>OU611908.1:4418083-6918083 GCA_914767705.2 Tenthredo notha
GAAACCTGAATTTGGGGAATATTTTGCCAATTTCTTCTGCTATTCTTGACAGGATACGAAATGCTCTACGGAAAACAAGGTTTCAGCCTGATTGGGAAAGATCTTTTTCATTTTGGATATCACGTTGAGGTATACAAAATCTTTGAAACCTACGTGAAACCTGAATATCGGAAGTGTTTTTAAAATAGTTTTTTGTTCTCCAGATTAAGGAAAATATCGTGGTTTTTACCAAAAATAATAACTTGGACGAGCGATATGAAACTTTTTTGCATTGCAACCTGAATTTGGGGAATATTTTGCCAATTTCTTCTGCTATTCTTGATCATGATACAAAATGCTTTACGAGAAACAAAGTTTCAGCCTGATTGGGGAAGATCTTTCTCATTTCGGATATCTCGGTGAGATACACAAAATCTTCGAAACCTACGTAAAACCGGAATTTCGGATGTGTTTTTGATGGTTTTCGAACTCCAGATTATGAAAAATATCGTAAAAACCAATAATAATAACTTGGACGAGCGATATGAAAGATTTTTGCATTGCAACCTGAATTTGGATAATATTTTGCCAATTTCTTCTGCTATTCTTGATCAGGATACAAAATGCTTTACGAGAAACAAGGTTTCAGCCTGATTGGGAAAGATCTTTCTCATTTTGGATATCTCAGTGAGATACACAAAATCTTCGAAACCTATGTAAAACCTGAATATCGGGAGTGTTTTTAATAGTTTTCGATCTCAATTTTATGAATCGTATCGTAAAAAACAATAATAATAACTTGGACGAGCGATATGAAACTTTTTTTGCATTGCAACCTGAATTTGGGGAATATTTTTGCCAATTTCTTCTGCTATTCTTGATCAGGATACAAAATGCTTTACGAAAAACAAGGTTTCAGCCTGATTGGGAAAGATCTTTTTTCGTTTTGGATATCATGTTGAGGTACACAAAATCTTTGAAACCTACGTAAAACCTGAATATCGGAAGTGTTTTCAATAGTTTTTGATCTCCAGATTATGAAAAATATCGTAAAAATCAATAATCATAACTTGGACGAGCGATATGAAAGTTTTTTGCATAGCAACCTGAATTTGGATAATATTTTGCCAATTTCTTATGCTATTCTTGATCAGGATACAAAATGCTTTACGAAAAACAAGGTTTCAGCCTGATTGGAAAAGATCTTTCTCGTTTCGGATATCACGGTGAGATACACAAAATCTTCGAAACCTACGTAAAACCTGAATATCGGAAGTGTTTTCAATAGTTTTTGATCTCCAGATTATGAAAAATATCGTAAAAATCAATAATCATAACTTGGACGAGCGATATGAAAGTTTTTTGCTTTGCAACCTGAATTTGGGGGAATATTTTGCCAATTTCTTCTGCTATCCTTTATCAGGATACAAAATGTTCTACAAAAAACAAGGTTCAGCCTGTTCGGCAGAGATCTTTCTCATTTCGAATATCACGGTGAGATACACAAAATCTTCGAAACCCACGTGAAACCTGAATATCAAAAGTGTTTTTAATAGTTTTTGATCTTCAGATTATGGAAAATATCGTAAAAACTAATAATAATAAACTGGACGAGCGATATGAAAGTTTTTTGCATTGCAACCTGAATTTGGATAATATTTTGCCAATTCCTTGTGCTTTTCTTGATCAGGATACAAAATGCTTTACAATGAACAAGATTTCAGCCTGAATGGGAAAGATCTTTCTCATTTTGGATATCTCAGTGAGATACACAAAATCTTCGAAACCTATGTAAAACCTGAATATCGGGAGTGTTTTTACTAGTTTTCGATCTCAATTTTATGAATCGTATCGTAAAAAACAATAATAATAACTTGGACGAGCGATATGAAAGTTTTTTGCATTGAAACCTGAATTTGGGGAATATTTTGCCAATTTCTTCTGCTATTCTTGACAGGATACGAAATGCTCTACGGAAAACAAGGTTTCAGCCTGATTGGGAAAGATCTTTTTCATTTTGGATATCACGTTGAGGTATACAAAATCTTTGAAACCTACGTAAAACCTGAATATCGGAAGTGTTTTCAATAGTTTTTGATCTCCAGATTATGAAAAATATCGTAAAAATCAATAATCATAACTTGGACGAGCGATATGAAAGTTTTTTGCATAGCAACCTGAATTTGGATAATATTTTGCCAATTTCTTATGCTATTCTTGATCAGGATACAAAATGCTTTACGAAAAACAAGGTTTCAGCCTGATTGGAAAAGATCTTTCTCGTTTCGGATATCACGGTGAGATACACAAAATCTTCGAAACCTACGTAAACCCTGGATATCGGAAGTGTTTTCAATAGTTTTTGATCTCCAGATTATGAAAAATATCGTAAAAATCAATAATCATAACTTGGACGAGCGATATGAAAGTTTTTTGCTTTGCAACCTGAATTTGGGGAATATTTTGCCAATTTCTTATGCTATCCTTTATCAGGATACAAAATGTTCTACAAAAAACAAGGTTTCAGCCTGTTCGGCAGAGATCTTTCTCATTTCGAATATCACGGTGAGATACACAAAATCTTCGAAACCCACGTGAAACCTGAATATCAAAAGTGTTTTTAATAGTTTTTGATCTTCAGATTATGGAAAATATCGTAAAAACTAATAATAATAAACTGGACGAGCGATATGAAAGTTTTTGGCATTGCAACCTGAATTTGGATAATATTTTGCCAATTCCTTGTGCTTTTCTTGATCAGGATACAAAATGCTTTACAATGAACAAGATTTCAGCCTGAATGGGAAAGATCTTTCTCATTTTGGATATCACGTTGAGGTACACAAAATCTTCGAAACCTCCGTAAAACCTGAATATCGGAAGTGTTTTCAATAGTTTTTGATCTCAATTTTATGAATCGTATCGTAAAAACCGATAATAATAACTTGGACGTGCGATTTGAAAGTTTTTTGCATTGCAACCTGAATTTGGGGAATATTTTGCCAATTCCTTCTGCTTTTCTTGATCAGGATACAAAATGCTTTACAATGAACAAGATTTCAGCCTGAATGGGAAAGATCTTTCTCATTTTGGATATCTCAGTGAGATACACAAAATCTTCGAAACCTATGTAAAACCTGAATATCGGGAGTGTTTTTACTAGTTTTCGATCTCAATTTTATGAATCGTATCGTAAAAAACAATAATAATAACTTGGACGAGCGATATGAAACTTTTTTGCATTGCAACCTGAATTTGGGGAATATTTTGCCAATTTCTTCTGCTATTCTTGATCAGGATACAAAATGCTTTACGAAAAACAAGGTTTCAGCCTGATTGGGAAAGATCTTTTTCGTTTTGGATATCATGTTGAGGTACACAAAATCTTTGGAACCTACGTAAAACCTGAATATCAAAAGTGTTTTCAATAGTTTTTGATCTCCAGATTATGAAAAATATCGTCAAAACCAATAATCATAACTTGGACGAGCGATATGAAAGTTTTTGGCATAGCAACCTGAATTTGAAGGATATTTTGCCAATTTCTTCTGCTATTCTTGATCAGGATACGAAATGCTTTACGAAGAACAAGGTATCAGCCTGATTGGAAAAGATCTTTTTCATTTCGGATATCACGTTGAGGTACACAAAATCTTTGAAACCTCCGTAAAACCTGAATATCGGAAGTGTTTTCAATAGTTTTTGATCTCAATTTTATGAATCGTATCGTAAAAACCGATAATAATAACTTGGACGTGCGATTTGAAAGTTTTTTGCATTGCAACCTGAATTTGGGGAATATTTTGCCAATTCCTTCTGCTTTTCTTGATCAGGATACAAAATGCTTTACAATGAACAAGATTTCAGCCTGAATGGGAAAGATCTTTCTCATTTTGGATATCTCGGTGAGATATACAAAATCTTCGAAACCTACGTAAAACCCAAATGGCGGAAGTGTTTTTAATAGTTCTTGATCTCCAGATCATGGAAAATATCGTAAAACTCAATAATAATAACTTGGACGAGCGATATGAAAGTTTTTTGCATTGAAACCTGAATTTGGGGAATATTTTGCCAATTTCTTCTGCTATTCTTGACAGGATACGAAATGCTCTACGGAAAACAAGGTTTCAGCCTGATTGGGAAAGATCTTTTTCATTTTGGATATCACGTTGGGGTATACAAAATCTTTGAAACCTACGTAAAACCTGAATATCGGAAGTGTTTTCAATAGTTTTTGATCTCCAGATTATGAAAAATATCGTAAAAATCAATAATCATAACTTGGACGAGCGATATGAAAGTTTTTTGCATAGCAACCTGAATTTGGATAATATTTTGCCAATTTCTTATGCTATTCTTGATCAGGATACAAAATGCTTTACGAAAAACAAGGTTTCAGCCTGATTGGAAAAGATCTTTCTCGTTTCGGATATCACGGTGAGATACACAAAATCTTCGAAACCTACGTAAAACCTGAATATCGGAAGTGTTTTCAATAGTTTTTGATCTCCAGATTATGAAAAATATCGTAAAAATCAATAATCATAACTTGGACGAGCGATATGAAAGTTTTTTGCTTTGCAACCTGAATTTGGGGAATATTTTGCCAATTTCTTCTGCTATCCTTTATCAGGATACAAAATGTTCTACAAAAAAACAAGGTTTCAGCCTGTTCGGCAGAGATCTTTCTCATTTCGAATATCACGGTGAGATACACAAAATCTTCGAAACCCACGTGAAACCTGAATATCAAAAGTGTTTTTAATAGTTTTTGATCTTCAGATTATGGAAAATATCGTAAAAACTAATAATAATAAACTGGACGAGCGATATGAAAGTTTTTTGCATTGCAACCTGAATTTGGATAATATTTTGCCAATTCCTTGTGCTTTTCTTGATCAGGATACAAAATGCTTTACAATGAACAAGATTTCAGCCTGAATGGGAAAGATCTTTCTCATTTTGGATATCTCGGTGAGATATACAAAATCTTCGAAACCTACGTAAAACCCAAATGGCGGAAGTGTTTTTAATAGTTCTTGATCTCCAGATCATGGAAAATATCGTAAAACTCAATAATAATAACTTGGACGAGCGATATGAAAGTTTTTTGCATTGAAACCTGAATTTGGGGAATATTTTGCCAATTTCTTCTGCTATTCTTGACAGGATACGAAATGCTCTACGGAAAACAAGGTTTCAGCCTGATTGGGAAAGATCTTTTTCATTTTGGATATCACGTTGAGGTAAACAAAATCTTTGAAACCTACGTAAAACCTGAATATCGGAAGTGTTTTCAATAGTTTTTGATCTCCAGATTATGAAAAATATCGTAAAAATCAATAATCATAACTTGGACGAGCGATATGAAAGTTTTTTGCATAGCAACCTGAATTTGGATAATATTTTGCCAATTTCTTATGCTATTCTTGATCAGGATACAAAATGCTTTACGAAAAACAAGGTTTCAGCCTGATTGGAAGAGATCTTTCTCGTTTCGGATATCACGGTGAGATACACAAAATCTTCGAAACCTACGTAAAACCTGAATATCGGAAGTGTTTTCAATAGTTTTTGATCTCCAGATTATGAAAAATATCGTAAAAATCAATAATCATAACTTGGACGAGCGATATGAAAGTTTTTTGCTTTGCAACCTGAATTTGGGGAATATTTTGCCAATTTCTTCTGCTATCCTTTATCAGGATACAAAATGTTCTACAAAAAACAAGGTTTCAGCCTGTTCGGCAGAGATCTTTCTCATTTCGAATATCACGGTGAGATACACAAAATCTTCGAAACCCACGTGAAACCTGAATATCAAAAGTGTTTTTAATAGTTTTTGATCTTCAGATTATGGAAAATATCGTCAAAACTAATAATAATAAACTGGACGAGCGATATGAAAGTTTTTTGCATTGCAACCTGAATTTGGATAATATTTTGCCAATTCCTTGTGCTTTTCTTGATCAGGACACAAAATGCTTTACAATGAACAAGATTTCAGCCTGAATGGGAAAGATCTTTCTCATTTTGGATATCTCAGTGAGATACACAAGATCTTCGAAACCTATGTAAAACCTGAATATCGGGAGTGTTTTCACTAGTTTTCGATCTCAATTTTATGAATCGTATCGTAAAAAACAATAATAATAACTTGGACGAGCGATATGAAACTTTTTTGCATTGCAACCTGAATTTGGGGAATATTTTGCCAATTTCTTCTGCTATTCTTGATCAGGATACAAAATGCTTTACGAAAAACAAGGTTTCAGCCTGATTGGGAAAGATCTTTTTCGTTTTGGATATCATGTTGAGGTACACAAAATCTTTGGAACCTACGTAAAACCTGAATATCAAAAGTGTTTTCAATAGTTTTTGATCTCCAGATTATGAAAAATATCGTCAAAACCAATAATCATAACTTGGACGAGCGATATGAAAGTTTTTGGCATAGCAACCTGAATTTGAAGGATATTTTGCCAATTTCTTCTGCTATTCTTGATCAGGATACGAAATGCTTTACGAAGAACAAGGTATCAGCCTGATTGGAAAAGATCTTTTTCATTTCGGATATCACGTTGAGGTACACAAAATCTTTGAAACCTCCGTAAAACCTGAATATCGGAAGTGTTTTCAATAGTTTTTGATCTCAATTTTATGAATCGTATCGTAAAAACCGATAATAATAACTTGGACGTGCGATTTGAAAGTTTTTTGCATTGCAACCTGAATTTGGGGAATATTTTGCCAATTCCTTCTGCTTTTCTTGATCAGGATACAAAATGCTTTACAATGAACAAGATTTCAGCCTGAATGGGAAAGATCTTTCTCATTTTGGATATCTCGGTGAGATATACAAAATCTTCGAAACCTACGTAAAACCCAAATGGCGGAAGTGTTTTTAATAGTTCTTGATCTCCAGATCATGGAAAATATCGTAAAACTCAATAATAATAACTTGGACGAGCGATATGAAAGTTTTTTGCATTGAAACCTGAATTTGGGGAATATTTTGCCAATTTCTTCTGCTATTCTTGACAGGATACGAAATGCTCTACGGAAAACAAGGTTTCAGCCTGATTGGAAAAGATCTTTCTCGTTTCGGATATCACGGTGAGATACACAAAATCTTCGAAACCTACGTAAAACCTGAATATCGGAAGTGTTTTCAATAGTTTTTGATCTCCAGATTATGAAAAATATCGTAAAAATCAATAATCATAACTTGGACGAGCGATATGAAAGTTTTTTGCTTTGCAACCTGAATTTGGGGAATATTTTGCCAATTTCTTCTGCTATCCTTTATCAGGATACAAAATGTTCTACAAAAAACAAGGTTTCAGCCTGTTCGGCAGAGATCTTTCTCATTTCGAATATCACGGTGAGATACACAAAATCTTCGAAACCCACGTGAAACCTGAATATCAAAAGTGTTTTTAATAGTTTTTGATCTTCAGATTATGGAAAATATCGTAAAAACTAATAATAATAAACTGGACGAGCGATATGAAAGTTTTTTGCATTGCAACCTGAATTTGGATAATATTTTGCCAATTCCTTGTGCTTTTCTTGATCAGGACACAAAATGCTTTACAATGAACAAGATTTCAGCCTGAATGGGAAAGATCTTTCTCATTTTGGATATCTCAGTGAGATACACAAGATCTTCGAAACCTATGTAAAACCTGAATATCGGGAGTGTTTTCACTAGTTTTCGATCTCAATTTTATGAATCGTATCGTAAAAAACAATAATAATAACTTGGACGAGCGATATGAAACTTTTTTGCATTGCAACCTGAATTTGGGGAATATTTTGCCAATTTCTTCTGCTATTCTTGATCAGGATACAAAATGCTTTACGAAAAACAAGGTTTCAGCCTGATTGGGAAAGATCTTTTTCGTTTTGGATATCATGTTGAGGTACACAAAATCTTTGGAACCTACGTAAAACCTGAATATCAAAAGTGTTTTCAATAGTTTTTGATCTCCAGATTATGAAAAATATCGTCAAAACCAATAATCATAACTTGGACGAGCGATATGAAAGTTTTTGGCATAGCAACCTGAATTTGAAGGATATTTTGCCAATTTCTTCTGCTATTCTTGATCAGGATACGAAATGCTTTACGAAGAACAAGGTATCAGCCTGATTGGAAAAGATCTTTTTCATTTCGGATATCACGTTGAGGTACACAAAATCTTTGAAACCTCCGTAAAACCTGAATATCGGAAGTGTTTTCAATAGTTTTTGATCTCAATTTTATGAATCGTATCGTAAAAACCGATAATAATAACTTGGACGTGCGATTTGAAAGTTTTTTGCATTGCAACCTGAATTTGGGGAATATTTTGCCAATTCCTTCTGCTTTTCTTGATCAGGATACAAAATGCTTTACAATGAACAAGATTTCAGCCTGAATGGGAAAGATCTTTCTCATTTTGGATATCTCGGTGAGATATACAAAATCTTCGAAACCTACGTAAAACCCAAATGGCGGAAGTGTTTTTAATAGTTCTTGATCTCCAGATCATGGAAAATATCGTAAAACTCAATAATAATAACTTGGACGAGCGATATGAAAGTTTTTTGCATTGCAACCTGAATTTGGGGAATATTTTGCCAATTCCTTGTGCTTTTTTTGATCAGGATACAAAATGCTTTACAATGAACAAGATTTCAGCCTGAATGGGAAAGATCTTTCTCATTTTGGATATCTCAGTGAGATACACAAAATCTTCGAAACCTATGTAAAACCTGAATATCGGGAGTGTTTTCACTAGTTTTCGATCTCAATTTTATGAATCGTATCGTAAAAAACAATAATAATAACTTGGACGAGCGATATGAAACTTTTTTGCATTGCAACCTGAATTTGGGGAATATTTTGCCAATTTCTTCTGCTATTCTTGATCAGGATACAAAATGCTTTACGAAAAACAAGGTTTCAGCCTGATTGGGAAAGATCTTTTTCGTTTTGGATATCATGTTGAGGTACACAAAATCTTTGGAACCTACGTAAAACCTGAATTTCAAAAGTGTTTTCAATAGTTTTTGATCTCCAGATTATGAAAAATATCGTCAAAACCAATAATCATAACTTGGACGAGCGATATGAAAGTTTTTGGCATAGCAACCTGAATTTGAAGGATATTTTGCCAATTTCTTCTGCTATTCTTGATCAGGATACGAAATGCTTTACGAAGAACAAGGTATCAGCCTGATTGGAAAAGATCCTTTTCATTTCGGATATCACGTTGAGGTACACAAAATCTTTGAAACCTCCGTAAAACCTGAATATCGGAAGTGTTTTCAATAGTTTTTGATCTCAATTTTATGAATCGTATCGTAAAAACCGATAATAATAACTTGGACGTGCGATTTGAAAGTTTTTTGCATTGCAACCTGAATTTGGGGAATATTTTGCCAATTCCTTCTGCTTTTCTTGATCAGGATACAAAATGCTTTACAATGAACAAGATTTCAGCCTGAATGGGAAAGATCTTTCTCATTTTGGATATCTCGGTGAGATATACAAAATCTTCGAAACCTACGTAAAACCCAAATGGCGGAAGTGTTTTTAATAGTTCTTGATCTCCAGATCATGGAAAATATCGTAAAACTCAATAATAATAACTTGGACGAGCGATATGAAAGTTTTTTGCATTGAAACCTGAATTTGGGGAATATTTTGCCAATTTCTTCTGCTATTCTTGACAGGATACGAAATGCTCTACGGAAAACAAGGTTTCAGCCTGATTGGGAAAGATCTTTTTCATTTTGGATATCACGTTGAGGTAAACAAAATCTTTGAAACCTACGTAAAACCTGAATATCGGAAGTGTTTTCAATAGTTTTTGATCTCCAGATTATGAAAAATATCGTAAAAATCAATAATCATAACTTGGACGAGCGATATGAAAGTTTTTTGCATAGCAACCTGAATTTGGATAATATTTTGCCAATTTCTTATGCTATTCTTGATCAGGATACAAAATGCTTTACGAAAAACAAGGTTTCAGCCTGAATGGGAAAGATCTTTCTCATTTTGGATATCTCAGTGAGATACACAAAATCTTCGAAACCTATGTAAAACCTGAATATCGGGAGTGTTTTTAATAGTTTTCGATCTCAATTTTATGAATCGTATCGTAAAAAACAATAATAATAACTTGGACGAGAGATATGAAACTTTTTCGCATTGCAACCTGAATTTGGGGAATATTTTGCCAATTTCTTCTTCTATTCTTGATCAGGATACAAAATGCTTTACGAGAAACAAGGTTTCAGCCTGATTGGGGAAGATCTTTCTCATTTCGGATATCTCGGTGAGATACACAAAATCTTCGAAACCTACGTAAAACCGGAATTTTGGATGTGTTTTTGATGGTTTTCGAACTCCAGATTATGAAAAATATCGTAAAAACCAATAATAATAACATGGACGAGCGATATGAAAGTTTTTTGCATTGCAACCTAAATTTTAAGAATATTTTGCCAATTTCTTCTGCTATTCTTGATCAGGATACAAAATGTTCTACAAAAAACAAGGTTTCAGCTTGTCGGCAGAGATCTTTCTCATTTCGAATATCACGGTGAGATACACAAAATCTTCGAAACCCACGTAAAACCTGAATATCAAAAGTGTTTTTAATAGTTTTTGATCTTCAGATTATGGAAAATATCGTAAAAACCAATAATAATAAACTGGACGAGCGATATGAAAGTTTTTTGCATTGCAACCTGAATTTGGATAATATTTTGCCAATTTCTTCTGCTATTCCTCATCAGGATACAAAATGTTCTACGAAAAACAAGGTTTCGGCCTGTTCGGGAGAGATCTTTCTCATTTCGGATATCACGGTGAGATACACAAAATCTTTGGAACCTACGTAAAACCTGAATATCGGAAGTGTTTTCAATAGTTTTTGATCTCCAGATTATGAAAAATATCGTCAAAACCAATAATCATAACTTGGACGAGCGATATGAAAGTTTTTGGCATAGCAACCTGAATTTGAAGGATATTTTGCCAATTTCTTCTGCTATTCTTGATCAGGATACGAAATGCTTTACGAAGAACAAGGTATCAGCCTGATTGGAAAAGATCTTTTTCATTTTGGATATCACGTTGAGGTACACAAAATCTTTGAAACCTCCGTGAAACCTGAATATCGGAAGTGTTTGCAATAGTTTTTGATCTCAATTTTATGAATCGTATCGTAAAAACCGATAATAATAACTTGGACGAGCGATATGAAAGATTTTTGCATTGCAACCTGAATTTGGATAATATTTTGCCAATTTCTTCTGCTATTCTTGATCAGGATACAAAATGCTTTACGAAAAACAAGGTTTCAGCCTGATTGGGAAAGATGTTTCTCATTTCAGATATCACGGTGAGGTATACAAAATCTTCGAAACCTACGTAAAACCTGAATATCGGAAGTGTTTTCAATAGTTTTTGATCTCCAGATTATGAAAAATATCGTAAAAACCAATAATAATAACATGGACGAGCGATATGAAAGTTTTTTGCATTGCAACCTAAATTTTAAGAATATTTTGCCAATTTCTTCTGCTATTCTTGATCAGGATACAAAATGCTTTACGAAAAACAAGGTTTCAGCCTGATTGGGAAAGATCTTTTTCGTTTTGGATATCATGTTGAGGTACACAAAATCTTTGAAACCTACGTAAAACCTGAATATCGGAAGTGTTTTCAATAGTTTTTGATCTCCAGATTATGAAAAATATCGTAAAAATCAATAATCATAACTTGGACGAGCGATATGAAAGTTTTTTGCATAGCAACCTGAATTTGGATAATATTTTGCCAATTTCTTATGCTATTCTTGATCAGGATACAAAATGCTTTACGAAAAACAAGGTTTCAGCCTGATTGGAAAAGATCTTTCTCGTTTCGGATATCACGGTGAGATACACAAAATCTTCGAAACCTACGTAAAACCTGAATATCGGAAGTGTTTTCAATAGTTTTTGATCTCCAGATTATGAAAAATATCGTAAAAATCAATAATCATAACTTGGACGAGCGATATGAAAGTTTTTTGCTTTGCAACCTGAATTTGGGGAATATTTTGCCAATTTCTTCTGCTATCCTTTATCAGGATACAAAATGTTCTACAAAAAACAAGGTTTCAGCCTGTTCGGCAGAGATCTTTCTCATTTCGAATATCACGGTGAGATACACAAAATCTTCGAAACCCACGTGAAACCTGAATATCAAAAGTGTTTTTAATAGTTTTTGATCTTCAGATTATGGAAAATATCGTAAAAACTAATAATAATAAACTGGACGAGCGATATGAAAGTTTTTTGCATTGCAACCTGAATTTGGATAATATTTTGCCAATTCCTTGTGCTTTTCTTGATCAGGACACAAAATGCTTTACAATGAACAAGATTTCAGCCTGAATGGGAAAGATCTTTCTCATTTTGGATATCTCAGTGAGATACACAAGATCTTCGAAACCTATGTAAAACCTGAATATCGGGAGTGTTTTCACTAGTTTTCGATCTCAATTTTATGAATCGTATCGTAAAAAACAATAATAATAACTTGGACGAGCGATATGAAAGTTTTTTGCATTGAAACCTGAATTTGGGGAATATTTTGCCAATTTCTTCTGCTATTCTTGACAGGATACGAAATGCTCTACGGAAAACAAGGTTTCAGCCTGATTGGGAAAGATCTTTTTCATTTTGGATATCACGTTGAGGTATACAAAATCTTTGAAACCTACGTGAAACCTGAATATCGGAAGTGTTTTTAAAATAGTTTTTGTTCTCCAGATTAAGGAAAATATCGTGGTTTTTACCAAAAATAATAACTTGGACGAGCGATATGAAACTTTTTTGCATTGCAACCTGAATTTGGGGAATATTTTGCCAATTTCTTCTGCTATTCTTGATCATGATACAAAATGCTTTACGAGAAACAAAGTTTCAGCCTGATTGGGGAAGATCTTTCTCATTTCGGATATCTCGGTGAGATACACAAAATCTTCGAAACCTACGTAAAACCGGAATTTCGGATGTGTTTTTGATGGTTTTCGAACTCCAGATTATGAAAAATATCGTAAAAACCAATAATAATAACTTGGACGAGCGATATGAAAGATTTTTGCATTGCAACCTGAATTTGGATAATATTTTGCCAATTTCTTCTGCTATTCTTGATCAGGATACAAAATGCTTTACGAGAAACAAGGTTTCAGCCTGATTGGGAAAGATCTTTCTCATTTTGGATATCTCAGTGAGATACACAAAATCTTCGAAACCTATGTAAAACCTGAATATCGGGAGTGTTTTTAATAGTTTTCGATCTCAATTTTATGAATCGTATCGTAAAAAACAATAATAATAACTTGGACGAGCGATATGAAACTTTTTTGCATTGCAACCTGAATTTGGGGAATATTTTGCCAATTTCTTCTGCTATTCTTGATCAGGATACAAAATGCTTTACGAGAAACAAGGTTTCAGCCTGATTGGGAAAGATCTTTTTCGTTTTGGATATCATGTTGAGGTACACAAAATCTTTGAAACCTACGTAAAACCTGAATATCGGAAGTGTTTTCAATAGTTTTTGATCTCCAGATTATGAAAAATATCGTAAAAATCAATAATCATAACTTGGACGAGCGATATGAAAGTTTTTTGCATAGCAACCTGAATTTGGATAATATTTTGCCAATTTCTTATGCTATTCTTGATCAGGATACAAAATGCTTTACGAAAAACAAGGTTTCAGCCTGATTGGAAAAGATCTTTCTCGTTTCGGATATCACGGTGAGATACACAAAATCTTCGAAACCTACGTAAAACCTGAATATCGGAAGTGTTTTCAATAGTTTTTGATCTCCAGATTATGAAAAATATCGTAAAAATCAATAATCATAACTTGGACGAGCGATATGAAAGTTTTTTGCTTTGCAACCTGAATTTGGGGAATATTTTGCCAATTTCTTCTGCTATCCTTTATCAGGATACAAAATGTTCTACAAAAAACAAGGTTTCAGCCTGTTCGGCAGAGATCTTTCTCATTTCGAATATCACGGTGAGATACACAAAATCTTCGAAACCCACGTGAAACCTGAATATCAAAAGTGTTTTTAATAGTTTTTGATCTTCAGATTATGGAAAATATCGTAAAAACTAATAATAATAAACTGGACGAGCGATATGAAAGTTTTTTGCATTGCAACCTGAATTTGGATAATATTTTGCCAATTCCTTGTGCTTTTCTTGATCAGGATACAAAATGCTTTACAATGAACAAGATTTCAGCCTGAATGGGAAAGATCTTTCTCATTTTGGATATCTCAGTGAGATACACAAAATCTTCGAAACCTATGTAAAACCTGAATATCGGGAGTGTTTTTACTAGTTTTCGATCTCAATTTTATGAATCGTATCGTAAAAAACAATAATAATAACTTGGACGAGCGATATGAAAGTTTTTTGCATTGAAACCTGAATTTGGGGAATATTTTGCCAATTTCTTCTGCTATTCTTGACAGGATACGAAATGCTCTACGGAAAACAAGGTTTCAGCCTGATTGGGAAAGATCTTTTTCATTTTGGATATCACGTTGAGGTATACAAAATCTTTGAAACCTACGTAAAACCTGAATATCGGAAGTGTTTTCAATAGTTTTTGATCTCCAGATTATGAAAAATATCGTAAAAATCAATAATCATAACTTGGACGAGCGATATGAAAGTTTTTTGCATAGCAACCTGAATTTGGATAATATTTTGCCAATTTCTTATGCTATTCTTGATCAGGATACAAAATGCTTTACGAAAAACAAGGTTTCAGCCTGATTGGAAAAGATCTTTCTCGTTTCGGATATCACGGTGAGATACACAAAATCTTCGAAACCTACGTAAACCCTGGATATCGGAAGTGTTTTCAATAGTTTTTGATCTCCAGATTATGAAAAATATCGTAAAAATCAATAATCATAACTTGGACGAGCGATATGAAAGTTTTTTGCTTTGCAACCTGAATTTGGGGAATATTTTGCCAATTTCTTATGCTATCCTTTATCAGGATACAAAATGTTCTACAAAAAACAAGGTTTCAGCCTGTTCGGCAGAGATCTTTCTCATTTCGAATATCACGGTGAGATACACAAAATCTTCGAAACCCACGTGAAACCTGAATATCAAAAGTGTTTTTAATAGTTTTTGATCTTCAGATTATGGAAAATATCGTAAAAACTAATAATAATAAACTGGACGAGCGATATGAAAGTTTTTGGCATTGCAACCTGAATTTGGATAATATTTTGCCAATTCCTTGTGCTTTTCTTGATCAGGATACAAAATGCTTTACAATGAACAAGATTTCAGCCTGAATGGGAAAGATCTTTCTCATTTTGGATATCACGTTGAGGTACACAAAATCTTCGAAACCTCCGTAAAACCTGAATATCGGAAGTGTTTTCAATAGTTTTTGATCTCAATTTTATGAATCGTATCGTAAAAACCGATAATAATAACTTGGACGTGCGATTTGAAAGTTTTTTGCATTGCAACCTGAATTTGGGGAATATTTTGCCAATTCCTTCTGCTTTTCTTGATCAGGATACAAAATGCTTTACAATGAACAAGATTTCAGCCTGAATGGGAAAGATCTTTCTCATTTTGGATATCTCAGTGAGATACACAAAATCTTCGAAACCTATGTAAAACCTGAATATCGGGAGTGTTTTTACTAGTTTTCGATCTCAATTTTATGAATCGTATCGTAAAAAACAATAATAATAACTTGGACGAGCGATATGAAACTTTTTTGCATTGCAACCTGAATTTGGGGAATATTTTGCCAATTTCTTCTGCTATTCTTGATCAGGATACAAAATGCTTTACGAAAAACAAGGTTTCAGCCTGATTGGGAAAGATCTTTTTCGTTTTGGATATCATGTTGAGGTACACAAAATCTTTGGAACCTACGTAAAACCTGAATATCAAAAGTGTTTTCAATAGTTTTTGATCTCCAGATTATGAAAAATATCGTCAAAACCAATAATCATAACTTGGACGAGCGATATGAAAGTTTTTGGCATAGCAACCTGAATTTGAAGGATATTTTGCCAATTTCTTCTGCTATTCTTGATCAGGATACGAAATGCTTTACGAAGAACAAGGTATCAGCCTGATTGGAAAAGATCTTTTTCATTTCGGATATCACGTTGAGGTACACAAAATCTTTGAAACCTCCGTAAAACCTGAATATCGGAAGTGTTTTCAATAGTTTTTGATCTCAATTTTATGAATCGTATCGTAAAAACCGATAATAATAACTTGGACGTGCGATTTGAAAGTTTTTTGCATTGCAACCTGAATTTGGGGAATATTTTGCCAATTCCTTCTGCTTTTCTTGATCAGGATACAAAATGCTTTACAATGAACAAGATTTCAGCCTGAATGGGAAAGATCTTTCTCATTTTGGATATCTCGGTGAGATATACAAAATCTTCGAAACCTACGTAAAACCCAAATGGCGGAAGTGTTTTTAATAGTTCTTGATCTCCAGATCATGGAAAATATCGTAAAACTCAATAATAATAACTTGGACGAGCGATATGAAAGTTTTTTGCATTGAAACCTGAATTTGGGGAATATTTTGCCAATTTCTTCTGCTATTCTTGACAGGATACGAAATGCTCTACGGAAAACAAGGTTTCAGCCTGATTGGGAAAGATCTTTTTCATTTTGGATATCACGTTGGGGTATACAAAATCTTTGAAACCTACGTAAAACCTGAATATCGGAAGTGTTTTCAATAGTTTTTGATCTCCAGATTATGAAAAATATCGTAAAAATCAATAATCATAACTTGGACGAGCGATATGAAAGTTTTTTGCATAGCAACCTGAATTTGGATAATATTTTGCCAATTTCTTATGCTATTCTTGATCAGGATACAAAATGCTTTACGAAAAACAAGGTTTCAGCCTGATTGGAAAAGATCTTTCTCGTTTTGGATATCACGGTGAGATACACAAAATCTTCGAAACCTACGTAAAACCTGAATATCGGAAGTGTTTTCAATAGTTTTTGATCTCCAGATTATGAAAAATATCGTAAAAATCAATAATCATAACTTGGACGAGCGATATGAAAGTTTTTTGCTTTGCAACCTGAATTTGGGGAATATTTTGCCAATTTCTTCTGCTATCCTTTATCAGGATACAAAATGTTCTACAAAAAACAAGGTTTCAGCCTGTTCGGCAGAGATCTTTCTCATTTCGAATATCACGGTGAGATACACAAAATCTTCGAAACCCACGTGAAACCTGAATATCAAAAGTGTTTTTAATAGTTTTTGATCTTCAGATTATGGAAAATATCGTAAAAACTAATAATAATAAACTGGACGAGCGATATGAAAGTTTTTTGCATTGCAACCTGAATTTGGATAATATTTTGCCAATTCCTTGTGCTTTTCTTGATCAGGATACAAAATGCTTTACAATGAACAAGATTTCAGCCTGAATGGGAAAGATCTTTCTCATTTTGGATATCTCGGTGAGATATACAAAATCTTCGAAACCTACGTAAAACCCAAATGGCGGAAGTGTTTTTAATAGTTCTTGATCTCCAGATCATGGAAAATATCGTAAAACTCAATAATAATAACTTGGACGAGCGATATGAAAGTTTTTTGCATTGAAACCTGAATTTGGGGAATATTTTGCCAATTTCTTCTGCTATTCTTGACAGGATACGAAATGCTCTACGGAAAACAAGGTTTCAGCCTGATTGGGAAAGATCTTTTTCATTTTGGATATCACGTTGAGGTAAACAAAATCTTTGAAACCTACGTAAAACCTGAATATCGGAAGTGTTTTCAATAGTTTTTGATCTCCAGATTATGAAAAATATCGTAAAAATCAATAATCATAACTTGGACGAGCGATATGAAAGTTTTTTGCATAGCAACCTGAATTTGGATAATATTTTGCCAATTTCTTATGCTATTCTTGATCAGGATACAAAATGCTTTACGAAAAACAAGGTTTCAGCCTGATTGGAAGAGATCTTTCTCGTTTCGGATATCACGGTGAGATACACAAAATCTTCGAAACCTACGTAAAACCTGAATATCGGAAGTGTTTTCAATAGTTTTTGATCTCCAGATTATGAAAAATATCGTAAAAATCAATAATCATAACTTGGACGAGCGATATGAAAGTTTTTTGCTTTGCAACCTGAATTTGGGGAATATTTTGCCAATTTCTTCTGCTATCCTTTATCAGGATACAAAATGTTCTACAAAAAACAAGGTTTCAGCCTGTTCGGCAGAGATCTTTCTCATTTCGAATATCACGGTGAGATACACAAAATCTTCGAAACCCACGTGAAACCTGAATATCAAAAGTGTTTTTAATAGTTTTTGATCTTCAGATTATGGAAAATATCGTCAAAACTAATAATAATAAACTGGACGAGCGATATGAAAGTTTTTTGCATTGCAACCTGAATTTGGATAATATTTTGCCAATTCCTTGTGCTTTTCTTGATCAGGACACAAAATGCTTTACAATGAACAAGATTTCAGCCTGAATGGGAAAGATCTTTCTCATTTTGGATATCTCAGTGAGATACACAAGATCTTCGAAACCTATGTAAAACCTGAATATCGGGAGTGTTTTCACTAGTTTTCGATCTCAATTTTATGAATCGTATCGTAAAAAACAATAATAATAACTTGGACGAGCGATATGAAACTTTTTTGCATTGCAACCTGAATTTGGGGAATATTTTGCCAATTTCTTCTGCTATTCTTGATCAGGATACAAAATGCTTTACGAAAAACAAGGTTTCAGCCTGATTGGGAAAGATCTTTTTCGTTTTGGATATCATGTTGAGGTACACAAAATCTTTGGAACCTACGTAAAACCTGAATATCAAAAGTGTTTTCAATAGTTTTTGATCTCCAGATTATGAAAAATATCGTCAAAACCAATAATCATAACTTGGACGAGCGATATGAAAGTTTTTGGCATAGCAACCTGAATTTGAAGGATATTTTGCCAATTTCTTCTGCTATTCTTGATCAGGATACGAAATGCTTTACGAAGAACAAGGTATCAGCCTGATTGGAAAAGATCTTTTTCATTTCGGATATCACGTTGAGGTACACAAAATCTTTGAAACCTCCGTAAAACCTGAATATCGGAAGTGTTTTCAATAGTTTTTGATCTCAATTTTATGAATCGTATCGTAAAAACCGATAATAATAACTTGGACGTGCGATTTGAAAGTTTTTTGCATTGCAACCTGAATTTGGGGAATATTTTGCCAATTCCTTCTGCTTTTCTTGATCAGGATACAAAATGCTTTACAATGAACAAGATTTCAGCCTGAATGGGAAAGATCTTTCTCATTTTGGATATCTCGGTGAGATATACAAAATCTTCGAAACCTACGTAAAACCCAAATGGCGGAAGTGTTTTTAATAGTTCTTGATCTCCAGATCATGGAAAATATCGTAAAACTCAATAATAATAACTTGGACGAGCGATATGAAAGTTTTTTGCATTGAAACCTGAATTTGGGGAATATTTTGCCAATTTCTTCTGCTATTCTTGACAGGATACGAAATGCTCTACGGAAAACAAGGTTTCAGCCTGATTGGAAAAGATCTTTCTCGTTTCGGATATCACGGTGAGATACACAAAATCTTCGAAACCTACGTAAAACCTGAATATCGGAAGTGTTTTCAATAGTTTTTGATCTCCAGATTATGAAAAATATCGTAAAAATCAATAATCATAACTTGGACGAGCGATATGAAAGTTTTTTGCTTTGCAACCTGAATTTGGGGAATATTTTGCCAATTTCTTCTGCTATCCTTTATCAGGATACAAAATGTTCTACAAAAAAACAAGGTTTCAGCCTGTTCGGCAGAGATCTTTCTCATTTCGAATATCACGGTGAGATACACAAAATCTTCGAAACCCACGTGAAACCTGAATATCAAAAGTGTTTTTAATAGTTTTTGATCTTCAGATTATGGAAAATATCGTAAAAACTAATAATAATAAACTGGACGAGCGATATGAAAGTTTTTTGCATTGCAACCTGAATTTGGATAATATTTTGCCAATTCCTTGTGCTTTTCTTGATCAGGACACAAAATGCTTTACAATGAACAAGATTTCAGCCTGAATGGGAAAGATCTTTCTCATTTTGGATATCTCAGTGAGATACACAAGATCTTCGAAACCTATGTAAAACCTGAATATCGGGAGTGTTTTCACTAGTTTTCGATCTCAATTTTATGAATCGTATCGTAAAAAACAATAATAATAACTTGGACGAGCGATATGAAACTTTTTTGCATTGCAACCTGAATTTGGGGAATATTTTGCCAATTTCTTCTGCTATTCTTGATCAGGATACAAAATGCTTTACGAAAAACAAGGTTTCAGCCTGATTGGGAAAGATCTTTTTCTTCGTTTTGGATATCATGTTGAGGTACACAAAATCTTTGGAACCTACGTAAAACCTGAATATCAAAAGTGTTTTCAATAGTTTTTGATCTCCAGATTATGAAAAATATCGTCAAAACCAATAATCATAACTTGGACGAGCGATATGAAAGTTTTTGGCATAGCAACCTGAATTTGAAGGATATTTTGCCAATTTCTTCTGCTATTCTTGATCAGGATACGAAATGCTTTACGAAGAACAAGGTATCAGCCTGATTGGAAAAGATCTTTTTCATTTCGGATATCACGTTGAGGTACACAAAATCTTTGAAACCTCCGTAAAACCTGAATATCGGAAGTGTTTTCAATAGTTTTTGATCTCAATTTTATGAATCGTATCGTAAAAACCGATAATAATAACTTGGACGTGCGATTTGAAAGTTTTTTGCATTGCAACCTGAATTTGGGGAATATTTTGCCAATTCCTTCTGCTTTTCTTGATCAGGATACAAAATGCTTTACAATGAACAAGATTTCAGCCTGAATGGGAAAGATCTTTCTCATTTTGGATATCTCGGTGAGATATACAAAATCTTCGAAACCTACGTAAAACCCAAATGGCGGAAGTGTTTTTAATAGTTCTTGATCTCCAGATCATGGAAAATATCGTAAAACTCAATAATAATAACTTGGACGAGCGATATGAAAGTTTTTTGCATTGAAACCTGAATTTGGGGAATATTTTGCCAATTCCTTGTGCTTTTTTTGATCAGGATACAAAATGCTTTACAATGAACAAGATTTCAGCCTGAATGGGAAAGATCTTTCTCATTTTGGATATCTCAGTGAGATACACAAAATCTTCGAAACCTATGTAAAACCTGAATATCGGGAGTGTTTTTACTAGTTTTCGATCTCAATTTTATGAATCGTATCGTAAAAAACAATAATAATAACTTGGACGAGCGATATGAAACTTTTTTGCATTGCAACCTGAATTTGGGGAATATTTTGCCAATTTCTTCTGCTATTCTTGATCAGGATACAAAATGCTTTACGAAAAACAAGGTTTCAGCCTGATTGGGAAAGATCTTTTTCGTTTTGGATATCATGTTGAGGTACACAAAATCTTTGGAACCTACGTAAAACCTGAATTTCAAAAGTGTTTTCAATAGTTTTTGATCTCCAGATTATGAAAAATATCGTCAAAACCAATAATCATAACTTGGACGAGCGATATGAAAGTTTTTGGCATAGCAACCTGAATTTGAAGGATATTTTGCCAATTTCTTCTGCTATTCTTGATCAGGATACGAAATGCTTTACGAAGAACAAGGTATCAGCCTGATTGGAAAAGATCCTTTTCATTTCGGATATCACGTTGAGGTACACAAAATCTTTGAAACCTCCGTAAAACCTGAATATCGGAAGTGTTTTCAATAGTTTTTGATCTCAATTTTATGAATCGTATCGTAAAAACCGATAATAATAACTTGGACGTGCGATTTGAAAGTTTTTTGCATTGCAACCTGAATTTGGGGAATATTTTGCCAATTCCTTCTGCTTTTCTTGATCAGGATACAAAATGCTTTACAATGAACAAGATTTCAGCCTGAATGGGAAAGATCTTTCTCATTTTGGATATCTCGGTGAGATATACAAAATCTTCGAAACCTACGTAAAACCCAAATGGCGGAAGTGTTTTTAATAGTTCTTGATCTCCAGATCATGGAAAATATCGTAAAACTCAATAATAATAACTTGGACGAGCGATATGAAAGTTTTTTGCATTGAAACCTGAATTTGGGGAATATTTTGCCAATTTCTTCTGCTATTCTTGACAGGATACGAAATGCTCTACGGAAAACAAGGTTTCAGCCTGATTGGGAAAGATCTTTTTCATTTTGGATATCACGTTGAGGTAAACAAAATCTTTGAAACCTACGTAAAACCTGAATATCGGAAGTGTTTTCAATAGTTTTTGATCTCCAGATTATGAAAAATATCGTAAAAATCAATAATCATAACTTGGACGAGCGATATGAAAGTTTTTTGCATAGCAACCGGAATTTGGATAATATTTTGCCAATTTCTTATGCTATTCTTGATCAGGATACAAAATGCTTTACGAGAAACAAGGTTTCAGCCTGATTGGGAAAGATCTTTCTCATTTTGGATATCTCAGTGAGATACACAAAATCTTCGAAACCTATGTAAAACCTGAATATCGGGAGTGTTTTTAATAGTTTTCGATCTCAATTTTATGAATCGTATCGTAAAAAACAATAATAATAACTTGGACGAGAGATATGAAACTTTTTCGCATTGCAACCTGAATTTGGGGAATATTTTGCCAATTTCTTCTTCTATTCTTGATCAGGATACAAAATGCTTTACGAGAAACAAGGTTTCAGCCTGATTGGGGAAGATCTTTCTCATTTCGGATATCTCGGTGAGATACACAAAATCTTCGAAACCTACGTAAAACCGGAATTTCGGATGTGTTTTTGATGGTTTTCGAACTCCAGATTATGAAAAATATCGTAAAAACCAATAATAATAACATGGACGAGCGATATGAAAGTTTTTTGCATTGCAACCTAAATTTTAAGAATATTTTGCCAATTTCTTCTGCTATTCTTGATCAGGATACAAAATGTTCTACAAAAAACAAGGTTTCAGCTTGTCGGCAGAGATCTTTCTCATTTCGAATATCACGGTGAGATACACAAAATCTTCGAAACCCACGTAAAACCTGAATATCAAAAGTGTTTTTAATAGTTTTTGATCTTCAGATTATGGAAAATATCGTAAACACCAATAATAATAAACTGGACGAGCGATATGAAAGTTTTTTGCATTGCAACCTGAATTTGGATAATATTTTGCCAATTTCTTCTGCTATTCCTCATCAGGATACAAAATGTTCTACGAAAAACAAGGTTTCGGCCTGTTCGGGAGAGATCTTTCTCATTTCGGATATCACGGTGAGATACACAAAATCTTTGGAACCTACGTAAAACCTGAATATCGGAAGTGTTTTCAATAGTTTTTGATCTCCAGATTATGAAAAATATCGTCAAAACCAATAATCATAACTTGGACGAGCGATATGAAAGTTTTTGGCATAGCAACCTGAATTTGAAGGATATTTTGCCAATTTCTTCTGCTATTCTTGATCAGGATACGAAATGCTTTACGAAGAACAAGGTATCAGCCTGATTGGAAAAGATCTTTTTCATTTTGGATATCACGTTGAGGTACACAAAATCTTTGAAACCTCCGTGAAACCTGAATATCGGAAGTGTTTGCAATAGTTTTTGATCTCAATTTTATGAATCGTATCGTAAAAACCGATAATAATAACTTGGACGAGCGATATGAAAGATTTTTGCATTGCAACCTGAATTTGGATAATATTTTGCCAATTTCTTCTGCTATTCTTGATCAGGATACAAAATGCTTTACGAAAAACAAGGTTTCAGCCTGATTGGGAAAGATGTTTCTCATTTCAGATATCACGGTGAGGTATACAAAATCTTCGAAACCTACGTAAAACCTGAATATCGGAAGTGTTTTCAATAGTTTTTGATCTCCAGATTATGAAAAATATCGTAAAAACCAATAATAATAACATGGACGAGCGATATGAAAGTTTTTTGCATTGCAACCTAAATTTTAAGAATATTTTGCCAATTTCTTCTGCTATTCTTGATCAGGATACAAAATGCTTTACGAAAAACAAGGTTTCAGCCTGATTGGGAAAGATCTTTTTCGTTTTGGATATCATGTTGAGGTACACAAAATCTTTGAAACCTACGTAAAACCTGAATATCGGAAGTGTTTTCAATAGTTTTTGATCTCCAGATTATGAAAAATATCGTAAAAATCAATAATCATAACTTGGACGAGCGATATGAAAGTTTTTTGCATAGCAACCTGAATTTGGATAATATTTTGCCAATTTCTTATGCTATTCTTGATCAGGATACAAAATGCTTTACGAAAAACAAGGTTTCAGCCTGATTGGAAAAGATCTTTCTCGTTTCGGATATCACGGTGAGATACACAAAATCTTCGAAACCTACGTAAAACCTGAATATCGGAAGTGTTTTCAATAGTTTTTGATCTCCAGATTATGAAAAATATCGTAAAAATCAATAATCATAACTTGGACGAGCGATATGAAAGTTTTTTGCTTTGCAACCTGAATTTGGGGAATATTTTGCCAATTTCTTCTGCTATCCTTTATCAGGATACAAAATGTTCTACAAAAAACAAGGTTTCAGCCTGTTCGGCAGAGATCTTTCTCATTTCGAATATCACGGTGAGATACACAAAATCTTCGAAACCCACGTGAAACCTGAATATCAAAAGTGTTTTTAATAGTTTTTGATCTTCAGATTATGGAAAATATCGTAAAAACTAATAATAATAAACTGGACGAGCGATATGAAAGTTTTTTGCATTGCAACCTGAATTTGGATAATATTTTGCCAATTCCTTGTGCTTTTCTTGATCAGGACACAAAATGCTTTACAATGAACAAGATTTCAGCCTGAATGGGAAAGATCTTTCTCATTTTGGATATCTCAGTGAGATACACAAGATCTTCGAAACCTATGTAAAACCTGAATATCGGGAGTGTTTTCACTAGTTTTCGATCTCAATTTTATGAATCGTATCGTAAAAAACAATAATAATAACTTGGACGAGCGATATGAAACTTTTTTGCATTGCAACCTGAATTTGGGGAATATTTTGCCAATTTCTTCTGCTATTCTTGATCAGGATACAAAATGCTTTACGAAAAACAAGGTTTCAGCCTGATTGGGAAAGATCTTTTTCGTTTTGGATATCATGTTGAGGTACACAAAATCTTTGGAACCTACGTAAAACCTGAATATCAAAAGTGTTTTCAATAGTTTTTGATCTCCAGATTATGAAAAATATCGTCAAAACCAATAATCATAACTTGGACGAGCGATATGAAAGTTTTTGGCATAGCAACCTGAATTTGAAGGATATTTTGCCAATTTCTTCTGCTATTCTTGATCAGGATACAAAATGCTTTACGAAGAACAAGGTATCAGCCTGATTGGAAAAGATCTTTTTCATTTCGGATATCACGTTGAGGTACACAAAATCTTTGAAACCTCCGTAAAACCTGAATATCGGAAGTGTTTTCAATAGTTTTTGATCTCAATTTTATGAATCGTATCGTAAAAACCGATAATAATAACTTGGACGTGCGATTTGAAAGTTTTTTGCATTGCAACCTGAATTTGGGGAATATTTTGCCAATTCCTTCTGCTTTTCTTGATCAGGATACAAAATGCTTTACAATGAACAAGATTTCAGCCTGAATGGGAAAGATCTTTCTCATTTTGGATATCTCGGTGAGATATACAAAATCTTCGAAACCTACGTAAAACCCAAATGGCGGAAGTGTTTTTAATAGTTCTTGATCTCCAGATCATGGAAAATATCGTAAAACTCAATAATAATAACTTGGACGAGCGATATGAAAGTTTTTTGCATTGAAACCTGAATTTGGGGAATATTTTGCCAATTCCTTGTGCTTTTTTTGATCAGGATACAAAATGCTTTACAATGAACAAGATTTCAGCCTGAATGGGAAAGATCTTTCTCATTTTGGATATCTCAGTGAGATACACAAAATCTTCGAAACCTATGTAAAACCTGAATATCGGGAGTGTTTTTACTAGTTTTCGATCTCAATTTTATGAATCGTATCGTAAAAAACAATAATAATAACTTGGACGAGCGATATGAAACTTTTTTGCATTGCAACCTGAATTTGGGGAATATTTTGCCAATTTCTTCTGCTATTCTTGATCAGGATACAAAATGCTTTACGAAAAACAAGGTTTCAGCCTGATTGGGAAAGATCTTTTTCGTTTTGGATATCATGTTGAGGTACACAAAATCTTTGGAACCTACGTAAAACCTGAATATCAAAAGTGTTTTCAATAGTTTTTGATCTCCAGATTATGAAAAATATCGTCAAAACCAATAATCATAACTTGGACGAGCGATATGAAAGTTTTTGGCATAGCAACCTGAATTTGAAGGATATTTTGCCAATTTCTTCTGCTATTCTTGATCAGGATACGAAATGCTTTACGAAGAACAAGGTATCAGCCTGATTGGAAAAGATCTTTTTCATTTCGGATATCACGTTGAGGTACACAAAATCTTTGAAACCTCCGTAAAACCTGAATATCGGAAGTGTTTTCAATAGTTTTTGATCTCAATTTTATGAATCGTATCGTAAAAACCGATAATAATAACTTGGACGTGCGATTTGAAAGTTTTTTGCATTGCAACCTGAATTTGGGGAATATTTTGCCAATTCCTTCTGCTTTTCTTGATCAGGATACAAAATGCTTTACAATGAACAAGATTTCAGCCTGAATGGGAAAGATCTTTCTCATTTTGGATATCTCGGTGAGATATACAAAATCTTCGAAACCTACGTAAAACCCAAATGGCGGAAGTGTTTTTAATAGTTCTTGATCTCCAGATCATGGAAAATATCGTAAAACTCAATAATAATAACTTGGACGAGCGATATGAAAGTTTTTTGCATTGAAACCTGAATTTGGGGAATATTTTGCCAATTTCTTCTGCTATTCTTGACAGGATACGAAATGCTCTACGGAAAACAAGGTTTCAGCCTGATTGGGAAAGATCTTTTTCATTTTGGATATCACGTTGAGGTAAACAAAATCTTTGAAACCTACGTAAAACCTGAATATCGGAAGTGTTTTCAATAGTTTTTGATCTCCAGATTATGAAAAATATCGTAAAAATCAATAATCATAACTTGGACGAGCGATATGAAAGTTTTTTGCATAGCAACCTGAATTTGGATAATATTTTGCCAATTTCTTATGCTATTCTTGATCAGGATACAAAATGCTTTACGAGAAACAAGGTTTCAGCCTGATTGGGAAAGATCTTTCTCATTTTGGATATCTCAGTGAGATACACAAAATCTTCGAAACCTATGTAAAACCTGAATATCGGGAGTGTTTTTAATAGTTTTCGATCTCAATTTTATGAATCGTATCGTAAAAAACAATAATAATAACTTGGACGAGAGATATGAAACTTTTTCGCATTGCAACCTGAATTTGGGGAATATTTTGCCAATTTCTTCTTCTATTCTTGATCAGGATACAAAATGCTTTACGAGAAACAAGGTTTCAGCCTGATTGGGGAAGATCTTTCTCATTTCGGATATCTCGGTGAGATACACAAAATCTTCGAAACCTACGTAAAACCGGAATTTCGGATGTGTTTTTGATGGTTTTCGAACTCCAGATTATGAAAAATATCGTAAAAACCAATAATAATAACATGGACGAGCGATATGAAAGTTTTTTGCATTGCAACCTAAATTTTAAGAATATTTTGCCAATTTCTTCTGCTATTCTTGATCAGGATACAAAATGTTCTACAAAAAACAAGGTTTCAGCCTGTTCGGCAGAGATCTTTCTCATTTCGAATATCACGGTGAGATACACAAAATCTTCGAAACCCACGTAAAACCTGAATATCAAAAGTGTTTTTAATAGTTTTTGATCTTCAGATTATGGAAAATATCGTAAAAACCAATAATAATAAACTGGACGAGCGATATGAAAGTTTTTTGCATTGCAACCTGAATTTGGATAATATTTTGCCAATTTCTTCTGCTATTCCTCATCAGGATACAAAATGTTCTACGAAAAACAAGGTTTCGGCCTGTTCGGGAGAGATCTTTCTCATTTCGGATATCACGGTGAGATACACAAAATCTTTGGAACCTACGTAAAACCTGAATATCGGAAGTGTTTTCAATAGTTTTTGATCTCCAGATTATGAAAAATATCGTCAAAACCAATAATCATAACTTGGACGAGCGATATGAAAGTTTTTGGCATAGCAACCTGAATTTGAAGGATATTTTGCCAATTTCTTCTGCTATTCTTGATCAGGATACGAAATGCTTTACGAAGAACAAGGTATCAGCCTGATTGGAAAAGATCTTTTTCATTTTGGATATCACGTTGAGGTACACAAAATCTTTGAAACCTCCGTGAAACCTGAATATCGGAAGTGTTTTCAATAGTTTTTGATCTCAATTTTATGAATCGTATCGTAAAAACCGATAATAATAACTTGGACGAGC
This sequence comes from Tenthredo notha, assembly GCA_914767705.2. NCBI lineage: Eukaryota > Metazoa > Arthropoda > Insecta > Hymenoptera > Tenthredinidae > Tenthredo > Tenthredo notha. The sequence continues at coordinate 4,446,743 of OU611908.1, forward strand.
GATATGAAAGATTTTTGCATTGCAACCTGAATTTGGATAATATTTTGCCAATTTCTTCTGCTATTCTTGATCAGGATACAAAATGCTTTACGAAAAACAAGGTTTCAGCCTGATTGGGAAAGATGTTTCTCATTTCAGATATCACGGTGAGGTATACAAAATCTTCGAAACCTACGTAAAACCTGAATATCGGAAGTGTTTTCAATAGTTTTTGATCTCCAGATTATGAAAAATATCGTAAAAACCAATAATAATAACATGGACGAGCGATATGAAAGTTTTTTGCATTGCAACCTAAATTTTAAGAATATTTTGCCAATTTCTTCTGCTATTCTTGATCAGGATACAAAATGCTTTACGAAAAACAAGGTTTCAGCCTGATTGGGAAAGATCTTTTTCGTTTTGGATATCATGTTGAGGTACACAAAATCTTTGAAACCTACGTAAAACCTGAATATCGGAAGTGTTTTCAATAGTTTTTGATCTCCAGATTATGAAAAATATCGTAAAAATCAATAATCATAACTTGGACGAGCGATATGAAAGTTTTTTGCATAGCAACCTGAATTTGGATAATATTTTGCCAATTTCTTATGCTATTCTTGATCAGGATACAAAATGCTTTACGAAAAACAAGGTTTCAGCCTGATTGGAAAAGATCTTTCTCGTTTCGGATATCACGGTGAGATACACAAAATCTTCGAAACCTACGTAAAACCTGAATATCGGAAGTGTTTTCAATAGTTTTTGATCTCCAGATTATGAAAAATATCGTAAAAATCAATAATCATAACTTGGACGAGCGATATGAAAGTTTTTTGCTTTGCAACCTGAATTTGGGGAATATTTTGCCAATTTCTTCTGCTATCCTTTATCAGGATACAAAATGTTCTACAAAAAACAAGGTTTCAGCCTGTTCGGCAGAGATCTTTCTCATTTCGAATATCACGGTGAGATACACAAAATCTTCGAAACCCACGTGAAACCTGAATATCAAAAGTGTTTTTAATAGTTTTTGATCTTCAGATTATGGAAAATATCGTAAAAACTAATAATAATAAACTGGACGAGCGATATGAAAGTTTTTTGCATTGCAACCTGAATTTGGATAATATTTTGCCAATTCCTTGTGCTTTTCTTGATCAGGACACAAAATGCTTTACAATGAACAAGATTTCAGCCTGAATGGGAAAGATCTTTCTCATTTTGGATATCTCAGTGAGATACACAAGATCTTCGAAACCTATGTAAAACCTGAATATCGGGAGTGTTTTCACTAGTTTTCGATCTCAATTTTATGAATCGTATCGTAAAAAACAATAATAATAACTTGGACGAGCGATATGAAAGTTTTTTGCATTGCAACCTGAATTTGGGGAATATTTTGCCAATTTCTTCTGCTATTCTTGATCAGGATACAAAATGCTTTACGAAAAACAAGGTTTCAGCCTGATTGGGAAAGATCTTTTTCGTTTTGGATATCATGTTGAGGTACACAAAATCTTTGGAACCTACGTAAAACCTGAATATCAAAAGTGTTTTCAATAGTTTTTGATCTCCAGATTATGAAAAATATCGTCAAAACCAATAATCATAACTTGGACGAGCGATATGAAAGTTTTTGGCATAGCAACCTGAATTTGAAGGATATTTTGCCAATTTCTTCTGCTATTCTTGATCAGGATACAAAATGCTTTACAATGAACAAGGTATCAGCCTGATTGGAAAAGATCTTTTTCATTTCGGATATCACGTTGAGGTACACAAAATCTTTGAAACCTCCGTAAAACCTGAATATCGGAAGTGTTTTCAATAGTTTTTGATCTCAATTTTATGAATCGTATCGTAAAAACCGATAATAATAACTTGGACGTGCGATTTGAAAGTTTTTTGCATTGCAACCTGAATTTGGGGAATATTTTGCCAATTCCTTCTGCTTTTCTTGATCAGGATACAAAATGCTTTACAATGAACAAGATTTCAGCCTGAATGGGAAAGATCTTTCTCATTTTGGATATCTCGGTGAGATATACAAAATCTTCGAAACCTACGTAAAACCCAAATGGCGGAAGTGTTTTTAATAGTTCTTGATCTCCAGATCATGGAAAATATCGTAAAACTCAATAATAATAACTTGGACGAGCGATATGAAAGTTTTTTGCATTGAAACCTGAATTTGGGGAATATTTTGCCAATTCCTTGTGCTTTTTTTGATCAGGATACAAAATGCTTTACAATGAACAAGATTTCAGCCTGAATGGGAAAGATCTTTCTCATTTTGGATATCTCAGTGAGATACACAAAATCTTCGAAACCTATGTAAAACCTGAATATCGGGAGTGTTTTTACTAGTTTTCGATCTCAATTTTATGAATCGTATCGTAAAAAACAATAATAATAACTTGGACGAGCGATATGAAACTTTTTTGCATTGCAACCTGAATTTGGGGAATATTTTGCCAATTTCTTCTGCTATTCTTGATCAGGATACAAAATGCTTTACGAAAAACAAGGTTTCAGCCTGATTGGGAAAGATCTTTTTCGTTTTGGATATCATGTTGAGGTACACAAAATCTTTGGAACCTACGTAAAACCTGAATATCAAAAGTGTTTTCAATAGTTTTTGATCTCCAGATTATGAAAAATATCGTCAAAACCAATAATCATAACTTGGACGAGCGATATGAAAGTTTTTGGCATAGCAACCTGAATTTGAAGGATATTTTGCCAATTTCTTCTGCTATTCTTGATCAGGATACGAAATGCTTTACGAAGAACAAGGTATCAGCCTGATTGGAAAAGATCTTTTTCATTTCGGATATCACGTTGAGGTACACAAAATCTTTGAAACCTCCGTAAAACCTGAATATCGGAAGTGTTTTCAATAGTTTTTGATCTCAATTTTATGAATCGTATCGTAAAAACCGATAATAATAACTTGGACGTGCGATTTGAAAGTTTTTTGCATTGCAACCTGAATTTGGGGAATATTTTGCCAATTCCTTCTGCTTTTCTTGATCAGGATACAAAATGCTTTACAATGAACAAGATTTCAGCCTGAATGGGAAAGATCTTTCTCATTTTGGATATCTCGGTGAGATATACAAAATCTTCGAAACCTACGTAAAACCCAAATGGCGGAAGTGTTTTTAATAGTTCTTGATCTCCAGATCATGGAAAATATCGTAAAACTCAATAATAATAACTTGGACGAGCGATATGAAAGTTTTTTGCATTGAAACCTGAATTTGGGGAATATTTTGCCAATTTCTTCTGCTATTCTTGACAGGATACGAAATGCTCTACGGAAAACAAGGTTTCAGCCTGATTGGGAAAGATCTTTTTCATTTTGGATATCACGTTGAGGTAAACAAAATCTTTGAAACCTACGTAAAACCTGAATATCGGAAGTGTTTTCAATAGTTTTTGATCTCCAGATTATGAAAAATATCGTAAAAATCAATAATCATAACTTGGACGAGCGATATGAAAGTTTTTTGCATAGCAACCTGAATTTGGATAATATTTTGCCAATTTCTTATGCTATTCTTGATCAGGATACAAAATGCTTTACGAGAAACAAGGTTTCAGCCTGATTGGGAAAGATCTTTCTCATTTTGGATATCTCAGTGAGATACACAAAATCTTCGAAACCTATGTAAAACCTGAATATCGGGAGTGTTTTTAATAGTTTTCGATCTCAATTTTATGAATCGTATCGTAAAAAACAATAATAATAACTTGGACGAGAGATATGAAACTTTTTTGCATTGCAACCTGAATTTGGGGAATATTTTGCCAATTTCTTCTTCTATTCTTGATCAGGATACAAAATGCTTTACGAGAAACAAGGTTTCAGCCTGATTGGGGAAGATCTTTCTCATTTCGGATATCTCGGTGAGATACACAAAATCTTCGAAACCTACGTAAAACCGGAATTTCGGATGTGTTTTTGATGGTTTTCAAACTCCAGATTATGAAAAATATCGTAAAAACCAATAATAATAACTTGGACGAGCGATATGAAAGATTTTTGCATTGCAACCTGAATTTGGATAATATTTTGCCAATTTCTTCTGCTATTCTTGATCAGGATACAAAATGCTTTACGAAAAACAAGGTTTCAGCCTGATTGGGAAAGATGTTTCTCATTTCAGATATCACGGTGAGGTATACAAAATCTTCGAAACCTACGTAAAACCTGAATATCGGAAGTGTTTTCAATAGTTTTTGATCTCCAGATTATGAAAAATATCGTAAAAACCAATAATAATAACATGGACGAGCGATATGAAAGTTTTTTGCATTGCAACCTAAATTTTAAGAATATTTTGCCAATTTCTTCTGCTATTCTTGATCAGGATACAAAATGCTTTACGAAAAACAAGGTTTCAGCCTGATTGGGAAAGATCTTTTTCGTTTTGGATATCATGTTGAGGTACACAAAATCTTTGAAACCTACGTAAAACCTGAATATCGGAAGTGTTTTCAATAGTTTTTGATCTCCAGATTATGAAAAATATCGTAAAAATCAATAATCATAACTTGGACGAGCGATATGAAAGTTTTTTGCATAGCAACCTGAATTTGGATAATATTTTGCCAATTTCTTATGCTATTCTTGATCAGGATACAAAATGCTTTACGAAAAACAAGGTTTCAGCCTGATTGGAAAAGATCTTTCTCGTTCCGGATATCACGGTGAGATACACAAAATCTTCGAAACCTACGTAAAACCTGAATATCGGAAGTGTTTTCAATAGTTTTTGATCTCCAGATTATGAAAAATATCGTAAAAATCAATAATCATAACTTGGACGAGCGATATGAAAGTTTTTTGCATTGCAACCTGAATTTGGATAATATTTTGCCAATTCCTTGTGCTTTTCTTGATCAGGACACAAAATGCTTTACAATGAACAAGATTTCAGCCTGAATGGGAAAGATCTTTCTCATTTTGGATATCTCAGTGAGATACACAAGATCTTCGAAACCTATGTAAAACCTGAATATCGGGAGTGTTTTCACTAGTTTTCGATCTCAATTTTATGAATCGTATCGTAAAAAACAATAATAATAACTTGGACGAGCGATATGAAAGTTTTTTGCATTGAAACCTGAATTTGGGGAATATTTTGCCAATTTCTTCTGCTATTCTTGACAGGATACGAAATGCTCTACGGAAAACAAGGTTTCAGCCTGATTGGGAAAGATCTTTTTCATTTTGGATATCACGTTGAGGTATACAAAATCTTTGAAACCTACGTGAAACCTGAATATCGGAAGTGTTTTTAATAGTTTTTGTTCTCCAGATTAAGGAAAATATCGTGGTTTTTACCAAAAATAATAACTTGGACGAGCGATATGAAACTTTTTTGCATTGCAACCTGAATTTGGGGAATATTTTGCCAATTTCTTCTGCTATTCTTGATCATGATACAAAATGCTTTACGAGAAACAAAGTTTCAGCCTGATTGGGGAAGATCTTTCTCATTTCGGATATCTCGGTGAGATACACAAAATCTTCGAAACCTACGTAAAACCGGAATTTCGGATGTGTTTTTGATGGTTTTCGAACTCCAGATTATGAAAAATATCGTAAAAACCAATAATAATAACTTGGACGAGCGATATGAAAGATTTTTGCATTGCAACCTGAATTTGGATAATATTTTGCCAATTTCTTCTGCTATTCTTGATCAGGATACAAAATGCTTTACGAAAAACAAGGTTTCAGCCTGATTGGGAAAGATGTTTCTCATTTCAGATATCACGGTGAGGTATACAAAATCTTCGAAACCTACGTAAAACCTGAATATCGGAAGTGTTTTCAATAGTTTTTGATCTCCAGATTATGAAAAATATCGTAAAAACCAATAATAATAACATGGACGAGCGATATGAAAGTTTTTTGCATTGCAACCTAAATTTTAAGAATATTTTGCCAATTTCTTCTGCTATTCTTGATCAGGATACAAAATGCTTTACGAAAAACAAGGTTTCAGCCTGATTGGGAAAGATCTTTTTCGTTTTGGATATCATGTTGAGGTACACAAAATCTTTGAAACCTACGTAAAACCTGAATATCGGAAGTGTTTTCAATAGTTTTTGATCTCCAGATTATGAAAAATATCGTAAAAATCAATAATCATAACTTGGACGAGCGATATGAAATTTTTTTGCATAGCAACCTGAATTTGGATAATATTTTGCCAATTTCTTCTGCTATTCTTGATCAGGATACAAAATGCTTTACGAAAAACAAGGTTTCAGCCTGATTGGAAAAGATCTTTCTCGTTTCGGATATCACGGTGAGATACACAAAATCTTCGAAACCTCCGTAAAACCTGAATATCGGAAGTGTTTTCAATAGTTTTTGATCTCAATTTTATGAATCGTATCGTAAAAACCGATAATAATAACTTGGACGTGCGATTTGAAAGTTTTTTGCATTGCAACCTGAATTTGGGGAATATTTTGCCAATTCCTTCTGCTTTTCTTGATCAGGATACAAAATGCTTTACAATGAACAAGATTTCAGCCTGAATGGGAAAGATCTTTCTCATTTTGGATATCTCGGTGAGATATACAAAATCTTCGAAACCTACGTAAAACCCAAATGGCGGAAGTGTTTTTAATAGTTCTTGATCTCCAGATCATGGAAAATATCGTAAAACTCAATAATAATAACTTGGACGAGCGATATGAAAGTTTTTTGCATTGAACCTGAATTTGGGGAATATTTTGCCAATTCCTTGTGCTTTTTTTTGATCAGGATACAAAATGCTTTACAATGAACAAGATTTCAGCCTGAATGGGAAAGATCTTTCTCATTTTGGATATCTCAGTGAGATACACAAAATCTTCGAAACCTATGTAAAACCTGAATATCGGGAGTGTTTTTACTAGTTTTCGATCTCAATTTTATGAATCGTATCGTAAAAAACAATAATAATAACTTGGACGAGCGATATGAAACTTTTTTGCATTGCAACCTGAATTTGGGGAATATTTTGCCAATTTCTTCTGCTATTCTTGATCAGGATACAAAATGCTTTACGAAAAACAAGGTTTCAGCCTGATTGGGAAAGATCTTTTTCGTTTTGGATATCATGTTGAGGTACACAAAATCTTTGGAACCTACGTTAAACCTGAATATCAAAAGTGTTTTCAATAGTTTTTGATCTCCAGATTATGAAAAATATCGTCAAAACCAATAATCATAACTTGGACGAGCGATATGAAAGTTTTTGGCATAGCAACCTGAATTTGAAGGATATTTTGCCAATTTCTTCTGCTATTCTCGATCAGGATACGAAATGCTTTACGAAGAACAAGGTATCAGCCTGATTGGAAAAGATCTTTTTCATTTCGGATATCACGTTGAGGTACACAAAATCTTTGAAACCTCCGTAAAACCTGAATATCGGAAGTGTTTTCAATAGTTTTTGATCTCAATTTTATGAATCGTATCGTAAAAACCGATAATAATAACTTGGACGTGCGATTTGAAAGTTTTTTGCATTGCAACCTGAATTTGGGGAATATTTTGCCAATTCCTTCTGCTTTTCTTGATCAGGATACAAAATGCTTTACAATGAACAAGATTTCAGCCTGAATGGGAAAGATCTTTCTCATTTTGGATATCTCGGTGAGATATACAAAATCTTCGAAACCTACGTAAAACCCAAATGGCGGAAGTGTTTTTAATAGTTCTTGATCTCCAGATCATGGAAAATATCGTAAAACTCAATAATAATAACTTGGACGAGCGATATGAAAGTTTTTTGCATTGAAACCTGAATTTGGGGAATATTTTGCCAATTTCTTCTGCTATTCTTGACAGGATACGAAATGCTCTACGGAAAACAAGGTTTCAGCCTGATTGGGAAAGATCTTTTTCATTTTGGATATCACGTTGAGGTATACAAAATCTTTGAAACCTACGTAAAACCTGAATATCGGAAGTGTTTTCAATAGTTTTTGATCTCCAGATTATGAAAAATATCGTAAAAATCAATAATCATAACTTGGACGAGCGATATGAAATTTTTTTGCATAGCAACCTGAATTTGGATAATATTTTGCCAATTTCTTCTGCTATTCTTGATCAGGATACAAAATGCTTTACGAAAAACAAGGTTTCAGCCTGATTGGAAAAGATCTTTCTCGTTTCGGATATCACGGTGAGATACACAAAATCTTCGAAACCTACGTAAAACCTGAATATCGGAAGTGTTTTCAATAGTTTTTGATCTCCAGATTATGAAAAATATCGTAAAAATCAATAATCATAACTTGGACAAGCGATATGAAAGTTTTTTGCTTTGCAACCTGAATTTGGGGAATATTTTGCCAATTTCTTCTGCTATCCTTTATCAGGATACAAAATGTTCTACAAAAAACAAGGTTTCAGCCTGTTCGGCAGAGATCTTTCTCATTTCGAATATCACGGTGAGATACACAAAATCTTCGAAACCCACGTGAAACCTGAATATCAAAAGTGTTTTTAATAGTTTTTGATCTTCAGATTATGGAAAATATCGTAAAAACTAATAATAATAAACTGGACGAGCGATATGAAAGTTTTTTGCATTGCAACCTGAATTTGGATAATATTTTGCCAATTCCTTGTGCTTTTCTTGATCAGGATACAAAATGCTTTACAATGAACAAGATTTCAGCCTGAATGGGAAAGATCTTTCTCATTTTGGATATCTCAGTGAGATACACAAGATCTTCGAAACCTATGTAAAACCTGAATATCGGGAGTGTTTTCACTAGTTTTCGATCTCAATTTTATGAATCGTATCGTAAAAAACAATAATAATAACTTGGACGAGCGATATGAAAGTTTTTTGCATTGAAACCTGAATTTGGGGAATATTTTGCCAATTTCTTCTGCTATTCTTGACAGGATACGAAATGCTCTACGGAAAACAAGGTTTCAGCCTGATTGGGAAAGATCTTTTTCATTTTGGATATCACGTTGAGGTATACAAAATCTTTGAAACCTACGTGAAACCTGAATATCGGAAGTGTTTTTAATAGTTTTTGTTCTCCAGATTAAGGAAAATATCGTGGTTTTTACCAAAAATAATAACTTGGACGAGCGATATGAAACTTTTTTGCATTGCAACCTGAATTTGGGGAATATTTTGCCAATTTCTTCTGCTATTCTTGATCATGATACAAAATGCTTTACGAGAAACAAAGTTTCAGCCTGATTGGGGAAGATCTTTCTCATTTCGGATATCTCGGTGAGATACACAAAATCTTCGAAACCTACGTAAAACCGGAATTTCGGATGTGTTTTTGATGGTTTTCGAACTCCAGATTATGAAAAATATCGTAAAAACCAATAATAATAACTTGGACGAGCGATATGAAAGATTTTTGCATTGCAACCTGAATTTGGATAATATTTTGCCAATTTCTTCTGCTATTCTTGATCAGGATACAAAATGCTTTACGAAAAACAAGGTTTCAGCCTGATTGGGAAAGATGTTTCTCATTTTAGATATCACGGTGAGGTATACAAAATCTTCGAAACCTACGTAAAACCTGAATATCGGAAGTGTTTTCAATAGTTTTTGATCTCCAGATTATGAAAAATATCGTAAAAACCAATAATAATAACATGGACGAGCGATATGAAAGTTTTTTGCATTGCAACCTAAATTTTAAGAATATTTTGCCAATTTCTTCTGCTATTCTTGATCAGGATACAAAATGCTTTACGAAAAACAAGGTTTCAGCCTGATTGGGAAAGATCTTTTTCGTTTTGGATATCATGTTGAGGTACACAAAATCTTTGAAACCTACGTAAAACCTGAATATCGGAAGTGTTTTCAATAGTTTTTGATCTCCAGATTATGAAAAATATCGTAAAAATCAATAATCATAACTTGGACGAGCGATATGAAAGTTTTTTGCATAGCAACCTGAATTTGGATAATATTTTGCCAATTTCTTCTGCTATTCTTGATCAGGATACAAAATGCTTTACGAAAAACAAGGTTTCAGCCTGATTGGAAAAGATCTTTCTCGTTTCGGATATCACGGTGAGATACACAAAATCTTCGAAACCTACGTAAAACCTGAATATCGGAAGTGTTTTCAATAGTTTTTGATCTCCAGATTATGAAAAATATCGTAAAAATCAATAATCATAACTTGGACGAGCGATATGAAAGTTTTTTGCTTTGCAACCTGAATTTGGGAAATATTTTGCCAATTTCTTCTGCTATCCTTTATCAGGATACAAAATGTTCTACAAAAAACAAGGTTTCAGCCTGTTCGGCAGAGATCTTTCTCATTTCGAATATCACGGTGAGATACACAAAATCTTCGAAACCCACGTGAAACCTGAATATCAAAAGTGTTTTTAATAGTTTTTGATCTTCAGATTATGGAAAATATCGTAAAAACTAATAATAATAAACTGGACGAGCGATATGAAAGTTTTTTGCATTGCAACCTGAATTTGGATAATATTTTGCCAATTCCTTGTGCTTTTCTTGATCAGGATACAAAATGCTTTACAATGAACAAGATTTCAGCCTGAATGGGAAAGATCTTTCTCATTTTGGATATCTCAGTGAGATACACAAAATCTTCGAAACCTATGTAAAACCTGAATATCGGGAGTGTTTTTACTAGTTTTCGATCTCAATTTTATGAATCGTATCGTAAAAAACAATAATAATAACTTGGACGAGCGATATGAAAGTTTTTTGCATTGAAACCTGAATTTGGGGAATATTTTGCCAATTTCTTCTGCTATTCTTGACAGGATACGAAATGCTCTACGGAAAACAAGGTTTCAGCCTGATTGGGAAAGATCTTTTTCATTTTGGATATCACGTTGAGGTATACAAAATCTTTGAAACCTACGTAAAACCTGAATATCGGAAGTGTTTTCAATAGTTTTTGATCTCCAGATTATGAAAAATATCGTGAAAATCAATAATCATAACTTGGACGAGCGATATGAAAGTTTTTTGCATAGCAACCTGAATTTGGATAATATTTTGCCAATTTCTTATGCTATTCTTGATCAGGATACAAAATGCTTTACGAAAAACAAGGTTTCAGCCTGATTGGAAAAGATCTTTCTCGTTTCGGATATCACGGTGAGATACACAAAATCTTCGAAACCTACGTAAAACCTGAATATCGGAAGTGTTTTCAATAGTTTTTGATCTCCAGATTATGAAAAATATCGTAAAAATCAATAATCATAACTTGGACGAGCGATATGAAAGTTTTTTGCTTTGCAACCTGAATTTGGGGAATATTTTGCCAATTTCTTCTGCTATCCTTTATCAGGATACAAAATGTTCTACAAAAAACAAGGTTTCAGCCTGTTCGGCAGAGATCTTTCTCATTTCGAATATCACGGTGAGATACACAAAATCTTCGAAACCCACGTGAAACCTGAATATCAAAAGTGTTTTTAATAGTTTTTGATCTTCAGATTATGGAAAATATCGTAAAAACTAATAATAATAAACTGGACGAGCGATATGAAAGTTTTTTGCATTGCAACCTGAATTTGGATAATATTTTGCCAATTCCTTGTGCTTTTCTTGATCAGGATACAAAATGCTTTACAATGAACAAGATTTCAGCCTGAATGGGAAAGATCTTCCTCATTTTGGATATCACGTTGAGGTACACAAAATCTTCGAAACCTCCGTAAAACCTGAATATCGGAAGTGTTTTCAATAGTTTTCGATCTCAATTTTATGAATCGTATCGTAAAAAACAATAATAATAACTTGGACGAGCGATATGAAACTTTTTTGCATTGCAACCTGAATTTGGGGAATATTTTGCCAATTTCTTCTGCTATTCTTGATCAGGATACAAAATGCTTTACGAGAAACAAGGTTTCAGCCTGATTGGGGAAGATCTTTCTCATTTCGGATATCTCGGTGAGATACACAAAATCTTCGAAACCTACGTAAAACCGGAATTTCGGATGTGTTTTTGATGGTTTTCGAACTCCAGATTATGAAAAATATCGTAAAAACCAATGATAATAACTTGGACGAGCGATATGAAAGATTTTTGCATTGCAACCTGAATTTGGATAATATTTTGCCAATTTCTTCTGCTATTCTTGATCAGGATACAAAATGCTTTACGCAAAACAAGGTTTCAGCCTGATTGGGAAAGATGTTTCTCATTTTAGATATCACGGTGAGGTATACAAAATCTTCGGAACCTACGTAAAACCTGAATATCGGAAGTGTTTTCAATAGTTTTTGATCTCCAGATTATGAAAAATATCGTAAAAACCAATAATAATAACATGGACGAGCGATATGAAAGTTTTTTGCATTGCAACCTAAATTTTAAGAATATTTTGCCAATTTCTTCTGCTATTCTTGATCAGGATACAAAATGCTTTACGAAAAACAAGGTTTCAGCCTGATTGGGAAAGATCTTTTTCGTTTTGGATATCATGTTGAGGTACACAAAATCTTTGAAACCTACGTAAAACCTGAATATCGGAAGTGTTTTCAATAGTTTTTGATCTCCAGATTATGAAAAATATCGTAAAAATCAATAATCATAACTTGGACGAGCGATATGAAATTTTTTTGCATAGCAACCTGAATTTGGATAATATTTTGCCAATTTCTTATGCTATCCTTTATCAGGATACAAAATGTTCTACAAAAAACAAGGTTTCAGCCTGTTCGGCAGAGATCTTTCTCATTTCGAATATCACGGTGAGATACACAAAATCTTCGAAACCCACGTGAAACCTGAATATCAAAAGTGTTTTTAATAGTTTTTGATCTTCAGATTATGGAAAATATCGTAAAAACTAATAATAATAAACTGGACGAGCGATATGAAAGTTTTTTGCATTGCAACCTGAATTTGGATAATATTTTGCCAATTCCTTGTGCTTTTCTTGATCAGGATACAAAATGCTTTACAATGAACAAGATTTCAGCCTGAATGGGAAAGATCTTTCTCATTTTGGATATCACGTTGAGGTACACAAAATCTTCGAAACCTCCGTAAAACCTGAATATCGGAAGTGTTTTCAATAGTTTTTGATCTCAATTTTATGAATCGTATCGTAAAAACCGATAATAATAACTTGGACGTGCGATTTGAAAGTTTTTTGCATTGCAACCTGAATTTGGGGAATATTTTGCCAATTCCTTCTGCTTTTCTTGATCAGGATACAAAATGCTTTACAATGAACAAGATTTCAGCCTGAATGGGAAAGATCTTTCTCATTTTGGATATCTCGGTGAGATATACAAAATCTTCGAAACCTACGTAAAACCCAAATGGCGGAAGTGTTTTTAATAGTTCTTGATCTCCAGATCATGGAAAATATCGTAAAACTCAATAATAATAACTTGGACGAGCGATATGAAAGTTTTTTGCATTGAAACCTGAATTTGGGGAATATTTTGCCAATTCCTTGTGCTTTTTTTGATCAGGATACAAAATGCTTTACAATGAACAAGATTTCAGCCTGAATGGGAAAGATCTTTCTCATTTTGGATATCTCAGTGAGATACACAAAATCTTCGAAACCTATGTAAAACCTGAATATCGGGAGTGTTTTTACTAGTTTTCGATCTCAATTTTATGAATCGTATCGTAAAAAACAATAATAATAACTTGGACGAGCGATATGAAACTTTTTTGCATTGCAACCTGAATTTGGGGAATATTTTGCCAATTTCTTCTGCTATTCTTGATCAGGATACAAAATGCTTTACGAAAAACAAGGTTTCAGCCTGATTGGGAAAGATCTTTTTCGTTTTGGATATCATGTTGAGGTACACAAAATCTTTGGAACCTACGTTAAACCTGAATATCAAAAGTGTTTTCAATAGTTTTTGATCTCCAGATTATGAAAAATATCGTCAAAACCAATAATCATAACTTGGACGAGCGATATGAAAGTTTTTGGCATAGCAACCTGAATTTGAAGGATATTTTGCCAATTTCTTCTGCTATTCTTGATCAGGATACGAAATGCTTTACGAAGAACAAGGTATCAGCCTGATTGGAAAAGATCTTTTTCATTTCGGATATCACGTTGAGGTACACAAAATCTTTGAAACCTCCGTAAAACCTGAATATCGGAAGTGTTTTCAATAGTTTTTGATCTCAATTTTATGAATCGTATCGTAAAAACCGATAATAATAACTTGGACGTGCGATTTGAAAGTTTTTTGCATTGCAACCTGAATTTGGGGAATATTTTGCCAATTCCTTCTGCTTTTCTTGATCAGGATACAAAATGCTTTACAATGAACAAGATTTCAGCCTGAATGGGAAAGATCTTTCTCATTTTGGATATCTCGGTGAGATATACAAAATCTTCGAAACCTACGTAAAACCCAAATGGCGGAAGTGTTTTTAATAGTTCTTGATCTCCAGATCATGGAAAATATCGTAAAACTCAATAATAATAACTTGGACGAGCGATATGAAAGTTTTTTGCATTGAAACCTGAATTTGGGGAATATTTTGCCAATTTCTTCTGCTATTCTTGACAGGATACGAAATGCTCTACGGAAAACAAGGTTTCAGCCTGATTGGGAAAGATCTTTTTCATTTTGGATATCACGTTGAGGTATACAAAATCTTTGAAACCTACGTAAAACCTGAATATCGGAAGTGTTTTCAATAGTTTTTGATCTCCAGATTATGAAAAATATCGTAAAAATCAATAATCATAACTTGGACGAGCGATATGAAAGTTTTTTGCATAGCAACCTGAATTTGGATAATATTTTGCCAATTTCTTATGCTATTCTTGATCAGGATACAAAATGCTTTACGAAAAACAAGGTTTCAGCCTGATTGGAAAAGATCTTTCTCGTTTCGGATATCACGGTGAGATACACAAAATCTTCGAAACCTACGTAAAACCTGAATATCGGAAGTGTTTTCAATAGTTTTTGATCTCCAGATTATGAAAAATATCGTAAAAATCAATAATCATAACTTGGACAAGCGATATGAAAGTTTTTTGCTTTGCAACCTGAATTTGGGGAATATTTTGCCAATTTCTTCTGCTATCCTTTATCAGGATACAAAATGTTCTACAAAAAACAAGGTTTCAGCCTGTTCGGCAGAGATCTTTCTCATTTCGAATATCACGGTGAGATACACAGAATCTTCGAAACCCACGTGAAACCTGAATATCAAAAGTGTTTTTAATAGTTTTTGATCTTCAGATTATGGAAAATATCGTAAAAACTAATAATAATAAACTGGACGAGCGATATGAAAGTTTTTTGCATTGCAACCTGAATTTGGATAATATTTTGCCAATTCCTTGTGCTTTTCTTGATCAGGATACAAAATGCTTTACAATGAACAAGATTTCAGCCTGAATGGGAAAGATCTTTCTCATTTTGGATATCTCAGTGAGATACACAAGATCTTCGAAACCTATGTAAAACCTGAATATCGGGAGTGTTTTCACTAGTTTTCGATCTCAATTTTATGAATCGTATCGTAAAAAACAATAATAATAACTTGGACGAGCGATATGAAAGTTTTTTGCATTGAAACCTGAATTTGGGGAATATTTTGCCAATTTCTTCTGCTATTCTTGACAGGATACGAAATGCTCTACGGAAAACAAGGTTTCAGCCTGATTGGGAAAGATCTTTTTCATTTTGGATATCACGTTGAGGTATACAAAATCTTTGAAACCTACGTGAAACCTGAATATCGGAAGTGTTTTTAATAGTTTTTGTTCTCCAGATTAAGGAAAATATCGTGGTTTTTACCAAAAATAATAACTTGGACGAGCGATATGAAACTTTTTTGCATTGCAACCTGAATTTGGGGAATATTTTGCCAATTTCTTCTGCTATTCTTGATCATGATACAAAATGCTTTACGAGAAACAAAGTTTCAGCCTGATTGGGGAAGATCTTTCTCATTTCGGATATCTCGGTGAGATACACAAAATCTTCGAAACCTACGTAAAACCGGAATTTCGGATGTGTTTTTGATGGTTTTCGAACTCCAGATTATGAAAAATATCGTAAAAACCAATAATAATAACTTGGACGAGCGATATGAAAGATTTTTGCATTGCAACCTGAATTTGGATAATATTTTGCCAATTTCTTCTGCTATTCTTGATCAGGATACAAAATGCTTTACGAAAAACAAGGTTTCAGCCTGATTGGGAAAGATGTTTCTCATTTTAGATATCACGGTGAGGTATACAAAATCTTCGAAACCTACGTAAAACCTGAATATCGGAAGTGTTTTCAATAGTTTTTGATCTCCAGATTATGAAAAATATCGTAAAAACCAATAATAATAACATGGACGAGCGATATGAAAGTTTTTTGCATTGCAACCTAAATTTTAAGAATATTTTGCCAATTTCTTCTGCTATTCTTGATCAGGATACAAAATGCTTTACGAAAAACAAGGTTTCAGCCTGATTGGGAAAGATCTTTTTCGTTTTGGATATCATGTTGAGGTACACAAAATCTTTGAAACCTACGTAAAACCTGAATATCGGAAGTGTTTTCAATAGTTTTTGATCTCCAGATTATGAAAAATATCGTAAAAATCAATAATCATAACTTGGACGAGCGATATGAAATTTTTTTGCATAGCAACCTGAATTTGGATAATATTTTGCCAATTTCTTCTGCTATTCTTGATCAGGATACAAAATGCTTTACGAAAAACAAGGTTTCAGCCTGATTGGAAAAGATCTTTCTCGTTTCGGATATCACGGTGAGATACACAAAATCTTCGAAACCTACGTAAAACCTGAATATCGGAAGTGTTTTCAATAGTTTTTGATCTCCAGATTATGAAAAATATCGTAAAAATCAATAATCATAACTTGGACGAGCGATATGAAAGTTTTTTGCTTTGCAACCTGAATTTGGGAAATATTTTGCCAATTTCTTCTGCTATCCTTTATCAGGATACAAAATGTTCTACAAAAAACAAGGTTTCAGCCTGTTCGGCAGAGATCTTTCTCATTTCGAATATCACGGTGAGATACACAAAATCTTCGAAACCCACGTGAAACCTGAATATCAAAAGTGTTTTTAATAGTTTTTGATCTTCAGATTATGGAAAATATCGTAAAAACTAATAATAATAAACTGGACGAGCGATATGAAAGTTTTTTGCATTGCAACCTGAATTTGGATAATATTTTGCCAATTCCTTGTGCTTTTCTTGATCAGGATACAAAATGCTTTACAATGAACAAGATTTCAGCCTGAATGGGAAAGATCTTTCTCATTTTGGATATCTCAGTGAGATACACAAAATCTTCGAAACCTATGTAAAACCTGAATATCGGGAGTGTTTTTACTAGTTTTCGATCTCAATTTTATGAATCGTATCGTGAAAAACAATAATAATAACTTGGACGAGCGATATGAAAGTTTTTTGCATTGAAACCTGAATTTGGGGAATATTTTGCCAATTTCTTCTGCTATTCTTGACAGGATACGAAATGCTCTACGGAAAACAAGGTTTCAGCCTGATTGGGAAAGATCTTTTTCATTTTGGATATCACGTTGAGGTATACAAAATCTTTGAAACCTACGTAAAACCTGAATATCGGAAGTGTTTTCAATAGTTTTTGATCTCCAGATTATGAAAAATATCGTGAAAATCAATAATCATAACTTGGACGAGCGATATGAAAGTTTTTTGCATAGCAACCTGAATTTGGATAATATTTTGCCAATTTCTTATGCTATTCTTGATCAGGATACAAAATGCTTTACGAAAAACAAGGTTTCAGCCTGATTGGAAAAGATCTTTCTCGTTTCGGATATCACGGTGAGATACACAAAATCTTCGAAACCTACGTAAAACCTGAATATCGGAAGTGTTTTCAATAGTTTTTGATCTCCAGATTATGAAAAATATCGTAAAAATCAATAATCATAACTTGGACGAGCGATATGAAAGTTTTTTGCTTTGCAACCTGAATTTGGGGAATATTTTGCCAATTTCTTCTGCTATCCTTTATCAGGATACAAAATGTTCTACAAAAAACAAGGTTTCAGCCTGTTCGGCAGAGATCTTTCTCATTTCGAATATCACGGTGAGATACACAAAATCTTCGAAACCCACGTGAAACCTGAATATCAAAAGTGTTTTTAATAGTTTTTGATCTTCAGATTATGGAAAATATCGTAAAAACTAATAATAATAAACTGGACGAGCGATATGAAAGTTTTTTGCATTGCAACCTGAATTTGGATAATATTTTGCCAATTCCTTGTGCTTTTCTTGATCAGGATACAAAATGCTTTACAATGAACAAGATTTCAGCCTGAATGGGAAAGATCTTCCTCATTTTGGATATCACGTTGAGGTACACAAAATCTTCGAAACCTCCGTAAAACCTGAATATCGGAAGTGTTTTCAATAGTTTTCGATCTCAATTTTATGAATCGTATCGTAAAAAACAATAATAATAACTTGGACGAGCGATATGAAACTTTTTTGCATTGCAACCTGAATTTGGGGAATATTTTGCCAATTTCTTCTGCTATTCTTGATCAGGATACAAAATGCTTTACGAGAAACAAGGTTTCAGCCTGATTGGGGAAGATCTTTCTCATTTCGGATATCTCGGTGAGATACACAAAATCTTTGAAACCTACGTAAAACCGGAATTTCGGATGTGTTTTTGATGGTTTTCGAACTCCAGATTATGAAAAATATCGTAAAAACCAATAATAATAACTTGGACGAGCGATATGAAAGATTTTTGCATTGCAACCTGAATTTGGATAATATTTTGCCAATTTCTTCTGCTATTCTTGATCAGGATACAAAATGCTTTACGAAAAACAAGGTTTCAGCCTGATTGGGAAAGATGTTTCTCATTTTAGATATCACGGTGAGGTATACAAAATCTTCGGAACCTACGTAAAACCTGAATATCGGAAGTGTTTTCAATAGTTTTTGATCTCCAGATTATGAAAAATATCGTAAAAACCAATAATAATAACATGGACGAGCGATATGAAAGTTTTTTGCATTGCAACCTAAATTTTAAGAATATTTTGCCAATTTCTTCTGCTATTCTTGATCAGGATACAAAATGCTTTACGAAAAACAAGGTTTCAGCCTGATTGGGAAAGATCTTTTTCGTTTTGGATATCATGTTGAGGTACACAAAATCTTTGAAACCTACGTAAAACCTGAATATCGGAAGTGTTTTCAATAGTTTTTGATCTCCAGATTATGAAAAATATCGTAAAAATCAATAATCATAACTTGGACGAGCGATATGAAATTTTTTTGCATAGCAACCTGAATTTGGATAATATTTTGCCAATTTCTTCTGCTATTCTTGATCAGGATACAAAATGCTTTACGAAAAACAAGGTTTCAGCCTGATTGGAAAAGATCTTTCTCGTTTCGGATATCACGGTGAGATACACAAAATCTTCGAAACCTACGTAAAACCTGAATATCGGAAGTGTTTTCAATAGTTTTTGATCTCCAGATTATGAAAAATATCGTAAAAATCAATAATCATAACTTGGACGAGCGATATGAAAGTTTTTTGCTTTGCAACCTGAATTTGGGAAATATTTTGCCAATTTCTTCTGCTATCCTTTATCAGGATACAAAATGTTCTACAAAAAACAAGGTTTCAGCCTGTTCGGCAGAGATCTTTCTCATTTCGAATATCACGGTGAGATACACAAAATCTTCGAAACCCACGTGAAACCTGAATATCAAAAGTGTTTTTAATAGTTTTTGATCTTCAGATTATGGAAAATATCGTAAAAACTAATAATAATAAACTGGACGAGCGATATGAAAGTTTTTTGCATTGCAACCTGAATTTGGATAATATTTTGCCAATTCCTTGTGCTTTTCTTGATCAGGATACAAAATGCTTTACAATGAACAAGATTTCAGCCTGAATGGGAAAGATCTTTCTCATTTTGGATATCTCAGTGAGATACACAAAATCTTCGAAACCTATGTAAAACCTGAATATCGGGAGTGTTTTTACTAGTTTTCGATCTCAATTTTATGAATCGTATCGTAAAAAACAATAATAATAACTTGGACGAGCGATATGAAAGTTTTTTGCATTGAAACCTGAATTTGGGGAATATTTTGCCAATTTCTTCTGCTATTCTTGACAGGATACGAAATGCTCTACGGAAAACAAGGTTTCAGCCTGATTGGGAAAGATCTTTTTCATTTTGGATATCACGTTGAGGTATACAAAATCTTTGAAACCTACGTAAAACCTGAATATCGGAAGTGTTTTCAATAGTTTTTGATCTCCAGATTATGAAAAATATCGTGAAAATCAATAATCATAACTTGGACGAGCGATATGAAAGTTTTTTGCATAGCAACCTGAATTTGGATAATATTTTGCCAATTTCTTATGCTATTCTTGATCAGGATACAAAATGCTTTACGAAAAACAAGGTTTCAGCCTGATTGGAAAAGATCTTTCTCGTTTTGGATATCACGGTGAGATACACAAAATCTTCGAAACCTACGTAAAACCTGAATATCGGAAGTGTTTTCAATAGTTTTTGATCTCCAGATTATGAAAAATATCGTAAAAACCAATAATAATAACATGGACGAGCGATATGAAAGTTTTTTGCATCGCAACCTAAATTTTAAGAATATTTTGCCAATTTCTTCTGCTATTCTTGATCAGGATACAAAATGCTTTACGAAAAACAAGGTTTCAGCCTGATTGGGAAAGATCTTTTTCGTTTTGGATATCATGTTGAGGTACACAAAATCTTTGAAACCTACGTAAAACCTGAATATCGGAAGTGTTTTCAATAGTTTTTGATCTCCAGATTATGAAAAATATCGTAAAAATCAATAATCATAACTTGGACGAGCGATATGAAAGTTTTTTGCATAGCAACCTGAATTTGGATAATATTTTGCCAATTTCTTATGCTATTCTTGATCAGGATACAAAATGCTTTACGAAAAACAAGGTTTCAGCCTGATTGGAAAAGATCTTTCTCGTTTCGGATATCACGGTGAGATACACAAAATCTTCGAAACCTACGTAAAACCTGAATATCGGAAGTGTTTTCAATAGTTTTTGATCTCCAGATTATGAAAAATATCGTAAAAATCAATAATCATAACTTGGACGAGCGATATGAAAGTTTTTTGCTTTGCAACCTGAATTTGGGGAATATTTTGCCAATTTCTTCTGCTATTCTTGATCAGGATACAAAATGCTTTACGAGAAACAAGGTTTCAGCCTGATTGGGAAAGATCTTTCTCATTTTGAATATCTCAGTGAGATACACAAAATCTTCGAAACCTATGTAAAACCTGAATATCGGGAGTGTTTTTAATAGTTTCCGATCTCAATTTTATGAATCGTATCGTAAAAAACAATAATAATAACTTGGACGAGCGATATGAAACTTTTTTGCATTGCAACCTGAATTTGGGGAATATTTTGCCAATTTCTTCTGCTATTCTTGATCAGGATACAAAATGCTTTACGAGAAACAAGGTTTCAGCCTGATTGGGAAAGATCTTTCTCATTTCGGATATCTCGGTGAGATACACAAAATCTTTGAAACCTACGTAAAACCTGAATATCGGAAGTGTTTTCAATAGTTTTTGATCTCCAGATTATGAAAAATATCGTAAAAATCAATAATCATAACTTGGACGAGCGATATGAAAGTTTTTTGCATAGCAACCTGAATTTGGATAATATTTTGCCAATTTCTTCTGCTATTCTTGATCAGGATACAAAATGCTTTACGAAAAACAAGGTTTCAGCCTGATTGGGAAAGATCTTTTTCGTTTTGGATATCATGTTGAGGTACACAAAATCTTTGAAACCTACGTAAAACCTGAATATCGGAAGTGTTTTTAATAGTTTTTGATCTCCAGATTATGAAAAATATCGTAAAAATCAATAATCATAACTTGGACGAGCGATATGAAAGTTTTTTGCATAGCAACCTGAATTTGGATAATATTTTGCCAATTTCTTATGCTATCCTTTATCAGGATACAAAATGTTCTACAAAAAACAAGGTTTCAGCCTGTTCGGCAGAGATCTTTCTCATTTCGAATATCACGGTGAGATACACAAAATCTTCGAAACCCACGTGAAACCTGAATATCAAAAGTGTTTTTAATAGTTTTTGATCTTCAGATTATGGAAAATATCGTAAAAACTAATAATAATAAACTGGACGAGCGATATGAAAGTTTTTTGCATTGCAACCTGAATTTGGATAATATTTTGCCAATTCCTTGTGCTTTTCTTGATCAGGATACAAAATGCTTTACAATGAACAAGATTTCAGCCTGAATGGGAAAGATCTTTCTCATTTTGGATATCACGTTGAGGTACACAAAATCTTCGAAACCTCCGTAAAACCTGAATATCGGAAGTGTTTTCAATAGTTTTTGATCTCAATTTTATGAATCGTATCGTAAAAACCGATAATAATAACTTGGACGTGCGATTTGAAAGTTTTTTGCATTGCAACCTGAATTTGGGGAATATTTTGCCAATTCCTTCTGCTTTTCTTGATCAGGATACAAAATGCTTTACAATGAACAAGATTTCAGCCTGAATGGGAAAGATCTTTCTCATTTTGGATATCTCGGTGAGATATACAAAATCTTCGAAACCTACGTAAAACCCAAATGGCGGAAGTGTTTTTAATAGTTCTTGATCTCCAGATCATGGAAAATATCGTAAAACTCAATAATAATAACTTGGACGAGCGATATGAAAGTTTTTTGCATTGAAACCTGAATTTGGGGAATATTTTGCCAATTCCTTGTGCTTTTTTTGATCAGGATACAAAATGCTTTACAATGAACAAGATTTCAGCCTGAATGGGAAAGATCTTTCTCATTTTGGATATCTCAGTGAGATACACAAAATCTTCGAAACCTATGTAAAACCTGAATATCGGGAGTGTTTTTACTAGTTTTCGATCTCAATTTTATGAATCGTATCGTAAAAAACAATAATAATAACTTGGACGAGCGATATGAAACTTTTTTGCATTGCAACCTGAATTTGGGGAATATTTTGCCAATTTCTTCTGCTATTCTTGATCAGGATACAAAATGCTTTACGAAAAACAAGGTTTCAGCCTGATTGGGAAAGATCTTTTTCGTTTTGGATATCATGTTGAGGTACACAAAATCTTTGGAACCTACGTTAAACCTGAATATCAAAAGTGTTTTCAATAGTTTTTGATCTCCAGATTATGAAAAATATCGTCAAAACCAATAATCATAACTTGGACGAGCGATATGAAAGTTTTTGGCATAGCAACCTGAATTTGAAGGATATTTTGCCAATTTCTTCTGCTATTCTTGATCAGGATACGAAATGCTTTACGAAGAACAAGGTATCAGCCTGATTGGAAAAGATCTTTTTCATTTCGGATATCACGTTGAGGTACACAAAATCTTTGAAACCTCCGTAAAACCTGAATATCGGAAGTGTTTTCAATAGTTTTTGATCTCAATTTTATGAATCGTATCGTAAAAACCGATAATAATAACTTGGACGTGCGATTTGAAAGTTTTTTGCATTGCAACCTGAATTTGGGGAATATTTTGCCAATTCCTTCTGCTTTTCTTGATCAGGATACAAAATGCTTTACAATGAACAAGATTTCAGCCTGAATGGGAAAGATCTTTCTCATTTTGGATATCTCGGTGAGATATACAAAATCTTCGAAACCTACGTAAAACCCAAATGGCGGAAGTGTTTTTAATAGTTCTTGATCTCCAGATCATGGAAAATATCGTAAAACTCAATAATAATAACTTGGACGAGCGATATGAAAGTTTTTTGCATTGAAACCTGAATTTGGGGAATATTTTGCCAATTTCTTCTGCTATTCTTGACAGGATACGAAATGCTCTACGGAAAACAAG
This sequence comes from Tenthredo notha, assembly GCA_914767705.2. Taxonomy (NCBI): domain Eukaryota; kingdom Metazoa; phylum Arthropoda; class Insecta; order Hymenoptera; family Tenthredinidae; genus Tenthredo; species Tenthredo notha. The sequence continues at coordinate 4,470,695 of OU611908.1, forward strand.
GTTTCAGCCTGATTGGGAAAGATCTTTTTCATTTTGGATATCACGTTGAGGTATACAAAATCTTTGAAACCTACGTAAAACCTGAATATCGGAAGTGTTTTCAATAGTTTTTGATCTCCAGATTATGAAAAATATCGTAAAAATCAATAATCATAACTTGGACGAGCGATATGAAAGTTTTTTGCATAGCAACCTGAATTTGGATAATATTTTGCCAATTTCTTATGCTATTCTTGATCAGGATACAAAATGCTTTACGAAAAACAAGGTTTCAGCCTGATTGGAAAAGATCTTTCTCGTTTCGGATATCACGGTGAGATACACAAAATCTTCGAAACCTACGTAAAATCTGAATATCGGAAGTGTTTTCAATAGTTTTTGATCTCCAGATTATGAAAAATATCGTAAAAATCAATAATCATAACTTGGACAAGCGATATGAAAGTTTTTTGCTTTGCAACCTGAATTTGGGGAATATTTTGCCAATTTCTTCTGCTATCCTTTATCAGGATACAAAATGTTCTACAAAAAACAAGGTTTCAGCCTGTTCGGCAGAGATCTTTCTCATTTCGAATATCACGGTGAGATACACAAAATCTTCGAAACCCACGTGAAACCTGAATATCAAAAGTGTTTTTAATAGTTTTTGATCTTCAGATTATGGAAAATATCGTAAAAACTAATAATAATAAACTGGACGAGCGATATGAAAGTTTTTTGCATTGCAACCTGAATTTGGATAATATTTTGCCAATTCCTTGTGCTTTTCTTGATCAGGATACAAAATGCTTTACAATGAACAAGATTTCAGCCTGAATGGGAAAGATCTTTCTCATTTTGGATATCTCAGTGAGATACACAAAATCTTCGAAACCTATGTAAAACCTGAATATCGGGAGTGTTTTCACTAGTTTTCGATCTCAATTTTATGAATCGTATCGTAAAAAACAATAATAATAACTTGGACGAGCGATATGAAAGTTTTTTGCATTGAAACCTGAATTTGGGGAATATTTTGCCAATTTCTTCTGCTATTCTTGACAGGATACGAAATGCTCTACGGAAAACAAGGTTTCAGCCTGATTGGGAAAGATCTTTTTCATTTTGGATATCACGTTGAGGTATACAAAATCTTTGAAACCTACGTGAAACCTGAATATCGGAAGTGTTTTTAATAGTTTTTGTTCTCCAGATTAAGGAAAATATCGTGGTTTTTACCAAAAATAATAACTTGGACGAGCGATATGAAACTTTTTTGCATTGCAACCTGAATTTGGGGAATATTTTGCCAATTTCTTCTGCTATTCTTGATCATGATACAAAATGCTTTACGAGAAACAAAGTTTCAGCCTGATTGGGGAAGATCTTTCTCATTTCGGATATCTCGGTGAGATACACAAAATCTTCGAAACCTACGTAAAACCGGAATTTCGGATGTGTTTTTGATGGTTTTCGAACTCCAGATTATGAAAAATATCGTAAAAACCAATAATAATAACTTGGACGAGCGATATGAAAGATTTTTGCATTGCAACCTGAATTTGGATAATATTTTGCCAATTTCTTCTGCTATTCTTGATCAGGATACAAAATGCTTTACGAAAAACAAGGTTTCAGCCTGATTGGGAAAGATGTTTCTCATTTTAGATATCAAGGTGAGGTATACAAAATCTTCGAAACCTACGTAAAACCTGAATATCGGAAGTGTTTTCAATAGTTTTTGATCTCCAGATTATGAAAAATATCGTAAAAACCAATAATAATAACATGGACGAGCGATATGAAAGTTTTTTGCATTGCAACCTAAATTTTAAGAATATTTTGCCAATTTCTTCTGCTATTCTTGATCAGGATACAAAATGCTTTACGAAAAACAAGGTTTCAGCCTGATTGGGAAAGATCTTTTTCGTTTTGGATATCATGTTGAGGTACACAAAATCTTTGAAACCTACGTAAAACCTGAATATCGGAAGTGTTTTCAATAGTTTTTGATCTCCAGATTATGAAAAATATCGTAAAAATCAATAATCATAACTTGGACGAGCGATATGAAATTTTTTTGCATAGCAACCTGAATTTGGATAATATTTTGCCAATTTCTTCTGCTATTCTTGATCAGGATACAAAATGCTTTACGAAAAACAAGGTTTCAGCCTGATTGGAAAAGATCTTTCTCGTTTCGGATATCACGGTGAGATACACAAAATCTTCGAAACCTACGTAAAACCTGAATATCGGAAGTGTTTTCAATAGTTTTTGATCTCCAGATTATGAAAAATATCGTAAAAATCAATAATCATAACTTGGACGAGCGATATGAAAGTTTTTTGCTTTGCAACCTGAATTTGGGAAATATTTTGCCAATTTCTTCTGCTATCCTTTATCAGGATACAAAATGTTCTACAAAAAACAAGGTTTCAGCCTGTTCGGCAGAGATCTTTCTCATTTCGAATATCACGGTGAGATACACAAAATCTTCGAAACCCACGTAAAACCTGAATATCAAAAGTGTTTTTAATAGTTTTTGATCTTCAGATTATGGAAAATATCGTAAAAACCAATAATAATAAACTGGACGAGCGATATGAAAGTTTTTTGCATTGCAACCTGAATTTGGATAATATTTTGCCAATTTCTTCTGCTATTCCTCATCAGGATACAAAATGTTCTACGAAAAACAAGGTTTCAGCCTGTTCGGGAGAGATCTTTCTCATTTCGGATATCACGGTGAGATACACAAAATCTTCGAAACCTACGTAAAACCTGAATATCTGGAAAGTTTTCAATAGTTTTTGATCTCCAGATTATGAAAAATATCGTAAAAATCAATAATCATAACTTGGACGAGCGATATGAAAGTTTTTTGCATAGCAACCTGAATTTGGGCAATATTTTGCCAATTTCTTCTGCTATTCCTCATCAGGATACAAAATGTTCTACGAAAAACAAGATTTCAGCCTGAATGGGAAAGATCTTTCTCATTTTGGATATCTCAGTGAGATACACAAAATCTTCGAAACCTATGTAAAACCTGAATATCGGGAGTGTTTTTACTAGTTTTCGATCTCAATTTTATGAATCGTATCGTAAAAAACAATAATAATAACTTGGACGAGCGATATGAAACTTTTTTGCATTGCAACCTGAATTTGGGGAATATTTTGCCAATTTCTTCTGCTATTCTTGATCAGGATACAAAATGCTTTACGAGAAACAAGGTTTCAGCCTGATTGGGAAAGATCTTTCTCATTTCGGATATCTCGGTGAGATACACAAAATCTTTGAAACCTACGTAAAACCTGAATATCGGAAGTGTTTTCAATAGTTTTTGATCTCCAGATTATGAAAAATATCGTAAAAATCAATAATCATAACTTGGACGAGCGATATGAAAGTTTTTTGCATAGCAACCTGAATTTGGATAATATTTTGCCAATTTCTTCTGCTATTCTTGATCAGGATACAAAATGCTTTACGAAAAACAAGGTTTCAGCCTGATTGGGAAAGATCTTTTTCGTTTTGGATATCATGTTGAGGTACACAAAATCTTTGAAACCTACGTAAAACCTGAATATCGGAAGTGTTTTCAATAGTTTTTGATCTCCAGATTATGAAAAATATCGTAAAAATCAATAATCATAACTTGGACGAGCGATATGAAAGTTTTTTGCATAGCAACCTGAATTTGGATAATATTTTGCCAATTTCTTATGCTATTCTTGATCAGGATACAAAATGCTTTACGAAAAACAAGGTTTCAGCCTGATTGGAAAAGATCTCTCTCGTTTCGGATATCACGGTGAGATACACAAAATCTTCGAAACCTACGTAAAACCTGAATATCGGAAGTGTTTTCAATAGTTTTTGATCTCCAGATTATGAAAAATATCGTAAAAATCAATAATCATAACTTGGACGAGCGATATGAAAGTTTTTTGCTTTGCAACCTGAATTTGGGGAATATTTTGCCAATTTCTTCTGCTATCCTTTATCAGGATACAAAATGTTCTACAAAAAACAAGGTTTCAGCCTGTTCGGCAGAGATCTTTCTCATTTCGAATATCACGGTGAGATACACAAAATCTTCGAAACCCACGTGAAACCTGAATATCAAAAGTGTTTTTAATAGTTTTTGATCTTCAGATTATGGAAAATATCGTAAAAACTAATAATAATAAACTGGACGAGCGATATGAAAGTTTTTTGCATTGCAACCTGAATTTGGATAATATTTTGCCAATTTCTTCTGCTATTCCTCATCAGGATACAAAATGTTCTACGAAAAACAAGGTTTCAGCCTGTTCGGGAAAGATCTTTCTCATTTCGGATATCACGGTGAGATACACAAAATCTTCGAAACCTACGTAAAACCTGAATATCTGGAAAGTTTTCAATAGTTTTTGATCTCAATATTATGAAAGGTATCGTAAAAACCAATAATAATAACTTGGACGAGCGATATGAAAGTTTTTTGCATTGCAACCTGAATTTGGGGAATATTTTGCCAATTTCTTCTGCTATTCTTGATCAGGATACAAAATGCTTTACGAGAAACAAGGTTTCAGCCTGATTGGGAAAGATCTTTCTCATTTTGGATATCTCAGTGAGATACACAAAATCTTCGAAACCTATGTAAAACCTGAATATCGGGAGTGTTTTTGATAGTTTCCGATCTCAATTTTATGAATCGTATCGTAAAAAACAATAATAATAACTTGGACGAGCGATATGAAACTTTTTTGCATTGCAACCTGAATTTGGGGAATATTTTGCCAATTTCTTCTGCTATTCTTGATCAGGATACAAAATGCTTTACGAGAAACAAGGTTTCAGCCTGATTGGGGAAGATCTTTCTCATTTCGGATATCTCGGTGAGATACACAAAATCTTTGAAACCTACGTAAAACCTGAATATCGGAAGTGTTTTCAATAGTTTTTGATCTCCAGATTATGAAAAATATCGTAAAAATCAATAATCATAACTTGGACGAGCGATATGAAAGTTTTTTGCATAGCAACCTGAATTTGGATAATATTTTGCCAATTTCTTCTGCTATTCTTGATCAGGATACAAAATGCTTTACGAAAAACAAGGTTTCAGCCTGATTGGGAAAGATCTTTTTCGTTTTGGATATCATGTTGAGGTACACAAAATCTTTGAAACCTACGTAAAACCTGAATATCGGAAGTGTTTTCAATAGTTTTTGATCTCCAGATTATGAAAAATATCGTAAAAATCAATAATCATAACTTGGACGAGCGATATGAAAGTTTTTTGCATGGCAACCTGAATTTGGATAATATTTTGCCAATTTCTTATGCTATTCTTGATCAGGATACAAAATGCTTTACGAAAAACAAGGTTTCAGCCTGATTGGAAAAGATCTTTCTCGTTTCGGATATCACGGTGAGATACACAAAATCTTCGAAACCTACGTAAAACCTGAATATCGGAAGTGTTTTCAATAGTTTTTGATCTCCAGATTATGAAAAATATCGTAAAAATCAATAATCATAACTTGGACGAGCGATATGAAAGTTTTTTGCTTTGCAACCTGAATTTGGGGAATATTTTGCCAATTTCTTCTGCTATTCTTTATCAGGATACAAAATGTTCTTCAAAAAACAAGGTTTCAGCCTGTTCGGCAGAGATCTTTCTCATTTCGAATATCACGGTGAGATACACAAAATCTTCGAAACCCACGTGAAACCTGAATATCAAAAGTGTTTTTAATAGTTTTTGATCTTCAGATTATGGAAAATATCGTAAAAACTAATAATAATAAACTGGACGAGCGATATGAAAGTTTTTTGCATTGCAACCTGAATTTGGATAATATTTTGCCAATTCCTTGTGCTTTTCTTGATCAGGATACAAAATGCTTTACAATGAACAAGATTTCAGCCTGAATGGGAGAGATCTTTCTCATTTTGGATATCACGTTGAGGTACACAAAATCTTCGAAACCTCCGTAAAACCTGAATATCGGAAGTGTTTTCAATAGTTTTCGATCTCAATTTTATGAATCGTATCGTAAAAAACAATAATAATAACTTGGACGAGCGATATGAAACTTTTTTGCATTGCAACCTGAATTTGGGGAATATTTTGCCAATTTCTTCTGCTATTCTTGATCAGGATACAAAATGCTTTACGAGAAACAAGGTTTCAGCCTGATTGGGGAAGATCTTTCTCATTTCGGATATCTCGGTGAGATACACAAAATCTTTGAAACCTACGTAAAACCTGAATATCGGAAGTGTTTTCAATAGTTTTTGATCTCCAGATTATGAAAAATATCGTAAAAATCAATAATCATAACTTGGACGAGCGATATGAAAGTTTTTTGCATAGCAACCTGAATTTGGATAATATTTTGCCAATTTCTTCTGCTATTCTTGATCAGGATACAAAATGCTTTACGAAAAACAAGGTTTCAGCCTGATTGGGAAAGATCTTTTTCGTTTTGGATATCATGTTGAGGTACACAAAATCTTTGAAACCTACGTAAAACCTGAATATCGGAAGTGTTTTCAATAGTTTTTGATCTCCAGATTATGAAAAATATCGTAAAAATCAATAATCATAACTTGGACGAGCGATATGAAAGTTTTTTGCATAGCAACCTGAATTTGGATAATATTTTGCCAATTTCTTATGCTATTCTTGATCAGGATACAAAATGCTTTACGAAAAACAAGGTTTCAGCCTGATTGGAAAAGATCTTTCTCGTTTCGGATATCACGGTGAGATACACAAAATCTTCGAAACCTACGTAAAACCTGAATATCGGAAGTGTTTTCAATAGTTTTTGATCTCCAGATTATGAAAAATATCGTAAAAATCAATAATCATAACTTGGACGAGCGATATGAAAGTTTTTTGCATAGCAACCTGAATTTGGATAATATTTTGCCAATTTCTTATGCTATTCTTGATCAGGATACAAAATGCTTTACGAAAAACAAGGTTTCAGCCTGATTGGAAAAGATCTTTCTCGTTTCGGATATCACGGTGAGATACACAAAATCTTCGAAACCTACGTAAAACCTGAATATCGGAAGTGTTTTCAATAGTTTTTGATCTCCAGATTATGAAAAATATCGTAAAAATCAATAATCATAACTTGGACGAGCGATATGAAAGTTTTTTGCTTTGCAACCTGAATTTGGGGAATATTTTGCCAATTTCTTCTCCTATTCTTGATCAGGATACAAAATGCTTTACGAGAAACAAGGTTTCAGCCTGATTGGGAAAGATCTTTCTCATTTTGGATATCTCAGTGAGATACACAAAATCTTCGAAACCTATGTAAAACCTGGATATCGGGAGTGTTTTTGATAGTTTCCGATCTCAATTTTATGAATCGTATCGTAAAAAACAATAATAATAACTTGGACGAGCGATATGAAACTTTTTTGCATTGCAACCTGAATTTGGGGAATATTTTGCCAATTTCTTCTGCTATTCTTGATCAGGATACAAAATGCTTTACGAGAAACAAGGTTTCAGCCTGATTGGGAAAGATCTTTCTCATTTCGGATATCTCGGTGAGATACACAAAATCTTTGAAACCTACGTAAAACCTGAATATCGGAAGTGTTTTCAATAGTTTTTGATCTCCAGATTATGAAAAATATCGTAAAAATCAATAATCATAACTTGGACGAGCGATATGAAAGTTTTTTGCATAGCAACCTGAATTTGGATAATATTTTGCCAATTTCTTCTGCTATTCTTGATCAGGATACAAAATGCTTTACGAAAAACAAGGTTTCAGCCTGATTGGGAAAGATCTTTTTCGTTTTGGATATCATGTTGAGGTACACAAAATCTTTGAAACCTACGTAAAACCTGAATATCGGAAGTGTTTTCAATAGTTTTTGATCTCCAGATTATGAAAAATATCGTAAAAATCAATAATCATAACTTGGACGAGCGATATGAAAGTTTTTTGCATAGCAACCTGAATTTGGATAATATTTTGCCAATTTCTTATGCTATTCTTGATCAGGATACAAAATGCTTTACGAAAAACAAGGTTTCAGCCTGATTGGAAAAGATCTTTCTCGTTTCGGATATCACGGTGAGATACACAAAATCTTCGAAACCTACGTAAAACCTGAATATCGGAAGTGTTTTCAATAGTTTTTGATCTCCAGATTATGAAAAATATCGTAAAAATCAATAATCATAACTTGGACGAGCGATATGAAAGTTTTTTGCTTTGCAACCTGAATTTGGGGAATATTTTGCCAATTTCTTCTGCTATCCTTTATCAGGATACAAAATGTTCTACAAAAAACAAGGTTTCAGCCTGTTCGGCAGAGATCTTTCTCATTTCGAATATCACGGTGAGATACACAAAATCTTCGAAACCCACGTGAAACCTGAATATCAAAAGTGTTTTTAATAGTTTTTGATCTTCAGATTATGGAAAATATCGTAAAAACTAATAATAATAAACTGGACGAGCGATATGAAAGTTTTTTGCATTGCAACCTGAATTTGGATAATATTTTGCCAATTCCTTGTGCTTTTCTTGATCAGGATACAAAATGCTTTACAATGAACAAGATTTCAGCCTGAATGGGAGAGATCTTTCTCATTTTGGATATCACGTTGAGGTACACAAAATCTTCGAAACCTCCGTAAAACCTGAATATCGGAAGTGTTTTCAATAGTTTTCGATCTCAATTTTATGAATCGTATCGTAAAAAACAATAATAATAACTTGGACGAGCGATATGAAACTTTTTTGCATTGCAACCTGAATTTGGGGAATATTTTGCCAATTTCTTCTGCTATTCTTGATCAGGATACAAAATGCTTTACGAGAAACAAGGTTTCAGCCTGATTGGGGAAGATCTTTCTCATTTCGGATATCTCGGTGAGATACACAAAATCTTCGAAACCTACGTAAAACCGGAATTTCGGATGTGTTTTTGATGGTTTTCAAACTCCAGATTATGAAAAATATCGTCAAAACCAATAATAATAACTTGGACGAGCGATATGAAAGATTTTTGCATTGCAACCTGAATTTGGATAATATTTTGCCAATTTCTTCTGCTATTCTTGATCAGGATACAAAATGCTTTACGAGAAACAAGGTTTCAGCCTGATTGGGAAAGATCTTTCTCATTTTGGATATCTCAGTGAGATACACAAAATCTTCGAAACCTATGTAAAACCTGAATATCGGGAGTGTTTTTAATAGTTTCCGATCTCAATTTTATGAATCGTATCGTAAAAAACAATAATAATAACTTGGACGAGCGATATGAAACTTTTTTGCATTGCAACCTGAATTTGGGGAATATTTTGCCAATTTCTTCTGCTATTCTTGATCAGGATACAAAATGCTTTACGAGAAACAAGGTTTCAGCCTGATTGGGGAAGATCTTTCTCATTTCGGATATCTCGGTGAGATACACAAAATCTTTGAAACCTACGTAAAACCTGAATATCGGAAGTGTTTTCAATAGTTTTTGATCTCCAGATTATGAAAAATATCGTAAAAATCAATAATCATAACTTGGACGAGCGATATGAAAGTTTTTTGCATAGCAACCTGAATTTGGATAATATTTTGCCAATTTCTTCTGCTATTCTTGATCAGGATACAAAATGCTTTACGAAAAACAAGGTTTCAGCCTGATTGGGAAAGATCTTTTTCGTTTTGGATATCATGTTGAGGTACACAAAATCTTTGAAACCTACGTAAAACCTGAATATCGGAAGTGTTTTCAATAGTTTTTGATCTCCAGATTATGAAAAATATCGTAAAAATCAATAATCATAACTTGGACGAGCGATATGAAAGTTTTTTGCATAGCAACCTGAATTTGGATAATATTTTGCCAATTTCTTATGCTATTCTTGATCAGGATACAAAATGCTTTACGAAAAACAAGGTTTCAGCCTGATTGGAAAAGATCTTTCTCTTTTCGGATATCACGGTGAGATACACAAAATCTTCGAAACCTACGTAAAACCTGAATATCGGAAGTGTTTTCAATAGTTTTTGATCTCCAGATTATGAAAAATATCGTAAAAATCAATAATCATAACTTGGACGAGCGATATGAAAGTTTTTTGCATAGCAACCTGAATTTGGATAATATTTTGCCAATTTCTTCTGCTATTCTTGATCAGGATACAAAATGCTTTACGAAAAACAAGGTTTCAGCCTGATTGGAAAAGATCTTTCTCGTTTCGGATATCACGGTGAGATACACAAAATCTTCGAAACCTACGTAAAACCTGAATATCGGAAGTGTTTTCAATAGTTTTTGATCTCCAGATTATGAAAAATATCGTAAAAATCAATAATCATAACTTGGACGAGCGATATGAAAGTTTTTTGCTTTGCAACCTGAATTTGGGGAATATTTTGCCAATTTCTTCTCCTATTCTTGATCAGGATACAAAATGCTTTACGAGAAACAAGGTTTCAGCCTGATTGGGAAAGATCTTTCTCATTTTGGATATCTCAGTGAGATACACAAAATCTTCGAAACCTATGTAAAACCTGAATATCGGGAGTGTTTTTAATAGTTTCCGATCTCAATTTTATGAATCGTATCGTAAAAAACAATAATAATAACTTGGACGAGCGATATGAAACTTTTTTGCATTGCAACCTGAATTTGGGGAATATTTTGCCAATTTCTTCTGCTATTCTTGATCAGGATACAAAATGCTTTACGAGAAACAAGGTTTCAGCCTGATTGGAAAAGATCTTTCTCATTTTGGATATCTCGGTGAGATACACAAAATCTTTGAAACCTACGTAAAACCTGAATATCGGAAGTGTTTTCAATAGTTTTTGATCTCCAGATTATGAAAAATATCGTAAAAATCAATAATCATAACTTGGACGAGCGATATGAAAGTTTTTTGCATAGCAACCTGAATTTGGATAATATTTTGCCAATTTCTTCTGCTATTCTTGATCAGGATACAAAATGCTTTACGAAAAACAAGGTTTCAGCCTGATTGGGAAAGATCTTTTTCGTTTTGGATATCATGTTGAGGTACACAAAATCTTTGAAACCTACGTAAAACCTGAATATCGGAAGTGTTTTCAATAGTTTTTGATCTCCAGATTATGAAAAATATCGTAAAAATCAATAATCATAACTTGGACGAGCGATATGAAAGTTTTTTGCATAGCAACCTGAATTTGGATAATATTTTGCCAATTTCTTATGCTATTCTTGATCAGGATACAAAATGCTTTACGAAAAACAAGGTTTCAGCCTGATTGGAAAAGATCTTTCTCATTTCGGATATCACGGTGAGATACACAAAATCTTCGAAACCTACGTAAAACCTGAATATCGGAAGTGTTTTCAATAGTTTTTGATCTCCAGATTATGAAAAATATCGTAAAAATCAATAATCATAACTTGGACGAGCGATATGAAAGTTTTTTGCTTTGCAACCTGAATTTGGGGAATATTTTGCCAATTTCTTCTGCTATCCTTTATCAGGATACAAAATGTTCTACAAAAAACAAGGTTTCAGCCTGTTCGGCAGAGATCTTTCTCATTTCGAATATCACGGTGAGATACACAAAATCTTCGAAACCCACGTGAAACCTGAATATCAAAAGTGTTTTTAATAGTTTTTGATCTTCAGATTATGGAAAATATCGTAAAAACTAATAATAATAAACTGGACGAGCGATATGAAAGTTTTTTGCATTGCAACCTGAATTTGGATAATATTTTGCCAATTTCTTCTGCTATTCCTCATCAGGATACAAAATGTTCTACGAAAAACAAGGTTTCAGCCTGTTCGGGAAAGATCTTTCTCATTTCGGATATCACGGTGAGATACACAAAATCTTCGAAACCTACGTAAAACCTGAATATCTGGAAAGTTTTCAATAGTTTTTGATCTCAATATTATGAAAGGTATCGTAAAAACCAATAATAATAACTTGGACGAGCGATATGAAAGTTTTTTGCATTGCAACCTGAATTTGGGGAATATTTTGCCAATTTCTTCTGCTATTCTTGATCAGGATACAAAATGCTTTACGAGAAACAAGGTTTCAGCCTGATTGGGAAAGATCTTTCTCATTTTGGATATCTCAGTGAGATACACAAAATCTTCGAAACCTATGTAAAACCTGAATATCGGGAGTGTTTTTGATAGTTTCCGATCTCAATTTTATGAATCGTATCGTAAAAAACAATAATAATAACTTGGACGAGCGATATGAAACTTTTTTGCATTGCAACCTGAATTTGGGGAATATTTTGCCAATTTCTTCTGCTATTCTTGATCAGGATACAAAATGCTTTACGAGAAACAAGGTTTCAGCCTGATTGGGGAAGATCTTTCTCATTTCGGATATCTCGGTGAGATACACAAAATCTTCGAAACCTACGTAAAACCTGAATATCGGAAGTGTTTTCAATAGTTTTTGATCTCCAGATTATGAAAAATATCGTAAAAATCAATAATCATAACTTGGACGAGCGATATGAAAGTTTTTTGCATAGCAACCTGAATTTGGATAATATTTTGCCAATTTCTTCTGCTATTCTTGATCAGGATACAAAATGCTTTACGAAAAACAAGGTTTCAGCCTGATTGGGAAAGATCTTTTTCGTTTTGGATATCATGTTGAGGTACACAAAATCTTTGAAACCTACGTAAAACCTGAATATCGGAAGTGTTTTCAATAGTTTTTGATCTCCAGATTATGAAAAATATCGTAAAAATCAATAATCATAACTTGGACGAGCGATATGAAAGTTTTTTGCATAGCAACCTGAATTTGGATAATATTTTGCCAATTTCTTATGCTATTCTTGATCAGGATACAAAATGCTTTACGAAAAACAAGGTTTCAGCCTGATTGGAAAAGATCTTTCTCGTTTCGGATATCACGGTGAGATACACAAAATCTTCGAAACCTACGTAAAACCTGAATATCGGAAGTGTTTTCAATAGTTTTTGATCTCCAGATTATGAAAAATATCGTAAAAATCAATAATCATAACTTGGACGAGCGATATGAAAGTTTTTTGCTTTGCAACCTGAATTTGGGGAATATTTTGCCAATTTCTTCTGCTATTCTTTATCAGGATACAAAATGTTCTTCAAAAAACAAGGTTTCAGCCTGTTCGGCAGAGATCTTTCTCATTTCGAATATCACGGTGAGATACACAAAATCTTCGAAACCCACGTGAAACCTGAATATCAAAAGTGTTTTTAATAGTTTTTGATCTTCAGATTATGGAAAATATCGTAAAAACTAATAATAATAAACTGGACGAGCGATATGAAAGTTTTTTGCATTGCAACCTGAATTTGGATAATATTTTGCCAATTCCTTGTGCTTTTCTTGATCAGGATACAAAATGCTTTACAATGAACAAGATTTCAGCCTGAATGGGAGAGATCTTTCTCATTTTGGATATCACGTTGAGGTACACAAAATCTTCGAAACCTCCGTAAAACCTGAATATCGGAAGTGTTTTCAATAGTTTTCGATCTCAATTTTATGAATCGTATCGTAAAAAACAATAATAATAACTTGGACGAGCGATATGAAACTTTTTTGCATTGCAACCTGAATTTGGGGAATATTTTGCCAATTTCTTCTGCTATTCTTGATCAGGATACAAAATGCTTTACGAGAAACAAGGTTTCAGCCTGATTGGGGAAGATCTTTCTCATTTCGGATATCTCGGTGAGATACACAAAATCTTTGAAACCTACGTAAAACCTGAATATCGGAAGTGTTTTCAATAGTTTTTGATCTCCAGATTATGAAAAATATCGTAAAAATCAATAATCATAACTTGGACGAGCGATATGAAAGTTTTTTGCATAGCAACCTGAATTTGGATAATATTTTGCCAATTTCTTCTGCTATTCTTGATCAGGATACAAAATGCTTTACGAAAAACAAGGTTTCAGCCTGATTGGGAAAGATCTTTTTCGTTTTGGATATCATGTTGAGGTACACAAAATCTTTGAAACCTACGTAAAACCTGAATATCGGAAGTGTTTTCAATAGTTTTTGATCTCCAGATTATGAAAAATATCGTAAAAATCAATAATCATAACTTGGACGAGCGATATGAAAGTTTTTTGCATAGCAACCTGAATTTGGATAATATTTTGCCAATTTCTTATGCTATTCTTGATCAGGATACAAAATGCTTTACGAAAAACAAGGTTTCAGCCTGATTGGAAAAGATCTTTCTCGTTTCGGATATCACGGTGAGATACACAAAATCTTCGAAACCTACGTAAAACCTGAATATCGGAAGTGTTTTCAATAGTTTTTGATCTCCAGATTATGAAAAATATCGTAAAAATCAATAATCATAACTTGGACGAGCGATATGAAAGTTTTTTGCATAGCAACCTGAATTTGGATAATATTTTGCCAATTTCTTATGCTATTCTTGATCAGGATACAAAATACTTTACGAAAAACAAGGTTTCAGCCTGATTGGAAAAGATCTTTCTCGTTTCGGATATCACGGTGAGATACACAAAATCTTCGAAACCTACGTAAAACCTGAATATCGGAAGTGTTTTCAATAGTTTTTGATCTCCAGATTATGAAAAATATCGTAAAAATCAATAATCATAACTTGGACGAGCGATATGAAAGTTTTTTGCTTTGCAACCTGAATTTGGGGAATATTTTGCCAATTTCTTCTCCTATTCTTGATCAGGATACAAAATGCTTTACGAGAAACAAGGTTTCAGCCTGATTGGGAAAGATCTTTCTCATTTTGGATATCTCAGTGAGATACACAAAATCTTCGAAACCTATGTAAAACCTGAATATCGGGAGTGTTTTTGATAGTTTCCGATCTCAATTTTATGAATCGTATCGTAAAAAACAATAATAATAACTTGGACGAGCGATATGAAACTTTTTTGCATTGCAACCTGAATTTGGGGAATATTTTGCCAATTTCTTCTGCTATTCTTGATCAGGATACAAAATGCTTTACGAGAAACAAGGTTTCAGCCTGATTGGGAAAGATCTTTCTCATTTCGGATATCTCGGTGAGATACACAAAATCTTTGAAACCTACGTAAAACCTGAATATCGGAAGTGTTTTCAATAGTTTTTGATCTCCAGATTATGAAAAATATCGTAAAAATCAATAATCATAACTTGGACGAGCGATATGAAAGTTTTTTGCATAGCAACCTGAATTTGGATAATATTTTGCCAATTTCTTCTGCTATTC
This sequence comes from Tenthredo notha, assembly GCA_914767705.2. Lineage (NCBI taxonomy): Eukaryota > Metazoa > Arthropoda > Insecta > Hymenoptera > Tenthredinidae > Tenthredo > Tenthredo notha. Next base: position 4,485,938 of record OU611908.1, read on the forward strand.
TTGATCAGGATACAAAATGCTTTACGAAAAACAAGGTTTCAGCCTGATTGGGAAAGATCTTTTTCGTTTTGGATATCATGTTGAGGTACACAAAATCTTTGAAACCTACGTAAAACCTGAATATCGGAAGTGTTTTCAATAGTTTTTGATCTCCAGATTATGAAAAATATCGTAAAAATCAATAATCATAACTTGGACGAGCGATATGAAAGTTTTTTGCATAGCAACCTGAATTTGGATAATATTTTGCCAATTTCTTATGCTATTCTTGATCAGGATACAAAATGCTTTACGAAAAACAAGGTTTCAGCCTGATTGGAAGAGATCTTTCTCGTTTCGGATATCACGGTGAGATACACAAAATCTTCGAAACCTACGTAAAACCTGAATATCGGAAGTGTTTTCAATAGTTTTTGATCTCCAGATTATGAAAAATATCGTAAAAATCAATAATCATAACTTGGACGAGCGATATGAAAGTTTTTTGCTTTGCAACCTGAATTTGGGGAATATTTTGCCAATTTCTTCTGCTATCCTTTATCAGGATACAAAATGTTCTACAAAAAACAAGGTTTCAGCCTGTTCGGCAGAGATCTTTCTCATTTCGAATATCACGGTGAGATACACAAAATCTTCGAAACCCACGTGAAACCTGAATATCAAAAGTGTTTTTAATAGTTTTTGATCTTCAGATTATGGAAAATATCGTAAAAACTAATAATAATAAACTGGACGAGCGATATGAAAGTTTTTTGCATTGCAACCTGAATTTGGATAATATTTTGCCAATTTCTTCTGCTATTCCTCATCAGGATACAAAATGTTCTACGAAAAACAAGGTTTCAGCCTGTTCGGGAGAGATCTTTCTCATTTCGGATATCACGGTGAGATACACAAAATCTTCGAAACCTACGTAAAACCTGAATATCTGGAAAGTTTTCAATAGTTTTTGATCTCAATATTATGAAAGGTATCGTAAAAACCAATAATAATAACTTGGACGAGCGATATGAAAGTTTTTTGCATTGCAACCTGAATTTGGGGAATATTTTGCCAATTTCTTCTGCTATTCTTGATCAGGATACAAAATGCTTTACGAGAAACAAGGTTTCAGCCTGATTGGGAAAGATCTTTCTCATTTTGGATATCTCAGTGAGATACACAAAATCTTCGAAACCTATGTAAAACCTGAATATCGGGAGTGTTTTTGATAGTTTCCGATCTCAATTTTATGAATCGTATCGTAAAAAACAATAATAATAACTTGGACGAGCGATATGAAACTTTTTTGCATTGCAACCTGAATTTGGGTAATATTTTGCCAATTTCTTCTGCTATTCTTGATCAGGATACAAAATGCTTTACGAGAAACAAGGTTTCAGCCTGATTGGGGAAGATCTTTCTCATTTCGGATATCTCGGTGAGATACACAAAATCTTTGAAACCTACGTAAAACCTGAATATCGGAAGTGTTTTCAATAGTTTTTGATCTCCAGATTATGAAAAATATCGTAAAAATCAATAATCATAACTTGGACGAGCGATATGAAAGTTTTTTGCATAGCAACCTGAATTTGGATAATATTTTGCCAATTTCTTCTGCTATTCTTGATCAGGATACAAAATGCTTTACGAAAAACAAGGTTTCAGCCTGATTGGAAAAGATCTTTCTCGTTTTGGATATCATGTTGAGGTACACAAAATCTTTGAAACCTACGTAAAACCTGAATATCGGAAGTGTTTTCAATAGTTTTTGATCTCCAGATTATGAAAAATATCGTAAAAATCAATAATCATAACTTGGACGAGCGATATGAAAGTTTTTTGCATAGCAACCTGAATTTGGATAATATTTTGCCAATTTCTTATGCTATTCTTGATCAGGATACAAAATGCTTTACGAAAAACAAGGTTTCAGCCTGATTGGAAAAGATCTTTCTCGTTTCGGATATCACGGTGAGATACACAAAATCTTCGAAACCTACGTAAAACCTGAATATCGGAAGTGTTTTCAATAGTTTTTGATCTCCAGATTATGAAAAATATCGTAAAAATCAATAATCATAACTTGGACGAGCGATATGAAAGTTTTTTGCTTTGCAACCTGAATTTGGGGAATATTTTGCCAATTTCTTCTGCTATTCTTTATCAGGATACAAAATGTTCTACAAAAAACAAGGTTTCAGCCTGTTCGGCAGAGATCTTTCTCATTTCGAATATCACGGTGAGATACACAAAATCTTCGAAACCCACGTGAAACCTGAATATCAAAAGTGTTTTTAATAGTTTTTGATCTTCAGATTATGGAAAATATCGTAAAAACTAATAATAATAAACTGGACGAGCGATATGAAAGTTTTTTGCATTGCAACCTGAATTTGGATAATATTTTGCCAATTCCTTGTGCTTTTCTTGATCAGGATACAAAATGCTTTACAATGAACAAGATTTCAGCCTGAATGGGAAAGATCTTTCTCATTTTGGATATCACGTTGAGGTACACAAAATCTTCGAAACCTCCGTAAAACCTGAATATCGGAAGTGTTTTCAATAGTTTTTGATCTCAATTTTATGAATCGTATCGTAAAAACCGATAATAATAACTTGGACGTGCGATTTGAAAGTTTTTTGCATTGCAACCTGAATTTGGGGAATATTTTGCCAATTCCTTCTGCTTTTCTTGATCAGGATACAAAATGCTTTACAATGAACAAGATTTCAGCCTGAATGGGAAAGATCTTTCTCATTTTGGATATCTCGGTGAGATATACAAAATCTTCGAAACCTACGTAAAACCCAAATGGCGGAAGTGTTTTTAATAGTTCTTGATCTCCAGATCATGGAAAATATCGTAAAACTCAATAATCATAACTTGGACGAGCGATATGAAAGTTTTTTGCATTGAAACCTGAATTTGGGGAATATTTTGCCAATTCCTTGTGCTTTTTTTGATCAGGATACAAAATGCTTTACAATGAACAAGATTTCAGCCTGAATGGGAAAGATCTTTCTCATTTTGGATATCTCAGTGAGATACACAAAATCTTCGAAACCTATGTAAAACCTGAATATCGGGAGTGTTTTTACTAGTTTTCGATCTCAATTTTATGAATCGTATCGTAAAAAACAATAATAATAACTTGGACGAGCGATATGAAACTTTTTTGCATTGCAACCTGAATTTGGGGAATATTTTGCCAATTTCTTCTGCTATTCTTGATCAGGATACAAAATGCTTTACGAAAAACAAGGTTTCAGCCTGATTGGGAAAGATCTTTTTCGTTTTGGATATCATGTTGAGGTACACAAAATCTTTGGAACCTACGTAAAACCTGAATATCAAAAGTGTTTTCAATAGTTTTTGATCTCCAGATTATGAAAAATATCGTCAAAACCAATAATCATAATTCGGACGAGCGATATGAAAGTTTTTGGCATAGCAACCTGAATTTGAAGGATATTTTGCCAATTTCTTCTGCTATTCTTGATCAGGATACGAAATGCTTTACGAAGAACAAGGTATCAGCCTGATTGGAAAAGATCTTTTTCATTTCGGATATCACGTTGAGGTACACAAAATCTTTGAAACCTCCGTAAAACCTGAATATCGGAAGTGTTTTCAATAGTTTTTGATCTCAATTTTATGAATCGTATCGTAAAAACCGATAATAATAACTTGGACGTGCGATTTGAAAGTTTTTTGCATTGCAACCTGAATTTGGGGAATATTTTGCCAATTCCTTCTGCTTTTCTTGATCAGGATACAAAATGCTTTACAATGAACAAGATTTCAGCCTGAATGGGAAAGATCTTTCTCATTTTGGATATCTCGGTGAGATATACAAAATCTTCGAAACCTACGTAAAACCCAAATGGCGGAAGTGTTTTTAATAGTTCTTGATCTCCAGATCATGGAAAATATCGTAAAACTCAATAATAATAACTTGGACGAGCGATATGAAAGTTTTTTGCATTGAAACCTGAATTTGGGGAATATTTTGCCAATTTCTTCTGCTATTCTTGACAGGATACGAAATGCTCTACGGAAAACAAGGTTTCAGCCTGATTGGGAAAGATCTTTTTCATTTTGGATATCACGTTGAGGTATACAAAATCTTTGAAACCTACGTAAAACCTGAATATCGGAAGTGTTTTCAATAGTTTTTGATCTCCAGATTATGAAAAATATCGTAAAAATCAATAATCATAACTTGGACGAGCGATATGAAAGTTTTTTGCATAGCAACCTGAATTTGGATAATATTTTGCCAATTTCTTATGCTATTCTTGATCAGGATACAAAATGCTTTACGAAAAACAAGGTTTCAGCCTGATTGGAAAAGATCTTTCTCGTTTCGGATATCACGGTGAGATACACAAAATCTTCGAAACCTACGTAAAACCTGAATATCGGAAGTGTTTTCAATAGTTTTTGATCTCCAGATTATGAAAAATATCGTAAAAATCAATAATCATAACTTGGACGAGCGATATGAAAGTTTTTTGCTTTGCAACCTGAATTTGGGGAATATTTTGCCAATTTCTTCTGCTATTCTTGATCAGGATACAAAATGCTTTACGAAAAACAAGGTTTCAGCCTGATTGGAAAAGATCTTTCTCGTTTCGGATATCACGGTGAGATACACAAAATCTTCGAAACCTACGTAAAACCTGAATATCGGAAGTGTTTTCAATAGTTTTTGATCTCCAGATTATGAAAAATATCGTAAAAATCAATAATCATAACTTGGACGAGCGATATGAAAGTTTTTTGCATAGCAACCTGAATTTGGATAATATTTTGCCAATTTCTTATGCTATTCTTGATCAGGATACAAAATGCTTTACGAAAAACAAGGTTTCAGCCTGATTGGAAAAGATCTTTCTCGTTTCGGATATCACGGTGAGATACACAAAATCTTCGAAACCTACGTAAAACCTGAATATCGGAAGTGTTTTCAATAGTTTTTGATCTCCAGATTATGAAAAATATCGTAAAAATCAATAATCATAACTTGGACGAGCGATATGAAAGTTTTTTGCTTTGCAACCTGAATTTGGGGAATATTTTGCCAATTTCTTCTCCTATTCTTGATCAGGATACAAAATGCTTTACGAGAAACAAGGTTTCAGCCTGATTGGGAAAGATCTTTCTCATTTTGGATATCTCAGTGAGATACACAAAATCTTCGAAACCTATGTAAAACCTGAATATCGGGAGTGTTTTTAATAGTTTCCGATCTCAATTTTATGAATCGTATCGTAAAAAACAATAATAATAACTTGGACGAGCGATATGAAACTTTTTTGCATTGCAACCTGAATTTGGGGAATATTTTGCCAATTTCTTCTGCTATTCTTGATCAGGATACAAAATGCTTTACGAGAAACAAGGTTTCAGCCTGATTGGGAAAGATCTTTCTCATTTCGGATATCTCGGTGAGATACACAAAATCTTTGAAACCTACGTAAAACCTGAATATCGGAAGTGTTTTCAATAGTTTTTGATCTCCAGATTATGAAAAATATCGTAAAAATCAATAATCATAACTTGGACGAGCGATATGAAAGTTTTTTGCATAGCAACCTGAATTTGGATAATATTTTGCCAATTTCTTCTGCTATTCTTGATCAGGATACAAAATGCTTTACGAAAAACAAGGTTTCAGCCTGATTGGGAAAGATCTTTTTCGTTTTGGATATCATGTTGAGGTACACAAAATCTTTGAAACCTACGTAAAACCTGAATATCGGAAGTGTTTTCAATAGTTTTTGATCTCCAGATTATGAAAAATATCGTAAAAATCAATAATCATAACTTGGACGAGCGATATGAAAGTTTTTTGCATAGCAACCTGAATTTGGATAATATTTTGCCAATTTCTTATGCTATTCTTGATCAGGATACAAAATGCTTTACGAAAAACAAGGTTTCAGCCTGATTGGAAGAGATCTTTCTCGTTTCGGATATCACGGTGAGATACACAAAATCTTCGAAACCTACGTAAAACCTGAATATCGGAAGTGTTTTCAATAGTTTTTGATCTCCAGATTATGAAAAATATCGTAAAAATCAATAATCATAACTTGGACGAGCGATATGAAAGTTTTTTGCTTTGCAACCTGAATTTGGGGAATATTTTGCCAATTTCTTCTGCTATCCTTTATCAGGATACAAAATGTTCTACAAAAAACAAGGTTTCAGCCTGTTCGGCAGAGATCTTTCTCATTTCGAATATCACGGTGAGATACACAAAATCTTCGAAACCCACGTGAAACCTGAATATCAAAAGTGTTTTTAATAGTTTTTGATCTTCAGATTATGGAAAATATCGTAAAAACCAATAATAATAAACTGGACGAGCGATATGAAAGTTTTTTGCATTGCAACCTGAATTTGGATAATATTTTGCCAATTTCTTCTGCTATTCCTCATCAGGATACAAAATGTTCTACGAAAAACAAGGTTTCAGCCTGTTCGGGAAAGATCTTTCTCATTTCGGATATCACGGTGAGATACACAAAATCTTCGAAACCTACGTAAAACCTGAATATCTGGAAAGTTTTCAATAGTTTTTGATCTCAATATTATGAAAGGTATCGTAAAAACCAATAATAATAACTTGGACGAGCGATATGAAAGTTTTTTGCATTGCAACCTGAATTTGGGGAATATTTTGCCAATTTCTTCTGCTATTCTTGATCAGGATACAAAATGCTTTACGAGAAACAAGGTTTCAGCCTGATTGGGAAAGATCTTTCTCATTTTGGATATCTCAGTGAGATACACAAAATCTTCGAAACCTATGTAAAACCTGAATATCGGGAGTGTTTTTGATAGTTTCCGATCTCAATTTTATGAATCGTATCGTAAAAAACAATAATAATAACTTGGACGAGCGATATGAAACTTTTTTGCATTGCAACCTGAATTTGGGGAATATTTTGCCAATTTCTTCTGCTATTCTTGATCAGGATACAAAATGCTTTACGAGAAACAAGGTTTCAGCCTGATTGGGAAAGATCTTTCTCATTTCGGATATCTCGGTGAGATACACAAAATCTTTGAAACCTACGTAAAACCTGAATATCGGAAGTGTTTTCAATAGTTTTTGATCTCCAGATTATGAAAAATATCGTAAAAATCAATAATCATAACTTGGACGAGCGATATGAAAGTTTTTTGCATAGCAACCTGAATTTGGATAATATTTTGCCAATTTCTTATGCTATTCTTGATCAGGATACAAAATGCTTTACGAAAAACAAGGTTTCAGCCTGATTGGGAAAGATCTTTTTCGTTTTGGATATCATGTTGAGGTACACAAAATCTTTGAAACCTACGTAAAACCTGAATATCGGAAGTGTTTTCAATAGTTTTTGATCTCCAGATTATGAAAAATATCGTAAAAATCAATAATCATAACTTGGACGAGCGATATGAAAGTTTTTTGCATAGCAACCTGAATTTGGATAATATTTTGCCAATTTCTTATGCTATTCTTGATCAGGATACAAAATGCTTTACGAAAAACAAGGTTTCAGCCTGATTGGAAAAGATCTTTCTCGTTTCGGATATCACGGTGAGATACACAAAATCTTCGAAACCTACGTAAAACCTGAATATCGGAAGTGTTTTCAATAGTTTTTGATCTCCAGATTATGAAAAATATCGTAAAAATCAATAATCATAACTTGGACGAGCGATATGAAAGTTTTTTGCTTTGCAACCTGAATTTGGGGAATATTTTGCCAATTTCTTCTGCTATTCTTTATCAGGATACAAAATGTTCTACAAAAAACAAGGTTTCAGCCTGTTCGGCAGAGATCTTTCTCATTTCGAATATCACGGTGAGATACACAAAATCTTCGAAACCCACGTGAAACCTGAATATCAAAAGTGTTTTTAATAGTTTTTGATCTTCAGATTATGGAAAATATCGTAAAAACTAATAATAATAAACTGGACGAGCGATATGAAAGTTTTTTGCATTGCAACCTGAATTTGGATAATATTTTGCCAATTCCTTGTGCTTTTCTTGATCAGGATACAAAATGCTTTACAATGAACAAGATTTCAGCCTGAATGGGAAAGATCTTTCTCATTTTGGATATCACGTTGAGGTACACAAAATCTTCGAAACCTCCGTAAAACCTGAATATCGGAAGTGTTTTCAATAGTTTTTGATCTCAATTTTATGAATCGTATCGTAAAAACCGATAATAATAACTTGGACGTGCGATTTGAAAGTTTTTTGCATTGCAACCTGAATTTGGGGAATATTTTGCCAATTCCTTCTGCTTTTCTTGATCAGGATACAAAATGCTTTACAATGAACAAGATTTCAGCCTGAATGGGAAAGATCTTTCTCATTTTGGATATCTCGGTGAGATATACAAAATCTTCGAAACCTACGTAAAACCCAAATGGCGGAAGTGTTTTTAATAGTTCTTGATCTCCAGATCATGGAAAATATCGTAAAACTCAATAATAATAACTTGGACGAGCGATATGAAAGTTTTTTGCATTGAAACCTGAATTTGGGGAATATTTTGCCAATTCCTTGTGCTTTTTTTGATCAGGATACAAAATGCTTTACAATGAACAAGATTTCAGCCTGAATGGGAAAGATCTTTCTCATTTTGGATATCTCAGTGAGATACACAAAATCTTCGAAACCTATGTAAAACCTGAATATCGGGAGTGTTTTTACTAGTTTTCGATCTCAATTTTATGAATCGTATCGTAAAAAACAATAATAATAACTTGGACGAGCGATATGAAACTTTTTTGCATTGCAACCTGAATTTGGGGAATATTTTGCCAATTTCTTCTGCTATTCTTGATCAGGATACAAAATGCTTTACGAAAAACAAGGTTTCAGCCTGATTGGGAAAGATCTTTTTCGTTTTGGATATCATGTTGAGGTACACAAAATCTTTGGAACCTACGTAAAACCTGAATATCAAAAGTGTTTTCAATAGTTTTTGATCTCCAGATTATGAAAAATATCGTCAAAACCAATAATCATAATTCGGACGAGCGATATGAAAGTTTTTGGCATAGCAACCTGAATTTGAAGGATATTTTGCCAATTTCTTCTGCTATTCTTGATCAGGATACGAAATGCTTTACGAAGAACAAGGTATCAGCCTGATTGGAAAAGATCTTTTTCATTTCGGATATCACGTTGAGGTACACAAAATCTTTGAAACCTCCGTAAAACCTGAATATCGGAAGTGTTTTCAATAGTTTTTGATCTCAATTTTATGAATCGTATCGTAAAAACCGATAATAATAACTTGGACGTGCGATTTGAAAGTTTTTTGCATTGCAACCTGAATTTGGGGAATATTTTGCCAATTCCTTCTGCTTTTCTTGATCAGGATACAAAATGCTTTACGAAAAACAAGGTTTCAGCCTGAATGGGAAAGATCTTTCTCATTTTGGATATCTCGGTGAGATATACAAAATCTTCGAAACCTACGTAAAACCCAAATGGCGGAAGTGTTTTTAATAGTTCTTGATCTCCAGATCATGGAAAATATCGTAAAACTCAATAATAATAACTTGGACGAGCGATATGAAAGTTTTTTGCATTGAAACCTGAATTTGGGGAATATTTTGCCAATTTCTTCTGCTATTCTTGACAGGATACGAAATGCTCTACGGAAAACAAGGTTTCAGCCTGATTGGGAAAGATCTTTTTCATTTTGGATATCACGTTGAGGTATACAAAATCTTTGAAACCTACGTAAAACCTGAATATCGGAAGTGTTTTCAATAGTTTTTGATCTCCAGATTATGAAAAATATCGTAAAAATCAATAATCATAACTTGGACGAGCGATATGAAAGTTTTTTGCATAGCAACCTGAATTTGGATAATATTTTGCCAATTTCTTATGCTATTCTTGATCAGGATACAAAATGCTTTACGAAAAACAAGGTTTCAGCCTGATTGGAAAAGATCTTTCTCGTTTCGGATATCACGGTGAGATACACAAAATCTTCGAAACCTACGTAAAACCTGAATATCGGAAGTGTTTTCAATAGTTTTTGATCTCCAGATTATGAAAAATATCGTAAAAATCAATAATCATAACTTGGACGAGCGATATGAAAGTTTTTTGCTTTGCAACCTGAATTTGGGGAATATTTTGCCAATTTCTTCTGCTATCCTTTATCAGGATACAAAATGTTCTACAAAAAACAAGGTTTCAGCCTGTTCGGCAGAGATCTTTCTCATTTCGAATATCACGCTGAGATACACAAAATCTTCGAAACCCACGTGAAACCTGAATATCAAAAGTGTTTTTAATAGTTTTTGATCTTCAGATTATGGAAAATTTCGTAAAAACTAATAATAATAAACTGGACGAGCGATATGAAAGTTTTTTGCGTTGCAACCTGAATTTGGATAATATTTTGCCAATTCCTTGTGCTTTTCTTGATCAGGATACAAAATGCTTTACAATGAACAAGATTTCAGCCTGAATGGGAAAGATCTTTCTCATTTTGGATATCTCAGTGAGATACACAAGATCTTCGAAACCTATGTAAAACCTGAATATCGGGAGTGTTTTCACTAGTTTTCGATCTCAATTTTATGAATCGTATCGTAAAAAACAATAATAATAACTTGGACGAGCGATATGAAAGTTTTTTGCATTGAAACCTGAATTTGGGGAATATTTTGCCAATTTCTTCTGCTATTCTTGACAGGATACGAAATGCTCTACGGAAAACAAGGTTTCAGCCTGATTGGGAAAGATCTTTTTCATTTTGGATATCACGTTGAGGTATACAAAATCTTTGAAACCTACGTGAAACCTGAATATCGGAAGTGTTTTTAATAGTTTTTGTTCTCCAGATTAAGGAAAATATCGTGGTTTTTACCAAAAATAATAACTTGGACGAGCGATATGAAACTTTTTTGCATTGCAACCTGAATTTGGGGAATATTTTGCCAATTTCTTCTGCTATTCTTGATCATGATACAAAATGCTTTACGAGAAACAAAGTTTCAGCCTGATTGGGGAAGATCTTTCTCATTTCGGATATCTCGGTGAGATACACAAAATCTTCGAAACCTACGTAAAACCGGAATTTCGGATGTGTTTTTGATGGTTTTCGAACTCCAGATTATGAAAAATATCGTAAAAACCAATAATAATAACTTGGACGAGCGATATGAAAGATTTTTGCATTGCAACCTGAATTTGGATAATATTTTGCCAATTTCTTCTGCTATTCTTGATCAGGATACAAAATGCTTTACGAAAAACAAGGTTTCAGCCTGATTGGGAAAGATGTTTCTCATTTCAGATATCACGGTGAGGTATACAAAATCTTCGAAACCTACGTAAAACCTGAATATCGGAAGTGTTTTCAATAGTTTTTGATCTCCAGATTATGAAAAATATCGTAAAAACCAATAATAATAACATGGACGAGCGATATGAAAGTTTTTTGCATTGCAACCTAAATTTTAAGAATATTTTGCCAATTTCTTCTGCTATTCTTGATCAGGATACAAAATGCTTTACGAAAAACAAGGTTTCAGCCTGATTGGAAAAGATCTTTCTCGTTTCGGATATCACGGTGAGATACACAAAATCTTCGAAACCTACGTAAAACCTGAATATCGGAAGTGTTTTCAATAGTTTTTGATCTCCAGATTATGAAAAATATCGTAAAAATCAATAATCATAACTTGGACGAGCGATATGAAAGTTTTTTGCTTTGCAACCTGAATTTGGGGAATATTTTGCCAATTTCTTCTGCTATCCTTTATCAGGATACAAAATGTTCTACAAAAAACAAGGTTTCAGCCTGTTCGGCAGAGATCTTTCTCATTTCGAATATCACGGTGAGATACACAAAATCTTCGAAACCCACGTGAAACCTGAATATCAAAAGTGTTTTTAATAGTTTTTGATCTTCAGATTATGGAAAATATCGTAAAAACTAATAATAATAAACTGGACGAGCGATATGAAAGTTTTTTGCATTGCAACCTGAATTTGGATAATATTTTGCCAATTCCTTGTGCTTTTCTTGATCAGGATACAAAATGCTTTACAATGAACAAGATTTCAGCCTGAATGGGAAAGATCTTTCTCATTTTGGATATCTCAGTGAGATACACAAAATCTTCGAAACCTATGTAAAACCTGAATATCGGGAGTGTTTTTACTAGTTTTCGATCTCAATTTTATGAATCGTATCGTAAAAAACAATAATAATAACTTGGACGAGCGATATGAAAGTTTTTTGCATTGAAACCTGAATTTGGGGAATATTTTGCCAATTTCTTCTGCTATTCTTGACAGGATACGAAATGCTCTACGGAAAACAAGGTTTCAGCCTGATTGGGAAAGATCTTTTTCATTTTGGATATCACGTTGAGGTATACAAAATCTTCGAAACCCACGTGAAACCTGAATATCAAAAGTGTTTTTAATAGTTTTTGATCTTCAGATTATGGAAAATATCGTAAAAACTAATAATAATAAACTGGACGAGCGATATGAAAGTTTTTTGCATTGCAACCTGAATTTGGATAATATTTTGCCAATTTCTTCTGCTATTCCTCATCAGGATACAAAATGTTCTACGAAAAACAAGGTTTCAGCCTGTTCGGGAGAGATCTTTCTCATTTCGGATATCACGGTGAGATACACAAAATCTTCGAAACCTACGTAAAACCTGAATATCTGGAAAGTTTTCAATAGTTTTTGATCTCAATATTATGAAAGGTATCGTAAAAACCAATAATAATAACTTGGACGAGCGATATGAAAGTTTTTTGCATTGCAACCTGAATTTGGGGAATATTTTGCCAATTTCTTCTGCTATTCTTGATCAGGATACAAAATGCTTTACGAGAAACAAGGTTTCAGCCTGATTGGGAAAGATCTTTCTCATTTTGGATATCTCAGTGAGATACACAAAATCTTCGAAACCTATGTAAAACCTGAATATCGGGAGTGTTTTTAATAGTTTCCGATCTCAATTTTATGAATCGTATCGTAAAAAACAATAATAATAACTTGGACGAGCGATATGAAACTTTTTTGCATTGCAACCTGAATTTGGGGAATATTTTGCCAATTTCTTCTGCTATTCTTGATCAGGATACAAAATGCTTTACGAAAAACAAGGTTTCAGCCTGATTGGAAAAGATCTTTCTCGTTTCGGATATCACGGTGAGATACACAAAATCTTCGAAACCTACGTAAAACCTGAATATCGGAAGTGTTTTCAATAGTTTTTGATCTCCAGATTATGAAAAATATCGTAAAAATCAATAATCATAACTTGGACGAGCGATATGAAAGTTTTTTGCTTTGCAACCTGAATTTGGGGAATATTTTGCCAATTTCTTCTGCTATCCTTTATCAATATACAAAATGTTCTACAAAAAACAAGGTTTCAGCCTGTTCGGCAGAGATCTTTCTCATTTCGAATATCACGGTGAGATACACAAAATCTTCGAAACCCACGTGAAACCTGAATATCAAAAGTGTTTTTAATAGTTTTTGATCTTCAGATTATGGAAAATATCGTAAAAACTAATAATAATAAACTGGACGAGCGATATGAAAGTTTTTTGCATTGCAACCTGAATTTGGATAATATTTTGCCAATTCCTTGTGCTTTTCTTGATCAGGATACAAAATGCTTTACAATGAACAAGATTTCAGCCTGAATGTGAAAGATCTTTCTCATTTTGGATATCTCAGTGAGATACACAAAATCTTCGAAACCTATGTAAAACCTGAATATCGGGAGTGTTTTTACTAGTTTTCGATCTCAATTTTATGAATCGTATCGTAAAAAACAATAATAATAACTTGGACGAGCGATATGAAAGTTTTTTGCATTGAAACCTGAATTTGGGGAATATTTTGCCAATTTCTTCTGCTATTCTTGACAGGATACGAAATGCTCTACGGAAAACAAGGTTTCAGCCTGATTGGGAAAGATCTTTTTCATTTTGGATATCACGTTGAGGTATACAAAATCTTTGAAACCTACGTAAAACCTGAATATCGGAAGTGTTTTCAATAGTTTTTGATCTCCAGATTATGAAAAATATCGTGAAAATCAATAATCATAACTTGGACGAGCGATATGAAAGTTTTTTGCATAGCAACCTGAATTTGGATAATATTTTGCCAATTTCTTATGCTATTCTTGATCAGGATACAAAATGCTTTACGAAAAACAAGGTTTCAGCCTGATTGGAAAAGATCTTTCTCGTTTCGGATATCACGGTGAGATACACAAAATCTTCGAAACCTACGTAAAACCTGAATATCGGAAGTGTTTTCAATAGTTTTTGATCTCCAGATTATGAAAAATATCGTAAAAATCAATAATCATAACTTGGACGAGCGATATGAAAGTTTTTTGCTTTGCAACCTGAATTTGGGGAATATTTTGCCAATTTCTTCTGCTATCCTTTATCAGGATACAAAATGTTCTACAAAAAACAAGGTTTCAGCCTGTTCGGCAGAGATCTTTCTCATTTCGAATATCACGGTGAGATACACAAAATCTTCGAAACCCACGTGAAACCTGAATATCAAAAGTGTTTTTAATAGTTTTTGATCTTCAGATTATGGAAAATATCGTAAAAACTAATAATAATAAACTGGACGAGCGATATGAAAGTTTTTTGCATTGCAACCTGAATTTGGATAATATTTTGCCAATTCCTTGTGCTTTTCTTGATCAGGATACAAAATGCTTTACAATGAACAAGATTTCAGCCTGAATGGGAAAGATCTTTCTCATTTTGGATATCACGTTGAGGTACACAAAATCTTCGAAACCTCCGTAAAACCTGAATATCGGAAGTGTTTTCAATAGTTTTCGATCTCAATTTTATGAATCGTATCGTAAAAAACAATAATAATAACTTGGACGAGCGATATGAAACTTTTTTGCATTGCAACCTGAATTTGGGGAATATTTTGCCAATTTCTTCTGCTATTCTTGATCAGGATACAAAATGCTTTACGAGAAACAAGGTTTCAGCCTGATTGGGGAAGATCTTTCTCATTTCGGATATCTCGGTGAGATACACAAAATCTTCGAAACCTACGTAAAACCGGAATTTCGGATGTGTTTTTGATGGTTTTCAAACTCCAGATTATGAAAAATATCGTCAAAACCAATAATAATAACTTGGACGAGCGATATGAAAGATTTTTGCATTGCAACCTGAATTTGGATAATATTTTGCCAATTTCTTCTGCTATTCTTGATCAGGATACAAAATGCTTTACGAAAAACAAGGTTTCAGCCTGATTGGGAAAGATGTTTCTCATTTCAGATATCACGGTGAGGTTTACAAAATCTTCGAAACCTACGTAAAACCTGAATATCGGAAGTGTTTTCAATAGTTTTTGATCTCCAGATTATGAAAAATATCGTAAAAACCAATAATAATAACATGGACGAGCGATATGAAAGTTTTTTGCATCGCAACCTAAATTTTAAGAATATTTTGCCAATTTCTTCTGCTATTCTTGATCAGGATACAAAATGCTTTACGAAAAACAAGGTTTCAGCCTGATTGGGAAAGATCTTTTTCGTTTTGGATATCATGTTGAGGTACACAAAATCTTTGAAACCTACGTAAAACCTGAATATCGGAAGTGTTTTCAATAGTTTTTGATCTCCAGATTATGAAAAATATCGTAAAAATCAATAATCATAACTTGGACGAGCGATATGAAAGTTTTTTGCATAGCAACCTGAATTTGGATAATATTTTGCCAATTTCTTATGCTATTCTTGATCAGGATACAAAATGCTTTACGAAAAACAAGGTTTCAGCCTGATTGGAAAAGATCTTTCTCGTTTCGGATATCACGGTGAGATACACAAAATCTTCGAAACCTACGTAAAACCTGAATATCGGAAGTGTTTTCAATAGTTTTTGATCTCCAGATTATGAAAAATATCGTAAAAATCAATAATCATAACTTGGACGAGCGATATGAAAGTTTTTTGCATTGCAACCTGAATTTGGATAATATTTTGCCAATTCCTTGTGCTTTTCTTGATCAGGATACAAAATGCTTTACAATGAACAAGATTTCAGCCTGAATGGGAAAGATCTTTCTCATTTTGGATATCACGTTGAGGTACACAAAATCTTCGAAACCTCCGTAAAACCTGAATATCGGAAGTGTTTTCAATAGTTTTTGATCTCAATTTTATGAATCGTATCGTAAAAACCGATAATAATAACTTGGACGTGCGATTTGAAAGTTTTTTGCATTGCAACCTGAATTTGGGGAATATTTTGCCAATTCCTTCTGCTTTTCTTGATCAGGATACAAAATGCTTTACAATGAACAAGATTTCAGCCTGAATGGGAAAGATCTTTCTCATTTTGGATATCTCGGTGAGATATACAAAATCTTCGAAACCTACGTAAAACCCAAATGGCGGAAGTGTTTTTAATAGTTCTTGATCTCCAGATCATGGAAAATATCGTAAAACTCAATAATAATAACTTGGACGAGCGATATGAAAGTTTTTTGCATTGAAACCTGAATTTGGGGAATATTTTGCCAATTCCTTGTGCTTTTTTTGATCAGGATACAAAATGCTTCACAATGAACAAGATTTCAGCCTGAATGGGAAAGATCTTTCTCAATTTGGATATCTCAGTGAGATACACAAAATCTTCGAAACCTATGTAAAACCTGAATATCGGGAGTGTTTTTACTAGTTTTCGATCTCAATTTTATGAATCGTATCGTAAAAAACAATAATAATAACTTGGACGAGCGATATGAAACTTTTTTGCATTGCAACCTGAATTTGGGGAATATTTTGCCAATTTCTTCTGCTATTCTTGATCAGGATACAAAATGCTTTACGAAAAACAAGGTTTCAGCCTGATTGGGAAAGATCTTTTTCGTTTTGGATATCATGTTGAGGTACACAAAATCTTTGAAACCTACGTAAAACCTGAATATCGGAAGTGTTTTCAATAGTTTTTGATCTCCAGATTATGAAAAATATCGTAAAAATCAATAATCATAACTTGGACGAGCGATATGAAATTTTTTTGCATAGCAACCTGAATTTGGATAATATTTTGCCAATTTCTTCTGCTATTCTTGATCAGGATACAAAATGCTTTACGAAAAACAAGGTTTCAGCCTGATTGGAAAAGATCTTTCTCGTTTCGGATATCACGGTGAGATACACAAAATCTTCGAAACCTACGTAAAACCTGAATATCGGAAGTGTTTTCAATAGTTTTTGATCTCCAGATTATGAAAAATATCGTAAAAATCAATAATCATAACTTGGACGAGCGATATGAAAGTTTTTTGCTTTGCAACCTGAATTTGGGGAATATTTTGCCAATTTCTTCTGCTATCCTTTATCAGGATACAAAATGTTCTACAAAAAACAAGGTTTCAGCCTGTTCGGCAGAGATCTTTCTCATTTCGAATATCACGGTGAGATACACAAAATCTTCGAAACCCACGTGAAACCTGAATATCAAAAGTGTTTTTAATAGTTTTTGATCTTCAGATTATGGAAAATATCGTAAAAACTAATAATAATAAACTGGACGAGCGATATGAAAGTTTTTTGCATTGCAACCTGAATTTGGATAATATTTTGCCAATTCCTTGTGCTTTTCTTGATCAGGATACAAAATGCTTTACAATGAACAAGATTTCAGCCTGAATGTGAAAGATCTTTCTCATTTTGGATATCTCAGTGAGATACACAAAATCTTCGAAACCTATGTAAAACCTGAATATCGGGAGTGTTTTTACTAGTTTTCGATCTCAATTTTATGAATCGTATCGTAAAAAACAATAATAATAACTTGGACGAGCGATATGAAAGTTTTTTGCATTGAAACCTGAATTTGGGGAATATTTTGCCAATTTCTTCTGCTATTCTTGACAGGATACGAAATGCTCTACGGAAAACAAGGTTTCAGCCTGATTGGGAAAGATCTTTTTCATTTTGGATATCACGTTGAGGTATACAAAATCTTTGAAACCTACGTAAAACCTGAATATCGGAAGTGTTTTCAATAGTTTTTGATCTCCAGATTATGAAAAATATCGTGAAAATCAATAATCATAACTTGGACGAGCGATATGAAAGTTTTTTGCATAGCAACCTGAATTTGGATAATATTTTGCCAATTTCTTATGCTATTCTTGATCAGGATACAAAATGCTTTACGAAAAACAAGGTTTCAGCCTGATTGGAAAAGATCTTTCTCGTTTCGGATATCACGGTGAGATACACAAAATCTTCGAAACCTACGTAAAACCTGAATATCGGAAGTGTTTTCAATAGTTTTTGATCTCCAGATTATGAAAAATATCGTAAAAATCAATAATCATAACTTGGACGAGCGATATGAAAGTTTTTTGCTTTGCAACCTGAATTTGGGGAATATTTTGCCAATTTCTTCTGCTATCCTTTATCAGGATACAAAATGTTCTACAAAAAACAAGGTTTCAGCCTGTTCGGCAGAGATCTTTCTCATTTCGAATATCACGGTGAGATACACAAAATCTTCGAAACCCACGTGAAACCTGAATATCAAAAGTGTTTTTAATAGTTTTTGATCTTCAGATTATGGAAAATATCGTAAAAACTAATAATAATAAACTGGACGAGCGATATGAAAGTTTTTTGCATTGCAACCTGAATTTGGATAATATTTTGCCAATTCCTTGTGCTTTTCTTGATCAGGATACAAAATGCTTTACAATGAACAAGATTTCAGCCTGAATGGGAAAGATCTTTCTCATTTTGGATATCACGTTGAGGTACACAAAATCTTCGAAACCTCCGTAAAACCTGAATATCGGAAGTGTTTTCAATAGTTTTCGATCTCAATTTTATGAATCGTATCGTAAAAAACAATAATAATAACTTGGACGAGCGATATGAAACTTTTTTGCATTGCAACCTGAATTTGGGGAATATTTTGCCAATTTCTTCTGCTATTCTTGATCAGGATACAAAATGCTTTACGAGAAACAAGGTTTCAGCCTGATTGGGGAAGATCTTTCTCATTTCGGATATCTCGGTGAGATACACAAAATCTTCGAAACCTACGTAAAACCGGAATTTCGGATGTGTTTTTGATGGTTTTCAAACTCCAGATTATGAAAAATATCGTCAAAACCAATAATAATAACTTGGACGAGCGATATGAAAGATTTTTGCATTGCAACCTGAATTTGGATAATATTTTGCCAATTTCTTCTGCTATTCTTGATCAGGATACAAAATGCTTTACGAAAAACAAGGTTTCAGCCTGATTGGGAAAGATCTTTTTCGTTTTGGATATCATGTTGAGGTACACAAAATCTTTGAAACCTACGTAAAACCTGAATATCGGAAGTGTTTTCAATAGTTTTTGATCTCCAGATTATGAAAAATATCGTAAAAATCAATAATCATAACTTGGACGAGCGATATGAAAGTTTTTTGCATAGCAACCTGAATTTGGATAATATTTTGCCAATTTCTTCTGCTATTCTTGATCAGGATACAAAATGCTTTACGAAAAACAAGGTTTCAGCCTGATTGGGAAAGATCTTTTTCGTTTTGGATATCATGTTGAGGTACACAAAATCTTTGAAACCTACGTAAAACCTGAATATCGGAAGTGTTTTCAATAGTTTTTGATCTCCAGATTATGAAAAATATCGTAAAAATCAATAATCATAACTTGGACGAGCGATATGAAAGTTTTTTGCATAGCAACCTGAATTTGGATAATATTTTGCCAATTTCTTATGCTATTCTTGATCAGGATACAAAATGCTTTACGAAAAACAAGGTGTCAGCCTGATTGGAAAAGATCTTTCTCGTTTCGGATATCACGGTGAGATACACAAAATCTTCGAAACCTACGTAAAACCTGAATATCGGAAGTGTTTTCAATAGTTTTTGATCTCCAGATTATGAAAAATATCGTAAAAATCAATAATCATAACTTGGACGAGCGATATGAAAGTTTTTTGCTTTGCAACCTGAATTTGGGGAATATTTTGCCAATTTCTTCTGCTATCCTTTATCAGGATACAAAATGTTCTACAAAAAACAAGGTTTCAGCCTGTTCGGCAGAGATCTTTCTCATTTCGAATATCACGGTGAGATACACAAAATCTTCGAAACCCACGTGAAACCTGAATATCAAAAGTGTTTTTAATAGTTTTTGATCTTCAGATTATGGAAAATATCGTAAAAACTAATAATAATAAACTGGACGAGCGATATGAAAGTTTTTTGCATTGCAACCTGAATTTGGATAATATTTTGCCAATTCCTTGTGCTTTTCTTGATCAGGATACAAAATGCTTTACAATGAACAAGATTTCAGCCTGAATGGGAAAGATCTTTCTCATTTTGGATATCACGTTGAGGTACACAAAATCTTCGAAACCTCCGTAAAACCTGAATATCGGAAGTGTTTTCAATAGTTTTTGATCTCAATTTTATGAATCGTATCGTAAAAACCGATAATAATAACTTGGACGTGCGATTTGAAAGTTTTTTGCATTGCAACCTGAATTTGGGGAATATTTTGCCAATTCCTTCTGCTTTTCTTGATCAGGATACAAAATGCTTTACAATGAACAAGATTTCAGCCTGAATGGGAAAGATCTTTCTCATTTTGGATATCTCGGTGAGATATACAAAATCTTCGAAACCTACGTAAAACCCAAATGGCGGAAGTGTTTTTAATAGTTCTTGATCTCCAGATCATGGAAAATATCGTAAAACTCAATAATAATAACTTGGACGAGCGATATGAAAGTTTTTTGCATTGAAACCTGAATTTGGGGAATATTTTGCCAATTCCTTGTGCTTTTTTTGATCAGGATACAAAATGCTTCACAATGAACAAGATTTCAGCCTGAATGGGAAAGATCTTTCTCAATTTGGATATCTCAGTGAGATACACAAAATCTTCGAAACCTATGTAAAACCTGAATATCGGGAGTGTTTTTACTAGTTTTCGATCTCAATTTTATGAATCGTATCGTAAAAAACAATAATAATAACTTGGACGAGCGATATGAAACTTTTTTGCATTGCAACCTGAATTTGGGGAATATTTTGCCAATTTCTTCTGCTATTCTTGATCAGGATACAAAATGCTTTACGAAAAACAAGGTTTCAGCCTGATTGGGAAAGATCTTTTTCGTTTTGGATATCATGTTGAGGTACACAAAATCTTTGGAACCTACGTAAAACCTGAATATCAAAAGTGTTTTCAATAGTTTTTGATCTCCAGATTATGAAAAATATCGTCAAAACCAATAATCATAACTTGGACGAGCGATATGAAAGTTTTTGGCATAGCAACCTGAATTTGAAGGATATTTTGCCAATTTCTTCTGCTATTCTTGATCAGGATACGAAATGCTTTACGAAGAACAAGGTATCAGCCTGATTGGAAAAGATCTTTTTCATTTCGGATATCACGTTGAGGTACACAAAATCTTTGAAACCTCCGTAAAACCTGAATATCGGAAGTGTTTTCAATAGTTTTTGATCTCAATTTTATGAATCGTATCGTAAAAACCGATAATAATAACTTGGACGTGCGATTTGAAAGTTTTTTGCATTGCAACCTGAATTTGGGGAATATTTTGCCAATTCCTTCTGCTTTTCTTGATCAGGATACAAAATGCTTTACAATGAACAAGATTTCAGCCTGAATGGGAAAGATCTTTCTCATTTTGGATATCTCGGTGAGATATACAAAATCTTCGAAACCTACGTAAAACCCAAATGGCGGAAGTGTTTTTAATAGTTCTTGATCTCCAGATCATGGAAAATATCGTAAAACTCAATAATAATAACTTGGACGAGCGATATGAAAGTTTTTTGCATTGAAACCTGAATTTGGGGAATATTTTGCCAATTTCTTCTGCTATTCTTGACAGGATACGAAATGCTCTACGGAAAACAAGGTTTCAGCCTGATTGGGAAAGATCTTTTTCATTTTGGATATCACGTTGAGGTATACAAAATCTTTGAAACCTACGTAAAACCTGAATATCGGAAGTGTTTTCAATAGTTTTTGATCTCCAGATTATGAAAAATATCGTAAAAATCAATAATCATAACTTGGACGAGCGATATGAAAGTTTTTTGCATAGCAACCTGAATTTGGATAATATTTTGCCAATTTCTTATGCTATTCTTGATCAGGATACAAAATGCTTTACGAAAAACAAGGTTTCAGCCTGATTGGAAAAGATCTTTCTCGTTTCGGATATCACGGTGAGATACACAAAATCTTCGAAACCTACGTAAAACCTGAATATCGGAAGTGTTTTCAATAGTTTTTGATCTCCAGATTATGAAAAATATCGTAAAAATCAATAATCATAACTTGGACAAGCGATATGAAAGTTTTTTGCTTTGCAACCTGAATTTGGGGAATATTTTGCCAATTTCTTCTGCTATCCTTTATCAGGATACAAAATGTTCTACAAAAAACAAGGTTTCAGCCTGTTCGGCAGAGATCTTTCTCATTTCGAATATCACGGTGAGATACACAAAATCTTCGAAACCCACGTGAAACCTGAATATCAAAAGTGTTTTTAATAGTTTTTGATCTTCAGATTATGGAAAATATCGTAAAAACTAATAATAATAAACTGGACGAGCGATATGAAAGTTTTTTGCATTGCAACCTGAATTTGGATAATATTTTGCCAATTCCTTGTGCTTTTCTTGATCAGGATACAAAATGCTTTACAATGAACAAGATTTCAGCCTGAATGGGAAAGATCTTTCTCATTTTGGATATCTCAGTGAGATACACAAGATCTTCGAAACCTATGTAAAACCTGAATATCGGGAGTGTTTTCACTAGTTTTCGATCTCAATTTTATGAATCGTATCGTAAAAAACAATAATAATAACTTGGACGAGCGATATGAAAGTTTTTTGCATTGAAACCTGAATTTGGGGAATATTTTGCCAATTTCTTCTGCTATTCTTGACAGGATACGAAATGCTCTACGGAAAACAAGGTTTCAGCCTGATTGGGAAAGATCTTTTTCATTTTGGATATCACGTTGAGGTATACAAAATCTTTGAAACCTACGTGAAACCTGAATATCGGAAGTGTTTTTAATAGTTTTTGTTCTCCAGATTAAGGAAAATATCGTGGTTTTTACCAAAAATAATAACTTGGACGAGCGATATGAAACTTTTTTGCATTGCAACCTGAATTTGGGGAATATTTTGCCAATTTCTTCTGCTATTCTTGATCATGATACAAAATGCTTTACGAGAAACAAAGTTTCAGCCTGATTGGGGAAGATCTTTCTCATTTCGGATATCTCGGTGAGATACACAAAATCTTCGAAACCTACGTAAAACCGGAATTTCGGATGTGTTTTTGATGGTTTTCGAACTCCAGATTATGAAAAATATCGTAAAAACCAATAATAATAACTTGGACGAGCGATATGAAAGATTTTTGCATTGCAACCTGAATTTGGATAATATTTTGCCAATTTCTTCTGCTATTCTTGATCAGGATACAAAATGCTTTACGAAAAACAAGGTTTCAGCCTGATTGGGAAAGATGTTTCTCATTTTAGATATCACGGTGAGGTATACAAAATCTTCGAAACCTACGTAAAACCTGAATATCGGAAGTGTTTTCAATAGTTTTTGATCTCCAGATTATGAAAAATATCGTAAAAACCAATAATAATAACATGGACGAGCGATATGAAAGTTTTTTGCATTGCAACCTAAATTTTAAGAATATTTTGCCAATTTCTTCTGCTATTCTTGATCAGGATACAAAATGCTTTACGAAAAACAAGGTTTCAGCCTGATTGGGAAAGATCTTTTTCGTTTTGGATATCATGTTGAGGTACACATAATCTTTGAAACCTACGTAAAACCTGAATATCGGAAGTGTTTTCAATAGTTTTTGATCTCCAGATTATGAAAAATATCGTAAAAATCAATAATCATAACTTGGACGAGCGATATGAAATTTTTTTGCATAGCAACCTGAATTTGGATAATATTTTGCCAATTTCTTCTGCTATTCTTGATCAGGATACAAAATGCTTTACGAAAAACAAGGTTTCAGCCTGATTGGAAAAGATCTTTCTCGTTTCGGATATCACGGTGAGATACACAAAATCTTCGAAACCTACGTAAAACCTGAATATCGGAAGTGTTTTCAATAGTTTTTGATCTCCAGATTATGAAAAATATCGTAAAAATCAATAATCATAACTTGGACGAGCGATATGGAAGTTTTTTGCTTTGCAACCTGAATTTGGGAAATATTTTGCCAATTTCTTCTGCTATCCTTTATCAGGATACAAAATGTTCTACAAAAAACAAGGTTTCAGCCTGTTCGGCAGAGATCTTTCTCATTTCGAATATCACGGTGAGATACACAAAATCTTCGAAACCCACGTAAAACCTGAATATCAAAAGTGTTTTTAATAGTTTTTGATCTTCAGATTATGGAAAATATCGTAAAAACCAATAATAATAAACTGGACGAGCGATATGAAAGTTTTTTGCATTGCAACCTGAATTTGGATAATATTTTGCCAATTTCTTCTGCTATTCCTCATCAGGATACAAAATGTTCTACGAAAAACAAGGTTTCAGCCTGTTCGGGAGAGATCTTTCTCATTTCGGATATCACGGTGAGATACACAAAATCTTCGAAACCTACGTAAAACCTGAATATCTGGAAAGTTTTCAATAGTTTTTGATCTCCAGATTATGAAAAATATCGTAAAAATCAATAATCATAACTTGGACGAGCGATATGAAAGTTTTTTGCATTGAAACCTGAATTTGGGGAATATTTTGCCAATTTCTTCTGCTATTCCTCATCAGGATACAAAATGTTCTACGAAAAACAAGGTTTCAGCCTGAATGGGAAAGATCTTTCTCATTTTGGATATCTCGGTGAGATATACAAAATCTTCGAAACCTACGTAAAACCCAAATGGCGGAAGTGTTTTTAATAGTTCTTGATCTCCAGATCATGGAAAATATCGTAAAACTCAATAATAATAACTTGGACGAGCGATATGAAAGTTTTTTGCATTGAAACCTGAATTTGGGGAATATTTTGCCAATTTCTTCTGCTATTCTTGACAGGATACGAAATGCTCTACGGAAAACAAGGTTTCAGCCTGATTGGGAAAGATCTTTTTCATTTTGGATATCACGTTGAGGTATACAAAATCTTTGAAACCTACGTAAAACCTGAATATCGGAAGTGTTTTCAATAGTTTTTGATCTCCAGATTATGAAAAATATCGTAAAAATCAATAATCATAACTTGGACGAGCGATATGAAAGTTTTTTGCATAGCAACCTGAATTTGGATAATATTTTGCCAATTTCTTATGCTATTCTTGATCAGGATACAAAATGCTTTACGAAAAACAAGGTTTCAGCCTGATTGGAAAAGATCTTTCTCGTTTCGGATATCACGGTGAAATACACAAAATCTTCGAAACCTACGTAAAATCTGAATATCGGAAGTGTTTTCAAAAGTTTTTGATCTCCAGATTATGAAAAATATCGTAAAAATCAATAATCATAACTTGGACAAGCGATATGAAAGTTTTTTGCTTTGCAACCTGAATTTGGGGAATATTTTGCCAATTTCTTCTGCTATCCTTTATCAGGATACAAAATGTTCTACAAAAAACAAGGTTTCAGCCTGTTCGGCAGAGATCTTTCTCATTTCGAATATCACGGTGAGATACACAAAATCTTCGAAACCCACGTGAAACCTGAATATCAAAAGTGTTTTTAATAGTTTTTGATCTTCAGATTATGGAAAATATCGTAAAAACTAATAATAATAAACTGGACGAGCGATATGAAAGTTTTTTGCATTGCAACCTGAATTTGGATAATATTTTGCCAATTCCTTGTGCTTTTCTTGATCAGGATACAAAATGCTTTACAATGAACAAGATTTCAGCCTGAATGGGAGAGATCTTTCTCATTTTGGATATCACGTTGAGGTACACAAAATCTTCGAAACCCCCGTAAAACCTGAATATCGGAAGTGTTTTCAATAGTTTTCGATCTCAATTTTATGAATCGTATCGTAAAAAACAATAATAATAACTTGGACGAGCGATATGAAACTTTTTTGCATTGCAACCTGAATTTGGGGAATATTTTGCCAATTTCTTCTGCTATTCTTGATCAGGATACAAAATGCTTTACGAGAAACAAGGTTTCAGCCTGATTGGGGAAGATCTTTCTCATTTCGGATATCTCGGTGAGATACACAAAATCTTCGAAACCTACGTAAAACCGGAATTTCGGATGAGTTTTTGATGGTTTTCAAACTCCAGATTATGAAAAATATCGTCAAAACCAATAATAATAACTTGGACGAGCGATATGAAAGATTTTTGCATTGCAACCTGAATTTGGATAATATTTTGCCAATTTCTTCTGCTATTCTTGATCAGGATACAAAATGCTTGACGAGAAACAAGGTTTCAGCCTGATTGGGAAAGATCTTTCTCATTTTGGATATCTCAGTGAGATACACAAAATCTTCGAAACCTATGTAAAACCTGAATATCGGGAGTGTTTTTAATAGTTTCCGATCTCAATTTTATGAATCGTATCGTAAAAAACAATAATAATAACTTGGACGAGCGATATGAAACTTTTTTGCATTGCAACCTGAATTTGGGGAATATTTTGCCAATTTCTTCTGCTATTCTTGATCAGGATACAAAATGCTTTACGAGAAACAAGGTTTCAGCCTGATTGGGGAAGATCTTTCTCATTTCGGATATCTCGGTGAGATACACAAAATCTTTGAAACCTACGTAAAACCTGAATATCGGAAGTGTTTTCAATAGTTTTTGATCTCCAGATTATGAAAAATATCGTAAAAATCAATAATCATAACTTGGACGAGCGATATGAAAGTTTTTTGCATAGCAACCTGAATTTGGATAATATTTTGCCAATTTCTTCTGCTATTCTTGATCAGGATACAAAATGCTTTACGAAAAACAAGGTTTCAGCCTGATTGGGAAAGATCTTTTTCGTTTTGGATATCATGTTGAGGTACACAAAATCTTTGAAACCTACGTAAAACCTGAATATCGGAAGTGTTTTCAATAGTTTTTGATCTCCAGATTATGAAAAATATCGTAAAAATCAATAATCATAACTTGGACGAGCGATATGAAAGTTTTTTGCATAGCAACCTGAATTTGGATAATATTTTGCCAATTTCTTATGCTATTCTTGATCAGGATACAAAATGCTTTACGAAAAACAAGGTTTCAGCCTGATTGGAAAAGATCTTTCTCGTTTCGGATATCACGGTGAGATACACAAAATCTTCGAAACCTACGTAAAACCTGAATATCGGAAGTGTTTTCAATAGTTTTTGATCTCCAGATTATGAAAAATATCGTAAAAATCAATAATCATAACTTGGACGAGCGATATGAAAGTTTTTTGCTTTGCAACCTGAATTTGGGGAATATTTTGCCAATTTCTTCTGCTATTCTTGATCAGGATACAAAATGCTTTACGAGAAACAAGGTTTCAGCCTGATTGGGAAAGATCTTTCTCATTTTGGATATCTCAGTGAGATACACAAAATCTTCGAAACCTATGTAAAACCTGAATATCGGGAGTGTTTTTGATAGTTTCCGATCTCAATTTTATGAATCGTATCGTAAAAAACAATAATAATAACTTGGACGAGCGATATGAAACTTTTTTGCATTGCAACCTGAATTTGGGGAATATTTTGCCAATTTCTTCTGCTATTCTTGATCAGGATACAAAATGCTTTACGAGAAACAAGGTTTCAGCCTGATTGGGAAAGATCTTTCTCATTTCGGATATCTCGGTGAGATACACAAAATCTTTGAAACCTACGTAAAACCTGAATATCGGAAGTGTTTTCAATAGTTTTTGATCTCCAGATTATGAAAAATATCGTAAAAATCAATAATCATAACTTGGACGAGCGATATGAAAGTTTTTTGCATAGCAACCTGAATTTGGATAATATTTTGCCAATTTCTTATGCTATTCTTGATCAGGATACAAAATGCTTTACGAAAAACAAGGTTTCAGC
This sequence comes from Tenthredo notha, assembly GCA_914767705.2. Classification (NCBI taxonomy): domain Eukaryota; kingdom Metazoa; phylum Arthropoda; class Insecta; order Hymenoptera; family Tenthredinidae; genus Tenthredo; species Tenthredo notha. The sequence goes on from OU611908.1 coordinate 4,514,118, forward strand.
CTGATTGGAAAAGATCTTTCTCGTTTCGGATATCACGGTGAGATACACAAAATCTTCGAAACCTACGTAAAACCTGAATATCGGAAGTGTTTTCAATAGTTTTTGATCTCCAGATTATGAAAAATATCGTAAAAATCAATAATCATAACTTGGACAAGCGATATGAAAGTTTTTTGCTTTGCAACCTGAATTTGGGGAATATTTTGCCAATTTCTTCTGCTATCCTTTATCAGGATACAAAATGTTCTACAAAAAACAAGGTTTCAGCCTGTTCGGCAGAGATCTTTCTCATTTCGAATATCACGGTGAGATACACAAAATCTTCGAAACCCACGTGAAACCTGAATATCGGAAGTGTTTTCAATAGTTTTTGATCTCCAGATTATGAAAAATATCGTAAAACTCAATAATAATAACTTGGACGAGCGATATGAAAGTTTTTTGCATTGAAACCTGAATTTGGGGAATATTTTGCCAATTTCTTCTGCTATTCTTGACAGGATACGAAATGCTCTACGGAAAACAAGGTTTCAGCCTGATTGGGAAAGATCTTTTTCATTTTGGATATCACGTTGAGGTATACAAAATCTTTGAAACCTACGTAAAACCTGAATATCGGAAGTGTTTTCAATAGTTTTTGATCTCCAGATTATGAAAAATATCGTAAAAATCAATAATCATAACTTGGACGAGCGATATGAAAGTTTTTTGCATAGCAACCTGAATTTGGATAATATTTTGCCAATTTCTTATGCTATTCTTGATCAGGATACAAAATGCTTTACGAAAAACAAGGTTTCAGCCTGATTGGAAAAGATCTTTCTCGTTTCGGATATCACGGTGAGATACACAAAATCTTCGAAACCTACGTAAAACCTGAATATCGGAAGTGTTTTCAATAGTTTTTGATCTCCAGATTATGAAAAATATCGTAAAAATCAATAATCATAACTTGGACGAGCGATATGAAAGTTTTTTGCTTTGCAACCTGAATTTGGGGAATATTTTGCCAATTTCTTCTGCTATTCTTGATCAGGATACAAAATGCTTTACGAGAAACAAGGTTTCAGCCTGATTGGGAAAGATCTTTCTCATTTTGGATATCTCAGTGAGATACACAAAATCTTCGAAACCTATGTAAAACCTGAATTTCGGGAGTGTTTTTGATAGTTTCCGATCTCAATTTTATGAATCGTATCGTAAAAAACAATAATAATAACTTGGACGAGCGATATGAAACTTTTTTGCATTGCAACCTGAATTTGGGGAATATTTTGCCAATTTCTTCTGCTATTCTTGATCAGGATACAAAATGCTTTACGAGAAACAAGGTTTCAGCCTGATTGGGAAAGATCTTTCTCATTTCGGATATCTCGGTGAGATACACAAAATCTTTGAAACCTACGTAAAACCTGAATATCGGAAGTGTTTTCAATAGTTTTTGATCTCCAGATTATGAAAAATATCGTAAAAATCAATAATCATAACTTGGACGAGCGATATGAAAGTTTTTTGCATAGCAACCTGAATTTGGATAATATTTTGCCAATTTCTTATGCTATTCTTGATCAGGATACAAAATGCTTTACGAAAAACAAGGTTTCAGCCTGATTGGAAAAGATCTTTCTCGTTTCGGATATCACGGTGAGATACACAAAATCTTCGAAACCTACGTAAAACCTGAATATCGGAAGTGTTTTCAATAGTTTTTGATCTCCAGATTATGAAAAATATCGTAAAAATCAATAATCATAACTTGGACAAGCGATATGGAAGTTTTTTGCTTTGCAACCTGAATTTGGGGAATATTTTGCCAATTTCTTCTGCTATCCTTTATCAGGATACAAAATGTTCTACAAAAAACAAGGTTTCAGCCTGTTCGGCAGAGATCTTTCTCATTTCGAATATCACGGTGAGATACACAAAATCTTCGAAACCCACGTGAAACCTGAATATCGGAAGTGTTTTCAATAGTTTTTGATCTCCAGATTATGAAAAATATCGTAAAACTCAATAATAATAACTTGGACGAGCGATATGAAAGTTTTTTGCATTGAAACCTGAATTTGGGGAATATTTTGCCAATTTCTTCTGCTATTCTTGACAGGATACGAAATGCTCTACGGAAAACAAGGTTTCAGCCTGATTGGGAAAGATCTTTTTCATTTTGGATATCACGTTGAGGTATACAAAATCTTTGAAACCTACGTAAAACCTGAATATCGGAAGTGTTTTCAATAGTTTTTGATCTCCAGATTATGAAAAATATCGTAAAAATCAATAATCATAACTTGGACGAGCGATATGAAAGTTTTTTGCATAGCAACCTGAATTTGGATAATATTTTGCCAATTTCTTATGCTATTCTTGATCAGGATACAAAATGCTTTACGAAAAACAAGGTTTCAGCCTGATTGGAAAAGATCTTTCTCGTTTCGGATATCACGGTGAGATACACAAAATCTTCGAAACCTACGTAAAACCTGAATATCGGAAGTGTTTTCAATAGTTTTTGATCTCCAGATTATGAAAAATATCGTAAAAATCAATAATCATAACTTGGACAAGCGATATGAAAGTTTTTTGCTTTGCAACCTGAATTTGGGGAATATTTTGCCAATTTCTTCTGCTATCCTTTATCAGGATACAAAATGTTCTACAAAAAACAAGGTTTCAGCCTGTTCGGCAGAGATCTTTCTCATTTCGAATATCACGGTGAGATACACAAAATCTTCGAAACCCACGTAAAACCTGAATATCAAAAGTGTTTTTAATAGTTTTTGATCTTCAGATTATGGAAAATATCGTAAAAACTAATAATAATAAACTGGACGAGCGATATGAAAGTTTTTTGCATTGCAACCTGAATTTGGATAATATTTTGCCAATTCCTTGTGCTTTTCTTGATCAGGATACAAAATGCTTTACAATGAACAAGATTTCAGCCTGAATGGGAAAGATCTTTCTCATTTTGGATATCTCAGTGAGATACACAAGATCTTCGAAACCTATGTAAAACCTGAATATCGGGAGTGTTTTCACTAGTTTTCGATCTCAATTTTATGAATCGTATCGTAAAAAACAATAATAATAACTTGGACGAGCGATATGAAAGTTTTTTGCATTGAAACCTGAATTTGGGGAATATTTTGCCAATTTCTTCTGCTATTCTTGACAGGATACGAAATGCTCTACGGAAAACAAGGTTTCAGCCTGATTGGGAAAGATCTTTTTCATTTTGGATATCACGTTGAGGTATACAAAATCTTTGAAACCTACGTGAAACCTGAATATCGGAAGTGTTTTTAATAGTTTTTGTTCTCCAGATTAAGGAAAATATCGTGGTTTTTACCAAAAATAATAACTTGGACGAGCGATATGAAACTTTTTTGCATTGCAACCTGAATTTGGGGAATATTTTGCCAATTTCTTCTGCTATTCTTGATCATGATACAAAATGCTTTACGAGAAACAAAGTTTCAGCCTGATTGGGGAAGATCTTTCTCATTTCGGATATCTCGGTGAGATACACAAAATCTTCGAAACCTACGTAAAACCGGAATTTCGGATGTGTTTTTGATGGTTTTCGAACTCCAGATTATGAAAAATATCGTAAAAACCAATAATAATAACTTGGACGAGCGATATGAAAGATTTTTGCATTGCAACCTGAATTTGGATAATATTTTGCCAATTTCTTCTGCTATTCTTGATCAGGATACAAAATGCTTTACGAAAAACAAGGTTTCAGCCTGATTGGGAAAGATCTTTCTCGTTTTAGATATCACGGTGAGGTATACAAAATCTTCGAAACCTACGTAAAACCTGAATATCGGAAGTGTTTTCAATAGTTTTTGATCTCCAGATTATGAAAAATATCGTAAAAACCAATAATAATAACATGGACGAGCGATATGAAAGTTTTTTGCATTGCAACCTAAATTTTAAGAATATTTTGCCAATTTCTTCTGCTATTCTTGATCAGGATACAAAATGCTTTACGAAAAACAAGGTTTCAGCCTGATTGGGAAAGATCTTTTTCGTTTTGGATATCATGTTGAGGTACACAAAATCTTTGAAACCTACGTAAAACCTGAATATCGGAAGTGTTTTCAATAGTTTTTGATCTCCAGATTATGAAAAATATCGTAAAAATCAATAATCATAACTTGGACGAGCGATATGAAATTTTTTTGCATAGCAACCTGAATTTGGATAATATTTTGCCAATTTCTTCTGCTATTCTTGATCAGGATACAAAATGCTTTACGAAAAACAAGGTTTCAGCCTGATTGGAAAAGATCTTTCTCGTTTCGGATATCACGGTGAGATACACAAAATCTTCGAAACCTACGTAAAACCTGAATATCGGAAGTGTTTTCAATAGTTTTTGATCTCCAGATTATGAAAAATATCGTAAAAATCAATAATCATAACTTGGACGAGCGATATGAAAGTTTTTTGCTTTGCAACCTGAATTTGGGAAATATTTTGCCAATTTCTTCTGCTATCCTTTATCAGGATACAAAATGTTCTACAAAAAACAAGGTTTCAGCCTGTTCGGCAGAGATCTTTCTCATTTCGAATATCACGGTGAGATACACAAAATCTTCGAAACCCACGTAAAACCTGAATATCAAAAGTGTTTTTAATAGTTTTTGATCTTCAGATTATGGAAAATATCGTAAAAACCAATAATAATAAACTGGACGAGCGATATGAAAGTTTTTTGCATTGCAACCTGAATTTGGATAATATTTTGCCAATTTCTTCTGCTATTCCTCATCAGGATACAAAATGTTCTACGAAAAACAAGGTTTCAGCCTGTTCGGGAGAGATCTTTCTCATTTCGGATATCACGGTGAGATACACAAAATCTTCGAAACCTACGTAAAACCTGAATATCTGGAAAGTTTTCAATAGTTTTTGATCTCCAGATTATGAAAAATATCGTAAAAACCAATAATAATAACTTGGACGAGCGATATGAAAGTTTTTTGCATTGCAACCTGAATTTGGGGAATATTTTGCCAATTTCTTCTGCTATTCCTCATCAGGATACAAAATGTTCTACGAAAAACAAGATTTCAGCCTGAATGGGAAAGATCTTTCTCATTTTGGATATCTCAGTGAGATATACAAAATCTTCGAAACCTACGTAAAACCCAAATGGCGGAAGTGTTTTTAATAGTTCTTGATCTCCAGATCATGGAAAATATCGTAAAACTCAATAATAATAACTTGGACGAGCGATATGAAAGTTTTTTGCATTGAAACCTGAATTTGGGGAATATTTTGCCAATTTCTTCTGCTATTCTTGACAGGATACGAAATGCTCTACGGAAAACAAGGTTTCAGCCTGATTGGGAAAGATCTTTTTCATTTTGGATATCACGTTGAGGTATACAAAATCTTTGAAACCTACGTAAAACCTGAATATCGGAAGTGTTTTCAATAGTTTTTGATCTCCAGATTATGAAAAATATCGTAAAAATCAATAATCATAACTTGGACGAGCGATATGAAAGTTTTTTGCATAGCAACCTGAATTTGGATAATATTTTGCCAATTTCTTATGCTATTCTTGATCAGGATACAAAATGCTTTACGAAAAACAAGGTTTCAGCCTGATTGGAAAAGATCTTTCTCATTTCGGATATCTCGGTGAGATACACAAAATCTTTGAAACCTACGTAAAACCTGAATATCGGAAGTGTTTTCAATAGTTTTTGATCTCCAGATTATGAAAAATATCGTAAAAATCAATAATCATAACTTGGACGAGCGATATGAAAGTTTTTTGCATAGCAACCTGAATTTGGATAATATTTTGCCAATTTCTTATGCTATTCTTGATCAGGATACAAAATGCTTTACGAAAAACAAGGTTTCAGCCTGATTGGAAAAGATCTTTCTCGTTTCGGATATCACGGTGAGATACACAAAATCTTCGAAACCTACGTAAAATCTGAATATCGGAAGTGTTTTCAATAGTTTTTGATCTCCAGATTATGAAAAATATCGTAAAAATCAATAATCATAACTTGGACAAGCGATATGAAAGTTTTTTGCTTTGCAACCTGAATTTGGGGAATATTTTGCCAATTTCTTCTGCTATCCTTTATCAGGATACAAAATGTTCTACAAAAAACAAGGTTTCAGCCTGTTCGGCAGAGATCTTTCTCATTTCGAATATCACGGTGAGATACACAAAATCTTCGAAACCCACGTGAAACCTGAATATCGGAAGTGTTTTCAATAGTTTTTGATCTCCAGATTATGAAAAATATCGTAAAACTCAATAATAATAACTTGGACGAGCGATATGAAAGTTTTTTGCATTGAAACCTGAATTTGGGGAATATTTTGCCAATTTCTTCTGCTATTCTTGACAGGATACGAAATGCTCTACGGAAAACAAGGTTTCAGCCTGATTGGGAAAGATCTTTTTCATTTTGGATATCACGTTGAGGTATACAAAATCTTTGAAACCTACGTAAAACCTGAATATCGGAAGTGTTTTCAATAGTTTTTGATCTCCAGATTATGAAAAATATCGTAAAAATCAATAATCATAACTTGGACGAGCGATATGAAAGTTTTTTGCATAGCAACCTGAATTTGGATAATATTTTGCCAATTTCTTATGCTATTCTTGATCAGGATACAAAATGCTTTACGAAAAACAAGGTTTCAGCCTGATTGGAAAAGATCTTTCTCGTTTCGGATATCACGGTGAGATACACAAAATCTTCAAAACCTACGTAAAACCTGAATATCGGAAGTGTTTTCAATAGTTTTTGATCTCCAGATTATGAAAAATATCGTAAAAATCAATAATCATAACTTGGACAAGCGATATGAAAGTTTTTTGCTTTGCAACCTGAATTTGGGGAATATTTTGCCAATTTCTTCTGCTATCCTTTATCAGGATACAAAATGTTCTACAAAAAACAAGGTTTCAGCCTGTTCGGCAGAGATCTTTCTCATTTCGAATATCACGGTGAGATACACAAAATCTTCGAAACCCACGTGAAACCTGAATATCAAAAGTGTTTTTAATAGTTTTTGATCTTCAGATTATGGAAAATATCGTAAAAACTAATAATAATAATCTGGACGAGCGATATGAAAGTTTTTTGCATTGCAACCTGAATTTGGATAATATTTTGCCAATTCCTTGTGCTTTTCTTGATCAGGATACAAAATGCTTTACAATGAACAAGATTTCAGCCTGAATGGGAAAGATCTTTCTCATTTTGGATATCTCAGTGAGATACACAAGATCTTCGAAACCTATGTAAAACCTGAATATCGGGAGTGTTTTCACTAGTTTTCGATCTCAATTTTATGAATCGTATCGTAAAAAACAATAATAATAACTTGGACGAGCGATATGAAAGTTTTTTGCATTGAAACCTGAATTTGGGGAATATTTTGCCAATTTCTTCTGCTATTCTTGACAGGATACGAAATGCTCTACGGAAAACAAGGTTTCAGCCTGATTGGGAAAGATCTTTTTCATTTTGGATATCACGTTGAGGTATACAAAATCTTTGAAACCTACGTGAAACCTGAATATCGGAAGTGTTTTTAATAGTTTTTGTTCTCCAGATTAAGGAAAATATCGTGGTTTTTACCAAAAATAATAACTTGGACGAGCGATATGAAACTTTTTTGCATTGCAACCTGAATTTGGGGAATATTTTGCCAATTTCTTCTGCTATTCTTGATCATGATACAAAATGCTTTACGAGAAACAAAGTTTCAGCCTGATTGGGGAAGATCTTTCTCATTTCGGATATCTCGGTGAGATACACAAAATCTTCGAAACCTACGTAAAACCGGAATTTCGGATGTGTTTTTGATGGTTTTCGAACTCCAGATTATGAAAAATATCGTAAAAACCAATAATAATAACTTGGACGAGCGATATGAAAGATTTTTGCATTGCAACCTGAATTTGGATAATATTTTGCCAATTTCTTCTGCTATTCTTGATCAGGATACAAAATGCTTTACGAAAAACAAGGTTTCAGCCTGATTGGGAAAGATGTTTCTCATTTTAGATATCACGGTGAGGTATACAAAATCTTCGAAACCTACGTAAAACCTGAATATCGGAAGTGTTTTCAATAGTTTTTGATCTCCAGATTATGAAAAATATCGTAAAAACCAATAATAATAACATGGACGAGCGATATGAAAGTTTTTTGCATTGCAACCTAAATTTTAAGAATATTTTGCCAATTTCTTCTGCTATTCTTGATCAGGATACAAAATGCTTTACGAAAAACAAGGTTTCAGCCTGATTGGGAAAGATCTTTTTCGTTTTGGATATCATGTTGAGGTACACAAAATCTTTGAAACCTACGTAAAACCTGAATATCGGAAGTGTTTTCAATAGTTTTTGATCTCCAGATTATGAAAAATATCGTAAAAATCAATAATCATAACTTGGACGAGCGATATGAAATTTTTTTGCATAGCAACCTGAATTTGGATAATATTTTGCCAATTTCTTCTGCTATTCTTGATCAGGATACAAAATGCTTTACGAAAAACAAGGTTTCAGCCTGATTGGAAAAGATCTTTCTCGTTTCGGATATCACGGTGAGATACACAAAATCTTCGAAACCTACGTAAAACCTGAATATCGGAAGTGTTTTCAATAGTTTTTGATCTCCAGATTATGAAAAATATCGTAAAAATCAATAATCATAACTTGGACGAGCGATATGAAAGTTTTTTGCTTTGCAACCTGAATTTGGGAAATATTTTGCCAATTTCTTCTGCTATCCTTTATCAGGATACAAAATGTTCTACAAAAAACAAGGTTTCAGCCTGTTCGGCAGAGATCTTTCTCATTTCGAATATCACGGTGAGATACACAAAATCTTCGAAACCCACGTAAAACCTGAATATCAAAAGTGTTTTTAATAGTTTTTGATCTTCAGATTATGGAAAATATCGTAAAAACCAATAATAATAAACTGGACGAGCGATATGAAAGTTTTTTGCATTGCAACCTGAATTTGGATAATATTTTGCCAATTTCTTCTGCTATTCCTCATCAGGATACAAAATGTTCTACGAAAAACAAGGTTTCAGCCTGTTCGGGAGAGATCTTTCTCATTTCGGATATCACGGTGAGATACACAAAATCTTCGAAACCTACGTAAAACCTGAATATCTGGAAAGTTTTCAATAGTTTTTGATCTCCAGATTATGAAAAATATCGTAAAAATCAATAATCATAACTTGGACGAGCGATATGAAAGTTTTTTGCATAGCAACCTGAATTTGGGGAATATTTTGCCAATTTCTTCTGCTATTCCTCATCAGGATACAAAATGTTCTACGAAAAACAAGATTTCAGCCTGAATGGGAAAGATCTTTCTCATTTTGGATATCTCGGTGAGATATACAAAATCTTCGAAACCTACGTAAAACCCAAATGGCGGAAGTGTTTTTAATAGTTCTTGATCTCCAGATCATGGAAAATATCGTAAAACTCAATAATAATAACTTGGACGAGCGATATGAAAGTTTTTTGCATTGAAACCTGAATTTGGGGAATATTTTGCCAATTTCTTCTGCTATTCTTGACAGGATACGAAATGCTCTACGGAAAACAAGGTTTCAGCCTGATTGGGAAAGATCTTTTTCATTTTGGATATCACGTTGAGGTATACAAAATCTTTGAAACCTACGTGAAACCTGAATATCGGAAGTGTTTTTAATAGTTTTTGTTCTCCAGATTAAGGAAAATATCGTGGTTTTTACCAAAAATAATAACTTGGACGAGCGATATGAAACTTTTTTGCATTGCAACCTGAATTTGGGGAATATTTTGCCAATTTCTTCTGCTATTCTTGATCATGATACAAAATGCTTTACGAGAAACAAAGTTTCAGCCTGATTGGGGAAGATCTTTCTCATTTCGGATATCTCGGTGAGATACACAAAATCTTCGAAACCTACGTAAAACCGGAATTTCGGATGTGTTTTTGATGGTTTTCGAACTCCAGATTATGAAAAATATCGTAAAAACCAATAATAATAACTTGGACGAGCGATATGAAAGATTTTTGCATTGCAACCTGAATTTGGATAATATTTTGCCAATTTCTTCTGCTATTCTTGATCAGGATACAAAATGCTTTACGAAAAACAAGGTTTCAGCCTGATTGGGAAAGATGTTTCTCATTTTAGATATCACGGTGAGGTATACAAAATCTTCGAAACCTACGTAAAACCTGAATATCGGAAGTGTTTTCAATAGTTTTTGATCTCCAGATTATGAAAAATATCGTAAAAACCAATAATAATAACATGGACGAGCGATATGAAAGTTTTTTGCATTGCAACCTAAATTTTAAGAATATTTTGCCAATTTCTTCTGCTATTCTTGATCAGGATACAAAATGCTTTACGAAAAACAAGGTTTCAGCCTGATTGGGAAAGATCTTTTTCGTTTTGGATATCATGTTGAGGTACACAAAATCTTTGAAACCTACGTAAAACCTGAATATCGGAAGTGTTTTCAATAGTTTTTGATCTCCAGATTATGAAAAATATCGTAAAAATCAATAATCATAACTTGGACGAGCGATATGAAATTTTTTTGCATAGCAACCTGAATTTGGATAATATTTTGCCAATTTCTTCTGCTATTCTTGATCAGGATACAAAATGCTTTACGAAAAACAAGGTTTCAGCCTGATTGGAAAAGATCTTTCTCATTTCGGATATCACGGTGAGATACACAAAATCTTCGAAACCTACGTAAAACCTGAATATCGGAAGTGTTTTCAATAGTTTTTGATCTCCAGATTATGAAAAATATCGTAAAAATCAATAATCATAACTTGGACGAGCGATATGAAAGTTTTTTGCTTTGCAACCTGAATTTGGGAAATATTTTGCCAATTTCTTCTGCTATCCTTTATCAGGATACAAAATGTTCTACAAAAAACAAGGTTTCAGCCTGTTCGGCAGAGATCTTTCTCATTTCGAATATCACGGTGAGATACACAAAATCTTCGAAACCCACGTAAAACCTGAATATCAAAAGTGTTTTTAATAGTTTTTGATCTTCAGATTATGGAAAATATCGTAAAAACCAATAATAATAAACTGGACGAGCGATATGAAAGTTTTTTGCATTGCAACCTGAATTTGGATAATATTTTGCCAATTTCTTCTGCTATTCCTCATCAGGATACAAAATGTTCTACGAAAAACAAGGTTTCAGCCTGTTCGGGAGAGATCTTTCTCATTTCGGATATCACGGTGAGATACACAAAATCTTCGAAACCTACGTAAAACCTGAATATCTGGAAAGTTTTCAATAGTTTTTGATCTCCAGATTATGAAAAATATCGTAAAAATCAATAATCATAACTTGGACGAGCGATATGAAAGTTTTTTGCATAGCAACCTGAATTTGGGGAATATTTTGCCAATTTCTTCTGCTATTCCTCATCAGGATACAAAATGTTCTACGAAAAACAAGATTTCAGCCTGAATGGGAAAGATCTTTCTCATTTTGGATATCTCAGTGAGATATACAAAATCTTCGAAACCTACGTAAAACCCAAATGGCGGAAGTGTTTTTAATAGTTCTTGATCTCCAGATCATGGAAAATATCGTAAAACTCAATAATAATAACTTGGACGAGCGATATGAAAGTTTTTTGCATTGAAACCTGAATTTGGGGAATATTTTGCCAATTTCTTCTGCTATTCTTGACAGGATACGAAATGCTCTACGGAAAACAAGGTTTCAGCCTGATTGGGAAAGATCTTTTTCATTTTGGATATCACGTTGAGGTATACAAAATCTTTGAAACCTACGTAAAACCTGAATATCGGAAGTGTTTTCAATAGTTTTTGATCTCCAGATTATGAAAAATATCGTAAAAATCAATAATCATAACTTGGACGAGCGATATGAAAGTTTTTTGCATAGCAACCTGAATTTGGATAATATTTTGCCAATTTCTTATGCTATTCTTGATCAGGATACAAAATGCTTTACGAAAAACAAGGTTTCAGCCTGATTGGAAAAGATCTTTCTCATTTCGGATATCTCGGTGAGATACACAAAATCTTTGAAACCTACGTAAAACCTGAATATCGGAAGTGTTTTCAATAGTTTTTGATCTCCAGATTATGAAAAATATCGTAAAAATCAATAATCATAACTTGGACGAGCGATATGAAAGTTTTTTGCATAGCAACCTGAATTTGGATAATATTTTGCCAATTTCTTATGCTATTCTTGATCAGGATACAAAATGCTTTACGAAAAACAAGGTTTCAGCCTGATTGGAAAAGATCTTTCTCGTTTCGGATATCACGGTGAGATACACAAAATCTTCGAAACCTACGTAAAACCTGAATATCGGAAGTGTTTTCAATAGTTTTTGATCTCCAGATTATGAAAAATATCGTAAAAATCAATAATCATAACTTGGACGAGCGATATGAAAGTTTTTTGCTTTGCAACCTGAATTTGGGGAATATTTTGCCAATTTCTTCTGCTATCCTTTATCAGGATACAAAATGTTCTACAAAAAACAAGGTTTCAGCCTGTTCGGCAGAGATCTTTCTCATTTCGAATATCACGGTGAGATACACAAAATCTTCGAAACCCACGTGAAACCTGAATATCGGAAGTGTTTTCAATAGTTTTTGATCTCCAGATTATGAAAAATATCGTAAAAATCAATAATAATAACTTGGACGAGCGATATGAAAGTTTTTTGCATTGAAACCTGAATTTGGGGAATATTTTGCCAATTTCTTCTGCTATTCTTGACAGGATACGAAATGCTCTACGGAAAACAAGGTTTCAGCCTGATTGGGAAAGATCTTTTTCATTTTGGATATCACGTTGAGGTATACAAAATCTTTGAAACCTACGTAAAACCTGAATATCGGAAGTGTTTTCAATAGTTTTTGATCTCCAGATTATGAAAAATATCGTAAAAATCAATAATCATAACTTGGACGAGCGATATGAAAGTTTTTTGCATAGCAACCTGAATTTGGATAATATTTTGCCAATTTCTTCTGCTATTCTTGATCAGGATACAAAATGCTTTACGAAAAACAAGGTTTCAGCCTGATTGGAAAAGATCTTTCTCGTTTCGGATATCACGGTGAGATACACAAAATCTTCGAAACCTACGTAAAACCTGAATATCGGAAGTGTTTTCAATAGTTTTTGATCTCCAGATTATGAAAAATATCGTAAAAATCAATAATCATAACTTGGACAAGCGATATGAAAGTTTTTTGCTTTGCAACCTGAATTTGGGGAATATTTTGCCAATTTCTTCTGCTATCCTTTATCAGGATACAAAATGTTCTACAAAAAACAAGGTTTCAGCCTGTTCGGCAGAGATCTTTCTCATTTCGAATATCACGGTGAGATACACAAAATCTTCGAAACCCACGTGAAACCTGAATATCAAAAGTGTTTTTAATAGTTTTTGATCTTCAGATTATGGAAAATATCGTAAAAACTAATAATAATAAACTGGACGAGCGATATGAAAGTTTTTTGCATTGCAACCTGAATTTGGATAATATTTTGCCAATTCCTTGTGCTTTTCTTGATCAGGATACAAAATGCTTTACAATGAACAAGATTTCAGCCTGAATGGGAAAGATCTTTCTCATTTTGGATATCTCAGTGAGATACACAAGATCTTCGAAACCTATGTAAAACCTGAATATCGGGAGTGTTTTCACTAGTTTTCGATCTCAATTTTATGAATCGTATCGTAAAAAACAATAATAATAACTTGGACGAGCGATATGAAAGTTTTTTGCATTGAAACCTGAATTTGGGGAATATTTTGCCAATTTCTTCTGCTATTCTTGACAGGATACGAAATGCTCTACGGAAAACAAGGTTTCAGCCTGATTGGGAAAGATCTTTTTTATTTTGGATATCACGTTGAGGTATACAAAATCTTTGAAACCTACGTGAAACCTGAATATCGGAAGTGTTTTTAATAGTTTTTGTTCTCCAGATTAAGGAAAATATCGTGGTTTTTACCAAAAATAATAACTTGGACGAGCGATATGAAACTTTTTTGCATTGCAACCTGAATTTGGGGAATATTTTGCCAATTTCTTCTGCTATTCTTGATCATGATACAAAATGCTTTACGAGAAACAAAGTTTCAGCCTGATTGGGGAAGATCTTTCTCATTTCGGATATCTCGGTGAGATACACAAAATCTTCGAAACCTACGTAAAACCGGAATTTCGGATGTGTTTTTGATGGTTTTCGAACTCCAGATTATGAAAAATATCGTAAAAACCAATAATAATAACTTGGACGAGCGATATGAAAGATTTTTGCATTGCAACCTGAATTTGGATAATATTTTGCCAATTTCTTCTGCTATTCTTGATCAGGATACAAAATGCTTTACGAAAAACAAGGTTTCAGCCTGATTGGGAAAGATGTTTCTCATTTTAGATATCACGGTGAGGTATACAAAATCTTCGAAACCTACGTAAAACCTGAATATCGGAAGTGTTTTCAATAGTTTTTGATCTCCAGATTATGAAAAATATCGTAAAAACCAATAATAATAACATGGACGAGCGATATGAAAGTTTTTTGCATTGCAACCTAAATTTTAAGAATATTTTGCCAATTTCTTCTGCTATTCTTGATCAGGATACAAAATGCTTTACGAAAAACAAGGTTTCAGCCTGATTGGGAAAGATCTTTTTCGTTTTGGATATCATGTTGAGGTACACAAAATCTTTGAAACCTACGTAAAACCTGAATATCGGAAGTGTTTTCAATAGTTTTTGATCTCCAGATTATGAAAAATATCGTAAAAATCAATAATCATAACTTGGACGAGCGATATGAAATTTTTTTGCATAGCAACCTGAATTTGGATAATATTTTGCCAATTTCTTCTGCTATTCTTGATCAGGATACAAAATGCTTTACGAAAAACAAGGTTTCAGCCTGATTGGAAAAGATCTTTCTCGTTTCGGATATCACGGTGAGATACACAAAATCTTCGAAACCTACGTAAAACCTGAATATCGGAAGTGTTTTCAATAGTTTTTGATCTCCAGATTATGAAAAATATCGTAAAAATCAATAATCATAACTTGGACGAGCGATATGAAAGTTTTTTGCTTTGCAACCTGAATTTGGGAAATATTTTGCCAATTTCTTCTGCTATCCTTTATCAGGATACAAAATGTTCTACAAAAAACAAGGTTTCAGCCTGTTCGGCAGAGATCTTTCTCATTTCGAATATCACGGTGAGATACACAAAATCTTCGAAACCCACGTAAAACCTGAATATCAAAAGTGTTTTTAATAGTTTTTGATCTTCAGATTATGGAAAATATCGTAAAAACCAATAATAATAAACTGGACGAGCGATATGAAAGTTTTTTGCATTGCAACCTGAATTTGGATAATATTTTGCCAATTTCTTCTGCTATTCCTCATCAGGATACAAAATGTTCTACGAAAAACAAGGTTTCAGCCTGTTCGGGAGAGATCTTTCTCATTTCGGATATCACGGTGAGATACACAAAATCTTCGAAACCTACGTAAAACCTGAATATCTGGAAAGTTTTCAATAGTTTTTGATCTCCAGATTATGAAAAATATCGTAAAAATCAATAATCATAACTTGGACGAGCGATATGAAAGTTTTTTGCATAGCAACCTGAATTTGGGGAATATTTTGCCAATTTCTTCTGCTATTCCTCATCAGGATACAAAATGTTCTACGAAAAACAAGATTTCAGCCTGAATGGGAAAGATCTTTCTCATTTTGGATATCTCGGTGAGATATACAAAATCTTCGAAACCTACGTAAAACCCAAATGGCGGAAGTGTTTTTAATAGTTCTTGATCTCCAGATCATGGAAAATATCGTAAAACTCAATAATAATAACTTGGACGAGCGATATGAAAGTTTTTTGCATTGAAACCTGAATTTGGGGAATATTTTGCCAATTTCTTCTGCTATTCTTGACAGGATACGAAATGCTCTACGGAAAACAAGGTTTCAGCCTGATTGGGAAAGATCTTTTTCATTTTGGATATCACGTTGAGGTATACAAAATCTTTGAAACCTACGTAAAACCTGAATATCGGAAGTGTTTTCAATAGTTTTTGATCTCCAGATTATGAAAAATATCGTAAAAATCAATAATCATAACTTGGACGAGCGATATGAAAGTTTTTTGCATAGCAACCTGAATTTGGATAATATTTTGCCAATTTCTTATGCTATTCTTGATCAGGATACAAAATGCTTTACGAAAAACAAGGTTTCAGCCTGATTGGAAAAGATCTTTCTCGTTTCGGATATCACGGTGAGATACACAAAATCTTCGAAACCTACGTAAAATCTGAATATCGGAAGTGTTTTCAAAAGTTTTTGATCTCCAGATTATGAAAAATATCGTAAAAATCAATAATCATAACTTGGACAAGCGATATGAAAGTTTTTTGCTTTGCAACCTGAATTTGGGGAATATTTTGCCAATTTCTTCTGCTATCCTTTATCAGGATACAAAATGCTTTACGAAAAACAAGGTTTCAGCCTGATTGGGAAAGATCTTTTTCGTTTTGGATATCATGTTGAGGTACACAAAATCTTTGAAACCTACGTAAAACCTGAATATCGGAAGTGTTTTCAATAGTTTTTGATCTCCAGATTATGAAAAATATCGTAAAAATCAATAATCATAACTTGGACGAGCGATATGAAAGTTTTTTGCATAGCAACCTGAATTTGGATAATATTTTGCCAATTTCTTATGCTATTCTTGATCAGGATACAAAATGCTTTACGAAAAACAAGGTTTCAGCCTGATTGGAAAAGATCTTTCTCGTTTCGGATATCACGGTGAGATACACAAAATCTTCGAAACCTACGTAAAACCTGAATATCGGAAGTGTTTTCAATAGTTTTTGATCTCCAGATTATGAAAAATATCGTAAAAATCAATAATCATAACTTGGACGAGCGATATGAAAGTTTTTTGCTTTGCAACCTGAATTTGGGGAATATTTTGCCAATTTCTTCTGCTATTCTTGATCAGGATACAAAATGCTTTACGAGAAACAAGGTTTCAGCCTGATTGGAAAAGATCTTTCTCATTTTGGATATCTCAGTGAGATACACAAAATCTTCGAAACCTATGTAAAACCTGAATATCGGGAGTGTTTTTGATAGTTTCCGATCTCAATTTTATGAATCGTATCGTAAAAAACAATAATAATAACTTGGACGAGCGATATGAAACTTTTTTGCATTGCAACCTGAATTTGGGGAATATTTTGCCAATTTCTTCTGCTATTCTTGATCAGGATACAAAATGCTTTACGAGAAACAAGGTTTCAGCCTGATTGGGAAAGATCTTTCTCATTTCGGATATCTCGGTGAGATACACAAAATCTTTGAAACCTACGTAAAACCTGAATATCGGAAGTGTTTTCAATAGTTTTTGATCTCCAGATTATGAAAAATATCGTAAAAATCAATAATCATAACTTGGACGAGCGATATGAAAGTTTTTTGCATAGCAACCTGAATTTGGATAATATTTTGCCAATTTCTTCTGCTATTCTTGATCAGGATACAAAATGCTTTACGAAAAACAAGGTTTCAGCCTGATTGGGAAAGATCTTTTTCGTTTTGGATATCATGTTGAGGTACACAAAATCTTTGAAACCTACGTAAAACCTGAATATCGGAAGTGTTTTCAATAGTTTTTGATCTCCAGATTATGAAAAATATCGTAAAAATCAATAATCATAACTTGGACGAGCGATATGAAAGTTTTTTGCATAGCAACCTGAATTTGGATAATATTTTGCCAATTTCTTCTGCTATTCTTGATCAGGATACAAAATGCTTTACGAAAAACAAGGTTTCAGCCTGATTGGAAAAGATCTTTCTCGTTTCGGATATCACGGTGAGATACACAAAATCTTCGAAACCTACGTAAAACCTGAATATCGGAAGTGTTTTCAATAGTTTTTGATCTCCAGATTATGAAAAATATCGTAAAAATCAATAATCATAACTTGGACGAGCGATATGAAAGTTTTTTGCTTTGCAACCTGAATTTGGGAAATATTTTGCCAATTTCTTCTGCTATCCTTTATCAGGATACAAAATGTTCTACAAAAAACAAGGTTTCAGCCTGTTCGGCAGAGATCTTTCTCATTTCGAATATCACGGTGAGATACACAAAATCTTCGAAACCCACGTAAAACCTGAATATCAAAAGTGTTTTTAATAGTTTTTGATCTTCAGATTATGGAAAATATCGTAAAAACCAATAATAATAAACTGGACGAGCGATATGAAAGTTTTTTGCATTGCAACCTGAATTTGGATAATATTTTGCCAATTTCTTCTGCTATTCCTCATCAGGATACAAAATGTTCTACGAAAAACAAGGTTTCAGCCTGTTCGGGAGAGATCTTTCTCATTTCGGATATCACGGTGAGATACACAAAATCTTCGAAACCTACGTAAAACCTGAATATCTGGAAAGTTTTCAATAGTTTTTGATCTCCAGATTATGAAAAATATCGTAAAAATCAATAATCATAACTTGGACGAGCGATATGAAAGTTTTTTGCATAGCAACCTGAATTTGGGGAATATTTTGCCAATTTCTTCTGCTATTCCTCATCAGGATACAAAATGTTCTACGAAAAACAAGATTTCAGCCTGAATGGGAAAGATCTTTCTCATTTCGAATATCACGGTGAGATACACAAAATCTTCGAAACCCACGTGAAACCTGAATATCAAAAGTGTTTTTAATAGTTTTTGATCTTCAGATTATGGAAAATATCGTAAAAACTAATAATAATAAACTGGACGAGCGATATGAAAGTTTTTTGCATTGCAACCTGAATTTGGATAATATTTTGCCAATTCCTTGTGCTTTTCTTGATCAGGATACAAAATGCTTTACAATGAACAAGATTTCAGCCTGAATGGGAGAGATCTTTCTCATTTTGGATATCACGTTGAGGTACACAAAATCTTCGAAACCCCCGTAAAACCTGAATATCGGAAGTGTTTTCAATAGTTTTCGATCTCAATTTTATGAATCGTATCGTAAAAAACAATAATAATAACTTGGACGAGCGATATGAAACTTTTTTGCATTGCAACCTGAATTTGGGGAATATTTTGCCAATTTCTTCTGCTATTCTTGATCAGGATACAAAATGCTTTACGAGAAACAAGGTTTCAGCCTGATTGGGGAAGATCTTTCTCATTTCGGATATCTCGGTGAGATACACAAAATCTTCGAAACCTACGTAAAACCGGAATTTCGGATGTGTTTTTGATGGTTTTCAAACTCCAGATTATGAAAAATATCGTCAAAACCAATAATAATAACTTGGACGAGCGATATGAAAGATTTTTGCATTGCAACCTGAATTTGGATAATATTTTGCCAATTTCTTCTGCTATTCTTGATCAGGATACAAAATGCTTTACGAGAAACAAGGTTTCAGCCTGATTGGGAAAGATCTTTCTCATTTTGGATATCTCAGTGAGATACACAAAATCTTCGAAACCTATGTAAAACCTGAATATCGGGAGTGTTTTTAATAGTTTCCGATCTCAATTTTATGAATCGTATCGTAAAAAACAATAATAATAACTTGGACGAGCGATATGAAACTTTTTTGCATTGCAACCTGAATTTGGGGAATATTTTGCCAATTTCTTCTGCTATTCTTGATCAGGATACAAAATGCTTTACGAGAAACAAGGTTTCAGCCTGATTGGGGAAGATCTTTCTCATTTCGGATATCTCGGTGAGATACACAAAATCTTTGAAACCTACGTAAAACCTGAATATCGGAAGTGTTTTCAATAGTTTTTGATCTCCAGATTATGAAAAATATCGTAAAAATCAATAATCATAACTTGGACGAGCGATATGAAAGTTTTTTGCATAGCAACCTGAATTTGGATAATATTTTGCCAATTTCTTCTGCTATTCTTGATCAGGATACAAAATGCTTTACGAAAAACAAGGTTTCAGCCTGATTGGGAAAGATCTTTTTCGTTTTGGATATCATGTTGAGGTACACAAAATCTTTGAAACCTACGTAAAACCTGAATATCGGAAGTGTTTTCAATAGTTTTTGATCTCCAGATTATGAAAAATATCGTAAAAATCAATAATCATAACTTGGACGAGCGATATGAAAGTTTTTTGCATAGCAACCTGAATTTGGATAATATTTTGCCAATTTCTTATGCTATTCTTGATCAGGATACAAAATGCTTTACGAAAAACAAGGTTTCAGCCTGATTGGAAAAGATCTTTCTCGTTTCGGATATCACGGTGAGATACACAAAATCTTCGAAACCTACGTAAAACCTGAATATCGGAAGTGTTTTCAATAGTTTTTGATCTCCAGATTATGAAAAATATCGTAAAAATCAATAATCATAACTTGGACGAGCGATATGAAAGTTTTTTGCTTTGCAACCTGAATTTGGGGAATATTTTGCCAATTTCTTCTGCTATTCTTGATCAGGATACAAAATGCTTTACGAGAAACAAGGTTTCAGCCTGATTGGGAAAGATCTTTCTCATTTTGGATATCTCAGTGAGATACACAAAATCTTCGAAACCTATGTAAAACCTGAATATCGGGAGTGTTTTTGATAGTTTCCGATCTCAATTTTATGAATCGTATCGTAAAAAACAATAATAATAACTTGGACGAGCGATATGAAACTTTTTTGCATTGCAACCTGAATTTGGGGAATATTTTGCCAATTTCTTCTGCTATTCTTGATCAGGATACAAAATGCTTTACGAGAAACAAGGTTTCAGCCTGATTGGGAAAGATCTTTCTCATTTCGGATATCTCGGTGAGATACACAAAATCTTTGAAACCTACGTAAAACCTGAATATCGGAAGTGTTTTCAATAGTTTTTGATCTCCAGATTATGAAAAATATCGTAAAAATCAATAATCATAACTTGGACGAGCGATATGAAAGTTTTTTGCATAGCAACCTGAATTTGGATAATATTTTGCCAATTTCTTCTGCTATTCTTGATCAGGATACAAAATGCTTTACGAAAAACAAGGTTTCAGCCTGATTGGGAAAGATCTTTTTCGTTTTGGATATCATGTTGAGGTACACAAAATCTTTGAAACCTACGTAAAACCTGAATATCGGAAGTGTTTTCAATAGTTTTTGATCTCCAGATTATGAAAAATATCGTAAAAATCAATAATCATAACTTGGACGAGCGATATGAAAGTTTTTTGCATAGCAACCTGAATTTGGATAATATTTTGCCAATTTCTTATGCTATTCTTGATCAGGATACAAAATGCTTTACGAAAAACAAGGTTTCAGCCTGATTGGAAAAGATCTTTCTCGTTTCGGATATCACGGTGAGATACACAAAATCTTCGAAACCTACGTAAAACCTGAATATCGGAAGTGTTTTCAATAGTTTTTGATCTCCAGATTATGAAAAATATCGTAAAAATCAATAATCATAACTTGGACGAGCGATATGAAAGTTTTTTGCTTTGCAACCTGAATTTGGGGAATATTTTGCCAATTTCTTCTGCTATCCTTTATCAGGATACAAAATGTTCTACAAAAAACAAGGTTTCAGCCTGTTCGGCAGAGATCTTTCTCATTTCGAATATCACGGTGAGATACACAAAATCTTCGAAACCCACGTAAAACCTGAATATCAAAAGTGTTTTTAATAGTTTTTGATCTTCAGATTATGGAAAATATCGTAAAAACTAATAATAATAAACTGGACGAGCGATATGAAAGTTTTTTGCATTGCAACCTGAATTTGGATAATATTTTGCCAATTTCTTCTGCTATTCCTCATCAGGATACAAAATGTTCTACGAAAAACAAGGTTTCAGCCTGTTCGGGAAAGATCTTTCTCATTTCGGATATCACGGTGAGATACACAAAATCTTCGAAACCTACGTAAAACCTGAATATCTGGAAAGTTTTCAATAGTTTTTGATCTCAATATTATGAAAGGTATCGTAAAAACCAATAATAATAACTTGGACGAGCGATATGAAAGTTTTTTGCATTGCAACCTGAATTTGGGGAATATTTTGCCAATTTCTTCTGCTATTCTTGATCAGGATACAAAATGCTTTACGAGAAACAAGGTTTCAGCCTGATTGGGAAAGATCTTTCTCATTTTGGATATCTCAGTGAGATACACAAAATCTTCGAAACCTATGTAAAACCTGAATATCGGGAGTGTTTTTAATAGTTTCCGATCTCAATTTTATGAATCGTATCGTAAAAAACAATAATAATAACTTGGACGAGCGATATGAAACTTTTTTGCATTGCAACCTGAATTTGGGGAATATTTTGCCAATTTCTTCTGCTATTCTTGATCAGGATACAAAATGCTTTACGAGAAACAAGGTTTCAGCCTGATTGGGGAAGATCTTTCTCATTTCGGATATCTCGGTGAGATACACAAAATCTTCGAAACCTACGTAAAACCTGAATATCGGAAGTGTTTTCAATAGTTTTTGATCTCCAGATTATGAAAAATATCGTAAAAATCAATAATCATAACTTGGACGAGCGATATGAAAGTTTTTTGCATAGCAACCTGAATTTGGATAATATTTTGCCAATTTCTTCTGCTATTCTTGATCAGGATACAAAATGCTTTACGAAAAACAAGGTTTCAGCCTGATTGGGAAAGATCTTTTTCGTTTTGGATATCATGTTGAGGTACACAAAATCTTTGAAACCTACGTAAAACCTGAATATCGGAAGTGTTTTCAATAGTTTTTGATCTCCAGATTATGAAAAATATCGTAAAAATCAATAATCATAACTTGGACGAGCGATATGAAACTTTTTTGCATAGCAACCTGAATTTGGATAATATTTTGCCAATTTCTTATGCTATTCTTGATCAGGATACAAAATGCTTTACGAAAAACAAGGTTTCAGCCTGATTGGAAAAGATCTTTCTCGTTTCGGATATCACGGTGAGATACACAAAATCTTCGAAACCTACGTAAAACCTGAATATCGGAAGTGTTTTCAATAGTTTTTGATCTCCAGATTATGAAAAATATCGTAAAAATCAATAATCATAACTTGGACGAGCGATATGAAAGTTTTTTGCTTTGCAACCTGAATTTGGGGAATATTTTGCCAATTTCTTCTGCTATTCTTTATCAGGATACAAAATGTTCTACAAAAAACAAGGTTTCAGCCTGTTCGGCAGAGATCTTTCTCATTTCGAATATCACGGTGAGATACACAAAATCTTCGAAACCCACGTGAAACCTGAATATCAAAAGTGTTTTTAATAGTTTTTGATCTTCAGATTATGGAAAATATCGTAAAAACTAATAATAATAAACTGGACGAGCGATATGAAAGTTTTTTGCATTGCAACCTGAATTTGGATAATATTTTGCCAATTCCTTGTGCTTTTCTTGATCAGGATACAAAATGCTTTACAATGAACAAGATTTCAGCCTGAATGGGAAAGATCTTTCTCATTTTGGATATCACGTTGAGGTACACAAAATCTTCGAAACCTCCGTAAAACCTGAATATCGGAAGTGTTTTCAATAGTTTTTGATCTCAATTTCATGAATCGTATCGTAAAAACCGATAATAATAACTTGGACGTGCGATTTGAAAGTTTTTTGCATTGCAACCTGAATTTGGGGAATATTTTGCCAATTCCTTCTGCTTTTCTTGATCAGGATACAAAATGCTTTACAATGAACAAGATTTCAGCCTGAATGGGAAAGATCTTTCTCATTTTGGATATCTCGGTGAGATATACAAAATCTTCGAAACCTACGTAAAACCCAAATGGCGGAAGTGTTTCTAATAGTTCTTGATCTCCAGATCATGGAAAATATCGTAAAACTCAATAATAATAACTTGGACGAGCGATATGAAAGTTTTTTGCATTGAAACCTGAATTTGGGGAATATTTTGCCAATTCCTTGTGCTTTTTTTGATCAGGATACAAAATGCTTTACAATGAACAAGATTTCAGCCTGAATGGGAAAGATCTTTCTCATTTTGGATATCTCAGTGAGATACACAAAATCTTCGAAACCTATGTAAAACCTGAATATCGGGAGTGTTTTTACTAGTTTTCGATCTCAATTTTATGAATCGTATCGTAAAAAACAATAATAATAACTTGGACGAGCGATATGAAACTTTTTTGCATTGCAACCTGAATTTGGGGAATATTTTGCCAATTTCTTCTGCTATTCTTGATCAGGATACAAAATGCTTTACGAAAAACAAGGTTTCAGCCTGATTGGGAAAGATCTTTTTCGTTTTGGATATCATGTTGAGGTACACAAAATCTTTGGAACCTACGTAAAACCTGAATATCAAAAGTGTTTTCAATAGTTTTTGATCTCCAGATTATGAAAAATATCGTCAAAACCAATAATCATAATTCGGACGAGCGATATGAAAGTTTTTGGCATAGCAACCTGAATTTGAAGGATATTTTGCCAATTTCTTCTGCTATTCTTGATCAGGATACGAAATGCTTTACGAAGAACAAGGTATCAGCCTGATTGGAAAAGATCTTTTTCATTTCGGATATCACGTTGAGGTACACAAAATCTTTGAAACCTCCGTAAAACCTGAATATCGGAAGTGTTTTCAATAGTTTTTGATCTCAATTTTATGAATCGTATCGTAAAAACCGATAATAATAACTTGGACGTGCGATTTGAAAGTTTTTTGCATTGCAACCTGAATTTGGGGAATATTTTGCCAATTCCTTCTGCTTTTCTTGATCAGGATACAAAATGCTTTACAATGAACAAGATTTCAGCCTGAATGGGAAAGATCTTTCTCATTTTGGATATCTCGGTGAGATATACAAAATCTTCGAAACCTACGTAAAACCCAAATGGCGGAAGTGTTTTTAATAGTTCTTGATCTCCAGATCATGGAAAATATCGTAAAACTCAATAATAATAACTTGGACGAGCGATATGAAAGTTTTTTGCATTGAAACCTGAATTTGGGGAATATTTTGCCAATTTCTTCTGCTATTCTTGACAGGATACGAAATGCTCTACGGAAAACAAGGTTTCAGCCTGATTGGGAAAGATCTTTTTCATTTTGGATATCACGTTGAGGTATACAAAATCTTTGAAACCTACGTAAAACCTGAATATCGGAAGTGTTTTCAATAGTTTTTGATCTCCAGATTATGAAAAATATCGTAAAAACCAATAATAATAACATGGACGAGCGATATGAAAGTTTTTTGCATTGCAACCTAAATTTTAAGAATATTTTGCCAATTTCTTCTGCTATTCTTGATCAGGATACAAAATGCTTTACGAAAAACAAGGTTTCAGCCTGATTGGAAAAGATCTTTCTCGTTTCGGATATCACGGTGAGATACACAAAATCTTCGAAACCTACGTAAAACCTGAATATCGGAAGTGTTTTCAATAGTTTTTGATCTCCAGATTATGAAAAATATCGTAAAAATCAATAATCATAACTTGGACGAGCGATATGAAAGTTTTTTGCATAGCAACCTGAATTTGGATAATATTTTGCCAATTTCTTATGCTATTCTTGATCAGGATACAAAATGCTTTACGAAAAACAAGGTTTCAGCCTGATTGGAAAAGATCTTTCTCGTTTCGGATATCACGGTGAGATACACAAAATCTTCGAAACCTACGTAAAACCTGAATATCGGAAGTGTTTTCAATAGTTTTTGATCTCCAGATTATGAAAAATATCGTAAAAATCAATAATCATAACTTGGACGAGCGATATGAAAGTTTTTTGCTTTGCAACCTGAATTTGGGGAATATTTTGCCAATTTCTTCTGCTATCCTTTATCAGGATACAAAATGTTCTACAAAAAACAAGGTTTCAGCCTGTTCGGCAGAGATCTTTCTCATTTCGAATATCACGGTGAGATACACAAAATCTTCGAAACCCACGTGAAACCTGAATATCAAAAGTGTTTTTAATAGTTTTTGATCTTCAGATTATGGAAAATATCGTAAAAACTAATAATAATAAACTGGACGAGCGATATGAAAGTTTTTTGCATTGCAACCTGAATTTGGATAATATTTTGCCAATTTCTTCTGCTATTCCTCATCAGGATACAAAATGTTCTACGAAAAACAAGGTTTCAGCCTGTTCGGGAGAGATCTTTCTCATTTCGGATATCACGGTGAGATACACAAAATCTTCGAAACCTACGTAAAACCTGAATATCTGGAAAGTTTTCAATAGTTTTTGATCTCAATATTATGAAAGGTATCGTAAAAACCGATAATAATAACTTGGACGAGCGATATGAAAGTTTTTTGCATTGCAACCTGAATTTGGGGAATATTTTGCCAATTTCTTCTGCTATTCTTGATCAGGATACAAAATGCTTTACGAGAAACAAGGTTTCAGCCTGATTGGGAAAGATCTTTCTCATTTTGGATATCTCAGTGAGATACACAAAATCTTCGAAACCTATGTAAAACCTGAATATCGGGAGTGTTTTTAATAGTTTCCGATCTCAATTTTATGAATCGTATCGTAAAAAACAATAATAATAACTTGGACGAGCGATATGAAACTTTTTTGCATTGCAACCTGAATTTGGGGAATATTTTGCCAATTTCTTCTGCTATTCTTGATCAGGATACAAAATGCTTTACGAGAAACAAGGTTTCAGCCTGATTGGGGAAGATCTTTCTCATTTCGGATATCTCGGTGAGATACACAAAATCTTTGAAACCTACGTAAAACCTGAATATCGGAAGTGTTTTCAATAGTTTTTGATCTCCAGATTATGAAAAATATCGTAAAAATCAATAATCATAACTTGGACGAGCGATATGAAAGTTTTTTGCATAGCAACCTGAATTTGGATAATATTTTGCCAATTTCTTATGCTATTCTTGATCAGGATACAAAATGCTTTACGAAAAACAAGGTTTCAGCCTGATTGGAAAAGATCTTTCTCGTTTCGGATATCACGGTGAGATACACAAAATCTTCGAAACCTACGTAAAACCTGAATATCGGAAGTGTTTTCAATAGTTTTTGATCTCCAGATTATGAAAAATATCGTAAAAATCAATAATCATAACTTGGACGAGCGATATGAAAGTTTTTTGCTTTGCAACCTGAATTTGGGGAATATTTTGCCAATTTCTTCTGCTATCCTTTATCAGGATACAAAATGTTCTACAAAAAACAAGGTTTCAGCCTGTTCGGCAGAGATCTTTCTCATTTCGAATATCACGGTGAGATACACAAAATCTTCGAAACCCACGTGAAACCTGAATATCAAAAGTGTTTTTAATAGTTTTTGATCTTCAGATTATGGAAAATATCGTAAAAACTAATAATAATAAACTGGACGAGCGATATGAAAGTTTTTTGCATTGCAACCTGAATTTGGATAATATTTTGCCAATTCCTTGTGCTTTTCTTGATCAGGATACAAAATGCTTTACAATGAACAAGATTTCAGCCTGAATGGGAAAGATCTTTCTCATTTTGGATATCACGTTGAGGTACACAAAATCTTCGAAACCTCCGTAAAACCTGAATATCGGAAGTGTTTTCAATAGTTTTTGATCTCAATTTTATGAATCGTATCGTAAAAACCGATAATAATAACTTGGACGTGCGATTTGAAAGTTTTTTGCATTGCAACCTGAATTTGGGGAATATTTTGCCAATTCCTTCTGCTTTTCTTGATCAGGATACAAAATGCTTTACAATGAACAAGATTTCAGCCTGAATGGGAAAGATCTTTCTCATTTTGGATATCTCGGTGAGATATACAAAATCTTCGAAACCTACGTAAAACCCAAATGGCGGAAGTGTTTTTAATAGTTCTTGATCTCCAGATCATGGAAAATATCGTAAAACTCAATAATAATAACTTGGACGAGCGATATGAAAGTTTTTTGCATTGAAACCTGAATTTGGGGAATATTTTGCCAATTCCTTGTGCTTTTTTTGATCAGGATACAAAATGCTTTACAATGAACAAGATTTCAGCCTGAATGGGAAAGATCTTTCTCATTTTGGATATCTCAGTGAGATACACAAAATCTTCGAAACCTATGTAAAACCTGAATATCGGGAGTGTTTTTACTAGTTTTCGATCTCAATTTTATGAATCGTATCGTAAAAAACAATAATAATAACTTGGACGAGCGATATGAAACTTTTTTGCATTGCAACCTGAATTTGGGGAATATTTTGCCAATTTCTTCTGCTATTCTTGATCAGGATACAAAATGCTTTACGAAAAACAAGGTTTCAGCCTGATTGGGAAAGATCTTTTTCGTTTTGGATATCATGTTGAGGTACACAAAATCTTTGGAACCTACGTAAAACCTGAATATCAAAAGTGTTTTCAATAGTTTTTGATCTCCAGATTATGAAAAATATCGTCAAAACCAATAATCATAATTCGGACGAGCGATATGAAAGTTTTTGGCATAGCAACCTGAATTTGAAGGATATTTTGCCAATTTCTTCTGCTATTCTTGATCAGGATACGAAATGCTTTACGAAGAACAAGGTATCAGCCTGATTGGAAAAGATCTTTTTCATTTCGGATATCACGTTGAGGTACACAAAATCTTTGAAACCTCCGTAAAACCTGAATATCGGAAGTGTTTTCAATAGTTTTTGATCTCAATTTTATGAATCGTATCGTAAAAACCGATAATAATAACTTGGACGTGCGATTTGAAAGTTTTTTGCATTGCAACCTGAATTTGGGGAATATTTTGCCAATTCCTTCTGCTTTTCTTGATCAGGATACAAAATGCTTTACAATGAACAAGATTTCAGCCTGAATGGGAAAGATCTTTCTCATTTTGGATATCTCAGTGAGATACACAAAATCTTCGAAACCTATGTCAAACCTGAATATCGGGTATCTTTGTAGCTGTCTCCTGTGATGTAGACGCGAGCGGATCGCTTGTTAAGATTGCTTTGCCTTTGACTTTTATTTCTTCCGAATGCTCGGATTTGCCGGCGGTTTCGCGCACAATTTGCACTAATAATGCACGTAAGTCGTCACGTTTATCGGTATTACTGATGGGCACTCCTCGATGTTCCAATTCACTAATTAATTGTTCTTTGGTGAGTTTCCAGATCCAGCCTGTTACCGGTTCGTCAGGCATTTGGAAAATACGCACTAATTCTCCGGGAAAATCACGTTCGGTTTTGAGTTTACGTGAGTCGCGTATCTACTACCTCGTCGCCATAATTGTGGTGTCATGAAACAAATTGTAAACAGCAAAGGTTTGATACTACA
The DNA here is from genome assembly GCA_914767705.2 of Tenthredo notha. Lineage (NCBI taxonomy): Eukaryota > Metazoa > Arthropoda > Insecta > Hymenoptera > Tenthredinidae > Tenthredo > Tenthredo notha. Next base: position 4,543,530 of record OU611908.1, read on the forward strand.
AAATGTGCTTTATTGAAATGGTATGGCAGGGTTTACAATCGGTCCATGCGTGCAGGGCACATGTGTCCGCGACTCGCACTGGGCGTATACTAATTGGGCTAGGTTGACACTCAGTATCGGCCGGCTAACACACACACTCTCACACAACATGGCTATACTCTATTGTACAATATTACCTATATATGTCCTGCGTATTCGCATATACCGCAGAACGTTTTCGGGTACTCGACCGTTTTCGGGTACTCGAACGTTTTCGGGTACTCGAATGTTCCGGGGTACACGAATTTTTTCGGGTAGAGTCATGTGGGGTAACCGTACGCAGCGGGTAAGTGTACGCAGTACTGTGTATAAGTGTACTGTGTATAAGCTTACTGCGTACACTTACCCGCTGCGTACGGTTACCCCACATGACTCTACTCACATGTTTCGGAGTACTCGCATATTTACCGGCACTTAGCTCGGATACCCGTCGAGTTTTAGAAAAATGTCTCCATGCATCCATGTCGTTAGGAAATTCAAATGTAGTCGGGTATTGATGTCATTTTAAACCTAGTAATTTAATTAATTTACTAATCTAGGCAGTATGGTTAGTAGTTAACAATAAGGACCAAGATGCGGGATGTATTTAAAAAATGTACTAATCTGTTCATAAATTTAATGAATTATATGACTAGTTTTGACTAGTAGTTAGTACAACGTAAGTAATAAGATTTAAAATTATATCAAATGATTATTAGAAGTTCAAACTTAAAGGATTATATTTTGAGGTTAGCGTGAAGGAAACAGAGCTCTTCAACATGTTCGGTGAGTAGTCTGGAGCGGCTATGCGTAACAATGTTACCCGCTGTCGAAAAACTTGATTCACTGCTGACTTGAGTAGCAGGAATCGAGATATAAATTGCCGCAATTTTTGCGATCCCCGTATACCGATGTCGGTTTGTTTCCCACCATGAACCAGGTTTTGTGTTTGGTGGAGCTACCCGGTCACAAAAGTACCGCCGTACTTCCATAGTTGGCGTACTTTCGGCGCTTGCGTCATCTTCTTCGTCAATTGCCGAAAGAAATTTCATCAACTTTGATGGTGGTTGGTCTGAAATATAGTTTTATAATATAATAGGTTTTCAGCGTGTATGGTGCGATGCCAAATTTGAATTGACTTTTTAGTTAAATAGTTGAGAATCTATGTATAATCTATGTATTAATTTTTAATTTTTTAACCTTCTAATGACTTGGATACGGTGTCGCGTCTTGCGTCATTGGCAGATACATCCTCCTCGGCTTTTTGTATTTCTTTTATTTTGTTGACAAGGTACTCTTCCGCGTTGATTTTTTCTTCAAAAGTCAGTAGACGATTTTTATATCGCGGATCCATAGTCATCGCCAAGATCAGGGTTTCATTTTTGCAAACGCTATTGAAGCGTTCATTTACGGCGGTCAACAGCTTCTTGCCAAGGCTGATACCCTTTTGGTCAGTATTCTCCTTGATAAAATCCTCTGTAGCGTTTATCAAACCCTTGACAATTGGTATGTACGACGGTAGCGTTGGGTACTTTTCGCCGGACATAAGAACAGTAGCTTCTTTGAAGGCTCCAAGGGCATTCGCGTAAGATTGTATCATATCCCATTCTATGTTTGTTAAATTATAGGGCATTTTCGGTAACGATAGAACTGCCCCAAGGGCCGTTCGCAACTCCAGTAAGCGCTGAAACATTGCGAACTCTGAGTTCCATCTTGTTTCGACATCTTGTATAAGTCTCAGTGGCGTGGCGTCAGGATTCAACGACGTTTGCATTTCATTCAACTTAGCATGGGCCGTCGAACTTCTCGCGAAAAAACCAACGAGCGATCTGCATTTTTTTCGCGTACGATCGAAGCCCGCAGTGTCGTTTAGAGCGTCTTTGATAGCTAATTGTAACGTATGAGCGAAACAGGGGATTCTTTCCCATGTGTCGTTTATACTCACAGCTTTAACGATATTTGGGGCATTATCTGTAACCACAAAAATAGGACGAGCCTCGGCGACCAAGTTCCACTCTAAAAGTGCGTCTTCGATGCAACCGTGAAGGTTTTCAGCGATGTGACTTTCCGGAAAATAGCGCATGTTGAGCAAGAAGTAGCGACGTTCAAAATCGAATGTCGTGTAATGAGCGGTAAGTGTCATGTAGCTTTCCACACTGCGAGATGTCCAACCATCAGTTGTGACAGCGATGGAAGCAATACCTGATCAAAAATATAAATAGAAATCAATTATTCTCAAGTTGTTTCCCGTTATAGGAATGAATGATACAACTGAAAGAATTTTCAACTTACAAGAGCAGTTGTAAAAGTAATTGATTATTCAGAAAGGTAAAATTCAGTTCGCAAATACAACTAAAAAAATCTGAATTCTATATCAATTTACAATGTCTGTATTAAGGCCCATCCGTAGTCGCCCACCTCCTTTTGATACAATGTGACTCATTTAGATTATTATCCGAGCCAAGGCGTCAAAAACGCAAAAAGGCCAACGCTGCGCGAATTCAAATTCAGTACCGAACAAAAAATGTGTCACATTGTATCAAAAGAAGGTGGGCGAGTAGGGGTGGGCCTCAATAGTTTATATAGATAAAATTGTTTCTACATTTATATGGGACACAAACGCTTCAAGAAACAACGATAGAAATTGTGTATGGGATATCTGATCATACCGTTAGCCATATCGCATTTAATTATATTGGCGATCCGTGCGCGTTCTTCCATATACATTTTCGGGATTATGGTGCGTGAAAATGTTGTTCTGCTCGGTAGCTGGTACCGCGGCTCAAGAACTTTCATCAACTTCTTGAAGCCGTCGTCATCAACCACGCTGTAGGGTTGCAGATCACACGCTATCATATGAGCGATAGCCTTTGTGATGCTCCTCGATCGTGCGGAATCCGGTTCGAGAGACTTCTGCAGTGCGAACGCTTTCGCGAGGCGCGACTCGCCCTTTTCGTTTTTTACTTCTCTCGCCCCTTGCTTCGCCAGCAGTGCTTTAGCTGCTTCAGGATGCCTCTGCAAATGACGGCTCATTGCAGAAGTATTTCCGGACTTCCTTTGCAACTTTGCTTTGCAATAGTTACATTGTGCGTCTGTAATCAATGTAACTTAGCTGAAACGCTCGAATGGATCAACGTAAAGAAATAACTTTTTCATATATACAGGGTGGTCCATTTTAATTTACGCAGGCGAATATCTCAAAAACTAACAGTTATACAAGAAAAAGTTTCATACAAAACTTGAAGGGTTTCGAGGGGGAAAGATAATGCTGATATGTGTTGACTTGTGGACTTCGCCAATTCCGAGATTTCGCAAGTAACTTCGGATTTTAGATAGGGAACACATGTTTTGGTTGGGGGCAGCTGATAGCGAGATCAAAGACTCATTCAAATACGGAAGCAAAAAAAATTAGAAAAGAAAAAAAATTTGCAAAACAAATGGAAAAAAAAAAAATTTCGCGAATTTTTTCTTTCAAAAGATTGTTTTCTTGTCCCTAGCCTTCGAACACATTAATTGTTTATCACTCTAGCTTAAAATATTTCTCGCCAATTTTGAAATTGGAAAGTTTGAATGTACCAGATTAGTAAAAAAAATTCGTAGATCAATAACACACAGCTTATTTCGGACTCAAGAGTGATAAACAATGAATGTGTTTGAAAGCTAGAGACAAAAAACAATCTTTTGCAAAAAAAAAAAAATTCGCGAAATTTTTGTTTCCAATTTTTTTTGCAAATTTTTTTTTTTTTCTAATTTTTTTTGCTTCCGTATTCGAATGAGTCTTTGATCTCGCTATCAGCTGCCCCCAACCAAAACATGTGTTCCCTATCTAAAATCCGAAGTTACTTGCGAAATCTCGGAATTGGCGAAGTCCACAAGTCAACACATATCAGCATTATCTTTCCCCCTCAAAACCCTTCAAGTTTTGTATGAAACTTTTTCTTTTATAACTGTTAGTTTTCGAGATATTCGCCTGCGTAAATTAAAATGGACCACCCTGTATAGTGTTTGTCAGAAGAGACAATGAAATATTCGAATGCCATGGTACAAAATATGCACAGTTTACGAACAACTAACAGTCGGATTGCGAGAAAAGAGAATAAGCACGTTATATCCGGGAAATATAAACATGATTCCCATGCTCAGCTGTTCACTTCAGTAAGATATTTTCATTTTTCAGTAACTAGAACTATAGTTCCTCTCTTTGAGGCAAAATGTGTTGAAGAATGATTATTTATTATTATTTATATTCAATATTTATTTTCAGATTCAAATGCTAATTTATCATCGAATTAATCTTTAATTATTACTGATAAATGATTATTATAATATCTGTTTCATCAAGTAGGTAAATCCTTCATGTTGGAACTCATTTACTCTTTTATTTCATTTTCTACGGTCATGTCTCATTGCTACTGTATGAGTAATCTTTAAATTGAATTGATTGAATTAAAATGATTAAATGAGTCGATGTCTACTTACGTTTACTATCAATTGCAACAAAAAAATCCCATACGGTACTTCTTTTCTTTGATTGTGTGAACACTTGTGTTGAATCATCTGCACCGCTATCACATTCGGTGCAATCACTATCACTACGACCAGGGACACTATTACTATCGGATGCCGACATCGCGAATAATAAAGACAAAAGTCGTTCAGAATGTTCTATTCGTCTTTCGAAGAACGGAATCGGTAGCAGTGAAAGAAGTATCGCAAGCGCCGCACTCAACACACTCGGACGCTTCAACGTTCCCGCATGCTAAGCGACGCACCGACATGACAGCAATGCTGAACGTGTTCGAACGCGCCCGGGATTGGAAGAGAGACTATGCATTCCCGAAGTTAGAAAGAACTGAGAGCCCTATCTCACTTAAATTGTTGTAAAAATAATTTTGTATTTTTCAAATATATTCCGCACTTTGGTTCTTATTGTTAGCTATACCAACCGTACTACCTATAATAGTATAGGACCTGAAAATTGAAATTGAAAGTCGAAGCCAATACTCAACTAAATTTGAATTAGGCAACGACATGGATGCATAGAGATGAGAGACATTCTTCTAAAACTTGACGGTTACCCGAGCTGAGTGCCGGTAAACATATTACATTCAAGTACCCGAAACCATTCGAGTACCCGAAACCATTCGAGTACCCGAAAACGGTCGAGTACCCGAAAATGTTCGAGTACCCGAAACCGTTCGAGTACCCGAACCATTCGAGTACGCGAAACCATTCGAGTACGCGAAACCATTCGAGTACCCGAAAACGGTCGGGTACCCGGAATTGTTCGAGTATTCGCGTCGATTCGAGTACCCGAAAACATTCGAGTACCCGAAGGTATTCGGATACCCGATATAATCGGGTAACGAAAGAATCTCGACTCGACGAGTACTCGACCCGACCCGAGCACCGAGTACCCGAGTAAATCGGGTACCCGCACACCCCTACAAATCATACTGGAGGTAACAAATGTTAAAATATTAATTGTCACTTTAAAAGCGAATCTGGCTCACATACTAATCTTACATTGAGATATATTAAATTGAAAAAGCAAGTATATATCCAGATTTCAATAGATTATTGCTTTTTGCCAACCTCGTAGAAGTATCTGCTTTTTGCAAGTTTCAACCAGCATTGTACCGCATCGATGATAAATCTGTCAGACGACTGCTTTCCTTTGAATTGCACTTTAGCAGCATCTTCAGAGAAAAAAAAGAACAGAAGTTTATCAATTTCACCATTTCTTTCAGACGAACAGAATAAGTATGATTTGCTCAGGCATTCGCGAATCTTCGCGAATCTTTTGCAAAGTATAGATGCTACTGATATGACTAACCATCAGTTTTGATAATGTGACGGACGGTGTGGGTAGAGTGGTTAATGATCCGAACGGTTCTATTGACAAGCGAGGACCTGTCGACTATTAGGATACCCGTCACATGCGCGAAAATAATAAAATTAAAAGAAAAGATCTATCTTGAGATAGACCGGTAAATAGGATCGTTGCCGCCTAGTCCTATACAGGGCTCAATTGAAATGTTTAAACTATGGTTGAGGCTAATGAATATTAGGATGATTAAAATAATAAAATAAAAGGTGATTCAATGATCATGAGGATTAACTGGTAAAATCAAGTATATATTCTTGAACGATAATGGATATGAAATATATAATTCAAGCGGCTAACAAATGATTGCCGGTTGAACAAATGAATAACATAAAATATTAATTCACAAAGTAATGAAATAACGAGGTAATATAATGATCTCCGACGTGGGGATCGTGAAGGCTTGTTACTATATAAGATTTATTATTAATGAAAAATAGTAATGAATTTAATAAAAGACTCTTCACGATTCACACGCGTTGATATAATGAATATAATGAAATACTGAAATAATATCAAAAAGGAACTACTGGAATAGGAACTACTGGAACTCTCTATGAAAAAGCTTCACTATCTCTCTCTCTTTGGTGATAATACTGAATCGTATTCAATAATAAAAAGAAATCATGTATGGCTTTTATAACATAAAATACATATAGTTATTGAATCAAGATCAGTAATTATGTGTTTAGTAATTTATATTGACACAAAGGAGCCTCGTACTGGGGTTAGGGTGAATCCCGAAATTCTATGAATTACCCCGCTCGGCTCGTCAGGCTAAGAATTATCCCAATCTTGATTCATTCACTATAATAGTAAATGATAAAATTCCCCAATATAGGAGTTTATATTTATAATGTGTATGCCACCAATTTTCGTATGTCTTTAGTTATATATGTTTAAAAATAATATGGTAATATAAATCGAGGGTAATAGTGGGATCTTGATAACTCTTTTATAATAAAAAGGTAACCCAACAGGATTAGGGTGGAACCCGAAATTCTGTGAATTATCCTGTTTGGTCTTGAAAATTTATATTCATACCAATCTCGATTTATATTAAAATAGGAAAATAACGCAGGTTGTATGAATAGCAGTTCAAGCTCGCCGGGTGGTCTCGTTACTAGGAAGGGTTTACCCCGAAATACCTCTTGTATTGACTAGTTACGATATTCCCGTGGTTATACTACTCATGTGATTAAATTATATTATAACATGCAAATAATTAAATTTAAAGAATTCTGGAAAACAGTCTAACGATTTTGAATATATGATTATAAATGAGCGAATTTGTGTGAGCGATCGTGATTACTTATCTTTGGCTGAGTTGGCGTAGCATGGGGCTACTTTCGATATTTAGGTATAAGCCTCCCTCACCTTGAGAACCTCGAAGCCTTTGATTAGCGTAGAATTTAGATTGGTTTATCACGTTTAATGTTCGGAACTGAAGCTAATCAATTGTTAATATTCACTGATTCGAAATAGTCTGTATTAAATGTTAACTTAAAGTTGGAATAGCAAGATTTATAGTTGTCTTAGATATTACAAATACTCTAAATGAGTATAAGGCGGAGAAATGAAGTTATTCTTAATTAAAAGTTCAAAGGCGATTATTATAATAATTAAATTGTGTCTCTGCACTGAATTTAGTATTAAATAATCAGACCACCACCCTGTGGATTATGTCACGATTATTACTTAGGGTTGACGAGTACTGAGTCCTTTACACTACCACTTTAATTATAAAAAGAAAAGATTGAGTGTAACTCTTGGCTCTATTTAGCACACGGTTCTTTACGTCCACGCACCTCGCGATTTACCAGAAGAAAGACCGTTTATAGTTGTATAAAGTAAATAGTTTAAAATAATGAAGTTAAAGCGAATGCATAAATCTTGAAGAGATTTACGGTTTGAATTTTGTTGACGAGTACTGAGTCCTTTACACTACCACTTTAATTATAAAAAGAAAAGATTGAGTGTAACTCTTGGCTCTATTTAGCACACGGTTCTTTACGTCCACGCACCTCGCGATTTACCAGAAGAAAGACCGTTTATAGTTGTATAAAGTAAATAGTTTAAAATAATGAAGTTAAAGCGAATGCATAAATCTTGAAGAGATTTACGGTTTGAATTTTGTTGACGAGTACTGAGTCCTTTACACTACCACTTTAATTATAAAAAGAAAAGATTGAGTGTAACTCTTGGCTCTATTTAGCACACGGTTCTTTACGTCCACGCACCTCGCGATTTACCAGAAGAAAGACGCTGATCTAAGTTCAAAGGCGACGAGGTCCCCGCGGTTGCAACAATGTATGTATTACTGCGCGCGTGGCTTAGCCAATTAGGGCCTTGCTTAGTGGCTAATTGTCGCCTGATTGGTTTGAGGGACTACTTGCAGTTAGCGTAGGCGTTGGTCCCTTGTGACGTCACGCGGTCCCATGCTACTCCATGCCTCACCTATAGTCTACTCACACTAGCTTACTTTGAATATCTTCAAACTATGTTAATAATCCCAAACTTATATTTGAATTATGAACCGTTAAATGGCTCTTCAGTTTTCCATCATTCTTGCTTTTGAAATCTTATTATTCTACTTCTAGTTAGCTTAATTTCCTTATTTCTTTGGAAATTAGAGAGAGAGCAAAAATTACATCTACGCGCTAACCTATAGTAGTGTGAGATCGAGGGGTCAGCAAGACTGGGGTTCCAGTGTTGCTTCGCCGTTATCTGCACCTACGTGACTTACGAGCCATTTCAAGAAGGGAATAAACATCCGATAGAAATAATATTATATTTCGATGTGGTTACTTTTTATACTCTAAGTCACGTTCGAAAAATGAAACAACAAGTTGTTGAGGTTCAAAGAATTTATAAAATCAAAGAAAGAAAAAGGAATTTAGGATTCCGGGATATATATATATATATATGTGTAAAAGAAAGAAGTCAGCAGGATTAGGGTAAACCCGAAGTTCTAGGAACTATCCTGGTTGACTTCCCAAAAGGAAAAATATATACCGAAATCTTTAAAATCTACGCACGTAACAATAACAACCACTAAAGATTGTCTTATGAGTACATAATTTGTGAACGTTAGCCTACCCATAATAACTGTCATAAGTGTGGTTGTCTTGAAGCTTTTTTTTTTGTTTTGTCCGGCCCAATTAAAATTCATTGCCAAGTTATTGGCGAGAAGCAGACGGAGCATGCTCATGACACTTGATCGTTGACAAATTCCTCCGATTGACGACAGTCTATTCCTCTGTGTAAACATTAGAGAAAATGATTTCATCTCGTATTATTTTGATTCTTATTATTACTATAGTTCAACACCAGCATCTGAGACTTAATGCCCAAATTAGCAATGAAGTAAGGATATAATCACATTGAACATGTGTTCAGTCAAAATCTTTAAAACAAGAGATACACCTTATCAAAATACAAATGTACGCTCACATAATTTCGAGATCTTTCAACGACTTCGTTTTTTTTTCCTTCATATACCGGGTGAATCAGAATTCGTGACGAATCTCTTGAAGGGTTAATCGTCGTCAAAATTGGGATCGAAAGTTGCTTAGCCATTTTTCCGAAAAATGATTTTTTTTCAACAATTTTTAATTTTTTTTCTTGTATATCATTTATCAATTTTAAAGAATCCCATATGATGTCAATAAGTTTTTTTTTTTTTCAATATTAGAGAATTTCCCAGCGAAAGTTTCTTATTTGGTGGAAGATATTAAAAAAATGTGTTATGGTTCCGAGGAAAAAATCATTTTTCAGAAAAATGGCTAAGGAACTTTCGATCCAAATTTTGACAAGGATCAACCCCTCAAGAGATTCGTCACGAATTGTGAATCACCCTATACATATATAATATATGTGTCATTTATGCCATAGTTTTCAAGATCATTATCCGTATTAATATCATAACTATTATTTTTATTATTTATTATTGATTGCCATTAACCATCATTTGACTACGATTTGAATCATTCAAGACTGATATCGTATTTGCTTGAGAACACAGTGATAATTAAATATGTACTCAAAATACGCATAATTCAAGGAGCATAAGTTATGTTGAAATCATATTTATGTGTAATAATTATTGTACTCACGAGGTATTTCGAATGCACTTCAGAATTGAGCATTTCTTCATATGCCTCAAACGAATTCATGTCTTTCAGCGGGAAGTCGGGTAACCCATTAGGTTTGCTATTCGGTTCCGATGAAGTTTCTAATGCTATTAGAATTTGCGTCAGCATTAACTGTACCTGATCCTGCTTCTCATTCATTGAATCGAGTGCCTTTAAGATAGTTTCTTGAAACGTTAAATTGTTCATAGGCTGGGTTGATATGTTTATTCTGGGAGTAGTCTGTATTGATGGCCTCATGTTGGATGAAGAAGGAATAACCAAATTTGATTCATTCCCAGTGAGGTTTCGTAAACTGTCACGACTGGGAGTAATCGGTAGTGATGGGCGCAAGTTGGATGAAGAAGGAACCAAACTTGACTCACTCTCAGTGAGGTTTTGTAGACTGTTGCGACCAGGAGTAGTGCGATAATCTATTGAATTCTCATACAAGATTTGAGAAGCTCTCGGGGTCATAGGTAAAGGTGAACCTTCTTTCTGAATACCATTCATAACTGTCAAGATTTGAGAGGCTCTCGGGGTCATAGGTAAAGGTGAACCTTCTTTCTGAATACCATTCATAACTGCCAAGGTACGGCAAGATAAGGACGAATTGCTGATGCTGATATTATTGCATGGGTCCAATGGCGCATTTGAATATTGTCGGTCTTCATCATCACTACTATGGGAAGATTCAAGAGAGCTCTCTGTTCGGGCTTTGTTGCGCTTACTCTTCTTGGTCTTCTTCGGTTCCCTGTGCCTACGGCTCTTATGCTTCCGTTTCTTCCGTGTTCCAACTTCGGAATTCTCACGGTCAGACGAAGAAGTATTGCTTTCAGCGTTACAAACAGTTGACTTCATTGTGACGGCATTGATAGTTGATCCTCCATCTTCTGAAGTACCGTGATCCAAAATATGATTTAATCGTTCCCTAGCGATTTCATAATCAGCTGAAACAAAATTCAGAACAGATGAATTCTATTCACAAACCACATTTACACTGGATAGTTGATATTGTGATAGATTCAATACAATAATTACTTTTTCTAGTAATTTCTATTGTGTACCTTGTGTTTCTAGTAGTCTATGCACAGAGCATTTCGGCCAGTTGTTCTGATAAGGTGTACATTCCTTGACAAGCTTTTTGAATGTTTTTTCATTCTTTGTTTTCGGCCAGTAGCATTTTTTCTGATTATCGACCAGCCACAGCAATGGAACTATTGCGCATTCCCTTTCCTGCCCGTTCAAAAATTCCAGGACGGCATACATATTTCTTCAATACTGTGCGTATGGATGAAAACGTAGTGAACAATACATATATACATAAAAAGAAAAATGAACATTATTGTATTTCAATTCACCGATCTCATAAAATGCATAATATAATTGCAAGACATTCCGAAAATTATTTTGTTTATGTCAATCACATGATTAAAACATTTGTGTGTTAAGGTGCTTCCTTATACCCAATTCCACCAGACCTGAAAACATTGGGAAAAAAGGTGTTATTAAACGGAATATCTCTGCCTGGGCACCGAAATCAATGGAACAAACTACGTCGCGCAATTCTATGTACGATTTCGAACACGTACGGCCAAAAAAATGTTTTTTTTTTTTACGCGAAAATAGAGAAGATATCCATGTAAAACGGCTTTGATAAGGTTTTACATGGATATCTTCTCTATTTTCGCGTAAAAAGAAACATTATTTTGGCCGTACGTGTTCGAAATCGTACATAGAATTGCGCGACGTAGTTTGTTTCATTGATTTCGGTGCCCAGGCAGAGATATTCCGTTTAATAACACCTTTTTTTCCCAATGTTTTCAGGTCAGGTGGAATTGCGTAGGGAAGCACCTTTATGAGTTTGTGGGATTCTTGTGTAATCAAATTCATCATCAGTCTCTTTAATAATGAAGTAAAGGGAAAATTGCAAATCCGTCTTTGAAAGGAAACCGCATACATTTATTTATTATTTCATCAACAAAGAAAGTGGTGGAATAACCAAAACTTTTAGCGAAATAAATACCCAATTCAGACGAGCGTATTGGATAACGATATAAACTATGTACATATTTGAACGGAGTACCGGTGCATTTATATCTTCCGTCAATACATACGATTTTCTTGATAACGTACATCGATCGGCCGACTGCCACGACATTATCTGGACGTCTTGTTGTTATTTTAAAATTGCCCCGAGTAAGCGACTCACATTCGAAGTAGTCATTCACGTTCGGGTGTGGGTACCGAACTTGCTTAGGAATCAAGTCCGCTGTCAAATCCTCAAATTCAGCATCCATATCTTCCAACTCAGCAACCCTGTTACTTATTTGTTGAAGAGGTAACTTCTTGGAACGAACACGTCGTTTAATCTGATTAAGATAACTCTCGAACGGAAAAGTACTGTAGGATTCTAATGTCCCGTATTTTTCCACATCATCACAAATGTGAAGTAAAGAGTGAATATTGTAGACAACAAAAAATCGATCATATATATCAGCAGACTGTATAACGAACTGTTTTATTGCTTGCCTTGCTACATTAATATGAGAAGAAATCAAGGATTTTTTCGACAAGATTGTAATCGCAGCATGGAGTAACAAAAAGTGACGATATTTGACATCATCGAGAATATCAAATGTAATCACCGGACCAGCGTAGAGTAAAAAAAATCTAAACTCGGTGGCTTTCCATCGTTTGAGATTACATAAGCTACGAGGTTTTCGACCGAAGTCTGCTGTTACGTATGGTCGTATAATTTGTATGTTATAATCAATGGAAGCTAGATTTTGACGTGAAAGCTTGCAATTCCGATCTCCCTCGACCCATCGCTTTACAAGCACTCTTTTCATCGCTCCAAAGTATATTAAATGTAGGGAATCTAATATAAATTGCGATTTCAGACCTATTTGCAGGCGAAGCAAGGGAGATTTTCCCTTCATGTGACGAGAATCGATATTTTCTGCCAAATAATCACTGTCCAATCGTAATCTATCAACGCCTATCCGATTGACAGGGTAAAATAACTTCCGGTCTTCTGTTTTTGATTTGATAACACAACGTTCGCAACCGTATCGGCTTGTGTGGCCCTTAATCATTTTTAACATGGCCCTAGCAGGGGCATCACATGCAAAATATCCTATGCTGACATAATACGTCTGTCTATCATATTGGAATCCACTATCTCGTAAGGATATTAATTCATCAATGAATGCATCAAGATACTGCTCAAGGGGTTGCGGCTTGCCAATACCGCAGAATGCAGCAATCATGCACGGTGTTTTATTTTTGAAAGCATCGGTATTTGCTAAGATAGGCCATAGTTCCGTGGTACTACTTTTAAATAAAGGTAAGCCGTCAATATTGAAGTTTAATGTGATATTTTGTGTTGGTTTTATAAGACCGCCTTTTAGTTTACGAATCAAGCATTTTTTTATGCCAAAATAACACATTCCACCGTTTTCGAGAGTGACTATTTCTGTTTTCCGAGGAGTGCATAATAAACTTCGAGCATCGTTTGGTAGAAAAGAATAGGCCGGTTTTATTAATCGCAGTAATGCACTTACTGATGTTTGCGTTATATTGCCGTCATACACTATTTTCCGTAAATTACTAACAAACTCTACTTTATCAACTGAGAATGCGAATGATTCTTCGCGGGTATCATTTTCATCGATAGTGGTTGTACTGGCATCACTGCTTTCAGTATCGTACAATGCATAAGTATCATCAACATTATTGTGCTGTTGAATCCGCATAGGTTCTGATTGTGTCCCGAGATATAATTCTTCAGATTCAACAGGTGAGTTCGGACTACATGGCTCATTAACACAGACATTATTAGGTGACACATTTCTACTGGATGGAGTGAAATAACGCCGGGGAACATCTTCGATGTTTCTTTGAAATCGACTGCTTTCGTCGTCTGATTGATGAATCGAAGACATGATCTTGTATACGTTAAGTGCTCTTTTTCTTCGTGAATGACGTTTACTGATAATTTTACGACCTGAATACATGTTGTACTTGAAATTTCAAAATATTCTTCGGTGAAAATCGGTTATTATATATAATGTGGAAATTTCTGTTTTTGAGGAAAAAGTTAGTACGGTGATACTGAAATAAATATAGTGTTCATGGATCTAGATATGCATTTGTATGTCTCACGTTTACGAATCCGCGAATTCTAAAAAAGCAATACAGTATGAAATGAGGAGACATAAATGCATAACGGCCCCTCATCTTCCACACAAATAAAAAACGAGTTCATTCTACAGACAAGCTAGTTTTAATGACATGTCAGAAATGATTCGCAGTTAGCGCATATCTTAATAACAAATATTCATTCCCCTTGAAATTTTATAAGTGGGTCTCACTACACCATACCACAATTAAGGGGACCAGTACAGCGAGAATTTTCGTAAAAATCGGTCTTTCGTTTTATCTAGTTTATGTTACTTAAAAGTGTTCTCCATCTGTGAAAAAACTGAGTTGGACGAAATCGTCCAGATTTTGAAGTTATCGCCGAATGTTCATCATTTGGCTATCGCGATCTGGCGCAAGTGGCGCTGACGCTTGATTCCGATATTGATCACATGGTGTATGGTCGCCATTACTTTTCCAATACTTTTCAAGGTTGTGTTAGCGCTTACGTGATTTTTAGTGTTTCGGATTTGAAAAAAAAAAAATAAAAACAATACTTTTCAGTATATAAAAAGACTACTTTTCAGTTCTAAATATTCATCAATTCATCGAATATCCAGCGTTATATCGTTGTATGGGTATTGTGCTTCGAGAAGTGTACCATAACCTAAAAGTAAGTATTTAATCCAAATAGTAATACCGTGAAGTTATGGGGAAGCCGAACGATAGCCGCACTATAGTTCGACCAACACACGCTCACGTTGCGTACCTAAGCTTTTACTAGCTGACAGTGACTGCCAACTCGATTCGTCCGGCGCCTGTCACCGAGGCTCAAGGATATCTCACTATAGTTTAGTATCCTTGAGGCGCCGGGCGCATCGAGTTGGCAGTCACTAGCAGTAAGCAGAAGCTCACGTACGCAACTCGAGCTTGTGTTGGTCGAACTATAGTGCGGCCATCGTTCGGCTTCCCCATAACTTCACGGTATGTATTATCCCCACCAACTTCTTGCCGACTTGTGGGTAGTTGAAGTTTTTCTGTTTTTTGTTCACAGATTTTTGAATAGAATGGAAAGAAAATATTGAATTCAATATCAGAAGTAGAGAGGGGAACTCTCTAAAAGGATCCACTGCCTCCCCAGAAGACGGGCCGCAGATATTCCCCAGCAAAGAAATAACAGTCGATTGCCATAGCAACAAAAAAAAAAAGTTCTGAGACAATAATTCGTGAAGAAAAGTTTGAAAAATAAAATTTTTCTGAAAAAAAATTAGCAAAAAAAATTTTCATTCAACTTTTTAATAACAAACTTTTGATGTATGAGCCCCTGGAGGAGTGAATACCAATTTTTCTGCAAACACTTTAAACGCGTTTATCTCAGAACTATGTTTTTGGAGCTGTGTCGTAAGGATTTTAGAGCACCGTTAGACCGAATTAGGTCATCTTGGGTTCATTTTCTTCAGAAATTGAATCCTCATCATGTGAATGTAGAAATTTGAAAACTTTTTGTTCTGGGCAAGTTATTTAAGAAATGAGTGGGAATAATTTTCAAAAATTTGATAAATTGATCATAACTTATCACATAATTTTTTATTTTCAGATTCCTACATTCACAAGATGAGGAAGGTTCACCGAAGAAAATGAGACGTTGAGAGATTGAATTAGACCAACGGTGTGCCAAAAACCTTACGACACATGATTTCGGAAAAAAGTTTTTTTTGATGTGAAATAAACTTTGGTTATGAAATGAATTGATTTTGGACTATGTTAATTTCTCTAAAGTCGCTGTACTGGTCCCCTTAAGGCCCATCCGTAGTCGCCCACCTCCTTTTGATACAATGTGACACATTTCGATTATTATCCGAGCCCAGGCGTCAAAAACGCAAAAAAGGCCAACGCTGCGCGAATTCAAATTCAATACCGAACACATACGTCCAAAAAAATGTTCGTTTCGTGCGAAAATAGAGACTAGAGATGGTTTTTACATTGTTACGAAAAACATTACATTACGCAAAATGTAATAACCATCTGTAGGCTCTACTTTCGCACGAAACGAACATTTTTTTGGACGTATGTGTTCAGTATTGAATTTGAATTCGCGCAGCGTTGGCCTTTTTTGCGTTTTTGACGCATGGGCTCGGATAATAATTGAAATGTGTCACATTGTATCAAAGGGAGGTGAGCGACTATGGATGGGCCTTAATAGATTCAGGCACGAAATCTGTGCGCTGGCCAACGGTCATTTTTCAGCACGAGTCTATGCCTGTAGATGGATCTGATTTAATAGTTTCGATACCATATCCACCTCGTGTCTTCATATTGCGAGAAAAAATAATATCCCGTACAAAAAGTTGAGCCAGTCGGAATCGTACGTTTTTTTAACCCAAATTAAACGTATCATTACGTTTCAATACGTATTTTGAACGTAAATAAAACGAGGGGTTGGTGACAGGGCCGACCTTTGTTTTTTTATCTTGAATATGGAAATGATGGCTGCCCAACTTTTCCGTTACACATTAAGGCCCGTCCCTTATAGTCGCCCACCTTCTATTGATACAATGTGACACATTTCGATTATTATCTGAGCCCAGGCGTCAAAAACGCAAAAAAGGACAACGCTGCGCGAATTCAAATTCAATACCGAACACATACGTCCAAAAAAATGTTCGTTTCTAATGTGAGAACGAGTCCGGAACAAGATAAATCTGTTTTGATACCATATCCACATATAGAACTCGTGTCTTTATATTTTGAGAACAAATAATATCCCGTATGAATAATTAGGGCAGTCGGCACCGTACACGTCTTTTTAACGGAAATTAAACATATCATTACGTTTCAATACGTATTTTGAACGTAAATAAAACGAGGGGTTGGTGACACGCGGCCGATCTTGTTCTTTCATTTTTGATATAGCATTATACACGAAATATTAGGTTACTATAGCTTTATCTAATAGTATTTTCGATTATGTTTGATTTATGACAATAACTATATTACAAAGTTATATACTTACCGAAGTGTTGTTCTAGGGCAAGCTTGTCTTGTAGTAGGCCGGCGATGGTGCACATATATTATACCACTTTTGAACGTTTATGTTTAGACTAACTAATAAACTGTAAATTAGTAACGCTCATCAACCGCCCAATGCAGAATCACATTAACCCTCAGCGCTCACACCTCATGGTGAGTCTACAATGGGGCACCAGCGCGTCGACGATCGACGCTACGCGTACGCTCTGACGTCACGAACGGGCTGTTGCCAACCTTCGTTCTCACTGTTCGTTCAGCGTACCGCCGTTCCTTGTTCAGCGTGCCGCCGTTCCTTGCTCAGCGCTATGACAGCCGATAAAAATGTCCTATTATAGCTAAGCAGCGTTTGAAGTTTGTGAACTGGGAGATGCTTGTTTAGTTATAATGCAAAATCAATTAATTATTCATAATAATAGTAATTAGGGGGGTATAGGATTTCATACTTTTCATTTTCAGGAATATTATTGTTTTGGCGGTAAAGAGGAAATGTATCGAAAAACTTGAGGCTTGACATTATTGTGATTATTTTTATAGGATATATTATTTTTTGATTTGTGTAAAATAAATGGCCCGGAATGTTTTAGAATTTTGTTTATTTTTTCCTGCAATTGATTCACATAAGTTTGTGTAAGAATGGTTATTTTAGATCATAACGATTACCTACATAACGAGGATGATTAATATTCAAAAGTTAATTTTGAATAGGATCTTTAACTGGGTTAATGGCATTTCGACCTATCGGAGCAGATGTTGACATTTGACCCTAGTGACTCTGTGCTTTGGTCACGCCCAAACTGTATTTGGAATTTACATCCGACTCGTAGAAATTGACATCAGATCATAATTGACTCTACGCGTGACCCAGCACACAAGTGTGTGTGACTCTGATTCAATTTGACTCGACTAGACACAAATCGACTTCCAGTGCTTGTGCTGATCAGATGGACTTGAACTTGACGCTGACTTCTCGCAATAATTGATAGAATTCAATTCTCAAGGCTTCGTTCACAGATCCCATTAGTGTCTTTTCATTTAGGTTAAGTAAAATTATTGCGCGCGATGATTTCTGTAAATAAATTGTTATATAGATTTTTTTTCTCTCTTTAAACTTTCATCATTTTTTATTGAATGTTATTTATTCGGCCTTAGGCTCAATATTATATTACATATACCCCCTACAGCTTTGGATTCACAAGTCATAATGATCAAAAGTTTTTGGTACGTTTCATAAAATTGGTGAGCATTCTATATTCTAACTTAATTAACTTTAAAATTGTTTTTCCTCTTTTTTTTAGATATGTACAGGCAAAGAACTTGTGGACTCTCCAACACTTAGCATCATTTTAAATAATTAACAAAATTCCTGAACTTTCTAAATTTAATCCAAAGAATTTGATCATTTCTGATAAAGTTTCATAAGATTATATATAATTATTAGACCGTTCCAAAAAAAAAAACACGATAATTTTTTTCTAGCTTTAAACTACCTAAAACTATACTTTGGCATGAAAAAATAACATGCGTGAAGAATGAGCCCTGTCCTCGTAGATTTAGAGGTGACGCATCCGACTCTTTTCTTTCTGATTTCATTAACATGAAATATTCTTGTTTGGAATAATGGATCATACCTCAAAGTCATACATATATATTAAATGTTTGGAGTATGATCCATTATTTGAAACGAGAATATTTCATATTAATGAAAATTCGTACCCCTAAAACCACACTGTAACATCTCAAAAAAATCTTGTTACTTCAAAATTGCCCTGAAACTTCGTGTAATAGCATTTACAATCATTTTAACGCAAATTCCTTCGAAATAAATTTTTTAATCAGAAAGAAAAGAGTCCGATGCGTCACCTATAAATCTTTGAGGACAGGGCTCATTCTTCACGCATGTTATTTTTTCATGTCAAAGTATAGTTTTAGGTAGCTTAAAGCTAAAAAAAAATTATCCTTTTTTTTGAAACGGTCTAATAATTATGCATGATATAATTATCTTCTGGTATTTATGGACTCGACGCTACAATTTTTTTCTCCCTAATCACCTGTCTGAGTTTGAAGAAACACTTCCTTCTATTTTTTTCAGGTACCCTTTTCCATGCGTCTCTAAATACCAGAAGATAATTATTAATTTCAGTTGGTCTCCTGGTACGTGCCGAAGTGGGTGCACTACGTTGGTCGCTGGGATTTCCATCTGAAAATATGAGTATATTATGCGGATGATTGTACGAAACCAATTCAACTTATTATAACAGGCAACCAGATTATTCAACTCGTCCCAAATCCTGACACTTTGACAATTCGAAGGGTATCTTGGGCGCAAGGAGTTAGAATCGTTGTTATTCAGTAAGGCAGGTATAACGAAGAGAGTTCAAATCCATTTTTAGAAGTTACCCGTTATTCACTATGCTAAGTAATAAACAAATGACTCATGAACATTAATTCAGGTTCACTTCGTTGTTTAATTTAATTTTTATATTCTCTCTTCAGATTTGATAAATTATTTGAAAAAGTTATTCTGAATAGGAAGTTGACAGTGCCGGTGTAAGTTCAGCCTTCAACAGAACAGTTTTGAAGCTGGGCCACAGAGCTGAATTCGAAGCTGAGATATTTTTTTAAAAAAAGCTATCACACTGTTCAATCAGAGCAATTGTTGAATGTAACGGATGTAAAAGAATTTGCAATTTTTTTTTTCTTCTATATTGGAATATTGATGGTCAGGAATTGGGACAGTCTATCCAAGTGGAAATAGCTTTCCAAAAACCGTACCTTCTCGAGAGTCCTGAAGCTCTTCGCTCACAAAGAGTTCATCGTCCTCGGCATTCTCGTTGTCCTCATCCGTGCTTGACTCTACATCCACTTTGGCCGTATTTTGGAAATTACTGGACGTCCTTGAACGTATACAAAGTTGATATGTTAAGTCACTTTTATTCATTACCAGAGAATATATTCTATCAATTAATATAAACGTGAGAGTACCAACATCGGATCAAGTGATGAACACTAAAATAGAATCTTGATACAATCGTGAAGAACATTGGCGTATTCAGTAGCTACTCTACTAATGTTCTTATTATCATATTTATATTACCAAAACATTTATGCTTACTGCCGGTGCTCGACGTGCTTTTTCAGAAAAGCCATCACCTGGTAGTACCTCCACTGCGACGTGCTGACTGGGGCAGATGACCCCGAAGGGATATACCCGGTCATTGTTCGGTGCTCGTCCCTGAATTTTCGTTTCAGGGACGACCACTTGTTGACCAAGTCTTTCACTATACATAAGCAGAATTTCTGATTATAAAATTGAACATTCAAATCAAAATTGAGATTGAATTGGTATATTGTGTACCAAGGGCGTAAAGTGGGCTTTTTTAGACCGAGTGTGGAGTTTGCAGTAAACATCGACAATTGGGTTTTATCTATTTCATGGGAAAATAATTAGAGGTCGCTAATAAATAAAAAAAAAAAAAAAAATTCAACTGGAAAAAAGGAATACAAGTCGTATGGAATCTTCGAAACAGTTTGACTATTCGACAATTATATCCAGTTCTCCATGACAAATACATGACCTAGAATTATTCACTATGTCAGCTTAGGGTGGTCCTTATTTGTAGGTCGGTGGAATTTTGTCCGTGTCGCCCCCAAAAAAGATTCGAAATAATTAAAAAGAAATCCCCTCGAAATTGCAGCTCTCTATCTCGATCCTAAAACGCCCCCCAAGAGCCTTGTTTTCTTAATAAAGAAAAAATATCTTTTATATATTTTTTTATTTCTTGTATGTTTTTTTTTTTACTTAATGAAAATTCACTTCTCGATCGTTTTTTGAGAATGACAGTTTCTTCTCTTGAAAAAGGCCTTATGAGTGGTAGAAATAAGAAAAATAGAAAATTTCTTCCACTGACAAGGACTTTTTCGAGGGAAGAACCTGTCATTCTCAAAAAACGATCGAAGGTAAAAAATGATATAAAAGAAATAAAAAAAGATATTAAAAAAAAATATATATAAAAGATACTTTTTCTTCATTAAAAAAAAATCTAAAAAATATGAAAAACATTTATTTTTTTTATCAAAAATAAAAAAACATTGAACTTTTTTTAGAAAAAAAAAAGGAATTCATTATCCAATATATGTATATGTGTGCATTGCATATACCGTGAAAATTTGAGGATGCGGAACGCCACGGATACCAACCCAAAACTCGTGAGCAGCAGTTTAGTAACTCACTAGATGTTTCTAGTAAAATCACTAGATTTTTATTGGACATCGCTAGATTTTCAGTGATCTTACTAGGAAAATCTAGTAAGTTACTAAACTGCTGCTAACGAGTTTTGGGTTGGTATCCGTGGCGTACCGCATCCTCAAATTGTCACGGTATGTATAAATATACACATATGGTCGTTTTCGATGACTTAAAAAAGCGGGCTATAATGAAACCATTATAGCCCGCTTTTTTCAAGCGATCAGTAAACGGCTACTTTTGGCTCTATTTTTAGGTTAAAAAAACGCCGAAATCGTGCATGTGTTACAAAAAAAAACCTTCGGTCCTTGGTCCTAAAGGCCACATATGTTTGGTAATAATATTCTTACACTGAATTTAACATTTCAATTCGAGAACATGTAAATATCGTACCTTCCGTTGGCCTTTGTGTCAGGTGAAACATGTCGCTGGCTATTTCGTTCCACGCGTCCTTTTTCTTTCGCATGTTTTTATATTCGGACGATGATTTGTCGTACAAAACATCGTGGTTTTGTACCAACAGAACTAACATCTCATCTTCGTCGATGGTAGTCGAAGAATCTGCCATATCACAAGCGTGTGCAAGTCCCAATATTTTTTTTTTTCGTGAAATAAGTAGCGCGAGACTCACGCGCGACGGTTTACGCACACGGCACAGAGGATATAGGATATTTGGAATGGCGTGGCTTTGAAACTGTAGTCTGCTTTGAACGGTTTGATTTTTCGTCACTAGTTGGCGTATCGATAAGGTTCCAATAAATCACGTCAGTCCGAACGTATCCCCCCCAGCCGCCGTTGCGTCGGTTGTGCCCGGTTTACAGTGGCGCAGGACCAGAACTTTTATGCTACCGGCTTTCTGTACTATTGCTGCCAAACATCTTGTTGATTTTGATTTTGTAATTCGGAAATTGATATCGGTGATAAATCATTTCTAAAGTCGTGTTGTGTTAGCACGTAGTTTTGTGCAAGTGCAATCTGTTACTACGAGTTCTAGTAGTAACAATGTCTACAAAAAACTCAGGTGCCTACCTTGAGTCTCAAAACAGGGCGCTCATTCAAATTGTAAAAAGTCACGATTGGATCTTCAGTAAAGAAAAAAGATATGCGTGTAGCGAAGAAAGAAGGAGGGAATTGTGGCAACAAATAAGTATGGCATTGGAAAAACAAGGATTTTCTTTACTAGGTGAGTTTTCGTTCAGTCAAAATAAGTATACCATTTATTGTCACGTCAGGACCCAATTATTGACACTATTATCCTGTCAAATCTCCACCTGCACTTTGAACTGCGCATCAAAACTGCCGTGTAAAGCCTTTATACGGCACTTCTGAGATTAGCCGTATAAAGTGCCACTTTACTGACCGGAAACGGGCACCGAAAAGCCACCCGATTAAAAAATATTATATACAAATATTAGACTGATTAAAAAAAAAAAAAAATTCTTGATTTTCTCATTGAAATACTTTCGGTGGCGTGAAAGAAGAAGCCTGTTCAAAGGAGAGCTCTTAAGGCCCATCCCTAGTCGCCCACCTCCTTTCCATACACATTTCGAAGATTTTCCAAGCCCAGGCGTCGAAAACGCAAAAAAGGCCAACGTAGCGCTTTTCCTATTTCAATTCCAAACACATACGTCCAAAATAATGTTCGTTTCATGCGAAAGTAGAGCCAGCGTTTGGTTATTTCTTTTTTCCATTGTCAAAATGATTTTTCATTGTCATTGGCTTTGGACAATGTAAAAAAGAAATAACCAAACGCTGGCTCTATTTTCGCATGAAACGAACATTTTTTTGGACGTATGTGTTTGGAATTGAAATAGGAAAAGCGCTACGTTGGCCTTTTTGCGTTTTCGACGCCTGGGCTTGGAAAATCATCGAAATGTGTCTCCCCGGCCCGTTTTTCGTTACATTGTATGGAAAGGAGGTGAGCGACTAGGCATGGGCCTTAATATCAAGATTTAGAGGTCGCTCATCGCGGATTTCTATTTCCTATTTGATTAGCATGGGAAATTTTTTTTTTTTTATTCGGAATTTTGTTGCTCACGAACTAATGATCGGATCAAAATAACCCATACATCTTTTATAGGAAATTGAACGCTCTTCAAAAAGTGTCTCTTATCATTTTTTGATTAATTGACTCCTTCCAAAGTTATTCAAGCTCAAAGTTCAATTCATAGTTAAGTGGACTATTTTTTTTTTTTTAGTTTCTGTAAAAATGTTAAAACTTATGACTAAATATCAAATTTTATTGAAAATTCTATGGTTTGTGATTTTCTATGAGAAAGGATGTCAGTTAACAATTTTTCTACAACAGCGGATGGAAACCAGCGAGTTTCCATCCGCAAACGAGGGTGGAAACCAGTCGATTGCCGGTCCCCGTTTGCGGATAGAAACTCGCTGATTCCCATCCGCTGTTGTAGAATAGTACATTGTGTATCAAGGGCGAAAAGAACTATATTGCGAGTGTGCTGCATGCACACTCGCCAAAATAGCCTTGCGCCCGTGATGCACACGATACTTTGCTTAACACCTGCTCTGCATAAATGCCTCTGTTGAGACCGAGTGAGCGGGCGCAAAATAGGACTTTGCGCCCGAGGGCGGACAAGGAGTCTCTTTCGCCCGCTTTCAGCGGGTGGAAAAGCCTTTTCCGCCCGAGGGCGCAAAGTTCTATTTTGCGCCCGCTCAAGAGGTCGCAAAGGGGCATTTTCGGAGCAGGTGTGAAGAAAATGCTATGTTCACCTCGGAGAAAACGGTCATTGCCGCCTCGTATAAACTTGAGAACACCTCGGCTTCGCCTCGGCGCTCAACTTTATACTCGGCGCGCAATCGACCGTTTTCTCGCTCGGTAAACAATATACTATTAATTTTTAAAGTCCAACGATTTCACGTTAAATAGTCGACTTAACTATAAAGTGAAGTTTGAGCTTGAATAACATTGGAAGGAGTCAATTTATCAAAAAATGATAAGAGACACTTTTTGAAGAGCGTTCAATTTCCTATAAAATATGTATGGGTCATTTTGATCCGATCATTAGTTCGTGAGCAACAAAATTCCGAATAAAAAAAAAAAAATTTCCTATGCTAATCAAATGGGAAATAGAAATCTAAATCTTAAGGGGGGAAACACATGGAAATTTTTTCAAAAAAGTTTTTTTTTTTTATTCCACGAATCGATAGTTCAACATCTTAAGAATATTCTCTCAAAATTTCGTTGTGATATCATGAATACTTTCGATGTTATGGCCGGAGAACTGAGCGACCGCGCGCGGAGCAGGTATAACGCCGCTCGCCTCGAAAGCACTAAAGAAGCTCGCCAAACTCGAAGACAGGAGATATTGGCAGAAAACCAGCTCTTCAAATACGAGGAAGGTCTACTTTATGGTCCCGGAATAGCGGAATAGCCTTGAAACACCTATAAGGTACCAGATTTCCGTTGCCCGAAACTTTGATTTTCCGTTGCCCGAAACTTTAAACGCGATTATCTCGAAACTACATTTTCGCAATCTGTGGCAGCGATAAAAAAAAAACTATTCATCCGATTCACTTCAACCAAATTTTTTTAGACGCGTAATTGCAAACCCTTGTCGATAAACCTCCAATATCTCGAAAAAAAAAATTTTTTTAATGCATTTTGCATAAAAATGTTCGGTGAAAATCCGATCTTTTTTTTCTGAGTGCCGCCATTTTTACAATATTCAACATTTTTAACTTTTTTTAGGTTTATCGACAGCGTACTTTCATACAGAATTTAATGGTTTTTGAAATTTTCGTTTCGGATGAAAAATGAAAAAACTACAGCTGCCGCAATTTGACGTCGCGGGAAAAATTCGTTTAACAACAATTGGTTGCAGTCAGCTAATGAATAATTATTTTCCATTGAAAAAATTTTTTTTCAAGTCTTCGAATATCAAATAAAATAGCCTCCAAAGTTGAAAACAATTGGTGTAGTACTGACTTCAGAAAAAAATCCCGAAATTCCTCCTCATTTTTGACCGTTTCCATGTGTTTCCCCCCTTAATATTAAGAGCTCTCCTTTGAACAGGCTTCTTTTTTCACGCCCCCGAAAGTATTTCAATGAGAAAATCAAGAAAAAACAATTAGTCGATTTTTTTGAATCAGTCTAAATTACATATATGAGCGGATCCACGTCACTTCACTCAAAAAAAAACCGTCAAGTCACGGATCTTTGCGCCATTCAAAATATCTATAGTACTATGGAAAAAAAAAATACAACTTGGAGGATTTTGAAAAATTTTCAAAAATGGCGGAGTTAGAGCTATGTGAATTTTTGTAAACCGCTGTTGCACCGCTATGTTTGAAAATTCATATCTCCGAAAGTATTTATCGGAGCGGGCTGATCCTTTAATCATTTTGTTCGTCAAAGAATGCGCTTTTATAGAAAAAAATTTGTTTCCAAAAAAAAAAATTCGATCAATTTTTTTTTGTCGTTTTTTTTTTTAATTTCGCTGCCATTTCCGCGGGACTCACAGAAATTCATGAAAGTAAATTTTTTTGGATACCCGAATCCTTTCCCTTCAACCCTAAAAAAAAAAATTTATGGAGAAAATACCTGGGCCGGAGAAAAAAACCAAAACGTCTAGTCGCGCGTCGCCGCGCACGCCGATCCACGTGCGCGCGCGGCGTTCACGGTCCAAGAATGCCTCGAAACAAAGTTAAAAAACACGCTTTTTGATCGCAAATGTTCTGAATTTTTCAAAAATGATGATCATTTTTTATTCACTCGTAATTTTTGACGCGTAGCTCAAAAAATAAAACTTAAAATGTCAATTCCACCACGTTTCACATGGTTTTTTGAAAATCGTATTTTTTTTCTAAAAGTTCAGGAAATTTCCGATGAAAATCATGGACGAAAATTTCCAGTCGTTTACCTCCAAGGCACAGTTACGGTTTAAATAAAATTTGAGGGTTTTGTGTAATCATTTGTGCATTTCGATGTTAAGAATAAAATGATTTCGATAATGATGACTTGGAGGTCAACGAGCAGAAAATTTTCGTTCATGATTTTCATCGGAAATTTCCTGAACTTTTAGAAAAAAAATACGATTTTCAAAAAACCATGTGAAACGTGGTGGAATTGACATTTTAAGTTTTATTTTTTGAGCTACGCGTCAAAAATTACGAGTGAATAAAAAATGATCATCATTTTTGAAAAATTCAGAACATTTGCGATCAAAAAGCGTGTTTTTTAACTTTGTTTCGAGGCATTCTTGGACCGTGAACGCCGCGCGCGCACGTGGATCGGCGTGCGCGGCGACGCGCGACTAGACGTTTTGGTTTTTTTCTCCGGCCCAGGTATTTTCTCCATAAATTTTTTTTTTTAGGGTTGAAGGGAAAGGATTCGGGTATCCAAAAAAATTTACTTTCATGAATTTCTGTGAGTCCCGCGGAAATGGCAGCGAAATTAAAAAAAAAAACGACAAAAAAAAATTGATCGAATTTTTTTTTTTGGAAACAAATTTTTTTCTATAAAAGCGCATTCTTTGACGAACAAAATGATTAAAGGATCAGCCCGCTCCGATAAATACTTTCGGAGATATGAATTTTCAAACATAGCGGTGCAACAGCGGTTTACAAAAATTCACATAGCTCTAACTCCGCCATTTTTGAAAATTTTTCAAAATCCTCCAAGTTGTATTTTTTTTTTCCATAGTACTATAGATATTTTGAATGGCGCAAAGATCCGTGACTTGACGGTTTTTTTTTGAGTGAAGTGACGTGGATCCGCTCATATACGCGCCAAGAAATTCTACCCAATCGGGCCAAATCTCCTGTTCCTACCGTTTATGCTGTTTGTCGTCAGTCATGGCGCTACATGTCTTGACGCACATAGCGAATACCCAATACATGAAATTACAACAACTTTTTCCTGACCAGTACAATTATCCTTTGTTTTCCGTAGGTATCATTTGTCTCGTCGTAATTTTTTCCAAACTAAAAAAAATTTCTGAGACAAAAGTGAACTACCCATATCCGCCCGAATCGAAACTTCATTTGTCTGTGACAACCGACATAAATATCTGAAATTTGTTATGTGTATCCCACCGAAGGTAATAAGAATCAGTCAAGTATTGACCAACAACTGAAGTGGTGTTGTTTTCTTTTTAGCACTGTCGGTTCTTTGGCAGTCATCAATAAAAAAAAATCGAACGTTTTTTAGTTACTCACTACCATCATCGCTCAATCGAATCTTATCAATTTTGCGTCTGAGTCCACCATGTTTCATCGATTAATCTGAATTCACTAATTCTGGGGCCAGATTCGTAATCAGCGACCCCGAAAACCCCCGAGTACCAAGTCTCATCCGATTCAGATCAATTTTTGCATTATGGCCGCCATATTGAATCTGCCATTTTGAATTTCTTCATTTTGAGGTCAGATTCGTAATCAGCGACCCCGAAAACCACCGAGTACCAAGTTCCATCCGATTCGAATCGAATGATATCTATCAACGAATAAACCTCAGCTGTAACCGGAAATTAATTGGAATTAAAGAGTTCATCGAGAAGAATCAATTTAAACGAAATCATTAATTGTATCCTGGGGTTAAGGCTTCAATAAATTGAACTAGGTAAGGGAGAAAAACTTTATTGAAGCTGAGTAAAAGTTCATTCAATGCATAACAAGGATAATTGTCATGTTGTAATAAATTAGTCTGCGTTACAGTCATTTAAAACTGATTGATCAATTTTTGATAAATATTCATAGCTTATTCACATAGGTTATATTCACTCCAATTTATCATTTGCTTCAAATAAATGAACATAACCACACAGGTCTACCTTCCGCGATGTATTGGCAGTCAGCCGGCTTCCATCAACAATGGCTGCCGAGTTGCAGCACCCTAAGGATTTTCAACGCTACGACTTACGGGTGGCTATCCCCATGAAAATACGAAATATTAGTTGTCTGGGCGGACGGACCATTCTCTTCACCTGGTCCTCGCGGTATGATGTTCACAGTTTTTTCCGAGAACAACGTTGGATAACATGAGAAGCAAACGTCTGCACACGTCTGCAAACGTGTGAAAATGTTGATTACTGAAGCAGGATTTTTGAGAATTTTTTCAGATTTTCCAATTCGGGCTATCGATGTGTTTATTTTCATAAATCATGGGTGAATCGCACGGTTTCCAAATAATCTGAAAAAAATTCAGAGTGTTTTTTCGAACAGGTGAAACAACATAAAAAATGATGACCCTAATCGGAAGGGGTGAGGGTCAGACGTAGGTCGGGTTGGGGTGGAATTCCCTATATATATATATGCTGTAACATTGCATTTTGCAACGCGTGTTACAAGTGACTCCCGAACCCTTAGACGACCATAGTTACATAGGGTGCGATGCATCAAAGAAGCACGAAGGCGTTAAGGTTAGCCCCGAGGCTAGAAACTCTCCGAGAGGCAACCGTAACCGGTCTAAGACTGTCGAATTTAGTTCTAATTCTTTTGTTTCCTTTACGCATTTTCTCAATTATGTGGGAGACGAAGCCCATACAACGGCCAAAGCTAAGACTGACCCAGATAACAACGTGTCTGCAAATTTTGCAGCAATGCGTGAAAAGTATTGCTAGCAATATCAGTGCAAAATGTGTCCTCAATTGCTAGCAAAACAAGATCAAAATATTCCAACAATAAATGTTAACAGAACGTTATCAAAATCCAAGCAAGCTTTGCTTTATAACAAAATTATTTCAACAGGAATTGTCAGCAAAACTGTTGCAGGTATGTTTAAATAACGACACGGGATGTGATTGAATAATTATTTAATGATTAAAGAACAGTGTTCTTCCTTCCTTTACAGTGCTTCTGCCTCGTGCTTCTTCAATTTTTTTATTGTAAGACGGAAATGGACTTACTTCAGTATCTTACTACGCATGCTATACTAAACATGGCGGCTAGCGCCTTTATTCAAAAGACTGAACTATATAATCATATTCTAACACTCTCCCTTTTTATGGTCAGTCTTTTAATCCTTTTAACTGTAGTTACTTAAGACTGAGTTTAACTTACTTCTCTAATAGGAACTATGTTCAATAAATTGCGGATATAACAGAACTGCTCTCTCTGCAGAGGTTTCGTAAATATATCTGCTTCTTGCTCTTTTGTTGACACATATTCTAAGTTAAATAGCTCATCTTGGATTTTCTCTCTAGCAAAATGATACCTTACATCTATGTGCTTTGTACGTTTATGAAAAGTGGGATTTTTTAAGAGCTTAATCGCACTTTGGTTATCTAACTTAACAGTAGGCTTTTTAATTTTACTTCCTATTATCTCTTGTACCAACCAAATCAATTCTTTTATCGTTCGAGCTGCGGCAATGAATTCAGACTCTGTTGTAGACAGCGATACTACCTTTTGCTTTTGAGAACACCAGGAAATTGTATGATTACTTAATTTGAACACATATCCAGTTGTCGACCTGCGCGTATCAATATCTCCTGCATAGTCTGCGTCGCTAAAGGCTAGTATATCAAGATTCGCTTCTGCTCTAAACAATAACCCATAATCTACAGTTCCCTTCAGATACTTTAGAATTCTTTTGACAGCGTTCCAGTGTATCTTATCTGGAGATTCTAAATACTGACTTACTGTGGTAAGCGCGAAGGAAATGTCTGGTCTTGTACCAATTGCCAGGTACATCAGGGAGCCTATCGCTTCTCTGTATGGTGCTCGTGTTCCCTCGGATTGCTGCTTGCCATGCAGCATGACACTCAGCTCTTGGTGTTTATCCATTGGAATGCTTACAGCGTTAGCTTCGTCCATGTTGAAGAGCTGCAAAACTTTCATGGCGTAACCAGTCTGATGTAAGAATATTGAACCATCGGACCCGCGTTCTATCTGAAAACCTAAGATCAGATTCAAGTTTCCAATAGTCACCTCGAACTCTTTCTTGAGCTCAGCTAATAACTTGGCCGCGGTCTCCTTGTTCGTTGATGCTATCAGACCATCATCTATGTATATGGCCAAAATCAACATATCTTGCTGTTGATTGTTGGTGAATACACATGGGTCAGATCTCGTAGGTTTCAGGTTAAATCTTCGTATGGTTTCGGTAAAACGCTCGTGCCAGCATCGAGATGCCTGCTTCAGCCCATACAAACTTCGTTCAAGTTTGCAAACATTATTCGCTCCTTCTTCGTAACCCTCCGGCAGCTTCATGAAAATTTTCTCCTTCAGCTTTCCGTTGAGAAAGGCTGTTTTAATATCAAATTGTTGTGGAACCATTTTCTTCGATGCTGCTAAGGATAATATTATGCGGATGGAGTCGAATTTCACTACAGGGCTGAATGTTTCATGATAATCGACGCCTGCCTTTTGTGCGTAACCTTTAGCCACTAACCTTGCCTTGAACCTATCGATGCTACCATCTGATTTCCTTTTAATTTTATATACCCAGCGGCTTTCTAGTGTCTTCATATCGTCATTTCCCTTGACACCATTCCACGTATTGTTCTTCTTCAACGATTCTATCTCCTCGTCCATAGCTTTTCTCCATTGTTCTGCATAAGGACTGTTCATAGCTTCGTTGTAGTTTCTTGGTTCTTCTAGCTCCGCTATCAGAACAGTATCGGGATCGACACCGTCCTGGTATCTGTCTGGCTTTTTGATTTCATCTCTGTTTCTGAGAACTCTCTGTGTGGGTGGTATGCGCTCACGCGCTTCTTCAGGTACTTGAGGTTCATAATCCAGTGAGTCGTCAGCTGAGTCCCACTCACTCGACTGGTCAGAATCTTCTCGTTCGAAATCTTCTCGCTCTTCTTGTGCTTGCGGTTCTGGTTCCGGTGGCTCATTCTGGAGTTCCTCTGGAAATTCAAAGAACTGTTCCTGATCTTCCTCCTTCCCCTCTTCCGAAGCCTGTTGCAATTGATCATTTTCTTCAAAAATGACGTCTCTTCTTATGTCCACTCGATCTGTTTCAGGAAACCAAATCCTGTATCCCTTCACTTCGTTGTCATAACCTACTAAGTAGCCTTTCTCGGCTTTGCTCTCAAGCTTTCTTCGCTTCTCTTTAGGTATATGCACGTACGCAGTTGCTCCAAAAATAGCTAGTTTTCCTAGTTTAGCTTCTCGCCCATACCATAATTCGTACGAATTCTTCCCATGCGTAGAGATCGAGGCAGTGCGATTTAGAAGATAGACTGACGTATTGACTGCTTCTGCCCATAGCTTTAACGGTAAAGCTCTAGCGTGTAACATAGACCTCGCAGCCTCAACTACTGTCCGGTTCTCCCTCTCTGCCGATCCATTTTGCTCGGGTGTGTACGCCACTGTTCTTTGGTGATGTATCCCGTGACTTCTTAACAGTTCCTTTACTGCTGAGTTAACGAACTCTAAACCGTTGTCCGTCCTTAGAGTTCTTATTGTGTGTCAACTATGGTTCCTTGTCATGAGGATAAAATCCTTGAGCCTTTCCACAGTTTCAGCCTTTGTTCTAAAGAAATAGACAGCTTTATATCGTGAGTAATCGTCCTTCAACAGCAAATATTATCGTGATCCCTTAAAAGATGCCTCCTGCATTGGACCACACAGGTCAGCATGTACGAGTTCACCAGGGGCTTTTGTTTGCTAATCCGCGTTACTTTTCTTAGGAAAGGATTGTCGATGTGACTTAACGAGAACACAGCCTTTACAGAGGAAATCTTCTTGATTTTCTACCTGTATTCCTTGCTCGTTCAAAAACTGCTTTACCCTGCGGATATTCTGGTGCGCCAGTCTTTCATGCCAGGATTGAAGATTGTCTTCGACGACGAGGTTCGCTACGATCCCATCTTGCTTTGGTTTGAGTACCTTTGAGAAGCATCTCGCAGAGTTTATGCTTCCTCACTCCCATTGCGACTGTAATCCCATCCTGCTTGAATTTGCATCCTTCCGCATCCGAGACTTGGGCTAGCCCTTTATCAAGAGCTGAGCCTGCTGAGAAAAGGTTGTAACGAAGGTGAGGCACATAAAGGACTCGGGACAAATGTTTTTCCACCCATCGAACTCCGTCATAGGCTAGAATATTTATATCCCCTCTCCCTAAAGCTTTTATTGTTTCACCCTTTTTACCTATATTCACAGGCTGCGGTTCCTTGAAATAGACAAGATTTACAAACCATGTTGCTTCGTTTGACATATGATCGGTGGCTCCTGAATCCATATACCAAATTTATGCTTTACCTTGACAATCTTCCATAGCGAGTGCTGTTTGCATAACAAGCGCTTGACCCTTAGTATTGTCTGACTGAACCTGGTCCTGCCGCTTACCTGCTCGACACCCTCTCGCCCAATGTCCGGTTTGGTTGCATTTGTAACAAACGTTAGAGTCCTGTTTGTCAAGCGATTCACCTTCTCTTGACGAATTCTCACTCCGCTTTCCCTTGTAAGTCTTCTTCCTTGCTTGCTTGATCGTTACGAGCGCCTCGTTCTGGCCTCGGTCTTGAGTCGCAGATCTAGTCTCTTCCGCTAGCAATCTCTCAACTAGATTACTCAACGTACGATCCGTTGAAGCCGTTGACTTCCATGCAGTAACAAAATGCGCGTACGTTGATGGTAGCGTCATTAGAATCTTTGTTATTACCATGGAGTCCGCAATCGGCTCGCCCAATGCTTGCAGCCGATGCGCTAAATCTTTAAGCTTGGCGATATGAGAGGCCATGTTATCTTTGGGATCTTTTGTAACCTGATACCATTTCTGCTGCAACATGTGGACGCTAGTTTCAGATTTCTGTTCATATAGGTTATGCAGCGTGTCCCACATTTCTTTTGCATTAGAACAATTCATAATGTGAACTAACTGTGTATCCGCTACGCTTGTCGCAATTATTTTCGGCGCTGTGTTGTCTGCCTTCGTCCACATCAAGAGCCGCTGTTGATCCTGGGGTGCTACTTGCTCCGCATTCAACCCAGGTCTGGTTAGGTCACCTTTCACCACTCTCATAACGTCTTTGTCTCTCATTAAAACCGACACTTGGAACTTCCACTGTGCCCAGTTTTCTGCACTTTTTAACTTGGTAATTTTAATCAATTCTGAATCCATCTTGGGCTAATTCCACTGTTGCACGTGGCTGGGTTAACCCCAAAACACGATAGATTAAAAGTTCAAGTCTAGTTAAGGAAAAAACCTCTTGTTTTCTGTAAATAATTTTTCACTCGCGCTGTTCTGGGCCCATAACCTGTTGCAGGTATGTTTAAATAACGACACGGGATGTAATTGAATAATTATTTAATGATTAAAGAACAGTGTTTTTCCTTCCTTTACAGTGCTTCTGCCTCGTGCTTCTTCAATTTTTTTATTGTAAGACGGAAACGGATTTACTTTAGTATCTTACTACGCATGCTATACTAAACATGGCGGCTAGCGCCTTTATTCAAAAGACTGAACTCTATAATCATATTCTAACAAAAACATCAGCAAAATGTGAATCTCAAAAACTGGTCGGGATTGAGTTGTAAACGATAAAAAAAACAAAAAAGAATTGTTCACGGGTAGCACTTTTGTACGGAATTATCCAGTCATTGATTTTGATTTCCAGTTCATTCGAATATATTTTCGAAAAAATCCTCTGTTTCGGACCGGGGCACGAACCTGGTTTCTAGAAGCCCCCCTGCTATGAATCCGACGCGCTGTCCACTTAACCACGACGTCGTTGTTACATGGTACAGACTAATTGTGATTATATTGTGCGGCTGAGTGAGTTCTCATGTTGAGAATGAAAGACCGACCAGTTTTTGCAACCGTTTCTGGTCAGTCTAGGCATTCCGATCACATGTTCTCTAATTGGCATATTATAAGCATTATAAGGATTTTAAGAAATTACTAATACGGGTCTTTGACCCGCATCATATGTTATAGATTAAGGCGTGCAGTGCTCGGTCCAGAGCCATGACGACCTCTATGTACTAATACCTACTACCTGCTGAAGAAGTGCAGGCATATTTTTTTTTGTAATACTGTGATTCTTGTACATATTTTGGTTAATAAAACTTCTTCTTCAAAAAAAAAAAAAAATATTGAGAATGAATAACTAAAGTGACATACCTGGTACATATATTTGATGATGATCATGTCAAAATATCATCGTTTGTGTGTTTTCTAGGAATTCTAATGCATTAAAAGTATTCTCAGCTAGTGTTTGGCAAAACGGGTTTCAGCAAGCACACTTGGTTATTTGAGAATCTGTTTAACTGGAGTTACAAATTTTTTGATCGAACGAAAAAAAAAAGTAACCGAGGGCGACTGCAAATGAATGTTTTTAAAAATCACAGATTCCGTTCATTGTGATAACAACAATAGAAGAAAAATGTCAGGCGAATCTCAGTTCGTATATATCGAGCGAATCTGAAAAAAGTGGTTTTCTTGATGGTAAGGCAGTTCGTTTTTGTCTTTAAACTGACGACATATCTACTGATATAATATGATATAATGTCTCTGAATGATATCTGACAGCTACGTCAATACCGCTATGTCGTCTGTAGATATCATTCATAGACATATAATATATCAGTAGATAGATCGTCAGTTTAAAGAAAAAAACCAACTGCTTTACTATCAGGAAACCTACTTTCCTCAGATTTGCTCTGTATATGAACTGCCAGTAATTTGCTTTCAACTTGCTGTCTAATATTAGTTGCTTCTGGTTGCTAGCATATTTTCAGCAAAATTTGCTGAGATAATAAATGACAGCAGTTATTGCTGTACATTTGCTGTGAATTCTAATGCGTGAAAAGTATTCTCAGCAAGTAGTTGACAACATGACAACAAAATTTGCAGCAAGTGTATTGGACGGTTTGCACATTCACACTTGGTTACCCGGGGATACGCCACTCGACGGACGCACGACACTACTACCGGGTGTTTGGATCCTTTTCGACGAACGCCACCTAAGCTGCGGAGGATAGCTACTGCATTACTTCCTCCAGCTTCAAGAGAGGACACGGGAGAGTGCCGATGGTACTCTACAACGTGAAATATCGGTGGTGGAAGAGATTACTGCCACCAAGAAGAGCCTGCAACCCGTGCTCCTCTGATTAACGAGCTTCAAACACCGTGGTGAACTTCGAATTTCGCGCGTAGCGACAACAGGTCGCCATATTTAACCCTCAAACACCACACTGGGTTACGGTAACCCAGAGCCTCTCAAACCATGCATGATGCCCAAATGGGGTGGAGTGGTGGTCGGAGGTGGTCGGTACTGGGGTGTAAAAAAACTTTGGGACCCCTACTACTAGCCCCATAGCATCATAGCTCTGATGCGTGCGCAACATTTGGAATAGAGCGTCGCCAATTCAGTCTCTCGGTGAACGTCACCCGGTATGGTTGGAGTGTCAGGGAATCTGTACAAACACAAACTTATTGCAAACTCATATAATTTCCTCTACGATTCACTTCATTTCTCTTGGAGAACCTACTTTAATCAACTTAAATAACTACGAACTTAAAATCGTTACAATATTATAATAACAATAGAAAATTTTATCTCATAGCAATTATGTATTATTATATCAAGTTCTCTTTCTTCTGATGATCAAATTATTATCATTGAAATATTTTACTTACCTATGATCTTAGTATTTTGTAATAAGGCACCGTTCTGCGCCAACGATTGACTGATTATCTACACTCTATCCCAAATTAATTTGAAAAATAATTACTTGACTGTCGTCGAGAAAAGTTCATGAATTGGCATTGATCGGAAATTTAATACTACAACAAAGGTACACCAACAACAACGTATAATGATTAAATAATTACGATGTACTATTAATTTTATATTATGTGATGTTGTCTTGCAATATAACAAATAACGTCCACTTATAAAAGAATTCCAAATTTTATCAATTTTTCAATCTCCGCAGCAAATTGTCATCTTCACGAACGAACGACTTATTCTGAATGGAATCTGAGGTGTTAACAAAGATATCCTCAAATTGTGGCAGCCTAATCTCTATTAGTAAATGATCAAGAAATGATGACGTAGTATCTATCCTTGTATAGGACGGCGACCGAACAGTAGTGAATTAAAGTCAGATTTCCCCCTGGGCCTATTCTGATATGGCGCCCTTCTTGTTTCGTAACGGTGAAAATATCTCATTTTTTTTTATTACCAAGGAACAGAAAACTTTTGAAATGTTGCGTGTCACATCTTTGAATCATGAGAGTGAAAGTTAACCAGCTCTTAAATTTGTTCTTACATTCCACGGAAAACCTAGTTGATTTCGAATTTTATTCACATTTAAAATTGTGTCGCCTGAGGCCCGAGCCTCGCAGGCTCAATAAGATGAATTCACCCCTGCAACCGAAGCCATGAACTGACAAACAGATATAATCATATTATTGTGTCTCATTGTACTCGACGTTGAGAACAAAGATCAACATTACTTGTGGTATTTTTCGAGTATACCTACAAGCGAAACCAATAGCGCTTTTGAAAACATAGGTTACCCATACATTCAAATATCTATCTATGTCAGCCAAATCTTTTTTTTTCCATTCACGGTCACCTCGTGTGCCACGAAGTAAGCTGTGCCAGCTTACTTGCGTACTTCACTCAATACCGTTCACATGTCTGGTAAGTACATTATTATACGTTATATTATATACAATATCATACATCATATCCAGTGTTGCTAGTCACTAATTAAATTTTTAATGGAATTATTCATTCAATTACACATTACCAAAGTAATGCGTAATTAAATCGAATTCAATTACACATAAATGAAGTTTGATTTGAAGTTACCCATTACTTTGATAATGTGTAATTGAATCAAAATTTAATTATACACTAGCTGATAATTTTGCTCGTTCGCTCGCTCACTCGTTTGGTTTTGCGCTGTCCCTTACTCGCTACGCTCGCTCGGTTATCAGTGGTTTTTCCGTTGTTCAATTGAGAACGGATAGCACACTAAGAAGAAATGTCATCACACTCTTATCATCAAACTATCTCGAGTAAGTAAAAATTTGACCCGGAGTGAAATCGGTAATGTGATATGCTCGCACGATTTATTCGAAATAATGATAATTGAAATGAAATTAGTCTTACCAATAAAATAGATACACTGACGAAATCAGTGCGCGTATAGTAGTCTTTGCACGTGAACAAATCAGTGTGAAATATTTATTCGAGTATTTGATTTTTGAACAGCGTACAGAGGGAGGAGGGCCGGCAGCAGTGCCAAAGAG
Organism: Tenthredo notha; assembly: GCA_914767705.2. NCBI lineage: Eukaryota > Metazoa > Arthropoda > Insecta > Hymenoptera > Tenthredinidae > Tenthredo > Tenthredo notha. The sequence goes on from OU611908.1 coordinate 4,581,161, forward strand.
TGGCGGCGAAGGCTGCAGCAGCGGCGGGAGGAGCGGTCGCGGAAGGAGGCCGTGGCCGAAACATTTTCGATTTCTTTAAAAACTTTGATGAAAAAATAATAAATAATTAATATATCGTGAGAACAGGTGTTATTATACTGTCCCTACTATACTTTTTTTATAATCTCGAAAAACTCATGCATCAACCCTGGAACGTTCTTGATAATAATATCACATCATATATGTAACAACGAAGTCCGAGGTCAGATAGCATGACAGTAAGAGAAGCACGCAGACATGTACAGTCAAGCTATAGTACTCTGAAAAAAAGTGTGACATCCGGACATCCGATTTCGAACTTTAATATTATATATGATATGATGATATATGATTACAATTATTATATGTATATGATCTTCATCATTCAATGTATGATTGTGTAAATTGTGTAAGTAATAAGTACATAATATTACTATTATCATATGTACATAATATGTACGCGATATACACAATTATACATTGAGTGATGTGGATCATATACATATAATAATTGTAACGTATAATTAAATTTTCATTTAATCACCCATTACTTTGGTAATCAAACTCTATCAAGATTCGCGGCAGCGAATCGCCGCCAAGTACCCGTAGGCCGGCGCGCCAGCCCCGAATCATTTACCCGAGCAAGCTCTTGTCCTTGTAAAAAAACCGTCATATCTTTCGAACCACCGAATATTTTTTAACAAAATTTGTAGCGGCGTAAGACCCACTCCACCTAACAGTGCTCCAAAAAGTTGAACGAAATTGACCCGGTGGTTCCTGAGATATCGACCGTCAAAGTTGATCGAAAAACGCAATCTTCTTCTTCTTCTTCTTCTTCTCCTTCTTCGTCGCAGAACGTTCTTCTTGGGACCACGATATCTGTCAAACCGTTGCACCTATGAACTTGCAATTTGGAGGGGGTGTTCTTGACACTGAAATCTCGCCCCCTATTGTTTTTTAGCAACATTCGATCACGCATGCCGGAGTTATTAACAAAATAATTATTTTATATATATGCATATAGATATACATATGGGGCAATCCATGACATCGCGATCAAGATCTGGCGGTGACATTTTAGATTTGCTTGATAATTTATTATTCCAAACTATTTAAAAAAAAAATGCGAACACAATTTTTCACAGATTTTTCAGAATTTGAGAAATTGACTTTCTTTGAAAAATGGAATGATAATAATGTTTTGCAGCTTATGTGTAAGTTTCAGCGGTCAAATCGTTGATTTACTATTTTTAAATAAGTATTCCAGTCCGTAAAGTCCTATCTTTTCAATGGTAATAGTGAACCGTTTTCATCGCTTACTAAACATTTTTCCAAATGTGGGTATCGATATGTAGTTTGTACTATTAATTTACATGTAATGATAGATACATTGTTATTATTCCAAACTATTGAAAAAAAAATTCAAACACAATTTTTTACAGATTTTTCCAAGCGTCGGTACCTGAGATACGATTTTCTGAGTGAAAATAAAAACACCCATATTCTAAAATCTGAAAAAAAATCAGGAAAATCTGAAAAAATATTACAAAATTTTCGAGCGCTATTAGAAGATGGAGGTTTGATTACGGGGAAAGGTGAAGTGGAAAATGCTGAAAAAAATATTTAAAAAATCGGAATGTATTTTCGACATATGAACGAACAAAAAGTCCTCTATTATATGGGTCTAAGAAAGTATATTTTCAGAGTTAGGTACAGGAATCGAACATATGATATCTATGTTACAATATTGTAGTTATATGTACACTGTACAGTAATGTTAATTAATGGGTTCGCGGTGGCTAACTGTTTTTTTCTGACTTTGTCGAAAACAAAACTCCATTCTAGTCGTAATTCATGTGCCCATGGCCAAAATTATAATCATAATAATCATGACCCCTTATAACAATAATATAATATTATTTTATTTGATTGTATCTGAAGAAGTCAGAAAAAAACAGTTAGCCACCGCGAACCCATTAATTAACATTACTGTAGATATAACTACAATATTGTAATATAGATATCGTATGTTCGATTCCTGTACCTAACTCTGAAAATATACTTTTTCAGACCCATATGATAAAGGACTTTTTGCTCGTTTATACGTCGAAAATACGTTCCGATTTTTCAAATATTTTTTTTCGGCATTTTTCAACTTCACCTTTCCCCGTAATCAAACCTCCATCTTCTAATAGCGCTCGAAAATTTTAAAATATTTTCACAGATTTTTCTGATTTTTTTCAGATTTTAGAATATGGGTGTTTTTTTTTTCACTTCGAAAATCGTATCTCAGGTACCAACGCTTGGAAACATCTGTAAAAAATTGTGTATGCATTTTTAAAAAAATAATTTGAAATAATAAATTATTAAGCAAATCTAAAATGTCACCGCCAGATCTCGATCGCGATGTCATGGAATGCTCCGTATGTATATTTGTTTTAGTTGAGCTCGAAAAATATTATAGAACACAATATTATAGATGGTCTGTTTTGATATTGGGCTTGGTTATTTTACGTAAGAGTTCTATAATCAGACAATCGAAAAACATTTTCCGTATTCTATGTTTGTACTATACATGTTAATGCCCATCCCTAGTCGCCCACCTCCTTTTGATACAATGTGACACATTTCGATTATTATCTGAGTCCAGGCGTCAAAAATATGAATCTAAACACATCAGTTTCTTTCGTTGGACAATAGTGAATATACTAAAGTATATTTGACATCCAAGGACACACTGATTGTTAATCGTACCTTACGTTTCCGTGATTGATAATTTTCAGAACAATCTATGCCCGCCAAGTTCGTATCATCATACGAGATACTGCCTTAGGCAATATTCCCCGTCGCCAATATGCTATTATGTCGAAGGTAACGAATGATTTTCTATCGGTTTTCCATTGATTTCCATCATACTAGCATTCGGGAAACATAATTTGAGAATCGAAAATACCTGCGAGAGTGCTTGGCTTTGTTGCCTGATTTCACGTACAAGGTTTTTGTATTATTTTGTGTAAAGAAATGACGTTTGTAATCTGTCGCTGGTAAAGAGTATGATGCTTTTAAGTTTTTGGCTGGTGAAACCATTTTTGTACTTGGCGGTAACTTTCGACATTTACAATGTTTTTGCCGGGTATTCAATTACACATCACCAAAGTAATGTGTAATAATTAAAAAAAAATTAATTACAATTTTAACAACACTGATTATATCTGATGTGCAGATATCATCGCAATAGAAACATCAACTTGATGATTCAAGAAGTAAATTGAAGCATCAATTCAGCCTAAAAACGATAACACCCGCAAACTGACTAAACTAAATGAAATTGATATTACGTCGCGAATATATTGTAATATTGCATTGAACTAATGATTAGAAACATGTTAGTGCCAACAAACTGCCAAGTTGTTGAAGTGAATCCCATATTTTATCTGGCAAAAATTGAGCTTCTAATACAGTAGATTATTCATTACAATGAGAGCAATATTCTTGAAAAATCAACTTACTCATTTGTAATCGATTTGCTTCGACTGAAATGCATTTTGACATGGTGTAATGTAACACGATTTGCTTTTGATGAAATTATCCTACATCAGTTCGAACTCATTACTCGTCAAACATCGACTGCCGAAAGGACAAGTCGATTGATAGCCCCGTTTCGGAGATATTCGAGAAAATAGAAGGGTCGGTAAATTTTGAGTATCCCCCCCCCCCCCCCCTTAAAATCTCAAAAATTGCAACGTAATAACACTCTCGAATGGATGTATGTTCAAAATTACCCTCACAATTTGTTCCGTCAACACCGGTTTTGCGTATTGCTGAATGGACATTCTGAACATACTGAGTGCCCCGGTAAGTAACTAAAATATAATAAATGTCACGTAATAAAATACAATATGTCACATACAATCATCACTTGCTCACCTTCGATGAGCAATGCTTAAGGACAAACAAAAAAAAAAGACAATAAAGGAGAAATACTTATTTTAGAAACTATCACAGTTTAGTTAAACTATAGCTGTAAAATAATTATAGGTACACGGAGAAGGAATTGGGTAGACGACAGCGCCAATCTCGATAGCGTGGCTTATGTACTGTCAGGCAACGCCACGCGCTCTCCTTGAGAAGGCTCAGCTCCCAAACAGTAACGTTGCGAAACGCGCAACGTAGGTATACATTGGGTGCGTTCGGCTTGCTCGCTTTTGAGCTATTGGCGCCTGCGCTTTCAAGCGGCGTATTCGTCCGTTCGGCTTGGGTAAAGCGTGAAAAGGTTAGCAACAAGCCGAACGCACAGCGAGTGAACGAAAGTGTTTGACAATGGCGGGGCGGAATAATAATCGTCAGTTACTGAATTTAGCGGTACACGAATTTTACAACATCATGTTTTCGTCTTCATCAGAGGATAGCGAAGATGACGACGAAGAGATGTTTCCAAATCTGTTCAACAACAAACAGCCGATTCCGCGTATACAAAATTACGTTGAGGTTATCGTACCTCAGTATACCGAAGAACAATTCAAATCTCATTTTAGGTAAGTTCTATTTACATTCTACATTTATTCATTCTGCATTTAGTCGGAGTCCTAATTTCTAAAGGATTGATTCCAAATTCACGCTGCAAATCAATTTTAATTGTACATCAGCATCTTCGCAGGCGTTGACAACTCATAGAAAACTTATAGTGCAGACATTTCGCTGTCGGGGTAGTATGTTAGAATATTTATAACAATATATACACGACTTATGTTACATCTTTTGGATTGCTTTTCTATTTACGTTCATGAATTTTTATTCTAGAATGTTTCCTCGGACATTTGAATTCGTATTGGACCTTATCAAGCCCAAGTTGGTACGACAGAAGCCTGGCTGCCAGGCGATACCGCCTGAGAAACAACTGCTAATTGCCATTTGGAAAATGGCAACTCCAGACTCATACAGGTAATTTTTACATGTAGACCATATCAGTTTTGATAGCATGAGATACCTCTAGTATTTTACATTGAGCAATTTTCTTTCAGATCTATTTGTGAAAAATTCAATGTCGCCAGAGCGACTGCACTGACCTCCGTGCGAAGGGTAACGAAAGCCTTAATAGACTTGTCTCCAGTCTTCATTAACTGGCCTGATGCAGCGAGAGCAGTCGATATATCTAATGGTTTCCACGCCTCTAGTGCTTTCCCGAAAGTTGTTGGAGCAATAGATGGGACGCATATCAATATTCCTGCGCCACGTATTGATCCAGCATGCTACGTCAATCGAAAAGGCCATTACTCAATCCAATTGCAGGTACTTGGAATAGTCGTAAAAATGGACAATTTGTTAGGTTACATCTATTCTAATCCAAAGTAAACCCACAATTCCCTGTTCAATTTTCAAGTATAAGATTATTATTGAGTCCTTTTCACACGGACTTTTCTATTTTGAACATTAATGCAATTCAAAATTTTATGTTTCAGGCTGTGTGTGACCACCAATGTCGTTTCACGCATTGTTACGTGGGAAATGTTGGCTCGGTCCATGACCAACGAGTTTTCCGTCTTTCCGAAGTTGACAGCTACCTGAGTGACCCAGAAAAATTCCCAAATAATTGTCATCTACTTGGTGATGCAGCTTATTCCATTCATGAGAACCTTCTAACACCGTATCGGGATAATGGCCATTTGTCTGTGAGACAGAAAAATTTCAACTTTTGTCATGCATCACACGGAGAGAAACTCGAGTGAACTAACCTCCCGAAAAGCGTAGCGCCACTGCTCCTAGAATTCAGCGCGCTCATTTCTTTTTTTGGGAGACTCAGTCACCCGAACGGAAGGTGAACGATTGTCTCTACGCAAATAAAGAAAGCCGTTTGCCCGATGCTTCGGGAGACTCAGTCACCCTACACGAGCCGCTCAGCTTACCTGGAAAGTAAATTCTCTTTCCTTAAGCGTGGTGGCGCTAGTCTACCACGATAAAGTTAAGCTATATGACCTCTCGGTAGAGTCAGTCCCCCGAGTTTCTCTCCGTGCAGCTCGGATAGCAATCGAAAGAGCATTTGGATTACTGAAAGGGAGATTTCGCAGCATTTCCACCCTACTCGCTATGGATTGTATCGATCTGATTCCCCATTTCATTTTGGCATGCTGCGTTTTACATAATATATGTTTGATAAAAAATGACGACTTCGAGGGCATAAATTGCGACATTGAACCTGCACTTGGAGGAGACCATGATCCTGTACGAGGTGCGCACCTAGCCGCGAATCGACGTGGCATAATTAAGAGGGATTTGATCGCTGAAGAGCTGCCAATGAGGATGGCATAAAATCGTTTTTATATAACGCAAGCATGTTTTCCTCGCTTTTTGATGCCTTTGTATAGGACCTAAAGTAGTACTTTTAAGTCCTCTGACTTTAAAAGTACCACTTTTAGGTCCTATACAGAGGCATCAAATAGCGAGAAGAATATGCTTGCCTATATAAAGTATCGTGTGCACCATGGAGGTGGGCCTTTTAACGCCTCGCACGATGTTTTCAGTACTCGGCCTTAAAAGTGCCACTTTACCTCCTTGGTGCCCAATGTACTATATTATCAACCTTTTTGTATTGAAATTTTTTGGCAGGCCACTATGTCGTGGGTCCTGCGATGCACGCTTTTTTTTACTATGTTGGTAGTGGATTAGAATAAAACCGGTTGGTTCGGATGATCGAGGTTATACTGTACTGACTATTTCGTATGATTAAGCACCATGTTTATAATAATGAATTGTATAATAGGTAAAATAAAGAAAATATCAACTATCTGAATCTGCAGTGTTTATTAAGAGCAGCGGCAGCATATTGATGCCAAGTAACTGAAAAAAAAAATGAGTTGAAAAATCTATCGCATATACCTGCAGACATAACAAAATAAAATCTCTTCATCTTTGGCTTCGTTTACAATAGTCTAGTATAAGAAGCGTACTAAAACAAATAACAAACAATAGAAAACAGTGCCTTAATTCTAGCATAATCTGCAGTGTATATCGATGGCTCCTATCGAAATGAGCGTAACTCGGCAGTGCAGAAAAGAAAAGCGTAACTCGGCGAAGCAGTTAAGAAAGGCGTATGTCCCCTGTGACTCGCTATGACAAACACCTGTCTTAACTGCTTCGCTGAGTTACGCTTCTCTTTCCTGCACTCGTTGAAGTCAGAAAGTCACGTCGTCCCGATACTAGACCCAACACAAAAAGATCAAATAGCAACTAGGAGCGCTAGAAAAGTCAGCAAATCTAGTCTTGCTGACTATGCACCAATAGTCGATTCATCGTAACTCCTCTCATTTATAACTCAATCAGACAAGAACAAATAGGGGTATCTATTGGGGGTGGGTGACCCGTAATTAATGGATACAATTAGATTAAGGAATGTAGGAATGTACGCCAATTATTAAGAAAATCGGAAGGCATACATTTATAATTATTATTGTCAACTGACTGTGGCGGAACAGGGAGCCGCGAGTCGCGGACCACGGATCTTCTCTAGGATGCAACGCGTCTAATTCATCCGCGAATAGACTAAGCCTCTAATTGGCTACTTAACCGCGCGGATTAATACATACATTGTCGCGTGCGGCTACCTGGCTGCATCTTTCCGGCAAACAGCGTCTTTCGTCAGTAAAGTCGCGAGGTGCGTTGACGTGAACCCGGAGAGCAACAGCCAAGTAGAGTCAAGTTCCGAAAATCTGTTAAGTGCCGGTCTTGAGAGCTTGCGGTTCTTCGTAGTGAATAGACACATTTTATTTTCCTTCTTTCAAACGTAAAATCAGTGCTAAAGACACATAAATATATATATATCCATCGAGAGTTATTGAACAATAAAAGGTTAATCTTTCTTGTCTTTCAAATATTAATCTCCGTATTACATCTCTATACATTTACTAATAACGAAACCGCGATATTAAATTAGTCTGAATATATATAGTTGGTGAAGTGTCGTAAAAAGAAACCTGGACCACCTGACGGCTCCCGCTTCCACCACGGTCAGACGTCGAAAGCTAAGTCTCCCGTCTGTTTCACGATCGGGCATCAGCCCTGTAAAAATCAATCAGTCGCATTTTGCCTAGCCGTTCTTTACTTTCACTGTTACACCTGGATTTCTTATCAACATTGATTCATTTATTAGTGTACTGAAACGGGGTGAGCCAATACTAGAAACTCTAGTATTTTGGGATTTCTCCTCTCTCGCCCCGATTTCGTTTAAATCAATTCATCCAGCGATCGGAGTGAGGCAATACTAGAAACACTAGTATTTTGGGATTTTCCCTCGCTCACGCCGATCTAGTTGGTGTCACATATGTATTAGGTTTAAAATCAGTATAACGAATATGGGACTCGGATCAGCCTACGACAGTCGTTAAGACTTTGGGATTGCCCTAGTCGTAGGATTATTAGAGATCCTCACCCCAAGATTCGATTTAGATACCTACCCATTATGGGATCGTCAATCGACAAAGAGAGAGAGAGTTACGGCTACCTGTAGAACTGTTATCCATATCGTCTGAGTTTAGATTATATTAGTTTATACAATTTGCTGTGTGATAGATTTAAAATCAGGCCCATGACCCCGGGACTCAGATCAATCTGCGACAGTCTCTGAGACTTTGGGATTTCCCTAGTCGCAGGATTATTAGGGATCCTCGTCCCGAGGCCTTAATTCGAAACGCAATACTGTTAAAACTTCATTGTTCTACCTCACAATTTTTCTCTAATCGTTTTTAGAATATACTTTGATTTTACCAGTCAATCCCTGTTTTATATTATTTCATTTTCCTTCATTATCTTTATAGATATATATATTAAGTTAGAGCCTCAACCATTTTGGACAGGTCGTACGACTCCGTACTAGGGTTCCGCAACAACGTTCCTACATACCTAATCTGACCCAAGTCAGGTCATTCATTATTGGTTATTTTAAATTATTTGGTAGTTGCGTGGATAAATATTAGTTTTCCGCTCGAATACATGCTCCGCACGTAACACATCGATATAATATAATACTGACATTTTTGGTAATCACGAATAGAATATTAAAATTATTGAATTAAAAATATATTTTTCTTATAAAAACTACTCATTTATCCGTATTTTCAGCTGTCAATCAAATTCTTCGCTTTTCGTACAATTGTAGAAATGGTAAGCGATTCGAACACACCCCATATATAAACCTAATATAGTTATTTTGTACTATCAACTGAACTTATATCTAAACAATTTTTTTATCTTGAGTCGCGAACACCTCATTGTTCCAGAGATGAAATTAGTTTCTGTAATAGCGCCAAGCCCCGATCTCTCTGCTCCATTTTTTCTTTGTGACGTTTGTCACGATTCTCTTCCGCAGTTTCTTTGGATTTTTGTAGAACTGATATGATATCTTTGGTAGAGCCCTTAGGACTGCGCTTAGGAATTCTATCCCCGCTGTGGGAATCATTAGAGCTCTCCGACTCTGTTCGCGATCGCTTTCCCGTCGATGAGACTGTAGTCACAGGGGCCATGAAGGGTTTCATTCCTAATAAGCTGTCCATTACATCGAAGTAGGGCCAAACTCTGGTGCCATTACCCGATTTACCATTATGGTCTTTCACCGATTTATACGTCTTTTTCAAGCCGCAAAATTTCGACATACACTGAGGACCATTAACGTCATGCCCATTCTGTATGAGTTTTTTGGAGATAATCTCCCAAACCCGTTTTTGGGAAATGCGCCCAGATGTAAAGTCATCTGCTCGTATCTTGTACTCTTCAATAAGCAAAAGTATGGCCTCATGACGCCATTTGAAAAGGGTCGCATCTTGTTTGTCGATCACAGGGGAAAGAACTGTCGTAGCTTCATGTTCTTCAGGAGACAAAATTGCCGCATCTTTGACCTGCTTTGCCAGCACAGTGTCCGTTGCCCCTTGCAATTTCTTCTTCTCAAGTACCGCCGGAGGCTTATTCTCTTTGTGAGATGCATTTATTTCTTTGTCGATATGTTTTGCCAGTGCAGCATCCTTAGCTTCTTGTATCTTCGCCTTAGCGAAGTCAGGATCTGTCAACAGATAACTTGAGTTGGAGAGAGCTGAAGTCATCTAACGTCAGTGAAAGAATAAAAATTAACGATAGAATGAAAGAGCATTGGAAGAGAATTGAAGGTGTAAGCTGAGAATTGTATGATTATTATTGAGAAACTACAATCAGCACGCCACGTTTTTGATAGCCTCTCTTTACTAACAAGTTTCACACAATTTCGGATAAAAACCTTTACGTACAAGTAACGATCATTATTTTTCATCACGATAACCGAGAAATCGCGACGAAGTTGCGATTATGAGGTTAGAGTGATGAAACGGGTTTTTGATCAAAAAATGTCTGTAATTCAGCGTGCATATGTATGTACTGTAACATTGCATGTTACGCCAGACTCCTTACCCCTTGGACGACCTTAGCGGGATGACTGAGATAGAGTGAATGAGTAGAGTGACCCCGAGGTCTGACCATAATTCCGAGAGGCGACCGTGACCGACTAAAAACCATAGATCATATTATTTATTCTTTTGTTTTGTTTACGACTTTTCTCTAACATGTGGGGAGCCGAGACCTACCCGACGACCAAAAACTGAGACCAATACGCCACTCAACCGACACGAGAGACTGCATACCGAGCGTTTGGATCCTTTGACGAACACCAACGAGAGAGAGAGCACGGGGGAGTGCCGAGGGCACTCTACAACGCGGGATATCGGTGGTGGAAGAGATTCCCACCACCAAGAAGAGCCTGCAACCCGTGTTCCTCCGAATAATAATCACCGTAGCGAATTTCAAAATTTCGCGCGTTGCGACAATAGGTCGCCATATTAACGGATCCTGCGCTCGATACGAAAAATCAATATTCGACCGAGTAATGAGGGCGCTGAGTACCGGCGCCATGCGGTCTACTCACTCTGCGTTAGACTAGCGTTCCGACCACTCGTGCGGATTGTCTGAAGATATCATAGATTCCTTAATTGTATTGATTTCGTGCATTCGAGCCCCGTGGGCCAGTTTAAAAAGAGGAATTTATAGTTAGGGTGTGTGAGTGAGACGATTCCCGGTGAAGATCGTGGGATAATCGAGAGCCAGTAATGGATTATGAGCGGGAGAAGATCCTGATGCTCAAGTGGCTGGAAGACGGTAAGCGTTAGCCATTCTTACTCATAATAATTCGAATTCGGCAGCGGCCGTCTGCCATCTTGCCTTGATTCAGCCACGAGGCTCTTTAGTATTTTTGAGATTCGAATTAAGCCGATCTCCGAAGGGTAGGCCGTCACCAGTGTCCCACTGCATCTGAGTTAGAGTTCGAGTCAATATTTTATAGTAAAGTATTTTGTGATCTAGAGACAACCGGGTCGATACTCGTCGTACCTGAGTGCGACAGAGATAGACAGTCGGTCACCGTCGCTCTCTCTTCCTCCTGCGGGGAGAGACGAAGTCCGAGGCTTAGCCGAGAGCCTCTATTTATTTCGGGTTCGAGTAAATTTTTCATATTTGTTTTTCGGGTAATTATTTAAATTATTGATTGCGTTAGGCGCAGAGTTAGGTTAAGTTAGTTTTAGTAAAAATTGTAAATAATAATTTATTCCGGCAGTCTATTAGAATTTTGTCATCGTATTTATTGTTTCGAGTCAAAGACTGCCTTTCGTTAGTTGTAAGATTGTTGTTAATTATTTGTAAATTTATTTTCCTCGTGGAAGTAATTAGTGTTTTAGCTAATTTATTGTCTCACGAGGACTTGATTTGTCGAGTTCTTTCTTTTTGATTTGTTTTTCATTGTTATTGCTCTCCTACGTGGAAGCTAGTAATTTATTTAGTATTGTAAAACTCGCAAATCGCGGCCAGGTCGCCTTTACACGACCTGTAGCCGTTTTATACCCGCGGGGAAGTACCCCCGGGTACACGATTTGTTATTTATATTTTTCATATTTCGTTTATTGAATAAATTCTATTTTTCATTATTAAATTCAAAACTTCGAGTCGTTAATTAACGCCCAGCTAATCCTTCATTTAATCCTGACCCCTCTCCGCGGTACTGTTGCTAGCCGACGCTTCAGTATAGTCTGTTTAGATTTGGTTTAGATTTTTGAAATAGGCGGTTAGCCGCCAGGCGCCCAACATCTTGTTTAATTTCCAGGTTGTAGCTAATTGTCGACTGGGTTGACCTCGGATACTGGCTATCCGGTCCAGATCCGAGGATCAATAAAAATCCACGTCACAGTACTTACCTATTTTTAAACGATTGATTTTTTCAGAAGACAATTTTAGTTTTAGCACTGGGAAACTTATTGTAGGGCGGGCCATTTTTCTGAACGCTACTGCTTTCAGCTTTGACTGGTGTTCGTCTTCCCTAAAAGCGTTCTGTATCGCTCACGCCAGCTCACGCTTTGCTCGCCTCACCTATTTCGGGAAAGCGATCATAAGCGTGAACTGATGACGTAAACGCTCTGAACTTATGACGTCATCGCTGTACCGAAGCGCTCCGAAGCGTCAAGCCGAACGGCGAAAGTGACACTCGTGCACGCTTTTAGCGAAAAAGCGAGCAAGCCGAACGCACCCCTTGACGCGCGTATCGCAACGTTACTGTTCGGGAGCTGAGCCTTCCCAAGGAGAGCGCGTGGCGTTGCCTGCAGTACATAAGCCACCGCTATCGAGATCGGCGCTGTCGTCTACCTAATTCCTTCTCCGTGTAATAACAGGATGTATCTATAATACGTTATTTGCACGGAAATAAGTCGCACCTTTCCTCGATTTTTTTTACCTCCGAAAACCCGAGTGCGGCTAAGACGCGGATGCGGCTTATTTCCGATATCTATATCGTCGTGCGATGTTCCTAATTATGACTTATTATTTTGGAGGATAGCATCGTTTGCAGCAGCAATTGCAACAGCTTTGTTCTGTGCTCTTTTATATTTTTGAGTTCCTTGACGGAACCACTCTTTACCCTCGTCTTCATAAAACTTGTCGGTACATGCATATGAGACTCGCACAGCATCTACAAAACACATAGTTTCTATTATTAAGGGGGGAAATAGGTGTAGAGGCTTCAAAAACTTCTATTTTTTTTTTTTCATAAATCGATACAACTATTCAAAAGTATATTCTCAGAATTTCAGATCAAAATTCCACGACGTTTAAAAGTTATAAGCGTTTGAGTGAGTGTCCCTCGGTCAAACGGTTGGAGCACTTGGCACATAGTACGGAGCGGTCAAGCTCGAAAGGCTCGAAAAGAAAAGCTGCAAGCCGAAAATGATGCATATGAAGCTGACGAAGGACTGCAATATGGTGCTGGAATAGCTGATTAACCAGTAAGTTGTATAAATTGATCTATTATTGCCTTAAATTTACCTTTACTGCCACTCTTATTTTCAAACGCGTTTTTCTCTAAAGTACTTTTTTCGAATTTGTGTACACTCTAGCTCCTACAGTTTTTCATCAATCGTTATTAAACTCAGCACATAGTTTCTTAATATAAATACGCTCTGGATCTCTGATGGCGCTGTTTTTGTTCGAAAGGATGCCGCGTCAAAGCCTGTTAGAGTCTTACCATCTGCGGACCTGGCTCAGCTCTCGATCTGACTTTTTGGCTTGGCCGCACCACCGTCTTCTGATGCCTTACCTCTACTGTCTGCTTCATTTCCGTCCACGTCCACGTCCAGTAGCTCAGTTCTGAACGCCTGCTGCCTCAATGCTCAGTCTTTGCCTGCGCACATCGACGAATTCCGCGAATTTTCCAGGCTTAACGCTTAACATCTAATTGCAGTAACCAAAACCTGGCCAAATGACCGTATTCTTGATAGCCAGATTGCTTTACAGTCTTATACTGTTCTTCGAGTGGATCGCAGGGGGCGGCATGGTGGCGGCGTTGCTTTGTTCCTTCGAAACGGGGTGAGTGGTAAAATTGTGGCTTCGTCTGCTTCACTGTCGCGTGATGGCGTGCCAGAGTTCCTCTTAGTTGAAGTCTGGACTCCCTCTCGGCCAAAGATCCTGATAGCCGTTGTGTATAGACCACCGAAAGTAGGCTTTCTTAGCCTTTTTGAGGATGAGCTTGTAGCCGTCGCTGCGCGTTACAAGTTTGTCTGTGTCCTCGGCGATTTCAACGCGGACTTGCTCTCGAACACCTATGACTCGGCTCACCTCAGAGATTTTCTGACTGCTCAGGGACTGTGTATCGTCCCGCTTAGCCCAACGCATCATACTCAGTCATCGCACACTTGGCTTGATGTCTGCGCTGTGAGTGACATCCGTTCTCTGGATGGCTGGGGTCAATCTGCACAGCCGTTCCTTTCCGGTCATGACCTCATCTACGTTTCAATCAAGTATGCGGTTAACAGTCTTTTGCCTAGGACCTTCCAGTACCGTGCGTGGGATGATGCTGACCTGGAGGCTGCAGCTGACGTGTTTCATCTGCCGATTTGTCACTGCTTGCGGCCCAGCCGAGTATCGATTGCCGGTTATCTATTTTTAATTGTCTTGTGCGTGATGCCTTAAATCGAGCTGCTCCTCTGCGTGAGGTCACGGTTAAGCGGCCGCCAGCCCCATGGTTATCCGACGAGTTGCGTAAATTGAAACGTGAAAGGGACGCCTGTTATCGCGCCTCTAGGCGGTCGGGATCGCAACGGCTCTTTGACAAGTATGTTTGTCTTCGTCGTGATTTTGAAAATAAGTTAGTATCTGCTAAGTCCTGTTTCTTACAATCTAAGTTCGATGCGGCCGGCAACTCACGCGTCTTTTGGAGAGAAATTGACAGCCTCGGGATCACGCGCTCTACAAGGCACGAGCTTCCTACGCACATCTCTCTGCTGTCGTTGAACCAGCAGTTTGCTGCAGTCTCCTCTGGCGCTCCTCTCCCTGATCTCACGCTTTGTCTCGACGATATTAATTTTGCTCGTCGGTACACACCTGACGCGGGTGCTGGTAGCTTGACTGACGATTTTATCTTTCGGCCTGTTAACGGAAGTGCGTTGGAAAATGCGTTGTCGCGCATAAGAACTCGGTCGCAGGGCCCAGACTTTTTACCAATTCGGGCATACAAAATTTCGATTCCGGTGTTACTTTCACTTATCCTAGATTTATTTAATGCCTGCCTCGAGGATGGCGTATTCCCTTCCTTGTGGAAGTTCTCGTTCGTTTGCCCGTTGCCAAAGATCCGTGCACCGCTTGAATGTGCTGATTTTCGTCCGATATCCCAGTTATGTGCTCTCTCAAAAGTTTTGGAGCGGCTTGTTTACGATCAAGTTATGGCTTTTCTCTATGAGCGCAACGCCCTAGATCCGCGTCAAACCGGCTTTCGAGAGGGGATGGGGACACAGACTGCGGTCCTGAGGCTCGTAGACGACGTTCGACAGGGTATTGATGACAGAATGATCACACTCGCAGTGTTTTTTGATTTCACTAAGGCCTTTGACAGTATCGATCATCTGCTCTTGCTACGTAAATTGTACGCATTAGGTTTTTCGGTCAGAGTGCTGCATTGGTTTCACTCGTATCTTCGCGGTCGGGTACAAGCGGTCCGGGGCAGTGACAGTAGTTTGTCTGGGTGGCTTCCTTTAACGTCGGGGGTTCCTCAGGGCAGTGTTCTGGGTCCCCTCCTTTTCTCGCCCTGCCACGTTGTTTGCGTTACTGCTCATACCTTCTGTACGCTGATGACCTCGTTGTCTATCTTAAATGCCGTCCTTCAGAGGTCGAGCATCACGTTGGATTGTTGAATGCTGATATTGAGAGCATACGTCAGTGGTGTGTGGCCAATAAGCTTTTTATTAATCTAGCCAAGACCAAGGCGATGATCTTCGGTAGCGCTAGATATGTTAATCATTTGCGTTCTTCGGGTTTTTCGGAGCTTTTTCTAGGAGCCTCTCCAATTCAGTTTACCTGCTCGTACAAATACCTTGGGGTGGTTCTTGACAGTACGTTGGCATGGACGGAGCATGTCTCCTTACTGCGTAAGAAGGCAGCGGGTGTGCTCTATCGCATTCGCCTGAATGATTGCAATTTAAACTTGTCTTTGAAACGTCGATTGATTATTGCCTTGGTCTTCCCTGTGTATGATTACTGTGCGCCAGCGCTTACGAACCTGACCGGGGAGCTAGATCGTTCGTTGTGTGTCTCGCTGAATAACTGCGTGCGTTTCCTACTGCGCGGCGTCTGCCGCGCGATGCTAGCATCTCCGTGCATAGGCGTGGTTGTGGTTGGCTTAGGCCATCTAGTCGTCGATTGCAGTTAATAGGATGCACCTTTTATAAAGCTCTCTGTCTTGGGCAGTCAGCGCTTTTTGGAGACCAGCTTAGGCTCAGGGTGAACCTGGCATCGCGCCGTGACCCAGCGCGTACAGATACGCTTCTCGTCCCTCCGGTGCGTACGGCGTCAATGCAGAATTCGTTCCTGATTTCGGGTATCCGCTTTTGGAATTCCCTACCGCCTGAAGTAACCTCTACGACTTCACTTGCCGATTTTCGTTTTCTTTGCTACTGCCACTTGATGGTGCTGGAGGAGCGGGAGGCGGGTCTGTCTCGTGTGGCTATGTGATGCGCCGGGATGTGTGTGTGTTATATATTTATATTGTATATGCATTGCTCCGTTTCCTAGTCACCTCGTTAAATTTACTCGCTTATTTTTATTTATATTTTTATTCTATTTTTACTGTTTTTACTCGCTTTATTTTTATTTTTATTTTTATTTCTATTTTTATCTTTATTTCTATTTTATTTTTATTTTAATTGTATTTTTACGTATATTTTCATACTATTCTATTTTTACTTCATTTTTACTCGCTTTATTTTTATTTTTTATTTTTTACTCTTATTCTATTTTTACTTGTATTTATTGATTTTTAATTACACTTTTGTTATTTTTACTTATTATTTTATTTAATTCAATTTAATTTCATTTTAGTTCATTTTTCTTACTTCCTTGTCTCGTTAATTTGCTGAAGATCTAACTTTATTTATTCTTATCAATCTAATTTTATTTTAACATTATTTAGTTAGCTTTATTTAATTCTTCTTGCCTACTATTTTTGTGTCATCTATTCATTTCTGTATCTTATTTTGTATTTTATTTTATATTTTTTTGTACTATGCCTGCGGCCTGAGGGAGCATCGCTCCAAGGTCTAATAAATACCGCTCTCTCTCTCTCTCTCTATTTGAACCTCAATTCTAAACAATATCTTTGTTTAATCCTAAACAATATCTTTGTTTTTATGCCTAAAAAAATGGTAAAAAATCATACTAAATTTTCACATTCCTCAAAAAAATATTAATTTTCAATTTTTTTGTGAGGATTGAGGTTTAAATAGAAGAAACACTTATAAACAAAAAAATTTTGTTCGAAAAATTGATTTCAGATGAAAATTGCGACCTCCAGGATGTACACAAATTGCCCAGCCGGATGGCGACATACAATGCGCGGCAGCTGATATCTCCGTTACTTTTTGAGAAAAATATTTGAAAATTTTAGAATATACTCTTGAATATATGTGTAAAATGACCCCAAAGTATAAATAAAATATATGTATTCCTTATGTGTTAAAAAAATTCATGGAAATCACTATAAATACGCCGTCCTACACCTATTTCCCCCCTTCATAATGTTCGACATCTGACATTGAGCTCTCTCTTTATTAAAGAAGTAGAACTACGAACCTTTTATAATCCTAATTATCTTGAGTTCGCTGACTTTGAAGTTCCCAAGTTGACCTTGCCAAGATGAAGTATTAGCCAAAGGAATGGAAAATACTTTTGACATAAGCCTTCTGATGCATTCCTTGGCACAGTTTTCACCCACTTGAGAAAGGTATGTGACCTAGAATGACACACAATTACATGAAAGCTGATGAATGTTTCAAACCCAACAATTTATTGCATAACTGCAATTTTCAAGAACGTTATTGGTTTGTACCACGCGCTGCCGGTCCTCATCGGTTTTTATATTGACTTCGAACTTCATTGCATCAACCTCGGTTGCAAAGGGCATTGCTGCAGTTATATCGGCAAACTGGTTTGGATTAGTTCGAGCGGTTGCATTTATATTAACGGCTATCTCTATTTCCTTCAGACGACTTTCAATACTGCTCACAGAAGTGGTCAAGTTGACAAAAGAATTCGTCATTTGTTCGAAGTAGTCTGTAACAAATGATAATATCTGTTAGAATAATTTGCGATACTATATTAGGTTGTCTAATAAATAACGTTCTTCATCGAACCTTTGATGATCACTGTTAGAACAGCAAACTGATCTGCACACTGATTACCTGCTATAAAATGAATGATTTCATCATTACTCAAATATTGGAAGAAGCTATAATAACATTGATAGCACTGTAAATATACAAACTTATGATATCCAGCAGGTCATCTCCAGGTGGGAACGAAATAGACCCTAAACTAGGATCATTACCTAGCAATAATAAGATTCGTCAGTGATATAATACAAAAAAAAACACAGCTGTGTACAATACAAGACCAACACCACCATACTCCGTCCAAGTATTTATACAAACACAATTGAACTCTGATAGTAATAGCAGTGACCTTTGAAGTCTACGTTTACAACCGAATTCCCAACAGAAGATTGTGAACTATGGAATATAGGTAGATTCTATGACATGAGTTTGAAGTATTTCATTTATTAAATCAAATATATAAAATACCAATCTCCCTGGGTGTTATTGGCTCGCTGTACAACACTCTTGGTACTGCAGGTAGTGCTGGACTCGACTTTGGAAATGTGACATCGTGCACGATAATGGGTTTTTGTTTTTCATTCGTTTTAATTTTACTCCGTATCGAGTTAATATTATTTTCAATGATTTTTGTTGCTACCTCATCTGATATCAACAGAAAAGTATCTTGTCATATCTATGGTACTTTTAACTTCACAAAAAAGGATAAAGGCCTGCGCGCAGCAAACCGCAGCGAAAGGCGACGAACGGAAGGAAACAGTGGCTATCACCCAAAGCATCAACAGAGTATTATTGTAATCATGTTTCCTGAAAAAAAAATAGATGATAGCCACTGTTTTCTTCGGTTCGCCGCCGTTCGCCGCGGTTTGGTGCGCGCAGGCCCTCAAATTCCGCCCAAACCTGTGTTCATATAAGGGTGCGCGTCACTGGACTGACTTCTTTTTAATTGATCAACGTTGCCATTTCTAAAATCCGTGAACTGATGTTCAATGTAATCTGACAACAACAAAGAATTGATATCAAACTCAACTAGGTTAAAGTATATACCAGCATGTTTGATTCTATAGATTTATACTCTTGGAAAGTCACTTCGGCCCTTTCAATGAGTCTCAGTGAGAAAATTTGTACTTGGCACTTTGCAAAAATTCAAAGAGTATCGTCAGACCAATTCCATTAGAACATTATCTAAAAAAGACGAAAATGGAACTTGATCACTGGAATTAATCCAAAGGTACTTCTTGAATCCTGCTAAACTTCAGCCAAGAGTATTTTATTACTTCACTGTAATTCACCGAAGGGCTAAATTAACTTTTCATCAGCGAGAATTTATAGACGCAGACAAGTTTATACCTTTAAGGGTAGGAGATACTGAAATTTGAGTGCGAAAATTTCAAAGAAATCGATTTTCGGTTTTTTACGGAAAAGTGTTATTTGAACTCTTATCTATACGTAAACAAATCCTAGAGCCGCAAAAAAATTTATTATGCCCCATTCGCTCAATAAAACGTATAATGTTACAGTAGAAGTTTCTAATTTTCCTATATTTCGGTTATTGCCATTTCAATTTATGAAAATAAGTAACTTGAGAATCTCATCCACTGTTGGTTTAATATTTCTGTCTAACTGTGGGGTAATAAAGGATTTCCTAGCTACTGATTGCTGGTGGAAGACATCAGCTAGGATTTGACCTGTGTGACTCAGGTAGTCTGTGAAGACGTCTTCGTCGACACCTCCGTCTGGAGGGTCCAGCATCATGGATACTGCAGCGCCTAGGGCAGCTAGAGCTGTGCCAACACAGTTTTGGGTCTCGAAAAAGTGATCGTGTCTCTTCTTTCCGATGTCAGAGAGGAGTTTAACTAGTTCCAGGTTCACTTTAGGGGTTTCTGTGTATAATTCACCCTTTCTATTATAGGATTCCAGGATTTCTTTTTTGTTCTTCTCTGGAAGGCCCTGTTTCATCCATTTTGACCTTAGAGCATTTATACCTGGAGGGAGCATGTCGTATCTTTTCCTATAAGTAGCGAATGCAGCAGAGACAGACTCAGGACGCAGATAACCTCTCTTTGTCGCGCAGGATCTGATTGGTTGTCACATTCTAGTCACGTGACTAGCTACACCCGTAAGTAAAGAGTCGCGGTGCCCCGTGCATTTATTTCCACTAGTTCCCTCTGATCTGTTGAGTATAAGCGTTTTCGAATGAGACAAATTGTGCTTGATTATTTAATCAACGATGGTTGTGAAATGTTGCGTTACCTCGTGTAAAATACAAAGTGATGACCCTCATGGTTCTGCAGTTAATTTTCATATGTGAGTAATATAGAAATCATAAAGGTTATGTTACTATCTGCATTCACAGCATTATTGCACTCCGTGAATCGTATATTCTATTCTAACGAAAATTCAATGTCGAACAGATTACCATCACGTGAAAGTTTGCGCAAAGAATGGATGCAGATACTGAAGAAGCACTTACCTTCAATTCATCAAAAACGTATCTACGTATGTAGTCGTCATTTCGACAGAGAATGTTTTCAATACACTGGCCTATGCAAAAAGAGAATGCTGAAAAGTGGATCCATTCCTACCGTTTTTGATGATTTGGAAATAGTGAAATTGTGAGTATTGAGTGGTTTTTCCAATGTGTCAAATATAAGAATAGGGATCATTAACACAGGCTAATTTTCATAGTGAAGCACAGCGGAGCAGAAAATCAACAAGCCCAGAGATCGAGTCTAACTGTAATAAATTACAGTTTAATTCAATATATCTATGCACGAGCCTATTGCTCTTTCATCAAAAGATTTTAATAAATGCGAGGGTGATTGCCAATCAAATGCAAACCATTGTGAAACACATTTGACGTAAGTTTTGCACTCACAGTCAGCGCCGGCGACTTCTAATAATTTCGAGTGTGGAGTTGGAGTTGGGGGGGGGGGGGGGGGGGGGGGGGGTTACAAAAAGACGAACGCAATAATTTTTGTTTATTTTTTTATTTATTTATTAGGAACGTTGAACTTCTAACAGGGTTTTTAGATATGAATTCATTGACGATTTTATCAGTTTCCAAGTTTTCTGCGATTTCTCGATGTACATGGAGAATTGCAACGCTGTTCAAACGATCTTGTAACATTGTTGATCTCAGGTAGGTTTTCAGTCGACGGAGAGCGGAAAATGACCTCTCCGCGGTGCAAGATGACGCAGGAATCGTTAGGAGAATTCTAATAAATTTTGAAAATGACGCAAGCAGGTCGGCCGCAGATTCATTTACTCTTAAAAATGTGACGACATCTTTCAGGTTACGGATTTTTAAACTCCGAGTTTCAATTATATCAAGAAACATATCGCGATGGCGTTGTAGCATGTCTCCATCAAAATCGTCCTTGTAAAATTCTATGATTTCCGCTACATTTTTTGTTCTGCCAGTGGCAAAATCTTCGCAGGTATTCAAGAATTTCATCGTTTCTGACCGGTACCTTACTTGCAAAGAAGTGATGACTTGGTCTAGAATCTCGTAGAAAAATTTCCGGTTGTACTCTTGAGGCGTCTTAAACGCATGCACTTGAGCGTTTTCCAAACGTTTGGGGGCCTTGCGGACACGCGGTAATTTAGGTTCCTGCAAATCTAGGTCTTTTGCCTCGTCTATCGATTTTTCCCACACCGAATCGAAGCCAGACGCCCTCATGTTTGTTAAGCTGTCGAGTACTAATTTAACCTTCTCATGAGACTCATTGATGCTCAGATCGGCCTTTTGTAATTGACTATTTAAAATCTCTATCCTTTCCAATATCGAAATCACGGTTATCAGATGATAATAAAATTCAAAACTTTCCAGGTACTTCAGGAATCCGTATGCTTTACTACTGTCATCCATTTTCTCAGCCTTGGCTTCTTCAATGAATCTTATAACGTTCTCATAATCTACGTATATCGTTTTCAAGGATTTCACTCGCATGCACCATCTGAAAATATGTACAATTGTACATGCAGACGTAAATTTATAGAAATCTTATTCACACAAATGTCAAGTAACGATTATTATAAATGGAGATAACATACCTAGTGGGACAAAACGGTAAGAGATTGGTAGTAGTTTCAGAGGATTGTGACTGTATGTCCTTGAAAGTCGCCAGTCTTTTTGGTGAATCACGAATGTAATTAATTACATCTTTTGCTACCCCAATGAAATGGTTCGCGTCCGCAACATTTTTTATCCCATCTTGAACCACCAGGTTGAGTGTGTGGGCAGTGCAATGAACAAATAATGCCCTCGGTTCAATTTCGCGGATGCGTGTTTGTACGCCAGATATTTCACCACTCATATTGGCTGCGCCATCAAAGCATTGTCCTCTTAGATCGTTGACATTCAGGTTGAATCGTAACAAAACATCTTGTATTATTTTCGATAAAGTTTCCGACTTTGTATCAGAAGTTTTGTAGAACCCCATGAATATTTCTTTGATTTCAAAATTTGGCAATGTGACTCGGAAACTAATCGATACTTGTTCTTCTCTAGAAATATCCGATGTCTCATCCATTATCACCGCGAAATATTTTGCTGCTTTTATCTCTTCTAAATTTACTCTCGATACTTCATTTGCCATCAGTTCTAACATCTCGTTTATAGAGTCATGATGCAGCCATTTGTATCCACTTTTCTTGAGCCACCAATCTAGCTGTGGAATATCTTGAGCCCGCATTTTTAAGATACGCGTTAAACACGAATTTTCATCATTTTCCCGACCCCGGAAGGGTAACCCTTGCTGTGCCAGTACATTAACTGTATCGAATAATTTTTCCAACGCTATTCTAGAGTCTGCCATCTCTTTTTTCTTAGCATCAGAGATGTATACAATAACAGACTTTTTCTCTTTCAAATTCTGTAGGGCAGTGAAACATTGTCGATGAAAATCACTTTTTTCATGTTTGGTAAAGCGTAAAGTAGCATTTTTCCAACATTCGAATCCATCTTGTACAAACGCATCGTGAGATTTTTTAGCACGACTGCAAACCGGCGTGAAGAGTTTTTTTTCGATTGCCTCGGTGCATACAGTGCAAATTGCTTTACCATTAGCATGATATTCTAGCCATTGAAACTTTTTTTTCCATTTTCCAAAAGATTGAGGCTTGTACACATCTAAATAGAATCAGAATATGTCATTCTAATAATCAGGAAGAAAAGGTTTAATAATAATAATTAAAGTATGAGAAATATGCATTTTTTAAAGAGTATATTCGTAAATCAGATACAACGGGAGAATTCCTTTTTACAGAGATATTAAAATATATTTCAGTTCTTTGGAAAAAAAAACGAACCTAATCGTTTAGTAACTTTATTGGTTGGATTATTTTCTTTTTCCGAGTTTTGGTCACAACTCGATGATGTTCCTTCCAAATCCGATTTTGAACTACTACCTGGTTTTAGCAGGTTCGGAGAGACTACTGTCGGAGCAGCTGTATCCTTCCTTCTCGCTTTCACTACATACTTATCCATCATGTGAGAGAGATACGCAGGGTAGGGCCCCACAAGTCCCATACACACCGTTAAACGTTTAGGACCCGCGTAAGTATTGTCAGCTGACGTAAACTCAAAACGAAACACGGACAACAAGAACCGGTACGCGCTCACATGTATGCGTGTATATATTGCAGTTAATGCGCCTCTAGCGATCAAAGGTGAACTATGGATTCCAAAACTGCAGACTACCTTATCCACAAGGGTAATGCTGATATAAAAAAGATGTGTTAGGGGGGCAATCCAATATTTTTTTCGAAGTAAAATAAAATTGATATTCTTCTTACTTGAAAAATTCAATTGTACAATTAGTCGGGAAAGTTTCGAGTGTGGACATCTCCACACCCTACACACAAAAGTCGCCGGCGCTGCTCACAGTAGTGACTTGATATTCGTATTTATGTCCATTAGGTATGTTGAAGACATAACATTGAATAATATTAATATTTTCCAGCAATGAAAATCAAGTGAATCCTTCAGAACGTCTATTAGATAATGTAGGAAATAATGCAGGCAATGTAGATGAGACGAAGCTACAGAAATGTATGGCCAAGATTGAAAGGCTTCAACGGCAAAATAGAAATTTAATCATAAAGTTGGGTAGATGCAAGAAAAAGATGTATAGTTTGTGACGTGCCTGCCAACGACCTGGGTTTAAGGCCTGACCGACTACGTCTGCAAAGTCAGACACTCTAGCCACGATTTGGCTCACCGGAGAATTTACTAAGTAGAGCTAATTTATAAAATAGTTAATTCCCGATGAAAGTACGAGATGTTGGGCGCCAGGTACCTAAATGATACCGCGGTGATCAAGTGACGTTACAACCAAACTCGAAATAATATTAATAAAGAATCAAATAAAATCTAATAAATACAAATATAGCGACGAGGTAATTAACTAAAAGTAATACGATAATACACGGTAAGCTCAGCGTGAGGGGAACATGGGGGCGAAATAATATAGATGAGATTCAAAATAACTTTTAGGTTTATGGATTTAATCTCAAAGAAACCAATTTAAATAAAACAATAAATGATAACAATTAATACGAACAATAAAACATAAGATAAAACAATTAAACAGCCAAAACCGATCACATAGGTCGGTCGGAATACAAATTAAACAAGATACACGAAAATACTATCAAAGACAGCTGACTGACTAGGTCACACACATAAAAGTAGGGCAGGGGGTAATACAGAACATTAGGGAATATAGAACACGGAGGTAGGTAAGTTAGAACAAGTCACTGAGACAAAAAGAAAGAAAACAATATCTTATGATATAACAGGAATCAATCATCGGAATATATTAGTTCCTAGGAAATGAGTCGGTAACATAGGGGGATCAAAAAGTCCAGAATCGATGATTTGTGGACTTCTAGTAACTAATGGGACGGGTCGGTATCACGGAATATTCCCTAGAGAAGTACACGGCGTCGGAATCAAATTCAAATAAGGTCGTACAAAGATGGCCAAGGTAATGTTACACGATACACGCCATGTGGCTACGCAGTAACCAACTAACAAAAGGGACGTTAGAATCTATGACAATTATTAACTTTATATAACAATAATTATACCAGCTCAAGGTTTCTGGAGAGAATGGGGCACTCTTTTCAGTTACTAAGGGGTTAAATTAATCAGAATATCACAATATCGTTTCTACAGCCCGTAGATCGACTCTTCCAGAAACACGTGGCTCAACAAGCCGTCGAGATCAATTATCGTATTTTTACTACGCAACAAATTCTTCCACGTGGGAAATCCTTATTTCTGGGATTTGATTTTACAACAATTAAGGGGGAGATTCAGTTAACAATTAATTATATATTAAATGAGAATTAATATAAAAAATATTTAACAAAGGACAGGGAAATGACGATGCAACGATAAATGACGGTACGATAATTAATAGCGACACGACAAGGAATAACGATACTGTCTCGAAAAATCAATCAATAAGGCGTGACCATAAGATGGGGGAACACAAGGAACAATAATTAATAATCAAATGAAGCTACAGCACGACAATTCGATGATATATGGACGGCGTCACAACGACGCAATTAGAGACGAATTTCTTTTAATCAATTTAATATCGATCGAAAGGTCGTTTAAGATTGGAATCTTACCTTAATCAAAGCACAAAAGAAACTACACTAACTGAAGTTAGAAGTTATTCAGGTATAAGCTACGGTACGTTATGTTTGGCACAAAGAACAAAAATTGAAAAATATTCAATAATCAATGGCTCGATACGAAATCCAAACAAGAAGTGAGGCTCCTAGGCTTGTCGCTAGGCAGATGCAATTTTGGGGGAGGTATAGGATCTACGCATAAAATCAATGGGCGTATTCTTCTTCTGCTGGGTTTTGTCGCAGACATGGCAGGGCCTTTTGACACTTCGAGCTTTGGCCACGGGCTTGTCAGATGGCTCGTCATGTTCTTGATATCCTGGAAGGCGGAATTTCCGCATTTGGACCGGTGGACCAAGCCGGTACGGGACAGGTGATTAGAAGGAGGAAGCTACTCCTGGTTAGATATTCGTTATGCAGCGCTCTTCCAGGCATATCTCTGGATACGAGGACTCGTTGTCCCCTGGTTAATCACTCGAAAGCCGGTTGGCCCGCCAGGTCGGATTGGATGTAGGGATGATCTCCTTCAGTGTTGTCAAGCCGGAACGGTACGGGAATATAAGATAGGGGGGGAACGGGAAAAAAGCATTAGTACATGAACTATTATAATTACAACTAGGGACCTTGGACACTTGAGCTGGGACTTCTTGCTTTGGTTCTAATTTTTATATAAGGTGGTCACTTCGTTCAGAGGAGGAGATGGTTCATTTACGAGGCCTACTATTTTGCCTCGTTACAAGTTTTAAATATTTATTCGAGACTTTTCGACGAAAGAAGTATATTTCTGAAGACGAAAGTGCAGCTCTTGAAGTAAGTATGGAAAAAAGTATTTTGATATGAGCGATGATCTGCTCTGCAATTGTATTTCAGAGTATGAAACGCAAGATTTATATTTCATGCGTTCATTCATATTTAATTGTGAGTACGAATTTATGTATGATTGTAATTGTAAAAAATAACGGTTTTGTTGACAATGAATTTTGTGGTAATTATTACCCTTAGACCATATAGGATGAACTGAGCATTGTACTGGGGGTGTTGCCGAGTAACCCATAAGCGCTACTCTCGTAAGGAAATATTGCTTCCTTGTCCGACGAACGATTCACTATCGTGCGTTCACGTCTGTCCTTTTCTCATTACCCAGCGACAACCTCACAATGCTTCAGCATAGGCAATGCTCAGTCCATCCTCTATGGTCTAAGTTATTACCACACATACACATAACATTATTTTTATACTCATGGAGTAGAATGTCGTAGATTCATAAGAAGTTTGTAACGTTAATGCAACAGGTATCACGGAAAATGAATTTTTAAAAGACACGTTTTGAAGAAAGATCTTAATTTTTCTAGTCATTTCCGGAATCCCCGTTGCGACGTCGATTTTTTGCAATCTCTGTTGCATTAACGTTATAAAATTCAGGCTCATGAATGTTCGAGCCCATTGCATCTTAATTTATGATTATCCAGGCTCCCATCGGATGCATCTGAAACCGTGTTATCCGAGCTATTGGAAATGGTAGTCCATATTATGAAATCTTGTGAACTTGTTACATATAACTGATGTGTGTTAGAAAATAATAGGTGTTCCTTTTTCGTCATGGAAGTCAATCCATTTCATCTGATTTTTTTTGTACTGGCATATTTCTTGATCTGACATATATCAGCAATAAATTTACAGAAATCCATACCCAAAGAGGGTCGTACGACTTTTGAGAACATCATAAATTCCCGACGGTTAAAAGCTTCATTACCATCTTCTTTGCTGAAATTTGCATGCACGCTTGATTTCTACTCTCCAAAAGCATATGATTATGTACGTAGGACATACATGAAGTGCCTACCTTATCAAAAAACTATTTCTAGATGGTATCGAAAAGTACATATAGACTCTGGCATTAGTAAAGCAGCGATAGAATCTGTTAGAAATAAAGTTAATGAATCCACATATCCACTTTTTGGTAATCTAGTATTCGATGAAATTTCTTTGAAGAAAAAAATTGAAACTGTAAATGGAATTGCGTACGGGTATGTTGATGTAGGAAAAGGGGATGCTGCCGACAATAGTCTTGTGTGCATGCTCGTTTGTATAAATGGCAGTTGGAAAATACCAATATCTTATTATTTTATAACATCTCTTAATGGAAAAGAAAAAAGGGATATTGTGGATGAAACTTTGAAAGCGTTAAACGATACTGGTGTCAAAAAAGTATCATTAACTTTTGACGGACCAAAATCGAACCTATCAATGTGTAATTTACTTGGAGCAAACCTAAATCTTGATGGGCAGATTCGAAATCATTTTCCTGATCCAATTACGAACGAGCCGATTTTTGTTATTTCAGATGCTTGTCACAGTTTAAAATCCGTACGCAATTCCATTGGCAAGATCGACAAAGACATGTAGGATTCTGAGGGTAACGTCGTTTCTTAGTCATATTTTACAAGTTTAATTTCTTTACAAACTCGACACACTGAGTTATACGTAGCACATAAGATGACATTAGATCATATTAATTGGGAACAAAATATAATGAATGTAAGGTTAGCTGCTCAAACTTTGAGTCAAAGCGTCAGTGATGCGTTACACTATTTAGAATATGAAACTGATATTTGCGAGTTTAAAGGAGCTGCGGGAACATACAAGTTTTGCAAAATGATGAATGATGCATTTGATATTCTCAATTCCAGAACGCTATCTACAAAGAATCCTTCAAAAAATGGCATAACTAGTGACAATATTGAGGATGTCGGAAAAAAAGTTTAAATTATTATTAATTACATTAAAGACTTGAAATATCTAGATGGGGAAGAAGTTGTGCATAGTAGAAGAAAAACTGGCTTTATAGGGATTATTTTAGGATTGCACAGTGTAGTTGCTATATTTAAGCATTACATAAAACAAGAAATAGTTAATGGATATTTATTAACTTACAAATTGTCGCAAGACCATTTGGAAATTTTCTTCAGTGCAGTTAGAAGCAAAGGGGGTTATAACAACAATATTATTGTCGCAAGACCATTTGGAAATTTTCTTCAGTGCAGTTAGAAGCAAAGGGGGTTATAACAACAACCCAACATGCAGACTGTTCATAAGCATTTTCAAACAATTACTACTTCATGCAGACATTAAAGGTTCCAACAACGGTGATTGTGTTCTTCTTGATGATACTGCACTTTTGAAAATTTCAAGCGATGAAGCTGCACTCACTATCAGCAATAATTAATCAAGAAAATCTTGAAACTTTAAAGAATATTCATCCAACAAAGCTCGTTTCAACTCCACAAAATAAGTTCTATGTTCATGATGCAGTTTGTTATACAGCTGGATTCATCTGCAGAAAAATTTTAAGAAGTTCAAACTGTTTTGTGTGTCCAATTGTACTAACGCATCAACCGGCAGGAATTGATGAAAGCAATAAGAGCATTGATTATTATCGAACGATATTAAGGCCCATCCCTAGTCGCCCACCTCCTTTCCATACAATGTAACGAAAACGGGGCCGGGGAGACACATTTCGATGATTATCCGAGCCCAGGCGTCGAAAACGCAAAAAAGGCCAACGTAGCGCGAATTCTATTTCAATTCCAAACACATACGTCCAAAAAAATTTTCGTTTCATGCGAAAATAGAGCCAGCGTTTGGTTATTTCCTTTTTCCATTGTCTAAATGGTTTTTCATTGTCCTTGGCTTTTGACAATGGAAAAAAGAAATAACCAAACGCTGGCTCTATTTTCGCATGAAACGAAATTTTTTTTGGACGTATGTGTTTGGAATTGAAATAGAATTCGCGCTACGTTGGCCTTTTTTGCGTTCTCGACGCCTGGGCTCGGATAATAATCGAAATGTGTCTCCCCCGCCCCTTTTTCGTTACATTGTATGGAAAGGAGGTGGGCGACTAAGTATGGGCCTTAATAGATATAAAAAATAGAGGTGGACTTATCTACCCTGCTCCAGATGTTATCACCATTTGTAAAGTAACTGAAAATATTTTCAAAAGTTATTACAGCTCAAAAAAAGGTATTCTTCGACAATTGGTAAAATTGAGCGTTCAAAATATACCTCGTTCGTGTTTGCAATTCAAGCATTCAATTTCTGATAAGGTGGATGAGTCCAGTCACAGATTTCAAGTTATCACCAGAATTGTATCTATTTATTTACAAATGAGAATAAATAGGTATGAAAAGCAAAAGCAAAAACCAAAACGAAAAATAAGAAGATTGTACACTAAATATATTTTGTTTAAAAATGAATAAAATAGGTATAATTATATTTCATTGTATGAAGTGTGTGCTTATTTTTTGGATGAATAAACATGTGGGTATAACAGTTGACAAGCAAATTTTAGTTTCTTATTTTACCATTGCCTAATTATTATTATTCTTCCGCCCAAATACTCATATAATTCGTTAAATATGAAAATTCATGAACAATTTGTTTATATACAGATTCCGATCGAGTGATTGTTTTTCGTACAGTTATAGTTTTCCAAGGTACTTGTTTCGAGATAGTCACGTTGAAAAGTATAGCTCATCGAATTAAAAGTATAATATAGCAAGCGTGAGTCGAAAACCGCCCATTGTGAAACTTTAGTAAGAGTACACTTTTACTGCTCTCACATAAATCTAATTAGTATCTATACGTGTAATTTATTCATGAAAATTTTCAGATTTTTACAAGTTATATTTCAGTAACGGCGGGGTCAATTTTTTTTTTCTTGTGTAATTTATAACTTCGGTTTTTATAACATATCAAATTTTCATCAGATTCCTTTGTTGCGTTTTGATTTTATTTGAAAATCTCGTGTGTAACTCTCTATTCTCCATAAGAGCCCATGCTAATATTACAAAACTTTGATATCGTTTATCTCAAAATTGGGGTGGTCAATTTTAATCGGAATAGGCTCATATTATTTTTATTCTATTAAATAACAATCAAGGAAAGTTTGGTTTTTTTTTTTCCTATTTTATGTCATGATTTCTCGTTCACTACTCACTAGCGCGGGTACCCGGCTTGTCATGTTACGCTCCTGGCGTAGAAAGAGAGAGGTTATCTGCGAACTGTTTTCCTCTCTGTCTGCACGCTTTTCGACCAAGATGCTCCCTCCAGGTATAAATGCTCTAAGATTTTGACCATCTATCTTTCAATTCTGGATGGTATTTTGCCTCTTTGAACTTTAATTCATTCAGATCGACTCCTAAGACCTTTAAAACATTTTCCTGTAGGGATTTCTCTTCCGCAGTTACTTTGGGAGGTTCGGCTCCTGTGTCTGGGCTTCTAAAACTATCTTCGGGTCTGTGTTTTCCTTGTCCTCATTGCCATCTATAATTGTAATAGGAGAGGGGGAGAGGTGGGATGGGTGCCACTTGTTGTGCGGCATAGGTTCTTGTTGAATGAATTCTCATTGAATTAACCCCTTTGTGGTCGTGCGGACCAGTTAGAATCTTCTGGATTCTAACCCTCAAAGTTTTCGTGTGGAAAAATTTGAGTATTTTCATATTTTGCTCGTATGGAGCTTTGAACTTACCAGCATTATTAGCATTCAGAACCTCGGCTGTTCTCGTGGGCTGTTTATCCTTATTGGATTGAGCCAACAGCTCGACAACCTTTGTTAGGTTATTAATTTGTTCTTGTAGTGCATCTAACTTCTCGTCGTGTCTGCGTTTGTTCCGATGATGCTCTCTAGATCTGGATCTTGACCTTTTACTTTTCTTACTGTGATCTGGCATTTTTCTGCTTAAATGTAACTTTATTTTTATTTATAAAACGGACTATGCGAAAAAGCGTCTCGATGCTTCGGCACAACGAAACAATATGAAGCTAGAGGAGAGTCAGCAGTGACAAGATGGCGTGAGAGCGCCAAATTTTGAAATCTATGCGTTAAACGTTGTGATACCCTCACGGAAAAAAACCCCGGAAAATTGGGGGTGTACCCTGAAAGTTGGGTGTTTACTGTCAAATTTCAAGGTAAACACTGAAGTTTGAGGGTGAACCCCGTAATTTGAGGATTTACCCCTTCAAGTTTGAGGTACACCCTCAGCGATCAAGGGTAACCCCCCTGAGTTAAAGGTTAACCATCAGCGATCGAGGGTTAGCCCCATGAGTTGAAGGTTAACCATCAGCGATCGAGGGTTTTGATAGGAATGTTAGTACATTCATTATCTGAAAAAAGGAAACCTGTTTTTTTTAATGATGCTCAATAAAATTAATCATTTATTATTATTTATTGTTGAATAATAAAATTGTTAGATCAACATTTAGTTAAAAATTTACAGATTATTGTTTTTAAGTCGATAATATTGATTATTTGAGTGATATAAGTCAATTTTGCTGCATCTATAAATGAATAACATTATTATTTAACCTCCGTTAAGCTGGCAATGCCAATGCAGCAGAACAATTAAAAACAAATGCGAAAATTACTCGCTAATTGATTGCTTTTTAATTGCGAAAAAAATTTTTTTTTCGCTACTACCGTTTTCGAAAAAAACGTGGCAGACCCAGCTTAATATTAGGCTGGCATTGGCACATCGTGAAAATGCCGAAAATGAATAGTTGAAAAGAAATATTTAATGCACGATTTATTCGCTTATTAATCGCTGTCGATTGACATAAGTTTCCACCCTCGGAAATCACCCCAACCCTTAATATTCCGACCCCAGGCACTAATCGTCCATAACTTTCAGTTCATTCGCAAATTTGATGTAGAAACGCTGCGAAAATTATTCGCTCATTAATCGCTGGCGATTGACATCGGTCACACTCTCCCGGAACCACCCCCATCCCATACATTCCACCCCCGAGACATAATAATCAAACTGTTTTCTCGGCGACTCGAAATTCTCCGTTCCATCGACGCGTGAATTAATCGCTCATTAATCGCTGCCGATTGACATCGGTCACACTCTCCCGGAACCACCCCCATCCCATACATTCCACCCCCGAGACATAATAATCAAACTGTTTTCTCGGCGACTCGAAATTCTCCGTTCCATCGACGCGTGAATTAATCGCTCATTAATCGCTGCCGATTGACATCGGTCACACTCTCCCGGAACCACCCCCATCCCATACATTCCACCCCCGAGACATAATAATCAAACTGTTTTCTCGACGACTCGAAATTCTCCGTTCCATCGACGCGTGAATTAATCGCTCATTAATCGCTGGCGATTGACATCGGTCACACTCTCCCGGAACCACCCCCTTCCCATACATTCCACCCCCGAGACATAATAATCAAACTGTTTTCTCGACGACTCGAAATTCTCCGTTTCATCGACGCGTGAATTAATCGCTCATTAATCGCTGCCGATTGACATCGGTCACACTCTCCCGGAACCACCCCCATCCCATACATTCCACCCCCGAGACATAATAATCAAACTGTTTTCTCGACGACTCGAAATTCTCCGTTCCATCGACGCGTGAATTAATCGCTCATTAATCGCTGGCGATTGACATCGGTCACACTCTCTCGGAACCACCCCCTTCCCATACATTCCACCCCCGAGACATAATAATCAAACTGTTTTCTCGACGACTCGAAATTCTCCGTTCCATCGACGCGTGAATTAATCGCTCATTAATCGCTGGCGATTGACATCGGTCACACTCTCCCGGAACCACCCCCTTCCCATACATTCCACCCCCGAGACATAATAATCAAACTGTTTTCTCGACGACTCGAAATTCTCCGTTCCATCGACGCGTGAATTAATCGCTCATTAATCGCTGGCGATTGACATCGGTCACACTCTCCCGGAACCACCCCCTTCCCATACATTCCACCCCCGAGACATAATAATCAAACTGTTTTCTCGACGACTCGAAATTCTCCGTTCCATCGACGCGTGAATTAATCGCTCATTAATCGCTGGCGATTGACATCGGTCACACTCTCCCGGAACCACCCCCATCCCATACATTCCACCCCCGAGACATAATAATCAAACTGTTTTCTCGACGACTCGAAATTCTCCGTTCCATCGACGCGTGAATTAATCGCTCATTAATCGCTGGCGATTGACATCGGTCACACTCTCCCGGAACCACCCCCTTCCCATACATTCCACCCCCGAGACATAATAATCAAACTGTTTTCTCGACGACTCGAAATTCTCCGTTCCATCGACGCGTGAATTAATCGCTCATTAATCGCTGCCGATTGACATCGGTCACACTCTCCCGGAACCACCCCCATCCCATACATTCCACCCCCGAGACATAATAATCAAACTGTTTTCTCGACGACTCGAAATTCTCCGTTCCATCGACGCGTGAATTAATCGCTCATTAATCGCTGGCGATTGACATCGGTCACACTCTCCCGGAACCACCCCCTTCCCATACATTCCACCCCCGAGACATAATAATCAAACTGTTTTCTCGACGACTCGAAATTCTCCGTTCCATCGACGCGTGAATTAATCGCTCATTAATCGCTGGCGATTGACATCGGTCACACTCTCCCGGAACCACCCCCATCCCATACATTCCACCCCCGAGACATAATAATCAAACTGTTTTCTCGACGACTCGAAATTCTCCGTTCCATCGACGCGTGAATTAATCGCTCATTAATCGCTGCCGATTGACATCGGTCACACTCTCCCGGAACCACCCCCATCCCATACATTCCACCCCCGAGACATAATAATCAAACTGTTTTCTCGACGACTCGAAATTCTCCGTTCCATCGACGCGTGAATTAATCGCTCATTAATCGCTGGCGATTGACATCGGTCACACTCTCCCGGAACCACCCCCTTCCCATACATTCCACCCCCGAGACATAATAATCAAACTGTTTTCTCGGCGACTCGAAATTCTCCGTTCCATCGACGCGTGAATTAATCGCTCATTAATCGCTGGCGATTGACATCGGTCACACTCTCCCGGAACCGCGTTTCGATGACAAAGACATTTCATTACCGATCGCCGATTTCAAATTAGCTACAACTTTTGATCGTTGAATCTCATCAGCAACAACATTGAATCTATCAAATTCTTGGGGTCGAAGTAAAAAAGAATTCCTCCTTCAACATGCTTGTGACAATAAAGTTCTGCTTTCGATTGGAAAAAGTAACCTGGTAAGTATATAATTTATATTTATTCTTGATATATCCCGAAAATTTGTTGCGTAAAAAACGATCAGCCTGCATCACTGTCAGAATACGATGTGTCATACTCTCACCACGGGTCAAATTTATCGGGCAAATTAAAATAAAATATTTTCCCAATATCATAATGACTTACTGTAGAAACTGTTTTGGAAAATTCAATGGTAATAATAATAATAAACAGAATACGCATTCGCAGTGTCCACGATCCTTCGGTCAAATAATGGTTCGCATGGTTCCATGAAAAAAGTGATAAACGAAAAATTCGTAATATAAAAATCACCAAAATAGATCCCTAGGCCCATATTCGTTATTATTGTTATCACGAATGGTAGATACAATCCTGGAATTAATGAATCGAATCTACTGTATAATATTACCTCAACTTTTAATTACAGATGAAAAAAACTTTCATGCAAGTTAGGCATTTATGTTTCGGTCGAAATGTAACTTCTATATTGAGGTGTTCTCTCGAAGAAAGACCTAAAGCGACTTAGGTCATTTTTCGGGAGAACGTATTAATAGGTAGACAAGGTCACATAATATCTATATACCAAATTTCATAAGATTCAATTAATTTTTGAGCAAACTGTGAGTGTTTGAAACCATGCGCCTACCATATTATTGCCTCCAGTTGGTATCAATGCAGCTAAAAAGAAAGATCTTTTATTTTTATTACGTTTTCGTAAACCAACTAACAGACAATTTTACCACGACCTATTTGCGGCTTGTGAAAATGCAGCGTGCAATTCAGAAACCGAGTGCGAAAATGAGTAATTTTATTCCTAATAACTGTTTGTAATAAGTAAATAAATAAATTAACAATAAAAAATAACATTTATTTGTTTTTTTTTTATATCCTTAAATAAAATTATTTAAACAAATATCTCTTACTATTACATTTTTCTCGTGTTTTTATAGCTATAAAACATATTTTTAGTAGTTCTCCCGAAAAACGACGTAAGTGCTCTTGCATAAACTAAAAATATTGTTAAAAAATATTTATTAAAGAATTTATGCTTTAAATCCATTTTCCGACAGTATAATGTTTGCAATAAATAAAACAAATTTGATTAGTTGTATTCAACGACGAGCAGTACAATGTGGAATTTTCAAATCGCTTTTTCTCAATTCGACCAAATTGCACTTAGGTCGTTCTTCGAGAGAACGCCTCATATAATGTAATCGTAAGTCAATTTTTAAATAAGTAAAGAATAGCCTCGTCCGGAACAAACGCCATGGGGCCTGATCAGCATCCGTGCGTTCCTAAAGAAATTATTTTTCGTGTTTATTGGACAATTCTACGCTCTTTAGTTTCCGTGGCGGGGCGCAGTGGGCGCTGATGCAGTTGCGCGGCATCGCGTTCGAAAGAATCAGTCTTCCGTGTCCACCACTGTTCAGCTGATAGATTTTCTGCGAGCAGATCCTGAAAAGTTTTATGTGAAGCTTACTACCGCTGCTAATGAAGTGAAGATCTTTTAGTGTTCTTGTAAGTTATATCTTGTGAGTAAATATGCAATCCGTACGTGGTCGGGGACGACCCCCCCAAGTCGACAAAGATACCGTGGTGGAAAAAGTGATCGAACGTTCACACGAAATTCTTTTACCCAAAGGAAACATCGTGTCGAAAACGCACAAAGTTTGGAATGAAATGTCAGTGGAATTGGGTGGCAAGATTTCGGGTACCTCTTTGCATTCTATGGTTTGCAACGATACCTACAAATTGAGGCAAAAAATTATTTTGCAAGTTGGAAGTGAAAGTAGTGAAGTGAACGCTACCGTCGGAAGTGTTAGTAATTGCAACAACGAAAGCACAGTTTCACTACCTAACAACACCGTGGATCACGCTGAATATCAGGAGCTTTCGCGAATCTATACCATTAAAATGAATAGAGAAGCTTTTCAGGCATTGACGCACGTCAGAAAAACAAGACGAGGCAGGACCTACCGAATAACCACCTCTTTTATGCCGGGTGTCTGGGAAGATCCATTAGTGGATGCACTTGTCGACCAAACGCCTATTTCGTGTGGATATAATTTCCACAACCACTACATCGCGAATGACCTTAAATCAGGATACATTAATGGTTTGTACGAAATTAACAAAATAAAACATAATCTACCGTAGACCCTACTAGGTATAAATTCAGATCGCCCTTTTGGCCGTTCAAAAATATACGAGATGTTTTGACGAAACTGCAATCCAACACATGTTCATACATTGTCGTAATGCGTACGTCTCGTGCACGTACCTACACAAAACGTACGCGATACTACAATGTATGAGCGTGTGTTGGATTGCAGTTTCCTTAGCTTCTCCCTATAGGGTGATTCAGAATGAGGTACTTTCTTTACACCGGTGGATTCCTCGTAAAAATGTAAGATCACAATTATTCATCCTATGAAAACGAAAACGAAGCCGTTATCATGTAGGAGCCGTTTAAGGGGTTACCCTACTGTTACAACGGGAAAAATATAACTTTCTATAATGTCTATGAAGAAAAAAGTGAACGAGACATCGATTTCATTTGTTGCATGGTTCTTTATTATGTGCTAAATTTTCAAATTTTGTTGTATTTATATATATATAGTATATATATTAGGGTGATTCAGAAAAAAAAAAAAAAATTATTTTTTCTTCCAAACAGGCTCAAAAGTTTCATTCAGGTCAAAAAGTATGCCTGTTAAAATTTGAGCTCTTAATATTAATATTGAGTTGCTCCTCATCGCACTTTTCGATTTTCCATAAGAATACCATGGGATAGATCATTTTTGC
The DNA here is from genome assembly GCA_914767705.2 of Tenthredo notha. Taxonomy (NCBI): domain Eukaryota; kingdom Metazoa; phylum Arthropoda; class Insecta; order Hymenoptera; family Tenthredinidae; genus Tenthredo; species Tenthredo notha. The sequence goes on from OU611908.1 coordinate 4,618,933, forward strand.
TTCTTCTGATTTTTATAACTAGCAAATGACACATCACACAGAGAATCTACAGACACATTTTTGTAGGGAATTGAACGCTCTACAAAAAAGTTCCGAGTCATTTTCTAATAAGTCCATTCGTTCAAAAGTTATTCAAGGTCAAATTTTAATTTATTTTGATTGATTTTAATTTTAATTTTTTCAATTTTTGGTTTTTTATTTTTTTTTATTTTTCATTTTTCATTTCCCAACAAAAATATGTCTGTAGATTCTTTGTGTGACGTATCATTTGCTAGTTATAAAAATCAGAAGAAGCAAAAATGATCTATCCCATGTTATTCTTATGGAAAATCGAAAAGTGCGATGAGGAGCAACTCAATATTAATATTAAGAGCTCAAATTTTAACAGGCATACTTTTTGACCTGAATGAAACTTTTGAGCCTGTTTGGAAGAAAAAATAATTTTTTTTTTTTTTCTGAATCACCCTAATATACATGTATCAAAAAACGAAATGGCGGCCATCCCAGTGACGCGCGTTGGCTCAATTTTTTTTTTCACCGAATTACGCGGCACATTACCGGGCTCGACACAGGTATCTGAAATCGAAGAACTGAAAAATTTCTTTTAGGTTTGACTAGAATGTACGGACTGAACCTACAATTGAACATGAATAATGTGTTTACGCACTTTGGGAGCACGTTTTTTTTACCGAAAAATGTGTTAAAAATTGACACATTAATAACTAGTTTATCGTTGGTGGTGTGGGGTCTGTTGATGTGTACAGCAAGTGATATGCGATAGCGGGACGATGCCAAGAACAAAATAAATTGAAAATTTAATATTACGACAGATCTGTGTTTTGTAAATTAAAAAAAAAAAAAATGTTCAAATCCTCGCGCATCGGCATCAACTTTTGTATCATTTGTATACTCCTTAAAAGGTTGGGACCAAGCAGTGCGAAAACCTGTGTCTTTCGCGTTCTGTAAAAGTACTCGGGCAGTAAACCCACCCTCAGGAATAATCTTCGACTTTATTTTCGTGTTGCATCACATACTATTGTCTTTCCTGCCTAGCTTCCTGCAAGTGTGGTGGAACTTTGACGGTCGTTATAAAAGATCAAGATATTGGCACCACTATCGACCTGATTTGCACTTGCAAAAGAGGTCCCGGAACATGTGGCAAGCGGTGGTTGCGAGGTGCCAAGAGAGCTGCTGTGGCAAAGGAAATCTCGACGCAATCGGTACACGTTTATCGCGCAAATACTGCGCAAGAGGTCATGCAAGAAGACGAGTGTGAACCTCCAAATTTACCATCCTCGCCCGTACTTCGAGGCGCTAAACATGAATACCTCAGCAAACAGTACTTAGACCGCGATCCCGTGAAAGCACTGCAATTGCAAAAACTAACCACCGGAGCTAATATCATCCACAATATTGGGCTGGACCCATTTTTCGTCCATTACTGGACGAATTATCAAGTGGATATTTTTCGCCGCTATGCATCCAAAAATATAAGTACGCTGTTTATTGATGCAACAGGAAGCATTATAAGAAAAATCGCAAAACCTGAAAATGGCGACGCTGGACCGATTTTTTTATACCAAATTGTGATGAACGTGGAAGAAGGTCAGTTTGCTGTCTCACACATGCTGAGTGAACGCCATACAACGAACGCGATTCAGTTTTGGCTCCTGGAATGGATACGCTCTGGAGCACCACGACCAAAAGAAGTAGTAACGGATTCATCCAAAGCTCTAATAAATGCTGTTATCAGGGCATTCACACCATTTTCGACGGTTGATGAGTATGCGGATGCATGTTATCATTCAACTGTGCCTCAATGCTACGTGAGGATTGATGTCGCACATTTCCTCAAAATTTACGCTGATTCCTTGAAATCCCTTCCACACCGAATCACAGTTTTTTACCTTGCTGTGATCGGACAATTAATAGTATGTCGATCCATAAGAGATGCAGAAAGGGTTTTAGAATCCATTCTTCTTGTGTGTTTGTCCGAGACAGAGGGATTATTGCCAGATGGCAGGGAATGTGATAACGAAAATGCTAAAATATTTCTTAAAAAGCTAATTTCCGAGGAAAATGTAAGTTAACTCATTTTAGTTATAAATTTAAGTATCCCCGCTCCAAAATTGTTTTTTGTTATTTTATGTTGTACCAGTAATAGCGTATAGACTAGTGATAAAGTGTGTACCGGATGATTCCTCGCTTACATCTCAGTGATTTGGGTAGCGGACCGTCAGAGCACATTGTTGCATATCTATATATATACCAGGGTGCTCCTTATTTGGGGTGTTCTTGAAATTTTCTGCGGACAAGGCGGAAAAAGTTGGCAAATAAATTTTAAAAAAAGTACGCAAAACTTGAAGTCTGTAGGTCAACTCAAAGTACTGCCCACAAGGCAGTGAATTTTCCCATTTAATTTACAGAAAAGCTCGGGCTCAATGCATTATTTTTTTTCTCTGCCTTAATAGTGCTTCGAAAAATCTGGAATTTGGCATACGTCTACCCTATAATCATAGGTATTCCACAAAAAATTGGGCGATTTTCAGCGATAAAAGTTTCGAAGATCCAGAACGTAAAAATTGTGATTTTCGACTTCGAAAAACAAGTTTGACGTTCTGGAACTTCGAATCTTTTATCGCTGAAAATCGCATAATTTTTTGTGGATTACCTATGATCATAGGGTAGACGTATGCCAAATTTCCGATTTTTCGGAGCACTATTAGGGCAGAGAAAAAAAAATAATGCATTGAGCCCGAGTTCCTATGTAAATTAAATGAGAAAATTTACTGCCCTGTGGGCCGTACTTTGAGTTGACCTACAGACTTCAAGTTTTGCGTACTGTTTTTTAAATTTATTTGCTAACTTTTTCCGCCTTGTCCGCAGAAAATTTCAAGAACACCCCAAATAAGGATCACCCTAATATACAGGGTGTATCACCTCATGTGTTCAGAATGGGAGGGACTTAGTCGACGCGAAGCCGCGCCCTTATAGCCAATCAACAAGCATGAGGTTTTCGTAGACCGAAATCACTGTGATTTGAACGAGGAATCGCCCGGTATAATCTCTAGGATTCAATGAAAGTAGTATAAACAATTAATCATTTAGGTACTACATATTATTTGGATGATGATTTTATCTCGGATTTTATATCCGGCTGAAGAAATATTTATGAACCACAATGTGTTTCAAGTCAAATCTCATGCATTAGAATCGATTAGAATACTAGAAAAAAGTTTTGTGCAAGCCGAAATTTGTCCCTCATTCATAACTATGGCAATACTTTATCTGAGCTTGATATCAATAGATCCTCCATCCACAAACTTATTTTTCACACCTACCTGCCAGTACGTTAAGCTGTGCCTTTAAGAATCCAGTTTGCAGACGGAGGGTTAGTAAAACTATCTAACTTTTCTCCGATTCATGAACATGCTTCAAATTTTTGTTCTGCTCTGAAATAGTTTCAGTTCATAAATATTTTGGTCAAATAGTAACATATGCAAATTGTTCAGTGTAATGTACATAATTGATTTGCAGAATACTCAATTACATTTGCAGGCACAAGTTTTTGACACGGAGGATGTACTGCAATCCAACTTGAAAGATTTCTACGTTCGCGATGCAAATGAAGATCAAGATGATGAGGAATGTGAAGTAATTGAAAGCAATTTGAATGAATGGAAGAAATGGGGAAACAGAATGGAAAGACGCATTAGTCTGACCACTCAGACTCAAATTGGGGACAGAGATAATGCCCATTATTTTCCCCCATTGGCCAAAAAATTAATGAAGGATATCGGGAATATCCCACTTTGGTCGTGTTTGGTCCAGGGCAGATTTGGATACGGACGAATTCCAGCATCAAGTGCGCCAGTCGAAAGCGAATTCAATAAAGTTAAGACATGCCTTCTGAAGAACGAGACATTGCCAATCAGAGTTGATAGGTTCTTGAATCTCCATGTCAAGTACATGAGTGGGCGCATGAAATTGATCGGTGCGAAACTCATCGATAATCAAGATTTGACTAGTGACAATAGCGAGCATGATCCTGACCGAATGGAGTTTATCAGAAACGAAGTGGATACTTCTTTTACCCCGTGCATACCGGAGTTGTCCGCCGAAAATTTAACGGAAGTAGCCGATGACTGCAACAGTTATTGTGAGTCCCTTGGCAACGATGATGACAAGGAAAACGAGAACACCTCTGGTATACAACAACAAGCAGCAAATATACTTCCTATACAAGTAGAATGTCCTGCTTGTCGGAACAATGATAAACCAGGTGATGCACATAAATGTATAATATGCAAAGCATCAGTACATGCACTCGACTCGTGCTCCATCGCAGTAACTGACTCAGATGAAGGATATGGGCAAAAAAGAGTTTGCTTATCCTGTCATTCCACACAGAGTGTCCCCTTGATTCTTGCGACTCGCAATGAAGAGAATTGGGGTGGCCTTACTCTCAAAAATAGGAGCAGAAATAAAAAACTAAAAACATCGAAATACTTGGGAAATGAAAAGCACAAAATTAAGGAGAAATTGCAATTCGGAAAAAACAAGAAACTTTTGATTATCAAAAATGGCAGCCACGAATCTTTACGCGCACTTAGCGTCGATGGGATGAAAATCTTTGTGATTTACACTTGTCCATTTGATAGCATTTACCAAATCGTCCTAGCAGCATTTTGTGATAGACCTCATCTACGACCAATGGTAATCACATTTTTGAGAAAAAACTAACTTATTTTCTTCAATTTGGTTAATCATTGTAACCCACGGCGAGATTGGAAAAAAAAACGTATAAAAATTCATTTTGCTTTTCAATTGCCATCAATATTATAGCAGTTCATTTGTCAATAAAAATGTACCTATTCATTGTCTAGGTTGAAGAAGAAGAAACTCAGGCTGACTTATTCCATATGGCATGCGACGTTCTAGACAATGGCTTAAGAGCTTCCTCTTATTTAAACCGTGCGAGACTTCTATACAATTTATTACCAGCCGAAGCTGGAGCTAACGGATCGTTTATTGTAAATTGCGCGATGGGGATTCCCACATTAGCTCGTAAACTATTTAGGAATGTCCCAAGTTTCACTGAATGTATAACCTGTGGCAGTGGATGTGCGCCAAAGCACAGTTTCCGGGTGGTACCGATAGTCGACAGAACTGCTCTATATGGAGAGACTCTTGATGTATTGGAAATTTTAAAATTGCCACGAGTACCTGCATGTCATACAATTGATTGTGATGGATCTACGTCAACTAGTCTTTCCGCAATCGGTAAGCTTATTTTCCAAGGTTGTTTCATCCTCTAGTCCATCACAAAAGAGACCTAGCGAAGCTAGTTGAGAACTAGAATGAGCGATCATTTTTTGGCTGTTAAAACTTGGTTTTCCTGTCACTTATTAATTTCTGTGCTTGTCTGCAGAACATGAGCATGTTTATGATCGTTGAACGAACCTACAGAAAAGTATTATAGATCGACAAGTGTTTTCCCAGACTGACGTTGATTATAACTAGACGAATGATACACATTCTCATATTGCGTAGCGTTCACCAATAATACTGTACAGAAAAGATTCAATCTCTGCAAATGGTTTGAAATATTCCGACTTTAGGTAACAATTTTTGTTTCTATTCCAGGAAACATCGTAATTTTTGAGGTATCCACTGATGCAGAAGATACTCAGAGCCCTATCAAGTTGCAAGACCTACCAAAACGGTTTCAAAATCCATTACCTTCGGATAATCATTCCTTTGATCTCATCGGTGTTGTTCACGAGATCATACCACCAGAGACCAGAAAAAAACCGGACAAATCAGAAATTGGTCATTACACGGCTTATTGCTTACGAGGAGGTGGCATATGGGAAGAATATGATGATAATAAGAAAAAAGAAAGAAAAAGGGGAGACAGGACCGAAGTCAATCCTGCATTACTTTTTTACGTCAAATCGAGCAAATAAGATAGTGCCATTGTTATTTTAATTAATCTTAAGTAAAACTTATTTTTTAACGCGCCGCTATACTTACCTCGTAACCAGATCGTGCAATTGTTATTTTGATTAATCTTAGGTGAAACTTATTTCTTAACGCGCCGCTATACTTACCTCGTAACCAGATCGTGCAATTGTTATTTTGATTAATCTTAGGTGAAACTTATTTCTTAACGCGCCGCTATACTTACCTCGTAACCAGATCGTGCAATTGTTATTTTGATTAATCTTAGGTAAAACTTATTTCTTAACGCGCCGCTATACTTACCTCGTAACCAGATCGTGCAATTGTTATTTTGATTAATCTTAGGTGAAACTTATTTCTTAACGCGCCGCTATACTTACCTCGTAACCAGATCGTGCAATTGTTATTTTGATTAATCTTAGGTAAAACTTATTTCTTAACGCGCCGCTATACTTACCTCGTAACCAGATCGTGCAATTGTTATTTTGATTAATCTTAGGTAAAACTTATTTCTTAACGCGCCGCTATACTTACCTCGTAACCAGATCGTGCAATTGTTATTTTGATTAATCTTAGGTAAAACTTATTTCTTAACGCGCCGCTATACTTACCTCGTAACAAGATTATAAGCAATTGTGATACCAAATATGATTAAATAAAACTCATTTTTCAAGTTTCCTCTATACTTGATTCTTCATACTTGTATCCATACATATAGCCTAGTAGACCGAAACGAATGAGAACTAATTGAATGAGTTGAAAACGGGATTAACTATGTGAATTAAAACAAATTGGGAGATTATAACGGTTTCCACGATTTTTACACAGAAATTTGAATAATTATCAATACAATTATCAATACAATTTCTCCAGACTCGATGCTCCATCAATTTTTTCTGTAGAAGTTGTGATCACTCAAACAGAGGGGCCAAACCTTTTTGCGCCGACAGTAGATTTGTATTCGGAACACATTCATCAGAAGTTGATTTATTGAATAACTGGCGTCTTACAGCACTGATGGGATGATAAAAATGTGGAGTTATTCATAAACTTTTAAGGAATATGAGCCGATCGAAAACCACCTTGTTAGATCACGATTCAGATATTATGAGAGACCGTCGGGGATTATCAAATTGTCTAGATGTTTCTAGTTGTTTCTAGTGAGTGACTAAAGTGCTTCTGCAGATTACTGCCCATAATATAGCACCTGTTTTGTGTTGGTATCCCTGCTGTGCCACACCCACAGGAAGTCACAGTATATATATATACAGTGAAACTTCACATATCTCACATAATGCCGGGACAATGTAGGAATATGTGAAGGACCAATGACGAACCTGCGTTAGGCCGGTCGTTTGTTTTTTTCTTCTTTTTTTTTTTCTATGTAAGATATGTGAAGGTAAGATATGTAAGGTTTCACTGTATATAACTATGCGGCGTTCGAGCGACAGGAGTGCAGTGTCCGTGGAGGCAAGGGGGTTCTGGGAGAGTGGCACCGATGTCGATCGGCAGCGATTAATGAGCGATTAATTCACGCGTCGATGGAACGGAGAATTTCGAGTCGTCGAGAAAACAGTTTGATTATTATGTCTCGGGGGTGGAATGTATGGGAAGGGGGTGGTTCCGGGAGAGTGTGACCGATGTCTATCGGCAGCGATTAATGAGCGATTAATTCACGCGTCGATGGAACGGAGAATTTCGAGTCGTCGAGAAAACAGTTTGATTATTATGTCTCGGGGGTGGAATGTATGGGAAGGGGGTGGTTCCGGGAGAGTGTGACCGATGTCAATCGGCAGCGATTAATGAGCGATTAATTCACGCGTCGATGGAACGGAGAATTTCGAGTCGTCGAGAAAACAGTTTGATTATTATGTCTCGGGGGTGGAATGTATGGGAAGGGGGTGGTTCCGGGAGAGTGTGACCGATGTCAATCGGCAGCGATTAATGAGCGATTAATTCACGCGTCGATGGAACGGAGAATTTCGAGTCGTCGAGAAAACAGTTTGATTATTATGTCTCGGGGGTGGAATGTATGGGATGGGGGTGGTTCCGGGAGAGTGTGACCGATGTCAATCGGCAGCGATTAATGAGCGATTAATTCACGCGTCGATGGAACGGAGAATTTCGAGTCGTCGAGAAAACAGTTTGATTATTGTGTCTCGGGGGTGGAATGTATGGGAAGGGGGTGGTTCCGGGAGAGTGTGACCGATGTCAATCGGCAGCGATTAATGAGCGATTAATTCACGCGTCGATGGAACGGAGAATTTCGAGTCGTCGAGAAAACAGTTTGATTATTATGTCTCGGGGGTGGAATGTATGGGATGGGGGTGGTTCCGGGAGAGTGTGATCGATGTCAATCGCCAGCGATTAATGAGCGATTAATTCACGCGTCGATGGAACGGAGAATTTCGAGTCGCCGAGAAAACAGTTTGATTATTATGTCTCGGGGGTGGAATGTATGGGATGGGGGTGGTTCCGGGAGAGTGTGACCGATGTCAATCGCCAGCGATTAATGAGCGAATAATTTTCGCAGCGTTTCTACATCAAATTTGCGAATGAACTGAAAGTTATGTACGATTAGTGCCTGGGGTCGGAATATTAAGGGTTGGGGTGATTTCCGAGGGTGGAAACTTATGTCAATCGACAGCGATTAATAAGCGAATAAATCGTGCATTAAATATTTCTTTTCAACTATTCATTTTCGGCATTTTCACGATGTGCCAATGCCAGCCTAATATTAAGCTGGGTCTGCCACGTTTTTTTCGAAAACGGTAGTAGCGAAAAAAAAATTTTTTTCGCAATTAAAAAGCAATCAATTAGCGAGTAATTTTCGCATTTGTTTTTAATTGTTCTGCTGCATTGGCATTGCCAGCTTAACGGAGGTTATTATTTTAAACAGTCCAGCGATTGAGGCTTGATTACTCCAAAGCGGCTCGCTTTTACGCAAATTTATTATTAATTTATTATTCGAAGATATAAAGCCTATATGCGGGGGTTAACCCTGAACTTGGAGGTGAACCCTGAAAACGGGGGTTAACCCTGAACTTGGAGGTGAACCCTGAAAACGGGGGTTTACCCTGAACTTGGAGGTAAACCCTCGATCAAGGGGTACGAATTTACCCCATCCCGGTTGGGGGTAATTTTGAGGTTCAATTTGGGGGTAAATCTGGGGGTAAATCTCGGGGTTTTTTCCGTGAGGGTACTTAGGCATGGCAAGCATGACTACAATACTATCATCGAGAACGAGACGTACAATACAATTCTCATCGACGTTCAACAAAAGGTTTTACTTTTTGTTTAGATTCCAAAGTAGTTATTGACCTTATGTCGCTGTCTCATTTAATTCCACCGAAAAAAATGGTAAGGACCAAGAATAAATATTGGAAGCTATCAATTTCCAATTCAGAGGACAGCGTGATAAAACATGTACTAGTTAGTTTTTCTCATTATATATTATATTTGAAACATGTTAATTGTTATATTCTATTTTCAATGTATCATTATTTTCATGACTGTTACAGCTTCCTGGAGATGTAACAAGAATACGAGAGCAAGTAATTACAACAAATAAAGAGTTAAATATTTCTGTTCAGCCATACGTCATAGTAATTGGACCCAATTTAATGGAAATCAATAACTCGTACGTTTGCATCGACGATATTTTATACAGTACATTCTCAACATTAGAAGCTGTCGATGTTTGCTTTAAAGCATTCCATGCTCTGCAAACAAAATATCCAGTCGCTAGTGAACACTTATGGATACTACTCCAAAAAGGTATCTACCAATTTTCTACAAAGTGGGACTCTACCATCCCGGCCATCGAACATATAGTACACAAGTTAGTAAATTCATGAGCTTCCGTGACACCGTCAACATGAATGTAAAAACCTTGATGTGATAGTTACGTGATATAACAGTATGACAAATATGTTACAAAGACTGACTTTTTAGGTACTCTATAGAACAAGTATGTTTAGAATTAGTGAATAGCTTTTCATCTGTTTAAGTGCCTAGTTTTCTAGTCTACTCTAGTTCATAATCATCATGTTATCGTGTTTTTTTTTTTTTTGTACAAGTTCTTTTCTATCCATGGCATATGTAATGATACATATGAAGCTCAAGCACAAATTGCTTATGTAAGCTTGATGAAATGGATTCTGAGCCGGATGTGTTCGACAATTGAAGAAACAGCCAATCAGCGCCCTGCATTTTTGTGATCCAGAGCGCCAATTGGCTGTTTCTAGAATTGTCAAACACATCCGGCTCAGAATCCATTACGTTTAATGTACTCTGAAGTTGCCTGCAATTTCAAAAATTGTTTATCTCCTCACAATAGTGTATACTCGTTGAAACGGCATATAGAATATCGGCACATCAACTCTCCTAGGCATTTTAAAACAAACATCTTTACGCACAAACAAAAATTAGAAGGCCCAAGTAACATTACCCTGCAACCTTGCAATGCATTTGTGGATATTCTCTCAGAAACATCAGTAACGAGAAATGGGTGAGGTACGAATTTCCGAAAGATCGAAAAGTCGATGGGTCGAGATCCCGAAAGCCAAATCATCGGATATGAGAGATATAGAACGGCCGTAATTACGAAAGTCTATCGAACAGACAAAACAACAATTCCGAAGACGTGAGAGCAAAAACAAATCTCATTGCGAAAATCAATCTTTAGAATAGGCAAGATTGCGAGTGACGAAATATCGTACTGGGCAAAATGATGAACGGTCTAAAAGCCGAGCGTTCTAATTTCAGCATAGTACACTGACAAAATCTAACCGTACTGGTTACCGTTGAAATTTATTTTTCTAGAATCAGCTGACTCTTTACTGTTAAAACAGTAGTCACAGCGCCGTCTACCGTATTCATTGCGGTGAATCCGCGCAGTCTCTCGTCAGTGAACATTACTGTTGGTAAGGGTCATGTTTACGCCGATCTACCGTACTTAGTCCGCTTTCGTCCATAGTACTGAGTACGGTGAAAAATAGGAACCTGTGCGTCGGCTCTCAGTATTGGTTGTGGTTGATTTCCTTAATAACAGCCATTAATGACCCTAATGGTCGGAATCAAGAAAAATTATCATACAATATTGCATCAATTGCAATTAGGGTCCATTTTCTATAAGTTTAAGTTAATGAAGTATTAGTAAAATTGAAAAAAAAGATTAACGAATAATGTTTATGTGCCATAGGCCCGAAAAACCACGATTCTAACCTCGCTTCACTCGGTTTGAACGCGGTCTTTGGCCTGGACACATAAAATTGTATATGAGTCAGATCACGTCAAGTGGACCCCCCATTTTCCACTTGATCATGGAATACTTGCTAAAATATATTAATCGAAAGTAGTCATCACTAATAATCATCCCTTAGAATAGTTTTTGAAAATTTTGAAATTAACAACAATTTTTTTTACCATGAAAATTTTCGGTACTTTTAATTGAAAAATCAATTGTGAAACAACTGTTAAAGATAACTTAACGAAATTTTCAGAGCTTATAGTGAAGTATTTATAATTTCATAAAAAAATGTTAAAAAAAATTTATTTGTTCATTATCATACTTTTTATTAACGTTTAAATAAACAAATGAAAATTTTTATGACTTCTCAGTACGATAATCGATTTTTTTTTTTTTAGTTATACGCATTATACATTCAAGCTCCATATTCCGAAAGAAAATTTCACTGCCCGGCATTAGTTTAAATAATATATATTTTTATATTACGTAGCGACGAGCGGTGTCAGTGCAGCGCGCTGCCGAGCTTGGCTGCTCAGGCTATAAGTAGATCGCTGCATAGTACACAATTTAATTAAAAAAATTTACCATCCAAATTATTTCATCGAATTTTTTTTTTTTTAATTATATTTGAAATAATATAACAAATATTTTAACAAATAATTTTACATTTATTATCAAGGTATGTATCAAAAATTATATTTTAAAGTAAGTAATATTTTCAGATTAAAAAAAAAATGAGTTAATGCCGGGCAGTGAAATTTTCTTTCGGAATATGGAGCTTGAATGTATAACGCGTATAACTAAAAAAAAAAAAATCGATTATCGTACTGAGAAGTCATACAAATTTTCATTTGTTTATTTAAACGTTAATAAAAAGTATGATAATGAACAAATAAATTTTTTTTAACATTTTTTTATGAAATTATAAATACTTCACTATAAGCTCTGAAAATTTCGTTAAGTTATCTTTAACAGTTGTTTCACAATTGATTTTTCAATTAAAAGTACCGAAAATTTTCATTGTAAAAAAAATTGTTGTTAATTTCAAAATTTTCAAAAACTATTCTAAGGGATGATTATTAGTGATGACTACTTTCGATTAATATATTTTAGCAAGTATTCCATGATCAAGTGGAAAATGGGGGGTCCACTTGACGTGATCTGACTCATATGCATATACGGCCCATAAAGTATTTTCTGACGAATTTCATCATAATCCTCGACTTCGGCTCGGATTATAAACTCAAATTCGTCGGAAAATACTTAATCGGCCTAGTGACATAATGTACTATTGATGTTGGGATCAAATATTATCTCTAATGTGATTATGACACAAAAAACGACAAGACTGATAATTTTCTGGTACTTTTACTCTCCTTGAATACCCTTTATAATGTGAAGTCTAACCTTTGTTGTCGCATTTGATTCGCCCTTATATTTTTGGCAGCTATATTCCAAGGGAATCAAATTGTAATTCACGAAATATAAAAATGTTTTTAACGGTTTATTTTTGCATTATTTTATTCTGTTTTGTAATTAATTACAATGGTGCTAATTATATAAACTTATCACAATATTTTTGAATAATTATAGTTTTTGATTTTCGCATTTACACATCCGAAGAATTTTAGCAAAGAACTTGAACGAAATTAAATTGCTAATCGCAAAGTAGCACTAATATATTCAATAAAAACTCGCTTTCTACAATATATAGGGGAAGGGGAGGGCAAAACGGGGTACCTAGGGAAATACTAAAATTTTGTGAACGGAAATATGCCAAATTTTAATTTTTTTAGTTTTTATCAAATTTTTGGGGTACCCCATTTTGTCCGCCTACCCTTTTTTGCCCCCCCCCCCCCCCCTTGCCCTATTTGCGCGTGGTACACTAGAACTAAATCCACCTCTTGGGTATGTATAAATCACCATTACCTATTTTACAAATGCGTGATATCGAGCACATTTGTAAATCTTGTACTGTGAGCAACCGCCAAGAGTGATTATCCGATTGATAAGTAGCATGCAAGTAGTAAGCATGAAAATGATGGTCATGGTACACATATTCAGTTACATCTTTGGCTACAATGAACACACCTTTTTCATTTGAAAAAATCACCTGGACAACAAGCATGTTCACTCCAATTTCGGCGGGGAACGCAAGAACAACATTTTGACATATTGTTCGGTTTCTTAATGTCAGTGAATTTATGAATGATAACCTGTCGTTCGGCTCAACTGATAGGAATCGCGAATACAATTGAAAATCGAGGAGCTCTCTAGCTATTCCAGATTTCGTTTGACCAAGCTCGTAAAACTTCGATGGTACTGCGCGAACATTGCGATTGCTCATTTGCAATTGACATTTGATTGCCATTGTCATACATGGGTTAATTCGATTGCGTGATACGTAAGTATTTGTTTTCAAGTCTTTATTTTTGCTTTCGCACCTCATTGTAGACATATTGCGAAACGGACCGAAACGTCGCATAGTATCGGCGTAATGGAGTAATTGGTGATGTTTCGGCTTTAGATGACCCGGAAACAACTCGTGCAACAAAACCAGATATTCGTGAACAATGTTTTGAAGGTGCACAGTCAAACTGTATTGGACACATGAAGCTGATGTTATATCATAGATTTCTTTCAAAAGAGCAAGGACTTTCCACATACGATTGCCTTCAGGAACGAATTCACCGATTAAAACTCCGATATTTCTCAAGAAACATTGCGCTTCACTTGCTGACATTTTTATATGTTTATTTTTTACTTGATTGTCACTGACTGGTCGAGGCTTGTTTTGTTTTTCATCTAATCCATAGAAAAGAGAGCTTATCCTGTCATTCAACTGGGCCAAAGTGAAAAATGTATCACTCTTTATGTAGCAGTGCAGAATAACCCCTGAATCGTATTCCAAAACCCCTTCCAAAATATCATGCATTGGATCTACAGTGAGGAGGTCAAGAGTCGAAGTCGATTTAAGGTCAATTGTTGCTGGAATGCTTACGATTCCTGATGATTTTGGGTCGTCCTCTTGCAAATGTTTTTCATAATTTTCTGGCGTGCGCATTTAACATTGGGATAGGGTCAGAACAGAGTTTATACTTTTACTACTCACCAAACAAAACCGGCACGGAAAATTGGAAGAAAAATTAACCTGGTATCCTAAAAGCGGATTCATGGCCAGATTATCACCAATTACTCCTGCCAGTGCAAAGTAAACAGTTTTATGGCCATGAGAAGTCTCAATAGTGATTCCCATCTCGCGCAAAAAATTCAGCTCGGCCGAAGCTTTAGAAAAAAATTTATAGAAAGGAATGTCTTTTACGTCGCCAGATTTATACAAGCAAAGCAGAAAAATATTTTCTGTTTTTTATTGCATTTCAGGCGGTAGGCATGGAATGATGATATAAACCGCCCCGACTTTGCCAAGACCTCTGTGACTACCAAGAGGATTATTTGTTTCAAGGTCGTCTTGGTACATGAAAATCGGTAAAACAGTTTTGTCTCCGAACTGCATTTTTTTCTCTTTCCAAGCATCGGCTTGAAGAACATTAGAGAGCAAAACCTGGTCCTTCTCTATTTCTTTTATGTGAGCCATAACATTGTCATAACACCCTGGGAGTTCTAGAAATTGTTTCAGAGTTCTTCTTAGAGGAAGAAATTGAATCGTTACTGGTTTTTTTATGTGTTTGTCTCCAGTTGGCGTACTGACAATACTATCTCTTGCACCGATTTCGATTTCTTCAGGAAGAATCAGATTCCGATGGCTTTTCAAATACTCGAAACACTGAGTTTCTGTTTGGAATTTTTCGAACGGTTTTCGCATATTTTCAAACATGGCTTTATATGCAGCAATATTGCCAGAATTTTCACCCATAAATTCTAATCTTGTGAGTATTTGTTCAATAAATCGTGTTATCGCTGGGTCTTGCAAATAAGAATCGAACAAGCCTGTAATTGTTTCTACACGGGACCGAGTGAAATCGAGAAACGAATACAACTGACTAACGATATCGGCTGCTGCGCCATCCAAAGAATTATAAAACTTCGAAGGATCCATTGTCACAATAAGAATTTTACTTATCAAGAAGACTGATATCACAAATATTGATACATTAGGATGATATCACAAATTTTCCTTAGTGTGGAAAAGAGTGGAAATATGAGATATTCGTTACTTCAAAAAGAGTTCAAGAGATATCTTTCAGTACTTAACATTCAAGTCTCTTTCGAAAAAAGTCAACATTTTGTTCACTTGAACATATGACTTCGTGCCTGGCAATCGAAACCAAACTGTTTGCAGCAGTGGCCAAATGTACAAAAGAGACTTCGGGAATGAAAAATGGTATGTAGCGTAGCTCCTGAAAGCAATGGAGAAGGCTTCGAAAATTGTTTCTGTCTCGAAACGAACACTGCCTATTATGCAATAATAGGCTGCTGGAGATTGAATCTCACCGACAATCGCAATGAACGGAAAAACTGGCTGCTTTTGAGTCATGTAATGGTCGATCTTCTTCGTTAGAATCTCATCTACATCCGACTCGTTCTGTAAATAGATTCATGGATATGTACCCTCATATTTTTGCAAAAACACTTACAGTCGAGTTTATTATACATACTGGCACATGAACAATGAAGGCTTCTGTGGCTTCAACTCTTGCGAGTCTCTTTTCTTGTGACTCTGTCTTTCGACTTTTGGCTGGTGGTCTGCTTGGGATGTTTTTTGACTTTACAGCTGAAGGCAGCAACATCAAAATTGTCTCAATTTTCCGGTCTGAAAATTATTTATGATGCAAAGATTCCTGCAATGACACTGTTCGTCATTAAATGGCATATGTATGTTAACTTTATAAGTGCGATACCTGTAGCTAATCTTGGTAAAGTGTCCAAAAGATTTTTATCCTCCTCGTTTTCAAAATATTTTGAAGCCAGAAATTTTTCTACAGTTGGTTGAATCTCTTGCCAAGTTAATTCAATATTTGAGTTGTAATCAGGAAATTTCGTTTTGAAATCAATGTCAATCTGAAATACAGAAAAAATGCAATTATTCATCAAATTATTGCTAAATTGCTAAATATTTTATAAGTAATTACTAATTCGTTTCCCTGGGCAGAGCGAAGACATGGGAAAGACTCGAAATGCCAGTTTGGATTTCCATTGCTTTTTTTAAAAAGCTCTCTCCTTGCTCCGACCGTATCAATCCAACACGAGTTCACTTTCTCCCACGGCTCTGTATGATCTTTTAGAAATTGTATTTTTGCGTCAATCGAATCATCTAAAAGTGAAAAATACAAAAGAATAAGTGGTCTCACAAAATGAGTTTTTGCTTCAAACAGAGTAGAATTAGCACTTTTTATACCTTGAGTATGAAGATACTATATTGCCACTTTCATAAAAAATACCTATATAAGCTAACATGCTACTGCAGCTGTTTTTTCTGATTGTGTAAATTACAACACGGCAACGGTATTGACTGTTTGAGCTTCAGTCATTCTTTCCAAATGCAATATAATACGTACCATCAGTAGTAAGATTTTCGACAGTTTGACTGATTCTTTTCCCGACTACAGCAAGGCCGTCTTGTATCATGCACTTTCTTTTATAATCAATTCGGGAAACAAATTTTCCTGCAGCTGGTACACTGCCCAACTTAGTGGTGTGAGATGCTACGTAGTACGTGTTGGCTCTTTCACCAAACGTAATCTCAATTTCTTTTGCAAGCTGCCCCAAAATGGGGGAAGGAATTCTGTACAGACAAATTCTCAATGAGTTCTTTATAAGATAGCCCTGACAACACAAGCGTGAATTAAGCGTTTCGTACTGAAGTTTCTTCAAAGGGCTGTTCAATGAAACGTTTTCTTTCTTCATTAAAATAAGTAATTCGCGATCAATAACAAGGTCACACAATTTCTCTTGTTTAGCCGAATTCAAAGTTTTATTCGTTTCATAGTGGCTTAAAATCGAAAGGCCTTCAAAACTTCTTCCCAAAAAGGTCTTTAAGTCTTCTCTTTGGGAGTAGTAGTTAAGGCCGTTGTAATCATTCAATGATTGATGGCATTGGCTACAAACAACGTCGAAAGACGATAATCTAGCAGGAAGGGTTATAACTGATCCATTATTATTTGGAGCATAATTTACTTCTTGCTCACATTCTTCAACTGACTGGACTCCTGACATTTTTACAAACCCTATATCAGAATTAAAAAACGGTACATATTGAAATAAATATACGAATCCATATCAAACAAATTTAAATATAGAGAGATCGATTTAAAAATTTTTGAAACAATGCTATATAAACTTAAATTCTTTATTTTGTATTTCGCAATTTCATATTTTCGCATTCGAGAAGAAAATATTACTGTATTTGAAAACTTTGCATTCGGCAAATCTCAAATTTCAAGTTTTTTTTTGTATATCACAGGACATAAATATTCTTGATGAACAATTTAAATACTAATTATTTCGAAACGTGCAAAAACGTGCGAGATACGATAAATGCTTTCGATTGTTAGCAGAGAAACAACTGTTTTTATGATTATCCTACACGACGCTACGTTGGTGACGAGGTTATATACATGGGAAAAATGAAGGAAATAATCTTACCTTTTATTAACAGCCAATCTTCATCAAATTTAAACCATAGCACTGGCGAAATCTCGAACTTTGAAAAAAAATACGCATTGACAGTGCATCAAATAGCATTGATTTCGTTAATCAACGCTTGTATAATAATGACAATGTTACAAGCGTTGCTATAATGGATGCTCAAAATCTACCAAGCCAAAATCAGCTGATCTATCCGATTGAGACATGTCATTAAGCGCTCTTGTGGCGGCCTCTCACAGGAAACAATGCAGAGAGTCACCGCAAACGTTCAGATTTTTCACCGTACTCAGTGCGGTCACAAAACGTAGACAGAACTGTGGCCCCCGTGTACATTACCCTTACTAGCAGTAATGTTTACGTACGGCTGACCACGGTTATTCACCGTACTGAGTACGTTGTAAACAGTAATATTTACAGTGGGCCCCGTTGTCTCTACTGTACCAACATTGAAGAATACGTTCAATTGGAAAATAAAAATTTTAACAGTAATCAGTGCGGTTAAACCCCACGATCAACGCGCTAACTTTTTTTCAGTGTACTTATCAAGAAAATTGAGGAATTTCGAAATTCAAAGAAGCAAATGGTCAAAATGCCGAAAATTAAAAATTCCGAAAGGCACTTACACAGAAGTGTTGAAGAATCTTTTGAGGAAAATAATACAATCGGATTTGAAAAACTATATCGGCTTTATTTCTATTTTGAAACACAACGCTACGGTGCTTGCTTACAGACTAAGGATATAACAGAGCGGATACCTGAATACAAAAACATACACAGGACTATGGTCTCCCCGCTCTATCCGTTAATATCCATGAGTATCTACAGTATTTAAATCGCTCATATAATCTCAACACTCCCTCTCGATTTATACTGTAGCTGTATGACCTGTTACATTAGTATTATATTAGTATATTCCATAACAAATTCTGAAACCTTGAAACTTTGTATTAACTAGCGCTTTTGTTAATGTATCTGCTAATTGGTTCTTTGTTGAAATATATTGTACGTCAATTTCTCCATTTTTCTGTTTCTCACATGTAAAGAAAAATTGTACCTCAATGTGCTTAGTACTTTTGATCGATTCTGGAGTTTTAACTATTGTTATCGCTCGCTGATTGTCACAGTACAATACAGTTTTCTCTTTCTGTTTACAATATACATCCCCTAATAACCGTCTTAGCCAGATTACTTCTTTTGTGACTGAGCAAAGAGCAATAAATTCTGCTTCAGTCGTAGACGTTGCGGTTACACCTTGTTTCTTTGAGCTCCAACTAACTGGACCCGAATTTAAAAAACATACCCATCCTGTCGTGCTTCTTCTATCATTCATATCTCCTGCAAAGTCTGCATCGCTATAGGCACTTAGTATTGTTTTTTCTGAACCCAAATCGTAAGTGATTCCATAATTAGACGTACCCTTTAAATACTTAAAAACTCTTTGTACTCCATGCCAATGTTCAATCATTGGGTTTTCTAAGAATCTACTCAAAACGCCGATGATATAACAGATATCAGGTCTTGTAGTTATCATAAGGTACATCAAGGATCCTATAGCTTGCCTATAAGGGAAAACATTTTTATCTTTTGAGTTTTCAGTATTTTTGGTAAACTTGGTTCCTGGATCGGCAGTAGTGGAGACAGGTGAGCAATTTTCGTGATTGAATCTTTTCAATATTTCATTTGTATAACTTTGCTGGTGTATTTTCATTTTTCCGTCGTCTCCACTTCTCTCAATCTGTAGACCAACGAAAAATTCTGCTTTGGAATGAGTTATCTGAAACTCCTCATTTAAACTATCTAGCAAAACACTCATTTCAAACTCATTCTTTCCACACAATAACCCATCATCGACATGAATTGCTAAGAACAAATCTTTCACTTTATCTACAAAAATGCATGGGTCAGCCTTCGACTGCTGAAAACCTCGATGCACTAAGAAATCAACAATTTTTTTATTCCACTGTCGTGACGCTTGTTTAAGTCCATAAAGATTTTTTTGTAACACCTGCATGGGAAGTTCGACTTCGCGCGCCGTAAAAAGTGCGCGAAGCGGCCGATTCGCCAACAAATCCAAAACTGTTAGGTAATGTCGTAAAACTGTTAGGTAATGTATATTACGATACAGTTTTGCGAGCAAAACAAGTGTAACCATCACCATCGGACGTGAAGAGTAGTACCTATGATCACGTGCGCTGCCCTGCAGCAACCTTCAGATTGAGCAACCGCTTCCGAGATTGGAAAAAAAAAAAAGAAAAAGAAACAAAAAAGAACAAAATAACAACCGCTTCTGAGAGTTTAGGGGTTATAGGTTGTGTGTGTTGCTATAGATATAAGGTGTTTTACGGACAAAAAGAGAGAAAATGAGTGATCCCGCAAAAAGTGATTTCGACGATTTTATACCAGCTGAACTTCTTGAAGAGGCTAAAGGTGTAACGGAAGATTTATTGCCGGAGAAATCCAAAAAAAAATACACAGCCGTGTACAATGACTTCAAGGCCTGGAGAAGAACCAAAAACACCAATTCGTTCGACGAAGTGGTGTTGCTTGTATATTTTAAAGAACTGGACGCAAAAATGAAACCATCAACCCTATGGGCTCGCTACTCAATGCTTAGACTGACGATAAAGGTCTACGACAAAATAGACATTAGTAAATACGGAAGTCTGAACGCTTTTTTAAAAAAAAAATCTTGTGGATTCAAGAGCACAAAATCGAAAGTTTTCGCACCAGAAGAAGTGAAGAAATTTTTCACGGAGGCTCCAGATAGCGAGTTCTTAGCGACAAAAGTAAATATCCTGCAACACATTTATTAATCATCAATTAGCTGATCGTTAATTATCCGAATCGTCGATTATCCGAATGATGATTAGATGTATTCAATTCTGAATTAGTTCGGTTGATTCACGCTCTCCATTCACAGTAACTTTTACTATATTATATACAACTATGTTTTTGCAGGTCGCTTGCGTCCTTGGGATTACTGGCGCCTGCAGAAGACATGAACTCTGCGATATGACTATTACTGATATGGAGGATCGTGGCAACATGCTCGTAGTTCGTATTCCAAAGACGAAAACGAATATTCAGCGATCATTCACAGTGATTGACGAGTTCTACCATATTTATAAGAAGTACGCAGCTCTGCGACCGACAAATTCAAAGTCCAATCGATTCTTTTTGAATTATCGGAATGGAAAGTGCACGCAACAAATGATTGGCATCAATAAATTTGGTAGCATGCCGAAGCAAATTGCCACGTTTTTAAACTTGCCAGAGCCAGAAAAGTACACAGGTCATAGTTTTCGTCGGACGTCAGCAACACTACTAGCTGACTCTGGAGCTGACATCACGACACTAAAACGTCATGGTGGGTGGACTTCTGACAGAGTTGCAGAAGGGTATATCGAGGATTCGGAGAACAACAAGAAGAAAATCTGCAAACGCATCACAGAATCGGTTATGTTGACAGAAACTACTTCGAAAGAAAATCGTGATTTGAATATACCTGCAACGATTACTAGTTCATCAACGCCAAAGGAGTCCAGTGACACAGGTTCAAATGAAGACGATTCAAAATCGTCTAGCAAAATTCTGACTGCTAACAAAGACTTTACTCTCCAACTGAATAATTGTACCAATTTTACTATTCACTACGTTCAAAAACAAGATTAGTTCTGAAATCTAGTAAGAAGAAAAGAGTACAAGCAAAGCTTGTTATAGTATTGACATAGTTTTATATTTTTGTACCTGAGTAGGTATACTATAAAAAAAGTGAATGAAAAAAAAAATGTGATGAACATGCCATTAAACGCGTTATTCAAATGATGGACTACATTTCTTCGTCCCCATCACTTTTGTTGACTTGTTTTTTTTTTAGAAGAAATAAGGGTGGTGGTCTAAGTTGGTAGTAATTCAATAAATATAATAAATATAACTGATTCAACAAATAAATATAAATAAAAACTTTGAAGCAAGTTATTTTTTCCTAACAAAGTGCGCAAGATTTGTTTTTTTTTTTTAGATCTTAGTCTCAACACGCTGACTATTCTTATTGTATCAAATGAAATTTATTTTTTCGGTACTCGGGGGGGTCCGCCCCCCGAACCCCCTGCCAGGGGCTTCGCCCCTGGAGCCCTCACAGGGGGTTAGTCTACTCAATGGTTTTTTAATATTTCATACAAATTACCAATGCTGTCGAATTTTTACAACTCGTTACACAAAAATACGTTTTTTTTGCGATTTTCATCGGTGCATTGTCCTATATTAACAATTTCTAGTGAGCGGCGGTTGGGTTCATTTGCTTTCTACTTTCTAGAGTCGAACTTCCCATCAGGTTTTACAAAAAATAGGATGTGTAACTTGTGCGGGTAGTTGGCGATGCCTGACTCGTGTGAATGCAGCACTCGTCTTCGGCTCGTGCTGCAAACTTCACACTCGTCAGGAATCGCCAACTTTCCGCACTCGTTACACAATATACTATTTTTCAACTCAGTGTGCGAATTTCGATTTCTCATGTCTGTTGGTAGTGTGCGAAGTTCCCGATTCACATCGGGATCTGGAGTAGATACATTCGCGCACTCAGTGTGCAAATGTATCTGGAGTATACTAGAAATTTGCACACTGAGTGTAGAAAATGGTTTACTCCGCACACTGTAAATAGTGTATGTGTAGAATATTGTCTGAAATACAGTATTCACATTCTCAGCTGGTTTTCGGTGACTGATAAAAATTATTTTAGAAATTATTTTTAAACAAAGAAAATTTTATTTTTTTACATATATTTTATTAGGTATTCATATACATATAATAGTATATTTCGATACAAGAGCGCAAAAGCAGCAATTCGCGCACGAGTGTGAGGCACGAACGAGCCCGAAGGCGAGCCGGAGGTAGCGAGTGAGGTGCCTTCACACGAGTAAGCGATATTGCTGCCTTGGGCTCGCGTATCGAACACTATTTTTCTCGATACCTGCAACGCAAGGTCCTCGTTTGCATGCCGTCTACGAGCACCCAAGCCGGTTTTAGCGTACCAGTGTGCAAAATCCCTTTGCGCACCGCGTAGCGGTGCGCAAAATATTTTGTACACCGGTGCGGCAAAAGTCTGCTTTCGGTGCGCGTAGACGGTGCGCAAAGGAGGACTTTGGGTGCATGTGTTAAGAAAATATAGTTTTCGCGCGACGTCGGAGCGGACTTTTTCATATGTTTATGTTTTCATTGTTCCGAGGAATTTGTATATTATTTTTATCCACATCTTTTCTATCAAACGTAATATAGTTTTCCTAAGAAAGTGCGCAGGATTCGTTTTTTTTCAGATTTTATTCTGAACACGTGGACTATTCTTATTGTATCAAATGAAATTTATTGTTTCGGTACTCGGGGGCTTCGCCCCCCGAACCCCCTACCAGGGGCTTCGCCCCTGGACCCCTCACAGGGGTTAGTCTGCTCAAATACTATTATGTGAAAAATAATAACATTTTATCGTTGCGCCCCTGGACCCCCTCCGCGCCCCGCTTCGCACTTATATATCGCGATATATGTATACTATACTATACTTCCCTCTTTACTCCAGTTTTTTGCAGGTTACGAATTTCTCACACTAAGTTGAAAAAAAAGTATACGACACGCGTGCGCGTACGTGATGCGCACTTGTATCGTAATGTACTATTCTTCAATAAGCACACACACTAACTTGTCTCGAAACCACTGGGCTATTCCATGTATATCTCTTCTTCGAGGTCTCCGTGCAGGAACGCCGTGTTGACATCAAACTGATACACTTCTAGGTTGTTGGCTGCTGCGATGGATAGCATGACGCGAACTGAACTGAATTTAACGACAGGGGAAAACGTTTCAGTGTACTCTGTACCTGCTGTTTGTGAACATCTCCTGGCCACCAAACGTGCCTTATGCTTGTCAATCTCGCCATTTGCCTTTAACTTCCTCTTAAAAACCCATCGATTCGTGATTACATTTTTCTCCTTTGGCCTTGGCACAAGAATTCATGTCTCATTTTTTTCGAGCGATTTCAGCTCGGCATCAATAGCTTCCAACCATTTATCTCTGTCGATGTTCTTCATAGCTTCTTCAATGTTGGTTGGTTCACTGCAGATCACGTATGCTTCTGCAATCTCAGCTTGTTCATCCCCTTGATCCCCATCTGGTCTATTCCTTCTTGGATATGGTGACCTTGGAATTGGAATTCGAGGATTTTTGTACTTTCTCTGCACATGTTCTGTTAAAACCGGTGGATCTATGTCATTATAATTTATTTCTTCTCCCTCTGGTGTCAATATTGCTTGTTTTTCAGAGGGTTGAATTTGTCCTTGGACGTTTGTCACGTCCTTGATTTCAATAATCTCATTGTTTTGTCTAGTTTCGTGAAAAATAACATCTCTTCTTATCATCACTTTTCTTGTAGTCGGATTGTACACTCTGTACGCCTTATTTCCACACTGTAGCCTATCATTTGGCATTTCACCGAGTTAACTTCCCATTTCGTTCGCTGTTCCTTGGGCACGTGGACATAACAATCGCATCTGAAAATCTTTAAATGCGATACCGAGGGTTTCTTGCCAAACCATTTCTCAAAAGGAGTTGATCCATTCAAAGTCTCTGACGCCGTCCTATTCTTAATGTATTGTAATGTGTTCGAAGTATTGCACCCAGCAGAACGACCGAATCACGACCATACGACCGCGCAAACAGGCCGCGCATCAGAAGACCGTGACTCGCAGCGATCAGAAGACCCTGACACGATGTCACATATCAGAAGACCCTAAATGACGTCACGTATCAGAAGACCCTGATAAAAATTACTATATAAGCTGCCACGCAGAGGCAGAAGGCAGCGATTCGTACTAAAGCAGTCGATCGACTCACATCGATTCTGTCAGAATGTCAGGTGTTAGGAGCTGGTGAAATAAAATCCTTTTCAGATTTGATAAAAGAATATCGAGACGTTTTTTATAAATTACCAGGCCGTGTAAGAATTTACGAACATAAACTCAACATTTACGAAGATCGACTTTTTGTCAGAAGATCATATCCTGTTCCAATTATGCTTGGAGAAAAAGTCAAACTTGAATTAGAGGTATGCTAAAACTAGGAGTAATAGAAAGATCTTACAGTGAATATGTAAATCCACTGGTCGTTGTAGCAAAAAAGTCTGGAGAAATTAGATTAGTATTAGACGCAAGGTTTATTAACAAGCTCATAATACCTGACCACGACTGTGCTCAATCGACTGAGGCCATATTCCAGAGATGCGGAAACTCTAAGTTTATGTCTAGTCTCGACCTTACGGCTAGCTTTTGGCAAATTTCTCTTCACAAAGATTCAAGAAAATATACCGCATTTATGCACGAAGCAAGGTAGAACATACCATTTCACGGTTACGCCATACGGCCTAAACACTAGCTTAGCTAGTTTAGTACGTACTCTGGACTTAGTCTTAAAGGATACTGAAAATTTTAGCGTCAATTTTGTTGACGACATTCTCTGTCTTTCTGATTCAGTCCCGTCCCATTTGGCTCACTTGGAGATATTATTTGTGACGTTTCGGAGATATAATATGACATTAAATTTCGAAAAATCAAAGTTTTTTTAGAGAGGAAATTGATTTCCTAGGCCATAAAATCACGAAAACAGGTATAATGCCTCAACCAGAAAAGGTGGAAGCGATTAAAAACTTTCCAACACCTAAAAATATTAAACAACTAAAAGGCTTTCTCGGCCTAACTAACTATTATAGTAAATTTACGAAATTGTACTCAGACGCAACAGTTCCATTATTAGCACTCATTAATAAGGAAGCCAAGTGGGATTGGACAGAAAAAATGAATGAACAGTTTCAATTAGTTAAAGATATTTTTTGCGAGGAGATGATAATTCATCACCCCGATCCAAATAAAAGATATTATTTGCAGTGCGTCGCAAGCAATTACGCGGTAGGTGCAGTTTTATACCAGTTATCAGACAACGACGAAGAACAAGTAGTTGGATTCGCAAGTCGAACCACGAGGGGAGCAGAATTGAATTACTTTACGACCGAAAAGGAGCTATTAGCTATCGTTTCTGCGCTAGAAAAATTTAGGTCTTACATAATCGGAGCAAAATTAACAATTCGAACGGATCATAAAGCATAAACTTATCTCTCTTCATGTAAATTAATAAGCTCGCGTTTAGCTCGTTGGGCACTGTTTATTCAAACTTATAATTTCGAAATCGAACATATTAAAGGCACTGAAAACATAGTTGCAGACGTATTGAGTAGATATCCACCTGAAACAGAACAAAAGGAACAATTATTAAGTCAAATCCAATCCATTGTACCATTAGCAAAAGAAATAGATGATGAACTAATTAGATGTCTCAAGGAGATGAGGGAGTATCAAAGAACAGATAAAAGGATAAATGATTTACTTGATCCAGATTATTTGAAGACAAAAAAGTCTCTCATTATTCAGGATGGCATTTTATATCACCAAAGTCCAGGGGGCAGCCCAAAAGCTTACATACCCGAATCAATTCTAAAATCATTAATTGAAGAATGCCACGAGGCATACGGACACATAGGTGCAGCAAAATGCTATAAATTATTACGAGAAGGATTCTATTATCCGAAACTTGCTAAAAGAGTACGACAGGAAATAGCTAGATGCGATAAATGTCAGCGCTGCAAAGTTCCGAATCGGTATAGTTATGCCAAGATGCAGAATATAATTCCAAGCGGAGTAGGAGATTTAATATCTATCGACTTTTTAGGGCCGTTACCTTCTAGCAAAGGGAATTACAAGTGGTTACTCGTTACGATAGATGCATTTTCGAAATTCGTTAGATTATATCCGCTAAAGGCAGCGAACGCGCAATCCACGATTAATTGCATTTTTAAACAATATATTCCGGAACTAGGGAAACCATCGCGAATCCAATGTGATCATGGGACTCAATTCACTTCTTCGTTAGTAGTGAATAAACTAAAAGAGGAAGATATTGCATTAATATTCTCATCAATTCGCCATCCACAAGGAAATATAGTAGAGCGCGTAAATCGGGAGATCGGAAGATTCTTTCGAACTTTTCTAACTGACAAGCACACCCAATGGATAAATTGGATTAAAATCATAGAAACCTGCATTAACGAAGTATCCCATGATACCACTGGATTTGCACCTTGTGAAATCCAGCTCAAACAGAATCCTACGCGATTCTGGGAGGATTGGATAATTAAAAAAGATAACGATATAAAATACGAAACTAAGCTGTGCTTAGTAGAAAGAAACATTAAAAGACATGGTAAACGAAGAGCCGATAGATTCAATACCACGCACAAGATGACTAGATTTAAGATAGGAGATAAGGTGTTAGTAAAAGCTTTAAATGTTTCGGATACTGTAAATAAAAAAATGGCAAAGTTCTTCGCATTATATGAAGGCCCATATCGTATTAAGAGACAAATAGGCGAAGCAACCTATATTTTAGAAACGATAGACACGGAAATAGAACGTGGAAGATTTCATTTTAACATGTTCAAACTCTATTTAGACCCAATATAAAAAAATAAAAAATAAAAAATAAAAAATGTACTATACAAATAATAATAAGGAAGCCGTAGAAAACAGATAAATTCCTAGAAAACAAAAGAGGCCCTTGAGCATCAACAAAGAGAGATAAGAACTGCCCTATATAAGACCGGACAAGTTCAAGGAGAGGTCAGTTGATATCAAGATGTCGAATCTTAATTACGGGTACATTAGTGTGCAAGAAAAATATACGCAAACTAAAGATTTCAACTTACCAAGCTACAAGGATCCTAATAATAACGAGGAGAAGACGCTGAAGTGTAAGGGCAAGTTCGTGAGTGGGGAAGGCACCCACGCACCAGGAAAAGCGACCCAAACGCCATCAGCTAAAGAAAAAGTGGACGTAAAGAAACTACAAATAAAAGTTTCGATACCTTTGGAAAAAATTAAAGTAAATTTCAAAGTGGCGGAAGTCAAATCTGTCCACAAAATACCATGGAAATTGATAAAAATCGATCTATACAAACCAACAAAAAAAGAAAAGAAGGCACGCAAGCGTAAAATGGATCTATTCAGACTATTCGGATCAATCGACTTACCTTCAAACGACGATGAATTGATTCAAGAAGGACAGGATTGCCTACGCAAGATTCCAACACCTGAGCCGATGGAAGAATCCGAAAATCTAGAAGAAGTAGGAGACGAAATCGGAGAGAAGAAATTGATTGGGATGCTGCAGATTCGTTCGCCTGAACCAATAGGAAACGGTATAGATTTGCACAACTTACCTGAATTAGAGAATCTTAACCAGCTAGCTCCGGACCTTCTCATGGAAATACCAGCCTTGTTATCACCGATGGAGGAAGAACTACCGGATTATATTACGGAGTTCGATTTCAGCGATCCTCTCGGGCTGAAAAGAGACATAACAAATAAATCACGGATACAACAATTTAAAAAACCCTGATATAACAAATTTAAACCCCGGATATGACGAACGAAACCCGGATATGACGAACAAACCCCGGACATAACGAACAAACCCCGGATATAATTAAGGTAGTACTGTCGGTACATAGCTAGTCAAGTTCATTTTCGCTCTCATTTGAGTCGGTTAGTATTTAGATGTGGCAACGTCGCATGACGTTTTCACTACACTCGAACAGCACGCGAGATAGACGGCTGCTCGCTTCCCAAAATGACAGATCTTATGTCCTCAAACCGTGAGAATACACAAAAATTATTCTTCTTGAAACGCCGGAGAGTGACTGAAAAAGTGTTCAAAAGAAGACAGCAGCAGGTGAAGATAGCTCAAAATCAATTAAGAAGAAATGGGAGGTTCGTGTCACGTAGCCCTGTCACTGCAGCGAAACACAACCCTAAAAATGTTGTTGATGATTCATTTAATATTGAGGGTCGTCGAATCATACATTTGAAATGCCTTGGAGAACAAATGTTTTGTACAGACTGCAAATCTTTACTCTCCATCTTGGACATCAAGGATGAGAAACGCCATGGCTTAGCATCTATATTTTACATAGAGTGCCAGAAGTGTAAAAAGTTGACTGGAGTTACCACGGACAAAATGCACGAAGTGGATAATCAAAAACCCCACTTTGATTGCAACACAAAAACTGTGATTGGTAATCTAATATAAATGTTACTGACATTAATGATTGTGATGAGCAACGTATATTCATAAGATTACATGTTCTCCAGGTACATTGAACGGTGGGGTAGGAAATACACATTTGAACAAGGTGCTAGCTGCGATGAACATCCCAGAATTGAATTGGTATACATATAAGACTCATGAAAGAGAAGTTGGTAAAAGCGTGGAAGAATTAGCTCGAGCAAGTTGTATGTCTGCTGCTTTAGAGGAGAGGAAGTTAACTATTAAAAATGTCGATAAGTTGCAAGGTTTATTGTGAGTTGATAGTTTCAAAACTACTTTAAATTGTATAGTCAAATTGTGTATATACTTGATTGATTTCCATAGTGGTATTTGACGGAACATCTCGAGTTTTAAAATAGGGTAATCAAATTGTATTAGCTCTTAGTTCATGAATATGTATAAGAATGATTGTAAATAATAAATTGAATTTTCCAATAATAAACCAGTTCAAAATTGTTTCATTTCATTGTAGTAGAATGAAAAAAGTGAAATTTTTTCTTTTTTTCTTCAATGTTTCAGAGATAATCATCTACAAAATAATTTCATATTTCCTAATGCCAGTAAAGTAGATATTATAAACAAGAATATTTTGGATTGTATGACTGTACGTGTAGCTGCATCTTTTGACATGGGCTGGTTTACGAGAGGAACTGGCAGGACATATGATAGTTTATCTGGAACTGCAGCTCTAATAGGGTATTTCAGCAAAAAAGTAATTTGCTATGTAACTTTGAATCGCAAATGTGCAAAATGTGATCGTGGTCACTTGCCTAATGATCATGATTGTCGTTTAAATTTCGTTGGTAGTGCGAAGGCAATGGAGCCTCGAGCAGCTATTCAACTAACTAAAGACAATCCTATTCTAAAAGCCTGCAATCTTCAAGTTGGAATCTTTATCGCCGATAATGATAGCTCTATTTGTGCCGTAAGAGCAAATAATGAACACGAAATCACGAAGCAATCTGATAAAAATCACACATCTAAAGGAGTTGTTTCGGAATTGTACAAAATAAATAAGTGCCACAAAGAACTGACAGGCCCAGCTATTCAATATCTGAAGAAATGTTTCAACTATTGTGTTTCACAGAATCAAAGTAACAGTATTACCATGTCAAAAGCCATCGAAAATATTCCATATCATGCTTTCAATGTTCACGATAATTGTGGAAAATGGTGCAGTTATAATTTGGATCCGGAAAACTACAAGCACAGTAATATTGGTGAGGGTTTCAAAGATGAAAAACTTTTCGAAGCGTTGAAAACTATTTTCAATAATTTAGCAAATAAAACAAGTCAGTTCGCTGCTGGAGCTTCCAGTAATCCAAACGAAAGCTTGAATGCAATGATAGTTAGTAAGGCACCAAAAACCAGACTTTATGGAAAATCAGCTGCTGGTGATGCACGAGTAGCATGTGCAATAAATAAAAAGAACATCGGAGAAAAATATACTGTTGATTTATCAAAAAATCTAACATTATCTCCCGGACGACATACTATGAAATATAGTCAGAAAGTAGATTCTTTTAGTAAAAAGAGGTATGTCAAGTCTGTAACACGGTTAGAGAAACTGAAACGGATCTTACTGAAAAAATCAAAGACTGCATTGAGAAATAAGAATGAAGCCAAAGAAGGTCCTACCTATGAAACTGATGTGGGATTACTCAGTTCTTTACATGAAAATATTCCTGTAATACGATTACCTGAAAATGAAGAAAGTATTGTGGTGTTATTTGATTTAGAAACAGGAAGTTTCTCGAAGACCGCAGATATCTTACAAGTTGCAACAAAATGTAATGAATCTGAATTTTCAGTCTACATTAAACCGACACAGAAGATCTCCGAAGAAGCTAGTAATGTGCATGGCTTACGCTTCATGTACGGAAAACTTCTACTCCACGGAAAATCCGTAGCAACTGTCACTTTACCAGAAGCATTGCTTAGTTTATATGAATTTTTATGTACTTTTAACAAAAAGTGCATTTTAACTGCACATAATTGTTCATTTGATTATCCTCGTTTGATGAATGCTATTCAAAAAAATTTCATGGAAGATCATTTTCAGGCTGTAGTAAAGGGGTATTGTGATACGCTTCCAGTGATAAAAAAGAAAGACAGGAAAAAAAGGGAAAGGAGAAAATAAATTAGAAAATATTGCTAGAGACTTCCAAATTGATTCCGAAAAAGCTCATAATGCACTTTTCGATGTAGTTATTTTACATCAAGTATTGAAAGAATTAAACATTTCAATTGACGACTTACAAACGACTTATTTAAGTTGGGAAGAAGCTCATAAGAAAATCACTTTCTTACAAAATCTACCAAGTGCTATGAAAGGATTGAACGTACTGAAAGATTGTGTATCAGACGGCATGAGAAGAAAGATGGTTTCTGCAAACGTGACTTACGAAATGTTAATTGAAGCATATAAAAAGAATAATGTTGAAGGATTGAACAGCGTTTTAGGCAAAGATGAGAATGGTTATGTTCAAGTCACGAAAGATAAGAAGGTTGTACGGAGAATTTTCGATTTCTTAGAAAGCAAGATTTGTTAAGCAGCCAAAAGTAATCATGAAAATTTTACTAGATCTAAATATGTTGTTTGATCAATGACAAAAGATTCTCTTCAACTAGTCGTGTTTGATATTAAAATAATATTATTGTTTATTTCTTCATTGTTTAATAAGATCTCAAATCAATATTTATATTAGAATTAAGGTAACTATACTGATTAATTTTTTACTATATGACTGTTAATAAATTAATAAAAAGTTCTTTCAAATTGTTATTAGTTCAATAAAAAATTGAGAATAACATGATGCTCGTTCATATTCAACATCAGTTGCCAAATTAAAAAAAAAAAAAAACGGAATTATGGAACCTCTGTTAAGATTCACTCATGTACCCAGCCCGTAGCATTTTAAACCGCGCGCGTCCCAACCTCTCTTACGCCTTGCGGCGTTGCCACATGCGACACATCATGGTCAGCTATTCGCAGTTTTCAATTTTCAACTGCTTATCTTTTTTATCACACGCTCCTAAACTGTGTTTTCAAGCATCTGAAATGTTCAGCAGATATTGAACTATCATTCTGTGCAATTTCAATCAAATCTGAACGGTAGTCATTACATAATCTCAGTTTGAAATGGCCAGTAGCGTGATTCTCCGTAAGACTACGTGTTAAACATGTGAAAACGGAAATGCCCAGAACTTTTCTCTCGGGCTCCTAATCATTACAAAAATTTAACTGAGTCACTTTTGGGCCAACATCTACGAGCATATTAAATTTCATCAAAATCTGTACGGTAAATCGTTTTGCGACAGTACTACCTTAAGAAAATCACGGACAGAACAAATTTAAACCACGGATATAACAACTAAAAGAAGATAAAGTTCTGTTGACTTACCTTTGATGACCCAAAAGCACCTGAATCAAACGTTAATCAACAAAAAGGGGGCAATGTAACGTGTTCGAAGTATTGCACTGTGACGTTGCAGATTAGCTGCCGTCACAAGAGTACCTAAATTATATATTTTTCGCCATATCGCGAGAGAGAGAAAATATCGCCGTCTAGACCCTCGGGATACAAGTGACACACCTAGTAATAAGCAATAGAATTAGACTAATTTGAAGTGTTTTTCTGTTAATGTACCGCGAGAGAGAGAGAGAGAAAGACGATTCAGAAGACACCGATCCCGAACTTCCGCTACGAGAACTCCCGCTCCAGAGATGACGACGACGGTATGCAGTCCGGTACCGACATCAGTACTCAGGATAGTACCGAATCATCTACGGGGAGGGTCGTAGATCTTGGTCGATTATCGCTAGGGGGTGAACAGGGCCTGCATACGGCCTCCTGCCAGCAGATACATCTTACCATCCAGCATCTGGTTGTCACGTCGAGTCCAACCAGCCTACATCACCCGATCAAATATTAGAAGTCGACGTCACGCAAAGTCCGGCATAAGGACGAGTGACGTAACGTATCGCCGAGGGACCATTCGCCGTTGTGTAGTCCATGAAACAGTGGGCTATCGCTGTGTATTGCACCCCTCGGGATTGATAGCTTGAGAGGAATCGCTAAGTAAGAGCCAAGGTCACACCCTCCCGCCATCATCTCCTGCCGATAGGCAAGAAGATTTCGCTCTGAGCCGGTCAGCTGACGAGCTGATCGCTCGAACAGCGGGATTAGCAGGACCAATAGGATAATTACTAGGTCCTGAGGTTCCCCACCTTTAACCTACGAACCGAACCACCTAATTGTCGCCGGAGCTCATCACTTCTACGTTCAACCTCGTTGTATTTAGACGTGTTACCACTCACTTCGTTCTCTCTCTCGCTTTTTCGAACTAAGTTATTCAAATCAGTTAAGTTTGTGCACCACTAATATCGCTGCATAAGGTAAGGTCTTTATGATCTGTACTAGCTAGAAAAGCCACGAAAAGTACCGCTGAATTTCTATTAGATTAAGTATCTTTGCATTTTTTAGTCGAGTTCCGTCTTTTCGGAGCATTTAGTTAGTAATCTAGTAGTTAATACGCCTTATTTGTGTAGCGTACAGCCTACGGGCTACGCGATTCGTTTTATAGTCTTTAAGGGGGGGCTATGGTCAAATCGTACGAAAAAAGCCATGTTTTCGTGATTTTTTTTCTGACGACACAGTTAAAATTTCTTTACTCAACCAATGGTACATTGAAGTATGACATTCGAAGAATGTTTCATCAAATTTGTACAAAGAAATATTAAAAAATACGGCAATGGCAGCAATTGTTCGGACGTGTCTCGAAAGAAAGTTGAATTGCGGTGACCCTCATAACTTGGTACTGGATCATCTGAAATCAAAAAATCAAAGTTCATTCGTTAGATAATAGTTTTCCCCAGGTAACGCTGTCGAGTTTTTTTTTTTTTTTTGTTCATAATTTTGATTTCGCAATAACAAATTAGCCGATTTTTTCCCAAAAAATTGTGTTTTCCACTTCAAAGTGTTCGAAAAAATGGAAAAATTGGAATTAAAAAAAAAAACTCGACAGCGTTACCTGGGGAAAACTATTATCTAACGAATGAACTTTGATTTTTTGATTTCAGATGATCCAGTACCAAGTTATGAGGGTCACCGCAATTCAACTTTCTTTTGAGACACGTCCGAACAATTGCTGCCATTGCCGTATTTTTTAATATTTCTTTGTACAAATTTGATGAAACATTCTTCGAATGTCATACTTCAATGTACCATTGGTTGAGTAAAGAAATTTTAACTGTGTCGTCAGAAAAAAAATCACGAAAACATGGCTTTTTTCGTACGATTTGACCATAGCCCCCCCGTTACAGAAATTCAGCAAAAGCACTTCGTGGTTGGTTGTAGTTTTGTTAGAATATCTTTTTGCATAATATCTTTCGCTTTATCAGTCTAATTTCTATTTGCCTGTTTCGCTTATGATCTGCTAATACTATTTGATAGTTCATTCTTGCTTAATTTCTCGCTTTGAGAATATCTGATACTCATCTATCGCTATCTTTGATTTATTGGAATATCTTTGATTAATTAAGTCGTAGTATAATAGTGCATGGTGTGTTGCTTACTATCCAACTCCCTGAGGGTTGGCTGAACGTAGTTAGTCCTAGTTTTAAGTTGTTCTAATTATTCTATTTGATTCCTTTGATTGATTTCTTTACTATATTTGATTTGCTCATTTCTGATATACTGTGTTGATTCGTATCGATTAATATATCGCTTATCGTACCGCCGTAAAGTAGAGTATACGACTCGAATTCTAGTCACCTGGTTTCGCTGATACTACCGTATTACGGGGAGCTAGGGCGGACATGAACGAGTCGTGATAAAAAGAATAATATCTTTTATTGAATTTTGATCGGCTTGGTTAAGCGATTTATTATGGTAATCTGTTGACTCTAAGTTCTACATCCGAATTTCTATTTGTTAAACTATTCTATCGTCTTACCTAAATTCATCTGTAATATTTATTGAGTCCTGTTAACGCCAAATAATTAATTAATATCGCCAGCGTGCCGCAGTTAGAAAATTTACTATAGAGTATCGTATCGCTTGGTGATACGTAGCCTGGAAAGTAGCTTAGCTTGTATTATATCGCTTCTCCAACGCTCGCTAGCTAACCGGCGTGTTTACGTTTTTTATACCGCTGCGTCGCAGAATAAGGCTCAATAATATAATATTCTCTCCTTTTGTCACATTAGTAGTTTCTAAAGTATTATTCCAATCGTCATTTTCATACATTATTAGTAACGATTACTCTGATAACTGTTTCCGCGTAAATTGGTATTTCTGATTATATTTGAATTCCCTTGTTACCGCTGAGAAATCTGTTACCGCTTAATTTACGAACAATATACGAAATCGTAGATTTCACTGAAGGAATTGATATCTGGTGTTTTATATTTTATTAATTAGTAAGGTGAATCCACCCACTCTACCCTTATCTCTGACAATCTGAGTTAGCTGTCGCTTGAAGGCCGTCGTTCCGGTAATTTAGTATTTAGTTGAGTACCGCTGATATTTAGTAGATTTTATTTTTGTAAAAACGACACTCACGTGTCTGGCGCCCAACACTACCTGAAATTTTCTTTAATCTAGTATTTTATCTAAGGAACGCCGTAGGGTGCGGAGTACACTCTGAAACTCCGTTGCAGCACCCAGCAGAACGACCGAATCACGACCATACGACCGCGTAAACAGGCCGCGCATCAGAAGACCGTGACTCGCAGCGATCAGAAGACCCTGACACGACGTCACATATCAGAAGACCCTAAATGACGTCACGTATCAGAAGACCCTGATAAAAATTACTATATAAGCTGCCACGCAGAGGAGTCAGTCCACGTCAAGCGGGACACCTTTTTGACCTCATGGTCTTGAAAATCGTCGTCATTTTTTTTACATATTCTCTGGGTAAAATGAATGCATGAAACATTTTTTTTTTTTTTTTCAACTCGAAGGGCTTAGAAGATACAAGGGGTTGAATTTTCGAAAAAAACACCAAAAATCGGAATCGCGCTCTTCTTTAAATGTTAATATCTCCGGTTCCCTTTGTCGTACAGACCTCGTAGAAAACTCATTTTAAAGCTCTTGAATTGCACTTTCATGTTATGAATTTTTGATTCATGTAATAAACAATTTTCTATTTGTTATTAACAATTATACTTTTCAAACGCGATTTTCGAGGTGACTACCACCTTTGAAAATTCTAAAAAAAATACGAGCGTGTTCCTTGACTCATTCTCTACAAAATCTGTAAGTTTTAAAATGGAACTCTGATGGAAACTATATTTAAAAAGCGATCGATTCATGCGGGACGTCGCGCACGGCCGGGTACGCGAGTGCGCCGAGACCGAGGCTTGTTCGCTTTGCATGCAAGGAATACAGGGGGGGCTGTTATACGTTCAATTTCATCAGTCCATCAATTCACGAAATTATTAACTATTTATTTCATTTCATACTGAATATTCGAATTAAAACAACAAAAATACAAATATAGAAATAAAACGCTTAACTAAAATCTTAAAACATAGGGTAACATGACCAGTGAATGACCGAACTGTTGAATGGCTAGATTTATTGATGAGAATATCGGTACTTTTTAAAATATTTAAACAAAATATTGTGGAATTCATCTCAGGATTAAATAAACTTTCATTTTCAATAGGTAGAATGGATCAATTATATCATAGAAATTTATATTAACAAATAATTATGTGATCCACCTGAAAGCCTAGTAAATGACCACCCAAATCCACTGAATGACCGGGTATGTGCTAGTGAATGACCGGGAGGAAAAACTAATGAATGTAATGCAATTATAGTATGTTGAATTGTTTATTTTATTAGAATTTGATAAACAAGAAACGAGATAGCACAAGTATTTTCTCTCTGACAATAAATGATCTATAAATTAGTCTCTTTAATCTCAAAAAAAAAACTCAGAACAATTAAATTTTCGCTATAGAATTACAGGAACTCAAAAAACAATGTAACTTTTCATTAAAAATGAACTCACAACAACGGTCTAAGTACATTATAAGGATACATTTTCTTATAATTAAATAGTAAAACTAATTAACTTTTCATAATAAAACCAATACTGAATGCTCAGATAAATAATTTGAAAACTTTATAAACTCGTTGAATTTTCAAGAACATGAGAGTTTCATTTTTTCTCTCTTCATTAAAACGAAAAATAAACTAACTATGAGAATATACATCTAAATTACAGAACACTTGCTCCTACTGGATTATCATTGGTAATATTCTTTAAGACTTTCCTTTTCTTTGGCAATTCATAGCTGCTTAAATTTAAACTTTCAGCTTTCTTCTTAAGTAGTAACTGCATTTTAGCTTCAGTCTCTTGTTTCAATATTTCTTGTTGCTTCTTTATTTTCAGTCTTTCTTGCTTTTTCATTTCATCTTCTTCCTGCTTAATTTTCTTCTTCATTTCTCTCTCATACTTTCTCAATTCTTTCAATCTTTGCAGTTCCTCCTGTTTTTTAATTTTTTCATTCTGCTGCTTTTGCCATTCTTCAGATGTTATTGCTAAAATCATTGGCTTCCGACTCTTAGCTTTCTTCTTTGCCCTTATTTCAGGAAAATGTAATTCTTTTCTCCAAAGACTATTAAGGTCAGTTTTGGAGTTTTCACTCTCATTGACAGGGATGCTTTGTGAATCAAGATTTATATTACTTGTTTGAGATTGATTACTATCATCTGTACTTAGATTAAGTACTTCCAAGGCTGAAGGAACTTCTTCTGAAGACTTATTCTGATTATTCGTTTGGAATTGATCAGTATTATTTGTACTTGGATTGGGTACTTCCAAGGCTGAAGGAGCTTCTTTTGAAGACTTATTCTGATTATTCATTTGGAATTGATCAGTATTATTTGTACTTTGATCAAGTACTTCTAAGGCTAAAGGGGCTTCTTCGGTTGACTCATCCTGATTAAAAATAAGACTCGATGGAGTTGTTTCTTCTTTTTCTTCTACAAAAAAATGCTATCGTTTGAAAATATTCAGATGAATGAAATATAATATTGTAAGGAGATAAATACCTGCTAGTTGAAGAGTATTGGTGAAAGTATCTTCTTGTTCTTGTAGTACCAAATCTATCTGAGTAGATCCAGGAGTACTAGCGGTGAGTGATATTTTATTTACAGGGTTGTCATCATGTGAGGAGCATTCCTGTGATATTGTTTCTTTTTGTACGTGCACTTCATGTACAAGATTGGACAAATCGTCGTCACAGACTATAACTTCTAAGTCG
Organism: Tenthredo notha; assembly: GCA_914767705.2. Lineage (NCBI taxonomy): Eukaryota > Metazoa > Arthropoda > Insecta > Hymenoptera > Tenthredinidae > Tenthredo > Tenthredo notha. Next base: position 4,657,236 of record OU611908.1, read on the forward strand.
TGATCTGTGAATTTGAGAAATTGATTGATAAAATTGACTATTATAAGAAAAGTGCAGAAACAAATTTTAGATTAAATTGTATAAATTACTTACATGAAACGATTGAAGCAAAATCCTCTACAATAATATTATCTGAAGTATCAGTAAAAGGAATAACTTCATCTCCTTGATCTGTTGGTATTGATGGAACTCGTTCACTTTGATTATTATCAAGACTACCTGATGAAGTCTGCTCAGAATTACTCTCAATAATACCATCTGTTGAAGTCTTGAGCTTTTTCCATACACCATATAGAATTATTTCACTTTCAGGCTCTGCATTCTTCTCATGAGCTATTCTGAACATCCTCAAGACATGTTTAGGTATACTGTCTTCTAAATTGTTCAGTAAAAGTGCAGATGAATCAATTTTTTCATGCGAATTCTCTTCTACTAAATCCAATTCTTTCTTTTTTATCTCTCTTCTCCTTGTGGATATACATTTACTATAATTAGGTGCATCTGGGTTAAAAGGGTACAGACCACAACATTCAAAAGCTTTTTTTATAAGAGAAGGATCACTAGCTTCTGTGAAGGCTTCATTGAACAGAGGTGCAAATGTTGCTTTAGTGATTACTGAATTAGAAATTTGTCCATGTAAAGCAACTTTCTTTTGCCAGCTTTTTTTTAACGGTCTAAAGATTGCAACATCACAAGGCTGAATCAAGTGTGTTGCGTTTGGATATAAACAATACAGAATAATTTGTTTTTCTACGCAGAAGGTACTCAATGGCATACTCATATGTGAAGAGTGGCCATCTAATAGTAACAAAACAGGAAATTTCACTTTATCTTCTACAAGTTGTTTATAAAATCCATGCTCTATGAACTGATGGAAAGCTTCAGCTGTCATCCAGCCTTTTGGGCTGTGTGCTATGACATAACCCTCTGGCACTGATGCAGCTACATCCTTGGGAGGAAATCTTTTATATGGATAAACTATCATAGGACGTACTGATCTTCCATTAGCTCCATAACTACAGAGGACTGTTATACTTTCTTTCTCCTGACCAGGAGAGATATAATAGTTATTTTTTTCATTTGACTTTGCTAATAGCTTTCCTGTTTTTGGGCAAAGCTGCACTGCTGTTTCATCCATATTATATATTCTTGAAGGGTCTTGTAAAATGTCAGCTACATTCTGTTTCTCCAAATGAGCTTTAAGTGAAGAGAACCAATCTCTGATGTTTTCTTCAGTTACTGAAGCTCTACTCTTTGAAAGAACCTCTGTATTTTTTAGTTTGACTTCAGGATGCCTCCTTAGAAATAATCTAAACCACTTTTCACCTGGCAAATTATTTTTGAATGGATTTTTACGAGGAGCACAATCTAAAACTCTTTTTATAGCACATTTCACAACTCTCGGATGCATAGGACATCCTATCTCAGCCTTTTGAATAATCCAATCTACTACTGTCTGTTCTTCTTCTTCAGTTAGAACTGTCTTTGGACCCATTTTTCCTACAGAGTCTTCATTATTATTTAACTTCTTAACTAAGGTTCCTTTAGGAATTTTGTAAGTCTTGGATGCTTTATTGATGCTGAGAGACTGATTCCTAACCTCTCTTACTGCATCTTTGAGAGCTTCTGGTGAATACTGAAATCTCCTATAGACTTTTTTCGTCTTTTTCTTCTTTGACTCATCTTTCTTTGATGATTTTTCACTTGATCGTGCACTCTTTTTCTTCATGATCAGGTATGAATAAAGTTCACGACGGTAACCTATTGTTGCCGGTCATTCACTGGCGCGGACGATAACAGCGCTTTCCGATGAATGTACGGTCGGTCATTCACTAGACCAGGCCGGTCAAATTTCATTCCAGTTAATGACCGTCAATTTTTTACGAATAATTTGAATAAAACGTGTATTGAATGCCATTTAACCATATTAAAATGAAAAGTAAGTATATATTTTGACAACGATAAAGACATTTTATTGATTTAATCGAGAATAACTTGGAATTATACACTTTTCCGCAGTATCTATTTCTACTACGTTATATAAAAATATGAGGCTTTTGAGATTTCACTCCGGACCGGAGAAATTAAAGCGCGATTATTAATAATTTGAGGATAATAAATAAATTCTGCGATGTTTAAAAGAAATATTATTAGTTTAACAAAGCAGGAAATAATATTTCATGCTCTTACTATTAGAATTAGTCATTTTATATAAATTTGAAAATTGAGCGGTCATTCATTGGTGGGTGGTCACTTACTGGTCATGTTCACAAATTCGAAACTGAAGCTCCTAGTCATCGAAAATAAGTGGTAAATATAACGTACTTTTTGAGTCCATCAAATAGAATACATCACAATTCAATCAATTACGTACTAAATTAACAAACTGAAAAATATTTAATCTAAACTCTGATACTATATACTGTAACGAGGCAAAATAGAAAGCCTCGTATTTAACCATCTCCTCTTCCCCAGACCGAAGTGACCACCTTATTATAGAAATTAAGTCAAAGCGAGAAGTCCCAGCTCAAGTGCCCAAGGTCCCTAATTGTAATTATAAGTTCATGTACTAATGTTTTTCCCGTTCCCCCCTATCTTATATTCCCGTACCGTTCCGGCCTGACGACACCGAGGGAGATCATCCCGCAATCTCATCCGGCCTGGCGGGTCACCCGGCCTTCGAGTGATTAGCCAGGGGAAAAGAGTCAACGTATCCAGAGATATGCCTGGAAGAGCGCTGCATAACGAATCTATAACGTGGAGTAGCTTCCTCCTTCCCTCTACCTGTCTCGTACCGGCTTGGTCCACCGGTTCAAATGCAGAAATTCCGCCTTCCAGGATATCGAGAACATGACGAGCCATCTAACAAACCCCTGGCCAAAGCTCGAAGTGCCAAAAGGCCCTGCCAGGCCCGCGACACAACCCGGCAGAAGAAGAATACGCCTATTAATTTTATGCGTAGATCCTCCACCTCCCCCAAAATTGCATCTGCCTAGGGACAGACCTAGAAACCCCACTTCTTGTTTGGATCTCGTATCGAACTATTGCGTATTGAATATTTTTCAATTTTCGTTCCTTGTGCCAAATATTTGCTAATACCGTAGCTTATTCACTGCTTAACGTAAATTTCTCTCTCTAACTTCAGTTAGTGTTGTTTTGTGTATCGATTAAGGTAAGATTCCAATCCTAAACGACCCTTCGATTGACATTAAATTGATTAAAAGAAATTCGTTTCTAATTGCGTCGTTGTGACGCCGTTCATATATCATCGAATTGTCGTGCCGTAGTTTCATTTGATTATTGATTATTGTTCATTGTGTTCCCCCGTCATATGATAACGCCTTATTGATTGATTTTTCGAGACAGTATCGTTATTCCTTGTCGTGTCGTTAATAATTATCGTATCGTCGTTTATCGTAGTACCGTCACTTTCCTGTCCTTTGTTGAATATTTCTACATTAGCCCTCATGATAAATGTAATTAATTGTTAATTGAATCCCCCCCCCCCCCCCCCCCCCCCCCCCCCCCATTAATTGTTGTAAAATCTAATCCCAGAAATAAGGATTTCCCACGTGGAAGAATTTGTTGCGTAGTAAAAATACGATAATTGATCTCGACGGCTTGTTGAGCCACGTGTTTCTGGAAGAGTTGATCTACGGGCTGTAGAAACGATATTGTGATATTCTGATTAATTTAACCCCTTAATAACTGAAAAGAGTGCCCCATTCTCCCCCGAAACCTTGAGCTGGTATAATTATTGTTATTTAAAGTTAATATTTGTAATAGATTCTAGCGTCCCTTTTGTTAGTTGGTTACTGCGTAGCCACATGGCGTGTATCGTGTAACATTGCCTTGGCCATCTTTGTACGGCCTTATTTGAATTTGATTCCGACGCCGTGTACTTCTCTAGGTAATATTCCGTGATACCGACCCGTCCCATTAGTCACTAGAAGTCCACAAATCATCGATTCTGGACTTTTTGATCCCCCTATGTTACCGACTCATTTCCTAGGAACTAATATATTTCGATGATTGGTTCCTGTTCACAGTGGGACAGAATCCCAAAAAGCTGGCCAAAAGTCAAAAACGCATTTAATTTGGATGAAAGTTCATACTCAGGGGTTTTTGGGGTCGCTGATCACGAATTCGAAGTCGAAAATTTGAAAAACAAAATGGCGGATCTAAAACGGCCACAAATTTCTCTAAAAACGCGTTCAATTCGGGTGAAAATTCGTACTCGAGAGTTTTTGGGGTCGCTGATCGCGAATCCCAAGTCGAAAATCTGAAAAACAAAATGGCGGATCCAATATGGCGACCAAGTATCTTATAAAATTCCTTTTTTTTGGTGAAATTTTGTATCTGGAGGTTTTACATTGCGCTAATTACAAATAAGATGTTTGTTTTTGAAGAAACAGAATATTTTAATCGTAATTCTATCGGCAATGTAGAAGAATCAGAAGGATTCCGGTGGGGAACTAGGTAATAATAAATAAATTGAACATCAAAATTAAACAAGAAAATGAAATCTTTCTAATTTGTACACTACATCTATACATTGGATTAATCTAGTTACATTCACTATCATCAGATTCGCCATCAGTATGTATAGTGCACACATCAGTGTCGTCTTCAGTGTCCGTATCATCCGGTACAGTTAAATGTAGAGCTTCTATCGACATTTGTTTTTCTTCGTTTTCGGTAGTTTTCGTACACTTGAAATGTATGGATCGGAGCAATAGTATTTTAATTATACGGAATATCTCTTTCCTTGTCAATTGCTTTTGCAGTGCTTCTTTAATGTCTGCAGTTCCTGAAATCAGTGAATAATATAGGATTATATCGCTCAGAGCCGAAACTAGCCCGTGAATAGAATAGACAACGAGCGAAAACGAAAGATCTCACTATACTGTGACATATTTTACTATGTTTTATACAATGTAGACAATAATTTATTAAAGAGATATGTTTATTCATCCTCAACAAATAACTAATAATGGAAAAAGTTGAAAAATAAAAGGTAAATCAGCGACCCCGAATACCCCCGTGTACCAAAATACCACGTCGGAATTTGCATGGCTTCAGAAAAAAAATCATATCTCCGTTCGCGCAAAAATGCGCAAGTTTGTCGACTACGCTTTTTTTTCCTTGGGATATAAGCAATTCAATGAAAAATAGACCAAAGAACGAGCGAGGACGAGCGATAAAGTTATGTCTGCCTGAAAGTTTACTTGTCGTTTGCGTTTTCCAAAAAAGACACCCTCAATTCAAAACGAATAACTTTTTTAATAATAACAATTTTGCAATTATGTAAATCGTATTCCATTCTACATACCTTCACGAAGAGAATCCATTTTACACTTTTCCGATCGCACTATTTTTCAAGATTATATTGTAATTTTTCTGTAACGTATAGCGCGCGTCAAATCCGGTAGTTCGATGTGACTCGTATAACGGTCATATTCAAACTAGCCCTGCAGGGACAAGAAATATACCTGCGCCTAGAGAACGGTTGTTTGGGGACCCTCGATACCCCTACTTCACATTCCGCAACAAAAGAAACCCGAAATAAAACCTTGGTTTTCGAGGTTTTGGCCAGCTTTTTGGGATTCTGTCCCACTGTGCTGTTATACCATAAGATATTGTTTTCTTTCTTTTTGTCTCAGTGACTTGTTCTAGTTTACCTACCTCTGTGTTCTATATTCCCTTATGTTCTGCATTACCCCCTGCCCTCCTCTTATGTGTGTGACCTAGTCAGTCAGCTGTCTTTGATATTATTTTCCCATACCTTGTTTAATTGGTATTTAAGCCGACATAAGTGATCGGCCTTGACTATTGAATCCCACGAAAAACATCCAAAGATGTAAAAAAAGCCGCCAAGTACTCACACGAAAATCACAATTGCTTTATAAGCAAAACGGTTCGCCAGTCTCTGTCGTGAAATCAAGAAAAAAGCCGAACACCGAACGTACAACTGCGATCTCTCAGCAATTTGTTAAAAAAAAATAAAAAAACTCAAACTCAAACTCAAGCCTACGTCGTGAAGTCGGAGTTTCGTGTGACGATATCGAAGCATCATTCCAAGAGCTACGTACTTGGCGGGCACATTCGGTTTTTTTTTCTTTGTGTTTGTTCTCACGTTGAATTGATATGACCTTATCGTATTTTGCGAACCAGTCTCAAAGTACTATGTTTTCGGTCGCTGGTTATAAACATGTCATGAACTTTGCATCGACTGACGAATGTTAGATTCGCAGATAACATTGGTTCTATAGGTATAAATTTATTTAAAATGCATCTTCCGATCTTGTCGGACGACCATGTCGTGGCAGTTAAAGAATTAGCGCTTGCGAGTTCACTGTAGTGCGTAGTGCGGGCGCCAAAGGCCAAAGGCGCCCGCACTACGCACTCCCGTGAACTCGCAAGCGCTAATCCTTCAACTGCCACGATTGTGTAGTTGCAAATGATTATTCCCCACAAATGAATGAGCAACAATATAGTACATTATGCTACTAGGGAAGAAAGTGTGTGGTTTTTGCTGAGTGCGATGTTCAGCACGAGCACGAGGTGAAAGTTCGCTCCACCCGTGTGGCATATATCACTTTTTACCCGACTAGATAAAATGTCCATATTGCATCCACTAGTCAAACACAGCAATTCAATCAATTAAACTTAGAATCGGTCAAATTTAGAGTTTTTTTCTGCCCTTCAAATTTACTTTTTCGACCGCAAAATTCACTTCTTCTTCCCTCTGATCAGAAATTGATTACTTTCCGCCCGCGTTGCAGGGACGAAGTATAGTAATTTTATCGTAGTCGGGTAAAAATAGTATATTACTCACCTAGGGAAGGAAATTAGGCTAACCCAAACTGCGTGCAAGATTGACACCCGAGCCGAAGGCGAGGGTGTTAAAAACGCAGTTTGGGATGGCCTTTTTCACTCCCGTGTGAGGTATACTATTTTTCACCACCCCCTGGCATCGGAGAGTACGACTCCCCGCTCACGCGAGGGGCCGAAAGTCGTACTTTCCGTGCAGGTGTGGTGAAAATATTTTTGCACTCAAGTGAGGCCGAACTGTTACGAAGATGGGTTTCAGGTATTGAAATTGATCCTCCCCACTACGTGTATACGCTCGTGCACTTGCATATACGCATGCATCGTGAGCAAGATTGTATGACATAGCATAGGTACACCAATTAAGCAATCATCAACTGAATTTTATATTTATCATTATATCAAACTGTCATACTCTATGCTACTTATAGCATATACGTATATCCGTAGCTGTATGTTTTAGGTTGCATGCCGCAATAGCAGAGTAGAGTTTTCTTGATTCGATCGTTTTGCAAGTGAATAAGTTTATTCTTCCATAATTAATACTACCTAGTGATGTATGTGATTCCAGAGTTCCGAGTCTGATTTGATAATTCAATGACAGTGGGAAAGACCAAGATTTTTATTGATTATACAAGTATTTATGTCTGGCAAGTCGTACACAGTTAAAGACACGTAGAAGTATTGTCTGAAACGATTATTGGTTTTAATAACTAGTTTTTCATTGTATTTAATTGCTGTCGCATTAAAAACTCAATTTTCGCGTAAAACGAAGCGGGTTGTCCGTATAGCTCTAAGGAACCGAATGTGCCCGCCAAGTACGTAGCTCTTGGAATGATGCTTCGATATCGTCACACGAAACTCCGACTTCACGACGTAGGCTTGAGTTTGAGTTTGAGTTTTTTTATTTTTTTTTAACAAATTGCTGAGAGATCGCAGTTGTACGTTCGGTGCTTGGCTTTTTTCTTGATTTCACGACAGAGACTGGCGAACCGTTTTGCTTATAAAGCAATTGTGATTTTCGTGTGAGTACTTGGCGGCTTTTTTTACATCTTTGGATGTTTTTCGTGGGATTTCACTTCTTTTTGCAAGCACCAGAATTGAGAAGGATTGCTCATTTAATTTCAGCAGGGTTATACGTTATTATAGTTTGATCATCACAAGAAATACATTCGGAATTTGGACAAGGGAAGAAACATTCAGCGAAAGACAAACACATTTACTTCAATTGTCAACTGTGACAAACATAAATAATTTATTAGGTAGAACTTAATTTTGTCTTACACAGTATCAGGTTGAAGTTCGTAACGTTATTTCAACAAAATATTCGCCGAAAAATTCTCAAATTCAAGGCTCGAATTTCAAATGGATCGAGAACGGTGTATAATTCCTCAAATTGTGTGAGACGTGTTTATCTAGCATATTTTACAATTCTTACAACATTTGAATCATGAAATATTGCATTTCTTTAACGAATATTCTGTTACGTTAACGTTACGAACTTCAACCTTAATATACAGTTTTAACTTAAATTTAGCCCTTAATCAGTCATTTTTTCAGCCATAGCTTTGAAGACTGTGTTGCCTGACGCAGTAACAGGCTCATATGTGTTCTGCAACGTTGATTGTTCGGAGCTTGCATGCTTGTCGACTGCAATTTAATTTAGATCACTGTGCGAATCATACAAATCAATAAACGATCAATTATCTAAATGTTAAAGTAATTACTAAAACATATCCCATGTTACTGTGGTGAAGGTGAGCTGGGAAATATCGACTCGTATAACATACCTTCCAATATGTGATATCCAGATTGATTCTTTCGCTCACTCTGTGGTGTAAGATTTCAAATAATTGTGGAGACTGTACAGCCTTGAGGTAACAGTAGGCTGATGTTTGGTTTCGGAACACTAGCCATTTTGAACTTGCGTGCTTGTTTGTGGTCATGTAATAATTCCAGTGAAGGATAATTGACTAAAGGAGCTGAATATGCCGAAGAGCGACGTATCGTTCTCTAGATCAATGGAGATTATGATCTTTGCAGGCTCATCTGTAATCCTGAAATATTGACTCTCATGATCTTATGACACGTTACGCCTGTAAATCATAAAAATATACGAAATTAATACTTTGATGCTGCAGTGGTGTTTTTCTGGGTTTCTGTTCTATTGATCAAGGTGACTTGAGAGAAATTTCATATCATACCTTTTGATATAAAATCTTCCAATGTATTCATCCAATCATGTTGAATAGTAGCTGTGCAAGTTCGGATGATTATCACAATAGCTGTGTTCTCATGAAATGTTTGGCCAGGTGGAAAATGAAGTGAGCGACCAGAGATGTTGAGTATAGATAGGGTAATCTATGGATCGATGGAGACTTCAGGTTGTAGCGGTGGGAAGCTGATCGTCAGTCTTGAAATGGTAGCTCTTTCGAATTTGTATAGCTGTACCAGTTTCTTATATCGATTCTGGTTCCTGTAAAAAACAGTCGAAACATTGATATGTGATAACTATTAGTCAGTTGGTAGAAGCTCACCAGTTCTCAATTCTACATTTTGTCAATGCAGCGATTCATAAAGTATCGATTTTGTAGCATACCGTCTAATGTGTGTTACTGAGATCCATTCTTGTAGTTGCTGTTTTATTAGTGAGCGAAGCAAGTTTCCATTTAATCAACGGTGCATTGTGATCTTATAATGCATACCGTAGCTATTTTTTGTCTGTTTGTACAGACCACGGTAGATCTTGGTTGGACTTAGATTAGAATCTAGCGAGCCAAGTTTTATCTGTCATGATTTTCAACGTGGCTCTATTAAATTCATGTGCTTGAAGTATTTCTTTGTTCTTCAAAAAATTTCTTTGATCACGGAGAAGAAAAGTTGAGAAATACAACAAATCTCTACTGGTATATCTAGCTTCTGATCGCCGTATACATACTTATCCTATGAGATTGTACAAAATTCACAAAATAATGAAATTATTTCGGGATCATAGTCCTTGTACAACAAATTTCTACAATCGAAAGACACAGAGGTATATAACATTATAGTGTTAATTATATCGGGCATAGCTGTTAATGAGGTATGAATAGATTATAAGACTAGATGATATGTGTGTGTCGCATGATTCATGAAACAATAGCCGTGATAGTGATGAATGATCATGTATAATAACAATAACAGTTGGAGTTGTATATGGACTGCAACTTGTATGTGATGGTAACATTCTCATAGTGAACTCAATATTCTGGATTCTGATAGTGATAAAAAATGCAACATCGATAATTATATACAATATAGAAACAAAAGTTGGAGTTGTATACGGACTGCAACGTATACTGTGAGTTTTTGTGGAAATGCAACATGGAACAATCAAACGAACTTTTGTTACTTGCGTGGCCAATAGGCTTGCGATATCTGTAATAGAAGCAGTGTTGTTTCAGAGCATATCCAGAAAAACTCATAGTATGTGACTATAACATTCTGATAGTAAACTTATAATTTCACATAACGTTATATTCATTGGTAATAAACCACATTGAACTGGAGTGAAAACGCTGATTCCGAGTAATATACATAGACATACATCAAACCTTTAGTAGATTTCCAATCTCGATGCATGTAATTGTCATGTTGTTATCAACACTATTGAATTCGAATAAATTAATATCATGCTGCATGATGTCAAACAGTTGCTAGCTCAAAGAATAGACATTGAATTCGAGTTCCCGACACATTGAGATTGAAAAGCTACTGTAACAACGCTTATAAAATCAAAGAAATCTGTCATGTTCTATCAACAGATACAGACATTATGGATAGTTAATCTCCGTATGCAATTATATGCACGATTGTTCCATCCAGTGTTGGGACGGATTTAACGACTAATTCTTAAACACTATAATATATTTTGATAGTCTCTCTATAGCTATACTATGTTTGATGTGAATACACATACTAGTCGTTATATGTGGATGTAGTGTGTAGTGTATATTAGTATAGGCTTGAAGAATCGAGGTAGATAATATGGTCCATGATAATAGTTCAATCATTTTGAATAATACTGTATAATAAAAATCCATAATGATGGAATAGTCATATTTGAACCAAACAAGTTATTGCATTAAGAATGATTGAGTCGTGAAGCGAATAGAAAATAAAGTCGATTCTTCATGCCATTATTAAGATCAAGTGTCTTTGTTTGGGAAGCACTAACTACTTATTCATTTATATTTGTTCGTGCACTCTCGGTCTAAGACGAATCCTATCACACTATTATATCAAAACGTACAATTGCGTTAGGAATCTCAAACTCCTACTATGCGAACTATATACTATGCGACGTTCCAACACTGGATGGTACCATAAAATTGGTTTTGGTCGTAAGAATCCTGTAATAAAATAAGAGATTAGTAGCGCTATATCCTCCTATATGCATTCAGGTTGACGTGTGAATCCGCATGACTTGTATGCGCATGGCTGTGTGGGACTCTAACTGAGTTACGTGATGTATGGTAAAAATATGAATTTTTTCATCCATCGTCAGCTGCTGAATGAAACGTTGGTAATTCTGACCGATCTAGCAGTAACTCTGTAGTGTTCCAGCCAATATTCGATATCAATGTTTTTTAATCCAAGTAGGTTCAATAACTATTTTACCAAACGAAATTGTGTACTACAATTTTGTCATACCTGAATGCATAAAAAGGTACAGATATCAGTACATAATACATGTTATCGTGTTGATCGATTATTCCATAATCATTTTTGCCGATAATCACCAATGAATTGTGGCAACATGTTTCTTGTTTCAAACTTTTTTTTTTGCATAACCAGGTATTGTTGTTTCAGTGTTCGACTTAGGTCCAGTTCCACAATCGAAGGTTAAAATTTGTACTAGGTTTAAACTGTTAAAAATTGCCTGTCGTTGGCCAAATCCATCGCTAAGCCAAGTTTAAACTGTAAACTTGTTTTAAAGTCAAGTTGTGGAACTGGGCCTTACATTTCAAACTAACTGTGAGAGATCATAGTACATCGCCGTGATGAATAGTTGAATTACAGAATAAATCTGTCATTGAAAATGTATGTGTCATGTTCAGTCTGTCTGAACTTATTGCCAAATTGTTTGTGCATAGGTATAGATTATACGTTTGAATATATTTTATATTTGCTTTCGTTTTTGACTATTCTTGTATTGTTTGTACGTAATCATTTTGTGAATTTATTGGCAATAATTTGATAGATATATTTTATATTTGCTTTTGTTCATGACCATTCTTATATAGTTTGTACGTAATTATCTTGTGAATTCATTGGCAATAATTTGATAGATATATTTTATATTTGTTTTCGTTTTTGACCATTCTTATATTGTTTGTACGTAATCATTTTGTGAATTCATTGGCAATAATTTGATAGATATATTTTATATTTGCTTTTGTTTTTGACCATTCTTATATTGTTTGTACGTAATCATTTTGTGAATTTATTGGCAATAATTTGATAGATATATTTTATATTTGCTTTTGTTCATGACCATTCTTATATAGTTTGTACGTAATTATCTGATGAATTCATTGGCAATAATTTGATAGATATATTTTATATTTGCTTTCGTTTTTGACTATTCTTATATTGTTTGTACGTAATCATTTTGTGAATTATTGGCAATCATTTTTAGGTTTCAATTTCGTTTTCTTTTTGATGTTGGATATATTTCAGTTGCCTCTTTTATACTATAACTTTGCCATACCATGGTTAATTGTTTTTTATTTTTTATGTTGTTGGATATATTTCAGTTGCCTCCTTTTTATTATATCTTTGCTATACCATGGTCAATTGTTTTTCATTTTTCACATTATTAGATATATTTTAGTTGCCTCCTTTTTACTATACCTTTGCTATACCATGGTCAATTGTTTTTCATTTTTCACATTATGGGATATATTTTAGTTGCCTCCTTTTTACTATACCTTTAATATACCATGGTCAATTGTTTTTCATTTTTCACATTATTGGATATATTTTAGTTGCCTCCTTTTTACTATACCTTTAATATACTATGGTCAATTGTTTTTCATTTTTCACATTATTGGATATATTTTAGTTGCCTCCTTTTTACTATATCTTTGCTATACCATGGTCAATTGTTTTTCATTTTTCACCTTATTGGATATATTTTAGTTGCCTCCTTTTTACTATATTTTTGCTATACCATGGTCAATTGTTTTTCATTTTTCACATTATTGGATATATTTTAGTTGCCTCCTTTTTACCATAACTTTAACCATATCATGGTGAAATTTTTTCATTAACAGTGGCATATATATGTATTGTTTTGGTCAATAGTTTCATTTGGTGTTATCGGCACACGATAATCATAATATTAATAATAATAATAACAGAAAATATTACTATTATCATTCTATAGTCATGGGCAAAATTATATAGTTACTTTTCGTTTTGACTATAGCTTTCAAACATTGTGCCAAATGGTTAGTATGTAGGTATAGATTGTGCACTATGTACAGATTTTTTTCTATTTCCATTGGTATACATGGTGTAACGGATGTAATAGTATTCTAGCAACCATATATATAACCTGTATATGGTGCTTAAATCACAGTCATTTGCCTATTTTTATTCATATCATTTTATTACATATATATGTATTTTGCAGCGACTTTCCTAACAGCGAACCAATGTCTTTCGCTATCTCAACCAACTGAATGAGGCGAGCGCCTGGTAGAGTAAGAGACAGGTGACGAAAGACTATGATTTTCGCGGATAGGAAATAGCATGGTGTATAGATATTGTGTTTTACATAACTACTAACATACATTCAATTTTCGGATTTGATTTGAAACAATGAATTTGGCGTATTGGTTCGGAATTGTGCATAGGCATAACAAATGATTTCCACTTCATGTATAGTGAATATTCGAATAAAAAAGAGGAGTCTGTTTTGATTTTGTACATGGGACATATTTATTTTTTGCCTGTAATCAGCTCTACTGGGTAATTTTACTAGCTGAACTTCAATTATGCCAGCAGACATATTCATGCGACTGTTGTTCTTTCAATTCACGGCTAGATTGACTATAGTTGGATGAGGACTCTCTTTCGTTATCGTTTTCTTCACTATACGATACGACGGACGACTTGTGCACAGGCATATTATAATACGATATATTTTTGTAGCTGTCAGCTAAGATCTTTTCAAATGAAATTTTTCACCTGTGATGCAAGTTAGTCCGTTGTACTGCATACACTGATACCAATGAAACAGATGTTACACTGATTCAAATTCGTCCAGCATCCGTCAAGATAACATGTATCGAGTTATAATTCACCGAAACGTAAGCAATATGCAATTGATATTTTGTAAGTTAGGGATATCAGTTATTGTACATGTCTCTATAAACTCATGGTACATGTTATATGATAGATGCTGGAGCCAAATTTGGTATAAGTCCACAGCTGTTTCTTGGTGAAGTGTATATGTTACGTCTATTATACGTTATCAGTATGACAGTTTATTCTGTAATACAACTATTCACCGAAACGATGTACTATGATCTCTCACTGACTGGTTATGCGTATATTATGATTACGTACATATTTTCTGCGTTATGCATTCCGAACCAATAATTGACTGTGATTTAATATTGATATCTAAGAAATCAGTCTGACTTTTTTCAGTAATTCATAAAATCGTAGAGTTCGTTAATTGTCAACTCTTTGTCCACATGTATTATGAAGTACCAGCTAATTTATCGATTGCATGCCTGTGCATGTAGGCTGTGGTTATAATATTTGAGACCAATGTATTTACACTGTTTTTTCAATTGCAGAGTTGATATTTCCAAGTTATTTTGTTTTTTTTTTTCACATTTTCAGGTAGAATTATTTACAAATAATTAGAGACAAATAGAAACAATCTCCAATATAAATGTTTAATTTTTGATATATTATACATGTAGTTTGACTTATGAAAGAATTATCTTCGGTTTTTTTTTTTTTTTTTTTTTACGGTGGGCAACTTTGGTTCAGTACTTACTTACTGACCTATTCGGATAATCGATCGAATAGTCGTATTGTACTATAAAATATATTTATATTTGTAATTATGAATAGGGCTGGTTAGCCTGTGATGGTATACATGGTATATATATTATCAAACAAACATGTAATTGGCAAAGCATTCATGGCAATATAAATCGAAAATTTTATGATATCGCTTCTAATACCATCATGTAAATGTCCTTGGCTCCCCGTGGCCAGATCTGTTTATGTACTTGCGTATCGTTTACACCCAGCCAATTATTTGCTTTATCTTTTAGCATTGCAGTATAGTGACCACTATCTATACTTTCACCGTGATGAAATATCGCGCTATTTATCTTGAATTTCTTATTGTCGAGGGTAATTTTTGTAGTTGGTACTGCGTTCAATTTGAAATTTGTTATTTTAGATGCCTTTCCATCTTGATATGTAAATATCATGAACTGCACGACAATGATATTTTTTACCGAAGCAATGACAGTTTTTTGTAGCTTATTGCTTTTCTGACAATTCTCGCACGTACTGTCAAGTCTTGTCCATCGTGACAAAGTGTTATTAAACAAGTCTTGTAGGTTCTTGGGGTTCTTGATACTTGGTGTAAACGATACGGGTATGGCTAAAATGTAATTTGGCTGTGCGATCTCAGAGCTGAGTCCGCAATCGTTACATCTGATCGTCGTGATCAACTGATGTTCAATCGCTTTTTGAGTTAAATCAGATTTCTCGCAAATAGCCGTAAGGAATTCAGCCGCGTCTTGTTGTAAATTTTCTGTGAAATTTTTTCCTGCTAATTCTCGAACTGCAAAGGAATTTAATGCTGCACTACTTGTGACGTAAGAATAGGCTAATTTTTCCAATGGGTCGTTATTATTCAGTTTAATCAATTCTTGTATTAGATTCGAGCAGTGGAATATACACTGCAGAGTGGCATTTGCGTAACATGAAACTCTGTCCTTATTTTCCATGCCAACAATGGTGCGCAACGGATTTGGCAATGTGTTGTCATATACTTCGATTTGTATATTTTGCGTGCATGATGGAACTGACCATACGGTGTCTTTGACCGTTAATTTAGCTGCACGTGTAATATTAATTTCAGCCAATTCAGGTTTGTATTGTACCCTGAGTCGATTGTACTCGACTAGTGCAGCTTCCTGAACTTTTATTGCCTGTGGATTGAAATTTATCAAATGTAATCCGTCGAGAGACTTGACTCTTGACAATGCAACGTATGCTTGTCCAGCAGTGAATACAGTCTGGCCTATGTCTATAACTATGCTGTTCAAAGTTAAGCCCTGGCTTTTATGTATCGTGATTCCGTAACTAAGAGACAGGGGAAATTGATTTCTGAATATAAAGGCACCATTCATTATTTCGAATTTTGTGGATACTCTTTCAATGGTATACTCTATCCCCGATGCTAAGGCAATCGTTAATGATTGTACCTCGCGTGTGTCGATATCTCGATTTACGGAAATCACATGACCTATGGTACCGTTAATAATACCTGTAGATACGTCGATGTTTCGTCTAATCATGATTTTGGCCCCAATCTTAACCATTATTGTTTTCGCGAGTCCAGCCGTGCGAGTGCTGTCTTCGTGTTCCTGATTCAAGAGTTTTGTTATTTTTTTCTTCAAATACGGTATGCAATCAATGCTGTCTTTGGCGTTGAGTTCAATTTCGTCGCCTGGAATTTTGGTTAACATGGCTGTGTTCAAAATGTCACATTGGTTCCGAGTCGGAAAAAGACAGACTGTATCTGGCGATAATTGGTTGATATAATTGCATAATTCGTCGAGTCTGGCTCCGACCGACGTACCGGTAAGGTTTACTTTCCTAGAATCTAGAATCTGTTGGTCGGCAGTGGTCATAATTCCGAATCTAACCCGAGTTAATATTTCTTGGTACGTCGTATCATTCTGTTGGCGTACGTTTGTCAACAGCTCGTCGTACGAAAATAGATCGGTCCATAGATTGACCGCACCTACTGAGCCAATATATTTCTGTATTTTGTCTTTCGACAGATTCAGGTACGCTGAATCCGCATTTACTGGCGGGAGTTGTAATAAATCACCCATAAGTAGAATATGTTTTCCACCGAACCAGCCATCATTAGTATTTTTTGTATCAAATATTTCAGTTAGTCTTAAGTGAATATACATTAACGTGACGTTTGATATCATTGAAACCTCATCTATAATGAATAATACTACATCTTTTAACTCGTTTCGCATAATTTTCAACACTTCGTCGGACAATTCTTTGTATTTGGGCGTGCCGCCGTGCTCAACTGGTAGCTGGAACAGTCTGTGCACTGTCAGTCCGTCAACATTAAAAGCCGCCAAACCTGTTGGTGCCGTGACAGCAGTTGTTGCACCGAGTATTTGTTTTGTCCAGCACCTAATAGTTTTTATGAGAAAACTCTTACCCGTACCACCAGCTCCACTTACGAACATTCGTAATGGTTCAATACGTGTTGAGATTAAAGAGGTTCTGACAGTATCAAATATTATTTTCTGTTCGTCATTGAGTTGTGATATCATGTCAACTACGTCAAGGTCTTTGAGTTGCCCTTCCGCGTTATTCAAGTCCTGCATAGCCAAGTTGGCTTCTACTGGCTGATAATGTAACGGATTATCTCTGTTGTCATTTGAATCTTGGCTCAGATTGCTCATCATATTCGTAAGATCATCCAGCTTTTGTTCGATCAGTTCTTTCACCTGATCGAAACCTTTTTGAATATCGGACAATCGCTCGTGGTAACTCATTAATTCTAACAGGTCTGCCTTGCTTTTCTCGAACGCCTCGGCGTACGAATTACAGTTATTTTTCAACTCATCAGTATCACGCCACGGTTTGAAAAGTAGCAACAACGCATGGAAGTACTTTTCAGGCTCTACATTCGGATTATATTTGTAATGATTTATCAAATAACCGCGCTGTCTTTTTTTCAAATACAAACCACCGCCTAAATCGTATATTTCTGCATTGCTATTTTTTGGTATTATTTTAGTTATTTCGTACCATTTGGCGTAGTCGTATAAATGTACCGACGCTAATTCCTCCGGTCTATTCGGGTAGTAATCGTCAATGAGGGACGGATAAAAAATATCTGTTGAACCCGGAAATAGTTTTTCTACAGTTTTGTACGGTTTAACTCTTTTATTTCTGAGCTGATTTACGTCTAACCATATTATGGTTGTATCAGGATCAGTTCCGTACAACGGAATACCTAAGAGTGTATCAGCAGCTTCCAGAGCTCCGCATTCTCTGTTATTCAAGCTGCGCATTGCCACACTCCACAGCCGGCTGCTCAACGACTTGGTGGAATTGATATCATGAAACATATCGGTTGTATGAGTAGTTTCAGGTTTAGTACTATACTTAGTACAATACCAATTGAGTATTGTCGATTTTTCGCCTATGAACTGCATGTCCATGTTTCCTTCCCATGCACTAAGGACAACCGGATTATAGTCATTTATGAAGGCTTCTTCTTCATTTCGCGGTAAGTCGACGAGTCTGCTTTTTGATTTTAGCTGTTTTCTACCCGCAATCGACATGGCCACGTCTTTTATTATCAGCGTGTCTGTAATTGGTCTTGGAAATCCGAATCTGCATATTTTCATGAATCCTTTTTTAGTTTTCTTATTTCGCATACAATAATCGTTATGCTTGTGTCTCTGATGCGTGTCTACTCGACGATACAACGTCGGCGATACATGTTTATTGGGCAGTCTGCAAGTAATATGCTTGGAAATGAAGTTGGCGACTTCTTCCGTAGATGACTCTCCGATCGTGGGAGCATCCTTAATCCAGACTAACAAATGGAAGTGCTGTGTTCCTCTGCCTTGGTATTCTCGTCTCCAAAAGTAATGGCTGACTTCTCCAATTGGATTGTCATTGGAACAGATGAATTTCAGCATCGCTCGAAATTTGTTATCTAGATATCTCGAGGCTGAAACTGGGTCTCTCGCTACTAGTTCACTTGTAGACATACCAGCCATTTTTGGTCCGTTAACGTTTTTAATATATTCAGCTAAATCAGCCCACATCCACTCGCTGGGACTTAGCGTGAGAAACCACGTTGCCGGACCATAATTTTGTACCATGCATCCCAACTCATTTCTCGGTTTGCGCCAATACTGGTCTGTATTCCGTAATTTCGCGAAAATAGTGGTCAGATTTCCTTCAAGCTGTTCTTTTGACATCAATTCCAAATACTGACCGGCATTCATTTTTTCCTTTGGATTAATGACATTTAGTTTATGAAATATACCACCCTTCAACTGTCGTATGTTCGAGTCGTGTAACAGGTAGAACAAATACTGTTGATTCAACCTGAAGACGGAACAACTGGACATAAGCCTACATTTTATATAGTCGAATTCTCGCAGAGGGATCGTGCGGTCTTGATGCTGGCCATTGTTACCATAAGGGTACAAATCTGGGAAGCACATGACGTCTAGATATTTATCCCATTGACTTAAGGGTGCTTCTTCTACCTTGAGCATTTGATATAGAGCCGTTGCATTCTTATTTTCTCTATCGGCACTGATCGGATAGATCGTATACTGCTCGTAGTAATCTTGGCTATCCATTATTTGTGTTAATATTGCCCGACGCTTAGTACTCATCTCGTCATTACGGTCCATGACCGAATCCGCATGTTCTTCCAAACCAGGCTTTTCTGTCTCTACCTGAATTTCCACGTCTTGCGCGAGTAAATCTAACAACGAGTCTGGCTCAGCGGGTAATTCAATCTCGGCATAAAAAGGATTATTTTCCCTGAGCCAAACGAGTGTCTCGTAGATCTTTTTCACGTCCACCAAACTACTCCACACGACTTTTGACTTATTCGGTAGTCCATAGACCATCACGAATAGTTCTTGATTCAGATTTAGCGCGTCAGTTGGTGCAGGTAATTTTTTTAGTGTTTCCTCCAACGGTAACGGTAAATGGAACGTTCGACCTTTTACTTTTTGCACTCGCAACTTATTTGGAAGATTTTTTTTCGCTACTGTACCCATTCTTAGTACCGTTTGAAAAGCCTTTGCCCTTTGTATGAGGATTTTTTCATAATCATTAAGAGTGAAGAGAACGGGTGGCACGTCGCCTATAGCTAGCTGATTCAATAAACACGTTGGTGGCATTTCATTATCACGGAACTTTTCTAAACAGTATTTACAGATATAATCAGACGCATTGTCGGACGCATCAATGTGAGTTTTCATCTGTGAACAATAGTGCCCTGTGATAGGTTTTCTGAGTTTTTTCATATCTCGCGTGTCTCTACGGTAACAAAGTTTTTCGCACGATACGCAAGCCAATCGTGGTGTATCCATCGATTGTTGGACTAGCTCATGGAATGCATGTCTATATTTGTTTGCAATTTCATCTTCGTTCAAATTTATTATTTCAGAACACAGTTGATACATAGCAGCTTTCTCGGCTGTTTCGCTGGAGAGTTCTTTCAAAAGAAGTAGATCTCCTCGTACTAAGGCACTGTCTATGCAATTAATTTTCTCCACTAGTCTCATAAGTTCGTAAATGTATCTCGTGAAATACCGAATCTGTGGGAAGTGCGGATGCAATAACTGAAGCGGTAAGAATTTCGAATTGCAACTCACAGGATTGGTATAGCAAATTTGTGCGTGTCCTAATTTGTGCTGTGACGTATTGACACTACATTGGTTCCAGTGTTTCAATGTATTACGAATATTTGCTATTTTCCATGAACGTATAGCCTGAAACACATATTCCAGCCTACTAATGGTATGTGAATTTGGTTTGATACACAGCTCTGAGCAAGCCCATGATTTTCGTACATGTGTGCTTGCAGTTACCGGTAAAACGTTAGCTATCTTTCCCGTTGATGTACTGATGAGCGGGTCCATTACAATGTGAAGCTCATCATAAGCTGTATCGGTATAATAAGGGTCGGACGAGCCTGTATGTTTTGATTCCCCGCAAAAGGCTGAAATTTTCGATTCTGTATCAGACGATTCTGCCGCTCGTACCGAACAAATCTCGATCTTATTCTTCAGATTATTCAGCGTACGTCTCACGCTTAGTACGATACGTTTTCTCGCTTGAATGCACCATTTTATAATTTTTTCTGCCTCAATTCGTTTTTGTGGCTTTGATTTACAATTAATTTTTGCGGATAAGATGGTAATATATTTTTCTACCGATCCTAACAGTGTTATTGTACTGCTCCGCCTACCTAAGTGCCTATATTTCTTCAGAATATTTTTAGTTCGGATAAATTTCTGTTGCCCTCTTAGTTCTTTACGAGCGTGTCTGACTTTATCGAGTATTGCTTTGTTTACATCGCGATTAATGGCATACTTGTTTCGTTCATATTCTTTTTTTATTTCCGAATTAAGAGCATATTTATTAAATTCGTACTTTTTTTTGTTTTCGGGGTGTGCAGAATATTCAACCCTTTGTTTTCTGGCCTTCATCTCAGGATTGGTTGCATATCTTGTTTTTTCACGTGTCTTTTTGATATCAGGATTTGCTGTGTATTTTGTCCTTTCACGTGTTTTTTTTATATCAGGATTGGCAGCATATTTTTGTCTGTCACGTGTCTGTTGAATCTTAGCATTAGCTGTATATTTTTCTCTTCGACGAGTACGTTGTAGTTCACGAGTCACAGCAGTTGTTTTCTTCTCGTACAATGTTTTTTGTTCTGAATCTTCAGAATATCTCGCTTTTTTTTGCAATTTTATTGCTTCCGCATTAGCAACATAATTTGCTCGTTTTATTCCAGATGTCGCACTCTGGCTTATATTCCGTTGTGGCTTATCAGCGCTGCAATTTGCTTTGCATTCTTTGTCACTCTGTGCTTGCCCTATGAACGAACGAGTAGCATCTCCGATTGAGTTCGTGCTATTACTACTGCTTCTCTTTTGAGCTGAATAGTTTTCGCGTCTTTTTCTGTTCATTTGGTCCTTGTGAGTGGCCCACCATCTGTTTTTGCGATTTGTCTGTATTGGGAGAGTTATGTTTGTTTTATCGCTATTGCATTCTTGTTTGCTTTTTTTGCCACTATCGTCCGTCGTACTTTGTGAGGCAAGTGAAATGACATGCCGTGGTACTGTTCGACAGACCGATGCATACGTTTTCGCAGGCGATTCTTGTATTTTCGACCGGTCTGTATTTTGGTCTTGTACGATTGTAGTACTTCCTATTGCAGGAAACGCACTTATTGTATTTTCGTTGAGTATGCGTAGTAAATGCCGTCTCATCGTTACTGTCGTTCTTTTACGCCCATCGTTATCTACGTAATAGCGCTCGGTCACAGGGTCCTTACCCAGTGCAAGCGATGTTGCGATTGCACACGCAAACACTCCGCATGATTTTGAATCCGGTTGTATTTGTACATTTTCGTACATGATCGAATATTTTTCATACAGACGATTCAATATTTCATGTTGGAGGGGCGATAATCGGTGTTTCAACGTATCGTACACGTGTACTACTGACCCATCGTAGTATATGCAGGTCCAGTGACCGATCTCGTTTGGACCAATGTTTCCGCTGTAGAGGATCTGAATATCCCGATCGCTGGTAACACGTTGATACCAATGTAACCCTTGATAGAATATCGGATCTTGTGGTTGGAAAGTCGTCGTGTCAGTTAAAACGTTCAGAAATGCATTTATACACTTGTCATGTAGCTCCTCTGCAATGTTCATAATGCAGGCTGCGATCTGTGCCCTATTTGCACGTACTATTGCATTAACGTCTATTTGTTCGTCAGTGTCGTCTGTAATGTCTATTATAAGTGGCAAATTTACATCAGCTGTTTTATTGTGTTTTGGCGTGTCAGTTTTACCTATTCTGGCGGATCGCTTCGCCTCTTTTTGTTGTTGCTGCATTTTGCTGTAGCTACGTTTCCTATTTTTCGGCATTTTTATTTATTGGACTACCTGTATTAAATACTATTCAACTTATACTTAGGATTTGTCTATTTATCGTTGTATATTCTGACTTTCTTGTATTTATGAATGAATAATTGTTATTGGCTGTACTCACATATAGATTTTTTCCGGTCTTCTGATTTAACTGTTGCGTGAATTCTATTTTATACACAATTATACAATAAAATTTTTCATGCACGTATTTAGAAAATCAAAGAAATCCACTATGTTTATTCTCGTAATCGTACGTCGATTTTACAATCTTTAATATCGTTTGAGGAACGATATGTGAAAATTAATTTTTGCCGGCACTGCAGTACGCTGACACGAATAACCTCGAACTTGTCGATTAAGAACAATATATTGCGTACTGACAATGAGATAGAATTATTGATATTGTTACAGTAAAGAAAATGAATAAATTCGCGTGTTTGTGTGAATTCGAACGATGTTCAAATGCACCGAAATAACACTCACTTGTCGAATAATTGCAAGATTTATCTTTCGATATGCGCTTTGCAATACCTCCAAGTGGAATGGAAGTTCTACTTTCTATTCGCTGATTTTTCAAAATGACGTTCCTAAAGTCATCTATTTGAGTTGATCTCATCTCTATTGTGCTTATTATTTCCGAAATTTGTCAATAGAGTGCAGTCCTATTGACGCGTATTTTATGTGGACAATTTATTCATCACATGTTTCAATTTAATTACTCGTTGTTCTATTTTTCCGAAGATTGCTTCTTAATTAATTTACTTAGTTGTCTTCTGAATATAATTCTGTTGTTATAATAATTGCAATACGTAAATAGATGGATAATTTTGGTTGAACTGAATTTGTCCAGTCAATGCTAACAGGACATCGCCATCTGGACAAAATTTTATGCAGTTGGACAATTTATTTCAAATTGTTTGGTTGTGTGTGTGAGTATGTGATCTCGTCAATGTATATGCTACTAGATCAACGGTTTCAACCCTTCATTCTGCATTCGAATCTCGAAGCGTCAAGATGTGTAAGTATACATACACGTTTTCATACATTGTGTTACGGTCTGTTTAGTTGTAATTGTGTATTCCATAATATTTTTCAAATAAATGAAGTATTCTGATTCAGCTATTATTCGAATATTGTATACACATGCGAATAATGGATCAAGTAATAGAAAGATGCGTGTCCTAATTTTTTACGGCCAGTTACTCCCTTTTGTATTATGACGTGTTTGGTTGATTGTTTCAAGCTGACATAGTCTAATTTTATCAATTGTCTTTAATGGGTAGTATTGCTTATACGTCATCTTCATATTTCATTTATTTTGAAAAAAATTATCGCATCTAAAGTAGGGCTGTATTCTAAGCTAACTGTTGAGAGTCCACTTACTGACACCATTTTGTACTACTATTTTATTGAATTCAATCAAATCCAGAATTAAGAATGTAGACTGATTCAATTTTGAAATTCTATGTTTCTGATAAGTTTGATTCTTTGCATAGCCAATATGTTTGTTTGATTTTGTTGTTTTGGAGTCTTGGAGTTTTGGAGAAAGCCCTAGATGTTTGTAATGCGTTCATAATTGTTCAATTGAATAATTATCCTATCAAATTGTTCTGTTTTCAATATTAATGGTGGGTATGATACCAATAATTTTGTTTGATTTTGTTGTTTCGGAGTTTTGGAGCAAGCCTTAGATATTTTTAATGCGTTCATAATTATTCAATTGAATAATTATCCTATCGAATTATTCTTTCTTTAATGTTAATGGTGCATATAATATGGTGTATTTACTAAAAATGTGATTTATTTGGTTTATAGCAGATAGTGAGAACTCAAATTTTGTAATGGAGGGTGATGAGGGTGGTAGCGAAGAGCCACCAGCATCGGCTTCGTCCTCAGCGGAGGCAATGGTATGTATAGTATTAAACATAATCATGGCTTGCGTTGAATGAAAAGGAAGATATGAAGTAGACGGATCATGAAAAACCAGACTTTTTAGATGGGCCATTTAGAACGAAGGTATTTCGTTGGACAGTTTAGAACAGGCATATTCTAATAGACTCATAGGCCGTGTATTGATGACGGTATATATTTGTTTTAATATTTTTTGTGAGTTTGGTTTATTTTAGATCGCTTGGCAAAATATACTTGTTCTAGGTGGACCACCATTTAAATATGTCTGTTTCTTCAGGTCCCGGTGAAGTACTTCTTAGATTAAACAAGAATTTGTCCATAAAGTTTTTTTTTCAATTTTTCTAATTGAGCTTGCAATCAATTATGTGCAATTTTTTTTTTTTTTTAATTTTTGTTTCTTATTAAGAAATTAACATTTTATGATCTATTTGTCAAAGTATTTATTGAATCATTAAAATCTTGTTGCATACAATACTAATAGTTAACGCTTTAATTGACAGATCAGACAGTTGCAAGAATTTATGGAGCGTTATATTGGGCAATCGCCCAATGGACGAGCTCCAGATGATGGGGGTAGAGGCCGTGAGAGAGGACGCGGTGGAGGAATAATAGGAAGAGGAAGTGAGAGAGGAAGCGGTGGAGGAACGGTAGGAAGAGGAAGTGAGAGAGGAAGCGGTGGAGGAACGGTAGGAAGAGGAAGTGAGAGAGGACGCGGTGGAGGAATAGTAGGAAGAGGAAGTGAAAGAGATGGGCAAAGAGGAGGAGGACAGCGAGAAAGAACAAGGGAAAGATACGGAGAGTCTGATAGGAGCTTGGAAAGAGGAAGAGGAAGAGAAAGAGAAAGAGAGAGAGGACGCGGTGGAGGAGCGGTAGGAAGTAGAAATAGACCAGGAATAGGGGCAAGAGGGGGTTGGGATTGGAACGTTGTACGAGGAGGGGGTAGAGGGGGATGGGATTGGCGTGTTGGACGAGGAAGAGGGGGAAGACCGGGATGGAATTGGAATGCTGGACGAGGAAGAGGGGGAAGAGGGGGATGGGATTGGGGTGCTGGACAAGGAAGAGGGGGAAGAAGGGGATGGGATTGGGGTGCTGGCCGAGGAAGAGGGAATAGAGGCGGAAGAGGCAGAAGGCGGGGTGGACGCGGGGGCTCTGTCCAAATTTATTTGTAAATTTTTTAAATAAAAGCAAATTTTCATAGTTTAATGTGTACGATTCATTCTTACCTTATCTATCATCAATTGGGTGCTGGTGTATTCGACAATAACTTCATTATCTTTTCATTCAAATTCCTTTTTTACTTTTGTTTATGCTTGTTTTTTCGTGATTGCAATCACGTATATGGACTGAAGTTTTATCCTCACTTGACTTACAAGGAATACGAATATGCTGATGAACTATGTTTTGTACATCGTAATGTTTATTCTGAAGCTTGTTCTACAGTTTATTTCTTAATTTTTTTCCATTACCAATGTTTTTCTTCATTTATAAATCATGATCTAGTAAATGACTCCCTGATCTATATGCATAGTTAGATGCAGGTGATTATTATGCATATCGTGGGTAATTCTATCGGGTCAAGTTTTGTATCTTTTTTGTGTGAAATTCTTCTTTTATTATTTGACATTTTCATCTCCAGATATTCATTATATGATTGAGTCAGAACTCAGTTTATAATGTCACATGGTCAATTATTACAATAAAATTTAAATTAAACTTTATTCTACTTTGATTCTGAATTTTCTAAAATCGCTATTTTCAAGTTTTTGCACTATGCATGTTTATGATTTGTTGTGTTGAATAGTTGTTACAAAATCCACGACTAGGATCAAACTAATAAGGAATTCATACATAGCTTTGTTGGTGAATGTATGCATAAATATAATAGTTATTAATAATTCATCATACATGTAATATATAGTTTTAGTTTAAAAAGCATTAATATCAGCATTTACAGGTTGACTTGAATAATCACAGTTAGTTAGCAACACCAACAAGAAATGACATGTAGTATGGAATAGGTCAATTGAGTCAGTGATCGGATTTACAGCGGAGGTTGTTTCATACAGATACAGGCCAGTGTGTACGACTTGAAGTTATTGGTCAACAACTTATTATGTATAGTGTATATATGAGTTTAAAATATCTCATAATTGTCTAGATGGCTAAAATACCATAGTTACTTCTCCGAAAACTCGAAAGGTGCTACCTAATTTCAAATGATTTCATCAAAGAATTCCTGTCATTTCACTAATAATCTAATAATGGATAGCATATTTCAAGATATCAAACGATTTAACTAGATTTGTAAAGATATTGGAAGTTTCAACTCATTTCATAGACCACGCGAAATGTGGATAGAACCCACGTTTTCACTATTTATCAAGTAAAACTGTGTATAATACCCAACGGAAAAAATTATTTTAATTTTGTGTGATTGCACACTCGCCTTTGGCTTGTGTTGTCAACTCACACTAGTCAGAAAAAGTTTTATCGCACTCACATCATAATGTACCATTACTTCACTCAGTATGATAATGGATGTTTTATGCACGCTCCGCGTGTGTGAGAATTTCACACATCATAAAGTAAAATTTTGTATAATACTCGATGGAAAAACTTTTCCTGATCTTGTGTGATTGCAACACTTGCCTTCGGCTCGTGCTGCAATTTCACACTCGTCAGAAAAAGTTTCACCACTCTCGTATCATACTGTACTATTTTCAACTCAGTGTGTGATATTCAATTTCTTATGCCTGTTGGTAATATGTGAAGTGCCCGATTCACACATTTCCATATGTAGAAATAATTAATTTCTCTCCGTTTGAAAATAATGATTTGTAAAATATTTTTCTTCCATTCAACTTTCTCAATTTTGTGTCAAATTGTGTTGACACATACATATCTACTGATTAAATAATAGCGTTACCAATATGTGAAATTAACATTACATGTTATTCAGAAATAAAATAAAATTCATGTGGAACATAATATAATTCTATCAAAATCAAATGAGCCTTGCTTTTCTTATCAAGATAACTTGTATCTCCAATTTGCGTTTCTATTGATAGATTATGAAAAGGGATATATAGAAGTGGAAGAAAAAGAGTTTTTTTCGTCTTTGATTTCCTCGTTTCTTTAGTTTCGAAGACTAATAAAATTTTATGCTATTGAAAATCATATTTAGAAGTATTTTGTTTTTAGCAGGGGCTTTGCCCCTTGCATTCCCAGCGGAAGCTTCGGCCTCTGCACCCTGACCAGGCGCTCTGCCCTTGGACCCTGTCCCCACCCGACCGCTCTCACTTATTTTCCAATATATACTATACTTCCCTATTTTTTAGAGTTTTTTACAGATAAAGAATTTCGCACACTGACTAGGAGATGATCAGGCTTCCGGGTCATGGATCTTGACCAAACTCATAGGGGTGCTTCGTTAAGCCAAAATATGAAGTACCTGCTGAATAACTCTCCGGAATGGGCCTTTACTCTATCAATTTACCTTAATGTACAATAGAAATCAGCGTAACCTGGGTTTGGCAAATTGCCATGAAATAATTAGTTTTTATGCTGCGATATGAGATTCTACATTGCACTGGATATTTATACATTGAATACAGTCATTATTGTACATCAAATTGTTGAAATTTAACATCCCAGCTATAAAAAATCACTTTATTCTGCGCCCATTGACACATTGCTTCTTGTCGGTTACCGCTCGTACAACATTCATTTGGTGAATTTGAAGACTTCTTCCCACTTGAAAGATGTTGAATGCATAGTCAGTCTTGATACCTTCACTGGCAGCATACAAGATTCTGTAATTCGCCATAAAGCATCAATTTCATTGCAATATTATATTTATTATTTCAGAAGGCTATATTATATACTTATCTAATGAAATGGCATTATGTCACCATAAGTGAGGTTAAATTGTCCGTCCGATAAAACCATCATAGGCAACTGCCCGATTTGCAAAGATTCTGCTGCAAAAAAACTTTTCCTAATACGAATTGGCAACTACTCTTCACTATATATGACTCTCTATAATTATTCATTCTCGAATATTTTCACCATCACTTACAGCTCTCGAATCTATAGTACTCTACATATTTGACAAATCTCAATCAATCAGACCCTTCAATGGCCGGAACCCTATCGGGTAAGTAGCCTAATTTAACAGATCTCGATCGATAAACGATGTCTGTACGTCTATACCAGTAAAGTCGGCGAAAGATGCACTGACGTAAACTCAACGAATACTGACTTTCCATTGGCCCCGGCTTGGACAATTCGTATCAACAGCCAATGGAAATTCGACATTCCATCTGATTGATTTTCGGTTACCGATTCGAATTCACGAAAAATCTTTCATTCTGTGCCTCTGCCATTACTGGATCGCCCTTCGGAATATTACAAATATTGTTAATTTATTGTTGTTAATTGGTTGAACTTGTTATTATTATTGTTATTATTGTTATTATTGTTGTTATTTTTTCATTGTTTTGTTATTGTTTTGTTATTGTTGACTTGTTATTGGTGATTTCTCGTATATCGAGAAAGATGGCTAGTGGGCCAAGCGCTGGGCCTTCAAATGAAGATTTGAATAAATCTTCAGGGCAATTGCTCAGCGAAATTTTATACGCCTGCATTCAAATCCTTGAGCGTAAGGGAATCATCAGCAAAAGAGTCGTAACAGATATTTCTGATGAAGCTTGGCTTTTGGGTGATGAGATGGCAAACTCATTAATTGAGATAGTTGAGGACCATGAGCTGGTCGAAGTAGAAGAATTGTTTATGGAGGAGGAATCTCTGGAAGCTGTCTCTCAGGATTGCGGAAGTGTTGGAAGTCAAGAATGTAGTCAAGAAACATCTCTGTCAGGTAAAAATTTAGAATCCATTTCATATATTTTCTGAATACAATGGAAATAGAAAACAATAATTAAACTAAAATTAATCAATAGACCCTAACTTAACTTAACTAACAAGAAAAAGGAAAAAGATCAAATTAACAGACGCTAAATGTGTGAAAAAATAATTAATGAATTAACTACTACTAATAAATAACTAATAAACTATTTCTGAATGAATAAATAAATAAATAAATGAATAAATAAATAAATAAATACATGTACTCTTAACTAACGATGAATAACTAAAATAATGTGAAATCGTTTTTTTCGATAGGATCATCTACATCGATCAGCCAGCCGATGTCGAGTGATTATGAGCCGGAAGAGAAAAAAGCTAAATATCAGACCGTTGACCTGGAAAAAAAAATCAAAGTTGTAAATCTTGCACGAGAACACCCCAAGTGGACATTTAAAACTTTGAAAGCTAAGGGCGCTGCTTGTTTGTCAAGAATGGATGAACTGTCGAGATGGAAAAAAGAAATTCTAAAAGGGGGGACACATTTTGATAAGAGCAGTGCAATAAAAAAATGGGCCTACAAAAGGTTTTGTGAAGCTCGTCAAAAACATTTACCTGTCACCACTAGGAACATACAAGAGTGGGCTATGCAGGCTGCTATGCAGTACAGGTCTGAAGATTTTAATTTCATTGCTTCAACACCTTGGACGACTCGATTCAAACGTGAATTTCGCATTAGTCAGCGAAAAGTGACCAGACGTGTGAAATCTACGGAGAATCGATCGTTGGAGGAATTGCTACAGTCAGCGGAGCAATTTCAGACTGACTGCGTGAATTCGATCTGCGGAATTGATCCCAAGTATATATTAAATACCGATCAAATGGGTTGTGAGTACCGAACTGATGTGCATCGCACAATGGAGCACACTGGACAAAAAAGTGTTGAGGTATATTTAGGCGATCTGAATAAAGTGACTCACACGTACACTGTCCAATATACCATTTCTGCTGCTGGGAAATTGCTGCCAAAAGCGTTCATCTGTCTGCAAGAGCCCAAAGGCACATTTGGTCCCAGGGTCAGTCAACAGGTTGAGGCACTCACCAGTGAGTACAAGAATGTTTATGTGACTTGCTCTAAATCTGGAAAGATGACCACAGCTTTATTCGACTCCTACACGATCCACGTGCTGCAGCCGTATGTAGAAGGCAATAACTTTTGTCTCATAGTAGACAGCTGGGGTGGTCAATCCCATCAAAATCTGTTCAAGAAGTTCGAGGATCAGTACGGGGAGTCGACCTGTAATTTGAAAGTGATTCCACCTGGCTGCACACCATATTGTCAGCCTCTGGATGTATACTTTCACAGGCAAGCGAAAATTCTTATCAAGGAGCTTCAAAACAGCACGTACTTGTTACACGAGCAACGGCAAATTAATAGTAGGGAAGATGCCATCAAAATTCAGTCCCTCGTGGTGAACCAACTCTGTGCTCCTATTTTCAATCAGATGATAGAGTACGCCTGGTTTGCCTCCAAGTTGATCCAAAACAGAGACGTCTTCATGAATGTCAAGGAGGTGTGTTTTCCAGAAAAGCCCTTCAAAAGCAGGTGCAGGTGTGCGTTAGCTACAGGCGATTGCAGTGGAAAGTACGTTACTTTCATCAAGTGTTCTTGGTGTCGGGAATATTTGTGCTTTCACTGCTTTTACGAGTTGTATCATCCTCGTCAATGCACAAAATATTTCATTAACGTGTGAAAATCGACAATATAGTAATAATAATAATAGCAATCACATAATAACAACAATAATATAATAATAACTGTCAGTGGCATAGAAACATGGCGCCAAAAAAAATCAGCACTTTTCAGAGCTACCAAGAACCTCTCACAAGAACGTATCAATCATAAGCCACTAGCCACACAGAGTGTATTTGATTCTTTCGGCGCCACAGTCTTATGTCTCTTTTCTTCTCTATGTAATCATGAAGGTTGGAAGGAGACAGAAGACTGGTGCCAACTTCATACCAGACAGAATCAAATACGCTGAGCGTACAATGAAAAAATCGATTCTACTGTAAAATCATTGAACACGATGTAGTTACAGATTCACGCATCGATCTGAAAACACAACTTCTAGTTGTTTATCAGTTTACCAATCTGTCGGTATTCAGAGCGTGATTCGACACGTACCATCAGCTTCTTCTTCCGTTTCATTTCTTCTTATTCTGTCATTCTGTCGTTCTTCTTCAACTGAACTTTGGGCTCACATATCATTGTTTTTATAACCAACACTTTGTTTTTCATCTAATTTGCACATGGTCGGACTTGCTGAGCTATAACCATGCTAATCTCTCAGAGGCTGCGGTTCTGCACTGGCTTGCACTTGATTCTAATTTCGCACCGTGCTCTTCAGGAGGCGCAGCGACTCGAAAATCCTCAGCGTTAAATAGGCAAATGGATTTCTTTTGGTAATCTGTTTTTTTTCTTTTGTTTCTCAAATTTAACAGTGAACACGCGATCTGTAATTTCCCGGACAACGTCTTGAGTGTTTCGTTACAAAGTGAGGTTAGAGAACACGATAAATTCGAAAATACATTGGGTTTGTTCGAGCTAGCTACACTTTTTACACTCGTCCAATAGGAGGTGCATTTCTAGTACTCTAGAAAGTGTAAAATCTGGTGAAAGTGTTTGCTAGCTCGTACAAACCTGGCACAATCTTCTTTGCCTCTTTGCCACCAGGGATTTTCGAGTCGCTGCGCCCTCTGAACGGCACGGTGCAAAACTAGAATCTAGTGCAAGCCAGTGCAGCAAAAATCGTCCTAACCGAAAACGCCATAATTAGTGTTTGGTCCTCGGTTTTCTGGGCGAACGACGCGTGTGTTTGATGTCTACATGCCCTCACGGGCGATAAGACAAATAAAGGGAGGAGAGAGAGACGACACGTGTCAATCTTACCCGGCGAGGAGTCATCCGTCGAATATATCAACAAACGATTGAGACCGAGAAAGCACATACCGAAGAAACTCAGATGATGATATGTATGATTCTAAATGGGACAGTAGCCTGAGAATGTCTCACCTTACTTACCCTGATCTAACGTTTCATTAGATGAGTATAATATACTACATACATATTCTTCTGAAATAACTATAGTATTATGCTGAAATTAATATTATGTTGTAATTTACAGGATTTGTAAGCTGCCAGTATTAGTATTGAAACTGACTATATATTATTCAACATCTTTCAAGTGGGAAGAAGTCTTCAAATTCACCAAATGAATGTTGTACGAGCGGTAACCGACAAGAAGCAATGTGTCAATGGGCGCAGAATAAAGTGATTTTTTATAGCTGGGATGTTAAATTTCAACAATTTGATGTACAATAATGACTGTATTCAATGTATAAATATCCAGTGCAATGTAGAATCTCATATCGCAGCATAAAAACTAATTATTTCATGGCAATTTGCCAAACCCAGGTTACGCTGATTTCTATTGTACATTAAGGTAAATTGATAGAGTAAAGGCCCATTCCGGAGAGTTATTCAGCAGGTACTTCATATTTTGGCTCAACGAAGCACCCCTATAAGTTTGGTCAAGATCCATGACCCGGAAGCCTGATCATCTCCTAGTGAGTTAAACAAAATAGTATATGACACGAGTGTGCTACTTGTATCGTACTGTACTATTATAACACTTTGAATGATCAGTAATTTCAAATATATTAGTCTGTTTGATAATTAGTTTGTGGTGCTGATGTATAGGTAGGTGAAGTGGGTGGTTGGTAGGCTGGTCGAAGTTGGTTCATTTGAAGGAGATACGTAGAGTGTTATAACTTTGGAGCAGCTGTGAACTACTTCTGTTATGGGACATCGTCTTGCCGAAATGTTATGCTCTTCTGTTCCGATGGATTAATAATAAGATAGGAATGGTCCAGATGACTGTAAAAGATATAAAATAACAAAAGATTGAAGGAAAGATTTTAGTATATTAGTATTAATTTTCCTAGCATTGTTCATTTCGGAACCATGAACTGTGGGCTACCTTTGTCTTGGGATGCTGTTTTGCCGAAGTGTTATGTTCGTCTATCTCAACGGATTGATAATTGGAACCTTCGTTTGGGACGTCGTTTTGTCAAAGCATTATCTCCGACTATTGCAATGGATCAATGATAGGATAGGAAAAGGTCAAGTGACTGTGAAACATAGAAAATGACAAAGGATTAAATGAGAGGTTTCGTATCGCTACTAATTTTCCTAATATTCCATTACGTTGAAGCTATGAGTTGTAGGCTACCTTCGTTTTGGGAGGATGTTTTGCCGACATGTTATCTTCCTCTATTTCAACCGATTGGTAATCGCAACCTTTATTTTGGGACGTCGTTTTGTTAAAGCATTATCTCCGACTATTCCATTGGATCGATGATAGGATAGGAAAAGGCCAAGTAACTGTGAAACATAGAAAATGACAAAGGATTAAATGAGAGGTTTCGTATCGCTACTAATTTTCCTAACATTGTTATTACATTGGAGCTATGAGCTGTCGGCTACCTTTGTTTTGGGACGATGTTTCGCCGAAATGTTATCTTCGTCTATTCCAACGGATTGGTAATTGCAGCCTTTGTTTTTGGGACGTCGTTTTGTCGGAGTGTTATATTCGTCTATTCCAATGGATTGATAATAGGATAGGAATGGTCCAGATGACTGTGGAAATTTAGTGGAAACAAAGAAGTTGAGGTTGGTCTATATTCATCTAGTATTATTATATGTAAAATCTAGTGAAAATCAATGTCCGTACATACCGTTTAATGTAAGTCATCGTAACCTTATTTCCACTTGTTCCGGATCGAAGTGAAATAATATTTTGCCAGGATCGTTGATTTATTCTTTATCTAAATATTTGAACCCAGCTTAGAGGATCTGTTCCGTGCACTTACAACAGGCCATCATGCAGATTTATTAAATAATAACGGTCATCGGCGTGAAACCACGGTCAACGTACTTTTCACTCTGATCATTGTTCACTGATTCACTGTTTCACTGATTTACTGAAATAAAACCATTAGCTTGACCGATAACATCTTATATAATATGAATATATAACTATATAATATGATTATATATAAATTATGAATATTTTAACTGTCAATACCGCGATCCGTCAGCCATCCGACAGCCATTTTGATTTCGTCGTCCCTCTGTGGCTCACTTAGTAACTTCATTATCACATATCGACCGAATGCGGATTCAGATTCATGCCAAAATCAATAGGGGGCGAGATTTCGATGGCTTGTACCCACGTTTCAAAGATCAAGTCGATCCGTTTCACCGTTCGTTCAGAAACGTGAGGACAAGCAAGCGTCTAGCGAAAATTTGATGACCGGGAAGAAGAAGAAGAAGATGCTTTTTCATCAACTTTCGTGACCGATATATCAGCAACCAGTGTACCGATTCCGATCAAATTTATACAGCGAAGTCGTGTGGTGGGGGAATATCTATTCTGTGAATTTGATTGAAAAATGTTCACGCGTTCCGAAGTTATGACCTCCTGCTTACAGGTATAAAGAGTTCCCCCGAGAAAATAGAGTCCCGGCTAGCGCTCGCCTGCCTACAGGTACTTGGCGGCGATTCGCTGCCGCGAATCTTGATTGTTTTATCGTGTGTATTATTGTTTTGTTCGTGTTAATTGTTATCACCTATAATTGTGTGTTACGGGTTTCTTTGTGATTAAATCCATAAACCTAATATCCTTTTTCTTATTTTTTTAATCTACATTATTCCGCCGCCATGTTCCCCTCACGCTGAGCTTACCGTGTATTATCGTAGTACTTTTAGTTAATTATCTCGTCGCTAGATTTGTATTTATTATATTTTATTCAATTCTTTATTAATATTATTTTGAATTTGATTTTGACGTCATTTTGTTACCGCGGTATCATTTAAGGTACCTGGCGCCCAACATATCGTACCTTCATCGGGAATTGACTAATTTTAAAATCAGCTCTAATTAGTAAATTCTTCGGTGAGCCAATCGTGGCTAGAGTGTCTGACTTTGTAGACGTAGTCGGTCAGGCCTTAAACCCAGGTCGTTGGTAGGCACGTCACAAATTTGGCGCCCAACGTGGGGCCCACGATAATTAGATCCCCTATCTCGTAACGTACCTGACTAGTCACAACTTTGTAGTTTGTTTCTTTATTCCCGTTTTATTTTCCATTTCTTTCTCGCTATTGTGTTTGTCTTTTGTAACTAGGTAACTTATCTTATATATTAATAATGGATCCAACCCTAAGTCGCCCTCTTAACCCCCCTCCAATTGTTTCGCCGACCCCGGAGTTCCCGTGGCAAGACCACACAAGCTTATTGATTGAGCAATTAAGCACACTTCCCGAATTTGAAGTAAATGAACTGCTTCGACGGGCGTCTCTCGCGATTACCGGTGATCTAGAAAAACGTTTGTATCGACTGTTAAGGTATCATCAAAGGTGTAACGGGTACAACATTACTTGGGTCCCAGAAAATGATGAGTGTCCCCAGATAGAGATTGTTAGGGAAAATGAAGCCTCGGGGCCTCATGACATAACCGTCGTACCAAAAGGGGTAACCACCCCTCCCCCAGAAATACCGTCTCGTCAGCCAATACCCAATGGTCAGTCGACGACCCAGTACGCGAGCCACGTTGAAAAACCGCGAGTTAGTTTCGCGGGAAGCCCAATAGAGAATCAAGTCTCTTCAAGACGGGGATTAGTCCCGGATTATTTCACCCCAATCCAAACTCCGCAAAACGTTCACCCTGGTAGGAGCGCGACGTATGTGATATCTCCGAATCCTCATTTTGAAACAATAGGAATAAACCCGTACGTAGAAACGGTGATTACCTCCCCCAGATTGATTCCAAGATCCATATTAGATTTCCCTAGCGTGCCGCGGAACCGTCTCCCCGTTCGGACTCCGCTCCCTGCCGTGCCGCCTCAACCCTCTCCCCGATTCACAAATCTCTCGATAGAGATCCCAGTCCCTGAACCTCGAGCCCCCTTGTCCGATCTATACCCTACCGATCGACAATATCGTACTGAGAGGACCCAAGTCCCACCTAAATCCGATACAACTCGCGACTTACACAATATTGTTAGCCGCTGGCGCCTTGACTTCTCGGGAACGCGTGGAGCAAGTGTTGAAGAATTTTTGAAGCGGGTAGAAGAATGCCGCGGTAGTAGTCACCTGAATGACCAGGATTTGTTTGAGTCCCTCTCCCATATCCTGTCCGATAAAGCCTTATATTGGTTCCGAATGAATAAGTCCAGTTGGGCGGGTTGGCAACCCTTTGTCGCTGCCTTCCGCGTTCGCTTTGGGGGAATCAATTTTCAAATTCGATTAAAAGAAGA
Source organism: Tenthredo notha (assembly GCA_914767705.2). Taxonomy (NCBI): domain Eukaryota; kingdom Metazoa; phylum Arthropoda; class Insecta; order Hymenoptera; family Tenthredinidae; genus Tenthredo; species Tenthredo notha. The sequence goes on from OU611908.1 coordinate 4,694,211, forward strand.
AGCGCGTAGACGAACACAGGGCATAGATGAGCCCATTGCCGACTACCTGCTGAGTCTAAGGATGATCATGGATTATCTCACGCCTTCCTTACCTGAAAGAGAACAATTGGAATTGGCCTATTCCAATCTGCACCCTGACTATCGTGCCCTTCTTCCAAGGGATAGTTTTTTCACGTTGGAGGAGCTAGAGCGCGCCGGTGAACAGGTGGAGTCATCCCGATCTTTAGGGAAGCTATATATTCCTCCCCCTACCGCGGAAGATTCTATCTTACCCGAACATGCATATATCGGTCGTCGTATCGTACCCCAGCCGCGATTAGCAGCGTTAGCCACCCCCGGAGTCCTCGAAGCCCCCCCAGAAGCACCAAAGCCGACCCCTAACTTAAGGAGAGTGTCACCCAAGGTAGTAAGGCCCGTGATAACTCAGCAACCCTTCGTGACCGAACTCGAGTCAGTGACCTCAGCTCCTAACCCCATAGTCACTCCACCCCCTACACGTCCAGCCATAGTAGACTGGGTAAACCCTTCCGTTGCATCCACTAGTGGCGTCAGACCCCCCGCGCGTTCGACCACGGTGCCCTGGGCTAACTCCCCAAACACGTTCCCAAGTGGCGTAAGGCCCCCTACCCGACCCATACCCGCCCTAATGTCCCTAAATTCCCTTCCAGCGTCCACCGGCGAAATCCATTGCTGGAATTGTCGCCAGACGGGACACATGCGCCGCGAGTGCCCCCAACCACTATCTCGTCACTGTTTTAGATGTGGAAGACCAGGAGTAACCGTGAATAGTTGCCCGCGTTGTACCGACACCGCTACGGAAAACCCTATCGGGAACTAAGGACTGGGGTTTCCTCTTGTTCCGCGATTACCGTAACGCCCCCGACGAAACACCCATTGATAAATTATAGTCCTATGGTAGCTGCCCTTTCCCAGGATAATCGATATTATTTGGAGGTAGTAATAGACAATCAACTGGTTAGAGCCTTATTCGATCCAGGCGCATGCGTATCGTATATCGGTCGATTATCCCTTGATCGTTTCACGAAAGCCCGGGAAATAGCCTCTCGAAACCATCGATCGGACATAATCTATCCAAATGGGAGCGTCGAGAAGACTCAGGGAGAGATAGCTCTCCCTGTCTATTTTGAAGACTATCGGAGAGATCTTGTCATGCGTTTCGCCCCCTCCTTCGAGTATGAGGGTATCCTAGGGATGGATTTCGCCAAGGCCTTTAATATCACCGCGAACTTCCAAACTCATTGTTGGAGTAGTCCCACTTCTAAAGGAATGCCGTTTCTAACTCGATCCGGACAACCTTTTGGTACCGCGTCCCTAGGAATTGCTGAGATCAAGCCAGAGAAACCGGGTTCCTCAAAAGAGGACCAAAAATTATCGTCTCAATCAAATATCGTATCGTCTCCAACCCGTATCGTATCGTCAAAACCAAATATCGTACCGTCTCGAACCAATATCGTACCGTCTCGAACCAATATCGTACCGTCTCGAACCAATATCGTACCGTCTCGAACCAATATCGTACCGTCTCGAACCAATATCGTACCGTCTCGCTCCAATATCGTACCGCCTCGAACCAATATCGTACCGTCTCGAACCATTATCGTACCGCCTCGACTCACTATCGTTCCGTCTCGGCCCCCTACCGTACCGTCCCAAACCATTACCGTACTGTCTCGAGCCCCTATCGTACTACCTCAAACCCCTATCGTGCCACCTAGAAAATCCCCAATACCGATTCCTAAAAATAACGTATCCAATTCAACTCCTACCGTTCCGCAGGATTTTCGTTTTGGGGAGGACTTACCTACCGTCTCGAAGACTTACGCGCAAGTCTTAAAAGTATGTCCTCCGATCTTAAAGAACTCGGCCAAAACTTCACAAAATTCCAGTCCGGTGTTGAACGACTTGCGAAGTCGTACAAAACCCTCTCTATCTTGCGAGAGGGATACTCCCAAGAAAACCGTCAACTTTGCCGAATCCTTAATGAATACCGAACCTACAGAACTCCCGCGCGACCGACTGAACCCCGATACTCCACCAATTGGGCCAAACCTTTCGAATCCCGGCATCGCTGAATTAACTCCGCTCCAGATGGACAGAGTAACCCAAGTTTTGGACGAATTGATCCCCCCCTCACTAGGTTATCCCGGTCTTACCGATTTAACGGTTCATAAAATCGACGTCCAAAATCACCCCCCGATTAAACAGAGGTATTATCAAGTTTCACCGATAGTAAGGGAAGCCATGTATGAAGAGGTAAACGCTATGTTGGAAGCAGATATAATAGAGCCATCTAATAGTGAGTGGTCAACTCCCGTAGTCATGATTAAAAAGCCAAACGGGAAATATAGATTCTACTTAGACTTTCGCAAGATTAATGAAGTCGCTAAGAAAGATGCGTACCCTTTACCCTACATGAGTGCTATCCTCGATAAGCTTAGTGAGGCCAAGTATATCTCGACCATTGACTTAAGTCAGGCTTATCACCAAGTCCCTCTAGACATCGCGAGTCGGGAAGTATCTGCTTTCACAGTCCCAGGTCGTGGGCTTTTCCAGTTTAAAAGAATGCCATACGGACTTTCAGGAGCCCCCGCTACTTTCCAAAGATTAATGGATAAGCTAATCGGTCCCGAAATGGAACCTTATGTTTTTGTTTATTTGGATGATATAATCATCGTAAATTCCGACTTTGACGAACATCTTAAATGGATGAGAATAGTTCTTAATAGGATAGCCCAAGCCCACCTAACGATAAATCGGGAGAAAAGCTTCTTTTGTAGATCCAGCGTGAAGTATCTCGGGTTCTTAGTAGATGAGCAAGGCCTACGGGCTGATCCCGAAAAAGTCTCGGCAATAATTAAATACCCGGCCCCCAGGAATATAAAGGGAGTACGGCGATTCTTAGGAATGGCATCATGGTATTGTAACGTATCAGGCCACCTAGGCCCGACCGTTGGCATTTCAAATCTCAGCCGTTGCGAACGATAGAACCTTCTCGAACGACGGTCAAAGCAACGAGCTGAGTGACGTCACGACTTGTATATAAGTCGCGACGCCGCTCAGCTCACCAGCAATCCAAGGCAAAGCGACCTGGTTGACTCACCGATAATTAGTACAACACTTTCAAAATATAGCTTCAGATTTCAATTATAGAAAATTATAATAGACCAACAGACAAACTTATCGTTCTTACACGATTTAATAATATAAAATTATTGCCTTGTTCAAAGTAAATTCAATCAAACAAAAGACATTTGAAGTACACTAGATATTAGTTTAAGCAGCATTGTCAATATCAAATTAAGGTTGCAACCGTAAGTTTAAGATAAATAAAAGTATATGATTTCTATGTTTTCCCAACAACAGCAGAGTAGTTGATGCAAATTCCCTATCAGCCGATTCCAGGTCATAGAGTCAAAAATCAATCTTAGTTAGTTACAGCCTTGGTGAGATTCAGGCTCATCCAGGTCTGATACAGCCTTAGTGCGATATACGCTCTCAGGTCTGAGAATAGGGGGAATAGACAGCCTTAGCACGATCGACGTGTTCAGGTCTGTGGGGAGGCGGCTTTAAATACTACGTATTTCAAGTCCGTAATAGGCATCACTAAAGAATAAGATTTGCAGGGGTCTCTAAAAATTTAATTGAGTAAAAAGACTCACAATAACTCTGCGGTTCGCGACACCTTCAGTGTCACGACACCTCCCAAAAGTAACATTTGGCGCCCAACGTGGGGCTCCTCAAATCGAAAAATTAGTGGAAAATTCTGCTTCAGGGAAGTCTAGAGTCATTTATTATAAAAAAAAAAAAAAAAAAAAAAAAAAAAAACTTAACTTCGTTGCTATAAAATCAAATCTTTTAAACATGTCAAAAACCAGTGTCACGACCAGGCAAATGGCGGACAAGGGAAATTGCATCATACTACCTGCTGAAACTAACGTAGATGATAGGATTCAGGGTAGGCAAAATAAAGAAAAAGATCAATCAGGTTTAGATAGAACATTTATTGATAAAGACGTAGATCGTAGGAAACAGTCAAATCCAGACCAATCTGCAATGATAGCGGCGCTGGAACAAATAAACAGAAAAATAGACGAGAAATTTGCAAAAATCGAAAGATCGCTAGTAGAATCAAATGCAGCCAATGTAGATAACGTCGTAGAATGTGAGGATAACTTTAGAAAAAGATTAGAGGAACAAGCGTTGAAATATAGGAAACAATTAGAAATATTAGATGGTAAGGTAGAGAAAACGAATAAGGAAATAGACGAAAAGGTAGGGAAATGTAAAGATATGATTAAGGAAAGCAATAGAATAATCAGGGACGAGTTCGGCGACAGCTTGAACTGTCTGGAAAGTAAAATAAAGAATAATCAGAAAGATAATTTAGAGAAAATCATTGAGATTGAAAAAAAACACGAAACGTATCGGTCAAACATAAACGCTGAGATCAGAAGAATTAAAACCTCAAACCCGGAACAAACGTTTGATTACAATCAGTTGATTTCCAGACATGTCAGGATGCCGCAATACTCAGGCAAGAGTTGGGAAAGACCAGCTAATTTCATAAAAGAGTTGGAGGAGTATCTTACTTGTATTGATGCATTACATGACGATGTCTGTCTAAAGCTCGTTGGGCAAAGCCTAACCTTAGATGCGAAAGATTGGTGGATCGCGCGTCGCGAGGTCGTTCAATCTTGGGAAGAATTCAAAAAACGTTTTTTAAATCGATATTGGGGTATAGAAACACAAAGAGATTTAAGACGGGATATCGAATTTGGTTACTATGTACCGGAATCTAGATTAACATGGTCCGAGTATGCAAATCGCAAGTTCGCGTCAGCTGCTGGTCTGGATCCGTGCATGTCGGAATCAGAGATAGTCCGAAACCTAACTCGCCATTTTGATGAACCGATAGTTGAGGCAGCAAAATGCAGAAACATCCGCGACATCGATTCACTCCTGAGTTTCCTTGACGAGATGCAGTTCGGAGGTAGATCGAATGCACCAAGACAAAAATTCGCGCACGTACAACGACAGAATTCAGCTGCCGGTCGCGTAACCGAACACCGCGAAAAACATGTAACATGGCGTAGCGACAACGCGAATCATAACATAAAATCAGTACCGGAAGAACAAGATCATAGAAACAGAAACGGTCAAGCGGATAACGTTAGTAATAGGCCGAGCTGGAATAACGCTAAAGTTAGCGCGACCATAATAAACACCGAAAGTGAGTCGGTAACCGATCAAAATCCAACGGAAAACTGATAGACGCTGTACTGGACAAGGGATTACCGACGCCAGTACAGCGAAATGTAAACATAAGCGCGGCTACATTTGAAAGCCAAGAAAATGATAATGATTCTTTTGAAAGTCCATTTAATTATCTGGTAAATGAAAATACAGAAAATGGTAGATCTAATATTAAGTGTCCGGAGATTTTCGTAAGCATAGAAGGCATAAGTGCAAGGGCTTTGATAGATACCGGGAGCCAGATCACATGTGTGTCGGATGAGTGGTACAAGAGGCATCAAACGTTTGTTAATCATTGCGCCAAACTGCCAGTTACGAATTTCCGAGTCTTAGGTGTCCTAGGGGGCAAAGGCACCCGAATAAAAGAGCAATTCCTAGCTAGCGTCGAAGTAGGGTCGTTGCGTGATGAAATAGGGTTTCTCATCGTACAGGGGCTGAAACACGACATAATTCTAGGGATTGATACTTTACACCGATGGAAGGCTGATCTAGATCTCAATATTAGTAAAATGTCGGTACGAGTTAATTCAAAAAACGACCAGGTAGAATTACAAAGTTTAGAGACAAATAGCGAAGCGAGCGAAATGAAGGATAACATCCTTAAGTTAGCCTTAGTCGCGAGTAATCGGGATGGACGTGACTGTGACCTAACTGATGATGAGATTAATATCAAAATGTCAGAGTGTCAGGTACTTAAGGCTTGTGAAAAAGACGCTTTTACCAACTTGCTAAAAAAGTATCGAAACATATTCTCAAAAATACCTGGTAGAGTAACAATTTACGAACACAAGATCAAAGTTTACGAGGATAGACCGTTCATCAAACGATCGTATCCTGTACCTATGGTACACAGAGACAAAGTAAGATTGGAAATCGACAAGATGCTAGATCTAGGGATCATTGAGCGCTCTTATAGTGAGTACATAAACCCAATTGTAGTGGTTGCTAAAAAATCTGGAGACGTCAGATTAGTGTTGGATGCGCGGTACATTAACAAGCTAATCGTACCTGACCATGACTGTGCGCAATCTACTGAAGTTTTATTCCAGAAGTGCGGAAATGCCACAGTGATGTCCAGCTTAGATCTCACGGCTAGTTTCTGGCAAGTGCCACTTCACAAAGACTCGCGTAAGTTTACGGCTTTCATGTACGAGGGGAAAACATATCAATTCACAGTAACACCCTACGGATTAAGCACAAGTCTAGCAAGTTTGATTCGGACTCTGGATCTAGTCTTAAGAGAAACGAATAAATTCACGATAAATTTTGTAGATGACATACTGTGTTTATCCGACTCGTTCCAATCGCACTTGGCTCACCTCGAAACTTTATTTGAAGTATTTAAAAAACATAACATGACCGTCAACTTCAACAAATCAAAGTTTTTCCGTGAAGAAATAGATTTTCTTGGTCATAGAATCACAAAAAACGGAATCTTACCACAACCGGAAAAGATAAATGCTATACAACAGTTTCCGGAACCGAAGAATGTAAAGCAACTTAAAGGGTTCTTAGGATTAACCAATTATTATAGCAAATTTACTAGACATTATTCCGATGCCACGGCACCACTACTCAAATTAATAAAAAAGGACGCCAAGTGGGATTGGAATGACGAGGCGATAACACATTTTAATAAGGTAAAAGACCTGTTTTGCAAAGTGATGATCATACACCATCCTAATCCTAAGGAACGGTATTATCTGCAATGCGATGCGAGTAATTACGCGATCGGTGCGGTCTTGTACCAATTATCCGATACTAACGATGAATTAATCATTGGATTCGCGAGCCGTACTTTAAGGGGTGCTGAACTCAATTACTTCACGTCAGAGAAGGAACTCCTTGCTATTGTCTATGCTTTAGAGAAGTTCCGGACGTTTATTCTAGGAGCCAAGTTAACCATTCGTACGGACCACCGTGCACTCACTTATATGACCACCTGTAAGCTGGTGAGTTCGCGATTGGCACGCTGGATTCTGTTCATACAAACGTACAACTTTGAGATAGAATTCATCAAAGGGAGGGATAACCTGGTAGCCGACACACTTAGCAGATATCCTCCTGAAAAAAAAGGAGAGATACGAAAAATTAGTAGATTAGAGGTAGTCGCACCGTTAGCAAAGGAAGTACCCGACAGATTAAACAAAGATTTAGTAAATTTTGGAAGGCTTCAATCGCAAGATGAGCAAATTAAAGAATTAAGCAAACGTAAAAAATTAATACAAATTGATGAAATTTGGTACCATGTAGAGCCAGGGGGCTGTCGGAAGGCGTATTTGCCGGCAATATTAGTAAAACCCCTAATCCAAGAAACGCACGAAATTTACGGGCATATAGGTGCTAGAAAATGCTATTTGATGTTAAAAGAAAGCTTCCATTATCCGAAGTTCGCGCGCCTCGTCAGGAAAACCTTAGCGAGCTGTGATCGCTGTCAGAGATGCAAAGTGCCTAATAGATACAGTTATGCCCGGATGCAGACCATAATACCGAGCGGCGTGGGGGATTTAGTATCAATTGATTTCCTAGGACCGTTACCTGCAAGTAAAGGGAACTTTCGCTGGTTGCTAGTGACAATTGATGCGTTCAGCAAATTCGTAAGGTTATACCCATTAAAGACGGCCGACGCGCGATCCACCATCAGATGCATATTCGAGAAATACATACCCGAGTTGGGAAAGCCACGGCGAATCCAGTTCGATCATGGCACTCAATTTACGTCAGCAAAATGGTTAAATAAACTTGAGGAGGAGAATATCATTCCAATCTATTCGTCAATACGACATCCTCAAGGCAACATAGTCGAACGTGTAAACAGAGAATTGGGTAGGTTTTTCAGAACTTTCTTAACTGAAAAACACACAGCCTGGATAAATTGGTTAAAAGTCATTGAATGCTGCGTAAATGAGGTGTGCCATGACTCGACTGGATTCTGCCCATGCGAACTCCAACTCGGGGAAGCTCCAACTCGTTTCTGGAAAAAATGGTTCCAATTAGACCAACAGGATATAACACAAGAATTAAAATTAACTTTAGCAAAAAATAACATAAGAAAACACGGACGAAGTCGAGCCGACCGGTTCAATGCGAATCATAAAATGACCGAGTTCAAAATCGATGATTTGGTTTTGGTAAGGGCATTAAACGTATCAAATTCAAAGAATAAAATAATGGCTAAATTTCTGGCGTTATATGAAGGCCCGTATCGAATCAGTCACCGTGTCGGTGAGGCTACATTTGTGTTAGAGAATATAAACACACGAAAGGAACGTGGTCGTTTCCACACACAAATGTTGAAACATTATGTCTTACCTATAATTTGAAATTAAAAATAAACCATAGTCAAACACCCGAGTTTGTCATCGTTTGCGACGGTTGACTTTGACAATGCCAACGTACCTAGGGTAGATGCGTTATAAAAGCCTCCTGCCGATCGATGAGTCATCTTAGTATGTCATCATGTACGATTACGGCTATATCAGCATACAAGAGAAGTCAACGCAGACCGGCGAAGATGACGAAGCACCTGAGGAAAATCAAAGAGTGATAACACCATCAGGGAAATTCAAATCGGGTTTCGGAAGGTACAAAATTGGAAAAGGCTACCAGACTGCAGCGTATTTACTGAACCCAGAAAAGAGAGTCCGTAAAAAACCAGTGCAGGCCATGAGTGCAAATCCAACGATACAGATGAAGGAGGAGATAATCACCATCACGCCGGTTGACTGCAGCAACGAACCTGATGCAGCGGATCAAAATAACAACCGTCCGGTCGTCAAAATTAATATCCCGTTGGCGAAACTGGCGATGATTCCTGAGAAAAAAGAAAATGCAGACATCGACAACAACGAAACAACTCCAAAAACAAGTCAGGGAAAACCTACCGTGATAGCCGTCGAAACTGTGACAGGTGACGATCCCAGGCTAAGGGCCTTTAAAATTCCGAAGAAACGTCACGCTGTATCAGATTCCACGAACAACGTGAAAACCGGTGGTAGAGAAATCACCAAACCACCGATCAACAAGAGGCCGCGGATCGCGGATTTCGACCGACGGAAAGACAGAAAACCGGAGGATCTCATCACCATGCTTAGAATCTTTGGAACACTTGATCTGTCAGACGACGAGGAGTACAAACCGGCAGCCATTGCTACTAGAAAATCAGCTGTGCCGAGGTTCCAGATTCCAAAGAAAAAGAGGGAGAGACCGGCTGTCAATCCACCAATCCGGGAAGTCATAGAGTTTCCAAAACATGCCGATCCGACGGACCCGCTTGGGTTGAAGAGGGGATAAAAAGGTGAAAACATCAGAATGACGCAGAATCGATCATCTAAAAATCCGAATAACACCAAGGTCATCCGAAGATCAGATGATCGAAGGGGGCAAATGTAACGTATCAGGCCACCTAGGCCCGACCGTTGGCATTTCAAATCTCAGCCGTTGCGAACGATAGAACCTTCTCGAACGACGGTCAAAGCAACGAGCTGAGTGACGTCACGACTTGTATATAAGTCGCGACGCCGCTCAGCTCACCAGCAATCCAAGGCAAAGCGACCTGGTTGACTCACCGATAATTAGTACAACACTTTCAAAATATAGCTTCAGATTTCAATTATAGAAAATTATAATAGACCAACAGACAAACTTATCGTTCTTACACGATTTAATAATATAAAATTATTGCCTTGTTCAAAGTGAATTCAATCAAACAAAAGACATTTGAAGTACACTAGATATTAGTTTAAGCAGCATTGTCAATATCAAATTAAGGTTGCAACCGTAAGTTTAAGATAAATAAAAGTATATGATTTCTATGTTTTCCCAACAACAGCAGAGTAGTTGATGCAAATTCCCTATCAGCCGATTCCAGGTCATAGAGTCAAAAATCAATCTTAGTTAGTTACAGCCTTGGTGAGATTCAGGCTCATCCAGGTCTGATACAGCCTTAGTGCGATATACGCTCTCAGGTCTGAGAATAGGGGGAATAGACAGCCTTAGCACGATCGACGTGTTCAGGTCTGTGGGGAGGCGGCTTTAAATACTACGTATTTCAAGTCCGTAATAGGCATCACTAAAGAATAAGATTTGCAGGGGTCTCTAAAAATTTAATTGAGTAAAAAGACTCACAATAACTCTGCGGTTCGCGACACCTTCAGTGTCACGACACCTCCCAAAAGTAACAGTATAGGAGATTCATTAATGACTTTGCGACCCGAGCTCAACCCCTAACCAGCTTACTGAAAAAGAATCGTAGGTGGAATTGGGAAACTGATCAGGAACAGTCGTTCCAAGACCTGAAAACCGCGTTGATTACCGCCCCTACTTTAAATTGTCCCAACTTCTCGGTCCCCTTTTTCTTACAAACTGACGCCAGTGATACCGGAGTAGGAGCTGTCCTGACTCAAACAGTAAATGACCAGGAATACGTCGTAGCCTATGCCAGTCGAAGCTTGACCCCGCCGGAGAGGAAATATACCGTTACCGAAAAGGAGTGTTCAGCCGTGATCTGGTCAATCCGAAAGTTCCGTCCCTATTTAGAAGGATACAAGTTTACCGTAATCACCGATCATAGTAGTCTTCGTTGGTTATATCACTTGAAAAATCCCACGGGCCGATTAGCCCGTTGGGCCTTAGAATTGTTAGAGTACGACTTTGAGATAGTACACCGTAAGGGAGCCCTCCACCATGTACCGGATGCCCTCTCCCGTATGTTTGAAGACCCTACCGACGAAGAAGTAGCCGCGATCTCCGAAACTACAGATGCCTGGTATAAAAAACGCATAGAAAATGTAAATATGCGCCAAGTTCAATACCCGGACTGGAAGGTAGAAGAGGGGCGACTCTACTGTCATAGAGTTGACGATTTAGCTGACTCACTCCTCCCAGACTTAGATGCCTGGAAACTAGTTCTCCCCCAAGAATCCCGAAATACCGCGATTATCGAAAACCATTCCCTCCCTACCGCTGTCCACTTAGGAATAGAAAAGACATATGCTAGAGTAGCCTTACTGTACTATTGGCCGGGAATATATCGTGAAGTAGCGAACTTCGTTAGGAATTGTGAGATATGTCAGCAATGTAAAGTTGAACAAGCTAGCCCCCGCGGATTAATGGGTAATCGAGTCCTAGAACAACCGTGGGTAATGATCGCGGCCGATATTATGGGCCCATTCCCTTCCAGTAGACAAGGCTTCACCTACGTGCTGGTGATTCAGGATTTGTTCACTAAATGGGTAGAAGTTATCGCGTTACGTAAGGCAAATTCCCAGTCCATAATAAAAGCACTTGAAGAGTTAGTATTTTTCCGTTGGGGAACCCCCGAAGTCTTGCTCACAGATAATGGCACAGAGTTTGTTAATAAGGCCATGAAGCAAGCCTGTAGAGAAATGGGAATTTATCACACTACCGTCCCCCCTTATCATGCCCAAGCCAATCCCGTAGAGCGAGTCAATAGAGTTTTGAAAACAATGATAGTGGCTTTCATAGAAAATGACCATCGCTCTTGGGATGCCCATTTATCTGAATTCCGTTTTGCCATAAATACCGCAACTCACAGCTCAACTCAAGTGACCCCAGCCTTTTTGAATTTTGGACGTGAACTTAGACCCGGTACTTCCTTGAAAAGAATGGAAGAAGGCCCTCCCCAGATCCAACCAATACCGCCCGAAGTTTGGGAAAATCGAGTTAGAAGATTATCTGCCTTGCGTGATCTTGTAGCAAAAAATTTAGAGAGTTCTTCCGAGCGACAGGCTAAATATTATAACCGTGGTAGAAGGGATTTAAAATTCGCCATAGGTGACTTAGTCTGGCGTAGACAACATATCCTATCGTCTGCCGTCGACTTCATAGCTTCCAAGCTAGCTCCGAAGTTTAAAGGTCCCTACGTAATATCGAAAGTCTTATCAGCTGTGGTCTATGAATTAGAAGATTGTAATGGTAACCCCGTTGGAAAATCGCACATTAAAGACCTTAAACCCTACCGTGCCTTCCCTACCGTAGAAGCCCCTGACGCCCACCCCGAAGAAGTCCCTCAAATCGTAGAAGAAGTTCCCCCAATCGTAGAAGAACTCCCCCCAATTGTAGACGAAGTCCTCCAAATCGTAGACGAAGTTCCCCCAGATAGATTACCTGTTATCGAGGTACCAGTAATTCCGATTCCACGAAATGTGGAAAGAGTCCGTCTCGCTCCGAAATCGGGCCCCCCTCCCTCAAGTACCCCGAAAAAGGCCCCTCAGGAGAGGCAAGAGAGATCTCGTCCCCCTACTCGACGAAACCCTTCCCCACCCCAAGGATACCATCTCCGAATTCGAAATAGAATCCCGTAAACAATATAGTTATCATAGATTTTTAGTTGTAGTCCTACCGTAGTTTTGTTTGTCTGTTGTCCTATCGTAGTTTTGTTTGTTGGCTATCATATCGTAGTTTTGTTTACTTGTTATCATACTGTACCTAAAACAGACCCCCTTTAGTCACAATATCGTACTGATTATTTGTCCCTATTGATGAACCCTTTTATATTTTGTATTATTTTAAAATAATCTTTCGCACTTGAGCTGACGCATGAAAATTCGGTGGTGTTGAGAATAAAGTTAACGTCAACTTGTTTAAATGAGAAATCAGTCGAAGAAAGTCGATGGTTTTGGAAGCTTTGCAGGTCTCGCTAGGAGACCACACGCTTCGTCTGGCGGGGGGTGTTGTAACGAGGCAAAATAGAAAGCCTCGTATTTAACCATCTCCTCTTCCCCAGACCGAATGACCACCTTATTATAGAAATTAAGTCAAAGCGAGAAGTCCCAGCTCAAGTGCCCAAGGTCCCTAATTGTAATTATAAGTTCATGTACTAATGTTTTTCCCGTTCCCCCCTATCTTATATTCCCGTACCGTTCCGGCCTGACGACACCGAGGAAGATCATCCCTCAATCTCATCCGGCCTGGCGGGTCACCCGGCCTTCGAGTGATTAGCCAGGGGAAAAGAGTCAACGTATCCAGAGATATGCCTGGAAGAGCGCTGCATAACGAATCTATAACGTGGAGTAGCTTCCTCCTTCCCTCTACCTGTCTCGTACCGGCTTGGTCCACCGGTTCAAATGCAGAAATTCCGCCTTCCAGGATATCGAGAACATGACGAGCCATCTAACAAACCCCTGGCCAAAGCTCGAAGTGCCAAAAGGCCCTGCCAGGCCCGCGACACAACCCGGCAGAAGAAGAATACGCCTATTAATTTTATGCGTAGATCCTCCACCTCCCCCAAAATTGCATCTGCCTAGGGACAGACCTAGAAACCCCACTTCTTGTTTGGATCTCGTATCGAACTATTGCGTATTGAATATTTTTCAATTTTCGTTCCTTGTGCCAAATATTTGCTAATACCGTAGCTTATTCACTGCTTAACGTAAATTTCTCTCTCTAACTTCAGTTAGTGTTGTTTTGTGTATCGATTAAGGTAAGATTCCAATCCTAAACGACCCTTCGATTGACATTAAATTGATTAAAAGAAATTCGTTTCTAATTGCGTCGTTGTGACGCCGTTCATATATCATCGAATTGTCGTGCCGTAGTTTCATTTGATTATTGATTATTGTTCATTGTGTTCCCCCGTCATATGATAACGCCTTATTGATTGATTTTTCGAGACAGTATCGTTATTCCTTGTCGTGTCGTTAATAATTATCGTATCGTCGTTTATCGTAGTACCGTCACTTTCCTGTCCTTTGTTGAATATTTCTACATTAGCCCTCATGATAAATGTAATTAATTGTTAATTGAAGCCCCCCCCCCCCCCCCCCCCCCATTAATTGTTGTAAAATCTAATCCCAGAAATAAGGATTTCCCACGTGGAAGAATTTGTTGCGTAGTAAAAATACGATAATTGATCTCGACGGCTTGTTGAGCCACGTGTTTCTGGAAGAGTTGATCTACGGGCTGTAGATACGATATTGTGATATTCTGATTAATTTAACCCCTTAATAACTGAAAAGAGTGCCCCATTCTCCCCCGAAACCTTGAGCTGGTATAATTATTGTTATTTAAAGTTAATATTTGTAATAGATTCTAGCGTCCCTTTTGTTAGTTGGTTACTGCGTAGCCACATGGCGTGTATCGTGTAACATTGCCTTGGCCATCTTTGTACGGCCTTATTTGAATTTGATTCCGACGCCGTGTACTTCTCTAGGGAATATTCCGTGATACCGACCCGTCCCATTAGTCACTAGAAGTCCACAAATCATCGATTCTGGACTTTTTGATCCCCCTATGTTACCGACTCATTTCCTAGGAACTAATATATTTCGATGATTGGTTCCTGTTATACCATAAGATATTGTTTTCTTTCTTTTTGTCTCAGTGACTTGTTCTAGTTTACCTACCTCTGTGTTCTATATTCCCTTATGTTCTGCATTACCCCCTGCCCTCCTCTTATGTGTGTGACCTAGTCAGTCAGCTGTCTTTGATATTATTTTCCCGTACCTTGTTTAATTGGTATTTAAGCCGACATAAGTGATCGGCCTTGACTATTGAATTGTTTTATCGTGTGTATTATTGTTTTGTTCGTGTTAATTGTTATCACCTATAATTGTGTGTTACGGGTTTCTTTGTGATTAAATCCATAAACCTAATATCCTTTTTCTTATTTTTTTAATCTACATTATTCCGCCCCCATGTTCCCCTCACGCTGAGCTTACCGTGTATTATCGTAGTACTTTTAGTTAATTATCTCGTCGCTAGATTTGTATTTATTATATTTTATTCAATTCTTTATTAATATTATTTTGAATTTGATTTTGACGTCATTTTGTTACCGCGGTATCATTTAAGGTACCTGGCGCCCAACATATCGTACCTTCATCGGGAATTGACTAATTTTAAAATCAGCTCTAATTAGTAAATTCTTCGGTGAGCCAATCGTGGCTAGAGTGTCTGACTTTGTAGACGTAGTCGGTCAGGCCTTAAACCCAGGTCGTTGGTAGGCACGTCACAATACATTCAAATAAAATCCTAAAGTAAACGGCGAGTTTAAATTTATATATTAATGGTTCAATTACTTGGAAACCAATGCTTCTACTGACTTCTGTGCATACGAATATCTTTTAGCAACAATTTTTTTTTTTTTGAAATAGGCTTCATGCAATGGAATGTCAATGTTCCACGGACTAACTTCGCTTTTTCAAATCGAGATTGTAATGCAACAGCTTCTTTTTTGTACTAATCATTTGTGAAAAAATCGACGTAGATATTTTTAATATTCTGATTATTCTTAGCCCGGGAAAAAAATTTTTGGGGACTATTTATTGCATTACGCGGAATTAGTTTCTCACCTGAGTTCGATTCCAAGTATGTAACGACGCGCGAACAGGGTCTTGCCGCCCCAACGCTCGTGTACCCGGCCGTGCGCGACGTCCCGCATGAATCAACCGCTTTGGAAATATAGTTTCCATCGGAGTTCCATTTTTAAACTTACAGATATTGTAGAGAATGAATCAAGGAACACGCTCGTATTTTTTTCAGAATTTTCGAAGGTGGTAGTCATCTCGAAAATCGCGTTTGAAAAGTATAATTATTAATAACAAATAGAAAATTGTTTATTACATGAATTAAAAATTCATAACATGGAAGTGCAATTCAAGAGCTTCAAAATGAGTTTTTGACGATGTCTGTACGACAAAGGGAACCGGAGATATTAACGTTTAAAGAAGAGCGCGATCCCGAATTTTGGTGTTTTTTTCGAAAATTCAACCCCTTGCAGCTGCTAAGCCCTTTGAGTAAAAAAAAAAAAAAAAAATGTTTCATTTGTTTATTTCACCCAGAGAATGTGTAAAAAAAATTAAAAAAGAATCCGAAACATCGACGAATATTTTTGCCCAAATCCGTCCCGCTTGACGTGGATTGACTCAGAGGCAGAAGGCAGCGATTCGTACTAAAGCAGTCGATCGACTCACATCGATTCAATTAATTAAAAGTAAACTCACATAACCTCAAATCGATAGGGAGTCACTCAAAGCGAGGTCTTACCATACAAAAAAATAAGAATAAAATTCAAATAAAAAGGAAGTTATTCAAAGCGAGATCTTACCTTGGAAAAAAAGAAATCAATTAAAATCAAAGCGATTTTAGAAAAAATGAAAAACGAACTAGAAACAAAGCAATCAAAACACAGAAAAAGAGAGATAGAATAAGGAGTTATTATTTGATTATGTCGAGCCACAATTTTTAGTTTATTTCATTTTGACTGTAAATATTGTAAATAATATCTGCTAAAGCAGAATCCAATATAAATCAAATATTTAATCATATCCTTGCTTTTTATTTTGTCTAATTATTTCTTTGTTTAATTAACCTAAATTCTTTCAGAGTAAATTCACTTGCAGAATAAAATCGTGTTTAGCTAGCTAGCGTAGGAAGCAGCTTCGGTGAGCTAATATTCGATACCAGCTCTGGTAGATCTAGCATCTATCCGAGTCTGTGAGATAAAGCAATCCCAAGTCTGTAACACCAGCTTCGGTGCGATAAACTAATACCAGCTCTGGTAGATCTTGTATCTATCCGAGTCTGTGAAGTGAAACAATCCCAAGTCTGAGTTAGGGACGCAGCTCTGGTAGATCATTACGTATCTATCCGAGTCTGTATCAGGGACGCAGCTCTGGTAGACCTAGTGTCTATCCGAGTCTGTATTAGGGTAACAAAAGATTTTACACATTTTTCCTAGAAGTAGCTCCAAAATTCATACCCGTGACAAAGAATTCACGCGAACTCGCATAATTTCACTAGCCTTCCGCAAGTGAAACATATGCAAGAAGTTACAGTATTGATATGGGGGAATAATAGAAAAGATGTAGTCTTGTGGATGTAGTTAAAGGATGTAGTGGTCTGAAAGTGAATAGCTGATAGATAGATGAAATGCTTTGTACAGCATTGGAGCAGACTTCGTTATCACTAGGCTGAAAAACTTATACCCGACGTGAATAACATCAGGGGATTCAATAAAAATATTTACTTTCATGTAAAATGTGTGAACTTGGATAGAAAAGCTTATTCCGCGATCGGATATAGCCAACATGTATAGTTAGAAGAAAATCGGAGACCGCAACGTCCATAAGTGTTCTAAGTTTTCCTGAAAAGTGTGTGTATTTTTACACTGCGCTTGCTCCCTGGATTCAGTGATAAATGTTCTTATCTCCATGAAGCTAAAGCTAGCAGCCGGAGTTAACAGCCAGAACTGAAAAGCCAGGGCCGAATAGGGGTGCCAGGGCCCCAGGTCTTAAAAATCGTTTAATTCTGATAAAATTTTATCTGCTGAGAGTTTTAACATAGAAATCATGAAATAGATCAGTCAGCGCATATAAATAACAATCAAAGTCGTGATATATCTAATAAATAATAAGGAAGAGGACATCCAGATCTGCAGTGGTTCTTGAATCCATGCATTCGCTAAGCGCATTCATGATTTGTACGAAAATAGTATTGTTAGGGAAGTTATCAGTATTAAAAAACATGTGGGTTAAATAAATTAATTGTTTTTTCCTTTTGATAATTTTGTTAATGAACAATTGACAGCGAGACGAACACGCATGCTCGTAAAAATGTCTGAAAATTCACAGACTTTTCATTTTCGATGCGGAAGACGATAATCAATCAAATTTTGCGTTGCACGGCTTGGTTCATTTGTTGTTAATTTTTTAATTCAACAAATGACAGCGAGACGAACACGCATGTTCGGAAAAATATGAAAAAAATCACAGACGTTGTATTTCGAACCCAGAAAACGATCTCGTAAAAACTTTGGCGTTGCACGTCCTAATTGTTGAGTTAAAAATGGTTAAACATTTAGCAGCTGGTAGCAGCCACGGATCACGCATGCTCGGAAAAATAAAAAAGAGCTTGGAAAAGTCAGGGAATTTCGTGGAGGAAGAAACGTGGTGCGCCCCCCCCCCCCCCCCCCCCCCTCCCGCCATCCCCTCTCCTACCGCCAATAATAAATTAATAAATTATTTACGTAAAAAAATTGTCGATACATGCGTCACTTTTTTTTCACCGTTTCTGTAAATGTATCTCCGAAAATCGACAAAATCGCGTATATGAGCGGATCCACTTCACATTACTAAAAAAAAAAAATCGTCAAGTCACGGATCTTTGCGCCATTCAAAACATCTTCAGTATGGAAAAAAAATACAACTTCAAGGATTTTGAAAATATTTCAAAAATGGCGGAGTTAGAGCTATGTGAATTTTTGTAAACCGCTGTTGCACCGCTATGTTTGAAAATTCATATCTCCGAAAGTATTCATCGTAGCGGACTGATCCTGGGATCATTTTCTTCTTTAAAAAAAAACGCGCATCCATACAAACCATTTTATTTGAAAAAATTCTTTTAATTTTTTTCGTGGTTTTTATTTTCAATTTCGCTGTCATTTCCGCGGGACACACAGAAATTCATGGAGATAATTTTCTTCAGATACCCGAATTCTTTCCCCTCAATTCATAAGAAAAAAAAAAAAAATGTATGGAGAAAATACCTAGGAAAGAACTAAAACGTTTAGTCGCGCGTCATCGGGCACGCGCGGCGTTCGCGGTTCAAAAATGCTTAAAAAAAAAATTAAAAACACAGTTGTCGATCGGAAATTTTCTAAATTTTTCAAAAATGATGATTGTTTATTTTTTACTTATCATTTTTGACGCGTAATTCAGAAAATAAAACTTAAAATTCCAATTTCACCAAGTTTTCCATCATTTCTTAATAATCGTATTTTTTTCTGAAAGTTCAGGAAATTTCCGATGAAAATCATGCACAAAAGTTTTTCAGTCATTGACCTGCAAGGCATAGTTTCGGTTTAAATAAAATTTGAGGGTTTCGTGTTATTATTTGTGCATTTCGATGTTGAGAATGAAATGATCTCGATAATAATGACTTGGAGGTCAACGAGCGGAAAATTTTTGTACATGAGTTTTATCGGAAGTTTTCTAAACTTTCATGGGAGATGTGGTGGAATTGACATTTTGAGTTTTATTTTTTGAATAACGCGTTAAAAATAACAAGTGAAAAAAAAACAGCATTATTTTCGAAAAATTCAGAAAA
This sequence comes from Tenthredo notha, assembly GCA_914767705.2. NCBI lineage: Eukaryota > Metazoa > Arthropoda > Insecta > Hymenoptera > Tenthredinidae > Tenthredo > Tenthredo notha. The sequence goes on from OU611908.1 coordinate 4,713,552, forward strand.
TTTCCAATCGACAACCGTGTTTTCAATTTTGTCTTGACGCATTCTTGAACCGCGAACGCCGCGCGCGGACGTGAATCGGCGTGCACGGCGACGCGCGAGCAGACGTTTTGGTTTTTTCCTCCGGCCCAGGTATTTTCTCCATATATTTTTTCTTCAGGGTTGAAGGGAAGGATCCAGGTATCTAGAAAAATTATCTCCATGAATTTCTGTGAGTCCCGCGGAAATGGCAGCGAAATCAAAAATAAAAACGACGAAAAAAAATGAAAAGAATTCTTTTTTTGAAAATAATTTTTTTTTTATGAAAGCGCGTTTTTTTTTACGAAGAAAATGATTTCAGGATCAGTCCGCTCCAATGAATACTTTTGGAAATATGAATTTCCAAACAAAGCGGTGCAACAGCGGGTTACAAAAATTCACGTATACGTGAATAAGTAAAAAAAAAAGAAAAAAGTAAATAAACAGACAAATGATAAATAAGTGTGATAAATAAGTGATAATTTAATGTAATAAATAAGTGTTAGAGCTATAGCTCTAACTCCGCCATTTTTGAAATATTTTTCAAATCCTTGGAGTTGTATTTTTTTTTTTTTTATAGTACTAAAGATGTCTTGAATGGCGCGAAGATCCGTGACCTGACGGTTTTTTTTTTTTGAGTGAGGTGACGTGGATCCGCTCATATAAGGCCTTAACAAACGTAAATTGCCGGGACAGATTTTTTATTGATTTGGCAGCCACAGGTAAGCGGATGTGCCAATTCACTTAATTATTGATTCTGCAGCATGGGCGGAATAAGTCATTCAGATTCGCCGTCGCACGCTGTGAGGAGTATTGTTAAAAAGATCAACAACGCTGATTCTCCGAATTCTCAGATATGATATTTATTTTTGTGATTGTTCCTGTCGGCGGCTCCTTGTGAATCGGTGAATTTTCTCGTCATGCACGATTACATGCAGAGAGGCTGAGAATTCGAATACAGTTTCAAATCCGAAAGGAAATTCCTTCGAAGTTTTTATCTCTCTATCAATGTGTGCTATGAGTGTGGCATGGTGTGGTTCATCAAGCACATCAGAAAATATGGTAGCCCTCGATTTTATGATTTTTTTTTCGTGGCGCTTGATTGGTAATGATTCGGCGATATATTTTGCGATCCCTCTTCTTGCGGTATCCATGTCCTGCTCGCTAAACTGCGTGTATGACCCCGAAGCGATTATATAGGCCCATGTGCTTATGTGGACTCCACAGTTTCCACCGACTCCCTTTTCCGAAACTTGTGATGGTACATCTGCAGGCATGTGAATCGTCCACTGATTCCAACGTAGTACATACATCCGACTTTGCATGCGATTGCATGAAGTTTAGGATTCCGTTTAAGATGAGAGGATTGGGCCGTCCATGCAGGGAGTCGTAGAAAACAATAGTCTTCCGGCTGTGTATTATTAATAGCATGGTCCAATGATCTGCAAGATTTACTGGAATCAGCCACACAGCGCTCTCCCAGATATTACTTGTCGACGCCCACTTCTTGAAACCAGGGCTCACCAATCCACCTCGTCGTACAATACTTTCCGAAAAGTACGTATCAAAACATAATAACGAGAATTTCTTTGCTTCGGCAATCATCGGCATGAAGCTGAAAAATCCGTTGATTATGTTATCATCGAGATATTGGTCTGGTGTTCTGTACGGAAGAAGTGTCTCAAAACTGTTCTTTGAAATAACTAGTCCGTTAAATCTTTTTGTAATTTGTGGACAACCTTCAGGGTACTCTAGCATTTTGTCTAGCAGCACTTCTTTAGCATCTGCAACCGCGTTAGTTGTGGAGCTCACTCGGTCCAACTTTGGACCCGCGCCAAAGTCGAGATCAGTACCCACACTTGGCAGAACATCCACTTGCGAATCATGCTTATGAGCAATCTTTGGAATTTCTGGAATTACCAGACTTTCGTTTAATTCAGTGACCGATTCTAATTGAATACTTTTCAGGTGCGAATCTTTTGGAGAATCGAGAACAGCGGTCTCGAAATCTGCACACTCTTGTGTTGACTTAGAATCTTTAACTGATTCATTCGTCTGGACCACGAATTTTGATATTTTTAAAAACCGGTTAAACCTTCCTCGCTTCGGCCTTTTCCACGTTTCAATTGTAGAATTCTCATCTTCCATATCATTCTTGCGCATTTTCTCAACTCTGGCGGTGTTAAGTGAGAAACTGCGTTCCTTCAGTCTTCCCTTGATAAACTTGTAGTTTTGGGTTATAAATCGAGGAGCGGGAATACAGGTTTCACCATCCAGTAACTGATGTTTCATAATTTTGAAGTAATTTTCTATCGACGCGTTACTGTCACGAGTTAAGCCGAATTCTGCAATACCTACAGCTGACCATAGAGGAAAGTGCGTCAACAAAAATTCACTTACGTACCTAAAAAATTCGTTCGAGTAAAATTCATTACGAAGTGATATACTTTTGTTAGTTTTCAATACATTTGATTTAATATCGCGAAAACTTTGATAATATGGTGAACTTTTCCGATCACATGCACTCTCGTCTACTGCGTGTTCAAAAAGCGGAATGGGATCATCGGTGATATCGGTATGCTTCTGAACCTTTACTGAGTCCAAATGTTCATTAAAATCAGTAGACTTAAACTCCGAGCCGAAGATTTTGACAAATGATTGATAAGGTTTCACGGCGGCGGATACACTATTGCAGTGTATCATATTTGCTAAAAGAGATGCCGCAACAGAACGCTCCTTTTTCTGATATTTATGACTGGGGAAACATTTCTTGATTTTCTGGATGACTGTTTTAATAAAGTGTGATGAACAAATGTGTATAATGGTTATTTTCCCTTGTGATTCGGATTTTCGTTCGTGCGTATCAAACATGAGCTTCATGTACTCCGATAAAGGTATGGTATTGAATGCTCTACAAGCTGATTGCAATAGCGCTAAGCCGAAATCGGTCTCAATTTTTTTAACTTGTCGTACAGACATTTTCTTCAAATTATCGCAGAAAACGTCGAGAAAATGTCTTATCGTGGTAATATCATGCTTTGCGGATATGAATTCAGCGACGGGAAGTGGTCCGAAATCATTACATCCTGGTAAGATAAGTGCGTAGTAATACACTGTGGTAGCAGAATTGATGTTTCTAGGTTGTGCTATTACAGAGCCCGTTGCATCAAAATTCAAAAATTTGCGAGTATCTGCGAGCAAACAGCGAATCTGATTCTCACTGAATAACACGATGCCGAATGGTTGCACTGAGAATTCTTGGATCTATCCGTTAATGTGCTCACCTCTTATAGTTTTTTGTTCTTCTTCGATTAATTTCAACATAAATGTTATAAAATCCTTATCAAGGTCATACTTGGAATGATTCTCGCTCGATATTTTTTGGAGAATGTGTAAGCTAGGCGCATTGTTCAAGTTGCCTGCTTTTTAAATATCATCAGGTGTATCGTTCAACATTTTTAGTTTTTCAAATATCGGTGAATGTTTTTCCAATGCGTTGGCTATTGTCAATCTACGCTCGTATCGTATATGCCGACGGTGGCTTTCCTTCGGGTTATGATAGACGTTTTTGTCCATAAGAACGTGAATTGTTTTATCAGTGTGGGGTGCAGTTATATTTTCTGTTACGTAGAACTTAAATTGAGCACACGTAGAATTCTTGCACTTGGCGACACATTGAAAATATAACCCATCTCTTTTGGGTTCATCTCGACATTTGTGCCACGAAAAAGAGAGAATACACAAAGGGTATTTTTTTTTCGAATTCCGCATTGAGTCGATCACACCATCCCGGTTTCAGAGGCTTACCGCCACTCACCCTAAATTCTTCCCAAAAATTTTGAGGCGCATTAAATGAAGTTCCGTGTATTGAGAATCTACTTTTTCTTGCTATTCCTGTCGCGGAAAATTTATGTTTGACATCCAAAATGCGTTCGTCAACTGTTAAATTACCATCACTTTTTGCGGATGAATCATCATAAGTGTCAAAATCTTCTGAAAAGTTTGACACTTGAAAATCTAAATATTGAAGATATGTCGAATGTGCGGGAATATTGCACGGTTACTTATAATCTAAGTCCACTAAATATTGAGGATATGGCGAATATATCTAGAATATCAATAAAAATAGCGAATGTGCGGGAATATTGCACGGTTACTTATAATCTAAGTCCACTAAATATTGAGGATATGGCGAATATATCTAGAATATCAATAAAAATAGCGAATGTGCGGGAATATTGCGCGGTGAGTGAGAAGAAATCAAATCTCAGGTTACAAATAAAATGAAAACGTTGACGAAATGTCGCTGAAAGAAAATTCATTTGCAATACAAGCCGGCGCCTGTACAAGTGTCGGCGTTTGATTCGGACTGGATAGCGTATATGAAATTACTATTCCGACTCCGCGCTTGAAGAGTAGTGTACGACGAAGCCAACTACCCCACTAGCATGATAGCAGTAGAATTTCCGCACAGCGTGAAGAAGGAAAGAAGCAATGATGCGGCGCCGCGGTGCGGTAACTTAGGTCCCTGGCAGTAGTAAGACTTCGTTATACACATTTGTTCAATTAAAAAATTAACAACAAATGAACCAAGCCGTGCAACGCAAAATTTGATTGATTATCGTCTTCCGCATCGAAAATGAAAAGTCTGTGAATTTTCAGACATTTTTACGAGCATGCGTGTTCGTCTCGCTGTCAATTGTTCATTAACAAAATTATTAAAAGGAAAAAACAATTAATTTATTTAACCTACATGTTTTTTAATACTGATAATTTCCCTAAAAATACTATTTTCGTACAAATCATGAATGCGCTTAGCGAATGTATGGATTCAAGAACCACTGCAGATCTGGATTTCCTCTTCCTTATTATTTATCAGATATCACGACTTTGATTGTTATTTATATGCGCTGACTGACCTATTCATGATTTCTATGTTAAAACTCTCAGCAGATAAAATTTTATCGGAATTAAACGATTTTTAAGACCCGGGGCCCTGGCACCCCTATTCGGCCCTGGCTTTTCAGTTCTGGCTGCTAACTCCGGCTGCTAGCTTCAGCTTCATCTTCCGTTTAGGCTCAATTTGTCGACGAAAATTTATCGCTTATGACGTCACAAAATATATATATAGGACATGCGACTACTGTGGCACCTTAAATCGTGCCGCCGACCACCCTGCGAAGCCTATTGGCCGCAGACCCTCGCACATGGCGAAGTGGTCGCCGCCAGCGCTCGAAGACCGGGTAATGCCGGTTGGTACTAAAGAACGGAAAAGAAATCACTTCCATTTTGGAAACTTTTGCGACAGCCTCGTGCCAATATAGAGTTTTTGAAAAGCGAAGTTTGGAGAGAGAGAGATAGTTGAGAGAGAGTAGAGAGTTGTGTGGAGTGTGTGAGAGTTTGTTGGAGTGATTACTGTGTGTTCTGTGCTATACCGAACCGGCTTACACTTGGACTATTGACTCGGATTTGGAACATTGGACAACTGATTTGGATATCATCTCGACCTTGCATAACCCCGGCTCTCCGACCGTCTTATCGATTAATACCGTCGCATCCGAGGAGTACGAGCGTCTAGACCAGGTAGGATTAATCCGTTTCCTAGTTAATACTCCCTTTAGTATCAACCCGCACCCCGTTAATATTCCCTGAGCCTCGAGACCGCGTATCTGAATCTCAATCGTTCCCCGCAAACCGTTGGATTCAAAGGTACAGCACCGGTCAAGTCTGTTTTCGTTGCGCGTAGCCGTGCCCAGTTTGCTCACCGCTGCGCCGATGGCAGTCGAAATCAAATCGACGCCATATTGCTATGGACCTCTGACGTCACGCATCGCACTCAGCTGCGGCGTGTCAGAGCTCTGTCGCTTCCCCAGAACCGCGGCCTGCCCCTCTACTTCTCCGCCGCCGCTTTACAGCACGCCGCGACAGTCTCATAAGAGACGTTGAGCGAGTCACGCAATCTTGCTACGGTGACAGCTGACTGTCCTGTAGCCAGAGCGAGAGCGATAGACCGTAGGTTGAGTGGACAGAGTCCTCCCTACTGTCTCATAGCCCGAGCACGGTAGTGCAAAGTAATCGAGTCATTAATCGTAGTAGTTTTTTTTTGTTCTTTTAGATTCTCCTAATTAGATATTATTTTGATAGTTTACTTAGTCTTGATATTGTATTTATTTGATAATCGCATAGTAGAGTAGAGTCAGTTTTATCATTCATATTTTTGTTACCAAACGCCAGGTAGCGGGGGTGTACCTAAATTCGCCGGCTTATTTTTTTTTTTAAATAAATATCTTAAACGTATTTCAACTGGTGTCTTTATTGCTCGCCCCTACGAAATCCCTCTATCGATAGTAGTTAGTCGGAGGGTCCCAGAGAGAGAGATAGAGGACTTCTACGGAAGTCTGGCGCCCAACAACATCCCCTATCTACCCGTTGGCCTGGTTTGTATCCGGCTTGAATTTCTGGGTACCCGAACTCAGGAAAAACCCGTTACAGTATATTGAATGATTTTTTTTGATGGTGCTAATACATTATTGTCCAAGCTATAACTCTATCCATATGAGATTAACATTGTAATAGAGTCAAATAAATTCATCTCTTCTAAAGAAAATATGCGCCAGCAGAATTTATTGGAAAAAAAAAAACATCAAAATTACCTTAAGATGAATTTCGGAACAAACACTTCAATCGATATTTTTTAATACTCTTCGTAGACACTATACTATCTTACGATAAATATGGAATTGCTTGTTTACATTTCAATAGAGGTACAGAGCCGTCTATATTTTGTTTTTTTCTTGCAAATAAAGGTTAGTGCTATTATATGAATCGAATTTTTACGGAGGTCATCATCATACCACCGTATCTTTATACCATTAATCCCCTCTGCCTGATATTTTTATCGTTCTTTCCGAACACCTTTTATTCTATTTGATTCAGTTTGTGACAAGCTATCTAACGTATACGACGACTATTGTACTTGTAGCTCAAATTCCTTTGGGTTTATTTCTCAGTCCGTCATTGTTGAATTCAAATATTGTAGAGTTAATAGTGGTTCATCGTTGATTATTCCAAGATTTTAGTTTTTTGTATTTTCAATTTTTTTAAAAATAAAACGAAACACATTACCGTCAATGGCCCAGTCACTGGCGAATAGAGAATGGTGCTACAGTATTATGGCTTGTTTATTAATTTTATTCATTATTCAGCCAAGCTTGGGGGGTTAAGGGTGAAGTTTATGCATTTTTCCATCATGAGAAACTTTTTTTTTTATTAAACAAAATGAAAAGTGGAATTAAAATTGAATTTTGATAGTAAAATCCTCATGGCCCAATGACTGGCACTCCCTGAACGGCTTGGCCCACTAGCTGGCATGTTCGGCCCAGTGACTGGCACTGGATGAGAGAATCGGACGAATTATCAATAAAACAACCAAAAAATAGAAATTATGGTTAGATGAATAAAAATATGAATATTCTAAATATATATTTATCAAATTCACATTCCGTAGTTTGAATATTACACATGAAAAGTCATAAACTCAATGGCTTTTTTCTTGCTCTGGCCCTATTTTTTGAAAAATGTCATTATATAGGTATTTTGAAAGCTTTTATCATTATAGTATAAAAAAAAGGAAACTAATAAACCATTGTTAATAACAATTGATGTGAAGAGCACTTCCTTGGTCAAAACAAAAAAAAATCACATTCAACCCTTCCTGGTCGCCAGGGGTCAAAGGGATCCGAGCATAAGCTCCGAAGGTAAACCCCGGTAAGTCCGTGGCCGAAGAACGCAAAAACATGGAAAAGAAAAAAAGTAAGAAAAAAAAAATCCAAAAATGCATTGACCTCTTTACGATTTTGTCTTTTTTTTTTAACATGTCGCCATTTTAATTTTGATATTCCAACTTTTGCCAAATCTTCTAGAATGTTCAAAGTATTTTCCAGTATTTTTTCGGTGCCCATCGGACTAATAGTTTTCACGCGGCAACCGTTTAAAAATGGCTCGAGACAATTCGACCCGGGTGTGACCAGCTTGATTGAAATCGGAGGTCTGACCACGAAGGGTCAAGAGACTTTCTGCCAGTTACTGAGACAAGGGGACGTTTGAGTGTCCCGATGGTTGGCATCGGCATTATAAATTAAAAACTGAAGTGCATCATTTTTCTTCAATTCTACTGCAAACGACAATTAATAACCTCCAATTAAGTATGTTTATCATAAGATTCAATACTTATATTGTTTAAATAATATTAAAAAAACCAACAGAGCACTCAAACCCAACTTCGAGAGCGTTGTTGGTTTTATCTCAGTCTATGGTGTCTGTCACTTTCATTAATTGAATAAAATAATTTTTCTTCACTTCAAAAGTTCTAATTTTTTAACACAAGGTCCATTAGATATTTATCTTCACAATAAGAACAATCGTTACAGATTTTGTGATAATTTCCCATCAATATAACCGAAAATCCACGAAAATAGTGCCGCAAGCGCCAGCTAGTGGGCCAGTGCCAGTGACTGGGCCATTGACGGTACATTGGACGACAACTCATCAGACTGTGAGTGAAAGATACTTTTTAGGAATAATGATTTTGTTTGAATTAATCGATGACTTCGAAATTCAGACTCATAAGAAATATCATTGATAAACAATTTCAGTTTTTGAGTGGTGGAATGTTGCGTTTTCGGAAGCGCGTCCACTTCCGACTCATAATGAGCCTGTAGTTCGCGACATCAGCCTAGACTCATGCCAGTCTGGTAAGTTAATACAGCTTTTAAATATTTTCAATAAAAACTGATTTCGACAAAATAACGCTTTGTGAATCTTGATCTTACAATTGAGTTTGAAGCAAACAAAAATGGTATATGGTATAGACAAAAGAAAGTTTTCGAAAAAACGTGCATTTTATTATATGACAAAACTTACGAATGAATGATAATAAGTTTTAACAATTGAATCACTCGTTAAATCATATTCAATCCAACTAAAAAATCCGATTCAACGTATAATCGTTTTTTTTTTTTTTTAATACTAAGTGTCAGCGTACAATGGTGAATCCTTTCAAGATGTGCCTCTTGATGTTGAGAAAAATTATAACGTAGCGATGGATACTGATTTATCGTCTCAAGATCCAGTCGGTGAGTAATGAGTATGGACTAAGTCTCATACACGAGTTGGTAATATATTTCCAAATATCAAAAATTAAATACAAAATGTACCTGACAATTATTGGATAACAGCTCTGATAGATACTTTCAATGATTTGCATGCGATAATAACATAGATAATAATGAAGAAAACAGGGCCCGTTATAACGAAACTGCGAACGACTTTTGTGTCCGTAAATGCGAACGTATAAACCGACCGAGAACGCTTAACAGAAAACGTACAACTCATAAGGAGTTGTGGATTGGCGTTGCATCCAAAAAAGCTAGGGTCACCCTACTGAAAATGATTATGTGATAAATCACATGATGTCATAAACGAAATTGGTATGTATTTTATCTTGTAATTCAACATGTGACTACGACTTCATACATAACAAGTCACATGATAAATCATAAAATACGAGTTATAAGGTAAAATACATAACAAAATAACATACCGAAACTTATGATTTGTCATATGATTTGTTACATATTTGATCTTAAAATCTGTACTTTATGATTTATCATGTGATTTGTTATGTATTAAGTCGTGATCACATGTTAAATTACATGACAAAATACATGCCAATTTCGTTCATAACATCATGTGATTTATCACATAATCATTTTCAGTAGGGCACTGGAACCGAAGGAACTGGTACAAAAGGGGTTTCTATAGTTGCAAGGGAGATTCGCCAGGGGTGCGATGAAAAATGCCGATTCAAATGCTGCACAAATATTAAAGACGAGGAGCATCAAGATATATTCAAGCATTTCTGGGAGCTTGGCGATATTACCCGGCAGCGGCAATGCATATCACATTTGGTGCAGACGAACATGCTTTTTCATAAATTCGACGACGAAGCCAACTTTAATGAAAAACAAGTTACGCATATATCTATCGGCTCTCTACCAAAAATAAAAGATTGGTCAGAGTCTGCAAAAAAATGTTTTTGGACACTTTGGGTGAATAATTGTGAATTAAATCTTTTGACATAAATGAGTGATGAGAATATTATATGCAGAAACATTGGATTCGACACGCTATCATTGTAATTTTTTTATGTTTCGAAGATCCTCAATCTTTATAATATTAGAGAATTTCGTTTCTTATACTTTTATTATCAAAATTGATGAGTATAGATTATTATCAAATGTTTGTAGGAGAAAAATGTGTTTCAATTTTATTGAATTATAATTGAATTATAACACAAAATATATATAGCACATGCGACTACTGTGGCACCTTAAATCGTGCCGCCGACATTATTTAAATGATATTGAAATCAACGGTCCGGTTGACCTAGACGTTCAAAACAACAGCGTGGTCGACCTGCATATAAAAACGACGGCTCGTCGACCTGCACGTCAAGAACGACGGTCCGGTCGAACTGCACGTCAAGAACGACGGTCCGGTCGAACTGCACGTCGAAAACGACGGTCCGGTTGACCTGTACGTCGAACACGATGGTCCGGTCGACCTGGACACTGAAAACGACGGTCCAGTCGACCTGGACATCGAAAGCAAGGGTTCGGTCGACCTGTGATGAAAAAATGTCGGCCCGTTGAACCTGTCCACGAGTAGAAACGTCGAAGCAACAAAGTACGGGCACCCAAGTACCGGCACGGCACTGACTGTACGACGTGCGAGCTCTACGATAGGCTAACTCGAACCTGCTCTATCTGGCAAACTATGATAGCCTCGAAGTTTTCGCTACGGAAGTTTGATTTTCATTTTTCGTAAGGAATCTGACTGTGCAAGGACGGGCGGATGATCCGAATCACCGTGTATAATAGGGTGGTCCTTAAATGGGGTGTTTTTGAATTGTTACGATTCCAAGGGTTCAAACGGATCCTTTTGAAGAAAAAAAATTTGTCCTAAATTTTGAAATCTCTATCTCAATTTTAACATCCCGCGCACGACCGCCGAAGTATTTTTTTTTTTTTTCAATTTCCTACAAAAAACATGTATGACCTAACTTTGTCAAGTCATTAACGTCGAGGTTCCAACATTCTGCGTCCTGCGACAATTTTGAATATTTTGATAAAATTACTGATATTTTGAAAAAAAAGGAACTCATTTCAATAAAAATTGTTGAAGTTTTTTTTTTTAGCAGATTGAAAAAAAAAAAAAAATTTATTGAAATTTATTAAAATATTATTTAAAATTGACGCAGGACGCAGAATGTTGAAACTTCGACGTTAATGACTTGACAAAGTTAGGTCATACATGTTTTTTGTAGGAAATTGAAAAAAAAAAAAAATACTTCGGCGGTCGTGCGCGGGATGTTAAAATTGAGATAGAGCATTCAAAATTTAGGACAAATTTTTTTTCTTCAAAAGGATCCGTTTGAACCCTTGGAATCGTAACAATTCAAAAACACCCCATTTAAGGACCACCCTAGTGTATAATACTTCAAATAGTTCCGCAACTTTTGGTGAACTGATTTGCCCGTCTGATCATTTTTGAAGGTTTAACAGCGCTATCTATGCGGGCATATGCAAACCGCGCCATCAACTTCACGCACACATGTTAGCAGACGACGAATCACATCAAACGACAATTGCTTTGACGCTTAGCTTACGCAAGATCAAAACTTTGCCTGTGCACACTTTTTTCTTGAGTTTGAAAACCTGTTCTTATTAGAACACTTTATTACTATATCTAGAAAGCTTCATTTGAAAATATACCTGTTCTTATTAGAACAATACTGTTCTTTATACGTTTGTTTCTATTCCAGCCTGTTTGCAGATATTTTTACGTGGCCACAGCTTCGGAGCTTGGAGCTCGGAGCTCCTGAGTAGTATTCATTTTCACAGAAATCTGACGGGCTCGTATTTTTCAGAGCAAAATCTGAGAGTGGTGTCAACAAGTGTGTCTGTGTAACTTTGTGTAAAATACTAGTATCTGCATTTAGAGGCTAGTTTTTGATTGTGTTTCAGTTCATTACTTGATACAGGTAAGTAATGGATAAATTTTCTGGTCGTTGGCGGCCCCTAAAGAAAAGGTCCATCCGGACTACAACGAGCATTGCCACTCCCTACGGATGTCCCGGAGCGACCATCGTCAGCCACTGATAGAAAGTTCAGTGCTTTTCAGGTAACGATGTCCCCAAGTAATGCAAACCATGATCCCGATTATATTTCGATACATTGCAAAGCGATGCAAGAATTAATGAGAAATTTGTCCTGTAGTGACTGCGGCGAAAACGTTATTCGGGTCCAGATGAAAAACAGAAAAGGGTTCGCTGTCAAATTAGTTTTGGAATGCGAGTGCTGCGACCTCCGATATGGTGAAGCTCACAGCAGTCCACATATAGATGAAAAAAATAACAAGTCTCCATTTCAGGTCAACCAAAGAATAGTGGATTCATTTATTGGTATGGGAACAGGACACGCTGCGATGGAAAATTTCTGCATGACTATGGGGATGAATTTGACAACTCCTAAAACATATAACGTACACTTGAAGATGCTGGCAACGATAGCTAAAGTTACAGACAAGGACATTATTTTTACAGTCACTGTTTTTACAGTCAATATTTGTTACCTTGTGTTTTTGTAATTCATTTTCAATTCAATGTATATGACGCAAATTGACCTTGTTGTAGAATATTAAACTACCTTGACATCCTGAAATTATAATGGTATTTTATATTAATATCCAACTGTATCCTAACTGACTCGACAAGCAATGACGAGACGACCATGCATCGTGCAGACCCTTGGAGGAAGGGGGGAAGTGGGTGGCCCCCCCTTCCTCCACTTTTCCATTACTTCCTCAATCATCCAGAAGTTATTCAAACATGCAGAACCAAATATTTTTCAAGCTTTCACAAAAGTGCTGTTTTCTCAAAATTACATTTTTACTTCTTGAAAAAGTCCCTTGCGTTACAATTTTACTCGGATTGACTTGGAATTTGGTGAGCGCATTCACAGATACCTTGCCCACAAAATAACGTAGCATTTTTACTCTAGAGCGAGAGAAACTGGAACTGTAGTCTATTTTTTGCACAAAATTGACCAAATCCCTGAAAAAATAAATATAAAAAAAAAAAATTGTGTACTGTGACGAAAAGTAATCGGATTTCAAAAACCCTATGTTATTTTCTCGAGATAGTGTCCATCAATAAGCCAAGGCAGTTTGAATTGGATAACTTCATATTTGTAACGCAAGGAGCATTTTGAAATTTGGTATTCTTCGCTCGATAAATACAAATGAGCCAGCGTAACTTTGGCATTATCATTTGGAATGAGCTTATATTTGGTATAATATTTCCTTTTCAAATAGTGAACATTCTGTGTAAATAGAAATTCATTTGAATGAGAATTGTAGAAGTTTTCGTTTTCTGACAGCGTCCACTGACAGCGGACCAAACACACATACGAAAAGGAGACGATTATTAGAAATATAGTAATGAACTAATCTAATTATAATTACCAATCAAAAACCGCTAATTGATGAACAACGAATTAAATAAAAATGTTGTTTTAACGTGAATAACTGATTGAATAAATCCAAACATGTGTCTTATTAATCGAACGTACCCTATAATGAAGGGCGCTAACTTTTTGAGTTAGCGCCAGCGCTAGCTGCTTTTAGCACGGGACGGCCGGCAGGCGCTATGCCAGGAGTTTGCACATTAAAAGTTAAGAGCATGTCCTAGTCCTACCTTTACCGGCTTTAAAAAAAAGTAAAACATCGAAAAAACTCCGAAACGATGGTTAAAAACGATATATAATGGATTTATTCGATGATTAGGGACGAATAGGTTCGATCCAGTACCCGAGATCCGTTGAAATCGAGAAAAATTAATTTTTTATGTTCGTCAAGTGCGTCCGTGTCACCTATTTTGGTTAATATCAAAGTCTACGCGTCAAAAACGCAAAAACGGACAACGTACCCCTAGTCTACATGCAATGACGAACATTTGTGTCTAAAAATTTTGTTGCTTCACGCAAAAAAAAAATAACACTAATTTTAACATCTGGCTGCTCAAATTCAAAATAATATTTATGGAAATGGCGAATGACCACAAAGATTACCATCATCCGTACAATTCACGAATCAACGAAGGGGAGGATGATGAAAATTATAATCCTGAAGTGCGACTTTCGGATGATCTAAATTTCGATGAAATTTTAATAGATTAAAATTTACATAAATTAATTAATTTACTAATCTAAATTAATTAATTTTAATTTAAACTTTGAATAAACCGTCGACATCGCGTGCATTTTCGGCAAACGATAATGATGAATATATTAAAATCGCGGATGAATCATCATCGCAACAGTCATCACCGCTAAAAAAGTGGAAATTTGGTTACCATTCATCCATTAAAAAAGATTATAAATTAAAAGAAGACGAAGATAAGGCATTTGAAAAGTCGTTCATTGATTTAAACAAGGCGGTCCTTGAACAATTTAAATACATCAATAATAAATCTGATACGCATATTATAATTATAATATTATATTATATCTATAGGAATACGACACTCGTTTAAGGTCGATAAATTGGCGTTTTATTTTAATATTCAATGATTATAACGCGTTTTTTTGATAATTACTGTATACCAATGATTAGTCGATTAACATTAAGAGGCGATATCTAAAAATGAATGTTTTTTTTTCTTTCTTTCTATCTATTTCAATGAAATAATAGTACATTACAGTACGAGTCCGGTAAAACTTTTTCTGACGAGTGTGAGGTTGCAGCACGAGCCGAAGGCGAGTTTTGCAATCACACGAGATCAGAAGAAGTTTTTACGTCGAGTATTGTACAAAATTTTACTTCACTCAGTGTGAAGTAAAGATAATTTCATCGAATGTGAAGAAGAATATATGATATAAACATAATTATTTACGAGCCGAAGAAGGCGAGAATTTGGAGTTCATGAACAATGATACCATTCATCCATTAAAAAAGATTATAAATTAAAGAAGACGAAGATAAGGCATTTGAAAAGTCGTTAATTGATTTAAACAAGGCGGTATTTAAACATTAATATTTTAATATTTTAAAATTTTTCTTTTAATATTTTAACATTCCAGTATCACCAAATGAAATTATTATTATTATTATTATGAAGATATTCGGAAATATCTACATTTTTTTCATTAATTTTTTTTCATTTAATGGCTGATAGATAGATGCCTGATTTTAACATAATTTTATATTGCGCCACCTAAAAACGATTTTGACCCCTTGTGACGTAATCGTGTTGCCAGTCGACCATTCCTGCAGGGGTTAAAAAATAATCGTTTAATCTTTCTCGGATGTTAATTCCGCACGCAATTTCATTTTCATTTAATTCAATAATATTATCATTGTTCATGAACTCCAAATTCTCGCCTTCTTCGGCTCGTAAATAATTATGCAAGCATATCGTAGCCAGAACATATTTATTTACATTTTCGTGGATCGCAGCTATCGGTGTATTAAAGATCGCCCATTTTCTTGCCAAAATACCAAAAGAATTTTCTATTATACGCCGTGCTCTCGAAAGTCGATAATTGAAGATATTTTTGCGTTCACCAAGAAATTTTCCAGCATGAGGCCTCATCAAATGTTTACTCAGAGGAAACGCCTCGTCACCGACAAAAAAATAGGGCAGGTGTATATTTGTTTCGTTTAATCTACTATATCCTCTCGGAATATCTAATTGACCGTTTTCCGGATTTAGATCGGTACGCGAGAAAATTCCACCGTCACAATTTTTTCCTATAGAACCAATATCAACCAAGGTGAATTTATAATTGTGGTCGCATACAGCCATCAGCACGACGCTGTACCGCTTGTGGTAATTAAAGTAAAGCGACCCGGAGTTAGGAGGACATTGTGTGTCGATATGTTTTCCATCGATTGCCCCTAAACAATGAGGAAAATTCCACACTCTTGAGAAACCCTCGGCAATCTTCAAATAATCTTCTTCTGAAGGAGCTTGAACGTATATTGGTCCGAGAATTTTTCCTAATACATCGCTCGTCTCTTTAATTATTTTATGTACGGTCGATTGACCCAAGCGGTAAGCGAAAGCAATTGCGGGAACTTTATCACCAATCAGAAACCTGCGAAATATTATATGAAATCACTCAAGATGTAGGAAAGATGTGGAATGATCTGAAAAAATACCGCAAGGTAAGAGCGACTCGTTGTTCAGGCTGAATCGCACGTGGACTTCTCTTCAGCAAACTTGGATTTACTATATCCATCAAGTTGTTGAATGATGGAAGCGTCATCCGTGTATACTTGAAAAACATCTGGGGATCTCTTTTAATTTCTTGGAAACGATTGTGATACGCTCCCTGCTGTTTTCTACGCATATTTATTGCTCGTACCCATACCCGCTTTTGACGATGACGACCGTCATTAATTCTTTTTCTACGACGACGAATCAAAATTGCTCCAAAATTAAGTAATTGAATTACCAGTAAATTGAACACGTCCATTTCTGTGTAATAATAATATAATTAGTATGAAGAACAAAATTGATTTATTTTTATTTTCAAACGCTGTTGATGGCAAAAAGCCATACCCTAAGCGCGTAAATTTTGAATAAGATTCCGTTTTTTTTTTTAACGAACTCAAAATTTGTTATGTGTCGGAAAATGATCGTATGGTTTGCGAAAAGATTGAAAATTTATTTTTGACAGTAATTAGTGAGCATTGAGTATAATACAGAGTTTTTATTCTTTCATGATTATTAATGATAAAAAAATATTCAGTATTCATATGCAGGGCATGGTGAACAGAAACGCGTCAATTTGAAACGCCTGACCAAACGCGCGTGATTTGCACGCCTAACCTGAAGCGCGTCAATTTCAAATAAGATTCCGTTTCCGCATATTCTTGGAAAATAAATTTCAGTAGCATAACAGAACTCATGTAATTGAATTACTTACCTGTAGGTAAATATTAATTCAATTTTCTGAAATTATACGCGAGCAACAGAAATGTATTGAATTCATACGTTCGCGGTTTAGTTTTGGGCATGGATTATGGATTTTTATGTGGATTGAAACTCCATGAGCCATAAGCAGAATGCAGAGAGCATGCGCATGCGCACTGTTCACTGGACTTTCACAACTGCGCATGCGCTATGCCTTCTGCATTCTGCTTATGGCTTACGGAATTTGATGTGCTTCGGCCTTTAGACTGACCACTTTCCACAGAACATCTCTGTATAATGTCCCCTCTATAAAATTTCTCGAAACATCTGCCTGGTCAAAAAAAAAAAGGTAAATAAGGGAGTATCGTGATGTGAAGGTTGCTTCGCCTCTAACGGTCCGAGCGCCCGACTCGCTACCTGACCGCACGCTGTCGCTCCGCTCTACACTATATGCGATAACTGCGCAAATATTCATTATTTCGGGTTTTCCTTTAGTCAGTATATTCTTTGGGTATTATACTTTCAAAATATGTTTCAAAAAAAAAAAATCGATTTTTTGAAAATTCTAAAGGGATTCTGGCCTTAAAGCAATGTTTCTCATACCACTCTTGAGCTCTTGTTTGTGAAACTCTAGCAAATGGGATGCATGCTTATCTGGTTTGATTGGAAAAATTTGTTGAAGTTTAGTGAAAAAATTTGGCCAATCAATAAAGGCAACTGCATGGTCAGATTGGTGTAGGTATTTGAAGTCTTCATCAATCAAAATGTGCCCCATTGGATCTTTCAATATTGGCCATTGCTCATAAATTTCCGACACTGATTTGGATTCGAGCGGCCCACTTGAGTGTCTATAGAATGCGGTTTTGTTCTAGTATATAAGGACGCTTTCCCAAGGTTCTCGATTGTGTTGCAGCCATACCCACACGGAAATATATATATGCGAAAAATATATGCAACATATATGTCGCATTTATAACATATAAGTGCGCAAAATACAAAAATGTCGCATATAGTATAACATATATGTACGCATAATACATATATGTTTGATGAGTTTTACATAGTGTTGACATCTATGTCGACATCTATGTCGCATACCGCGAGGACCAGGTGAAAGAGAATGGTCCGTCCGCCCAGACACCTAATATTTTGTATTTTCATGGGGATAGCCACTCGTTGCGCAGAAAATTTCTAGGGTGATTTTGGCGCGTGGTCGATAGCTTCGACCCCAGGATATATTTTTCAGCGCAACGAGTGGCTATCCCCATGAAAATACGAAATATAAGGTGTCTGGGCGGACCGACCATTCTCTTTCACCTGGTCCTCGCGGTATATGTCGACATACATGCCGCAACATTTATGTTCACATATATCTAGACATTTATATCAAATATATAAAAATAAGTTTTGGCGCAAAAAAAAAATATGTCACATATATGTGGCATATATTTTTCGCATATACCATGAGGAAATCTTGATACTGCACAGTTGATGCGCCTGACTGCGCATGCGCCAAATAATGCAATTTTATTGGTCGGTGAGATGGTCCCGCGAAAATATTATGACGTATGAAGCAGGGGTGCCAACCTTCAAGAAATGAAGCAAGAGCTGTCAAGATTTCGCGCGTAGATTAGTCAGTTGAAGTGATGTTGTTGTTTATTTTAATTTAACGTGAATTATCAAAATAAAAGTAGCATTGATGAGCAATCTTGAATAAAATAGTCCATATCGAAAGATAATTCAATTGGAGCAACGAAGGATTTGATGGAAAAGCAAATCCAATTGCTACGAAACTCATCTTATAATACCCTCGAAAAATAAACCGATAAATCGAATCGAAGCAAGCAATCAACTGTTCGAAATAAATTGCGACGGTCGAACATCAAGTTTCAATAAAGCTTTCCAAGCCTTTCCGAATCGCTACCGCAATTATTTGAGATCCCAACCTCAAAAATTCATATCAATTACATCGCCGTCAAAAACAAAGTTTGACAGCTAAAACTCGGGATGGCCAGCCTGCCTCAGCGGACGACGCAACCCGCGCATGCGCTGTCAGGCACATCGACTGTGCAGTATCAAGATTTCCTCATGGTATATATTTCCGTGCGGGTAATCTACTTTGTTCAATCTCGAGTTGGACTGTAATAGCAATAAAATACATGAGAGAATTAGTCACAGCTGTTTTATTTTCTGAATTAAAACGGGTGTAATAATTAATTTGATTAGTTTTGAATCAGGATTATAGAAGACCGTAAGACATGGAAGTGGTCAAGACTTTAGGGAATATTCAGCTGCAAAAAACTTTGAAAGAAAGAAATAATCTAGATCAATACCAAGAGTGAATTAAACGAATGCAAAACTGTTTTTCAGAGGAAGCATAACCGATGATATAACCCACACTGAGAGACATTTTTATTACATAGTAATAAAAAAAAATATTAGGATTTCTTTCGATCCAGTACTTCATATTAATAAATATTGGTTATAAATAAGTATGAATTCTATTAAATATTATTCATAATTTCGATTGCCGGAAATAAACGAAAGTTTAGTCATAAATAGAATTTTATTAGTATTTAATAAAATTTTATTAATATTTAATAAAATTTAGTAAATACTAATATGTGTTTATTAGAATCGTCGCCAGTGTCGTTGTAGTGTCAGACATTTTTATCAACATAACCTGTACATTACATTAACATGTCAAGTGGTCGAAGTATAACGTTGGATTAGTGAACCATGGAGACAGTATTGAAAAATTGGGGCTTGGAAAAGCTGTGGCCTATCTTTCAACGTAAGTGACAATAAAATTTAATTAAAATAATGAAATATAAATCGATATTTGTAACCATACTAAACTTTTAGTACATTTATAGTATTTATTGTAACGGATCAGGCTACCCATGCCTGATCGTTTACATTTAAAACTACAACGGTCGAGCGAAGACGCTAGAAGACTCTAGACGCTTCGCGCAACGACGAGCTGAGTGACGTCACGATGAGTATATAAGTCGTGACACCGCTCAGCTCAACAGCAATCTACGGCAAAGCGCCAGGTTGGCTCACCTTCGTTATTACTACTCATCAGCAATCTACGGCAAAGCGCCAGGTTGGCTCACCTTCGTTATTACTACTCATCAGCAATCTAAGGCAAAGCGCCAGGTTGACTCAATGCGCCGCTAACAATTATCAGATTCAAATATAGATTCAATTATCAAATCACTTAAAATTTAACAAATAAACTTTTGATCAGAGTGCTACCTATAGCAGGAGTACATCTGCCTAGCCAACCAATATCAATTATTCCATTATATCGTTAAAATTCTAAAATCTCGAGAATAAAAATATAAAATCATACGAAAATATCATATAAAATTTAACTGTCGACCTTCAGTCGAACTAGCAAACACTTAGTATTTAAAATTAGTCTATAAGTTTGTAAATAGAGTACACTGCTGCAGCATAGAATTACGGATATTGAATAAATGTTCTTTAAATTATCATACTAAAAGTAAAATCATTGATGCAGATTCCTTTGAAAGCATTTCCTGGTCAACAACTTCCTGGGGAGTAAATTCAAGATAGGTACAGCTTTGGAAGGGCTAGAACCTTCCCAAGTCTGAGACAGCCTTAGCTTGCCTTGCAAGTTCAGGTCTGAGTTAGGTTTCTGGGATTTAGAGGGAAGGGTTGGAGGAGTGCAGTCTTGGTGTGCTCAGCGCATCCAGATCTGTGGGGAGACGGCTGCGAGTGCTTGCGCTCAAGGTCCGTAATTAGCATCACTAGTATATACGATAAGAGGAGTCCCGAAATTTTTACACCGCGCAATAGAACTCACAATAACCGACCGGTTTGCGATATCGACCGATATCGCAAAACTGCCGTAAAGTTACATTATAATAAATAAACAACAACTTTATTGTGAAATTATATTTTAGTAGCTGAGAATTGTGATTTTTAATGAAATATACATCATAATCTAATTCAATATTTAAGGATTTTTGGGTTTTGTTTTTTTACTTAGAACACGAAATAATTGAAATTGACCATCTTAAAGATTATTTAAGCGTAAGTAGTCCAGATGACGTGAAAGAGCTATTTCCGATAGCAGGATTGAGAGCGAGGTTATTAAAAAAGTTTTCGGAACAAGTGGGTTTTTATTATTTTTTTAATTTATAGTTGATTAGAGGTATTTATTAAAGATTAATAAATATGCCTTGAATATTAATAAACACTTATTAAATAGTAACCGAAATTTTATTAAATATTGATGAAAATTTTATTACTATTCAATACACTTTTTATTTGCGCATGAGCCAAATATGTGTTTTATTAAATAGTAATAAATTTTATTACTATCTAATAAAAATGTCTCTCAGTGCAGATTTCGACCGAATTATGTGTCTCACAACAGTAGCAAATAATATAAATTGTATACTGACGCTCAGTATGCTTGCTTCAGCATCGGAAGTTGACGTGTATGATTTTGTTAGTCCTGTCAAAGATCTATATTCTCTGATCTTCTTATGATATTTGTCGACGAGTTCTCCTCGAGCTGTAACTGACTTTTTAGTCCTCGCAAACTTCTTCTTTATTGGCGGAATGTAGTACGTGCCCGGAGTCTCGGTAGGGAAAATTTGGATTATTTTTTCTCTCAGCTACTCATAATCAATCAATTTCGTACCTCTGTGAAAAAAATTGATACAAAACATATTATTCGCTATATTAGAGTGCCCTCTTCACACAACATGAAAGAAGTAAAGATTTTAGAGAATACATACGACTCAAAGCCTTGTAGTGTTTGTGAAATGATGATTTCAACCAATAGATTCCGGCTCTTTCCAATCAGTTGGTTTTTATTTTTGTAAGACTTGATAATGGCTCGCCCTTGTATCGTACTTTCCAGTTAGCTGCTTAAAGGTAGGAGATACTGAAAACTTCCCATCTATTGCTATTTTCAAATCAGATGAACCAATTGCTGTTTTCAAATGAAATTTAACCCTAGAAGGAGTATGTGGGGGCCATATGGACCCCATTCCCATTTTAAAGTGCGAACTTGAAATCGCAGGCGGCTGATTCGGGTCTGGACCCTCTCCATAATTCAATTCTACTATCTAGGAAGCCAGCCTACTCGTTACAGCGCCGGAAAGCGGCCCGTCGTGTAACAGTATTTAATGGATGAGAATTTCGGGGCTAAGCGGACCCCACGTGCTCTTTTGCGTTAGTTTTTGTAGCGGTAAGTCGATTTGAGTTCATTTGTATGAGGTCATAAATTACGCTTATTATTGCTCTGTTTGTTTCGCTCGTGTGTAAAAAGATACAAGGTACCGTAGCTTATTATTTGTTCGAGTTTGTCATATTTGTTCAAGTTTTAAATAAATCTATACTGATATTACTTGCAAACAACTTGGTTTTCCCGAATTATTCCTAAATGTTCCCATCTCCGCATCTCCAGAAATGGGGCACATTCATATCCTCAAATAAATATACTTTTCCGAGGAAGCGTAACGGTAATATTTTTTTTCTGTTACTTTATTGTGTCTCCTTTGAAACTCCTATTGATTTTTTTCAATCGGTTGATTGGAAGAAAATTTGAAGATTTTTGTTTAAAAAAAGTCATTTTTGCATGTTTTTCACATTTTTTTTCGTTTAAGAGCATGTCCTAGTCCTACCTTTACCGGCTTTAAAAAAAAGTAAAACATCGAAAAAACTCCGAAACGATGGTTAAAAATGATATATAATGGATTTATTCGATGATTAGGGACGAATAGGTTCGATCCAGTACCCGAGATCCGTTGAAATCGAGAAAAATTAATTTCTTCTGTTCGTCAAGTGCGTCCGTGTCACCTAGTTTGGTTAATATCAAAGTCTACGCGTCAAAAACGCAAAAACCGGCAACGTACCCCTAGTCTACATGCAATGACGAACATTTGTGTCTAAAAATTTTGTTGCTTCACGCAACAATGGGGCGATCAAACCGAAAGTAGAGCGGTAGTCAAGATGTAAATAGTGTAAAATTGTCGATTTCTGACAGCTGATCGTAAGACATGAGATTTTAATATAAATATTATATTGAAAATATAATATTTTTATTATTTTTTGCCAAGTATTATCATTGATACTTGGCAAAAAATAATAAAAATATTATATTTTTCAATGTAATAATTATATTATAATTGTAATTCAATTATTACGCACGATGATTTACGCGCAGAGCCATCTGTCGGGCGTTTCGTTAGCCGAGGACCGTCTCATGTCTCACGATTAGCTGTCAGAAATCGACAATTTTACACTATTTACATCTTGACTACCGCTCTACTTTCGGTTTGATCGCCCCATTGTTGCGTAAAGCAACAAAATTTTTGGACACAAATGTTCGTCATTGCATGTAGACTAGGGGTACGTTGCCGGTTTTTACGTTTTTGACGCGTAGACTTTGATATTAACCAAAATAGGTGACACGGACGCACTTGAAGAACATAAAAAATTAATTTTTCTCGATTTCAACGGATCTCGGGTGCTGGATCGAACCTATTCGTCCCTAATTATCGAATAAATCCATTATACAGGGTGGTCCATTTTAATTTACGCAGGCGAATATCTCGAAAACTAACAGTTATAAAAGAAAAAGTTTCATACAAAACTTGAAGGGTTTTGAGGGGGAAAGATAATGCTGATATGTGTTGACTTGTGGACTTCGCCAATTCCGAGATTTCGCAAGTAACTTCGGATTTTAGATAGGGAACACATGTTTTGGTTGGGGGCAGCTGATAGCGAGATCAAAGACTCATTCAAATACGGAAGCAAAAAAAATTGGAAAAAAAAAAATTTGCAAAAAAAATTGGAAACAAAAATTTCGCGAATTTTTTTTTTTTTGCAAAAGATTGTTTTTTGTCTCTAGCTTTCAAACACATTCATTGTTTATCACTCTTGAGTCCGAAATAAGCTGGGTGTTATTGATCTACGAATTTTTTTTACTAATCTGGTACATTCAAACTTTCCAATTTCAAAATTGGCGAGAAATATTTTAAGCTAGAGTGATAAACAATTAATGTGTTCGAAGGCTGGGGACCAGAAAACAATTTTTTGAAAGAAAAAATTCGCGAAATTTTTTTTTTCCATTTGTTTTGCAAATTTTTTTTTTTTCTAATTTTTTTTGCTTTCGTATTTGAATGAGTCTTTGTTCTCGCTATCAGCTGCCCCCAACCAAGACATGTGTTCCCTATCTAAAATCGGGAGTTACTTGCGAAATCTCGGAATTGGCGAAGTCCACAAGTCAACACATATCAACATTATCTTTCCCCCTCGAAACCCTTTAAGTTTTGTATGAAACTTTTTCTTGTATAACTGTTAGTTTTCGAGATATTCGCCTGCGTAAATTAAAATGGACCACCCTGTATATCATTTTTAACCATCGTTTCGGAGTTTCTTCGATGTTTTGCTTTTTTTTAAAGCCGGTAAAGGTGGTTGGCGGAAAAAAAAGACTTGGAAAAAAAAGACCCGGAAAAAAAAGACTGGAAAAAAAAGACTTGGAAAAAAAAGACACGGAAAAAAAAGACCCGGAAAAAAAAGACTCGGAAAAAAAAGACCCGGAACTAAAAGACTCAAAATCAAATTATTGTTAAATTTCATTTTTTATTATTTTCGACAATCATCGCTAAATTGCCGCTAAAAAATAGGTGAGAACAGGTTAGAATAGGTTAGGCCTTTTTTGAATCCCGCCCGAGAATCCGCCCGCTAGGTGGTCTCCGGGCGGGAGGGATGATTTTCCTTCATCGTGAGCCCAGGTCACGACGCGAAGCGGCGTGACCTGAGGCGAGCCACCCACCCGGTGGCTGTGGCTCCCTAAAGGTTAGAATAGGTTAGAACAGGTTAGAATAGGTTAGACCACCCCACTAATCCTACACACACACACACAGATGCGAAATACTCTGAAGGTGGCTGTGGCTCCCAAAAGGTTAGAATAGGTTAGAACAGGTTAGAATAGGTTAGGCCACCCCACTAATCCTACGCACACACACACATGCGAAATACTTAGAAGGTGGCTGTGGCTCCCGAAAGGTTAGAATAGGTTAGAACAGGTTAGAATAGGTTAGGCCACCCCACTAATCCTACGCACACACACACATGCGAAATACTTAGAAGGTGGCTGTGGCTCCCGAAAGGTTAGAATAGGTTAGAACAGGTTAGAATAGGATAGAACAGGTTAGAATAGGTTAGGCCACCCCACTAATCCTACGCACACACACACATGCGAAATACTCAGAAGGTGGCTGTGGCTCCCGAAAGGTTAGAATAGGTTGGAACAGGTTAGAATAGGTTAGAACAGGTTAGTACACCTTCGATGTACTTGACTAACTGAATAATTCCGAGGCCTTTATCACCACAATGCCTCAATGAGTACCGATCAAAACGAAAACAAACCTGAACAATGACATCTATACGAATCTCACCATAAATGTAAACACACTTACCTCCGAATTATATTGTATAATGTGATACCCCATGTATACTACAACGATTAAAATCCATGGCAATTTAGCGATGATTGTCGAAAATAATAAAAAATGAAATTTAACAATAATTTGATTTTGAGTCTTTTAGTTCCGGGTCTTTTTTTTCCGAGTCTTTTTTTTCCGGGTCTTTTTTTTCCGTGTCTTTTTTTTCCAAGTCTTTTTTTTCCAGTCTTTTTTTTCCGGGTCTTTTTTTTCCAAGTCTTTTTTTTCCTAGATTCGGTAAAGGTAGGACTAGGACATGCTCTTAAATTGTCCTCGTAGGGACTGTGAGTGAGTATAGCTGTGTCTCAAATCGTTACCCGTGTGATAGGTATTATGGAATACATTAAATACAACAAGCCATTTATTAGTGTTTATAATTTTTTTATTCAGTATCAGATTAACCATAAATTTCTGTAAAATAAATTTGACATGTGGTCGAAAAATTGGTTATATATGGGAAATTCCACCCTAACCCGACCTACGTCTGACCCTCACCCGTTACGATTAGAGTCATAATTTTTCATGTTGCTCCACCTTTTCGAAAAAACACTCTGAATGTTTTTCAGATTTTTCGGAAACTGTCCGATTCACCCATGATTTCTGAAAATGAACACATCGATAGCCCGAATTGAAAAATCTGAAAAAATTCTCAAAAATCCTGCTTCAGTCAACAACATTTTCAGGCCCTTAGCCAGAGTGAGCAGATGTTCGCTTCTATGATGTTGAGAGTTTTTACCGAGAACAACGTTAAATAATATAAGAAGCAAACGTCTGCCCACCTTGGCTAAAGGCCCAAAAATTTCAAAAACTCAAACAGGATTTTTGAGAATTTTTTCAGATTTTTCGATTCGGGCTATCGATGTGGTCATTGTCAAAAATCATAGGTCAATCGGACGGTTTCCAAAAAATCTGAAAAAATACAGAGTGTTTTTGCGAAAAGGTGGAACAACATAAAAAATAATGACTCGAATCGAAAGGGGTGAGGTTCAGACGTGGGTCGGATCGGGGTGGAATTCCCCATATACATTGTTTGACCTGTACGTGATTTTCGTCAGTCATCACAGCTACTCTACATCCATAACTTAGCTATGTAGTGTAACAGCGATTCCCGCAGGCTCGGGTAGTTACCCACGGGAACTACGTTCTATTAACAAATAAGGTACCAACGCTTCCACCTCCTCCGACTAGCAGCGACGATGTTGTTGGGCGCCAGACTTCGGAGAGAAGTCCTCTCTCTCTCTCTCGCTCTCGCTCCGGCTAGCTATCGGTAGAGGGATGTTTCGTGAGGGCGGTGAAATAAAAACACTTGAAACACGACAGTTATTTGGAAAGATTATTTATTATTTAAAAAGAAAAAAAGAAAAAGATAACATTAATTGGTTCAGCCTGTTATCTGGCTTCGGCCTTATTCTCACCGCTATTTTATATTTTAAAGCTAATGATAAAGAAGGAGAAAGTAAACTAAAAGGAATAAATTAGAGGGACTCTAAATAAAATATCTCAATTGACTCTACGTTAATCTAATTAATTATTACAAGGCTGAAAATAAAATAAATATAGTTGACAATTATCACAGGCTCGGTATAGTTCACCTTCCTCGCTGCAACCAGCCGGAGGTTCGGCTGTCAGTGATTTCGAAGCCGATGCTTCTAATCTCGACTGACAGCTGATCGCTCAACAGCTGGGAGGGGAAGGGTATCGGTACTAGGTGACTCGGTACTCTGCCACGAGGCTGCTCTGACACGCAGCAGACGATCTGCGACGCGTGACGTCAGAGGCCTCGAGCAATATGGCCGCTTACTCGGCTCGAGCGAAGGCTGCGCCGCGACGACTCAATTCGCACGCGACTGCGCAGGCTCGGCAGCCGAGGAGAACAACAACAGGTTCAAACGTGCCGGTTCTCAACGACCATGCGGTACACTCTCGGGACTCGGAATCAGAACGGCACTGGGAAACGAAAAGCTTTACCGGACTAATAACTCGAGACTAGATGGGTTTTCCGGGACTCTAGAAGAATAGATTGGATAGATCCTACCTGATCTGCACGGTTGCTCGGCCTCGTGGTCGGCTCGTTGTCCGGGGATAGGCGAGGGTCGTGTAATTCCAAATCAGCGGTAGTTCCAGTCCAAAATCCAAATCAAATAATCCAAAGAAATAAGCAGGGGTCACGGTATACACAATAATCACTCTAACGCCTCACAACTCTACAAAACTCTAGAAAACTAAACTCTCTCGATTCACTGAAATATTGGCACGTAAGTAGGTTCACGGCTAGACAATGAATGGCTCTTCGTTTCCGGTATGCTAATTCGTTATCCTCGCCGTTTGTCCTGTGAGCGCTGGCCGTAATCGATAGACCAATCCGATGATCTACGATCGATGGCCGCGCTAGGACAAAGGCGCCAGATATTCAAATTAGCTATCCTGACTCGGTACTCTCAGGGGTTACATACGCTCGTTTAGGCTGGTACAGAGGAGGTCCAAACGTTTGCCACGTTACAGTAGGTATAACCATCACTTGATCGGTTTTTGTGAGAGCATATGGTACTTGTGAGGTCAGCATATCTTAAACAAACCCATGAGACCGAATCTTTATGTGTTACACGCATAACTCCTATGATCCTCAGGGCGCCTACCGGCAGGCAACTCAGCCACACATGGCTCCCCGTACCGCACAGCCGCCTCGCCGCAGCCGAGACCGGTGGCCACCGCACCGCGCGCGCTCGCCTCGAGGTGCTTGGCCGCCGCGCCGCACGCACCCCCGCCTCGACGAGCTACCGACGCTCCGAGGCTCGCCGTACCTACGCGCGCCGCCACAACGCAGCGCAGCGTCTACGTCGGTTCTCGCGAATAAATTGCTACGAAGCCGGACGTATATAACCCAGTGTTTAGACCGCTCAGCACGACCATCTACAACCCGCACTACGCGCAACTACCTGTATTTTACGTGGCGAAAGCTACACGAATAAAATACTGTCGAATTCACTCCGACTACTCGCATTCTTTTCCTTCGTTTGGCTAATGCGTCCGCATTCATCAGAGACTCCAGACTCGCCTGCTGAGCTGCACGACGCCGCCATAGGGATGGAAACAAAATTCAAAAAATCGATTATCGATTAATCGATTAATCGTACTACTCACGATTATAAAGGTCGAATAATTGTTATCAAAAGTCGATTTTGATCGATTTTTTCTGTCAATTTACAATTTAATCAAACTATCATGTTTTATATCCTAGATTACAATAATTCATAAAAATTACACACTTATATATTATGTTTACATTATCTTTTATTTTATTAAGGTATTTATCTTTTATTTTATTTAAGGTAACCATTAATACTGAAAGATAAATAGTGATGAAAACAGCTTAGAAATTATTCGTAGTGAAGTTAGTAAGTTAGTTGGATGCGTTCACATATTTCTTGTTCTTATAAGTGAAATTTTTTTTCATTCTGATGGACGCGCATGCGCACTTAATAGTTTTTGTCCCTAATCGCTACAGTTGGTGCGACCTCAATTGTACCAAAGTCGAAAGCCTAAAATCGATTATGAATCGATTTCAATAATTACAGTTCGATTTTAAAAAGTCGACTTTTCGATTAAAATCGAAGTTGACTTGACCATCCCTAGGCCTCCTACAACTAGTTCACCGGCAACTCGAACTCCTCCGTGAACAGGAGGCCAACACCCCCGGCGGGACACCAGGGTGCATCGAGACGGAGAGGTTACGCGTGGACTGATAATCGACCACAGTCGAACACCCTATCCTCTCCCTAAAACCTCCCGCATCCCTAGGCCGAGAGTGAAAGCAGTCGCGGAAACGGTGATACCCGGCGTAGAACGCTGCCGAACTCAGCCGACACTCTTCCAGCCACCGCAGCGACTGCAGCAACTTCTCGGCACTCCGGCGAAGAAGAATCCCCCTCCCGCTCCTCCAACCCTTCCACCTACTCGACCCCGTCCTATCTCCCGACTCCCCCTTCCAATACCACGGAAGGCAATCCTGACCTCCCCTACCCGAAAACCCCGTCGCGCCTGATGGCCTCCTAACCCCGTCACATCATCCTTTACCGACTCTCCTATTCCCATCCCCCTTCCTACTCCTCCAAACCCCCCAAAAACATATAAAAACACACCACCACCTAACGAAGGTGCCAGTCATTGATTGGGGAGCCCCTCCGACTAAGGCCCCTCCCCTAACCTACATCATATGCACAATTTTGTAAGAGTTCACTCTCCCGAAATTCAAAATTGCACTCTTCAAAAATGCGACGAAGCATTCTATTTGGAAACCGATTCAGAATATCGTGCTAACTCGGAAGCCGGAGACCAATTGCACGGCGGGAACTCATACTAGAGTAGTGGGGACATGGTGGTGGGGACTGCAACTCGGCAGTATGAGAATGATTCTCATACTGTTAACAAGTAGCTCTTTCGTGTTATACAACCATTCTTCGACGAAATAAAAATAATTTAAATCTGTATGATCAGAATCCTATTGTTATATGTGCTGTCAGCTGTCATGCCATTGTAGGACTGAAACTCGACAGTATGAGAATGATTCCCATACTGTTCAACAGTAGCTACTACATGTTAAACGACCATTCTGTGTGAAAATTTGAGTAGTTTGAATTTCTATGATTTTAATTAATGTCATGTCTGAATACTATCAGATACCACATGACTTATGACATAATGAACAACTTCTGACATTGTATGATATGCCGCAGAAGCAGATATCTCCTATGTCAAATATGGCGAGTAATGTATTTCGTCGTTTCTTACGTGATATCATAAGTACCTCACATATGATTATGAAGGATAGAAACACGTTCTAGACACGACAGCATGGACTTCCAATATTATACATAATAATCTCCAAGGTTTTTATTCGTTAACGATTGTTTCTGCATCATCCGCAGCGAACATCACGCCTGTATGTTTCCCTTGCCGATATCACATTCCAAATATCGAGACATACGTTTTCCATATGAATAGTAGATATTCCTATACCGATGAAAGTTTGATTCATCTATTACCACTAACAATGAAGATGTGTATGGAACTAATGCTCGATCTCCGGTATAGGTCAATCCTGTTATACCACTTATGACAGTGATTCTCATAAAATTCTCTCCGTGTAGTCTCGTGGTATTCATATTCCATAACGGTCCCTTGAGTTCCATTACTCGTGGTTAATGAACCATAAAATGATGCTTGGGCTTATACTTCCTGGGAATAATATTGCTAGTAAACTCAAGTATTGCTGAATCAAGCTCGCTAAATAATCAGATAAACCTTTGTAAATAACGGTAGCTGCACTGACAATATCGAGTATTTATTTCAATAAAATAATTAATTGTCAGAGTTTGGCTTTGAATCTCTTGGTTTATTACGCAATTCATCGCTATAATGCAATCCTTCTATGCGATTATTCAAATTATCCAAAGTGACAAAATTTTCTACTGAAATGAAATGCCCAGGTAGCACACTGTCGACTTATCCTTGTCTTATAGCCGGCAGAGATGAGACTCGACTATTCTGAGTCAGTTTGAAATAGGCTCATTTTAAGCCCGTAGTTGACTATATGCCGACTATTGTCCGACATATGTCCTCTGAAACGACGTATCAGAGACAAGTGTGGGAGTTGACTATCAGTTGTCTTGAAGCCAACTAAGAATAGTCCAGAAAAACGTGAAAAATGAACCGCAAATCGGCTATTGGTTGACTTTTAGTCGACTTTAATTTAGCTTTTGACCAACAACTAGAAGCCAACTCATAGCGCTCGTATAAAGTCGGTAAGATTAAAATCCAATTGGGGTAAATAATAATAGAATTTTCATGGGCAGCTCATGCTTTATTACAACTTCATTTTCAATAACTTCAGTCTTTTCAATTAGAGTGAATAATATTATTTATTTGTAACACAGCTCATTGACACAAAAATTCAGATTCTTGTTATCCAGGTACCTTTTCATGGTTAATTCTTGGGGTTGAATGAATAAAATGAAATAATTACCACATCAAAATGTTCGCAGATGAATCATTTATCGGATGAAGTGATACAGTGGCGAGTCGTCAATGTGATGTTTTTAAATATTTTACATTTTCAATATAAATAACAGCATTCGAGCTGTCATTTATATTCAAATTACCTTATCGGAAAGACAATTCGTAAGCAAACAATTTTATGTGAGAATTATTCCATTTTAGCTATTTACTCGCTAAAATTTACTGCGCAAGGTTTCACCACATGTTACCCTTTTTTAGCGCTCGAACCGCGTCGAATTTACCATCTTATATTATGTCACTGTACTTTTATCTTCTACTGACATGAACTCGCATTATTCCTAGTTCGGTCTCCTGCTCTTCTGAACCATTCCTGGGCATGGCATTCTATCTCGTCTTTGGTGGAACCTTTAATTTGTTTCAGGAGTGTTTCTGAAATAAATCAAGAATGATATATTACGTGTTTGTTCGAAAAGCTGACTGTCAGTGAAGAAAAGTTCGAATAATTTAGGAAATGGATGTAAAAACAACTCAACCCTGAATGAGTCATATGATGTAAAATCCAAGTACGAAGTTTAGAATGTATGGGTAGATAATATTTCTTAACTTCTGATAGAATTTTATATTCAATTTACTCATTAAATACTCATTTCCTCATTTGCATTCTTGCATTTTGATGTTTTCTAACGAAAACTTGACCAGCGTTGGGTTGTTTTGGCATCCAGGTTTTTAATTTACCTGTCATTATTGAGATAAAATTTTTATTCCTTGCTGCAACAGTCTTGCGTTGTCCGGTCCAAGTGTATTGCCTAGCAACTTCATTTACCATAATGTGTGACAACACATTATATACAAATCTCTTTGTGTTCCGTCCTCCAATTATACAAATCTGATTTATCTGAAAAATAACCACTTTGTAAATATCAACATGCATGGATCAAAATGGATATATGGATGTATATAACTGTATGAGTTTAGTAGGAGACTGAATTTTTTTAGATATTCCAATGCATCTTTCGAAACGCGATACTTTCTGTGCGAATATAACTTTAAGTTTATATTAATATCAACAATCAAAACAAAATGATTTATTACTGACATATTGCTTTCGAGCATCATCCTCCCTCTTCAAAAGTACGTCGAACTCCTTCGTTTCAATCAAAGTTTTCAGAGGAAAGGCAGGTAGTAGGGAATTGTTTGCATCTACATGTTCATTGTCGTATAACCTGTTGCCCAATAGCAAGTTCACTTTTCCAATTAAAATTTTCATGAGGTTCTCTATAACGTACATTGAGCAAATGAATATTGGTCGCTATACATTTGTGATAATCCCATCAAGATATAGCATCAATAGTACTTACTCAACTTTGCACAACACAACCCTTGACAATCATCACATACGATCATTTCCGATTGTGATTGTGACAGTTGATTTGCCTTGGATAATCGATTAACACTCTCAGTATCTTCAGGCCTTTTTGGGGGCTTGCCAGCCCGCGACTGCCGTGGCTTATCCAAAGCGATATTTTCACCATCTACTGTTGGAAACCCGAAACATTAGGGAGCATGCATCATGATAATTACATTGGTTAATTGGATATCATAAATGTAGATAGTAGTTACATTCTTTCTTACTTTGGTCATCATCAGATGATTCTGAAAAATTGGGGCGTACTCGGCTGTTACGCTTAATTGCTACACGTTCCTGGGATTTACATATCTTCGATTGAGTTTTTGAGGAAGTCATGGTGCCATCAGAAGACCCATCGACACCTTCTGCATCAACTTCATCTACGAAAATTTTCACCCACAATCAGATCGATGGTCAAAATGAATACGAAATTATAATATCGATGGACTAATGCCATACGGGCGTAAGGGACAAAAAAATTATTTTTCTGCGGATATGCCCATAAGATTCTCCATTGCATGAAAAAGATTCTGCCACTACAGAGACGATTTTTGTTTTTTTGGGGGTTACGCCCGTTTGGCATTAAACCATCGATATGTATACTAAACGTGTTTGATGTTGACCGGTATGAAGTTAGCCCAACAGTCTTCTGTCTCTTTTCTTCCCTATGTAACCACGCAGGATAGAAGGAGACAGAAGATTGCGGTGCCAACTTCATACCGGTCAAGATCAAACACACCAAGCGTACAAAAATGTTTGTATACAGAGCGATTAGTAGATAGGGGCAGCTATGGGGAGACACAACAAACCCCCCTTTCCCCCCCGTCTCCTGATAAGGGGGTGATAAGGGGAATGTGGGTCAGTGTGTTATCTTATCAGTCTGGCCCACATCCGGTCTGGTGTGTACGCGGACCTCCTTATCAGCTCCCCCCTCCCCCCACCCCGTCTGCGGTCACTGGCCCTGACCATGATACCCCTTACCCCACCTCCCCCCGGGGTCCGTTATGGGGTGAGTGCATCGCTCTGTCTCTTTCTAGTCTGGGTCTATCTCTCTCTAGTCTGGGGCAGCTATGGGGCGATGACGCGTTTGCCCGGACACACACACACACGCTCGCCTTACCGTGTCCGTGTGTTCTAGAATCTTCCAGAATGTTCTAGAAGCTTTCTGTCTCTTTCTAGCCTGGTCCCGTCTCTCTCTCTCTCTAGTCTGGGCCAGCCAAGGGGTGATGACGCGTTTACCCGCACACACACACACACACGCTTGCCTTACCGTGTCCGTGTGTTCTAGAATGTTCCAGAATGTTCTAGAAGCTTCTGGAAAGCGATGACGCGTTATCCCTACTCCAAAATTTTTGTACTTAGAAATATTTCAGCAACGCGGCATCCCTGTTTACTATATCTATGCTTAAAACTACGGGAGGCTGGTGAAGGATAGAGATTTGATGACGCAACAAATATATACATATCATACGTTTATTCAATAAATCTTAAATCTACATACAATTATGCTCAAATGAGCGATACCAAATGAAGGGCAATATAGAAAAAATGACATAAAATCAAAACTATCACTACGATGAGATTAAGAGTAATCAAATGAGAAGAAAAAGAAAAATTTAAAAATATTGTGTATTATGATATTAAAAGCAAAGAACAATTACGATCAATTAAAGCTAAGTATACAATCAAAATACTATTACTATGTTTATATTAAGTGAAATTAAATGAAAAAAAAAACTTAAAAACTAACCATGTATACCGCTATGCCAGATTACATTTGTTTCTAGAAGTACAACACTGGTGACAATCAATCAAATCCAGGCTTTCGCAAGACTTATGACTTGAGAACGAGGTGAGTTGTTTGTAAAATGAAGCAGCGATAGAGTCATTTTTATCATAATTATCGGTGAACATATCGAGAAACTGATGCAAATCAAACCCGGCAGCCATGAACCACACAAACATAACACAGTATTGCCCGCACACGTTTGACGAAAAACTTTGCAGCCGTACGATGTTCCATGTGTAGCGTTCGGAATTTCTGCGTAAAGTCCTATTATGATGGGGCACGAGCGGTGGTATACCAAAACTGTCGAAATATATTCCGTGTCCGGCTGCGTTGATGTAAAACGCCACCCAGTGCGTACCGGGTTGTGTGTGATCATCGGTGTTAGCAACAAAAGCCATCGGTCGTGTCCATACCAACGGTATCCGATCTGCTGGGTAAACCTGTATCTTCTTCTGGTTCAGAAATGTCCGCAATGCTTTCCGGATCTGTAGACTGTCCATTTTTCTCGTCAACAATCTCCAGAGACGATGGCGAGATAGACAATTCCGTCGTGGCTGTGGAGAGACTCGAGTCCGAGACTTCGATTTCTTGGGCCTCTACATTCACTATCGTTTCTGCGGAACCGAACATTGACTGGTCAGGTTGATGCGAGGAACTGTCACACGTGTGGGCAGTATGATATCCACTGGAGCTGTTGCTGTTAACACTGCTTTTGCCTGATCTCTCCCCCAGATTCAAACGACGACTGCCAATTATCGTATTCGCATGAGATTTATAATCATACTTGTCGAGGATTTTCTTCTCGTTGACCCAATGTTTCAGCTTGAGGGCATTGTTTAACGCACAGGCGTAAAATTCTTCTTTCCTGACTCCGTGATGAAAACAATAATCAGACTGTGGATTCAGCTCGGGAAGTTCGGGACAGTCATACTCCTCGAGATTCACAACTTGGCGCGACGTAATTTCCTGCAGATACTTGGCTTCGTATTTACCTCGGGTTACAATACGGTATGCGTTCCGAGCTATTTCCCGTAAATTGAGTTCCAGCTTTTTCACCGAAGTATCCCCCTCGAACCACTCGATACCGTGCTGGTAACACGTGTTATAATTGTTAGCGATGCGTTCTCTCTGAGTCAGGCTGACAAACGGATAAGGTGGCTCGATAATCCAGTGGGCGTGGTACGGATGATCCAGGGTGACTACGGCCACCTCTTTCGGTAGCAAATTTCCAAACACATCACTAAATCCTTGAATATCCACAACGTAATCCATATTTGTGAACGGTGGGAACGGTTAACACTTATTAGACCCGAACGTGGTGAGGTTTGTAGAACAACTGACCCTATCGTCGAATGTATAATCACCTTTTTCCCCCAACCTTACAATCACCCGATTTTTTTTGTCTTCCTTCTTCTACAGTTTTTCCGAGGGTTGCTGTTTCCGGCGATAGAGTTGTCGGTTGGACCACACGAAGATAACGGAACCCTGTTACTGACGAAAAAACAGGAAACTTTGCCTCCCGCCCACTTTCTAGCCGCCAAAGTCTGTGATAACCTGCCTCGCTGCATCTATTTCTATGAGATTGTCGAACTCTGCGTAAACTATGCAATTTATTGTTTCTTCCAGCGCCTTGTCGAATCGCATTTCTATCCTGAGAGTACCGTGTTTAATTAGCGACCAATGCGAGGGACAGTTGGCCGAGAGGTCGGGTGTGAGATCGAACGCCATCAAACAGTTCCCTTTTTTGTACTGTGAACGATTAATTCCGTTGCCTTCGTTGAGAAAATGAATACCGGTGCCGGAGAAGAGGGTGTGATACGCGTCGACGTACAGATTATCTTTACCAAAGTTTGTTTGCAGAGGTTTTGAGGGGACTTGCACACCGTCCACGTACAGCGACAAGTAATTCAGCAAGAAGCTTTGGAAATTGAACGGGTTGCGTAGTCTGTCTCCGTTGAATGCCTTGTTGCTGACGAATCCAAGAATCACACGTTTCGGCAGTTGTCCGAGTACCACGTTGTCCAGCGTCTCCGCTTGTACCCCAGCGTGAATGGTGAAAGCTTTCACCTCTACTCTTGTTACGGGATACTTGGCCGTTCCCTGGGTAAGGGTACGTGCATGGGCCAGTAGGATACCTGGGCTGATCTTTACGCGGCGAACCATCAGAGAAGTGTCGACAATGTGCAGCGTGTGAAGGGGATTTGTTTCCATTAGGCAAAAACTGTCCCTCGATCTTACGAGACGTAGTCGTAACTCCACTCCGTTGAGTAAAAACTTTTCTTGATTGAAGACGTCGCAGTGGAGATGTCCAATTAGATCGACTATACGGGAGTCTTGCATCATACGTTTTCGCGTAGTGAATCCCTCGTCGGCATCTTCACTGTCGACATCGCAGACGTCCGATACGGTTTCCTCGCTGTCATACCACATGCCGCACGAGAGATGCGAACGTTTCGCGGATGGGGCGTAATTTAATAGAGTCTCAACGTAGGCACGGTAAGCGTAGGAGTTGTTGGCTGGTGAAACAAGTTTTTGATTGAAGAATATATCCACTTGGTTAAACATCGAGTGTAGAAGGTTGTTCACAGGTGTAGCGTACCGGGCAGGTGCAGCACCCGCCGCCGCTGCTGGGGGGTTATTCTCAGGTTTAATCAACTGCACCTGCACGCGTACGCTTAACATGGTGTGTGCCAAATCAATGTACTCGTCACCTTGGCCCGGTACCGAGAATTCGATCGGCGAATCATCGGTTAGCGATGAGACGGGCTTGTAGTGCACCCACTGTCCACCCTCAATCGAAGTTTGTGTAGGAGGAAGAGTAAACAAATCTAGCTCAGACTTCATACACTCGCCAGAGTGCGCGTGTAGGAATGCCATTATCCGTGTGTGTGAGGGCGAGAGATAAACTATCGGGGTCCAAAGATGTCGGTCAAAGCTCGTTTTTTAGAGGTCTTCTTTTTATTTCCTTTTTTTCTGGACACGGTTTGTTTCTTCTTGCCCTTGCTCTTCTTCTTCTTGGCTGATTTCTTCGGTCGTCTTCTGTTGATTCTTCCCTTTTTGGCAGAAGCTCGAGCGTCGACTAGCCTGTTTACGCGTGCGAGCATCGACTGATGTCTCGGTCCACCCACGCCGCTCATATACCCCGATCCCTTCATCAATGACTCAAGTTTTTCCTCAGCTTTTCGTTTCAGATTCCGACTCGATTCGTTGATGCGTGACTGTAGAGACTTTTTGAGCGGCGTATCGTTCTGCATATCCGTCCTAACGTTCTTCCCCGTGCGTAGAATCTCTTTTCCGACAGCCCTAGCCCCACTTCTGAACAATGGTAATATCCTACGAAATAATCCTCCCAAGAAGCTACCGATACCGTGACCCCGCTGGTGAGGGTGTCCTCGGTAGAAAATCTCCATACCGCCCCCCAACTGACTCTCGTAGTGTTCGGTGTAATGGTCCATGGTCTTTTACGTTCTTCTTCTGTTTCTTCGTTGTGTCGATGCCCTCGAACTTTCCTTTCCCTGCGATATAACGATGATGATGATGATGATGAAAGAATTCTCACATCAGCGAACGCGTTTAAAGTGAAGCGTGACGGTCAACGTCCCACCTTCGAATGGCACAGGTCTGCCAAGATGATCCCTTATATTGATTTCGACTGTACGGAAACTTGTAAGCATCAGTGGCAAGTAGTACGGCGGTGATAGGGTCTTTATTTCCGATTCTCCGCGAATCGAATGCGAGTTCCCACAGGCATGAATAACGCGTAACAAAGGTGCGTAAACATCACCGACGATGCGAGGCTCTACAAGATCACAGTAGACAAACATTTGACACGACGGGATTATCGGAACGGGGTTCTCAGCACCATCGGATACCGGAACATGGGCGGTTCTCCATGATTTAGGTCTTGCGGAGATAGCCTCGGCTCGTTGCGACGACGGCGATGAAAACGTGAGCGGATAATGGATCTCGGCTAGACCCACCTCCCACTCACCGTCCAATTCGATGGCACGCGGTAACTGTGTCATGTAGCAGCAGGTACGGTTATCGGGAAAAAACTGCATTGAGCTGTTGCTCGGTAGAGTGATGTAAAATTGATTACCCCTCATGATGAGTTTAGAACGTACGCGGGTGTGTATAATTCAATCAACGCGCACACGACTACTGACCCGTCTCCTCCTCGTCAGTTCTGAGTGACTGTCTCCAAATTTCCCCCCTCCGCTACTCGTTGAAGCTCTGCCTCGTAGAACGCGCCGTCGATTTCCTCTCCCTCTAAATCCACCAAGACGTAGACTACCGGTGAACGCGCGAGCACGCGGTGAATCTTGAACAATTCTTCGCTCCAGTTTGCCACGTATCCCTTCTCGAATGTGCCCTTGGTTCTGCTGATTCGTACAGTGTCACCTTCGCGAAATCTTGGTTTACCCTTCGATCGCTGTGGATATCGTCTCTGCATGAAGGCACGTGCCTCGGCCGCGTTGCGTAACGTCACCGACGACGGGGCCATTCCGATACTCGAGTGTATGGTATCATTGTACGCCTGTACGATCTGAGGAAGGATATCCACGTAGCGACGGGTCTTCTTGTGCGTAAAGTATCGCCATAGACGTTCCTTGAGCGTACGGTTGAATCTTTCTACGATAGCCGCTTTTATGTCGGGGTTTCGAGTGACCCGATAACGTATCTCGTTAGCGTTTAGCAGGTTCTGAAAAACAGAGCCGACAAACTCCTTACCCTTGTCTGTCTGTAGTAGTACGGGCCTGCGTCTGGTTGTGTTCAACACATGTTCGAATCCCTCGGCAACGGCTGTTGCTGTCTTACGCTTCAATGGAACTACCCACGCATACTTGCTCAGAACGTCAATCACCACTAGCAGATAGCGATACCCGTTGTTATGTTTCTTTTCAGAGTTCAAATCGGCCAGGTCAGCCTCCCACACGTCATCGATGTTGGAAACGTTGTATCTTGCCCGCGGAAATCTTCTTCTTACCGATTTGTGTAACGTATAGGCATCTTGACCGGATAGCCAGTTTCTGACCGTTTCCCGCGACGTGTCCCCCCGCGAGACACGTTCCAGGTTCCGTGCTCCCGTGTAGGCAGCCGGATGCGAGGGGTCGTAATATATATCTTCAAGTCTCGGCATCGTTATTTCTTCAAGCGAAGTTCCATCCACCCACTGCGTCTGTTTTTCTTACCGCTGTTGCTGTTGCTGCTACCCTCGCGTAGAATGTTTCGCTGGCTTTTACGTTTGGTCGCTACAGGTGTTTCGGTTATATTACCGTCCTCTGTTCCACTGCTGCCGATACTTTCACTGCGATTACCCTCGCCAGCCCTACTGCGTGAAAAACCCCGAGCACTTGCGAACGATCCCTGACTACCGTCACCCGTGCCTCGAATCACGGACGATGACGAGGGATGTGCTATAGCCGAGGAAGCGGCGTCCGCCAACTTATCGTTGTCGAAAAGGCGTATGTCTCTCCAAAAAGTCTCGTTACCCACGTAATCTCGCGGTACGTTGACCGCGTGAAGAAAACGAGCGAACTGAGACCTTCCCACAGGATCGAAACTTTTTCTCGATCGCGTGGCAAGGTTCGTCAGATCGACAATATTTGCACCAGGTACCGTTACTCCGTCGATCGCAACTGCCCCGTCATTATTCCACGTGAAACGAGTCGGCATGTCGCTCAACATTTTTAACAAAAGTTTGCCTTTTGCTAAAAACTTTTTCGGAATGCTTCCCAGTATTCGCCCCGGATCCATTTTTCCCTCATTCGAAGGCGCGGCTCCGATCTCCTGTTTCAGCGGTACCCCGCCAACATTTTTACCCGTGCCCTCCTCCTCGCGAATGAGCAGCTCCAACGGTTTTCTAGACTCCTTGGTAAAATACAGATATCGCTGCAGCACTTGTTGATACAGTTTCCATTTTTCGGCATCATCCGTTGTTTCTGACTTCAGAATGCTTCTCATATCGTTATCTAGATTGGTGATGGGATCACCGCGGCCGGAATTAGGAGTCTCCTCGGCAGCGGCGGACGATATACCGGCTGCTGCACCGTCCGTGACGCGACGTTGGAATCTCTCCATACTTTCCATTGGAATTAAAATCATCTTCTTTGCCCGTTCCATCTTACCAACACCACCGCTTACACTCACACACACAGTTATTTAGAAAACAGTCTAGACACCAGAGTTCCGAGTATAGGGGCTAACAGCAGGGCAAAGAATCCACTTCCCTGTTGAACGAGAATTTTTTTCTTGCTTTTCCAGCTACCTCGATTACGGGCCAATCGACGAAGCGTCTGTCTGTGACGGCGAAGTCGCGTCTTCTGCGACGGGGAAAGCACGACGTTTCCCTCCAAGGTGTTGAGCGCGCACTCGCAGATGTTCTTAATCAAAGTGTTATCGGCTGTACGTAGCAGAGCCAATCGTTGACCTGGTTTTAATTTCTGCAGCGCGTGCAGCAGGAGAGTGTTTATTTTACTAAAGTTGGCCAGGCACTCCTGCTCACACGTGCGACGAGGTGTTTTCGGCATTATATCCGTGCGACTGGTACTGTGTGAGCACTGCTCTTCTTTATATCCCTCCGTGGAACGTAGACGTAATGATGTACGTCCGTGGGAAAGATACTGGTACGAAACCGACAATTTTCAGGCGTCGATTGCTTCAGATCCAGCAAGAGATAACCGTGCGGCGCAGAGGTAGCCTCGTGATAGGCCTCTTGAAGAAATCGTGAATCTTCGGGGTAGACTTGTCGCGCGAGGTGTTGAATCTGACCGCGATCGCGCGGATTTTTGAAGAAAACGATATAATTGGCGTTCAGAGAGATGTCTCATTGACCGTGTCCTTGGTGAAACAAATTCTGCGTGATGTAAAAAACACTGAGATTCTTGTGGTGACAGACTTTGGTGAACAGATCGACGACCACATTGTTTGACGCCTCGCGCATCAGATCGTCGATCACCAATAGTTTGGGCTTCGTGTCACCGTCGTAGTCTGCGTGCTGCGGTAATCCCTCGCGGTATTCTATTCCGTTCCCCGACTCGTACAGCGGCTGCCACTCGTCGTAGTACCAGATTACGCGACTGAATTCCGCATCGCACATACTCCTGCTGTGTCTCAAGAAATTCTTTAC
Source organism: Tenthredo notha (assembly GCA_914767705.2). Lineage (NCBI taxonomy): Eukaryota > Metazoa > Arthropoda > Insecta > Hymenoptera > Tenthredinidae > Tenthredo > Tenthredo notha. The sequence goes on from OU611908.1 coordinate 4,755,441, forward strand.
AAAATTGGATTTTCCGCAACCCGAAGGACCGGCCACGATCGCAGAGAACGGATGCTTCCATCGCGTGTCCATCGTCCTCGATAATGTTTCTCTCTCTCTCTCTCTGTACAGATGTGTGGAAAAATCAGAATCAAAACATTCGGGTAACTGTATATTCCGCGGGAATCAGCCTTTCACGGGGGCGGCGGCGGCGGCGGCGGCGGCGGCGGCGGCGGCGGCGGCGGCGGTCGCGGAGCGCGCTGAGCTATGAGCTCATATCAGCGCGCGTGTACGCGTCGAGGGTATCAACCAGTACCCTCGCGCGCCCGCGGTACCAGCCTCATGCGGCGGGATAGATCTATCGCGGCTGACGAGCTTGCCGGCGCACGCACCCCTTGATCTAGCTTATTGCATCCCCGCGTCATAATTGTTTCTGTATAGTGTTTCTTCAGAAACGCAGATAACGTGAATATACTGACCTTACTGTGAACGTATAACCGTTATCTTCTATATTTATCTTCTGCGGCAGCGGCGTGTGTGCGTGTGTGTGTGTGTGTGTGTGTGAACAATAGGCTTGAGTCGGAGAGTGAGAGAGAGCGAGAGACAGAGTGTGCGATAAAGTTGGAAAATAGAGAGAGTTTTGTCGAGAGACTGTAAAAGATTATGTACAGATACTAGTTTACCCCGGTACAGGCTGCGTTAGGGGATAATCCCAAATACACGTGTTACTTTTGGAGGCGTTCAATGTTCGATGGAAATTCCCTGTAGCCGTAGGGCAAGGTCTGAAAGTTATCGGGGCAACGACGCCTCTTGACAATTACCGGTCTGCAGGTCTTGGACTCTGTACGCGTGACCACCTGGTGCAACACTGTCCGACGGATGGCGCGATACTGTAGTTGTATTGGCTCGGTGTTATCTACCACCATGCGCCGTATCGAGTCAAAGTTGACTTTAAGACGATTCGAGTAATTCAATGTAACACCTTTGACTTTGCATACCTCGGTCTCCTCACCGCTCGCATGACGAACGATGTACGCGTAAAACTTTGCTCCCCCTGAAACGAACGATCGTATGTAGCTACCCTTTCCGTAAGCCTCTAACTCGTCTGTGAGATCACCCAAAAAGTTTCCCGTCTCTGGCTCGTATTCGTCAGTATGCTTCGCATCGCGTGTATAGATAACCGAATCGGTATCATAGTACAGTACCCTCCGATCGAGCTTTTCCAGATACGAGTATAACTTTAGACGTGCTTGGGCTGTAGTATATGCGGCTATAGCAACATTTGCCAGGGGTATAGTTCAAATCTGTCTAATGATGCGTGAAAATGCTGGGTCAACTCGGTCCAAAGGCCTAGGAAAGCGGCAGGGAGAGAGGGAGTGGAGGGAGGGGTTCACATGACCCAAAGCAAGGGCCCAAGGCACAAGAGAGCCAGGGAGGGGTTCGCATGACTCGATCCAAGGGCCCAGGGATGAGGGGGGGAGAAAGCCAAGCGGAGCCGAGGTGGCGGGGAGGGGTTCACATGACTCAAAGCAAGGGCCCAAGGCACAAGAGAGCCAGAGAGGGGTTCGCATGGCTCGATCCAAAGGCCCAGGGATGAGGGGGGGGGGGAGCCGAGCGGAGCCGAGGAGGCCATGGAATGTCTGACACGGCGGCGGCGGCGGCGGTATGTGTTATATTATAGAGGGAGGAGAGGGGTGGGGAGGGGTTCACATGACCCAAAGCAAGGGCCGAAGGCACAAGAGAGCCAGGGAGGGGTTCACATGGCTCGATCCAAGGGTCCAGGGATGAGGGGGGGGGGGGGGGGGGGGGGGGAGCCGAGCGGAGTTGAGGAGGCCATGGAATGTCTGACACGGCGGCGGCGGCGGCGGCGGCGGCGATATATCTTTATAATATAGAGAGATATATAGTGAGTACGTTAGATCGTAACGGTTCACCGTAATCTCTTAAGTCCGTACACTCATCACCCAAAAGTCAGCTCCTGAGAACGTTTAAAATTTTGGTATTTTCCATCCCCCAAGTCCGTTGTTTCTGTTCCCGGCCACGTCACTTCATCAATACTGTACCATTAACAGCACAATCTCTTACATGTGTCCTCTAGTCCGGAACCGCCTTATAAGCACAGAGGCCTTTACCGAATCGTGGTTGTTAGATATAGCGGGTATGTTAGTGTGTAACGGTTCACCGTAACCCCTTAATCGCTTCCACTCATCAGCCAAAAGTCAGCTCATCAGCGCGTTTCAAAATTTTGGTATTTTCCATCCCCCAAGTCAGTTGTTTCTGTTCCCGGACACGTCACTTCATCAATACTGTACCATTGACAGCACAATCTCTTACATGTGTCCTCTAGTCCGGAACCGCCTTATAAGCACAGAGGCCTTTACCGAATCGTGGTTGTTAGATATAGCGGGTATGTTAGTGTGTAACGGTTCACCGTAACCCCTTAATCGCTTCCACTCATCAGCCAAAAGTCAGCTCATCAGCGCGTTTCAAAATTTTGGTATTTTCCATCCCCCAAGTCAGTTGTTTCTGTTCCCGGACACGTCACTTCATCAATACTGTACCATTGACAGCACAATCTCTTACATGTGTCCTCTAGTCCGGAACCGCCTTATAAGCACAGAGGCCTTTACCGAATCGTGGTTGTTAGATATAGCGGGTATGTTAGTGTGTAACGGTTCACCGTAACCCCTTAATCGCTTCCACTCATCAGCCAAAAGTCAGCTCATCAGCGCGTTTCAAAATTTCGGTATTTCCCTATCCCCAAGTCTGTTATTTTTGTTCCCGGACACGTCGCTCCAACAATACTGTACCAAGGGATTGGCACAATCTCTTACATATGTCCGTACGTCTAAAACCGAGTTATAAGCGGAGTTTGAAAATTATTTTTGAAAGGGGGTGCAGATCTGACTTTTCGTATATGTGTTTGAAAATTTTGGAGAGGGGTACGGGTCTGACTTTTCGTATATAAAGACGAGCAGTTTTCACCAGACTACTCACAACTCACAAAAACCAGCTACCACCAAGTGTTAAATAGAAATATATAAACTAACTTCTGCAATGGCGACCGAATCCGGACTTTATTGCACGTCGAGTGGAAACACTCACGAGATGGGTAAGTTATACTAAATTTCATCAGTTTACTATCACGTTGCATTACAACTCTAAACTACACTTCCCAGACTGTCATTGTTATCATTTTATCGAAACATCACGTAATACTCACGCGGTGTTTCCCTCAATATCATACAAATAACTTATCCATTCGTTATCCTAAATTTCATCAGCTTACTTGTAATACGTAGAATCATAACTTCAAACTACATTTCCGAAACTGTGATTTTTATTATTTTCTCGAAACATCACGTAATACACAGTCGACGTTTTCCACAATATTACAGAAATAACTCATTTAATCTCGTAATTTGCAGATGCTCTCGAGTGGAGGCAGAAGGTGGCGGAGGTGGTACGGGCCCTGGACCCGCAGGAGGCCCGATTGTATTCGGTGAACGAGGTGGAATTTGCCGCGGACATCTTCCGCCAGTGGGCAATGATAAGGAGGGTCCACGGGATGACGATGTTGCGGCGGCGCTGGGTAGCGGAGCCATGCGAAACTTGTCGGGCTATGGTGAAAGAGGCCATAGAGAAGCTGTTGGGGGTGGGCGAATTTCGCCCGTTCCCAAAAAATTTCGCGCCGCGACGGTGAAGTCGAGGATGGAAAGAAATATTTATTTTGTTAAATTAATTGAAAATATTGAATTTTTCAATAAATAATTTCAGTTTCGTTTGTGTAACTGTTGCGTAATCAAATCTCTAACCTTCCCCAATACTCTAGTGTAAATATAAATATAAGATTAGATAAAAAGAATAATATTATTAAAATAATATTCGTTGCTCAGTTTCCGTTGGTGATATCAAGCCGTCGTTCAAATATTCAAAATAAGCTTATCGTCTTGACCGGAAATATCTCTACAACCAACACAGGGAAATGGTAAAACAAAAAGGAGGTGGAGGGGGAAATCGGAGGGTCTAGAGGACCGTGTCGTCTAGATTTAAATCAGTAATATTGCAGCCTCGATCAAACCGAGTTGTAGTACAATGTCGACACCTAAATCAAAAGTAGTCATGGGAAACACGAGTAGAATTTTTAAGAGCTTTACGAAACCAATGAAAAAATCTCAAAGAAATCTGGTTCTCGCGACTACGTACGGATTGAACAATTCAATAACTAAAAAGATTGTTGTCGGTCTCGGACTTGGTGCAGACGAGTCATTTGTGCCAGTGATTAAACTCGAGAGCAATTCCTCATGCTGTATATATTTCAACGCATCGGAGTGGTCGCTACTGGCAGACGAGTTGGACACCATCACAGAGTATCTGGATTCGAGCGGCTATTCGGGTGCGGATTGGTATTTCAAACATATTACGCTAGGCGGTTGTACCATAACTTTTACCACCTCTCACGGTTCAAAAAGTATCAGTTTCGAAGCAAATAATATCGCCGAGGAGACGGATGGTGCTGATGCTGAAGAAGAAGAAGAAGAAAACCTCGATACGACCAATGGGGGTGTCAAGCGGAAACTGTCTTATCGTCCCACGATAGTGATGCAGAAGACCACGTTTGACGGGTTGAAGACAGTGTTCGTGTGTGTAGAAGAACAGTTGCACCGCCTTCAACGGCTTGCCAACAGTGTCAATCGGTGTAAGAAACTGTACATCGAGTATATAGCGGAGAAGGTGAAGATACAGGGTCCTCGAGAACCATCACTTCATCGAATAACCCTGCTCTCTGCAAGGGAGTATGATTCTGCAAGGGCACACGTCAAGACACAACTGGAGGCAGAATTTGTGAATAATTATTGCGACATCGTTCTGCTGGAATTGACAAAATTATTCCCGCATTATCTCGCAGTAGGAATCAAACTGAAGGTGGAAGAGGAATCGAGCTAAACATTGTTTGCAAATTATCGCCTACGCAATGTCGGTTTTCGTTCATATGCCTTCTGGCTCTGGCTCTGCAGAAGAATCTCGCGACGCAACGGCAGCGGTGACATTATCGGATTCTGATAGACAGCATTCGTGTATGATCTCACACCATGCCGGTGAAAAAACATCCGGTGTAAATTACAGTGTAACAAACATCGACTCTGAACTTTTAGAGACCTACGGCTTGTTGTTTGTGTCAATAATGATTTTAATGCTGGGTTCTTTCATATTGCCCTTCATTTTGTTGAGTTCATTTAATTGCCATGAATAACCGCATAGTTGTATATGTGGAATTAAGATTTATTGAATAAACCTATGATATGTATATATATTTGTTGCGTCATCAAATCTCTATCCTTCACCAGCCTCCCGTAGTTTTAAGCATAGATATAGTAAACAGGGATGCCGCGTTGCTGAAATATTTCTAAGTACAAAAATTTTGGAGTAGGGATAACGCGTCATCGCTTTCCAGAAGCTTCTAGAACATTCTGGAACATTCTAGAACACACGGACACGGTAAGGCAAGCGTGGGTGTGTGTGTGCGGGTAAACGCGTCATCACCCCTTGGCTGGCCCAGACTAGAGAGAGAGACGGGACCAGGCTAGAAAGAGACAGAAAGCTTCTAGAACATTCTGGAAGATTCTAGAACACACGGACACGGTAAGGCGAGCGTGTGTGTGTGTGTCCGGGCAAACGCGTCATCGTCCCATAGCTACCCCAGACTAGAGAGAGATAGACCCAGACTAGAAAGAGACAGAGCGATGCACTCACCCCATAACGGACCCCGGGGGGAGGTGGGGTAAGGGGTATCATGGTCAGGGCCAGTGACCGCAGACGGGGGTGGGGGGAGGGGGGAGCTGATAAGGAGGTCCGCGTACACACCAGACCGGACTGATAAGATAACACACTGACCCACATTCCCCTTATCACCCCCTTATCAGGAGACGGGGGGGAAAGGGGGGTTTGTTGTGTCTCCCCATAGCTGCCCCTATCTACTTATAAGGTATTTCTAATCAGAAACAGTCTTCAAAATTGAATTATAATTTTTACTGAGATTTCCGAGAAATTTTGACTCCATTTCGGAATAAATATTAATTTATTCAAACAAATTCTTCACATTTTGATGTGCGTAAACACTCTTCTCATTAACAAATACTTTGAGTCATCAAAAGGAATTTTTGGGAAATAACAATAATTCCCTTGTAACATTACCAGTTTCTCTGGAATTCAGAATACTTTTGAAATATCTTGTCGATTCTTTAAAAACGTTTTACTATTGAAAAATAAATGATCAAACCCTTTGGAATTCCTAATTGTAGCAATGTGGGTACATTACCGGGTTTTAGGTAAATTACGAGTTATTTTTGGCACTTAGTACTGATAATTTTGTCATTGTTGATCCCCCGACTCAGACACTATTTTTTCATTTTCATAGAAACTGAAGACGGCGTAGCAGAGCACCTATATATCCCGACTATCACCGTTAAAATTTTACAATTGTTCGTTCATACGTCTTCGCAACGTTTTAAAATGGCATTAGGAAGTTTGACTTATTCATAAGTAATGCATTCAATTAGATTTGAAAAAATTTGATTACTAGAAAAAATAAAAAACAAATATTTTGAATTGCTGAGACTATAATTACCTAATAGTAAAAAATTACATTATCATAATCTATAGAGGTTAAAACATTAATCAATTTTTATTTAAATTTTTCAAATTTTACACTTCATCTAAAAACTTCGAGGGGGTAACCACTTCAAAGTTGTGTGTCTCATCTATTTCACATTTGAAAATCATTTCATACGATTTCACAACTATTTCATATCATTTCACAAGCATTTCACAAGCATTTCATACCATTTTGCGATTAAAAAATAAAATTAAATATTAAAAAATTCGTTTCTTCTAAGCCGCATTGAAATATCTGTATAATTTAATATATTATATATTTATAATATATATCATATATAATAAATTATATGTAATATATTATATATATGATATATGATATATTATTTTATAATATATACTTGGTTCAAATTTTACGCTTTATCTAAAAACTTAGTTTTAGCTTCGGTCAAGTTATGCATTTTTCGAATTTATACTGGGAAATAGCGTCTTCTGTATCCAACGGCTTTTGGTGATATGATTATACTTTTCCTAGCTGCTGTGAGCATAAACTTATATAGTAAAAAAAAAAAAAAAATCGTTTCTTCTGAGCCACATTAAAATGTCTGTATAATTTAATATATTATATATAATATATTACATATTATATATCGTCGGTGATAGTGCAATACCGGTGTAACTGAATATTACAATACCGCGTAGGTACAACAATAAAAAAATGAGATTTGGTGTGCATTCGATGTATAAAAATAAATATACATCGAATGCATACCAAATCTATTTTTTTTTTTTCTGTACTCACGCGGTATTGCAATATTCAGTTACGCAGTATTGCACTATCACCGACGATATGATATATGATATATTATAGATTATATACTTAGTTCAAATTTTTCGCTTCATCTAAAAACTTAGTTTTAGCTTTGAAAAAGTTACGCATTTTTCAAATTTATAATAGGAAATAGCGTCTTCTGTATCCAACGGCTTTTGGTGATATGATAATACTTTTCCTAGCTGCTGTGAACATAAACATATATAGTAAAAAAAAAATCGTTTCTTCTAATTGTAAGCCAAATTAAAATGTCTGTATAATTTAACATGTCATACAATTATAATAGATCATATATCATATGTTATATGTTATATACAATAAAAATAAAAAAAAGATATAGGTATGGGATTTAATTTTATTCTTTAACACAAAAGTAAAACAAGTGTAGATTCTAAATAAAAAACTAATTTTCAAAAGTTGACAATATATGTTTTATGTTTCTCAAAGAAGTCATAGAATTATTTCGATCGAATGAAGAAAAATTTATTTAATAAAACGCTTCAAAATTTTTTTAATGCTATTACTATTAATTAAGAACAAATTATTACTATAAACAAAGAAACAAACGGGGAGTGCATGTTCTTTCGCGAAAAATCCAAGTAGGTATTATAGCAATGACCGGATATTAATTCGTGTGTTTGTTGTTACAGATCACCCGGAAAAAACATTTTAATAAAGAGCTTGAAACACCAATAAAATTTGTCGCATCATTTAAAAAATAGTTAATTAGCATTTCTTTCATACATGTAGATTATAATATTCCATGCAGTGATTACGGAGCAAGATTGAAAATGTTGGATTGAATGATGATACCCTGAAAGGTAAACTAGATGAGCACTGCAGTGCCACCAGAAAACCGCTCGCGCGCGCTAGCGCGCGTCTCCGTTCCCTAGTCATTTTCTAAAACACGTGTGAAATAGGGTCCACTTCGTTTGAAGTCACGTAATAGTATGAAATAAAACATCAAGCAGCTGACTTACTAATATGTATCATCTGGAAAGTAATCTACCAGGTAAGTTCTTTGTTCAATGCTTATATGGGTTGTAATAAAAAGATGTTAATGCGTTCAAAAAATGCTTGTATTTCAATTATATTCGGAATTTACAGCAATTTTACATATTTTCGATATTGCCTGGCTTTTTCAGATTTTGAATTGACAATTTTATTGGCAAAGTTGCAAAGAAAATGCATGCGAGTTATAAGATAAAATCTTATAATGGCTTCAGTCAATGTGTCTCGATGCTGCAAGCAGCCGACCAAGGGAATAGGGGAGACCGGGGCAAGTTGGAGACCTTAAGCTTTGAAGGCGTTTTTTTAATCAATTGTGGGTGAAATTTGAAATCTTTCGGTATTTTCGCAAACTATGAGATGTTAGCTATTAGAAAAAAAAAATGGAGATTAAATTCGGTTATTTACAAACTGTGTAATTTCGATTCTTCCATCATGTTGCAGATTCGTCAACTTGCCCCGACCACGGGGTAAGATGACGATTCTGTCAGGGCAAGTTGGCGAATGCTAGATTTCGGTTCAATGCACATAGAAAAATGTTGTTTTCGTCAAAAAATACTTTAGTTTATTCGAACAATTAAAAATGTTATGCTTACAAGGTTGTACTAATAATTAGAAATCAATATAGCTACGATATACTAATAATTAACAGTGGTCGCACACGAATTGAGCGGCTCCTTCGATATTGGAACATACCTCATGCCACCATTGTTCGCAAACTTGCCATTGAATCCAGTCTTCAGTTGGTGGATCCTTGTATTGTCCCTGACACGCTGGGCAGAAAATATCAGGATCATCATTCGATACTGCTTTTTTATTTTTAGCCTGCTTGGTGACTCGCTTTCTTTTCACGCTCTTGTTCTTCAATCTTTCTTTTTTACGTTGCTCTGCATCGAGCTTTTCTTTTTCTTTCTCCTCCAATTGATTCTTCACAGGTGAACTAGTGATAATTTCACATCTCTTTTTATTTTTTTGCCTAGTATTCAAAGGTCGTTGAGTCTTGGGAAGTGGCCGAATATCCCATGGTGAAAGTAGGCTCCCATCGCTGTTCATCTGATCAGACTCTATCTGAGGGTTGTCTATCCGAGGGGCATCCCTCTGTACCTGAGCGTTATCAGCTTGTTGGTGCAAATTGTCAGCAGCTGATTGAGAATCCTCCACGTGACTTTGTTCTGAGTGTGGAGTCGTAGGCGTGTCGTCATTCTGTACGTTTTCGATATCACGATCAGTCGTTATAGCTGCTGCAAATTCGTGGTCAGAAAAGATTTGTGGATTATAGGGCTCTATACCACAAGCTTGGAAACCGTTTACTGCATTTCCAGCTGTTGCAGATTTCAGATATGCAATACCGAATAAAGCCCCAACTTGCTTGTCAGTGATTGCTTTTCCCGGATTGTTCACCATGTAAGCATCACAAGCTTGGCTGTAATACGTTTTTAGAGGTCCAAAAAAGGCTACATCAAGAGGTTGGAGCCTATGAGTCGTGTGTGGCGGAAACGTGAGCATTGTAATGCCATTTTCTCGACAAAATGTAATAGCCCGTAGAGAAATGTGAGACACGTGATTGTCTAATATTAGCAAGACGGGTGTATCGAGGGAAGATCGAGAAAATTTTGCAAAGTGTTCCAAATATGTCACGAATATTTCTGTCGTCATCCAGCCAGTCTGTTGTGCTACTGCATTTGTTCCTGGTGGACATCCGTGTGATAATTCCGGCATCATTCTTACCTGAGGAAATATCAGAAACGGTGGAACATATTCGCTGCCGGCATTGCAACAACAGACCGCAGTTGTGTTTTTTCCTCGCTCAGCAGAAACACTTTTAGCGACGCGCCTGGTACCAGTTGGTGATAACACCTCAGGTAGTTTTGTAGGAACCGTTGAGAGACCAGATTCGTCACAGTTGTAAATCTGATGCGACGTCAACCTCTTTTCAAGATGAATTTCCTGGAGCTTATCAAAAAAACGTTGAACTTCGACTCGGTTGAAACCCATTGCACGTGCAATAGACGTTGCTTCCGGAGTCCTCAGACTAACTTCATTCTCTTCCATGAACTTTTTGAGCCAGTCTCGACCTCCTATTTTAATCGTAGTATTGAAATTGTGCTTGATCCCGTTTTTTTCAGCAGAATCGAATGCTAGTTTTCTGCATTGAATGGTAGTGAGACCGAAAAATTGTTTGTCAATATATGTGATATATTCTTTCAACTGGTCTTGTTGTTCGACGTTAAAAACTTTTCTGAAGTGCCCTCCATGAACCGGTAAGTTCTGCAGTATATAAAAAGTGAATAAGAATTCATTTTAAGCAAACCAAGAGGTGAAGTGTCTAAGAATAAAACACATCAATACTCACATCTTCGCCTTTTGATACGTAACGTCGCAGAGTTGTTTCAGGTACGTTATACGTAGTTGCTGCAGTTAGTAGTGGCATACCATCATTTACGGCATGTATCGCAGCCATCATTTGATTTGTATCCCATGATCGCCGATTACTTTTTCTCTCGTACTTACGAACCATGTCTCCAATTTATTAAATCGTGAAAAAATTTACCAATTCATGTGTTTATTTATTTATCCATTTAATCAATAAGCTGAACAATTGCATGTAGCCTAGCTACCTATCAAATCAACCTTATGCCGGGATCACAAGAAGGGGCAAGTTAGCGGATCGTCAACTTGCCCCCACCAACTTGCCCCGTGTGCCTCTATTTAAAAAAAAAAAATAACCCCAACCTGTACATTGGTGACAGTTTGGGAATCCCATGATCTATAGGATCTATATGCCTACATAAATGAAGGATTAATTCATAAGTACGATTTTGCTTATCTGTAGTTCTGTGAAATTGTTTTCCTGCGCACAAAATATTACATCGAACACACCAAACAACCAGAATGTTTCTGTGAGAAGCCATATGATTTTGTCATGCAAGTCTACACCAGTTTTATTACTGCGTGGGGGTATCTTTAACACTTTTTGATGACTCAGCTGGCACAATCTGTCGAAATATTCGCAAAAGAACGATTTCTTCATCTTGCCCCCGTCTCCAACTTGCCCCGGTTTCCCCTACTAGGCTGATTCTCGATTTCCTCGGCAATTAAAAATAATGAATTTGCGTGAAGCTGTTCTCCAGACACAACTTTCAGTACGGCGGCTTCCATAAAAGACACCAGTTGAAAAAGCATTTCCGATAGGCGAAGTAAATAACCTTTGCTTGCGATATCTATCAATTTGTCTCGTGGTAGAGAATGCTGACTTTTAAGAGCGTCTAAACAAGCTGAGCATTGCGTGAATCTACAAGACCTTCGAGCTACATATCCAGATATAAGCGGATCCACGTCACTTCACTCAAAAAAAAACCGTCAAGTCACATATCTTTGCGCCATTCAAAATATCTTCAGTACTGTGGAAAAAAAAAAAAATACAACTTGAAGGATTATGAAATTTTTTTTAAAATGGCGGAGTTAGAGCTATGTGAATTTTTGTAAACCGCTGTTGCACCGCTATGTTTGAAAATTCATATCTCCGAAAGTATTCATGGGAGCGGGCTGATCCTTGAATCATTTTGTTCGTAAAAGAATGCGCTTTAATGGAAAAAAATTTGTTTACAAAAAAAAAAAATTCCTTCCATTTTTTTTTGTCGTTTTTTTTTTTTAATCTCGCTGCCATTTCCGCGGGACTCGAAGAAATTCATGAAGATAAATTTTTTTGGATACCCGAATCCTTCCCCTTCAACGCTAAAACAAAAAAATATGGAGAAAACACCTGGGCCGGAGAAAAAAAATAAAACGTCTTGTCGCGCGTCGCCGCGCGGTCGATCTTTTGCAATATTTTGGTGGCTCTGAGAAGTGCAGATGTTTTTAGCGATGAGTCGCTCGATGACACTTAGTACGACACCTCTGTTTGAAATTAACTCATAATTTTCATGAAATCAAATTTTTCTTTGTTTTATCTTTAACTAGCTGATAATTTTTCTCGTTCGCTCGCTTCGCTCGCTCACTCATTTGGTTTTGCATTGTCCCTCACTCGCTGCGCTCGTTCGGTTATGAGTTGTTTTCGCGCTGTTCAATTGAAAACGGATAGTACACTAAGAAGAAATGTCATTACACTCTTAGCCGATAGTACTTCTTTATGCTTGATAGAAAAGGTTTTCCAACTTAGATCTGAATCATTAATACACCCCGGAAATATAATATTATAATATGCTGCATTCCGGATAAGGTTAGAATCTAAAGTGATCTCGGATCACTTTAATTCTAACTGGAAAGCATCTCTGAACACCAACATTTTAAGACCCCGCTGAAAGGAGTTTCATATCAGTTTAATTGACGTTGTTACTATGCATACTTCAGGTTGTTTATCGGTTGCCATGGAAACATTGCCAGTTCCAAGCGGATTGCGAGGGAAAATCCTAACAAAAAGTGCATCGAGCTGAAATAATTAGGTATATCAGATGACTTCACGAATCCGCGCAGCGCAGCAATAGTGTGCGGTGGCCTTTACGGTAGGCTTTAACGAGAAATACCAAATTTCATGACGAATTCGGAGACAATTAACTCATTACTATAAAATATGCAAAGCTTTCGACGACAAATACGAAGAATGGCGCCCAAATGCTTTCGCAGTAGATGCTGCAATCCTTTTCATATAAGAAAACACAGAAAGGTGTCCGGCTTAAGGCGCCCTAATGCTATTCAGATGAAGAAAATGCCTATACTATCAAACACAAATCGAATATGTAATTCCTACAGATTGCGAATCGACAAAATAGCAAGGACTAATGAATCTGGTGAGTCTTTCGTACAGCTCAAAGATATGGATTGGTAACCAATACGAACTGCAGCATCCCGTGCAGAAATTTGACCAGTTTGCACGACTTCTGGCCAGAGCCAGATGTGGATTTGCTGACCAGTGGGAACTCGACAAAGCCGGATCGGGTACTGACCAGACGTCACTGGCCAGCGAAAACTCTGCAAAGCCAGACCTGGCACTGGCCAGAATTCTCCTGGATTCACTGCCCAGAGTTAACTCGGCGAAACCAGACCTGGCACTGGCCAGTATTTTCCTGGATTCACTGCCCAGAGATGACTCGGCGAAACCAGATCTGGCACTGGCCAGTATTTTCTTGGATTCACTGCCCAGAGATGACTCGGCGAAACCAGATCTGGCACTGGCCAGTATTTTCCTGGATTCACTGCCCAGAGTTAACTCGGCGAAACCAGACCTGGCACTGGCCAGAATTCTCCTGGATTCACTGCCCAGAGTGAACTCGGCGAATCCAGACCTGGCACTGGCCAGAATTCTTCTGGATTCACTGCCCAGAGTTGACTCGGCGAATCCAGACCTGGCACTGGCCAGAATTCTCCTGGATTCACTGCCCAGAGTGAACTCGGCGAATCCAGACCTGGCACTGGCCAGAATTCTTCTGGATTCACTGCCCAGAGTTGACTCGGCGAATCCAGACCTGGCACTGGCTAGTATTTTCCTGGATTCACTGCCCAGAGTTCACTCGGCGAAACCAGACCTGGCACTGGCCAGAATTCTCCTGGATTCACTGCCCAGAGTTGACTCGGCGAATCCAGACCTGGCACTGGCCAGAATTCTCCTGGATTCACTGCCCAGAGTTCACTCGGCGAAACCAGACCTGGCACTGGCCAGAATTCTCCTGGATTCACTGCCCAGAGTTGACTCGGCGAATCCAGACCTGGCACTGGCCAGAATTTTCCTGGATTCACTGCCCAGAGTTGACTCGGCGAATCCAGACCTGGCACTGGCTGGTATTTTCCTGGATTCACTGCCCAGAGTGAACTCGGCGAATCCAGACCTGGCACTGGCCAGTATTTTCCTGGATTCACTGCCCAGAGTTCACTCGGCGAAACCAGACCTTCCGCTGGCCCTTGCTCGAATGTTACTGAGTCAATGAAGGAAATGAAATTGTAACACGGCAAATTCGTCAACAAATTCGATTGTGAAAGTATTGGAACGTGACCCAGGCCCGGACGCCATGGGAACGACGGAACGATCAGCTGACGCCTTCTCGAAGAACGATCCGAAATCACTTCAAATAATTATACTAAATTAACAGTGCATCTTTTCCAATACTTTCACAATCGAATTTGTTGACGAATTTATCGTGCTACAAATTGGTTATATTATTTCCTTCATTGACTCAGTAACATTTGAGCAAAGGCCAGCGAAAGTCGGTTGGCCGCTAATTTCCGATTGTTAGGATACATTTTGATATAGTCATAAGGGGACCTTTATCTATCGATTGGTGTAACTTTCATGCCCGGGCGTGAGATTTCTTATACACCATATAAAACGAGTCTAGATTGACTGGACTAAATAATAAATATGTATTGGCGTGGAAAATAACATTCTAATATTTTGCATCTCATGTGTGAAAATCAGTTAAAATCGTGGATTAGCAATCTGGAAAATTTTGCGAAGAGGGAAGTGTGATGATTTTTTTTTAATCACCTCATGGGATAATTGGTGATAACAATTTATGAAAAACGTAGTGCAGGTAATTGTTATGGTTACTATCCGAATACAGTGTTTGAATTCCGCGGTACGCGTCACAGTAGGGTGTGCAAAAAAAAAAAAATTTTTTGTTTTCTTAGCTAATATGAAAATGTTGTTCAGAATGACAAAAAAAAAATCCTTTTAAATTTTGAGCTCTTAATATTAATATTAAGAGGTCGCTCATCGCGATTTTTGATTTCCCATTTGAATAACACAGGAATGTTTGTTTTTTTCTGTTTGGAATTTTATTGCGCCCGAACAAATTATCTGCCAGTGAAATTGAATACATGTACTTGTAGGGAATTAAACGAGCTTCAAAAAAGGTCTGATATGATTTTTCGCTAAGTCGACTCGTTTGAAAGTTATTCAATGTCAAAATTCACCTTTAACCCTGAAAAACTTTCAAACGAGTCGACTTGGCGAAAAATCATATCAGACCCTTTTTGAAGCTCGTTCAATTCCCTACAAGCACATGTATTCGATTTCACTGGCAGATAATTTGTTCGGGCGCAATAACATTCCAAATAGCAAAAAACAAACATTCCTGTGTTATTCAAATGGGGAATCAAAAATCGCGATGAGCGACCTCTTAATATTAATATTAAGAGCTCAAAATTTAACAGGATTTTTTTTTCGTCATTCTGAACAACATTTTCATATTAGCTAAGAAAACAAAAATTTTTTTTTTTTTTTTGGCACACCCTAGCGTCACAGTACCTCTCACGCACAAGTTGGCCGAATGAAGGCGCTGCGGTCAAGACTGGTTTGTTGCAAGAATATGGCTGCCGAGCCATGGACACCGCCGAGGTTTTACAGTGATGTCATATGAATTGAATATAAGAAATTCGTTTGTTCTCTATCTGAAGAAACTTTTCCATTGCGTTTTACTATCGACTATAATTTTGACTCTGCTCAGCTACGATCGTGTGAAAATGAATGCTGATAAACATGAGCAACGGAGAAAAACTCGAGATCGAGTTCGGAAGTATCGAGCGATCCGTAAAATTGCTGCTGCTGAGATTTCGAGTGAAAGTGAATCTGAAAGTGAGCCTCAAAGTGGGCTTGAGAACCTGACAATGAGTGTGAATGTGGAAACCAGAGGTATGTATATCGACGGTAATTAAAGATAGCCGATAGGTTAGGTCAGGCTGGAGCAGAGATCTCGGTGAACATGATAATGCATATGTTTTATCACGAGGTTTTATTGTTGCATATAATTCGTTTGCCCTCTCTTTCTTTCATTTTGTCGTTCGAAAATTAGTTTACCTCAACTTTCATTCGATGGAAACCCATACGAAAAGAATTTCTCATCAGATTTGAAATTGCTGAGCTAGCCTCTTTCAATACCACAAACTGATTGGTTTGCAGAAACCCCTGGACAAGACATTCACAACATCGCGAAGGACCTGTCGGAGCTACCGTATGATAATCTAGTGTCTCCTACAGCAGCAGCTGGCACTGAGCTCGATCGTAGTTCTCATGGTCCGGACAGCGATGATACATCCATACCCGATATAGAAGCTACAGTCGATGATGGAATACAAGATACTCCAAACCCAGCAAGTGATGAAATACAAGATACCCCAAACCAATCAGCCGATAAGAGTTTCGATTTGGAAGATGAATCCTATGAGATTCGAAGCTGGGCGGTACAAAACAATATCACGCACAGTCAGTTGGACTCACTTCTCTTGATCCTCCGGAGAAGACTGCTACCTGATCTA
Organism: Tenthredo notha; assembly: GCA_914767705.2. NCBI lineage: Eukaryota > Metazoa > Arthropoda > Insecta > Hymenoptera > Tenthredinidae > Tenthredo > Tenthredo notha. Next base: position 4,772,122 of record OU611908.1, read on the forward strand.
CCAAAGACAGCCAAAACGTTTCTACAAACTTCTTCCGCAACGTACGATATAAAAATAATGAAAGACAGCGAAGGAAATCCAGGACAATTTGTATATTTCGGAATCGCAGATCAAATCAAGGCTTGCATCAATCCAAAAGCACATCATAGTAATTCAATTGAGATGCAGATTAATATCGACGGACTGCCCCTTTTCAAATCAAGCAATACACAGCTTTGGCCTATTTTGTTCAAAATTGTCCATGAATCAGACATCTATAAACCACTACCTATCGCTATATACGCTGGTTGTGCTAAACCTAAGAACTTGGATAAATTTCTGACTCAGTTTGTCACAGAAATGAATGATTTGTCAGCAAATGGTATTTTCATTGATGGAAAACTGTTCACAGTCTCTGTACAAAGTTTTATCTGCGACACACCAGCTAGATCTTTCTTAAAGTGTACAAAAGGCCATACGGGATACTTTGCTTGCGAAAGATGTGAAGTGAGAGGCTGCAGAAGTGGGAGATCTATGGTTTACCCACAAGTTGATTGTCAGAAGAGAACTGATGAATCTTTCAGGCGCCAGAGTCAACCTGAACACCATAACGGTGTTTCGCCACTATTGAAGTTATGGCCAAAGATAAATATGATTTCGGCATTCATCCTCGACTTCATGCACTTGTGTTGCATCGGTGTTATGAAGAAACTTCTGAAAGAATTTTGGCTTTATGGAAATCTGTACACCAGACTTAGTCGCAGAGCCCGTTTACAACTTTCCCATAGATTGGAATTCTTGAAGCCTCAAGTACCGTGCGATTTCCAACGTAAACCAAGATCACTAGCTTACATAGCCAAATGGAAGGCTACTGAATTGAGATTCTTTCTGCTCTATTGTGGACCTGTTGTATTGAAAGGTATCTTAAATAACAGACTGTACAAACATTTCCTATTATTCCACGCAGCCTGCAGAATCTTGTGTCACGAAGATCTAGCCCTGAAATACAATAGGTTCGCAAAAAAATATCTTGAGAACTTCGTCCTACTTTTGAAGCAATATTATGGCACCGATTCTCAGGTCATGAACGCTCACAATTTGATTCATCTTGCTGATGACGTGAAAACCTACAACTGTAGCCTCTCAAAAATCACGGCATTCCCTTTCGAAAATGCACTTGGAAAACTCAAACAGTATGTTCGCACGCCAAATAGACCGCTCGCACAGATTTGTCGCCGCCTACACGAGCTAAGTACTACACAGAAGAAAATCCCAACTGTACCACCGTTAATAAAGATTATAAAACAATCTGCTCAAAGCTACGGACCAACGAATCGCAAGAAAATCTTGAAACTGAAATTCAGAGGATATTTGCTGTCAACCTCTTCTCCTGACGATACAGTTTTGCTGAAGAGTGGTACCATATTAAAGATTGAGTACATGACTTACTGCGAAGAATGCCCAAAAGATATAACAATTTATGGACAAAAGTGGAAAGTAAAAAGACCATTACTGACATATCCATGTAATTCGAAAATACTGGAATCCTGGGTACTGGATGCCACATTTTCAGCAGTCAATATTTCATGCCCCGTAGACAACATCAAGCGAAAAATGGTTGTCATGCGTTTACCGGGTAAAAATAACGAGACGTATGCAATGTCTCTCCTGCATGACTGATATAGGTGAGGTATATATCAGTATCCTTGATGTAATTTTTTCTATTGTAATTTCTACGATCACCAATTTCTACATAGATTAATCAAATTATTGCTGTGTCCGTTCATCTACCTGTTATACAGATCTTTCGAGCCGCGATACCAGTCTTATGTAAGCATATACATACTAGAGATGGTAGAAAGTATTCGTGCGATTTGTGATAAATTCAATTCTGATAATAGAATCGATGCGTATATTCAAAGCACAACATCAATTTCGACACTGATTGATTATTAGATATTTTTTATTTTTTATACATAGCGCTCGTCTCTAGAAAGTGGTCAGCTACCGTCACCAACACAAGTGGAGGCGTGTCGATTACTTGCCATCTTCCTTCTCTGTATCAGTGAAGGTTGCTGGCCACTTTCCATAGATAAGCACAGTATGTTCATATATAAGAATTTGTCCATGGGGTTTGAGATCACGAATATTCATATCATTCAGTGAATTGGTCAGGGTTTTAGATACGACTCTAATTTTCACATTAGAAAGCGTCAAGATAATGAATTTTTATGCTATAATACTTCTTTTATTGTGTGAAATTTATCGCGTGAATTCCAACGAAAGAACATTTCCATTGGCTTGAATTGCAAGTGATTAACTTCGAAATAAGTTTATTATTCAACTCATCATCTGGCAATCAAATTTGAGAATCTTCCGACGTAATTGGGACCTGGCTGCAATCGGATAATCGAAAATTCGTATTAAAAAAAAAACGCTGAATCGTTCGATGTTATAGAATATATAAATTCAAACTGGACTAACATCAATATCTTATGGAAACAAAACATGGACAATGTTAGCTGAGTTGAAAAAAATTCAACCTACGTATTCGTAATAGAATATATATATATTCATATACCGTGAATATTCGGTGAGACTACACGATCCCCTTCCTACGGCAAAACCAACACAGGCGCGCACCGCGTGCGTGAGGCTCCTTCAATTCAATGAATACTCAACTTAAAAAGCAATCACCATACTGAACGCGGAAAAGAATAACGCGAATAAAATCAATTTGCCTGATGCGAACATTTATTTTCAAAATTTATCAACGAATTACAACTAAATATCTATCAATAATTGATATGATTATTAATTATTAGTGTTTATGAGCGATATTTGAGACAAAGTGGAGCGGGTAAATGAAGAATAAATCATTGAAGACAACGTCCTTAAACATTGGTTTAAACATTGGTTAAACATTGGCCGCCTGTCCCGTCCGAAGGAGCCTCACGCACGCGGTGCGCGCCTGTGTTGGTTTTGCCGTAGGAAGGGGATCGTGTAGTCTCACCGAATATTCTCGGTATAGTACATAAAATATAAATGTATCGACAGAAAATCTAATACTGTCGTCACGATGTCGTGCAACAATGTATGTAACGGCTTATATATTCTAAAACTCGGAGACTGAAACTGAATAATCTTTCGAATATTTCAAATTTCGGATAAACAAAATCATCATTCGGGCGATTGACGTTTCAGATGACTGGACGTTCGGATAATCGACGCTCTACTGTATTGTCTCAGACTTCGAAATATGTGGTCCAATTAGTTTCGAAGCTGCCTTGTTCTCGCGGTCAAAAATCTTAATACTGGACGGATCGGCGGTTCAATTCTTATCGCTTGTTCGTAAGTTGTCATCTTTTGTTTGAAACCGCGCCAATGAAATTCGCTTCAACGGTCAATCCGTAGCACCGAACGCGACGCGCTGGTGCCCTTTGTAAACTCACCATGACTGCGCATGCGCGATACCAATCGTCGACGCCAGAGCAGCCAGTTCGACTTGAACAGCCAAAGCGGCAAGATCGCCACGTGGTGTAATATACGTGATCGAGCCTGTTTTCAGATATAAGGTTTAGATATCAACATTCACCATCGAATCAGGTCTAAAGGTTGGTAATATACGTAATAAAACAACTTGTTGTCAGTAGGCCGGAATTAACACTAACCCTAACCGAAACTAGAAACAAACAACATATTTTGAAACGTTAAAATTTTCAACTCTCATTATCATGCCAGCCTTCGAAATGGCTCAATCAATCTCAAGATTCGAAGCTTCCTAATTTTCACGAAATAAATCTCATACTTAGCGTTCGCGAATTCCATCCGTTGTTTGAAACTGCGTGTATAAAATTCTGGCTTGGGCTTTGGCTGCGTGCGCGAGACTTTGAGGCAATAAGTCAGCCACGTGGTGCAGTATACGCGTGATCAAGATAAATTGGGTATATTCATCAACAATATTCAGAACATCTCTTCAATCACATCATAATATATGCTATTAACACATTCAACAGTTATAAGTTCATAGTATACTAAGGTTCATAGTATACTAAGGAACAGCTTAGTTCAGCTCGAAAATCAACTTAACCTCACTTGACAAAATCTCTAGACGTGCATTTAGTACAAGATTGTTCCTTATTTTGTTGATGTTCTTTGTGTGGGGGCCATCGCGTTATAGACATCTTATCACTCATTTTTATTTTGCTACTAAATTCTATCAGTTATTTTCGGAATATTCACAAAGATTGTATTGATATTTCACTCGTACATATTCAATTTTTATTAACCTGAACTTGGCACGATCTAAGTTGATAAGCCATCGATGACCGCACCGTGGACTCACCCTATTGAGAAGAAAGTTTTAGTATATATTTTTTTCTTTACACATGCATGCAAAATCCTCGTTTGCCCACCGCTTACAGACGCCCAAAATAGCCGATTGCCACACCATGCACAGAGACGATGCGCAAAATCCCTCACCGGTGAAAGGATTTTGCGCATCACCCCCGTGTACAGTGCTGCAATCAGCCATTCCGGACGTCCGTGAACGATGGGCAAGATCTCGGATCTTGCATTACATTTATAAAGAAAAATAGTATTTGATACGCGAGGCCAAACTCGCAGTGCGCAAAAGGCTCGTTGGGCCTCTTGTATCGAAATATACTAATTCTGATTCATTTCTAGACGAACCATTATGCTTATTCCACCCCCATTGGCCCATTCTCACGGTATCATGATTACCAAAAATCTCATCGAATCAATCTTACAGATAAAATCTAATAATGACCGCGCTCGACGAACGAAACGAATCTGAAACTGCCCAAGAGGAGCATTACGCTTACCAGCTCGTTAAATTTTTCACAACCAATAAGGATGGCGTGGCGGACATCGACTGTGTACCATCTACTTGGGTCACTTTCAATGTTACCACAGGAAAGTGTGAAACCAAGTATGTCCCTCCTCCATATAATAAGGACAGTTTTGAACTGCTACATGATTTTGTAAAGAAGCAAGTGCTTCCACCGGAAAATTGGCCATCACATCCGATTACCATCCAAGGACACGCAAGTGAGTATTTTTCCAACATTTTTGAGTTTCTATATGTTCAGGCTAAATTATTAACCCATTGATGTTCCTTACTCATGTGCTATGATCAATAAACTTTATCTTGTTCAGGAAATTATGCCGACGCACTGGAACGGCTGGAAATTCTACAACAGGAAGATTACGCTTACACGACTGGCGACAATGTGTCCAAAGCTGAAAAGGCTGCAGCTACGACGAAACGGTATCGGACAAGAGTTGTGAAGAGCAATGCGAAAGTTGTGAAAAAATTAACACGAGTACCAGAAATCAATGCGTCAAGTGTGGAAAGTTGTTCAGAGAATGGTGAGTGAGACTATATTCTGAATAATTCATTATTTCAATGTATCTGATTTTACAGCGTCCGACAAAAGCAGCAATGTTTCAAATAAAGCCTCGTCTGGAGAATCCGAAGATGACAACGACGATAACAGGACACCTGAGAAACGTAATTGGAGAAAGGCACAGAGAAATCACAATAAGAAACAAAACCAACATGATCGATCTGACTTCCCCTGTGATCGAAACTATGTCAGAGGTATGGAGAATTTGATTGTGTCACTCTAATGTCTTCATGTTGCAATTTAATGTGTTCAATTTATAGAAGATCCACCCAAATCATTGAAGTCAGCGGGAAAAGAAGCTAAGCTGAAGACTTCAGCTGTGAAACCTTCAGCTTCCCAGAACATACATCGCTCGGGTATGTATTATGAATGTAATTCTTTATGAACGATGAAGCATGTGGACCGTAAGCGCATAGCGATCAGATAAATTATTATTTCAACTTCTTTCTTGACCCCATCAATATCGTATGTAAAACGTTGTTTGGTATCAAGGGTCAGATAAATTATTTATAAGGGAAATTGTACGAATGACGTGCAGTATGCCATTATTTTTAACTAATGAGCGCTTGATGGCCCGGACCGGTCCTGTGCTTCAAGAGATCTAGCTCCGGGCGGACATGAAATATTACAATAGGTCAGAAATACCTACTGTGAATGTCAAAAGTTGGGGTTTTTTTTTCTCTGTACTGATAGAGCTTCTCGCTAGCTACCAAATGAGTGCTCGATGACCCAGATCGGTCCTGCGGTTCAAGAGATATAGCTCTGGACATGAATTTTGCAGGATGGCAAACACATAAGGCTTCACAGCTGGGCATATTTACCACATCGATTACTCTATTCAATCACAGATTGTTTTGCTTCTCCCATTTTATCATCAAAAATAAGTATTCAATACAGAATTTTGTAGGATGGCAAACCCATAAGACTTCTCCCTTGTATATTTCATATACTTAGGGAGTGCCTAAAAATATGAAGAGTTTATAAAGGCACCGACCCGACCGATGACCCAATTAGCAAGCCCAGTAGCATAGACCTCTGAAATATTATTCTTCGTTATTCAATCGATCAATCTCATTTCTTGCCTATGCATAGTTTGATGAACCCCATTACCCATTGCGGTTGACACTCGAAATTTTCTTCGATTTGAAAAACCTGTTTTCTATTTCTAGTTCCAGTCATTCTAATTTAGCATTGAACAACTTTGATTTTCACAGGACCAACGCCTGCCTCACCAACAAAATTGCCTGCTGCGGCAAACAAAGAATCAAAGGGATCCGTTGAATTAGCCATCGATGGATTGCGATATGATGTGCAACAATTAACCCAGGAGTTGAAAGATCTGAAAGGGATTGTGCAAAAATCTGCCTTGGCACAGGATGTGTACGGCGCAAACGTGCAGGGCTTCGCTTCGGAGTATGAAGTATCTCTGCCTATGAAAACGATGGAAGATTTTAAGGCCTTCGAAAGGCGTCTTGAGATCGAGAAGATTTTCCGCAAAGAATTCGTAAGTGTTATACAGTTTTCGTGAATTGATCGATTTCAAGGATCCACTAATTTTGTACTTTCATAAAATTTGCAGACTGCCTCACTGCACTATTTGGTGGATTCAAGATCGACGGTGTCAAAAAATATCACGGGCATTTTGAAGAAACACCTAACCAGGGAACTTGCGCTGAACTTCACAGCAGTGAAAGCTTCGGGAACCAAAACGATATTCAAACATACTTTCTTCTGCGAGTGCATGCTAGGTAAAAAACGAAAAATCACGACTTACTATGTCATGTTTTATCTTTCTCCTGCTGCCGACGTACATTTTCGCGAAAAAATATGTAATTTACTCAATTTTCTTCGTTGCAGAGGTCTCGCGCCTGAAATTGAAGGTAATCGAAAAAGACAACACAGTTCCGATAACAGAGAAATTATTCTACCATGAACTTGGGAATGCTTTGACTAATGCATTCGACTGGGAGGGCAAAAGGAAAGAGCGGCCTAAGCGCAAAGCAGCTGCGGTGAATCCTGCTGAACGAGAAGTCAACGAAGTTGTGGAGAACTCGAACTGAAAAATTTAACTATATACCGAGAATATTCTGTGAGAGTAAACGATCCCCTTCCTACGGCAAAACCAACACCGGCGCGGACCGCGTGCGTGAGGCTTGTTCGGGAGGGGATGCAATGCTAATGACACATCATTCCCTCCCGAACAAGCCTCACGCACGCGGTCCGCGCCGGTGTTGGTTTTGCCGTAGGAAGGGGATCGTTTACTCTCACAGAATATTCTCGGTATATATATGTATACATACCTACATATCTGGGACTCGAAAAACAAAAACTAACAATAATCCAGAGATTTTAATTCAAGAATTCTTTAGTTTCGTGAAATTGATTGCAAAAGCAATTTGGTGGCAATGAAGAGAATAAAGAAGAGTTTCCAGGAGAAAGAAAAATTGAAAATATATACTATATAAAGTTTAATTCTTCAGTTAACAAAGTATTTTCTTTCTTATCAGTTTGATAGTCGGTACATTTGATATCAAGTTTAAGATCGCTTTAACTGTCTATACGTCTTTATATAGCTACATATATATTTTCTTCTTTATATATAATCAAAACTAACGTAACTTCATTGGTTCGATAACGTCTTTTCGAACTCGTTCTTTTGATATTCAGCATATTTAATTTTTATTTACAATATTTATTCTTGAAATTATGATCGTTTCAACTTTCTACTTCTGACATATCTTTATCACGACTGAGTCTATATTTTCATAGTATCAAAACTAACGGAACTTCTTCATTGGTTTGATAACGTCGTTTCAAACTCGTTCTTTTGATATTCAGTGTATTTAGTTTTTATTCATAATATTTATTGTTGAAATTATGATCGTTTCAACTTTTTACTTCTAACATATATTTATCACGGCTGAGTCTATATTTTCGTAGTATCGAAACTAACGAAATTTCATTGATTCAAAAACGTCGTTTCATTATACTAAGTTTAATACATCATACACCGTACTCATTATATGTATGTGCAATAAATATATTCTTGGATATAAAAACACACTTTGAAATTCAATGTATCTATATCACATGAAGGTCGAGAGAGATAGCTGGCTAGTTTTCTGACTAGTTACTGCTAACTCTTCTGGTTGGGATCTGGCGAGTTCTCCAAATAGTAACTGGCGAGTTCTCTGGTTGGGCTCTGGCGAGTTTTCCGATAAGTTACTGGCGAGTTCTCTGGTTGGGCTCTGGCGAGCTTTCTGATGAGTAACTGGCGAGTTTTCCGATAAGTAACTGGCGAGTTCTCTGGTTGGGAAATGGCGAGTTTTCTGACTAGTTACTGCCGAGTTCACTGACTAGTTACTGCCGAGTTTTCTGACTAATTACTGCCGAGTTCACTGACTAGTTACTGCCGAGTTTTCTGACTAGTTACTGCCGAGTTCACTGACCAGTAACTCGTCAGTTTGCCTAGACAGGCACTCGACAGATTAGCGTTACACGCCTAGTCCGGAACTGGGCAGTTTGACTGCCTATTCACTGTCCAGAAAGACGGAAAACTGGACAGGGTCTGGCCAGCGCCTATTTTTAATTTCTGCACGGGATATTGTATTTATTCAACTACCCCGTATTTTATTCACCTAAGACAGAATCTTCACACGAAAATTTTTTGTGATTCGTAGATGTGAAAAGTGACCCGATAGCTAATAATGATATACCGACATGTACCCAAACGTCGATCGATTATGATTCCACACCGGTGACATCTCAAGAGTATGCACCAATGCTGACTCAAGATTCAGATTTGAGCATTAATACAAAACTGCCATTTGTTAAGGTGGTTCTTCCCCTACAGTCCCACCAAACGTGGGTTTCAGACAAGATTTTGAATACTTCTCGATGGGGAAAAAATCTGAAAAAAATCAAGCATGTAGGAGATCCTCGGGAGATTGATTTTGCATAATAATAATTCAAAAAAGTTATTAACAAATCGATTGAAAAAAAAACTGTTCAAGAAATTAGCCGGTGACCCAACTTTTTTTTCGGGTGAAAATGATTTGTCAATTTTACTGAATACGTATGAATTTTTTGAGAATTTTGGTAACTTTTTGAAAATTGAGGTTTGTCAGGTATGAAAAAACGCAATTTTCAAAAAGTTACCAAAATTCTCAAAAAATTCATACGTATTCAGTAAAATTGACAAATCATTTTCACCCGAAAAAAAAGTTGGGTCACCGGCTAATTTCTTGAACAGTTTTTTTTTCCATCGATTTGTTAATAACTTTTTTAAATTATTATTATGCAAAATCAATCTCCCGAGGATCTCCTACATGCTTGATTTTTTTCAGATTTTTTCCTCATCGAGAAGTATTCAAAATCTTGTCTGAAACCCACGTTTGGTGGGACTGTAGGGGAAGAACCACCTTAATGCTTCATTGCACTCAATGGGCTTGTCTCCAATACAAGGAAAAAAACGTTTGAATCCAACGTTTATAAAAAGTAAAATGGATGATCTGTCTAGATCTTTACAAACGTCTTTGTGTGTCGAACCGTCGCCTCCATCTACTGAAAAAAAATAGTCATTATTTCATAGAAATGATGACTCAACTCAAACAAAAATTTCACGCGGCTTCTACAAGCTATAATCAAAAAATTCAAATACTATCGCTAATACCAAAGAGTTGGAGTGTTCGTAAAGTTACTCAAGAGATGGGTGCAACTGAGTATATGGTAAAGCTCGCAAAAAAACTCACTGAAGAAAATGGCATACTCTCCGAACCTCGTGCCAAATTAGGTAAGACAATATTATTGTATACTAATGCAGGCTCATTCGAATATAGTGGTTGCAAATGTCGTGTAATCTGTAGCCAATTTAAAACGATGAAGTTTGCATGAACACAAAAATATTCATATGTGGTCTAGATTTTTGGTATGATTAACTACAAAAAATTGATCCTAGATTCGTTATGAGTTATGATCCACTTGTCTCAAGCATAAACAGTAAACTGCAGTTTGTTAGCAAGATCTAGTGCTTACTTCAATGCTGACATTACAAAGAAGACAAGCATTCGAAAAGTGTCATTGCATCATGTCTTACGCATACATCTATTGTAACATTGCATGTTACGACAGGCTCCTTACCCCTTGGACGACCCTAGCGGAATGACTGGAAAAGTATAAATGAGTAGAGTGACCCCGAGGTCTGACATTAATTCCGAGAGGCGACCGTGACCGACTAAAAACTATAGGGCATATTATTTATTCTTTTGTTTGTTTTACGACTTTTCTCTGACATGTGGGAGACGAGGCTTACACGAAGGCTTATTACTCCGACCGATACGCCACTCGACGGACTCACGACGCCCCGAAATCGACGGTCGAGGTCCTTCGCAACGAACGCCGCCTAAAAAGCTCCGGAGGATAGTAGTGGCCATGCTACCTCCAACGATGAGACAGAGAGGACACGGGGGAGTGCCGAGGGCACTCTACAACGCGGGATATCGGTGGTGGAAGAGATTCCCGCCACCCCGAAGAGCCTGCAACCCGTGCTCCTCCAATGCGACGAGCTTTTAACATCGTGGCGAACTTCGAATCTCGCGCGTAGCGACGACAGGTCGCCATATTTAAGGATCTTGCGCTCGATATCAAAAATCAATATTCCAGCGCATAATGAGGGCGCTGAGTACCGGCGCCATGCGGTCTAGCCACTCTGCGTTAGACTAGCGTCAAAGCCACTCGTGTGGGTTTCACTAAATTTGGATTATTGCGGTGATTTTGCCTTTAGCATCTAAGCCCCGTGGGCCAACTAAAGTTTTTTTCCTCTGATAGTGAGTGCGTGAGGCCATCCGGATTTGAGAAATATCGGAGGATGGAGAGTGGCCTGTTTGTGCGATGGCTGGAAAGCGGTAAGCGTTAGCCATTCTTACTCAGAATAATTCGAATTCGGCAACGGCCATCTGCCGTCTTGCCACAGTCCAGCCACGAGGCTATTTAGAATTTTGAGAATCGAATTAAGCCGATCTCCGACGGGTAGGCCGTCACCAGTGTCCCACTGTAGCATATGTCATATTCGAGTCGTTATTTTATAGAAATTATTCGCGTAAATTGTAAATTATTAAGCCGTGTTGGTCGTACACGAGTGCGACAAAGATAGCACGACGGTCACTGTCGCTCTCTCTTCCTCCTGCGGGGAGAGACGTAGAGTTAGGGTCAGCTGAACCTCTGTTGTATTTCGAATTCGAGTTTTAAGTCTAGTAATGTTGTTTTATTAATCTCTAATCTTTATCGCGCTAGCCGCAGAGTTAGGTTAAGTTAGTTTTAGTAATTTTGTAAATAACAACTCTTTTGAGTGATCTTTTAACCGGAGGCTTAGCCTCGCGGAGGCGGGCCAGTCGTCGGAAACCGCCTGGCGACGTCACAGGATAATTTCAATTATTTGTATGATTTGTCAATTAGCTGAAAATTTTCCCTCGTGGACCTAATTAGTGTTTTAGCTAAGTTATTGTTCCGCGAGGGCCTGCTTTGCCGAGTTCTTCCTTTTGCTTTACTTTTCCTATTGTTATCGCTCTCCCGCGTGGAAGCCCGTAGTTTATTTTGTTATTGTAAAACTCGGCAAACGCGGCCAGGTCGCCTTCTACACGACCTGTGGCCGTCCAATACCCGTGGGGAAGCACCTCCGGGTACACGATTTGTTAATCTTATTTCTCATTCCATTCTTTTATTCAATAAATTCTATTTTTCTTTGTTAAATTTAAATCACGAGTCGTTAATCAACGCCTAGCTAATCCTTCATTCAATCCCGACCCCTCCCCGCGGTACTGTTGTTAGCCGACGCTTCAATATAATTTGTTTAGCTGTTTGAACGTGGCGATTATTCGCCTGGCGCCCAACTTTTGTTAACATCTTAGTTTTTGGCTAATTGTCGGCTGGATTGACCTCGGAGGCTGGCTATCCGGTCCAGATCCGAGGGTCAGGAAAAATCCACGTCACACTATGTACGAAGTTTTGCAATAAACAAGCGGGACGTTAATCTCAGTTTTCTTTGTAATTAATGTCCGAGTTTTCTCTTTTTTTCTACGAATAATTAGAGAAAGATAGTATCAATAACGTCACGAAATCAAACAGTAGTATAACACTCCTTTGGTTTTCGTCAGATTATAGCTTGTTGCTTGGCTTGATCCAAAGTGAATGTACAATAGCATCAGATTTTCGGAATAATCCAGGAATATGTTGCACATGGCGACAATCGAACTGAATAGCCCCATCTTATTCCGTTTATGGAACACTATTTCCCGCATTCTTCTACCTTTTGACTCTTTAATTTTTGAAGGGTATTTAGTCTAGGGTGCTTTTTTTTTGACGACTATTTTTTTTTTTTCACTCCCATCTTGAAATCTTGTGGGAAATACCTAAAAAAAAATTTCCTCAAAATTTGAGCCCTTAATTTAAATATTAGGCGCTCACCCAAGGCATGCAAAGATTTCCTGCTTAAAATACACGTAAACTTTAATTTTTTTTTTTTCAAAATTCTACAGTTCAGTGGCATTTTATGGTATAGTCTAGGACATTAGTAGGTTTTCTTCAGAATTAAATGCTCTACAAAAAAGCCTATTGCAGTGAAGTCGTAACTCACACCGGCGAGGTCGTACGGGTCACCCAAACCCAATTTTTTCATGAAATTCTTGTTTTTTTGCCCTTATCTCATAAATGACAAAAGCTACAAAAAAAACATACGAGACAAATTTTTTAGGAAATTTAATTTCCTACAAAAAAGTTGCAGAGAGTCAAATTCCTAACATCGAAATTTATTGAGATATTGGGCTTTTAAGTTGAGGAAGTATGGAATTTCTATGAATGATTGCGTTAAATTGTCGAATTATTGATTTTTTATTTTTTTATTTTTTATTTTTTAGCCGAATATCTCAATAAATATCGATGTTAGGAATTTGGCTCTCTTAAACTTTGTTGTAGGAAATTAAATTTCCTAAAAAATTTGTCTCGTATATTTTTTTTTGTAGCTTTTGTCATTTATGAGATAAGGGCAAAAAAACAAGAATTTCATGAAAAAATTGGGTTTGGGTGACCCGTACGACCTCGCCGGTGTGAGTTACGACTTCACTGCAATAGGCTTTTTTGTAGAGCATTTAATTCTGAAGAAAACCTACTAATGTCCTAGACTATACCATAAAATGCCACTGAACTGTAGAATTTTGAAAAAAAAAAAAATTAAAGTTTACGTGTATTTTAAGCAGGAAATCTTTGCATGCCTTGGGTGAGCGCCTAATATTTAAATTAAGGGCTCAAATTTTGAGGAAATTTTTTTTTAGGTATTTCCCACAAGATTTCAAGATGGGAGTGAAAAAAAAAAAATAGTCGTAAAAAAAAAAGCACCCTAGACTATTTACCCACGGGAACTACGTTCTATTAACAAATAAGGTACCAACGCTTCTACCTCCTCCGACTAACAGCGACGATGTTGTTGGGCGCCAGACTTCGGAGAGAAGTCCTCTCTCTCTCTCTCGCTCTCGCTCCGACTAGCTAGTGGTAGAGGAATAGTTCGTGAGGGCGATGAAATAAAAACACTTGAAACACGAAATATATATTGGAAAAAGTATTTATTAATTAAAAAGAAAAAAAGAAAAAGATAGCACTATTTTGTGCAGCCTGCTATCTGGCTTCGGCCTTTGTCACCGCTACTTTGGGTTTTATTGCTAATTATAAAAGAAGGAAAAATCAAACTAAAAGAAATAAATTAACTGACTCTCAATATAATATCTCAAATGACTCTACTCTAAATTATATTTAATTACTAATACGCTGAAATAAATAAAAGGTACAGTTGACAATTATCACAGACTTAGTAGGGACTAGCCTTCCTCACTGCGACCAGCTGGAGGTTCGGCTGTCAGTTGATTTCGAAGCCGATGCTTCTAGTCTCTACTGACAGCTGATCGCTCAACAGCTGGGAGGGGAAGGGTATCGGTACTCTTGTGACTCGGTACTCTGCCACGAGGCTGCTCTGACACGCAGCAGACGATCTGCGACGCGTGACGTCAGAGGCCTCGAGCAATATGGCAGCTTACTCGGCTCGAGCGAAGGCTGCGCCGCGTCGACTCAACTCGCACGCGACTGCGCAGACTCGGCAGCCGAGGAGAACAACAACAGATTCAAATCTGCCGGTTCTCAACGACCATGCGGTACTCTCTCGGGACTCGGAACCAGAACGGCACTGGGAAACGAAAAGCTTTCCTTACTGAGACTCGAGACTCTATTATGGGGGTTTCCGGGACTTTAGGGAATCGATTGGAAAGATCCTACCTGATCGGCACGGTTCCTCGGCCTCGTGGTCGGCTCGTTGTCCGGGGATAGGCAAGGGTCGTGTATTTTCCAAATCAGCAGTAGTCAATTCCAATATCCAAATCACAGTAATCCAGTAAAAATAGCAGGGGTCACAATAAACACAATAGTCACTCTAAACACCTCACAACTCTACCAAAACTCTATAAAACTAAACTCTCTCGATTCAAAGCGTAATGGCACGTGAATTTTTCTCAGCGGCTAGACAATGAATGGCTCTTCGTTTCCGGTATGCTAATTCGTTATCCTCGCCGTTTGTCCTGTGAGCGCTGGCCGTAATCGATAGACCAATCCGATGATCTACGATCGATGGCCGCGCTAGGACAAAGGCGCCAGATATTTAAATCAGCTATCCTGACTCGGTACTCTCAGGGAATACATACGCTCGTTTAGGCTGGTACGGAGGAGGTCCAAACGTTTGCCACGTTACAGCATTAAGCCAGAATGTAAAAGCGAAAGTTATATCGTTTTACGAAGACGATGAAATGAGTTCTACCATGCCTGGAAAAAAGGATCACGTGTCAGTGAAAAATAATGACGGACGATCCATTCATCGACAAAAAAGACTTGTATTGTGCAATTTAAAAGAGCTCTACCACCAATTTAAGGAACAAAGTCCTGATTTATCTATTGGATTCTCTATGTTCGCCACACTGAGACCCAAGCACTGCGTACTGGCAGATGCCAGTGACACACACACGGTTTGTGTATGCTCCACACACCAAAACATGAAGCTCATGATTTTAGGTAACTATTTTCAACTGTGCTGATTCGTCGATCCCATTTTGTATCGCACTTTTCTTTCGAGGTAATATTTCCACAGAAATTGAGGTATTATTTATAAATTAAAAACCCAATTTACAATAAACAGAAATGAAAATACACAAATTTTTTTCAATTCATGCACGGAATCAGTATCACTGACAATATATTGATTGATTTTTTTCATAGGCTGTGACTTGCATATTCTGACGAAAAACTTGGATCACCCGTTGACTACTTACGACGATGTTCTATTACTGTTAGTTTGCGACGATGCTGAATCGCAATGTTACCTAGGTAATTGTAAAGCTTGTCCCAGAACTGAAATTCTACTGAACTTGCTTGTTCGAATTTTGGATACCAATGATGAGCCCACTATCACCTATAAACAGTGGATTTCGAGGCCACGTACAATCCTAGAAAAGGTTGAAAATCAACCTGCGGCAGACTTCATAGAAGCATTTTGCAAAAATGCGTGTGTATCAATTCAACACGCATTCATCGCCAAACAGCAAGCTAGTTTCATGAAGACATTGAAAGCCTCCTTATATACACGGTGATTCGGATCAACCGCCCGTCCTTGCACAGTCAGATTCCTTACGAAAAATGAAAATTAAATTTCCTTAGCGAAAACTTCGAGGCTATCATAGTTTGCCAGGTAGAGCAGGTTCAAGTTAGCCTATCGTAGAGCTCGCACGTCATACTGTCAGTGCCGTGCCGGTACTTGGGTGCCCGTACTTTGTTGCTTCGGCGTTTCTACTCGTGGATAGGTTCAACGGGCCGACATTTTTTCACCGCAGGTCGACCGAACCCTTGCTTTCGATGTCCAGGTCGACCGGACCATCGTTTTCAGTGTCCAGGTCAACCGGACCGTCGATTTCGATGTGCAGTTCGACCGGATCGTCGTCTTCAGCGTCTAGGTCGATCGGACCACCGATTTCGACGCGCAGTTCGACCGGACCGTCGTTTTCAGCGTCCAGGTCACCCGGACCGTCGTTTTCAACGTTCAGGTCGGAAACCACGGTCCGGTTGACCTGGACGCTGAGAACGAGGGTCCGGTCGACCTTGACGTCGAAAACGACAACCCGAATGACGTTGATGTTTAAAACGACGGTCCGATCGACCTGGACCCTGAAAACGACGGTCAGGTTAACCTGGACGCTGAAAACGACGGTCCGGTTGACCTGGACGCTGAAAACGACGATCCGGTTGACCTGGACGCTGAAAACGACGGCTCGGTCGAACTGCGCGTCGAAATCGGTGGTTCGATCGACCTAGACGCTGAAAACGACGATCCGGTCGAATTGCACATCGAAATCGACGGTCCGGTTGACCTGGACGTCGAAAACGATTGTACGATCGAC
Source organism: Tenthredo notha (assembly GCA_914767705.2). Classification (NCBI taxonomy): domain Eukaryota; kingdom Metazoa; phylum Arthropoda; class Insecta; order Hymenoptera; family Tenthredinidae; genus Tenthredo; species Tenthredo notha. The sequence continues at coordinate 4,789,010 of OU611908.1, forward strand.
CTAGACCTTAAAAACAACAGCCCGGTCGAATTGCATGTCGAGAACGACGGTCCGGTTGACCTGTACGTCGACCACGATGGTCCGGTCGACCTGGACATTGGAAACGACGGTCCGGTCGACCTGGACATCAAAAGCAAGGGTGCGGTCGACCTGCGATGAAAAAATGTCGGCCCGTTGAACCTGCCCACGAGTAGAAACGCCGAGGCAACAAAGTACGGGCACCCAAGTACCGGCACGGCACTGACTGTATGACGTGCGAGCTCTACGATAGGCTAACTTGAACCTGCGCTATCTGGCAAACTATGATAGCCTCGAAGTTTTCGCTAAGGAAATTTAATTTTCATTTTTCGTAAGGAATCTGACTGTGCAAGGACGGGCGGTTGATCCGAATCACCGTGTATAAGGTACCTATCAGTATTCATTATACATCCAAGGGATAATAATTAGTGAACTATTATTCTTCTTGGGAATGGAGTACGAATAGAATCCGCAAGGCAAAGTCGTATACACACTATTATACTTGTATGACGGATGTGTCACGCACAAGTTGAGATCATTGTATACATCGGCCTTTATTTATGTGCGTATTAATTATTTAACCGTAGTTAAATTTCATCTATCCCACATATTTCGATTAGAAATAGAAAATTATTATTATTTGATGAGAAAAATTAACGACAAGCCCGGGAATCGAACCCAGGATCTACGGACGCCTAGCCGGGGACTTACACCCGAGACCACCTAGCTCGCCCCCGGACCGTCGCAATTTTTCTCATCATTATATTCTTGTACTCAGTGCATGTGAACTATTATTCTTCTTGGGAATGAAGTACGAATAGAATCCGCAAGGCAAAGTCGTATACACAATATTAATAATTAGTATTTACCATAATGCACTGCGTTAAAAAAAATAAAATGATGGTGGTTGTCATTGTTGGTGATTAGTTTGTTGTTTATTCTGTTTGATTGTGTTGTTTATAATTCTTTTTTTGTTGTTTATTTGTATCATTTTTCATCTCATTTCAGTCCTCTCAAACCCCTCGTTTGAAGAGTCATACGAGCGTTACTAAAAGAGGTCGAGCAATATATAAACCACCTAGGTATAATACAACTTCGTCCGAGGAAGATATACGGCGGCGAGATTCAAGGTCTGAAACAGGTCACATGTTGGAAAGCGTGGCAGGTATGATGAACGAAATACAAAACGTCGTCAGTATGGCAAAAGGTAAAGATGAGGCACAGGGTAGGTCTTCGTCGTCAAAAACAGTTTATATGAATAATGGCGATGGTAATATTTACTCGCCACTAGCACCTATACATACTCCACAAGAAATTTTCTCTGGCAATCACGTTGATGCTTCTTGTGAACGAAGAATAGAACAGGTATCTGTTTCAAGTCCTCCGGAAAATACTTCTTCCACTGGTAATGTCGAATTTCCTGATAACATTGTTCATTCCGATATTCCGTCACTTCGCGGTAAGGTTCGCAATAGATATTCACCAATTCCATTAGTACCTGTCGTGACGCAAAACTCATGTTATTCTAATAGTTCGTCAATTTCTACTTTTTTGGGCTATACAACAACGAGACATGAAATACCAATTACCATTCCTTCATTCGTAGATCCGCAAAGTACTATGTCCTACTCCAGTCATAAACAACAAAAATTTGACGGAAATTCGACATTGCCGCTGAAGTATTCTCCTACCGACGAGTATACTCTCCATGAATTACGAGGTCCTCAAATAAAAACTGTCGAGAAAGTGCATGTCGAACTGCCGGAGTATTCGCAACGGATTACTGCTCCAACATCTACCTATATTTATAATAATCCTTCTGATATGCCTTCTGCGTCTTCCGCTAATGAAACTTCGACATTTCAAATGAAAACTCTTGATCAAAATTCTAACTACATCAATCACGAAACTTATAGACCTGAAGCAATCACACCAATGACCAAACAAACAATTAATGATTCCGCGAATATAACCGATTCTTCACAAGTACTGCAGTTGCAAAATCGTCATTTATTATCAAATGAAACCGTAGCTGTTGATCCGCGCGAAAATATCATTTATAATTCTTCGCAACCTCAAACAAATCCATATCAAAATAACACAAAGCCCGCGAAAATAACTAATTCTCCTCAGGTACAGGCGGTACAGCTGTTACGAAGTCACGGTCATTCATCACCAAATAAATACGTGCCTGTTCATTCACACGAAAATATTATTTGCAATCCTTCAATAAACCATCAACTCCAAAACTTCTTCCAACAATTCGAACAGAAACAAGAGACGCAATTCCAAAGTATTCTTCAACAAGTCAATCAATCTATAAATGAGCGAAATCGCAGAGAAGATATCATTGTACATTCTTATAGAAAACCTCCGGGGTTTCCATTAAATACCTTAATCGAATTTGACGAATTTATAGAAAATCCGCAAAAACAACGCGATTTATTGAACTTTCTTGCTGAAGTTGGAGGAAGAACTTGCCAAGACGCTTTAAACCAGTATGTTAGCGACACCATGACTCCGTTTCTCTGTACTCAATTCACATGGACAAAGCGAACTGTCCCAGGATTCCCCAATATGAGATCTTTATTTGATACAGAAATGAGAAATGTATTTTTCAACGCGCTACTTAGAGACCGTAATCTTCCGCGACCGACGCATACTGAGTACGGTCGGTGTATGCAAATTGCCCTACGTAACGCGAAGCAACGATATCGTGATGCCAATAGAAGACGTGCGAGAGGCAATGATGGCGCGCATAGGCTTTATGAACAGGAAATGCAAAGACGTTACGGTCACAATAATCTCGACGCAGAGGACGATGTAAACCATCAATAATTTTTCTTTGATCCATGTATATGATAGCGATCATCTTCAGTAAATATCCGAATCATTGATGTATAGTATTATATGCATTTATATATTCGTATTGTTTTTTATATAATCTTTTTCTTGTTCGACATGCACTTTCTAGTCAGCTTGTACAATAGTTTTCAAATAGTCGTACACAATTATATAGGGCGATTCGTCTTGAAGATAAAAAACAATCTTCGCCTTGCTAAATTTACGTTGCAAGTAAATTTACAATGCAGTACTCTTTCAGTAAAAGCAATAAATAGTTAGCCAATTTCAGCCCAGTTTCATGTCAAGAACACTGGATTCGAAAAGCAATCGCCCTATATAAGTAGATTAGTAATAAGTTGCTAAGTTATTAGGTTATTACTTATCAGGTTTATATGACTAGATTTAGCGAAAATTATAATTTAATACTTTGACCAAATTACGTTTCAGATATCGATGGTTACCAGTTGTGTTGAAATCGCAACTCAAACGCCTCCTAACATGACGTGTGTGAACCTAGCATCTCATGTGCTAGCATTTCATAAAAAATTGGTTGTTCCTATAGCATTCTCGCGAGTTCTATAGTTCCTGATAGTTTTTATCGAAAGTTCTAATGAATTAATACTCAAAAACTCATTTTGAAAAAATGAAATGCTAGCGGCTGGAACCTAGCATTTCATAAGTAAAAATGACAATTTCTATATACCACAAACAAAATATAATACATTTTACGAGAGTTCTTGATCGTTTTCGAATAATTGGTAGGTATGGCCGACATTTCCGATTGTTTTTAGCGATTGTTTACAACAAATAACCCGAACCAGACCCAAAAAAATGAAATGCTGGCTCATATTCCAACGAAAAAGGTAAGTACAGACGATATTATCGCAGAACTCGCTTTTTTCAACTACAAGGCGAAGAGTTCCGGCCTCCCAAATTATTTATGCCGATTGTTTACAACAAATAACCCGAACCAGACCCAAAAAAGTGAAATGCTGGCTCATATTCCAACCCAAGAGGTAAGTACATACGATATTATCGCAGCACTCGCTTTTTTCAACTACGAGGCGAAGAGTTCCAGCCTCCCAAATTATTTATGCCGATTGTTTACAACAAATAACCCGAACCAGACCCAAAAAAGTGAAATGCTGGCTCATATTCCAACCCAAGAGGTAAGTACATACGATATTATCGCAGCACTCGCTTTTTTCAACTACGAGGCGAAGAGTTCCGGCCTCCCAAATTATTTATGCCGATTGTTTACAACAAATAACCCGAACCGGACCCAAAAAAATGAAATGCTGGCTCATATTCCAACGAAAAAGGTAAGTACAGACGATATTATCGCAGCACTCGCTTTTTTCAACTACGAGGCGAAGAGTTCCGGCCTCCCAAATTATTTATGCCGATTGTTTACAACAAATAACCCGAACCAGACCCAAAAAAGTGAAATGCTGGCTCATATTCCAACCCAAGAGGTAAGTACATACGATATTATCGCAGCACTCGCTTTTTTCAACTACGAGGCGAAGAGTTCCGGCCTCCCAAATTATTTATGCCGATTGTTTACAACAAATAACCCGAACCGGACCCAAAAAAATGAAATGCTGGCTCATATTCCAACGAAAAAGGTAAGTACAGACGATATTATCGCAGCACTCGCTTTTTTCAACTACGAGGCGAAGAGTTCCGGCCTCCCAAATTATTTATGCCGATTGTTTAACAAATAACCCGAACCAGACCCAAAAATATATTTCTTTCCTTTTTAATTAGTTATTCAGCATAAAGTAGCGGTGAGAATGGCCGAAGCCAGATAACAGGCTGTATAAATTAGTTTTATCTTTTTTTTTTTTTAATTAATAATCACAGGCATGTGTGAGTGAACGCGCGGCCCGGTTACGGCCTGTAGGTGATCCGTCGAACGGCAAACGTCGTTCTAGCGCGACAATTTAAGGATACCGAACGCCACGGATACCAACCCAAAACTCGTGAGCAGCAGTTCAGTAACTCACCAGATGTTTCTAGTAAAATCACTAAATTTCTACTGGACATCACTAGATTTTCAGTGATCTTACTAGGAAAATCTAGTAAGTTACTAAACTGCTGCTAACGAGTTTTCAGTTGGTATCCGTGGCGTTCCGCATCCTCAAATTGTCACGGTATATGCGAGCACCTTCACACTACATTTCAGTGCTCCGGCTGCTGCTCGCCCCCCACCCTGTCTACACCGACTACAGTTGCGCGAACCGCACTGCGCGGCAGTCACTCTTTAGCTGTATAGCTCTCCTTACCCAACTGCTCATCATCCGTCGCAATTTGCGCACTCTCTTGCGGTAGCAGCCTTTTAACGCTTGCACGCAAACGCACCCTTTGCTTACTACTTCTCAGTTATAGTCCGTTCTTTTTATATTTCCCAGGCGTATCCTCCACTCTATCCATTTCTTATTATTTTTTGCTCCCATTAGAGCGTATTGCCATCGTTGTTGTAGGTGATATGTTATAGTATAGCCTCAATGAAAATTGTCTTCTACATTTACTTTTGGATGGCATAAATAGTATAATATTGATCGCGAATCTACAAAAAAAAAAATGTATGACAAAGATATTCTACGTGAAATATTATTAGAAATCGACTGTAGAGCGATTGACGATACTGGTCTCCCATACAAACCTGCACATAATGTCTATGCAATCATTTCTCAACGCATGAATGATCGCGGTTCAAAAATTACACCGAAACATGCCTACTGTATTTTAAAAGAGAATCGCAATGGGTTTCGTAGCTTTGTCCAGAAAGCATATAATTTACCAAATAAGACCGCTGAAATACCCAAAACCGACAACAGTTCTCTGAGTACTGATATGAGTCTAGGCAATTTGACGAACACATTTGACATGATGTATTCAAAGAAAATCAAAATTATCGTATCATCTGAAAAATATCAGCTAATGAAACCTGTTCAAAAATTGTATTCCGGCCGCATATTTTGGAAATTTAGGGAGGGTTGGACTGATATAATCGCTGAACGAATATGGCAACAACACAAGATAGATTGTGTTATCTCGTTCAAAAATAATATCGTTCACCCTAGTGCGAATGCCAAAGCTTATGCAAAGTTTGATGGTAAATGTTTGGAATGCCAATCAACCATCCACGGTATCTTACGCAATGAACCGGCCAAGAATGTCGATGTAGTATTTGAAGTTGAGATACAAAATATTGTTCCAAACCACCATTCAGGCGACAAGAAACGACAATTACGAGGGGACAGACGTGAAAAAATAGCTACCCGCTTAATAGAGCAACGAAAAGCAGCGGTCACGTATCGCTATGAAGAAGCAAAGCGTTTAAAAAAATTTGGCGATAAAGATCCCCCAATACTCCCAAGTAGAGAAGTTTTGCGTAAAGCGAAAGAGCAGCAATTGCTGAAGATCCATGGCTTATGTTTCGGTAATCCGGCTTTGAACTTATACCATCATTCCAAAAATGGGAAGCATGCGGGCACAATTCATAAAATAGGCCTTGAGAAGTTCTACTGCATTTATTGGACGCCGGAGCAACAGCAGATTTATACCGAACGCTGTAAAAAAAATGTCGACACAATTTTCACTATTGATGCGACTGGTGGGATCGCTAAACGAGAAGGGATGCACGATCCAGCAATATTCTTATACCAGTGTATGGTCATTACCAATAAAGGTAGTGTTCCGGTATTTCAAATGATATCTGCGGATCAAACTGCTCTAGCAATTGGCTATTTCTTGTGGTATATCCTCACAAAAGGTGCTCCTATTCCGTCGATCGTTGTGACAGATTTTGGGTGGGCTCTTCTAATCGCAGTTGCCAAAGTCTTTGGCATGTGCCACGATCTTCAGGACTACTTGCAGAGGTGCTATGGCGTCGCAGTACTACTTCAAGGTACACTACCAAAAACTTATATACGACTTGATGTGAGTCACTTAGTACACATGGTGACTAGGTGGAAATGCTTACATGGTAAAGGTCCCGCTGTTCGTAATTTCTACAAGCGTTGCGTAGCGCAGGCCTATCAGATGTCGGATCTAAGAATCCTGGCTGACTTCCTCGAAGCAATACTTGTAGTATCTTTGAGCGAATTCATTGGTTATAGCGATAATAACGTGGCAGTACCCGCTGAAACACGAATACAATTGATAAACGATGCGATACGCGGCACATCTCTAAGTGATGAAGAAGATCACTACGATGGACTGGCCAATGAAGACTGCCAAGAAAAAAAAGATCAAGATAGAGACGATGGAGACGATGATTCACAGAACGATCATGCTTCCGATACTGATTGGAAAATGTGGGCTGATACAATTCATCGCGCCGCACAAAATCTTGCGGAAAAATCGAAAGGCGGAAGTATAATAAACGGTTGCTACAATCCTGAATTTGCCAAGCAATTCAAAAAACAACTCATGCCCTACGCATCGCTGTGGACCGGTATAATGCGACCTCACTTCAAACGTGGTGTTAGTGACACACCCAGGAAGCTCTTGTACTACAAGTACCTAACGTTACTTATTTTAGCTATGGGTCTCGACTGTCACCCTTCCGATAGACTCAGGTCAAGGTACATGGGGTATGGGGTCGATTCATTTATCAATAATAATGCAAGCAGAAGTTAACCCATTTCATTAATTTATTTGACATGCTTTACATTCATCTCATTCTTTTACTTTCCTACGCTTGTATCAACTCAAAAAAATGCAATTTCGAATTATCCGTTTGACACGGATCTTATCGCGGGCAGAACTGGCGCAGTTCCCGGGTATACGCGTGTATGGGTACCATGTTACCCGACGTCATCGGTCAGTACCCATACTATTTCGCCCCACGGGCCGCAAGCCGCGCCGGTTTCCCGGCGCGTCAACCACCCTGGAGTAGCCCAGCTACTCCAGGGAGGCCAGCCCGTGTGGCAATTCAGGTTTTCTAATGATTTGATATTCGTTTTCATGTTTTCATGATCCGCGGACTGTAATAAACCACGTTGGTTTCCCAACGTGTCAACCACCCCCGGTCAAAACCTCAATCATGAGGCCCCGGGAAGGCCAGTCCGCGGTATTTTTTTCTTTTTTACGTTAATGTCGATTCGCGGGCTGTAATAAACCACGCTGGTTTCCCAGCGTGTCAACCACCCCGGTCAAAACCTCAATCATGAGGCCCCGGGAAGGCCAGCCCGCGAATCCCCCGCGAATAAATTTCCCCACCCCGGGTCTACCCAGTTCTGCCCTTTTATCCGATCGCGCGATTGCAATTATCCAAATAACGCGACTCTAACGTCATTAAATAATAATCGAATCAATTCTTATTAGCTTTGAATCGTCGAGTTGATAGCCCCATATATTCACAGTTCACTGTGTTTACTCTCACACATATAACGAGCTACTTTTCAAAACAACTTACGTCTTGACTCTTCCGAGTTTTGGCTAATACTGACCTACTAAATCGGTTTTGGATTGCGGCTTTATTTCCCACCTGTTTTTGGAGGCGTGGGGGTTTCGTGGTCTTTGGACTGTATTGTCTACTGACTTATTTTTTCGCGGTGTGCGTGAGGTTAGCGTACTTAGGTATATACATACACACACGCGTACCTATCGTAATATTATGAATACGTTATGTCACTGTTCAATCCCTAAATAGTCTATCGTAGTCGCTCATCCTATTGTCTTCCTATTCTTTCTCTACACGCATTCTCAGCCTTGTTGTCCTAGTCTATGTATTTGCATGCATCGCTAACACGTGGTCTAATAATCGCTACATCTTCTGCCGTAGAAGCAGAGTTTGGTGACATGAAAAGATCGCTAAAAGGCATCCTACCAACTCGGCCTGACAAATTCGTTTTACAACATATTGACACGTAACCTAAGCTGGAATAACCACTCGAGAAAAATGAGTTCGGATTACAATAGGGATTTAGTGCTCTTTTGTTGCTAATTTGTTGCCCCATTCCCGATTTTGTTGCTCCGACCGTTTCGCCGGAATCGATGGCGATGCCAGCTTGAGATGAAGCTAGCAAAACCACGCCTGGAAAACGGATTAAAAAATAAATAATAAATACCAGATTTTGTTGCTATTTTGTTGCTGCAAGAATATGATAATTTCAAAGCGAAAAAATCAACCCTTACTCAAGAATCACCCCTCTATACCTTCCAAGCACAAGAAAGACTGGTGAAATGGTATGATACTTCAAATTGTCGCACGTAATTTCTGCAGCTCGCCGATGTACTTTCTCGAAGAATGTCTTCAGGAAAATTTCGTTGTCGCACCCCGACCCTCCGAAAGCCGCCGCAATACTCTGGAAGCACAATCTCTTTTATGCCAGTCATCCGACAGCGTAGAAAACAGTGACAGTTCAGCGATGAACCCTCTTCCCGCATTTGTTGCTCAACAAATACGAGTCGGGGAGTTTGTTGCTCCGCGAATTCGGCCTCGATCTCTCTTCCCGCATTTGTTGCTCAACAAATACGAGTCGGGGAGTTTGTTGCTCCGCGAATTCGGCCTCAATCTCTCTTCCCGCATTTGTTGCTCAACAAATACGAGTCTAAGAATTTGTTGCTCCGCGAATTCGGCCTCGATCTCTCTTCCCGCATTTGTTGCTCAACAAATACGAGTCTAAGAATTTGTTGCTCCGCGAATTCGGCCTCGATCTCTCTTCCCGCATTTGTTGCTCAACAAATACGAGTCTAAGAATTTGTTGCTCCGCGAATTCGGCCTCGATCTCTCTTCCCGCATTTGTTGCTCAACAAATACGAGTCTAAGAATTTGTTGCTCCGCGAATTCGGCCTCGATCTCTCTTCCCGCATTTGTTGCTCAACAAATACGAGTCGGGGAGTTTGTTGCTCCGCGAATTCGGCCTCGATCTCTCTTCCCGCATTTGTTGCTCAACAAATACGAGTCTAAGAATTTGTTGCTCCGCGAATTCGGCCTCGATCTCTCTTCCCGCATTTGTTGCTCAACAAATACGAGTCGGGGAGTTTGTTGCTCCGCGAATTCGGCCTCGATCTCTCTTCCCGCATTTGTTGCTCAACAAATACGAGTCTAAGAATTTGTTGCTCCGCGAATTCGGCCTCGATCTCTCTTCCCGCATTTGTTGCTCAACAAATACGAGTCTAAGAATTTGTTGCTCCGCGAATTCGGCCTCGATCTCTCTTCCCGCATTTGTTGCTCAACAAATACGAGTCGAAGAATTTGTTGCTCCGCGAATTTGGCTTCGATCTCTCTTCCCGCATTTGTTGCTCAACAAATACGAGTCGAAGAATTTGTTGCTCCGCGAATTCGGCTTCGATCTCTCTTCCCGCATTTGTTGCTCAACAAATACGAGTCTAAGAATTTGTTGCTCCGCGAATTCGGCCTCGATCTCTCTTCCCGCATTTGTTGCTCAACAAATACGAGTCGAAGAATTTGTTGCTCCGCGAATTCGGCTTCGATCTCTCTTCCCGCATTTGTTGCTCAACAAATACGAGTCTAAGAATTTGTTGCTCCGCGAATTTGGCTTCGATCTCTCTTCCCGCATTTGTTGCTCAACAAATACGAGTCGAAGAATTTGTTGCTCCGCGAATTTGGCTTCGATCTCTCTTCCCGCATTTGTTGCTCAACAAATACGAGTCGAAGAATTTGTTGCTCCGCGAATTTGGCTTCGATCTCTCTTCCCGCATCTGTTGCTCAACAAATACGAGTCGAAGAATTTGTTGCTCCGCGAATTTGGCTTCGATCTCTCTTCCCGCATTTGTTCCTCAACAAATACGAGTCGAAGAATTTGTTGCTCCGCGAATTTGGCTTCGATCTCTCTTCCCGCATTTGTTGCTCAACAAATACGAGTCTAAGAATTTGTTGCTCCGCGAATTTGGCTTCGATCTCTCTTCCCGCATTTGTTGCTCAACAAATACGAGTCTAAGAATTTGTTGCTCCGCGAATTTGGCTTCGATCTCTCTTCCCGCATCTGTTGCTCAACAAATACGAGTCTAAGAATTTGTTGCTCCGCGAATTTGGCTTCGATCTCTCTTCCCGCATTTGTTGCTCAACAAATACGAGTCGAAGAATTTGTTGCTCCGCGAATTTGGCTTCGATCTCTCTTCCCGCATTTGTTGCTCAACAAATACGAGTCTAAGAATTTGTTGCTCCGCGAATTTGGCTTCGATCTCTCTTCCCGCATTTGTTGCTCAACAAATACGAGTCGAAGAATTTGTTGCTCCGCGAATTTGGCTTCGATCTCTCTTCCCGCATTTGTTGCTCAACAAATACGAGTCGAAGAATTTGTTGCTCCGCGAATTTGGCTTCGATCTCTCTTCCCGCATCTGTTGCTCAACAAATACGAGTCGAAGAATTTGTTGCTCCGCGAATTTGGCTTCGATCTCTCTTCCCGCATTTGTTGCTCAACAAATACGAGTCGAAGAATTTGTTGCTCCGCGAATTTGGCTTCGATCTCTCTTCCCGCATTTGTGCCTGGGAGCGCTTCTATTTTTCAAGGCCCCAAATTCGATAAATTCAGAGATAGAGTAATCGCGTCACTAATGCCATAAGGTCGTAAGCACCAAAAAAAAATTTCGTTTTTTTTGTGGCAAAATCTTTCTCACGCCATATAACATCGTTTGAGCATATCTGCAAAAAAAAAAAATTTTTGGCGCTTACGACCCTATGGTATTAGTGACGCATGATCTGAACAAGATCTCTTGAAGTTGATCTCTGACTGACGTTTCTTTGCGATTCCAAATGCATAAAACTATGTTGACGAACGGTCTTACGCATCAAGAGCGTAATCCATCGAAATATGAATGGGATAGATTGTTAAAAATGTATGGGCAATACACTTTATTTCAGCTAACTTTGAATTGGCGCGAAGTGATTTTTATGCTCAATACTCGGGAAAAATTATTCAATTCTTCGGGAACGGGCGTCCGAATCAATGCAGAAATGATCTGGCGAGATGATATTTTTCCCTGTTGACCTAAAAAGACTATTAGACTGACCGAAGACTACGCCGAAAAGTGTTCGTTTGTGTTTCTCGAACAATATTGTGTTACTAATTGATCTGAAAATTCTTGTTCTTGAATCAACGGACATCTAATTCACCTTGCGTACATGCTCTACGGTTGATGCGTGTTTTTGTTTGAGCTAGATAATGCACTTTCTTACAACAAGACTGTGCGCGCAATTCTACCGACGCGGCGTACAATGTTACACGCGCGGTATCTTTGATATTTAGTCAATCACACCGCTGTCTATTCATTTCCATTTACTCACCTAATTCTTTTGTTTCCCCTTCTTTGGCCCCCTTGTCTTTCCACCGCATGAGCTTCAGTTTGCAGAAATCTTTCGTCGTGAATACATTAAGGTTTTCAAAATGACTTCGCTACGTGGGCGACCATCAAAAGTCGCTCCAGAGATAATAACTGCTCTGGTATTGGAATACCGTGAACAGATATTGTTACCAAATCAGAAAATAATAGTGAAATCTAATGAAATATGGAGTGCCATGTCTCGCAAATTGAAGAACGCTATATCCCCTGCCTCATTATACGCGCTTGTGGCATGTAATAGATATCAAATTCGTGATAAGCTACAGGAGAGTCCAGCGAATATTAATATCGACACATCAGTGAGTGATAGCACCGAAGGTGATGCAGTGCTCATTGACCCATCAATTAGTTCTGAACTAAATTCGACAGATCAAAATCCCGACGTATTGAGTGTTTTATTACCAATTCCAAGAGCTGATTTTGAAAAGCTCATTGTAGACCGGTTGTACAAGCGTACTAGTAAGAGGAATCCGCATGGATATCGGGAACAAAAAGTGCTTACACCAGGGAAATGGCAGCACATGGTTACTTCAAGGATCTGGAACGAAACGCATCTGAAGTGTGGTTTCCATTTTAAAAATCATTACCTATCGGGAGCGGGTACAACTGGATTAATTAACGGTATGTATTAATTAATTATAAACAATTATTTTTGTGTCCGAATAAGAATCCATCCTATAATTCTAGTTCACCTGGAGATAACAATCTCTCTTGGTTCACAATTATTCAGAATTTTGTATACCTGCACCCGATTGTGCGGACTCTAATTTATCAATGTATGTCAACTTGTGGGCTCAAGCGATCAGTGTGCTTCCGTGATTCAATTTACTGAAAATCTAAGATTATTGAAGTAAAAAATCCTAAAATTTCGCTGCATATTCAATACGTAGAAAACTTTTCATCTATGCGCAATTCCACCTCAAATCGGCCGAGAAACTACCTCATACTTTTTGAATTGACTCAAGCTTTTTCTTCGTAAAATCTACCTCAAAAAAGTAGACCCGTACTTTTTCGTTGGTCAAACAAACGCTTCTCATGAATTGACATTCGGGGCAAATTTTCGAGCAGAAGGAATTAGAATTCGTGAGAAACTCCAGGAACAGAAATTGGTGGTTTGTCGACCTACTCAAATCGAAGATCGGCTTGATCCACGTTCAGATTAGGCTCAAATGTTGCGTCATCATTAGAAAAATTGTTAGTGGAACCCTACGCGTTTTCTGCGCTCTAAAAAATACTGACTCGGGACAATGAGCGGTCGTGACTTTTCTCATTTGGGATAACGAGCGATCGTGACTTTTCTTGTTCAGGACAACGAGCGATCGTGACTTTTCTTGTTCAGGACAACGAGCGGTCGCGACTTTGCGAGTTCGAGACAATGAATGGTCGTGAATTTGCGAATTCGGGACTTAGGGTCGTTCGGGACTTAAATCGTTCGTGATTTAGAAACCCACCCAAGATAAAGATCGAAAATCCTCCTAGGAATATGTGTTCAATACACAAAAAATACGAAACAGAAAAAATGTTATACACAAATTTCAAATACCGTCGTCTATAACCTCTCAATTTTTTGTGAAATCCCCCAGTCGACTCGGTAGATGTAGGAATTTTGGTGTGTGTTCTGACGATTCATTGTCAATAGAAAATATTTTCATAAAAATTCAAATCAAACTGTAATATATGTATATCTACGAAGTACACATCTGAAAATTGTAAAAAAAAAACCTTCTTGAAACAGTCCAATTACTGAAACATATTATTGCATCGTCTAATTTTTTATTTTTTCTCCTAAATACATAACTAATATGTCATTCAGAAAACTCCTTCATTTTCTGAACAACTATATACATTCTATCAACAGGTAATTGCAAATGCGGTAGTAAGCTCACGATAAACATCGAAGACCCTAATCCTAAAGACAGCAACATATATTTAGATTGCACCATCGCGAAAGGAGTTGGTGCGATATGTGGTAAACTTTATCTTAGAGCGCCGATTAGGCAAGAAGTCGCCCGCGATTTGCTGCATAAAGCTGTGCATGTGTATCAGGCAGAACAGGCAGACAAGCTAATGTTGGTTGGAGATCCGGAGCCGCCTCACTTGTTTACATCCAAAGTACTCAGCACGGCGAAGCATGAATACGTATCTAGCCAATACTTGGATCAGGATCCGATAAAAGCGATTGCTATTATGAAGACTACCTGTTTCCAGAATGCTGTACATAATATCGGTTTGGACCCGTTTTACGTGCATTACTGGACCAACTACCAAACACAAACTTACAGGGCGAATCGTGATAGTTGTGTCTCAATTGATGCAACTGGAGGCATCATCAGAAAAATCGACAAGCCTGAGAAAGCACACTGTAAACAAGTATTTTTATACCAATGTGTTATCAACTGCTTTGATGGGCAATTCTCAGTGTGCCAGCAGATCAGTGAAAGCCACAATACCAATTCGATCCAGTTTTGGTTGATGGAGTGGGTCCGGTCCGGAGCGCCAATTCCACGTGAAATAGTAACCGATGAGAGCCGAGCTTTGATGAGTGCAGTAATTCGCGCATTTATGACCTACGGCACTATTGAAGAATACGCGAATGCGTGTAAAAACGACAATCTGCCGGCATGTTACGTGCGCATAGACGTGGCTCATTTTATAAAAACTTACGTATCATTACTGAAAAATACTCCTCATCGTATACGAATTTTTTACCTAGCTGCTGTCGGAAAGTTGGTAGTTACACGAAGTATCGACGAGGCTCGCAGCATTATTAAAAATATTCTGTTGGTCTCACGCTGCGATACAGATGGTACCTTATCCTGTGGGCTTATATCTCAATGCGAAGAGGCAAAAATTCAATTGAAGTCATTGATTACTGGGGTAACAGTGGAAATGCAAAATGAATCTGAGCCTCGAGGATCTGAGATCCGCAACGTGTGCTTGAGGAACTTGGCTGAGGGGGTTACAGTTGAGGTGCGTATAATATATATATATATATATATATATGGATGATGGTATCCCTGGAATTAAAACCCTGTGTACATTTCAATCCTAATATACGTCTTGCCAATATCCGTTATATACTATACATGTGTATAATGTACATATATACGTTTGAGTTACTATTTTATACATGAGGTATTCCACACCGTTTCAAATGGTCAGAAAGTTGATCGCTCCCAAAAAAATCATAATTTCGTCTTATGACACAAATATATTTTTTTCCGTTCACAGCTCTCAAAATTGAGTTTAAAATCTAAAGGGCTTTTTTTTGCCGTTGCCCAAATTTTGAAAATTTTTTGAATATTTTTTTCGAAAAGCCGAGAAAATTTTACATAGTACACGTAATTTTTAAGGTGGGATCTGTGTGCACAACTCGGACGCATGCATTTTTCTTCCAAAGAATGGTCAATGCTTGGCTCACATTTTTAGTTTTTCAATTTTTGCTTTGTCAACAGTTCAACCATTCAACCGTTTTAAGTGACAAAAATGAGGCCGAGGACGTGAATGATGGCTATGGGGAAAACCAGTGGTCAGAGTGGGCAGCAAATATCGAAAGAGAAGTAGAAATTGCTTCGACCGAAATAGGAGATCGTGAAAATGCTCATCATCTGCCTAAGTTGGCAGATCGGCTTGTGAAAGACCTGAAGTTAATTCCGATGTGGTCAAGTATACTTAGAGACAAATTTGGTTATGGTCGTGTACCAGCTTCTAGTGCTCCAGTGGAGGGGGAATTTAATAAAATAAAAACCCACCTGTTGAAGCATTGTACGACACCAATGAGACCGGATGTGTTTTTGGGAAAGCACATTGATTATATAAACGGTCGCATCAAAATAGTTAGTGCGAAGCATGCAACTGGAAACGTACCTATGCAAGAACAGCAAGCCATTAACAACACTATAATATCGGAACCCACAGTGGTGTGTTCAAGTTCGCACGATGAAGGAGACGAAGACGAGCCTGATGATCATGAATTGACCATACCATTTCCAACCGGTGAAGGTAGCAAAGAAATTTCTGCAGAAAATGATGCAGCTGAAGAAAGTTCGTGCTCTGCGTGTGCTATGTTTGGCAAGGCCCAAGGTGCCCACGTATGCGACGTATGTAATGAACCCGTGCATGCTATCCACCCATGTTCCGTTGCAATAGGACCCGAGGAAGGATATGGTACACGGCGACGTTGCATTAAATGTCACCTTGAGAAAAGTACACCACAAATCCTCGCGACACGGGAGCTGGAAACATGGGGAGGAGAGGGGGCAGAAGAAACAGAAACACAAAAGAAACGAAGAGCAAAATATTTGGGTGCGAGCACACATGAAATCCAGGATAGGTTGATGTTCGAAAAAAATTGCAATTTGCCAATTATCAAGGCTGGAGATACGAATACTCTTCAAGCAATATCGATAGAAAACGAGAAAGTCTGTTTCTATAATACTTGTGGCTTTGACAGTCTCTTCCAGTTAATGTTGGCTTTGTTTTCCGATTGGCCAACACTACGACAGAAGGTAAGCATGATATAGATTATATCTAATTCAACATATACCCTGAATATTCGGTGAGACTACACGATCCCCTTCCTATGGCAAAACCAACACAAACGCACCGCGTGCGTGAGGCTAGTTTAGGACGGAATGAGGTGCCAGTAGCATTGCATCCCCTCTCGAAGGAGCCTCACGCACACGGTGAGCACCTGTGTTGGTTTTTTTGTAGGAAGGGGATCGTGTAGTCTTACCGAATATTCTCGGTATATCTTGTCCTGGACTTCATATTGAAATTGTGAGGGTTTCACTTTCAAGCATTAGGATAGGCGGGAAAAAAAACAACAGTTTAGGTTTCTTTGGCTCCACTCGTCCCTTTTAGTGTCAATACGCATTCACACGAATTTTTAGTCTAATCGAACAACTTGTGTCCTCAGCGTTGTTCGATGCAACACAAATGTTGAAGTAATATTTGGGACAAAATCTAATAACCGTGTAGTATTAGGGGTCAAAACATCAATGCCTCTGAATGGCAAACTTCGGTATAATATAGCCAAAAATATCTCATCTGATTCTAAAACGACTAGAATCAGTCTGATCGAAATGATTGTACCCTTTTTGATTAATTATGGTTGTACGTGAATTGGATGATAGTTGCAACCGTCTGCGATGAAAGTGTAACCGTCGAGGTAACCGTAGTAAAAGATTCCTTGTGCAAACGCGATTTCGTTGTAAGAGGTTGACATCTTTTTTCAACACACGTACCCACAACCACTACCTTCGTCTATTAGAATTTGTAAAAGTATTTTTAGCTTGGACTTTTCTTGGACATTCAAAAAATAGAGAACGGATTTTTGTTAGACCAGAGACTCTCGATGAATCTTCCATTTCCTATCAAGAAATATGCTCATATTGTCTCACCACTTTTATCCATTTCTGTATGATCAGAGAACTGGTTGTTATTAGACTTGATTAAGTAGGGATACATGGGGAATTTCACGTCAACAGAAAACACTCACTGGGTCGGCCGACTTCGAGGCGGGAAAAATGTAGCTTTCGTTTGACGTTTCAAAATATAATAGTACATTACGTAACGATGGCGGGTTGGTAATCCCTGCCCCTGTTACTATTTTTTGACACAAGCTGCAGGAAGAAGCCATAACATAACATGATAACCAAGTATTTTCAAGCACGTGTATCTTCGAAAGTAAAGAACATATTTTGATATGGTGATATTTTTTCAAAGCGTGCAATGAAAACTACGTTCTTCCCGCATTGAATAAACGTAAGGAAGCTAAAATCGGCCCACTCAATGAGTGCTTATGACTTTTTTTAGTACCAACTTGTCTCTTTGCGTTTTTTCTCATTTAGATTGTGGTAGTTAACCCTTAGAAGCATGGTGGTAACCCACGTTACCACCTCGATTTTCTTGAATTTTTCTAATTTATTTACTTTTTAACGTATTCAGATCCGGTTTTTTGCACTTTTCAGTTACTTGAGTAATAGAAGAACATAAAAATACACTCCAATTAGCATGATTGTTTATAATATAAGATTGATAAATGAACAAACTAAACGAAATGACGTTTTTTTCGGAAAAATTCATTTTTGGAGAATCAATCCGAAGAAATAACTTGAAATTTCATACATCAGGGTTTTTGGGATCGCTGATGACGAATCTGGAATCAGATTTTCGAAATTTAAAATGGCGGATCCAATATGGCGGACTAAAAAATTAAAAATATCGCTCGAGCTTTGAAATTTTGTATATCAGGGTTTTCGGGGTCGCTGATAACGAATATGGAATCAGAATTCCGAAATTCGAAATGGCGGACCAAGATGGCGGACGTCAAAACGTAACTGCACGAGAATGTTGCTGAAAATTTTCGTTTTGGCGTCTGCCATCTTGGTCCGCCATCTCGAATTTCGAAATTCTGATTCCAGATTCGTTATCAGCGGCCCGAAAACCCCAATGTACAAAATTTCAAAGCCCGAGCGATATATTTAATTTTTTGGTCTGCCATATTGGATCCGCCATTTTGAATTTCGAAGATCTGATTCCAGATTCGTTATCAGCAACCCCAAAAACCCCCGAGTAACAATTTTCGCGATCATACGATCATTCAAAAAATGTATGCTTCAAAGGGTTAAATCAGGGATGTAATTTTTGAGCTGGTGTACTGAATTTAGTCAAACAAGACCCTAACTTCGTGATTTTTATTAACAACAGGGATTCGTACATTGAGTTATGTTATCATTATAGGGAGAAGCACTCAGAGAAATCAACCCTTTTATTACGATGGTGTTAGATACGATTGAAAAAGGATTGAGAACGCATTCTTATCGATTACGAGCCAAAATATTGATTAGGTGGTTCAAAAAGGACACCAACACGTTCCGAGCCGGATGCAGACTCATCGACTGCGAAATCAACGCAGGCTGGTTAGCCAGTGTCTTATTTACAGAGATGCCCAGTCTTGTTGAAACATCGACATGCAATCGTGGTTGCCCACCGCGTGTAAAGAAAATGCAGAAGCTCATGATTGACGCAGCAATTTTACGAGATTTGAATGCGTTCCAAGACTTGCTAAGCACAAAATTGCAAAGTGACTTGACAAGATGCTGCAATCAAAAAAAAACAAATTGCAAAGGTGTAGAGTCGACCATCGTTGATGAGATTGGTAAGACGTGTATGTTTCTTATATGAAGCATTGTCCACCAAACCAGCTACTTTTTTTCGTGACCCTCCCTGAAATATCCGAAACTTTGCTGGCTTGTGGAACTAGTGGGAGAGACTTACAGTGAATTATTTCGGATTTTTGAATCAACGGTTTTGGAAATATTGTATTTTTTTCAAGTAAGCATATCTCAAAAAATATAGGTCGCAGAAAAAAAAAAGATCCAAGGTAAGAGTTGTAGTTTTTTATCATATGTTCAATAAAATAATTGTGTTATAATTTTATCGTCGTTGTAAACTAGATTTTTCAATAAAAAGTGTGAAAAATACTTTCTTCTTCAAGGAACACCACTTTCATTTTGCTGCCAATTTCACTAAACCTTTGGGCGCGTGTATAGATTCAGTGAAGAAATCGCCAGAGTAGGACCATCAAGGGTTCTGGACCATATTGCATATTCACGAAAAAATCATACTTTTTAATTTTTTGAAATCGAAGATTTTTTCCTTGTTGAACGGGTCACTCGCGACGCATTGTTACTTCGGGAGTTTTGATACTCTCGAACTTATCAAGGTGACAAGAGAAATGGCCCCGAGTTTTGAAATTTTATTCATTCTATTTGAGTTTTTTCATTTAGTGCAGAATCCTTGACAGTCTCACATTTGGCGATTTTTTTTTTTATCGAATCTACACATGTGCTCGAAGGTTAAGTGAATTTGGCAGCAAAATTAAAGTGGTGTTGCTTGAAGCAAAAAAAGGATTTTTTTACCTTTTTTAGTGAGAAATCTAGTGTACAAGGACGAAACAATTATAACATGAATATACTTGAAAAGATGATGGAAATACTACTTTTACTTGGAATCATTTTTTTCTGCGACCTATATATTTTTGAAATGTGTTTACTTGACAAAAATACAGTAATTCCAAAACGGTTTGATTTGAAACTCTGAAATAATTCACTAAAATTCTCTTTAACTAGCTATACAAATTGGTGAAGTTTCTAAGATTTCAGGGAGGGGGACGAAAAAAAGTAGCTCGTTGGGTGGAAAATGCTTCGATTTATAAATGCCTGGGGATCCTACTTCTTCTGTAAAATCCTTCAGCGTATCTATCCGCATTCATCCAGTCAAACATTTAATTGATAAACCTGTTAAAATTCGATGAGAGAAATTGAACCCGCTCCCCCCTCGCATTAATATCGGTATTCGTTCGCTGTTCTGAATCGGCGTGCTAATTATTATTAATCGAGTGAGATTGGGATATCTACACCACTTTTACTAGTGTGGCTACTGTACTTTCTTCTGCCGATGTATGTATACACCACTCTCGGGCCTTGTCCAATATATTACGGATATTACTCCTCTATACTATACTTTTCACATGTAATATCATTTGTGACGTTTTAGGAGACCTGGTGGTGCTCGATGTGGCCGATTTCGGTGACAGCTCCGATCAAATCAACCTTAAAGAATTACCGAAACGTTTTCGTAATCCTTTATCAACGGACGACCGTTTTGATTTAGTGGGATTTGTGCACTACTCAGGCCCGTCGATAAGAACAAGGCGATCGGAAGAAGGCATTGGCCACTATACAGCGGTTGTGCGACGAAGCGGAGGTGCATGGATGCAATATAACGATACGTGTGGACGAGCGAAAAAACTTAGTGACGCTTTTACAGCAAATCCAAAAGTGATGCTTTTCAAACGCACGTAGACGAATAAATAAACGAAATCTTACATCAAAATTCAGTTGTGTGTTTATTTTCCCGTGATTCAACCGTGATACAAGATTCGAAGATCGAACCCATACGAGCCGTAATCATGCGTAGAACGGAATGAAAGAAGCTCATCGGCTGACCCCTTATCTCTTGTGACTCGAGGGTTGGGAAAGTAATTTTTTGCGGAAGGGGCGATATTAATCTCTAGTAATTATTATGACTTGATAGCAAGAAATCAACAACATTATGTTTTTTTTTTTGGTCAAATACCTTTTAGGCATGCTTTTGCTGAGCTGGTATCGCTATCGATTTTAGTATGGAGCAACAAATTCGGGAAGAGATCGCGGCCGAAATCGGCGAGCAACAAATTCTTCGACTCGTATTTGTTGAGCAACAAATGCGGGAAGAGAGATCGAAGCCAGATTCGCGGAGCAACAAATTCTTCGACTCGTATTTGTTGAGCAACAAATGCGGGAAGAGAGATCGAAGCCAAATTCGCGGAGCAACAAATTCTTCGACTCGTATTTGTTGAGCAACAAATGCGGGAAGAGAGATCGAAGCCAAATTCGCGGAGCAACAAATTCTTCGACTCGTATTTGTTGAGCAACAAATGCGGGAAGAGAGATCGAAGCCAAATTCGCGGAGCAACAAATTCTTCAACTCGTATTTGTTGAGCAACAAATGCGGGAAGAGAGATCGAAGCCAAATTCGCGGAGCAACAAATTCTTCGACTCGTATTTGTTGAGCAACAAATGCGGGAAGAGAGATCGAACCCAAATTCGCGGAGCAACAAATTCTTCGACTCGTATTTGTTGAGCAACAAATGCGGGAAGAGAGATCGAAGCCAAATTCGCGAAGCAACAAATTCTTCGACTCGTATTTGTTGAGCAACAAATGCGGGAAGAGAGATCGAGGCCGAATTCGCGGAGCAACAAATTCTTAGACTCGTATTTGTTGAGCAACAAATGCGGGAAGAGAGATCGAAGCCAAATTCGCGGAGCAACAAATTCTTCGACTCGTATTTGTTGAGCAACAAATGCGGGAAGAGAGATCGAAGCCAAATTCGCGGAGCAACAAATTCTTCGACTCGTATTTGTTGAGCAACAAATGCGGGAAGAGAGATCGAGGCCGAATTCGCGGAGCAACAAATTCTTAGACTCGTATTTGTTGAGCAACAAATGCGGGAAGAGAGATCGAAGCCAAATTCGCGGAGCAACAAATTCTTCGACTCGTATTTGTTGAGGAACAAATGCGGGAAGAGAGATCGAAGCCAAATTCGCGGAGCAACAAATTCTTCGACTCGTATTTGTTGAGCAACAAATGCGGGAAGAGAGATCGAAGCCAAATTCGCGGAGCAACAAATTCTTCGACTCGTATTTGTTGAGCAACAAATGCGGGAAGAGAGATCGAGGCCGAATTCGCGGAGCAACAAATTCTTAGACTCGTATTTGTTGAGCAACAAATGCGGGAAGAGAGATCGAAGCCAAATTCGCGGAGCAACAAATTCTTCGACTCGTATTTGTTGAGGAACAAATGCGGGAAGAGAGATCGAAGCCAAATTCGCGGAGCAACAAATTCTTCGACTCGTATTTGTTGAGCAACAAATGCGGGAAGAGAGATCGAGGCCGAATTCGCGGAGCAACAAATTCTTAGACTCGTATTTGTTGAGCAACAAATGCGGGAAGAGAGATCGAGGCCGAATTCGCGGAGCAACAAATTCTTAGACTCGTATTTGTTGAGCAACAAATGCGGGAAGAGAGATCGAGGCCGAATTCGCGGAGCAACAAACTCCCCGACTCGTATTTGTTGAGCAACAAATGCGGGAAGAGGGTTCATCGCTGAACTGTCACTGTTTTCTACGCTGTCGGATGACTGGCATAAAAGAGATTGTGCTTCCAGAGTATTGCGGCGGCTTTCGGAGGGTCGGGGTGCGACAACGAAATTTTCCTGAAGACATTCTTCGAGAAAGTACATCGGCGAGCTGCAGAAATTACGTGCGACAATTTGAAGTATCATACCATTTCACCAGTCTTTCTTGTGCTTGGAAGGTATAGAGGGGTGATTCTTGAGTAAGGGTTGATTTTTTCGCTTTGAAATTATCATATTCTTGCAGCAACAAAATAGCAACAAAATCTGGTATTTATTATTTATTTTTTAATCCGTTTTCCAGGCGTGGTTTTGCTAGCTTCATCTCAAGCTGGCATCGCCATCGATTCCGGCGAAACGGTCGGAGCAACAAAATCGGGAATGGGGCAACAAATTAGCAACAAAAGAGCACTAAATCCCTATTGTAATCCGAACTCATTTTTCTCGAGTGGTTATTCCAGCTTAGGTTACGTCATATTGACGACCATCTAGACGGTAAGGTAAAACTTTCATCGAACGAGGGCGATAGGAAGACAATTAGCGACCAAAACCGAGGGGAATCAAAGAAAAAGTCAGACCTACCTGCTGCTGAAATTTATTCTTCTGCAAGCGAATTCGAAGAATCTGATTTCAGTAAATATAAAAATAACGGCACTGATGTCCCATCTGAGATTGAAGGGAGTCACGTTATTTCGGATCAACAACTTTTTAACCATTCAGTGACAGCCGGATCGGACATAAAAGCGATAGAATCTACGAACAGTCTCGTCGGAAATACTTCATCATTCACTATCGATGAGGACCGCCAGACCAGCACGCCTGTTGAATTTAAGCAGTGGAATATTAACGAAAATTGGAGAAATAAAGCCGAAAAAATTAATACAGATAAGATAACTGACGAAGAACCCATTCCTAAAAAAAGATATAAGCAGACATGTCTCGACAAATGCCCGGAATGGGACTATATCAAAGACATACGCAATCCACAGCTCCCAATGTTCCAAAATGGTCTTCTGAAAGGTTGCATGACTATAAAAAAAAAAGCATTTCCGTCGTCAGAACATGTCCTTTCGATTCTATATTCCAAGTGATTTTGAGTGGTATTGCGTGTCACAAGAGTTACCACGATGCAATTTCCTCATCCTCAAGTCCACTCATTCAACTAGCTCTCTCAGTGCTAAAAGAAAAGAAAATCAATGCCAAACATTACGTGGAAAGAGCTAATATTCTGTGGGAATTGAACTTGTTTGAAGACGCAAAGATCTTGTTCACTAGAACAATAACGCGTTTGGATGCCCACTGCAATGTTAGCCACTTGGCCGATTACCTTTTCGCTCAACAGCCAAGTTGTACAAAAAATTCTTCATGTACGTGCGGTTACCAAAACAGTCATCCTTGCGTTACAATCTCTGTCAACGTAGATATATTGTTAAACGACGGATTTCATTTAATGCAAGAAGCTATCAATGATGCTTTGGTGACAAGAAGAACCTGCATAAAGTGCAAAAATATTCTGAATGATCAAGTCGTCTACAGCCCGCATATATTGCTGGATCTATCAGTTATAACCGATGAACATTATGAGGCACGAAATAAGACGATTTCTCACCGACTCGAAACTATAACACCGACAATATCATTAGGTGGTGATGTATATGCTCTTGCTGGATTAGCACATTATGAATATGAGCACTACACGGCTTATACGAAGACCGGATTGTATTGGTATATGTACAATGATATGCGTCGTAAACGAGAAAGCGTGCAAAAGAGCACAATTATCAAACCTCATTTGTTCGTATATGTATTATCTAAAAAAGGATAAAGCGGAGATTGGTGACGGGGATGTTTCAAAAGTGTGTTGAGGTAGTGTATTATAGCACTGAAAATAAAATCTAGATTCCCAATGAAACACCTTATTGACAACGCATTTATTTAACAGATGAACGCTCAAAATAGGTACATTGATTTTGAGAACATACATGGGCGAAATATTATCTATACAAACAAGAGAATATAAGAGGAATAAATACTATTGACAATAAAATTATTTAAGACATTACAAAAAAAAAAAATACAAAAAAAAATAAAAAAAAAAAAAAATACAAAAAAATACAAAAAACATAAGAAAATATAAAAAAATTACAAAATACAAATCAAAGTAAAAAAAAAAAAGGATGGAGCCATCTCTCACTACGTCCTCGTCGTTGGTTCTGGTAACGCTGAAAGTGAGAACATGATCTTTAAGATCGTTAGGTTTTTGATGAAATTTTTTCGGACTATGCACAAAAATTGTCTACATCTCCTTATTTATTATCAAGCGAGTGCTGCCATAATATCGTCTGTACTTACCTTTTTCGTTGGAATATGAGCCAGCATTTCATTTTTTTGGGTCTGGTTCGGGTTATTTGTTGTAAACAATCGGCATAAATAATTTGGGAGGCCGGAACTCTTCGCCTCGTAGTTGAAAAAAGCGAGTGCTGCGATAATATCGTATGTACTTACCTCTTGGGTTGGAATATGAGCCAGCATTTCACTTTTTTGGGTCTGGTTCGGGTTATTTGTTGTAAACAATCGGCATAAATAATTTGGGAGGCCGGAACTCTTCGCCTCGTAGTTGAAAAAAGCGAGTGCTGCGATAATATCGTATGTACTTACCTTTTTCGTTGGAATATGAGCCAGCATTTCATTTTTTTGGGTCCGGTTCGGGTTATTTGTTGTAAACAATCGGCATAAATAATTTGGGAGGCCGGAACTCTTCGCCTCGTAGTTGAAAAAAGCGAGTGCTGCGATAATATCGTATGTACTTACCTTTTTCGTTGGAATATGAGCCAGCATTTCATTTTTTTGGGTCCGGTTCGGGTTATTTGTTGTAAACAATCGGCATAAATAATTTGGGAGGCCGGAACTCTTCGCCTCGTAGTTGAAAAAAGCGAGTGCTGCGATAATATCGTATGTACTTACCTCTTGGGTTGGAATATGAGCCAGCATTTCACTTTTTTGGGTCTGGTTCGGGTTATTTGTTGTAAACAATCGGCATAAATAATTTGGGAGGCCGGAACTCTTCGCCTCGTAGTTGAAAAAAGCGAGTGCTGCGATAATATCGTATGTACTTACCTTTTTCGTTGGAATATGAGCCAGCATTTCATTTTTTTGGGTCCGGTTCGGGTTATTTGTTGTAAACAATCGGCATAAATAATTTGGGAGGCCGGAACTCTTCGCCTCGTAGTTGAAAAAAGCGAGTGCTGCGATAATATCGTATGTACTTACCTTTTTCGTTGGAATATGAGCCAGCATTTCATTTTTTTGGGTCCGGTTCGGGTTATTTGTTGTAAACAATCGGCATAAATAATTTGGGAGGCCGGAACTCTTCGCCTCGTAGTTGAAAAAAGCGAGTGCTGCGATAATATCGTATGTACTTACCTCTTGGGTTGGAATATGAGCCAGCATTTCACTTTTTTGGGTCTGGTTCGGGTTATTTGTTGTAAACAATCGGCATAAATAATTTGGGAGGCCGGAACTCTTCGCCTCGTAGTTGAAAAAAGCGAGTTCTGCGATAATATCGTCTGTACTTACCTTTTTCGTTGGAATATGAGCCAGCATTTCATTTTTTTGGGTCTGGTTCGGGTTATTTGTTGTAAACAATCGCTAAAAACAATCGGAAATGTCGGCCATACCTACCAATTATTCGAAAACGATCAAGAACTCTCGTAAAATGTATTATATTTTGTTTGTGGTATATAGAAATTGTCATTTTTACTTATGAAATGCTAGGTTCCAGCCGCTAGCATTTCATTTTTTCAAAATGAGTTTTTGAGTATTAATTCATTAGAACTTTCGATAAAAACTATCAGGAACTATAGAACTCGCGAGAATGCTATAGGAACAACCAATTTTTTATGAAATGCTAGCACATGAGATGCTAGGTTCACACACGTCCTAACATGTCATTCTTACTCCGTTGAAACTTATTATGGAACATGATATTATTTTTGAAATATTTTTTGCAGTAATCTTTTTCTAGTCTGACTATTCTCTGACGCAATTTCCGACGAATAGAATCACTTGTGATGCAGCATGAAAAATCAATTTGGGCGCCAGTTTGTTTTTTGTTATTCTTTTTTCAATTTTGACTCCGAATCAATTATCATGAAGCATCGTTCATTAAAGCCAAAATATTTCAAAGATCGGTGTGTCGTCTTGCTGCAATAATTTGCCGGTCAGACTATTTTTTGCAGCTAAGTTTTTTTTTTTTTTTCATAAAGTCTCTTCCAGCATAAAAAATTATTCGGCTGCCGGCTCGTTCTTTGTTTTTTATTAGTTTTTTTGTTGTTGATTTTATTATTTTTTTTTTCATTTTTTTGTCTGTTTTTTTTTTTTTTTTTGTTTTCTTCAAGTTTCACTACGGATCAATGATTATAAAGCATCGTTAATCAAAGCTATCATATTTGAAAGATCGATGTGTATGAGACCGTATTAAAATAAATGCTATTTATACATATCAACTGCAATTATCATTATAATTGTTTTCACATGCTCGATAATTTATTCAATTATTTTTTATTATTTGAAAAAAAAAATTTATTTTTTTATTTAATCTAATTTTTTTTTTTAATTCGATAATTTCAGCTCATCGACGCAGCTTATTCAAATAGTACCGAAATTATGACGATTCCCAACTTTCTACAGCAATTTCGATCTTATCTTTTCGCTGCAATGATTCTCCAGTCTGACTATTTTCTGCAGCAATTTTTTTTTTTCATCAAGTCTTTTCCAGCATAAAAAATTATTCGGGTGCCGGTTCGTTCTTTGTTTATTGTTAGTTTTTTTGTTGTTGATTTTATTGTTTTTTTTTTCATTTTTTTGTCTTTTTTTTTTTTTTTTTTCTTCAATTTTCATTACGGATCAATGATTATAAAGCATCGTTAATCAAAGCTATCATATTTGAAAGATCGATGTGTGTGAGACCGTATTAAAATAAATGCTATTTATTCATTTCAACTTCTATCGTCATTATAATTGTTTTCATATGTTTGATCCGAACTCGGTCCGTTCATCCGTTAATGATTGAAACATTCCTAATAATAATAAGACATGTTTATTGAATTTATTCATGCGTTTAATCATTTATCCAAACAATAGCCCAACAGGCGAACTTACACAGGGCAATAGTAGGGCGCAGCGCTGCAAAAAAGTTAAAAGTCAATTTTGTTATCAAATCAAGAGACTCGGTAGAGTCTCGCGCCAAGTACATTAAAAAAAAAAATTTCATTAAGAAAAAAAAATTTCACGCGCGAGACTCAACGAGTCTATATACCCGAAAGGCAACTACCCTAACCTATAACGCGAATTAGTATCTTCGTTTTCTTTCACCTCACATATTACACGA
Source organism: Tenthredo notha (assembly GCA_914767705.2). Taxonomy (NCBI): domain Eukaryota; kingdom Metazoa; phylum Arthropoda; class Insecta; order Hymenoptera; family Tenthredinidae; genus Tenthredo; species Tenthredo notha. Next base: position 4,817,322 of record OU611908.1, read on the forward strand.
ATTGAAACTAATTTTATCCAAGATGTGGGCATGAAAAGCTTTCATTTGAGCCCTAAATCGATTAAATCGGTGTCCGGAGTGCTGAGATATAATTAATTACAGATTCTGATACCTCGTTTCCTCGTATCAAATTTTCTCTTTCCTGTTCTTCAGACCAAGATTCTGCCAACTCAAACCATTCCCATAAAATCACATTTCGTCGCTAAACGCAGGACGTATGTCCTATGCTCATACACAGAACATACGTCCTTACGGATCTGGGAACAGACATAGAAGGGAAACTCCACACAAAAATTCAGACCAAGATTCATCCCATTAAAACCATTCCCATAACATCACATCGCGTCGCTAAACGCAGGGCGTATGTCCTATGCTCTGTAACAGCGATTCCCGCAGGCTCGGGTAGTTACCCACGGGAACTACGTTCTATTAACAAATAAGGTACCAACGCTTCCACCTCCTCCGACTAGCAGCGACGATGTTGTTGGGCGCCAGACTTCGGAGAGAAGTCCTCTCTCTCTCTCTCGCTCTCGCTCCGGCTAGCTATCGGTAGAGGGATGATTCGTGAGGGCGGTGAAATAAAAACACTTGAAACACGACAGTTATTTGGAAAGATTATTTATTATTTAAAAAGAAAAAAAGAAAAAGATAACATTAATTTGTCCAGCCTGTTATCTGGCTTCGGCCTTTGTCACCGCTACTTTGTGTTTTAAACTTAATTATAAAAGAAGGAAAATTATTCTAAAAGAAATAAATTAAATGACTCTAAATATAATATCTCAAATGATTCTACGTTAAATTACTTAATTATAAAAGCTGAAAAGAAAACAAATGCAATTGACGGTTATCACAGACTCGGTAGGGTTAACCTTCCTCGCTGCAACCAGCTGGAGGTTCGGCTGTCAGTGATTTCGAAGCCGATGCTTCTAATCTCGACTGACAGCTGATCGCTCAACAGCTGGGAGGGGAAGGGTATCGGTACTTTGTGGCTCGGTACTCTGCCACGAGGCTGCTCTGACACGCAGCAGACGATCTGCGACGCGTGACGTCAGAGGCCTCGAGCAATATGGCCGCTTACTCGGCTCGAGCGACGGCTGCGCCGCGGCGACTCAATTCGCACGCGACTGCGCAGGCTCGGCAGCCGAGGAGAACAACAGCCGATTCAAATCAGCCGGTTCTCAACGACCATGCGGTACTCTGCGAGACTCGGAATCAGAACGGCACTGGGAACGAAGAGCGTTACCTTACTAATACTCGAGACTCTAGGAATTTTCCGGGACTCTAGGGGAGGAGTTTATTCGGATTGATCCTACCTGATCTGACGCGTTTCCTCGGCCTCGTGTCTGACTCGTAGTCCGGGGATAGGCAAGGGTCGTGTAGGTCCAAATCGGCAGTAATCAAGTCCAAAAATCCAATCAAATAATCCAAGAAAATAGCAGGGGTCACAATAAACTAACAGCACTCTTAACAACACTCTAAACACTCCAAAAACTCTATGAAAAACTGCAAAAACTCTCTCTCGACACACTGTAATGATGGCACGCTTTCACGGCTAGACAATGAGTGGCTCTTCGTTTCCGGTATGCTAATTCGTTACCCTCGCCGTTTGTCCTGTGAGCGCTGGCCGTAATCGATAGACCAATCCGGTGATCTACGATCGATGGCCGCGCTAGGACAAAGGCGCCAGATATTTAAATTAGCTATCCTGACTCGGTACTCTCAGGGGTTACATACGCTCGTTTAGGCTGGTACGGAGGAGGTCCAAACGTTTGCCACGTTACAACACTCCTCCGCCAAACGGAACGTACGGGGTTACCGGACGCTTCCGCAACCTCCGACTCTACCAGCCTCTTTATTATCTTAATCTACTCAGACTTATAAAATTTGTACTCTATTTGAGGCTGGGGGGGGAGGGGCGGTTCGTCACGGGAGACTAGGGATCGGGAATGGGACTCGGTACTCGTTTCGGAACTGTAATCGGAACTGTAATGCGGGACTATATTCGGGACTCATTTCGGTACTGTTTTTTTCAAAAATTGGGGAGGGATTTGGGGTCTATTGCAGCCGGCGGAGGACCGCAATGACCGCCGCTATTAGCTCGGGGTCAGGGTCTCTCGACGCCGGTGCTCTCACGGGGCTCCTGGGAGCCCTACCTCCGGCCGTTGGTGGTGCTCCGGTTGCTGTTGCCGACGTGGAGGCTTGTCCTCGGGGTGCCAGCCTCTCGTGCACCCCTCTTCTCGGCGGTGGAGTCGGCATTGAAAGGCGGTGTGCCGCGTAGGCCAATTCCCACGTACGCCTATGGGTTGGGCACGTTCTGGCCGTATATCCACGCCACCCGCAAATAAAACAGTGCGCGTGTCGGGGTCTCGGGCACCTCGTGTAGCGGTGTCCCTCCTCGTCGCAGGCCCAACATCTTCGGCTATCCGGTGGCGGTGGCCCCTGGTATGAGGCCGGGTGCGGTGGCAGACTCGAATGCTGCGGACCTCCGGGCACTACCAATGGGGCTACATATGAGGCCGGGGATGGATATGGCCTATCCATGAGCCCTGTTAGCCTGGCCGGCGGTCTCGATGGGCCTGGAGCGTCTCGGATCGGGGATAGATCCGGCCGTATAAAATCTTCGGGAGCGAATTCCCGCGTGTCGGTGAGTTGCCGGTTGCTCGGTCCCGGCGGTGTCTCCGACGAACTGGCCCTGCTGGCCACTGACGGCGATATGGGCCGTGTCGTGCGGCGGCGACGGTTGCGCGGCCGGTTTCGGCGGCGCCGGCGGCGGCTACGGCGCTCTGGGCCGGAGGTAGTAGGGGCGGGGGTGGGCGTCGGGGCGCGCACCGGCACTCGTCGACGGAACGGGTTCGGGGGGGTGGAGCCCGCCTCTGGCTGAAGGCCGGGGTTCTCCTGCGGTACCTGGGGGGTGGCGGTCTCCGTGGTCGGGACGACCACGGGTGCCACGGGCTCTGGGAGGTCTCCCTCGGGACCTTCTGGAGGCCTGGAGGCCTCGTCCTCCTCCATCGGCGCCGGGAGGGTCTCCTGGAGGACCCGGTTGGTCCTCTCCATCTCCATGGAGAGGGTCGATCCGCGGCTGAAGGGCTCGTGACGGAGGCACTCGAGCCCTTGGTGGCGATCGGTCAGATCTGGCGGGACCAGATTCGCCCTCCAGTCCTCGGGATCGGTCCAGCTGCCGATGAGGCGCCTGGGTGGCCCCTGACTGCGGCTCCTCCGCATCGTCGGAGCTCTCGTCGCTTGACGGCTCCTCCTCTCTCTCGTCTCTCTGTGGAAGGTCAGGTATTAGCGAGTTATCAACAATGCGGGAGGATTTAAGCTCGGGAATAGGAGGATGGGTCTCTGAGGCTAGTCTCGAGCTATTTGGGAGTTCAGTAAGGTCCGCTTGCGCGGGGTAGTACGGTTTAAGGTCCTTGATATGAACCTTGCCCGCTGGATTACCTGCAGGGTCCGTTATCGTATAAACGGTCGGACTTCTCCGCCGTTTAATAATAAAGGGACCGCTGAATTTAGCAGACAGCTTAGAAGCGATGTAGTTCGCCGCTGACGACAACACATGTTGTCGGCGCAGTACGAGGTCGCCAGGTTTGAACTCAATGTCTCGGCGTCCACGGTTGTAGTACCGTGCTTGACGCTCAGTGGCATCCTCGAGGTTCTGTGCGACGAGATCTCGCAAGGCGTCTAACCTTCTCACTCGGCTTTCCCACTCTTCTGGTGTCTGTAAATTAATTATCGGGGGACCTTCTACCTCCCGTCTCACCGTTTTCGGAGGCCTTAACTCTCGTCCGAAATTTAGAAAGGCGGGTGAGACTTTGGTCGAGCTGTGGACGGCTGAGTTCACCGCAAAACGGAACTCTGGCAAGTGTTTGTCCCACTCTCGATGATCGCCTTCCAAGAAGGTGGTTATCATCGTTTTAATGACTCGATTCACTCGCTCGACCGGGTTCGCTTGAGCATGGTAAGGGGGAATAGTGGTGTGGTAAATGCCTAGGTCCTGACACGCAGCGGTTATAATTTTATTCGAAAATTCGGTACCGTTGTCGGTCAGAAGGACCTCTGGAATTCCCCAGCGATAGAAGACCAGCTCTTCTAACGCCTTGAGGATGGCTGGACCGTTTGCTTTACGCAGTGGTACGCATTCCACCCACTTCGTGAAAAGATCTTGTATTACCAAGACGTAAACAAATCCTTGACGACTCGGTGGAAAAGGACCCATAATATCCGCGGCTATCGCCGTAAACGGTGCCTCTGTAACTCGGCGACCCATCAGACCTCGTGGTCCGGTCTGGTCTACCTTACACCGTTGGCATTCCTCGCAGGCGCGAATAACTGTACTACGTCTCGGTACAATCCTGGCCAATAATAGAGGAGAGCCACGCGCGCGTACGACTTCTCAACTCCAAGATGGCCTGAGGTAGGCAAGGAATGAGCCTCTGTAAGGGCGGCATTCCTTTTCTCTGAGGGCAATACCAGTTTCCAGGGATCCAAATCGGGTAGAAGGGGGTCAGCCAAAGGATCGACCTTGTGTCGATATAATCGGCCTTCTTCCACCTTCCAGTTCGGATACTGTACTGGCATTTTCAGTACGGCCTCTACTCTTCTCCGGTACCAGGGATCGAGGATCTCCTCTACGGTAGCTACTGGTATGGGAGTTGGTTCGGGTATTCGACTTAACGCGTCGGGGACGTGGTGCAAGGCTCCTTTTCGGTGTATGATCTCGAAATCATACTCGAGCAACTCCAACGCCCATCGAGCTAATCTACCCGTTGGATTGTGTAGGTTGTGTAGCCACCGTAGGCTACTGTGATCAGTTATCACGGTAAAATGATATCCCTCGAGATAGGGACGGAACTTTCGGACTGACCATAGAACCGCGAGACATTCGCGTTCTGTCACCGTATATTTCCGTTCCGCTTCCGTCAGCGACCTACTCGCGTAAGCTATCACGTGCTCAACGTCCTGTACGCTCTGAGTCAGGACAGCACCGATGCCATAATCGCTCGCGTCGGTCTGCAGAGTGAAGGGTTGCGTAAAATCTGGGCAAGCTAGGGTTGGAGGCGTGACTAGCGCGGTCTGAAGGGCTTCGAACGCCTGCTGTTGCTCGTTCTCCCATTGCCAGCGTCGGCCTTTCTTTAGCAGGCCATTCAGAGGCGCTGCCTTCGTCGCGAAGTCGTCGATGAAACGCCGGTACCAAGATGCCATGCCTAGAAATCTCCTCACTTGTTTCACGGTACTCGGAACCGGGTAGTTGACGATCGCGTCGACCTTCTCCGGGTCGGCTTGGAGGCCGTCACGGTTGACTCGGAACCCTAAATATTTCACTTCCGATCGGCAAAACTCGCACTTATCCGGATTGATAGTGAGACCGGCTTCCGTGATTTTACGTAGGACTCGCGACAACCACTTCAGGTGGTCCTCAAACGTCTCGTTTACTATTATCACATCGTCCAAGTAGACGAAGACGTGTGGTTCCATTTCGGGTCCAATTAAACGATCCATCAGGCGCTGGAACGTCGCGGGGGCGCCTGATAAGCCATAAGGCATACGTTTGAATTGAAATAAACCGCGACCAGGTACGGTAAACGCGGTTATCTCCCGACTCTCTTTCTCTAACGGTACCTGGAAGTACGCTTGACTCAAATCTAGGGTGGTAATATACTTCGCCTCGCGAAGTTTGTCTAGGATGCTATTCATGTGAGGAAGGGGATACGCGTCCTTCTTAGCTACCTGATTTACCTTACGAAAATCGAGACAAAAGCGGTACTTCCCGGAGGGTTTTCGTATCATTACGATCGGGTTCGACCATTCGCTATTTGAAGGCTCGATGATGTCTCCGGCCAGCATGGTATCTACCTCCGCGTACATGTATTCGCGTACTTTCGGCGATACTTGGTAGTACCGTTGCTTAATCGGCGGGTGACCTTGCACATCGATCCTATGAATAGCTAGATCGGTAGTTCCGGGGTGGGGATTCGGAGGTGGTAAAATCCGGGCTAGAAGACTATCTAGTCGGGACTTCTCGGGACTAGTGAGCTCGGTCAAACCGGCACACTCGTCTTCCGGGGGACTCTCGGCTTGGGGTTCTCTCTCTCGGTTTATAGGGGTTTCGGCTGGCAGCCGAGCGGTGATTTGCCAGGTCCGCGCTTGGAAGTTACTACAAATCCGAAGGCTTCTAAGGCATCCATTCCGAGGATGCACGCGTAATGGAATGACGGAGCGAACCGGACCAGAATGGGTATGGTGATATTATCTATGCATACCGGCATTTCCATTTCTCCGGTTATCGACTCTACTGCGCCGTTAGGGTACATTACGTTGCAACTCGAAAGCGGAGACAACCTGGACTCAAACTCGCGGAATCTCTCTATTGCCGGTCCACCGATGTACGTTCGGCTGGATCCGGGGTCAAACAAGGCTTTCAGGGGTCGTCCAGCTATTTCTAGGTTAACATAATATCGGGGATCTCTCAATTTTGGGGTGCGAGTATGATTACTCGAAATCTCTATAGGGGGATTGGGTCCACGCGAAACGGAGGAATTGGTAAGGACCCGACCTACCGATTCCCGTTGGCGTTTCCCGGAGCGGGTCTCGAACATTGGCCGCAGCTCGCGTCGGTAACTCCGGGGGTCCTGCAGCGTGAGCATGCAGTGTATGACGGTGGATGGGGGCACTCTCTTATAAAATGTCCAGGAGCGTAACACCTAAAACAACTCGCGGACCAACCGGTAGGCGCGTTACGTTCTGTGTAGGCGGTCGGGGGTCGGTATGTCGTTCTAGTGCTAGCCTGGTTAGATCTAGCTGGATCTGAGAAGGGGGTAGGGAGTAGGGACGGTATGGGTTTCGCCTGCGACGGCGTTTCTTGCAAAGAGGGAGGTTGTCCTGACTTCTTCGTACCCCTATTTCTAGGGCGCGACGTCGCTTGTGGCTTCTCTAGTGCTGCCGTGTGAGTAGCACCAGCTGCAGGAGCGGCTCCGGCTCCGAATGCAGCGTTTCTGGGTGCCTTTGCACCACTGGCAGGAGGCTGGTAAGCAAACTCCGGCAATAATGCACTCTCGCGGGTAGGAGGGGGTACGTAGACTCGATCTAGCGCCTTAACAGATTCTAGCTGTTTTCCGGCTTCCTGCAATTCCGCGAACGTCTCTACGTCCGTGCGGGCGATTGCCGTACGGTATATCGGGTGCAGGTTTGCGTAGGCTAAGTCTAGCTGTTCCTTTTCTGGCCAAGGGGTCGGGAGACTCTTTAAGATCATTCTCAAACATGTGAGGTAGTGCGTGATCGGTTCCATAGGCGCTTGGGTACGTCTTCGCGCTTCGTCTCGCACCCTGATCTCGTAATTAACCTCACCGAACTGATTTTGGAACGCGGTGGTAAAATCGGACCAGGTGTGCCACTCGTGGTACGTCAGGCGGTGCCATTGTAATGCAATCCCTGTCAGCAAGGAAGGGAGAGCGCCGAGGATGTCTTGATCGCTCAAGCGGCTTCCTCTACGGCTTTCCACTATGCGCCTGAGAAATTCGTCTGCGCTAACGTTACCCTCGCCTGAGAACGCAATTTTCCATCTCTGGACTACTTCGTTTGGGTCCCGGACTCGGTCAAAAGGAGGATTTGGGGACCTCGGGGTGTTTCGGGGTAGTGTAATCGTCGGTTGGGGGATACTTTCTGGGGTTCGTGTCACTGTGTGATGCGGGTTGCTCTCTGGGATTGGGGTTGGAAGGGGTATACTCTCTGGGACTAGGGTTTGGTGGGGGATACTCTCTGGGATTAGGGTTTGGTGGGGAATACTCTCTGGGATCAGGGTTCGGTGGGGAATACTCTCGGGGAGAAAGGGGAAGGTCTCGACGATTCTCACTTGCTCTGAGTTTCTCTGGGAGGTGCGGAGGGGTTGAGGGGTAGGATACTGGACAAGCGGGGGTGTAGAGTGTGTCTGGGTTACTCGGTGGATGGGAACAAAGGCACTTTGCCTCTGGGGTGGTTCTTCTACGCGAAGCTCTCTGGGTTGCTCGGATATACTAAAGGGACAAAAATGCGGGATCTCCGTAGTTCTAGGATAAGGAGGGTTCCCGGGGGTACTCAAAGGATGACCTGTTAACTCTGGAAGAGGCTCGGCGATACCGGCTTCGCCTCTAAATAGTTCCTCGCGAAATCGAACGCGCGAGCGACCTGTAGTCAGCATACGACCGGTTGATTGATAACTCGGGGGTGGTGCGGCTCGATGACCTAAAGGTGTACTATTGCTAGTAGATGGGCCTGGAACCGAACCTTGAGGAGGTGTCGTAATCATCCGACGCGGTGAGGGAACAGGGGGAGTCGGTACTGGAGTCTGGGGTGTCAGTCTTCGGGGAGAGGGGGTTGGAGGCTCTCGGCTCGTTGATGCGAGCGGTGGAGGTGCGCTAGGACGCGGAATAGTCGAAACGCTAGGTAACGTCGTGGCACTATGTCGCGACCGGGTAGGACCGGTTGGAAGCTCGTCTTCCTCGGGTACCCATGTGGCGTTACGATTCTGAGATCGCTCATGATATCTCAGTAGTCTCCACCGGGCTTCTTCCGCTGAACCTTCCGGGTTCAGGTGATATCGAAGAAGAAGGGTTCGCAATGCTTCATCTGTTAATTCACAAATCCACCCTATCATAGCGCTAAAGTCGTCGGAACGAATTCCTATGCGCGGAAATATTACTTGACCGGGGGTTGTGGCTCTCGTATCTCTCGTATCAGGGGGTTCTCGCGAAGCTGACATCGGAACTTGGGGTTGGGACCAGTTCGGAAGGAACCAGACCATAAGTAGGGGGTATTACTCGCTCTTAGTCGTGATAATGTCAATGCTAATCAAAAATCAAAGAAAACAAACACAAAATAGGGGTGAGTTCGGCCTTTACCCGAAGTGTTTTTATTTCAGGCCCCACGTTGGGCGCCAAATTTGTAACAGCGATTCCCGCAGGCTCGGGTAGTTACCCACGGGAACTACGTTCTATTAACAAATAAGGTACCAACGCTTCCACCTCCTCCGACTAGCAGCGACGATGTTGTTGGGCGCCAGACTTCGGAGAGAAGTCCTCTCTCTCTCTCTCGCTCTCGCTCCGGCTAGCTATCGGTAGAGGGATGATTCGTGAGGGCGGTGAAATAAAAACACTTGAAACACGACAGTTATTTGGAAAGATTATTTATTATTTAAAAAGAAAAAAAGAAAAAGATAACATTAATTTGTCCAGCCTGTTATCTGGCTTCGGCCTTTGTCACCGCTACTTTGTGTTTTAAACTTAATTATAAAAGAAGGAAAATTATTCTAAAAGAAATAAATTAAATGACTCTAAATATAATATCTCAAATGATTCTACGTTAAATTACTTAATTATAAAAGCTGAAAAGAAAACAAATGCAATTGACGGTTATCACAGACTCGGTAGGGTTAACCTTCCTCGCTGCAACCAGCTGGAGGTTCGGCTGTCAGTGATTTCGAAGCCGATGCTTCTAATCTCGACTGACAGCTGATCGCTCAACAGCTGGGAGGGGAAGGGTATCGGTACTTTGTGGCTCGGTACTCTGCCACGAGGCTGCTCTGACACGCAGCAGACGATCTGCGACGCGTGACGTCAGAGGCCTCGAGCAATATGGCCGCTTACTCGGCTCGAGCGACGGCTGCGCCGCGGCGACTCAATTCGCACGCGACTGCGCAGGCTCGGCAGCCGAGGAGAACAACAGCCGATTCAAATCAGCCGGTTCTCAACGACCATGCGGTACTCTGCGAGACTCGGAATCAGAACGGCACTGGGAACGAAGAGCGTTACCTTACTAATACTCGAGACTCTAGGAATTTTCCGGGACTCTAGGGGAGGAGTTTATTCGGATTGATCCTACCTGATCTGACGCGTTTCCTCGGCCTCGTGTCTGACTCGTAGTCCGGGGATAGGCAAGGGTCGTGTAGGTCCAAATCGGCAGTAATCAAGTCCAAAAATCCAATCAAATAATCCAAGAAAATAGCAGGGGTCACAATAAACTAACAGCACTCTTAACAACACTCTAAACACTCCAAAAACTCTATGAAAAACTGCAAAAACTCTCTCTCGACACACTGTAATGATGGCACGCTTTCACGGCTAGACAATGAGTGGCTCTTCGTTTCCGGTATGCTAATTCGTTACCCTCGCCGTTTGTCCTGTGAGCGCTGGCCGTAATCGATAGACCAATCCGGTGATCTACGATCGATGGCCGCGCTAGGACAAAGGCGCCAGATATTTAAATTAGCTATCCTGACTCGGTACTCTCAGGGGTTACATACGCTCGTTTAGGCTGGTACGGAGGAGGTCCAAACGTTTGCCACGTTACAGCTCATACACAGAACATACGTCCTTACGCATCTGGGAACATGACATAGAAGGGATAAATCTACACAAAAGTTGTATAGAGTGGCGTGAGTACGATAGTCACGACGTAGTCGGCGCTAGTATCGCAGACAAAAATCGTCTGCAACACTAGCAGACGCGTGTTGTCATTTCATCCTTTTAAATCCAAATGAAGGAAATAAAACAAAAAAAGTACGAGCAATGCTTAATGAAAACTAGTGAATACCCACTAAAAGCCCCCCGAGTGTGAAAACCTCACGCGAAGTACATTAATGTGATAGTCACCAACAAAAATATTTCGATAGGTTAATCTTAAATCCTACGATCTCGACATTTTTTTTGAGGTTATGCGAATCAACTGACGTGTAAAATTCATGGTGATATAATAAAATAACAATTGTGAACGGATAATTTTACGATTAGGTTTGGTTTATTTTCATTTATGACTTCAATTATCGGGTAAAACGGGTTTTGCTAGTTACCGCCTGAGGAAGTTTGACGATAGAAAATCAAGAGAAAATGTTGAAGTTGAAAAATATGAGGATAGCATCATTTGATATAAGGAACGGCAAGGAGCCAGACCAATAAAGCCAAGTTCAAGCATTGGATTGCAACAAGTTCCACTTCAAGCTCTATGTTAAGCTCATCTCCGAAGGCCCGTCTGCTCAGACTCAAATTGTGAGTCAACGTTATATACGTAGGATCCGAACGAGTTTTATGATCTATATCTGTATCATCTAGTCAAAACGAGACTGTAAGTCGACGTTGTATATTGGACTCTGATAGGCTTCATTCTACATTTGATGTCAACGTAGCCCATCGACCTTCGGTGAAGATAATTTCTTAATCCATGTTTTACAAACAGCTTAGATTCTATGAGATTGAAGTTTGTAACGTTAACGCAACAAACTGATGGGACAAAATTCCTACTTTCATGACTTAAATAGTTGAAAAATAGCAAAATTCGTGCATCATTTCCCGGTTCAAGTAAAAACACCCCTTATACCGCGTCTATCTAGCAGCTCTAATAACACTTGAGTCAAGAAAAAGTAAATTTTTCTGAAATTCTGTTACGGTAACGTTATGTACTTCACCTTTATTAGATTCTCCGTTCTCAAAGTCTGTATAAATATCTATGATTACATGTCAATTAATAGTACAAACTATAAATTCATGAGTTAATGTCAAATTTCAATACATAAATTTGTTAGATTTTGGTATGCAACCTGTGTCCGTATGTTCAACTCTTTTAAGTTTTTTCCAAACTAGATCAGTGCTATCATGACAAATAGAATGAAAATACTTATCGTTAAAGAAATAATCGATCGACTCCCTCTTCCTCAGATGATATGGATTCTCATGTATATTTATTCATTTATTGTTCAATTTTGTAGCGGGTCGCCGTATAAGAAGAGAGGATGATGAGAGAAAACGTTAGGGTTGCAAGATATCGGGATAGTATGATTTGATACAAGAAACGGTAAGAGTCAAACGAAGAGGGCAGAATGCAAGTGTTTGACTTCACAAACTTTCATTTAGGCTCTACGCTAGTCTTGCATCAATAGGCTCAATTCTATATTTTGACTACATGCTCGCAAGAGCGGTAAGTCGAAAAAAGGAAGAAGAGGAAGAAGCTCAATTCCATATAGTTTGATACCTTCTGTTTAGACCCGAATTTGAAGTTGACGTTATGGGTAAGACTTCGACGAGCTTCGTCTAGTCAAAACCAGACCGTAAGCCAACATTGTGCATTAGTCTGCGACCAGCTCTATTTTATTCTCTATAATATATCACTCTACGTCACCATTGTACATTGAACTTTAGTAAATTTTATATTTTACACGTTTGACGTGCGTTTGACAAATATAGAAATACTTAGGTGTTTCAAGTTCTGAATAATTACAAAACATTCATAGAATAATATCATTTTTCGTTCCCTGAAGTACCCATAGTTACGGATATTAATTTTTCATACTTCCTTTTCCTACTTATATCTGCATCTCGCAATGTTCTTCTCTTGTGAGTGAAGGCATGCATAATTCGCTTAAAAATAATAAATAAAATCTAAATAAATCTAAATAAGGAACAGAAACTATGAGGAGAAAGCACCAATATCACGAGTCCCTCCGACGGACTCTTTATTTCTTTTTCTTGTGTATTTCTGACTAACTTGACAACAGAGTCCTATCCCAGAACCCAACGAACTACTAATCTATCTAGTCTTCTTTCTCAATTTATTTCACAGTTATTGGAGCAACGTTTATTACTAAGCGAGGTTGTAACGAGTCTTGTAATATAATTCAATAAATAAAATGTAAAAAATGTGGGAAACATTGAAAATAAAAATGATGATCTATATAACACGTATATCTTTATTGACATTTTTTGTTATAAACAACCCCCACCATGATGGCGGTAAGGGTAACTGAGAAAGGTTATATATTAATGGGCGTCTCCATCCTTCTTCTTCTTGTTACCCTTACCGCCACCATGGTAAGGGTTGGCAAGGTCATATAGGAGATCTACCAGGTTGTGGCGCCTCCTGCGGCGTGCACGCCACTGTTGCCCGGCGCGTTGGTGCCGCCGGGCAACATTTTCTTCTGGAAAATTGAAAAATTACATCAATCATATAAAGAGTTTTGTAGCAAAATCAAGTGAAGCAACTCCCGGAACTCAATTAGCTTACATGAATCATAGTTCAGAACAATGATCGTTATACTAGTTACCTCGAGTCAACTGTAGGACTCCAAGCTTTTCTCGACTTATATGACTCAATGATATCAGAAAATTTAGTTAGTGAGGTAACAATAATTGTCAAATTGGTATTGTCAAAATGATAATAATACAAAAGTGCTTTGGTAAAATAATTTAAGATTAAGATGAGTTATATATCATCATACAATTGAACATGAAAATAAAACGGTCGTGACTGTGCATAATGATTAAATGAAAATAGATAACGTTGTCAACTATACCTGCAGCCGCTGCGGCCCCTTGGGCCCCTCCGGCCTCCCCGGCCCCTTGGGCCCCTCCGGCCCCTTGGGCCCCTCCGGCCTCTGCGGCCCCTTGGGCCCCTCCGGCCCCTTGGGCCCCTCCGGCCTCTGCGGCCCCTTGGGCCCCTCCGGCCTCTGCAGCCCCTTGGGCCTCTCCGGCGCCTTGGCCCTCTCTGGCCCCTCCAGCCGCTTCGGCCCCGGTCGCCCCAGCGGGGGCTTGTCGGGCCCCATTGCCCGCAACGTTTGAATTTGCTATAAATGAAAGCATATAATCATAGTGTTGAACTGTATACCAATTGTTTGTAATTCAAAGCATTGGATGGTTCGACTAATAAATCTCAAATCTCAAATGGTAACTAGTTCGTTCCAATATAACTTGCCATCATTCATGCATACTTTCTTTCGTCACATATTGATGTACATACATGGGGGACTCTATCGAACCTTCCACTTTGAGTATATAATTAATTAATGATTCAAGTCGAATTATTGAGAAGTGTATGGGAGTATATGAGATCCTCCATTATGGGATCAGAACACGATATTTTTTCACAGTAACATGACAGATTTGTGTATATAGGGTGGAAGTGAATGTTGGTAGCTATTTCGACGGATGATTCTGCGGATCGAGATCGGCGAAGATGCTTCCGCAGAAATTATTGGAACCTTGTTCGAAACCAGGGTCAAATTTTTTATCCAGAGGAAGATTCGTCAAAAAGGGATCAGGGGTCGAAAATGAACCCATCAGCATTAAACAAAATAATGAATCTGAAAACAATATAGAAAAGAGGATTGATCTGCGACCTATGGATCCTTTCAGACTTTTGTTAACCTTGATGAGTAGGACGTTTTCAAAAGACGAAAATTTTTAACTGTAATTTACGGGACCACGTTTGAAGGTGATTTTCGCCGAATGCGAAGAATCACCTGGCAAGGCGGCAGCACAGAAGCCAGTCACACTGCATAATACAATTCTTCACACTTACGGACAGGATTCACGCGGTCGCCGGCCCGCCAGTTCACCGCTGGCAGCTCTGGGAACTCCATCTCATAATCGCTCAACTGTTCAACGAATATAAAATAAATGCATGAAATTAATCGAATTCTAGCAGAATTAATAATATCCTGTGCTAATAATATAAACTTACGCTATCGTTGGGTGTTCGAGGTCTACCCTCGTGAGAAGCCATGGTTGCAATGACGAACGATTCTCTGGGATTCCCAACCTAGCCAAAACCATAGACAAACTGCAGTATTCAAAGATAAGAGCTCTACCAGGATGCACTGAGTACAGTTTTCATAGTAGTCCAGTCGCTGATTGGTTGGAAACTAGAGTCTGAACTCAGTTGCATTGATAAAGTGCACTGAAATCGCTCTATCTTTTGAACTTCCTGCTATGATACTAGTCTATGGTATTCTAGTCTATGGTATTGGCTACGTTGGGAATCCCAGAGAATCGTTCGTCATTGCAATCATGGCTTCGAACGCACGCACATCAAACTCGCCTGTCGATAGCGTAAGTTTACATTATTAATATTATTAACATAGGATATCATTAATTCTGCTAGAATCGATTAGAATTCGATATATTTCATGTATGTATTTTATCTTCGTTAAACAGTTGCTCGACTTTGACATCGAACTCACAGAAGATTCAGACATGGACGTGGACGACCGAGTGAATCCTGTCCGTAAGTGTGAAGAATTGTATTATGCAGGTTGTGACTGGCTTCTGTGCTGCCGCCTTGCCAGGTGATTCTTCGCATTCGGCGAAAATCACCTTTAAACGTGGTCCCGTAAATTATAGTTGAAAATTTTCGTCTTTTGAAAACGTCCTATTCATGAAGGTCAAAAGTCTCAAAGGATCCATAGGTCGCAGATCAATCCTCTTTTCTATATTGTTTTCAGATTCATTATTTTTTTTCATGCTGATGGGTTCATTTTCGACCCCTGATCCCTCTTTGACGAATCTTCCTCTGGATAAAAAATTTGACCCTCGTTTCGAACAAGGTTCCAATAATTTCTGCGGAGGCATCTTCGCCGATCTCGATCCGCAGAATCATCCGTCGAAATAGCTACCAACATTCACTTCCACCCTATATACACAAATCTGTCATGTTACTGTGAAAAAATATCGTGTTCTGATCCCATAATGGAGGATCTCATATACTCCCATACACTTCTCAATAATTCGACTTGAATCATTAATTAATTATATACTCAAAGTGGAAGGTTCGATAGAGTCCCCCATGTATGTACATCAATATGTGACGAAAGAAAGTATGCATGAATGATGGCAAGTTATATTGGAACGAACTAGTTACCATTTGAGATTTGAGATTTATTAGTCGAACCATCCAATGCTTTGAATTACAAACAATTGGTATACAGTTCAACACTATGATTATATGCTTTCATTTATAGCAAATTCAAACGTTGCGGGCAATGGGGCCCGACAAGCCCCCAATGGGGCGACCGGGGCCGAAGCGGCTGGAGGGGCCAGGGGGGCCGCAGCAGCTGGAGGGGCCGGAGAGGCCCAAGGGGCCGCGGAGGCTGGAGGGGCCGCAGAGGCCGGAGGGGCCCAAGGGGCTGGGGAGGCCGGAGGGGCCCAAGGGGCCGCAGCGGCTGCAGGTATAGTTGACAACGTTATCTATTTTCATTTAATCATTATGCACAGTCACGACCGTTTTATTTTCATGTTCAATTGTATGATGATATATAACTCATCTTAATCTTAAATTATTTTACCAAAGCACTTTTGTATTATTATCATTTTGACAATACCAATTTGACAATTATTGTTACCTCACTAAATTTTCTGATATTGAGTCATATAAGTCGAGAAAAGCTTGGAGTCCTACAGTTGACTCGAGGTAACTAGTATAACGATCATTGTTCTGAACTATGATTCATGTAAGCTAATTGAGTTCCGGGAGTTGCTTCACTTGATTTTGCTACAAAACTCTTTATATGATTGATGTAATTTTTCAATTTTCCAGAAGAAAATGTTGCCCGGCGGCACCAACGCGCCGGGCAACAGTGGCGTGCACGCCGCAGGAGGCGCCACAACCTGGTAGATCTCCTATATGACCTTGCCAACCCTTACCATGGTGGCGGTAAGGGTAACAAGAAGAAGAAGGATGGAGACGCCCATTAATATATAACCTTTCTCAGTTACCCTTACCGCCATCATGGTGGGGGTTGTTTATAACAAAAAATGTCAATAAAGATATACGTGTTATATAGATCATCATTTTTATTTTCAATGTTTCCCACATTTTTTACATTTTATTTATTGAATTATATTACAAGACTCGTTACAACCTCGCTTAGTAATAAACGTTGCTCCAATAACTGTGAAATAAATTGAGAAAGAAGACTAGATAGATTAGTAGTTCGTTGGGTTCTGGGATAGGACTCTGTTGTCAAGTTAGTCAGAAATACACAAGAAAAAGAAATAAAGAGTCCGTCGGAGGGACTCGTGATATTGGTGCTTTCTCCTCATAGTTTCTGTTCCTTATTTAGATTTATTTAGATTTTATTTATTATTTTTAAGCGAATTATGCATGCCTTCACTCACAAGAGAAGAACATTGCGAGATGCAGATATAAGTAGGAAAAGGAAGTATGAAAAATTAATATCCGTAACTATGGGTACTTCAGGGAACGAAAAATGATATTATTCTATGAATGAGAATCTTCATCATTTGAGAAGGAGGGAATCGATCGATCATTTCTCGACCAGTGAAGAAGTAATTTTTTTGATGTTAGTGTCAGTTCTAATATTTCTGGCCATTATCATTCTAACTATTTATCATTATAGCTCAAAACCTAAATTTGAAAACGGATTCAAGTACTTATGGCTAGATTTATTACGCATTACTCATCTTAGTTATTAATGAAAATAATAGTGGATGATTTAAACATTGCGCATTATTATTTAAAAAGGAATCAAGAATGAAAAAAGACCGTAAGTAGAATGCATAGCCATAGATATGTTATTATATATACCCGGCGAGGTTGATTCTGGCCCGGAAGTGATCGGGTTAGCGTGTTAAATCATATACCAAGCAGTCACTTCCGGGCCAGAATCAACCTCGCCATGTGTAGATATAAGATCTGCAGTAAAGGCACGGGCACGTTCAAGCTGGATCGTAGTCGCAAACGCAAAGCAGTGATCTGACGCTCCTGATTGGTTGTTGAGAAAATTTGTTCAAAGCTAAGCCAATTGAGAGATGAAATCTAGAAACTGTTAATGTTCTGCTGTAATGCTGGTACAGAATATTCCGACTGCTTGACATAATTCGGCCCCATCTCTAAAATCATCGGCGTGTAAACTGGTTGAGTTAGGCCTCAGGAGATAGAAGAAGAATAAAAAGAAGAAGAAGAAGAAGAAGAAACGTATGAATTGGCGTGTCAAGCTGAGGGAAATATTTATTAGGTTCGACGGTTTGATTATCATTCAGGTAAGTAGGCAGGTTAGGTTATTTAGGTTAGATAATAGTAACAAACCAAATCAGCTTCTTCCAACCCAAAAAAAGCAGCTTTGCGCTAAATACAGATCGGCAGCTTTGCGCCTGAAACAAACCGGCAGCTTTGCGCCTGAAACAGATCGGCAGCTTTGCGCCTAAAACAGATCGGCAACTTTGCGCCTGAAACAAATCGGCAGCTTTGAGCCAAATATGGAGAAGCTAAATACAAACCCTTTACCAGATACATTTGTGAAGATTATTGAATCTGGTGATTGGTTAGGGGATGAGCATATGTATCACTTTGCCCAACTTGTCAACCGTACCTCAAACTACGCACTTCAAGAGTCGTGGAAAAGATATTTGCCAGATACAATCGTACCTGTTTCACCGACCGTCAAGGATATTCAAATATTGCATAGCGGTGGTGAGAAAAATGGCGGCGAGTGTAACGCTTGTAAGAAAAAAGCCGATGAGCACTGGGTGTGCGCCTATTTCGATACGAAGTCGATCTACATATACGACTCGTTGAATTCGAAAGTACTCCGCGAAGAACATGAAATATATTTGAAACGTTTATTTCCATTTTACAAAGTGGACAAAAATACAGTACAGTTTCCAACAGTTCAGCGTCAGCCCGACTCATCCGAGTGTGGAGTATTCGCAATCGCATGTGCAATTTCACTCATGAACGGGCAACAGCCGGACGAAATTATCTACGATGTTAAGCTAATGCGACAACATCTTTTACAGATATTCAAAAATAATGAGATACGAGACTTTCCATGTATTACTAGAATGCGAGTATCTGATACAAAACAAAATATTGCTATCAATAATCACGAATCGCTTCGCAATAGCACTAAGCAAAAACATTTGCAACAAACTGTAGGGAGATCATTGGCTGCAATGGTTCAAAAACCAAAAAGAGTTAATGTTAATAATGATAGGGAATCACGGAGGCGAGAAAGGCGTAATGCCCCTCCAACTTTTGACGTGAAATTTAAACATATAATTACATCAGGCGCGTGGTTGACCGATCTTCATATGACTCAATTTGCGTACCTCTTAAGAAGCTGTACAGAATATTCACCACGTGAAACCTGGCGGGTACAAATGCCAAGTACCATCCAGCCAGTTTCTCCCACTCACAAGCATATCCAAATACTACACAGCAGTGAACTGCACTGGGTATGCGCATATTATGATACCAAATCGATATTCATATATGATTCATTCAATTCCAAAAGGCTACATCGAACGCACGAGACATTTTTGAGGAAATTATTTCCTTTCTATCAGTTTGACAGTAAACGCATAAAGTTCCCAACGGTTCAAAACCAACCCAACGGCTCGGATTGTGGGGTGTTTGCTATCGCATTTGCAATCTCGCTCGTTAATGGTAACAGTCCGGCTAAAATAACATACGACGTGTCTCTTATGCGTACACATTTATTGAAATTGTTCGAAAACAACGTCCTCGAAGAATTTCCGCACGCTCGTAAAACGCAGCGCACGGTTAGAAAAAGGAATACTCCTACTCGTAAACGTAAAGTATTGTCGGAAAACGTTCAAACTTCAAACTCGCAGCAAATGGAACAGGAGAACTCATGCCCCGTTGGGGCTAAAAAACAACGAGCTGAACTTATTGCGCACACCGAACAAGAGGAAGCTTTGCATCTGAAATTAGAATCAGAAACAAATGTTGCAACCTACCCGAAACCGCTGATCTGCAGCGAGCACATTCAGGCGGATGCAACAACTGAATGTGATCAAGAGTTTAATGAAAAACAACAACTTCTAATGCCAAATATAGATCCAGAATCTATGCACCATGTTAGATTAGATATCATTAATCGCGGACAGGTACACCAAGATACGACAAAAACATCTATGGTGGATGCCATTAAAAACAGAGACAAATATACGTACAATAATTCTCGTGCCGGAAAGTCTGAGCACTGTAGTGTCGCTACGAAACGGAGTATTATAAACCATCAGAACTACCTTTCGAACGCTGAGAGGCTGCGAGGTCGAGCTCGCGAACTCTATTATTCAAAAGTTGAAAAGCAGCGAGAGAAAAGGCGCAGTCGTTATCACTTGAATGCCGAATCGCAGAAAATCAAGGATCGCGAACATTATAATTTGAACCCTGAGAAAAAGCGAAATACAGCGCGCACATATTATAGATTTGAATGCTGAGAAGCAGCGATCTATTAAGCGTACTATTTATTCTTCAAATCGTGACGATGTATATGATCAGAAACGTGCGCGATACAGTAGACTCAATATGAAAAACGTGTTAGCAAAGCTCAAGAAGAGTACAGCTTCTAAGATTGTTGCTAAATATCATCGTATTCAAAATGCGAATATCATAACGTTAATACAGTCCAAGGAAAAATATATAGCAAAGATTGCGCCAAAGGTTGACGAGTTGACCGAAAGTGATAGAAGAATAAAAGCCGAATCGATCATTAAATGGTGCATTCGTGATAGAGACTTGATAGTAAAATCGATTAAGAAAACTTTACAAGTTGTGAATAAAAGAGCAGACATATATTTAACTAAGGTTGACAAATGCTCCAGTAATAAAATCGAAGATAAATTGAGCGTTCTCTGTGGTTCATCAAGGCACATCGCCTCAGCTGAATCGTTTTACGCGGAAGCTGGGTATGAGCTTGTTCAGTTTCATGAACCAATTGCAATTAATACAACAGGGCAAGCTGCCAACATTCTGCCATTGTTTAACAAAGAACAAAACAAAAGTGTAAAGGGCAAATGCAAGAGTTGGCCTTGCAACAGAATGTGTAAGACAAAAGATGTTGCATTACTCGCGAAATACGTAGAGTTTCTTCGGATTATATCCACGTGCACGTTGAAAAATATACATAAGTTTCTAGACAAGTTGGAGTGTACAGCTAGACACGCGAATGGTAAGCTAGGCCATTCGCAACTTTGTTATATGGATGATGCCACCTGCAAATCAATTTTCTTGCCTGTGCAAATGTTATCCGCACATTTTCCATCAGTTCGGTATACGCAGAGGCTAGTATACAAATTGATGAATGGTTACGCGAAAATTTCCGTCATCGACAAGGCACTAAACGACGGTGATCTCGAGAAACTGAATGAAATTTCACAACGTGCGCAGCTAAATGCTAATAGCGTCGCTAATAATATCACGAATGATATTGATTTGGTTGAAGAAGAAATCAGACAGAAGTATAAAAATGCATTCACTGCTTTGACAAAACGTTCTATAGACATTCCCCGTTTAGTCTGCGTATCCTGTGAAAAACTTTGTTTCAAAAAAGAAGTCACAAGCGTGGACAAATTCAGAAAACCCATAACAACCAAAATTTGGACAGATTTGATGGAACATGTGGAATGTAAAGATGATGATTGCGAATATGTTTGCAACTATTGCCTTCCTAAACTTAGACAAAATACCATGCCACCTAAGTGCATAATGAATAAACTTATTACCGAATCAGTACCGGAAATTATACAATCGTTGAATGATTATGAACGAATATTGATACAAAGAGCTAAAGCATTCCAAACCGTTCAAAGAATGAATACCGTAGCCAACAAGAAACTACCGCACAGAGAGATGGTACAAAAAGTAAAAGGCAGGACATTTCATTTGCCCCTACCTATGGAGGAAACTTTGAAGAAAATCTGTCCCCCTGCAGATCCAATTAATCTCGATCACGAGCTATACATATTAGTTCGCCGAATCCCAACAAAATCTAAGTTGGTGTGGGAACAATTGGTAGACATAAATAAAGTATGGGAGGTATTAATATGGCTCAGGAAGCACAACCCTCAATATTCTGAAATTCAGTTGCCAGCAACGGCTGACGCCTTGCTAGCTGATATAGAAGACATTGAATTCCAATTAGTGGATGAAGATAACGATGAGAATGGCAATTTGAAGGAAGGCGAAAGTTTTGATAGAATAGATTCCGCAAGTGAAATCGGAAACAATGAAGTTGAAAAGCGTGAATACCAGGATAATACAGTGGACGCAAAGAAGGGCGCTTTATTGACTCAAGTGTCTCAATCGGATGAAATTTACGAACAATTTACTATACATCCGATGTATGAAAAGAGGCCTAATGAAACTATCACAGATCTTTATCAAATGTTGAAAATCCAAGACGTGCCGTTAGATAATCGTCATAAAAGTCTGGATTTGCTATGTTTCCCGCATCTGTATCCATATGGTTGCAATGGACAGCACGAGGATAGATCAACGCGTCTGACGCAAGCCGAATTTATCAAATCAAGACTCATGTCAAAGCATTCGCAATACCGGCTGGATCAGCAATACTTGTTCTATCTATTGAATGACGCCAATATTCGGCAATTGAATAGTGGGATATATTATAAACTTAATATCACTAATCCAAGCGAACGATTTACCGCAGCGAGTCATCTAGAAAAACTTTCCAGGGAAGAATTGGAAGGGAATTTGAATGCAATATTTTCGAGGCTGCGCAACACGGCGCAATATTGGAGTCGGCCCAGAAATGATGTATCTTGCATGACACATCATTACGGTCCGGCAACATGGTTTCTCACCCTAAGTCCAAGCGAATGGTTATGGTCAGACATGACGGAATACCTTCGCGAAGTCGGTGGCCCTGCTGCCGCTAAGATGTCTCCGAGTCAATTGATTGCGACGGATCCAGTGTCTGCATCTCGATTCATTGAAAACAAGTTTCGTGCTATGCTCGATTTCATAACATGCTCTCCCGATAACCCTATCGGAGAGGTGACCCATTATTTTTAGAGGCGCGAATACCAAGGCAGGGGAATGCAGCATTTCCACCTATTAATCTGGATCAAAGATGCTCCGGTTATAGGAAAATCTTCGAACGAAGAAATAGCGAGTTTTATTCTGAAATATGTAACTTGCAGAATGCCACCGAAACATGCTTCACCTGACTTGTATCGTCGCGTGAATACTCATCAACGGCACAAACACAATTCCTATTGCTTGCGAAGTAAGCGAAAAAAAGACGGCGGTTTATCCAGAGCATGTCGATTCGGGTTTCCTCGTCCCGTAACGAGTAACATTGTTATCAGGGACGTGGCTGTTTCAATAGCTGGCAGGCGGAAGCTTAAGTCCAGAAGTAGGCTGTATGATCTCCCTCGAAATCAGAATGAGGTGGATATCAATGACTACAACCCAGCAATTCTTCATGCTTGGGAAGGCAATATGGACATACAGTTCATTGGCGAGCTCAGCGCTATACTCATGTGGTATGTCACTAAGTACCTGTCAAAATGTGAGAAAAGCAACATGAACGAAGACATGGCGGCACTGATTGGTTCGGCAAAATCGCTCTATAGTCGTCTGTGGAGTTTTGCTCAACGTACGTTAAGTCATAGAGAATGTGGAGCGCTCGAGGCTGCTGATACGCTATTAGGAATTCCGTTGCACGGCACGGATCCACAAACAACTATTAAATGGATAGATGTGAATATAATAAGAAACAGAAAAGTCAAAACTCGTCAAGAAATTGAAGCCCTCGATGCGGATTCTACTGATATATTCTGTGATTCAGTAGTTGATACGCATTATCCAGCTCGACCAGAGGAATTGGAATCAACTAACTTGTACGACTTCGTAAAATGGTACGAAGTTACCAAAGTTGAACCTAAGGCAAAAGATATTGAATATCACAAGATCGGAAAATCATTGTACCTGAAAAGAAGGAAACGTGGTTGTTTGATTAATCATTATAAAAATAATGTGAATAATCAGCCTGAACGATATTACTTTGCGCTACTGTTACTCTTCAAACCTTGGAGAGATACAAATGAGCTGCGGAATGGATGTGATACGTACGCAGAAGCATTCCAATCAGTCCAAACGGAGCTCGAAGATGCGTTACAGTATCACGAACGCATTGCGGAAATACAGAAAGGTTTTGAGCATATCAAGGAGGTAATCGAAAAACGTATGACAGAAGGAGCTCAATCCCAACAAAGCGACACTTCGGATGCGGTACCTTTAGGTTGTGCGCCAATCGAAGCAGAAGGTGCGATGAAAGAATTTCACGCACGCGTCCAGAAGGTCGACACGGTGAACGGTTCGCAAATGATTGCGGATTTGAATCCTGATCAAAAACGGGTATTTGATACAACCACGGCTGCCGTGAGTTCGAACGATAGAATTCTACGACATTACGTCAGTGGAGAGGGTGGAACTGGTAAGAGTCATCTTATCGCAGCGCTCGTATGGTGGATCAAGCAACATGCTGGTAAAGATACCGCCGTAACAGCACCGACTGGAATAGCAGCATTCAATGTCAACGGTTTGACTATTCATAGGCTGTTTCAACTGCCTGTCGAGCACGGGGGCACTCCTAAATATAAGCAACTCTCTGATGCAGCTTTGAAAGTCATTAGAGAACAGCTTAGAAATGTCGCGCTCATTATCATTGACGAGGTCTCAATGATTTCTAATGTAACACTCATGTACATACATCTCCGATTGAGTGAAATATTTGATACCACCGATTGCGATGACGGTTGGTTCGGTAAAAAACATATTCTCCTGTTCGGCGACTTGTTGCAACTCCCACCTGTTCGAGAAGAACCTGCGTTCACTCAGCTATCAAGTGCAGTTTTGAATAAACTTCTGGGTGCAATGGGAAGTATTAATCTGTGGAGTAAGTTATTCAGTTACGATGAATTAACGATTAACATGCGGCAAAAAAACGATGAGTCCTATCGCGAGATACTATCAAGAATACGTCTAGGAATTGTTATCGATTCAGACACAGAAATCCTAGCATCGAGGATAATCCGTTTCACAAACTTCACAACTTCAACCTTCAGTGAAAGGGTACGTGAACTATGTGAATACATAAATAACTTACCGAACGACGCAGTTTGTCTGCTTCCCACGTGTCGGATGTGTGATGTTCTCAATGAAGCTATGTTGGCCGAGATACGAAGCGAAGAAATAGAACTGATAGCCCACGATACAGTTGACTGCCCCCCATATGTCAAAAAGAAAGTGCATAAAATTTTGGATATGGCAGACGAAGATTGTTCTCGAACTGCGGGTCTTGCCAAATTAATTACTATAAAAATTGGTGCAAAAGTAATGATCAGACGAAATATCGATGTTACTTTAGGTCTTGTGAATGGTACGATTGGTAAAATTACGTCGGTATCACGAGCTATTGATACGAAGGATGTTGAAGCAATACGAGTTGTCTTAGCGACAGGTGTCGAACACGTTATAGAGCGCGTAGACGTAAAGTTTGAGGCAATGGAAGGGGCTTTTGTTATTCGAAGACAGTTTCCAATTTGCCTCAGTTATGGAATTACAATCCATAAAAGCCAAGGTCTCAGTTTGAAGAATGCCGTGATCGATGCGGGTAATTCTATATTTTCTAGCGGACAAGTGTACGTTGCCCTCTCGCGGGTAACTTCCTTAGAAGGACTCCACTTGATCAATTACGATCCGCATGCAGTACTAGCAGATGATTCCGCTATTCTGGACTACAATAGGTTGAGAAAGCAATATCGACCGGACCTTATGGCGATGACCGTTTCAAAAAAACGGGCGAGAAAAGTTAAAGACCGCAAATGGTCTTTACCGATAAATTTATCGACATGCCAGGAACCAATCGAGGAAAAACCATCCAGCGACACGTGGCGAGTGAAAGGTTTTCAGAATACAGATGGTGTTTCTTGTTATGCTAACGCTACGATACAGTGTCTTTTTCACAGTAGACCTATTAGAAACTGTTGGCTGAATCAACAAAATGACGACGTCATGAAAATCTTGATCGATAATTATGTCAATTTACAATCACCAGGTGATGTTTTTCATGCGAGGAGACTTGCCGGTGAAGAGTTCACTTTAAACGTTCAGCAGGATGCGCCCGAATTTTTAACCAGTCTCATTTGGAAATACGATGACTTGAGAAATATCGTAAAACACGAGCTAACCTCTACAAGGCGATGCAAGGATTGTGGTTTCACGAGCAAGACAATCGAAGCTGGTTACATTCTGTTACTTGCTTTGGCCCCAGGCAAGAAAAAGACTCACAGTCTAACAGAGATTATCAATCACAATTTTTCGTGTTGGAAGAACGTCGAAGATTCGTCCTGTCAAAATTGTGGGTCAAAAAATATACTCATCAAAACCGATGTATCATCGGCAAGCAGCTGTCTTATTTTACAGCTCAGATTGACTTCCGTACAGGATGGGCATATTACGAAGATAACGGATTACGGTATCAAAGCAGTTCCTACCGATAAACCCGTCTTTTGCGCGAAAAAATATAAAGTCAATAGCGCTGTATTCCATCATGGTCAGAATATTGAAAAAGGACATTACACTTGCATGCTACGAGATGGAACTTTTGTTCGGCAACATGTCGATGATTATAAAATTAGGAAGCAGACATGGATAAAAAATGCAAAGGATGCATACATGTTCTTTTTGCAGAGGAGCTAACTGCACTAACAAATATGACGGAACAATTGTCATATACATATGGACATTTTTCCAAGCATAAGGGTTTAAGTTTTTAATACATTGGAGATTGTGGTATATTTGGGTTTTACGATAGCTATGCAATGAAAATACAGGATGATTGACCTTTAAAAATAACTTTCCAAAAATGTTGATCAAAACCTAATTGCTTATTGAAGGACATATGTAATGTAACGTATTCGGTCAGAACACCTGACCGAATAACGCGCACCATAGCTCGCGCCGATGGTCAAGCTACGCGTGACGTCACAAATAGTATAAAAGTCGACACACAACGCGGACGAGCAGCGAGTAGAGCCATAGCGGCCATCGACTCATTGTTATAGTACTAAAATTTCACTACTTCCTTCTTTTCAAACCCTAGGTTACGTGCCAAAGCGGCCGTATCAAAAATTTAAATTTATAAAATTGTACTCGGCCAGCCGAACTGGTGGCCGATTTACTTAAACTTCAATTTTTTTTTGATCTTTATGCCAAAGTGGCTATAGAATCACGCCTTGTCCTCGAATCAGTAACTTAAATTCTCTTACATCTGCCAAAAACGGCAAAGCAACAAACGTGAAAATTTAAGGAATAAAAAAAACCCGGAAACGTACAGCGACGCATTTTAGGAATGCATAATTAAGATAGTTTAAGGTAATGTTAAGACACATTAGAAAAGGAAAAATTCATATGAAATTTCATTTAAAAATTGTTTTTTATTATTTTGTAGTTCACGAAAACAGGAGTATTCCGGAACCAAAAATTATATGAGATACGTTAAAATAACGTTTGCAGGAAAACCGGGATCTGTTCTTTATTTTCCATTTTCCTTGTTCTGTTTCAATTAATAAAATTCTATTTCAGGTAAACTCGTTGATAGCTAGAAGGCAGCTTCGGTGAGGTAGTTTAGACAGCTACGATAGAGCTTTAATTGCTATCTTAGTCTGGAAAACTACCATATCCCAAGTCTGTAACAGGCAGCTTCGGTGAGCTAGAATCTGGGCAGCTACGATAGAGCTATAATTGCTATCCTAGTCTGTTGAGCCTAGCATATCCCAAGTCTGAAGGGAGACAGCTCTAGTAGAGTAAAATCTGCTCGAGTCTGTATTAGGGTTTATTGGGTTTTTCAACTTTTCCCAGGAGGAGCTCCAGAAAATCACACCCGTGACAAACAACTCACGCGAACTTGCATAACTTCACCAACGTTCTGATGGTGAAGCATATGCAGAAAGTTACAGTAATAATATTCGAATTTTCAAATACTGTGGTGATGTTTGAGTAATAACATATAACCCCGCGTGTAAGTAACTCCGCCATTGCCGGTCCCAAGCCCGGATGAGAAAGGAGAAGGGCTGCACGCAGGGTTAGATGTTGTAGGTATAAAGAATTATGGTAATGGAACTGTTGGCAATAGCATTTAAATCATGCCGCGCTCCGATATTACTAGACAGGTGGCGTTGAGTATTATAGTGTATAAGCATTACTCTTTGTATATATCTTACAGAATATAGTCACGTTTATATTTACCTATTTCTTTATCTCATCAGGTTAATATGAGCCCAGAGCATGCAATATATATTGGCAACAGTAAAAAAGGCTGGAATAATCGTTAACAAGCAAAATATATATTTTTTCGACACGTGTTCCAAAGAAGGACACCAACTCTGAAATGGCTTCTGGTTCAAATAATTTGCCACCGATAGAGAAACTAGAAGGCATGAGTGACTACAATGACTGGAAATTTGGCATGCAATCATACCTAGAACACGAAGACCTATGGGACTGCGTACTCGGTACAGAATCAGCGACATCGAACGCTAGAAACATGGCCCGAGCGAAGGCAAAACTAGTACTTGCAATTGATCCAGTTAATTACCCTCACGTGCGCAACGCAAACACATCGAAGGATGTATGGGAAAATCTGAAGACTGCTTTTGAAGATTCTGGATTAACAAAAAAAGTTGGTTTGCTGAGAACCTTGATAACTACCCAGCTACAAAACTGCAGTACTACAGAAGAATATGTGTGAATAAAATATTCATAACAGCTCAAAAACTCGATGGACTAGGATTCACAGTCGGCCAAGAATGGATCGGCGCATTCCTATTAGCAGGTCTACCTGACGAGTATCGACCAATGATAATGGGTCTTGAGAGCGTACCCCCATAACAGGTGAAGCGATAAAAACAAAATTACTCCAAGACGTACGTATCGATGGAAATGCAGGTAATAAAACAGATTCAGCTTTTTACAGTAAATGGTTCAACAAAAATTTATGTTTATTTATGTATATATTTATTTATTATTATAAATTTATTTTAATATGATCACTTAGGCGAATAGATAACAGAAAGGAATATGTAAATAATGACTTGAAAAATTATTTACACAAAAGTGGCATCATACACCAGACGACCATCCCATACTCTCCCCAACAAAACGGAGTAGCCGAGAGGATGAATCGAACAATTGTAGAGAAGGCACGAAGCATGTTGGCAGATGCAAACCTACCTACCATTTTTTGGGCCGAAACAGTTGCCACAGCTGTTTACCTAATAATAAATAGATCACCAACAAATATAATAAAATAATAAAATCTACACCGGAAGAAAAATGGTTTGGGAATAAACCTGACCTTTAACACTTGAGAGTATTTGGGTGCCACGCAATGGTACACATTCCTGGTCAAAAACGAAGAAAATGGTATGTAAACTCTCAAAAATGTACATTCCTAGGATACTGCGAAAATTCAAAAGGATATAGATTGATGGAAGAAAAATTTATCAAGATTATAAAAAGTACAGATGTCATATTTTTCGAAAACAAGAAAGAAGAATCACCGCAAGAAAAAAAGAAAGAAAAAATAACAAACAACCTATTTTTTCCATTAACAGATAACATTATCGAAGAAGTTGATTGAAAAGATGAATCAACTAACGATGAAGAGGATGAAGAGGATCCAAATTATTCAAGCGAAGACGAAGAAAAGTACATAGACGCAAGCCCAGATGAATTTCCAATACAGAATACAAGAAAAGGCTCAGACACGTCTACACCTACACGTTCATCAAGACAAGCCGTTCGAGGAAAATTTGAAAATTACGTAACATATCTAGTCACCTCAAACTCTTAACCAAAGGCTTGGAAAGACGCATTAAGTGAAAATGACAAGGAAAAATGGAGAGAAGCAATGGACTCCGAGATTAACTCTCTGAACAAAAATCAAACTTGGACTTTAATGGAACTACCACAGAATAAAAGATTAATTGACACAAAATGGGTGTACAAGATAAAGAAAAACATAGGTGGATGCCCAGATAAATACAAAGCCAGACTAGTGGCCGGGGGATTTACCTAACAACCTGGGATAGATTACCACCAAATTTACTCACCAGTTGTCAGACACAGCACAATAAGATATCTCTTCGCACTAGGAGCACAGTAAGACTTAAACATCTACCATTTAGATGTAGAAACTGCTTTCATTCCTGGAGATTTAACAGAAGAAATCTATATACGCCAGCCAGAACCCTACATAAAAGAAGGCAACGAAGATAAAGTATGAAAACTGCATAAGGCTAAATATGGATTGAAACAAGGAAGCAGATCATGGAACAAAAATTTGAGCTCCGTCTCGAAAGAAATTAAATCTTACAGAATCAAAGGGAGACCAATGCGTTTATCATCGGATTAAAATAGACGAATTCATAATCATAGCCATATATGTCGACAACTTACTAAACTAATTTTCTCAAACAGGGAAGATCTAAAGCAAAAAATAACGAAGGAATTAAAAAAGTTGTCAATACACCAATGGACGCGAACCAAAAATTAAAAGCTGGAATCAACACTTCGACTGAAGATAATAAAAAAACCTGAGAACTTTCCGTATCAAGAAGCTATTGGCGCAATGCTATACGCAAGCCAAGCAACCACACCTGAAATATCTTACGCTATATGCGCTCTCAGCGGCTATAATAAGAATCCCACGAAGACGCACTGGAAAGCAGCAAAGAGGGTCTTAAGATACCTACAAAGATCGAAAGAGACCGGAATCGAATTCAACAAAGAAGCAAATAACTCAATAATCGGTTACTGCGATGCCGATTGGGGAAACAACGAAGAAGACAGAAAATCATTCTCCAAGGAGGTTCAACATCATGGAGTTCGAAGAAACAAGCAACCGTAGCTCTTTCAACCTACAAAGCCGAGTACATGTCTCTTGCAGCAGCTGTTCAAGAAGCCTTATGGCTACGAAAGCTAGCAAAAGAGTTCGATCCAAAGTCAATCATCGAGCCTACTACAATATATATGGACAACGGGGGAGCTATTGACCTAGCTCACACATCAGCATACAAACCTCGAACGAAGCACATCGACGTAAAATACCACTTCATACGCGAACAGATTGAAACAGGAGAAGTAACGATCAAATTCATAGGCACTGAAAGAATGATCGCGGACTCCCTAACACAACCTGTTTAGTGTAGAGCTATTTTTTCTTTCATTTTGAGATCACCCCCACCACGTGGGTGGTCGGTAAGCCACTACCTACGTATTTAGAAATCAGTCGCTATCCAGAAACGAAAGAAGGCGCACGTTTTTCGGTAACGCGGCCTCAGGCCATATACGCAACCAACCCGCTACGAGGTTGACGAAAACTACATGCTTATACGCAACCAACCCGCTACGAGGTTGACGAAAACTACATACGTGTTGAGGAGATTACGAGAACGGCAACGGCCCTAGATTCTTGACTCCTTAACAATCCTTGTTCCTTTTACCTAAAGGACGGCAACAGCCCAAGATCCTATCTGGTATAAAGGCGAGGCAATAAAACACAACAGACGCGCGATCGCGATGGCACGAAGCATATACTAGTTATACATTTACCGAAGCATACACTCGTTATACATTTACATTCCAAACGCTAAGATCGATGCCAACCCCGAAAGAAAACACATCAGATCACAATCCATCCACTACCTTAATCATTACCGAATATAAATACGAAAATACGAAGGAACTTCGCAATGAAGGACTTTCGATTATACATTGGTGTCAGAAGTGGGATTGTTGATGTTTTGAACCGACGCGGCCCATGCAAGATAAACACCCCCCCGTTTGTGAGCGTGGGTTCGTATCACTCATAATAAGAAGAATCTCAGGTTGGAGAATTGAGTCGTCAGTCTCATTCCAGCGTCCGATATTTACGCATCTACCCTCAATTCGAAATACTGTAATATACAGTACCAGTGTCAAAATGGGTGACCGTGTGAAATACATAAATCAAAAACGTACGACGTTGAAAGCACAAATGACCAAACTCGAAAAAATCGCGGAAGACTCTAATTTACAACCCGCGAATATGAAAATGCGTCTAGATCGTTTAGAGGAACAGTTTCGGGCGTACGAGGAATTACACGACGAACTTGCACTATTAGTCGAGTCCGATGACGAACAACTCGCGGAGTTTGATACGTTACAAGATAGATTTTATGCGATCAGGACAAAAATCGAAGCGATCGTCTCACCGAAAACGCCACTGTCTAATAACGAATTAAATGTAACCTCTATACCGGTCGACAGTACGCGTCGTCTCAAATTGCCGGCGACAGATCTACCGAAGTTCGACGGTGACCTCGAGAAGTGGCTATCGTTCAAAAATACGTTTCTCACGATGATTGACTCTCGCGAAGACATAACGAATCTGCAAAAGTTTATTTACTTGAAAAATTGCCTCGAGGGTGACGCCTTGAATAAAATTTTGATTTACAACGTAAGCGAAGAAAATTACAATACAGCGTGGACATTATTGCTAAACTCGTATGACAAAATCCGCATTCTAATAATCCAACATCTCGACGCGATTCTTGAATTACCGGTTCAAACAAAGGCCACGCATAAGGGATTATCTAGACTCGTCGACGACATGCGTCAACACATAAACATGTTGGCGACAATGAACGTGAGACCGGACGAACATTTGTTGGTGCGGATATTGGAACGCGCGCTGCCTCACGACATTCGGGCTAAATGGGAGGAAACTCTCAATCTCGATATATCACCGACGCTGGATAGATTGTTCAAGTTTATTTCGGAAACCGCATTCCGACTCTTTACGATCGACCAAGATTCGTCGCGTTTGAAGCAAGATGTAAATAAAAAACGACCATTCAGCGGGAGAGATCAAGGCGGCGTAAAGATGCGAAGGGGAGAAGACGGAGCGCGCACGCTTATGACCGGCACATCGTCTAATTGTTTGGTTTGCAAGGGGGGAGGGCATTTCATATATCAATGTCGCGAGTTCCAAAATATGACCGTGCAGCAACGATGGAACTTTGTGAAAAAATCGAACTTGTGCAAAAACTGTTTGCGCGCACACCGCGGCAAATGTAACTCGACGCATTGCAAAAGGTGCCCAAGATTTCACAATACCCTCTTGCACAGCGAAACCTCCGCGAGAACGGAAATCCAAGACGCAACAAAACCAGGTAACGCGAACGAGTCAGAATCGACCATAAATACGTCATGACTAGACGTAGTCGCGCACAGTTACACCTCGCGAATCTTCCAATCGCAATTAATGCTGAGCGCTCAAATACGCTTCAAGAATCCGAACGGTCAATTCAGAAGATGTCGCGCTTTGCTGGATACGTGTGCCACAGCACATTTCATCACGGAAGATCTCGTAAAGGAATTAAAATTGCCAGTACGCACGTGTTCGCTCGCCGTAGGAATGATCAATGACACGAATACAATTTCGCGAGGAGCGGTCGAGTGTACGTTTTACTCGATCCACAGTAATTTCAAAAGGACGCTCACCTTTTTGGTTATTCCAAAAATCGCTGACAATGTACCCATTGAGATTTTCCCCCGCGAATTGGTGAATATACCGAATAACATGAAATTAGCCGATCCGCAATTTCATTTGCCACAAAAGGTTGACGTTCTCCTCGGGTCAGGAGTAACGTTATCGTTGTTATCAATCGGACAGTGCGATCTATCTCGCGACGGTTGTGAACTCTTTTTGCAGAAAACTCAACTCGGTTGGGCTGCTGCTGGCGGAAAACAGGACGATCAGGCCGGGAAACGCGTGTCGTGTCAGTTAATCGAGTTGAAGGAGCAAATCGCGAAATTTTGGCTGCTGGACGACGCAAACGCGAGACAAATTGAACTATCCGAAAATACGGGCTGTGAAACTCATTTCAACCAGAACACTGTCCGCGAACCATCGGGACGATACACCGTACGGTTACCATTTCGCGACGCTCATCGAGAACTCGGCGATTCTCGAACAATCGCTCTGCGACGGTTCGTAGGGCTGCAGAAAAGACTAGGCACGGACCCGATCCTCAAGAAAGAGTATCATCGCATCATGGACGAGTACATCGACATGGGTCACATGTCGTTAATCACCGACGAGACACAACCCGGCTATTACCTTCCGCATCACGCAGTGGTGAAATCGACAAGCGCAACAACGAAGGTTCGAGTGGTCTTCGATGCATCTGCTAAAACAAGTAAGGGAATTTCGTTAAATGATACCTTAATGGTCGGACCAACGATTCAGCTCAAACTGTTTGAGCATCTTTTGCGATTTCGTAGCTATAAATACGTAATTACCGCGGACATTGCGAAAATGTACCGACAAATTTGGGTTCATTCCGACGATCGTCGATACCAACGTGTATTTTGGTACCACAATGATAAAATACGAGCGTTCGAATTGAAAACAGTGACGTTCGGCGTATCGTCAGCGCCATTCCTCGCTATACGTACCGTACAGAGACTCGCAAGCGACGAAGGTGCGGAATTTCCAGTCGGTGCTGGAGCTTTGACGCGCAATCTATACGTAGACGATCTGCTTGCAGGAGCAGACACTTTTGAAAAAATCGTACAGATTCGAGACGAAGTTATCGAAATTTTGAAACGCGGCGGATTTGATATACGTCAATGGGCATCAAACCATCCGCGAGCGTTGAATGATTTGACCGAAAAAACCGCAAACATAGAGTTCCTCACGGACGAAAATCCGATACACAAAACACTAGGCATTTCGTGGAACGCGCGACACGACGATTTGCTATACACCGTCAAACGTATCTCTCCTTCCGTCAGGGTCACCAAGCGCTATATTTTGTCGGAAATCGCGAAAATTTTTGACCCCCTCGGCTTGCTCGGCCCGGTCATCCTCGTGTCAAAAATCCTTATGCAAAAATGTTGGAAGGCGAAAACCACTTGGGACGAATCCGTGCCTAGCGCTTTGCATTCCGCGTGGCAATCATTTGCAGAACAACTTTCTTTAATCGATGATCTAAGGATCGATCGTTACATTTCGGTGAAGGATCCCATCGATATTCAGATACACGGCTTCTGCGACGCGAGCAAGACGGGTTACGGGGCTTGCTTATACATTCGATCTTGTAACGCAGAAGGTGAAACGCATGTCCGATTATTCTGTTCAAAGGGCCGCGTCGCTCCACTCAAAGAACAAACAATCCCCCGACTTGAGCTCTGCGGTGCGCTGATCCTCGCGCGTTTGTATCACGAAGTTTGCAAGGTACTGACCTTTCGCATCTCTAAAACCGTTTTTTGGTCCGATTCAAGGATAGTTTTGCAATGGTTGAAGAAACATCCGAGCATATTGAAGGTTTTCGAAGCAAATCGTGTCGCAGAAATACGGGAGATCAGTAAAAACGCCGAATGGCAACACGTCCGGTCTGAAGATAATCCGGCCGACGCATTATCAAGAGGCCAACTACCTCAGGAATTTTTGAAGACCGAATCATGGTTCCGAGGTCCCTTATGGCTAGCCCAACCCGAATCTTCGTGGCCTCAGTCTGTCGAGAAAACTCTGGAGAATCTACCCGGGATCAAAAAATTATTTTGCATGGTCTCGCAATTAAGATCGGACGAAATCTTCGAGAGATTTTCGTCGTATACGAGATTGATTCGCGCTATAGCATATTGCTTACGATTTTCGCGCGTAAATAAGGTTAAAGGCGATCTAACGGTAAAGGAAGTCGATGAAGCCGAACAACGCGTTATCCATCTCATTCAACAATCACGTTTTCAAGACGAAATCGATCGACTTTCGAACAAGGGAAGGGTAAAATGTGCGAAACTTGGATCTTTGAATCCAATAATCGACAAGGTAGGTTTGCTCCGCGTCGGCGGTCGAATAAATCAAGCCAACGTACAAGTGGATCAGAAAAATCCGATACTTCTTCCTTCTCGTCATCACGTGACCGATCTTTTAATTCGACACATGCATGAAAAATTCTATCATACCGGAATCCAATCGACTTTATACAACATTCGTCAAAGATTTTGGATAGTAGACGGGCGAAATCAAGTGCGAAAAATTGTTCGACGCTGCGTAAGGTGTATACGTTTTCGACCCGTACCGATCACCTATAAAATGGCTGACCTGCCCAAGTCGAGAGTCGACAACGCACCGGCGTTTTACCATACGGGCGTTGATTATTTCGGCCCCATGCTTGTTAAAGAAAAAAAACATCGAAACCGCGGCAGCATTAAGGTATACGGTTGTGTGTTTATCTGCATGTCAACTAAGGCTATCCATCTCGAGATCGTGAGCGATCTTTCGACTGACGCATTCCTAGCGGCTTTGCGACGGTTTGTAAGTCGTCGCGGCGTACCTGCTCATATCTATTCTGATAACGGGACAAATTTCGTAGGGGCGAACAGTCGACTTCGCGAATTTTACGCATTAAAAGAGTCTGACGAATTTCGTACACGACTTTACGAATTCACGTCGAGCAAAAAAATCGACTGGCATTTCAATCCACCCCTTTCACCTCATTTTGGAGGTATTTGGGAGGCGGCGGTAAAATCATGCAAGCACCATCTCAAACGCGTCATGCGCGATCTATTGTTTACGTACGAAGAACTTAGCACTTTAGCAGTAGAGATCGAAGCGATTCTCAACTCGCGCCCGTTGTGCCCTATTTCCACCGATCCGAGCGATCCGATCGCGTTGACACCCGCACATTTTCTTGTCGGAAAACCCCTCACGATGCTGCCGGAAAATGATTTTTCTCATGTTGCAGACAATCGGTTGTCATCATGGCAATTAATAACCAAAATGCGTCAAGAATTTTGGCGTAGATGGCAACTCGAATACTTGAGCGAATTACAAAAACGACAGAAATGGATCAATCCTAGCGCAAACATCGCGCAAGACGCTGTGGTCTTACTAATCGACAAGAACCAACCATGTATGCAATGGCGACTAGGGAGAGTGGTCGAACTACATCCAGGCGGTGATGGCGTGGTCCGAGTCGTCACCGTGAAAACAACGCATGGCTCGTTCAAAAGAAATACAACATCAATATGTGCATTACCCACCACTAATTAAAGTGTTTTCTTAAATTCTTGTTAAACGCTATGCGGTCGAAATTTAATCTTAATTTTAGTTTCAAAGGGTTTTCGATAATCCGCAATCATGACATCCTAAGTTCGTTATTAATATTCATATTATATCCTGATTTTGAGTTGAGTTTGGTGATTCATTCAGAGGCGTATTTTAAGATTTGGCGCCCTGGGCCTATAAGGTTTGCCGCCCCATAAATTAACAAAAAAAAAAATTGAAAAAAGCCCATACAAAAGAATAAACATCATTTATTGAATATTTACATTTTTTTGCGATGCACACATTGGTCGACAAATTCGTCAATGACACTATCATAATTAACGGATGTGGTTAAGTCAGCTTCTATATTAAGGATGGCTAAACTGTTCAAACGTTCTTCGCTTATACGGGAACGTAAATAATTTTTTATTCTTTTGAGTACAGAAAATGAACGTTCCGCACTGCAATTTGTCGCTGCAGTGCACAGGAACATACGTAATGCTATTTCTGTATATGGAAATGCTTCCTTCAAATCCTTTTCCTTAATAAATAGGTTAAGTTGCCTTAAACTCATTTTGTTTTCATGAGACGTCAAGAATTGTTTCAAAAGAACACATTCTTCTTGTAGATCATCCGCAAGATCAATCGGGTATAATTTTTGAAGCTTTATGGCGTTAACTCTAACTTCCGGTTCGGACATGGTACCCAATTTGCATAAAAATGCAAAATTGGCGGTTACTGTGTCATACAATATTCTGCGCCTCTTTAACTCGTTTAAAAATTTGTCACATATCGGGAAGAAGGTATTAACCCTGAAATTTTCACGTCCTTGTAACAACACTTCTCCCTCGCGACACTCATCATCTCGTTTCTTCCTCTTAATAATTCGCTTGTGACTGCTACTGTATTCTTCTGACGATTTTTTTTTACCAGCCTCTTCAAAAACATCAAAACATTCCCGTTTATTTTCTACGAAAGTGATGAGTGACTCGTAGAGCCTGGAAACTACCTCTACGTCTGTGTCGACACCTTGTAGAATTTTGGAAACTATATTAAATTGTTTTAATAGAGATCCCCAAAATTCCGATAATATAGCCGTTTCTAGGGAATTTAGTTGAGCCAATAGCCCTGTAGCTTCATTTTTAACCAACGCTTTTTGGTGGGTAGAGTCACTTTTTATAGCTTCAAGAGCCGCTATTATTTGGTTCCAATCTTTATTGAGGCTGGTACAAGCATCGTCCCTGGCTGACCATCGCGTATGTGACAACTTTTTCACAGTTACATTTTCCGGCTTAGTCAAAAATGATTGCAGTAATTTTGCACGTTCCGTTGATGCTGTGAAAAATACATATAGATTTTGCAGCAACCCGAAAAACTTTGTAGCTTCTGGGCAACATTCAGCTGCTGATGAACCGATTAAGTTTAACGAATGGGCAGCGCAAGGTACGTATGTTGCATACTGACACTTTTCTTTGACCTTCGCCTGTAGGCCATTATACTGCCCAGACATATTACTAGCATTGTCATACGATTGACCTCTGCAATTGGCAATGTCGATATTCAGTGTTTTGAAGATGTCACTGAACTCTATATAATACTGGAACGAGCGCTACGGTAGTGGGGGGCGGTTGAACGCGTCAGACAGAGATAGTTGTGTTTGAAGTTGGTACGCACTTGTCGCACACAATATCTACTAACCTAGCACAAATATCGGTCAGCTAAGATTTTGACAGTTGGTCAGGTAAGGTTATATGTGTAGACACGCTGAAATATTCTTCATTTTCTGTCTCTATTCATTCGTTTTATTCAAATGTCAATTGAATGTATAATAATAAAATATATACAAATAAAATCCTAATTATGGCAAAAGCGTTCAAAATAGTGTATTAAATATGTAAATATCGATACCAACGTTCTAATATGTCGTAACCCACAAAATTTCAGAAATGGACTCTTTTTGAAAAATTGAGTGATAATAACGAACTCTATGGTATTATTATAGAGTTCAGTGTACACAATTTACGTAATGTCACTCCATAACACAACCGAAACAACGTCTGCAGTTGCCTGGCGGTCAACGTTTTTATACGAGATAGTCGCTGGAAGCCGCTATGAGTGCGACAAGAGTGTACCAACTCCAAGCACAACTATCTCTCTCTCACCGCCTCTCGCTTAAGGGATACATAGGCTGCGCTCGTTCCAGTATTATATAGAGTTCAGTGGAAGATGTCCATAACGGCCAGCAGCATGTCTTCTGCTTTGTGACCAGTGTTTGGCAGAAAGCAGAGGAATCGTTCAACTGGTTCAGCATTATCTTGAACGAATCTCACAATGAAGGAAAGCTGATCTACATTTGCAATATCAGGGGTTGAATCTACACTGAACGAAAAGTATTTAGCTTTTTGAAGTTGTTCTATTATTGTTGTTGTGACTTTAGCTGCCATAATTCTTATTATTTTTTCGTACGTTGCAAAAGACAAATATGACGTGTTGCCTTTCCCGGGATTGCCGAAACTTTGTATATGTTTTGCCAGAAATGGATCGAATTCGGAAATTGCTTCTAAAAGCATCATAAAATTTCCGTTATTTGTAGATCCAAATTTATCTGTCTTGCCACGGAACGAAAGACCACGCGTAGCTAAAGATTTCACAGCCACAACAACTCTTAGCAACACATTGCGCCAGTATTTTCTTTCATCTTCTAACTGCTCAAATAACTTAGAGTCAATTCTGGCTTCGGCTTGTCCTCGCGTTTTCATTTTCAAAACACAATTTTTGTGCCCCAAACTAGTTTCATGTACATGAAGTCTGTCATATGCATGTTTCCAATCACTGTAACCTTGTCCTGAAGCAAGTGGACTCTTTCCACTATCAAAAAGACGACAAGGTCCGCAAAATACAGACCCAAGTGACTTTGAGTAAATTAAGTAATTTCGAGAAACCTTTTCTCCGTTTATAAGATTTGTTTTGAATAAATCTTTGTGTAAAAAGCGATATCGGTCATCGGCTCTTCGTTTAGATTTCGAAAAATTTTCGTCTTCAATATTTTGTTCAAAACCATTTCTTGAAAAATAATCTATTGAGTCTTCATTCACCAGCCACAGAGCTGGATCATTTTCGACTACAAAAGAATTTGTGCTTTGAGGTTCACTGGTGAAAGCAGAATGAGTTAAATTTAAATCACTTGAGGATGCGGAGGAAGTTACAGTATCAGCAACAGTATCAGGATTG
This sequence comes from Tenthredo notha, assembly GCA_914767705.2. Taxonomy (NCBI): domain Eukaryota; kingdom Metazoa; phylum Arthropoda; class Insecta; order Hymenoptera; family Tenthredinidae; genus Tenthredo; species Tenthredo notha. The sequence continues at coordinate 4,857,241 of OU611908.1, forward strand.
TTAGTAATTTTAGTAGCTACTCCATCTTGTGTAATTAAATTGGGTGCATTCAAATTGTTATTGTGTTCATTTTCACCGTCAACCACAGTCTGAAAGGGATACAAGAAAACAATCGTTTATTTCTACACTTTATAGAATAAAGAAAAACAATAAACCAAAATCCTGTTAGGTAAGAAGCTATACTGAAGTACCTATAATTGGGTTGAACTATTTCTGATCGCGGCCCGATAGCACAAGTGCAAAGTAGAACATATCGTTAAATCTTTAAACAACAATGTATGTATATAAAGTATTCTCAAAAATAGCACAAGAAGATCAAATAGCTACCTACCTATGTACAATTAAAATAAATAATTTACTAACCTTTACCGTGACCTGCGCCAGGTCTTTGAATGGAGTTGAACTTGTCGTTTCGTCATTATTTTTATTGAAAAAGCTATCAATCTTATGTGTTTGTTTGACTAGTTTTTCTTCCTTATGTTTTCTTTCCAAAGCTTTTCTTTTGTATGCGTGGCCGCTTAGTTTTTTTTTAGTCGGATCCATGTCAGTAACCGTTAATCAAATCAAAACATAAACTGCAAACTGCACATGATCAAATCATTTGTGAATTCTGATAAGTAAGTATTCAGAGTATTTACCAAAACCTAATAATTTGATATGCTGTCTAGAAACAACTTGAAACAAGTGAAGCGCGAATTGTGTGCGATTGTTTCCACCGACAACCGCCGTCGCCGCCTGTGCCGCCTCGCTCGCCACTCTGCGCTGGCATATGGGGTAAGGTTGCCATTATTGGACCACCACCTAAATCGTACCGTTTCAATTTGCTAATTTTTTGCAACAGTATCTCATCAATTTTGAGAATTGTAAAAATAGATACCATCAGTATTAAAAATTCTCTAAACATTCCTATTTTCACAATTCTCAAAATCGAGAAGATACTGTTGCAAAAAATTACCAAACTGAAACGGTACAATTTAGGTGGCGGTACAATAATGGCAACTTTACTCTACTACTACCTAGTCCCGAGTCGCGACGAAGGCGCCGGCCAGCAACACAATCGCCTCGCATATTATTATGTTATCAACCAAACAATAAGTTTCAGTTTTTATTGGTAAATATACAATAACAATAAGTTGCAGTTTTCATTGCTAATTAGGTAGGTTTTTTAGAGTTCTTCAGGCAAGTCAAGTCGAAAAGCAATAAAATAAAAGATAATAATTAACGATTATGAAAAGTCCCCAGAGTTAGGTGCGCGGGGCGGCTAGCGCCGCCCCTCGCAGCCTGCCGCCCTGGGCCATGGCCCCCATGGCCCTAGGGTAAATACGCCCCTGGATTCATTGCTTAGAATATAAGCTTATATATTGTAAAATTGATCAATATAATACTTGTAGCAATATGCATTACTCCTTCGAATTATTTTGTTCGTTAGCACTCTCAAGAGGGGGGAGGATGTTTAGTGCAGAGCTATTTTTTCTTTCATTTTGAGATCACCCCCACCACGTGGGTGGTCGGTAAGCCACTACCTACGTATTTAGAAATCAGTCGCTATCCAGAAACGAAAGAAGGCGCACGTTTTTCGGTAACGCGGCCTCAGGCCATATACGCAACCAACCCGCTACGAGGTTGACGAAAACTACATGCTTATACGCAACCAACCCGCTACGAGGTTGACGAAAACTACATACGTGTTGAGGAGATTACGAGAACGGCAACGGCCCTAGATTCTTGACTCCTTAACAATCCTTGTTCCTTTTACCTAAAGGACGGCAACAGCCCAAGATCCTATCTGGTATAAAGGCGAGGCAATAAAACACAACAGACGCGCGATCGCGATGGCACGAAGCATATACTAGTTATACATTTACCGAAGCATACACTCGTTATACATTTACATTCCAAACGCTAAGATCGATGCCAACCCCGAAAGAAAACACATCAGATCACAATCCATCCACTACCTTAATCATTACCGAATATAAATACGAAAATACGAAGGAACTTCGCAATGAAGGACTTTCGATTATACATTGGTGTCAGAAGTGGGATTGTTGATGTTTTGAACCGACGCGGCCCATGCAAGATAAACACCCCCCCGTTTGTGAGCGTGGGTTCGTATCACTCATAATAAGAAGAATCTCAGGTTGGAGAATTGAGTCGTCAGTCTCATTCCAGCGTCCGATATTTACGCATCTACCCTCAATTCGAAATACTGTAATATACAGTACCAGTGTCAAAATGGGTGACCGTGTGAAATACATAAATCAAAAACGTACGACGTTGAAAGCACAAATGACCAAACTCGAAAAAATCGCGGAAGACTCTAATTTACAACCCGCGAATATGAAAATGCGTCTAGATCGTTTAGAGGAACAGTTTCGGGCGTACGAGGAATTACACGACGAACTTGCACTATTAGTCGAGTCCGATGACGAACAACTCGCGGAGTTTGATACGTTACAAGATAGATTTTATGCGATCAGGACAAAAATCGAAGCGATCGTCTCACCGAAAACGCCACTGTCTAATAACGAATTAAATGTAACCTCTATACCGGTCGACAGTACGCGTCGTCTCAAATTGCCGGCGACAGATCTACCGAAGTTCGACGGTGACCTCGAGAAGTGGCTATCGTTCAAAAATACGTTTCTCACGATGATTGACTCTCGCGAAGACATAACGAATCTGCAAAAGTTTATTTACTTGAAAAATTGCCTCGAGGGTGACGCCTTGAATAAAATTTTGATTTACAACGTAAGCGAAGAAAATTACAATACAGCGTGGACATTATTGCTAAACTCGTATGACAAAATCCGCATTCTAATAATCCAACATCTCGACGCGATTCTTGAATTACCGGTTCAAACAAAGGCCACGCATAAGGGATTATCTAGACTCGTCGACGACATGCGTCAACACATAAACATGTTGGCGACAATGAACGTGAGACCGGACGAACATTTGTTGGTGCGGATATTGGAACGCGCGCTGCCTCACGACATTCGGGCTAAATGGGAGGAAACTCTCAATCTCGATATATCACCGACGCTGGATAGATTGTTCAAGTTTATTTCGGAAACCGCATTCCGACTCTTTACGATCGACCAAGATTCGTCGCGTTTGAAGCAAGATGTAAATAAAAAACGACCATTCAGCGGGAGAGATCAAGGCGGCGTAAAGATGCGAAGGGGAGAAGACGGAGCGCGCACGCTTATGACCGGCACATCGTCTAATTGTTTGGTTTGCAAGGGGGGAGGGCATTTCATATATCAATGTCGCGAGTTCCAAAATATGACCGTGCAGCAACGATGGAACTTTGTGAAAAAATCGAACTTGTGCAAAAACTGTTTGCGCGCACACCGCGGCAAATGTAACTCGACGCATTGCAAAAGGTGCCCAAGATTTCACAATACCCTCTTGCACAGCGAAACCTCCGCGAGAACGGAAATCCAAGACGCAACAAAACCAGGTAACGCGAACGAGTCAGAATCGACCATAAATACGTCATGACTAGACGTAGTCGCGCACAGTTACACCTCGCGAATCTTCCAATCGCAATTAATGCTGAGCGCTCAAATACGCTTCAAGAATCCGAACGGTCAATTCAGAAGATGTCGCGCTTTGCTGGATACGTGTGCCACAGCACATTTCATCACGGAAGATCTCGTAAAGGAATTAAAATTGCCAGTACGCACGTGTTCGCTCGCCGTAGGAATGATCAATGACACGAATACAATTTCGCGAGGAGCGGTCGAGTGTACGTTTTACTCGATCCACAGTAATTTCAAAAGGACGCTCACCTTTTTGGTTATTCCAAAAATCGCTGACAATGTACCCATTGAGATTTTCCCCCGCGAATTGGTGAATATACCGAATAACATGAAATTAGCCGATCCGCAATTTCATTTGCCACAAAAGGTTGACGTTCTCCTCGGGTCAGGAGTAACGTTATCGTTGTTATCAATCGGACAGTGCGATCTATCTCGCGACGGTTGTGAACTCTTTTTGCAGAAAACTCAACTCGGTTGGGCTGCTGCTGGCGGAAAACAGGACGATCAGGCCGGGAAACGCGTGTCGTGTCAGTTAATCGAGTTGAAGGAGCAAATCGCGAAATTTTGGCTGCTGGACGACGCAAACGCGAGACAAATTGAACTATCCGAAAATACGGGCTGTGAAACTCATTTCAACCAGAACACTGTCCGCGAACCATCGGGACGATACACCGTACGGTTACCATTTCGCGACGCTCATCGAGAACTCGGCGATTCTCGAACAATCGCTCTGCGACGGTTCGTAGGGCTGCAGAAAAGACTAGGCACGGACCCGATCCTCAAGAAAGAGTATCATCGCATCATGGACGAGTACATCGACATGGGTCACATGTCGTTAATCACCGACGAGACACAACCCGGCTATTACCTTCCGCATCACGCAGTGGTGAAATCGACAAGCGCAACAACGAAGGTTCGAGTGGTCTTCGATGCATCTGCTAAAACAAGTAAGGGAATTTCGTTAAATGATACCTTAATGGTCGGACCAACGATTCAGCTCAAACTGTTTGAGCATCTTTTGCGATTTCGTAGCTATAAATACGTAATTACCGCGGACATTGCGAAAATGTACCGACAAATTTGGGTTCATTCCGACGATCGTCGATACCAACGTGTATTTTGGTACCACAATGATAAAATACGAGCGTTCGAATTGAAAACAGTGACGTTCGGCGTATCGTCAGCGCCATTCCTCGCTATACGTACCGTACAGAGACTCGCAAGCGACGAAGGTGCGGAATTTCCAGTCGGTGCTGGAGCTTTGACGCGCAATCTATACGTAGACGATCTGCTTGCAGGAGCAGACACTTTTGAAAAAATCGTACAGATTCGAGACGAAGTTATCGAAATTTTGAAACGCGGCGGATTTGATATACGTCAATGGGCATCAAACCATCCGCGAGCGTTGAATGATTTGACCGAAAAAACCGCAAACATAGAGTTCCTCACGGACGAAAATCCGATACACAAAACACTAGGCATTTCGTGGAACGCGCGACACGACGATTTGCTATACACCGTCAAACGTATCTCTCCTTCCGTCAGGGTCACCAAGCGCTATATTTTGTCGGAAATCGCGAAAATTTTTGACCCCCTCGGCTTGCTCGGCCCGGTCATCCTCGTGTCAAAAATCCTTATGCAAAAATGTTGGAAGGCGAAAACCACTTGGGACGAATCCGTGCCTAGCGCTTTGCATTCCGCGTGGCAATCATTTGCAGAACAACTTTCTTTAATCGATGATCTAAGGATCGATCGTTACATTTCGGTGAAGGATCCCATCGATATTCAGATACACGGCTTCTGCGACGCGAGCAAGACGGGTTACGGGGCTTGCTTATACATTCGATCTTGTAACGCAGAAGGTGAAACGCATGTCCGATTATTCTGTTCAAAGGGCCGCGTCGCTCCACTCAAAGAACAAACAATCCCCCGACTTGAGCTCTGCGGTGCGCTGATCCTCGCGCGTTTGTATCACGAAGTTTGCAAGGTACTGACCTTTCGCATCTCTAAAACCGTTTTTTGGTCCGATTCAAGGATAGTTTTGCAATGGTTGAAGAAACATCCGAGCATATTGAAGGTTTTCGAAGCAAATCGTGTCGCAGAAATACGGGAGATCAGTAAAAACGCCGAATGGCAACACGTCCGGTCTGAAGATAATCCGGCCGACGCATTATCAAGAGGCCAACTACCTCAGGAATTTTTGAAGACCGAATCATGGTTCCGAGGTCCCTTATGGCTAGCCCAACCCGAATCTTCGTGGCCTCAGTCTGTCGAGAAAACTCTGGAGAATCTACCCGGGATCAAAAAATTATTTTGCATGGTCTCGCAATTAAGATCGGACGAAATCTTCGAGAGATTTTCGTCGTATACGAGATTGATTCGCGCTATAGCATATTGCTTACGATTTTCGCGCGTAAATAAGGTTAAAGGCGATCTAACGGTAAAGGAAGTCGATGAAGCCGAACAACGCGTTATCCATCTCATTCAACAATCACGTTTTCAAGACGAAATCGATCGACTTTCGAACAAGGGAAGGGTAAAATGTGCGAAACTTGGATCTTTGAATCCAATAATCGACAAGGTAGGTTTGCTCCGCGTCGGCGGTCGAATAAATCAAGCCAACGTACAAGTGGATCAGAAAAATCCGATACTTCTTCCTTCTCGTCATCACGTGACCGATCTTTTAATTCGACACATGCATGAAAAATTCTATCATACCGGAATCCAATCGACTTTATACAACATTCGTCAAAGATTTTGGATAGTAGACGGGCGAAATCAAGTGCGAAAAATTGTTCGACGCTGCGTAAGGTGTATACGTTTTCGACCCGTACCGATCACCTATAAAATGGCTGACCTGCCCAAGTCGAGAGTCGACAACGCACCGGCGTTTTACCATACGGGCGTTGATTATTTCGGCCCCATGCTTGTTAAAGAAAAAAAACATCGAAACCGCGGCAGCATTAAGGTATACGGTTGTGTGTTTATCTGCATGTCAACTAAGGCTATCCATCTCGAGATCGTGAGCGATCTTTCGACTGACGCATTCCTAGCGGCTTTGCGACGGTTTGTAAGTCGTCGCGGCGTACCTGCTCATATCTATTCTGATAACGGGACAAATTTCGTAGGGGCGAACAGTCGACTTCGCGAATTTTACGCATTAAAAGAGTCTGACGAATTTCGTACACGACTTTACGAATTCACGTCGAGCAAAAAAATCGACTGGCATTTCAATCCACCCCTTTCACCTCATTTTGGAGGTATTTGGGAGGCGGCGGTAAAATCATGCAAGCACCATCTCAAACGCGTCATGCGCGATCTATTGTTTACGTACGAAGAACTTAGCACTTTAGCAGTAGAGATCGAAGCGATTCTCAACTCGCGCCCGTTGTGCCCTATTTCCACCGATCCGAGCGATCCGATCGCGTTGACACCCGCACATTTTCTTGTCGGAAAACCCCTCACGATGCTGCCGGAAAATGATTTTTCTCATGTTGCAGACAATCGGTTGTCATCATGGCAATTAATAACCAAAATGCGTCAAGAATTTTGGCGTAGATGGCAACTCGAATACTTGAGCGAATTACAAAAACGACAGAAATGGATCAATCCTAGCGCAAACATCGCGCAAGACGCTGTGGTCTTACTAATCGACAAGAACCAACCATGTATGCAATGGCGACTAGGGAGAGTGGTCGAACTACATCCAGGCGGTGATGGCGTGGTCCGAGTCGTCACCGTGAAAACAACGCATGGCTCGTTCAAAAGAAATACAACATCAATATGTGCATTACCCACCACTAATTAAAGTGTTTTCTTAAATTCTTGTTAAACGCTATGCGGTCGAAATTTAATCTTAATTTTAGTTTCAAAGGGTTTTCGATAATCCGCAATCATGACATCCTAAGTTCGTTATTAATATTCATATTATATCCTGATTTTGAGTTGAGTTTGGTGATTCATTCAGAGGCGTATTTTAAGATTTGGCGCCCTGGGCCTATAAGGTTTGCCGCCCCATAAATTAACAAAAAAAAAAATTGAAAAAAGCCCATACAAAAGAATAAACATCATTTATTGAATATTTACATTTTTTTGCGATGCACACATTGGTCGACAAATTCGTCAATGACACTATCATAATTAACGGATGTGGTTAAGTCAGCTTCTATATTAAGGATGGCTAAACTGTTCAAACGTTCTTCGCTTATACGGGAACGTAAATAATTTTTTATTCTTTTGAGTACAGAAAATGAACGTTCCGCACTGCAATTTGTCGCTGCAGTGCACAGGAACATACGTAATGCTATTTCTGTATATGGAAATGCTTCCTTCAAATCCTTTTCCTTAATAAATAGGTTAAGTTGCCTTAAACTCATTTTGTTTTCATGAGACGTCAAGAATTGTTTCAAAAGAACACATTCTTCTTGTAGATCATCCGCAAGATCAATCGGGTATAATTTTTGAAGCTTTATGGCGTTAACTCTAACTTCCGGTTCGGACATGGTACCCAATTTGCATAAAAATGCAAAATTGGCGGTTACTGTGTCATACAATATTCTGCGCCTCTTTAACTCGTTTAAAAATTTGTCACATATCGGGAAGAAGGTATTAACCCTGAAATTTTCACGTCCTTGTAACAACACTTCTCCCTCGCGACACTCATCATCTCGTTTCTTCCTCTTAATAATTCGCTTGTGACTGCTACTGTATTCTTCTGACGATTTTTTTTTACCAGCCTCTTCAAAAACATCAAAACATTCCCGTTTATTTTCTACGAAAGTGATGAGTGACTCGTAGAGCCTGGAAACTACCTCTACGTCTGTGTCGACACCTTGTAGAATTTTGGAAACTATATTAAATTGTTTTAATAGAGATCCCCAAAATTCCGATAATATAGCCGTTTCTAGGGAATTTAGTTGAGCCAATAGCCCTGTAGCTTCATTTTTAACCAACGCTTTTTGGTGGGTAGAGTCACTTTTTATAGCTTCAAGAGCCGCTATTATTTGGTTCCAATCTTTATTGAGGCTGGTACAAGCATCGTCCCTGGCTGACCATCGCGTATGTGACAACTTTTTCACAGTTACATTTTCCGGCTTAGTCAAAAATGATTGCAGTAATTTTGCACGTTCCGTTGATGCTGTGAAAAATACATATAGATTTTGCAGCAACCCGAAAAACTTTGTAGCTTCTGGGCAACATTCAGCTGCTGATGAACCGATTAAGTTTAACGAATGGGCAGCGCAAGGTACGTATGTTGCATACTGACACTTTTCTTTGACCTTCGCCTGTAGGCCATTATACTGCCCAGACATATTACTAGCATTGTCATACGATTGACCTCTGCAATTGGCAATGTCGATATTCAGTGTTTTGAAGATGTCACTGAACTCTATATAATACTGGAACGAGCGCTACGGTAGTGGGGGGCGGTTGAACGCGTCAGACAGAGATAGTTGTGTTTGAAGTTGGTACGCACTTGTCGCACACAATATCTACTAACCTAGCACAAATATCGGTCAGCTAAGATTTTGACAGTTGGTCAGGTAAGGTTATATGTGTAGACACGCTGAAATATTCTTCATTTTCTGTCTCTATTCATTCGTTTTATTCAAATGTCAATTGAATGTATAATAATAAAATATATACAAATAAAATCCTAATTATGGCAAAAGCGTTCAAAATAGTGTATTAAATATGTAAATATCGATACCAACGTTCTAATATGTCGTAACCCACAAAATTTCAGAAATGGACTCTTTTTGAAAAATTGAGTGATAATAACGAACTCTATGGTATTATTATAGAGTTCAGTGTACACAATTTACGTAATGTCACTCCATAACACAACCGAAACAACGTCTGCAGTTGCCTGGCGGTCAACGTTTTTATACGAGATAGTCGCTGGAAGCCGCTATGAGTGCGACAAGAGTGTACCAACTCCAAGCACAACTATCTCTCTCTCACCGCCTCTCGCTTAAGGGATACATAGGCTGCGCTCGTTCCAGTATTATATAGAGTTCAGTGGAAGATGTCCATAACGGCCAGCAGCATGTCTTCTGCTTTGTGACCAGTGTTTGGCAGAAAGCAGAGGAATCGTTCAACTGGTTCAGCATTATCTTGAACGAATCTCACAATGAAGGAAAGCTGATCTACATTTGCAATATCAGGGGTTGAATCTACACTGAACGAAAAGTATTTAGCTTTTTGAAGTTGTTCTATTATTGTTGTTGTGACTTTAGCTGCCATAATTCTTATTATTTTTTCGTACGTTGCAAAAGACAAATATGACGTGTTGCCTTTCCCGGGATTGCCGAAACTTTGTATATGTTTTGCCAGAAATGGATCGAATTCGGAAATTGCTTCTAAAAGCATCATAAAATTTCCGTTATTTGTAGATCCAAATTTATCTGTCTTGCCACGGAACGAAAGACCACGCGTAGCTAAAGATTTCACAGCCACAACAACTCTTAGCAACACATTGCGCCAGTATTTTCTTTCATCTTCTAACTGCTCAAATAACTTAGAGTCAATTCTGGCTTCGGCTTGTCCTCGCGTTTTCATTTTCAAAACACAATTTTTGTGCCCCAAACTAGTTTCATGTACATGAAGTCTGTCATATGCATGTTTCCAATCACTGTAACCTTGTCCTGAAGCAAGTGGACTCTTTCCACTATCAAAAAGACGACAAGGTCCGCAAAATACAGACCCAAGTGACTTTGAGTAAATTAAGTAATTTCGAGAAACCTTTTCTCCGTTTATAAGATTTGTTTTGAATAAATCTTTGTGTAAAAAGCGATATCGGTCATCGGCTCTTCGTTTAGATTTCGAAAAATTTTCGTCTTCAATATTTTGTTCAAAACCATTTCTTGAAAAATAATCTATTGAGTCTTCATTCACCAGCCACAGAGCTGGATCATTTTCGACTACAAAAGAATTTGTGCTTTGAGGTTCACTGGTGAAAGCAGAATGAGTTAAATTTAAATCACTTGAGGATGCGGAGGAAGTTACAGTATCAGCAACAGTATCAGGATTGTTAGTAATTTTAGTAGCTACTCCATCTTGTGTAATTAAATTGGGTGCATTCAAATTGTTATTGTGTTCATTTTCACCGTCAACCACAGTCTGAAAGGGATACAAGAAAACAATCGTTTATTTCTACACTTTATAGAATAAAGAAAAACAATAAACCAAAATCCTGTTAGGTAAGAAGCTATACTGAAGTACCTATAATTGGGTTGAACTATTTCTGATCGCGGCCCGATAGCACAAGTGCAAAGTAGAACATATCGTTAAATCTTTAAACAACAATGTATGTATATAAAGTATTCTCAAAAATAGCACAAGAAGATCAAATAGCTACCTACCTATGTACAATTAAAATAAATAATTTACTAACCTTTACCGTGACCTGCGCCAGGTCTTTGAATGGAGTTGAACTTGTCGTTTCGTCATTATTTTTATTGAAAAAGCTATCAATCTTATGTGTTTGTTTGACTAGTTTTTCTTCCTTATGTTTTCTTTCCAAAGCTTTTCTTTTGTATGCGTGGCCGCTTAGTTTTTTTTTAGTCGGATCCATGTCAGTAACCGTTAATCAAATCAAAACATAAACTGCAAACTGCACATGATCAAATCATTTGTGAATTCTGATAAGTAAGTATTCAGAGTATTTACCAAAACCTAATAATTTGATATGCTGTCTAGAAACAACTTGAAACAAGTGAAGCGCGAATTGTGTGCGATTGTTTCCACCGACAACCGCCGTCGCCGCCTGTGCCGCCTCGCTCGCCACTCTGCGCTGGCATATGGGGTAAGGTTGCCATTATTGGACCACCACCTAAATCGTACCGTTTCAATTTGCTAATTTTTTGCAACAGTATCTCATCAATTTTGAGAATTGTAAAAATAGATACCATCAGTATTAAAAATTCTCTAAACATTCCTATTTTCACAATTCTCAAAATCGAGAAGATACTGTTGCAAAAAATTACCAAACTGAAACGGTACAATTTAGGTGGCGGTACAATAATGGCAACTTTACTCTACTACTACCTAGTCCCGAGTCGCGACGAAGGCGCCGGCCAGCAACACAATCGCCTCGCATATTATTATGTTATCAACCAAACAATAAGTTTCAGTTTTTATTGGTAAATATACAATAACAATAAGTTGCAGTTTTCATTGCTAATTAGGTAGGTTTTTTAGAGTTCTTCAGGCAAGTCAAGTCGAAAAGCAATAAAATAAAAGATAATAATTAACGATTATGAAAAGTCCCCAGAGTTAGGTGCGCGGGGCGGCTAGCGCCGCCCCTCGCAGCCTGCCGCCCTGGGCCATGGCCCCCATGGCCCTAGGGTAAATACGCCCCTGGATTCATTGCTTAGAATATAAGCTTATATATTGTAAAATTGATCAATATAATACTTGTAGCAATATGCATTACTCCTTCGAATTATTTTGTTCGTTAGCACTCTCAAGAGGGGGGAGGATGTTTAGTGCAGAGCTATTTTTTCTTTCATTTTGAGATCACCCCCACCACGTGGGTGGTCGGTAAGCCACTACCTACGTATTTAGAAATCAGTCGCTATCCAGAAACGAAAGAAGGCGCACGTTTTTCGGTAACGCGGCCTCAGGCCATATACGCAACCAACCCGCTACGAGGTTGACGAAAACTACATGCTTATACGCAACCAACCCGCTACGAGGTTGACGAAAACTACATACGTGTTGAGGAGATTACGAGAACGGCAACGGCCCTAGATTCTTGACTCCTTAACAATCCTTGTTCCTTTTACCTAAAGGACGGCAACAGCCCAAGATCCTATCTGGTATAAAGGCGAGGCAATAAAACACAACAGACGCGCGATCGCGATGGCACGAAGCATATACTAGTTATACATTTACCGAAGCATACACTCGTTATACATTTACATTCCAAACGCTAAGATCGATGCCAACCCCGAAAGAAAACACATCAGATCACAATCCATCCACTACCTTAATCATTACCGAATATAAATACGAAAATACGAAGGAACTTCGCAATGAAGGACTTTCGATTATACACAACCTTTGTTTACACCAAAACATGATGTATGCACAAATGGCATGGGACTTGAAGTAGTCAATGAGTAACATAATTTAAATTCTAAAGGGAGTGTTGGCAATAGTATTCAAATCATGCCAAGCTCCTATTATTAGACAGGTGGCGTGTACTACTATAGTGTATAAGCATCACTTTTTGTATATATCTCATACAATAGTCACGTTAATATATCTATTTCTCTATATTTTGTGTACGATATTATTTATTTAATATCCAATCCCATCAGGAACAATTTGTAAACGTAATGAAAGTATATTACGCGTCAGTCTACAAATTTGAGACCTTGGGAAAATTATGAGCACACGTGTGCTCGTTGCTGTTGACGTTTCTGCTTACCGAGGGACTTCGGGCGGTATGAAATATTACAGAACAACCGAGCGAGCGAGCACAATTATTAGGTGGTCAAGCAAAATTTGACAAAAATGAAATAGTAGAAAACAACCGAGCGAGCGTAGCGAGCGAGCACAATTATTAGGTGGTCAAGCAAAATTTGACAAAAATGAAATAGTAGAAAACAACCGAGCGAGCGTAGCGAGCGAGCACAATTATTAGGTGGTCAAGCAAAATTCGACAAAAATGAAATAGTAGAAAACAACCGAGCGAGCGTAGCGAGCGAGCACAATTATTAGGTGGTCAAGCAAAATTTGACAAAAATGAAATAGTAGAAAACAACCGAGCGAGCGTAGCGAGCGAGCACAATTATTAGGTGGTCAAGCAAAATTCGACAAAAATGAAATAGTAGAAAACAACCGAGCGAGCGTAGCGAGCGAGCACAATTATTAGGTGGTCAAGCAAAATTGTACAAAAAGTAGTGAAATCAACCCCAAAAAGCACCTCTGGTGCAAAAACCTTTCGCCAAGTCCATTAATCACCCCAACAAAATCCCCCTAAAAAGTTCTGCTCGTTCGCTCGCTGCGCTCGCTCACTCGATTGGGTGATGATTATCAACATACAAAAGCATTGAAATCAGATACAACTGCCAAGTACCTGTAGAATAATAAAAGTTTGAAATTAAAAAATTTCTTCAAACTAAATATAACGTTGTACTCGTTCGCTCGCTGCGCTCGCTCACTCGATTGGCTTATGATTATTAGTTGAAAAAATAATTCGGATGAAGAAATTGAAGATGACAATATTTATCAAAAAATATTCACAACAAAAAAATAATTAAAAAAAAATTGTAAACAAAAAATTTGGAGGTAGTGGTACTTGGTGGGCCTTTTGTAGAAACAGCATTATGAAATATCAATTGCGAACCATGTCAATGTCATCTGATAGCCATTCAAACATTGGCCCACCAACGTACCACGGACTCCAAATTTTTTGTTTACAATTTTTTTTTAATTATTTTTTTGTTGTGAATATTTTTTGATAAATATTGTCATCTTCAATTTCTTCATCCGAATTATTTTTTCAACTAATAATCATAAGCCAATCGAGTGAGCGAGCGCAGCGAGCGAACGAGTACAACGTTATATTTAGTTTGAAGAAATTTTTTAATTTCAAACTTTTATTATTCTACAGGTACTTGGCAGTTGTATCTGATTTCAATGCTTTTGTATGTTGATAATCATCAACCAATCGAGTGAGCGAGCGCAGCGAGCGAACGAGCAGAACTTTTTAGGGGGATTTTGTTGGGGTGATTAATGGACTTGGCGAAAGGTTTTTGCACCAGAGTTTTACCACTGAATACTGGGTCCGTGTCGGCTGTTGTTTTGTGTTCTTTTTATTTCAGTGTGAAAATCGCGATACGTCAGAAGAAGGACAGGCAAAGCGATCGTTGCAGTAGGATATACCAAGACCATCCGTTCTGTATGAATTTGTGAGATCAATACTCTCAAAGAAATGTATTCGATAATTGTTTTTTCTTGTGAATTCTGACCGTCTCAATAAACGTATTTATTCATTATTATCGTCCGTAATCTCGACCCAATAACCGTAGGATAATGCTGAAAGAATCCCAGTTTCATATTTATAAAAGAGTAATTTATCTCTATTTACTTAAGTAATAAATTAAAATGAAAGTAAATTTTATACTTACAAACGAGAAATGTATCGTTATTCACTCAAAATAATAAAAACATTTTCAACATCATATTTTAATAAACATCAAGTCAATATCACTACAACTTCCAATATATTCCTAGTCTCCCAACTGTTTCATTATTCCATTTGGTAGGCTCCGTCTCGCAGTAAAAATATACCGACTGCCGGTAAGTATATTTCCTAATTTCATTCCAAGACTCATTACCGACGGTTTGTATACCAATAACACTGGGAAATAGCCACAGGAATGGCTATAGGTATACACGGCTGAGAGGGGCGGAGGGAAACGCAAGACGGCTTGCGCAAGTCTGCCGTGAGTCTTGCACAAATAACTATAGGGACGACATTGAACAAGCTATTCGCAATTCCCGCGTATCGGTGCTTGAAAATCTTTCGGGTGCAAGATCCACAGAAATAAGCGGAAGCAGACCATTATAGTTCTGCGGATGGATCTTGCAAGATCCTAAACGCAAGAATTGGATCAGATATGCCAAAGCGTGCTACTAGGGAAGGTGCTTCCCTACGCAATTCCATCAGACCTAAAAACATTGGGAAAAAAGGTGTTAATAAACGGAATATCTCTGCCTGGGTACCGAAATCAATGAAACAAACTTCGTCGCGCAATTCTATGTACAATTTCGAACACGTACGGCCAAAAAAATGTTTTTTTTACGCGAAATTAGAGAAGATATCCATGTAAAACGGCTTTGAAAACCCAAACTGTTTATTCAAATATCTGATATCTACTCAAGCTATCAACTCTCACTAATAAAAGCATCCGGACGAAACTTAAACTCAAGATATCAGTTCACAAACAAACTGCCGAAACTTATCCCGTAAACACCACGTGCAATTAAGACATCATGGTCGCCGGGCCACTGTGGGATTGGAATGCACCCAAAAGACAACAAAACTCCCACCACCTATAATAACTACCCTTTATAAGCCCAAGACCACTACCGCCTCCTCCTCAATAGAGTTTTTCAAGTCAGCATACACTTAGCTCACGAGCAGTTAACGCCGCGCATTTAAATCCATATAAACGTGTTTAAATTAGCACAGCTTAACTTCAAATTCATACCTAAATCTCAAAATCAGTTTTTTTCTCTATAAGTAAGACGTGCAAGTGGGTCTTGGCGCTTTTAATAGAATAACCATAAACTGTCAACTTGCATAAATCACTCAAATCTTATTCACAATAAAATAACACTAAATTGAAACCAAACAAGTTCACTCTTTCCTAAAAAATCAAGGTAAGACAATTATTAACCACAACTCCATTCATCCACCTAACTCTCAACACCTTACCCAAACTCAGTACCTAGGTCTCTGAACTAGAGTAAGCATACACCCTCAACCAACATACACACTTTATACTAGGGCGAGGTACTTAGGTCACCAAGCCAGTATAAAGACTTACACGATTATATCAGGGCGAGGTTTATCCCAGCCAATATAATCACATCACATTCAGACTTCGGTTGCTTAGGCCAGGAGAAATCCAAGCTTGTTTCCGATTTCTAAATACGTTATACTTAGGCCAGGGAACGAGTGTCCCAAGCTTGTATAACCCTATTCTATCCTATCTTACACAAAACGTTAGGGCGACGATTATATATCCAGCCAACGTTTTAACCACAAGTCCTTTCCTCATAGATGAATGGGGCTGTGGTGAATAAAAAGAAGTTCAAACGTAGATCAGGGAAGCGAGCTAACGCTCATATAGCGAAGGCTAAAGCCCGCCACGATAAAATCCTCGAATCAATCAACGAACTAAATAAAGATAGTCAAGCTCCGGAGTGGTTACCGGGCTATATTTCCGAATATTATTCATCCGTAACCCTCCAAGACGAGGACAGCAAGGACACTATAATAAATCCAAGTGATAGTGAAATTCGCGATAAAAACTCATTAGTTCAAATTGAGCAACCACCTGCGGAAGCGGAGCTTCCAGGGGGGCCATTCAACGAGTATTCGGAGGATCGGCCACAGACTCTAGTACAACATACCGTTGACTATCAAGGCGCTAGGTGCATCGTCAGCACCATCGAAACCACCTTTACGAGACGTATCTTCACGACCGCTGACGCTGATCACCACCCAAAACCCTCTACGCCCAAAATCGTGGAGACCGTTGAATTGGACTAAAAGGTAAGAATAATACATATACTAGATTCCTTCTCACGCTTCTGATAATTAACCTTTGCCTTAAAACCTCCCGAAATCCCGTCCACGTGGACATAAAGGAGGTACACGTTGATACTGAACTACCGGACAGTTCTCTTACTTTAGAATACTAATATCGGACTTAGGTCAGATCTTTGGGTTATTCTATCGTAGAGTAGACCATTAGTCAGCCTGTAACACTATCAATAACTGGGCTCTGAACAATTCGCTGTCACTGAATGCGTCTAAGACCAAGGCCATCATTTTTGGTAGTGCCCAATTTGTCAACAGTCTTCGCCTTGGCCCTTTGCCTGACATCATGGTTGGTGATGCCGTTGTCCCCTTCGTTGAGGGGCTACGTGACCTTGGTCTCCGCCTTAACGATAAGTTTACTTGGGGTGAGCACGTAACGGCCATTTCTTGTCGGGTTAATAGAATTCTCTTCCAGCTGAAGCTCAACAAGAGATTGCTCTCTTCTTCCCTTCGCAAGTGGCTCGTCACCGCTCTTATTTTTCCGCATCTGGACTATTGCTCTGCTGTATTTAACGATCTCCCGGGCATCCTAGATCTTAGGCTCCAGCGGCTTGTCAACGCCTACGTTAGATTCGTTTCTGGTGTCGGGCGGGGTGAACATATTACCCGGCATCCGCGGGCGCTGAACTGGCTTTCCTTAAGGAAACGGCGACTTTACCTCATTGGCTGTAGTTTAATCTTCACCGTCCTTTCCACCCGTCGGCCTGGGTTCCTGGTTCAGCTCTTCATGCCTTCGCGACCTGCCACCGCTCACGCTAGAGCCTCTTGCAGGGCTAATGGTCTTGCTATACCCAGCTGCCGGACCGCTGCATACCAGAGGTCCTTCGCGGTCGCGTCCTGCTATTTCTGGAACTTGCTTCCGACTTCGGTTATTGAGGTCTCCTCCTTGTTGGTCTTTGGGCTTCGGCTTTATTCGCACTTGCTGTCGCTTGAGCGTCACGCTGTCTCGGCCCTGCTTTAGCTTCGCTCGGGTAGGCCCTCTCGTCGCTGCCTAGGTGCCCGGCCGTTTAGTTTATTTTATCTCATCATATTATGCGATGTCACTTTTAGTTTTCCATCTCTGGTTAAGGCAGCCTTGGGAAGTGCCAGTGCAGAGATTACAAAAGATTACAAAAGATTGCAAGAGATTGCAAGAGATTGCGAAGGATTACAAAAGATTGCAAGAGATTGCAAACATTGCAAAGATTGCAGAGATTACAAAAGATTACAAAAGATTTCAAAGACTACAAGAGATTACAAAAGATTACAAGAGATTGCAAGAGATTGCAAAAGATTGCAAAAGATTGCAAAAGATTGCAAAAGATTGCAAAAGATTGCAAGAGATTGCAAGAGATTGCAAAAGATTGCAAAAGATTGCAAGAGATTGCAAGAGATTGCAAAAGATTGCAAAAGATTGAAAACATTACAAAAGATTACAAAAGATTACAAAATGGGTGTACACCAGATTTCACAAGTGATTAACCCCTCGGTTTAAGTGGACCCATGTTAAAGTGCGCGTGTAGCTGTGCGCACTCTGTGTTTAAGTTGCTGAGCTTAAACACATTCCGAAGCCCCATTTAACTTCCAGCGTATTGCCATAAATCGATAATGATCGATAATCGTTCAGATTTGCCGAGATATTTGAATCGGACGAGTTGTTTGAAACAAAAGTGGCGGTGATGTTTTTGAAATAGCCCACACGAAGAGAAAAATCGGGCTGTAGTGCCTTGGTAAAATACAGCGCTAGTGTCACTTGTCATCCAATCGCTACTAGCGCTCGTATGCAAGTCTGGAACGTTTGGAATAGCTGAAGAGGAAAAAGCATACGACGCATCTGTTTTTAACTAAAAATCATAGCCACTTTGCCAGCACCGGCATGGGATTTTCGTGTGGAGAGAACAGTGCTACTTTCACTCGAGTCTTAAGGGATATCAAGTTAAGAGCCTTGCGATTGATCAAACATATTACTGATAAGAGGATTAAAGTTTTTTTTTTCATCTCACACCCATATACTTCTCGAGAATTGCATAATTACCTTATATCATAATAATGCTGAATACTTCAGGCTTTGGGCTTTTAAAATAATAATAATAAAATAGTATATTAGATTTCAAGGATTAGCAATCATACCATAGATTTATTCATTCATCGTCGATAAATAAATAAATTAACCTACACTCAGAAATTGTGTTATCAAACGTTAATTTAGTCATATACTCGTGATTGATTTCACATGCGAATGAAATCAAATATACTTGGTATAAGTAATAATAATAGAAACGTTGAATTTTCGCTTCGTTTGTGAAAACAATACAAACGGTATTATTGGTAGAAGAAATGTGTACAAAAATTTTATTATACTCAATATAATATTCATTTAGAAGAAATTTTTTGCTGCTCTATACATCATATCTTGTAGATATCAGTTCACAACCATTCTTAGTTACCAGAAGACATGGTGGTAATTTTGGCAGAAGTTCTACATTTACTAATACATCGGGCTTTTCAGACCCAGAAGACACTTCGTAGGCGTGATAATAATTATTGAAAATAATTGTATCAAAAATTTGCGCATGGAAATTACGTAGTTATCACATTGGAATGTTTGTTTGACAACGCCAAATTGTGGATTTTCAAATGTGATTTCAGTCACGAAAATCGTCCCAATCAGAAATGTTTTACCCAAAATAATGATATTTCTTAGAGTTGTTACAGCGATATTATCTGCTCATTGTGGAACTAATTTCAATAATGCGCATCGCGCATCTTCTTCAATGACTGGACCTTTCTCTAACAATAAGTCTGTCATAGAGATTTGCCCCCAGACTTTGTTAAAAGATGATTTTAATTGTTGTCTAATGGCAATTGTATAAGGTATATTTGCAGTAGATGCTGTTCTTATTTTCTCTTTCGTACTCCATAGCGGAAAAATGCACGACAGGACCACATCGCAACATTATTTTCATATAATGAAGCCAAAGATGCATTTTTGCCATACAACTCATAAAAAAGGCTATTATATTTCGTTATGATGGTATCTAAGTTTTGAATTTGCCCTCTATTCAATTTAGGTTTGGTTAAAATGCCGATAGCTCTTCGTAAATATCTATGAAGTTTCCAATGTCGGTTATTTGGTGGAATCTTGTCACGAATAATCAAACCTAGATACCTTGCTAAACAGAGCGATTCTGCAGCTGACTGCCTGATTTTAACTTTCATACCGCCTTTTTTTGATACATCAAAATCCAAGGGTCTAGGTTTGTTAGGTTTTTCTGTCTGGTTATAAACGAAATAATCGATTCTATTATTTAAGACGTTCAAATCCAAAATATTCTTCATGACTAGTGCATGTACAACCTTCTCGATCGTATATTTAATAATACCTTCATAGAGATCATGCATCACATCTAGGTACACTAACATTTTCATTGATATTGAATTTTTCTACATCATAAAGAACACACTCCCCCTTAACCCCAGTTTTGGTCATATTGTTTATACGAATATCTTCTTCATTTGAGGATTTTACCAAAAACACATGAATAGGCGGTCGGATTTCACGGGTAGATTGATTAAAAAATTAGATGCAGAAGAAGGCCATTCTTTTGAATTTATTGATGGAAAATTGTTCCATCAACGTAAACCAATAACACAATTTATAATATTTTTAATTTTTCACAACAGTTCGGATTTTTTTGCGATATTTGCTTATTGCGGCACCCCTTGCCGTTAACTTACAGGCCACAGCTTTTCAGATCTTTTTCTCCAACCATTCGGGGTAGGACTGAGAGGAGAATTTGTGAAAAAAAATTTCAACCCAAAATAAGGACCACCCTAATACGCATTCATATACTATATGGGACTCCTGTTCCAAATCGTTCAACTTCGGGACCTGACCCCCTTGGACCGTCGTTTGATTTTTTGTAGTGATAAGCTTATCAAAATGAACATATCAGAATTTTTACAGATTTCCATCTCAAGTGATATTTCTTATCAATTTATGAAAGTTTTTAGTTTGAAATCCCTCGCAAAACCTTAGGTATTTAATCAAAAAACAAAACAAAAAAAATAGGATACAATCTTGAAGCCCATTATGATTGGTACGTGAATGTGTTGATAAATGATGAGGGAATTCTATGAGAAATTTCAATCTAAATCTAATCTGTCAGATTTTCGTAGCATCCGATTGCAAAGTTTCAGATATGATTCTATGAGCACAGCTGTACAAGTATTTGTCGGAAAATTTTGAGGTTTCAAAATTGTTATGAAAAAAAAATCTTTCTGTAACACCGCTCGACAAAAAAATCTGACAAAATCCCCACATGTTTATGACGATGAGTTGATTATTCCGAAAAATCACGCGAACAACATATTAAGAATGAGACGATTTTTATTGACAGAATATAATTTGAATCAATCTAAATTTGTTCATAACTCGGGGGCACCGCCAAAATCACGCACCGTTTCGATCTCACTCATCCAATTGCAAAAATAAAGAGGCCATTTCGTAGAGTGGAAAATTCTCTACAAATTCAAAGTGAGAACCTATGTTCTAGGACCCATAGTTTTTGCGTAATACATTTATAAAGAGATTTTTACAGAAATTACGCCAAACGATCAGAAAACAGAGTAACAGCGTAATAGATACAGAAACGATCGATATAATAACATTCACTTACTTGGCATGATCTGGTTCGATTGTTCTATCGGGACGGTTGAGTCGCGATTGAGAGATTTTGGAGCACAGTTTTGGAGCGTCGAGCGAACTAGCAGTCGACACAACGGACGAAACGCGCGATGCTCTCCACAAAGTAACGTAGCTCGAGCAACGAATGAAACAACAGTGTCTTCAACGTTTCGTATAATTTTATTAACGTTTCGATTGTGAATTGTGTGGTGTGAATTGTGTTCTGGAGTTATCATTATGGAAAGCAAATTTCGTCGCCGTGATACAGAAGGAAAACGATACCGTCTGTGTGGAAAACGGCTTTCCTTATCGAAAGCTTCACGCAACAAGTAAGTGGATCTGCTAAAAATGGATAGAAATCGTATAAAAAAAGGCACGAAAAACCCCCATTTGTGGCTCACTGACATGACTTACCTTACAGGCGTGAAATAGACGTGAAAAAAGCCCATACGTATTTTGTTGTTCGTCCGAAATATTGCCTTTTCCAAAGTTATAAATTGATATAAATATATTTTCCAACGACGATCATGTAATTCACAAAAACACGAATTCTAAGTTTTGAATACAGGACTGTATATAATATATTCTTCCTACAAAAAATGATTCTGAAGTGCTGAGCGCACTACGTCATGACTATAGGGCCGATGCAGCCGCTGCCTCGTGTACTGGGGCACGGTATTAAAAATAACAAAAAAAATAGACTCCATAAAACCTCTGTCGAACTCGAATTTTTTTATGAAGCAGAATTGAATGAAGAATTCCATGATATTTTTTTCAAAATTTTTGAAATGGTTGATTTCTGGCGAAATTTTTTTCAATAATTTAATTGTTTACAAGACACTAGAAATTTCAATTTATTAAAAATTGAAAAAATTTTGCTTCCAGGTTATTCCTTTAGCTTTCGAAAGAGCGCTGGTCCATCTCTCTATGATACATAAAACCGGAGATATAATAATACTTGAAGTTACCAAAGCGCTAATTTTGCAACAAAAATCAGTAATTTATAACTTTAGAAAAAACAATATTTCGGACGAACAACAAAATACAACGCTTCAACGTGGGTGTTGATAATAATCGCCCTCAAAATTCATTTCAATACGGGCATTCCATCCTCCGTCGACCGAGCTTTTACCGTTGACCTCTCAGAGGGTCCGCGATTTTTTATACGATTATTCTGATTCTCGAAGGCACTCGGTTTTTCCTTCGGCCTTTTTTCCGGATTAATTTCAATTATCTACAATTTTTTAAAACGAATATAATGATTTATTCATCATGAAGATATCACTCGAACTGGGTAATAATTTGAGAAGGAGCTCAATCAATCGAGTCGAGTCAATGGTTTTATGTTGGCCTGACGTTTCGGCAGTGATATGCTGCCCTCATCAGAGGCTATTTATTAAAAATAAATAATTACCGAAAATTAATCAAATGCTCAGTGCATACAAAGTGTCAAAAGTTAAAACTTAAAATTACAAAACATAGTCAAAGTTAAAATGTATCGAAAAAAACAATGAAAGAGAAGTCAAAACAAATACAATGGTAGTCAAAAAGATGATAACAAGGAAGACATAAAAATTCACTAAATCTGATATATCAAAAAGAAGAACTACTTTTAACTTTTGACACTTTGTATGCACTGAGCATTTGATTAATTTTCGGTAATTATTTATTTTTAATAAATAGCCTCTGATGAGGGCAGCATATCACTGCCGAAACGTCAGGCCAACTTAAAACCATTGACTCGACTCGATTGATTGAGCTCCTTCTCAAAAAAAAAAAAAAAAAGAATATAATGATTGTCACACTAAAGACTCCAAAAATTCGAAAATATCCCTGTGGCCAATATAAAAATTTCTCAGCCTAGACCCAGAGTGTGCCGGCGTTCATTTCTAATAATTTTTTAGGTATTTCTGTTTTTTCAAACCTCGATTGAATTTTTTAAAAGTTTTTTTCATACATAACGCTCAAACAATATAGTAGCGGACGCCAGCCGAATCTGGGCCCAGGCTGAAAAGTTTTGATGTCTGCTACAGGATAATTAAAATCGATTAGAAAAAATCGGACCGAAAAAGCTGAGTGCCTTCGAGTGTCGCAACAATTATGTAAAACCTCAAGGGTCGAACCCAAGTCTAGTCGTATAGATTACCCGAAATATCGCGTGTGTAACGGTATAAGGACGTGTGCGCCAATATACGACCTCTTACCACGTATAAAAGTGAAAGGCCATATCTTTTTTTTCCCCGTATTTCCGCCGAAAATGTCAAAACGCGTTAAAAAAAAAACGGATTCGAAGAATTATTCAATTTAGGTAAAAAGTCGTAAGTACTGGTGGTTACGCCCTCTCATCTCTAAATTTGTGAGAAAAAATGTGATGGTAAAGAAAATAAGTTGGTGGTGAAAGAGCGGATGCACCAAACATACGACCTTTTATCACCAAAATCGCCTTTTTGGCGGATACGACCTTATACCATTAGACACGCGATATATTTGATTGTTACCGTCCCTCGTAATAAAATTATCTCAATTCTAAATCATGTAATGGAAATAACATTATGGAGTCATTGTGTAACTTTAGACGAAAAAAGTCTAAAGATCTGGCCAGCTCATCAACTGATACCATCGGCTCGATGTTCGTTACGGAGACCTCGAATTCAGTTGCTGAATTTGACGAGAATAGTGCCCACCTTTTCAGTGACAGTATTTTATTCGCCGAGAGTAATGTATCCACGGAAATGGACATCCCTGTCCGTTGCAGCGGAAAAGAGATTGCGTCCGTCGAAGCAAATCTGTGTACTCTGAGCATAGATACGGAAATCGCGTCGGAAAGAGTTGAACCTACTCATGAATCGAGGCACCAAAGTTGCCAAAGGATCGTCAGAGGTTCATTTCATCAAGGTGACTCTAGATTTTCGTGGCGCACTCGAGGAAAGCAGTGTACTGCGAATGCCGCAGTAGCCCTGGCTATGTGCAAGAACACTGATCCCGGTTTATGGACTTCAGCACACGTGGATTCCGTGCTCATGACAGGTGATAAACTGTACACAGACAGCATGGCAGCCCGTAATGATGTTGATCCGGATGAAATGCACACGGAGTTTTTGACAGCTACGGAGCTAAGGACGGATATTGAAATCCATTCTGAGAAGTACATTCTTCGTGTAAAACTCGAGTGGATGTGCGGTCATTTAGACAACGATCATCCTGACGATGGTTTCCCAAACTTGAGGAATCGAATATGCGACTTTTTAGCTGAAGAGAAATTGAGCATTCTCACCGCCAATTCAATTTCCGTCGCTATTTTCAAAATGGGAGGTACAGTGTGGATGTTCGATTCACACAGTAGAAGTCAACCAGGAGAAGCTACCTCCGATGGTCGAGCCTGTTTGTTGGAATTTCCAAACGTGGAATCCTTGTTCAAACTATTACGGAAGAATATTCCTGCCGGAAGACCAGATGACCCATCGCAAGATACTTACGACCTTATAGAAGTTGACTGACTACGTGAGCGTGATAAGGAACAATTGTATATGCAGGCTGAAGCAGTATCTAGTCCACCGAGCGCAACTCAGATGGAATGCGATACGCTTCCGAACGTTTATCTAGAAGCAAGGTTGCACTCGGAAGAAATGTCGATCGAAGAACGCAATCTCGAAATAGAAATTGCAAATATAGTCGAAGAAGAACGATTAATCGACGAACATAAAGTAGAACTAAACCACGATGCGATAGACGAAGGCTTGCGGGATGTCAGCGGGCTGGAAAAAGGAGTATACTCATTTCTCCATGTCTGGAATAAGTTGCATGCGATGTTCGATGAACACCAGAGAGGCATCGAATGTCATTTCCGTGACCTGCGACTCGTCGGATATCGCCATGTTGGACTGAAGACATCATTGCACTTCAAGTGCTCGATGTGTTCTTTCCAAACATCCATTATGAGTGAGCCTGAGGATGATGATGAGTTAGACATCAATACAGCGGCCGTACTGGGGAGTCTGTGTGCTGGAATAGGACACTCTCAGCTCGAACAGCTCCTAGGTGCGATGGATGTCAAATGTATGGCTGCTACAACATTTCGACGCACTCACGACACGGTTTACGATGGGTTAGTGAAAACCGCAGCATCGGAGATGAAGTTAGCTGGTGACAAAGAGCGTGAACTTGCCATACAGAGAAACGACGTCATCAACGGGATTCCACATATACCCGTGGTAGCTGATGGCAGTTGGATGAAGAGATCGTACAAATTAGGGAAGTACGATTCATCATCTGGCTTAGGAGCGATCGTCGGATTTCACTCGAAAAAAGTATTGTTTGTCGGAGTGAGGAATAAATATTGCTCGATCTGCGAACCGGCGATAAAAAAAGGCGCGACTCCTAGAGAACATACGTGCTACAAGAATTGGGATTGCAACGCAAGTTCGACCAGTATGGAAGGCGACGCAATCTTAGAAGGATTCAAGAACAGCTTGGACCGGCGGGCTCATATACTCCGTTCTTATAGCCGATGGAGACAGTAGTGTTTATAAAAAAATAACTGACTACAACCCCTATCGCAAGGAAGACATATACGTCAAAAAAGTAGAATGTGGAAATCACTTGATAAGAAATGTCGGCAGCAAAGTGAAGGAACTTGCAAGAAGGAAAGGAATACCTGGCTCCCTTCGTAGGAGGATAGCTGACAGTGTACCAAGGTTCAATGTTGCCATCAGAAAAGCTGTTCAGTATAGACTGCAGCAGAATATATCGTCGACTGAGACGAACAAGATGCTGCGAAAAGACATTTTGAACATTCCCAGTCACATTTTTGGAGAACATGCAAAATGCGCCTCTCTTGGGTATTTCTGCAACGGTGTACCCAAATTGAACGAAGAAAATGTTGTTCCGGAAATGAAAATATCAGGGCTATTCGATGCAATGGAAGACACTGTGTCACGTCTCAGCCATCATACTGATAGTTTACTCTATAATGTTAATAACAATACCGTCGAATCATACAACGGCATAGTAGCTAAATTTATAGGTGGAAAGCGCATCAATTACGGCAAGAGAAATTCTTATAATGCGCGAAGCCTAGGTGCTGCCGCACAATTCAACAGTAAGAAAGTTTTAACGCGTTACAGAGAGGTGGCAGGTAAAGAACCGTCACAGGTGGCAAGCGTTATGGAGAGTAACAGAGCGCGGTGGGCAGAGTTACAGAAACAACGCGTCGCTCGTGCAAAAGAAGCCAACGTCGTCAGACGGATAGAGATGATCAGACAGCAAACAGTCGACAAAGATTACGGTCCGAGCTCAGAAAAAACAGATCTGAGTGAGGAAGCGTATGCTTTTGAACTGGACCGACACGTCGCTAGATTGAAGGCTTTTCAACAAAATCGAATTACTCTAGAAAGGGAAACTGTCGATCAAGCGAACAGCACGCTGTGGTTGTCTACGAGACGAAAACTGCTTACCGCATCTAAATTCGGTCAAATATGTCACATGAGGAAAGGCACGTCTTGTAAAGCTAACGTGAAGGCGAGATTGTATTCAAGTACTTTAAAAAATACACCTGCTGTAGAATACGGACGAAAAAACGAAGAACCCGCTCGCTTGGAACTCGAAAAGCAAAAACATGTCCAAGTGCGCGAATGCGGTTTATTTGTTGACACCGAAATTCTTGGTTTGGGCGCTTCACCTGACGGTCTCATCGGTGATGATGGAATCGTAGAAATAAAATGTCCGTATTCCGCCCGCGAATTAACGCCAGACCAAGCTATTGCCAAAAATATTATCGCTGTGCGTACAATATTTAAAAATGTCGACGCTTCTGAAATGAATGAGAACCATGAATACTATTATCAGGTACAAGGGCAGTTACACATAACTGGAAGAGATTACTGTCTCTTCATGGTGTGGACGCCCTACGGTTCGAAAATCATAAGAGTAGCCAGAGATGACGAATTCTGGAATAAAAAGATGAAATCTTGTCTGCTAGAGTTCTACGAAAACTGCTTGGTCCCTGAAATAGTTGACAGTCGCTATGTCAGGAGTATGCCTAGAAAGGATCCACCGTACATACTCGAGGCACAGGAAGTAACCGCCAAACGAAAGCAAGAGAAAGAAGCAAAAGTGGTAGCGAGAAAGAAACAAAAAGAGGTAGATGAGGGAGATCCGCGTTAAATTTGAACGCGATGTTACTTGTAACGGCGTGTGCATGTATCGCGTTGAGTTTCGCTCGAGGAAGGTGCAAACACCTGAAAAGTAAAACCGTACATAAATATTGCGTCCCCAAGCGCGCAATGTGTCGGGACTTTTGAGCTGAAGCTATATATGTACGTCCCGTACGAATATTGCGTTGATTTTCGCGCAATGAAGATGCGACCGGTGAAAGAGTAATATTCGTACTACATAATCAACGTGGCGCCCAAATATTGCGTTGAGATTTCGCGCAAGTCGCGGGCGCGCGTATAACAGAACAGTGAAACCTATATTATATACAATGGTTCGTCCAGCAGCACTTACATATATATCGTTGATTTTCGCGCAATGTAGATGCAAGCAATCGCACCACTTTTGCTATCACCTGTATTCCCCCTACCTGATGGAAGACATCCCACTACCTTCTCGTGGTTTCCGTCGAGCAGTATCACTTGTACATAATTCATTGATTATAACACGGTATCATTTATTGTATAGGGGAGACCGCGGCAAACTGGGCACCTGTTCTGAAAATTTGAAAAATTTGTTCCGCAAATCTTTCGAAAGCTTTTCTTTTACCTAAAAACAGGGTTGTTACCGACTCTCAATTTCCAAATTACCTGACCTTTACAGGTCACTGACCAAGAATGTACTTTGTTCAGGGCTATTTATTATCGTTTATTTAGGACATGCGGCCAAAACTTTATTTTAAATGGAACACATTTCAATCCTTGGAAAAGAATGAACCCGCTGCTCTTGAATTTCCCCCGAGATTCATCAGCGTAAAAACTGAAAGTAATTGAAAATTTTCAGCAAAATCGACATATCGAAACGGAAATTAAGAAATGGTCCCCCCTATTTCAACAGCAATACTTTTCAATATAGTATATCAGTATTCAAACTGTACAATTGGTATTGGCCAAAAGTGGCGATCCCTGTTACTGATGTATGTAGAAATAATCATTAAAATGTATGTATGTTATTGGAACCGAAGCATGTGCGAGAAATCTACGCTCGAATAAACGTGTAAATAAATATATGAATAGATAAGTCTATGAATCTGCTTCATATTCAGCTCTCATCAAAACCGTATGAAATATAATTCAGACATAGGTTAGTGATTGTTGTAAACATTTTTATTCGAATCAGTCTGCTCACGTTCATATGTAATGCGAGACCATAAAATTTTCACGAATTTTTCTATGCGAAATTTATTTTCAGTGCAACCGTTCAAATCAACCCAAATAAAATTGCCCTCTCTGAAGCATATGGGATATTCCACGCCAACTCGACTTGCCGCGGACCCTCACCATTTTTGATTTCTCTTTTCTTTGAGTATGATGGAAGGGAGGGCGAAAAATGAACGTCTGAATTATTTCAGATTGTTTGGTGGAGTATTTTCGAAGATGATATCATATTGTCATTGCATTCCAGAAATATTTTCATTCAGTTATTTTCACGTGGCGTGATAAATTGGGGAAGAAGAGCAAAGTTGTTGAAATGAAGTTTATTTTTTCAGCCTTTCGGTCAACTTTCTAAAACTCATAATTCCTAAAACTCATAACATCTAGTACGAGGATTTTTTTCTGGGAGAGAATTGAAGTCTCTGCTCCCTTTCTTTGTTCAAAAAACTTTATTATGAACATCGTTTTTGGGATATTTTTCAAAACGAAAAAAAAACTGTCCAAATTAGGAAAAGATACATTTCTAAATGTGCTTTTTTGATAAAAGGGGTTACGAACGGTAACTGTGTATACAAAAAGGCGAATATATACAAGTACAGGAGTTCAAAAGAATATATTTCTTTTACCTGTACTGACGATTAGTATACATTTGGGAATAATATATCGCGTTACTAATGCCATAAGGTGGTAAACGCCAAAAATGCGATTTGAGTGCCAGAAGGTCGTATAATTTTTTTTTTTCTGCATTCGCTTTAGAATCGACAATTACGTGTAAATCAATTGAAATTAGACATTCGGAAAATTAAAAGCAGAATGTCGTATATACTGAACACATACGACCTTCTGGCTTTAGTTTTACGGAAAAATCACGGAAACTAAAGCCAGAAGGTCGTAGTCGCCAAAAAAAACTTGTTTTTCGGTAACTTCAATGGAAATACGCGTTTCCATCGATTTCATGGCGAATCCGAGAGAAAAAAAAAGGCGGATACGACTTCTGACTTCAACTTTTTCGATTTTTCCCTGAAAATAAAGCCAGGGGGTCATATCCGCCAAAAAAAAATTTCTCAAGAATTTCAATAAATCTATGTGTTTTTCATTGGTTTCATGGCGATTCCGAAGAAAAAATAAATATACGACCTTTTGGTTTTAATAGAACCAGAAGGTCGTATAGTGTCGCTTACGACCTCATGGCATTAGTAACGCGATATCATACATCAATAATTCATCAAATTTCTCAAAGTATATTGTTGAGTATATCGATTTAGTGACGGTGAAAATGTTCGACATGTCACATCGTTGGAATGGTTAGCAAAGAAAATACACCTAACTGAATGTAATGAGTTTTTGAAGATCTTTTTTTTTTGTTCAATATAGTGAGAAATATTCCTATGAAGAATATTCCCATGATTGTGTCCCTGAGTATTAGCAATATAATGCTGCCGTGTTATCTAATAGTAGTTCAATTCCGCTAACAAACTAATAAAAACAGAACAAATTTTCGAGTTCTCTCCTTATTATAAATATATTGTTTTGCCGGTGAGATTTCAGTCATCACGTAAATAGTAGCATGATCCTAAATATAAGAATACCAGTTCTAAACATTCACGTTATATCCACATTCTAACAAAAAATGCAGAAAGGCAGAATTATAATGATGACGACAAAAGAAAAAATTTAAAAGGCGAATATATGTACTGTAACGGGTTTTTCCTGGGCTCGGGTACCGAGGAATTAAAGCCGAATACAAACCTGGCCCAACTTGTAGGTAGGGGTTGTTGTTGGGCGCCAGACTTCGTTGGAAGTCCTCTCTCTCTCTCTCTCTGGGACCCTCCGGCTAGCTACTAGTGATAGAGGGATTTCGTGGGGGCGAGAAATAACGACACCAGTTGATCTTAGTTTACTCAGATTTATTAAAAAAAAGAAAAAAAGAAAAGGTCGCGAATTTGGTTCACGCCCGCTACCTGGCGTATTACGATTTATAATAGTGACTTTAATCTATATTTGCAATATTTCGAATGAACTATTTCCAAAGCTAATGCAAGGCGACGATCGTTCTCGACGGTCGCAGTCTCTCCCTCTCTGGCTACTTGACAGTCTGCTGTCACTGTAGCGAGATTGCGTGTCTCTCTCGATGTCTCTCGGAGGACTGCTGCGGCTCGCTGTGAAGCGGCGGCGGAGAGGTGGTGGGGAGGGCTGGGGAAGCGCCGGTACTCTGACACGCAGCAGCTGAGTGCGGTGCGTGACGTCAGCAGTCCGTAGCGATATGGCGTCGGCGCGATCTCGGTGAATATCGGCGCAGCGGTTACCAATCCTGGCACGGCTCTACGCACGACAAACAACACGTGACGCTGTTCTTGTCGTTTGAATTCAACGGTTCGCTGGAACGATTGAATTCTAACACGTGAACGGCTCGAGGCTTCTAGGGGTTCTATGGTGATCCACGGGTGCAGGACTAGTATTCAGATGGATCCTACCTTCCTGTACGGCGCTCTAGCGTGGCTCGGTTCGGTCTCGATCACACGACGACGGAGGTCCGAGTTCAGGCACGGGTCGTAGGTTGTCCGGTAGTCCAAATGTCTAGTCGAGGTCCGGTGGATGCAGGGGTCTCACTCACACACTAACACTCACTTAAAAACTACGCTCACTTTCTCTCTCTCTCTCTCTCTCTCTCTCTCTCTCTCTCTACCCTCTCTCTCTCTCTACCTGTAAGTACGTCTGCACGCCTTTCTCCTCGCTCCCTTTTCTGAGCTTGTTTTCTGCCGCTTTTGCCTTCGGGTTTCTTTATTTTGCAGACTCTTGCATGCTCCTTTCTGCAAGCTTTCTTTGGGCTTGCTTTTCTTCACTACTGGATCTTTCTCCTGGCCTACAAGCTGCATTTTCTGGGTCTCTTCTACCGGCTTTTCTACCTAACCTGCACCTGTCACCTACTGCGCATGCTTGGATCGCTGGTCACGTGCTATCCGCCTTCTGTACGCATCTTACTACTACTATCGACCACCTACTGTGGATCACACTCCATCTCTTGGCCGCACCTGGTATCTTCCTCACCTCATCTTATCTTCCTGCTCGGTCGGTAAGGTAGCTTGCCGCTTTATTCTCTTCAACTGGCTTACTTTTGGCCAACATGAGTCCGGCGCGTATCTGCTTTGGCTGCAATAAATCGGTCATCGAGTCTGTTTTTTGCGCTCCCTGCAACTCTCACTACCACCCGAGTTGCTTAAAAGTCCGGACTACGCGTGCAGGATGTGCTCGTTGCTGTCGCGATACTCAGCTGCTGCTTGTGCAGCAGGCCTCACAGCCCTTGCCTGCTCCTTCGCCTTCCGCCTCCGGCTCGCAGCCTCCGCATCCGCCTGAGCCTTCTGCTCTGCCCTCTGCCGAGTTTCTCGACGCGATGATGCGTCGGATGGACCTCCGATTCGATGATATTGGAAACCGTCTCGACGACGTTGGTAGGCGCCTTGATTGCTTGCCCGCCATGCAGGCGCAGCTTGACGATAACACTGCCCGTATTCAGGCTCTAGAACGGCAGAACCTTGCCCTCGTTAATGGAATGAAGGAGCTTCGCGCTACTGTCGCCGACCATCAGCGAGACCGAGCTGCTGGCCAGCAGGAGTTACGGCGTGCGTCGGCTCGTCTTTGTGAAACGGAGCTGATTATTTCTGGGGCCCCTTGCTCTTCTCCGGACGGTACCGGTGTGGTCATCTCTCAGGTCGCCGCCGCGCTTGGTGTTGCCCTGTCCGAGGGTGACCTTCTTTCCTCGCGCTTCCTCGTTTCGCGCTCTCGGGCTCGTCGGAGCGATGCTCCCCGTCCGATCATCGCTCGGTTTCGCTCGCGGGATCTCGCTCTACGTTTTATTGCTGCTAAGAAGCGCAAAGGCATCCTCCGTTCTTCCGATCTAGATCCTCAGCCATCTGGGCCAACCTATACTATTAATGTTAATGAGGCCCTTCCTCAGGAGGTATACCAGCTCCTCGTTGCCACCAGGACTGCAGCTAGGGCTCGTGGCTTCCGTTACGTGTGGCATAACGACGGCGTCGTATTCGTTAAGCCGAAGGAAGGTGGGAGTACTCGGCGCATCCGTTCGGTCGCGGACCTTGACGCACTCGAAGCCGATTCTCCGCCTGCATCTCCGTCTGACTCGGTCTCTGATCAGACCCAGCGTCCCGGTGCGCCTGGCTCCTCTCTCCGTGGTAATGGTCGTGGTCGTGGTGCTTCGTCTGCACCACTTCGGGGTAGCTCGCGTGGCGCGCGTACTTCTACTGCTAACACTCTTACGCCTACTGCTTTTTCGGCCTCCCCTGCCATCTTGCATGCTGAGTCGAGCCCTCTTCCTGGGCCTTCTCGGCAATGACTTTGCCCCTCTGACCTCTTGCCTTCAGCTGTATCTGCTCCTGCTCCGGATTCTGCTCGCTCGCTGCTCATCTGCCACTTCAACGCCAATTCTATCCGTGGTCATCTGGATTACCTGCGATTCCACTTTGGCGCTTCCTCCTACCATCTAATTGCGGTCAGTGAATCCTGGCTGCACTCTCAAATTACCGACTCCTCTGTCTCTCTTCCTGGCTACTCCATTTTCCGGAACGATCGCCTTGGTAAGGCTGGCGGTGGTGTCGCGCTGTACGTGTGCAACTCCCTCTGCTGTAAGCTGCTCGCGTCTTCTCCTTCTCCTTACGCTGGGGCTCCCGAATACCTCATTGCGGAGATCAGGGCTCCTTCTATCGCTCCGTTCCTCGTCGCGGTGGTTTACCGCCCTCCGAAGACCACCAACTTGGCCCGCTTTGGCGCCGATTTCGACCTCCTCGCGTGCGCTTACTCGTCTTCCGTGATCCTTGGCGACTTTAACGCGAACCAGCTGGCTAACACCTATGAGGCTGAGGATGTCCGTAACTTCTGTCTCACACGCGGGCTCTACATGGTTCCCTTTGCGCCTACCTACCACTCCTTTGCAGCCGATACTCTGCTCGACCTCTGCATGGTCAGTGATCGCAGCCTTGTTCTTAGTCATGGGCAATCTGAAGTGCCCTTCGTCGCCGGTCATGACCTCATATTCCTCCGCTTGGTGTGGCCTGCCCCTCGGGAATCTCGCCGTATCTCGGCGCGCTCTTACCGCGCCTTTTCGCCTGAGGAATTTGCCCTTGCTCTCGATTCCGCGGACTGGGCCCCTTTTCTCTCTCCTACCCCAGTAGATGCCTTGCTGCAGTGCCTCCAAGCCAACCTTACGGAAGCATTAGATGTGCTTGCTCCTGTCCGCTCCTTCACGCCTAAGCGGACTGCTCCACCTTGGATTACCTCGAGCCTCCATAAGCTAGTGCGTGCGCGTGAGGCTCTGTACCGTCGCTATAAGCGTTCCCGCTCTCACTCTGCTCTCTTGTCGTTTCGTACCGCTAGGGACTTGCTACACAAACGCATCTCTGAGGCCCGTTCTGCCTTCTACGCGAATAGGCTCGCAGGTCTCTCTAGTGCCCGTGAACTCTGGAATGAGTTAAGATCGCTCGGACTCGCGTCTTCTCAGCGGAGTGACTGCGCTGGTTTCTCCGTTGATGAGCTAAATGCTCACTTCGCTGCCGTTTCCAGCCGTCCCGGTGCCGCCGCCGAAGTTGCTGAATTTTTCGCTGCGCTCCCGCCGCCTGCCTACAGTGATTCCCTGTTTTATTTCCGCGACATTTCGCCTGTAGCTCTCACTAATGCGATCTCACATTTCACCTCTCAGTCTCGTGGCGTGGATGACCTGTCGCTCCGTAATGTGAAAGATGCCCTTCCGGTCATCTTTCCTTTTCTGCTCGCGCTCTATAATCAGTCGCTTCGATCAGCGGTCTTCCCTAACACCTGGAAGCAGGCTCGGATCATCCCTCTGGCTAAGGTTAAGTCGCCGTCTTCTCCTCAGCAAATGCGCCCGATCGCTAACCTCTGCCTCTTGTCTAAGGTGCTCGAGCGCATCGTTTTCGTTCAAATCATGGCGCACTTTGATGGTCACTCGTTGCTTGACCCTCGTCAGTCCGGTTTCCGCTGGGGCCGCAGTACGCAAACAGCTTTGCTCAAGCTTACCGATGATGTCCGCCGTGGCGTCGACAACCGCCTTGTTACTATCTTGGTCCTTTTCGACTTCAGCAAAGCGTTTGACTCTATACCGCACTCTACTCTTCTGGCCAAACTCCTAGAGCTTGGGTTCTCGCAACACGCCTTGGCCTGGACTGCTAGCTACCTGCAGGGCCGCTCTCAGGCCGTGGTTAGCCCTTCCGGTGAGCTGTCCTCTTGGCTGCCTCTCGACCAGGGTGTTCCTCAGGGCTCCGTTTTGGGTCCCCTGCTGTTTATTGCGTTCATCAATGACATCTCTCGGGCCCTCCGCCACACGGAGCACTTGCTTTACGCCGATGACCTCCAGATCTACCTTCAGTGCCCTGCAGGTGAGGTTTCTGAAGCCATCTCGCGCCTTAACCTAGACATTGCTGCTGTCTGCAACTGGTCACGTGATAATTCTCTCAGCCTGAATGCCTCCAAGACTCAGGCCGTTATACTTGGGAGTTCTCCGTTCGTCTCGCGGCTTTCGTGCTCTTCTCTTCCGCCTGTACTTGTAAACGGCGTGGTTGTTCCATTCTCCGAATCTGTTCGCAACCTAGGGCTCATTTTAGACAGTAGCCTATCTTGGACCCGTCAAGTAGATGCGGTCTCCTGCAAGGTGCACCGTGCCCTGCGTCAACTCTCCGCGTCTCGCCGGCTGCTTCCGCCTCCGCTGCGTAGCTCTCTCGCGACGTCGCTAGTTTTTCCGTTGCTAGATTACTGTGCAGTCGTTTATAATGATGGATCGGTGGTTCTCAATAACCGGCTACAGCGCCTTGTCAATTGCTGCGTCCGTTTTGTGTGCGGGTTCTCAAGGTCTGAGCATGCTACCCCTTACCGGCATGAGTTGGGCTGGCTCTCTGCTCGGGACCGCCGGCTTTATTTCCTCGGCACCGCGCTTTACTCCATCTTTCGCTCGAACTCTCCGGAATACTTGCGTGTCCTTTTCGTCGATCGTCCCCCCGTTCTACCGGGATCTACGAGTCGGCGTGTAGGGGGGGACTTCTATGTTCCTCGCTTTGTTACTGAGGCGTATAGAAGGTCTCTCGCGGTATCCGGCGTCTATTTCTGGGAGTCGCTCCCTCTTGATTTGCGGCGTTCGTCCTCGGCCTTCGCTTTTCGCTCGCGCTTAAGGCAGTACCTTTTCGACACCGAGCTCGCTAGGGTGTAGTAATCTAGTCTTGCCTACGTCTCGTATCCTACCTAGTCTTAATTTTCTTAGTTTAAGGACCTAGCATTAAGTTTCTTGTACATAGTCTGTAATACTCTTGCTTGCTCTCTCTTCTCCGCCTACCTTGCATAAAATTATTGTGAATGCAAGGTACGCTTGCCCAACATTGTTATGGGTAAATAAAATTTATCTATCTATCTATCTATCTCTTATAGATATCTTAGATTAGGGCTTGTTAGATCTCGAGCTGCTTCCCCGCTCACCTTTTTTTCGTTGGACGAGCTCAATGCAGCGTTTGTCAGCATTTCTAATTCTGCTGCTGACTCTAATCTTACTACTTTTAACCCCAATGACTCTGGTACTTTTAATAATTTTTATGCTACTACGGGTGGCTCTGGTCTTGATAGGGCTCTTTTTGAGTTTTCCCCTGTTTCGCCGGAAAAGGTTTTCGCCCTTACTAAATCTTCGACTTCACCTTTGCGTGGAGCTTGACCGGACGGAGTTTCGCTCTTTATCATTCACCAATCTCTCCCTATCTTATCTGTTGCTCTTGCCTCGCTCTTTAACCAGAGTCTCATGTTGGGCTTCTTCCCGTCCTGCTGGAAGCGTGCGTTTATTCGTCCTTTACTCAAGGTAAATCCGCCCCGGTCCACAACTGACACGCGGCCCATCGCTAATCTGTGTGAAGTATCTAAAATCTTTGAACGAATAGTCCACTCCCAGATTCTGTGCTATGTAAATACTCACAATCTTTTTAATCCATTTCAGTCGGGATACAGAGTTGGCTTTAGCACTCAATCCGCCTTACTTAGACTGTCGCATGATATTAGGCGGGCTGTGGATGACCGATGCCTCACGTTGCTTGTCCTTTTTGACTTCAGTAAGGCCTTTGACACTGTCGATCACTCACGTCTCCTTAGCAAGTTAAAAGGGTTGGGTTTTTCTGAGGTTGCTTTGCGATGGGTCTATTCTTACCTCTCAGGAAGATCTCAGGCTGTTGTAAATGATCAAGGAGCTTGTTCATCCTGGCTGCATACTCGTGCAGGTGTCCCTCAAGGATCGGTGCTAGGTCCTTTGCTTTTCACTTTGTTCATTAATGATATTGGCGCCGATTTACTGTATACGCGCCACCTGATCTTTGCGGACGATACCCAAATCTACCTCTCTTGCCCTCCCTCTGAGCTGGCTGACGGGATTGCTAAACTCACGCACGATGTGAATGTTATTGCTAATTATGCGGTTAGCAATGGCCTCAAGCTTAACCTCTCGAAATCCAAGGTTCTAATCTTTGGCAGCGGAGTGTTTATCAATCGTCTAGACCTTACTAGTCTTCCTCCCATAGTTGTTGAGGGCTGTGTGCTTCCGTACGTCGACGAAGTGCGCAATCTTGGGGTTATTATGCGGTCGAATCTATCGTGGCGTGGTCATGTTCTTGCGGTTTCTAAGAAGATCAACTTCTCTTTGTATAGGCTAAAATACCATCGCAATGCTCTGTCTCGCGACCTGCGTGCTAAACTTGTGGTTACCCTTATTTTTCCTCTTGTAGACTACTGCTGCCTCGTCTATAATGATCTGTCGAGCGAGCTCAATACCATGCTCCAACGTTTGATGAATGCTGCCATCAGGTTTGTCTTTGGCAATTTGCGGTGGGATGAACACGTATCACCCTATCGTAGGCAGCTTGGTTGGCTCACGGTCCGCTCTAGGCGGCTCTACTTTCTGGGGATTCTGGTTTTTAATCTTTTACAAGGGAAATTGCCGTTGTATCTCTCTGAGCTGTTTGCTCGTCATAGGCCGTACGAAGCTCGTCCAACGCGTCAGTCCGGCTCATTAACTTTTCACGTTCCTCAGCATCGCACTGTCACCTATCGCAATTCGTTCAGCCTTTCTGCCATATATTTCTGGCATTCTCTTCCCGCTGAGGTCACGGAAGTTGAATCTTTGGGTTTGTTCAAGGTCTCGCTTCACGAGTACCTATTTGCTTCCGATACTGGGTCTGACTAGTTGTTTTTAGCTGTGCTCTCGTGTTGTCTCATTTCCGCCTCGCTACCGTATTTATTTCTATTTCTATTTTACCTTTATTTTTATTTTATTTTATTTATTTTTACTTAATTTAGTTTATTTTTACTTATTTTATATTAATTTTATCCTACTTTACTTTATTTTTATTTATACTACCTATTTTAGTCATAGTTACTTATTTTAACTCTCTATTTTATTTTATTTTTACTTACTCATTTACTCTAGTTTAGTAGCGTTTCTTTCTGTGGTATGGCTCGTGATGTTTTAGCTTGCATTCTTTCTGTTTTGCCTCATACCTTTATTTTTATTTTTATTCATATGCTTTTAGTTCTATTCGTCTTAACTAGTTTTATCTTTTATAACTTACTTTATTATTTGTATAGTTAGCCTAATTGCGTTTCAACGTTATTCTTTCTTCGCTGTTATTGTTGCTACTTCTTCTTTTTTCTCTTTTTTGTTATATACGCCTTTGTATCACGCTAAGCCTATTATTTTAAGGTGCATGTATTGTTAAGGCCGTCCTCTAGTTTCTCGGCTGTTTTTTTTATGGCTTTTTCAATAATTTTTTTACGGGCAAAGCATCGAAATAATCAATGTCATTATTTTTGCATAATCTTTATTAACATTTAAATAAGCTTTACAAATTTTTTGAAGTCAAAATATATAATAGAATAGCAGTTATAGTGGCCGACAGGAAGACATCAAGTAAAAGAGGTGCTTGACGGTGACCAAGATTGCGGCTGTTCTGCTTATTTGAAATCAAAAAACCAAACGGCATTTTAATCTTCATATTCAAGACTAGCGATCGAACCAGAGTGAATTCTAAATTACAAAAATTGACTTTTTTATACACTTTTGAAAATTACATTCTATTTTTTACTCATTTTTTCTTAAGTTTTTCGCTCGTACGAAAAAAAC
Source organism: Tenthredo notha (assembly GCA_914767705.2). Taxonomy (NCBI): domain Eukaryota; kingdom Metazoa; phylum Arthropoda; class Insecta; order Hymenoptera; family Tenthredinidae; genus Tenthredo; species Tenthredo notha. The sequence goes on from OU611908.1 coordinate 4,896,332, forward strand.
TATCGAAGCAATCATGATAATCCTGTTTCAATCGCTGGCTTATAACATATTAAAGATGCTGTATAAATTTGAACAAGATCGGTGCAATAGTTTCTGAAATATCGTGGTTACCGTTTCGAAAAATGGTGTTTCGAGAAAAACGCGTTTGAAAGTTCGCGCATGTGATTTATACTAAAAATTTCATCTCACCGTCAATCTGCTATGCCTGGACCATACAATAGGCCTTCCTAGCGTCTGTCAACGGTCTCGGCTCCCCTTTACTCGGGCCTAATTCACAAAAGGTTCAGGTAGCAGTTAGATTTAGGGATATCAATACAATGGTCAGCGCCGCTCGGCTTTCGGAGCAGCCTGGCGCGCGCTCCTGCTCCGTTCCAGGGCCGTAACTTGTGAACCACTTCGAAGATCGAAAAATCCTTTGGCACACATTTTCTACACATGTTGTAGATGTGATTTATGAAAAAAAAAAAAAATCGATTTTTTCGACCCGAGAAACTAGAGGACGGCCTTAATTCCTGTATTTTGTTCCTTTGCCTCAAGGTCCCACCAAGGCATAAATATACCAATCAATCAATCAATCAATCTCTCTCTCTTTGCACGTGAGTACGCTTACACGCCTCTTACTCTGCTCCTCTGTTTTTGGGCTTTTACTGCTGCATCCTGCCCTCGGGCTCTGCTTTCAGATTTTCTTGCATGCGCCTAACTGCAAGCCTCCTTCTGGGCTTGCTTTTCTGCCTGTCTGCACGTCCTACGCTTCATTTTTCTGCATTTCCCGTGGGTTTCCTTGGCTAACATAACCTCAACCTGTCACCGCTGCGCGCATGCCCGTGCTCGCCTCGCCGTCGCCGCTATCGACCATCTATCGATCGACGTTCGATTATCTCACTTGCTGCCTTCTGCTGAGCTGCTCTCTGCTCCGTCGGTAACCCACCGACTCTGTGCTGTGCAGCTAGGCCTCTTTATCGATGGCGCCTCGTAGCTGCTTTTGCTGCAATAAGCATATTGCCACTGAATCGGTGCATTGCACTGGCTGCGGCTCCTTCTTCCACCCGGGGTGCCTGAAAAAGAAGACTTCTCAGGCTGGCACTGTTCGCTGTTGTCCAGCCTCGCCCATGGAATTCCTCCAGCAGGGCGTGCAGCCTACGCCCTCAACTGCTCGTCCGGGTTCTTCGGCCCGGCTGTCTCCTACACCTAGCAGTTCGGCTGCGTTAGACGAGGTCCTTCGCCAACTCAACCATCGATTTGACGCCCTTGAATCTCGTCTGGAAGGCCTTCCTGCTCTGCAGGCCCAAGCTGACTCTAACACGGCTCGAATCCTGGAACTGGAGCAGCGGGATGTTGCTGCCTCTCGGGAGCACAGCGAGCTGCGTGATGAGCTGGCCGATCTTCGTCGTTCAGCGGCTGCTGATCAGCTTGCACTGCGTCGAGCCTCTGCGCGACTCTGTGAGCTTGAGCTCATCTTCTCGGGGGTGCCCTGCTCGTCCCCTCGTGATACGCGGGCCTCAATTCTGCTCGTGGCCCAGGCAATTGGGCTTGTGCTTGCGGACGGTGATATTTTGGACTCGCGCTTTTTAATCTCTCGCTCCAAGGTTCGCAATGGCAAGGATACTCCCATTCCCATCATCGCCAAGCTTCGCACGCGTGAAATCTGCCTCGACTTTATCGCCGCCAAGAAGCGCAAAGGGATCCTCCGCTCTTCTAACCTGAGTCCTCCACCCCCGGGTCCTGTGTGCACCATTAATATCAACGAAGCCCTGCCCAGTGACCTCTATAAACTTCTCACTGCAACTCGAACTACTGCTAAAGCTCGTGGCTATAGATATATTTGGCATTCCGATGGAATTGTTTTCCTGAAAATGGGGGACGGCGCCCGAACTCGACGCATCTGCACGGTCCAAGACCTCGAGGCCTTCGAAGCTGAATCACCTGCTAGTTCGCCAGTCTCACCGCCCGGGCCGCGTTCTTTTCCCGCTAGCTCTCGTCGTGGGCTGCAGCGTGGCGCGTCGCGTGGTTCCTCGCGAGCCCTCGCCGTCACCTCTCGTCCGGGTTCGCAAATGGGCTCCCCGCCTCTCTCGCGATCCGTCTCGCCTGCCTTTTCTGCCCACTCTGAATCGTCCTCTGTCCGCCTGTCGTCTGGGCCGACTCCTAACCTTCCTCATGCCTCGGCTTCCCATTCCTCCTCGCAATGACGTTCCTCACCCTGTTCTCCTGCCTCCTCGTCGTCACCTGTTCGACTTCCAGCCCCGAACGACCCTTCATGTGCCTCCCTCAACGTTTGTCATCTCAATGCCAATTCTGTTCGTGGGCACCTGGACTACCTGCGCTTTCACTTTGCGGCCTCGCCTTCCTACCATCTAATCGCCGTCAGTGAATCCTGGCTCCACCCTGAAGTCTCTGACCTTTCCGTTTCTCTGCCCGGCTACTCCATTCTCCGTAATGATCGCGTCGGTAAACTAGGTGGCGGTGTTGCGCTCTATGTCTGCGATGCTCTCCGGGGGAAAATACTAGCTGCATCTCCCTCACAGTACTCTGCCTCCCCGGAATACCTCGTTGCTGAAATCAAGCCCTCGGGGGCTCCTCCTTTTATGGTGTCAGTCGTCTACCGGCCCCCCAAAGTTACGAACCTTGCGTCGTTCGAGCTCGACTACGATCTCTTCGCCGCCAACTATCCTGTTTCTCTTATTCTCGGGGATTTCAATGCGAACCAAATCGCCAACACCTATGATGCTGAGAACGTGCGGGCCTTCTGCCACTCCCGTGCCTTGTTCATGGTGCCTTTCGCCCCCACCTACCACACGCACACGTCGGACACGCTTCTAGATCTTTGCATGGTGAGCGACCGTGACTCCATCACCGGGTTTGGGCAATCTAGTGTCCCCTTCATCGCTGGGCACGATCTCATCTTCGTTAGCCTCGTGCTTCCTGCTCCCTCCTCCGCTAAGCTCATCACTGCCCGCTCCTACCGCACCTTTTCTCCGGTGGAGTTTGTTCGCCAGCTTGACGTTGCCTCCTGGGAGGCCTTCCATCCTCAAGCTACCGTGGATGAGCTAGTCTGCTGCCTGCAGGGCAATATGACGACTGCGCTCGATAATCTTGCGCCTTCTTGTACGTTTACGTCCAAGCGCTCCGCTCCGCCCTGGATCACGCCCGACCTTCTGACCCAGCGCCGTGTTCGAGACACCCTTTATCGGCGTTATAAACGCTGTCGGTCCGCTTCGGCTCTTCTGCAATTTCGCTTCGCCCGGGACGCTCTTTATAAGCTTACGTCCGCAGCCCGTTGTGCTTTTTATGCTAACCGTCTAGGTAACGCTTCGTCTGCTCGGGCCCTATGGTGTGAATTGAGGTCCCTCGGCCTGGCTCGTTCACAGAGAAGTGACTGTGCGGGATTCTCAGTCGACGAGTTAAACGAACATTTTGCCTCGGTCTCGCGTTGCCCCACCTCAGCCCAAGATGTGGCCGACTTTTTCCGTGCCTTGCCTCCGCGGTGTTATGACGACTCTCAGTTTTACTTCCGCGATATTTCACCTCGCTCTCTGCTTGACGCTATCTCGCACTTCTCCTCTCAATCTCGAGGTGTGGACGACCTATCTCTCAGAAATATCACGGATGCTCTTCCTGCGATCTTACCTTTTCTGCTTCAACTTTTCAACCACTCCTTGTCTACCTCGGTTTTCCCTGCTGCCTGGAAGCGAGCCCGTGTGCTGCCTCTGGCTAAGGTAAAGAGTCCCACCTCGCTTCAGCAAATGCGTCCAATAGCCAATCTCTGCCTTCTTGCGAAGGTACTCGAGCGGGTTGTCCTTGTCCAGATTATGTCCTACCTCGAGGACAACGCTCTTCTCGACCCTCGCCAATCTGGCTTCCGTTGGGGGTTGAATACGCAAACCGCCTTGCTTAAGTTAACCGAGGACGTTCGGCTTGGCGTCGACAGGCGTTTGGTTACCGTTTTGGTCCTTTTCGATTTTACTAAGGCGTTTGACTCGATCCCGCATTCGGTTCTTCTCTCCAAACTTCTTGCCTTGGGCTTCTCCCAGCATGCCTTAGCTTGGATATCGAGCTACTTGCAAGGCCGCTCGCAGGCTGTCGTAGGCCCCTCTGGCGAACTGTCTGCCTGGGTCGCGCTTGATCTTGGCATTCCGCAGGGTTCCGTTCTTGGCCCTTTGCTTTTCCTCATCTTCATAAATGACCTTTTCCGCGTCCTACGGCACACCGAGCACCTGCTTTATGCAGATGACCTTCAAATCTATCTCCAGTGCTCCGCGGGGGAAGTCCCGGAGGCTATTCGCCTTCTCAATGAGGACATCGCGGCGGTGCATACTTGGTCCTGCCAGAATTGTCTCTCTCTTAATTCCTCTAAGACCCAGGCAATCATTCTTGGTAGTCCGCCGTTTATTACGAGGCTTTACAGTGCAGTCCTTCCTCCTATCGTTCTTGATCGTGTGCCTATCCCTCTTTCTCAATCGGTTCGTGACCTAGGACTTCTCCTCGACAGTAAGCTTTCTTGGGTATCGCAAGTTGATGCTGTCTCAAACCGGGTTCATGGTGCTCTCCGTCAGCTCTCGGCCTCTCGCGGGCTTCTTTCTCGTTCCCTACGCGTGCACCTGATCACGACTCTTATTTTTCCGCACCTCGATTACTGCGCTGCTATCCTCGCAGGCGTCCCGGGTGTCCTTAACCTTAGGCTCCAACGGCTTCTTAACTGCTGCGTTCGCTTCGTCTGCGGCATCGCCAGGGATGACCATGTCACTCCCTACCGGCGTGGGCTCGGTTGGCTCAATGCGCGAGATCGTCGGCTTTACTTTCTCGGCACCCTCTTTTTTGTCGTTCTCCGTTCCGGTCGGCCGGACTATCTGAGGGAACTCTTCACTGCTCGTCCTTCCACCGTGGCTACACCTAGTCCTGTTCGGCGCCCACGAGGTGATTTTATTATCCCGCGTTTTTCAACCGAGTCCTATCGTAGGTCCTTTTCAGTTTCTGCCATTTATTTCTGGGAGTCTTTACCCCTTGACCTTCGTGCGGCTCGCTCTCTGCCTGCCTTCAAGTACCGCCTCCGCAAGTATCTTTTCGATACGGAGTTTACGCGTGCGTCCTAGTTTACCATCTTAACCCATTTCTATTGCTTAGCTTTTTATAGGCGTTAAGTTTACTCTAAGTTTACTCTTGTTAATTTAAGTATATTTTTTAATTTCATTTCTGTACTTTCTTACGATTACTTTGTAATATTTTCCAACTCTAACCTGGAAAAATAAAATTATCTATCTATCTATCTATCTCTCTCGCGAACTCGCACTCGGCTAACTTTTTAGACACCCGAGGTGTCTCTTTCGTAGGCGGAGTGGGAATCGCGATTTTTCCGCTAGGGGTGGTTCACCTCATTACCACCTGTCCGGCGAGCGCTGACGGTCGCCGGTCGGCTGTTAGCAGACGAGTACAGTCAATATGGCTCCGCGAGATAAGGCGGCAAGGGTTTGAACCGCGGAAATCGGTTTTTGGGCACTCGGTACGCGCGTAAGGCTGGGAAGGAGGAGGTCTTAACGTTTTGCCACGTTACAGTACGTGACTTTACAAATAGGTTGAGCGTCTCCACCTGAGGCCCCGCCCATACCGAGTTCTCAGGCTCGGTGCTAGAGGCGCCACATACGCTAGATTATTTCAATAGGGTTCTACGGCTGGGCGCTAGAGGCGCTCTTCCGATCGAGGAGTTGTCGGAGCTCGCTCAAAAGCCCTTAACAAGATGTATAAAAGAAATCAGCTGACGAATGAGAAAAAAGAAACGACAATACGAATGAACAAAGAAGAGATAAATATGCCAAGTCTGGACGTAATAGAGGAGAGAAAAGAAAAATTAAAGATGCCAATTCTTGAAGTGAACGAGACGAAAAAGGATCAGGTGATCAAGGAAAAACAAAAGATGATAGTGAGCATAAACAAAGAAAAAATTAACAAACAAATGTTGAAGATGATTGAAGAAAAAAGAAACTGGAAGGATGAAAGAAGAGGAAATAAGACTAATTGGTGAAATGACAGATAGTGAAAACGACGATTACCAGGTAGAAATACCAAAATTAATAAATGTTACCAACCCGTTGGGGTTATCAATAATATAAAAAAATATATATTGTAACTTTTTTCGTTGTTTGAGATATCGAAGATAGCCGTATCCCACCTCCTCACGGACCTTGTACGCTTAGCGTACGCAGCCGTATCCTAGCTAAATTTATATTGAATTTGATAGGACCTGGAATTGGCGGAAAAGGGAGTTTGCATCAATCCTATGCCTGCGTCATATCCTAAAATCATATATTTATTTCTCAAGTATCTAGGTTGCAACCAACTAAAATTATAATTACAATGTTGCTTATTTTAATATTATACGGTTTGTTTCGTGCTTTCTGAATTTATTGAAGTTTTGTTTAATATTCATTGAAATATCGAAAGGAAAATTTAATAAATGTGAAATACAATTGCTAATTTTATATAAGACTTGAAAACTGGCCTAATGTAAGGCGCTATGCCCATGACATTAGTTAATATCTAGGAATTGCTGCTAGTTGAAATGATGGTTGAGCCAACCTGGCGCTTTGCCGAAGATTGCTGCTGAGCTGAGTGTTGTCGCGACTTATATACCATTCGTGACGTCACTCAGCTCGTCGCTGCCGTCGAACGTTCTCGATCGTTCGAACGTTCCGTGATGTTGTGACAGTTTGCAACGGCTGTCTGTTTCAAAACGTAACCGCTCAGGCCTAGTTAGCCTGATCCGTTACAATATATATAATAATAATAAGTTTATTTTGAAAAACCAAAATTTGTGTATAAGAAAAAAAATGTACAAAATACAATCAATAAATATAAAGATTAAAAACTTGAAAATTTAATTATGATTTTCCAATGAATACAAAAGAAAAACATAGTATACTACATAAGATAAAAATATCTATAAATCATAAAACTGAAAATTCAGTATTATTAGAATAAGTTATACTTATTTACTAAGCCCTGAATTTGAGGGGGCAATGTAACAATATTCATGTTATCATGTAAATGTAATATGAAAAAAAAAAGAGAAAAAGAAAAATTTCAATAAACAAAAATAAAGATCGACAAAATTAGCAAAAATAGAGTATGAAACTATCTGGCTAAAAGTTACTCAAAATAGAGTTTAGCAGGAAAGCCTAGTAGTTTCGGTAAAACGCGAAATCAAACAGAGACAGAGCAACGCTCCGCAATAAGGAATTGCTAATGTAATTTCAAAAAGTAGTGGGGACAACCACTATATAACAGAGCGAGTTAAGTGGCTCAGGATCTCTCGATATAGAAAAACTATCATTGATCATAAACTACAAAACGATAAGGTTGTTCGGGCAAAGTAGAATTATGAGCTCAAATCAGCTGGACGGCCAGCGCTTATCACACGCACCCACACAACCGTGCAGTGTTTACCCGGGTAGACTCAAACTCTCAATGTATTGCGCACCGAGCTTACGAACTATTCAATACCTGTATGTGTATATTCCTATGGACTAAATCGAAGTCTATGTATCAGTATGTCTCAAATCTCCCTGTGGGAATCATCATTGTAATTTCTCGGCCTCGTGGTCAATTTATCTATCTATCTAATATCTGTATATTCTATCGTAGAGTTTAAAATAAAGACACGAGTTTTAAGTAAAAGGAAAGTTAAACGTGTAAGCTTTTCTCAAACATTCACCCGTAAGTCACTCATCCTAGGCCTCTCTCACTAATTGTGTTCACCCACATCAAACGAACCTCTTTATCTATCTTTCTCGTAACATTTTTGGTCCTTCGAGCCGGATCAGTCGCGAATTGATTTGAACTATCTCGAAATCGTCGCGAATCTCGGGGAACGAATTAGTGGGTGAGTGACACGGTAGTGTTGTGAAAAGTTTATCGACAGCGTTACGGAAAACGCTAAAAGTGAAATCTCTCAGTGGAATATAACTGAAAACGGTTAATTTCAAACCGCATCAAAGTCGCGGATCACCTTGTCGAGACTCGTAGACAGTGTGTGTATCAACAACTCGAGTGTCGTGTGCGTGCAAGTAAGTGTGTCGTGCGCGTCCGTCTCTCTCGCAGTTTAAATACTCAAGTTAGATTCCCGTAGAATCGTTTGTTGATATATCTCGCTATCATGTCTCTCAGCGAGCTAATCGATCGTCAGAATGAACTTTTATGGCGCATCGCGCGCACAGTGGAAAATCTGCAAAAGCTCGGGGAGGCAAAGATCACCTACGGTCAAGTGCAATCACGACTCAACGCTCTGGAGTCAAACTGGACAAAGTTCCAAGCGAATCACGACCAGATGGTCAAACAAAAATCCGCGGCCGATGAAAAGCAATTTCCATTGATCGAGCAACGATCGTATTTTTCAAAAGACTACTTCGGGCAGTGTGAAGAAAAATACCTAGACTCGCGGGGACACATGCTCGATCTCCTGGAGTCACTCAAACCGGCAACCACACCTCAAGTGGATGCATCTCTAGCCTCAGTGGCTAAGCCTACCTTCCGACGGCTACCTCCTATCGCCTTGCCATCGTTCTCGGGTAGCTTTTCTGAATGGCAACCTTTCCACGATCTATTTGATTCAATCGTTCGCAAAAACGAACAGCTCTCGGATGTTGAAAAACTCCATTATCTAAAAACCAGCTTGACCGGGGAGCCTTCTCAACTAATCAGAAATATCGCTGTCACTGGTGATAATTTCTCTCGTGCGTGGAACACTCTCGTATCGCGCTACGAAAACAAGCGATTACTCACGAGCTCTCATCTCGGAAGACTCTTCGCGATTCCGCGAATCGGGAAGAAATCATCGGCAGAAATCAAACGTCTGCTCAGCGATACCTGCGAAGCCATCGGGGCTCTGGAAACCCTCGGTCGCCCTGTCAAACAGTGGGATGACATTATCGTGCACATGACAATAAGCAAACTCGACTCTGGATCTCTCGAAGAGTGGGAAAAGCGCGTCAGCGAGACTCGTGATCCTCCAGCCTTCTCAGAGCTCGAGTCATTCCTTCTAGGACGCATCCACACCCTCGAGGCTGTGGAACAAGCCCAAGGTCAGAGTGCATCCAACAAGACGCAGGCCTCACCAGGAAAGCTTAGCGGTTCCACCACAAAATCTCACGTGGTGCAATCAAAAGAATCATCGTGTTCCTATTGCAAGGAAAATCATTACATCGCAGCGTGCAAATCGTTTCAAGGGAAACCGCTCGAACGAAGAAAGGACTTCGTTACATCTCACAGTCTTTGCTACAACTGTCTCGGTCCACATCCAGTAAAAGACTGTCGATCAGATAAGAGATGTCGTACTTGCGAAGGTCGACATCACACTCTACTTCATCGCAGATCTTCAACATCTGCATCAGCATCTGGCAACGATGCTCCGCAAGGACAGGCTACCGCAGGCCAAGCATCTCAGCTGACATCGAGTACCTCAGCACAGGTCAGCAGCCATGCAGCTCAGCCGAAGAACGCGCAGTGTTCACCAGTCCTCCTTGCGACAGCACAAGTTCTCGTTTCGAACCACGAAACAGGAGAATACATTCACCCGTAAGTCACTCATCCTAGGCCTCTCTCACTAATTGTGTTCACCCACATCAAACGAACCTCTTTATCTATCTTTCTCGTAACAAAGGTAATTGACATAACAAATTTTGTCGAACTTATTAATCAAATAATAATTAAACGAATACAGTTATTATTGATTCACAAATACGGAACCAACGAGTTGAGAAAATTAGCGGTTGCATTCTTCCTTCCTATAAATTCATTTCGAACGGGTTTGAATACTCCGAAGACGTGAATTATCCTAAATAAAAATAATATCGATCCGAATAAGAAAATCAACACTGACGGGTGTAAAAACTCTGAAGTAGCGATTATTTTATTCTATAATCGATGAAAGAAATCATCAGAATAAGAAAGTCAACACTGACGGGTGTAAAAACTCTGAAGTAGCAATTATTTTATTCTATAATCAAAATAAGAAAATCAAAACTGACGAGTGTAAAAACTCTGAGGTAGCGATTATATTCAAATCAAATACTCTCATATAATCAACACCGACGGTACGAAAGTTTCTGAGGTAGCGATCATATGGGAATTAAAAAAATAAAAGCTATCATAAATAGATAGGCAAAACTCATAATCTAGAAAGAGTCCCGAATAATAATTCATTGATTAGATGAAGATTCTCATTCCTAGCTAACGTTCGATTTATTCAAATATAGGGTAAAATCCACTGGGGATAAGTCGCGATTGTTACAATATATTATATACGAATTTGAACCCTACGGCGTTCCTTTCGATAGAATACTAATTAATGCAAAACTGAGATAGTGTTGGGCGCCAGACACGTCAGTGTCGATTCACAGAAATCTAAACAAATTTCAGCGGTAATCAACAAAATACTATATTGCCGGAACGACGGCCTTAAAGCTTCGGTTAGCTCAGATGTACAGCGATAAGGTTAGATTGAGTGAATTCACCTTGCTAATCAATAAAATATGAAACACCAGATATAAATTCTTTCAATGAAATCTGCGATTTCGTGTATTGTTCTCAATTAAGCGATAACAGATTTATCAGTGGTAACGAAGAGGTTCAAATATAATCGGAGATACCGAATTGCACAGAAATAGTTATCAGAAGAATCGTTACGAATAATAGATGAAAATGACGATTGGAATAATACTTAAGAATTACTGATTTGACCAAGGAAAGAATATTATATTATTAAGCCTGCTTCTGCGACGCAGCAGTATAAAAAAAAACGTAAACACGCCGGTTAGCTAGCGAACGCTGTAGAAGCGATATAATCCAAGCTAAACTACTTTCCAGGCTACGTATCACCGAGCGATACGATACTCTATAGCAAATTTTCTAATTGCAGCACGCTAGCGATATTACTTATAATTCTTTGGCGATATCAGGGCTCAACAAATAATTCAGATGAATTCAGGCAAGATGGTAAACTAATTTAACAAATAGAAATGCGAATATGGAGCAAATATGAAGCAGATATAACGAATAGAACAACTTAAAACTACGACTAGCTACGTTCAGCCAACCCTCGGGGAGTTGGATAGTAAGCGACACACCATGCAATATTATACTACGAATTAATTAATCAAAGATATTCCTATAAATCAAAGATAGCGATCGATCAGCATCAGATATTCTCGAAGCGAGAAATTAAGCACGAATGAGCGATCAAATAGTATTAACAGATTATAAGCGAAGCAAGCAAATAGAAATCAGACTAATAAAGCGAAAGACATCAAGCAAAAAGGTATTCTAACAAAACTACAACCAACCACGAAGTGCTTTTGCTCAATTTCTATAACTTAAACACTATAAAACGAATCGCGTAGCCCGTAGGCTGTACGCTACACAAATAAGGCGTATTCACTACTAAATCACTAACTAAATGCTCCGAAAAGACGGAACTCGAATCAAAAATGCAAAGATAATTATTCTAATAAAAATTCAGCGGTACTTTTCGTGGCTTTCCTAGCTATTATAGATCATAGAGACTTTACTTTATCGAAGCGATGTTCGTCGCACAAACTTAACGTAACTGAGTTTATTAGTGGTTCGGAAAGCGAGATATACGGGAGATATTGACTGACACGTCTAGTCGATATACGGTTGAACGTAGAAGTGATGAGCTCCGGCGACAGTTAGGTAATTCGGTTCGTAGGTTAAAGGTGGGGAACCTCAGGACCTATCAATTATCCTATTGGTGCTGCTAATCCCGCTGTTCGAGCAACCAGCTCGTCAGCTGACCGGCTCGGAGCGAAATCTTCTTGCCTATCGGCAGGCGATGATCGCGCTTCTCGCGATAGAACAGCCGTTCAGCGATATTTCAGCGGCGAGATGATGGCGGGAGGGTGTGATCCTGGCTCTTACTTAGCGATTCCTTTCAAGCTATCAATCCCGAGGGGTGCAATACACAACGATAGCCCACTGTTTCATAGACTACACAACGGCGAATGGTCCCTCGGCGATACGTTACGTCACTCGTCCTTATGCCGGACTTGGCGTGACGTCGACTTCAAATATTTGATTCGGGTGATGTAAGCTTATTAGGGTATCTATGCTTATTGGGGTGGTTCTTAAATACCAAATTGACGAGTGAAGTATGGCAACCGTCAGACAAAAAATAAAAGAAAATTGTCCCCAAATATTAGATTTTTTTTTAAATTCTAACAGGTGCCTAAAGAGTCCTGAAGTTTTCCCGTTTCTTCTTTGTTTTTTCAATTTCCCTGCCTGCCTCGTGAAATTTTACTTCGGAAACGACCTTCCGAACATAAAAAAAATCCCATCGTAAGCTTGCTAATCGAAAATTCTGATATTTTCGTGTAAAATTGTGCAAAAAAATCAGGCTCAGGAGCTAACATCATAAACAGATTGACCGAAAAAATTTCCTCGATTTTTTTCTATATAGTGGAATTTTTTGGAGCAAAATTGACCCAACAATCGAATGGAAAGAAAAAAAAATCATAAGATCCAATGTTATTTAAACGAAAAACTTCGAACCTCTTTAGGCACCTATTGGAATTTTTTTTTAAATCTAATATTTAGAGACAATTTTTTTTTAATTTTTTGTCTGAAGGTTGCCATGCTTCACTCCTCGAGTTGTTATTTAAGGACCACCCTAATGCTTATACACAGAACATACGTCCTTACGCATCTAGAAACATGACATAGAAGAGATATAAATCCACACAAAAGTTGTATAGAGTGGCGTACGTACGAGAGTCACGACGTAGTCGGCGCTAGTATTGCAGACAAAAATCGTCTGCAACACTAGCAGACGCATGTTGTCATTTCATGTTTTTAAATCCAAATAAAGGAAATAAAATAAAGTACGAGCAACGATTGATACAAAATGTGAAGGTACCTAAAATAGTGAATACCCAACAAAAGCTCTTCAGGTACGAAAACCTTTACGTCAAGTACGTTGAGGGGGGAACCTGAATTAGAACGCTGAAAAAAGTGTGATTTTTGCGATTTTTTCTCTCGAGTTGGTGTCACAATTTCGATCATATATTGAATTAAGCCAGGCACGTGAAGCAGCTGCCCAAGCACGTGAAGAAGAAATGCTGGAATTGGTGCGGCGTATGCTGGATAAATAATAATAATTACTCTCATGTATTAAAAATATTAAAATATTAAAAAGAAATATTAATTAAAAAAATTAATAATAATTATAAATATTAATTATAAATAATAATAATTACTTATATGTATTAAAAATATTAAAATATTAAAATGTATTAAAATTATTTTTTTTTTATAAATGAATGCATAATATCTCAAGAATATTGTGTCAAAATTTGAAATCCTTACCCTCTCCCTTAACAAAACAAAAAGCCAAACACGAAATCAAAACTATGATTTTGTTAATCTAGAACGACATTCGTTCGCCACAATTACGAGCAGCTCGGGACCGCCGAGTGCCGCTCACGAGCGCGACAGGGGCTGCCCACTCTCAGGACTATCGTTGAATGTGTGCGCATTAGGGTGGTCCTTAAATGGGGTGTTTTTGAATTGTTACGATTCCAAGGGTTCAAACGGATCCTTTTGAAGAAAAAAAATTTGTCCTAAATTTTGAAATCTCTATCTCAATTTTAACATCCCGCGCACGACCGCCGAAGTATTTTTTTTTTTTTTTCAATTTCCTACAAAAAACATGTATGACCCAACTTTGTCAAGTCATTAACGTCGAAGTTCCAACATTCTGCGTCCTGCGACAATTTTGAATATTTTGATAAAATTACTGATATTTTGAAAAAAAAGGAACTCATTTCAATAAAAATTGTTGAAGTTTTTTTTTTTAGCAGATTGAAAAAAAAAAAAATTTATTGAAATTTATTAAAATATTATTTAAAATTGACGCAGGACGCAGAATGTTGAAACTTCGACGTTAATGACTTGACAAAGTTAGGTCATACATGTTTTTTGTAGGAAATTGAAAAAAAAAAAAAAATACTTCGGCGGTCGTGCGCGGGATGTTAAAATTGAGATAGAGCATTCAAAATTTAGGACAAATTTTTTTTCTTCAAAAGGATCCGTTTGAACCCTTAGAATCGTAACAATTCAAAAACACCCCATTTAAGGACCACCCTAGTGCGCATGTTCGTGAATGTTGTTGCGCACAAGTATGCGCGAGCGACGAAACATGCGGTTGTGTGAGTGTTCTGTGCTCTGTGCGGTTGGTAAGTGGGGGTAAAGAGAAGGCGATTCAGCTCGTAGCTGCGGCACGACGCGTGCGTATTATTGGTGAAATACATCGAAAATCGATTAATCGAACCTCGAAAACATCGGCCGAAAATAATCGACCTATTCGATTAATCGGTGAACATCGCCCATCGCTACTCTGTGGCAGCTCGTAACTGCAGCGAACAAGTGTACCGTCTTATTTAAAAATTCCATACACCGAAATATTAAAAGAATTGATGAAACTCGTAGGTCCAAAAACTATCCACGAACGGAATTTCATCTACAAAACACATTGAAGAAATTTTAGAATGGCTTTGGAGAACCTCGATTTTTCATCGAATTTTGTACCTTGAATTAAGTGGTAAACTATTCTTTTTATTTATTTATTCAACTATTATTAACTATTTATTATTAACTATTTATTATTATTAACTATTATTTATTTATTTATTTAACTATTCTTTTTTTTTATTTATTCAATTCGTACTCCGAAAAGTGTGGGAGGTGGCAGAAATATGTGGAAAGAGGAATAAGTGATCGAACAGCTTTTACGATCAACAGGACTTTTCACACACAAAACTATAAATTAAATTGCTCAAGTGTGAACAAACGTAACAAGAGGTTGCGTTCAGCAGTTCCATCCTGCTCTTCGCGTGGCTGGCGACGTGGTGGAAGCGGTGGCAAGTTGCCATTCACCCTGAGCACGTCACCCTGGGACAAGCAAATATTGTGCATCACAGCACATGCAGCAACAACTTTTATTGCGGTATTAATCCTCACTTCGAGTGCTTTTGTGAATATGGATCGCCAGCGCACCTCCATAACTCCAAGCGACTGTTCCACAGTCACCCGTGCTCTACTCAGAGCATGGTTGAATGCACGCTGCTCTGGTGTCATCGGCTCTCTGAATGGAGTTATTATGGTGACAGGGTGTCTCCTACATGGATAACCGCTGTCACCAATAATGAAATATCCCTCCGGAGGGTACAAATGACGCTGAAAGATAGCGCTGTTGCGGAAAATCCTGCTGTCGTGAACGGACCCCGGATATCCACTCAAAATATCAATAAATTTCATCGTGTGATCAACGAGTACTTGGACATTCAATGAGTAGAATTGCTTCCTATTATAATACTGCTCATGTAATGCTCTCGGGCAAATAATCCTGATGTGGCACCCATCAATTGCCCCCACGCATTGCCTAAATACAGCGCTACGTGCCTTCGCCGCAAATCCCAATCCAATTACAGGTAATTCATCCTCAGGTGGTAATCTTATTACTTGTGGAACAAGTCGGATAACTTTATTCAAAGTACGATGGACCATCTTGTGCACAGTTGAGCGATGGATATCAAATGCAACCCCAACGATGCGGTAAGCAGCACCACAGGCTAACCAGAATAGAAAGACGATCACCTAAAGGTCCATCATGTAAAGTGTTATCAAGGAATATGATGGGAATTGAAAATTCAGCATTTATGTAGACAACAAAGGGATGTTAAATCACTTCAAAATCGATAGTCCAGCCACAGCGTTTCCTGGGGTTCTCGCATAGGACTATCAACCGACGAAGACTGTTTGGAGTAACTCTTAAGTTGTCTTTGGTTGCACGCAGTTCTCCTCTCAGAATTGCTCCTAACAAACGATGTTCGTGGCCGATAATTTGGCAATATGGGCCTCTCTTGAAGGTAGAATAAGCAGATAAATTAGATCATACGTAATTTTGCACAAATGATTCCAATAAACACAATTCCGAACTCACCTGGTTTCTTCTTTGTCCCAATATTTGATGTATCAGCAAAAAGTACAAAAATTGGAAATGCCTCCGGTACATCTCCCTGTTTCTTCGAAATATCCGGGCTGCTACCATCCACGCAACAATCACTTCTACCATTTCGTAACTATCGACTACCTAGCGATTGAAAACTAGGGAGAAATAACTTAAAAATTCGGGATAAAACGAAATTGACAGAGCGTCCCAAGCGTATAAACGATGCGCGAATCAGTTGTTATCTGATTCGCAGTACGCGGTTGTTTTTTGCCATTAGGATGTATTATTACAGATTTTCAAATCATAAATTTGCGCGCTACTTTCGCACACGGAACAAATTTGAATAGATCGATAACATCGGTAGTTTATTCGATGATAATACACTAGTGCGTTAAAAACGCACCAGAGTGCACTACATGCGGCCAACAACGAGGGCGCGAGTGTGTATTTGGGAAAAAAACGAAGGTCCAAGTACGCAAGTACGCGAGTACGCAAGTACGAGTATGCATTCGGGTGAATTGAGACACAGCAAATCTATATAGATGTAACGACTGACGAGACCTCTTGTGTGTCATATGTAGATTTTTGAATAAAATAGCATTTCCCGGTTTCCGGTTTCCTCCTTCTTCCTGTAAATGGCAGCCTGAATATAACGCAGAATAAAGCTATAGAATATGTATCCATTTAAATCCATTCTAGTTTGACTTATAATTATTCAATAGACCTGACAACCATCTCCAAATATTACAGTGGCGACGAGGATGAACTTTTTTTTTGTCTGTGAATTAATTTTGTTTTTTGCGGAAATCGTAAAGTGTGACCGCGTGCGGAGAGGTTAGTGATATGGAGAAACAAATTGAATTACTAAAAAAAAAGTGGCTGAGAGTGAAGAAAAGTTACAGCATTTAAGGAAAAAACATGCTGAGGACAGAGACACAGCTGTTGTGGCACTCACAGACAACGAAAATAAAATTGTGGAATTGGAAAGGAGGATTCTAGAATTCAGAGCTGTTAATCAGACGTTAGATGGAGCATCGACCAGTGAGGCGCAGGATCTAACCGGTATATCAGTAGGTCCAAACAACGTAGAACAAACGAATCAAATAATTACAACGTGTATCGGAGCAATTGAAGGGTATGATTCAGAAGATGATTGGAGTCTATGGTTGGAGCGTTTTGAATTTTACATGGAAATTTAATTTCGGAATCTCGAAGGCAAGAACTTTTCTTAAATTTATTGGGAAAGAAAGGGTATGCATTGGTTAAAAGCTTATGTGCACCAATAGCGCCAAGACAAAATAGTAGTTTATGCAACAAGGGCGTAAAGTAGACTTTTTCGCACGAGTGATGATGGCCGCGCACGAGGGTCGGCGCAGCCGGCCCGAGTGTCGCGCCGATCACACGAGTGCAAAAAAGTTTACGCCCGAGTTCCATACAATATTTTTTGATACAGTATGCGTAAAGTTCGCATATTGATTGACAAGCATAGTCCGAGGTTTGCAATTGAATGTAAATTCATAACCTTTTAACTGAATCAACGATCGACACTGATGTCTTGGTTTTACTATTTTTTATCATGAATGCGTCACAAACCTCTGAAGGGGGTCCAGGGGCGCATCCCCGGTGGGGCCCAGGGGCGAAGCCCCGGTAGGGGGTTTGGGGGCGAAGCCCCCCAACTACTAAAAATAATAATTTTCATTTGACACAATGAGAGTAGTCAACGTATTAAAAATCCGAAAAAGATGAACAACTCAAGTTAATTCCTCCCCCCCCCCCCCCCCCCCCCCCCCTTCAATTAACATTACATTAGAAAAAAACAAATTTGAAATAATAATGATGGAATAACATTAATTAAATGTGAATTTGTATTACGTAGTAAATTCGATCTCCACAAGTGAGTGACCTCCGTATAACTGATGAAAACAATGACGATTTATACGGACGGTACGGTGTTTTTGCTTCGTAGCGCCCTATACGCGGCGATTTTCGAAAACAAATACTTTTCACTTTACACACACTTCAAACACTTTACAAACACTTCAAATACTTTACACACGCTCGAACACTTTACACACAGGTGTGCATAAAAGTTCACTTTACGCACCGAAATCGACCACTTTACACACGAATTTCACGAACTTTACGCATACCGTGTGATTCCTCGCTTACATCGCAGTGATTTGGGTAGTAGACTGTCAGGTATAGTCAGCATGAAAAATTATCCGTGATCGTAACCGCGGAGTTCTATAGCACCGGTCGATGACGCTCGTCAGTCTTGACAGCTGTGGTATAGTGAGTGTCATATTATTACGGAAAAGAATTATCACACCCACAAAATGTTCTTTGTGCACCGAATGATCGTTATCCAGGGGATTGCGACTGATTGGGGATGGATAACTAAGTAAAACTAGTTTTCACAATTACGAGTGCATCTGTAAGAGCGTAACCTCAAAACGGCAAGTAACCTCAAGGACAAGTGACCGTTTTCAGGTAGGCCAAGGGGCTTTACGGTCCTAGTAATTGACACTTAGAGCCAGCGTGGCTCCGAGAGACCGGGCGTGCCGACCATGACACTACATGACCCAGAACTGGCCAAAGTCAAAAGTTTAATCTCTTCCCTGCCACTGTTCCACATCTGGAACAATTCAAAAAAATTCTACGCACTAAAGTTTCTTACAGGTTTCCGAAGAAATTATCGCGGAACATTTTTTTTCACAAAGCTACAAAATTTGTCCGGGAAGAGGTTAAAACCGTTCTTTCTATAATATTTAAATTTCGACTGTTCCTTTAAAGACCCAGAGCATGCAGCAGCCTCGGATTTTTATTGACCTGGCATCCTCATAGCTAGATTCGTACTAGCACAGGGTGTGAAGGTGTTTAATGCTGCCAAATCATTCTACGGAGTGTGTGTAGGAACAGCTAATACACTATGTTTAACAAGAAGGACATCAAACTGGGACGTCGGTTGCACAATGCTAACGAGTATGGGCATTTTCCACTGCATACCAATAGACACGAGTAACACGCTAAGCTAGCATGTTCTAAGATGTACCATATTCATCCATTTAATACCAGATCACCTAACCATTCACCTTTCAATTCCAAAGAGAACAGTGTTGCCGCAAGATACGAGAAAAACGAAACAAGACGAGATGAGAGGTGTCGAGACTCAAGATGAGATGATGATTTTTCTCTTATCGTTTGATTCGAGACACTACAAGAAGACTTGGACAATAACCGAGACAAGACTCGAGAATATTGAACCGCGGAGTAATCAAGATCTTGATCGATTATTAGGTTATAAATAACAGTCTTGGTTAAATTTACACATCTGATACTGGTGAAGTTAAGGGGGTACATACACCTTTGAAATAATTTTTTTCAAATTGCTACTACGCTCTGAGAAAACATTCTAGTGACTCAGTTTTTGTACAGTTGATTAGTGCTATTTTGATACATAGTTCATGATTTTTCCAGATTTTATGCCCTCCGCTGAACACAAATTCAGTCCATCGAAAAAAAAACTAGTTGTCGTAGGCTACAGGTTGCTGCGTTGGATGAAATTTCTTCAACTTTTGAGGAAATAATCTGTATGAATGTAATTTCGGACCAAACCAATAATATTTGATACATTTAATTTTTAGACATATAAATTTTTGGTTTCAAAACATTTTTTCCAGAACGATGAAAAAAAAATTCTTACAATCAAAAATTTCTATGTCTAAAACTTAAATTCATGAAATATTATTGTTCTGGTCCGAAATTACATTCATACAGAATATTTCCTCAAAAGTTGAAGAAATTTCATCCAACGCAGCAACCTGTAGCCTACGACACCTGGTTTTTCTTCGATGGACTGAATTTATGTTCAGCGAAGGACATAAAATCTGGAAAAATCATGAACTATGTATCAAAATAGCACTAATCAACTGTACAAAAACTGAGTCACTAGAATGTTTTCTCAGAGCGTGGCAGCAATTTGAAAAAAATTATTTCAAAGGTGTATGTACCCCCTCAATAAGTCAATAGCATACGAAATCGATTCATTATGAATTCATTTCAGGTGTGAATTTCTATTTATCTACTACATTAGTATGTATAATTATATATCATAACTGTATGATATTATTTATTTATTTACTGATTAACATATAAATAATAAAATAAATAATATATATATATAATTAATAAAAATAACATATATTATAATTGTATTATCATTATAGTATTTATTTATTCACAAAGAGTATAACTGATTTTTGATTCAAATTCGGATTCGTCATTTCAGTCGTCCATGAATATACTGAAATAATATAATATTAAAAAAAAAAAAATATTTTAATTATTATCATTATTATAATAATTTTCAAACTGTGACGTATATAAAATGTCCATTATTTCCTCCAAAGTTGAAGAAATTACATGCAATACAGCAACGCAGCAACCAGTACCCTACGACAACTACTTTTTCTTTTATGGACTGAATATATGTCTGCCCACCAAGAGTCTGTTGAACAGCTCGAACCCACAGTATTTATTCAAAATAGTATTTCAAAAGAAGCAATAGGTAGAGTTGAATTTTTTACAGACGCTTTTCTTTGGCCAATAGTTTATCCACCCACTAAGTCTGCCCACCAAGAGTCGCGTTAAAGTGGCGGAGACTCTAAATCGGCAATTGTTTGCTACTGAGCAACCAACGTAGGAGTCGGTAGTCACTAAATCGGTAATTGTTTTCTGAAACATTTGTTTTAGTGGCTACCGATTCTGGTAATTGATAATTCTGCGAAGCAAAAATGAATATGGCAAACGCTTCAAACAGCGATAAAACGGACATGCTATTAGCATACGGTGCAGCCAACAGAAATAGCCGTCAGGCTGCTCGTATTTATGCGGAACGTTTTCCAGATCGCCAGCATCCGTCCGAACATATTTTTAGAAGCCTCGAAACGTCCCTTAGAAATAAAGGAACTTTTGAACCTGCGAAGAAAACAGGTAGATTAAATTGAGTACAACTATCGAGCGTGAAATTCGTTTGTAAAATGATTAATAATTAGTATTTTTCGAGGTTGTTAGTGCGCTGAATACTGGGTCAAAGGGCTACCCATTTACACGTTTTGTGTGCTTTTTCATAGGGGATGCTCGGACAATGTCCACTGCTTTTATTTAATAAAATAATAAATGTAAAGTACAGAGGCGGATGGTCTCACACCTTTCAGCTTCTTAACAACTTTGAAAACTATTAATTTTTTATTGCTCCGATAAACTATTGGCCAAAAAGAAGCGTCTGTCAAAAATTCAACTCTACCTATTGCTGCTTTTGAAATACTATTTGGAATAAATACTGCGAGTTCAAGCTGTTCAATAGACTCTTGGAACATAGGCCACCTTCAAAGTCATTTGCGTCATGGGGAAGGAACCATGTTTTGCACGATTTTTTGAAATTGACTTTTTCTTGTAATTTGACTTCTAGGATTACCACCGACACTACGCAATAGAGTGCAGCAGCCTGTCCTGAACAGCTTAGGACAAAATCCGCGCACCAGCATCCGGGCCTTAGCACACGAACACCATGTCAGTTATAAAACGGTATGGAAAATATTGAAAGCAAGAAAACTACATCCATTCAAACCAAGTTTCCACCAACGGTTGAGGCCCGGCGATAGACCGAGAAGAATGGCCTATTGCAATTGGCTCGCCGATAAATATGTTGAGGACCAAACCTTCGCAAGCCGGATTTTATTTACGGACGAGTGTACGTTTAAGCTGGACGGCAGTGTCAATAGACACAACCAGCATTTCTGGGCAGCGGAGAACCCGCATTTAGTAGAAGATGTCCGGGAACGGCGAGGGGGCTCGGTAAATGTGTGGGCAGGTATTCGTGGCAATCAAATTATAGGGCCCGTCGTCTTTTTGGGAAATTTGAATGGGCCAACGTACGCTAATTTCTTACAAAATGTGCTGCCTGCATTGCTGGCAGACGTTCCACAGGACGAGATACAGAACACCTGGTATCAGCAGGATGGTGCACCTGCGCACACTTCGCGTGCTGCAAGAATCGTCCTCGACGAAATGTTTCATAACAGGTGGATCGGGCTGCATGGCCCGCAGGAATGGCCACCCAGGTCACCGGACCTGACTCCACCAGACTTTTTTCTTTGGTCTTATATCAAAGAGTCGGTATATCAGACGAGACCGGTAGATTTGGCTGACCTGAAGCGCAAGATCAGCATCGCATGCGAGAGGGTCACTCCGGAAATGCTGGCGAGAGTGCACCACGGAGCCGTGAGAAGGGCTGCGCTTTGTTTAGAGGCAGAAGGTGGCCTGTTCGAACACCTAATGTAAAAAAGAGAAGTCATCAGCATGTAAAAAGTTTTGTTCATTAGTTTATTATTGGATCATTTTTTTAATTGCAATTGTTACTTAGTTTATTAGTTCACTTTTAAGGCTTCGGTAGGACGCACTATTGATGAGATGCGTTGTTTACGGCGGGAACGAGCGGTCTTTTAAAGAGCACTACGTGGAAGGCATCATCAAATTTTGCGAAAAAGATGTAACTCATACAGCTTAAACGAGTTTTATCCGATAGGCACCCCGCGATATAGAACAACTACTGAAAGAATTCGTCGATCAATGTGAATCGTGGAGTACCACGCCGAATGTAAAAAAGCAATTGCCATTTCTGCGAGGCATTCGGCAGACGGTGACGGCTTTACTTTTGCTCTACAATTGCCTCATTCACTGAGTGAACAAACAGAAACAAGCCTGCTTTGCGCTATAATATATGGCTGCTTTGCGCTGTAATATATGCCTGCTTTGCGCTTTAATATATGGCTGCTTTGCGCTAATAAAATAAACATTAATATTAATATTAATATTAGGCATTCTGAGTCCATCCTGTATGGTCTAAGACCTGGACTACGAGAACTACGAAGCGGAGGACATAAAATACGTGAACTAAGAAGCCGAGGACCTGGACGACTGAAATTACGAATCCGAATTTGAATCAAAAATCAGTTATACTCTTTGTGAATAAATAAATACTATAATGATAATACAATTATAATATATGTTATTTTTATTAATTATATATATATTATTTATTTTATTATTTATATGTTAATCAGTAAATAAATAAATAATATCATACAGTTATAATATATATTAATGTTTATTTTATTTAAAATAATAACAAATTAACAAACGAACAATTTAACAAATTAACAAAAAAAACAATTTAACAAATTAACAAAAAAAAAAAATTAAAACTAACCGCCACCGTAGCCGCGACCGCGACCGCGATTGTGTTGTGCGCCGCGGCCGCGGCCCTGGTATGGGTTTGACATAGAAAATAACAGAGATACCAAATTCCGCTGTCTATAATACGCCCTCCGCCGTCCCGCCCGCTGGTGGCGGCGTGGTAGTTGTACTGAAAAAGATTATAAATCAAACACATACGACTTAAAAATAATTCAATATAAACAACAATATGCAACTTTTGTATCCGTACCATTTCCATTCTCACCCGCGTCATCGGGTTGTCTTATCCGTTGTTGCTGCTGTTCCTGTTGTTGTTGTTGTTGCTGTTGTTGTTGCTGTTGCTGTTGTTGTTGCTGTTGTTGTTGCTGTTGCAGTAGTAGTCGTTGTTCGTTTAATTGATGTTGTAGTTGTTGTATTTGAAGGTGCAGTTGTTGTTGTTGTTGCTGCTGCTGTTGTTGTTGCTGTTGCTGTTGTTGTTGTTGTTGCTGTTGTTGTTGCTGTTGTTGTTGTTGCTGTTGTTGCTGCTGCTGTTGTTGTTGTTGTTGTTGTTGTTGTTGATGGTGGTGTTCTTCTTCACATGAAAATATAAAGACGGACTCATATTATTATTATCAACAAAATAATTAATTAATTATTATTACAAAAATAACGAGTGAAATGCATAAATAAAATAATAACAATCATAATAATTTTTGAAGATCATATAACATACCATTTCTATCGTCCTGGACAGTCCGCATGGGGGAGATCTTCTCCCCCACGTCCATATCTAACAACTGCAGAGAAATAACTAATGCAATGAATGAATTTAAAAAATATTGATATTAAATGTAGTTGATAATTATCAATACTTACGCTATCCATTGAACCCGACCGTTCTCTATGCTCTGCCATAGTTGAATGAAAAATATTCTATTTATTTATTACCTGGTTACGCGAAACAAAACAAAAATCAGAAATCGGACTTCTGCAAGCAATTGGAACTTTGAATAAAGCGCTTCTACTCTGTAATGTACGTGTGAGGTTACATGTGTGAGTGAACAAAACAGAGTGTGGCGGAGGAGCAGCATCTGCAACGTATTACCTGCGTAGGGTACTGGTTGCTGCGTTGCTGTATTGCATGTAATTTCTTCAACTTTGGAGGAAATAATGGACATTTTATATACGTCACAGTTTGAAAATTATTATAATAATGATAATAATTAAAATATTTTTTTTTTTTTAATATTATATTATTTCAGTATATTCATGGACGACTGAAATGACGAATCCGAATTTGAATCAAAAATCAGTTATACTCTTTGTGAATAAATAAATACTATAATGATAATACAATTATAATATATGTTATTTTTATTAATTATATATATATATTATTTATTTTATTATTTATATGTTAATCAGTAAATAAATAAATAATATCATACAGTTATGATATATAATTATACATACTAATGTAGTAGATAAATAGAAATTCACACCTGAAATGAATTCATAATGAATCGATTTCGTATGCTATTGACTTATTGAGGGGGTACATACACCTTTGAAATAATTTTTTTCAAATTGCTGCCACGCTCTGAGAAAACATTCTAGTGACTCAGTTTTTGTACAGTTGATTAGTGCTATTTTGATACATAGTTCATGATTTTTCCAGATTTTATGTCCTTCGCTGAACATAAATTCAGTCCATCGAAGAAAAACCAGGTGTCGTAGGCTACAGGTTGCTGCGTTGGATGAAATTTCTTCAACTTTTGAGGAAATATTCTGTATGAATGTAATTTCGGACCAGAACAATAATATTTCATGAATTTAAGTTTTAGACATAGAAATTTTTGATTGTAAGAATTTTTTTTTCATCGTTCTGGAAAAAATGTTTTGAAACCAAAAATTTATATGTCTAAAAATTAAATGTATCAAATATTATTGGTTTGGTCCGAAATTACATTCATACAGATTATTTCCTCAAAAGTTGAAGAAATTTCATCCAACGCAGCAACCTGTAGCCTACGACAACTAGTTTTTTTTTCGATGGACTGAATTTGTGTTCAGCGGAGGGCATAAAATCTGGAAAAATCATGAACTATGTATCAAAATAGCACTAATCAACTGTACAAAAACTGAGTCACTAGAATGTTTTCTCAGAGCGTAGTAGCAATTTGAAAAAAATTATTTCAAAGGTGTATGTACCCCCTTAACTTCACCAGTATCAGATGTGTAAATTTAACCAAGACTGTTATTTATAACCTAATAATCGATCAAGATCTTGATTACTCCGCGGTTCAATATTCTCGAGTCTTGTCTCGGTTATTGTCCAAGTCTTCTTGTAGTGTCTCGAATCAAACGATAAGAGAAAAATCATCATCTCATCTTGAGTCTCGACACCTCTCATCTCGTCTTGTTTCGTTTTTCTCGTATCTTGCGGCAACACTGTTCTCTTTGGAATTGAAAGGTGAATGGTTAGGTGATCTGGTATTAAATGGATGAATATGGTACATCTTAGAACATGCTAGCTTAGCGTGTTACTCGTGTCTATTGGTATGCAGTGGAAAATGCCCATACTCGTTAGCATTGTGCAACCGACGTCCCAGTTTGATGTCCTTCTTGTTAAACATAGTGTATTAGCTGTTCCTACACACACTCCGTAGAATGATTTGGCAGCATTAAACACCTTCACACCCTGTGCTAGTACGAATCTAGCTATGAGGATGCCAGGTCAATAAAAATCCGAGGCTGCTGCATGCTCTGGGTCTTTAAAGGAACAGTCGAAATTTAAATATTATAGAAAGAACGGTTTTAACCTCTTCCCGGACAAATTTTGTAGCTTTGTGAAAAAAAATGTTCCGCGATAATTTCTTCGGAAACCTGTAAGAAACTTTAGTGCGTAGAATTTTTTTGAATTGTTCCAGATGTGGAACAGTGGCAGGGAAGAGATTAAACTTTTGACTTTGGCCAGTTCTGGGTCATGTAGTGTCATGGTCGGCACGCCCGGTCTCTCGGAGCCACGCTGGCTCTAAGTGTCAATTACTAGGACCGTAAAGCCCCTTGGCCTACCTGAAAACGGTCACTTGTCCTTGAGGTTACTTGCCGTTTTGAGGTTACGCTCTTACAGATGCACTCGTAATTGTGAAAACTAGTTTTACTTAGTTATCCATCCCCAATCAGTCGCAATCCCCTGGATAACGATCATTCGGTGCACAAAGAACATTTTGTGGGTGTGATAATTCTTTTCCGTAATAATATGACACTCACTATACCACAGCTGTCAAGACTGACGAGCGTCATCGACCGGTGCTATAGAACTCCGCGGTTACGATCACGGATAATTTTTCATGCTGACTATACCTGACAGTCTACTACCCAAATCACTGCGATGTAAGCGAGGAATCACACGGTACTGTATCAAAAACCATATAGTGAGTTAGTTAGAATAATGACTAATCATTTGAAACCCAAACCTAGTATATTCACCGAACGTTTTAAATTTAATGGTTATAATCAAACTGAGAATCAATCTATCAGTGATTATTTAGCAAATTTAAAAAGATTATCGTCTTTCTGCGAATTTGGTGATAATATAAATGATACTATGAGAGACAGATTCGTTTGTGGCCTGAGAAGTAATACGACTAAGAAGAAGCTGTTGGGTGAAAGGAATCTCACATACGAAAGAGCTGTAGACATAGCGCTAAGTGAAGAAGCAGCTATTCGGGATACTTGCGAAATGGAGCTTAAATCTAGTAATGGTTTTGTAAACCATATAAGGAAAAACAATGGAAATGCGGGAGCCGAGAAGCTTACTATATGTTCGTGTTGTGGTGAAAAAGGACACGAAAAGTTTCGTTGCAGGTACAAAAATTTTGATTGCAACTATTGCAAAAAAAAGGGGCACATCGTAGCAGCCTGTAGAGTGGTTAAAAGTAAAGAGGGAAGATATACAAGTGCAGGTGGCCCACGAAAAGATAACCACGAAAAACATCCAAAGATGTAAAAAAAACCGCCAAGTACTCACACGAAAATCACAATTGCTTTATAAGCAAAACGGTTCGCCAGTCTCTGTCGTGAAATCAAGAAAAAAACCAAGCACCGAACGTACAACTGCGATCTCTCAGCAATTTGTTAAAAAAAAATAAAAAAACAAACTCAAACTTAAGCCTACGTCGTGAAGTCGGAGTTTCGTGTGACGATATCGAAGCATCATTCCAAGAGCTACGTACTTGGCGGGCACATTCGGTTTTTTTTCTTTGTGTTTGTTGTTCTCACGTTGAATTGATATGACCTTATCGTATTTTGCGAACCAGTCTCAAAGTACTATGTTTTCGGTCGCTGGTTATAAACATGTCATGAACTTTGCATCGACTGACGAATGTTAGATTCGCAGATAACATTGGTTCTATAGGTATAAATTTATTTAAAATGCATCTTCCGATCTTGTCGGACGACTATGTCGTGGCAGTTGAAGGATTAGCGCTTGCGAGTTCATGGGAGTGCGTAGTGCAGGCGCCAACCCTGTTAAAAATTCCAACAGAAAACCATCAGAAGCTCACAGAATTTTCATTGCAAACTTATGAGAATTTAACGGAATCCTATCCGCTCCATCTGCGAGAGATAATCGATGAGTTTATTTCAATGCGTGTCTATACGTCTGATATCTGCACAGCTATATATCTTTAACGTAAGCTATCTGAATTCTAATGGTCCATCTGTATTTGTCTGTCATAACGTATATAGATATTAAAGATTTTTGTTCGCTTTTCTGTGCGCACCCTAAGGTCTTCGCTTCTGCCAGGAGTTTCAGATGAAATACGTATTCGTCTCTGTACGCGTCGCTTTTGGTTATCAGATCCTATCCGTAATTCCGCGATACAATCTAACAGTTGGAGATCGCAATTCCGTGAGAATCGAACTCGTTTCATTCATTACTGCAATGCCGTATACCAGATCTATCCGTATCAATACGTAAACTAAACGTAATGGATTCTGCGCCGGATGTGTTCGACAATTGAAGAAACAGCCAATCGGCGCTTTGCATTTTTGTAATCCACAGCGCCGATTGGCTGTTTCTGGAATTGTCAAACACATCCGGCTCAGAATCCATTACGTTTAGTGTACATGCGAACTCGGTTGGATCTGAACTACAATTCCAATTCTTAAAGTAACGGCTGCTGTCCGCATTGTTCGTGCAATCAAATTTCAGTGCTTTTGACTGCGACTTCGGCTACTAAATCTATGAGCATAGACACGCATCTTTGAACGTCACCGGATCGGATCTGCAATCCCTCTTCATAATATGTCGGTTCTTGTATGCATTGCTCACGTAATAAACTTCGATCGCTTCTGACTGCAACTTCGGCTACCAGATCTATCCGGATTCACACGCATCCTCGAACTTTAACGGATTTGCTCTGCAAGCCCGCTCTATAATGTAACGGTTCCTATTCGCATTGCTCGCGCGTCGGATTCTATCGCTCCTGTCTGTGACTTCCGCGATCATATTCATCTGCATGTGTGCGCATCTTCGAACTTCATCGGATCGGATCTGTAATTCCGTAGTAAAATGTAACGCTTCTTATCTGCATTGCTCATATGCAGTCGAAATCGTCGCTTCTGAGTGCGACTTCGGCAACAAGATCTATCAGCTGGACGCTTACAGGCTATGTGAGCCTACGATTTCAAGAAATACACCATAGATCTATGTTAAAATAGCCAATACAAATATGTATTGCATATGTATGCAATATGTCTGCTGTAAAATCCATACAGGTAAACAAAAACTTTAGTCGACAAAAAACTGAGCTACGTTTCACTTGCTATTTTTTATAAATTGAATTTTTTCAGGCGCCCCCTAAAAAGTTTCCTCTTCATGTAAAGACATGAGGGAAATTTGCTTTAGGTGAAAAAAACGTAAAGAACACTGGCGCAAGACGACCATAGTTTTTATTTCGAGGAATCCGCAGTTTTTTTGAAATGTCTCACAAAATATGCAGATTTGATCCAAAACTGATGGAAAACAGAAAACAAATTTTTTTTTTTTAATTCTGAAAATTTGAAAGAATTTTTTTTCGTTTAAAATCAAATTTTTAACGGCCATCCTAATATGTATGCATTAGGGTGGTCCTTATTTGGGGTATTGACGAATTTCGACAAGTGCGCCCCCTAGACATGTTCGAAATAAATAAAATAAAATGTGTGCAAAAACGGAGCGCTGTAGTCCAATTAGAAAACGTGCCTCTAAGCACGTTTTGTTTCTCATTTGAATGACATGGGATTTTCAGACTACTTTAGTCATTATGTTTTTGAGTTGTCCCCGAGAACGCAAAAAATTCTTTTTTCACATAAATATGTTGTTCATGGGTACAACTACGCGTACATTTTGTTACAAAACTTCACCAGGCCCGTGGAAAAAAGCAAAAGATCAAAAGCAGTATATTCTTCAGATAGTCTCGGAATATCGTAAAAGCTTTCCCGATCCAAAAAAACAGACGGTGATCAAAACATTTTAATTTTAATTATTATTTTTTAAAAAAGCCTAAAGTGTAAACGATGTTTTTTGAAATATACTAATTGAAATACAGATTTTTTCCCACATGTACAATTACTTTTTTTTCCAAACTTATGACGTAAATAAGACTGCCTTTTAATTGGTGAAATACTGTCAAGCACCAAGCGACTAAAACAGGTATTCACGTTGATCAATTTCCCGTTGTGCCTCGATATCAGGGGGATGGGGGGCGTAACGGTTGTGATAACGACTTGTGGAAAAATATACGCGTAGTTGTACCCATGAACAACAGATTTATGTGAAAAAAGAATTTTTTGCGTGCTCGGGGACAACTCAAAAACATAATGACTGAAGTAGTCTGAAAATCCCATGTTATTCAAATGAGAAACAAAACGAGCTTAGAGACACGTCTTCTAATTGGACTACAGCGCTCCGTTTTTGCACACATTTTTTTTAAATTTATTTCGAACGTGTCTAGGGGGCGCACTTGTCGAAATTCGTCAACACCCCAAATAAGGACCACCCTAGTATGCATAGCGTCGGATACAGTTGGGGCGAATAAAACGATACCGTGTTCAGATATATTTGTATCCGGTTCTCCGGACAAATACGATTAGAGTCCTCGCGGTAAATGCGGATAGGTTTCCTGTTTGTATTTGCTCATTATTACGGCTATCTATGCCTGCGTCAAGAACCAGATAGATTCGAATGTCGTTCCTATACGTTGTTGTACGAAAATGCATGTATAATAGTTTTAATCTGCTTCTGTCAGTAAAAGCAGTGATAAAAAGACATACTAGAACGAAAAGCAACGGATAGAATTCACATCCTATCCGTTTCCAATGAAATTTTTAACAGGGAAAGGCACTACGCACTACCGTGAACTCGCAAGAGCTAATCCTTCAACTGCCACGATTGTGTAGTTGCAAATGATTATTCTCCACAAACGAATGAGCAACAATATAGTACATTATGCTACTAGGGAGGAAAGTGTGTGGTTTTTGCTGAGTGCGATGTTCAGCACGAGCACGAGGTGAAAGTTCGCTCCTCCCGTGTGGCATATATCACTTTTTACCCGACTAGATAAAATGTCCATATTGCATCCACTAGTCAAACAATCAATCAAACTTAGAATCGGTCAAATTTAGAGTTTTTTTCTGCCCTTAAAAATTTACTTTTTCGACCGCAAAATTCACTTCTTCTTCCCTCTGATCAGGAATTGATTACTTTCCGCCCGCGTTGCAGGGATGGAGTATAGTAATTTTATCGTAGTCGGGTAAAAAATATTTTTGCACTCAAGTGAGGCCGAACTGTTACGAAGATGAGTTTCAGGTATTGAAATTGATCCTCCCCACTACGTGTATACGCTCGTGCACTTGCATATACGCATGCATCGTGAGCAAGATTGTATGACATAGTATAGGTACACCAATTAGGCAATCATCAAGTGAATTTTATATTTATCATTATATCAAACTGTCATACTCTATGCTACTTATAGCATATACGTATATCCGTAGCTGTATGTTTTAGGTTGCATGCCGCAATAGCAGAGTAGAGTTTTCTTCATTCGATCGTTTTGCAAGTGAATGAGTTTATTCTTCCATAATTAATACTACCTAGTGAGGTATGTGATTCCAGAGTTCCGAGTCTAATTTGATAATTCAATGACAGTGGGAACGACCAAGATTTTTATTGATTATACAAGTATTTATGTCTGTCAAGTCACACACATAGTTAAAGGCACGTAAAGTATTGTCTGAAACGATTATTGGTTTGAATAACTAGTTTTTCATTGTATTTAATTGCTGTCGCATTAAAAACTCAATTTTCGCGTAAAACGAAGCGGGTTGTCCGTATAGCTCTAAGGAACCGAATGTGCCCGCCAAGTACGTAGTTCTTGGAATGATGCTTCGATATCGTCACACGAAACTCCGACTTCACGACGTAGACTTGAGTTTGAGTTTGAGTTTTTTTATTTTTTTTTAACAAATTGCTGAGAGATCGCAGTTGTACCTTCGGTGCTTGGCTTTTTTCTTGATTTCACGACAGAGACTGGCGAACCGTTTTGCTTATAAAGCAATTGTGATTTTCGTGTGAGTACTTGGCGGCTTTTTTTACATCTTTGGATGTTTTTCGTGGGATTTCACTTCTTTTTGCAAGTACCAGAACTGAAAAAGATTGCTCATTTCATTCCAGCAGGGTTATACGTTATTATAGTTTTATCACCATAAGAAATACATTCGGAATTTGGACAAGGGAAGAAACATTCAGCGAAAGACAAACGCATTTACTTCAATTGTCAACTGTGACAAACATAAATAATTTATTAGGCAGAACTTAATTTTGTCTTATACAGTATCAGGTTGAAGTTCGTAACGTTAATTCAACAAAATATTCGCCAAAAAACTCTCAAATTCAAGGCTCGAATTTCAAATGGATCAAGAAAGATGTATAATTCCTCAAATCGTGTGAAACACGTTTATCTAGCATATTTTCTAATTCTAACAATATTAGGATCACGAAATATTGCATTTCTTCAACGAATATTCTGTTATTACGTTAACGTTACGAACTTCAACCTTAATATACAGTTTTAACTTAAATTTAGTATTCAATCAGTAATTTTTCCACACGATCATCTAAAGGTCAATGAATTATCAAAGATTTTATACATTCAGTTTGACACTTATTAGACGGGTTGTTGATTTTGCTGCCAGAAGTAAGAGCCAAGGCTTGAAATTGGGCAGTTATCAAATAATCAGCCCTCTTCCATGTATTGGAAATGAATCTCAACAAGCATCGTTCAGGGAAAATCTGAAGAATTTCTTTTTGATAATAAGAAGCTACCAAGGAAAAACGAAAGCACTTGGCTACACCATTTTTCGAAACCATTAAAACTTTGCGCAACACACCTTGGATGTTTTACGCACGCTTCGCGTGTGTGAGAATTTCATACGTCATAAAGTAAAATTTTGTATAATACTCGACGGAAAAACTTTTCCTGACCTTGTGTGATTGCAACACTCGCCTTCGGCTCGTGCTGCAATTTCACACTCGTCAGAAAAAGTTTCATCACTCTCATATCATACTGTACTATTTCCAACTCAGTGTGTGATACTTGATTTCTTATGCCTGTTGATAGTGTGTAAAGTGTCCGATTCACATACTTCCATATGTAAAACTAATCAATTTCTCTCCGTTTGAAACTAATAATTTCTAAAATATTTTTCTTCCATTCAACTTTTTCAATTTTGTGTCAAATTGTGGTGAGACATACATATTTACTGATTAAATAATAGTGTTACCAATATATCAAATTAACATTACATGTTGTCTATAAATAAAATAAAATTCATGTGAAACATAATATGATTCTATCAAAATCAAATGAGCCTTACTTTTCTGATCAAGATAACTTGTATCTCGAAGTTGCGTTTCTATCGATAGACCGCGAAAAGGGATATATAGAAGTGGAAGAAAAACAGTTGTTTTTGTCTTTGATTTCCTCATTTCTTTAGTCTCGAAGACTAATAAAAATTGATGCTATTGAAAATCATATTTGGAAGTATTTTGTTTTTAATGGGGGGGCTTTCCAGCCGCCCAGCGGGGGCTTCGCCCCTTGCATCCCAGCGGGGGCTTCGCCCCTTGCATCCCAGCGGGGGCTTCGCCCCTTGCATCCCAGCGGGGGCTTCGCCCCTTGCATCCCAGCGGGGGCTTCGCCCCTTGCATCCCAGCGGGGGCTTCGCCCCTTGCATCCCAGCGGGGGCTTCGCCCCTTGCATCCCAGCGGGGGCTTTGCCCCCCGCACCCCTAGCAGGGGCTTTGCCCCTTGCTTCCCCGGCGGGGGCTTTGCCCCCTGCACCCTGACCGGGCGCTCTGCCTTTGGACCTTGTTCCCACCTGGCCGCTCTCACTGATATTCCAATATATACTATACTTCCCTATTTTTTAGAGTTTTTACAGGTAAAGAATTTCGCACACTGAGTTAAACAAAATAGTATATGGCACGTTTATGCTACCTGTATCATGCTGTACTATTATAACACTTTGAATGATCAGTAATTTCAAATGTATTAGTCTGTTTGATAACTAGTTTGTGGTGCTGATGTACAGGTAGGTGAAGTAAGTGGTTGGTAGGCTGGTCGAAGTTGGTTCATTTGAAGAAGATACGTAGACTGTTATAACTTTGGAGCAGCTGTGAACTACTTCTGTTATGGGACATCGTCTTGCCAAAATGTTACGCTCTTCTGTTCCGATGAATTAATAATAGGATGGCAATGGTCCAGATGACTGTAAAAGATATAAAATAACAAAGTATTGAAGGAAAGATTTTAGTAGATTAGTATTAATTTTCCTAGCATTGTTATCATTTCGGAACCATGAACTGTGGGCTACCTTTGTCTTGGGACGCTGTTTTGCCAAAGTGTTATGTTCGTCTATCTCAACGGATTGATAATCGGAACCTTCGTTTGGGACGTCGTTTTGTCAAAGCATTATCTCCGACTATCCCAATGGACCGATGATAGGATAGGAAAAGGCGAAGTAACTGTGAAACATAGAAAATGACAAAGGATTAAATGAGAGGTTTCGTATCGCTACTAATTTTCCTAACATTGTTATTACATTGGAGCTATGAGCTGTCGGGTACCTTTGTTTTGGGACGATGTTTCGCCGAAATGTTATCTTCGTCTATTCCAACGGATTGGTAATTGCAGCCTTTGTTTTTGGGACGTCGTTTTGTCGGAGTGTTATATTCGTCTATTCCAATGGATTGATAATCGGATAGGAATGGTCCAGATGACTGTGGAAATTTAGTGGAAACAAAGAAGTTGAGGTTGGTCTATTCATCTACTGTCGGCGCAAAAAGGTCTGGCCCCTCTGTTTGAGTGATCATAACTTCTACAGAAAAATTGATAGAGCATCGAGTCTGGAAAAATTGTAAAGCGCCAAGTTTTCTGCGTCTGATGGTTATTCACAAATTTCTGTATCAAAATCGTGGAAACCGTTATAATCTCCGAAAAGTTAAAAAACGTCGTTTTTCGGAGTCCATCGCCGTACGTCAACTTAAACTCGTCACCGTTTGTCTGAACTAAGTTTCAAAAATCTGTAAAAATTCGAAAATATTCCCTGAACATTAACGAACACGATAGCGTTTGGTAATTTCAAAAATATTCAAAAACCTGGACGCCAGGTGCAAAAAGGTCCAATGGTGCGATTTGCGGAACGGATTGGTACCGGCGAACCTGAGCTAGCTCAAAATTTTCGGCAAGGTATACACTTTTTGATTCCGTAATCAGTTTTCAGTTCGCATAAGTCAACTTCCAGTAATCGACTCCAACAATTTTTCAAATTTGCGCGGGGCCGCGCGTTCCCAGCCCCGATATTCGTTGCTGGATTTCCCTCCTGCCGCGCCCGTCGCAGACTCAATTGTTATTGCAACTAACAATGTAAATGCAGCGACGAATATCGCAGCTTGAACACACGCGGCCCCGCGCGAATTTGGAAAACTGTTGACGTCGATTACTGGAAGTTGACTCTCGCAAACCAAAAACTGATGACGGAATCAAAAAGTGTATATCTTGACGAAAATTTTGAGCTAGCTCAGGTTTGCCGGTACCAATTCGTTCCGCAAATCGCACCATTGGACCTTTTTGCACCTGGCGTCCAGGTTTTTTAATATTTTTGAAATTACCAAAGGCTATCACACCCGTCAATGTTTAGGGAATATTTCTGAATTTTTACAGATTTTTGAAACTTAGTTCAGACAAACGGTGACGAGTTTAAGTTGACGTATGGCGATGGACTCCGAAAAACGACGTTTTTTAACTTTTCGGAGATTATAACGGTTTCCACGATTTTGACACAGAAATTTGCGAATAACCATCAGACGCAGAAAACTTGGCGCTTTACAATTTTTCCAGACTCGATGCTCCATCAATTTTTCTGTAGAAGTTATGATCACTCAAACAGAGGGGCCAGACCTTTTTGCGCCGACAGTAGTATTATTATATGTAAAATCTAGTGAAAATCAATGTCCGTACATACCGTTTAATGTAAGTCATTCGTAACCTTATTTTCACTTGTTCCGGATCGAAGTGAAATAATATTTTGCCAGGATCGTTGATTTATTCTTTATCTAAATATTTGAACCCAGCTTAGAGGATCTGTTCCGTGCACTTACAACAGGCCATCATGCAGATTTATTAACTAATAACGGTCATCGGCGTGAAACCACGGTCGGCGCACTTTTCACTCTGATCATTGTTTACTGATTCACTGTTTCACTGATTTACTGAAATAAAACCATTAGCTTAACCGATAATATCTTATATAATATGAATATTGTAACATTGCATGTTACAGCAGACTCCTTACCCCTTGAACGACCTTAGCGGAATGTATGATTACGAATAAATGAGTAGAGTGACCCCGAGGTCTGACCATAATTCCGAGAGGCGACCGTGACCGACTAAAAACCATAGATCATATTATTTATTCTTTTGTTTTGTTTTACGACTTTTCTCTGACATGTGGGAGTCGAGGCTCATCCGACGGCTTGTTACTCAGGCCAATACGCCACTCGACGGACGAATGACGCCCAAAATCGACTGTTGAGGTCCTGTTTCAACGAACGCCACCTAAAAAGCTCCGGAGGATAGTAGTGGCAATGCTACCTCCAACGACGAGGCCGAGAGGACACGGGGGAGTGCCGAGGGCACTCTACAACGCGGGATATCGGTGGTGGAAGAGATTCCCACCACCAAGAAGAGCCTGCAACCCGTGTTCCTCTGATTTAAAATCACCGTAGCGAATTTCGAAATTTCGCGCGTTGCGACAATGGGTCGCCATATTTAAGGATCTTGCGCTCGATACAAAAATCAATATTTCAGCGCATAATAAGGGCGCTGAGTACCGGCGCCATGCGGTCTACTCACTCTGCGCTAGACGAGTGTCCTGAACACACGAGTGTCGTATTAGTTGTCTTTTTCGGGAGAATATTGTTATTAATTTTGTGCATTTGAGCCCCGAGGTTTAGTTGAAGTACCCTCTAGTTGTTTGTGTGAGTGGACGAAAAAAATTAAGGAATCGAGGGCTCAAGATGAATTACGGGAGGGAAAAAGTCCTGTTCGTTAGGTGGCTGAAAGACGGTAAGCGTTAGCCATTCTTACTCATAATAATTCGAATTCGGCAACGGCCGTCTGCCATCTTGCCTTAATTCAGCCACGAGGCTACTTAGTATCTTTGAGATTCGAATTAAGCCGATCTCCGAAGGGTAGGCCGTCACCAGTGTCCCACTGCAACATATCTAGAGTTCCAGTCGATAATTATTGTAAATTATTTAGTGATCTAGAGTAAGCCGGTTCGATACTCGTCGTGCCTGAGTGCGACAGAGATAGATAGTCGGTCACGGTCGCTCTCTCTTCCTCCTGCGGGGAGAGACGAAGCTCGAGGCTTAGCCGAGAGCCGGTATCAATTTCGGGTTCGAGTCAACATTTCGTATTTTTCGGGTAGTTGTTTAAATTCTTAATTGCGTTAGGCGCAGAGTTAGGTTAAGCTAGTTTTAGTCAAAAATTGTAAATAATAATTTATTCCAGCAGTCTATTACACGGGAGGTTTCGTCTCTCGGAGGCGAACCAGCCGCCTTCAACGGCTGGTGACGTCATAGACTGCGATTCGCATTATTGTGTTATTGAGATAGGCCGCGAGCCTCCCGAATTTGTTATGGTTGTAAGTCTCGGGTTCGAGACTTAAGGAAAACTGGGTGTGAAAGGTGATTGAAATAACCCGACACGTGTGGTTGCAGTAGTATCAACTGGAATTTATAGTAGGTTAGAGACATATATACATCAAGTATACGTATTCTTTCGTATTGTTTCTAACCTACCTGAATCGACACAAAATGTCGGTTTAACAAAGGTTATGTTGGTTTAATTACATATGTGAGAATCTGAATAGTGGGTGCGTGACTGTGTCGTAGCACAGCTTATCAACGACTAGCCGCGGATAACATGCCGTCGGTAACGAGCACCTCAGTCGCCTGTCTGTTAGTCACCTGACCTGCAGACCAGGCGGCTAAGTTTGAAAAGGTGTCAAACTTACATGGTATTTATTGTTTTGAGTCAAAGACTGTCCTTTCGTTAGTTGCAAGTTTGTTAATTCTATTTATTATTTGTAAATGAATTTTCCTCGTGGAAGTAATTAGTGTTTTAGCTAATTTATTGTCCCACGAGGACTTGATTTGTCGAGTTCTTTCTTTTTGATTTATTTTCCATTGTTATTGCTCTCTTACGTGGAAGCTAGTAGTTTATTTAGTATTGTAAAACTCGCAAATCGCGGCCAGGTCGCCTTTACACGACCTGTAGCCGTTTTATACCCGCGGGGAAGTACCCCCGGGTACACGATTTGTTAATTATATTTTTCATATTTGGTTTATTGAATAAATTCTATTTTTCGTTATTAAATTCAAAACTTCGAGTCGTTATTTAACGCCCAGCTGATCCTTCAATTAATCCTGACCCCTCTCCGCGGTACTGTTGCTAGCCGACGCTTCAGTATAGTTTGCTTAGATTTGGTTTAGATTTTTGAAATAGGCGGTTATCCGCCAGGCGCCCAACATCTTGTTCAATTTCCAGGTTTTCGCTAATTGTCGACTGGATTGACCTCGGAGGCTGGCTATCCGGTCCAGATCCGAGGGTCAATAAAAATCCACGTCACAATATATAACTATATAATATGATTATATATAAATTATGAATATTTTAACTGTCAATACCGCGATCCGTCAGCCATCCGACAGCCATTTTGATTTCGTTGTCCCTCCGTGGCTCACTTAGTAACTTCATTATCACATATCGACCGAATGCGGATTCAGATTCATGCCAAAATCAATAGGGGGCGAGATTTCGATGGCTTGTACCCACGTTTCAAAGATCAAGTCGATCCGTTTCACCGTTCGTTCAGAAACGTGAGGACAAGCAAGCGTCTAGCGAAAATTTGATGACCAGGAAGAAGAAGAAGAAGAAGAAGATGCTTTTTCATCAACTTTCGTGACCGATATATCAGAAACCAGTATACCGATTCCGATCAAATTTATACAGCGAAGTCGTGTGGTGGGGGAATATCTGTTCTGTGAATTTGATCGAAAAATATTCATGCGTTCCGAAGTTATGACCTCCTGCTTACAGGTATAAAGAGTTCCCCCGAGAAAATAGAGTCCCAGCTAGCGCTCGCCTGCCTACGGGTACTTGGCGGCGATTCGCTGCCGCGAATCTTGATTTGGAGTTGCATGCGAGGTAGACATTCTAACTTGAGAGCAAGGTCGTCAAACCGCGCATTGAGAAGCTGCAACACACCGCCAGGTGTGATAGTGTCGGTTAAATCATGAGCTCCTAGCCGCGACGGAGGCGGCAGATCAGAGATCGGCGATGCGGGGATCCGAGCGCAAATCACGATTCTGCTGTTCGAGTTCTGCTATGGTGCTGGCGTTAGCATCTATTTGGAGTTGCATGCGAGGTAGACATTCTAACTTGAGAGCAAGGTCGTCAAACCGCGCATTGAGAAGCTGCAACACACCGCCAGGTGTGATAGTGTCGGTTAAATCATGAGCTCCTGGCTGCGACGGAGGCGGCAGATCAGAGATCGGCGATGCGGGGATCCGAGCGCAAATCACGATTCTGCTGTTCGAGTTCTGCTATGGTGCTGGCGTTAGCATCTATTTGGAGTTGCATGCGAGGTAGACATTCTAACTTGAGAGCAAGGTCGTCAAACCGCGCATTGAGAAGCTGCAACACACCGCCAGGTGTGATAGTGTCGGTTAAATCATGAGCTCCTGGCCGCGATGGAGGCGGCAGATCAGAGATCGGCGTTGCGGGGAGACGCGGCGGCGCTAGAAGGGCCGAGCGAGAAACGGACGGCTGAGATGTGGAGGGTAAGGCTGGAGCTACACCCTGGGACAGATATTGGTAGGGAGTGCCTGGACAGCAGCTAGCCAAGCGGTCACTCGAATGCTTCCTCTTAGAGCAGCTAGAGTGATAGAAAGATCGGCAGGCAGCACAGTAGACCGCATCAAGTGCAATGGGCTTGCTGCAGCGAGAGCATTTCCGCGCAGACTGCTGAGACGACGACATGACGTCAGGCAGAGAGATGTTAGGAGCGTATATTACCGACCGTGGTCCGTGGTGCAGGCAGAGAGATGGCGCAGCACGAGAGAGATCATTGTTACCGATCACAGTTCAAGGCAACTTCAAGGCCCAGACAAAAAGACCACGAGCCAGCACGCGCAAGCGCAGGAGATCAAGCCATCAATAATAAGCCGCTTTTGAGGTTAGGGTGCCACAGCAAGGCCTCAAAGATCCAGGAAAAGATAGGTGGAGAAAGTAGAAGGAGCCCAGCAAACAAGCCAGGAAGCTGGCTTGCAAAAAGGAGCGTGCAAGAAAATCTGCAAAGAGAGGCCCGAGGGCAGAGAGCGGCAGTAAAAGGCCAAAGAAAGAAGAGCAGCTGAAGATAGCGTGCAGTTGTACTCACTTAGACAGAGATAAATAGATAGATAGATAGATATATATATATTTATGCCTTGGTACACCTTGAGGCAAATTTACAGAGAAAGCATAATGGAAACATAGAGCGTGCGATATGGAATCATAATACAAAAAAAAAAAGAATTGCAATAAAATAGAATATGAAATGAGATAAAAACAATATAAATAAAATTACAATAGTAAATAAGATAAAATATAATAGATAAAATAAAAATAAAAATAAATAAAATAAATAGAGATACATAAAATAAAATAAAGGCTAAAATAGTTATCAATAAAAATAGGTTAAGCATTGATTAAAAGTAGCGTGCCAAGCATACGCGAGCGTCGATAATAGAACCGAAGAAAAAATGAAAATAGAATAAAGAAAAAAGTGGGAATACCCTCAAACGCAACCAGCCAAGAACGCATTAGGAGGACTCAGTATCTAGAGAAAATAAATACTCGAACAGACGACTTTTGAAGGTGCCAATAGAAGGAGCGGAGGCAATATCAGACGGTATGGAATGCCAGAAGTAAATAGCAGTAAGGAGAAAAGAGTTTCTGTATATACAAGTCCGATGAGCTGGTGTGTGGAAAACCGCAATAACGGCCCGGCGTGAGGGACGAGAGCTACCTGGCCTATAGCGTGTAAAAAGCTCGGACAAGTAAGCCGGCACCACACCCAGCAAGACATTGTAGACCATTAAACCTAAAAAATACTGACGCCTCATCCTCACTGAAAGCCATCCCAGCTGCCTGCGGTAAGGGGTGACATGTTCTTCGCGACGCAAATCAAAGATAAATCTAATGGCGCTATTGAGGAGTCTCTGAAGCACGAGGTTTAGTTCTCCGGTCAAATCATTAAAAACAAGGCAACAGTAATCGAGCAGGGGGAAGATGAGAGAAACAACGAGCGAAGATCTTAATTCGCGAGAAAGGGCGTTGCGGTGGTGCTTAAGGCGAAAAAGAGAAAAGTTAATCTTATTCGAAACGGACATGACGTGACTACGCCAGGACAGATTAGAATTCATGGTGACGCCGAGATTGCGGACACTGCTGACATAAGGTAGTGTAGTCTCACCAACAGAGATAGGAGGCAGGGTAGCCACGTCAATTCGATTAATAAAAGTACCACTACCCTGGATTAGAACTTTAGACTTAGCTAGGCTTAGATGAAGTCCATTGGATCGCGCAAAATCGGCAATAACACCTACATCGTAGGTGATCCTCGCAATGCCATCGATAAGCTCAGAGAGAGAAAATTAGAAAATTACTTTATTTTTATTACAATTATGTTTGCAAAGTTTAAATTAAAGTAAGGTAAGGAGAGAGTAAGCAGGTGGTGGCAGTTAGAATATAGAAACACTCGCATTCGCACGAGGGACAAGGGAAAACTGCCGAAAAACCTTGTCCAAGTGTAGCCGGACCAAGCTCCAAACCTCAGCCTGCCAATTCAGCGCCTGAACGGCGTGACCCGTCTTACAAATTTTGCGGGCTGCCGCTCAGGTCTTCCTCGACAGACCGGGGATTCGAACCCACGTCCTCCCGCTCCGCAGTCTCGAGTGCTAGCACTACGCTACTACGGTCGGTGAGAATAGAATAGAATAGAATAGATCTTTATTCCCATGGGACAAATCCCCTAGGGTGTGGAGGTAATACAGGTGAGTGCCAACAGTAGAATAGACAAACACAATTCATTAGTACAATAACAGAAAATCAAGGTAAAGAGAAAGATAGCGCATAAAAAGAAAATCAAACATAGCAGAAGGTACAAAAATAGAAATAAGAGTAGCGCAGCGTAAAGTAACTTAAAGTAACGTAAGGCTAGGTATCACAAAGTAGAGTAACCGAAGCATGGTATGGCAGAGGCAGGCTTAGGAGCACCATGAGCATGGCGAAAAATAAGCATAGCAGAAAAATGAGGGAACAAGGTAGTAAAACAGTGAAAGAGACCACGGGCACAGCCCAAGGCTGCCTTTACCAAAGAAGGAATACAACAAAAAAAGAGAAAGAATACCATGGCATAGAGTGAACAGGTGCAGTGAAATAAAACATAATATGATAATAATAATAAAAATAAACATAAACGGCCGAGCACCCGGCGCTACATGAGGGCAAACCCGAGCAAAAAGAACGGCTAAAGCAGAGCCAAAACCTCACGACGCTCCAGCGACAGCAAGTGCGAATGAAGCCGCGACCTAAAGACAGGGAGGGAGGAGGCTTCGATGACCGAGGACGGTAGTGAGTTCCAGAAATAGCAGGACGCGACCGCGAAGGACCTCTGGTATGCAGCAGTCCGGCAGGAGGGAATAGCGAAACTATTAGCCCTGCAGGAGGCTCTAGCGCGAGCGGTGGCAGGACGCGAAGGCACAAAGAGCTCTGCCAGAAACTCAGGCCGCCGGGTGGCAAGCACGGTATAGATTAGACAGCCAATGAGGTAGAGTCGCCGGTTCCTTAAGGAAAGCCAGTTCAACGCCAGCCGATGCCGGGTAATATGTTCATCCCGCCCCACCCCAGAAACGAATCTAACGCAGGCGTTGGCAAGTCGCTGGAGCCTAAGATCTAGGATGCCTGGGAGATCGTTAAAAACGGCAGAACAGTAGTCCAAATGCGGAAAAATAAGGGCGGTAACAAGCCACTTCCGAAGAGAGAAAGAAAGCAGTGACTTGTTGAGCTTCAGCTGGTAGAGGATTCTATTGACCCGACTAGAAATGGCCGTCACGTGCTCCCCCCAAGTTAGCTTATAGTCCAGGCGAAGACCAAGGTCGCGTACACCCTCAACGAAGGGAACAACGGCATCACCAACCATGATGTCAGGCAATGGGCGAAGGCGGAGACGGTTGATGAAATGGGCACTACCAAAGATGGTGGCCTTGGTCTTAGACGCGTTCAGCGACAGTGAGTTATGCAGAGCCCAGTTGAAGATGGCCCTGACATCATCGTTGATGCGCGCAATCCCGTCGTCAATGGAGGCAGGAGAGCAGGACAGGTAGATCTGTAAATCATCCGCATAGACCAGGTGACGCGAATTCCGCAAGACCCCCGGCAGGTCGTTAATAAAAATGGTGAAGAGGAGTGGCCCCAGTACAGACCCCTGAGGCACCCCAGACGCGAGACCGACCCAGGAGGAAAGGGAGCCATCGGGTCCACGCACCGCTTGCTGCCGACCAGAGAGATATGAATTGAACCAGTTCACCACCGACGCGGAACAGCCCACAGCCACAAGCTTGGCCAATAAGAGGTCATGCCTAACCATATCAAAAGCCCGAGAAAAGTCAAAAAGCACAGCCACGGTGACCATGCGCTTGTCCATGGCCAGATGAACATCATGAGTGAGTTTAAGAAGGGCAGACTGTGTACTGAAGCCCTTACGAAAGCCCGTTTGAAAGTTATCTAAGACGTTATTACGATCCAGGAAGTCAGTGAGTTGGCGGTGAACAATCCTCTCAAGAATCTTAGAGACCGTGCAGAGCAGCGAGATAGGCCTAAAATCAGCAGCAGTAGCAGGGCGAGAAACCTTAGGAACTGGCTGGACGATCGCTCTTTTCCAGGAAGCAGGGAAGACGGAGGAGGACAAAGAGTTACCAAAGAGCTGAAGG
Organism: Tenthredo notha; assembly: GCA_914767705.2. Taxonomy (NCBI): domain Eukaryota; kingdom Metazoa; phylum Arthropoda; class Insecta; order Hymenoptera; family Tenthredinidae; genus Tenthredo; species Tenthredo notha. The sequence continues at coordinate 4,940,220 of OU611908.1, forward strand.
AGCACAGGGAAGATAACAGGCATAGCCAGCCGCAGGAACGATACCGGTATCTGATCAACCCCCCGAGCATTAGACTTAGACACGTAAAGATGAGTGACGAGACACTCAGGACTAATCGGCGCAAAGTAGAAGCGCGCATCATCGAAGACGGGGTGCAGCACAGGCTCCGAGGGAGTGACGGGGACAACAGGCGGCTGAGGCAACCGAACAATAGACGCAAAGTGATCACTTAACTCCCGGACCGAGATATGGGCAGGAATGTCATTACGCCGCTGCTTCGCGAGGCCCAACAAGCGAAATTCCCGCCAGATAGAACCCGCATCGCGTAGGGATTGAAACCGTAGCTCGTAGTAGCTGACCTTAGAGGCCTTAATAGCATCATGCGCCAGATTCCTGAGGATCTTGTAGTCTTCATACAGCGCAGAACACGGGGCCCTGCGAAACGCCTTGAAGCAACGGTTACGCCGGCGCATGAGCATGCGAATGTCCCCAGTCAGCCAGGGAGCCGGCGGACGCTTGAAGACCCGGGATCTGACAGGTGCATGCGAATCAACCGTAGCAAGGATGTGCGAATTAAGCCGCTCGACCTGCTCATCGACAGAGCCGAGCCCGGACCAGTCCAGAGACTGCAGGTCATCAAGGAAAGCATCATGGTTGACGCTGGACAGGTTACGGTACAGGACAGGCGACGGTGGAGGAAGCAAGACCTTAAGCCGATAAGAAAGGAAAATAAGCTCGTGACCTGAGAGAAACGGCACACCTGATTGGCCATGCGCGACTAACTTGTCCGCATCGTCAACAGCAAAGAGATCAAGCCAGGTATGAGAGGTAGCAGTGTGGTGTGTAGGCTCAAAACGAATCAGGTGAAGACTGCAAGACACCAGGAAATCGCGAAGATGCCTAGAGTCAAAGGTATCAGTGAGCAAGTCCGAGTTAAAGTCCCCGGTGATCAGAAGGTTGATATAGTCGGGTAAGAGCTGCAGGAAAACATTCTCGAATTCAGATAAGTAGCCAACCTTGGGAGGCCTGTAAACTACGGATAGCAATGTCTTAGAGGCGTTCGCCACGATGAGCTCAAGAATAAGGAACTCAGGTTTCGCACAGTAAAGGTCCCCCGAGGCAGCAACAACCCGCGCCCGAAGGCTGTCATGGACAAAGACCGCAACCCCCCCACCACGCCGGCCCAACCTGTCACGGCGAAAGAGATGATAGCCAGAAAGTGCGACAGCCTCATCAGGTACGCGCTCGTCAAGCCAAGTCTCGGAAAGAGCGATGATGTGATAGAAGTGGGCGGCAAAGTAACCCCGAAATTCATCCAGGTGAGGGACGAGAGACTGTACGTTCACGTGGCAGATCGCCAAATACCCAGCACCCGGTGGGCCAGTGGAGGAGTCCCCACCATTCCGACGAGGCCGGCTAGCAGGAAGAGCAAGGTGACGAGCGGGAGGAGGAGCCGGAGAGGAGACAGGGCCAGCACATGGCCGGATCTGTCAGGCCCCAGTACGATGAACGTCCCCTGCAGATCTCGAAGAGGCGCGAGAAGAGGATCCCGAAGCAGTGACCGAAGCTCCTCGCGACCCCCCGCGGGCGGAAGACGGAAGTCCACCCCTCGAAGGACCCGCCGACGGTTCGCCTCTCTGCGGCTGGGAAATCAATGAAAGATCCTCCTCGGACCGAATGGTGATCGGAGCAGAAGAGGAGTCACGCTTAACCAGGATGGAGCCATTGACGGTCCACACATAGCGAAACCCAGAGCTTTTAGCACGGTCTTTTGCTTTTCTGAGGAGACTGGCAACAGATGGAGAGAGGTGCTCCAGCACAGAGACCGGATAGTGGGGGATCTCACCAGCCAGTCCAATTTCGTCGGCAAAAACAGAGCCTTTAGTGCGCTTGGCAGCCAGGAGCTTGTTACGGAGTTCAATGGACTGAAGCCTGACGAGGATCAGACGAGGCCGGTCGGTATCCCTAGTGCTTTTAATCCGCGAAACTTCGCAGATATCGCTCAACGCGAGAGGAACCTCGAGGACACCGGCAATAGCACACACGACATCAGGAAGGCCCACAGCCAATCGTTCAGGGACACCAGCGAGGATTAGGTCGCGACTCAGGAGGCTCCGCTGGATATCCACGATCTTCGATGATAAGCCAGTGTTCAGAGCAGTTAGACGCTCTAGTTTGGAGTCATGACTCGTGCGAGCAGATGCTAAATCACCCTCAAGTGTAGAGACACGGCTGCTGAGAGCAACGTTCTCAGCCGCAAGGTCGTCAAGCCCAGAACGAAGCTCGGCAATGAGCTCAGTCGTAGATCCAGAAAGCACATCAAGCTTGGCATCAATGCTGTCAACACGAGAGGGCAAGCTCAGCAGCCCATCTATCTTCTCAGTAAGCGCATCCATCCGTTCGACCTGCATCCTCTGAGTAGCGGAGTTGGCTTCGATTGCTCTAAGTATCTCCTCCAGCGACGGTGATCTACTAGCAGGAGCCTTAGACGTCACACCCTGATCACCCGGGCGATCCGCAGCACCAACGGCGGAGGCATTGCCGGCACTGGAGCCGCTGGAAAGAGATGCGGGCAGCAAGCCAGATGCTGCACAGTGCTTGCAACGGAGAATCTGCCTGCCGTTAACGGAGAGTTTGGCAAGATGACCACAGCTAGGGTGAAAGTGACCACAGCAGACAAAACAGTACGCAGAGTTACGCACATCTTTTTTGCAGCCCTTGCATCTTTTAGTCGGTGGAGAGGAGTCAGAGAGGCTCTCATCAGACATAACGTCGACCGCACAAGTACCGAACAGCTGGCCTGAATAGGAGAACTACGACAATAGATCGAGGGTCAAAGATCGACCAGCACGCACACACCAAGAATTGACACAAATGAGACCCACACTGTCATAGGGTCAAAGTAAACAGAAGGAACCAGCCCGACGACAACACCGTATAGCTTAGTCAACAAGGGACAGTATCCCACCTAAACACAGAATTGACACGCCAAACTCGCAAACTGCACAATAAACACTGCTGCACTCACTACAGTGCACGAGCCGCGGAAATAACGAGTCAAGCACAAAGGTCACCCCGCCCTGAGCAAGTCAATATAACACACCGCACAAAATGCAAGAAGTACCGAACAAAAAAGCAGAAATATAGGGAGCGAAAGGAGAAACGACTTTACTTGAGAAACGACTTGTGTATACTGTCCTGTGAGAGAGAGATATAGATAGATAGATAGAGCGGATTTTATTCGACCATGGAACAATGTTCCCTCAGGCCGTAGGCTGCGTACAGACAAGTAACATAGGATAAGTACTACACAATCGATGCACAGGATTAAAAGTAGAAGCGAAATTAAAGTAAGTACTAAGAAAAGCAAATAAAGTAATGAGTAAAATAAAGAACCGAAAAATAAGTAAAGATAAAAACAAAAATAAAATAGGCGAAATAAAAATAAAGTAAGAATAACATGGGAGTACAATAGCGCGGGTGAAGTATAAGGAAATAAAAATAAAATTAAATAGCATAAAAACAATAACAATAACAGAGATAAAGTAAGGTAGAGTAGAGTAAGTAGTAGCAACGTGCAGTGTGCGACCGACGAGTAACTGCCACTGCGTATGTGGCGAACTTAAGAGAACTGGGATTTAAAATAAGAGAAAATAAAATAAGATAAAAATAAATGAAAATAGAATGAGAAGTAACGCAATACACTAGGATTAAAACTAGGACTTAAAATAAGATAAAAATAAAATAAGATGAAAATAAAAATAGAATAAAATAAAAGTAAAATAAAATAAATAATAATACAATACGCTAGGATTTAAAACTAGTGATTGAAATAAGATAAAAATAAAGAAAGATTAGAAATAAAACAGTACTCCGAAGTTAGGCACTTACAGTGCATTTCAATGCGGCAAGCAAGTAAGACTGGATGGATTCGCCTCACGCTCCTCCAGAGCTAGAAGATATTGAAAACAGCGCGCACGAAACTCAGTAAGACTGGGTGAGGACGTCAAATCGGGTGGCAGCGAGTTCCAGAAACCAATGCCAGTGACCATAAAAGATTTTTGCAACGTAGTCATGCGGACTGAAGGAGCGCGAAGCGTATCCGTCCGCTCCGGATTGCGACGCGATGCAAGAGTAGTCCGAAGCTGGAGTCGGTCACCAAAGACCCCCGGTATGCCTAAACAAAGCGCTTTATAGAAAGCACAGCCTACGAGTTGAAGGCGACGCATGCAAGGCCGCAGCCAACTACAACGTCTCCTATGCCTTGAGACGCTAGCATCACGCGGCAGACGAAACAGGAAACGTACACAGTTATTTAACGACACGAGCAGAGACCGCTCCAATTCCTCGGACAGGTTAGTCAATACTGGCGCGCAATAATCATATATCGGAAAAACCAAAGCAACAACCAGTCGGCGCTTCAAGGCAGTATTGAGGCTACTATCATTCATTCGGATCCTATATAGCGCTCCCGCCGCCTTTTTCCGTACAAGGTTAATATGTTCCGTCCAAGCTAAGGTACTGTCAAAAATCACGCCAAGATACTTCAAGGAGCTAACGAGCTGTATTGTGGCGGTGCCTAAGAGTATTTCCGGCAGATCGACCGAGCGGACCTCGTTGACATACCTTGAACTACCGAAGGTCATTGCCTTGGTCTTCATAGCATTCAATTGCAGCATGTTCGCAACACTCCACCGTCGAATCGCATCAATATCAGCATTGAGCGCGCAAATACAATGCTGTATCTCGGTCGGGCGGCAACTACGGTAAATAACAAGATCGTCCGCATACATTAAGTAGGAGCAATGTTGCAAACACTGCGGCGGATCATTGACGAATAATGAGAAGAGAAGGGGACCCAGCACGCTACCCTGAGGGACACCAGACGAGAGCGGGAGCCACCCCGATAATCCCCCCTTGCCATCACTGACCGCCTGCACCCAGCCACACAGGTATGAGTGGAACCACTTAAGCACCCCACATGAAAACTCAAGACCGTGGAGCTTACGCAACAGCGAAAGATGATCAATGCAGTCAAAAGCTTTGGTAAAATCAAAAAACACAGCGACGGTGATCTTTCGGTCGTCAACACCTTGCCGAATATCGTCAGCGAGCCTCAAGACAGCTGTCTGAGTCCCTATCCCCTCCCGAAAGCCAGTTTGACGCGGATCAAGCGAGTCCTGCGACCGAAAGTAAGACATGACTTGCTCAAACACTACTCGCTCCAGCACCTTCGACAGGGCGCAAAGCAGAGAAATCGGACGGTAATCTTAGCATACGAGTGGGGCACGAACCTTCGGTATTGGGCACACGAATGAAAACTTCCATAGGGCCGGAAAAACGCCATCCATAAGTGAAGAGTTAAACAAAACGAGAGAGATAGATAGATAGATAGATGGCTTTATTATGTCTATAACAATATTAGACAATGTAGCCACAGAGTATTACAAGTGGATTACTCTGTGACCGTGCAGAGTACAGTGCAATACATGAGTACTTAAGACTAAGAGAAAGTGAAAGCAGGAGTTAATATAACCAACACCCAACAGATAAAGAGCCATACAGATTAGAAAAGTTAGAGATAAGAGTAAGAGCTAAGGGTGAGCATCCTCAGTGCCCAATAATGCGCGAATAAGCCGTGCTCGAAAGAGGCTAAGGTGGGCGCGATCTTAAGCGTAGTGGGCAGAGAGTCCCAAAAACGTGCGCCGGCTACCGCAAAGGAGTTAAAGTACGCGTTAGTACGACACCACGGGAGCACAAAGTCACTCCTGGGCGCCCGCGAGGGGCGATGGGTGGCGGGGCCGCAACCACGATCGGCCAGTACGAAAAGCTCGCGCAAGTAAGCAGGTTGCCCGGAACGCAGGATGACAAAAATCTGAACAAGAAGAAAGTAAGTCCTTCTGTCCCTAACCCGAAGCCAGCCAAGCTCCCTCCGATACGGCGTGATGTGCGCATCACGAGGCACACCGCAGACAAAGCGGACGCAAGAGAGAGAGAGAGAGAGAGAAAACGACAAAAGCTTGAGGAGGATACAAGTCAATGTAAAAAGTTGACAGATTTTTTCCTTGTACCATCTTCTAAAACGCAAAACAACCCCGTTGCATCTACAATAAAAGATAGCGAACCTGCAGTTATTTTACACGCTTATAAAAAAAGTTATACCCATGAAAATAAAATTCCAGAACATTCTTCCGTTCCCTCTACATCCCAATCCTCCTCTGACATTGTTCCATTGATGCTGGATGTATGTTATAGTAAAACTGTAGATCTTTCAAGCTCTGCATCAATTCCATGCAGATATTTCCAAACTCCTGAGGTGGAACAATTATCAGACTTTTTTGCGAAGCATCCATGTCAACCTAAAGAGTCTTCGTTACCATTCAATACTAATGTCTACATGAAAAAGAATGAGAGAAAACGTGAATGGTTGTCTTACTCTTATAAAAAAAAATCTTTTTTCTGTACTGTTTGCTTTGCTTTTTCTGATCGCGAAAACTCTAGTCCTTTTGTTAGAGAAGGCACCAACGATTGGAGACACCTCAAACAGCGCGTGGAAGAACACGAAGCAAGTCTCGCACACAATAGATGTGTTGATGCTTACGTCATGCACGCTAACAAAAAAGATGCAATAAACTTTTTTTTTCGCACAAACTAATCAACGACTAAAAAAAAATGCATGAAAATCGTGATGTTTTGTGAGGAATAATAGAGGTTGTTAAAACGATCGGAAAGAGTGGTCTTGCCTATCGTGGCCATCGAAACGAGTCTGCATATTCATTAGAAAATGAGTCCGAAAACCATGGAAACTTCTTGGAGATGATACTACTTTTGTCAAAGTTTGATCCGTTGCTAAACCAGCATTTAACTAAAGTGATAGAAAATAGGAGGCGCCGGCATGAAGGTAATACAACGCAAGATGTTACTGTAAAAGATCAGTGCTTCATTGTCATACGGTTTGTTGACGACGATTGTGATAGTGTGCAGGAACGTTTGATTGATGTAGTCAATTGTACATCTTCAACTGGCAAAGGAATGTTCGAATTAATTTAAGACTGCTTGACAAAAAATAAAATTAACATTCAAAACTGTATTGGTAACTCAACAGATGGTGCTGCTTATATGTCCGGTGAGTACAAAGGTTTTACAGCTTGGTTGAGCAAAGTAACTCCCGATCAGTTACACGTGTGGTGTTATGCCCATGTGTTAAATCTGGTTGTAGGTGATGCTACGAATACAGCAAGTGAAGCTAATTCCTGCGCTGTATTCTTACGAGAATCATATAAACGGATGGATGTATGGAATGATTTAAATCAACAAGCTCGGCAGAAGCGACTGAACACTATTGGTGAAAGGAAATGGTCTGCTAAAGATAATGCACTAAAAAAAATATTCGGGATATTCGATAGTTCTGAAAATGCCTTGTACATTGAATTGTTCCTTACATTCGATCATTCAGCCACAGCAGACGGGTTCAATGGAAAAGTAAAAGAAAGATCGAAGAACTTATTGCAGCAATTTTTACAATTTGAGACATTGCTCACTGCATTTACGTTTCTGCGCTTATTCAATCATACAGCTCCGTTATCGAAATATTTGCAAACATCGGTATTAGATATTCTGCAAGCAGCTCGTATGTCTCAGTCAACTTTGTATTCGATAAAATTGATATCTAGGGATTTTTATATAGTTTATCAGTCCGCAAAAAAGTTTGTTGTTTGGGCAAATGAAGAACTAGAAAGGAAAGACTGTGAGCACATCGTGGAAGATAAGTTTCAGGAAAAACGAAAAAGACGGTCTAAAGTTTTCATTGGTGAAGACTGTTCAAATAATAACAAATATGATCTTGCCCTATCTGATCCTATTGATAAATTTCGTATTAACGTGTATAATCGTATTTTTGATACTGCGATTCAAGCTATAGAGGAACGTTTTTCAACAAAGAATGAGCTATTCGCCGACTTAGAATGTCTTGATCCACGAATATTCAATAAAAACAAAGAATGTACTCTACTGCTATGACACATTTAAGTAAAGTGGTCATACAGTTCTCTCCTGAAGCTACAGCTAGCGATCTCCGAGAAGAATTAAACGATTTTATGACAAAATGGGATCGGCTGAGCATGTCGTTGCCCGATGAATTCGAGTATAGTAATCTGGAAGCATTCAGCGACGAAGAAACGTCAGAGACTATTACGAAACCAGAGAAAAAATGCTCAAAAACGCAACTGTGCAAAAAATGTGTCCACTGTTGCTATTTCATATTAAAAAAATATAATTTGTATACAAATGCATATAGCAACCTTTTTTTAGCATATAAGTACGTTTTAACACGCTCATCCACCCAGGTTGCTCGCGAACGAAGTTTTTCGAAATTGAAAGTGATTAAAAACCGTCTCCGCAGCATAATGACGCAAGAACACTTGTCAGCATTTATGTTAATGTCAATTGAAAAAGACATATCAGTCAATATTGACAATAATGTAATAATTGACATTGTGGGAGAGATGGCCCCAGGCATAAAGAAACAAATTTCTTTAGACTGAATCTGCTTTGTTGAAGAGTAGAATTATTAAAAAAATATCTCTTTCGCACATATTCTGTACGCCAGAAAGTGATAATAACATAAAAACAAAATAAAAAAACGAAATATAAAATTTTAAAAAAAATTTAAATTAAAAAAAAAAAGAAAAAAAGGAATCAGAACTCCCCACACGTCCACGTCGTTAGTCCCGGCTGACGCAGAGATGGGGAATGTCGTTGGCAAATAACGGCCCAAATTGCATGGATCATATGATCTGTTTGCCACTGGCCTACCGGCCCACCGGGCATTATGCGCGGTGTCCCGGCGGCCCAGTCCGCGCCTGGGATAGGATGAGGTAGGATTGTAGGATTGTAGGATGTGTATCATAACCTCTAAGGAATTTTGGTTGAGTTTCGCAGTCATGAGCTATTCGTAATTGTAATTCGCAGCAAGATATTCATAAATTTCTATTGTGGCTCTTAGAGTAATTTTCAGTCCATAAGAAGTACTCTGTGGCATGAACAGAAAGTCGTTTTCCGTTACACCTACTTCCCACTTGTTGAGGAATTCCAAGAAGGAACGGATGTGCTGTGTCAAAATATTGTGGGTTAAAAATGAACAATTCTGCGACACTTTCCATTGGGGTCTAAATGCTTAGCCTTGCTTCAATTATGTACCTGTCTTGGTCGATTCCATGTCCACAAATAGCACTGCATTTGGATCGCAACAAGAAAGCGTCTCTAGCAAAGTGACACCATTCTATCTGTGAGGAAATATGTAGTACCGTAATTGCATCGCTATTTTTTTGTAAGGCTTGTGCAGGTGTCCTAGAACTCATGGATACAATAAGCTCATGAACATTGTTTATTAGGCTGATACTAGGAGCGCATGCAACCAGATCCTCATGGTCAGCCTGTTATAATAGCATGCCTACTCCAGTTCACTCGCATCACTCGCACCCGATCAGCCCGAGCAACATTCATTTTTTGATATCCCTTTGGGTGGACATCCCCTTGTGATAATTTCGGGCAGACTTTTAAATTGAATCCCAAAGGATTGTCTTTAGATATAACAGCATCCCAGTGTTTTAAATGGACATCGCCATTAGGTGTCTGTAAAAAAAATAGAATAATTTGAAGATACATGACAAAGCTGCGTTTAGATAACGCTAAAGGTATTTATATTGATTTTCTACCCATATTGTGCATTTTTTGGTCACAAAATTTCACAAGGTTTTTATCAGATGTGGAAAATCTGAGCAAAACCAAAGTTTTCTGGACTCATCGAAAATGTGTTCGGAACTGATATTTTCTTCGCTAATGCCAAAAAGTTTCCACATAGATCTATTCCAAGTTACACCATCAGTAGTAACTACATCGGCGTGAAAGCCTGCTTTTTCTAACAATATTATGCATTCTATGATTAGGTGATGCAGAACTTTTGATGTGGCACAGCCTTGGCTAAGAAAAGCTGCCAACGATTGAATCCAAGATCCTCGGATGGGCTGAAAAATCATCACCAGAGCGTGGTCTCCTTTCAGTGATTGCTGATGGACAGGTGTATGGTCTCCGAGATCGGTAAAGCCATTGACAGTCAGGGTACATCGATTGAAGCTAAGCTTTTCAGTAAGCTTCATTTCATCGATCAAAAGTGTACCTATTTGATTATTTCGGATGTAATCACAATTCCACATTTGAAATAATCTCAATCATCTCATCTATTGTAATATTGCATGAATAATAACCTCTCCTTTCCTCTGGTTCTAACGACTCTAACCAATTTTCTTCAACCTGTAGCGAAATATTATGTAGGGTTAGGACTTGCGCCACACGAGTACGGCGGGATAATGTTTTGTATTTCTGTTTGTCAATTTACAACTGAAAAATTACAAATAAAACGATGATAATTTAAATTAAACAGTTTTACACTAGATTTCACACTCTTCGCATTAAATTTCCCCACCCTATATATTATGAGTTTAGGATCTGTCAAATGAGGTATGTACATTAGGGTGGTTCTTAAATACCAAATTGACGAGTGAAGTATGGCAACCTTCAGACAAAAAATAAAAAAAAATTGTCCCCAAATATTAGATTTTTTCTAAAATTCTAACAGGTGCCTAAAGAGTCCTGAAGTTTTCTCGTTTCTTCTTTGTTTTTTCAATCTTCCTGCCTTCCGCGTGAAATTTTGCTTCGGAAACGACCTTCAGAATATTAAAAAAAATCCCATCGTAAGGGTGCTAATCGAAAATTCTAATATTTTCGCGTAAAATTGTGCAAAAAAATCAGGCTCAGGGGCTAACATCATATACAGATTGACCGAAAAAATTTCCTTGATTTTTTTCTATATAGTGGAATTTTTTGGAGCAAAATTGACCCAAAATCGAATGGGAAGAAAAAAAAATCATAAGATCCAATGTTATTTAAACGAGAAACTTCGAACCTCTTTAGGCACCTATTGGAATTTTTTTTAAAATCTAATATTTAGGGACAATTTTTTTTGATTTTGTGTCTGAAGGTTGCCATGCTTCACTCGTCGAGTTGGTATTTAAGGACCACCCTAATGTACATACATATTTACTCAGTTATCATTTAAATTCACAATTGGGCGATTACATGAAATTGAAAATCCAAAAGTAAGATTATTTAATTTTCCGAAATAATTTTTATCGAAATATTATGTGTCACACGAGTACGGAGATGATTTTTTGTTATTCGTGTGATAGTTTAATGTATTTCCAACTGAGAAAATATAAATGCAAACACTACAACTGAAATGAATCGTTATAGAATGATTGATCCCTTCAATTATTTATTCTCGTAGCGAATGTTTATGTGAAGTCAGGATATGTGTTACACGAGTACGGAACTCATCTTTTTATTCAGGTCTGTTATTTCATTCACAGTTTAGTGAATAATAACATTTTTTGTACTAAAGGCAAAGTAATTTTAATTATATCATGGGTATCAGATTGCATATCTCATTCACTCAGATTTGGAACCATATAAAAACTGAGTTGTAATTTGCGTCACACAACACATTAGAAACATTGAAATCAATGAATTTTTAAAGTTCCACGAGTTTCACGATGTAATAAACTTTGAACGATTCTACAACAAAGACGAATTATGCTGTAAAAATCAGAGCTAATTTGTTTCGTTAGCTTTGAAATGAAATGTAATATAAGCATTATAAAATTTCTATTTTGTACTTAACATTTTAAGCTATAACCACAGAACACAACTTATTTTCTGCACTTGAGATTAATTATCACAGGTAGTTCAGTTATGGTATTTGTTACAGTTTTCATACTCCAACTTTTCATCACAAGGCACAGTACTCTTATTATTAATATTTGGCGCTGGTTTTGCTCTTATTATTAATATTGTACGCTGGTTTTGCTTTGTTGATATCATCACAGTTATAAGTACTCTGAGTACTTTCGAGATCGCAGCCAACTCTATTCATTAGTTTTCTAATGAAATGAAAATAGGAACTATAGAATTCTTATTAGGGCATTTTGTATAAGAAATGTTATACCATAATCACAGAGAGCAACTTATTTTCACTAAAAATTAATTATTATAGGTAGTTCAGTCTTAGTATACAATAATTAAAAGTAACCCAACCCTGACCTTGTAGTGATATTATAAAAAACTAAGTCATATTGTACAGTAGTTTTGGCTTCGTTACATTCTTATCAGAGTTGATCTATCATTCTGTTAAGCGACGACAACCAAGGACCTGGAAAGGCTCGCCATCAATCAAGATGGTTTCTCCTTTGTGGGTTTCTATTATTTCTGATAAATCTTCGAAGTCCTTATTTTGATCCTCCTCAGATCCATAATAAAATTGTTCAGAACTTCCCTTGTTCCGCCAATTATCTTGAGAAGTGACATCAGAATCATTGAAAGGTGCTTTCACAGCAAAGTTTTGTGACTCAGACAACTCCTGAGCAGGTGATGTTTGCAGAGAGGGTTCCTCATTTATTGTAATGATTTTTGTGTATATGGCACCGTGAGGTTCCACCACTGTAGTTGGGCTAGCACGAACTATGTTCAAATTGAGATCATTGCATAATTCCCATATATTGTTACCTCGCTTACAATATACTATGAAATGACCAGGAATGCGAGCTGCGATACCAACGAGTCTGAAATACGATACAGAGTGAGAAAGTTTAATTACATGGCTTACCAACGAGGAATAATTATAGAAGTCGATGCAGTACAGTAGAACCTCGATTATTCGAGCTATACAGAGCCACCATAGCTTGAGTAATCGAGGCTCTACTGTATGACCAAAAATGTTCTTACCGATATTAGTGACCACCTAGTTGTAGAGTTACTGGAAATGCTCTTAGTTGACAAGTCAAACCTGTATTCCATGAAAGATTCGGCCGGATATTAAGTTCAATGAATACCTGAATGCCAGACTTGCGTTCAACTGTACATGTTTCAGAACAGTTTTTGTTGATGCACTGAAGCAATTTAGTTTGGTCGTAAAGTTCTAAGGCATGTTGTAAGTGCTTTGAATCCTCTTTCACCAATAATTTTGTGGTTAGTATATATTGTCGATGCAGGTGAAGTATAATTACCGCACTGTAGACAGTGATATGAATCAAACGCACTAGGGTCTAAAGTGAAGCAAACCTTCCAAATTATAGCAATGCTGTCCCACAAATCAATTGAGTATGATGATAATGCATGAATTTCATTATGATTTGCTGTTATCTTTGTTGGAAAGAGACGTTTCAATACTCTGATCCTTTCCCTGTAAAGCGTAGCAGATGGTCTTGCTTTAATGAACTGCTGTACAAATTTCAAGGTGTCATTGGTTGTGGTCTCTGACGATTTCAGATAATGCGCATCATCCATTGCACCATTCGCCAATATTTGCACCATGGAGTCCCACGTGCAAGTATTGTAAGCAAAGTAGAAATTTCCATTTATTGAAGCAGAATATTGTGAGCAATTCCCATATCGAAGTAACCATGATTTTCGAGTGTCAGTTGCTTGATTATTACGATGTTCAATATCAGGTTGTGGCCTAAAATACTTCCCCACACCTTTTCCTCTGCCAATCTTCTGTTCGAGAACGTCTTTTTTCAAATACTGTTCAGCGTTGTTATTAGGATCCTTGTTATGTTGGAGGCCAGTGGTATTTGCGGAGAACGTTTCTTTCAAATTCAGAGTGCTAGTCAGTTTCACTTGGTGTTCAGTTTTTTCGGGTTTCTTGATCCAACATGACATTGCGTGTGGCAATGTATGATTCCAATTTCTTTCTGGCATCGCTGACAGTACCGTTATCCATAGCTCGAACTTTGGAATCTTGAAATTCGTGAAGCGCAACTGTACATGTCAATATAAATATGTCGCTAAATTGCTCGATTGTCTTAGAATCGCACATTAAAGCAACGCAATACAAAAAGAATTGTCTTACAACAGTATGCCTCATGTTTTTCACAGATTTCCATCTCCGGATCATGGCCATCAAATGTGCTACATCCAGTCGTATATGGGTGTTCACTGGTGGACGGTGGTAATATTCATCATTTTTTGTAGCATAGAAAGCAAGTTTCAACATAAGCTTTAATCGTCTGACAATTGAAAGCTAGCGATAATCCGTTCGTGAGGGCTCTCGACGAATCACAGACGGCGATGGCAGGTTTTGGGGCACCTAGTTTCTGCCAGTGATTTAGCCACCACACGAAGACATCGGTTTCTTGACTTTCCGTTAAAACGTCGTATACTGCTAATGTTGTGTGATCAAAGTTTATTACAACCGAGTATAAGAATATATGCCCTGATAGGGATCCATCATATCTTACTAATGGTTTCACTATACTTCCCGTTCCGTCAACTGATATTGTTGCATTCGGTTTTGAAATTTTACAGTATTGTTTATACGCATGTAATTGTGCTGGCGTTCCGAAGGAGACATAAAACTTATCACGTCTTACTTCGTGGATAAATCCATTGTATGGAACAGTATGTTTCATTTTTTCTATTCTATTAACTATGTCTTTTTCATCTCCCCGCTGCACTTGAAGTTTACTGTTGACATATTCCATTTTTGGCTGGCGAAGAACATTCAAATTCGGAATATGCATTGGAACGCGCTCCCCAAATTTTATTTCTTTTAAGATTTGTTGCTTTTGCCAGTTCCCACATCCTTCATGGAACACCGCCTGACCAACTTGTTGCCTTCTTGAACCTCTGAGCGGACGTTTAACATCTTCGTGCCTCTCATACATGGTATCCCGTATTCGTATGGTCATATCAAATTTTGTGTCACCTGGGTCCTTGTCAATGTAACAGAATATTTGATTGCCGCCCTTTGCACTTTTGCAGTGTCATTTAACACGTGCATAGTGACGACTTCCAGAAATAACATATACTTTTGAATCTTTGAACGTAAAAGCACATGGCAGTTGTGTTTGTCGGAAAATGGCAAGTGATAATATATCTGTCCACGCACCTCTTCTGAAAATTGCATATGTTCTATTGCCATATTAGACCGGAGGTTCTTGCATTGACTTCCATTGCTCTTGCGTGATACGAATTTTGAAATGTTCAAGACCAGCAGATTCTTCTTTTGAGTCATACAGGTCCTCTACAATGTTAAGAATGGAAGAATTGTTCACTGTAGAATTAATCGTGGTGTTGTTGAGATTCCGGTCTACATTTTGGTTGTCATTGAACGGAATATTTTTATTAGCATGTGCAATTGGTACGATCGATCGCCGGTTATTTTTTACGTTGGTATACACTGTGACGTTGCAGATTAGCTGCCGTCACAAGAGTACCTAAATTACATCTTTTTAGCCATATCGCGAGAGAGAGAAAATACCGCCGTCTAGACCCTCGGGATACAAGTGACACACCTAGTGATAAGCAATAGAGTTAGACTAATCTGAAGTGTTTTTCTGTTAATGTACTGCGAGCGAGAGAGAG
This sequence comes from Tenthredo notha, assembly GCA_914767705.2. Classification (NCBI taxonomy): domain Eukaryota; kingdom Metazoa; phylum Arthropoda; class Insecta; order Hymenoptera; family Tenthredinidae; genus Tenthredo; species Tenthredo notha. The sequence continues at coordinate 4,955,697 of OU611908.1, forward strand.
AGAAAGACGATTCAGGAGACACCGATCCCGAACTTCCGCTAGGAGAACTTCCGCTCCAGAGATGACGACGACGGTATGCAGTCCGGTACCGATACCAGTACTTAGGATAGTACCGAATCATCTACGGGGAGGGTCGTAGATCTCGGTCGATTATCGCTAGGGAGTAAACAGGGCCTGCATACGGCCTCCTGCCAGCAGTTACATCTTACCTCCAGCATCTGGTTGTCACGTCGAGTCCAACCAGCCTACATCACCCGAATCAAATATTAGAAGTCGACGTCACGCAAAGTCCGGCATAAGGACGAGTGACGTAACGTATCGCCGAGGGACCATTCGCCGTTGTGTAGTCTATGAAACAGTGGGCTATCGCTGTGTATTGCACCCCTCGGGATTAATAGCTTGAGAGGAATCGCTAAGTAAGAGCCAAGATCACACCCTCCCGCCATCATCTCGCCGCTGAAATATCGCCGAACGGCTGTTCTATCGCGCGAAGCGCGACGATTATCGCCTGCCGATAGGCAAGAAGATTTCGCTCTGAGCCGGTCAGCTGACGAGCTGGTCGCTCGAACAGCGGGATTAGCAGGACCAATAGGATAATTAATAGGTCCTGAGGTTCCCCACCTTTAGCCTACGAACCGAACTACCTAATTGTCGCCGGAGCTCATCACTTCTATGTTCAGTTTCGACTCGAATAGACGTACATTTCTTATCTCTCTCGCGCTTCTCCAAAATCATTAGGTAAAATAAGTTAAAGTTTTGTAACATCAGTTAAAGTTTTGTGAATCGCCAGTATCGCTTCATAAGGTAAGGTCTCTATGATCTATACTAGCTAGGAAAGCCACGAAAAGTACCGCTGAATTTCTATTAGAGTAATTATCTTTGCATTTTTGATCTGATTTCCGTCTTTTCGGAGCATTTAGTTAATAATTTAGTAGTTGATACGCCTTATTTGTGTAGCGTACAGTCTACGGGCTACGCGATTTGTTTGATAGAGTTTAAGTTACAGAAATTCAGCAAAAGCACTTCGTGGTTGGTTGTAGTTTTGTTAGAACACCTTTTTGCTTAACATCTCTCGCTTCATTAGTCTGAACGCTATTTGCCTGTTTCGCTTATGATCTGCTAATACTATTTGATAGCTCATTCTTGCTTAATTTCTTGCTTTGGCAATATCTGATACTTATCTATCTCTATCTTTGATTTATTGGAATATCTTTGATTAATTAAGTCGTAGTATAATAGTGCATGGTGTGTCGCTTACTTTCCAACTCCCCGAGGGTTGGCTGAACGTAGTTAGTCGTAGTTTTAATTTGTTCTTTTTATTCTATTTGATTTCTTTGATTGATTTCTTTGCTATATTTGATCTGCTCGTTTTTGATGTACTGTGTTAATCCGTATCGATTAATACAGCGAGGAAATCTAGAAAGTATACAGGCGCTGCGCACGCGCGGGTTTCGTCGTCCGCTGGGGCAGGCTGGCCATCCCGAGTTTTAGCTGTCAAACTTTGTTTTTCACGGCGATGTAATTGATACGAAATTTTTAGGTTAAAATCTCAATCAATTTCGATAGTGATTCAGAAAGGCTTGGAAAACTATTATTATCGAGATTACTGGACTGCTCGTCCATGCTATGTTTTTATTTTCTTCTGATAATTAACGTCGAATTGAAATAAATATCAACATAACCTCGATTGACTACTCTACGCGCGAGAGTTTGACAGCTTTCGCTTAATTTTTTTCAAGCTGGCACCCATGCCTCGTAGGTTGAATTACCACCGCGGGACGATCTTACCGACCAATGAAAATGAATTACTTGGTGCGTGCGTAGTCGCCTGTATACTTTCTAGATTTCCTCGCTGTATATCGCTTACCGTACCGCCGTAAAGTAGAGTATACGACTCGAGTTCTATTCATCATGAAGATATGACTCGAACTGAGTAGTAATTTGAGAAGGAGCTCAATCAATCGAGTCGAGTCAATGGTTTTATGTTGGCCTGACGTTTCGGCAGTGATATGCTGCCCTCATCAGAGGCTTAATGTGATTAGTGTCAAAAGACTCGAGTTCTACTCACCTGGTTTCGCTGATACTACCGTACTACGGGGAGCTAGGGCGGGCATGAACGAGTCGTGATAAGAAGAATCATATCTTTTATTGAATTTTGATCGGATTGGTTAAGCGATTTATTATGGTAATCTGTTGGCTCTAAGTTCTATATTCGAATTTCTATTTGTTAAATTAGTTTACCGTTTTGCCTAAATTCATCTGTAATATTTATTGGGTCCTGATAACGCCAAATAATTAATTAACATCGCTAGCGTGCCGCAGTTAGAAAATTTGCTATAGAGTATCGTATCGCTCGGTGATACGTAGCCTGGAAAGTAGTTTAGCTTGTATTATATCGCTGCTCCAGCGCTCGCTATCTAACCGGCGTGTTTACGTTTTTTTTTTTATTGTTGCGTCGCAGAATAAGGCTCAATAATATAATGTTCTCTTCTTTTGTCGAACTCGTAATTTCTCAAGTATTATTCCAACCGTCATTTTCATCTATTATTCGTAACGAACATTCTAATAACTATTTCTGTGTAATTTGATATCCTCAGTTATAAGTGAATCTCTTTGTTATCGCAGATAAAATTGTTACCGCAGATTAGTAACGAACAATATACGAAATCGTAGATTTCACTGAAGGAATTTATATCTGGTGTTTCATATTTTATTAATTAGTAAGGTGAATCCACCCACTCTACCCTTATCTCTGGCAATCTGAGTTAGCTGTCGCTTTCAGGCCGTCGTTCCGGCAATTTAGTATTTAGTTAAGTACCGCTGATATTTAGTAAATTTTCGTAAAAACGACACTCACGTGTCTGGCGCCCAACAATCTCTCAGTTTCTATAGATTATATTAATTAACGTCTTTTATCTGAGGAACGCCGTAGGGTGCGGAGTATACTCTGAAACTCCGTTACAAAATGGCGCCCAACGTCGGGCCACGCCAAAGAGTATTTTTGATGGAAAAATTATCGCTGTAAAATATAAATCAGGAACTCAGATAAAAATTTGATTCGTATATTGTTCAGCTGTCTTGGCCACGTTGTAGATGGAAGAAGTACGAAAAATCTTTCGATAAAATAATACGACGTAATTGGAATAATACCGTTTTCTCTGATAATCTAGATTAATTCTTTCTCGCTGACGAACCTCATTTCAACCCCCCTAGAATTAAGAAAAATAAGAGGTAACACGAGACAAGCCGTTATAAAAATTTAATTACTTGAACTAACTATCGCAATTTTTGATTCCCTTACCGCAAATTTGAATTAATCCGCTTCTAACCGTCGATTGTTAATCCAAAAACAACAGATTAACAACAAAGTATTATCCTCTTGTTCGAATTGAGTTCTATAATCCGCTTAGACTCAACTTATAGCGTTTCTTTGCTGTTTTCAAAACGATCGCCTGACTATCATTGAATAGGGATTATCGCTTTGTTTGTTGACTTAGGTATCAACATCCTAACATCATATAGCCATTATTATTTAGATAACGCGAATCCCCAATCAATAATCCGTTGACAATTTTGAATTCGAACTCGCTCTTTAGGAATCGATATCGCATAATTAGTTCACCGTAATTATATGTCACAAAGTTCTAGTGAATACGATTGGGTACAATTATTATCTGAGAGTACCCTCAAGTTAGTCTTATCGCCCCGCAATCTCGCTACCAACGGATCAGTCCCAGAGTTACGCGAGCGTTTATCAGAGTCATTCAAGGCAACGCGAGCAAGTATGTCGCTAAAAGATTCCTCCGACGAAAGGGGAGTCAGCAATCGCCTCACTCGCACCAACCCGGTGACGAAGGCAGGAGAACACTTTCGTCTGACCCAGAGCACTCGACCCCTGTAAATCCCTCGCATCAGTTACCGACTGGAAAGACCAATCCTATCGAAGTAAACGTAGTACTAGATCCGAATCTCGCTACTCGATCGACGCCTCCTCCTAACGCAGCCATAACTACCGCTCCTCCACCACACAGCGCTAACGCACCCGGTAGAAATCCCGACAGTCGAGTTTTCATGCCGCAGAATCAGTACGCAAGTTTGAATCTAGACGCTTTTCAATTATCGCCACCCCACCTCCGCGATACCGCTGGCCATACGCCACGAATTCCGAGGCAATCTGCGTTCCGCGGACCACCTAGGCCTCAGCTACCCGCTGAAGCTGGTCCTTTAGACCACGATCTGCCGCGCAACCCCGATTACGAAGGTTATTATCGCTATGAACGGCCACAGGCCGCCGATAGGCCCAAGTACCGCGGATATTCTGGTCCATACAAACCATATAGAGTCGAAGATCCAGAGGACGAATATCGAGACTACGTACCACCGCCTAGAGAGAACCGCGAAGATTATTGCCAACCTACCCATAGACCTAGATATACCGATCACGCCGTGCCACAATTCCGCCGAGAGGTTAGATATCCCGATCACGACGTACCACGGTTTTCACGGGAAACCCTACATCGCGAATCTCGTGTATCGCGACCTCGGCGAGAGGACAGATATCGCGAACAGTCCCCAGACTACGACTATTACGCGCGTGAGCGACCATGGCGACGAGATTTCGACGACGATGATCTCCCTGGACCACCGGAACAGGTCGACTACTATTGGTCTCCGCAAGTCCACGAGCCGGTTCCGCGTCCGCGCCGACATACGGCTAATGACCCCCGCACCCCTTCCGCTATATCGCTGCATTTGAGGCCCTACGAAAATGGAACCTAAGGTTCTCGGGCGAACGTAGCGAAGACGGCGAAGCCTTCTTAATGCGAATTAAGGAGGGTAGGAAAGTAGTGCAGATTCGCGACGAGGACATCCTCAATAGTATCCCGTTCTTTCTATCCGGGATCGCACTGTATTGGTACTGTGACGAATGTTCCGCTTGAAGGACCTTTAGCGACTTCGAAAATGCCTGGCAACGGAGGTTCGCGAACGCTGATCTCCGGTTTTCGATCAGGGAGGAAATCCGTAATCGAACACAGGGCGAACAGGAACACGCCTCGGATTACCTCACCTGCCTAAAAGCTCTATTCGGCAGGTTACCATCACCCTGGCCAGAGGAGGAACGGTTAGATTACGCGTATCATAACCTGTTACCGCGTTATCAGGTGTTGATTAGGCGCGACGAACTCCGCAGTATCGCTCACCTAGAACAGCTGACCCCACAGCTGGAAGTGAGTTTTCTCTGTGCGAGTCATTATAAGGTACCGCCACCACCCGAGAAATCTATGATTCCGGAACTAGCCTACCGCGCTCCGAAAAATGCCGGTCCAAGCCGAGGCACGCAATCGCCGCGATAGAATCGTTACCCGAGATCGACGAGCTAATAAATGCCACTCGAACACCGATTCCGCGACCTAGGGTCACTCCACCCGCGAGGAAAAAGACCACTGCGATTACCGTTACCAGTCCGTCGTCGCACTCCGAAGAAGTGAAGTCCGCGTATCTCGACGATATCATAATCACAACGAAACCTTTTGAAGAGCATCTCGCTTCGCTTAAAAAGGTCTTAAAGGTCATTCATACCGCCGGTTTAACCATCAATCCAGAAAAAAGTAAATTCTGTCGCTCTGAAGTGAAGTATCTCGGTTTTGTTGTAAACGAAAACGGACTGCAAGTCGACCCGGATAAAACTGCACCAGTTATTAGCTACCCGATACCAACTAACGTCAAACTCGTGCGTAGATTTTTAGGCATGGCTCCATGGTATCGCCGTTTTATTGCGAATTTTGCTGCTACTTCTGAACCGCTTACGCGTTTGCTTAAAAAGACACAGCCGTGGATATGGCAAGCCGAACAACAACTTGCCTTTGAGACTCTCCGAGATAACTTAACGAGTGCACCGACCTTAACTTGTCCAGATTTCGACTTACCGTTCACCTTACAGACTGACGCTAGTATTGTAGGCTTATGTGCAGTTCTAACTCAGACTCGCGATGAGATGGAATATGTTATCGCTTGTGCGAGCCGATTCCTTTCAGACGCCAAACGAAAATACTCCGTTACCGAACTAGAATGTCTCGCCGTCATCTGGTCCATCCAAAAATTCCGCGCGTATATCGAAGGCTACCGCTTTACAGTAGTCACCGACCACAGCAGTCTGCAGTGGCTGCACAACCACAAAAATCCTACTGGACGATTAGCGCGTTGGGCCTTGAAACTACTCGGTTACGATTTTAGAATAGTATATCGCAAGGGCGCCTTGAATCACATACCCGATGCACTATCTCGCATTCCAGAAGTCGTTGTTGCCGTAATACCGCCTCCAATCACGTGGTACGAACGTCGGAAACAGGAAATAACCACCTCACCCAAAAAACATCCCGCTTGGAAAATCGAGAACGATGAAATATATTTTTATCGCGAAGACCCGATGCTGGGGAAACTAGTTACCGACCTAGAGGCGTGGAAGCTGGTTTTACCAGATCATCGACACGATCAGGTATTACGCGAAGCTCATAACGAACCGCAGGCCGGACACCTCGGTGTCGATAAACCATATCGCCGCCTTGCCACCTCTTATTACTGGTCTGGCATGTTTCGCGATGTCACGCAGTACGTTAAGCAATGTGAGACCTGTCAACGTTGTCAAGTCGGACAATTAGTTCCTGCTGGCCTCATGGGTCATCGTGTTATTGAACAGCCGTGGACCGTCGTTGCCGCCGACATCATGGGCTCGTTTCCGCCAAGCCGCGCTGGTTTCGCTTATATTCTCGTCTTCCAAGATCTCTATACTAAATGAGTAGAGTGTTGCGCGCTTCGAAAAGCTACCGGTAAGGCGATCAGTGATGCGTTCAAGGAATTGATAGTTTCTCGCTAGGGTGTACTGCAGGTTTTGCTGACCGATAATGGCACCGAATTCAATAACAAAACATTAAAAGAATTAGCTACCACTTATAGCATAGTGCATTGCACTACACCACCATATCATCCGCAAGCAAACCCTGTGGAAAGAGTCAATCGTGTGCTAAAAACGATGATCATCTCGTTCCTAGACAAAGACCACCGCGAGTGGGATCAACATCTTAATGACTTCCGCTTCGCCTATAATACTGCCTATCATTCCTCGATCGAGACTAGTCCCGCTTTTCTGAACTTCAGACGCGTACCGCAACCAATTAACTCCCTACGGCATAAGACAAATGAAAATCTCGCTGTGGCACCACTACCGCCAAAACTCTGGGCTGAACGTATAGAAAAGCTGCAGTTATTGCAAGAATGGGTTACCGATAACCTTGATAAAGCGTATCGCCGACAGTCCAAGCAGTATAATCGTCACCACCGTCCTCCGCCTTTCGCCGTTGGAGACTTAGTGCTCAAAAGGCACCATGTGCTATCTTCCGCCTCCCAGTATATCGCAGCCAAACTGGCACCCAAGTTTCATGGCCCTTTCCGCATCTCCCGTCTCCTATCACCTGTAGTGCATGAAGTAAGCGACATACGTAGTGGGAAAGTAGTTGGGAAAATTCATGTTAAAGATCTGAAATTATATCGACCTGTGGTTCCTCCGAATCTTAATTAGACAAACTATCACCCTATACCGCCGAAAAGAAAAAGGGGAAGGTACCGCTGTGCCATGGACGAGTGGTGGATGGACCCGAGGGCCCGCCGTTACTTAGAACCCTTCGCCGATGACCTGAGGAGCGTAGAGTTCCTTTTTCCAGGCCTAGGCCTAGCGGTGGCCGAAGCCATCAGGGCCGTGCAATTGGAACCAGACCCCATTGCTACCGGCCATGGCCGACTTACTCCCGTGATCGCGGATGAAGGGACCCAAACCATTCCACTAGGCAGTCTGGAAGCCGCCACTCAGACCGACCCGGATCATCCAACAACGAGGGAGGCCACCACCCAGAGCACCCGGATAGGTCGTTGGAAGAGTGGTACTCAAACCAGTCGGGACTTAGTCCCAACCCGGGATGCCGCGACACAGACCAGGAGAGTGACTTTCGCTTCCCCGCTTAGAGGCCCGGTCCCACGACCTACCGACCGCTCTCCTAGCCCTCAGCTAGGGAAGTACCGCATACCGGAAGACCCAGAATTCCGATTCTATAAACCGGTACCTATCACCGACACCGCCTCCCTCTCCGCTCGACCGTTAACTCCAGAGCCGGAACCGATGGAATACGAAACCCGGACTAACGCGCCGGCTACGGGTACCCGACCCCGACCACCACCGAACCAACTACCGAAAGATCGGTACACTCGCGAAAGCCCGATATCCGAGACACCACCACCCTCCTACCGAAGACTCGCGACCCGGGAAGCAACCGAGGTCCCACCACCAAAGATACCGCGTATTACCGCCGACCGCCAGCGATCGACTCCGCGTCGTGACGCACCCGCTCGATCCATATATGACCCGACTCCTCCGTTACCAGATTGGCACGCTCCCTTTGGAGCTTGTTGGTGTTGCCATCACTACGGGCACCACCACCGCGCCTGCCCGATGGCCGGGGAGCCCGACCACCAATATTGCTATCGCCGCGGGTTATCAGGGTATAAATGCTCCGACTGTCCATATTGCCGCGGGGATTGGGACAAGAAATGACTCGGCATCGCTCCCGAACTAGCCACTCCGCACTCCTACCGCTACGCGGGATCTGAGTCTACCCATACGGCCTTACGCCACATCTGTAACGCGAAGTGCAATAAATATCACTAAAAACTAACAGCCAAGTTCGTCTCATCCGATTTTGTCTCTCCTACCCAAAATTTTATCCCTAGCCTTAAGTCAAAACCTCCTACCTGATGATTATCACTTATCTTTGATATATTTCAGTGGTTTCGTCGTCAGTAAGTCAAAACCATCTAGTATTAATTTCTGTTTTACTTTTCCTTTTCTGCTGCTTTCTATTACTATCTTATCTGTTTAATATCGCAAGTTCCTAAGGAGTGTCTTCTTTAGCATATCTAAAAAGTTTAGTCTTCGAGCCACTTGCCGCAGATAACGTCTTTGAATATCGCTATCTAAGTATGGTTAGTATCTCAGTAATAAAGAACAACTTAATACGACTTCTCGTTCAGTAGCCACACCATGGATGATCTTGGTCAGTACCGCCAGAACTAGCTGTCAAATACGTAAGTTGCCCATCTTTTCTTATCTCTGTGCTAATTATTATGCTTAGTCAACCATGAAGTTGCTTGTATCGCTTGTGGTCTAGCTATGATATAGAGGCCTTTGCCTAGGCCTCCTCTTAGGAGTAATAAGCAATAGAGTTAGACTAATTTGAAGTGTTTTTCTGTTAAGGGGGTATCTACACCTTTGAATTTTTTAAAAATCGTTTTTGTTTTTATATTTTATTTGGAATGCTAGTGACCCAATCTACCTGTAAATAAATCGGCGTCGAAAAATCTAGAGGATTCGAAAAGTTACAGCCTCGACAGTGCCGCGCTGCGACGAATCGTCGCTGCGCGGCGCGCGGACCCACATGTTGGTCTCATAAATATTGTACAAGACCGCGAACACCACTGTCTTACTTTTTTTGACGTTTTTATATATTTTGATTATGAATTTGATTTTGTGATTTTTCAATTGTTTGTAATGATCATTTTGACACATATTTAATTTTCAATATTCTTTTGAATTGTGATCATTGACAGAACACATGGCTGCGATCTACATTTTTTCGAGGTTAGGTGTCCACTTGTTTGTAAATCGTCGTGCTTTCATTACGAATTCAAGCCAATAGTGATTTTTATTATTGAACAAACACAGTGTATATATGTCTGACATGAGACTTCGGAATCGAAAGAAGATGATTCATCAAAAACTACGTTTGAAATCGATGCCAGGAGACTACACGTTTAGATTGCTAAAAAGATGAGTATTTTTATAATGTAATAATTGTGAAAGTTTGATATTATATATTATAAGAAAATAGGTATGATTGATGAAAGATGAAAGAATTTTTGGAATATTGACAGAAATTGTGCTAGCATCTTCTGAATCTCAAAAATATTGAAGATCAAGAATTCTGAAGAATTTTCATGTTTTGAAAAATTTTGATCAGATTTTTCCTAGAGCAATTCATTCTTTTTCTAGCAACCTTAGCAGACACCTACCGGACACTGTTGTTGGACAAAACAGGTCAAAACTCACTACAAACCTCCGCCTAGCATATGGGTCTAGACTCGACTCATAACACATGGATACGAGAGCAGCTGCGGATCCTCAGAATTTTTACCAAATCAAAGGTGTGGATACCCCCTCAATGTACTGCGAGCGAGAGCGAGAGAAAGACGATTCAGAAGACACCGATCCCGAATTAAAACACGAAGTAAATCGAATAACTGTAGTCTGTAGCACCCACATATATGCGAGTCAGAAGATTTAAATTCGCAAAAGGAGAAGAGGTCTGTATTCACCCCTACGATGCCTGTAGTTCGTGTTGCTACCACCCAACCCGGCTACGCTAGAAATTGCCCAATTTTTGCGCCAAAAATGGTCATTTCAATGCTTCAGGATTTTCCTGATTACTCCTTAGTCATTCATCCGATAGTATCGATCATGATCTTGATTCGAAGGTAAAGGATGTAGCTATGTTATGGCTTTCGCCGAATATTAAAAAAAATCGTTCCTCGTTGTACATCAGCGTAAAGATGGCTTACTTTCACGATTATTTTTTGCAAAGCTTAAAGTGAAATCGCAAATTCGGCCAAAGCCATAACACGGATACATCATTTATCTGTAAGAATTTCCATCGAAAACTCCGTTCTCTTGAAAAATGAGGGAATGAGAAGGTAAATGCCGAGAGTCTATTTACGCGCGCTCGGCGAGGCCTAATCAACGCCCTTAACATGGCGAAAATGCGGGCATCGAACATAAATTGTTGTGTTGTGAACTGTAACAATGCATATAAAAACACATCGAAAGATGTTCATTGTTATACATTTCCTGTTGCGCAACATAAGTCCGATCGTCGGCAACGGTGGATAATCGCCATAAATAGGAAGAAGTAAGTACCGAACCTCACCCCAACTCAATCTAACCTAAAGTAGTAGAAAACATAAAATGTGTGATGATATCACGGTTAATTATACAGGGTGTCTGGAAATTCGCGCACTCGAAGCATACCGGCGGATTCCTTGCGAAATAATAAGACGAAAGTTACCTATACAAAAAAGTCCGCGGGGACTTAGTTCTCCCGTAAAAAGGACTTAATAACGAACCAATTAGCGTTCATCTATAGAAAAGACTGTCTAAAATCCACAAGAATTCGCACTCTGGAAATTTCAATAATGTGTGGTGTTCCCCGCTCCGCCCGCCGCGCTTGAAGCCACCGTGAGCGATTGACATTAGACAATCGGTTCATGCAATGAAAATCCCAGAGTGCGGATTCTTGTGGATTTTAGACAGTCTTTCCTATCGACGAATGCTAATTGGTTCGTTATTAGGTCCTTTTTAAGGAAGAACTAAGTCCCCGCGGACTTTTTTGCATAGGTAACTTTCGTCTCATTATTTCGCAAGGAATCCGCCGGTATGCTTCGAGTGCGCGAATTTCCAGACACCCTGTATATAATGTACTTCTGATTCAAGCCCAGATGGCTCACTTTGGCAACCAAAATTGCATTCGAGAATATGTAGTGCTCACTTTCTGGGAAACGCGAAATCTGATGACCCACTCAACCCAAGCTACAATCCAACTTTCCTTCCCGAAGTTTATAAAAAAAAACCTGTTGATCCAGATGCTGCTAAAAAAAGGTATTTAACAATTTACCGCCAACTTCGTATACCAAACTTATTACACCTACAATCAATTATTTTCATTCGTACAAAAATATTTAAGTTTGATTTAATTAATGATCCGTTTCTAATTTCGATGTTTTTTTTTTCTGAAAGACATGAAAGATATTTGAGAAGGAGAAAAAAAAGGATACTACACCTGAATTAGTTGTCGAAGAACCCTGCGAACTTTTTGATAAATTTCCTGATGATGTAACAGAACAACTCAACACAGCTTTCAATAAAGGACCCAGATAACAACGTATCTGCAAATTTTGCAGCAAAATGATAGCAATGCGTGAAAAGTATTGCTAGCAATATCAGTGCAAGACGTGTCCTCAATTGCTAGCAAGACAAGATCAAAATATTCCAACAATAAATCTTAACAGAACGTTATCAAAATGCAAGCAAGCTTTGCTTTATAACAAAATTATTTCAACAAGAATTGTCAGCAAAACATCAGCAAAATGTGAATCTCAAAAACTGGTCGGGATTGAGTTTTAAGCGATAAAAAAAACAAAAAAGAATTGTTCATGGGTAGCGCTTTTGTACGGAATTATCCGGTCATTGATTTTGATTTCTAGTTCATTCGAATATATGTCCGAAAAAATCCTCTGTTTCGGACCGGGGCACGAACCTGGTTTCTAGAAGCCCTCCTGCTATGAATCCGACGCGCTGTCCACCTTTTTTTTTTTTTTTAAATAGAAGTTTTATTTGAGTCCAGGGTGTGTACAGCATAATACAGTTTCATATGAAAGAGAAAAACATGGATAAAGAACTTCTGAAAACATGTTAACCATATTGTAAGTTTGTTATAAGTACGTTTTGGCCCAAATACGGGCGCTACACGACTGTTCGGTTGTTTTCATACGTATTTTCATACACACATTATTATATAATGATTGCATTAACGATTAGTTAATAAATATGTGCCACTCAGCGTATTATTGGGTCAGAAAAAAGGACCGCAAAAAACTGACCGACATTTTTCTTACTTCTTATCCCACCTTAAACTTATGTAAACGAAAGAAAGAAACAAAAATAAAAATAAAAATAAAAATACAAAGTTTAGATAGGTAATGTAAGACTTTCAATTTAACGTTCTATAACGTTAGGTCTATGAATTAATGGGTGTCTTATATGCTACCCTACAACGAGTAATCATATAATTTTTCTATTTTAGGTGTCCATGATAGCCACCAATATTTTTCGCAATTTAATCTGTGTTTGTCATCAGTGTCTTTCTTTGGAAGCGACATATTGAATGAACCTCAGCCTTGTTTTGTTCGAATTCGTCGAAGAGACGCTGCAATTCCGGAATAAATTCCATTTTGTGATTGCCCGCTGCGTAGGCTGATATTATGAAGAGCTGAAAATTATGATTGACTCTAATTTTTATTATTGTAGCTTCTAGTGTTTTTGCTTTCACCAGGCATGCTGGGTTTAGTTCTTCAAATTTGAGTTCTTTTTTAATAAGGATTGCAGTGCCTCCACCTTGAATGGATTTTGGTCTGTCTGATCTAATCATAGTATAATTATCAATTACTACTTTAAATTTGCTATTTAGTTTCGTTTCACTCAATAATACCATATCGGGATTATGGTTGATAGTCAGATCCCTCAGATTCAATCTTCTCTGTAGAGAGATGATAGAATTTACATTAATAGCTATTATATTGAGATTGTTGTGATCAATAAATTTACCTCCCATTACTCGTCTTCTCCACCAATTATGTGACTGAATAACTTGAATAATTTATCAATGTTGCTCGAATTCTGCGCAACTGAGTCTTGGATTTTTTTTATTTGCTTGGTGAGGAGTTTGAAATTGTTATCATTGATTGCGTTAATGTCTACATTGGAATTATCCTTTTCCACTGCTCTAATTGGAGTTATTTCATCTCCGTTTACATTTAAATCTAGCTCCGTTAGGTTGCTTTTTGACGAGCCCGCTACTGCCGAACTGAAGGACTTTGCCGGGTTCACAATATTCGCAATTTTACGCACCCTATCTACGCGTTTTTCGTTGTTCTCATCTATTTTTTTTTTTTTATGATTTTGTTAAATTCAGTTAATTTTGGGCAGCCTCTATAAGACGCTGGATGCCCAAACTTTTGACAATGGACGCAATAAATCTCCGCCCTATCTTTTGGCTCCTCAGAGGATTTTACAGCACATTGCCCAGGTTCATGCGGCGAATTACATTTTACACAACGATAATCTAGATTGCAGTTTTTTGCCACATGGCCTAACCTCTGGCAGCGTTTACATTGAATTTTCTCTTTTTTTTGTAAAGGTTCCCAGCTTACTGTTTGGTATAGGATTCTTTTTATTTTTACTACCTTACTAATGTTGCTATTCGCTGATCCTGACTATGAACATAGGCAATGCCCTGTTTAGTTTTTTAGCGTTAGCTGTAACAAGATTGGTCACCCCTAAGAATTCCAAATCCTCACCTCCCAATAATTTTAACTCATCCAGGATGTCTTCTGGTTTGAAGTCAGCATCCAGACTTTTGAGCACCATTGATTTGATTTTGTCGACCTGGGGGGTAAAAGTAAAAAAATTAATCTTACGCATTTTCATTTTTTCGCACGTTTCCTTATACTCTTTTAGATTATCTATAAATACTAAGTGTTTATTGTGTCTAATGCGCTTCATTACGAAGCTTGTCATGCCCATAGAGCCGGTCATAAAGTTGTTTAATACTAGTGCGGATTGATTTAGAACTATTATAGGCGGAGGTTTCGATTTTCTCGACTTATCGGGTTGTTGTTGATCGTTTCTTGGCGGTTGATTCCTCTAATGTTCTGTTTGATGTTGGTTCTTCACACCTGGTTGGCGATCGTCTTGCTGCAATGTTTGTGTTGTGGGTTCTTGGTCCTGTAAGCTCGGCGGTCTAAGAGTGCGCGGGCGATAAGAGTACGCACATGCGGTATATTCACATGGGTTCGACATTTGTTGCTAATTTTAGTTGCTAATTCTTGGTTCGAGAGGTGTACACGCTACGGTGAAAAAGATTCCAATAGTAGCATAAATTACGGAATTCAGGTAAGTTTGTCATAATTTCTGTAATTTGCTAAAATATTTAATGATTTTGGAAGATGCACTGAACTCATATGCATCAAGATTTTTCCTTGTTTTTTGGTTATGCCGTCTTCGAAACGAATGCCAAAGTCACCAGCTAGGTGTGTTTTGTAAATTTGCCACGAGATGGCTCTATTTTCCCATACATAGTAAATAGTTGTCCTGTTGTGTAAGAGTGCGCACCATTGAGATGTGCAAGAGTGCGCGCGCACTCTTACACACGGCAATATAATTCTTCTGATATATGAATAAATGAATTAATAAAAATAATTATCAATCTTATTATAAATAATATCTTAAAAAATAAGCAAATAAATGAATAAAAATAAATAACAGTAACGATGAAAAAAATTCCAAATGATAAATGTTCAATTTCTCGCAGAATGTCTAGAAGGCTAAGAAAGACTGAGAGGGTGCTTTGTTCCTCGGAATTATTGGAAGAAGCTAGAAAGCGAATTAAGAAGGGAGAAATAAGCGAAAAGTAGCTGCATCACTATAGGAATGGCCGAATCCACTCTTAGGAAGAGGCTGAAGAGAACTCACACAGCTACTTCTTTAGGGAGATATAGTACCACTTTCAGTAAAGATATTGAAATAGAATTTTGTAACTACGTCAGAAAGCTCGACAACATGTTCTATGGTATGACAGCAAAAAATTTAAGAATCTTGGCATATGAATTTGCCGAAAAAAATAATATACCGCATCGCTTCAACCGCGAAGAAAAAATAGCTGGGAAAGATTGGTTGCGCGGTTTTATGAAAAGAAATTCTCAAATATCTCTTAGACAACCAACATCGACAAGTTTAGCTCGAGCTATGGGATTCAATAAGCCCCAGTGTGATCGGTTTTATGATAATCTTTCAAACTTATTGGAAAAACATGGGTTCCCACCACATGCGATTTATAATATGGATGAGTCAGGATTTACAACAGTTCGAGGGGCCGTCCACTCAAGAATCGATTCTCAATGAATAGCTGTTTCTCTGCGATTTTTTCTGATTCGGTATTGTTTTAGACTTGAAACCTGATTCCGGAATCAGAAAAGTGAGGAATCGGATTCCGACTGAGAAAAATGTAATCGACTCATTTTGACCGTTGTGCACACTCGACCGCGTGAGGATGACTGATTCCAGTTGATTCCGGCTGATTCCGAATCCGTTTTTCATGATCATGCATTGAGTTCATTGATTCATTGCTGAACTACACTGTCGCCCGCGTCTCTTTTTTCACTTGTGACCTCGCTCGCAGGTTTAAATTAAAATAATATTACAATTGATGAAATAATATTATCATCAAGATATTTTCATTTGCAGCTTGAAACATTTTCAAGTACTGAAATTTCAAAGTTTATGTAAAAAATTATGGGTTCTAAATTTTTAGAAGTTTCATAAATGTTGCAAGTGTCGGAATTGGAAGTTTTTAACAATTTGAAGTCGATTATATGTTTTGAAGAATTTCTCTATTATATTTTGAAATTTAATAAGTCACGAAATTTTTGAGATTTTTGAAAGCTTCAAGTTCAGGAACCTAAAACTTCTGCAATTTCGATATTCTAATTAAGATTTGGCGGGCTTGAATGAATTTTAAAGTGTTCGAGCATGACACAATTTTTGAAGTCGTAATGTTTCGGAATTTTCCAGTTTCTTCTTCACTTTATTATACGCTGTTAAAAATGTGTGTATTCATTAGGGTGGTCCTTAGACGGGGTCAAAAAAAAAAAATTCATCTTGGATCCCCCCAAATCAGCTTCAAATAAGTTTAAAAAAATTCACTAATTTTTCCATATTTTTATTTTATTCCCCTAGTCCCGCTGTTTGAACGGGAATTTTCAAATGATTCAAAAACATGCTTATTCACTATATTTCATACTTAATTTTATTTCATGGTTAATCGTGGGCTAAAAATTCAGATTCTCGATTATTCAGTGAGATTCATCTTCTTTTCATTGAAGAATAAAAGAATCATAAATGGGGTATCCCATGAGAATCGTGTGCTTTATTATTATTTTTTTCTTGTTTTCCAAGTTTGCAATACGAAATAAAAATACAGTTTTAAATAGTCAAATGTTTATTTTCCAAGTTTACTTTATCATAATTGTTACAATTATAGCACCCTGATTTTTCCACAAAATAAGAATACTGATATCGGTGAGTCATCTACATACTTTTTTCTACTAAATGAAGCTGACAGCTATTTTTGTGGGGATGAATGATTGTACATACATAATAAAAATCGTAAATAGGTACTTAAAAATAATAGAGTTGCGTTAGAACGGTTATCGGAGCAAAATTTGTTTTACAGTTGTTACTGTTATTAGTCAAGCTTTCGGTCCACTTTGGGACCCTCTTCAGGACTTTTTACACGTGTTAAAAGCTTCGTCGTTAATCGAAACAAAACCCGTGTAAAAAGTCCTGAAGAGGGTCCCAAAGTAAGCCCAAAGCTTGATTAATGACAGTAGCAACTGTAACAAAATTTTTGCTCCAAGTGATCATTTTAACGCAATTCTTACAAAAAGGCGGAGTGAACATACCCTTAACTTGAAAATAATGTTTCGACTTCTATCTTTGGAACTAAGGAACTTATCAAAGAACGGTTTGCACTCGATGTTAACGTGTCTTAATAATGAAAATAATAATGATAATAATAATAAATAGAACTCATCAGGTGATCCATAAAGGAACTTTAGATGCGATTTCAACCAAGACATCAAGTCTGAAGAAGTAAAGTCCATTGTGCTTAATCGGCTTAGGTACAGACAGTCGATAATTTGCAATATTAACGTATTCATGCTTTGAACTGGTAACTAAATGGAGATAACCATCAATATCTATGTTGAACCATTGACATAAAACTCCGATTTCTCTTTTATTCCCACGTATCATTGCATAATCGCTGGAATATTCTTTTGATTTCCAAGTTT
This sequence comes from Tenthredo notha, assembly GCA_914767705.2. Taxonomy (NCBI): domain Eukaryota; kingdom Metazoa; phylum Arthropoda; class Insecta; order Hymenoptera; family Tenthredinidae; genus Tenthredo; species Tenthredo notha. The sequence continues at coordinate 4,973,481 of OU611908.1, forward strand.
TGCCGGATGGGTATGCAAACCCTAAAACAAAACCCAATACATAAGAGTTGCTATCAAACGTTTCAAACATGCACCAGTCCCCGATACAAATTCCTTCAGACTCAGTTACAATTTGTGTATCAGTGTTCATTGAAAAAGCAGTGCTCGTTCCTCCTGAATTTTTTACTCTCTCTAAGCGATCACTACTAAGTTTTGTACTGTCTGAAGAAAAAAACCAGCAAAGTGCTGTTTTCCGCACTACATGCTCATTTTGCAGCGAATCTTTGACGACGGTGAATGGACTTTTTTCATCTTCTACCTTCGCAGAATGATGATTGGGTAGTTCCAATGGGCCTTTCAAATTGTACAAAATTTTTTGATCCGCAATATCGACAGAATCGTAACAAATGTCAGATTCAAGTGTATGAGACTCGGTTTCAGATGAATTGTTCGTGCCTGTTGAGGGGAATTCACCGTCATCAACATCATGCTCGGTCGTATCATCAGTAAAGTCTAAATATTTTACTTGAATGGAGTTAGCGCTTTTATGATCGACTGAAACACCTAGAGAGCTAACGTGACGATGAGCATCGCCTTTAGCTTTAAGTATTTGTTGTTTAATTTGTTCAAAGCTAGGAATGGAGCAATTTTTATCTAGAAGCCCGGTAGGAGATGGAAGATTCTTATCTTGACATTCGTAAGAGGTGTTCAAATGTCTCGTGCGAGGAAAAAAGAATTTGTGCCCTTCTGAACTAAAATCCATGACCGATATATCGGCTAAAAACTGTAATCTTTTGATTCGGTAAATAGCTTCTAAAAGACTGCAGTTGACAATGGTTGAACACGTGGAGGTCATTGATCGGAGATTTCTGAAAAAACTTTCACACTGTTGGCTCCCGAATTGCCATGGTAAAAATGTTGAACAGGATCCAGATTGAATGCATTGAAAAACTGCATTCAACAAAGCATGAGCATTTAATTCAACACATAAATACGTGTTTGTCGTTATGTAATTGGACGTCACTGAAAAGCCATTCGAAGTTATCCAAGCCCGCCAGTACCTCAGGAAGAAAACAGCATACCAGATATAATATATCCGATCTGTCATTGTAAGGGCTACTGAAAGGTAAGACATAAGTGTGAAATACATGACTTTCAAGTAAGCGACGGTCCCTTCGCTGCCTGGGACATGTTCGAACAAGAGTTTTGAAACCTTTGGATCACATATTTTCGCTACGGATTTGAAATTCATTTTGTCTTTTGATGAAAGATCACTCGGAGTGAGTTGATGCTTGTCTTTAGAAACAGTTTTGATTAGAGTCTTAAGGTGACCAGACGAAACGACGAAATTTCCAATAGGTAATACAATAGAATCTTTCAACAATCTCGTTTTAAACTTTGCGCCGACGTGTACCGTATCTTGAGTACACATAAATACAGGCATCGTAGTGGCATGGAATTCTGGAATCGTAAAATCATTTTCAACTTTCGAAAAATCAGGGAATGGTTCACCTAAGTGACTCATAATTCGCATGGCTTTCAGGAGACGGCTATCTCCGTCGGAAGAAATACCACGTACTTTTATGCCAAATTTCTGTAATTGAGATATTGTGAAATCCCAACGGTGGAGCACGTCGTCAGCAGTGAATTTATTATCAGTGCCATACAAACATAGACAAAAGCAGGGAGCGTCATTTTGCAAAGGCTGAGCTATGATGGTATACAAAGACGATGCTACCTTTTCATTTTCGAAATATTTTTCGATGATTCGAGCGGACGTGGCAGGAAAAGAAAATGGAATTGGCGTTCCTTGTTTATTTAAAGGCAATACAAAACCGACTATTTGGTTACTGTTTTGATCGTACTGAATTCTACCAGTTAAGCGAGTTGCATCCTCACTCAACCAAACTACCGGAGCAAGATTTCTAGCTACAAGGAATTGTTTCAAATCTTCGAAACGCATGATACCCTCAAATAAAGACTGAGAATGCTCGGAAATAACTCGACCTACTGTAGTTACGGAAGGGAGGAATAAATTGTCCGCTAAAGTGTCATAAAGAATACGACCACCCACGATATATGTATACGCTGCTATAAGTTTCAAAGTTTCACTATATCTGAATCCATTTTTTTGCTCTCTATATTTGAGTCATTGCTTTCAACAAGTAGTGATAAAAATGTTGATTTTACCTTATTTGGGAGTTTTTCATACACACTCGTGTTTGATAAGGAACTGACGTTACAACTGACAGTTTTCATTGGGTTTTCGCGATCAAGAATACGGACTGGAAGTTCATCTAATAAGGATGTGTCGAGAGAGATTTCGGTGTCGAGGTTTACAGTCCGTGAGTAACCCCGACTGGATCGTTTTCCTGAAGATCTTGCAGGTTCGCAAGGACGCTGACGGCTTGCCCCAGCGATGTAGAATTAGTCCCTGCAGTCGAAGTCGAGGTCGAAGTTTGAGTTGGACATTTTCCACTGTTTTTCTCTTGGTTTTTCTTCTTCACCGAAATGAAATGGCGATTCAAGTGACGTCGAAAATTTGACATTTTCCACTGAACTTTAGCGTTGATTGACTTGGACAAATTTATAATGGGATATTTGCTATCGGTTGCTCGGCAAACGGGACAGACGACTTCAGCTAAGTATAGCGTGGCATTTGCATCAGTTTTCACGTTCACGCTGATCTTCTGCAACAAATTTGCAATATCCATTTCGAATTTTTCTGACAGATTATCCACTGTTTTCGAAAGGAGTCCACTAAGGATGTTCTCCGCTGTTTTGGTGTCTATTTTTTCTCTATACTGTTTCTCCTGCTTCTTCGCGTCTTCTTCCATTGGCTCCGAGCAACTCCAGTATTGTGGATTTTCCTCTTTCACATATTGGACCAGATGCTTCAGGATAGCCCTCTCTCCAGCAAGAAATTTGAATTTTTCGTGATTTTTGCAGTAGTAGCCGAAGTAATCTTTCATATTCGGATTTTCTTCTTCAATCAGATCGATCATGTCATTTCTTGCAAATTTCTCCAGTTCTTCGAGCAAGGTATCGTCGATTGTAACAAACGATGTCGGAGTGTCCAAGCAGTTGAATTGGAGAATTTTTTGTATGTGTGTTGGAACATAGGTCCCTCGCGCATTTTGTAATTTTTTCCAGAATTCGTAGCGATAGTAGGCAGGATCTTGTTTTGTGGGTAGCTGATGTACGTGCTCTTGTAATTTTTCCGGTGTATCAGGCATGTTCGGATCGCCAAATGATTCATGCAATATACAAAATTCCTAATGGCAAAGAATATTCTAGAATTATTCTGAGAATATTTTTTTCGGAAAAAAAGAATGTTCTAGGAATATTCGAAAATATTCTTTTACATTCTATAAATATTCCTAGAATATCCCAATGTCCAGGCTGAAAAATGTTCTGGAAAATGTTACGAACTTAAAATGTAAAATGCAAATTACAGACTCAAAATTGCATAATCTAAGATCCAAAATCGGAAGTCGAATTTTCGAAATGATGAAAATGAAAGGCCTATATTTCAGAATCATAAATTTGAAATCCCAATAACTAACTCCAAAAGTCACAATCGAAAGTACAAATGATGAAATTCGCGAGTAATACATTAGACATAATATTATATGTAACATATATAGCATTTAAATATATTAAATCAAAGATTATATTACGTACCTTTCGAGAAAAGTTGCATCTGCACCGAGTATAATTTTATGCTTGATTTTATCTCGGAAATCGAGTTGTTGAAAACGCAAAAAACCACGAAGTACAATAAAAAAAGACCGAGAGTGAAACAAAAGTAATACTGCCGCATCACCCGGGCCCACTGTGACGTACGTGATTCGGCTCATTCCAACTGATTCCGACTCAGTAGACTCTGAATCTCTCAGGCTCGCTCTCAAACTTGCCCAGAACCACAGTGAGCCGTGGTGATTCTCGAAGATTCTCTGTGATTCTTTCAAATCATACCGACTTATGTGATTTCTAAACCTCTGCAACATTTTGCCGGATCTTGTTGATTTTAAACATGATTCTTTTAAACCTTTCGACTCTGAATCGATTGGAAGAATAAAAAATCATTGATTCCTTGAGTGGACGGCCCCTCGCAACAGTTCCTAACAAACCACCCAAGGTGCTTAGCCAGAAAGGAAAGTGCTGTGTAAATAAAATATCGAGTGCTGAGAGAGGCGTAAATGTTACTGTGATGTGTGCCATGAGCGCCGGCGGACATTTTGTTCCGCCAACCTTCATTTATCCTCGCAAGAAGATGAAACCCGAATTTTTGGATGGATCATCGCCCTGTTCAATAGGCATGGTGTCTGATAGCAGTTATATCAACAGCGACCTCTTCGTAGAGAGGCTATCGCATTTCGAGGATCATACCAAACCCACGAAGGACAATCCAATCCTTCTGATATTGGACAACCACTCATCACATTGCACGCTTCCAGCAGTTGATTTTTGCCGAGCGAATCATATCATTCTGCTTAGTTTACCACCACATAGCAGCCATAGACTCCAACCGTTGGACCGATGCTTTTTCAGCCCTTTGAAACAACTTTACGCGGGTGAATGCGAAAAATGGATGAGAAACCATCCGGGAAGGCTCATCACAATCTACCAGATAGCATCGATCTTTGCACCAGCGTATTTGAGGGCAGCAACAATTGCAAATGCTGTCGAAGGCTTCCGAGTAACTGGAATATCACCGTTTAATAAGTACAATTTTACTGAAACTGATTTTCTGGCCAGTAGCGTGACTGAAAGACCGTTGCCCGAAACCACTAACACTGTGGAATTACAGTCACAAATTCCTCAGACTCCAGCAGACTTGCTTCCTCAAAATTCGGAAACGGAAGAGCATCTACCACTACAGCCAGTATTACCTGCCACACAAAGACAAGATAGAGACAGACTTGGAGACTTGAAGACACAGACACAGACATCGACTGACATGCCATCAACATCAAAATTAGTTCCGATCACCTCAATACTGCCTGTACCGAAGACTACAGTCACTCGATCGGGAAAACGAAAAAGTAAAAGGTCCGAAGTGATGAGCAGCTCGCCCTTCAAACAACAATTGATTGAAGAGCAGGAAAATCGCAAGCCAAAACCTGCAAAGTTGAACATCGACCGAAAAAATAAAAACATAAATAAGAAGAAAAAGACAACATTGAAGAAACAATGGAGGTGTCCTGGATGCAAAAAAATATATAAAGAACCCATTGTTGAAGATTGGATTCAGTGCATTTCTTGTGCCAAATGGTGGCACGAAAAGTGCACTCCTTATTCAGGCACCGGCCAGTACAAATGTAGTACTTGCGAGTAGTTCGTTAGCTTGCGCACTCGTACCGCCATGAATGCGCACTCTTACACACTGAGGTGTGTAAGAGTGCGCAAATACCAGCTCCTTCTTTTTATATTATTGTTACCAAAGTAAAACAAAAACTCAATTTTTCACTGTGGTTTATTGTAGCTGAACTGTGAAGAAGTATTAATAAAAAAAGTTTGATTGAAAAACATATTTTATCACTGAAATACAGACCACTATAGAAAAAGTGCGCACTCTTAGACCACCTTACCCTATTCTATAAATACGGAAAATGATTTGTTTATTATAGTAGATACATAGCTGAGATATATCCTCAATCTTTAAAAATGATAAACATGTCAATTACTGTGTGAATTTGAAGTTTTTTGAAAAATAAGTCATGAGAAACATAAATTTACGTGTTTTCATAGTTATAGTTCCTTTAAACGTAATATTTATATAATGTTGGACATTTAATTTAGTATAAAAACAAAGAAATAAATGTATATTTGCAATTGATCATTGATTTGATGACAAAACATATGATTTTTGCTTATTAATTAACTTTTAGTACCGTTCCCGGAAATGATTAATCGTTCCCGAAATGACGAAGCGTTCTCGAAATGACGATGGGCATGCAATCATGGAATCTTCAAAAATAAATGCATCAGTAATCCTTCCGATATTCATTAAACTTCATCATAAATCTCATTTTAACGTTTTACATAACAAAAATAAATTATTAATTGATTCGCATCAGCAAACGTAAACATATTATAACTTTATATTGAATTATAATTTTTCAAAAATATCAATATCATCCTTAAAGTTATAATATTGGTGATTCTTTACTTTCTTCAGTGAAGGCGAACGAAGAATTGCAACAATCCGTTCAAAAGTAACATAAGATATATCTTTGGGAGCGTTTCTTATTATTGCGCACTGATCTCAAGAATACGACTCGGACTTCTCCATCATCTTCAACATACGTCTGACTGATTGCAACATATCTGTAAAATTCCATTTTTTTTTCAGATGGTACTTTTATCAATAAGTATGTACCCGGTGAAATTAAATTAGGGTGCACGTTTTCTTGTTCTTGTCCATAAGATGTTCCAGCTTCTTCTGAGTCACATAATTTTTTCTTAGTCTGTTGGTGAGTAGAAATATCCGTTATGTTTTCATCGTCTGAAGAGGACGAGTCATAGATTTCTTTATAAATATTTTTTCTACTTCTAACTTTGCGTAAGTGATTAGAATTATTGCTTCCACTAAGTTTTTCTGAGTTGGTAGATCTCGAAGGCACATCAATATCTGAATTTATTTCTATACATTCTTGAGAGTTAGTAGACTTCACGGGTCCCGTATTATTTATCTCTGGCGAATCAGATGGCTCCATAATAACATCAGTACCCACAACTTCTCTCGATTTCATAATTTGATTGTTCAAAACTGTAATTGTTTAACTGTCTTCTGATAATGTTCATGCTGGTACAGTTGTATTGAAATATCTGGTCCTTTTTGCCAAGTAATTTTAGTAATATTCATAATACCCGATACAGCATCTACAGTTTTGGGGACTACTTTTTTCATGGCAGTTATTTCATCACTGGTGGTCATTCTTACAAGTATAGTAGACTCTGCAAAAAGATTCACAAAATCTGTAGCTGTGTTGATGTTTTTTCCCATCCGAACATTTTTGTCAGCGGTTCTTTTGAGAACACCACCTACACCATCCATGGGTCCTTTGCCGTGACCAGATTCACTGAACGTCCAGGTAGCTTTTTTAAGGGGGTATCCACACCTTTGATTTGGTAAAAATTCTGAGGAAGAGATTGTAATTTTACAGCGAATTTGAGAGTCTGATCAAATCCAAAAAAATCATGGACTTTGAGGAGGGTTTGACCCTCATTATCCATATTCAACATTGAATATTACTTTGAGTCTAATAGTAGTTACGCTGAATATAGAAAAATACAAAATTACTCGGTTGTCGTGAAGACTGAGGAGCACCGATGGACCGGTTCTGGAATTTTTGGTCTTCAATTGTTCAGAAGAGAGGCCTCTATCAGATGAACATACAACTTTTTGATATCGCAAAAATTGCCTGACCTATCTAGTTTTTACTAAGATTTTTTGAATTTTAAAATTTTTTTACTCTATTTTTTCTATTATCTCAACTAAAAATGGTGATATCAAAAAGTTGTATGTTCATCTGATAGAGGCCTCGATTCTGAAAATTTGAAGACCCAAAACTCCAGAATCGGTCCAACGATGCTGCTGATTCTTTACGACAACCGGTCAAAATATTCATTCTCCAGAAATCAACTTTTAAACTTTTTTTTTTTTTTCTTTCCTTTATTTCCTAATTTTCACAGAGAAGAAAATGTAGTTACAGGAAATCAAGTTTTAAGATGTAGCTTATGATTAATATGCTGAATCCGCAGCTGCTCTCGTATCCATGTGTTATGAGTCGAGTCTAGACCCATGTGCCAGGCGGAGGTTTGTAGTGAGTTTTGACCTGTTCTGTCCAACAACAGTGTCCGGTAGGTGTCTGCTAAGGTTGCTAGAAAAAGAATGAATTGCTCTAGGAAAAATCTGATCAAAATTTTTCAAAACATGAAAATTCTTCAGAATTCTTGATCTTCAATATTTTTGAGATTCAGAAGATGCTAGCACAATTTCTGTCAATATTCCGAAAATTATTTCATCTTTCATCAATCATACCTATTTTCTTATAATATATAATATTAAACTTTCACAATTATTACATTATAGAAATACTCATCTTTTTAGCAATCTAAACGTGTAGTCTCCTGGCATCGATTTCAAACGTAGTTTTTGATGAATCATCTTCTTTCGATTCCGAAGTCTCATGTCAGACATACATACACTGTGTTTGTTCAATAATGAAAATCACTATTGGCTTGAATTCGTAATGAAAGCACGACGATTTACAAACAAGTGGACACCTAACCTCGAAAAAATGTAGATCGCAGCCATGTGTTCTGTCAATGATCACAATTCAAAAGAATATTGAAAATTAAATATGTGTAAAAATGATCATTACAAACAATTGGAAAATCACAAAATCAAATTCATAATCAAAATATATAAAAACGTCAAAAAAGTAAGACAGTGGTGGTCGCGGTCTTGTACAATATTTATGAGACCAACATGTGGGTCCGCACTCCGCGCGCCGCGCAGCGACGATTCGTCGCAGCGCGGTACTGTCGAGGCTGTAACTTTTCGAATCCTCGAGATTTTTCGACGCCGATTTATTTACAGGTAGATTAGGTCACTAGCATTCCAAATAAAATATAAAAACAAAAACGATTTTTTGAAAATTCAAAGGTGTAGATACCCCCTTAACTTGATCGAATTTTTCAATAATAGTTTTCAGCCAAAGATATACATTAGTACGATTGCGGTATTGAGATTTTGAACCATCAGAGTAAAAATGGAGCGTATTGATGTCTTTATTCTTTCAAATTCCTTCCAAAATAGGTAGCATATATGAGCCCATACTGCATGAGACTGATGATCTAAATTTCACTGACAGTTGCAAAGGATTTAGATTGCAAGGATTTTTCATCATTTTTTATATAGTAATATAAACCAGTGTGGATAGACAATTGATTCTTGGATGCACCGAAATGAGTTGCGTGAATTTCTTGAGCATATTTTGCGGCGTAGTTTTCCGAAAAGTCAATTTGAATTAAAATTTCTTCTTATTGCTCAAATTTTCTTTCAATTCTTTTTTGATTTTGTTATAATAATATATACTATATAAATGTTTTTTCATCGTTGGAATTTCTTTTGATAATGTCATTTTCAAGCCTTTAACTGTGCTAGAGACGGATACTTGTTTTGTAATTTTTATACTTTTTTCCTCTCCTTTCACGATTCTGTCTTCACTAGTATTCTGCCATTGTACATACGTTAAAGTGTCTTCATTATCTCCTTCATCCAATATTAAATCCTCGCATTTATCACACAAACCATACATGCAGTCATACGATGTCACATCGCAGCTATATTCTTTAATCAGACTTTCTGCATTTTTGGAGCTTAATTGTTGTAAACTATTCAATTTAGATATTTTGAATTCAAAATTTTCGTGCTTCACGCATAAGCAAGTTTGCCGATCTCTCAATGTTGGTGCTACTACCCAAAAAGGTTTTGCTCTAAGAAATGTCGTGTAAGATAATTTGATTCCAGATTCTTCTACAAATAACGGATGTAAATCTGTTACTATAGACAGGAGGACTCGTTTTTGTTTATTTGTACCATCCTTTTTTAAAAAATCTCTTTTAGCTGGACACATTCTACTTATGTCATCTCTTTCAAAAAACTCTACTACCTTTTTCTCGGGTTCCCCTATCTCCGTAAAGGAGTGCGGGGAACAGGGTTGAGCGCCAACCGAGCGCGTCTCCGGGTGGCGGATAGGAGAACGGCCAGGGAGGATACGGGGGAAGTCAAGGGGACCGGGGGCCGCAGGGTACCGGAACCTGAGACGGAGACCGTGGATGCCCTGGTTAGCCGGGGCTATAGGCGACCCGGCTGAAGTAAAAACCGGCCCAGGGGAGCTAAGGCCCCGGCCGTGGACCAACTTCCCAAGCCAAGGTGGCAGCTATCGTGCCGAGGGCTGAATGACACTGGAGAACAGTGCCGCAAACGATGTTCTTGGGGAACCGGGCGACACCCCATTGTATTATGCCTTACCCCCGCAACAGGCTCTGTGGGGGCGGACCTTTTACTTCCTGACTACTCGTGGGACCAAATATGGATACACACAAAAAAAGCAAAGACGTAGAGACGGGAGCTAAAGTAACCAATGAGGCCACTCCCATGGAAGTGGGCTCATCGGCTGGTCAGGGCTCCGGGCTCCAAGGGCTGGTGGACGAGGTGGAGACACTCATCTCCATGTCGCACATCGGACCGAAGGACCTGGGGACCGCGACCACTGACGGGGAAGGGGCTAAGGAGGGCTCAGCGACAGCCGGGACCTCTGGAACCCCCGACCCGAAAGAAAAGAAGGGCAACCGCTCGGGGGCGGCAAAGAGGAGGGCGAAGAAAGCCAGGCTGGCTCTCGAGACCTCCTCAGCGTCGAACCCAGCGGGAGCCCACCTCACAGGTGAACGTGCCGCAGCGGGGGGCTCACATAGTGGGCAACCCAAGGACGGTACGAATCACTGCCGGACACCAACGGGGTCAGGAGGCCCGGGCTTGAAAAGGCCCAGGGCTTCCGACAGCACCCCGCCGGAGGCTTACTCCGCCGCCAAGAGGGGCAGAGGAGCCACTGGAAAGCCGGCAAGTTACAGGGAGGTGGTCGAGGCTGGCAGGAGGGTGGCTATTGCACCCTCCGGCTACCCCGAGCTCACCTTCGGCAATGGGGAAGTGGACCTGGTGGTGCAGGCGCTGTGCACGGCGCTGGACTCCATCCCGGAAGGGGAAGGGGTACCGCGCTTTGAGCAGCACCGGTGCGACCAGGGCCTGCTATGGGTGACCTGCTCTGATGAAGCAGCACTCAAGTGGCTTAGGGCCACAGTCCCCAAACTTAAACCATGGGCAGGGGCCTCTCTCCAAGTAATGGAGGGCAGGCAGTTGCCCAGGTTAACCAGGATGACCGCGGTCTTCCCCGGTATTCCGGAGAAGAATGAGGTCATCCTGAACAGGCTCAGACGCCAGAACACTGGTCTCCAGACCCACTCTTGGAGGGTTTGGGACAGAAAAGAGGGACTGAAATCGGTACTTCTGGTCGTGGGGGTCGACGGTCAGTCCAAAAGTACGATAAGCGCTGGGGGCCATCAGGCTCACTACGGACTCGGGAGGGTCTCCTTCAGGGAGGCTCACCAGAGGACGGGTGAGGCTGGGGGGGCACCCGGCTCCTCGTCACAGGAGGCCGCGGCCCCAAAGACAGGGAGAGAAGGCGATAAACCGGGGGAGAGGGAGATACAGGCCCCGGCTCCAACTGCGGGGACGGGACCTGTTGCCGGGACGTCGTCGGCAAAGGCCGCAGAGGTCGAAGGGCAGGGCTCATCCGACCCAGGGAACCAGGGGAGATCCTCTGGGGCCCTGGGAAAGACGGACCCACCCAAAAGAGGGGGCGTCTCAGGGAGGGCAAGAGGCCGGCCCTCAAGGGCCTACGAAGTAGGTAAGGCCGGGCAGGCTGAGGTGCGGGCCGGGACCCAAAAGACCCTGGACCGTGCACTGGCCAAACCGGCGGCAATAGAGAAGGAGCCCCAAGGGACAGGGGCCCTCTCAGCGACCAGCAAAGGGGAAAGGGAGGCTCGTTAACCGGGACTCCCTCAACCGCTGGGTCGCAGGAGAAGCGAACAGAGGTCCCATGGCGAGGGACGGGATCGCAATATCACAAATCAACCTACGCCACTGCAAGGCGGCCTCGGCGGTACACAGTCGGGACCTGGCAGTGGAAGACACTGATATATCACTAATTCAAGAACCCTGGGTAGTAGGGGGACTTGTAAGGGGTATAGACACCAGCAATGGGGCTCTGATAAGCGCAGGAGGGGGCACCGGTCCAAGGGCCTGCGTCTTTATAAACAAAAGACACTGCGCTCTAAGGCTGAACCAATTCTGCTGCAGGGACCTAGCAGCGGCTTCTATCAAGGTGAAACTGGCCAGAGGCGGCACGATCGACGTGGTCGTCTGCTCAGCCTACCTCCCCTACGACTCGGAGGACCCGCCACCCACGGCGGAACTCAGAGCTTTGATAGAGCACTGCACGAGAAGGGGACTCAACCTGCTGGTCGGATGCGACGCAAACGCACACCACGAGGTATGGGGCAGCACAAACACGAATGAAAGGGGCTCGGCACTGCTGGAATACCTCTCATCCACGGGGCTGGAGATCCTCAATAAAGGGTCACAACCGACCTTCGTCATCCCCACCAGACAAGAAGTGATAGACATCACACTCGGCTCACCCAAACTCACCAACATCGTGAGACACTGGCGGGTTCGAAAGGAAGAAACCCTCTCAGACCACAAAAGGATCTCCTTCGACCTGATCGCGAACGCGACCTGGGAACAGACGGAGACCTACAGGAACCCCAAGGCCACTGACTGGACCTCCTACAAGGAGGAGCTGGGAAAAAGGCTAGGGGGGTCCTGCCATCGGCTCAAAACGACAGGGCTAGTGGAAAAAGAGGCGACCAAGCTGCAGGCAGCGATCATACAAGCGTATGAAAAGGCATGTCCGCCCAAACAAAGAAAAGCGAGCAAGAAGGTGCCCTGGTGGAACAAGGAGCTGGGCGAACACAGAACCAGCTCTCGTAAACTGCTCAACAGGGCTCTCAAAACGCGGCAAGAAGATGACTGGGCTGCCTATAGAGTAGCTCAGAAGGAGTACAAGACTCTCATCAAGAAATCAAAAAACGAGGCCTGGAGGGGTTTCTGCGAGGAGACCGAGGCCCTCATAGTAGTGGCCAAGCTCCGCAAAGTCTTCACCTCAGGGCCTCCGATAAAGCTCGACAGCCTCACACTCCCTGATGGTAGTATGGCGCAGAGCCAATCAGACATACTGTCGCACATGCTAAGCACCCACTTCCCGGGCTCCAAGCCTGCATCAAGGGGGCCTCTTCCAGAGGAGGCACCTAGAAGGAGGGGCCCAGGGGACTGGGGGATTGCGACAGAAATCATCACACCAACTAGAATAAAATGGGCAATTGACACCTTCGACGGTTACAAGAGCCCGGGCACAGACGGGATATTTCCGGCTCTTCTGCAGAAGGGAGGAGACATCCTCATCAGCCCGCTGAACGCAATCTTCAGGGCCTGCCTAGCATTATGCTATATACCCAGGAACTGGAGAGAGGTCAGAGTGGTCTTTATACCGAAACCGGGCAAAGGCTGCTATGATCAAGCGAAATCATGGAGACCTATCAGCCTCATGTCCTTCTTGCTGAAAACCATGGAGAGGCTGATCGACAGACACATCAGGGACCGGGTACTGGCTGCAAGGCCGGTCTCAAGAGCCCAGCACGCATACCAAGCTGGCAAATCTACGGAGACGGCACTTCACCACCTCGTTCGCGAGATAGAAGGACCTCTACTCCGGCAGAGAGCAGCACTGTGTGTGTTCATGGACGTAGAAGGGGCGTTCGACAACACCTCCTTCAACGCAATATGCGATGCCGCATCGAAATTCGGGACCAACAACGCGGTGGTGGACTGGATCAGGCAAATGCTGAGGTCCAGGACGGTCACCGCGAGTCTCGGCGAGACGGTGACCAGAGCTCAGGTCGACAGAGGTTGTCCACAGGGCGGGGTGCTGTCACCCTTGCTGTGGACCCTTGTCGTAGATGGGCTCCTTGTCAGGCTCGAGGAATTGGGGGTGACGACCGTGGGCTACGCGGATGACGTGGCACTGGTTGTCGCGGGCGATAACCCCCGATACATGTCGAGCAGGATGCAGAAGGCACTGAACATCGTGCAAGAGTGGTGCACATCTCAGGCACTGAGGATCAACCCCAGCAAGACCGAGATGGTTGTATTCACGAAAAAACGACGCTTCGAAATAGGACCCGTCGAGGTCTTTGGTACGAAGCTGGAACTCTCCCACACGGTGCGCTACCTAGGCATTTCCCTGGACAGCAAGCTATCGTGGAAGGAACACGTGTCCAAGCAGGCAAGCAAGGCCACGGCCACATACTGGGCATGCAGAAGGATGGTAGGACAAACCTGGGGACTAAAACCCAGGGTGGTCAAGTGGATATACACAGCCATCATTATGCCCCAGTTATCATATGCATCCGTTGTGTGGTGGCCCGCCATGGACAAATCCACGCTACGGAAGACACTGGAAAAGGTGCACAGGATGGCATGCCTGGGGATAACGGGGGCGCTTGGAACCTCGCCCACGCTCGCCCTAGGGGCTCTCTTAAACCTCCCGCCACCGCACTTAATAATAGTAGCGGAGGCCTGGAAGACAGCCCTGCGACTGGTGCACCAAGGACACTGGAAAAGAACGGGTGTGGGGCACACGGTGGTACTACTGAGGGAAGGGGCACCACAGGTGAACCCTACCCAAGGTGGGGACCGATGTCCCAACCACTACCAGTTCGAGCAAACCTACAAGGTTGAGATCCCGAGCAGACAGGCCTGGTCTGAAGAACGGGACAATCTGCTCTCACCACGGGGACTCGTATGGTACACGGACGGGTCCAAAACCAGCACGGGGGCCGGAGCCGGAATCTGGAGCGAGGGACCAAAGACGAACGTATCGCTCGCGCTCGGGCCCACAGCTTCGGTTCTCCAGGCCGAAGTGTTTGCCATACTTTCCTGCGCCAGGAAGATCCAGGCAAGGGAATTCAAGGGCAAGCACATCTACATCTGTAGCGACAGCCTGACGGCGCTCAGATCTCTCAGCGCATGCGTTGTAAGATCGGGTCTAGTCAGAGAATGCGCGGAGATACTCACACAGATCTCCCGCGACAATCGCGTGAAGCTACTATGGGTGCCAGGTCACAGCGGCATACATGGTAATGAGGCGGCGCACTGCTTGGCTAAGGCAGGGGCCCTACGCAACAGGGTCGACGACGGGTGCCTCATAGGCCTACCCCCGACTCACGCCAAGGACCTAGCGAGTGTGTGGACTGAACACCGCCACGCAGACCTATGATCACAGGCATCAGGCATGGCTCACACGAGGGCTCTTTTCCAAGGGCCCTCCCGTAAGCTGGGGGCCTCACTCATCGTCCTGGAAAGAACCAGACTCAGGCTTCTGGTGGGTCTCATCACTGGCCACTGGTTCACAGGTAAACACATGGTTCGGATGGGGCTCAGGGATGGGCCACTCTGTACCAGATGCGGGGAAGAAGACGAAACCCCACTCCACCTAATATCACGCTGTAGGGGCCTAAAGGGACCCCGCAAGGAGACCCTCGGGGAAACCTACGACGCAGGTATGAAAATCGAGGACATGGGGGTAGGCAGGCTGCTACGATTTGCTCAAGTGGCATGCCTGACCCCAGCGCGTACAAGCTAAGCCCTAATGGGCCCGGGCACAATGGTCCAGATGGACTGAGCGCCCGGTCAGCCGCTCGACCCACCGAGCTTAGACATACCATACCATACTACCTTTTTACGAGTTTCTAGGTCCAAATGTACAATCCGGATTTTTTTATCAGATTTCAAAATTTGTAAAAGATTTTTCTCTTTCCTCGATAAAATTTTTTTACTCATATTCAATAGTTTATATTTTTTTAATATTTTGCCACTGACACACTTTTGAAATACTTATTTCTCTTTCGAATTTTTTCGTAGAGATTCAGCATTGTTAATCAACTGAGTCGATAAGGCTTCACCGAACAGTAGTTTTTTGCGTACTTCAGGAGGAACGTCAACGTTTTTAAGGAAATCATTCACTTTACTGTTAGGAGTCACAGCTTGACTTGTATTTTGTGTTCCCTGTCTCTTAATTTTCTTCTTCAAAGAATCAACTTTGCGTTGCAATTTACTTTATTATATCGTTATTTTTATGGATAGTCCTGTATGCTTGAGCCCGATCTTTTTGTATTATTTTTCTGCCTCGAGGTTTTTGTACTGAATCGCTAGATGAATTAATTGCATCTGTTTGATCCTTTGAGGGAGGAGATGAGCTATTATAACACTATTTACTGATTTTTTTTTCTTGTCTCTATATTTCTTCGACGCTAGTCTCCAATTTTTTCGTTGCATTCTTTTCTCTCGTTTTGACATGTCCGTCGTGACTTTTGTTGCCTTTTCTGCCTTTTTTTTTGTAATAATCCCTATCTTTAGCCCGTTTTGTTTCCTTTTCTTCTGGAGTCATCTTATTTAAAAACTTTCGTTTTCTAGCATTGGCTTGTGCCCTACAGCGCAAATAAGATGGACTATTTTTATTTACTTTTTTCTTTGGTTTTTCTTTTGGAACTTTTTGAGTCTCCATTATTTTCACAGAATAGCACTGAAAGCAAAATAAATATTTTCTAATAACGCCTTTACGTTAGGGTGGTTCATTTTAAAGTTGTATCTTTCTTTTTTATCTCCCACCTGGAAACTCGGTGCCAAATTCGGAAAAAAATTCTCCCTAAATCGCAGAGCATGAAAAAAAATATTTAGAGGTCGCTACCGGGGAATAAAAAAAACAACAATCATTTTCGATTTAGCATTCGTGATTGATTTATGAGCGAAAAAAATAAATTTTTAAAAACAAAAAAAAAATAAAATAAAACAAAAAAAAAATACAAAGAAATACAAAAATACAAAAATACAAATTTAAAATGAACCACCCTACTTTACATACGTTAAACCATCATTAACAATACAATCATCATTCCGGGAACGCATGTCATATGCGGGACCGTTCCCGGAATGACCGTTCCCGGAATGACCGTTCCCGGAATGACCGTTCCCGGAATGACGTTTCTACATAAAGATGCGCGTAAAATAAGTATTGGCCACTTAAACGGGATTATTTGAGGTTAATATAAAACAGGTCACATTAATCTTTGAGAAATATCGTATCAAAAAGCATTTGCTTGTTTTTTTCCTACATTTATTGGCGTTCCCGGAATGACACTGAATTGATGTACGGTACCAAAAGTTCACACAAAACTATGCTTACCTCTTAAATTTTTCACATTTTCACAAAAAAACACGCTGGTCAACCGTTTGTCCTTCAGTGTTTTATTTGATTACCCATTAGCGCTATCTGTTGCGTTTTGCTAAAAATTAATTATATAAAAATGTCTGCGTTCCCGGAAATGATGCACGCATTGTTAGACAAACTTTATATTAAATTTTCAGACAAAATAATATTGTGTCGATTCTGGAACTTATAAATATTATTTTATAATAAAATTAACTGAGTTAAGGCCCATCCTTAGTCGCCCACCTCCTTTCCATACAATGTAACGAAAACGGGGCCGGGGAGACACATTTCGATGATTATCCGAGCCCAGGCGTCGAAAACGCAAAAAAGGCCAACGTAGCGCGAATTCTATTTCAATTCCAAACACATACGTCAAAAAAAAATTTCGTTTCATGCGAAAATAGAGCCAGCGTTTGGTTATTTCTTTTTTCCATTGTCTAAATGGTTTTTCATTGTCCTTGGCTTTTGACAATGGAAAAAAGAAATAACCAAACGCTGGCTCTATTTTCGCATGAAACGAAAATTTTTTTGGACGTATGTGTTTGGAATTGAAATAGAATTCGCGCTACGTTGGCCTTTTTTGCGTTTTCGACGCCTGGGCTCGGATAATAATCGAAATGTGTCTCCCCCGCCCCTTTTTCGTTACATCGTACGGAAAGGAGGTGGGCGACTAAGGATGGGCCTTAACAAGTTCCTTCAAAACATTAAAAAAATTTTTTTACTATGTGTTTTAGCTGTTGTTGTCCGTGGATTAGTACTTAGGGACGCGTTCCCGGAATGACTTTTCGGGGGTATTGCATAAAAAAAAGTATATTCTATGAATAAATTCCAACAATTTTTTTTGATACATTGCTTAAATGAGTTAATGTGAATAAATTGTACTACATTATTTTGATAAAAATAAATAAATTTAATGATTTAAATGTCTCAGACACGAATTTACCACCTTGGTGATTTTGAGCCTTATACACGTGTCATGTAGCTCCTGTGCAATGTCCATAATGCAGGCTGCGATCCGTGCCCTATTTGCACGTACTATTGCGTTAACGTCTATTTGTTCGTAAGTGTCATCTGTAATTTCTATTATAAGTGGGAAATTTACGTCAGCTGTTTTATTGGGTTCCGGAGTATCAGATTTACCTATTCTGGCAGATCGCTTCGCCTCTCTTTGTTGTTGCTGCATTTTGCTATAGCCACGTTTCTTATTCTTCGGCATTGTAATTTTTGTACTTGTATCTATCTGTATTAAACACTACTTAACTAATACTTAGGATTAATGGTGGCCACTTTTTTTTGGGAAAAAAATTCCCTGACTTTTCCCTGACTTTCCCTGACCAATTGACCAAATTTCCCTGACCAAAGTTTCAATAATCCTCATTAGTGCTGCAAGCCAATACCCCCAATTCTTTATTTCAGTTCGATGTAAATTGATTGGGAAATGCAACAATGGCGGGAAAAATTATATGAAAACATAAAATATACATTTTTTATTGAGATATATATATTTTTTACCAATTATATTAAAACATGAAATATACATTTTTTATTAAAGTAATATATTTTTTATCAATTATATTAAAACATGAAATATACATTTTTTTCACATTTTTTTGAATGGTTTATTGCATTCCGGCCATATATTATTATAATCTTTGGAAATATAAAGCTTTGAGAGTTTTGGAATATTATGAATAGTAGGAACCAATATACTAGTAATTTGAAACAATATTTCGCGTTAGTCCTTTGCAATCGAACCTATGCTCTCCATAAACTTGTTTTTTTAGTTTCTCGATTTTCTCGGTCAAAAGAGCCTCTTTCTCTGTAGTATCTTCGCGTAGCTGACGCTTCTGAAACTCGAGTTCCTTAAGTTCTAAGTGAAGGGCTTTTTTTTCGGCATATGTACTCGCATCCTTTATTACACGCTTCTTTTTCTGCTCCATGCACTCGTGATAACGCGCTCGAGCATTACGTACAGCGTGTATAAGTGATGTAGTGATTACTACATTACGTACCCCACCTGCTACGTTGAGCGCGTCATAGATTTGTCTTTGAGCAATAAGGGACTGTTCTGTCTGATTTTCTATCAAACATTCACGGTTTACCGAAAACCCTCTTTCAAGATCAGCGTTCCCGTGAGATAAAATCAACAATTTCTTCAGGAAGGAGCACAATTCTTGAGACGACTCTTTTGATTCTTGAACCACAGACATCCAGAGATCATCGAGTCTATCTTGTTGTCTGGAAAAACCATTCATTGCATCGATGAACCTAGGTCTCGAGCATACGGCCCTAAATTGTTTCTCTACTTTATCTGCAACTACGCCCGAAATTTGTTGTTTTGAAACAAAGTTGTTTAGCGCGAGACGAATACGGGAATCGCGATTAGTTGGCATCACGGCTACTGCTGGGTCCAAACAGGAAATTCCTTTCGTCAGAGGGTACGTTAAAGGAGACCGGACTTGAAGCTTCTCACACATCTTCTGCAAACCTACACGGCACTGTTGACGGAATTCTAGAATGTCCCTATCACTGAGTTTTGTTCGAACTTTGCTGATAGCGTCACGAGTTGCGTAGCCCAAATCGATTTTTTTCATATCCTGCAGATTTTTCTTATCAGAAACATCGATGGTGTTAATATCTCTTGCTGCACTTAAAATGTCTGATTTGATGAACCTGTTCATAAGATTTCTCATAATATTAGACAATGTTTCGTAAAGCAATGGAGCCATTGGTCTGTCGGTCTGGAATTCCTTCAAAAATGGTTCGACCTCAGCTGCAACGGATTGAAAGAATGTAAGTTTGCTGATCAGTAAGTTGTCTTTAAGTGCTGATTGTACAATTTTGAAGCTTTTACTGTCTGGTAACGTTTTCTTGTCCGTTATGATACCTTCGAGGTATTTTCGCACAAAGGGCACGATCGTGGCCGCTCTTTCAGCTACGATTCCGTTTTCGAGCCAACGCACAGTGCAAAACTTTAGTGGAAAAACCTTAGACCCAGAATAGTACACATAATCCCCTCTACGAGCTGGAGTGTCTTTCAAAATAACGTATAGAGCACTCAGAAATCCAGAGATTTCCCACGATGTAGCTTTCATCCCTGTCTTATATGCGCCATTTACACTGTGAAGACCACAAGTTCCTATCTCAACAAGCCGCCGGTCATTATGCTCTGATACCAAGCTATCGCTGAGGTCACGGTGAAATTTAAGGTTGACATTCGGCCCATCCATTGACACTTGAAGTATCGTCTTAAGACCTAATTCTTCGAGTGCAGAAGAAAAACCTCGTAGAAGGTCAGCAGCTGTCGCATGGTTCAAAAAGGTAGAAGTCAAATATCTCGTGGCTACACGATTGTTTTGATCTCTCCAGAATCGCACGAACACATCCATTTGGCCGAGCTGTACTACTTTGTTGAGCGATTCATCGAACCCAACAACAATATCGGTGCAGCCTTTCAATTCTTTAAGGTAGTTGTTCACGTACAGTCCCACCAAATGTGGGTTTCAGACAAGATTTTGAATACTTCTCGATGGGGAAAAAATCTAAAAAAAATCCAGCATGTAGGAGATCCTCGGGAGAATGATTTTGCATAATAATAATTCAAAAAAGTTAATAACAAATTGATGGAAAAAAAAACTGTTCAAGAAATTAGCGGTGACCCAACTTTTTTTTCAGGTGAAAATGATTTGTCAATTTTACTGAATACGTATGAATTTTTTGAGAATTTTGGTGATATTTTGAAAATTGAGATTTGTCAGGTATGAAAAACCTCAATTTTCAAAATATCACCAAAATTCTCAAAAAATTCATATGTATTCAGTAAAATTGACAAATCATTTTCACCTGAAAAAAAAGTTGGGTCACCGCTAATTTCTTGAACAGTTTTTTTTTCCATCAATTTGTTATTAACTTTTTTGAATTATTATTATGCAAAATCATTCTCCCGAGGATCTCCTACATGCTGGATTTTTTTCAGATTTTTTCCCCATCGAGAAGTATTCAAAATCTTGTCTGAAACCCACGTTTGGTGGGACTGTACGTGAACAACTACCTTAAGGGGGTATCTACACCTTTGAATTTTCAAAAAATCGTTTTTGTTTTTATATTTTATTTGGAATGCTAGTGACCTAATCTACCTGTAAATAAATCGGCGTCGAAAAATCTCGAGGATTCGAAAAGTTACAGCCTCGACAGCGCCGCGCTGCGACGAATCGTCGCTGCGCGGCGCGCGGACCCACATGTTGGTCTCATAAATATTGTACAAGACCGCGAACACCACTGTCTTACTTTTTTGACGTTTTTATATATTTTGATTATGAATTTGATTTTGTGATTTTCCAATTGTTTGTAATGATCATTTTTACACATATTTAATTTTCAATATTCTTTTGAATTGTGATCATTGACAGAACACATGGCTGCGATCTACATTTTTTCGAGGTTAGGTGTCCACGTGTTTGTAAATCGTCGTGCTTTCATTACGAATTCAAGCCAATAGTGATTTTCATTATTGAACAAACACAGTGTATGTACGTCTGACATGAGACTTCGGAATCGAAAGAAGATGATTCATCAAAAACTACGTTTGAAATCGATGCCAGGAGACTACACGTTTAGATTGCTAAAAAGATGAGTATTTCTATAATGTAATAATTGTAAAAGTTTGATATTATATATTGTAAGAAAAAAGGTATGATTGATGAAAGATGAAAGAATTTTTGGAATATTGACAGAAATTGTGCTAGCATCTTCTGAATCTCAAAAATATTGAAGATCAAGAATTCTGAAGAATTTTCATGTTTTGAAAAATTTTGATCAAATTTTTCCTAGAGCAATTCATTCTTTTTCTAGCAACCTGAGCAGACACCTACCGGACACTGTTGTTGGACAGAACAGGTCAAAACTCACTACAAACCTCCGCCTGGCACATGGGCCTAGACTCGACTCATAACACATGGATACGAGAGCAGCTGCGGATTCAGCATATTAATCATAAGCTACATCTTAAAACTTGATTTCCTGTAACTACATTTTCTTCTCTGTGAAAATTAGGAAATAAAGGAAAGAAAAAAAAAAAAAAAGTTTAAAAGTTGATTTCTGGAGAATGAATATTTTGACCGGTTGTCGTAAAGAATCAGGAGCATCGTTGGACCGATTCTGGAGTTTTTGGTCTTCAAATTTTCAGAATCGAGGCCTCTATCAGATGAACATACAACTTTTTGATATCACCATTTTTAGTTGAGATAATAGAAAAAATAGAGCAAAAAAATTTTTAAATTCAAAAAATCTTAGTAAAAACTAGATAGGTCAGGCAATTTTTGCGATATCAAAAAGTTGTATGTTCATCTGATAGAGGCCTCTCTTCTGAACAATTGAAGACCAAAAATTCCAGAACCGGTCCATCGGTGCTCCTCAGTCTTTACGACAACCGAGTAATTTTGTATTTTTCTATATTCAGCGTAACTACTATTAGACTCAAAGTAATATTCAATGTTGAATATGGATAATGAGGGTCAAACCCTCCTCAAAGTCCATGATTTTTTTGGATTTGATCAGACTCTCAAATTCGCTGTAAAATTACAATCTCTTCCTCAGAATTTTCACCAAATCAAAGGTGTGGATACCCCCTTAATGAGTTCGTTGTGGAAGTACGGAGCCAAACCATGCACCACTAAGTAGCCCAGTTTCGTGCGTTGAAGTTTCATTTTTGCAGCAATTGAAGAGTCAGGGAACATGAGCGGGCAAAGTTCGACGCTGTTACTTGCTGATCGCGCAGAGTAATGATTTTCAACAGTGTGAAGACTCCACAAAATTTCAGCACGTGTCACACTCTCAGCAACGAGAAATGATGTCATTCCACGCGCCGGAGTTTCGCTAACGCCTGACTGTTCTCGACGGTGGTCCTCCGATTCGGCAACAGATTGACTGGATATTAGTTGAGGTATAGAAGCGTTATTTTGCACGTCGGTGACAACATGTAGAGCGGCAGGTTTGGATCCAAGAAGTTTGACGCTTATGTCGTGAGTTTTACTTCGATGTGAAACAATACTTTTGTGTTTTTTCGATTCTGCGTGACTTGTAACGGCACGTTTACCCATATTGCTCAGTGAGAACGTAGTTGAGCACCAGAAACATCGTGCAATACGCGGATTGTTAGGTACTTCCTTGATCCAAGCAGAAAATTTCGGATCCATGAGCCAATCAGGATTAAAGGTTGTCGTTTTGGTCGGACCCATTTTCTATTCCATATTTCTGCAAATTATACGGAGAGAAACGCATCCTGATTTTTCGAGTAATTTTGTTTCCATCCTTGACATTGATTTGAAAAAAATGCAAAAAAATGACTTTTGACAACTTTTCATAAAATCTACCGCTAACGTACAAATATTCATGAAAAGACTAATGTTGAGAGTAATTTTTTCAACTCAATATACCCACAATAACCGTGTAAATGTACAAGTTGATCCATCGAACCGTTTTTTTCTTTCGAATGATTAAACTTTTTGAAAGAATTAAAGGAACACATTGCTTCTGAAAATCGCATGATCATTATCAATATGCAAAAGAATAATTTTTCTCGACACATTAGACATCGTTTAAATTTCATAAAAAGAGGAAACAAATTCAAAATTTTCGAATTTTGCTTTTTTTTTAAATTTTTTTAAACTTATTTAATTAAAATTAATAAATTTAATTTGATGAAGATGTGTCACTGATCATTTTTACGCAATCTCCTGAAAAGCTATCTAATATCGGTGTAAAAAAAAAAAAAAAATAATAGTATATATATATATATACGCAATTGTGAAGACATAATTAATTCAGAGTTAATAATGTTTCAACTTACCAGCTTGTCCCAATATTATAAAAGGCCAAATCAATTTCTTCTGTATTACAGGTGCACTCTCGATTTACTATTCGAAACAATATAATAGTGTATACCGTCCTTATCACTCTTTCATACCACTAAGGCGACCGCGCAAGCGCTGCATTGAGCGGGCGGCTCGAGCAAGGTACACGCGCTCCTGCAGGCTTGAGCAGGAGACGACAGAGACGCACGCGTTACCACCGCGACCATGCATGCGCTGCTTCAAGCGGCCGCTCAAGTGAGATACACGCGCTCGTGCAGGCATAAGAAGAAAAATGATTTTTTAAATTACAATAGCTGGAGGTTAAAATTTTTTTTCTTTTCCCCTGACCAGGTTTGAAATTCCCTGACATTTCCCTGATTCCCTGACCAATTTTCGTTTTCCCTGACATTTCCCGGTTTTCCCTGACCGTGGCCACCATTTTGTCTATTTATCGTTGTATATTCTGACTTCCTTGTATTTATGAATGAATAATAAATTGTTATTTAGTGTACTCACATATAGATTTGTTCAGGTCTTCTGATTCAACTGCCGCGTGAGTTCTATTTTATACACAATTAGACAATAAAATTTTTCATGCACGAATTTGAAAAATCAAAGGAATCCACTATGTTTATTCTCGTAATCGTACGTTGATTTTACAATCTTTAATACCGTTTAAGAAACGATTCGTGAAACTTAATTTTTGCCGGCACGGCAGTACGCTGACACGAATAACCTCGAACTTGTCGATTAAGAACAATATATTGCGTACTGACAATGAGAAAGAATTATTGATATTATTTTTACAGTAAAGAAAATGAATAAATTCGCGTGTCTGTTTGAATTCGAACGATGTTCAAATGCACCGAAATAACACTCACTTGTCGAATAATTGCAAGATTTATCTTTCAATACGCGCTTTGCAATACCTCCGAGTGGAATAGAAGTTCTACTTTTCTATTCGCTGATTTTTCCGAATGACGTTCCTAAAGTCATCTATTTGAGTTGATCTCATCTCTATTGTGTTTATTATTTCTGAAATTTGTCAATAGAGTGCAGTCCTATTGACGCGTATTTTATGTGGACAATTTATTCATCACATGTTTCAATTTAATTACTCGTTGTTCTATTTTTTCGAAGATTGCTTTTTAATTAATTTACCTAGTTTTATTCTCCATATAATTCTGTTGTGATAATAATTGCAATACGTAAATAGATGGATAATTTTGGTTGAATTAAATTTGTCCAGTCAGTGCTGACAGGACATTGCCATCTGGACAAATTTTTATGCAGTTGGACAACTTGCTTCAAATTGTTTGCTTTTATGTGTCAGTATGTGATCTTGTCAAATTTATATGCTACTAGATCAACGGTTTCAACCCTTCATTCTGCATTCAAATTTTGAGGACGCAAGATGTGTAAGTATATACTACACGTTTTCATACATTATGTTACGGTCTGTTTTGTTGTAATTGTGTATTCCATAATATTTTTGAAACAGATGAAGTATTCTGATTCAGCTATTATTCGAGTATTGTATATACATGCGAACAATAGGTCGAGTAATAGAAAGATGCATGTCCTCATTTTTTACGGCCAGTTACTCCTTTTTGTATTATCACGTGTTTGGTTGATTGTTTCAAGCTGATATGGTCTAATTTTGTCAATTGTCTTTAATGGGTGGCGTTGTTTATACGTTATTTATATATTTTTCATTTATTTTGAAGAAATTGTAGGATCTAAAGTAGGGCTGTCTTCTAAGCTAACTGCTAAGAGCCCACTTACCGACACCATTTTGTATTACTATTTTATTGAACTTAATCAAATATAGAATTGAGAATGTAAGCTGATTCAATTTTGAAATTCTATTTTTCTGATTACATAGCTTGATTCTTTGCATAGCCAATATGTTTGTTTGATTTTGTTGTTTTGGAGTTTTGGAGTTTTGGTGCAAGCCTTAGATGTTTGTAATGCATTCATAATTGTCCAATTGAATAATTATCCCATTATTGTTTTTTCTTTAATATTAATGGTGGATATAATATGATGTATTTACTAGAAATGTGTTTTATTTGGTTAATAGCAAATGATCAAAATGTTGAGATGGGAGGTGGCGAGGGTGGCGGTGATGGGCCACCAATAGTGAGCCTGCATCAAATTGAGACAATGGTATGTACAGTATTAAATGCGATTATCACTTGCGTTGAATGAGGAGGAAAATATAAAGTAGACGGATCGTAAAAAACCAAACGAATTCAGGTGGGCCATGTAGAATGGATGTATTTTGTTGGACAGTTTAAACAGACATATCCTGATGGGCTCTATAGGCTGTGTAGTGTGTATAGATGACGATATATATTTGCTGTAATATTTCTTGTGATTGTTATGTTTGTTTTAGATTGCCTGGCAAAATACATTTGTTCTAGGCGGAACATTTAAATATGTCTGTTTCCTTATTTCCTGGCGAAGTAGTTCTTAGATTAGACAGAAATTTATGCATGAAGTTTTTTTTTTAAATTTTTCTAATTGAGCTTACAATCAATTGCGTGCAATATTGTTTTTTAATTATTGTTTCTTGAAAAATTAACATTTTATTAATCATTTGTTGAGAGATTTATTTAACCATAAAAATCTTGTCGTAAACAATACTAATATAGTTAATGTTTTAATTTACAGATCAGAGAGTTGTACACACTTCTGGGGCGGTACATGGGGCAACAGTCCCATGTACCAGCCCCAAATGCGGAGGGACAGGGAGAAAGAGAAAGAGAAAGAGAAGGAGAAAGAGAAAGAGAAAGAGAAAGAGAAAGAGAAAGAGAAAGAGAAAGAGAAAGAGGAAGAGGAAGAGGAATAGAAAATAGAGGTGGACGAAGAAAAGGTGGAGGAGTAAGAGGAGGAAGAGTAAGAGGAGTAGGAGGAAGAAACAGAGGTGGCGGAAATAGACAGGGGAGATATGGCGGAGGTGGGCGAGGAACGGGTAGAGGAACAGGGGGAAGAGGATGGTTGAATGGGCAGGGACAAGGACAATGGAGAGGAGGCAGAGGGGGACAAGGAAGAGGAGGCGGAGGCCAAAGGGGCTTCCTCCAATTTTATTTCTAAAATTTTATTTTCTAATAAAAGTATTTTTTCATAGTTTGATGCGTACGATTCATTCTTACTTTCTTTCCCATTAACTTGTTGCTGATGTATTGGACAATAATTTCAATACCTTTTTATTTGGATTTCTTTTTTACTTTTGTTTCCTGTTTCTTCGTGATTACAAATATGTATATGGACTGAGGTTTTGCCCTCACTTGACCTACATGGAATACGCATATGCTAATGAACTAGTTTGGTAATCGAGTTGAGCTACCTACATCGTATAGTTTATTTTGAAGCTTGTTCTACAGTTTATTTCTCAATTAATTCCATTAACAATGGTTTTTTTTTTTTATGGATTATGACCTAGTGAATGACTCTGATCTATATGTTATTTTCTATGCATAGTTGGACGCAGGCGATTACCATGCATATCGTGGGTAATTCTACCAGGCCATTGTATATCTTCTTTGTGTTAAATCGTTCTTTTAGTATTTGGCAATTCCCGTTTCCAGATATTTATTATAATTTTTTTACAATTTCCGTTCAGATATTTATTATATATTATATGACTGAATTAGAATTCAGTTCATAATTTCACATGGTCATTTATTACATTGAAATTGAAATTGAACTTCATTCTATTTACTTTGATTTTGAATTGATGATGAAGTTACTCTAAATTTGCATTTAATTGTCAAGGAATTGTGTGTGGATATTATTTCTACAATACATTATCCAACGTGGCATTTACGTGCTATCAGTGAATATATAGTTTGTTATCAATTACTAATCTTAATGAGTCCGTCGTTTCGTAGAACAGATTTTTTATTCAATCTTAAAATGTTCTAAAATCACTATTTTCAAGTTTTTGCACTATGCATGTTTATGATTTGTTGTATTGGGCAGTTGTTACAAAATCCATGATTAGGATCAAACTAACAAGGGATTTATACACAGTCTTAGTCGTGAATATATGCATAAATATAATAGTTTATTAATAATCCATTATACACGTAACGTATAGTTCTAGTTTGGAAAGCATTGGTATCAGCATTAACACGTCGACTTAAATAATCACAGTTGATTGTTGATGATGTGATTTTCTTATACTAACTTATTCCTATGTGTGCTGGCTCAATGGCCGGACTTCGTTTTCTTTTGTGTTTCTGTTTTATCTAAATTGATATGCCGCTTTGGCCAATGCAACTTTGGCTTTTTGATTTCTTTTCTTCTTTATTGAAATGCCGCTTTGGCTGAATATAATTTTTATGAATTAAGATTTTAAATTGAAGTGTTACTTCAGCTAAATACAATTTTATCTTCTGATTTTGAGTCGGTCGGCAGCTCTGGCACGAATCCGCTCTGATTGAGTTTTGAATTTAGGATTTTGAATTTGAAATAGTAATGGGTCGGTCGGCTGCTTTGACTCGAGTCTGCTGCTTTAGCTTAGGCAGCTCTTCTTTCATACTTTATTTGTTGTTACACCGACGCTTGACTGTCCTGGTACTGTATCACGTGATATACTACCTGTGTGTGCTTCTATGTTTGATGTGATGTATAGTCAGCCTATTTGGCTATAGGCTGAACACATTACAATATACTGTGAGTTTCTCTAACGATGGAACGATTCATGCGCCCGGGGGCAGGCAACTAAAGATACATCTCATGTTTAGTTTGAGCACCGTTTCTCGCTTCGGCTAGCTTCGCGGCTATCTCACTGACAGGCCATGTCTGACTGACAGGCCGTCACAAACCTCAAAGATTATTTGTCAGAATAACCTAAATGTTTAAAAATTTATTTAAATGAAAAATTGTATTTTCACAATCATCCAGGTTCTAGGGTGATGACGGGGCAATTTAGAGCAGGACCATGATCAAATTCAGTTATTTATTTGAATACTGAGGCGGTCGCAGTTCTCCATGCTCACGACGGTCAAGTCAACCGTGACTGCATCAGAGAGTGCAAGGATTGGGATTGGATTTCACAGTAGATTATCCTTAGTCCGATAGGACAATATGTATCTGAGTGTTTGTGAGAAATGACAATCCGGTATCTGGAATGTCAGTGGAGCGAGCCAAGAGACGTCGATGAAACAAAGACTGCTTCTCAGCTCAGAGACACTGAATAGTATCTTATCTTGCGTAAGACTACGGCGCCAATCCTTGTACTCACGAGTCTTTGCTTCTTAAACGCCTTATGACCAATATGAGAGACATCCAAGTTTATAGTTCATAGTTTATAGTTTATAGTTTATGGTTTTTCATTTCTTGAGGGTGTAGAAAAGGTCCGAATAAAAAAAGCATACGTTACGTTGTAAATGATGCTAGTATCTATGTATAGCTAAAAATTCAATCTTCTGCCATGAAAGTTTAGACGCAAGGAATCTTTTGCAGAACCTTGCAGCGCAGCGCAGGAAAGTTTCTGGAAAAAGTTCCTTGCGTCTACACTTTCATAGTATAAGATTGAATTTTTTTCTGTATGTAGATACTACTATCATTTACAACTTAACGTAGGATTTTTCTAACTGGACCTTTTCTACACCTTCGAGAAATGAAAAAACTATTTTTTGTCCAAATTTCAGTATAGGCCCCCCTCAATTAACAATGTTAATTCACGGAATATCAGTGAATTTTGTGAATGAGTGAGGATTCAGGCAAATTGGAGCAGGTAAGAAAAATTGTATATATTTATTTATTTTTAGAGATGCACAGCACCTAACCAGTGATTTAGTCTATCGATGGCACCTGAGCTTCGATTTTGATCAACGATGAAACAGATGCGATCAAGTCCATCAACCAGTATCAGTGGCCTGAATCGCAGCTTGGAGCTTCACCGCTGATCAGAATCAAAGTTTAGGAGCCATCTGTATCGTATGCAGGTAAACATAACATGACATAACATAACTTTTTTTTATTATTTTTTTTTATTTAATTACACTTTTTTTTTGTGTAATTTTCGACCTCTGTATCCTTCTTGCTTTCTTTTTCCATTTTTGTCTCTGTCTCTTCGACCTCCTTGCCTTCTTCTTTAGTGGTTTGCATCATACATCCTAGTACGATCGATGTAGATGTTTAGACAGCAAACTTTAAAGAAAATATCTAATCAAGTCTTCTACTCTGGTTATCAAAAGTTAATCTTACAATGACAGTTACCGGTGTCACATGGATGGTGCTCAAAGTATTCCGAGGATTACAGGAAATCAATGAGTCTCGCGTCTCCGAGAATAGAACGTTGTGCAAGAGCCGTTGTCACAGAGCCAGAGTATCTTCTTACAGTGAAAGATTGTGGTCTCGGCGATGTTTGGTGAAGTTGTTTCGAGCGGCGTGGTTGGATCGCAGATCAGTAGCAGAGGAGATTGCGAACGTTTATGAAGCAAACTTGGCATTACAAATCTGATCAACTCTTCTATTCTAAACTTCCA
The DNA here is from genome assembly GCA_914767705.2 of Tenthredo notha. Lineage (NCBI taxonomy): Eukaryota > Metazoa > Arthropoda > Insecta > Hymenoptera > Tenthredinidae > Tenthredo > Tenthredo notha. Next base: position 5,003,775 of record OU611908.1, read on the forward strand.
ATGAAAATTATCATGTTACCGGAGTTGTTCTGATGGATCACAGATATATATTTTACGTTATTTTATTTAGAAAACAAGATTCGTTAATTGTATTTTAAAAATAACTGTTTGCTTAATAAATATTATTTGTTCGAAATCGTATCCATAACGGTACAAATTCATGAAAAAAGTGATAAATAATTGTACAGAAAAATCGACCCGGGTGACTTTCACCAACAAAGTAAAATGAAATGAACCCCACGTATAAAATATTTTTAACCGATTTTTTCTTTATTTTCAATTATAGATGTCCGCTGCTGACGAAAATTTGGCTGGTCCAAGCACGAGCCACGCAGACGAGAAGTAAATTAAATTTTTTGAGTACTGTTATCAGCTAATTTCTGTTATGACGATGCATTATTTCTTATTTCTAAATTTGCAACCCTTAATAGCTATGCATTCATTTTTTGTTCAGTGATGATACCGCTGACGATAGAGGTGAAAACGCTGTAGAAAATAGAACAGGAGGTAAGTTTACAATTCTTTGTCTGCAAACTGGGTCTTCAAAGGGTTTAGAGCACGCAATCGAACCCCCAGGAACCATTGCATGTGTGCATGCTTGGAACAAGGCAATAGTGCATCTATTACCTTGCATCAGAAATTTCGTCTCATTTTGCTATTTCATCAATAATCCGTCCAATGTTTGTTCATAGAAAGACCGTACCGCGGAACTAGAGCCGGGAAGGCGGTACAGAAAAGGCACAGGCGTCAGGCCCAGAAGAAGTACTGGGAAAAATAAAAAATGAAAAAAAAGATCTGGCACGCCTGCTAAAAGAATTGGCGAGGCCATGAAGGAAAATTATTATTATTAAACATTGTTCTATCTTTTTCTGCCGTTGTGTTAGAAACGTATTCAGTTAAAAAATAATAAAAAAAAAGTTATGTTATGTCATGTTATGTTTACCTGCATACGATACAGATGGCTCCTAAACTTTGATTCTGATCAGCGGTGAAGCTCCAAGCTGCGATTCAGGCCACTGTACTGGTTGATGGACTTGATCGCATCTGTTTCATCGTTGATCAAAATCGAAGCTCAGGTGCCATCGATAGACTAAATCACTGGTTAGGTGCTGTGCATCTCTAAAAATAAATAAATATATACAATTTTTCTTACCTGCTCCAATTTGCCTGAATCCTCACTCATTCACAAAATTCACTGATATTCCGTGAATTAACATTGCTAATTGAGGGGGGCCTATACTGAAATTTGGACAAAAAATAGTTTTTTCATTTCTCGAAGGTGTAGAAAAGGTCCAGTTAGAAAAATCCTACGTTAAGTTGTAAATGATAGTAGTATCTACATACAGAAAAAAATTCAATCTTATACTATGAAAGTGTAGACGCAAGGAACTTTTTCCAGAAACTTTCCTGCGCTGCGCTGCAAGGTTCTGCAAAAAATTCCTTGCGTCTACACTTTCATGGCAGAAGATTGAATTTTTAGCTATACATAGATACTAGCATCATTTACAACGTAACGTATGCTTTTTTTATTCGGACCTTTTCTACACCCTTAAGAAATGAAAAACCATAAACTATAAAGTATAAACTATGAACTATAAACTTGGATGTCTCTCATATTGGTCATAAGGCGTTTAAGAAGCAAAGACTCGTGAGTACAAGGATTGGCGCCGCAGTCTTACGCAAGATAAGATACTATTCAGTGTCTCTGAGCTGAGAAGCAGTCCTTGTTTCATCGACGTCTCTTGGCTCGCTCCACTGACATTCCAGATACCGGATTGTCATTTCTCACAAACACTCAGATACATATTGTCCTATCGGACTAAGGATAATCTACTGTGAAATCCAATCCCAATCCTTGCACTCTCTGATGCAGTCACGGTTGACTTGACCGTCGTGAGCATGGAGAACTGCGACCGCCTCAGTATTCAAATAAATAACTGAATTTGATCATGGTCCTGCTCTAAATTGCCCCGTCATCACCCTAGAACCTGGATGATTGTGAAAATACAATTTTTCATTTAAATAAATTTTTAAACATTTAGGTTATTCTGACAAATAATCTTTGAGGTTGGTGACGGCCTGTCAGTCAGACATGGCCTGTCAGTGAGATAGCCGCGAAGCTAGCCGAAGCGAGAAACGGTGCTCAAACTAAACATGAGGTGTATCTTCAGTTGCCTGCCCCCGGGCGCATGAATCGTTCCATCGTTAGAAAAACTCAACAGTATATGAGCCTAAAATACCTCATAATTGTCTGGATGGTTAGATACTACAGTTAATTTTCCGAAAATTCGAAAGGTGCTACATAATTTTACATGATTTCAAAGAATTCTTGTCATTTCACTAATAATCTAATGGATAGCATATTTCAAGCTATCAAACGATTTAACTAGATTTGTAAAGATATTAAATGTTTCAACTCATTTCATAGACCACGCGAAGCGTGGGTAGAATCTACGTTTTCACTACTTATGAAGTAAAATTTTGTATAATACTCGACGGAAAAACTTCTCCTGATCTTGTGTGATTGCAACACTCACCTTCGGCTCGTGCTGCAACCTCACACTCGTCAGACAAAGTTTCACCACTCTTGTATCATACTGTGCTATTTTTAACTCAGTGTGTGATATTCGTTTTCTTATGCCTGTTGGTAGTGTGCGAAGTGCCCCATTCACACACTTCCATATGTAAAAATAATTAAGTTCTCTTCGTTTAAAAATAATAATTTCCAAAATATTTTTCTGCTATTCAACTTTCTCAATTTTGTGTCAAGTCGTGTTGATACATACATATTTACTGATTGAATAATAGCGTTACCAATATGTCAAATTAACATCACATGTTATTTATAAATGAAATAAAATTTATGCGAAACATAATATAATCCTATCAAAATCGAATGAGCGTTGCTTTTCTGATCGAGCTTACTTGTATCTCGAACTTGCGTTTCCATCGATAGACTCCGAAAAGGGATATACAGAAGTGGAAGAAAAAGAGTTTTTTTGTCTCTGATTTTCTCATTCCTTTAGTTTCGAAGACTATCAAAATTTTATTTTATTGAAAGTCATTTTTGAAAGTATTTTGTTTTTGGCTTTGCCTCCCCAACCCCCCAGCGGGGGTTTTGCCGCCTGCACCCCTAACAGGGGCTTCGCTTCTTGCAACCTGAGCGGGCGCTCCGCCCCCTGGATCCTGACCAGGGGTTCGCCCTGAGATTCTGCCTTTACCCTGCCTCTCTCACTAATATTGCAATATATACTATACTTCTCTATTTATTAGAGTTTTTTATAGGTCAAGAATTTCGCACACTGAGTTAAACAAAATAGTATATGACACATGTGGGCTACTTGTATTGTACTGTACTATTATAACACGTTTAATGATCAGCAATTTCAAATATATTAGTCTATTTGATAATCAGTTTGTGGTGCTGATGTATAGGTAGGTGAAATTAGTGGTTGGTAGGCTGGTTGAAGTTGGTTCATTTGAAGAAGATATATAGAGTGTTATAACTTTGGAGCAGCTGTGGGTTATCTCTGTTTTTGGACGTTGTCTGGCCTAAATGTTATGGCTGTCGGTTCCAATGGATTGATAATAGGATAGGAATGGTCCAGATGACTGTAAAACATACAAAATAATAAAGAATTGAAGGAGAGGTTCCAGTATATTACCATATTAATCTTCCTAGTATTGTTATTACTTTGGAGCTATGGGCTATGGGCTACCTTTGTTTCGGGATGTTGTTTTGTCAAAGGGCTACCTTTGTTTCGGGATGTTGTTATCTTCGTCTATTCCAATGGATTGATAAAAGGATAAGAATGGTCCAGGTAACTGTAAAAAATATAAAATAATAAAGAATTGAAGGAGAGATTTTAGTATATTACTATCAATTTTCATGGTTATTATTTTGGAGCTGTGAGCTGTGGGCTACCTTTGTCGTGGGACGATGTTTCGCCGAATTGTTATGTTCGTCTATTTCGACGGAATGATAATTGGAATCTTTGGTTTGGGATGTTGTTTTGTCAGAGTGTTATCTTCGTCTATCTATTCCAATGGATTGATAATAGGATAAGAATGGTCCAGGTGACTGTAAAAAATATAATATAATAAAGAATTGAAGGAGAGATTCTAGTATATTACTATATTAATTGTCCTAGCTTTGTTAATATTTTGGAGCTATGAGCTGTGGGCTACCTTTGCCGTGGGACGATGTCTTGCTGAAGTGTTATATTCATCTCGTTCAACGGAATGATAATTGGAACCTTTGGTTTGGGATGTTGTTTTGTCAAAGTGTTATCTTCGTCTATTCCAATGGATTGATAAGAGGATAGGAATGGTCCAGGTGACTGTAAATAAAAGATACAAAATAAAAAATAATTGATGCAGAGGTTCCAGTATATTAGTACTAATTTTTCTAGCATGTGTGATCACAAGGGACCATATCAATTGTAAGGTTCCAAGTAAACAACAGACTTTGTTTCTGATTAGGTCGTTCGTTGTTGATTCAGTTTGGTAGTTGGAAAATCTTGGGCGTTCATTTTTTTGCAAATGGAATAATGGCCGGACTAGCAAATGGAATGATGGCCGTAGCCCATAACGAATGGCTGCCGTTACTGCGGGAGCTCAGAACTCTTATCAGTATGCCCGATTGATAGGTAGCATTATCATAGAGTCGGATTTCCTTGTCCTGAATTGTTGATTGTCAAAACATATGAGGGCCAGCGGAGGTGAAAGGGTTTAGCAGGGAAACACAAAGATAGTACGGGCGCCAAAAGTTAACGTCAGTGGGATGTTAATGCCAACAGATCCAGAATCGCATCTCAAGTGATGGTAGGAAACATACAAATCAATGAACAAATCACAAGTCATGAATTAAGTGGAAATAAAGAAGTTGAGGCTAGTCTATTACATCTATTATATGTTAAATCTAGTGAAAATCAATGTACGTACATACCGTTTAATGTGAGTCATCGTAACCTTTTTTTCACTTGCTGCGGTTGGTAGTGAAATAATATTTTGCCAGGTTCGTTGGTTTATTCTCTATCTATATTTGAACCCAGCTTAGAGGATCTGTTCCGTGCAATGACAACAGGCCATCATGCAGATTTATTAAATAGATATAACAATCATCGACGTGAAACCACGGTCGTCGCACAATTTCGCTCTGATTATTGTTCACTGATTCACTGATTCACTGATTCACTGATATAAAACCATAAGCATGGCCGATAACACCTTGTATAATTATATAATATAAATGTATAACTATATAATATGATTATACAGCGTGATTCCCTTTGCGCGCACCACCTGGTAAGGGCGGATTCCTTGTGAAATTCTAAGACTAATTTTCCTTTACCAAAAAGTCCTGGGACTAATGGTTCTCGGGCTACAGAAGGTCTTAGTTGACCAATCACAGAGCCTACAGCTGCTCAAGTTAGGGCCGAGTCAAAAGTAATAAAACTAGCAGTGCCCGTGGCGTGTAGATTTTCAGTGAAATAAAAATAAATGATTAAATCCGGTGACAAATTCTTTCACCATATGACAGGTAATTGTGAGTGTTAACGACGTCGTCGCCGGGAGTTGTCTTCGCACAACATACGCTTTCGGTATCATTGACCAGGACCACCGCTACGTGGTATTGTCCTCTAGGTCCACCACCACGTAGTTTCCGTCCCCCAGGTCGACTGCTACGTAGTTTTCGTGCTCTAGGTCCACCGCACCGTAGTTTCCGTCCCCCAGGTCGACCGCTACGTAGTTTTCGTCCTCTAGGTCCACCGCTACGTAGTTTTCGTGCTCTAGGTCGACGGCTACGTAGTTTCCGTCTTTCAGGACCACCGCTATGTAGTTTTAGTCCTTCAGGTCGACCGCTCGGTAGTTTCCATCCTGCAGGTCCACCGGAAACTACGATGCGGTGGACCTAGAGGACGGAAACTACGTGGCGGTGCACCTGCAGGACGGAAACTACGTAGCGGTGGTCCTGGAGGACTCAAACTACGTAGCGGTGGTCCTGGAGGACGGAAACTACGGTGCAGTGGACCTAGAGGACGAAAACTACGTAGCGGTCGACCTGGGGGACGAAAACTACGGTGCGGTGGACCTAGAGCACGAAAACTACGTAGCGGTCGACCTGGGGGACGGAAACTACGTGGTGGTGGACCTAGAGGACAATACCACGTAGCGGTGGTCCTGGTCAATGATACCGAAAGCGTATGTTGTGCGAAGACAACTCCCGGCGACGACGTCGTTAACACTCACAATTACCTGTCATATGGTGAAAGAATTTGTCACCAGATTTAATCATTTATTTTTATTTCACTGAAAATCTACACGCCACGGGCACTGCTAGTTTTATTACTTTTGACTCGGCCCTAACTTGAGCAGCTGTAGGCTGTGTGACCCAGATAACAAAATGTCCTCACAGTGATGGCGTATACGCCCGCACGTGTGCGGATTTACGCGCACCGTGTTGCCCTCACCTCATCAGACATATGTGTCATCAATTGAGACGCATATTGCTCGCACGTTATGAGTCAGATCGCAAGCGACGCATATCGCTAGCATATCGTGAGAATCGGCGGGAATGCATCGAGGCTCAAAAATATTAAAAAAATAAATTAAAACTAATAAATCAAAAAAAATTTCAAAAAATGTATTTCAATAATTTCTTATTAAATATTAACACAAACTTTTATATTATATGTAACATCGATATAATATTTTTTCCAGTCCGTTTTTTATAAAATAGCAGCTTCAACTGTTATATATCACATTCAATATTAATATTGAATTTTCTTTTTCTAATAATTTCGCATAAAATAATACGGTAATACAAACTTTTTTTCTCTAGTCCGTTTTTATAAAATAGCAGCTTCAATTACTTTCATATCACACCCAATATTGATAGATTAAATTTTCTTTCTGCAATTATTTTTCGTTAACTGACACAGTAACATAAACTTTTAGACCTTATACCTACATTAATTATGATTAATTTTTTTCGCACTCTTTTCTTATAAAGCCTAGTATTGCAACACAAAAAATCTCAGTCTTATCTATCGTTTAATGCTTTGTTATGAAATGATACTGTCAGGAATAAATTACCAGTAACAATTGCTTCACTCACACATTTAACTAACATTGGATAGTAACTTTTTGAAGGGCAACGAATAACGAGCTATCATAGAGTATATCAAATTATAACAATACGAAGTATTATCATATCGACTTTGGTACATGACTTAATCTAGTAGTAGGGTAACTGACTTTTTTTACAATGCCAACGGGCAACGAAAGCTTAAAAAAATATATAGAAGGTACAACAATACGCAGTATTGTATTATAGTATTTCGCCTTCACTTATATTGCTTCATAAAAATAACAATGTATATAAGCTTTTCCAATTACAACAGGTAACAACCATTTGAAAATACTTATTCTCACGTATTTACTCAGATATTTTCCTGGACAAAATTATTAGTCATCTTCATCATCGCCGAATTCACCTCCTGACTCGGCGTCGATGTCTTCTTCAGTCTCCGATTTTTCCAGGTCATTCAAACGCTCCAATTTCCTGGCTATGTCTTGTGCGCTAAGGTCATTATCACCATCCTGTTCCTGATCGCTATTTGATGTTTCCTCTTCTCCATCAAGATTGTTCGACTTTGATGGCGTTTCTTTGTTCGTCGATTTCTTTTTAGAGTTGCGGTATCTTTGTTTCGTTGATCTCAGTACCTCTAGCATTTCCATTTTATATACATTTTTGTCCTGCGGACCCACAAAGTATGGGCAATTTTTCGCAGCCACTGAAAAAATTAATTAGTTATATTTCAAGTATCCGACACAAGTTGTACAAGTAATACGAATGCCAATTAGAACAGGCTCAGTTTCAGTACAGCAATGACGCGAGTAATGAACAGAATATAAGGGGAAAAAACAACGAGAAATCGTTACAGGGGTCAGACGGAGGAATGACAGAAAATGAAGCGTTATGGCATACTTGATTAACCGGTAAAAAGCAATGAGCATACCATAGAAAACGTTTGAAACTCTAGTGTCTCCAAATTTTGCGTACTTTTCATTGCCCAGCCACGTGAACTGGGATACTAACTCGTCCGTCATCGTTATCTTTGAAGCAATGCTGAGAAATTCTCTGATCTTAGTTCCACCTCTGCTTCTCAAATAAGTATACTGAAAACAAATATGAGATTAATTCAAAATTGCTCAGTCTTACGATCTTTAATCTTTTAAAAGCTTTCAAATTCAATATTGCAGCCCAATTATACTGAAAGGATCACTTGAAACCGTACAGTCAACTGCGCATGCGTGTAATAATTTGATTTTATTGGGTTAGAGAATCGCACCACAGTAGTTTTATCGTCAATACCGTCGTGGTGGGATTCTCTAATCTAATAGAATCAACTTATTCCGCGCATGCGCAGTTGACTGTACGGTTTCAACAGGGGCGGATTAAACAATTCTGCCGCCGTAGGCCGAACAAATTTTGCCGCCCTATTTTTGAGAGGAAATCATCACCAAGTAGTACATTTTGCAGTATTTTATTTTTTCCAATTATTCTTTATTCCTTCTATTTCTCAAACTTTAAGCAAGTTTGTGCATGAAAATGGAATAATTACTTCTCTAGAATTTAAATATACCTGTTTCACAGATCATCATTCGTATTTTTTTCAGCGTTTCTTTTATTGGCAGCACAGTAATTCTTTCAATTATGAACCCTCAATTATGTGTGTATGCACATACACATGATTTATCTTATTGTCACCTATTAATGAACCACTTGGTACACTCAGAAAATGTTTCAAGCGATACTTACTATAAATACATCAATTTTTTGCATAATAATGATGATCCATGCTTCTGTTCTGTAAATGAGGAATTGATAGCACATCTGCTTTGCGCTATATTTCGCGCTTCCTAAAAAAAAAGCGAAGCAACGAAACTTTTCATGTGATATAGCTGTAAATGGAAGACATCGTATGAAACTCACATCTCGTGTTGTTTTGTGACCGTTTATCAGAAATAATCCTATCATCTTCATGAAAATGCAATGCCTACATGAATCGTAAGCTTGAGGGAAAAAAAAAAAAAAAAAAAAATGGAAATTTGCCGCCCCAAAAAATCTGCCGCTCTAGGCCGCGGCCTACTCTGCCTACCCCTAAATCCGCCCCTGGGTTTCAAGAGAACCTGTCGGTATATGCAAAATACATAATTATGAAAATTCTAACCAGAGTCTTGCGCTGTTGGCGAGAGGAGTTGAGCACATCGAACTGCTCTTTAGTTTGCAAGGGGAACCCTTCGAGTGGTTCGAATAATTTATCAGATAAGCTTGCTCCACCCGCATTACTACTAATATGTGACAGAACGTCAGACATCAGTTGCTTTATTTCTTCATATTGTTCCTTGATGGCAATATTTTGTTGCTTGATTTCCGTATTCTGCACCTTAATGTCGTTGTTATGTTGCTGCATTCGTTTACATTCTATTGTCAGGTCTCGTATGAGACTTTCAAGTTCACTAAATAATATAAAACCAGTTGAAAATTGAATTGTTGGAATGAATTCCTATCTTTCAATAATGTAACGGATACACTTTTCTTGAAAATATGATGCTTACGACATTTTCGGTGATTTTTCCAAACGATGTGAGCTTCGGTTTAGTTCTTCATTATCACATCCTTCTCCGTAGGCAATCACATTCGGCTGAGCGATTTCTGCGTAATCGAATGAAGGTAGATCGGGATTATTCACTGAATTTTTCTGAACAGTGCGATCAACTGAGGACTTCGCTAGCTTTTTGCCAGTGTTTTTTGCAGGTACAGTAAGCTCGTGGAAGTCCGTGACTGTAATAGGGTCAATTGAACAGCAAGGGTCGGATATTGACTGTTCTCTGGAATTAAATACAGATTTTTATGGGCACGATTATTTATAGCCTGTTCGGACCATTTTTCGCGTTATGATTCTAATGAAATAAAACAATAAGCGACTTATTCATCACTCACGATTTAGACTTCTGAGAGTCAGCACTGGATTCAGACTCGATCTTCTCTGAAGATATGCTTCTAACCGCCGCTCCATCATCGCGATTCTTGTTATCATTCATCAAAGTGTTTTTTCCCAATTTCGCATTTGATGATATTCGATTAGGGCTTACATTTTCGCTATCCTTTTCTGTTTCATCAACTTCTTGTGTGCCATGTTTCATTGCCTTCAGCATATTTCGCAAGCGTTCTTTCTGTTGTGCAATGGTCTTCTGAGGTTTAGTTTTTTTTGCCGGGGGGACTTCATCGTCTGTTGTTGTGAGCAAATGTTTGGGAGTTTTGCTCGCTCTTCCGCTACTGGTAACTAATGTCCTCGGCTTTTTTTTTTTCGATTCATGCAATTTTTTTTTTGATGATCCGGTGTTCATCGTGCTGTAATAAAATTGAAAAATTACGTTTACTCCTTTTTTCTGATAAAATAATAGATACACATGTATCGATTTTGCGTCCATATTAATCGAGCTAAAACTGAGACGTTCTGCGATATGAAAAACCATTAACAAATTTGGACAAAATTAGTATATGATGCATCTAGGGAAGGAATTGTGAGGCTAGGTTATATAGCGTAGCCAATGTCGGGATGTTGCGGCCAAACGCCTGACGGGGGGTCCAGGGGGCGAAGCTCACGGTAGGGGGTTCGGGGGGCAAAGCGCCCGACTAAAAAAAAATCAGACTTTTAAATTGATTTTTCATGACAGCCGTTTCGGTCAGTTTGAATTGCGTGAATTTTCTAGTCCGATTCAGATTGGGATATCACTATTTATAAATTTAAATAGTTTCAACATATTTTATCTCAATTATTGACAAATTTCTTAAAAATATGGAAAAATATTTGAGGGGGCTCGAGTAGCGGGCGCTAATATAATAAAAACGCCCGCTGCTCGAGTAGCGGGCGCTAATATAATAAAAACGCCCGCTGCTCGACGTAGCGGGCGCTAATATAATAAAAACGCCCGCTGCTCGACGTAGCGGGCGCTAATATAATAAAAACGCCCGCTGGTCTGAAAACTGTGACTTTACGCCCGCTTAATAGGTCAAAAAAACGCAAAAATCGTGCATGTGTAACAAAAAAATAATCCTTGCCTAACAGCTTTTTCCGGTGAGAGCATTAAAAGTCACTTTGACGCCAGCTGAGATCCGCGCGAACTCTGTATGATAACTGCCGAAAAATAGTATATTACTCACCTAGGGAGGGAAAGTAGGCTAACCCAAACTGCGTGTGAGATTGACGCATTGATAAAAACGCAGTTTGGGATAGCCTTTTTCACTCCCGTGTGAGGTATACTATTTTTCACCACCCCCTGGCATCGGAAAGTACGACTTTCGGCCCCTCGCGTGAGCGGGAAGTCGTACTTTCCGATGCCAGGGGGTGGTGAAAAATAGTATACCTCACACGGGAGTGAAGAAGGCCATCCCAAACTGCGTTTTTACCACCCTCGCCTTCGGCTCGGGTGTCAATCTCGCACGCAGTTTGGGTTAGCCTACTTTCCCTCCCTAGGCGAGTAATATACTATTTAAGGTAGTCTTGGAGTTTGCTGTATAAAATGACACTTTACGGACAGAAAATAGGCGTCAGAAAGTGACTTTTCAATACCTGTTCCGGGAAACATATTTATCAACTTCTAGCACTTACATTCATCGGTCTAACTGATGAAGCATCATTGATCCTTAGTTACGAGGAATTATAAGTGGTGTTAGTAAACTAATACAAATCCACTCATTTTCTATTACACGTTCCTCTTCTCCTTCAGTATCACTCCACAGCGGCATCCTGTAGATCTTGTTCTTCACATAACCCAAATCAATTGTTTCGATATCTTCTGATAAATTGGAGCAATGATATATTCCTACAGAATTTGATTCGATCCCAACGTCATATACAGCCGTCGCTGTTCGGAATTTTTGAACAACTAAGAAAATAATTTCTTGGACTTTTACGATGTTTTTTATCACGCAGATTTGAGAGTTTTGGAGAATACAGCAGCTGTCACGTAATGTTGTTGCAAATACATTTAATTCGCCGACTTGTAACTTGTTAAACTGCTGACAATCGGCTTCGGGAATATCTTCCGGAACAGGTCCCTCGGCATGAGGTTGTGACACACGGATTTGAACATTGTTACAAATCGGTGCGATAGTTAGATCATTGAGCTCGCAAATTCGTTTGAAATACTGTTGAAGCTTTAGGCCAGGTTTACGAATTTTTTTACTAAATTCTGGCATGTTATTTTCGAAGTCAAACGCACTAAACGTTTCCAAACCACCCAGTTCTTCAACATCGGCGACTATATGTAGAAGAGCATGTACATTATACGAAAGAAATTGCTGTCCGTATAGTACTTCACAAGACGTAACGTAACTTTCTAAAGTTTCTTGGCAGATTGGATACATTTCCCGTGGTGTATCTTCAGGTATGAGAAGGCGCATAGCACTGTTGAGCATCATAAGGTGATCATAATACTCATCTTGGAAAACATTTTTGAAAACAGCTGGGGCAGTGTACAGTAAAAGTTGTCGAAATTCAGTAGCTTTGTAACTGTGATAGGCGGTTATTTCTCTTGGCCGGCGGTTGAATTCTGATGGGCAGTACGTTGTTAGTAACGTCAATCTTGAATTGAGTATATCCAAATTTCTTCCACTTAGTCTTCGATGCCCAAACTTTCCTTCCACTTTTGCGGCGACAACTTTCTTCATGTTCCCGAGCCAAACTAAGTGCATAGATTCGAACGGAACTCTTGTCACCAAACCCAAGATGGGAGATAAAGGGCTTCTGCCTTTATGGTGGTCCTCATCAACAAGATTCCGATACTCTTCATCGGTCCTCAGTCTATGCCTCATTCCCGGGAAGACCATTGTTCCGTGAAATCCCGGTACGTTGCAACGATGTCCTTCTACCTTACACTTTGAACACGCATTTGACGATGTATGGCCATAGTGGTTCAAGACAAATGCACGAGCAGGTGCATCTGCAATAAAACATCGTACATTCAATGGAAGTTGCTGATCCCGAACATATATTCCACCCTGCTCACGTATCTCGACAATCTCTTGGATAAATTGTTCATAAAAGTCGAATGGATTTGACGGTTTATGTTTTCCAAGGAATAATCCCACTATCATTGGTCTTTTATCAGTTATATTGGCAATTCGAACCTGGTGAGGCCAAAACTGATCTGTGCCTTTATCTGCCTTGCCACCATCAGTACTAATATCAATGTCAACCGTTTCTGGTAACATATTCGGAACAAGACTTTCTAATTTTGTTTTAAGTATGCGTTTTAACCCTACATGAAGATATTCTCCACCTGCAACTTGTTGAACATATCTCGTTGCAACAACCGTGGGAGTATTTAATAAAGTTCTCACGTCTTTTGGAAGAAATGTCAAATCAAAAGGTAGCTCGCGTAATGTTTTTAGTAACAAATTTCCTTGTTTGTGAGTCACATTAGCGGCTAAAAACGCATTCTTCAGTGCTCTCTTCTTTAAATCTGCAGGATTTTGAGGAACTATAATATCCTGGTTCTCGTTTTCAGAATCTTCAGAATCTCCAGAATGCCTATCATTTTCTCCTTGTACATTTCCCACAACGAGGTTATCATTCTCCATTTCTTCATCAGTGTTTTCATCATTAGAACTCATAGTTTCTTCGTCATCAGTGAAATATTCCTGCTGTTCAGAATGTATCGAACCGTCTTCAGAATCAGGCGGAGTACGATTTTGTATTTCATTATTGTCGGGTATTTGTATTTCATTATTGTCGGCTAAACCGAAGTCAGACCCTACGCTATCCTCTGACGCTTCATCGAAGCTGGAGTTAGAATTGTCAGGATTCTCCCAGTTATTATCAATGTTACGCGCTACAGCTGCAAGGCGTCTTCTTTTCTGTCTTAAGTTGAGATTCGCGAAATCTTGATATCTTTTTGACATCCTCTTCTATCAGCAATTAATCCACATGAAAAAATTCACAAGACACCTATTATTGAGAGATTGACCACGAAAAACTGAAATTGGGACTGAGCCGGTCGTTTCAATAACCACACAATTTGTTTTGAATCGTATTTTTAGCATGCTTCCCGAGTTGAAATTGAAAACCTATACGTAAGACCTGCAAGTGGAAGAAATGTAAATATCGACGCCTGGGCGGAAGAAGATCGTATCTCGGAACACCGGTGAAGAAGATGGTAACTCGGTTAACCGTTGAAGAAGACCGTATCTCGCGAAAATATTTTGATTCTGAAATCTTGTAGTGGTACTCATGCGAGCGGCAATTGCATTCATCCGAAAATTAGACTCACTTCACCATTATTACATTCACTGCATTGTGTAGGCATAAAGATCGACTCCGGAATTAAGGTAACCCGGGAAATTTTTTTTTTTATATGATCATATATAATCATTAAAATTATGTATAAGTTTATATAATTATATAAAACTATATAATAGTACATTATACAACATGGGAATAAAGTGGAAGATTATTCCCGAGGGCGAGTTTACTGCCCGAACGAAATTCCCGAGGGTGCCCTTACGGAAAAAAACCCTCAAATTCAAGGGGTAAATTCGCACCCCCAAAGTTTTGGGGGTTTACCATGAAAACTCGGGGTTTACCCCCAAATTTTACCCTCAAATATAGGGTAAACCCTGAGTTTTCATGGTAAAGCCCTAAAACTTTGGGGGTGCGAATTTACCCCTTAAATTTGAGGGTTTTTTTCCGTAAGGGTGGGTTTACTGCCTGAGCGAAGCGAGGGCAGTAATCACCAAAGGGAATTTTCGCAAGGGCAGCAACCCGAGGGAATGATGCGATTTATTCCCATGTTGCATACAATGTTTTATTCACTCCTCACCAGTAACCACTTTATCAATTCTCAGAAATTTTGCGGGAAATAATGTAAATTATTCAATTATTCAAATCTGTATTTGCGGTAATAATGTAACATTATTTCCCGCAAAAGTATAAGAGGGAATAATATGTTACTTTATGCCCGCTTTTCAGGTCAATAAAGTGGCGATTACAGTTGAGGAGTGAATAAAATTATATATGGCGAAAACTCATATATAATTTTATATAATTATATTAAAAAAATTTGAAAACCTATTTTTTTCCAAAATTTGACCGAAGTCTCCCCTTAAGTCGCCGAAAATTTGTCATATACTATGGCAGTAGTCTATGTATGGACACAAATTAGGTACACACCAGATGAATGATACGATTATTCACAGTTGAAAAAGTGAGGTTAAGTTTAACAGTATTTTTTCAATCACTTACCTCAAGATGTAACGGACTGCTTGTAAATAATAAATCACCCACAGTGGTCGATTAGGAATTTTGATAACACAGTTCTCAGGTGAAACAACGGCTGGTATCACCAAAACAACCGAACTGCAGTATGCCAACAATGATCCGTTTACGAAAGGCGGACTCGATGCTCAGCGGCCATATTACCTTATTACAGAGCGCCATAACTACTCGCTCTCCTGAGCGCGCTTCATTTGAATATCCAAACAGTTAATTTTTTGTTGAATTTATTGAATGCACATACGAATTTTGGGCAAGGTGAGTTCGCATCCAAATTGAGATTGATTTATTTTCTAAATTCACATGTTCCGGTTAAAATCTAAGTAACTACCAATTTTTTTTTTTTTTTTGTTTTTTTATCAGTGATATTCGATACCATCTATTAAAATGAATGCAAACCCCTATAATAGATTCCCACACATTGATATTTTGCTTTGTTTTAATGTCTACCAAATGGAAAACTCACCAAATTTAACTGAAGTGTATTTTAAAAACCAAAAATTCAAAATCGACGCCAGCCAGCATTTTTGAAAAAAAAAAACATAAGACAAAAGATGTTCCATCGGAAAAAACGGAGAAGACAATTTTAATAATAATTTGGACGAAAACTATACTTCCTGCTGCGAAATATTTGCCACTAGATCGGAGTCAGTTTGTATAAAGATAATGATTTGGAACTCGTGACAGATATTAGAGAGGGTCAATTACCGTCACAATTAGTACTTTTTTCTACAAATTCTCTTTTTTCTTAAAATTAAATCGTGAATTACTTTGTATACTCAACAAAAAATCGTCTACTCTTTTTCATTACTAAATTCAACTTCCTTCATTAATATAATAATCTGCTTTCATGCAAATTTTTTCTGTACGATTCCTTTGTATGCAAATAGGAAATTTCCATGAAGCAATTTCTATAAAATGTCAAGTACCTTATAGGAGTCACTTTGGAGTTTTTCGAATTGAGTAATAGTGAAAGTGACTCAGAAAAAAATTAAAATCATAAAAATGAAGAAGATAAAGTGAAACTGCTTTTTTTGGGATTAAGGAAAAAACGTGATTTCGGAAATAAACGGCAAAAAGGATATATATTAATCCCGATTTTGACAACACGGAAAAAAAAGTTTTCTGCTGCGCACGATACGGTATCGCTACTGACGCGATACGCACGTTACGAAACATCGGATCGTAACGTTGGATCGCGCCAGACACGATCTACGGATAGTCAAGTTGGATCGCGACGGTTACGATCCAGTTTCGTAACTATAGCGATCTACTGAATCGTATACGGCACGATAACATGGAAACTTACTTGGCTTTGTTAAATCTTAACCTTAACCCGTCAAATTGAATGAATAACTCAAAATACTACAAAAATATGAATCAGTTATTATAAAATATTTTACAAATTCAATTGAATATTCTTAATCTAACAATTTAAAATATTACTTGTAAAAAAAATTATAGCCCCGAAGAATCTTTTAATTTATAATTTCATGAATTATCAAATAATGTAGTATTATAAGTAGTGATTTAATTATGACATAATCCTTTAGTTCAGTTTGTTTCGTACCCAGTCGTCCATAATTAATAAAATATATTCACCATCTGCAATGTCGCATAAATAACTGACGCTAAAGACCGGCGCATCGAGCGTGGATCGTAACTATCGGGATCCGTTTTGTTATATTCACCATACGTTCACTGACCGTTGCTATACGGATGAATATATCTACGATACAATTGAATCGCTGTAACAGCAATTCATTAAATCGTGCCTCGTAAATGCTATATTGTAAAAATGACTAAACTTTAAATCCCTAATGTTAATATCTCTAGTATAGTGCATGTTCGGACTTATAACGCTAATACTACGATACAGTTTAGCATCGATCACGATTTGTAACGTGATAATAGCAATACGCTGTTTACGATACAGTGGATAGTGCCGAGCAGAAAACTTTTTTTTCCGTGAAGGATTGATCCTGTGAAATATTCGTCACGAATTTTGATTGCGTATAGTAATTATAAAATCTCAATTGATCACACAAAAGGAAATTACAATAACACAATATTAGCAAATATTAATAATTATAGTTGAGAGATCGAGAATTTGTCGATCATAATAATTATTTCGATAATATTAATATGTACTTTCATCGTGTTCACTGCGAATTGTACGTCAGATCTTGTATTTTCAAATATAAATATTCATCACGTTCGAAGTTGTGCAAAAAACTTTCAATTGTCGAAAAAATGTTGAGTCAATATTTTTAACGAACATATTTTGCAAGATATATCAGAATTTATCTCATAATGTCTGCACAATATGCGTCGCATTGTACCGACATTACGTGACTGCACATGAAATGGCGAAATGCGACTCATAACGCACGCAGCGATTTACGAATCACTTAGTGCTAGCGAAAACGGTGCGTTCTCGCCCGCACCGCGTGAAAATCATGTAATGCGGCTGAAGTGCGTGGCACAATTGTTATCTGGGGATTGGTCAACTAAGACCTTCTGTAGCCCGAGAAACATTAGTCCCAGGACTTTTCGGTAAAGGAAAATTAGTCTTAGAATTTCACAAGGAATCCGCCCTTACCAGGTGGTGCGCGCAAAGAGAATCACGCTACATAAATTATGAATATTTAACTGTCAATAGCGCGATCCGACAACCATCCGACGGCCATTTTGATTTCGTCGACCCTCTGTAGCTCACTTAGTAACTTCATTATCACATATCGACCGAGTGCGGATTTAGATTCATGCCAAAATCAATAGGGGGCGAGATTTCGATGGCTTGTACACACGTTTCGAAGTTCAAGACGATCTGCGTCACCGTTCGTTCGGAAATGTGAGGACAAGCAAGCGTCTGCGAAAACTGATAAAGTTGGGGAAGAAGGAGAAGATGCTTTTTCATCAACTTTGGTGACTGATATATCGGAAACCAGTGTACCGATTCCGATCAAATTCATACAGCGAAGTCGTGTGGTGGGGGGAATATCTGTTCTGTGAATTTGATCGAAAAATATTCACGCGTTCCGAAGTTATGACCTCGTGCTTACAGGTATAAAGAGTTCCCCCGAGAAAATAGAGTCCCGGCTAGCGCTCGCCTGCCTACGGGTACTTGGCGGCGATTCGCTGCCGCGAATCTTGATTCGTCTCAAAGTGCTTTGGTGGTCGGACCAGTGATGCACAGATTACAAATCAAAGCGGATTCCTAAATTCATTGGAACCCGAAGATGTCGTACTTGCCGATAAAGGCTTTCCTGGGATTAAAAGCACTATTGATGAGAATGGACGAGGTATCCTTTTAGTTATGCCACCATTTTTACGGAATCCTCAGTTCTCTGAAGAAGAGGTTGAAGAAACGTACAAAGTGGCAAGCCTCAGAATTCACATAGAAAGGATAATGCAGAGAATCCGCATCTATGATATCCTCAACAACTTTAGTATCAGTATGTTACCACACGCCGATGATATTGTTTTTGTATGCTGCGTATTAGTTAATCTACAACCGCCAATTATAAAAAATATTGATTTCAGCAATTAAATGGTCGGACAAGATTTTGCGACGTGTAGCCTTATGCCTAATCCAAATAGACAAACTGTGAAATACTGCGATATTGTATCCAAACTCTGTTATAAACTACTACAGGGTGTGATGAGAAATTGATCTTCACATTACTTTTTGATGTACTGCTTATTATTTTAACTCCAAATCAGAATAGCAGACCTCTTACTTATACATATTCTGAACCAGTACGACTATGCGATCATTTTTCATTCTCTTTATATTTGTTAATGTACCCAACAAACGAAAAAGTATTGAAACGGAATCGATTTCAGAATTTTCAATCCCGTTTCTTTGAATTTCCGAATTGAGTATAGGTTATTCTAATGACAATCTATTCGTTCCAAATCGTCTATTCGATTCTATTCGGTTCTATCCGTTCTTTTCTATCCCGTCCTATTCGCGGCAATGCTCACTTTCGTCGCCGATACGATTCAATTTTTTATTCAGCATAACTTATGGCGATTCCGAATCCGATTCAGTTCTGTCTTTCCGAATGAATTCTTTTGATGGAATACGAATCATTCGAATCAATCCGTATCAATCGGCATAGTTTTTCTGTCCGAAAGAATTCTTTTAGAAGAATACGAATCATCAAAATCAATTCGAATCAATCAGCATAGTTTTTTGCATTCGAATGAATTTTCTTGAAAGAATACGAATTATCCGAATCAATTCGAATCAATCAGCATAGTTTTTCGCATCCGAATGAATTCTTTTGAAAGAATACAAGTTATCTCAATCAATTCGAATCAATTAGCAATGTCTTTCTATCTGGATGAATTCTTTTAAGAGAATACGGATCATCCGAATCAATCCGAATCAATCAGCACAATTTTTCTATCCGAAAGAATTCTTCCAGAAGAATACGAATCAATCAGCATATAGTTTTCCCGGTCCAAGTGGATTGTTAAAAAAATCACAAAAAAATAAGAAACGAACCGCAATTGGTTTTTCTTTTCATTATGCTTTGAAAGTTGTATATTCTCATCTTGAATCGAAATGAATCATAGAATGTACAAATCAATTTTCTAAACGAATTAACTTATTGATAAGTTCGTCCTAATTCGGGACACACTCAAATATAAGTTTACCAATCGGAAATAAGAATCATTTGAATGCAAATTCCATTGAATGCAATGATAAATGTAAATAATCATTGCAGTTATTCATATGATCGGCACATATTTGCTCATGGAAGAAAAAAAATGGAAATGAATCATTATGGTTTTCAATGCACAGATTTGTTAATGATTGTAATAAATGAACCATATCTCTGAATAATAAAAACCTCTACAGTTTCCATATGACAAAATATTAATCTCACATCGTTTCAGAGGTGTAATCGAAGAGGGTAGAAAAATGGAAGAGAAAGGATAAATATATTAGGTAGAGTCAATTCTGTTTATTTGAGGTCTTATTGATTTGATAAGTAGTTCGCTAATTTACACACGTAGTTATCATCTTCGCCTACTATGTATATTATTTTGCACAAAATCTCTTTAACAGCAATTCTTTTTATACTGTCACCTACAGATATGACCTTCCAAATGTGTGGCATGACAATATATTTCATTTCGATTTCTTCAGTGCATAGTACTTGTACGTTGAAATAACATTTTTCATCTGACAATATGATATCATGTATCTGTGCAACTGCTCCGCTCTTCAATTGAATATAGCTATCATTCCATTTTGATGATCTATTATATTTTACACTAGTGTAAACAGTTCCGCGATGGATACATTTTCTAAACAGTTTATCAGGATTCGATGAAACTGTGCTATCCCAGTCATGGATATCAAAATATATGACACCATTACATATTTCATTATTTACGGTTGTGCGCTTGTTCGAAAATAAATTCTCGCAATACATTTTCACATGCTCGTTATTGGTTGAAATACCATTACTGTCCACTTCCATTTGAAAAGATCGTATATTCAGCGACTTTTTTATTATTTGCTGATCAACACCCTTCGAACCATTTATCAATCGTTTTAAAAAATGTATATTACTTTCATACGGGTACGTTGAATTTGCCCATAAAGGTCCACATTTTCGTACGCAATCTACAGCGTGAAGTAACATATGCAAATTAAATCTCATACAAGATTCACCGTAACGATTTTGGAATGTTATTACAAACAGCTTCAACATCACCTCACATTCTTCTAACTCAGTATTTGAAATTTCAATTTGTGATAATAAATACATACTTTTCACTAATAGTGAATACAAATATAATACATCGTCTGATAAAATACTGAGGCCAATGGGAATACCATAGTACAGCAACAATGATTTCCAATTTTTTCCTTTATAATCCTTTAAGTCGAATATATTTTTTGGTAGTGTACCAACATCATGTGGAGGCCTAATATTCGTCAATATTCTATTCATCCTCTCTTTATCACGCCTACTTATCTCTTTTAACATCAATTCCCAAAGAAATTGCGCAGTACCTAATTCTACCGTATGCAGGTCATCAAAAGCAAAACTCCATACCATATCAAAATCAGGCAATTCGGATAATATTGCTGGGCCTTTTACTCCCCGAGATTTCAATTTCGATGGGTTTTTCAGAATATCTTCTACATCTTTCATGTGTGATTGATGAGTTCGTAATTCTTCATTATGTTCAGTGAATGGAAAACGCATTGTTTTATTGAAGTTTCCCCGAATATAGCAATAACTACACGCATAATAGCCATTGTGTTGAACTCTGTTTTGGCATACTGCTCGGGCAACGGAGTCTACAGAGCAACACAGAACTGAAACTTTGATTAGTTTCTCTACGCCGTCATCATTGATGTCATACTCAAAACCGACATCATGTAATTGTTTAATTTCATTGACAAATGTTGTTAAGAATAAATTCATCAAGTTCGGATTTGGCTCCTTCTTAACAATCATGAAAGCTACGATTATAACATTTTTGAATCGTAGATTAGGTGGCAAATCGTTTAGAATAATTTGAAGAGGCCACATACTTCGTTTGGATTTATGAAAAATCGGAGCGCCATCGGTACTAAAATTCAGACTTAATCTTGGACAACTATCTACTGTGGCATTTTTATATAATTCACCATCTCTGTAATCAGTAATCTTTGTCTTTTCGTTATCGCGTTGCAATATAATTTTTTGCAGTGCTGACCGAACGCTTTTTATTTTCAGAACTTCGTTCAATTGATGCTTTAATTCAATTGTGAGAAAGTAATTATCGCTAGATAAATCAAGATATATTTGGTTACTGCATTTCTCACAAATAACTGACTGTTTTTTGAAGGACTCTTTCCACGAGCAATGAACTTCAGTATAACATTGAGAGCAATAATAATGACTTTTTACCGTTTCTTTTGGTAATTCCAAAAGTTTATCCAAATAATAGTTAGATGTTTGTACATGATTGAATCGTGAGCCAGCACACAGTTTGAACATCTCCATTAATTGTTTACGACCTTCGACGCAAATACCAAATTTTAACGTAAAGCCTGTTATCATGCGTATTACATCACCTATGGTAGTATTAGATTCGTCGAACATTATTAAATTGTCGAAATTGGATGAACGTTTTTGATTTTTCACTTCTTCTTCATTATTCATTTGGTATTGAGCAGAGTTGTCCTCGTTAAAATTCGAATGGTATACCGTGGCATTTTCCCCATTACAATTGTTGGAGTACGTTTCGTTTTCTTCTTCGCTTTCGTCAGTCGATGTGTATTCAGTGTCGCTGCTATGACCACCTTCATTACTCACTACGTTATTTTCTATTTTAGTGGTGTCTGAAATGGAGTTCAATTTTGTCTCCGAAGTGCTTTCAGTACAATCTGAAAATATATTAGTAGCAGGCTAGTAAAAGAAGCATAAGAAGAACTCAATAGCAAGCTTTTTAATCTATCAGAGCTATGTTCTTATATGCCAAATAATTTGACTGGATTTGAGTGCTCTTGGTGATCGGAGTAAGTCTGCCGAATACAACTCGTAATGCATGTGAAACATATCTTATACTCGAATGGATTAAGAGTACGATTCAACATGAAATGTTCATTTTTTACCCGGTGCTGCCGTGCTGAGTTTGATCTTCTCCAAGACACGGTTAGACTTTTTCATCCATGATCTTTGTGTCGCTTGACAAACCATGTTTGAGTTATAATCCGGGGTTAAGCAAAGTTTATATCTCTTGCGTTTCGATGCATTCATTTCATCTTCGGCGCGATGCACTGAAAATTGGGTTTAGAAAACAATTAATACCTTTGATATCCATTTCTGAAATATTAACCTTTCGTAGTCACTCTGGGTGGATTTCACCCAGGCGTTCTGGCCCAAATATCTATTCTTTGACAGATTGACCTATTTACGATTTTTTTTCTAAACATGTTGTCATTTGAATTTTGACATACCGACTCTTGATACATGTTCTAGAAAGTTTGAAGTATTTTCTAGTATTTTTTTGATCCCGATCGAACTAATAGTTTTCACACAGCAACCACTTAAAAATTGACTGGGTGAATTTCACCCAAGTGTGACTACCGATGATTCTACAGAAGTGTGACTACGAAGAGTTAATAAGAAGGGTATCTTTTCCAATTATCAGTTTTACTAAATACGCTACTTCGCACTCACATATCATTATAATAATTAATGGTTTGTACGTGAAAATTTTTGTCACTTACTTTCGCTGGGGCCCAGATTCTTCTTCTTCTTGCTCCTTTGGCTTATCTCCAAAATTCGAGATTTATTTTCACGATTTTCACTTTTTAAATTAAGTCTTTCTTCCAAAGATTGTTAATTAGTGGACCTGTCATTTATTTATGCTCCTTAGGTAAGACTAGTTTCAACTCTAAGATCAGGGGCCCAGATTCTAAAAACGTGTATATACAATCGTCTCACGAAGGTGTCACAGCCAACTTGTAGTTTGAAGCTGATCTCTGATTGGTCCAAGCGGCGGTCACGGTGCATACAATCCGAGAAACGATTGCATGCGTTTGTAGAATCAACCAATCAGAGAGCAGCTTCAAACAGAAGGTTCGAGTACAGCCGCGAAGGCGCCGGAAACCATGTACACCGAGAATATTCGGTGATACTAGACGATCCCCTTCCTGCCGGTAAAACCAACACAGGCGCACACCGCGTGCGTGAGGCTCGTTCGGGAGGGAATGAGGCGCCAGTAGCATTGCATCCCCTCCTAAACGAGTCTCACGCACGCGGTGCGCGCCTGTGTTGGTTTTGCCGTAAGGAGGAGATGGTCTAGTTTCACCGAATATTCTCGGCAGGTCCGGAGAATACCATCCCTATGCGGTACGTATACGTACACCAAAGACGTATACGGCAATTAGTGAGCGCATTGCAACAGGTGTCGAACAACACGAAGAGTGGTGGTGCCGCAATAATTGTTTGCGCTAATTGTGTTTGGACATTTTAACTGTTATAAAATAACATGTGGGCGCACATTCGACTGCCACAATCGCAACCACCGAACAACACGCGGCTGGTTCCGGTGACAAATGTCCTGAATTTCGATCAAAGAAAACTGAAAAATAAATTATTTAATGTGTTGTTGGAAAATAAAAAAAAAGCTGAACCGTGCCAAATTATTTCAGTTGCAAGTAAGTACTTATTATGCGTACAGTATAATCAAATTCATCATTTCCTTATTCTTTATAACTTCCTTATAAATCTAAACTTTTCATTTTTTCTCTAGACTCTAAGAAAGAGCTAGAAGAGAGTTTAAAAGGAAAGAGACCGACGTATCCACCATTAAGAAATTTCGATTCCGCTACAGACATAAGCGATATTGAAAGTCGAACTGGACCCTCAATGTTCAAGGTAAATTTCAAATTACATTTTACATCTACAATTTTAGGTCGAATTGCCTAAAATTGATTACGATCCTTTTTTTTTTTTGATTCATAGACTACTCAGATTAACGAAAATAACTTCGACAAATTAAGAGACAACTTGCACAAACGTTTGAAGGTTTTGGAGGGAAAAAAGGTAAAGTTTAAAAAAAAAAAATTCACCATTCTTCAAATAATATCCGACCAAATATGGTACTAACCGATGATAAATTGAGCAATAATATATTGCAGGACGAAAATTATATAGTGTATCTATAATTGTAAAAAAGATTCCGTTTTCCGATTTGTAGATCAGAGCAAATACTCCAAGTGATAATAGCAGTGATGATGACGCTACACACAACAGTGATAAAATTGTTGGGCCTAACACGGTAATTTTATTTGTGTTATTAGAAATTGACACAACACGAAGAAACGTTGTACATAGAAAAAAAATTATTTTGCAGCTTGCAGATTTTGATAATCATAGCTCACAAATAATTGAGTTGAAAGCATCATGCGATGCGTACAAGCATGAAAATTGTGAGCTCAAAGAAAAAATCAATGCCATGGAGAAAAGTATGAAAGATCTTGAGAAAGACCTTGACGTATCAGAAAAAAAAATCAATGAATTACAAAAAATATTACAAGAAAAAGAGGGCAAATTGCAAGATGTGGAGACATTGAATCATGCATGGCAGAAAAGTGGGTTATCTCATTGGGAAAAAGTGCAAAGTACGAGCCCTCACTTTGAATATTACATATACATATACATCACATATGTATACTATACCTATATAATAACTATATTCAAAATCTGATAGTAAAACCTGTGATCGAAATAACTATTTACAATGCTATCGTAACATGAATACAGCACGTCCTATTTCGAAGTAACGTTAACCCTTCGTGGTTACACTGGGTCGATTCCACCCAGGCCTCACTTTGTGCCTAAATATCTTTGGATCCTGGTATAAATTGGGGATTCTCCCTTCAGGGGGCGAGGGTTTGAAGTGTCACCTATAGATACAGACCGTTGGCAACTTGAAAGAACCCTCAGTGTTGAACTGACAGCTGTCAAGCCAACATCGTGCGCCGCGGTGGGTGAATATCACCCATGTGTGACCACCGTGTGATTCTACAGAAGTGTGACCACGAAGGGTTTAAATGATTAGACTGCGCGACTTCACTTATATTATATTTTCACGTTACGGTAGCGGTGTGGATAGTTGTTTCGATCACAGGTTTTAATATGAGATTTTGAATAAAGTTGGGAGAAGACTAGGTTTCTTGGAAGCGGGTCAATAATATAATTTCTTCAACAGCGGAGCAAAAACGCTCGGTTTCGCTCCTCCCAAGCAGAGCCGAACCTCGTATTCGTTCCGCTGTTGAAGAAAATAGTATGTGGACCTCGATAAAAACAGGCGCTCGCGCCTTGTACAAAGTTGAGTGCTCGGCTCCACCTCGGGGCCTCAACTTTGTAAGCGCGCAATCGTCCGTTTTCGCTCTCGGTGCACAATGTACTATATTCTTTAATTGTATTTTATTTTTCGTAGGTTCTCTTGACAGCTTTAAACAATGTTTAAGTGAACCGAAAGGGACCGGAAATCGTCCAACTGGAACCTTCGAAATTGGTTATGTGACGGACGATGGAAGCCAAGTAATAGCATTTTCGACTGGGCTACACCGAACTACACTGGTGTAGTGTAGCTATCTTCATCCTCTTCCTTTTCTATGATCAAGAGAGAGACAAAAATGACTACACTACACCAGTGTAGCTCGGTCTAACCCTAGTCGAAAATGCTATAAGTAAACGTGTAGAAGAAGTGTTGCACTCAAAGAGATGAACGAAATCATGTATACAGAACAATCTCGAAAACAAGTGGAGTAAATTCATTTCGTGAAACTATACATTCTGCAGTGCTTTAATCACGAGTTTAATATAAAAATCTAACAGCGATTTGTATCGGAATGAGCTTCGATACATACGGATGGTTCATTCAGCTTTTTTCCAGAACAATAATATCATTATAATCTTTATTTTCTACAGATACATTTAGGGAGGGATGTATGGCTACCACTGCAAACTTTTACCTTCGTCACAGCTAATGTGAAAACCGTATCGGGGCTCACCCGTAATTTAACTAGCGCTTTGTTTGATGAGCGTACCTTACTGAAAAGTACGGTATCAGGCAAATCATCCAATAGAACCGCAAAGACCAAAGGAGACAACCCTTCAACGAAAGAACAAGTTGAACAACTCGATCCAATAAAAATTATGGCAATCAAAGGTACAAAAATATTGCGAATAAGGAGATGAACAATATCCGATGAGTGGACTTGAAATTACTAAATATTCCTCCTACGTTTTCTGATTTAGACTTTATTCGTCATTACCTCGTCGAAGATTGGAAGCTTTCCGAGCATGTAGCGGATACGGAGGCAGATTTGGTGAGACACTACATCAGCAAAAAAATTGCTGATTTGAAAGAAGGTCTTAGTAAAACTCATTTTTTGATTTGGTTCTATTGATGTTAGAGTACCTTCCTGTGGACTTTATTAATATTGAAATAAAAATTGTTTATTCGACAGCAACGAACCCGACCAAAAAACAAAAAACAAAAAATAAAAAACGCACTTCATCGATAATGGACGAGATTGAAAATTCAAACGGGACAAATAATAGCGTCGATAATAACAGTGTCGGGGGTAAGGCGGACGATTGCACTGATGACGTCGAGAGAATGTATAGCATTGACCCATACAACAATACCGCTGAAATAATTGAATTCGTGGAAACACATCCACCACATTCAACAAAAGATGGCTTTTTAAACGAGCACGGAAATGACATAGGAACTCTGAGTGCCTCCTTGGATCACGGAGATATATAAACACCAGTAAACAATCTACATGGTCAACCACCGGATTCAGACTCTACGATAGTTGTTACTGATCATGGCTACGGTTTTACGAAGTTACGGTAGTGAAGGTGCAATCAGAGGAATAAAGAAAAAGTCGTGCAATTGAATCTCAATTATCGAGTACCTAATGTAGGTCATAAGTTGTTGGAAAAGAATTACTTAAACATATCGAGAGCAAAATGGCGAAGGTAAAGGGAAATAGTATTAGTACTTCTGTTATACTGCTGCATAAGTATCTGTAGAATAGAATGCTCATTTCGGCTCAAATGTTCTGTAGTAAAAATTGTTCGAAGTTGAAAACGTTGTAAGATAAATCATTATTTTTAGGTAGAAGTACGTTTTCATCGTACTAGGTACATGAAAACGAATAATCGCAAAAATCTTTTTACTCATTTTTTAAGCAGATATTTGGTTTTTATGGTAATATATACGTATACGTATTAGACTGACAGTTATTTTGGTTATCAACAAAATTTTCCGCTCCGAGTACATGAATGTGTTCCGAATAAATAAAAAAAAGCCTCGCCGAATTTTAGCCATTAATTTTAATATTAAGGGGTGCCGACAGCCCTTCACTTTTCCCCATTCGAATAACATGGACTTTTTTGACTGTTTTAATCAATTTTTTTCTTGGAGGCCCAATTATTCGTCAAAAAATCTTAGAATCAGCAACAATGTCAGTGATGATACTCTCTTCCAGTAAAACAAAATTTGTCCACATCCATTCGGAATTCCATGTTGGTTTATTTCATTGCTCGGAGTCTAACATAAGATTAAAGGGATGGGAACCAAAATGGAATTCCAAATGCATCTGGACAAATTTTGTTTTACTGAAAAAGAGTATCATTACCGACATTGGTGTTGAATCTCAGATTTTTTGACAGATAATTGGGCCTTCAAGAAAAAAATTGATTGAAACAGTCGAAAAGCCTATGTTATTCAAATAGGAAAAAGTACGGGGCTGTCGGCACCCCTTAATATTAAAATTAAGGGCTAAAATTCGGCGAGGCTTTCTTTATAATTTATTTGGAACTCATTCATGTACTCGGAGCGAAAAATTTCGTCGATAACCAAAATAACTGTAGATATATGAAAACGAATGATATCAAATCTTTCTAGTCATTATTTTCAAGTCAAAATAATGTTTTTATGTTACTATATATATACAGGTATATTAAGACAAGTGATATCAAATCTTTCTGGTCATTATTTTCGAGCATGAATAATATTATTATCGTATTCTATACGAACTAATAATCATGTAAATGATCATCACATATTGTTTAAATGTTTGTATTGCAATAAATTTCATGAGATTTGTGCAAATAAAAATTGTTGAAATTCATTTATTCTAAATAGACCCGAATTTATTTTCTATTCGATTCTATTTGACCATTTCGGATTGTCGTTTTTCAATTCGTTTCAATACAAATTAACGGATGAAGGAATCGAATTGAATTGTATTGAAAAATAATACCAAAATTAATCTCTATTCGTTCCTATTTGATCGTATTCGGATTGCCATTTTTCTATTCGTTCCTATTTGATCGTATTCGGATTGCCATTTTGCTATTCGTTCCTATTTGATCGTATTCGGATTGCCATTTTTCGATTCGTTCTTATACGAATTATCGGAAAAAGAAACCGGATTCAATCGTATTGAAAAATCTCAATCCGTTTCAATACTTTCTCGTTTGTTGGGTAGCCTCTAAGGTAATGTTCAAAATAAAATGTTTCCAAGAGTGGAATTAATTTGCTTAGGAAGGTTTCATCTCTTTGCAGTGTTATTAAATAACTGCTTACTGGAGACCAAACATACAGATCACAACTGTTAATTCCTGTGACTTACATCTGAACCTGACATTGAGTATAATATTTGTGCGCTGGATTCAGTTCTACGTTATTGTTTCTAATTTTGAGGTAGTTGACGTTCGTTTTTTTAGCAGAAGCGTCGAAGACTGGAATATTCCAGCACGAGCTAGGACATTTTATCTCTACTAATTTGATTGTAATATATATATATATATAGATGTAACGACTGACGAGACCTCTTGTGTGTCATATGTAGATTTTTGAATAAAATAGCATTTCCCGGTTTCCGGTTTCCTCCTTCTTCCTGTAAATGGCAGCCTGAATATAACGCAGAATAAAGCTATAGAATATGTATCCATTTAAATCCATTCTAGTTTGACTTATAATTATTCAATAGACCTGACAACCATCTCCAAATATTACAGTGGCGACGAGGATGAACTTTTTTTTTGTGTGTGAATTAATTTTGTTTTTTGCGGAAATCGTAAAGTGTGACCGCGTGCGGAGAGGTTAGTGATATGGAGAAACAAATTGAATTACTAAAAAAAAAGTGGCTGAGAGTGAAGAAAAGTTACAGCATTTAAGGAAAAAACATGCTGAGGACAGAGACACAGCTGTTGTGGCACTCACAGACAAAGAAAATAAAATTGTGGAATTGGAAAGGAGGATTCTAGAATTCAGAGCTGTTAATCAGACGTTAGATGGAGCATCGACCAGTGAGGCGCAGGATCTAACCGGTATATCAGTAGGTCCAAACAACGTAGAACAAACGAATCAAATAATTACAACGTGTATCGGAGCAATTGAAGGGTATGATTCAGAAGAAGATTGGAGTCTATGGTTGGAGCGTTTTGAATTTTACATGGAAATTTAATTTCGGAATCTCGAAGGCAAGAACTTTTCTTAAATTTATTGGGAAAGAAAGGGTATGCATTGGTTAAAAGCTTATGTGCACCAATAGCGCCAAGACAAAATAGTAGTTTATGCAACAAGGGCGTAAAGTAGACTTTTTCGCACGAGTGATGATGGCCGCGCACGAGGGTCGGCGCAGCCGGCCCGAGTGTCGCGCCGATCACACGAGTGCAAAAAAGTTTACGCCCGAGTTCCATACAATATTTTTTGATACAGTATGCGTAAAGTTCGCATATTGATTGACAAGCATAGTCCGAGGTTTGCAATTGAATGTAAATTCATAACCTTTTAACTGAATCAACGATCGACACTGATGTCTTGGTTTTACTATTTTTTATCATGAATGCGTCACAAACCTCTGAAGGGGGTCCAGGGGCGCATCCCCGGTGGGGCCCAGGGGCGAAGCCCCGGTAGGGGGTTTGGGGGCGAAGCCCCCCAACTACTAAAAATAATAATTTTCATTTGACACAATGAGAGTAGTCAACGTATTAAAAATCCGAAAAAGATGAACAACTCAAGTTAATTCCTCCCCCCCCCCCCCCCCCCCCCTTCAATTAACATTACATTAGAAAAAAACAAATTTGAAATAATAATGATGGAATAACATTAATTAAATGTGAATTTGTATTACGTAGTAAATTCGATCTCCACAAGTGAGTGACCTCCGTATAACTGATGAAAACAATGACGATTTATACGGACGGTACGGTGTTTTTGCTTCGTAGCGCCCTATACGCGGCGATTTTCGAAAACAAATACTTTTCACTTTACACACACTTCAAACACTTTACAAACACTTCAAATACTTTACACACGCTCGAACACTTTACACACAGGTGTGCATAAAAGTTCACTTTACGCACCGAAATCGGCCACTTTACACACAAATTTCACGAACTTTACGCATACTGTATCAAAAACCATATAGTGAGTTAGTTAGAATAATGACTAATCATTTGAAACCCAAACCTAGTATAATCACCGTACGTTTTAAATTTAATGGTTATAATCAAACTGAGAATCAATCTATCAGTGATTATTTAGCAAATTTAAAAAGATTATCGTCTTTCTGCGAATTTGGTGATAATATAAATAAATGATACTATGAGAGACAGATTCGTTTGTGGCCTAAGAAGTAATACGACTAAGAAGAAGCTGTTGGGTGAAAGGAATCTCACATACGAAAGAGCTGTAGACATAGCGCTAAGTGAAGAAGCAGCTATTCGGGATACTGGCGAAATGGAGCTTGAATCTGGTAATGGTTTTGTAAACCATATAAGGAAAAACAATGGAAATGCGGGAGCCGAGAAGCTTACTATATCTTCGTGTTTTGGTGAAAAAGGACACGAAAAGTTTCGTTGCAGATACAAAAATTTTGATTGCAACTATTGCAAAAAAAAGGGGCACATCGTAGCAGCCTGTAGAGTGGTTAAAAGTAAAGAGGGAAGATATACAAGTGCAGGTGGCCCACGAAAAGATAATAGAAGTCATTTTAACAAATATAGTAATAACGTTAAAAATAAATTTCATAATAAGAATAAGGAAAATCAGAATTACTTAGGTGATATGTTACAAATTAATGAAAATTTTGACGACTGTTTTAACATAAACGAGAATGTTAATGGTAATGACCAGTTGGTTGACGCAGGTCCTTTATATGTGACTATCGAGGTAGAAAATGGTAATGTGAAATTTGAGATCGATACAGGGTCACCGATTACTGCAATCTCAAAACAAGAATTGGAGACAAATAAATTATTTGAAAACCGTAAATTGCAGAGCACTAACAGGAAGTTTAAATCATATTCAGGAGTTCCAATTATTCCACTGGGTTTATTGGACGTAAAAGTCAAACAATAATAATGAGTATCGTTTGAACATTTTTGTTATGTCTGGTAGTGCTGCGCCAATTTTAGGTAGAGAGTGGTTGAAAATTTTGAAAATACCATTAGGGGAAATTGAAAGTAGTAATCTGATGGAAAATGTTAATGCTCTTAATGAATATAATTTCTTAAGACTGAAAGATGAATTTGCTGAAGTGTTATCTGATAAGTTAGGACGTTATAAACATGGTAAATTCACGTTAGAACTTAAAGAAAATGTCAATCCAATTTTTTGTAACCCAAGGTCTTTACCATATGCATTAATGAGTAAAGTTGAGACTGAAATTGATAGACTATTGGAGGAAGGTATAATTGAACAAGTAAAAAGTAGTGAGTGGGCAACGCCGATTGTGCCCGTAATTAAAACAAATGGTTCAATTAGACTTTGTGGCGATTATAAGATTACTGTTAATAGATTTTTGAAAATTGATAAACATCCTATTCCTAGAATTCAGGATCTTTTAATTGAATTGAATCAAGGTAAAATATTCAGTAAAATCGATTTATCACATGCGTACTTGCAAGTAGAATTAGAGGAAAAATCTAAACGTTTAACTACAATCTCGACCCATAAGGGATTATTCAAATACAATCGTTGTTGTTTTGGCATAGCTTCAAACCCTGGTGTTTTCCAAAGATTGATGGACTCTGTTGTAGCTAATATTCCGGGTGTGGTAGTGTTTTTCGATGATATTGTTGTGGCTGGTTCTAATAAGGAAGAACATGATGTAAGGCTAGTTGAAACCTTGAATCGTTTAAAAGACAGTGGTTTAACTGCAAAATTGGAAAAATGTCAATTTTTTAAGAAAGAAATTGAATTCTTAGGTTTTAAAATCAGTGAAAAAGGTATTGATGTTATCAAAGAAAAAGTAGAGGCAATAGCTAAAGTCCCACCTCCGAAAAATATTAAAGATTTAAGGGGAGGGTCTACTCAAATTTGACCGACTTCGTCTATTTTCTCGAATATCTCCAAAACGGGGCTATCAATCGACTTGTCCTTTCGGCAGTCAATGTTTGACGAGTAATGAGTTCGAACTGGTATGTTTTATCGGATGAAATCGTTTTGTTTTTTTTTTTTTTTATCGAAAAGTGTGGGCGTACCATTTATTTCGACTTATATCAAAGCCTACGCATCAAAAATGCAAAATCGGCCTCTGTAGCCCGATTTTTTATGGAATTCCGAACATAACGATCCAAAAACATCTTTGTTTCCGACAACGATGAAGGCGGACTATGTCGAATACGATTTTGTGGTAATTTTCGCAATTGTCAAGGGCTGTGAGCGAAAATGGCCGCTCAGAGCTGTCGATATGATGCGGTGGTTCCCAGAACGACCGTCAGATGTCGCCGCGCGCGCCATTTTAGAGCTTCTCCTTTATAACTATTTACATGTTATTTTATATAAAATGGCGCGCGCGGCGACATCTGACGGTCGTCCTGGGAACCACCGCATCATATCGACAGCTGTGAGCGGCCATTTTCGCTCACAGCCCTTGACAATTGCGAAAATTACCACAAAATCGTATTCGACATAGTCCGCCTTCATCGTTGTCGGAAACAAAGATGTTTTTGGATCGTTATGTTCGGAATTCCATAAAAAATCGGGCTACAGAGGCCGATTTTGCATTTTTGATGCGTAGGCTTTGATATAAGTCGAAATAAATGGTACGCCCACACTTTTCGATAAAAAAAAAAAAAAACAAAACGATTTCATCCGATAAAACATACCAGTTCGAACTCATTACTCGTCAAACATTGACTGCCGAAAGGATAAGTCGATTGATAGCCCCGTTTTGGAGATATTCGAGAAAATAGACGAAGTCGGTCAAATTTGAGTAGACCCTCCCCTTAAGTTCTTTTCTAGGAATAACCAATTATTACTCAAAGTTTATCCAGAATTCTCTATTAAGAAGAGAGGTAAAATGGATGTGGTCAAAACGTTGTATGGACGCTTTTGTCGAAATTAAGAAAAAATTAATATCAGGTCAAGTTAGAGTACATTATGACCCAGAAATCCCAATTAAAATTACGTGTGATGCGTCACCGATAGGTGTTGGGGCTGTAATTTCGCATATTTTTCCAGATAACGTAATTAAACCAATTGCATTTAATTCGCGTGCTTCGACAAAAGCCGAGCGTAATTACTCGCAGCTTGACAGGGAAGCCCTAGGAATTGTATTTGCAGTTAAATCGTTTCATCAATATGTGTATGGAAGAAAATTTCTTTTAGAAACAGATCATAAACCATTGCAATTTATTTTTGGTCCTAAAAAAGGATTGCCTGCTTTTGCTGCAAGTAGAATACAAAGATGGGCGGTATTTTTGTCAGGATATGATTACGACCTTATACATATTAAGGGAACGAGTAATGTAATTGCGGATTACCTATCTAGATCGCCTAAATTAAGTGAAGAGGAAAAGACAATAACTGAATTTACATATTTAGATTATATAGAGTCTGAAATTCAAACTATTGATTGTGAGTTAATTGGCGAGGAAACGAAAAGGGATTTTCACCACACCTGCACGGAAAGTACGACTTTCGGCCCCTCGCGTGAGCGGGAAGTCGTACTTTCCGATGCCAGGGGGTGGTGAAAAATAGTATACCTCACACGGGAGTGAAAAAGGCCATCCCAAACTGCGTTTTTAACACCCTCGCCTTCGGCTCGGGTGTCAATCTTGCACGCAGTTTGGGTTAGCCTACTTTCCCTCCCTAGGTGAGTAATATACTAGTTATTCTGTCCAAAGTTTTAGAATATGTGATGAAGGGATGGCCGAGTAATGTTGATGGTAGTTTTAGTTGTTTTAAAAATAGAAGCCATGAGTTGACGGTCGAGCGTGATTGTCTGATGTGGGGGTATCGCGTTATTATTCCTAGTTCACTAAGAGAGTTGATGCTTAAAGAGCTTCACTCTAGCCATATGGGAATTGTACGCATGAAGGCAGTTGCTCGTTCATATATTTGGTGGCCTGGTCTTGACTCGGACATTGAAAAGGTCACTAAAACATGTGTTTTGTGTTTGGAGAATGCCCCTGTTACGTGCGTAGATTTTAAAGATTTCGGTATATATTTTTCTTTTTGGGAAGTCAACCAGGATAGTTCCTAGAACTTCGGGTTTACCCTAATCCTGCTGACTTCTTTCTTTTACACATATATATATATATATCCCGGAATCCTAAATTCCTTTTTCTTTCTTTGATTTTATAAATTCTTTGAACCTCAACAACTTGTTGTTTCATTTTTCGAACGTGACTTAGAGTATAAAAAGTAACCACATCGAAATATAATATTATTTCTATCGGATGTTTATTCCCTTCTTAAAACGGCTATAAGTCACGTAGGAGTAGATAACGGCGAGGCAACACTGGAACCCCAGTCTTGCTGACCCCTCGATCTCACACTACTATAGGTTAGCGCGTAGATGTAATTTTTGCTCTCTCTCTAATTTCCAAAGAAATAAGGAAATTAAGCTAACTAGAAGTAGAATAATAAGATTTCAAAAGCAAGAATGATGGAAAACTAAAGAGCTATTTAACGGTTCATAATTCAAATATAAGTTCGGATTATTAACATAGTTTGAAGATATTCAAAATATGAGCTAGTGTGAGTAGACTATAGGTGAGGCATGGAGTAGCATGGGACCGCGTGACGTCACAAGGGACCAACGC
The DNA here is from genome assembly GCA_914767705.2 of Tenthredo notha. Classification (NCBI taxonomy): domain Eukaryota; kingdom Metazoa; phylum Arthropoda; class Insecta; order Hymenoptera; family Tenthredinidae; genus Tenthredo; species Tenthredo notha. The sequence continues at coordinate 5,039,737 of OU611908.1, forward strand.
CTACGCTAACTGCAAGTAGTCCCTCAAACCAATCAGGCGACAATTAGCCACTAAGCAAGGCCCTAATTGGCTAAGCCACGCGCGCAGTAATACATACATTGTTGCAACCGCGGGGACCTCGTCGCCTTTGAACTTAAATCAGCGTCTTTCTTCTGTTAAATCGCGAGGTGCGTGGACGTAAAGAACCGTGTGCTAAATAGAGCCAAGAGTTACACTCAATCTTTTCTTTTATAATTAAAGTGGTAGTGTAAAGGACTCAGTACTCGTCAACAAAATTCAAACCGTAAATCTCTTCAAGATTTATGCATTCGCTTTAACTTCATTATTTTAAACTATTTACTTTATACAACTACAAACGGTCTTTCTTCTGTTAAATCGCGAGGTGCGTGGACGTAAAGAACCGTGTGCTAAATAGAGCCAAGAGTTACACTCAATCTTTTCTTTTTATAATTAAAGTGGTAGTGTAAAGGACTCAGTACTCGTCAACAAAATTCAAACCGTAAATCTCTTCAAGATTTATGCATTCGCTTTAACTTCATTATTTTAAACTATTTACTTTATACAACTACAAACGGTCTTTCTTCTGTTAAATCGCGAGGTGCGTGGACGTAAAGAACCGTGTGCTAAATAGAGCCAAGAGTTACACTCAATCTTTTCTTTTTATAATTAAAGTGGTAGTGTAAAGGACTCAGTACTCGTCAACAAAATTCAAACCGTAAATCTCTTCAAGATTTATGCATTCGCTTTAACTTCATTATTTTAAACTATTTACTTTATACAACTATAAACGTCTTTCTTCTGGTAAATCGCGAGGTGCGTGGACGTAAAGAACCGTGTGCTAAATAGAGCCAAGAGTTACACTCAATCTTTTCTTTTTATAATTAAAGTGGTAGTGTAAAGGACTCAGTACTCGTCAACCCTAAGTAATAATCGTGACATAATCCACAGCGTGGTGGTCTGATTATTCAACATTAAATTCAGTGCAGAGACACAATTCGATTATTCTATTAGTCGCCTTTGAACTTTTAATTAAAAATAACTTCATTTCTCCGCCTTATACTCATTTAGAGTATTTGTAATATCTAAGACAACTATAAATCTTGCTATTCCAACTTTAAGTTAACATTTAATACAGACTATTTCGAATCAGTGAATATTAACAATTTAATTAGCTTCAGTTCCGAACATTAAACGTGATAAATAAAATCTAAATTCTACGCTAATCAAAGGCTTCGAGGTTCTCAAGGTGAGGGAGGCTTATACCTAAATATCGAAAGTAGCCCCATGCTACGCCATTTCAGCCAAAGATAAGTAATCACGATCGCTCACACAAATTCGCTCATTTATAATCATATATTCAAAATCGTTAGACTGTTTTCCAGAATTCTTTAAATTTAATTATTTGTATGTTATAATATAATTTAATCACATGAGTAGTATAACCACGGGAATATCGTAACTAGTCAATACAAGAGGTATTTCGGGGTAAACCCTTCCTAGTAACGAGACCACCCGGCGAGCTTGAACTGCTACTCATACAACCTGCATTATTTTCCTATTTTAATATAAATCGAGATTGGTATGAATATAAATTTTCAAGACCAAACAGGATAATTCACAGAATTTCGGGTTCCACCCTAATCCTGTTGGGTTACCTTTTTATTATAAAAGAGTTATCAAGATCCCACTATTACCCTCGATTTATATTACCATATTATTTTTAAACATATATAATTAAAGACATACGAAAATTAGTGGCATACACATTATAAATATAAATTCCTATATTGGGGAATTTCATCATTTACTATTATAGTGAATGAATCAAGATTGGGATAATTCTTAGCCCAACGAGCCGACCGGGGTAATTCATAGAATTTCGGGATTCACCCTAACCCCAGTACGAGGCTCCTTTGTGTCAATATAAATTACTAAACACATAATTACTGATCTTGATTCAATAACTATATGTATTTTATGTTATAAAAGCCATACATGATTTCTTTTATTATTGAATACGATTCAGTATTATTGGTAAAGAGAGAGAGATAGTGAAGCTTTTTCATAGAGAGTTCCAGTAGTTCCTTTTTGATATTATTTCAGTATTTCATTATATTCATATCAACGCGTGTGAATCGTGAAGAGTCTTTTATTAAATTCATTGCTATTTTTCATTAATAATAAATCTTATATAGTAACAAGCCTTCACGATCCCCACGTCGGAGATCATTATATTACCTCGTTATTTCATTACTTTGTGAATTAATATTTTATGTTATTCATTTGTTCAACCGGCAATCATTTGTTAGCCGTTTGAATTATATATTTCATATCCATTATCGTTCAAGAATATATATTTGATTTTACCAGATAATTCTCATGATCATTGAATCACCTTTTATTTTATTATTTTAATCATCTTAATATTCATTAGCCTCAACCATAGTTAAACATTTCAATTGAGCCCTGTATAGGACTAGGCGGCAACGATCCTATTTACCGGTCTATCTCAAGATAGATCTTTTTCTTTTAATTTTATTATTTTCGCGCATGTGACGGGTATCCTAATAGTCGACAGGTCCTCGCTTGTCAATAGAACCGTTCGGATCATTAACCACACTACCACACCGTCCGTCACATACGAAAATTGGTGGCAGCGATCCTATTTACCGGTCTATCCCAAGATAGATCTTTTCTTTTAATTTTATTATTTTCGCGCATGTGACGGGTATCCTAATAGTCGACAGGTCCTCGCTTGTCAATAGAACCGTTCGGATCATTAACCACTCTACCCACACCGTCCGTCACATACGAAAATTGGTGGCAGCGGTGGGATATTAGGCCGTTAAACAATTGAATTGTTTAAACAAAAAAAAAAAAATATTTTTCAAAATTCTCAATTTTTCTAAATTCTAAAAATCACAAATCGTTCACTCGAAGAAATTCTCTCTCTCTCTCTTTGTTAACTAACAATTTCCTCAGCGGGATTGGAAATTTCCCGCCACGGAACGGCGCGAGATTCTACCGAATCTCTTGATATACTGTAATTGACATTTTCCACGATAAATTGTTGACTGGTGAAAACCAATCTTTTTCCACTTAAAGTATTCTTCTCTATTACAAACTAAAGTTCTTCTTAATTTCTGCTTAAAAATGCCAAATTCAGATGTAAATCTGACAGCTAGCGAATCGATGCTTGCATCGATGGCTGAGTGTTTCGCGTTGCAGCATAGCACCCTGGGTGTTCCATATTTTGATGGGACAAACGTTCCCTTAAAAGATTTTCTGCAGGATGTACATAATGGATCGGTTTATGTACCGCCGGGTTCGGAAGGACCCTATGTGAAGGCAGTACTCGGTAAGTTACAAGGTGCTGCGCGCGACAGCACATACGGGAAAAGCATTAGAACAATTGATGAGTTAACCAAACACCTTAAACAAAGATTCGCGCCAGGGAAAAATTACCCATATTATCATCATGAAATAGAGAATATTCGTATGAAACGTAATGAGACGGTTAGCGGATTTTATGACCGGTTGAATATTCTAATTAGCGGGGCTAAGGTTTGCCTGAGAGATAAGTATGGAGAAGAAGCCGTAATAGAAATGATGAAACCAGTACAGGAGTGCGCGTTAGATGCATTTATACGGGGCTTACCAGACGAACTGTCGCGAGCGGTAGATGCACGAGATCCGAAAACTTTGGAAAAAGCACACGAGAGCGCGGTTAAAATAGAGACTCGGATGAAAAGCGGAATTATACCATCGGGCGAGTTGTTAAGACTCTCCGGTACACGCGATGATAGGCAAAGATCACCGTCACCTAATTCGGGCAAGATATTTGATTACTACACTGCTCAGGAGCGAAGGCACCCAACCTTCATTGTAAACGAGAACAAGGAGGGTAATGGAAGTAGAGATAAAAGTCCGTCGCCTACTACAGAGCGTCAGGGCACAGGTATTTTACGCAAGTCTTCTATCCCAGAACAACGAGACATCTCATGGCGAGATTTCTCTCCCTCAATAGGTCACCAACAAGATAGATCTATGCAACACCAGAATAGGAGTCCGTATCCCTATTACCCGCCTTACCCTTATATGTATCCACCGATGGGGTTCCCTTACTATCCACCCTATGGATACCCTCCGCAAATGGATACCGGTATCCACAGGCCGCGTGACGATAGACAACGGTCACCATCACCATCAAATAGGTCCTCGAATAGTTCGTTTAGGTCAAACTCGCCTCTTCCTATCCAATTTAGACAAGAACTGGATACAGCCCAAGATAACAATAACAGAGCGACGGTAAGATCTCGATCCCCGTCACCGCAGGATAACAGTAGAGCCAGACCGACGGAGTCTTTAAACGCGAACGCGTCCCGTCGCCCAGACGCGACGACGGGGAACGCGAGCCGCGAGCGTCGGAGCGTCCGATTCGAAGAACCGGGTCGCGGGTTCTCACGTGCGGGGGAAATAGAGAATCGCCGCTAATTCAAATCAAGGCACCAGAATTGAAAACCGGGGTTGGAGTATTTTTGATCGATACCGGGGCAGACATAAGTTTGATAAAAGCAAATGTTTTACATCCAGACGAGTTAATTGCACTCGACGAGTCCGCGACAATTACCGGTATAACTACAGATAAAATCGAAACCTTCGGTACAGCCGAAATAACATTGCAAAATCAACTCACCAAATTACACGTAGTAAGCTCGGATTTTCCTCTGAAAAGCGACGGTATCCTAGGAAAAGATTATTTAAGGCGCGAAAAAGCAGAGATATCGTTTTCACATAATACGCTTGTTACAAAAACAGAACCAATTAGGCCGTTTAGATTCATTAACGAAGAAAATTCTGATTCGGAAACTAAATTACCTTACAAACGTGTCTGGACAATAAAAGCACGCACTAGGCAAATAATACCCGTGGAAGTAATCGATTGTGATCTAACGGAGGGGTATCTACCGAGAATCCCGATCGCGGAAGGGTTATACATAGGCGAGGCTGCCGTCACCGTAAGCAATGGCGCCTGCCGTGTAATGGCCATTAATACGCTAGAGAAAGATGTCGAGGTGGAGATCTCTCCCCAGGAAGTCACACCGTTTGAATACCATAATTTTCCTGAAGAAATAGGATATGATTCGAGTTCAGATTTTTCAGAACAAGAATTCACGTCCACGGATAGGGTTGCCGAAATAGAATCAAAATTAAGATTAGATCATTTGAACGACGAGGAGCGAATTCATGTGTTAGATTTGATCGAGGAACACCCTGATATTTTCCATTTACCGGGAAGCAAATTAAAAGCAACATCCGCAGTTAAACATCGAATTCCAACTACAGATGATATCCCGATCAACACACGTCAATATCGTTTCCCGCCGGTTCACAAAGAAGAAATTGAAAAGCAAATGAAAACAAAATTAGAGAACGGTATGATAACACCATCTAGCTCTCCTTATAATTCCCCACTCTGGATAGTCCCGAAGAAGCCCGATTCGAAAGGAAATCCGAGGTGGAGAATCGTAATGGATTTTCGAGCTTTGAATGATAAGACTATAGGTGACGCATATCCTTTACCGAATATAACTGATACTTTAGATCACCTGGGAGGAGCGGTGTATTTTTCGACTTTCGATCTTGCTAGTGGGTTTCAACAAATCGAAATGGACCCACGAGATCGCGCGAAAACCGCGTTTACAACACCAAACGGACATTACGAATGTTTGAGAATGCCCGAAGGATTAAAAAATGCACCAGCCACCTTCCAAAGGCTCATGGACCAAGTCTTGCGAGGCTTACAGGGATCCGAAGTGTTCGTGTATTTGGACGACATAGTAGTATTTGCAAAAGATTTAGAAGAACACGGAAGGAAAATCCGTAGATTATTTAAAAAATTATCTGAGGCAAATTTGACCCTACAACCTGATAAATGTGAATTCCTGAAAACAGAAGTAGCATACTTAGGACATGTAATTAGCAAAGCAGGAGTAAAACCAGATCCCAAAAAGGTAGTAGCCGTGAGAAAATTTCCCAGACCCAAAACTCAGAAAAATGTTAGACAATTTTTAGGTTTAGTGGGCTATTATCGTAGATTCATTAAAAATTTTGCCGCTAAAGCTAAGCCATTAACTGATTTATTAAAGAAAAATGAGCCTTTCGTTTGGAAGAAAGAGCAACGTGACAGTTTCAAAATTTTACGTAAGGCCTTATGCCAAAAACCTATATTACAATACCCAGATTTTAACAAACCATTCACTCTAACGACGGACGCGTCAGACTATGCAATAGGCGCGGTCCTGAGCCAGGAGGTGGACGGTCACGACATGCCTGTGGCTTATTTATCGCGAGCTTTGATAAGTGCGGAACAGAATTACTTTACAACTGAAAAAGAATGCCTAGCAGTCTTGTGTGCGGTCTTGCATTTTCGACCTTATTTATTTGGGCGTAAATTCACTCTAGTTAGTGATCACGAACCATTACGCTGGATCAATTCTATCAAAGATCCAGGTCAACGCCTAGTAAGATGGAGACTAAAATTGCAAAATTACGAATATACCTTCGTACACAAGCCGGGTAAGCTAAATACAAATGCCGACGCATTATCTAGAAATCCAATAACCAGCGATGAGTCAAGCGATTCAGATGAGACAAGTACAGATAGTTCAGAACAGAGTAACATCGAATCAGAAGAAATTGAGACATTAAAATATAAAGATTTTGTAAAATTAACTAAGTCAACCACTGTGGAAGATAACGATGTTGAGGAGGTACACGAAGACCTATTCGAGAAAATAGATAATTATGCGCATGCAGTTTCAGTAGATTTAGAGATGAGCTCAGGAATAGCCGAAGAATTTAAAAAGAGATACGGGGTACCAGAAGAGTTAAAGAAACAAGCAAAATTACATTCAGTGGGAAAATTAGTTCTCGAAGATCAAAACATTTATTATATCATGACTAAGCAAAATTTTTGGGATAAACCAACTTGTGAGGACATGTATTTGAGCCTAATAAATTTTAGAGAAACATTAATAAAAGATTCAGTAAAATCAGTCCGGATTCCGATAATTGGCTGTGGTCTAGATCGACTACCTTGGGGGAAAGTACGAACTATGCTTCGTTATCTTTTCTCGGGAACAGGAATCAAAATTTATGTTTGCACAAACATTAGGACCAAAACGGAAGACGTTACACTATACCCTATAAATAAGCAGGGCAGTAAAACAACTAAGCCTTCAAAAATTCCTGGGCCACCTAAGACTATAAGTAGGTCAGTTTCAGTAGAACAGCCGAAATCAACCGTAACAAAACCTAGGAAAAGACTAAATACGATACCATCATTGAATACCAGTGCAATATCCATGCGAACGCGATCTAAATCAAAACCAGCTGTTACTGTACAGCCTGCGATAAAACCAACTAAAGTATTAGAGCCAATAGTAGAGAGAACTATCGAAGATTCCTCGGACGATGAATCCTCAGAACCACCAGAGTATAGGAAACGCAAAAGTGTTCTACCTAGCTTAGGCTTCGATACGCAGCCGGTGCAGCAACCTGAGCCAGACGCACAGACAGACGTACAAACCGACGAACAAACCGACGTACAGACAGACATAGGCTCAGATAAAGAAATCGAATACAACTTAGACACGTTAGCAATAGGAATAACAGCACCAGTACAAAACACTGACAGTGACGTGGACGATGACGTATTTACTTTTGAAGCACCCACAGTTTTAAATCAATCTCCCCATAATCAAGGTAAATATCAGGAAGAGTTCAGTAAATTAGTTTTCAAACCGCCTATAGATATCAAGGAATTGCGCGAATCATTTAGTCGATTCGATAAGTCAATTCATGAAAGAAGTTTAGTCGAACAAGAACCGGATGGCCCGGAGATAGCAGATCTACCTAGAGCGATCTCCGCGGAAAGGATTGTTGACGAAACAACACGCGAAATAATTAGTGAACACGACCCTTATAATGATGAAACTGAAGACGAAGTCTTAAATTCTAGAATAGATAAGTTATTAGAGAAGTATGAGACAAAAGAATTAGGGACTGAAAAAGCTGTTAGTCAGGTCAGTACAAACGATACTTCGGGGCCACCCTATACCTCGACTACAGCTAGCGTAAGCCGAGACGCATCGGTTATCAGTCAGCCGGTCCACAGGAGAGTAGAGCTCCCAACGCCTATAGTAGCTCCACGACCTATAGCACTCTCTACTCCGTACCCAGGGACTGAACATACTATAGGTAGACCAAAGGCTGGTAAATTACCAAGACGTTTGGAGCCAAGCCTCACACCATTAATTGAGCGTCCCGTACCTACTAGTATACAGATTACAGAAGGCATACTTCCTGACGTAGAACCGACTTCGCCTTTAAATTTACCGAAGCGAAAGTTCACTTTTCAAAATAATATAACAACAACCAGAGAAAATTTAACTTATCTTAAAGATAATTACGTTCACTTCACATCAACAGACGCAGAATTAGCAACACCTATTAGTAGGTTGTTATCAGATCTAGAAATAATAAATATAGAAGAACAAAAACAAGCAAAGCCAAAAATCGGGCAGATAATAGTTACGAACCGAGGTAGAAACAAAATTTTCAGTATAGTCATCAAAAATAAATACTTTGACAAAATTTCTGTAGAAAATATGAATATCGGTCTAGAAAATCTTAAAATAATTTTGGAACAATTACAAATACAACAATTTAGAATATCAAAAACAGGAGATTTCACTGACGAATTATCTCCTGAATTATGGCCCAAATTATTAAAAGAAACATTTGAAGATAGTGATACGAGTGTAATCATATGTACGGGAATAACACAAGTCCCACCGTTAGAAATTCGGGACGAAATTATTTCTGAGATGCACAGTAGTTTAGTAGGAGGACATAAGGGAGTAACGAAGACGTATCGGAGGGTCCGCGAGAGATTTTATTGGCCAAAAATGCGTGATGATATAAAGGACTTCATAAGGAAGTGCAACAGCTGTCAAGAACACAAGCTAGTCCGCGTTAAAACTAGAGAGCCCATGTTAATCACGGACACGTCAACCGAACCGTTTGAGAAAATCGCTTTAGATACTGTAGGCCCTTTACCAACGACTACTAGGAATAATAAACACATATTGACCATTCAAGACAACCTTACGAAATATTGCATAGCAGTGCCGGTCCCGAACATCAAGGCAGAGACTATAGCTCATGCGTTAGTAACGAATTTTATACTAAAGTTCGGTGCACCACGCGTAATCCTCACCGATAGAGGAACTAGTTTCGTTAATAGTTTATTCGCGGAATTAGGGAAGTTATTCAAGACTAAGCATATAACTACATCGAGCTATAGGCCGCAATCAAACGGAGCTCTAGAAAGAAGCCACATGGTGTTAGCTGACTATATTAAACACTATAAGGAAGAGTTCGATGATTGGGACGAGATAGTACCCTTTGCGATGTTTTCATACAATACTTCTGTTCACGAAGGAACGAATTTCACACCACACGAATTAGTATTCGGTAAAATAGCACGAACACCTAGCTCCTTCCCGACGGATGAGAAATTAGTCACGTACAACTCCTACCTGGGTGATCTAATAACACGGTTAAGCGAAATGCAGGCTATAGCCGGAGAACAACTCAAATTATCCAAAGAAAAATCTAAAGAATTTTACGATCGGAAAGTTCGCCCATTTACAGGAAAAATTGGAGATATGGCACGTGTACAGGTGGAGGTCCGGAAGGGTAAGTTTGGTAAAAGGTACCAAGGTCCATATAAAATAGTAGGAATTCTGGAAAACAATAACATTATTTTACAGAAAGAGAGTGGTGAGCGGTTCGTGAAACACATAGATAAGGTTGAACTGGCTTATTGAACTAATAAGTTACTAACTGAACGATAGTATTGAAGATACTTCGGGGCAACCCTAGACGTTCAGATGGTAATAAATTGTAATAACATTCACTTTCTTATTTGTCCTATTTTGGAGCCAAACTCACCAACGAAAACTTGCCAACGATGACAGACTAACGAACGAACTTACCCGACACAGGTTAGTTGGGGTGACGCAACGTATATTGACAACGGCGAGCACGACTTCATAAGACTAACATTACACATTCTCGACATAATACGGAAAATATAGTTTACCAGTAAACAACAATAAATAAAAAAAAAAAAAAAAAACTTTTATTCGCGATTAATTCACTTTCGAGCTAATAACAACAATGAAGATCATCTGGACCATCCTCTTCATCATGAAGATCATCGATTCAGCAACAACTGAAGATAACGATTACGTAATAACACCGATTGACTCGAGCCCGGGACTTTACTTCGAAAAACTTCATAACATTCGATTCAAAAGAGCTGAATGGAGACTAGTATTGCACCTGGATGTGGACAGGATAGAACAACAACTCTTAGAGGTCATGAATGAATATTTAAGTACATACAAGAACTGTGAGACGGTTAAATATCTAAATGTATCCTGTGAAATGTTGCTACGTAAGGGATTCCTAGATGAAAAATTTCAAATAGCCGAAGAATTAAGGAACGAAATACATGAGCTCAGCGTAGATGTCTCGATAGTAGATATAGACAATGTGCCGCATTCTATAGTAAAGAGAGGCGCACCATTTGAATTTGTAGGTTCAGCAAGCAAATTTTTATTCGGAACATTAACCATAGAAGATGGTGAATATTTTAACTTTGAAATAGATAAACTGTACCAGGATCAAAGCAAATTAACTAAAATTCTCAGAAATCAAACTCACCTAATTTCAAGTAAATTACACGAATTACATGACGAAATGGACGACCATCGAGAGAAAATAGTCAACAATAGAAACAACATTGAAAGGATTATCTCCTCTCTCAACGAAATGACCATAGACCTGGTGAAGAATAGGTACAAGATGGCCTTATGGAACTGCAGCCTACAAATAGAAAAGACACTAGAGCACTACGAAAACAGTGCAGAACGATTCATACAAGTGATACAGAAAGCACGAGAAGGGAAGGTGGATCGACTATTAGTCACTGACAGACAACTTAAAACGATAATTAGAGAAATTCACGAAAAAATTAACGTATATGAACTACCATTACCGCAACATTCATATCGCGGGGAAGAAATTACGAAATTAGCTACATCCGAATTGGGGTATTACAAAGGAAAAATCATTGTGATCCTACGCATTCCATTGGTAGAAAGAGCAACTTATCATCTATACCAAATGCATACATGGCCGACCCCACAAGAGGTAGGAAATGTAACGGTTTCAGCTCAAATAATACCACGAGGATCTCATATCGGGTTAAGCAACGACCACCGAACATATTTCCTCCCGGACGAGAACTACCTAAAAGAATGTATAGTAACTTGGTATTGCCATATGTGTCCGCTACAATTACCTCTTTTTGAAACCGCAACATCAACAACTTGTGAAGTATCACTACTATTAAAACCGGATGTAAACATGTTACGACAATGCGATATAAGATTGAAATCTGAACATGAGCCCTTCTGGACGAGACTTAATTCCATAGGAGCCTGGCTCTACTCATTAAAAGAACCTGAGAACATCCAAATTATTTGTACAAATACTAGAGACCAATTAATTTCACTCGAAGGATCAGGAATTCTTTACCTAAAAGAAAAATGCACAGGGAAAACACACTACGTAAGCCTGCCTGGAGTCGAAGTCTTCTCACAAGACCAACAATACTTATACCAACCTGAACTTAACTTGAATCTCAGTAAAATTTCACCAGTGATAAATAATTACCACCTACTGGAATATTTAAGCGAAAAACCTAAGCAGCACAAGGAAGACATAGACTTAGGGAAGTCCTTATACGAAGTAGAGAACCAGCTAGAAGAATTAGGCAGTCGTCGTAGAGGGGAACAACATCAAGAACATCTAGTCTACGGAGGTTATCTGCTAGAAATTGGCATGGTAACTGTAATCATCGTTATTTGTTGCCGCAAGAGGCTTTGTAAGATATGCAGGCGTAAAACCGGAACCGACCTGAAGGAACGGAGAAATAAGATCAACAAGGAGGAAACTGAAACATCATTCCAATTAAAACCAGATATGGATAACAGGGTTTCATATTCCGAAATAAAAGAAACGTCAAAACCTGAAGGTCCCGGGAGAGCTGGAAGCCGAGTGTTACCGGATCAAGAGGCTCTAACCAATTAAAGAAATAAACAACGAGACGATCGACGCCAAACTAACAACATGACTAACAAGGACAGATTAAGACTTACACGACACATTTACTTGACATTTTTGTATGACTGTTATTGTTTCAAGGAAATTACTAGACAGTGCAAACGCACTTCGGGTTTACCCTAGTCTAGATAACCATTTTCTTTTGTTATAAATGACAGGTAGTAAGGATGGAAGGACAAAACGCACCAACTTCAAGGCTACACATATCCAATCTGGCCAAGGGAACAAAAAAGAAGGATCTGCTGAAGGTTTACGAAGAATTTAGGCCAAAGGAAGCAGTTGTTCGGTGGGGAGCGGGAGTGACAGCGTTCGTTACCTTCGAAACTGTGGAGGACGCAGAGAGGGCTCTGGCTGCATCGCAAAACATTATCCTCAAAAAGAGGAAAATAAGAGCTTCGTTTTGCGACTCGTGGAACGATCGTTCCACTAGAAGGAAGATAGTCAGGCCAACAACTCCGATCAACCAACAGGCACTACCGGGATACGAGCCAGAACCAGCCCCACTATTACCACCTGAGTGCGTGGCACGAATTGCATCGTATCTAACTTACATCGACCAAGCTCGGATGGAGATGGTATCCAGACGCTGGAAAGAAGGATGCCGAATGGCACAAATCAAGACCAAGATTTTAACTACGACGGGATGGAGATGGAAACAACCCTCGAGCTGGACGATGAAAGTCACAATGGAAAAATACAATTGGGCAATAAGGCGAGGTGGATTTTATTTCCATACCATGGATTTCTCAGGAGGGGATACAACTCTGCAGAGCACGATAGTAACGGTGGCGGCGAAACATTGCCCAAATTTAGTAAATATCTACATCCATCCGTTGGCGATTCGAGAAGCAGCCCTGCGGGAGCTATCATCCCTAACAAAACTTAGGACTCTGAGACTAGGAGAAGTCTTGGGACCCGTGGACCCAGACCTACGAGCCCTTATAAACAACAATCGTGACTTGAACAACTTGGAGATTTACGAAAATCCATTAACTGGGAAATGCCTGACGCAAGCAGAAGGGCTTACCCAATTAATTCTTAAGAATTGCCCAAAGATCTCGGGAGAAGCGGTAGAGGCGTTTCTGGATAAACAAATATGGCTGGAAACCTTAGAGATTAATAATTGCGAAAACCTGAGGCATCAACCTGTACTATCCGGTCTGATGAGAAACCCAAGAATTGAGTTGACACTCAAAAAACCTGAAGGTCCCGGGAGAGCTGGAAGTCGAGTGTTACCGGATCAAGAGGCTCTAACCAATTAAAGAAATAGACGAGACGACCGACGCCAAACTTATCAGCATGTACTAACATCAGAGGCCAATTCTCCCTGGACCCGTTACAAGCACTGACGGCCTGTACGCATGTATATATCTGTAATATGCACCCAACTGTGGGGGGAAACTTCCTGCAATCGATGAGGGCCTTGGAGCATGTGGAATGCCGAGACAACCCCGGAATCACAGACGAGGATGTCTGTGGGGTATTACGTCAAGTTGGATCCGTGACCTTCATCAATGCAGAGGGATGTCAAAACGTGGGCAGACCAACTGTCGACTGTGCCTATGGAGTCGTCAGGGGACGGGCCAACACAAAAGTATTGAGCTTGTATCTAGGAGATACAGGAGCTCGATCGTTCCGACGTGACAGGATGAATCGGTACCTACGGATAAGTTACCAAAGGACTACCCCATTGTTGTTTTAAAATCCAGGTAACACGGCCGGCAGTGTAGCAATACACTTCGAGGTTTCTCTAGTCGGACCGTACCCTGATTGATATATATATATTAGAACGAGCCTCTGGTACCTTGTCCCGAAGGTGCCGATCATAATGATCTCATAAGTATTGGTATCTATAAAATATTCATAACATTAAGACAAACTTATTAAACCAACTGGGATAATTCGTCAGAATTTCGGGTTAAACCCTAATCCCGTTGGATAACATTGACATAACAGTATAAGATCAAGGTTAGAATAACCTTCCGGAATACCTTAGGTATTACCAATAATAATCCAGCATTAACAAGTCAAGTATAGACTAGTACATTATATTAATAGATTGTGAGTTTTCAGAGCGGTACTGGCGACGTCATGGAGAAAGGAGACACGGTGCGTGGAGCACCCTGAGGTACACGCTCGGTATTGCAACCCTGCAATTCGGATTTTCCCTAACTGACGCGCTCGTTCGGAGTTCCACGTACCCGTGGATCCTGGATCCGAGTCGACAGCATGGCTATGAACTCACGACTAAGGGGAATTAGCGCCTAATTAGAACATAAGTTAAATATAATTATACCTAACCTAGGACATAGCGAGCTAAATCAACGAGGACGTTGATAGATTTTAAGAAGGGAAGGATGTTACGTGCGTAGATTTTAAAGATTTCGGTATATATTTTTCTTTTTGGGAAGTCAACCAGGATAGTTCCTAGAACTTCGGGTTTACCCTAATCCTGCTGACTTCTTTCTTTTACACATATATATATATATATCCCGGAATCCTAAATTCCTTTTTCTTTCTTTGATTTTATAAATTCTTTGAACCTCAACAACTTGTTGTTTCATTTTTCGAACGTGACTTAGAGTATAAAAAGTAACCACATCGAAATATAATATTATTTCTATCGGATGTTTATTCCCTTCTTAAAACGGCTATAAGTCACGTAGGAGTAGATAACGGCGAGGCAACACTGGAACCCCAGTCTTGCTGACCCCTCGATCTCACACTACTATAGGTTAGCGCGTAGATGTAATTTTTGCTCTCTCTCTAATTTCCAAAGAAATAAGGAAATTAAGCTAACTAGAAGTAGAATAATAAGATTTCAAAAGCAAGAATGATGGAAAACTAAAGAGCTATTTAACGGTTCATAATTCAAATATAAGTTCGGATTATTAACATAGTTTGAAGATATTCAAAATATGAGCTAGTGTGAGTAGACTATAGGTGAGGCATGGAGTAGCATGGGACCGCGTGACGTCACAAGGGACCAACGCCTACGCTAACTGCAAGTAGTCCCTCAAACCAATCAGGCGACAATTAGCCACTAAGCAAGGCCCTAATTGGCTAAGCCACGCGCGCAGTAATACATACATTGTTGCAACCGCGGGGACCTCGTCGCCTTTGAACTTAAATCAGCGTCTTTCTTCTGTTAAATCGCGAGGTGCGTGGACGTAAAGAACCGTGTGCTAAATAGAGCCAAGAGTTACACTCAATCTTTTCTTTTATAATTAAAGTGGTAATGTAAAGGACTCAGTACTCGTCAACAAAATTCAAACCGTAAATCTCTTCAAGATTTATGCATTCGCTTTAACTTCATTATTTTAAACTATTTACTTTATACAACTACAAACGGTCTTTCTTCTGTTAAATCGCGAGGTGCGTGGACGTAAAGAACCGTGTGCTAAATAGAGCCAAGAGTTACACTCAATCTTTTCTTTTTATAATTAAAGTGGTAGTGTAAAGGACTCAGTACTCGTCAACAAAATTCAAACCGTAAATCTCTTCAAGATTTATGCATTCGCTTTAACTTCATTATTTTAAACTATTTACTTTATACAACTACAAACGGTCTTTCTTCTGTTAAATCGCGAGGTGCGTGGACGTAAAGAACCGTGTGCTAAATAGAGCCAAGAGTTACACTCAATCTTTTCTTTTTATAATTAAAGTGGTAGTGTAAAGGACTCAGTACTCGTCAACAAAATTCAAACCGTAAATCTCTTCAAGATTTATGCATTCGCTTTAACTTCATTATTTTAAACTATTTACTTTATACAACTATAAACGTCTTTCTTCTGGTAAATCGCGAGGTGCGTGGACGTAAAGAACCGTGTGCTAAATAGAGCCAAGAGTTACACTCAATCTTTTCTTTTTATAATTAAAGTGGTAGTGTAAAGGACTCAGTACTCGTCAACCCTAAGTAATAATCGTGACATAATCCACAGCGTGGTGGTCTGATTATTCAACATTAAATTCAGTGCAGAGACACAATTCGATTATTCTATTAGTCGCCTTTGAACTTTTAATTAAAAATAACTTCATTTCTCCGCCTTATACTCATTTAGAGTATTTGTAATATCTAAGACAACTATAAATCTTGCTATTCCAACTTTAAGTTAACATTTAATACAGACTATTTCGAATCAGTGAATATTAACAATTTAATTAGCTTCAGTTCCGAACATTAAACGTGATAAATAAAATCTAAATTCTACGCTAATCAAAGGCTTCGAGGTTCTCAAGGTGAGGGAGGCTTATACCTAAATATCGAAAGTAGCCCCATGCTACGCCATTTCAGCCAAAGATAAGTAATCACGATCGCTCACACAAATTCGCTCATTTATAATCATATATTCAAAATCGTTAGACTGTTTTCCAGAATTCTTTAAATTTAATTATTTGTATGTTATAATATAATTTAATCACATGAGTAGTATAACCACGGGAATATCGTAACTAGTCAATACAAGAGGTATTTCGGGGTAAACCCTTCCTAGTAACGAGACCACCCGGCGAGCTTGAACTGCTACTCATACAACCTGCATTATTTTCCTATTTTAATATAAATCGAGATTGGTATGAATATAAATTTTCAAGACCAAACAGGATAATTCACAGAATTTCGGGTTCCACCCTAATCCTGTTGGGTTACCTTTTTATTATAAAAGAGTTATCAAGATCCCACTATTACCCTCGATTTATATTACCATATTATTTTTAAACATATATAATTAAAGACATACGAAAATTAGTGGCATACACATTATAAATATAAATTCCTATATTGGGGAATTTCATCATTTACTATTATAGTGAATGAATCAAGATTGGGATAATTCTTAGCCCAACGAGCCGACCGGGGTAATTCATAGAATTTCGGGATTCACCCTAACCCCAGTACGAGGCTCCTTTGTGTCAATATAAATTACTAAACACATAATTACTGATCTTGATTCAATAACTATATGTATTTTATGTTATAAAAGCCATACATGATTTCTTTTATTATTGAATACGATTCAGTATTATTGGTAAAGAGAGAGAGATAGTGAAGCTTTTTCATAGAGAGTTCCAGTAGTTCCTTTTTGATATTATTTCAGTATTTCATTATATTCATATCAACGCGTGTGAATCGTGAAGAGTCTTTTATTAAATTCATTGCTATTTTTCATTAATAATAAATCTTATATAGTAACAAGCCTTCACGATCCCCACGTCGGAGATCATTATATTACCTCGTTATTTCATTACTTTGTGAATTAATATTTTATGTTATTCATTTGTTCAACCGGCAATCATTTGTTAGCCGTTTGAATTATATATTTCATATCCATTATCGTTCAAGAATATATATTTGATTTTACCAGATAATTCTCATGATCATTGAATCACCTTTTATTTTATTATTTTAATCATCTTAATATTCATTAGCCTCAACCATAGTTAAACATTTCAATTGAGCCCTGTATAGGACTAGGCGGCAACGATCCTATTTACCGGTCTATCTCAAGATAGATCTTTTTCTTTTAATTTTATTATTTTCGCGCATGTGACGGGTATCCTAATAGTCGACAGGTCCTCGCTTGTCAATAGAACCGTTCGGATCATTAACCACACTACCACACCGTCCGTCACATACGAAAATTGGTGGCAGCGATCCTATTTACCGGTCTATCCCAAGATAGATCTTTTCTTTTAATTTTATTATTTTCGCGCATGTGACGGGTATCCTAATAGTCGACAGGTCCTCGCTTGTCAATAGAACCGTTCGGATCATTAACCACTCTACCCACACCGTCCGTCACACCCCTAATCCACCTAGGACAAAATTGCATATTTGGAAATGGCCGGAAGGTCCTAATCAACGTCTTCATATAGATTTTTTGGGTCCTATAGATGGAAGAATGTATATGGTGATCATTGATGCTTTTTCAAAATGATTGGTGGTTAAGGAAATGAAGGACATGACTTCCAAAACTGCAATTTTTGCACTCAAAGAGTTTTTTAGAACGTGGGGCTACCCAGAAATTGTAGTAAGCGACAATGGTCCTAGCTTAGTA
Organism: Tenthredo notha; assembly: GCA_914767705.2. Lineage (NCBI taxonomy): Eukaryota > Metazoa > Arthropoda > Insecta > Hymenoptera > Tenthredinidae > Tenthredo > Tenthredo notha. The sequence continues at coordinate 5,058,054 of OU611908.1, forward strand.
TCCGAAGAATTTGAGAATTTCCTAGAAAGCAAAAAGATTCTGCATGTAAAAACCGCACCATATCATCCGGCTTCAAATGGAGCAGCAGAGAATGCGGTTAAAACCTTCAAAAGTAAATTCAAACTATTGCTAAAGGAAGGATTATGTCGAGAAGAAGCTTTAGATAGATTTTTACTAAGCTATAGATCTACGCCGCACTGTACCACGGGGTGTTCACCGTTCGAACTTCAATGTGGTATAGACCCATGAAAACATTAATTGATTTGTACTATACGAGAATTTATCGGACGAGGCGAACCAAATTTGAATCACGTCTTTCTAACTGAGGAAGGATTCTTTCTATGCGAAGAACATGCAATCCCCCAAAAGACCGAAAAAAACGGAAGTGCATCATAATTATTTTTTCAAGTAAAAATTCCTTCAGCCCGGGTTTGAACCGGGACCTTCGCATTTGTACTGCGACGCCTTGTCCAATTAGACCACTGAAGGTCTCAAGAAATCTTTACTTGAATTTCATGTTATTGTAATTAACCTCTTAGTCCACAGGTTAACGGTTTTTCATTAAGTAGTGACTCTAGCGTTTGCACTCAATTAATTGATTTGGTTAGACCAAATTTACGAAGTCATGTTTTAAGGAAGCAATTTAGTCAACAGCAACATGCTTCGGGAAGTCATCATCGTTCATTCAACGTCGAAGACGTAGTTATGGCAAAGGACGTGATGAGAAGCAAATGGATTCAAGCGAGGGTGATGGATCAATTATCGCCGGTTACTTATTCAGTAAAGACAATTGATCATCGTCTATGGAAGAGACACGTAGATCAACTTCAATCCTGTTTGTTAGCTCGAAATTCAGAACCCAAAATTGTAGCTAAGCCTGTGACGATGGATTCCTCTGAAAGTCGTATTGATGTTCTACAAGGATCGCAGGATATTGATGTTGGACCAGAACGAGTGAAGAGAGATTTAGGAGAGCCGACTTTACAACCAAGTCGTGATAGTGTATTGAACACGGGAGTAGCTCAAGAATCTGAAGCGGATTCATGTATCCCAATTCGGCCACCGAACTAGTTCCACCTACATCTAGGCAGTCCGCTCGAACGTCAGCAAACCTAAGCTATGATAATTTTCATTTGCCATTAACATTACCCGCCATTCAATCTAGGCGTTCTGTCCGTGTTAAGAAACCCGTTAATCGGTTGAATTTGTAATGATGTGTTTGTACGTGTGTATGAATGTCTGAATGTTAGTGCCGTAGTACCAAATAAGAAGAAGTAAGGGATAAATTATTGTCCACCCGACTGTGATAATTTTAAGACTATCTCCGGATGAGTGTAATATTATATATATAGATGTAACGACTGACGAGACCTCTTGTGTGTCATATATCTAGATTTTTGAATAAGATAGCATTTCCCGGTTTCCGGTTTCCTCCTTCTTCCTGTAAATGGCAGCCTGAATACAACGCAGAATAAAGCTATAGAATATGTATCCATTTAAATCCATTCTAGTTTGACTTATAATTATTCAATAGACCTGACAACCATCTCCAAATATTACATAGATGATTTTATCATTCCCAGTTACAATGCCGTCCGGGCTAGTACACAGCCAAGGCTGGGAGTGTAAAACAACAAGTCCAACCTGAACTACTTTTACTCCATAAGCTTTCTCATACTCAGATATGGCAATTGCTTCATGTTTGCGACCGTACTCTACAGCTCGCTTAGCTTTACCTTGAAGTTGTTTAAAATCAAAATAGCTCTGCAAAAGTGATTCCATCGTTCTGGTTTTTCGAGATTTTATGTCATGTGCCTTGGAGCTTTCAGATAATCGTTTTTGCCTCTCAATAAACCATGCATTGGACTGTGATTGATCTTTTGTTTTCGCACACAATTTCACAATCGCCAGTTCATCAAGCAGTATATTTTGGCGATAATATTGCAGTAGTTGTTTGTCTCTGGTTTCAGTACTATTTGAAAAATAAAACTTAGTGCCTTTAGATAACTTAAGCAAGTATAACATACAAGCTTCACATTGTTTTTTTATGCTGTTAGCAATTGCATTCTCAAAACATTCAGCCAAAACTCCCTTCGCAGCTCGTTGTCCTTCAGATTTTTCAGTCTCACATAAAACAAAACCTAACGCACAAGGTTGGGAAGCTATATCTGCATACTTCACAGGATACGGAGGTATTTCTTGTTCTGCATGAGATGATTTTGTTTTGGAGTGATCTGTGATGACTAAGGGTTTAGAATATAAATCTTTTCCAAGCTGGTTGGCAGTAGGTTTTCCCCATTCCTGCTCCAAGCTTGTTTTTGAAGTGCTTCGGTCAGAGTTGATAAAATATATCAACGCATAAACATGTTTGCACTTCCCAGCAGCTTGTGCCACACAGTTGCATGAAACAGATGTCACATGTCGTTCAGATGTGAGCTGGAAGGAAGTTAGGGAAATGAAAGGATAAATAGAAGGACAATAAATAAACAATGGGAGGAAATCCAAATAAAAGCAGTTTGGAAAGATATAATAGCTTAATATAATGTAGAAACTATTCTATTTTATTTCTTAAAATTTTTCAACGTAGCGAAAGTTGATCGGTCACCTTCAGATCCGTAAAAATTTCATTCGTGGAAGATTAATCACAAGGAAGCTTCTGTAAATCGTTAAGAAAAAAAGGTTAAGGAATATGATATCTTCAAATCTTACCTGTAACGATACTCTGTAAGGAGGTTCAGAAATAGATGTTTGGCGAATTACGCTACTGCGAATAGACTCGCAAATTCCGTTTATTCGGATTTCTTCAACTCGCACTACATGTGAGATGGCAAGTGCTTTTCCTTTTTTCTCAGTTTGGGAACGGAATGGGATAGAATGCGTAACAGCATCGAAACTAGTCCTTATGATCATATTCATTTTGAGATCAACTAAGTTCTGATGGAGTCGGCGACATAATGCGGGACCACCCTGTACGCCGCGCATAGCAGCGCAAGTCATAATTGACTCTAAATTCTGTGAATTCTATGTCGCGGTTGCATTCGAATTTCTTTTTAGTGCTTTCATCATTCACACAAGAATTGTCCTACCAGAAGTTCGAATTTTCGTCACTTGTGGCGCTACATGTTTTGCTGCACACAGCGAATAGGCGACCCGGCCGAAGTAAAAACCCCGGCCGTGGACCAACTCCCCAAGCCAAGGTGGAAGCTATCGTGCCGAGGGCTGAATGACACTGGGGAACAGTGCCGCTTACGATGCTCTTGGGGAACCGGGCGACACCCCATTGTACTCTGCCTTACCCCCACAACAGGCTCTGTGGGGGCGGACCTTTATTTCCTGATCACTCGTGGGACCTGTTAAAAGGAGCCGTGGTTAGGTAAATCAAAGTTCTCTTTATAGTATTAATAGCAAGAAGTTTATTATATTTCATACATTCACATATATCATGCTGCTCATGCTTAACTGGATAGCGAGAGAGTATACGGGCTGCCTAAAGCCGATAAGGCGCACGCGCTGTGCGGATTGTCCGCACGTATATACACATGTTGTACAGCACACACACTTACCTATATTCTAACACACCTCCTTAAGTTTGTGGGCTGTAAACTTTCGCATGTGTACATATGTATAGTATAATTTCAAACGCTTAAATGCTATGAGTTTTTTTTTTTTTTTTATTTTTTTTTTTTATACAATGTTCAAATGTGTTCTGAAATTCTCGAATTTGGTTTTTCCCAAGGCTTTTGTTAAAATGTTAAGATATCGGCTGAGTTGTTCTCGGATTCTACTTTTATGATATCTATATCTCTTTCTGCTCATAACATTCATTGATAAAGTGATAGTGCACCTCAATATGTTTGGAGTTTTTAGTTAGGTTCCCATATTTAGCTATGGAAATAGCTCCTGCGTTATCTTCGTAAATTTTGATAGGGGTTTCTATTTTTACATGTAAGTCAGTCAGTAAGTTTTTTATTACCTTCACTTCACTAACTGCTATAGATAGAGCTACGTATTCTGCAGCTGTTGATGACTTTGTTACACTGGTTTGTTTTCTCGTTTTCCAGTGTATTACATTTCCATACAATCTTATAATTACGCCTGTAGTGGATTTCCTGTCTGATTTATCCCCTGCCCAATCAGCATCGACAAAACTGTCTAGTATATCTATACTCGTGTTCCTTTGGAAAGTTAATTTCAAATGTTTCGTTAACCCTAGCATGCCACACTTATTTTTTTGGGACATACTTGCCACACTCGGGTTTGTGGGACCCCATTCAGATTTTCAATCATAACTCCGAGGAAAATAGTCGTATTTCGATGATTTTTTTTTTAATCGCCAACCAATTAGTCGAAGAATTTGTCTATGCATTGACCGATTCGTAAAAGTTAATAACTTCTGAGATATATTAGTTTGAAAAAGATTTTCTCTCGAGAAAAGCGAAAAAATTTTGATTTTACTTTTTTTTTTCAAAAATTCATATCTTCTTTCCTGATCGACCGAATTCAAAAATTCTTGATAATTCTGGAAGAGCACATTCGAAATCATGAGAAAAAAATTTGGCGATGAAATATTCGAAAGTTATAAACAAAACTGCAAGCGGTAAAAATGACGAATTTTCAACTTTTCATTGTTCTCGTGTTTTGCGGAATGGTGTGAAATATTGAACATTCGCGCTTAGAATTTCTTTTTGATCAATTTTTTTCACTTTCTGGTTGGACTCTTGATACATTAGACATGAAACAACACAAGTATGTATAGCAAACATTGAATAATTCACATAACCATTGAAATGCGCATAGGAAGGAAGAGAAATGATTATGTCAGTCGATATGTGGGGCATACCTTTTTATTAACTTTTTTAAAATATAATACATCGTTTATGAATATGACATTTGAAATTGAAAATGGAAATACTGAAAGGTAATCAACATTCAAACTGAAAATTAAGTAAATTATGAGATGTACTTACGTCGAAAAAAGTTACACGGACGCCACACTCGGGTTTCGCAGACCCCAACCTTACTTTCGCTGCGCGCTGCTCAACAATTAAGCAACAATTTGCGCACATTTAGGCCGTTACCGCTAGAGGAGACACTAAAGTTTTTTTACGCACAGGTCTCATCCCCCTCATTGCCAAATTCTACCTACGCAAGAGTGAGAAAATTTTGTTCGGGTTTCTCAGACCCCAGTGGGGCATGCGAGGGTTAAGTATAGGTATTTCAAGATTCTTAGAGCGTATTTGTAGTGGGTATCATCAAAACAATTTTGAAAGCGGCTTAAATAGTTAACGCTATAGCTGATGTCTAGTCTCGTTGCAGTCGCAATGTACAACAAGGCTCCTATCAAATTTCTGTATTTTATATCTGGTGAGGCTGATTGAGCACGATCTAAACTTAAATTTTGTTCCATTGGGGTGCTATACAGTTTGCTGTTTACCAAATTATATTTGTCTGCCAGTGTTTCTATATATTCGCTTTAGTCTAGAGTCATTTTGCAATTCTTACTATCACAATCAATGTTTATACCTAGGTATGTTTTAACTTTGCCTAGGTCCTTCATGGCAAATTTGTTTGATAGTTTCATTTTCAGGTCGTCTATCGCTTTTTTATTTTGAGCACAGATTAACAAATCGTCTACAAAAAGGATTACATATGTTGCTTCGCCATGTTCATATTTAAGATACAGACAATAGTCGCTATTACTTTTTTGATACTTTAGTTTGGTCATGTAGATATCAAAGCACTCGTACCAAGCGCGGGGGCTTTCTCGTAAGCCGTATAGTGCTTTTTCTAATTTGTACACTCTACCAGTCTTATCATCGTAACCTTTGGGTTGGTTTACATATATTTCGGATCTGATGGATCCATTCAAAAAAGCTGTTTGAACATCCATTTGTTCTATTAAATAGCTATTTTGACAGCAAAAGGCGAGTAATAGTTTTAAGGTTTGTAGCCTAGCTACTGGAGAATAGATGTCGTCTAGTATTTCTGTTTGTTGGAAGCCACGTACTACTAATCTAGCTCTTTTAATACTATCTGATTTATTTTTATAGACCCATTTCAAATCTAACACCCTTTTATTCTTTGGCTTGTCCACCTTTCTCCATGTCTTAGTCTTTTCAATACAGTTTATTTCATTGTCCATCGCATTTATCCATAACTCTCCGTAATTTCGCTTTATGGCTTCTTCGTACGTTAAAGGACTATCTGTGTTCGTTAAATATACATAAATATAGTAAGTTTGGACCTCGCCAAACCTTTCGGGTGGCCTTTTTTTGCGTGTTGACCTTCTTGGTTCTGCTTCTAAACAATCCATAAATTCATCGGGGCCTCCGCTAGTGTTTTCACATTTTTCAATATCAAATATTTCGTGTTTTATTTCTTTTGTGTTCTTGTCGATGATTTCGCTAGATTCAGAGTTCTCGTTTACGGTTTCTTCGTCTCCCTTAAACCCTATTAGGGTTTCGTTTTCATCCACAATGTCCACGTGTCTAGCAATGGTAACTTTGTTATCTATTAGAACTCTGTATCCCACGTTATCATATCCTACTAACTTTCCTACATCTGCTTTTCTATCCCATTTGGAATGTCTTTTGGTTTCTGGCACTTTAACAAAAACTTTACTTCCATACAGTTTCAAATTCTTTATATTCGGCTTCTTTCCAAAAAATATTTCAAATGGTGTTTTATGTTCAACGGTGTTCGCTATGGTTCTGTTTTTCAAATATGCTGCTGTTTTCACAGCTTCTGGCCAATAACGAATATTTAGATTTGCATCAGAGAGTAAATATCTCGCTGAGTCCATGATTGTTCGGTTATACCTTTCCGCGGTGCCGTTTAATTCGTGGACATAGGGGGGACATGGTTCAACAAATATTCCTTTGTCTCTCAATAGGTCATGCATTTTATTGTTCATATATTCTGTACCGTTGTCGCATCTCAATCTTTTTATTTTTCTGTTTGTAAAATTTTCTACTTTATTTATGTATTCTGTAAAGCAATTTGAAACTTCTCCCTTTGATTTGATGGTATAAACTAACGTTAATTTGCTATAATCATCTATGAAAGTCAAGAAGTACTTTGACCCTTCGTAACCAATGTTTGTATGCGGACCGTTTAGATCCGTATGAACCAATTCGAGGATTTCTCTAGCTCTGCTTCGATTATTTTCAAACGGTAATTTCGGCATTTTATTTTGTATGCAAGTGCCGCATTTCAAGTGTATATTTTCAAAATTCTCTGGCAATCCATCAACTAGTTTGTCTTTGCCCATTGTATTTAAGTAATTAAAATTTATGTGTCCTAGGATTTTGTGAAATTTTTCTTTCTTTGTAATTTTCTCTACGCTGTTTACACATGTTTCCCCTTTATCCATATAGCCATTTATTTTGTATAATCCATTCTCTTTATAAGCTATACCAATCAATTTTTTGTTTTTGTTGAATATTTTCGAGAAATTTCCTACCGAGGAAATCTCGTTATGTTCCGTAATCCTCGCATAACTTAACAAGTTTCTATCCATTTTGGGTACATAGAATACATTGGTTGCTGTAATCTCAACTTTAGATTTATTAACTAGAAAGCACATTTTGACTTGGCCCACTTTGGTTCCTTGTAAGCATCTACCATCGCCAATTTTAACAATTATTGGATTGTCTAATTCTACATATTCGTGATAATACGACTCATCATTAATGATATGATCTGAGCAACCGCTATCGAGTACCCAATCTATTCTATGTACACTAAACGTGTTTGATTCTGACCAGTATGAAGTTGTCCCCAGAGTCTTCTGTCTCTTACCGTCTCTATGTAACCACAAAGGATAGAAGGAGACAGAAGAGTGTGGTGCCAACTTCATACCGGTCAGAATCAAACACGTTAAGCTTACATTAATCGTGTATACATTTGCATTGTTTATTATATTTGTTTCATTTGAATGATTTATACTACCGCTTTCGTACGTTACACCAGCGAAAAATGTTTCGCTTGGTTGTCCTCGTGTTTGGTCTCCTTCGTTGTATGCGTATCTTGCGTCATGTTGCCTCTCGCCATCATAGTGTTGTTGTTGTGAACCTCTACCGTGTCCGCGGGGATCGAAACCTCGCGTGTTATGTCCATAGCCTCTTCCTCTGTAACCGTAACCTCGTCTGTTGTTGAACCCGCCTCTCGAGTTTTGATATCCTCGATTTTGTCGTTGGTAGTTTGATGCACCTCCTGACCATCCAGTTCCTCTGTTTCCTCTGATTAAGTTTCGACACTCTGTTTTTAGGTGGCCCTTTTTTCCGCAGCCAAAACACTCCATATCTTTTTTCTCTACTTTGAATGCACTTGGTTTACTTCTGCTGTCTTCGTTTTTGGTTTTAATTTCACTCATTTGTATTTTACTTTTTATGTATTCACAGGTACGGTCACTTTCTTGTAGTGTGTCTAGTAAATCACCAATGTAACTATATGAGTCAGGAAGTGATTTCAGCATATACTCTAATTTTTCTGATTCGCTTATTTTCGCTCCAGCATTCCTCAGTTCATTTACCCCTTTTTCAAAATCGATGAAAAAGGTACTGGTATCTTCATAATCATTTAACTTCAGTCTATCCAATTTATTCCTCAGACATATTTGGAGGGCGGTTGATTCTTTAATGTATAACTTGTCGAACTTTTTTATAATGTTGTATGCTGTTGTTTCTTCGCTGACAAACTCGAGTTGCTCGTTTGACACGCTCGAATATATAGTATAATTCATCGCTCTTAAATTTTTGTCGTCCCACTCCTGTAGTGCATCTGCAGTTGTTCGATCGCGTATTGCTGGTGCGTCGCACTTTTTCCATTTCAGAAAAAGCATGAGTCGCTTTTTCCATATACTATAGTCTCTGCCGTTAAATACTTGCACTCTAAACCCATCGTCGTTTTGAGACATTTCGCTAATTTTGATTTATTTCTGATTCACTCTTAAATTTCGATTATTTTATTATTTTCCTCCGGTCTATGTAACTTCTTATTTCACTTGTTCACTTTTCTCTGTCTATATCGATATACAGAGATGTTCTGTGGAAAGTGGTCAGTCTAATGGCGGCACAATTATTTTTTTTCGCGAATGACAACGCTGCCGCTCGATCACAGACAATCGATCTATACTGATATTTTATATGTCTGTGACTGATAATAGACGACGTAGCGGTAGCTGTCACGTCGTAGGTTAAAATGAACTGTCATATTACAATATTGTGTAATTAAATTGTAATATCGTTCATAATACGACGGTATACGATACTATTTCATAAATAAGTAGTACTGAATTGTTAAATTAATTACAGATATCAATTTCTATTTATTCATAACATTAGGTTATAAATAACTGTCTTGGTGAAATTTACGCATCTCGGAGTGATAAAGTTAATTAGGCAATAGCATACGAAATTGATTCTTTATGAATTCATTGCAGGTGTGGATTTCTGTTTATTTGCTACATTATTTACAACCGTGCATTTCGTCGGTGACTGACTGATCCGCTGCATCCCTTGGACAAGGAGGGTTACGAACATAGCGATGTGAAAATCATTCATCGAGCAATATAATATACAATATTGTGTAATTGAATTGTGATATCGTTCCTAATACAACGGTTATCTATTTCATAAATAAGTAGTCATGAATTTTTGCTTTATTCTACACAGCAATCAAATACACAATTAAATAGATTTACAATAAGAACAATAATTTCAATTAATTTATTACTCGATGAAACTTGAACACGCATTGATGGACTAAACACATCACTTACGCAGGACTATTTTCGTACTTATTAGGCTGAGAAGACATGTAGAGTATTGTTTTATTCAGCAAAGATGCCTCGTAGGATGGAACACTTTCACTGAATCAAGGCGAATATTGCTCGTTGAATGATATTCACATCGCTTTGTTCGTAACCCTCCTTGTCGAAGAGATGCAACGGGTCAGTCAGTCATCGAAGAAATTCACGGATGTAAATAGTGTAGCAAATAAACAGAAATTCACACCTGAAATGAATTCATAAAGAATCAATTTCGTATGCTATTGCCTAATTAACTTTATCACTCCGAGATGCGTAAATTTCACCAAGACAGTTATTTATAACCTAATGTTATAAATAAATAGAAATTGATATCTGTAATTAATTTAAAAATTCAGTACTACTTATTTATGAAATAGTATCGTATACCGTCGTATTATGAACAATATTATAATTTAATCACACAATATTGTAATATGACCGTTCATTTTAACCTACGACGTGACAGCTACCGCTACGTCGTCTATTATCAGTCACAGACATATAAAATATCAGTAGATCGATTGTCTGTGATCGAGCGGCAGCGTTGTCATTCGCGAAAAAAAATAATTGTGCCGCCATTAGACTGACCACTTTCCACAGAACATCTCTGTATATAACCTCTAGGTAGACCACGTGTTCGAGACTTGCCTTTTGCTGCAGAATTTCACGATCACTCTTTAATCCGTTCGCATCTCACTTCCAGACAGCCAATCACCAAAAACGGAACCAACCACGCTCTGCTACCATGTTAAAAGGAGCCGTGGTTAGGTAAATCAAAGTTCTCTTTATAGTATTAATAGCAAGAAGTTTATTATATTTCATACATTCACATATATCATGCTGCTCATGCTTAACTGGATAGCGAGAGAGTATACGGGCTGCCTAAAGCCGATAAGGCGCACGCGCTGTGCGGATTGTCCGTACGTATATACACATGTTGTACAGCACACACACTTACCTATATTCTAACAGGACCAAATATGGAAACACCTAATAAAAACTAAGTTGTAGGAGAAAAAGAAACCGGTCAGGCCACTCCCATGGAAGTGGGCTCATCGGCAGGTCAGGGCACCGGGTTCGAAGGGCTGATGGACGAGGTGGAGACACTCATCTCCATGTCGCACATCGGGCCGAGGGACTCGAGGACCGAGTCTACAGACAAGGACGGGGTAAAGGAGGGCTCAGCGACTGCCGGGACCTTTGGCACCCCTAACTTGAAAGGGAGGAAGGGCAACCGCTCGGGGGCGGCAAAGAGGAGGGCGAAGAAGGCTAAGCTGGCCTCCGAGACCTCCTCGGCGTCGAACTCAGGTGGAGCCCCTCTCACAACAGAACGTGCCGCAGCGGGGGGCTCACATAGTGGGCAACCCAGGGGTGCCACGACACACTGCCGGACACCAGCGGGGTCAGGGGTCCCGGGCTTGAAAAGGCCCAGGGCTTCCGATACAGTGCCGCCACAAGGGGGGGGCGAGCGGGGCGGTCGCCCCGGGCGCTGCGTGTCGGGGGGCGCCGTCAGACGTCTCCCAAATGATTTGCGCATTACTGCATTATAAAATCGCAATTTCTTATATACATTTTTTACCCTTCGAGTAATTGAAACAAAACAAATTTCAATAATACTTTTTTTTTTCCCAAATGAATGACAATGACATATTTTTTTTTCATTCGGTTGCGACGAACCCCTGACTTCGTACTTCATACACCTCATGCTCATCCCATTATTACGTTAGGATATAATTGTAATGTATTATCATACATTGCAGGAAAGCTTATCTCAACGCCACTTGTGCGAGTATACTAAACTACAACTATTCAGGATGTCCCAGAATTGACTATACAGAATGATAGGAGTAATAGAGGGGGTCGAGCTGAGAAAATCAACCCAAGGAACATGTGACCTGCGGAGTCGCGTTGTCCCGCCAAGCGCAGACATGTAGGCAACCAAGTACACAGGAATCATCGGCTAGGAGTCTTGTTGACAAGCGCGCGAACGCTGATGCGGAACATATCACTTTTAAATCTACGAATTTCAAATAAAAGCACTCTTGGCATTGAATTTTCGCCAGACCTCAAAATGAAATGGCGAAAATTCAATGCCAAGAGTGTTTTCGTTTGAAATTCGTAGGTTTGAAAGTGTTATGTTCTGCATCAGCGTTCGCGCGCTTGTCAACAAGACTCCTAGCCGATGATTCCTGTGTACTTGGTTGTCTACATGTCGGCGCTTGGCGGGACAACGCGACTCCGCAGACCACATGTTCCTTGGGTTGATTTACTCAGCTCGACCCCCTCTATTACTCCTATTATTTTGTATACTCAATTCTGGGACACCCTGTATAAGCGGAGAATCACCGCCGGACATGAGCTATACACGCTAGCTCCATCCGACGTCGAAAGCAGATACTCAACGCCCCCATCCCGTATTTAGAAAGACTTGCTTGTACGAGGACTTCTTTATATCGGCAGATGGCGCCTCGTGAAAAAGTAATGGCGACTGAGCAGTGATAAGAGTGATAAGACATATTGCATAGACATGAGCGAGTATATCGGGCGGTAAATTTTGAATTTTCAAGGGAGTCACATTTTTCTAAACCCGAGGGGCGATTCGCACTTCTACGGTGGGTAATAGTTGTTGGAATCATATATTCATACTATGTAATTTACATTGAATTCAGTGGACAGTGTTTTCCAGAGGTGTCGGCGCACGTTTAATACACGGAGAGAATTTGATGAAAATTACTCTCAATACGACAATACTGTTATAAATATGCATAATAATCTTCCAGTGTAATATATTATGTGCATGGTTTATTTCGAAATATTTTTGTCATTCTCTTAAGGCTGCGATACTCCCGTGTTATTGAGTGAGTTAACCGAGTAAAACTTACAATTGATTAATATGTCAAAAAAACTTTCGGGTGCACGAAGGCGTAAGCTAGCTAGAGAAGGAGAGGTAGCACATGAGATGCTACTTTCAAAAGTCCCAAAACTGACAAGCTTTTATAGTGCTGCAACTTCATCTTCAATAGCTGTACGACAACGACCTGATACGGAAATAAACAGCACAAGTCATGTTATTTCCAACACAGATACGACGGTTCCATCAGACTCAATCATTTCCGAAGAAGAGTCACATCCGGCAGAAGAATTGGTTCAAAATCTTATCAAGGATGCTGAAGAAAAACTCGATGAAACAACAATGAGTGGATCTTGTGATTCCACAGAGGTATCTGCTTCAAATTTGAAACCATTAGGTACTCAATTTTCTACTGAAGTGAATAGTGATCCACTTACGCTAATCTCTAACGATCCATACACTTGGCCTGAAAATCTAACGAAAGGGCAGAGAGATCAATTAGTTCTTATGGGACCTATGCCATTAAATAAATTGAATCATCAATATCCCCAAAACGCAGAAAAGCGTCATTTTTCTAACGATTTTCAATATCGTCGTCTTGACAATGGTGAAAAAATACGAAGGCGCTGGTTAGTTTATTCGACGATTGGCGATTCAGTATTTTGTTTTTGTTGTCGTCTCTTCGATTCACTTTCAAAATCTCAGTTTGGGCAAAAATCCGGTAACAGCGGTTGGAAGCACATCGGGGATCGACTTTATTCACATGAAACTTCACCGGGACATTTCAAATACATGCAGCACTGGGTTGAGGCAGAATCACGGCTGAAAGGAGATTCATCAATTAATCGAGAACTAATGAACCAAGTTCGAACCGAAGCTGCACGCTGGCAAGCGATATTGAAGCGAATAATTGCAATCATCTTGTATTTGGCAGAACATAACATAGCATTTCGCGGTTCGTCATCGACATTAAACACAAAAAACAATGGGAATTTTCTTGGATTGGTTCAACTCTTAGGACAGTTTGATAACGTGATGATGGATCATATTCGGCAGGTAGAGGCACATGAAAATCGTGTTCACATGCTAGGGTGGTCTATTCAGAATGAGCTTATCGGTCTGCTAGCACAAAAAGTCAAACAGGTTATCATCGATAAAATAAAATGCTCGAAATACTTTTCCGTTATTATGGACTGTACACCGGACATTAGTCATAAAGAGCAGGCATCGCTGACCATTCGATATGTCCACGAAGAAAATGATATCAACGGAAATATCACAATTGAAGAAAGTTTCATTGGATATAGTGTCGCCAGAGAGTCCACAGGTGAAGCACTTACAAATTTGCTGTTTCGGGAGATTGCTGCTTGTGGTTTGGATATGAATAACTGCCGAGGCCAAGGCTACGACAATGGCGCGAATATGGCGGGAATTCATAAAGGGGTTCAGGCACGCATTTTGAAACAATATCCTCGGGCCAATTTCATTCCTTGTGGTTGTCACAGCCTGAACTTGGTTATTTCCGACGCGGCCAAATCATCTGTTAAGTCGACATCACTTTTTGGTGTTCTCCAACGTTTATATACTATATTCGCGGGATCAGTCAAGCGTTGGTGTGTGATTAGCGAGCATGTGAAAAGCCTTACTGTGAAGCAAGTATGCGAGACTCGTTGGGAGGCACGAATGAATTCTGTGAAATCGGTTCGCTACCAGTATGCAGAAGTTCGCGACGCTTTGGTACAGCTGGGGGAAAGCACGGATGATCCGAAGATCGCTTCTGAAGTACAATCACTTATCACACATATGGAGGAATTTTCATTTATAGTATGTTTGATAATTTGGCATGACCTGCTCTTCGAGGTGAACCTGGCGAGCAAGACCCTTCAAGGAAAAACGGCAGATATTTCGTTGGCAAAGCCTCAACTGAAAAAATGTATAAATTTCGTTACAGCATTTCGGGAGAAGGGTTTTAATGATTCGATTACAAGAGCGAGAGAAATCGCTGCGGAATTGGAGATTGATCCCATATTTCCTTCGAAACGCCACCGCACGAAGAAACGTCAATTTTCTTACGAAAGTCGTGAAGACTTACATACATCGCCTGAAGAGGATTTCAAGAGAGATGTGTTTTATCCTTTGATAGACACTCTAAGCATGTCTCTGGATGAACGATTTTCACAACTTGACAAATATCATGAGCATTGGGGTTTTCTTTACGATTTGAAAAATCTTCCTGAAAGAACTCAACTTATTAAATGTTGTGAAGCGCTTCAAATACTGCTTACTAGTGAAGGCGTGTCTGATATAAATGCAAAAGAATTGTTCAATGAGTTGCAGCACGTTGAATCGATTGTTGACGAGAAGAATCCGACGGCAACTCCAGTTGAAGTCCTGAAACGGATCAAAAACGCTGATCTCAAGGATTTGTTTCCAAATCTTTGGACTGCCCTGCGTGTTCTTCTAACAATTCCGGTAACGGTCGCTAGTGGAGAGCGGAGCTTCAGCAAGTTGAAACTTATTAAGACGTATCTGCGTTCTACGATGTCTGATGACCGGCTAACTGATTTAGCTATGCTTTCCATAGAAAATGATGAAGCACGTAAATTAGATTTTGCAGGAGTTATCGCGTCATTTGCAAACGCCAAGGCTCGAAAAATTCCACTGTGAGCTTGGTCTTTTTATGGTAATTAAAACTCTTGTTTGTAACTTTCTTTCTTTTTCGTATTAATTAAAGGTTATTTTATAATGTACAACATTCTTTTCACTTCGTGAAGTTTTTTTTTCTGTAATTCACCCATTTCAGACAAAATTAATGATTTAGTACCGTTGGTCGGCTGGGAGGGGGCGCAAGCTATCAAGCTGCCCCGGGCCCGATTTACCTTGTGGCGGCGCTGCGGCGATAGCACCCCGCCAGAGGCTTACTCCGCCGCCAAGAGGGGCAGAGGAGCCACTGGCAAGCCGGCCAGCTACAAAGAGGTGGTCGAGGCTGGCAGGAGGGTGGCCATCGCACCCTCCGGCTACCCCGAGCTCACCTTCAACACTGGGGAAGTGGACCTGGCGGTGCAGGCGCTGGGCACGGCGCTGGACTCCGTCCCGGAAGGGGAAGGGGTACCGCGCTTTGAACAGTACCGGTGCGACCAGAGCCTGCCATGGGTGACCTGCTCTGACGAGGCAGCACTCAAGTGGCTTAGGACCACGGTCCCCACACTGAAGCCATGGGCAAGGGCCTCCCTCCAACTAATTGAGGGTAGGCAGCTGCCCAGGCTTGCCAGGATGACCGCGGTCTTCCCCGGTATTCCGGAGAAGAACGAGGTCATTCTGAACAGGCTCAGACGCCAAAACACTGGTCTCCAGACTCATTTATGGAGGATCTGGGACAGGAAAGAGGGACCGAATTCGGTACTTCTGGTTGTGGGGGTCGACGGTCAGTCCGAGAGCACGATTAGGGCTGGGGGCCACCAGGTTCACTACGGACTCGGGAGGATCTCCTTCAGGGAGGCTCACCAGAGGACGGGTGAGGCTGGGGGGGCTCTCGGCTCCTCGTCACAGGAGGCCGCGGCCACAACGACAGGAGGACAAGGTGAGAGAGTGAGAGAGTGAGAGAGCGGGAGAAAGTGGCCCCGGCTCCAACTGCGGGGACGACGATGGCAAGGGCCACAGGGGGTGAAGGGCAGGGCTTATCCGACCAAGGGAACCAGAGGAAATCCTCTGGGGTCCTTAGTAAGATGGACCCACCTAAAAGAGAGGGCGACTCCGGCAGAGCGAGAGGCCGGCTCTCAAGGGCCTACGAGGTGGGCAAGGCCGAGGAGGCTGAGGTGCGGGCAGGGACCCAAAAGACCCTGGACTGCGCACTAACCAAACCGCGGGAGAAAGAGAAGGAGCCCCCAGGGACAGGGGCCCTCTCAGCAGTCATAAAAGGGGAAGGGAGGCCTGATAACCGGGACTCCCTTCAACCGTTGGGGCAAATGTGAGGCGAGGGTAGGGTCCAAGGTGAGGGACGGGATTGCATTATCACAAATCAATCTACGCCACTGCAAGGCGACCTCGGCGGTACACAGCCGGGACCTGGCAGTGGAAAACACTGACATATCACTAATTCAAGAACCCTGGGTAGTAAGGGGACTTGTAAGAGGTATAGACACTAGCAATGGGGCTTTGATAAGCGCAGAGGGGGGCACCGGCCCAAAAGCCTGCGTCTTTATCAACAAAAGACACTGCGCTCTAAGGCTGAGCCAATTCCACTGCAGGGACCTAGTAGCAGCTACTATCAAGGTGAAACTGGCCAGAGGCGGCACGATCGACGTGGTCGTCTGCTCAGCCTACCTCCCATACGACTCTGTGGATCCGCCACCCACGGCGGAACTCAGAGCATTAATAGAGCACTGCACAAAAAGGGGACTCAACCTGCTGGTTGGGTGCGAAGCAAACGCACACCATGAGGTATGGGGCAGCACAAATACGAATGAAAGGGGCTCGGCACTGCTGAAATACCTCTCATCTACGGGGCTGGAGATCCTCAATAAAGGGTCACAACCGACTTTCGTCATCCCCACCAGGCAATAGGTGATAGATATCACACTCGGCACACCCAGACTCACCAACATCGTGAGACACTGGCGGGTTCGAAAGGAAGAAACCCTCTCAGACCACAAAAGAATCTCGTTCGACCAGATCGCGAACGCGACCTGGGAACAGACAGAGACATACAGGAACTCCAAGGCTACTGACTGGACCTCCTACAAGAAGGAGCTGGAAAAGAGGCTCGGGGGACCTGCCATCGGCTCAAAACGACAGGGCTAGTGGAAATAGAGGCGACCAAACTGCAGTCAGCCATCATACAAGCGTATGAGAAGGCATGTCCGGCCAAACAAAGGAAAGCGAGTAAAAAGGTGCCGTGGTGGAACAAAGAACTGGGCGAATACAGAACCAGCTCTCGTAAACTTCTCAACAGGGCTCTCAAGACGCGGCATGAAGCTGACTGGGCTGCCTATACAGCGTGATTCCTTTTGCGCGCACCACCTGGTAAGGGCGGATTCCTTGTGAAATTCTAAGACTAATTTTCCTTTACCAAAAAGTCCTGGGACTAATGGTTCTCGGGCTACAGAAGGTCTTAGTTGACCAATCACAGAGCCTACAGCTGCTCAAGTTAGGGCCGGGTCAAAAGTAATAAAACTAGCAGTGCCCGTGGCGTGTGGATTTTCAGTGAAATAAAAATAAATGATGAAATCTAGTGACAAATTCTTTCACCATATGGCATTTAAGTTACAGGTAACAGTGAGTATTAACGACGTCGTCGCCGGGAGTTGTCTTCGCACAACATACGCTTTCGGTATCATTGACCAGGACCACGGCTACGTGGTATTGTCCTCTAGGTCCACCACCACGTAGTTTCCGTCCCCCAGGTCGACCGCTACGTAGTTTTCGTCCTCTAGGTCCACCGCACCGTGGTTTCCGTCCCCCAGGTCGACCGCTACGTAGTTCTCGTCCTCTAGGTCCACCGCACCGTAGTTTCCGTCCTCCAGGACCACCGCACCGTAGTTTCCATCCTCCAGGACCACCGCACCGTAGTTTCCATCCTCCAGGTCGACCGCTACGTAGTTTGAGTCCTCCAGGTCGACCGCTATGTAGTTTGAGTCCTCCAGGTCGACAGCTACGTAGTTTCCGTCCTGCAGGTCTACCGCTACATAGTTTTCGTCCTCTAGCTCCATCGCACCGTAGTTTCCGTCCTTCAGGACCACCGCTACGTAGTTTTTTGTCTTCTAGGTCGACCACTAGGTAGTTTCCGTCCTGGAGGAGCGGTGGACTGGAGGACGAAAAATACATAGCGCTGGATCTGCAGGACGAAAACTACGTAGCGGTCGACCTGGGGGACAGAAACTACGGTGCGGTGGTCCTGGAGGACGGAAACTACGGTGCGGTGGTCCTGGAGGACGGAAACTACGGTGCGGTGGACCTAGAGGACGAAAACTACGTAGCGGTCGACCTAGAGGACGAAAACTACGTAGCGGTCGACCTGGGGGACGGAAACTACGGTGCGGTGGACCTGGAGGACGGAAACTACGGTGCGGTGGACCTAGAGGATGAAAACTACGTAGCGGTAGTCCTGGAGGACGGAAACTACGGTGCGGTGGTCCTGGAGGACGGAAACTACGGTGCGGTGGACCTAGAGGACGAAAACTACGTAGCGGTCGACCTGGGGGACGGAAACTACGGTGCGGTGGTCCTGGAGGACGGAAAGTACGGTGCGGTGGACCTAGAGGACGAAAACTACGTAGCGGTCGACCTGGGGGACGGAAACTACGGTGCGGTGGACCTAGAGGACGAAAACTACGTAGCGGTCGACCTGGGGGACGGAAACTACGTGGTGGTGGACCTAGAGGACAATACCACGTAGCCGTGGTCCTGGTCAATGATACCGAAAGCGTATGTTGTGCGAAGACAACTCCCGGCGACGACGTCGTTAATACTCACTATTACCTGTAACTTAAATGCCATATGGTGAAAGAATTTGTCACTAGATTTAATCATTTATTTTTATTTCACTGGAAATCCACACGCCACGGGCACTGCTAGTTTTATTACTTTTGACCCGGCCCTAACTTGAGCAGCTGTAGGCTCTGTGATTGGTCAACTAAGACCTTCTGTAGCCCGAGAACCATTAGTCCCAGGACTTTTTGGTAAAGGAAAATTAGTCTTAGAATTTCACAAGGAATCCGCCTTTACCAGGTGGTGCGCGCAAAAGGAATCACGCTGTAGAGCAGCTCAGAAGGAGTACAAGAATCTCATCAAGAGATCCAAAAACGAGGCCTAGAGGGGCTTCTGCGAGGAGACTGAGGCCCTCACAGTAGTGGAGTTTTTTTTTCTAAAAATTTCATCCCCTATTCTAATTTTGGAGGATCTTAACAGTGCGGTAAGAGTTCGGAGTGATGATTTAACAATATTGAAGATTCATCTCATGATGAAAAATTAGCTGACGGAGAGTCAGAGTCAGATCGTGTCGAGCCAGAGATGGATGAGATGGATGTCGATGTAGCTTGAATGACTGAAGCCACGTGTGCTGAGAATATAACATTTGTTTTTGCTGAGTGAATATGAATAAGAGCTCAAAAAATGTCGCGTCCCTAATTTTAATTTTAATGTTCGGCATTATTACGTGATGTATTACCATTTAATTTGAATATTTGAATGACCTGAAACACCCGAAATAATAAAACTCAATTGTTTTATAAAATGTGAGTAGCATTTGACATTTATTATATTATTTAACCCTAATTAATAAGCTTGGGATCTGATAGGGGACTAATACGGCTCCGAGAAGGACCTGCATTATTGTTAGGGTATTAAAAAAATGGCCTGATCAGGGCCACGCCAAATCCCTTGTTAGGGGCCTCATCGTTTCCAGCGTCACAAAACTAGTAGGGTTCTAATGCGTTCGCCTGATGGGGACCCTATTTATAATCAGGCATACTAGTCAGGGCCTCACGATTGCCCGGTTTGAATTTCCACACGGGAATTAATAATAAGAAAAAGAAAAAGAAGAGAAGAGAAAAGAAAAAGAGTCAAAAGAGATAGTAATTTTCCACCGGCAACATCGATAGCGCATGTTCAAAGCAATAGCAACGCCGCCACGGGTGGAAAGAGGTCAACGCGGCTGATATCTCTTTCGGCGGCGGCAGAGGTGCTCTGCGCGTTTTTTTGTCATTTCTAGAGGTAGCGAAACTTTGGACTTATCTAGCGGATTATCAATTAATGATAGAAAAAAAGTTCGGATGTTTTTGACGCGAAATTTTGCGAACTTCAACATTTGTTTGAAAATTTTTTACGATTTCTTATTCCTTCGCGTGATATGCGCGTTTCAACCCTTAAATCATTTTTTTCATTCTCAAGCCGGGGGCTAATAATTTAAATTCATGCGTGGATAGATTCATAAGGTCGAAAGATTATTGTGTGATTTTTTTACCTTCTTCCGCGAAATTGTCTCAGTTAGGGCCATATCTACTGGACTATTCGCTTCCGTGTAGTGGGCGCAAGCCTCAAAACTGGAATTTCAATCCAGCTGATAAGTACTACATCACTTAAAATCAATTAAGCTGTGTGTACCCTTAGATCTACATCTACGACTGTGGAGAACAGAATTCGGGATGATAATTTAGTGGCTAAAAATTATGATTATAATAATTGACGCGAATGAATTATCATTCAAATGTATAATTTTTTATTGGCATCATGAATACATAAGTAGTCACCTGTTGGTTTAGTACGTAACGAGCAATTAATCGATAAAACTAATATACAACAATTAAATATGAATTCATAGAAAAATAACAAGTTTGTTAGCTAAATGCTTCTTTCAAGGGTTCAATTATTCATAATTTTTTGTAACATATGCACGATTTTCGCGTTTTTCTGACCCATTAAGCGGCCCTAAAGTGGCGATTTTCAGACGAGCGGGCAAAAAAAGAAATAAAAACGCCCGCTACGTCGAGCAGCGGGCGTTTTCAATTTATTATTGCCCGCTACGTCGAGCAGTGGGCTTCTTCAGGTTATTGCCCGATACTCGAGCATAAGCGGGCGATAATATACTGAAAATATACTAATACACTCACTGACAAAATTAATGGGCCACCGAAGTTTTACAGAAAAAACACCGTTTTTCAAAACGGTACTACTCGATGAAAAAATATTCGTAAGAAATGATCAAGAAAGCATTTGACAGGTTGAAATATCATCTTCAAGCTCATTTTCGAAAATTTCACCTGCGATTGTTTTCCACCTGTTGGCGCAGGGTCGAATGAAGAGCTGCAAAATAAAGAGAAATCCGACATTTTCAAACTTGGCTGCGGGGATGAAAAAAAATCGCTCAAAGTTTTCACGACAATGGTTGTGTAGCCTCAGGTCTGCTCTTCAAAACTGATTTCGACATTTTTATCTTCGACTTTTTTTCACCGGGTTATCGAATTTTTAGTAAGTATAGACAGTGTTGGCGTTACCCAGGATGCTCCCGTCTGTTATCGCTGAAAACCACACGGTTTTTTTGCCGACGACTCTGGTGGACATGCTCAAGTCAATGAGTCCTGATTTAAATCCGATCGAGCATGTTACGGACATGCTAAATCGTAGATTGCGTAGTAAAGCCATCGTACAGCCAGCTAATCTGATGATGATAATGCTCGTCGAAGTATGGAACGCAATTCCTCAGATTCGAATTCGAGCGTACATCAACATGCATAAACGGTTAGATGCGGTGACCCAAAAGAGGGGTGGTAACACGAGATTCTAAGAAAACCACCAATTTACATACTCACACATACGCACACAGACAGCAAACACAGGCAGTGTAACGAGGGTTTGAAGTCATCATCACCTTGAAAGTGACGCATCTGGGAGTCCTGATAGCTGCCTGCATACACAAACATACACAACACACATAAAAACATGGGGTTCTTGAAGACCGTAGCTCCATGTGGTGCATCCTGGGGAACGCTAAAACGGTCTATACTTACTAAAAATCATCAACCCAGTTAAAAAAAGTCGAAGACAAAAATTTCGGGAACAGGTTTGAAGAGCAGACCTGAGGCTACACAACCATTATCGTGAAAACTTTAAGCGTTTTTCTTCACCCCCACAGCCAAGTCCGAACATGTCGGATTTCTCTTTATTTTGCAGCTCTTCATTCAAACCCGTGCGAACAGGTGAAAAACAATCGCAGGTGAAATTTTAGAAAACGAGCTCGAGGGTGATGTTTCAACCTGTAAAATGCTTTCTTGATCATTTTTCACGAATATTTTTTTGTCGAGTAATACCGTTTTAAAAAAACCGTGTTTTTTCTGGGAAACTTGGGTGGCCCGTTAATTTTATCACTGAGTGTATATGATAATATACTAAATTTTTCTCCAATATTTTCAGGAAAATTATCACCAATTAAGGAAGAACGCGAAAATCGTGCTGTTACAAAAAATATGGTGTGTACAGTAATGTTCATCGATGGTGTCCCCGTGGCTCACTATTTTCCCTAGCCTTTTTTCAAATCAAATTTCCCTTATCGCCTTTGCAGGCATGTAGTCGAATTTCCTGTCATATTCCCAGTAAACCTAAAGGTTCCACTGGTCATGGATAGATGAAATATTTGTAGAAGGGATATTTGATTTAAAGAAAGGCTAGGCAAAATAGTGAGCCACGGGGACACCATCGATGAACATTACTGTACCAAGGGCTAAGTGGGCTTTTTTAGACCGAGTGTGGAGTTTGCAGTACGAGTCAGAGGCGAGCTAGCACGAGTCGAAGACGAGTGCATCTGCGAGCCGAGTGCAGTCAACTGCATCCAAGTCAATAATTACTGTCGATCTGTCCGTGCTGCATACTATGCCCGGTCTACACACGCACGTTATGATCAGGCATGTTTAAGAAATCTGTCAACTGATTGGTCACTTCTAGTGTGGAAGTTCAGTGATTGGCTAAGACTCTAAATATACCCGACCATAAATGCGTGTGTAGACCGGGCACTAGGGATGGCCGATGTTCAAAATAAAAATAGATTTTCAAATAATCAATGTTTTAATTCGATGTTTGAAAAATAAATCAGAACATCGATTATTTTAGTTTTAATTTTTTTTTTTTTTTTGCGAAAGGCATTACGTTCCATGAAAAATTCGTTCATAAAAAAATCAACACAATTCATATCAGTTAATATTGTACAAATTCAGTTTGAAAATTGAAGAAAATTGGTGAAACGGACGTTGTGGTCTGACTTTGCTCTCGAATTGTTCATTAGGATGGTCAGAAATTCACTGTGAAAAATAAAAAAATTATAATTGCGATATCTAACACTGTGATTTTCACATTATTGTAAATTGTATTGTAAAATATAGTCAACCACACGCCGTGTTCATTCGCCAATAGTCAATAGTCACCAAAAATCCGTTTTCGCGCCTTTTTATCGATATTCGGTGAAATGCATCGAACATCGATTGATCGGGCCTCAAAAACATTGGTCGAAAATAAACGATTATTGAAAAAAAATAATCGAGCTATTCGATTAATCGGTGAACATCGCCCATACCTACTGCATACCATATTTTTCGTAACAAGTGCACAGAAAGTGGGGTTTGTCATCATTTAGAAGCGGAAAATAAGTCTTTGAGTCAGGATTCGATTAACCCACTGATCTATCTCTGTTCCCTAACAAGAAGGTCGTAATGCAGAAGTCAAAAAAATAGAGTCGCTTTTCAGAGAATAAAAAAATAAGGTCGCTATACAGAAAGTGAAAAAATAAAGGCGTTATGCAGGAATTGAAAAAGTACAGTCGCTATTCCAGCGTGAAAACAAGAAAGGCGCTAAGCGCGGGCGGTGATGATTGCGCGGTTGGCATCACTGATCTCACTGGCTGAATAAAGGTGACGAGAACATTTTCGCTATTGGAAAATTTATATTTAATTCGAATCAAAAATTAAAATATTTTGCATGAATGTTGTGTAACAAAATAATAAGATGCTCTACTTACTTACCACTAACGCGAGCAACTATGCTAATTAATGCTAATTAATTCAAAGAAAAATCTAGAATACATTATGAAGACATTCCACTATAGAGTATTTACTTGTTAAGGATTGGTGCAGTGGACAGGTTTTCTAATGATTTGAGACTAGAAAATTAGCAATAGAAAATCCACTTTATTTCTCACACATTCTTAATACAGACTAGACTAGATAGGTGTATTGTACTGACTCGTTTCGTGGTCACGAGACTCTACAGGGTGTATCACCTCATGTGTTCAGAATGGGAGGGACTTAGTCGACGCGAAGCCGCGCCCCTATAGCCAATCAACAAGCATGAGATTTTCGTAGACCGAAATTCTCACAAGAATAGAAGATACAATTTCTTGGTTTGGGGAAATTAAAAATGTCAACAACGGCGTGATATTTGTATTGATAGAGAGGGCAGACAATTCGAGGCATATCTGTAAACGTCAGAGTGAATAAATACTTAACAAGCGCATTAAATCGTTGTTGACATTTTTTTCCTACACCAAGAAATGGTATCTTCTATTCTCGTCAGAATTTCGGTCTATGAAAATTTTATGCGTGTTGATTGGCTCGAGGGGCGTGGCGTCGCATCGACTAGGTCCCTCCCATTCTGAACACATGAGGTGATACACCCTGTATATAGGGTCACCGGGGGCGCACCGGTTGCTTATACTTACAGCCTACGCTGTTGACCGTTAGATGGGAGGGCTTATCCCTATCTACATATCAAACAGGAACACGCGAGACTATTGGATTCTAACATTACTCAATATTTTCGATAAATAGGTGCATCAAAAACGAGCCAAACTTCGGAAAAGTTGGATGTAGGTTGTTCTTCTGCCAGGCAATAGAATATTCTTTATTTCCTCTGCCAGTTTGTGCTCGCATTAGTGCTTAAACTATTTTTATCGATATATCGATGAGTAAGGTAAGTAAGTGGAGCATCTTATCATTTTGTTAAACAAAATTGATGCAAAATATTTTAATTTTTGATTTAAATTAATTATAAATTTCCCAATGGCGAAAAATTTCTCTTTACTTTTATTCAGCCGGCGAGATCAGTGATACCAACCGCGCAATCATCACGCCCGGCGCTTAGCGCCTGTCTCGTTTTCGCGCCTGAATAGCGACTTTATATTTTCAATTCCTGCATAACGACTTTATTCTTTCACTTTCTGTATAGCGACCTTGTTTTTCATTTTCTGAATGGCGACTCTATTTTTTTGATTCCGTGTTACGACCTTCTTGTTAGGGAACAGCGATATATTCTAACTGGATAGCCGATCGACCAAAATCGACGTCGCCGCATGGTGGCGACGTTCGGAACTAGAGGACAAATATTTTCATTTTTGACCAGCATTTTTGTCCTAGGACCGAAAAAATTAACGAATAGGGAACTTGCATGCATTTGAAATCTCTATATTTTTCTATCGATCTTGAAAATAGGATGAAAAGGAATGAATTTGCCAAGACAGTTTTTTTTTTCGAGCAAAATCGACGCTGTAAATTTTTTTTCGCTCATTTTCGTGCAAAATTCGAATGCGCAGACATATTGCTGGACCCGTCTATCAGCGCTATCAGCGTCACGTGCGGGAGCTATGCTCCTGTGGTAAGGCCAAAAGTGAGAGAGAAGGAAGCACACGCGGCAAAATCTGTCTCTTTCTAAGCATTGGACGTTGTTGGTTAGAAAGAAACAGATTTGGCCGCGTCCGTTTCTCTCTCTTTCTATGGACCGAGCGATTTTCGGCCTGAATGCGCAGTCCATGCTCTATGTCTATAGAAAACACTTTCTGCTACAAGCGAGAAGTCTAACGCAACACACACGCATACACACATACGAACACACACACGGTGGTGGCGCTGATGGACGGCTCCAGCAATATGTCGGCCCGTTCAAATTTTGCATGAAAATGAGCGAAAAAAAAAACTGTCTTGGGAAATTCATTCTTTTTCATCCTATTTTCTAATAAAATTAAAATTAAAAAACATGCAAGTTCCTTATTGGATCCTGACTCAGAGAGACTTATTTTCCGCTCTCAAATGAGGACAAAAAAACACTTTCGGTGCAAGTGTTACGAAATATACTATCTTCATCCCCAGGGCAGTAATCAAAGCATTTTTCATCCCTAGGGAAGAAAAGAGTAGTTTTCAATCCGCTAACAGGTTTCCACGCCATGAGCTTGGAATTAGCTAGTCTTGACTGGCTAAAGAAGCATTGTAAGTTGAAGTTTCAGAACAGATCTTATG
Organism: Tenthredo notha; assembly: GCA_914767705.2. Lineage (NCBI taxonomy): Eukaryota > Metazoa > Arthropoda > Insecta > Hymenoptera > Tenthredinidae > Tenthredo > Tenthredo notha. Next base: position 5,084,485 of record OU611908.1, read on the forward strand.
AAGAAAAGATTAGCGTAGCATCGACAATTGAATAAAATAAAAAACAATACATGATTTCAACCCTTCGACTGTACACTGGGTCATTCTGACTCCAGCGTTTTCTTGGAAAATCGACCGTAAGCACACCGCAGCTTCAATTCAAGCACGATTTTTGATGACTACATTTTTTTTTTTTTTTAATCCGACTGTGCGGCTTCAAAGTTCAATTAATTTGCTACAAAATATGTTCAAAATTCTGTTGAGAAGAGTAGATAGTTCCTGAGATATTTGAAGCCAAAAATCACTAGGGTCGAATTGACCCAGTGTGCACTTTAAGATTCGCTAAAGAGGTGTGCAGTCGAAGGGTTAATATTGAAAATCTATGCATTGCTAAACTACCTAGAAAACTATATTTGTTAATATCACAAAGTACTGCCATATAACTCATGGCTTGGTAATTATTTATTATTTCAGTTTACCATTTGGATTTTGCTTTAACATGAAAGCCCACTCCAATGGTTAGAGCATTAAAATATGTATACGTAAATTAATTATTGATTAATCAATTATTTATATATTTCATTTGTTTGTTAATAAAAGAATATGAATTTTAGATTTTTAATTAGTAAATCAAAAGCATTACAACGATAAAATATATATATATTTCGTTAATTTATTATCATTCCATAAAAATAGTTACCCCTTCTTTTATAATATTTCATAATAAAATATCTTTGAGGAGTCCGCGAATAACAAGTAAACCAGATACATATCTCAACTTTGATCGCAATTACGACATATTCGAATGCTATTCATACTTCGTATGCTATGGAGCTGAATTAGGTGTACTAATTTTAAGCGAATATTTGCGTTTTGTTATTGTTAATTGCACACACCTGGAGAATATTTTCTGGACCAATTGCCATCTGTAGGTACTGTAAGTGTTTCACCATACTATAGCGCATGATGCGACATCATATACCGTAATGATGCCGTCCCATGTAGGGCCGGATCGCCGGAATCCGGAATGACGGAACGGAACGCAAACGAAAGCTAGTGGATTTCCGAGTCCGTTCCGGGTCTTGAAAAAGTCCGATGTACCAAAATTGCACGGAACGACGGAACGGAGCCGATTCATATTTGTGCTATTCGGGTTTATTTGTCTGTTTTGATGAAGCTTCTGTATCACCATACAGAATTTATCTAATTAACTTTTATGTAAGATTGAATCTTCCAACTATAATTAATTATTTTATAAAATAAAAATTGACCCGCCGGCACTCCGTTCCGAAATTTGGGTACATGGGAGATGCAAATAGACGGAACTGAACACGAAACTTGTACTTGCAAATGGGGTCGTCCAGAGAAAAAATTTGTTTCACTTTTTGGGGCGCATCAAGTAGAAAATAACTCAAAATAGTGGCAACATTTTTTTGTTTTTTTTTCCGATGAAAATTGCGAATGTTATAAGCAATTGAAGTTCACTGATTTTGATATACAGCGTGAATTCCTATCTATTAGACAGGTGAACTTGAGCCAAATTTCCGAACAAGTTCCGAGCGCACGCAAATTTTGCAAATTTTCAGTGCGGCCAACTTCCGACCAAGCCGAACTGTCAAAATATTGGGGAGTTATACCCATCACAGCTATCTGTCAGTAATAAATGAAGTCAGCCGCACAACAAATTTGCCTGCGCTCGATGCGCAATTGAAAACTCAGATCAATTCAGCTCAAGTTCACCTGTCTAATAGATAGGAATTCACGCTGTATATAGATATACCTTAACATGGGTGACGTCATAAACTAGTAGTTTTCAATTCGTTATATACAGGGTGTATCACCTCATGTGTTCAGAATGGGAGGGACCTAGTCGATGCGACGCCACGCCCCTCGAGCCAATCAACACGCATAAAATTTTCATAGACCGAAATTCTGACGAGAATAGAAGATACCATTTCTTGGTGTAGGAAAAAAATGTCAACAACGATTTAATGCGCTTGTTAAGTATTTATTCACTCTGACGTTTACAGATATGCCTCGAATTGTCTGCCCTCTCTATCAATACAAATATCACGCCGTTGTTGACATTTTTAATTTCCCCAAACCAAGAAATTGTATCTTCTATTCTTGTGAGAATTTCGGTCTACGAAAATCTCATGCTTGTTGATTGGCTATAGGGGCGCGGCTTCGCGTCGACTAAGTCCCTCCCATTCTGAACACATGAGGTGATACACCCTGTATACTGCAATTTTTGTTTAAACGAAAAAAGAAAAAATACGTCCTAATTATTTTTCCCCATGCTACTGGAATATGAAATGAAAAAAAATTCGTGGACGACCCTATTGTAGAAAGATGCGTGTAATCATACAAATTTGATCATGAATCCTCAAGTGTGTCTATTAATGATGATTCGGTTCATTAAGGATTCCAAAAGTGCATCAATTTCTCAGAAAAAGATTATTTGCGACTCGAATTTGCGAATACCGGACGGATCCACCATTGCGTATAAATACAACAGAATGAAATTAGCGGAACGCGGATTCTAGTAACTTTTCCGTCCATTCCGTCCCGTCATTCCGGATTCCGGCGATCCGGAAGGACGGAACGGAACGTTGCATGTGTCGGTGTATCACGGACTTATGGACTGAGCCTTCCCTTGCGGGATGAAGCAAACGACGGAAGGGGAATCAGCGGCGTCAGCCATCTTGTTGAGCGAAACACAGCTCGATATAGATATACTACGCGTACATACGTGTTTGTGGTAGTGCCTCACGGATTTATGAATTTAGCCTGCCAATATGGCCGACGCGTTACCTCACGTACTCCTCCCAAGATTCATACCCCTCGCCCACAAGCCTAGCTTGCGCTCAGTCCACAAGTCCGTGCGGTGTATACATACACGCAATACATGGAAAAGGTCACTAGATTCCGTTCCATTTTTCCGTTCCGGCTCTACATGGGGTGGCAGCCTGACAATCTGAGGATGCGGAACGCCAGGGGTACTAACCTAAAACTCGTTAGCAGCAGTTTAGTAACTCACTAGATGTTTCTAGTAAAATCACTAAAAATCTAGTGTATGCAGTGAACTGCAGCAGCAGTTTAGTAATTTACTTGAGGTTTTTAGTAAAATCACTGAAAATCTAGTGATTTTACTAGATGTTACTCAACTACTGCAGCAGTTCACTGCATGGCTTACTGCCCATGAATAGCTCGCTTTTTCGGTTGGTATCCGTGGCGTTCCGCATCCTCAGATTGTCACGGTATATAATGTATGTACAGAGATGTGCTGTGGAAAGTGGCCAGTCTAATGGCGGCACGATTATTTTTTTTCGCAAATGACAATGCTGCCGGTCGACCACGGACAAGCGATCTACTGATATTTTATATGTCTGTGACTGATAATAGACGACGTAGCGGTAGCTGTCACGTCGTGGGCGATAAGTCATAAAAGGAAGAAGAAGAAGAAGCTGTCACGTCGTAAGAGGCATAGACATAGAGGATGGACTGCGCATTCCCTATACTGCCTGTGGTAACGCTTAAAGTGAGAGAGAAGGGAAGCACACACGGCCACTATCTGTCTCTTTCTATGCATTTGACGTCGTTGGTTAAAAAAAAACAGATTTGGCCGCGTGTGCTTCCCTTCTCTTTCTACGTACCAAGCGATTTTCGGCCCGAATGCGCAGTCCATGCTCTATGTCTTTGGTAAGAGGGATAAGTCAATAAAGGAAGTGTGTGTGTGTATGAGCTGTCACGTCGTAGGTTATAATGAACTGTCATATTACAATATTGCATGCTTAAATTGTAATATCGTTCATAATACGACGGTATACGATACTATCACATAAATAAGTAGTACTGAATTGTTAAATTGATTACAGATGTCAATTTCAGTTTATCTAAAACATTATTAGGTTATAAATAACTGTCTTGGTGAAATTGACGCATCTGGTAGTAATAACATTGATAAGTATGAAATAGATAACCGTTGTATTAGGAACGATATCACAATTTAATTACACAATATTGTAATATGACAGTTCATTATAACCTACGACGTGACAGCTACCGCTACGTCGTCTATTATCAGTCATAGACATATAAAATATCAGTAGATAGCTTGTCCGTGGTCGACCGGCAGCGTTATCATTTGCGAAAAAAAATAATTGTGCCGCCATTAGACTGGCCACTTTCCACAGAACATCTCTGTGTAATATAATATATTGTCCCAATTCTCATAACCTTTTTCGTTTTTCTTTTTTCCCCACTTTTCATTAATCGGAATCAATTCTCGAATTCGACGGCTGAGCAGAACAACATCATGTGTCAGAATTTGGTTCAACAACAGCGTATTTCAGATTTCGGTTCAACAACATCGTATCTCAGAATTTGCTTCAACAATATTGTACCTCAGAATTTGTTTTAAAAACATCGTATGTCCGCTCTTTTTTTACGATAGATACGATGTTTTTGGAGCAAATTCTGAGCTCCGATGTTGTTGAACCAAATTCTGAGATACGATGTTGTTCTGCTCAGCGGTCGAATTTACTTCCAACCTTTTTGGTATCATAAACAACGTTTCACGTAATCAAAACATTGAAAGGTACCATCAAGGATGACTTGCCTATGAGATGAAAAGCCTCCGTACACATTGTGCTATCGATCTTCAGGTATCTAATGGCAAGATGACTGGGACACTTGCTATGTACGTATATACAGAGCAATTCTGTGGAAAATAACGCGCCTAAAAGGTACGCGAACGGGAAACGCCTGCATTGAGCAGATCACACATGGACGATTGGGTTTTATTTATTACCTGGAAAATAAAAACCAATCGTCGAAGTTTGAGCAGTTCAATTCAGGCGTTTCCCTTTTGCCTACCTTGCAGGCGCGTTATTATCCACGGAATCGCTCTGCATGCATACTAAACTGATAGTTATTTTAGTTATCAGATAGTATATTTAGTTATTAGTAGAGTATATGAATACGTTCCGAATGAATAAAAAAAAAATCGTCAAATTTCAGCCCTCAATTCTGATATTAAGAGGCGCCATAGCCCCTTACTTTTCCCCGTTTGAATAACATGGGCTTTCCGACTGTTTTGATCAACTTTTGCCCGAAGGCCCGATCATTCGTCAAAAAATCTAAGATTGATCAACAATGTCGTTGATGATACTCTCTTCCAGTAGAACAGAATTTGGCAACATCCATTTGGAATTACATCTTGGTTCTCATCCCTCAAATCTTATTGTTAGACTCCGAACAATGAAATGAAGCACATGAAATATTCCTAATGGATGTTGCTAAATTTTGTTTCAGTGTCATCACCGACATTGTTGCTGAATCTTAGATCTTTTGACGGATGATTGGGCCTTCGAGAACAAAATTGATTAAAATAGCCGCAAAGCCCATGTTCTTCAAATGGGAAAAAATAAGGAGCTGTGCGGCACCCCTCAATATTAAAATTAAGAGCTAAAATTTGGCAGACCTTTTTTTTTATTTATTCGAAACCCATTCATGTACTCGGAGCGAAAAACTTCGTCGATAACTAAAATAACTGTCAGCCTAATGTATAAGTGCTTTGGCAGGTGTGTACTTTTATAAAAGATATCAATTAGACAGAAGTTACATCCGTAACTTCGATTCTAGTAATAGGCTTTGCAGGCTCTACAACAATGTAGTCCTTATCACCATGTTCTGATTCGCCAATTTGTAATTCTTGTAAGTTGGCCACAATCGAATCAACCTGGACAGGCTGGTCAGGTTGGGCATTTTCATTCCTCAGCTTTCCAAAATGAAGGTAACAGAAGCCCTGATGACCTCTCCAGGTTATATCACTTGGCTTGACCCCCCGTTCAATCAACGCATTTTTCAAATCTCTGACACGAACGTCTGACGCGATATTCGAAAGCTTCAAAGAGAAGTCAATTTGAGGCTTTGAACGAGGCTTCAATGGCCTGCGACGATGTCCAGATTTTTCTTTTAAAATTTCCACTTCATTTTCCTAAATTGGGAAATTTTTCAATTACTAGAATGCGGACGTTGAAGGATTTTTTATTGGAATACCAGCCTTTTCAAGAAATCTCCTTCAAAAATATTCTTCAATTATCATTAGCTCAATATAGTAGATTACGATACGAGTGCGCGAAGTACGTGATTCTCACACGAGTGTAGCTTGTCGCCCGAGCGAAGCGAGGGTGACAAAAACACGAGTGTGAGGATCACGTACGCGCACGTGTGTCGTATACTATTTTTTGTAACACTGCATGGAAGTTCGCACTTCGTGTACACAACACGCGGTGACGAACAGTGACGATGCCCCGACCTGAATGTTGCAGACAGTGATTGTAGCCACCACTTGTTTCGTTCAATGGCGTTAGTTACGCTCGTTTTGCTCGGATTAGCGTTTGGTAATAAATATTACCTAACAGTTTTACGACATTACCTAACAGTTTTGGATTTGTTGGCGAATCGGCCGCTTCGCGCACTTTTTACGGGGCGCGAAGTCGAACTTCCCATGCAGGTGTTACAAAAAAATATTTCCCACCTCGCCAGTAGGAGAGCTATCATCTCGGTCGCCTCTGCGCTTCCAGTTTTGCCTCCTTTTAAAAAATCGCGGTTTCGGTCTTTCCTCCTTGTTTCCTCCAGCTGCTTCTGTATCGGTACCTTCACGCTTTGACTTTGTGCGTCTTCTGACTCTCATCCGCCTGCGATTATCTCTTTCACCGTGCTTCGCTTCAACGTCAGAGTCAACTTCTTTCAATATAATTACTTTCCCTGATCTGAAAGAAATAATTTTCCACAAGTCGTATTATTTTTATAAGTAACATCGTCGATGATTAATTATTCAAATCTCGAACTTGTAGACATACAAATTTTTCAACAAATAGTGATTCTAAAAATTTACTGTACACTCACTTTTCTTGCTCTTCCTTGAGTTGTTGCAATATTTGCATAGATTTGATCCTCCTGTGACTGAGAATATTCCAAATAATGCCAGGTGGCCTTTTAAGCTTTGGATTGACAATTATAGTTTGAGTCGGAGTCAAAATTATGTCTACTGGCACGTCGTGTTCTTTGAATAATTCTGCCGGAAGGTCAGGAATAATCTGACAATCATGGACTGTTGTTACAATAACAGTGTCTTCATTAACAGCTCTAGTTTCCATCATCATAGCAAATTCCAAGTCTGCAAAACCTTCTCCTTTCCCAATTCTGTATCCCTTAGGGCTTACGCATACAGACCCCAAAACTACCAAGTCTACCTGAATAAATCAACAAACCTTCATCTTCTTTTTTGTAGACAGCTCAGAGGTTTTACGTCTAAGTATAGTTTCATTGAAATCAATGACGACAACTGTTTGCATTGTTGAATGTTTTTTTTTGTTTTTCAGGAAAGGTTGAGTGCTCATAAAATTAAAAAAAAACTTGTTCCCCTTTTTTTTCTGATTGAGTTCATTTTTGTTTGAAAACAGTCATAATTTTTCAGCTTTGCTTAAAAATTTGTACAAGGTCAGAGAGAATTGTCCATCCAATTTTATGGCATGTTCTGCTCCAAAATATAACACGAAACTAGATAGGACTTGGATAGAAATGCACAGATTCACTATTGAAAATAAGAGTTCATAAATTTATGAACTGGATAAAAATCTCATATGTAACTCATATTCTGGTATTAGTTTACCAATTTCATGTTGAAGATGGTTTACCTTCATTTTCAACTCCAATCCCACAGGTTTGCCCCATTGTTCCAGACCGCGTCGCATAGCGGCATTCTTTAATTCTTCTTTAGTGGCACCAGCTACTGGTATCACATGTTGAAAGAGGCCGGACTTTAATCTTGGAATCGGTACTAGAATATCTTTGTTTGCCTCAAGGCATAAGAATCTAACTGTTTCCTGTGGCTTATCGGGATTCACTTTGACAGTCTTTGCTCTCTTGAATACGTCCAACTCTGACAATTTTTGCGCTGCCTCAGCTGCGCCTTTGAAATTTGGTATACGATTGTGGACACTGAGAGGGAAGTTTGCTAATTCATTTTTCATCATAAAATCCCAAACATATTTCCGGAAACCTTGCTTGGTTACTTCTTCGGCTGTTCAAAAAACATGTGATAAAAAACATTTAACATACATAAACAGCTATATCACCTTTTAGAGTGTGTACTGTGTTATGCCTGACGGATAACTTCAACCGTAGTGTGAAATACCCGGGCACTTCTAACAACAACGAAATTGTTTCTAATATATGCACCAGCACAAGCTTTGGAGCCAGGAGCCGAGCTACCAGTAAGCTAAATACTATACACTAAAGTTACAAAATTCGGGAACAAATTGTCTAAGTGAGACAATACGCCGGCCTAACGGAGCTATGAATGGTCAATCTCAATCGGCCATGAGTAGAAAGGAACTGATGCCTCGACATTTTTGTTGAGGTACAATAACCTCAATTTATCTCAAGTAATTTATTCACCAGAAAATAGGGGCAGCTGTGGATCACAGTGTAGATACAGGGGATTTCAGCTCAACTGAAACTAACACTCCAACTCACCAGTTACTGTGTTGTCGATGTATTTTTTTTTTTTTCTTCACTTTATATGGCAGTGTTGAATGATCTCGCATGCTGCTAATTTTTTTTCATATTATTTAGACAATCCTGTTTAACTCGTATATTTTGGAAACTTTGTTTCTTTGGCAATCCTCTTTCTTCTATTTCCCAATATAACTGTACCTCTCATATCAACAATTGTGGTAATTTGTCAAATTACGTAACATCTTGGTCTACATAGAAATACTAGATTGGTGATTTTTCTTCAATCACATTATTACATTTGACCCTTCTTCCAAAGTTCTATTGCATAGTTGCATACAAGTTACGTTATAGACAGAGAGATCAAAGGTATATTGTTGAAAAAGAACGTTCAATTCTGGTTTTTCAAAGCCTGATGTGAATTCAGGAATTTGTATTTCTTAAGTCTGTCCATCTCAAACTCACCCGACAAACTTTGAGCTCACAAATAGTGAGAAGGGGGCTAAATAGTTCGAATTTCCGTTTTTACTGATTTTACTAGTTATGTAATAGAAATTATTCAAATACCTAGTCCTTTGCAAGACGTTCTATAATTTGACGCTTTCATAACTGTTTAATTGTGGGAGTATAACGATGTTCTGATGCACAGAAATGCGAGGTGGCAAGACATTTCCTATCGCCATAGCAAGAGACATTTAGATAAGCTTGAAATGGGGTAAAATGTGATAAAGAGTGAACTTATAAAGTCCGTCGAATGTAACATACTAGCCTTTCATAAATGAAATTTTAGTAAAAAAAAAAAGAATTGACTTCAGGTGTGTACAATTTGACAACTTTTGTCCTTTTTCTATACAATAGTAACCAGCAATGCAATTTAGGCTCGTGTTCCAAGATTTTTCACAGTATGTTATGAACTGAAATAAACGAGACGTCAAATTTCGTGAAATTTTGTAGTTTCTACGATACCTTATGCTAACAGGTGATTGCTATGAATGAAACGAGAATACAATCGACCGGTAAAACTGGGTGATACAGTTACTGAGAAGATTCTATCTATGAAATATCTAAATTCAAAAAACCTAGAATTATTGGTTCCACATCCTAAAAGGATCTAGAGTTTATTTAGGCTGTGTTCCAATTGGTAAGTGAAGTATACTTGATGCACACTTGCTCTCGGTTCAGACCACTGATCCATATCTATACAGAGCGATTCTGTGGAAAATCACGCGCCTATAAGGTAGGCTTACGGGAACCGCCTGAACTGAGCAGATCAAACATCGACGATTGGGTTTTATTTATTTCGTGGGAAATGAAACCCAATCGTCGATGTTTGATCTGCTCAATTCAGGCGTTTCCCGGTAGCCTACCTTTTAGGCGCGCGATTTTCCACAAAATCGCTCTGTATATATTTATATATATCTCTGCGGTCAGGGTAAATGTACGAGGGTGCACCCTTACCAATTGGGAGACGGCCTTAAATTGGTGATACATAATACTAGATGTATGTACTACAGCTCACGATGTGAATATCGTCCCTACTTCAGTCTATAAATAATAAAATATCAACATTGCAAACTCACATAATTTCTCGCCAGACATTTTGAGTTTTTAACTAACACGATCTCAAAGGAGGGAAAAATTATTGTAAACGATGATTAATTACAAAAATATCTTCACTAACTTTCACAAAAATAGACAATAGTGTTAAGCCGCCATGTTTTTTTTATCACTAATGGCGTTTTTCCGTGGTTACACCAGTGCGCACTGAGTGCGGTTTTCTCTAGATTCCCTGTATTTTTATTGGTTGCAAACTAGGGAAACCGCACTCAGGCTGCCGTCCCATGTAGAGCCGGAACGGAAAAACAGAACGGAGTCTAGTGACTTTTTCCATGTATTGTGTGTATGTATACACCGACTCATACAACGTTCCGTTCCATGAGTGCTATTCCATCGAGGATCAGAATCGGGACAAAGTCGGGGTCAGAGTTAGTTTTGTCCGCGCGCTCCAGCGGTGGAAACAATCCGTAAATAGAGTTTGGGTCTACACGAGGTGTTTCCATCGCTAGAGCGCGTGCACAATCGACTACATGTCCTAAATGACGTCAAGTCACCGGACGAAGAAGAAGAGCGCGCGGACAAAACTAACTTAACCTTTCGTTGGTCGCGGACCTCTTCCCGAACGTCATTGGTCGCTCGGTGAGGGAATCGCCGCAATGTTAATTTTACTGCAATGTTGCCACGTCAATTTTAAAGCCTACGCGCCAAATTTTGAAACTATAAATAATTAAAATAAAGGTGGATAATAACATAATGAATTAAAAGTCAGTTATTTTATACGAATAACATTTCTTTATTTAACGAGATTTCACCTTATTATTTTTTCAATTATTAAATATTTTTTAGTTTTAATTAATTCAGCTAAAAAATAATTGATTATTATCAAAATATTCTATAATTGACATTATTGTCAATTGACTTATTGAAGACAGTGTTTAACCTTCAATATATACATACCTGTGTTTCTGTCCAACTATTTTTTTTTTTTTTTAATTTGTATTTCACCAAATATATGCATTAAAACATTAAGCAATATTATCACAAAACTTCTTACAACTAATTTATATTGAATTATGCAGTTAACGACTACATTTTTTCAAGTTAAATTAATAACATTGAGAGCGAGAATAATACAAATCTTAGTTGTTTGCGGTGCACCGCCATATTCTTTTATCGGTCTATCGGTTTATCGGAGAATTTTTCTACATATGTGGCAACGTTGCGCTTCGAATTTTACCTACGTTTGTGGTCGCACAGTGAGGGAATCGCCGCGATTTCACGGTTTTCTCAAAATAAAAAATTACACTCAGTGACAAAATTAACGGGCCACCCAAGTTTTCCAGAAAAAACACCGTTTTTCAAAACGGCTTTACTCGATGGAAAAATATTCGTAAAGAATGATCAAGAAAGCATTTTACAGGTTGAAACATCATCTTCAAGCTCGTTTTCGAAAATTTCACCTGCGATTGTTTTTCACCTGTTGGCGCAGGTTTGAATGAGGAGCTGCGAAATAAAGAGAAATCCGACATTTTCAAACTTGGCCGCGGGGGTGAAAAAAAATCGCTCAAAGTTTTCACGATGATGGTTGTGTAGCCTCGGGTCTACTCTTCAAAACTTTTTCGAAATTTTTGTCTTCGACTTTTTTTCGGTGGCTTATTGAATGTTTAGTAAATATAGACCGTTTTGGCTTTACCCAGGATGCACCCGTCTGTTATCGCTGAAAACCACACGGTTTTCTTGCCGACGACTCTGGTGGACATGCTCAAGTCAATGAGTCCTGATTTAAATCCGATCGAGCATGTTACGGACATGCTAAACCGTAGATTGCGTAGTAAAGCCATCGTACAGCCAGCTAATCTGCTGATGATAATGCTCGTCGAAGTATGGAACGCAATTCCTTAGATTCGAATTCGAGCGTACATCAACATGCATAAACGGTTGATGCGGTGATCCAAAAGAGGGGTGGTAACACGAGATTCTAAGAAAACCACAAATTTACAATCGCGCATACTCACACATACGCACACAGACAGCAAACACATGCAGTGTAACGTGGGTTTGAAGTCATCATCACCTTGAAAGTGACGCATCTGGGAGTCCTGATAGCTGCCTGCACACACAACATACACAACACACATAAGCACATGGGGTTCTTGAGGGCCGTACCTCCATGTGTTGCATCCTGGGTCACGCTAAAACGGTCTATACTTACTAAAAATTCAATAACCCGGTTGAAAAAAGTCAAAGACAAAAATTTCGAGATCAGTTTTGAAGAGCAGACCTGAGGCTACACAACCATTGTCGTGAAGACTTTGAGGGTTTTTTTTTCACCCCCACAGCCAAGTCTGAACATGACGGATTTCTCTTTATTTTGCAGCTCTTCATTCAAATCCGTGCGAACAGGTGAAAAACAATCGCAGGTGAAATTTTAGAAAACGAGCTCGAAGGTGATGTTTTAACCTGTAGAATGCTTTCTTGATCATTTTCTACAAATATTTTTTTATCGCGTAATACCGTTTCGAAAAACGGTGTTTTTTTCCGGGAAACTTGGGTAGCCCTTTAATTTTGTCACTGAGTGTATTATAAAAGAAATGGGTACAGTTACAACTATAAAAATATTTTAGATCGACTTATGACATATCAATTTCTGAATAGCTCAACTATTTTATCGAAATTATCAGTAGTTTCTTGAATATTTACATTTAAAAAAAAAGGCGGGGATTCCCTCATAGCGCGACCAACGAAAGGTTAATCGACGTATAATAGCTACTCCTGAGTGACAGAGGTCTAGTATCTACTGAATTTTTTTTCTGAAAAGCGGACGGGATAGCAAGGAATGACCTGTAGTGAGATCGACGTAAGAGAATGAAAGCGACTTGCTGATCTCGTCTATGTTACTAAGTAGCCTTGAACATGCGGTTTGGCGATGAGCTTCGGGAATGGTTATTGAGAGGAGGATGCAATGACTTGGGGGGGCACTTTACTTGAAATATCGACTCTTCGTCCTCCGCAAGATCTTCCAGAGTGCCTTCTCCGCTCCGACTAATAGCCTGATCCTCCCGTATATAGTGACTCGGTCTCACTTTCCCGCTCGCCTTTTTCCTGTCCCCTTGATGATTTCCACTATTTCATTTCAGAAGCTTCCACTTTTTTACCCGGGATTAATTTTTCTCACTTTTCTCTGAATTGCTTTCACTGACATTCACTTTACTGGTTTCCTTTTCGATTTTTTCTCTAAGATACGTAGAGCTCGTAGCAGAACCTCTGGACTACTCAACGACTCTAACGGAACTCCATCATCTTTGCTCTCTATGCCCAGATTCACAGTCACGTGAAAAAAAATTCAAGAGGTCGATCATTTGATTTTGACTTGACATCGCCTGGCCCAGATCCGTCCTGCTTTATAAGTAGTCCAGTTCTTCTTTATCTTCAAGACTTCGCAGTGCGATCCCGTTCATTTAGGCACGCATAAAAGCTTATTGCTTCGTGCTGCGTTCTGCGACTGGTTGCTTGTCCAGCCGTTGCTATAGCGATACGAGACTACATCAGTGATATTTTTATTTATACGTAATAAACGGTGATGTTGATTTACGTTGACGGCTACATAAGCAACCTATAATTTGATTTGAACTTCGAAAAGAAAATCATTCCGGTGAAATTCGTCCCTGCATGTGTGCTCAATTCGGCGATAAAGTTCCTCGCGTATGACGTTATCAGATAAAAACTGTATCCATGTAAATATGGTACGATATTTGACATCTGTTATTAACTGGAATTCATGCAGAGAAAAACAAGAAATACATTTCTTAGATGGCAACACCAGTTAATTATCGTTTTGTGAATCGCAAAAAAAATGTTTTGACGGGATGCACAGATAAAAATCTCGATTGTCACGACACCAAGATCACCTTAGTGTGCAGTTATCCATTTTTTTCTTTACTCACAATGAAATCAAAAATAACATATTTAGGATAATTTATTATTTGTACAATTCACGTATATTACAGCATTCATCTAAGACTGGCTATTCTCAATTACATTATAAGGAAATTACTAGATCATGACTTTTTGGTATCCCTGTAAACGAAGGGTGATCAAAAATACTTTATTAAACGAACAACGCAGTATCGGTGCATAGATTTCGACCGTGCAGTCTCTATTTGATAAATATTCCAAGTCAACATTTTAGAGTGAATATCACATGAATAATTGATAGTTTCTAGTAACAAATAATTGATCAAACAATGAAGTGAATCACATGGGTATCAACATTCCTTTGTAATGATGTACCGAAGAAATTTAGAAACTAATTTGAATAACAAATTAGGTGAATAATAAGCCAATGTTTATTATACAAGCGACAAACAGAACATACGAATCATACTATGGATCTTCGATCAATTATTTCCGACTTGAAATATTCTTCCAGCTCTAAATGCGTGTTAAGTGCCATGGAATCTAGGTTGTCCTATGTCGTTTAATAGAATCTAAGATCAATTTAGCGGAGACTGTAGATCACTGCCTTAGTGAAGTCGGTTGAAGAACTTTGTCCACCTAAATCCTTGGTACGGATTTTTCCATCATTTAAAACGCGGTTTATAGCATCCCTTATTTGTTCTGCGTAGCTTCTTAAGTTTACATGATTCAGAAGCTTGACCGAACATAACAGCATAGCAGTAGGATTAGCTACATTTTTACCCACAGCCTCTGAGTACGTGTGACGCGCACCCTGAAAATTGCGATTAAAAAAAGTGAATAATCATGTGGCAAGTATTGGATTTTTATTTAAATTTGAATCAATGGGAACAGAGACTTATGAATTCTTGGCTGCGGCTCGTTTTTTTTTTTTTTTTTGACGTAATTTGTATCTTGCTTTGAGAAGGCCAATAATGAGTGGGAGCAATACACTAGATTATTTCAAAATACTCACAGGTTCAAAGACAACGCACTCGCCACTGTAGCTGGCGCCAGCAACAACTCCAGCACCACCGACCAATCCGGATGCTAAATTATCTACAATGTTTCCGTACAAGTTGGGGGTAACCATAACGTCAAATTGACGGGGGTTCGATACCATCTGCATCGTGCAATTGTCCACAATCATCTTCTCAAACTGTATCCTGAAGAAAAAATACCATCAACCTATTTAGTACGATTTATATTTTCCTGTGACCTCCGATGGGTGGCAGCTGATATCTTCTATATTTTCCGAGGAAATACTCGAAAAAATTACAATATTCATTCGAATATATGTATAAAATGTTCTCAAAGTTTCAATGAATTATAATTACTTCCTTGCCAAAAAAAACTCATGCAAATCACTTAAATAAACGTAGTCCTAAACCTATTTCCCCCCTCAAGGAAGTCGGACTGTTTGAATCGGAATGTTTGTAATTAATTTCATCAAGCAATGATTGCACATGAAAGATTATTCATATTCATTTACCCTTAAACTACAACAACTTCATTATCTGTGCTCTGTTTTTTCAACTTGTAAATAGGTAGTATATACCTGGGATACAGCTGGGCTATCTCTTGACATGATCGTAGAAAGAGGCCATCTCCAAGTTTCATAATATTAGCTTTATGTACACAAGTCACCTTCTTACGATGATTTCTGGTCGCATAGTCGAATGCAAATTTAGCAATTCTCTGCGATTTAGTCGCAGTCACGATCTTCAAACACTCAACCACACCTTTGACGCTCTCATGTTCCAGGGCTGAATACTCGCCTTCCGTTTGTTCTCTGATTATAACACAGTCAACGTTTGTGTGACGAGATTTAATACCAGGGAGAGACTTGACGTGTACCACGTTTGAATACAAATCCAAACTGCGTCGGAGTTTCATATTCAAAGTTTGCAGCTCTCCAGTGTGAGAATGATCCGGCGTTGCCAGAATACCCTTGAAAATACCAATACCATAACATTATTTCGAGTGAATTCTTCATCATCTGATTCAAGCTATGATACAACCCTAGAAAGGTGCGAAAAATTGAAGAATAAAAAAATTAGTCGGCAACCATACGTGTTTACTCAGGGTGTATACTCGAATCTCAAAATAAATTTTCCCGACTTTTCCAGGTTTTCCATTGAAAAAGTTTCATTTTCCCCGGTCCTTTCTGCAACGATTATAGACAAATTTGAAGTGTTTCTTTTTAATTCTTCATACTTACACTTTCCTAATTAAACTTTTATATCAGGTACATAAACATGCGGTAGTGCAACGTGAGCTGTACATTTCGCCATACAGAGAATTTCCCGCGACTATACCATCTATATTACTATGTGAGGCAACACAAACGCATTTCTGGAAATTTCCCGGTTTTTTAAGACGATTTTCAAATTCCCTGACTTTTCCCTGACTTCCCGGTTTTCCAGGGTCAGTATACACCCTGTTACTGGATAAATGTCTTTTGTATTAATTGTTCAGTATAAAGCACAAGTGGTATTGAAGAATTGAATAAAGATATCTTATTTCAAAAAACTTGTCGTAATCTTGGCAGCCGATTGCAAATTACGTAATTGTCCTCAAATTCAAATATCTATATGAGCGGATCCACGTCACTTCACTCAGAAAAAAACCGTCAAGTCACGGATCTTTGCGCCATTCGAAATATCTTTAGTACTGTGAAAAAAAAAATACAACTTGAAGGATTTTGAAAAATTTTCAAAAATGGCGGAGTTAGAGCTATGTGAATTTTTGTGAACCGCTGTTGCACCGCTATGTTTGTAAATTCATATCTCCGAAAGTATTCACCGGGGCGGGCTGATCCTTGAATCATTTTGCTCGTAAAAGAATGCGCTTTCATCGAAAAAAATTTGTTTACAAAAAAAAAAATTCCTTCAATTTTTTTTTGTCGTTTTTTTTTTCAATTTCGCTGCCATTTCCGCGGGACTCACAGCAATTCATTAAGATAAATTTTTTTGGATACCCGAATCCTTCCCCTTCATCCCTAAAAAAAAAAAATTCATGGAGAAAATACCTGGGCCGGAGAAAAAAAATAAAATGTCTTGTCGCCCGTCGCAGCGCGGTCGATCTTTTGCCATATTTTGGTGGCTCTGAGAAGTGCAGATGTTTTTAGCGATAATTCGCTCGATGACACTTAGTAGGACACCTCTGTTTTGAAATTGATTCATGATTTGTATGAAATCAAATTTTTCTTTGTTTCCTCTTTAATTTTGTTTTGACGAGTTTATGAGATATTGGAATGACCGCATGTAATTTCAGAGTGCCACGAACTGTCAAGGCTTTGTCAAATCGATTTTGTAAAATAGATTCTTCTATTTGATGTTCTGCTGACGTACAGTACGCAAGAGACCTGCTTCGAAAATAAGAACATGCCCGATTATATAGATCCAGCGGTGTTTGAATAGGATCGGAATTGCCAATCAGTTGTAATCTAACACGTGAGGCTAATCTTTTAACAGTTCCACCTACCCCATCACACGGCCCTTTTCCATGTGATGTGGCAAAAAAATTCCATTCGGCTTGGCATTGAAAGTCTTCAAAGTGATGTGTTAGGTTTATGAAATTCTTTTTGTTCTTATATTGGAAAGCTGCTCCATTGGAGAAATAAATTATTTTTTCTATATAAATGAACCGCAACTGTATTATGTTTCAGATGCTCTGAAATTATCACAAAACTAAAATGTCTCAACTGGTCGTGATCGTAACTTTTATAGTAAACCACGATTGGATGAATAGTCGCCTGATTATTGCTCCAGTGAAACCCTTGCGTGGAATCTTGTACAACAAATGCATAATTCTCAGCGTAATCGCATACTACCAAAAATTCGCTGTCTGTCAATCTCTCTTTTGCGTACTGTACGTCTGATCGGGAATTCTCTGAATTTTTTAAAAATGATGATCATTCTTTTCTCACTCGTCATTTTCAACGCGTAATTCAAAAAATAAAATTGAAAATGTCAATTCCACCACGTTTTCCATCGTTCTTTGTTTTGTTTTTTCTGAAAGTTCAAGAAATTTCCGACAAAAATCATGTTTAAAAATTTTCCACTCCTTTACCTCCAAGGCACAGTTACGGTTTGAATGAAATTTGAGGGTTTCGTGTCAATATTTGTGCATCTCGATGTTAAGAATGAAATTATCTCGATAATGATAACTTGAAGGTAAACGAGCCAAAAATTTTTGGATATAATTTTCATCGGACATTTCCTGAACTTTCAGAAAAAAAATACGATTCTCCAAGTATCTAAAAAAAATTATCTCCATAAATTTCTGCGAGTCCCACGGAAATGGCACCAAAATTAGGAAAAAAAAAAAGTTGTATGACAGCGCATTCTTTTACGAACAAAATGATTCCACTCCGATGAATACTTTTGGATATATGAATTTTTAAACATAGCGGTGCAACAGCGGTTCAAAAAAACTCAAATGTCTCTAACTCCGCCATTTTTGGAAAATTTTCAAAATCGTTGAATTGGTTTGTTTTTTTCCATAGTACGAAAGATATTTTAAATGGCGCAAAGATCCGTGACTTGACGGTTTTTTTTTTTCTTTGGGTGAGGTGACGTTGATCCGCTCATATCTCTATTGTATACATCCGACATAAAGAGGCAAAGTTTCCTGATTTCCTAAAGTTTTCTTGTTTTGTAGCCACCTTCCATGCAAAATAGAAGCACATGATTATTTATCGCTTGTAGAAAGATATCTCCACAATCCAGAAGTGATATAATAAATACAGTAGGAGCCATCATATCCGTTGTAGATTAACTAAAAGAAATACCTTGAGGCAAACCCGATTTTTTGCAATACTGCCAGAGACTCTTTCTAGCGGGGCACTGAGTGTAGGATTGACTTCCGACAAGAAGTATGTTTCAAATTCGACTGGGACACTAGCAGCTTTGAAAACTTCTTGTACAGAGTAGACCAATTCTGGTCCAACTCCATCCCCGGGAATTAGCGTGCATTTTGTTTTTGCTTCTGGTTTATCGATCTGGAAAGTATTGAAAAAAAAAAAAAAGAAGATTACATGTGTGTTACATGTAGGGTTTATTCTGGAGAAGCTGATATAAGTATCTCTCAACTCACTGCTTCTTGCTGATGAACACTAGAGAGGTGGAGGGTCCTGGTTATCGGGCCCTTCTGGGTAGCCTGGAATAAACGCAATTTGAAAGATACTTAACTCGAAAATATTCCATTCGAGCAATTTGGAAATGGGGACATAGAGAATAGCAAAGATATGGGCACAGATTCAGAAAATATAAATAATGTTTGTTGTGAAGCCGGACAGATTGAAATTTGCAAGTCAGATATACATTTTGAAAGTCGTCGAGGGGTGTCGAGTGTCGATAATTTAATTATAAATCTCAATCCAAATTCTAAATACTTTGCGCATAAGAGTCTAGTAAGAGGTGCATGTAGAACGTTGGACAATTAACAGAGAATTTCTTTCAATCAGAGCATAAATTATCGATGTTGTATAAGTGGTTATATGAATCGTTATCCTATCACAACGTGTCTAGTATATTCAATAACGCTTGTCAACTATTATGTAAAACAAGTGTTGAATACCTGAGAAAGAACCCTGCAAAATTTCCTCGCGATCAGCGCCATTTTTCACGAAGGAGACGAACCTCACTGTCTTGAAGATGTGTGGTAGTCGATTTAGAGTAATCGATATGTATCGAACCCACAGTGTAAGGCTGGATTTTCATGGACAGCAAGATGCTGCCGCTGCACATGAAAATGAGTCCTGCAGCAGCAGCAAGTCACTGCTTGTCAAACGCTCGTGTCTCCGCCAACGGTTCTCATTTCTGTTTATTCTAATTCCTAATATTTTAATGTTTAATAAGTTAATTCGGCGGTCGGGTAGATGGCGTTTCGGGTAAATAATAGCGTCTCCTGTGTGACGTCGGAGCAGGCGTTCGCGGACAAATCTAGAGTCTCTCCCTCTCTCTCTCACTCCTTCAACGACTTATCGCCTTTGCGGGCATTTAGTCGAAAATCTAGAGTCTAGCTACTGGAGGCATATTTTTTTTTTTTTAATCCTATGGCTTATCTCCATTACTGGAGGCATAGACACAGAGCATGGACTGCGCATTCCCTATACTGCCTGTGGTAACGCTAAAAGTGAGAGAGAAGGGAAGCACACGCGGCCACTGTCTGTCTCTTCCTATGCATTTGACTTCGTTGGTTAGAAAGAGACAGATTTGGCCGCGTGTGCTTCCCTTCTCTTTCTACGGGACCAAGCGATTTTCGGCCCGAATGCGGTCCATGCTCTATCTATGTCCCCCATGCTTACCACGACCGCTACCCACAGCTATGCAAATGGACCGGCTTGTAGCAAAAAGATTGCTTCGGTCAGACGAACATAACCTATAGTGTGTCAAAATCTGGATTCGCCCCTACTTATATGAAATTACACGCATGAAATTAGTTGCTGAAAGATGAAATACATAAACTCTCCCCGTATCACCATCCATTAATTTCAGCTCATGCACATTCGCCTGTTCTGCCATTGCGTTGGCCATTGTGAACAAATTTGCCGCCACATAAGTTTTGAAAATGTTAACACTCCCGCAGCCTTTCCATTAAATTTATCAAAAATTTGTGCAGACATTCTAATAGTAGTTTTCGTAACACGTGCACCGAAAGTGGGGTTTTTTTGTCCTCATTTGAGAGCGGAAAATAAGTCTTTTTGAGTCAGGATCTGATTCGTTAGTTTTTTAGGTCCGAGGACAAAAATGCTGGTCAAAAATGAAAATATTCGTCCTCCAGTTCTGAACGCCGCCACCATGCTGCGACGTCGATTTTGGTCGATTTTGGCAGATCGGCTAGCCAGTTAGAATATATATCAGTAGGTTGATTGAATCCTGACTCAAAGACTCATTTTCCGCTTCTAAATGAGGACAAACCCCACTTTCGGTGCACTTGTTACGAAAAATATGGTATGCAGCATGGACAGATTGACAGTAATTTTTGACGCGGGTGAAGTTGGCTGCACTCGACTGTGGCTCGGGCTTCGCCCTCGCCGTCGTCTCGTGCAGCCAACTTCACCCTGGTCAAAAATTACTGTCGTTCGGTCCTTGCAGCATAATATACTATTTTGTATCAAGGGCGTAAAATGGGATTTTACGCCTCGAGTAGTGATCGCTGCGCACGAGGGACGGCGCAGCCAGCCCGAGTGTCGCGTGATCACTACGAGAGCGTAAATCCTACGCCCGAGATGCAAACATTATTTTTTGATGTAGTGGGGGTTGAAAATGCCTATGATATGCCTTATTTTGTGGACGTAGAATGCCAGTTTCATTTTACGCCCGCAAAAGGAGGCGTAAAATAGACATTTTACGCCCACTGCATCAAAAAGTAATTAATGAATCCTTGTCAAATGGATACATTTTTTTGATCAAGTTTCCCCTTGCACCTTGAATCAGTCTTTCTTGCTCCATAAAAATTTCTCTAACCCCGTACTTTCTTTTTTTTTAGTTTTTCTTCTCGTAGTTTGAGTTTTCGGTAAATCATCCACATTTTTGTCGAAGCACGGTGTGTTACCTCTCTGTTTCGAAGTGGAGCATTTACTGATTCCTTCAGTAAATGCATCATCATTAATAGAAGCGTTTTAAGTTCCATTATCGATTTTATTGCTATTTTTTTTTTAAGTAAATCTTTGTAAAGAATATGCGCGATCGTTTTGTCCGTTTATGTGTATTTAACAAGAGAGCCTTAGAATCTAACAAAATACGATTTCAAAAATTCTGTCTGAGACTCTCGATCAAATTTGGAATGTGTTAAGCGAGAGACAGTTTTTAAACAGCCAAGTGAAAGAAATTGGCGGCGGGTTGCGGAAGATTTCGAAAGACTATGGAATTTTACAAATTGTATCGGAGCGATCGATGGAAAACACGTAGTAATTCAGGTATAAACATTTTAATCATGAGTTAGCATTAATTATTCATTTGATTATCGAATAGATTAGTTGAATCTCTTCATTTTTGGTCTGATTGGAAATTTTATGATTCAAAGGCTCCTGAAAACAGTGGTTCAACTTTTTACAATTACAAGGGAACGCACAGCATCAATCTCCTCGCAGTCGCTGACGCAAATTATTGTTTTACTGCAATTGTAAATATCGGAGCTGAGGGAAGACAAAGCGATTCCGGCGTATTCAACAGTTGCGGCATATAGCCTTAGAGCACTAAGCATATAGCCGATCTCTTCGAAAGAGATCTACCCTAGTAGCAAAATGAGTGAAGTCTGCTTGCAGTCTTACTGCAGATTTTCTGCAGATCTTACTGCAGACCTGCACTAGTGGACTACTTCCACATTTGAGTGCGGGGCTGACATCAGATTCTTCAGTGCGGAATCTTATTAGTTTCTTCAGTTGGAAAATCGTGAAAATATTGATTTTCAGATATATTTTCAGAAGACATGAACCATTTGGTAATGTTCCGTGAATATGAGTTTGAAAGAGTACATGTCTGGGCACCTTATATAAAAAAAATCAGAATTTTTTGAATGATCCGCTTCCGTTTATCAGTGATATAGTAAATTTAACGCTAAAAATGGGGTTTTTGAACGTCAGCCCTAAAAAAATTCGAAAAATCGAATTGTTGCACGGAGACCTTTATTTCAGTGATATCTTTGATTTTTGAGGGTTGAATGAATTTGCGCTCATTTCATTGTGAATTCATTGTCAAGCATCAACAAGTGACCCGAAGATACGAAAATTCACTGTATATAACTGATACAGACTCTTCGATTGTTCTGCTTGTATACTGTACTCAGTAAATTACTCTGAAGGATCTGCAATTATATATATCAGGATGATACAGATTCTTCAATTTTTCTGCTTGTATACTGTACTCAGTAAAATACTCTGAAGGATCTGCAACAGATCTGCGAGAATACTGCAATAAGATTCTTGAAGCAGAATCTGCAGAAATCTGCTAATGCAGGTATTGCTATACTAGGGAGGGTATTGAAAGTGCCTCCACCGAGACGTTTGGACAACACTAACCTGCAGTACCCATACCTATTGGTAGGGGATGAAACATTTGCATTGACGAGCTACATGATGAGACCGTATCCTCGTAGTGGTCATTTGAACATGACGAAAAAGATATGCAACTACAGATTGAGTCGGGCGAGAAGAGTAGTCGATAGCGCATTCGGGATACTTGCCGCAAAATGGAAGATATTACATACCAAAATTATTGCGTCTACATCAACCGTTAACAAATTATAATAGCTGAAACGGCTCTACACAATTTCGTCATTAAAGAGGAATAGCAACTGTCACCGCAAAACAGACAGTACTGCACGTTGAGCCATCATGACCACGATCAGCACATCGGATTTGAAGAAAACATCGTCAATAACGAAAATATACCTAATAACGTTGGAGGGGCTGCTGCAGGGATCAGAGATAAGTTTGCATGCTACTTCGAGCACATCAATTCCTTGCCATGGCAATGGGAAAAAGTACTTAAAAACGATTTTTAAAATACCTATAATAAAACTGATTTCTGAAATTGATAACACAAAAAAAATGTATTCCATGCCGTGTATTTAAATTTTTTATTAAATATTTAGCAAATGAATGAACGTAAAAAGTTGTTAAAAATCAATCAATCCAATAATTTGTCTTCCTCATCGGCTGCTTACGTCAAGATCCGTAGCTGAAAATTTCTGCGCGCTACGTACGGCAGTCTCCTCAAGATATCGCCCAATTGATCGAGGAATCCGTCAACCGCATCGCGCTTGGGCTGTGCTTCTTTCAAAGTTTTTAGGAAGTCGACTTCCAATTTAGACAGATTATCAGAAGCTTCTGTACGACATAATGCAAATTAATATCCCGCGTACTATGATGAGTGTGAATCACATCTGTGTTACGATTCACCTACTTCTCTTACGGCTCTTGGATGATCCAGCTGACGAACCAGACGTGGTGATCGAGTTCAGCTGCTGGTTAAATGGATCATCCGATAATGGTTGTTGTGGAGGTGTAAGGGATGAGGATTGAACTGGAATCGTGCAGTCATTCGAACGATTTAATGATCCAATCAATTGGTTCGGCAATGACGTTTCTGTACTTTATTGAACAAAAACGTTTAATCGAAATGCAAACCTAGTCTCAGATTATTGAAAAAATGTATTTAGAATAAATTAATCGCTTATGAACATAAAATTGTACAATTTTCATATCATTAGAAGATTACGCAAACGTCAGTTTTACATGTATCATTATCGATCATAAATTGCCAAATTATTTACGTTTCTGGTGTCGTAACGTCTTCCAGAAAAACGCATCTGTTCGTAAAAACGGAACCCGCTCCGTTCGGGATGCCCATCGACCGCACCAGAGCCACTTAAAATAAAAGAGTGGTTGTGTAATAAATTACACCAAATTCTTCCGCAAGCTTAATATCAATGATTAATGATTCGCGGAGCAAAGCCGCGGTATTCATTCGAAATCGTTATTCGTACACACAAGGTTTATATTCGCATAAGAATAATAATTACCGGACGGCTCATTTTTTTGCTTGTTTATTATATATATTTCAAGTGTGTTTTAAAATATATCGTATTTTAATTTGCAAAACTGATCCCTCTCGTTGCTATGCAACAAAACATTCGGGAAATATCCGATAATTTTGAAGGTCTTGGGGTATTATAGCGGATAATTTACCAATTTACCTCTAGCTTTACAATTGTTTCTATATTACAAACTAACTGTCAAATACCGAGATAAACGTCGGAGAACATCGTAAATAATTTTTAATTTTTTCTAACCTGCCGCTCTCTGCTTGGCCATATCCGAATGCCAAAAATAATCCATCGAATACCACTTGACCTTCTGAATGAATCGGATATTTCCCTGATGCTTTGAAATACACTGCCATAAAAAGGATGCCAGAAAATCTCCTATTGAAGTACACAGCATTTATCGACTGCTTGCCAAGTCGGTAAGGATTGAAAAATATTGAAACAATTATGCAGTATAAGAAAGTAATGAAAGCCCAAACCTTTCTAGCGCAGGTCTTTCCGCAGATACACACATCTGGCAAATTCATCTTCAAGTCCATTTTTAACGGTGTCTTGAGGACCGCCCTTGGAAATGCTAAGATTCGGGATGGAAAAAAAATAGAAAGAGTCTGAAAGGAAATAAGAGATTTCAACATAGAACCCATCGCCATCCCATAATTTGCTTGTATGGGGGTTGAAGATAGAATATCAAGCTAATTTTTAAGAATTTTTCAACATTTTTGAACCCGTCCCAAATTTGACAAAAGTGTCATTGAAATTCTGAAAACGTATTTTCGCGGTTATGGGCTCTGCTCCGAACGAAATGGATATTTTTTACATGAAAGAGCGGAAAAAATCCTTTCGAAAACATGTGTCAAATAATTTGACTCTTCCCGTTCTAGTGGGACAGAATTATTCGAGAATACTAATCGGTGAAAATCAACCATTTCTAAGATAATACGTAGCTTTATGACATTTTTACTTTGGACTTTTTCAAGTGCTCCAAACATGTTTTTTTGCGACCCCGTAAGACACCAAATAATTAGCGTACAATCAGAAAAATCTCACTGAAAAAGTGTCCCAGTTGACGTGGAAAACCTCATCTCTGAATAACTTGAACGTAACCAACTACATAATATTAATTTGGCGCGCAGTCACAAGGCCGAGATCGAACCTCGTTTCGGACCCGACATTGCCAAGTTTGATTGTACCGTTGTCGTGTGCTATCATTCTCTTTCAGTTACATTTCTTGTCTATACCAGAATCCTGTTTTCCATTTCACTCATTCCCCACGTTAATCAGTGCTTCTTATGTCCTGTCAAATTTCAACAGGCTGTTGTTCTGTGCCAAAATATCATATGCCATATACAAAGTGAGTTTTGTCCGGGTCTGAATGAGGAGATGCTCATCACCGCCGACACCCTGTCCCTAGCTGGCATTATCAAACTATTATCAAAATCTAACTCTTGATAATGGAGTAGAAGGAGACGTATCAAGAGACTCGGTAGAGTTTCGCGCCAAGTGCAATAAAATAAAAATAAAAAAACGCGCGAGACTCGACCGAGTCTATACCGTGAATATTCGGTGAGACTACACGATCCCCTTCCTATAGCAAAACCAACACAAGCGCACCGCGTGCGTGAGGCTAGTCTAGGACGGAATGAGGTGCCAGTAGCATTGCATCCCCTCCCGAACGAGCCTCACACACACGGTGAGCACCTGTGTTGGTTTTGCCGTAGGAAAGGGATCGTGTAGTCTCACCGAATATTCTCGGTATACCCGAACGGCAGCTAAACGGCGTGGTAGGGGGGCAGTACTTCCTAATTTCTTTCTTCTCGCAATATCCGGGGGATTGAAATATTTATCCTAGAATGCGGGTCCCAAGAGCTTTTATTTGAGTCTAATTTTGATTGAATCACTGCACGGAAAGCTGAGATATGACTATTTCAAGTTTCCGAGTACCCGTTTCGTCTGAAAAATTTTTCGTCCTTACCTCCTTCAGCCAGATCTGACAGTTCACTAAAGCTATGCGGACAGAAATGAGGAAAGAGTGGCCACCACTAGACAGCAGTGACATCAGTTGCAAGATGGCGCTCTTATATTTTTTTAAAATTATGAGTGTTAACGGCGTCGTCGCCGGGAGTTGTCTTCATATCATACATCATACGCTTTCGTTATCTGTGACCAGGACCACCTCTGACCACGTCGCTTTCGTCCTCCAGGTCGACCGCTACGTAGTTTCTGTCCTCTAGGACCACCACTACGTAGTTTTCGTCCTCCAGGAACATCGCTACGTAGTTTGCGTCCTTCAGATCCACTGCACCCCTTGTTTTCGTCCTCCAGGTCGACCGCTACGTAGTTTCCGTCCTCTAGGACCACCGCTACGTAGTTTCCGTCCTTCAGGTTGACCGGTACGTAGTTTCTGTCCTCTAGGACCACCGCTACGTAGTTTCCGCCCTCCAGGTCGACCGATTGTAAGTAATTATTGATGTTATATACACGACGTTGTTAACTACGTAGCGGTGGACCTGGAGGTCGTAAACTACAGTGCAGTGGACGCCAAAGCCACGGACGCCCAAGACAGAGCTGTCAGTTCTATAAATAGGAGGCTGCGCTTTTGATTTTGATTTTTGATTTTTATTTCTTGTTATGAATCTTATGGTATAACTTTTGTGATCTGAGACGGAGGAACAATTCCACAAAGCATGTTTTCTCTGTTCTACACAATTGCTGATCTGCAGTTATTATGACGTGCTGAAAGTTTGAATAAAAATAAAAAGCCTGTCCGCCGAAATTGTTTACGACGCAAGCCAAACGACAGCAAACCGGCTTGATAGGGAGACAGTATTTCCTATTTTTCTTACACCACGCAATAGACAGGGAATTGAAATATTTATTATAGGATGTGGGCAAAAAAAGCTGCGATTCAAACCAGAGTTAGGTGAAATCGGTGAACGGAGAGCTGAGATATAATTATCAACGTTTTAAATATACCCGTTTTCATCAATAAATTTCGTTCATTACTTTCTCCCCCTTCAGTGGAAACACGTACTTCACAGCGATCAAAAGCTTTGGGTCTATAAACGAGTAAAGAGTGACTTTTTTGCTAGCTACCAAGTATAGGCATCAGTGGCTAGATGGCGCTTCGGTTAGCGATAACTTTATCAAATTGAAGTTTAATAGTTAGTGGGCCGCCGATTTTAAGCATACGATCGAAAATCAATTGCGAATAAGAATTAGAAAACTTTTGTGAAAGTTTTACCCCAAAAGCAATAAGAAGAATAATTTCTATGATATGATTTCTATACGAATTATACTGACATTATAACAAAATGAGTTTTACTTCCAATTCAATCTAACGATGACTGCTAACTTGTTGTGAGGAAGTCACGGAATTTGTATAAACTTAATAAAACAAAAACACACGTTTCGGCTGTCCAAAAAAAAGAAAACATACGTGTATAAAATACAAAATTGTACAAAAAGTAGTGAAATCAACAACAAAAGCACCTATGGTGCAAAAACTTTTCGCCAAGTGCAATAATGTGGCCCCTACCCAAAACGAAGAAAGAAAAAGAAAAATGTCTACGTACAAAAGGATTGAAATCACATACAGTTGCCAAGTACATGTCTTCTGTATACCATAGGTACCGCCAAGTACCACTACCTCCAAATTTTGTTTCTTTTTTTTTCTTACTTTAATTTTCTGTTGTAAACTTATGGTATACAGAAGACATGTACAGTAATGTTCATTAATGCCTTCCCGGTGGCTAACTTTTTTTTTCGGACTTTTTCGGGAACGAGTTTCCATTCGCATTTCATGTGCCCATGACCGACGAAGCAGTTGACAGGCGATTTTGAGAAACCACGACTGTACTCTGTAACCTCCCGCTGCTGTCATTTTAATAACCTCTAAGTCTGTTATTATTTTATTTCTCCGTTGATGACTTATCGCATAACCTCCAAGTCTGGCTATATTCCGCAAGGAGATTAAAATAAGAATACCCTCTAAGCAGAATACATAAGTCATCAATTCGAGACTCAATGTAGGTCAACTGTTCATTATAGGTTAGCATATCACGGAGATCCTGATGCCCAGAGCTTTTCATAACCAACGAATATAATGCCGGTAAAAGAACGCTACTGATGGGGTTAACCGTGCAGTGATTTTGACTGTTCTTCAATTCACCGCAACGAATCTATAATAGTATAAGCTGATTACGTATAAAATTATAACACCGACGCGTAGAAAGAACAATGGGTTAATATTTTTCAAATTCATTCTGATTCTCATCGTCAACAAATTATTATAGGTCTGATCAGACTCCAACTGGCAAGTGGCCTCCGAGATGACTGAGCTTTGGATGCAGATCTTGATAATCGATACATAGGGTAGCCCATCATCGTAGAACTAGACTCAAACTGGAAACTATCCTCGGAAATTAACTAATTGGATTGATAAAGGCAGTTTTCACTTAGCTTGTTTTAGATTTCAGTCAATATTTTATATTATTCTAACTTTTATTTATTTGATATTTAATACAAGACGTATCATTTCAATTATTTCCAACCAATATAATACATAGGTTGAATTTTATCTATGCCTCCAGATTCTCATTGAGCCTACTTTAAAGTTATCGATCTAGCTAAGTTGATGAAATAAATTCACTTCACTATACAAATACGTTCTACCATCAAATAACTAAGTTAAACTTGACTTCTCTGATTTATAAAGTCTTATCTTGGACTATAATAAAAAATTTATAAAATTTGTTAACATCAATGACTGATTCTTTCATTTGCAAATTCGTATTATATTATATATATATTGAATATTATTATAATATTATTTCATTAGGGATGTAGACTTAAATCTTTGGACGCAGATCTTGATAATCGATGTATGGGTTAGTTTCTCATCGCGTATCTAGACTTTATCTGGCAAGGTGTTTTGAATATCACTTCAATCTTCGGACGCAGATCTTGGTAATCAATATATGGGGTCATTTTTCATTAAGGATGTAGACTTGATCTGGCAAGGGGTTTTTTTCATCCTTGATGAAAAATGACCCCATATATTGATTACCAAGATCTGCGTCCAAAGATTGAGGTGATATTCAGAACCCCTTGCCAAATTAAGTCTAGATACGCGATGAGAAACTAACCCATATATTGATTTTCAAGATTTGCGTCCGAAGATTGAAGTGATATTCAAAACCCCTTGCCAGTTCAAGTCTACATCCTTGATGAAAAATGACCCCATATATTGATTACCAAGATCTGCGTCCAAAGATTGAAGTGATATTCAAAACCCCTTGCCAGATCAAGTCTAGATCCGCGATAAGAAACTAACCCATATATTGATTTTCAAGATCTGCTTCCGAAGATTGAAGTGATATTCAAAACCCCTTGCCAGATCAAGTCTAGATCCGCGATGAGAAACTAACCCATACATCGATTATCAAGATCTGCGTCCAAAGATTTAAGTCTACATCCCTAATGAAATAATATTATAATAATATTAAATATATATAATATAATACGAATTTGCAAATGAAAGAATCAGTCATTGATGTTAACAAATTTTATAAATTTTTTATTATAGGCCAAGATAAGACTTTATAAATCAGAGAAGTCAAGTTTAACTTAGTTATTTGATGGTAGAACGTATTTGTATAGTGAAGTGAATTTATTTCATCAACTTAGCTAGATCGATAACTTTAAAGTAGGCTCAATGAGAATCTGGAGGCATAGATAAAATTCAACCTATGTATTATATTGGTTGGAAATAATTGAAATGATACGTCTTGTATTAAATATCAAATAAATAAAAGTTAGAATAATATAAAATATTGACTGAAATCTAAAACAAGCTAAGTAAGTGAAAACTGCCTTTATCAATCCAATTAGTTAATTTCCGAGGATAGTTTCCAGTTTGAGTCTAGTTCTACGATGATGGGCTACCCTATGTATCGATTATCAAGATCTGCATCCAAAGCTCAGTCATCTCGGAGGCCACTTGCCAGTTGGAGTCTGATCAGACCTATAATAATTTGTTGACGATGAGAATCAGAATGAATTTGAAAAATATTAACCCATTGTTCTTTCTACGCGTCGGTGTTATAATTTTATACGTAATCAGCTTATACTATTATAGATTCGTTGCGGTGAATTGAAGAACAGTCAAAATCACTGCACGGTTAACCCCATCAGTAGCGTTCTTTTACCGGCATTATATTCGTTGGTTATGAAAAGCTCTGGGCATCAGGATCTCCGTGATATGCTAACCTATAATGAATAGTTGACCTACATTGAGTCTCGAATTGATGACTTATGTATTCTGCTTAGAGGGTATTCTTATTTTAATCTCCTTGCGGAATATAGCCAGACTTGGAGGTTATGCGATAAGTCATTAACGGAGAAATAAAATAATAACAGACTTAGAGGTTATTAAAATGACAGCAGCGGGAGGTTACAGAGTACAGTCGTGGTTTCTCAAAATCGCCTGTCAACTGCTTCGTCGGTCATGGGCACATGAAATGCGAATGGAAACTCGTTCCCGAAAAAGTCCGAAAAAAACAGTTAGCCACCGGGAAGGCATTAATGAACATTACTGTACTTGGCAACTGTATGTGATTTCAATCTTTTTGTACGTAGACATTTTTCTTTTTCTTTCTTCGTTTTGGGTAGGGGCCACATTATTGCACTTGGCGAAAGGTTTTTGCACCATAGGTGCTTTTGTTGTTTCTTCCTATACACACCGCAACGAAGAGTGGTCCTAAATTTTCACGTTATAGGTGGCGCTGTTAACAGCGAGGAACCGCCGAGCTCCATTAAGCAGCAAAATTTGAATGTCATTAATCACGATCGATGTAATATTCAAACTTCATACGTGCGAAAAATAAAAGTAATCTCTTCAAACAGGAGGAGTTGGATTGAAAGCAATGTAAGGATAAACTTGTAGTCATAACGAAATTATTATATTTTATCACAGTTATAATAGAACAATATGTACAGTGAGTTATGTAAGCCTGAACTGCTTATGCAAGAGTCTGGCTTTTTCTTTCTTCTGATTGTTTATTGAATTAAATCTTCTGCAGGCGAAATGCAATCGCATGATCACATAGAATCGTACTATTCTGAGGCTTAAGGCTTGCTCGCACTTCTCGCATTCGACAGTCTGCAGGTGTTTCTCTGGAAGAAAATTAACAATAATGAATAACGTGTCATTATTCAACGGTGTTGTTTGTAAAACTTCGGTGATTACGTCTTCGACATCCGATATCAGGTTAAATAATTCATTTGAAGGCAGTATCAAACCACCTCGGCTTTTTAAAACAATCATTCCATCTCTGTCAAGAGTTGGTTCAGGTGCAATCATTAATGCAATGCAAGCCTCGCAGCTTGTCATTTTCTTAATTTTTCGCACAACATAACCCGCTATGTATGATTTTACACGAACATCTGTTGTCGTGGACAACTCGTTCTGGTTCCCGTCAAGAAATAAGTCCGCTGCGTCATCCACATAGTCCATTTCATGTAAGTGGTCCCCTGCATCAAATATTGCATCCAAATTTTCCAGAATGTCCGGGCGTGGCTCATTATGCTTTAGATCTTTAGCCTCAAGCATCGACTTCAATATGTCGCCCTTTCCAATGTTTGATCCACGCGGGGGTTTGACTAGTGAATAGACACTCAGTAACCGAAAAGTTTGCGCGAAGAGTATAGGATCTGGATCAGTATTGCAGCCACCAGCGCTCCGAATCATTCCAAAAAATCTCTCTAAGGCATCTTGTTGGATGCGGCAGGTCAGAAGATATTTGTAGTCGCATTTTGTGACGAGGAAGTTCTGTAATTCTATGGTGGATTGTATCGTTACCCGCAGACCTAATGCTGTTTGTGGTGTAAGGAACGACTTTTTATCCACGATACAAAGACGCTCCCAATCGTCGAGGTATGTTAGAAAATCTCCCAAGAACTTCACCTGAGATTCTGTACTCAATGCAGTAAGTTCGGACCCACTATTCAGGATGTCAATGAGCGTATTCATTCGTTTAGTAAACTGAACACTTGGTTCTACCTCTACTGATTTATTGTTGCTTTGAGCATATATTTCCATGCCGACTGCTGCTGAGGCACTAAATATCTGAAAAGCCCAAGACACTTTCATTTTTTGATAATTTTTGGGATTCAAATGGGCAGGCGTTAACTTAGAACACACTTTCAAAGTAAAAGCTTTAGGATCATCCATATTAATTACATATTCCCAATGCTTGATATCGATAGTCCCATCAGGAGTTAACATAATCTTCGATGATACAAAGCGATTCCGTATACATTTTACTAAGTGAGGAAAGTCTGAGCAGAACCAAAGACGTCGCTCTTCGTCTTGTGGATGGAGACAGGATGGTTTTTTCACAGAGATCCCGAATTTGCTCCACATAGTTCTATTCCATGATGTGCCATCTGTTGTCACAACATCTACGGAGAAGCCACTCTGCTCAAGAGCTAGCACACATTGCAGGACGAGCTGATGCAGAATTATCCCAGGCGTACATCCTCTGGCTAGAAAAGAACCAAGTGCCTGAACCCACGGTTCTTGTAATGGCTGGAACATGAACACGAGAGCATGGTCGCCAGGAACCTCCAACTGATGATCCGGTGTAAATTCTCCAAGATCCGTAAATCCCATGATTTTATAGTTTTTAGAGTCAAACGACACTCTTTCTTGTAAATGCATCTCGTCGATCATTAACGTGCCTCTTCTTTCATTCGGACTCATGCTAGAAGCCTTGGTTTTCAAACACTGGAACGTACTCGATGAAAAACCATATGCAACATCCATATTCGATATGTATTTGTTCAATGTCTCTTTTGTCGGTAGGAGTAAGATGTTATTTTTCCTGATGTGTTCATAAACCGAAGGACTCTTAATCCTCATTAATAAGCATTCACAAATCCACTCGAGGCTGTACCGTCGTCCACGACTGCTCTTTACTTTTGCGTTTGAGAAGCACGCCAGCACTGCTTCTCTTTGTTCATGTGGCAATTTTTCAATTTTTATGAGTAAATCTACTTCGTTTTGGACAGCACATCTTTTTTTCAGAGAGAATACTAAGTCCTTCAACTTCAGTACCTTGTTCTTCAGCCGCTTATTTTGTCGTTTTAGGTTCTTATCTTGTTTTTGTACACCTCCAGAACGGATCCAGTGTACTGGTTTACACGAGTGACATGAGGATTCTGGTATGCCTTTTACACCGTTGGCTGCCTCCATTAATCCTTCGCATTTACATACTTTCCTAAAAAATTTGAAACATGATTAATATTTATTGCGTCAGTTGATTATTTATTACAAATGTTATATTCATTCACTTACTGATATGTACAACTGTTAAGATGATGAGAGGAGGTTTGTAATAACGATAAGATGATTCCCGATGAAGAGTAACATTTGAAATTTTATTTATAATATATATATTTAATCGATATTAAAGTTGGGATCGAGTTTAGGATATTGAAGAGTTTGTAGGAGAAGAAGGAGAGAGGTGTGTAGAAGGTTAGAGAGTTGCCTTTGAAATGTGGTAAAATTAGTACAGAATAATGAGGAATGCTTGGTTCTAACCAAGGTAAGGAGGCAAAAGTGCGGAGGTAAGCATACAGAGAATGATGAGGAGCCGTGGGAAAGGAGTGGCTATGCTAGGACGTGACAATATACAATTGAAGATTTATAAATATTGACGTTTTCTGAATGTCATTCTGGTAATTCATAGCACTGTGCCTCTTGAAACTTTTTTTGTTTAATCGTAGTCCTGCACACTTTCGATTTGCTGACCACGTTCAACAGTTCTACCAGATCAGTTTCACTTTCTGGGGGATGGACGTTCTGCAGATTGACTGGCCGACTATCCAGTAAGATTTCCATCTTCATATTTGAATATATTTGGAGCCCTCTCTGTGAATCTTCATCTTGAATCGAAGCGAATTGTATGAATTTGCATCTTTCATTCGCAGCTGCAGCCCATTCATTGGTCGGTAGTTTAATGTTGTGATATGATTCACTCAGTCTTCCAAAATCCCAGTCTACCAAATTGTCTGTCTTAGCTTCTTCAATATGTTCATCAGGTACTGGATCAGGCATAACAACAGCAGTTTCGGTGGATGATCGTTCCTCGATATGGGTGGTGTTTTTCTCAGTCATGAAAAAGCATGGTACTGCTGTCTTTTTAAGAAGAGGCCTTTCTCTATTTATTTCATGTATGGTCCCATCTTTTACAATAGTCTCGTATTTTCGGATAAGATCTGACTCCAGAAAGTGGTCTTCACATATGTAATTACTCATTGATAATTTCAAGTTTGTACAGACTACGGCCCGCTGCCATTCCTTGAAGGCAACGATATCCTTATTAAAACAGAAATAAATCGAAATTGATTAAATTGCAATCTTATTATAACAGTCTATGCCCCGAAGCTGAAAACTTGGCCTGTTAACTTACCTTTGGCACTTTGAACAGCGTTTTGTTTTTCACTTTACAATTTTTATTAGCTCTAATTGTGCTTCTCGTTCCCGTGATGCAACTACGGATCGCACAAGTCTTACCCATTTTTTTACTGGCAGAATTTTCAACCATAAAACAATTTGAAACTTTCATCATTTGTATTATTGTCGTGTAGGCTTGTGTTTAAAGTTGCACACGTTGGCCTGGTCACCCGCAGGTTTGCGATTGTTTGCGGTTCTGCACTAACTAGAACGCTATCTATACCGTGAACCACTTTTCATTTTGAAGATTTGTCTCCTTCTACTCCATGCTCTTGATATAAGATTTAGATTGGCCCCTTATAATTCGGATACGGAGAAAACTCAACCTGTACATTATATCCCATCAGGCGATACATTGGGTTGTGAATTTTGTGTGCCATATTCCTTGTGTTTTGATGTGTCGGCTGCTGTGTGATCTCGTGTGCCCCACGGCGCGTTCAGGTATAAAAAAATGTCTAGTAATATGAATTCTTTATTATTATAATACCACACTAGTTGTGCCCATAAAAATTACATTGTAGATAGTTTTTATAACACGAATATATGTATGAATAGATTATCCCAGAAGGCCGCATCTAATGTCTCCAAGCTGAATCCGAATCGTAAGTCACGAACATACAGGGTGAATTCCTATCATCCGTACACCTGGAGTACAGTTGAGGTGGCCGAGAGTCGAATGATTTAGTTGTTTCAGCGATATTCTATTCCTTGATTGGCTTTTTCTTCAACACAATTGCCGACTTTGGACTCCCGGCCATGTTGACTCTACTCGAAGTGTACGGCCGATAGGAATTTACCGTGTATAGAATATATTGGGAGTTTTCATGGCAATGCTTCGGTTGAAACAAAACATAATCAATGTGGAGGCCTTTCCTCGAAAGCTTGCTCGAATAGCATCAATTTGAAATGAGTAGTGGACATAGTAGTGGCTGGGACAGTAGATTGAGTGGAAAGAACGATCAACCATTAATCAAGACAGCGTAACAATACAAATTAAAACGAAAGTACACAATAACGAAAAAATACACGTGTACGCCTCGGAACTTAAAAAATTTGGTTCGATTTTTTTCAACTGAATTAACTTGTTTTTCCGAACAAGCTACCAGCCCGGCGACGAATTAAAAGTCTCGCAGTTTATAGTCTTTGAGGAAATTCAACTTGCCATATTTAGGTTGAAACTCGGAATTTTTGACTTTGAAATGCAAATGTCAGTATTAAATGCTTGAGAAAAATTAAATTTCTTATTCGAACTTAGGGGAGTTAGGATATGGATATAACTGATATCTTCGCGCATCACTTATTATTTTTGAAGGCGGCATCCTTGTTCATTACTTTGGCTGGAATTTGGTTGAATGGTCCGGGAGTTAAATTTTTCAGGTGTGCATTCTGAAAAGAGAGAATATCATCATAATTTTTCAATGTCTGAGGGCCAAGACAGTATAGGTCTGCATATGTAACTCCAAGTTTACAATGCTTTTAGCTGTTGAAAGCTTTTTATGCCTCGATTACAAATTTCTCCGTCATAAACAATTTTATACAACACATGGCATGTTTCACTCGTTTTCCGTGCTCGATTTTGGCACACAAAGTAGCCGTTTGCGCATCGGTTGCAGGGAGTCAGTGGTGGTAAACTACTGGGACTGAAAAGTGCGTTTTGTACTCTGCACACGTGCATTCGCTTACGAGCCGTGTCTACTTTGTGTACCGGATCGAGCATAAACTTGTAAAACATACTTCTGTTGTATAAAGTAAATTGTGCACCATGGAGGTGAAAGGTCTTCTCACGCTGAGCATTCAAAAAAGACCTACTTTCCCTATTTTTTATACACTGTACTATTTTCATCCCACTTTGAAAATCTCTCAGTCACGTCTCAAAATTGGAATAGAAGTTTTCACGTAATGGTACAATCATTTGTTTCTTATTGTTACGCAAATGTTATTTCTGCACGGATAATAATTGAACAGCGTGAAAAAAAAACAATGTCATTTCTTCTATTCCGAATAGGCAGATACAGTACTACCCCGATGTAAGAGTCCTCTTTGTAAGAGAACTCCCTCTTCGTTCCGCTTTGACCTAGCTATATAGCTTCCCCTACTCTACCAGTGTACGTGAGGTACTCCCAGTGGTAATGCTCACTGACACACTGACACATGTGCGATTTACCCGTAGTAGGGAAACGCTTAGGCGACGAATTTCTTGGATCCTATTCCCCTGACCGCCCTAACGGTCTCTTATAACGAGGTAGTACTGTATACGAAAAAAGCGTCTTACCATCTTGTCTCGTGCGTTATTCTTCGCTGGTGGTGCATTGCCACAGTATTGCGTGAAGTGATTTGGTATTCCACACTTTTCGCACTTTTTTCCCCATGCAGGACACTTCTTAACTTCATGACGTATTCCACAACGCCAGCAGCCAAATTTATCCTTCTTTGCTCGATTATCAGTTTTGCTTGACGATGGGTAATTTTTAGCTTTCGCATCTGAGTCGCCTAATCGTGGGTCTTTTGTTTTTACATCATTGTCTAGTGAATTTTTCACTTCATATAATTGCATCAGTTTTTCTGCTGTTTGTTCATGAGTTTGACATAAAATGATGGTTTGACTCAAGCTCAAATCAGGTTCACTCAGTAGATGTTTTCTGAGCGTTTTATCCTTAACATCTAAGATAATTTTATCTCTGATGAGGCTGTCTGTCAAACAACCAAAATTGCACGTCTTTGCTTTAATCTGAAATGGTATAAAAATATCAAACTATTAATGCTCAAGTCCCGTCTATGCATTATTCTGAATAAATATTGTCAATCAAATACCATAAAAGAAATGTGAAATTTCTCGGGTTCAAGCTCGAATGTATATAATATTAAAATTAATTGTATTTTTAGTACATAGGTTTAGTGCTCCCAACATTTTCTAAATTTGGCGAATTGTGAGGAATTATATACCAAATAACACATGAAATAATTCCCGCCTATTTCAAAGGAACGACCAAACGTGGTATGAATTTAATCACTTCAGAAAATCGTTTACCCTCATCTCGCTGATGTACTGTTCTAAGCTCTCTCCATTCTTCTTTTTGGACGTGAAGAAAGCATATCTCTCATGAGCTTCGCTTTTTTTTGGATCGAAATGGGCGTCGAATTTTTCTAATATTATATCCATGTTTTCATTGTCACTTGGGGAGTCGAAAGTGAAGTTTTGACAAATTTGCTGGCCAACTTGACCAATCAGGTTCATCAAAAGGCTAGCCTTATAGTCATCGGCTTTATTCATTGCGCCTGAAGCTTTCAGGAATATCAAAAACTGTTGCTTCCAGTTTCTCCAATTCACATCCATCGGCCCTTTGGAACTTAATTCCTGCGGTGGTCTGGCAAATTGTTCCATGACTGCTGAATCTTGGGTATTAGGTATTGGAGGACCTGAAAATCATTTAAAAAAAACAAATTAATTCAGAGTGACAAATCTTATTGGCACCAGAAGATTCACACTTGTACTGCTACTTGTGACTTTGCGCTGCAAAGTATGGAAGTATAATTTATTTATTTTTTCATAATTACACATTTGTGGAGTTCATTACACCTACTGCCATTTGAATTTCATATGGTTACTCATATACCAAGAGGCTTCCGTGAAACCCGAGGTGAAACCTCACAGTCAGTCACAGCCAACTCGACACTACTCAAGTTTTTTGTCTGTTTCTCGCAGGCTGGCCATCCCCTTTCTAATTTTAAACTGTCAAAGGCCGCAAAATGATCAAATGAGTGACAGTTTAAAATTGAAAAAGGGTAGTGTCGAGTTAGCTGTGACTGACTGCAAAGTTTCGCGGAAGCCTCTTAGTACACAGGCTTTCATTTCACACGAAGAAGAATACAAAGTATCAGATATCAAATTTTTTCAACTTTCGCTCACTGAGTTGATGAGACACAATTGTGAATATCTAAGCATTATGCAAGTGTTACGAATTCCATACTCTTCCATACTCTCACTCTCAATATTGGAGGATGACATCCCGCATGCACGTGATTACCTCTAATCAGAGGAAGTCCCATCCTTACATTTGAAGAACCTCATGCCTACTTACACACCCATAAAAATGTACCGGCCTAAACACGCTTACGCCCACGGGACAAAAAAACAATAGAATCACTCATCAATCGGCTCTTGTAATCATCATATATAAGATGTAAAAACGAGGCACGAAGTCAACGAACTCAAAATCCTAATCATAATACTTGTGGAAGCGGAACCACTTTATAACATAAGTTCTGAATTCATTCAAATTTTCAGATCTAGCATAATTCTTTATCACTTATACCGCGAATATTCGGTGAGACTACACGATCCCATTCCTACGGCAAAACCAACACAGGCGCACACCACGTGCGTGAGGCTCCTTCGGACAGGACAGGCGGCCAGTGGTGCTTCTACCGAATCTTCCGCGCTAATTCAATGAATACTTGACTTCAAAAGCAATCACCACACTGAACACGGAAAAGAATGAACGCGAATAAAATGAATTCGCCTGATGTGAACATTTATTTTCAAAATTTATCAACGAATCACAACTAAATATCTATCAAGAAGATACGATTATTAATTATCAGTGTTTACGAGCGATATTTGAAACAAAGTGGAGCGGGTTAGTGGAGAATAAATTATTGAAGACAACATCCTCAAACATTGGTTTATTTATTCATTTATTTATTTATTCATTTATTTTCAGAACTCGATTCTATTCGAAACATCTAGTATTCAATGTACTACGTTTGACAGTGGCTCATCGGTAGCCTTTCTTCGATTCCCAAGCATTCAATCTCTGATAAGTTTGTGCGTACACCATAATTCAACAGCAATGGATCCCTCGATGAACCAATAATCGTTGATGAATTTCGTTTTTCTGTCTCAGATCTAATGACGTGGCCTGTAAGTGGCAGCCTTATCCTCGATGACTTCATTCTCTGCATTGTGTTCTGATTAAATGATTCATTATGTTATTATTAAACTAAAGTTGACACAAACACTGGAAACTTCCTCACGAATGATGAATTTTGATTAGATTGAATACTAGATGTTTCGAATGAAATCGAGTTCTGAAAATAAATGAATAAATAAATAAATAAATAAATAAATGAATAAATGAATAAATAAACCAATGTTCGAGAATGTTGTGTTCAATAATTTACTCTCCACTTACCCGCTCCACTTTGTCTCAAATATCGCTCATAAACACTGATAATTAATAATCATATCTTATTGATAGATATTTAGTTGTGATTCGTTGATAAATTTTGAAAATAAATGTTCACATCAGGCGAATTCATTTTATTCGCGTTCATTCTTTTCCGTGTTCAGTGTGGTGATTGCTTTTTAAGTTAAGTATTTATTGAATTAGCGCGGAAGATTCGGTAGAAGCACCACTGGCCGCCTGTCCCGTCCGAAGGAGCCTCACGCACGCGGTGCGCGCCTGTGTTGGTTTTGCCGTAGGAAGGGGATCTTGTAGTCTCACCGATTATTCGCGGTATAGACAGATTGCAGTCCACTCCACTGCGATAAAAATTCAAGATATAAAATATGTATCTAATATTGCTAAAACAAATCCAGTGTTATGAGTTGGGATTGAGCTGCTACCAATGTTATGAATGTGGTTAAAGCTGTCGTTGAGTTCGTCTCTTGCTTTTACATCTTAAGATAACCGGATTTTAGGTGTTGGATTATTGATGGGAATTTATATATAATTGCTAAATAATGATTTATTGGTTACAGATTACTGTGATGGTAGATAACATTTATACAGAGCAATTCTGTGAAAAATCAAGCGGCTAAAAGGTAGGGTAACGGGAACCGCCTGAATTGAGCAGATCAAACATCGACAATTGGATTTTATTCGTTATGTTGGAAATAAAACCCATTCGTCAATGTTTGATCTGCTCAATTCAGACGTTTCTTGTTAGCCTACCTTTAGGGCGCGTGATTTTCCACAGAATCGCTCTGTATGTGAGTTACAAGTTTTGTAAAGTTTGAGTGAAGAGTGATTCTGAGATTATTAGTTATTATTTCAAGAGCAAGTGTCCCATTAACGATTCAAGACCAAGTTTTAAGAGTGAGTGCTCTGTTTGACGATTAAGGAGCAAGTGCGTGTTGGCTACCGTTTAAGAGCCGTTTGATGAGGTCATTCTATTGTTCCTTGGTCTCCCAGGCGTTAGCACGTTTATTTAGATACAGCAGTTTTATGGGTGCGTAAATAGGGATAAAGTTCTTTGAATGTAAGGATGAATCTTCCTCTGATTAGAGGCTGTGTGAGACTGAATGCACAGGATGTTATGTCTTGGGTATTGAGATTGAGGATATAGGAGAGTATGGAATAGTATGGAATACGTAACACTAATGGTATTGTCGCTTTCTCACAACAATTAAGCAACTTAACCATAAATCTATAATAGGTCTATGCGCGCTTTCAATACTACAGGTAATTTGATTGCAAAGATAACAAGAAATCTGGTTGCGATTGAAGGAAAGCCCATTGACATAGTAGATATGTCTTGGCAACATTCTTCGAATGCTGAATAAACTCGGCAGCACTTAGCAGGAGAAGGGCATAGGAATCGTGTACAATCCCCATCTATATCCACAAATGACACCAATAATGTGCAGAGATACCTTGTGAACGAGAAAAAAAGCGTATATTCATGCTGACATATGAGGAAATGAGGAGTTCTATATGATGTCTCGCGGACATATGTAATTATCTTTCGGCGCAATACATCATTGGGAAATAAAGATACAGAAATACCGTTTTATCAGTTAGTTAATAAGCATCAATTAACGTTGGCGGGATTGATTTTATGGCTAATAATCCATGGAATCTAAACAATATACCAAGTCGTGATACCTACCTTTTTTTAATTAATCCGTGAAAGTCGTGGCAGTGACCACAGTCGCTATCAGTTTACAAAACTCATTATGATTATACAAGTGCTCACAAGAGAAGGACAGTCACTGTCGGCTGCACTGGACTGCACTCAGCGAGTTGCCACCATAGAGATATAAGAATAGAGTACAGGAGTCGGCGGAGCGCTCGTAAGTGGCAGCGATATCGGAATAGAAAGCGATACAAGAACTCGGGAGTGGGATGGTCCTTGTCTAATGACGCATGCGCCGTGCGTTTATGTTGACAAGTTGACAAGAACATAACCTGTTTGTATTTTTTCCCTTATGGCTTATCTCCTATTATAC
This sequence comes from Tenthredo notha, assembly GCA_914767705.2. Classification (NCBI taxonomy): domain Eukaryota; kingdom Metazoa; phylum Arthropoda; class Insecta; order Hymenoptera; family Tenthredinidae; genus Tenthredo; species Tenthredo notha. Next base: position 5,126,805 of record OU611908.1, read on the forward strand.
CTAGAATGTAGCCTTACATAACCTGCGTTCAGAGTTGCGTACATATTTTTTTTTTTTTTAAAACCTTTGAATGGCTTAACTCCTATTATAGAATGTAGCAAATTGCGTACATAGACTCATGGTGAGTCTATAATGCTGAGTCTACAATGGAGCACCAGCGCGTCGACGTCAACGTTACGCTCTGACGTCGCCCAGAAAAATCTTATGGATGACGTCAGAGCGTACGCATAGCGTCGACGCGGTTGTAGCCCATTGTAGACTCTCTCTTCTTCTTCTTCTTCCTTAGACTTAAGGCGCGGGTACAATAGTTGGTTCCGTTGACGTCGTCGTAAACGTAGAATGTTGGAGAATAGGTTTGACGTACTTCTGTCTACAACGGCAACGCCGTTGTCGTGAAACGCGAGCAAAGCTTCAACTTTTTCAGAGTTCATGTTGGAGATTAGGCTTGGCGTACTACTGTCCACAATACGCGGTTGTCGTTAAACGCGCGCGTAACCTACAACTTTATGAAAAGTTGAAAAATTTCAACTTTCCTGACAGCGACTAGGGGACAGTAGTGGGGCAGTCCATCCCCGTCCGCGAAGTGCGTTTTCATATTATTATTTGTATTATTTGTGGTGAAGTACTTGATTCGCAATGAATACTAAAGTGGAAGAATTCAATTTTAGTTTACACTGCGTCTATTCGTCCGACAACCGTACTAATAAGCGCAAAATTATTCGTCCGACAATCGTACTAATAAGCGCAAAATTATTCGTACGACAACCGTACGAATAAGCACAAAATTATTCGTACGACAAATTTTGTAAAATCGTACAGCAATGCGAAAATTGGAATAGCGATATATGCGACGTCTATAACTCCGACAATTCACAGCTATCAAGTCACATAACCTCAAAACAATTGGATATCCCCCATACAAGTACATGCAGTCAATTTTTCAGGTTCTGTCTGAACGCAGCTTGTTCTCCCTCTGCTGCCGCGTAACATTAACCTATTCTAACCTTTCGGAGGCCACAGCCACCGGGTGGGTGGCTCGCCGCAGGTCACGACGCTCCGCGTCGTGACCTGGGCTCACGATTCAGGAAAATCATCCCTCTCGCCCGGAGACCACCTAGCGGGCGGATTCTCGGGTGGGATTCAAAACAGGCCTAACCTATTCTAGCCTTTTGGAAGCCACAGCCACCGTCTGGGTATTTCGCATGTGTGTGTGTGTGTGTGTGTGGGATCAGTGGGGTGGCCTAACCTATTCTAACCTTTTGGAAGCCACAGCCACCGTCTGGGTATTTCGCATGTGTGTGTGTGGGATCAGTGGGGTGGCCTAACCTATTCTAACCTTTTGGAAGCCACAGCCACCGTCTGGGTATTTCGCATGTGTGTGTGTGGGATCAGTGGGGTGGCCTAACCTATTCTAACCTTTCGGAGGCCACAGCCACCGGGTGGGTGGCTCGCCGCAGGTCACGACGCCCCGCGTCGTGACCTGGGCTCACGATTCAGGAAAATCATCCCTCTCGCCCGGAGACCACCTAGCGGGCGGATTCTCGGGTGGGATTCAAAACAGGCCTAACCTATTCTAACCTTTTGGAAGCCACAGCCACCGTCTGGGTATTTCGCATGTGTGTGTGTGTGGGATCAGTGGGGTGGCCTAACCTATTCTAACCTTTCGGAGGCCACAGCCACCGGGTGGGTGGCTCGCCGCAGGTCACGACGCTCCGCGTCGTGACCTGGGCTCAAGATTCAGGAAAATCATCCCTCTCGCCCGGAGACCACCTAGTGGACGGATTGTCGGGTGGGATTCAAACGAGGCCTAACCTATTCTGGCCTTTTGGAAGCCTCAGCCACCGTCTGGGTATTTCACATGTGTGTGTGTGTGTGCGTGGGATCAGTGGGGTGGCCTAACCTATTACCTAGTTTCAAATATGTGATATGAACAAGTTTTAACGATTTTGCAAAATTAAGAAAACAAAACCGATGCACTGTATTTATTAATTGTATTTATCAAAAAGCTGGGCCGATCTTTTTTCTCCGCATGGAATTCTCCGCACGTCCATCGGTCGGATAAGGAATACGATGCGAGAACTTTCGTTGTACCTATCTAACCTAACCGCATGTTCTCTAACTCCGGGGCAAGTCACACGCTGTAACTTTTTTTTTTCCTAAATGCAGTCGGAGGATACGAACCGGGGACGCTCGTATTACTAGTCGGACGCTCTAACCACTACGCCACGGTACCGTTGGAACGCTTTCGACTCTTTTTCGTATATTTTCAAAGCTTCATACCTGTGTTGATGACATTACTGCTGCAATGCAATACTCCAGACCTATTGTATCTGTCCAGTTATTAGACTAATCAATATCTACAAACTGTATGTATGCAGCTCCACAAGCCACTACAACCAAGTAAATTAGATCGCAATTTGTACTTACAACGTTCATAATTTCCGCCAAAAACAATTCACAGGCGTTCAGTGGTTCAGTTTGGCCACCATAACCGTGCTCCAGTGCCATAGATGTACGCGCCGTTGAAGGCATAGTCGTAAAAAAACAGTCGGACATAACAGATATATGCTGTACGAATTTGGAAATTTGTCGTACGAATAATTTTGCGCTTATTCGTACGGTTGTCGGACGAATAATTTTGCGCTTATTCGTACGGTTGTCGGACGAATAGACACTTCGTTTAGTTTAATAACAGAAGTTGAAAACCAACGACATTTATATGACAAACGCTCGCCCGGATATAAAGATAAGGTCATGAAAGAGAACACCTGGAAAAGTATAGGCAAAGAATTAAACACGACCAGTCAGTATCACACCATCTGTGTTGTGTAATATGTCATGTTTAAAAGTTTCAGCTTTAATATAATGCTGCAACCTTTTTCAGGTGAATTTTGTGAAAAACAATGGTTATTGCTGAGAGAACGTTTCACACGAGAAAGACGGGCATTAAAGATGCATATTCCATCAGGCTCAGCAGGCGGGGAAAGTAAGGAGCCTAGTGCTTATTATAATGCCCTCTTATTCCTTGAACCACACGTTCGCGGTCGAAGGTAAACTAGATAACCCAAGTATGTTATTTATAATACTGAGATTTGTTTGTGTAACATTTGGAATTACCATAATATTCTAGAAACACGATTAGTAATATCCCTGGTGCCAGTGAAAATATATCTGAGGAAATAACATCCGTGGATGAATTCGAGCTGGAAATGCTAGATGATGATGAAGAGGTTTTGAAATATTTAAAACGTATTGAAGAAAATGAACCAGCAGCGACATACAACAAGTCACATCGCCATCAATCAAAGGGAAGCCCAATCGTACATACAGTAACCGACAGAATAACTAATAAAGAGAATAATTGTTTTGGTAATCGCACAAATATGAAAAGAAAGTCGGATGAAGCAAGTGATAGTGCTCAATCTCGCCCACAAAATTGCTCCTCAGATTCGTCAAAAGGCCGCTCAAGTAAACCCACGCCAGGAAGAACTGAAGAAGCTGCGTTGCAAATTGTAACAGACACTTTGCAAAGTGTCAACGGATGGTACAAATCTGCAGATAAGACTGATGATGTGGAGTGGAATTTTTGCATGACCACTTACAGCCAGATGAAACGACTGAAGAAACCAAAACGTAAACTTGCTCGATCGCAAATCACAGACATTATGATCAATCTAGAATCATCAGGCTCAGACTGAGTTATTTGCAAATTTCACATTAAAGCCCGTTTGTTGAAGGCTTATTTGTGATCAGTGTAATATCTGTTACTGCATGGCATGATAATATAATTACATTTTCTTACAACTTGAATAGCAATAAGGGTATTTTATATTTTATATCTTGTGCAATTTTCTTTTGTATTATCTTATGAACTCTCCTTTAAAAGCTGTGTTATTATTATAGTTTAGGAAAGTTAGCTAAGCAATAACCCCTAGTTTGTACTATGATACTGTGATGACTGTTACCTAAAACAATTATAATAGGAATATAATAGCATTTTCGACTGGGCTACACCGAGCTACACTAGTGTAGTGTAGCTATCTTCATCCTCTTTCTTTTCTATGAGGAAGAGAGAGACGGAGATGGCTACACTACACCAGTGTAGCTCGGTGTAGCCCCAGTCAAAAATGCTATTACTAATAAGAATATTACATATTAGAAATCACCTCATATAACGTACAATCAACGATATCAAAGACATCTAGATTTTAGCACTAACGAAGAAGCTTTGAATGATCGCAAATTATATCACCATTTTTAACTTAAAATATTTATAAGCATTGTACTTAATGGTCTATTGTAATAAATATTCAATAACATAGGTAGTTATATATTTGTTGACACTTTATTTGTAAAAATTATCATACGGTATCTTCCTTTTTCACACAAACGTTTATATTTCCATAAAAATGTTGCTTATGAATTAGAAAGAGCCTCTCAATACATAAGCATCTTGCCACGGAACTGCACCCTCTGGAGAAGCCAAGTAATCCGCCAATGTATTCCGCAAGTTTATGCTATTCCGTGGTGCATTGTTTGATCCCAATTGTCCAAGTCGCGGTAAAATGAAATGTTCCCTATTTCTCCACTCACCAGGTATTAAATTTCCGTGTTGATCCCATCGATCAACATAGTGTTCTGGGCAATATACAGCATCTTCCGGTCTTCCGGACAATTCTGTTTCTCTCAGGAAATTATGCAAACACATTGCTGCGCAAATTATCGCCTCTGCGGTAGTCGGACTTGCGATGATGCTTGAGCGGAATATGCGCCATCGACTTGTCATAATGCCAAAGGCATTTTCAATCACTCGACGTGCACGTGAAAGACGATAATTGAAGATCAGCTGTTTCTTGCTCAAGTTTTTGCCAGGGTATGGTCTCATAATATAGCTTTTCAGAGGGAATGCTTCGTCTCCGACTATGTAATATGGAAAGTTTATATCAACTCCAGGTAAACGACAAGCTGCAGGTACATTTAATGTATTGTTCTCAAGTCCTATCCCGAATGATGATTGTCGAAAAATGCCACCGTCGCTTTGTGATCCATAGGCCCCTACGTCAACAAGTGTGAATTTATAATTCGCATCGCACATTGCCATCAAGACAATACTAAAAGTCTTCTTATAGTTGAAATATGTACTGCCACTATTGTAAGGAGCTTGGATGACTATATGATTCCCATCAATTGCACCAAAACAATTGGGCATATTCCATGTTACATCAAACTGTTGTGCAATCCGTTCCCAGTCTTCAGTGGTGGGTGGGCGAAGGTATATAGGTGATAAAACTTCCCACATAATGTTGCACGTATCTTTAACAACTGCGCTTACGGTTGACTTGGATACATAAAAGCTCCAAGCAGCAGCTTGCATACTACCCCCATGTGCGAGATAACTGTAACGATAAAAGGGAAATATGCTGAACGAAGTTAATTCAGTATTTTGGGTATTAAAATAGAGTACGGACTAGTTAGAATACTTACTACAATGTGAGGCACAATCGATGCTCTGGTGATAGAGGTTCGCGTATGCTCTTTTTAGATAAAGCCCCTTCCAATAATCCCAACAACACATTGAACTGTGCTACCGACATTCTGGTATATATGAAAAATTGCTGTGGATCGTTGTGTTTAATGAATTGAAATAAATTATGAAAGTGACCTTTCGCTTTTCGTTGTAACAACATTGGCCGAATCCACCAACGTCTTTTTACTGTTTTTTTATTTTTTATCTTTCTTAATAAAATTAACGCTACCGACGCTAATAAGTTGATCGTGGTTATTGCCAATAATGGCCCTGCATTACCGCTCATCATGATGACGACTTTAAAAAGATAATTTTAAGTTTCTTCGACTTTATTCAACTTTTCAAAATGTGTTCTACACATGGCAATTTAAGCTCGGTTTACAATAGACGCATACGTTCCCATTCCCGTGCCCGTTCCCGTTCCCGTTCCCGTGGCAAATTGAAATATACGGAAACGGGAACGGAAACATATAGACCGAGCTTTAGGTATACGGTAAAGTCATGGTAAAGTATATGACAACGGACTTCATTCTAGACAGGCTAAGTTAACGGCTACGTATACAACTACAAACCTCATTGTAGACTGGCTCGCTATGTTAAAGTGGCGCTGATAGCTTACGACAAAGTATACGGTTACGGACGCGGTTAAAGACCTCATTGTAGACGATCCTTTATCGCCCACATTGTAGACTCTCTCGCTAGGTCGAAAATCTCGTGTCGACCCAAACTTGACACATGGGATGACAGCCTCACTCAACTACCGTGACAATTTGAGGATGCGGAACGCCGCGGATACTAAGGCTGGATTCCCATGGGGCCGGAATTCACGGATCCGGAACGGAAATCTAGTGACCTTTTCCATGTGTGGTATATACATACACGCAATACATGGAAAAGGTCACTAGATTTCCGTTCCGGATCCGTGAATTCCAGCCCCATGGGAATCCAGCCTAAAGGATCGTCTACAATGAGGTCTTTAACCGCGTCCGTAACCGTATACTTTGTCGTAAGCTATCAGCGCCACTTTAACATAGCGAGCCAGTCTACAATGAGGTTTGTAGTTGTATACGTAGCCGTTAACTTAGCCTGTCTAGAATGAAGTCCGTTGTCATATACTTTACCATGACTTTACCGTATACCTAAAGCTCGGTCTATATGTTTCCGTTCCCGTTTCCGTATATTTCAATTTGCCACGGGAACGGGAACGGGAACGGGCACGGGAATGGGAACGTATGCGTCTATTGTAAACCGAGCTTAAATTGCCATGTGTAGAACACATTTTGAAAAGTTGAATAAAGTCGAAGAAACTTAAAATTATCTTTTTAAAGTCGTCATCATGATGAGCGGTAATGCAGGGCCATTATTGGCAATAACCACGATCAACTTATTAGCGTCGGTAGCGTTAATTTTATTAAGAAAGATAAAAAATAAAAAAACAGTAAAAAGACGTTGGTGGATTCGGCCAATGTTGTTACAACGAAAAGCGAAAGGTCACTTTCATAATTTATTTCAATTCATTAAACACAACGATCCACAGCAATTTTTCATATATACCAGAATGTCGGTAGCACAGTTCAATGTGTTGTTGGGATTATTGGAAGGGGCTTTATCTAAAAAGAGCATACGCGAACCTCTATCACCAGAGCATCGATTGTGCCTCACATTGTAGTAAGTATTCTAACTAGTCCGTACTCTATTTTAATACCCAAAATACTGAATTAACTTCGTTCAGCATATTTCCCTTTTATCGTTACAGTTATCTCGCACATGGGGGTAGTATGCAAGCTGCTGCTTGGAGCTTTTATGTATCCAAGTCAACCGTAAGCGCAGTTGTTAAAGATACGTGCAACATTATGTGGGAAGTTTTATCACCTATATACCTTCGCCCACCCACCACTGAAGACTGGGAACGGATTGCACAACAGTTTGATGTAACATGGAATATGCCCAATTGTTTTGGTGCAATTGATGGGAATCATATAGTCATCCAAGCTCCTTACAATAGTGGCAGTACATATTTCAACTATAAGAAGACTTTTAGTATTGTCTTGATGGCAATGTGCGATGCGAATTATAAATTCACACTTGTTGACGTAGGGGCCTATGGATCACAAAGCGACGGTGGCATTTTTCGACAATCATCATTCGGGATAGGACTTGAGAACAATACATTAAATGTACCTGCAGCTTGTCGTTTACCTGGAGTTGATATAAACTTTCCATATTACATAGTCGGAGACGAAGCATTCCCTCTGAAAAGCTATATTATGAGACCATACCCTGGCAAAAACTTGAGCAAGAAACAGCTGATCTTCAATTATCGTCTTTCACGTGCACGTCGAGTGATTGAAAATGCCTTTGGCATTATGACAAGTCGATGGCGCATATTCCGCTCAAGCATCATCGCAAGTCCGACTACCGCAGAGGCGATAATTTGCGCAGCAATGTGTTTGCATAATTTCCTGAGAGAAACAGAATTGTCCGGAAGACCGGAAGATGCTGTATATTGCCCAGAACACTATGTTGATCGATGGGATCAACACGGAAATTTAATACCTGGTGAGTGGAGAAATAGGGAACATTTCATTTTACCGCGACTTGGACAATTGGGATCAAACAATGCACCACGGAATAGCATAAACTTGCGGAATACATTGGCGGATTACTTGGCTTCTCCAGAGGGTGCAGTTCCGTGGCAAGATGCTTATGTATTGAGAGGCTCTTTCTAATTCATAAGCAACATTTTTATGGAAATATAAACGTTTGTGTGAAAAAGGAAGATACCGTATGATAATTTTTACAAATAAAGTGTCAACAAATATATAACTACCTATGTTATTGAATATTTATTACAATAGACCATTAAGTACAATGCTTATAAATATTTTAAGTTAAAAATGGTGATATAATTTGCGATCATTCAAAGCTTCTTCGTTAGTGCTAAAATCTAGATGTCTTTGATATCGTTGATTGTACGTTATATGAGGTGATTTCTAATATGTAATATTCTTATTAGTAATAGCATTTTTGACTGGGGCTACACCGAGCTACACTGGTGTAGTGTAGCCATCTCCGTCTCTCTCTTCCTCATAGAAAAGAAAGAGGATGAAGATAGCTACACTACACTAGTGTAGCTCGGTGTAGCCCAGTCGAAAATGCTATTATATTCCTATTATAATTGTTTTAGGTAACAGTCATCACAGTATCATAGTACAAACTAGGGGTTATTGCTTAGCTAACTTTCCTAAACTATAATAATAACACAGCTTTTAAAGGAGAGTTCATAAGATAATACAAAAGAAAATTGCACAAGATATAAAATATAAAATACCCTTATTGCTATTCAAGTTGTAAGAAAATGTAATTATATTATCATGCCATGCAGTAACAGATATTACACTGATCACAAATAAGCCTTCAACAAACGGGCTTTAATGTGAAATTTGCAAATAACTCAGTCTGAGCCTGATGATTCTAGATTGATCATAATGTCTGTGATTTGCGATCGAGCAAGTTTACGTTTTGGTTTCTTCAGTCGTTTCATCTGGCTGTAAGTGGTCATGCAAAAATTCCACTCCACATCATCAGTCTTATCTGCAGATTTGTACCATCCGTTGACACTTTGCAAAGTGTCTGTTACAATTTGCAACGCAGCTTCTTCAGTTCTTCCTGGCGTGGGTTTACTTGAGCGGCCTTTTGACGAATCTGAGGAGCAATTTTGTGGGCGAGATTGAGCACTATCACTTGCTTCATCCGACTTTCTTTTCATATTTGTGCGATTACCAAAACAATTATTCTCTTTATTAGTTATTCTGTCGGTTACTGTATGTACGATTGGGCTTCCCTTTGATTGATGGCGATGTGACTTGTTGTATGTCGCTGCTGGTTCATTTTCTTCAATACGTTTTAAATATTTCAAAACCTCTTCATCATCATCTAGCATTTCCAGCTCGAATTCATCCACGGATGTTATTTCCTCAGATATATTTTCACTGGCACCAGGGATATTACTAATCGTGTTTCTAGAATATTATGGTAATTCCAAATGTTACACAAACAAATCTCAGTATTATAAATAACATACTTGGGTTATCTAGTTTACCTTCGACCGCGAACGTGTGGTTCAAGGAATAAGAGGGCATTATAATAAGCACTAGGCTCCTTACTTTCCCCGCCTGCTGAGCCTGATGGAATATGCATCTTTAATGCCCGTCTTTCTCGTGTGAAACGTTCTCTCAGCAATAACCATTGTTTTTCACAAAATTCACCTGAAAAAGGTTGCAGCATTATATTAAAGCTGAAACTTTTAAACATGACATATTACACAACACAGATGGTGTGATACTGACTGGTCGTGTTTAATTCTTTGCCTATACTTTTCCAGGTGTTCTCTTTCATGACCTTATCTTTATATCCGGGCGAGCGTTTGTCATATAAATGTCGTTGGTTTTCAACTTCTGTTATTAAACTAAAATTGAATTCTTCCACTTTAGTATTCATTGCGAATCAAGTACTTCACCACAAATAATACAAATAATAATATGAAAACGCACTTCGCGGACGGGGATGGACTGCCCCACTACTGTCCCCTAGTCGCTGTCAGGAAAGTTGAAATTTTTCAACTTTTCATAAAGTTGTAGGTTACGCGCGCGTTTAACGACAACCGCGTATTGTGGACAGTAGTACGCCAAGCCTAATCTCCAACATGAACTCTGAAAAAGTTGAAGCTTTGCTCGCGTTTCACGACAACGGCGTTGCCGTTGTAGACAGAAGTACGTCAAACCTATTCTCCAACATTCTACGTTTACGACGACGTCAACGGAACCAACTATTGTACCCGCGCCTTAACCCAAAATTCGTTAGCAGCAGTTTTAGTAACTACTAGATATTTCTAGTAAAATCACTAGATTTTTACTGGACATCACTAGATTTTCAGTAATCTTACTAGGAAAATCTAGTAAGTTACTAAACTGCTGCTAACAAGTTTTGGGTTGGTATCCGTGGCGTTCCGCATCCTCAAATTGTCACGGTATACCAAACCTGTACCAGAGGCTCGCGAAAAAACGCCTAAATACGGAATTATGTTTCGCCTATTTTTTGGAAACGTATTAATACAGACCTGAATTTTTTTGCTGAAAGTTCGCTTTCCGTATTGATTTCATCGAAAACTAGTCCTATCTCATTATTTCCTGGCTCACATTTATTTAGAAACATAACCTGTACGCACCATGAAGGTCTTGAAGGTTATTTGATATTACCGATAATAGAAGACTCAATACTACACTTCGCCTGAATTTATTTTTTCTGGAATAATTGAGTTCCCAAATACATAAATGATACCAGCAACACGACGCATCTCTGAGTTCCTACTTCGAAGAAGTGGGGTCTTCGGTTCCACCTTACAAGATAGGTATATTGTTGAGTGATAACGTTTCTGAATAACACGATATTTCGTCATCCCCTATGTTTATTTTTATTCACGAATTTATAGATAAACACTCTCTCTAGTATCTAGACTCCATATATAACTCCAGTCCCTAGTTCGCTCTTGTTTGAAGAAAGCATTAAATATAACACAACAAACTCTAACACCTCGTAATGTGAAACAACAATTTGTCAAATGCATAGGTACAACTCCACTATTTGTACATGCCTTAACTAAACATATAGTGGATAAAGACCATTGTTTTAATCGTGACCAAGCTCGCATTCAAGATGAAGAACCTATTTAATACAGAAGGTTATCAGTAGAAATGTGCAATATTGAGCAACATATTAATTCTGTTGATCTCCGACAGGATGTAGAGTATCTTAGCAATATTTACACCTCAGCGATCTCAAAACACAGTTATGTCCAACTTATTATGATATGATTAGCTCATTACCGACCGTCCTTGGCTCTACGTATTGCTTGCCCTTGCGGATTAACGGTCCCACGTCGTTTAATCTATGTCTAGTCTATGCCTAATTTTCCTAGAATTGACTTGACGTCTGTCTTTTACTTTTACTTTTCTATTGTAAATAATCTTCAAGTTTGATGGAAGATTGAGAGGTCAGAATCGCTCTGGCCTCACTAAAACAACCCTTCGTGTTAGGCCATGGCTTCCAACAATTATCAAATAGTCTTTTAATTTTAAGGTGAGTTGGCTTTTGTGTTGTTGGCTCATTCTTTATGTTGTAACTGCCAACTGAGATTTTCCATCGGTTACTTGACCGATGTTCCAATGAATAAATTTGTTCCGAGGAAGGCCCTCACTTGGGCCAAAACGTCAACAATTGTGACGCCTGACTGACCTACTTGTCCAAGAATATCTTTTCCTACATATACAGGGTGTCTTTCAATTAGTCGTACAAACCTATATAGGGCGATTCCTGCTTGAAATAGAAAACGATTTTTCGCAGCGAAATCTTTGTAAAATAAGCAATAAATAGATAAACCAATCAGCAGCCAGTTCAGCGTATAAATAAAGATAGGTACTGAGTTAGGAAAACAACCGCTCACAACAACCGCGAAAAAAAACAAAGACGGGCGCGAAGGCCTCGCTCGCGATTGCTGGTGAGCGGGGTGTTTTTCTAACTTGGTACCTATCTTTACTTATACGCTGAACTAGCTGCTGATTGGCTTATATGTCTATTGCTATTGCTGGAGAACTATTGCTCTGACAAAGATTTCGCTGCGAAAAATCGTTTTCTATTTCAAAGCGGAATCCCCGTATATAGGTTTGTACAACAAATTGAAAGACATCCTGTATACAGGGGGTCAAGAATACTAATGTTCATAATACCACTATAAAATGAGAATGACATTGCCAAATCCTCGTTGTTTTAATATCTTTTCTTTTATTCACTCACCTTGCAAAATTTCAGGACTCGATCGGGAATTGAAAAGAGAATTATTTCTATTTGTACATTCCATCTCGATAATCTGGTAAACTTGAAGAAACAACATTAGAACCAATGTTTGTTATTTTCGCATTATTGATGGTAAATGTTAAACCGTTTGCCAGGTACTTCAGAATTGGAATATATCTGGCCCAACCTCTGAGGAGGAAGAAAGATGATGCGAGTCCAATTACTTCACTCTTTAAGCCTGTTCCCATCAGGGCTAATCCAGATGATATTAACGTAGGGGCTGAACTCAGCGGAACTCTGAATAAAGGAGACCTGCTTAAGGTGCTCAACAAATTCTATCAGCAAAAGGAAATTAAAGTACTTGCTATGGAAAATGGATTGGACAGTGAGTACATAAGAACGTTCAAACTAATATAGAATACGAAAACACATAATAATGCGAATTCACAAGTCGGAGTCAGAAGTCTCTCTAATTGTTTTTTTTTCAACCCGGATTTAGCCGAATCTATAGATCCTATTCACAGTTTCCATAGACATGGAACTGGATACCTGAACTATGTGTTGCATTGGACTGTGTTGAAGTAACAACGATTTTTTCGTTCACTCTCGGCGTGCCCCAAACACTTGAGAATATAGTCAGACTAAATGAATGGTGAAATTTGAGACCTCTAGATCGATGTGAAGGGGTGTCTTAACGGTCTTTTCGATTTCCCATCTAAATAACACGGGAAATTTTGCTTCCAAGTGGTTGCATTGTACCTCTTCGTATGGTACATCACCGACAGGGTTAATCGCTGGCAATCTGAGTTCTTCAAGGTTTGATCGAAGTGGGAAAAATCGGAATTTTACCCTTCGGTCATATGGGGCAAAACGGTGGAGAGAATCAAATTAGAAAATCATGTTTTAAATCCAAATAAAATTCGCAATTCGATTTCAAAATTTCGATTTTTTTCACTTTATTCCAACCTGAAAGAACTCAGATCACGAGTAATTCACCCTGTGGGTGGTGTACCATACGAGGGGGTACAATGCAACAACTTGGAAGAAAATTATCCCGTGTTATTTAGATGGGAATTCGAAAAGACTGTTGAGACACCCCTTAACATCGGTCTAGAGGCCCCAAATTTCACCATTCATCTACCAGGTGATTCCTCGCTTACATCACAGTGATTTGGGTAGCGGACTGTCAGAGCACGGAGTTGTATATCTATATATACCGTGAAGTTAAGGGGAAACCGAACGATGGCTGCACTATAGTTCGACCAACACACGCTCGCGTTGCGTACCTGAGTTTCTACTAGCTGCCAGTGACTGCCAACTCGATTCGCCTGACGCCTGTCACCGAGGCTCAAGGATGCTTAACTATAGTTTAGTATCTTTGAGGCGCCGGGCGAATCGAGTTGGCAGTCACTAGCAGTGAGCAGAAGCTCACGTACGCAACGCGAGCGCGTGTTGGTCGAACTATAGTGCAGCCATCGTTCGGTTTCCCCTTAACTTCACGGTATATGTATCATTAGGGTGATTGATAATTTCTAACATATACTTGCCACCCCTTGAATCTATAGGTAATGACCCAAAAACACCGTGTAATTTTTTTCAGATTTTTTGCTTGATTGAAAAAGCTGCCGAAATCAGTTTGAAGTTGAAAAAATTAAAAATATAAATGAAAATTCAAAAAATTCCTCAATTTCCGAGTAAACAATCGGTAAACAATTGTAGAATGACAGAAAACGAAATTTTTTCGACAAAATGAATGTATTTTAAACGATGTTTTTAATTGAAAACATAAAGAAAAAAATAGACAAATAGATATACAACCAATAGAAAATTAAATATAAATAATAATAATTAACTGAGTTTAATATCTTCATTAAATAAATTTTATTATTTTAAACTTCTCATCCATGGTGCTAACGTTATACACGGTGACCCAGAATTCATGACGAGGAATTAACAGGGTAAATCTTGATCAAAAACGGGATCGAAATTTCCTTACGAGAAATTAAAATAATTATAACGAGAAATCTAAGCATTTCCGGAAAAAACGTCTAAGGAAATTTCGATCCCGTTTTTGATCAAGATTTACCCTGTTAATTCCTCGTCACGAATTCTGGGTCACCCTGTATTTAAATTCGGAAATATAACATTTTTCTCTCTCAATTGAATATCTACTCTGAATATCGTGAGTCAAAGGTATATCAAAATCTTAAAAAAAATTAAAATTCTTGAAAAAAAAAAAAGATCCGAAATCAGATGCTACTGCCAAGTACCTACATCACATTTACTCCTTCTCAAATTGATAATTAGGCCTTCCATAACATAGTTTCTATGGCCGTCTTGTCTTGCTACGTAGAACCATAGATATAGCGATGGGCAATTGACGCTTCCATTGGTGTTAACAGAAATCATAAAAAAAAATTAGAAATAAAGAAATAAAAAAATACAAATTTGGAGGTAGTGGTACTTGGCGGGCCTATATTTCATATCACAGTCTGATTATTGACATAATGCAATTGCTGTTTTCTTGAACAAAAAATTTTATTTTTGGTACACGTGTCCGTAAAGTACGTACTTTAGGGACTGTTCTGAGTCCGTAAAGTTTGATTTTAGGGACCCAAAATAGTCCGTAAAGTACCACATTACGGACACGGGTACCAAAAAATAGTATTCGCTCCACGGCCCTAAAGTCGGATTTACTTGATCGAGTGGGGGATTTCGCATCCTCGGACCGGCTGCGCCGGTCCGAGCACGCGCAATTCCCACTCGATCCGTAAAGTCCGACTTTAGGGCCTAGGACCGAAAAGTACTATTTTCAACTTCAAATGTAACGTTAACACCATGGATGAGGAGTTGATGTAAAACAAATATAGTTTATAGTATAACGTAATATGATAAGATTACCATAAAATACATTTTTATTGTCGAGAAGGTTTCGTTTTTTGTCATTCTACATTTGTTTCCCGCCTTTTTACTCTGAAATTAAGCAATTTTTATTTTTATTATTTACATTTGTATATTTAATTTTTTCAACTTCAAATTAATTTCAGCACCCTTTCCAATCAAGCTAAAAATCTGAAAGAAATTACACGGTGTTTTTGGGTCATTATCTATCGATTCAAGGGGTGGCAAGTATATGTTAGAAAATTAACGACCTCCCTAATATAATATACCGGGATGATACAGGTATGGTTTCCTCTCAGTCACAGCCAACTCGGCACACTTCAGGTTTTTCGTTTGTTTATTGCGGGCTGGCCATCCACTTTTTTATTTCCTTCTGATCGAATTGATGCTTGCGAAAAGCAAAGTATATAAGGTGAGTGAAAATAATTCATCTGATTAACGTTATTAGAATAGGTAAATGATTCAACTGGTCTTAATCAATTTTATTACGTTCCACAATTTTTTAAATATCAATATAATTATGATAATAATAATCTTGTTTTTTTATTTTATAATTTTTTTTAGACATTTTTTTCAAATTTTATTCATAACATGAACATGAACAGAAACAAATACAAATATAATAATAATAATAATAATGATTAATTAATAAATTTATTTATCAATTAATTTTATTATAATATCATTTTTTTTTATGATCATCATCATTGATATCATTATCATCATTATTATTATTTCTATTATTATTATTATTATTGTTATTGTTATTATTATTATTATTATTTATAGAAAGCCATCGATGCAATGTTCGAAGTGCTCTCCTTCCATTATCGTGCAGTATGTCAGTCTGCCGTAGAACGCACCCACTATGTTTGATAAATGTTCTTGGGACATATTCTCAAGGATGTCTATTATTTGTGCCTGGATCGCCAAACAGTTCTCGATCCTATTCTGAGTATATAATTTATTTTTCAGGTAAGCCCACAGCGAGTGATCGAGGGGGGATAAGTCAGGTGAACGCGCAGGCTACTCGATGGTAGGACTGGCTCTACCGATCCAGTGGTCAGGGAACTCCTCTTCATTCAGGTACTCCCTCACAGCCCTTGTGAAGTTAGGCGGCGTCCCATCTTGTTGGAACCATATTGGTTGCCCCTGAAAAATCAAAGAAAATAATGACATTGCCATTAATGTGAATAACGTTCAAAGCATTATTTTATTTTTAGTGAATTTTTATTTTATTTTAAATACGTAATGATTGAATTAATTTGCATAATCACAATTATTATAACTGAATACTACTATTATTATTATGATTTTTAATATTTTTATTATAATTATTATTATTATTATCAATATCATTTATCTATTTCTCAAATGAATTCTATTTATAGCACAAGAATAATAATAATAAGAATAATAAGAATAAAAATATTAAAAATCATAATAATATTAGTAGTATTCAATTACAATAATAATTGTGATTAAGCAAATCAATTCAATCATTACTTAATTAAAATAAAATTCAAATTCACTAAAAATAAAATAATGCTTTGAACGTTATTCACATTAATGGCAATGTCATTATTTTCTTTGATTTTTCAGGGGCAACCAATATGGTTCCGAAAAGATGGGACGCCGCCTCACTTTACAAGGGCTGTGACGGAGTACCTGAATGAAGAGTTCCCTGACCGCTGGATCGGTGGTGCCAGTCCTACCATCGAATGGCCTGCGCGTTCACCTGACTTATCCCCCTTCGATTACTCGCTGTGGGCTTACCTGAAAAATAAATTATGTACTCAGAATAGGATTGAGAACTGTGTGACGCTCCAGGTGAGAATAATAGACGTCCTTGAGAATATGTCCCAAGAACATTTATCAAACATAGTGGGTGCGTTCTACGACAGACTGACGTACTGCACGATAATGGAGGGAGAGCACTTCGAACATTGCATCGATGGTTTTCTATAAATAATAACAATTTTTATTAGTGGTAAATACGACGAGCGAGAAGAGGAATTGGAGACAAAAATTTCAAAGATGACCACGGATGGAAACTATCTTTATTGGACGATTTCGTATTGTTTATTTAAGAGCCAGGAGAAGCACGATCAGATAACATATAATGTCGTTGATTATGTGAAACGTAATTGGCACGAATTTGAAAATTATGTACTCGGGGACGAGTCTTACGGTTTTGTAATTTTTGGAAAAGACGATTATACATCAGATATGTTGACCAATGAAATTTACGGTGGTTCAGTCGAATTACGCGCGGCTGCTCAAATATATAAGATATGTTTGTCCGTATACGGTCCGCAATATGCAGTACCTAATGATTTTGGTTCAAAAAATTGTTGAACATAATAAAATTGATTAAAACCAGTTGAATCGTTTACCTATTCTAATAACGTTAATTAGATGAATTATTTTCACTCACCATATATACTTTGCTTTTCGCAAGCATCAATTCGATCAGAAAGAAATAAAAAAGTAGATGGCCAGCCTGCAATAAACAAACGGAAAACCTGGAGTGTGCCGAGTTGGCTGTGACTACTGACTGACAAGGGAATTCCGCCAAGTGTCCTCCGCCGATTTCAACGAAACTTTGGGAGATTGTAGAGGGGGCGAAAAAAATTGAAATCGGAGGGGGACCCTTGGCGAGGTTCCCTTATGAGTGGAAACCATACCCGTATCATCCCTGTATAGATATACAACAATGTGCACTGACGCTCAGCTACCCAGATCACTGAGATGAAAGCGAGGAATTACCCAGCAAACAAAACCTGTCGTTCGATACTGCCTTTTGCTAGACTGATGCCAGGCCAGGGTCATATTTATGGTGTGCTGTAGCGCCTGATCCATAGACTTCTGTGTTGCTTATTGCATCGGTTCTAGCGTCAGTTAGTAACATTACTGAATGACGTACAGCAGGAGCAAATATATAGCGATTCAGTGCTGCCGCCATATCAGCATCTTAGCGTCAGGTTATGACAGCATTGTAGCGTTATGTGTAAACGGCATACTAGCGTTCACCGATAACCGCATTATTGGTCAAGTTCGAACAGCATATTTGCGTTAGAATCTGTCGGTCGAATGTTGTAAAATATTCGTGTTAGATTGTGATAGCATTCTAACGTTACGTTAAAGTAGCATTCCAGCCTTCGATCTTAACAACATTATTGGACCGGGAGATGGTAACACAAAAAAGTTAGTCATTTGTTACAGTTATGGCGACCCCCTACGGGTCTAATTGTGTAATGAACAAGACGAAATAGATGCTAACTCACTGGCCGTTGGGGCGTAATCGCGTGGCGATCTACCGAACGTGTAGGATAAATTTGGGTTTTCAAACGCTTTGTTACACGATAATTCTTATATTATCCGGTAGTTTATAAAAAAAAAAGTCGGCGGAAGCGTAATGCCATACTTATCCGGTGGTGCTTATACCCCGCCATACCAATTAGAACGCGTTGATTTTTAATTTTTTTTTTTAAGACTTGTTACAGGCTAACTTTTTTTTTAACTGGTCATCTTTGAAAAGCCATTCACGGGAATCACCATGCCATACCGTTCCGATGGTTCCAAGTAGCCGCCATACCGCCGCAAAGACGCAATTTTTTTTAATAATGCTAAACCATTTGTTACACCTTATCGATTTATGTACTACTTATTTGTATGATTAAAAATGAAAATCAGACTACGCCATACCCGTGTGATGGGTCTAATAAGTACAATGTTATTAACAAATTGTAAGATTTTATGCGGATTTTTGGTCATTTGTTACAGTATGGCACAATTTTTGCACTTCATCAAAAGTATGGCATTATTTTTCCGAAGCACATTTCCGTGTAAACTTTCGAAAAATTCAAATGCCATACTGTAACAATATGTTAAGACATTATTTTTATTTTACATCTTAGCACGAGTGTGGGAGTCTTCAGCCTCATGATCACAGTATGGGATCATTTTTTTCACGTAGGGTCGTGTTCAAACAAACTAAATTCAATAATGCCATACTGTAACATGTACTTTCAGGTTTTATGTAGTCGTATCTTAAAAACTTTTCGAAAGAAACAGTTTTTCAAGTATGGCACCACTTTTGCACGTCATCAAAAGTATGGCATCATTTTTTCGAAGCATATTCCCTTGTAAACTTTCGAAAAATTCAAATGCCATACTGTACCAAATGGTTTAGCATTATTAAAAAAAATTGCGTCTTTGCGGCAGTATGGCGGCTACTTGGAACCATCGGAACGGTATGGCATGGTGATTTCCGTGAATGGCTTTTCAAAGATGACCAGTTAAAAAAAAAGTTAGCCTGTAACAAGTATTAAAAAAAAAAATTAAAAATCAACGCGTTCTAATTGGTATGGCGGGGTATAAGCACCACCGGATAAGTATGGCATTACACTTCCGCCGACTTTTTTTTATAAACCACCGGAAAATATAAGAATTATCGTGTAACAAAGCGTTTGAAAACCCAAATTTATCCTACACGTTCGGTAGATCGCCACGCGATTACGCCCCAACGGCCAGTGAGTTAGCATCTATTTCGTCTTGTTCATTACACAATTAGACCCGTAGGGGGTCGCCATACCTGTAACAAATGACTAACTTTTTTGTGTTACCATCTCCCGGTCTATATAGGTGAGGTTTGAACAGCATATGACCGTTGGATCCTAACAGCATTTTGTCATCAGAATGTGACGGTACAATGCTGTAAAAACTAAGCGCTAGTTTGCTGTTCTAATCAAGAGACTCGGTAGAGTCTCGCGCCAAGTACATTAAAAAGAATTTTTAAGCGCGCGGCGTGAGGCTCGACCGAGTCTCTATACCCGCATGAGAGCTCTTCGGCCTATGCGTCGACTATATTATCCTTATTTTCTTCTGACTCGGGTTATACACGAGATTCAAATATTTATCTCAGCATCCGGTTTCAAACAGCTTTCATTCAAGCCCAACTTTTATGCAATCGGTGCACGGAGAGCTGAGATCTGATATTCCGATTTATAGAAATGCTCAGTTTGATCAAGAATTTTCTTGGTCGTCTCCGTCTCCACGATGACGTCACGAAGCAGTTGTATGGGTATATAAATAACATAGAGAGGCGTCCCTTCGTTTCTTGGCCCCACGGAAAGACTTAGGCTAGGCGGACGGGAAATTAAGAGCGTTTGCCCGTCTAGCCACGAACAATATAGTCTATTGCCGTTAGTGAACGCTTCGTCGTACCTCCGATACCGGATAAAGCATACGGATCTTTTCCTTCGCATTTTCGAAGTTTCAGTTTCATCATTCTTGTTTTATTTATTTTTTTTTATTGCTTTCTTATGCCACTATGAATTTTTCCAAAAATAGGTTTTTTGTGTAAAAAAATCTCAGCGTTCCAAAAAAAATATTTTTTTCTCGTTCATGGTTGTGGTAATCTCTTAAAATTGAGCTCAACATTTGAAAAGCTGTTTATTTGCCGTTGCCCAAGTTTTGAAAAAATTTTCATCATTTTTTTTTCCCAAGACTGGAAAAATTTCACACTATATACGTAATTTTCAAAGTGGGATCTCGATAAATGGTTTTTTCATTCAATTCTCAGACTTTCTACATAATTATAACATAAAATATATGAAATAAATTTGAAATTTTCTTCAAACTCTGTTCTTTTATTCATTTCTTGAACGAGAGAGAGAGAGAAATAGAAAAATAGTTTATTAGAAAGAAAGAAAAAAAAATTATTATTGAATGCATCAAATGAATTAAAAATTTTCATCAATTTTTGTTCATTAATTCATTTCTCGTGTGTTTATCGTGATCTCACTCTGAAAATTACGCGCACCAGGTAAAATTTCGTTAGCTTTTCGAAAAAAATATCGAAATTTGTTTAAAAATTTGGGCGATGGCAAAAAAACAGCTCTTCAGATTTTGAGCTCAATTTTGAGAGCTTTTCACACAAATTAACAAGAAAAAACATTTTTTTTTGTAAAGCTGAGATTTTTTTCACACAAAAAAACCTATTTTTTGTAAAACAGTTTAAAGTGGTAAAAGAATGCAAGAAAAAAAAAAAGAATAAAACAAGAATTAGAAAACTATATGGAATACTCCGTGCAATAACTTCGAAAATAGAAGGTAAAAGGATCTGAAAAAATTTGGAATGCTATTTTTCGATGATCTAACATGTAGATAAGAGATCGCGTACTGTTGACGCATGAGCTAATACATAGGGGTGAAACAGAAGTAGTAGAGATTCAACTCTACCTATATTATACATTTACAGTAAGGAAATAATTTTTACAATTCATTACGAACGAGAATAATTAATCAAATTCTACAAAAAGTAGTGAGATCCCCAAAAAAAGCACCTCTGGTGCAAAAACCTTTCGCCAAGTACATTAATGTGATATACATCCCCCAAAAAGCACCTCCCAGGTAAAAAAAAAAAAGAATCCCAAATCAGTTGCTACTGCCAAGTACCTACTTCTATTGGTGTAAAGAGATAAATAAAAAACATGGAAAAATGAAAATGAAGAGATAAAAAAAAAAATTTTGGAGGTAGTGGTACTTGGCGGGCCTTTTGTAGAAAAGTACGAGGTAACAGCATAAAGTAGTGGCCCGCCAAGTACCACTACCTCCAAATTTTTTTTTTTTATCTCTTCATTTTCATTTTTCCATGTTTTTTATTTATCTCTTTACACCAATAGAAGTAGGTACTTGGCAGTAGCAACTGATTTGGGATTCTTTTTTTTTTTTACCTGGGAGGTGCTTTTTGGGGGATGTATATCACATTAATGTACTTGGCGAAAGGTTTTTGCACCAGATCTAACGCTACAATGCTGTCCGAATTAAACGTTGGGCTTCACCAATAATAATGAGTAATGTACAGTAATAATATGCGAGCATAAATACGATATCTTAATTCTAAAATAAATTAGTCAACAATGAAGCCAAAGAGACATGACGTGAGGAGAAAAACGACTACTTTTAATAATGTCTTGTTTTATTTTCATTTTCTCGTTACTCTACGCTAGTAGGTACAGTTTTATTTTGTTTTTTTCGACGCCGACGACGAGCCGACGTAACAGCAGCCGAAAAATCGGCCACCGAAATTAGTGGATCTCGAAGTCTCCGACTCATAGCCTCTGCAAACATAATATACACACAGACGTTAATATTTTTTGATAAGCCATGATTCAAATAACTCACTTTACATTACCTTAACAATTCTCGTTTTCTCGAGGGTGAATGTCCCTCGCGCCGCCCGTAATAATTAATTTTCGGAGCCAGTCTGTCATTAATGGCCTATTTAATCATTAACGACGAACAGTTGCACACGGTGGTCTCTCCCAACGTGCTTAGATACTGAATCTGTAAATGAATGATTTCATAACACAATACAGTCTATAATTCAATTAGCTGTCACAAATGGACAAAATTGAAAAGTGTATGCCAATTCCACATAACATCCTGCGGTGCTCCTCCTCTGTGCAGTGCTCATACCGCTGTATTCCCGAAAATTTGCGCATCGGCAAGCAGTCAGGCTGCTCTGGAAAGTCAGCCCCGTTCCGTGAGGAAAATCGGAGTCGGCTCCAGGAAGGGCCTAGGTGATTTGCCCTGCTCTTATGTAGATCCCACATCGGCAAACCACACAGGCCCTATATGGGTAAATGAAAAAACGACATGCTTTTTTAGGCAGGCCCCAGGTAGGCTACCTACGTAGGGCCGAGAAATGGCCCTACGTAGGCCCATGGCAATCTTTGTGAGGGTTCATTTTGCATCCTCGAAAAAACCACCTCAAAATCTACACTATTTACGAAATGAGAGGATAGATGCAAGAGGTATATTTTTAAGTATTTATTCATTCGACGAATTATGGATATTCGCCAGCCACGCGCATATACATCCTCAAACTATAAATATTTAATTTTCATCATCACTAGTTTCATCACGGCTGTCGTCTTGACATCTCAATTTCCGGCCACCCTGCCAATCTTTTGCACCTCTAAGTGCAATCCCGAAGTCTGAGGCGAACTTCTGTTCAGTTATTTTTCTTCCTAACCCTTTGGAGCCCGGTGGGACATACGCTGTCCTACCTTTTTTATCACCATTTTCTGAATAATTGGCGTCGTTTTCACCGCGTTTTCGAACTGTTTTTTATGTTTTAGTATCAACTCCAAAAAAGCACCTCTGGTGCAAAAACCTTTCGCCAAGTACATTAATGTGATATACATCCCCCAAAAAGCACCTCCCAGGTAAAAAAAAAAAAAAATCCCAAATCAGTTGCTACTCCCTTACGGAAAAAAACCCTCAAATTTTGGGGGTGAATTCGCACCCCCAAAATTTTGGGGGTTTACCATGAAAACTCAGGGTTAACCCTCAAATTTTACCCCCAAGTATAGGGTAAACCCTGATTTGGGGGTAAAATTTGAGGGTTAACGCTGAGTTTTCATGGTAAACCCCCAAAATTTTGGGGGTGCGAATTCACCCCCAAAATTTGAGGGTTTTTTTCCGTAAGGGCTGCCAAGTACCTACTTCTATTGGTGTAAAGAGATAAACAAAAAACATGGAAAAATGAAAATGAAGAGATAAAAAAAAAAAATTTTGGAGTACGTGGTACTTGGCGGGCCACTACTTTATGCTGTTACCTCGTACTTTTCTACAAAAGGCCCGCCAAGTACCACTACCTCCAAAATTTTTTTTTTTTATCTCTTCATTTTCATTTTTCCATGTTTTTTGTTTATCTCTTTACACCAATAGAAGTAGGTACTTGGCAGTAGCAACTGATTTGGGATTTTTTTTTTTTTTTACCTGGGAGGTGCTTTTTGGGGGATGTATATCACATTAATGTACTTGGCGAAAGGTTTTTGCACCAGAGGTGCTTTTTTGGGGATCTCACTACTTTTTGTAGAATTTGATTAATTATTCTCGTTCGTAATGAATTGTAAAAATTATTTTCTTACTGTAAATGTATAATATAGGTAGAGTTGAATCTCTACTACTTCTGTTTCACCCCTATGTATTAGCTCATGCGTCAACAGTACGCGATCTCTTATCTACATGTTAGATCATCGAAAAACAGCATTCCAAATTTTTTCAGATCCTTTTACCTTCTATTTTCGAAGTTATTGCACGGAGTATTCCATATAGTTTTCTAATTCTTGTTTTATTCTTTTTTTTTTTCTTGCATTCTTTTACCACTTTAAAATGTTTTACAAAAAATAGGTTTTTTTGTGTGAAAAAAATCTCAGCTTTACAAAAAAAAATGTTTTTTCTTGTTAATTTGTGTGAAAAGCTCTCAAAATTGAGCTCAAAATCTAGAGAGCTGTTTTTTTGCCATCGCCCAAATTTTTAAACAAATTTCGATATTTTTTTCGAAAAGCTAACAAAATTTTACCTGGTGCACGTAATTTTCAAAGAGAGATCACGATAAACACACGAGAAATGAATTAATGAACAAAAATTGAAGAAAATTTTCAATTCATTTTATGCATTCAATAAATATTCTTTTTTCTCTCTTTCTTCCTAATAAACTATTTTTCTATTTCTCTTACTTTCTCGTTCAAGAAATGAATAAAAGAACAGAGTTTGAAGAAAATTTCAAATTTATTTCATATATTTTATGTTATAATTATGTAGAAAATCTGAGAATTAAATTAAAAAACGATTTATCGAGATCCCACTTTGAAAATTACGTATATAATGTGAAATTTTCCCAGTTTTGCGAAAAAAAAATGATGAAAATTTTTTCAAAATTTGGGCAACGGCAAATGAACAGCTTTTCAAATGTTGAGCTCGGTTTTAAGAGATTACCACAACCATGAACGAGAAAAAAATATTTTTTTTGGAACGCTGAGATTTTTTTACACAAAAAACCTATTTTTTGAAAAAAATTTATAGTGGCATAAGAAAGCAATAAAAAAAAAAAAAATAAAACAAGAATGATGAAACTGAAACTTCGAAAATGCGAAGGAAAAGATCCGTATGCTTTATCCGGTATCGGAGGTACGACGAAGCGTTCACTAACGGCAATAGACTATATTGTTCGTGGCTAGACGGGCAAACGCTCTTAATTTCCCGTCCGCCTAGCCTAAGTCTTTCCGTGGGGCCAAGAAACGAAGGGACGCCTCTCTATGTTATTTATATACCCATACAACTGCTTCGTGACGTCATCGTGGAGACGGAGACGACCAAGAAAATTCTTGATCAAACTGAGCATTTCTATAAATCGGAATATCAGATCTCAGCTCTCCGTGCACCGATTGCATAAAAGTTGGGCTTGAATGAAAGCTGTTTGAAACCGGATTCTGAGATAAATATTTGAATCTCGTGTATAACCCGAGTCAGAAGAAAATAAGGATAATATAGTCGCCGCATAGGCCGAAGAGCTCTCATGCGGGTATAGAGACTCGGTCGAGCCTCACGCCGCGCGCTTAAAAATTCTTTTTAATGTACTTGGCGCGAGACTCTACCGAGTCTCTTGATTATCTATTCAAGGATAAGAATACAAAGTTTTTGAGATTGTTGATTACGAATCGGTATTGAGATTTGTGAAATTGACTTGATATATCGATCAAGTAAAATGTAGAAGATGGACTCAGGAAATGGAATTCCCAATCTTCTACACAAAGTGCCGCACTTAGTCAAATCCAGAGACACGAACGTAGACGTGGCGGTTCTTGTCTCCATTTTTTGTTTTTTTGATATTTTTTGTTCATTTTTTAAAAAAACAAAAATCGAAAAAAATATTCAAACCCCAAAAACCCCCGAGTGCCCGTTTTCACTTGCATCAAGCAACTTTTTATACTTTTGTCCGCCATATTGGATCCGCCATTTTGAATTTGGAAATTCTGAGCTCAGATTCGTCATCAGCGACCCCAAAAACCCCCGAGTGACAAATTTTAAGCCAATAAAACGCAAGGAAAAATGTGTGCCGCAAAGGGTTAATTACTACTCACGATTCATACGACACTTAGCCACAAAGTTGAGACCCCTGTACAATTGTCTTGAAAAAAAGAACGGGTTCAAATGGACTGAGGAATGCGATAAAGCATTTGTTGAAATCAAAAACAAGTTAACGTCAGTGAAATTTCTAGTAAATTTTGATCCTGCAAAAGAAATAGTGCTCACTTGCGATGCATCGCCACAGGGAACGCAGCCGTACTATCCCATCGGATGGAACAACAAGGCGATCAGCCGATTTACTACGCTAGTCGTACACTAACAATAAGCGAACATAACTATTTCCAGTTAGACCGAGAGGCGTTAGCAATTATTTTCGGAGTAAAAACTTACTACGAATATTTATTGGGTACGAATTTCTCTTACCAACCGACAATGCAGCACTGGCCAGGATTTTTCAGCCAGATGGGTCGATACCGGAAATAGCTGCCGCCAGATTGCAGCGCTGGGCAATATTTTTATCTGCTTTTCGTTATAAAACTAAGCATATCAGGGGTAGTGAAAACTATGCAGACTGGCTGAGCAGAATGCCGGAACCACAACAAGTCAGGTGAAAAACGAATACCGATATGGGAAGATGTACCAAACGGGTTCATAAATAATATGAAGTCATACGATTTCGCCACACTAGATTGGAAAAAGGTACAAAGCCTAACTCGAGAAGAACAAATTCTTTGTAAAGTAATACGCTGGTGTCTAGATGGGTTTCCTAAAAAAGAACCAAGTAACAAGGAATACGTAACGTATACTGGCGAAAAAGGAAAGCATTATCCGTAGAAAGTAACTGTCTATTATGGGGGCACCGCGTTGTGATACCAAACAAACTCAGGCAACTAGTTTTGAAAGAATTACACTTCAGCCACTTTGGCATCAGTAAAATGAAGGCACTTGCGCGGGGTTTCGTTTGGTGGCCGTCGTTAGATGAAGATCTAGATGAAATTACACGTTCGTGTTTAAAATGTTTGCAAACAAAAAGGAAACCCTCGAAAATCGCCTTAACGCCGTGGATATGGCCAACCACTCCGTGGCACCGGGTGCATGCGGATTTCCTAGGGCCAATAGCAGGGAGAATGATAATCCTGTGCATTAATAGTCACTTTAAGTGGTCCAAGGCTTTTATTATGCCCAACATGGGAGAAGACGCGACTATCGCGGTATTCCAAAACTTATTCGCGAGGACTCATGAAGTGACAGACAATTTTCAAACATTCCTGGGACGAGCATTCCAAAATCTCATAAAGAATACGGGCATACGGCACAGTACCACTCCAACGCACTTCCCAGCCACTAACGGCACAGCCGAAAACCTAGTAGATACATTTAAACGCAAAGTGAATTGTATAATAGGATCAGGTATGAACTTAACGGATGCGATAAGACAATTTTTATCAGACTATAGAACCACACCCCGAACCGCCACCAATCAAACTCGAGCAAAGCTATTTTTGGGCCGCGAGTTACGTACGCGATTTTCGTTGTTACGCCCCCGCGAAACACAAGAAAGAATTTATGTGCACCAGAACCGCCAAATAGAAAACCATAAAGGATCAAGACGGGTGTTTTCGAAGTAGGTGATCCAGTAATGGTCACACATAATAGGGGTAGTAAAATGACATGGACTAAAGCAAGAATCATTCAGGAATCAGTGCCAGGGGTCACTTACTCGGTAGAAATAAGCCCAGGAGTCACATGGAAAAGACACAGTAACCAAATGAGAGAGTGTAATGAGACAGTAAGCGACATAAACGAGAATAGGGACAACGTTAGAGAAACCAAGGAAGCGCGCGGAAAAGTCACGGAGCAATCCCAAACCGCATTACGGAGGTCCGAACAATTGAAACGAAATTAGTTATAGTATGGGTGCAAGATGAAAGTGGCAAAATCGGAACGTTGCATGATCGAAATGAGAATTTATTTGAGTTAGTGCGTCTAGATATAAGAACACTAGGGTAAGAAAATTTGTTAAAAGTAAAAAAAGAAAAAAAAAAAAAAACTATTCACATAATATTAACAACGTATATTGATAAGAAGGTGTATGAATTTTGGGAGCGGAGGTGGGCGGATAGTATAAGAAGGGGAGAGTGTAGTAACTGACCGTACGGTACAGGCGTTCCCCCACTACTAAGCACGATAGACAGTAAGTCGATGATCTATGTATGACCAGCCGTTAATAAATCGTCTTACGAAGAAGTATGTGTTCGGGGTATTAATTCATTACCTAGTCCTTCTCCCAACGTATAGCAACAATTTAGGAAGTTCACCATAAACATTTTTCTACAGTGTGCATCCTTTTGTTACCGAACGACGCAAAGGTAGCATAAACTTTTTCTAGCATCTAGCGCTACGGTCTAACGCTGAAACGCCGTTGAAAGTCGACTGCATTGTACCGGTACTGATTGACGCAAAGGTAGTGTCATCTTTATGCAGCATTCTGACGTCACTGTCTAGCGCTAGTATGCCATCAAAATTCGATTGCATCCTAATGTTACTGATTGACACAATGGTAGTACGAACTTTGTGTAGCATTCCAACGCCACTGGCTGGTGTTAGAATGGCGTTGGAATACGGCAGCATTCTCGTGTTTCTTACTGATTCAAAAGTAGCGCTAATTTTGCGTCATGGCGTAACGCCACGGCCTCACGAGAGATCAAGAGACTCGGTAGAGTCTCGCACCAAGTACATTAAAAAGAATTTTTAAAGCGCGCAGCGTGAGGCTCGACCGAGTCTCTATACCCGCATGAGAGCTCTTCGGCCTATACGGCGATTATATTATCCTGAGTTTATTTTGACTCAGGTGATACAAGAGATTCAAATATTTATCTTAGAATATGGTTTCAAACAGCTTTCATTTAAGCCCAACTTCTATGCAATCGGTGCACGGAACGCTGAGATCTAATATTCCGATTTATAGAAATGCTCAGTTTGATCAAGAATTTTCTTTGTCGTCTCCGTCTCCACGATGACGTCACGAGGCGTTGTATGGGTATATAAATAACATAGAGAGGAGTCCCTTCGTTTCTCGGCCCCATGGAAAGACTTAGGATAGGCGGACGGAAAATTACGAGCGTTTGCCCGTCTAGCTGCGAACAATATAGTCTATGGCCGTTAGTGAACGCTTCGTCGTACCTCCGATAACGGATTAAGCATACGGATCTTTTCCTTTTCATTTTCGAAGTTTCAGTTTCATAATTCTTGTTTTATTAATTTTTTTTATTTTTTGCGTTCCTTTGCCACTGTAAATTTTTTTCTAAAAATAGGTTTTTTGTGTAAAAAAATCTCAGCATTCCAAAAAATATATTTTTTTCTCGTTCATGCTTGTGGTAATCTCTTAAAATTAAGCTCAACATTTGAAAAGCTGTTAATTTACCGTTGCCCAAATTTGGAGAAAATTTTCATCATTTTTTTTGCGCAAAACTGGGAAAATTTCACATCATACACGTAATTTTCAAAGTGGGATCTCGATAAAGACACTTCTATTGGTGTCAAGAGATGAACAGAAAACATCGGAAAATGAAAACGAAGAGATAAAAACAAAAAAAATTTGGAGGTAGTGGTACTTGGCGGGCCTTCTGTAGAAAAGTACGAGGTAACAGCATAAAATAGTAGCCCGCCAAGTACCACGTACTCCAAATTTTTTTTCTCTCTCTTCATTTTCATTTTTTTATGTTTTCTGTTTATCTCTTTACACCAATAGAAGTGTCAATTGCCTATCGCTGTATCTATGGTGCTGCGAAGAAAGACAAGATGGCTATGGAAACCATGTAATAAAAGGCCAAATTATGAATTTGAGAAGGAGTTGATGTGATGTAGGTACTTGGCAGTAGCAACTGATTTGGGATTTTTTTTTTTTTTACGTGGGAGGTGCTTTTTGGGGGATATATATCACATTAATGTACTTGGCGAAAGATTTTTGCGTCAGAGGTGCTTTTTTGGGATATGGAGGTTTATAGCGACACAGAACTTTACGTTATTTGCGTTACAGCTTGAACGGCACGTAAGTCGCTAACGCATATCTAGCGTGTTTGTTAGGTAGGTTGGTTTGCTGAGATACCCCGTAATCTGACTATATTCTCAAGTTCTTTGGGCACGCCGAGAGTGAACGAAAAAATCGTTGTTACCTCAACACAGTCTAATGTTGCATATGTTGCACAATTTTACAACTTGATTCTTCCACTCAAATAATCTGATATCAAGATTCACCTATTGATAATAATGAGCAAACAAACATTGAATAACGTAAGCTTAATGAAATGGATTCTGAGCCGGATGTGCTCGACAATTGAAGAAACAGTCAATCGACGCTCCGCATTTTTGTAATCCAGAGCGCCGATTGGCTGTTTCTAGGATTGTCAAACACATCCGGCTCAGAATCCATTACGTTTAGTGTACATCGTATTGACTTGACGGATCTACAACCATCAAGTTGATCCAGTTATGATTTGGAATCGGTCTCAGATCTCAGGAAAAACAAAGATTGAGAATTATCTTTAAGTTTGATGTTTGTGTGCACTAGGGTGGTCGTTAGAAAAAAAAAAAAATCCGGGCGGCCCCCCAAATCAACTTCAAATAAATCAAAATTAACCCTGTAATTTTGTCAGATTTTCATTTTAACGTTTGACCCTTGACCACGGAAGAAGAATTTTTTCATTGAAAATGCACGGGGTTTCGCGGTCTTTCCAGTGATTATTTTACTGTGGGACTAATCATGGGCCTAAGAATGTGAAATTCTCACAAATTAGTCTACGAGATCGCTGATGTGTGGAAAAAAATTGCCAGCTATACTAGCCTCAAAAGTTTGTATGGGTTATCTCATGCCAATGTGATAATTTTTATTTTCTTCCAATTTCATCAAATATTGTTCAAAAACATTGAAAATATATGGTTTCCGGTGTATGAACAGCATTCGATGAAAATAAGAAGAAAAAAAATCTTGATTTGGCATAGATTAACCCATAGAAAATTTTGAAGGCAGGGGGGTAGCAATATTTTTCCATACAGTAGCATTCTCGTAGACTATATTCTGAGAATTTCAAATTTTTAGGCCCATTATTAGTCCCAGAATAAAATACTAACTGGTAAGATCGCGAATCATCATGCATTTTAAAATTATTTTGCGCACTGATATGCTGAAACCTGCACAGTAAAAATTTTACAAAAAATTTTTTACTGTGTGTCTTCGTGCTCGCAGACAGCATACAGACGAAGACATTGTATCACATGTGTCGGGAAAAATAGAGTTCGATACACTAGCTCAAGGCATAAATGTCCCTTATTTATGTGAAGGCGCCTCACTCGCTACCTCCGGCTCGCCTTCGGGCTCATTCGGGCCTCCACATTCGTACGCGAATTGCTGCTTTTGTGCTCTTGTATCGAAAAGTACTATTTTTATCCCATCCTAACGACCACCCTAGTGTGCACACATATGCCTTAGAATAAGAATAAAAGTCAGTAGGGGAAAGGTGGGTAGCCCCGTCCGGCGGGTACCCCCGGTACCTCAAGTTATGGACATTTAGGCACAAATAAATTTGGAAAAAGAAAACGTGAAAATTAGGGAAACGATCTTGGTCACATTTTCGCATTGTATTTTTCAAATTTATTCGTGCGTAAGTGTCAAAAACTTGAGGTGACCGGGGCTACCCACCTCTCCCCTATCAAGATATCGAGAGAAATAAACCATATGAATGCATGTGAATATTTGTCAGGTTACCTACAACACCAGGCTTTTATAAGTTTCCGACGCTATTGCCTAGAGGCTGAAGCGTTACCGGTAGATTTGCATGTCGTAATTAGTGACATTCTACAAGGGGCTGGTCATGTTGATGACATATTTCCCTATTTTATACGTCATGCAAAACAGACATTTCCCCATATCGAATGTATGGATGATCTCAAGAAAATAAGTGACCTGCGCACGCCAGCCAACTGGTAAGAGAAATTATATACAGTATTCCCTTCGAATAGAGCCCCTCTGAATAGGGCCGCTTTTCCTAATCTGTGCTCGAGCGCTTCCCCCACTACATTTCTGTTTACGAGTGTTTATACGTGGGCCTATTCAGAGGTTCAGCTAGCGGCCGAGTCGAGTCGTGCTTGCAAGCTATTGGTGGGGGAAGTCATTTCCAAGAATCATACTTCCCTGACCGCCTTCGAGCAGCCCTATTCGGAGGTTCTAGTTGATTATGTATTATAGAGACAATTTATTATCATTATTATTATTATTATTATCATACAGGATGACCCAGAACCCACGGGCCATATTGAATGGGCATATTCCTTGTCGAATTCTGAGACGAAAGTTCCTTTACGAAAACACTCTGAGGCCAACGGTTCTCGAGTTATCAGAAATCGCGATTTACCAATCAGAGCGTCTCTCTAGTCAACTGCTTCATAGTTTCAGCGGTCCAGGTTGTCCGCTCCATAGTGTTTGGCCGTTCACGTCAACCGTTTCATACTTTTAGCCGTTCGGGTCATTTGCTCCATAGTTATGGTCATAGAGAAACGCTCTGATAGGTCAAATGCGATTCTCAATAACTCGAGAACAGTTGGCCTTAGAGTTTTCGTAAAGGAATTTTAGTCTTAGAATTCGACAAGGAATATGCCCATTCAATGTGGCCCGTGGGTTCTGGGTCACCCTGTATAACTAGCGGCATTAAACATAATCGATTAAACTTTCTTACCGTTCGATGTAAGTATTCGTAACAGCAGATAAAATAACTTTGAACTGACTCATAGGTACCCATTAGCAAGAGCTAAGACAAGGAAAGTTATATTTCACGCAGGACCAACCAATAGTGGTAAAACCTATCACGCACTCGAGAGGTTTATGACTGCAAAAAGCGGAGTGTATTGTGGTCCATTGAAATTGTTAGCTACAGAAGTCTTCAATAAATGTAATAATAGGGTAAGCTGTTTGATGGTCATTAATCAGATATTGATACCGAGAGAATGGCTTTTCTGAGTTATTGATTTATTTCGTCGACTTATTCTTATTCTGTTTTTGTATATGGTATCATGGTATTGAAATATTCACACATATCTTTTTAGGGTACTGACTGCGATTTAATAACGGGAGAGGAACGCAAGTATGCAAAGGGAGAAGGAGATCCATCTAATCATGTATCATGCACAGTTGAAATGACCAGTATAAACACTCCATGTAAGACTCCATCCACGTTAGACCTTTGTCGACCGGATATCTGTTCAATTAGTAGTTAAATTATTTGTCTATCGAAAAATGTATAAATGCACGTGAGAGTGAAAGTGCTGCTTCATAAGTACCTACGAATTCAATTTGAACAGAGTTCTTTCATTCCAGACGAGGTTGCCGTTATAGATGAAATCCAATTGATGAAAGATCAGGGAAGAGGTTGGGCATGGACCAAAGCTTTGCTGGGAATACCAGCAGACGAAATTCATATTTGTGGGGAAGCTGCTGCCATAGACTTGGTTAGTAGAATGACAAGTATCTAATTCGGAGATTAGCACCTACACGTTATAGCTTGTTAATCAATTATACTCGCTACTTTGTATCGCCAGGTGCGTTCGATTTGTATCACAACAGGTGAGGATGTTGAGGTGCGGAGGTATAAACGCTTAACTCCTTTGGAAATTGAAGAATCGGCACTCGGATCATTGGACAATGTAGTAGCAGGAGATTGCATAGTTTGCTTCAGTAAAAATGACATTTATTCTGTGTCACGTACGATAGAAGCTCGTGGTATTGAAGTGGCAGTCATATACGGAAGTCTTCCTCCAGGGACGAAGCTAGCTCAGGCAGCAAAATTCAATGACGTCAATAACCCATGTAAAGTTTTAATTGCTACAGATGCTATTGGGATGGGACTAAATTTGTTAGTACTATTTTTTATTTCCTAATTTTATAATGATTAGAAAGTTCCTGAAGGGTGTCTAGAGGGTCCGGCAATTTTTGAATCGTTCGCAGCACCGCTATACGTTGAGTTTTCGAACTAAGCTCGTCGGGACGATGCTAATACAAAATATGGCTGCAAATCGAAGAGTCCTAAATTTCACACAATTTATTGTCAATTCAGACTATTTCTAAAATTTCAATTTTTGCTTATGTATAATAGTATTTTTCGATACAAGTGCAGAAAAGCGGCAATGCCACACAGCGAGTGTTAAGGCGTAGAACGAGCCCGAAGACGAGACTTCAGGCTCGGGCTATGCGCCTCCACATGAGTGGCATTGCCGCGTTTAGCACGTGTGTCGAACACGATTTTTTGCAACATCTACATCGAGAGTTCTGTTTTATGCCGTCTATGGGCACCGAAATAGTAGATTACGATACAATTGCGCGAAGTAAAACAAAAACACGAGTATGAGGATCACGTACGCGCACGTGTGTCGTATAATATTTTTCCACATAGCGTGCGCAAAGTTCGATTTTGCGCACGCTTCGCGTGCATAAAATTCAATGAAGTTTGAAAAATGAAGTTTGATACACGTGCGGAAGACGATTCTCGACTCGTGTGATTATCACCCTAGCTTCGCTCGGGCGAAACACTTCACACTTGTCCGAGAATCAACACTTTCGCACTAGTATCGAAAATTACTATTTTTAAACTTAGTGTGCGAATTTCGATTTCGAAACTAAATATGAACATAGATCATTTTTATCAGTAATCGTAAACCGGCTGGGAATGTGAATACTGTATTCTAGACAATATTCTACAGCTACACTATTTACAGCGTGCGGAGTAAATCATTCTCTACACTCAGTGCGCAAATGTATAATATACTCCAGATACATTTGCGCACTCGGTGCGAGAATGCATCTACTGGGCTAACCGCGCGCCACCCCTGGCGAAAATGAACTGTGAAACCAAGTGTGCACAAACGCTTTATTCGGATGTTCAGATAATGTACGAGAATTGTGCATAAAATGATGCGTGGGATGTCCTGGAAATGTAAATTGAAACAAGCATAGTGTGACGAAATGTGCATATTTGGCTGTTTAGGAATCGTGCAAGGAATGTTTATGAAGTGATGGATGGGCTGTGCGGGAAATGTGCACCACGTGTTCATGAAGTCAGAATTTGGACGTGCAGGAACGGTACACGGCATGTTCATGAAGTCAGAGTTTGGGTGTTCAGGAACGGTACACGACATGTTCATGAAGTCAAAGTCGGGCTGTGTATGAAGTGTGTATGGCACGCTTATGGAGTGTGGTGTCGGCTGCCCTGGCGAAACTGGAGTGTGAAACCAAATGTGAACGAAGGGTAAATTAAGACGTTGGGGTAATGTGACCGAAGTGAGAATTCATTCAAAAAATACTTTGAGCATCTCAGTTGCCATATTTCGGTAGACCAACGGTGGAATTTCTCAAGATAATTACATACACGTTTGAGTATTTCGTACAATGTATTTTTATTCTAATGATCACGCTGATACGCAGGTCAACGCGTATTTATCTCTTTCTCGGCTGACTTGATGTATTTTTACTCTAAACAACCTGTAACTTATGTATTTGTTCGCTCCCAAGTCCGGACGCATCGCAGTTACATGTTGGTATGGTATTGCATCTTCCTTATACCGCGAGGACCGAGTGAAAGAGAATGGTCCGTCCGCCCAGACACCTTATATTTCGTATTTTCATGGGGATAGCCACTCGTTGCGCTGAAAAATCCCTAGAGTGATTTTGGCGCGCGGTCGATGCAACTCGGCAGCCATTGTTGATAGAAGCCGGCTGGCTGTCAATACATCGCGGAAGGTAGACGTGTGGGGTTATGTTCGTTTATTCGAAGCAAATGATAAATGAAGTGAATAAAACCTTCGTGAACAAGCTATGAATATTTATCAAAAATCGAGCAATCAGTTTTGAATGATATCTATCAACGAGTCAACCTCAGCTGTAACCGGAAATTAATTAGAATTAAAGAGTTCATCGAGAAGAACCAATTTAAACGAAATTATTAATTGTATCCTGGGGTTGAGGCTTCAATAAATTGAACTAGGTAAGGGAGAAAAACTTTATTGAAGCTGAGTAAAAGTTCATTCAATGCATAACAAGGATAATTGTCATGTTGTAATAAATTAGTCTTCGTTACAGTCATTTAAAACTGATTGATCAATTTTTGATAAATATTCATAGCTTATTCACATAGGTTATATTCACTTTATTTATCATTTTCTTCAAATAAACGAACATAACCACACATGTCTACCTTCCGCGATGTATTGGCAGTCAGCCGGCTTCCATCAACAATGGCTGCCGAGTTGCATCACCCTAGGGATTTTCAGCGCTACGACTTACGGGTGGCTATCCCCATGAAAATACGAAATATTAGGTGTCTGGGCGGACGGATCATTCTCTTTCACCTGGTCCTCGCGGTATACAAACGTTGATCCAGCTTACTGCTAATGAGAAATATTTTTCCGTTTGTCGCCCCCTACCGGAAATTGTTCGATCTGATACCCATGTTATTAGAGATCAAAGCGTGCATGAAGTGAACATGCACTGTGCGACTCATTTGAAAGCACTATGGTGTTATAGTCATGTGAACGAAATGTGTGAAAAAAGTATCAACTCATGTATTGGGGATGTGCGCGAAAGTTCACCCTATAACATTCTAACAAATGTGCACCAGATGTGCACAAACTGGGATATAAAAGTGTCTGCCGAAATGAGTACGAATCTTGTTCGGAGGAATAAGAAACTAACGTGGACGAGGTGTGTACAAGCTGAGACGCAAGAGTGTGCGTATAAGGTGTGTAGGAATGTTTATCGAGGAAATCGGAAAGTAACGTGCGCGGAGTGTGCACAATCTGACATATGAAAGTGTGTGCTGAAATATGTACCACTGTTCATCAAAGGAACGCGAATGTAACGTGGGTGGGTTGTGGACAAGCTGAGACACAAAAGTGTGCGCAAGGTTTGTAAGAATGTTCATCGAAGAAATCGGAAGGTGACGTGCTCAAAGTGTGCACTAACTGAAGAACGAAAGTGTGCATGAAGTGAGTACGAATGTTTTCCAAGGAGATGCGAGACTAACGTACGCAAAGTGTGCACAAGTTGGGAAATAACAGTGTGCGTGGACTGCGCTAGAAGTGTCTAGGGCTCATAATGTGCATGGAACGTGCGCAGAGGTGACAGAACATTTTACGAAGCGTGCAGACACTTTCCAAACAGATCTTGAACACTTCGTTTCACAGTTCATTTTCGCCAGGGACAGTGTGTGAATCAGGTACTTCGCACACTACCAACAGACATGAGGAATCGAAATTGGCACACTGAGTTTGAAAATAGTACATTACAGTACGAGTCCGGTAAAACTTTCTCTGACGAGTGTGAGGTTGCAGTACGAGCCGAAGGCGAGTTTTGCAATCACACGAGATCAGAAGAAGTTTTTCCGTCGAGTATTGTACAAAATTTTACTTTAGGAGGTGTGAAAATGGGGCTTTTAGCCACGCGAAGCGTGGGTAAAACGTCCAAAATCACACTAAGTGAAGTAAAAGTCTTTTCCACACGGCGTGCGCAAAGTTCGATCTTGCGCACGCTTCGTGTGCATAAAATTAAACTTAACGCACGCTGTGCTGAAAAATGAAGTTTGATACACGTGCGAAAGATGATTCTCGACTCGTGTGATTGTCACCCCCGCTTCGCTCGGGCAAAAAACTTCACACTCGTCCGAGAATCGACACTTTCGCACTAGTATCGAAAAGTACTATTTAAACACTGGTGCGCTTTTAAACACCGTGTGAGGAAGTTTTCGCGCACTAGTGTTTGAAAAACATTTTAAGTGCCCATAGACGGTGTATAAAACAGGACTTTTGATGTAGGTGTTGCAAAAACAATCTTGCAGCCAATATTTCGAAATAATGAAATTATCTATCCATATCTTGACATCTAATTTATCCATAAACTGGGTACATTAAAATTGATGGTAAAGGTGACACATTAAACGCGAGTCCAGTAATTCTACTTCAGTTATCGTCCCAAAAATTCTAAATTTCCAATAATCAAATTGAGGACATTAAAAGAATTGCGAGTATTTTAAGAAATAGTGACGTATCAATTATAGTTTACTCATCTGGACTGTGACGGCAGCTAGTCGGTTACGTCATAACTATCTTAATTTTTTTTTTTTAAAGTACCTAGACATTTTTCCAAAACCTTCAGGCCCGTTGGAGAAGAGTGACGGAAGAAATTTGTGTTGTTCAAAGGCTAATGGTAAGATCCCCCCATTGTCAGTCGTAAACTCTTCATTTTTTTCGGGCCCGTTTTTTAGACATCTTTTGAGCGTTATAGCAAGCGGGACGCCTTGTTGTAGACGACTGGCATACGGCGAGCGTCGGATTGTTTTATTGAAAACTCTTGTTTTCCACTAAAAAATTACGGATCACAAAAAAATCCGATCTCTTGGCGCTCCTGAGTATAGGCGCCCTGGAGCGGCTGCTCCGCCGATTCACCCATTGGCACGGCGCTATCGATAACAAGAAGTATATTATCAAATCGGTTCAAACGTGTTCATAAACATATCTTTTATGTGCAGTATCCCAAATGTCATTTAAAACAGCAGGAGCGTTTACTTTTATTCATTTTTCTTCTTTATTTTATTTTTTCCATTTTTTTTTTCCATATCTACACGCAAAGAATATTATAGGAAGCGCTGTCATACTGGTATAGGTCGATTGACTTATCGCGGACTTTTGAGATCTCGTACTATAAGTATGGTAACCATTGCCTCACTTGTGAGAACGGTTACCATACTTATAGTACGAGATCTCAAAAGTCCGCGATAAGTCAATCGACCTATACCAGTATGACAGCGCTTCCTATAATATTCTCTCCGTGTATTTACAGGCCTCCACTTGCTCACTCTTTTTGCTTTTCGCTCACTTGTTTGAAAAAAAAAACTTACTTTTCTCACTTTTTCGACGATTAGGTGAATTTTTTTTCAATTTTCGTGTAATATTCAATACTACTATAGAAATGACACAGTTTTTTATTATATTCGATAAAATTTGAGACAATTTTGAGTGTATCGTCACTTTTTTTCTCACACCCAATAGTTCACGATTGTTCATACTGTACCCATTATACAGGATGACCCAGAACTCCCGCACCACCCGGAACAGGCAGGTTCCCTATCGAATTCTGAGACAAAAGTTCCTTCACAAAAACTTTTTAAGGCTAACTGTTTTAGGGTTATTAAAAATCGCAATTGACCAATCAGAGCGTCTCTCTATGACCGTAACTATGAAGCGAATGACCTGGACCACTAAAACTATGGAGCGGTTGACCTAGACGGCCGATAACTATGGAGCGAATGACCGTTGGCCTTGGAGAGTTTTCGTAAAGGAATTTTAGTCTTAGAATTCGATAAGAAATATCCCAATTCAATGTGGCCCGTGAGTTCTAGGTCACCCTGTACAGGTTGTCTACATGTATCGTGGAAACAATTAATAAGCGAACATTCGAGGCATGCAAAAATTTTGTCTTCGAATTGAGAAAGAGTTGTGCAAAATACTTTTGCTAATTAATAAAAAAAAAATATCCAGTGAAGGAATGCTTTCTACAATTTTTAAATTATGGAAGTAGTATATATGTATTAGGGTGTTACGTTCTGACGTAACCTAGCCTATAGAAGATAAGAATGGTGTGTCAAAAAAAAAAAAAACGAAATTCAGATATATTTCTTTGACCGCTGAATGTGTGTATCTCAATCTCGAAAAACACGTCACTTCACTCAAAAAAAACCGTCAAGTCACGGATCTTTGCGCCATTCAAAATATCTTTAGTACTATGGAAAAAAAAAAAATACAACTTGAAGGATTTTGAAAATTTTCAAAAAATGGCGGAGTTAGAGCTATGTGAATTTATGTAAACCGCTGTTGCACCGCTATGTTTGAAAATTCATATCTCCGAAAGTATTAACCGGAGCGGACTGATCCTTGAATCATTTCGTTCGTAAAAGAATGCACTTTTGTGGAAAAAATTTTGTTTGAAAAAAAAAAATTCCTTCAATTTTTTTTTGTCGTTTTTTTTTTTTTCTAATTTCGCTGCCATTTTCACGGGACTCACAGAAAATCATGAAGATACATTTTTTTGGATACACGAATCCTTCTCTTTCAACCCTAAAAAAAAATAGAAGTTATGGAGAAAATACCTGGGCCAGAGAAAAAAATAAAACGTCTTGTTGTTTTTTGGGTCATCTTAAATCACGTTTTACAGAGTACCTGCAGCCGAGAAGACACCGATTTTGAAAAACTACGATTACAATAATCTGTGCTTCATCTTCTTATCATTTTTGGCTAACCTTCACTATTTCACCCAAAACAATTTTGATCGAGGAACACTTAGTACCCATGAGATTCTTGAAATCATTATTTAAACTTAAGAATTTGGGGGGCGAAATTCACCCATAGATGTCTACTCGCATATGTGCCTTTACCCCCACCATGGGACCCCCTCGAACACCCTTAAGGAATAATTCCAAGTTTCGAACTTCACACGTATTATATTATCTTTTTTACAGGAGTATACGAAGAATAATATTCTACTCTCTAATGAAGCCGACTATTAACGAAAAAGGAGAAAAAGAGATGGATACCATATCTATTTCGTCCGCTCTACAAATAGCGGGACGTGCAGGGCGTTATGGTACACAATGGGAGAAAGTAAATGCCATTTATTTACATATGTAAATCCCTGCTCATGCAAATCAATTGAAGCCGATTGAGACGGATTAATCAAATGCTGATATAGTAGAGCGTCGATTATCCGAACTAATTGAGACCGGGCACCGTAAGAATAATCGGAAATACTGATAACCGACAGCAATTTTCCCTAGGAGAAACAAGAACGCTGACTCGCGCCGTCTCATGAAACACATGTACGAATTTAAAAACAATTAGCATTAGTATGTATCAATGGAATATTTTTTCTCTTCCATTGAGAAAAGATCGACTATTTTCTTCTGTTCTACGAGGGAACTAGATTATGTTTTCGCTATCAAATTTTGCAATTTCCTAACAGTCACCATGCTACGTTGTGTAACAATCGACCGTACAATCATTCGGACAAACAAAATCAGCATTCTTATAATTGAGTTTCGGATAATCGACGTTTTACTGTAATTGTTTTTTTTTTTGCAAGTTTTTTTTATTGAAATGTAAAAGAAACTGATCGTTTTTATCTCGAATTTCTTGATGAAACTGAATCGTATAGAATATTGAATTCAAACTAATTGAAAACGAAACGAAACTAAACTATAAACTCACAACTAAACAGTCATTTTGGTATTGATTACAATCACGATCAGATAACGCCAATAAGAGATTATGGGCGTAAAATATAAATTTCAACACTAAAACGAATGCGAGACCACATTTGAACGATGCACATCAGGACTCATTCGCATCCAATCTTTGTTTTTTCATCCAGTCTCAGTGACATTCATAAATGAGTATGGCCGATTAAAACTTATTCACGAATAACTGTATTTCTTGAATCAAATCTTACTTCTAAACGATATATACAATTTTTGACCAACTGAAACGATTCAAACTCATTGAATCCTATTCACTTTTGATTACGTTCAATTGATTTTTTACCAATATTGTTCTTAGTGTGTTGTTTTTCACGGTAATGAATACTTTCTATGTTATTTTAGGGGTTTGTGACGACTTTTAAACGAGCAGATCTACCCACATTACGAAATTTACTGTCTCGAGATCCAGAAGTTATTACACAGGCTGGCTTGCATCCTACTGCTGATCAAATAGAACTGTATGCGTACTATCTTCCTAATTCCACCCTATCTAATTTGATGGTAAGTACAG
Source organism: Tenthredo notha (assembly GCA_914767705.2). NCBI lineage: Eukaryota > Metazoa > Arthropoda > Insecta > Hymenoptera > Tenthredinidae > Tenthredo > Tenthredo notha. Next base: position 5,168,830 of record OU611908.1, read on the forward strand.
CGATGTTTATGTTATTGAATTTCAAGATGGGCTTGTTCGAGGCACTCATTCACGTGCAGGCTTTTCGTTTTATCAAAACTAACACACTTTGTGTAGAACAACTTCTTCTGTACCTTTGTCACTCCAACTCTGGAAAAGCAAAAAATAATGCTATTTCTCACGATTTTTCTTTCCACCTAAACGAAAGACTTGAGTATAATTGCTCTCTGGCGGCTATATAAATTCACAAAAATTCACATTTTTTAGTAAAATGTCCGTCCTTTCGGAAGCAAATTATTTTACGTCATAACCCTAGTTCAGCAAATAACTAGCATCCCGAACAGCTCCTCTAAATTTTAGACTGATCGGACAAGCCATCACAGGGGTATCATTTGCTAGAGGTTTTCAGTAAATTTTTTCGATATTCCTTTTTCCGGCTTGCTCAACTTTCTTCACATTGAAAAAATCTAAAAAAAAAATTCAAAAATGTATGCAATAAATTAATACATAGCAAATGTCGGTTGAAAGTTTCAATAGTTTTTCGTGCAGCAGAAAAAAAAAAATCGTGAAAAATGCCTGGAATTATTTAATATTCTGAGCTTTTTTCCCGTTTGCACGAATAACACAGATGAACGTTTTTAAACTCTGAAAGTGTCCGTATAGAACAAAGGGGAGGTACACTCACTATTCCAGGCCTATGATGGAATTTCCAGATGGTGATCTCAATTTCTTGGGTCATTTTGCATACCAAATTAGATGCAAATTTTATAGAAGCTTTTTTCTCGAGAAACACATCGCTGTTCCCTAACAAGAAGGGGGCCGGTTCGAAGTTCCGAATCCTCAAAGCTCCGAACAGTCAAATTTCCGAATGTTGATGCAACGAACTCACAGTTCTCAGAAAGGGTATTTCACCGAAAGTCTATATAACCGATTTTAAAAATTCAGAATCGCAACACGCCGAAGGTTCAAAATTCAGAATCGCAACACGCCGAAGGTTCAAAATTCCGAAAGCTGAAGATCCGAAAATTTACGATCCGAAAGACCAAAACTCCGAAACTTGAACATTAATCCATCGCGCGTCGTTGAGTCGACACTTGACGCACTTGGTACACAATATACTAAAACACGGACTTTTATTGTACACAATGACGAAATTTTTTTTAATGTGTAAGGTCGCTATTCAGAAAATGGAAAAATAAGGTCGCTGTACAGAATGTGTTAGGTTAGGTTAGGTAGCCGGTGAGATCAGTGATGCCAACCGCGCAATTATCACTGCCGGCGCTTAGTGCCTGTCTTGTTTGCACGCCTGAATAGCGACTTTATTGTTTCACTGTCTGCATAGAAACCTTATTCTTTCATTCTCTGCATAGTGACTCTATTTTTTTGATTCCTACGTTTCGACCTTCTTGTTAGGGAACAGCGATATACAGACCGATTCTGTGGAAAATCACGCGCCTAGAAGGTAGGCTAACGGGAAACGCCTGAATTGAGCAGATCAAACATCGACTATTGGGTTTCATTTATTACGTGGGAAATGAAACCCAATCGTCGATGTTTGATCTGCTTAATTGAGGCGTTTCCCGTTAGCCTACCTTTTAAGCGCGTGATTTTCCACAGAATCGCTCCGTATTTGTCAACATATTGCCGAAAGATGTTATTCATATACCGAGAATATTCGGTGAGAGTAAACGATCCCCTTCCTGCGGCAAAACCAACACAGGCGCGCACCGCGTGCTTGAGGCTCGTTCGGGAGGGGATAGGAGGCCAGTGGTACTTCCACCGAATATTCTGCGCTAGGGCGAGTCCGTACCCTGCATAAAATTTCCGATAAGAACGATAGGATCCGGGTACAAAAACCGTATATGCCATACGGTTTTTATAGGATCCGGATACAAAAACCGTATCCTATAAAATCCGTTGTATCCCGCGAATCCTATAAAAACCGTATACCATATACGGTTTTTGTACCCGGCTTCTATCGTTCTATCGGAAATTTTATGCAGGGTATAGCCCATCCGCGCAAACTCGATGAATTCCCATCTTTTAAAGCAATGATCACAATAAACACGGCAAAGAAAGCGAGGAATGAATTTCTCGGCCCGAACGGGAATACAATGAATTGGCCTGATGTAAATATTTATTTTCAAAATTTATCAACCAATTCAAGATCAAATATCCAGCAATTGGATTCAAGTATTGATTGAAGACAACATCGTCAAAAGTTGATTTTTCAGAACTCAATTTTATTTAAAACATCTGCTCGAAACTAGTATTCAATTGAATAAAAGTTAGCAATTCGTGAAAAAGTTTTCAGTGTTTGTGTCCACTTTAGTTTAACAATAACATAATAAAACATTTAATCTATTAAATAAAACATTTAATCTATTAAATAAAACATTTATTCTATTAAATTATGTTATTGTTAAACTAGAGTTGACACAAACACTGGAAACTCTTTCACGAATTGTTAACTTTTATTCAATTGAATACTAGTATTTCGAGGAGATGTTTTAAATAAAATTGAGTTCTGAAAAATCAATTTTTGACGATGTTGTCTTCAATGATTTACCCTTCACTTACCTGTTCCACTTTGTCTCAAATGTCGCTCATAAACACTGATAATCAATACTTAAATCCAATTAATTGATATTTGATTTTAAATTCGTTGACAAATTTTGAAAACAAATGTTCACATCAGGCGAATTCATTTTATTTCCGTACGGGAATGAGAAATTCATTTCTGGCCTTCTTTGCCGTGTTCAGTGTGATGATTGCTTTTTAAGTTGAGAATTCATCAAGTTAGCGCCATACGGATGGCGGATGGGCTATAAGGATTCGGCCTAGCGCGGAAGGTCCGGTAGAAGCACAACTGGCCGCCCATCCCCTTCCAAACGAGCCTCACGCACACGGTGCGCGCCTGTGCTGGTTTTGTCGTAGGAAGGGGATCGTTTACTCTCACCGAATATTCTCGGTAAGTAAAATATGCTACAAAAGTGGTGAAAATGTAAAAATTTTGTATATAATTCAAATGATATTTCTTACAAATGCGAAAGAAAAACATCGAGAAAATGGAGTTTTGTTCCTGTGCTTAATTTCGTCTACTAACGTGTGCAAACTTACCCAAAAAACAAAATCACTAACCTGATTTGAAAGTTACATCATTGACTTGAAAAAATGGGGGTACCAGCCTTCCCTTGAATGCCCTCATGTGTTTGGATCTTCAATGTCGACCATTTATTATGTTTCAGGATATTTTTGTATCATTGTCAACAGTTGATAACTCCTTGTATTTTATGTGCAACATAGAAGATTTCAAATTCCTGGCTGACATGATTCAGCACGTGCCACTTCCTTTACGTGCACGATATGTCTTTTGTTGTGCACCGATCAATAAGAAAATACCATTCGTATGTACGATGTTTTTGAAGGTAATAATGTGCTACATAAATTTTAACAACCTCGACCTACTCATCACAGAACAATGTATGGACGCTTATGAATTACAATTATAGTTCGCCCGCCAGTACAGTAAAAATGAAACATTAACGTTTGACTGGCTCTGTCAAAACATCGGCTGGCCAGTTGCCTCGCCAAAAACAATGATCGATTTGGTTCATTTGGAAGCAGTTTTCGATGTCTTGGATCTCTATCTCTGGTTCAGGTGAGGACTCTGCTGATGACAATCGTTTGGGATCGATCAGTCACATTTTAATCTTAATGAATCGTGATTTTCGTTTCAAAATCTCGAACATAATACAATCAGACTATTGTTCAATTGTGAGTTTCTTATTGAAATGCACTCGATACGTACACGGAAAAAATGTTGGGTAAGCGACTGCACTAACACAGTTCGGTGCAGCGGCATGACGAGATACGGGAGGGCAAGTCGCCCTCATGTCGGCTCACCAACGTTTTGGGGCTACAGCCACACCGACGAAAGAGAGCAGATTTCTCGCAAGGAGACAGCAGCGGCACCGAACTGTGGTCGCACAACGCTCCGTGCTTTTGGGTGTGAGGCCTCAGCTGTCGGACGTCTGGCGCACCCAACATTTTTTTCCGTGTGTACAACAGAGAAAAAAAGCTAATCGTTTTGCATCTGAAATCTTTACATGTAAAAAATTTCGAATGGAAATTGATTTACAAACTAAATGAAACTAACAACTGAACAGCCATTTTGGTATCGATTACGATATAGTATTTTTTGTAACACATACACAATTTTAGCGTTTTTTTTTTTTAGCCGCTTTACGACCAGCGGGCCGAAAAAAAAAACCGGCAGCGGGCGCTAATAGTAAATTGTGTAACGAGGGATGAAACGGGTGATGTCAGCCCTTGCCTTCGGCTTCGGCTTCTGGCAAACAACTTCACCCTGGCCTGCATTCATGTTTCATCCTGTGTCACACTGGTGGTTTTCATGACATCTGCTCTAGAACACTGATCTCTATACTAACTGGATACCGCTTGCTGTGTTACATATGGGCCATTCCGCGTCAAACGGATCAGGCACCTCTCAGATATTTTTTTATTTTTGCATGTTGATTGTCCTCGGGGACAAATTCTCGGGGATTAATTCTCAGGCTGTAGTATAGTGCAAAGTATATGTCAGTATTTAAAAGAAAAAATTTCAGTCGTGTCACTGACTGTTTTAAAAATCTTCGGAAACTTAATTGTTAAGTAAACAATGGTTGTACAAATTTTTTTCGAAGTACATATTTTTTTATACATTCTATGACACTTTCCGCGTAAACGGTAAAAAACAATTGAGACTAGTGTCATTTTTGGCGGAGGTATGAATTTTTGAAAAAAACCTTGCTCGAATTTGTTTATGCAAATAACTCAACGAATTTTGCACTAATTGAAAAATACTTTGGCACAAAAATCTAATTCCGTGAGGACAATCGACATGCAAAATTAAAAAAATATCTTAGAGTTGACTGATCCGTTTCACGCGGAATGGCCCATATATGTGACTGATAGAAACTGAGGCAGTCATTTTATTTGGAGGTTCGGGTTTCGTTTCGGCAAAGGAGAAGAAGAAGAAGAAAAAGATTACCGAAACGAAACCCGAACCTCCAGACAAGATGGATGCTCTCGCTTCTATTGGTCACGATTCGCTCTATCCCATCCACTATCCAGTTAATATAGAGATCAGTGCTCTGGAACTTCAACTGTCAATTTTAATAGTCTGAAATTTGCAAAAGGGCAGTAATTTTTATTTGCAATCCCAAGGGATCTGATAGACTACTCATTACATCCCAAGGGATTGAAAAACACCAATTCATACCGCTGATTCATCAAATTCGCGATTTGCGTATATGTGCGACAACTTTTCACGGCATCAATCAACAATCACTTCTGGGCCAGAATCATCCTCGCCATGTGTATACAATCAAGGAATCTGATCCTGAAGCGCCGTGCTTGATGAGATCGAGCAACCGTACATACACGTTGTTTTTAATTGTCTTCGAGTTGGTATGAAATTCAGACGACATATACTCAGTCGATAGATCTGCGATCTGTTCTGAAAAATTATAAAAAACATGTGAATTGACATTCTCTAAAAAAAAAGAAACGAAGTTGATTCATCGCTCGAGCAGATTGACGTTCACTGAAAAAAAAAAAAAACAAGTTGATTAACCGCCTGAGTATATGTCATCTAAATTTCTTACCACCTCGAAGAGAATTAAATACAACGTATACGTACGGTTGCTCGATCTCATCAAACACGGCGCTTCAGGATCAGATTCCTTGACTGTACAAAATTTTTCTTCACAAGGTCTGAAAATGGGGATTTCACCCACGCTTCGCTTCGTAAAACGTTTATTATCACACTGAGTGAAGTTTAATTACTAGGGAGGAAAATGCGTGATTTTTGCCGAGTGCGAGGCTTGCTGCCCGAGCGAAGCAATATTTCCCGTGTGGCATATATTATTTTTTTACCCGACTAGATAAAATGACCATATTGCATCCACTAGTCAAACACAGCAATTTAATCAATCGAACCTAGAATCGGTCAAACTTGGAGTTTTTTTCTTCTCGTAAAATTTACTTTTTTGCCCGCTAACTTACTTCTCTGCCCGTAAAATTTACTTATTCGCCCGCAAAATCACTTTTCTTCCCTCTAGTCAAAAATTAATTACTTTTCGCCCGCGTTGCAGGGATGGAATATGGTCATTTGATCGTAATCGGGTAAAATAGTATATTGTGTACCAAGGGTGTAAAGTGGGCTCTTTTAAACCGAGCGTGGAGTTTGCAGTACAAGTCGAAGACGAGTGCATCTGCGAGCCGAAGACGAGTACTGCAACCACACAAGGTCAAAAAGCCCACTTAGCCTTTGGTACACATCATATTTTTTGTGACAGCACGATTTTCGCGTTTTTTCTTTATTGTTGATGATTTTCTTGGAAATATTGAAAAATAATTCAGCGGGCGTTTTCAGTTTATTATTGCCCGCTACTCGAGCATAAGCGGGCATTAATAAACTGAAAACGCCTGTTCGAAAACGCTGCTTGACGTAGTGGGCGTTTTTATTTTATTTTTTGCCTGCTCTTCTGAAAACTGCTACTTTACGCCCGCTTAATGGGTCAAAAAAACGCGAAAATCGTGCTGTTACAAAAAATATGGCGTGCACCAAGGGCTAAGTGTGCTTTTTGAACTTGTGTGGTTGCAGTACTCGTCTTCGGCTTGCAGATGCATTCGCCTTCGACTCGTGCTAGCTCGCCTCTGACTCGTACTACAAATTCCACACTCGGTTTAAAAAAGCCCACTTTACGCCCTGGGTACACAATATACTAATTTTTTCCCGCTTATTTAAATTCGCGTAAAGGTGTAAATATACCAAAGAAGAAACGCAAAATCTATACATGTGTTACAAAAAATATGGTGCGCACCAGGGCGGGTGGCTTTTTTTCCCAACTGTGCTTGCATTACTCGTCTCCGACACGCAATACGCACTCGCTTTCGGCTTGTGATTAAACGACTCGACTCGTACTGCAGACTCCACACTCAGGAAAAAAGATCCCCTTTCCTTGGTGCGCAATATACTAATATCGTACCCAGGCCGTAAAGTGAGATCTTCCGGCTGAGGTAAAAACAACATTTTTCGATCGAGTATACGTGAAGTACGTAGCCCTTTCAATCATGTTTCACGGCCGCGAAACACAACCGAACAGCTGTACCTGACGGATACTCGATCGAAAACAGCTAATATCATAATAAATATTTATTCAAACGAATACGCCTGATTGAATCCAAACGACGCACATCAGTACTTATTAGCGTCCAATATTTATTTTGGACACTCAAACCTAGGATAACTATTAGACTAGATCCCTTAACACAGTTATAAATTTACCCATAAGTATTCTTATTCAGTTATCGCTTCATGGATCTCTTACCTGATGCTAAAATTGTACGAGATACCCAAAAAGAATTGGATGCTGTGATCCAGGATGGTGTGGTCCAATTGACAAGGCTGTTAAAGAATTCAGAGACAGGTTCGTTAAAAACTGCACGAGTTCAACAAATAAAAAATCTATCTGAAATTTGTGTCAACAATTATGTCTGATATTATGGTTCTTTGTCCGTACATCTTTTAATCTCGATATATTATATCGTATCTTATATTTCACTAACCATGATTATGTACAGGTGTGAGCAGTGGCACTGCTTCAGTTCCAGACGAGGACCACTTCGCGTTAAATACACAGAAGAATAATTACTTGAGAGGTAACAGCATCTACTATAAAACTCGTTTGTATTACCTTTTTCACACGGCGTGCGCAAAGTTCGATTTCGCGTGCATAAAATTCAACTTAACGCGCGTTGTGTTGAAAAATGAAGTTAGATACACGTGCGAAAGATGATTCTCGACTCGTGTATTTGTCACCCTCGCTTCGCTCGGGCGAAAAACTTCACACTCGTCCGAGAATCAACACTTTCGCACTAGTATCGAAAAGTACTATTATCACTACAAAGTCAGAATTGAGTATACAATTGGAAAGTACAGTAATGGTCATTAATGGGTTCGCGGTGGCTAACTGTTTTTTTCGGACTTTTTCGGATACAATCAAATGAAATAATATTATATTATTTTTATAAGGCGTCATAATTATTATTAATACAGATATTTTAGGTTTTCTGTACGAAAAAAGTCGGAGCTTCGATTTTTTTTTTTTGATCGCTTCATTTCGACGTCCTGAAAAACATATCGAAAATCGAGAACGAGATCGCGTTCGCGTTATTAAATATTCAAGGTCAAAGGTCAACAAATTCGTTTTTTTGCCATTATCTCGTTTCCTATGGCTCAGAAACCAATCGAGGTGGTTATCAAAATTGAAGATAACAAAATTATCCACAAAAAACGCCTCATTCATTTTTCACGTACAATGGACTATTTACGGAATATAGGGCAATGGATATCTATGACGTGCGTAGTATCCGCTGCCACACCACTTTTTACATATTTTTACGAATATCTCGCTTCCTATGGCTCGGACATAATTTGAGATTATCATCAAAAAGAAAGATTATAAAATTTTCCACACTAAAGGTCCTATTCATTTTTTACGTACAACGAACTGTTTATCAAAAACCCTGCTCCGCTACAATGTGCGTAGTCTCCGTTTTCGCACCACTTTCGCGGTATTAAATACGCAAGTATCAATCTCTCAAGATAAGTTCCTATCTAACAAGAGTAATAAAAAAAAAATAATTTCAATGCTCATTGAAACATTTAAAAAAGTCAACATCGCTTCTAAACAAGCTCGCGATGATGCAGATGTTTTAATTATTGAAACTGCAATGGAAGAATCAATTGTTAACACCACTGTCGTAGTTGGCGAAGACATTGATCTTTTGGTTCTTCTCATCGGACGGAGCCATCAACAGCAACAAATATTTTTCATGAAACCAGGTAAGGGAAAGGTCAAAACCGAATTCTACGATTCTTCAAGCTTGGACAAACATCCTAATTCAAAAGAACATATTTTATTTCTACACGCTATAACCGGATGCGATACCACTTCTGCTCTATTCAATAAAGGAAAGCGCAATACTATAAAAATATTCGACAAGCGTCCCGATTTGCATCTCTCTGCAGATATTTTCAAAGAAGAAAATTGCTCTCAAGAACGTGTACTTGAAAATGGAGTACGTACACTTTTGGCGATATATGGAGCTCCTAAGTCGGAGAATTCACTTGACAATCATCGATACTTAAGTTTTGCGAAGTCAACTAGATTCAACAGAGGTGTAAAATTACCATCTCTTCCACCTACGTCTGCAGCCGCTCAACAACATCTGTACCGTGTCTATTATCAGGTCCAAACCTGGTTGGGTAAGGATATCGAACCACAAAAGTGGGGGTGGAAGTTGAATAACGATTTTTTGGAGCCCGTTACAACATTGTTACCACCTGCGCCGGACAATATTTTGAAAACGATTTTTTGTAATTGCGCAAAAGGTTGTGGTGCAAGCTGCGGATGCAGAAAAATTGGACTACCTTGCTCCATTGTTTGTGGCAATTGTCATGGACTATCATGTCTTAATGCCGCGCCCGAAGCTTCTACCTTCGATTCTTCCGACAATGACATTGACGATGATGAAGTCAATCTAATTGATATGCTGCTCACCAATGTAAGTGAAGATGATGAACTCACGACGACGACATACATAGAACAGGACGATGCAACGCAAGCAGAAGATATTGACGAAGAACAGGACAACGAAATGCAAATGCAAGATATTGACGACGACGTGGTAAGGACATAAATTTTTTATACTCAGTATGGATTAGGCCTACTGGGGAAACCATATAAAAAAAAACGCGCCTTGTATCCTACCTCGGAGGTGGTGCGGAAACGGACGCTACGCACATTCTATAGACATTCGTCGCTCTATATCCCGTAAATAGTCCATAGTACGTGAAAAATGAACTGAATCGTTCCTGTGTAAAATTTTATAATCTTGAATTTTTATCTGTTTCTCAATTGGTCTCCGAGCCATAGGAAGCGAGATATTCGCAAAAATACCGCGAAAGTGGTGCGAAAACGGAGACTACGCACATTGTAGCGGAGCAGGGTTTTTGATAAACAGTTCGTTGTACGTAAAAAATGAATAGGACCTTTAGTGTGGAAAATTTTATAATCTTTCTTTTTGATGATAATCTCAAATTATGTCCGAGCCATAGGAAGCGAGATATTCGTAAAAATATGTAAAAAGTGGTGTGGCAGCGGATACTACGCACGTCATAGATATCCATTGCCCTATATTCCGTAAATAGTCCATTGTACGTGAAAAATGAATGAGGCGTTTTTTGTGGATAATTTTGTTATCTTCAATTTTGATAACCACCTCGATTGGTTTCTGAGCCATAGGAAACGAGATAATGGCAAAAAAACGAATTTGTTGACCTTTGACCTTGAATATTTAATAACGCGAACGCGATCTCGTTCTCGATTTTCGATATGTTTTTCAGGACGTCGGAATGAAACGATCAAAAAAAAAAAATCGAAGCTCCGACTTTTTTCGTACAGAAGCCATATTTATGACTAAAATAACTGTATTATATTATTAGAATTTCGGCCATCGGCACATGAAATACGACTAGAATGGAGTCTCGTTTCCGAAAAAGTCAGAAAAAAACAGTTAGCCACCGTGAACCCATTAAGAGCATGTCCTAGTCTTACCTTTACCGGCATAAAAAAAAAAAGAAAAAAATCGCAAAAACTCCGAAACGATGGTCAAGAATGATATATATAATAGGGTGGTCCAAAAAAAAAAGTTTTTTCCTTATCATCTCAAAAGTTTCTTTTAAGTATAAAACAATGAAATTTTTTTTCGTTTTTTCTGCATAAAACTCCGAAGAAAAATTTTATTCCAATTTTGATGCACATATTCTTGTAGGAAATTTAATTCTCTACAAAAGAGGTTTCATAAGGTTTTCTTGTAATCTCAACAAGTAAAAAGTTATCAGACTTTAAACCCTTGCAACTCAATTAAATTCAACCAGATATAATTTCAGAACGATTATCAAATTTCTTCTGTAATTTTTTTTTTCTTTTTCTGGAGAATCAAATTTCCTACGAAAATATGTGCATCAAAATTGGAATAAAATTTTTTTTCCCGAGTTTGACGTGAAAAAAACAAATAAAAAATTTCTTATATGTGTTATTTATATGGGAAAACGGAAAATCGTTAAGGGGGGGAGTAGGGTCTGGCGGGTTAAAAGAGAGCATATTTTTGAGTTTTTTTTTAAGATACCATTAAAGTAAATTCATTTTAATCTTTTGCACATAATGAAGTAACATTTGACGAACATTCTGTCGAAATTCCGAAAAAAAATATTGAGAAATGAGCCACTGACAGAGTCTTTTCGAAGACGTGTTTGAAAAAAGACGATTTGCGGTGTTATTCGTAGAAAATCACAGGATGATCTTAAAAAAAGACATCAAAAAGACATCGTTGAAAAATAAGTTTTGTCGGGCCCCAACGTGCTCCTTTTATTTTTTTTCTTCATTTTTCAATTTTTGGCGACTCTTGAGAGTCGAAATTTCGTTTTTGACTGAAAAAATCCGCCATTTAGCTGCTGTAAAATCGGTTGAAAGTAGAAAAAAAAAGGACGTTGGGGTCTCGCGATTTATGCGTAAAAAGAGTGTGCCAAATTTCAGAATGATCGGTGCAATAGTTTTCGAATGAGGGATAACACCGATTTGAAAAAATGTAGTTTTGAGAAAAACACGTTCAAAGTAAGTTCCGATAGCAGCTTCGTTTTTTACTGTGAAAGATGAAGAAAAATTTTTATTTCTCAACATTACACAGAATCGTCGATAACAGCACCATATAGCAAAGTGCCTGCTGCTGCTGCTGCGATGTCTAGAGCATTTATTAAAAATAAAAATAATTTTGATAATAAAAATTAATTAATAAATTAATAATTACTCGCTCTCGGCCGAGTAGAAAGGACGTAAACTCAAAAGTCTGTAACTCCATGAGTTTTGCTCCGATTAACTTAGAATTTGGAGACAATATATATCTGAGATCTTATTCTAGAAGAAAATGCGAAAAAAAAAATGATTTTGGCAAAGTGGCCTGACCCTACTCCCCTCTTAAGCGTCTCGTAGAGTTAAGATATCGAGCTGAGCTTTGGGGAGAATTTTTTTTTTTTGGGTTAAAAATGGAAAAAATTCGAAACTTCAGGGCGTTTGTCCGAACAGAAGATATCGATTGTAAATTTTTTGCTTTGGCACAGTTTTTAGTGATGCCAAGACGCATCTTTTTCGCGCTATTAGAATACGATCCGCGAAAATTGACCTTTTTCACTCCGGCCTAATGTACACATGGCGAGGTTGATTCTGGCCCGGAAGTGATCGGGTAAGCGTGTCAAATCATATACCAAACAATCACTTCCGGGCCAGAATTAACCTCGCCATGTGTACAGTAATGTTCATCGATGGTGTCCCCGTGGCTCACTATTTTCCCTAGCCTTGTTTTAAATCAAATTTCCCTTCTACAAATATTCCATTTGCCCATAACCAGTGGCTTACTTCATGACTCTGCTCCACCTCGCATCTGTCATATTCCTAATAACCTGAAGGTTCCACTGGTCATGGGCAAATAAAATATTTGTAGAAGGGAAATTTGATTCAAAAAAAGGCTGGGAAAAATAGTGAGCCACTGGGACACCATCGATGAACATTACTGTACACAGCTCTCACGCGCACTATTAAGGTGGAAGCACACGGGAGTCCATAAGCCATAAGCAGAAAGCATAACTCATGGCGCATGCGCATCGCTTGCTTTTACTGCAGATCTTATATCTATATCTATGGCTATACATTCTGCTTATGGCTTATGGACTTCTGTGTGCTTCGACATTTAGCGTGTCTGTATGTTACGCAAACGGCCCATTATGATTTCAATATATCAACGCCAATAAACTATTGTTTGCATGCAGGAATTGAATAATTATTTCAAACTTTCAGGTGCCAAGAGTGTGTCAGCTCAGGTTATTGGACAAGGTAAGTTAACGGAGAGATTACTGGCCCAAGGACTTCTCACTCCGAGCATGCTTCAAGAATTACGCAAAGAATGGGATCAGGTATAGTCAATATTGAAAGAAAATAAATTCATTTTGTGAAATTGATCCATTAAAAGTTATCATATAGTTGACTCATATTTCATGATTTATCGACTGTGTTAAACAAGGACTATTGTAACTGGCAGTGTTGGATAAGTGGATAGTTTCAAAACCGAAACGGATAGCCAACTGCAGGTATCTTGTCAGGCATCAATTGTGACCAAAAACCAATATCCTACATTTGTAAATATCAATAGATTCGTTCGTTTTACAGAAATCGGGCTGCACTGGACGGCACTGAACCAATCACCTTGAAGCTTAGACTAGTATTCACCAATCGAAAACTCCCAGTGCAGTCCAGTGCAGCCCGATTTGTGTAAAACTAACGAATCTAAACTGTGAGCAACTGTATGTATTTCTTCAGTCGGGTAAAACAATATAGGATCAAGTGTGTGAAGTTGAGTCACAAACTTGTAAAAAATTTTAGGGTGGGCCGAAATTCATTACATGTAATATCTTATAAATAAATCATCGGAGTATTTTGCATGCTGTCCTATCAAATCGTATCTGATTCCAGACCGATGATGATGATCCAGCTGGCCCAAAGAAATCGAGACGAAAGCGTAAGATTAAATAAAATAATCTACATTCGTGAATAAAAGTGTTGGTCAGTTCAGAAATCAAACGTAAGCATAAAGAATAAGATTCTTATTCACTTTTTATTATCTATGATACAATAACAGAGATCTTATACGTATATGTTCTAACGATATTGATAGTATTTTTTATGATGTATCATTGTAATCTTCACAAAATATATTTCTCCTGCAGTAATTCATTGATGTTTTGCAATTAGCGGATAAAGTGTTGGAAAAAAATCAAGAATGTTTAGACAAATTTAGAAATACAATATTGCTTATAAATCTGACTGTTTCAAGACAGGGCCATGGGACACATTCATGTAACTTAGACTCAATTTCAGATGAATATTACGAAAATAACTCGCGAACCATGAAACTTGCATAGTTTATATTGAAAATCCTGGACCTAATATAACTGTGGTGAGAATTTTATTTTTATTGAATTTGTTGAAGAGAATTCGAATTGATACAAGTGAATTACAACTTAGATAAGAACTAATCGCACTCTGAAACAACCAGGTGTATGCTTTTAGAGTTCCAGCGAGCCAACTGATGAATACATTTTTGGATGTGTCCTACCATATGTGCTGTACAAATGACGGAAGAATGATGTGCTCTCGAAAGTGCGAATAAGCTCATAGAACCTACATACCTATGGAAAAATATCATTTCGGAACCTTCGGTGACAATACTTTGTCATTATAGACATAAAGTGGCAAACCAAACGTATAATTATATGTGTTATCCTACGGTACTTTAGTATTTAAAGTGAAAGTTGAATATTCTTATCTGACACATTATACATAGTAAATATTATCTGTGAAAAAGCTGTATAACTGTGTAATTTCATTTGTATACAAAATAGAGGAATTTGGAACAAAAAATTTACAACGATGTTGTATCAAGTAGTTAGGCAATATATGGGCATATGTCAAAGATCGTTCACATTTGTGTAACTCGAATTCGATTTACGAGAGTAAAATTATGACTATGGATAGAAACATTTTTACATACAAATCACTAGTTTTTGGGTACTACAGTAATGTTCATTAAGGGGAGGGAATCCTCGAATTTTACCGACTCAGTCTATCTTCTCGAATATCTCCGAAACGGGGCTATCAATCGACTTGTCCTTTTGGCAGCCGATGTTTGACGAGTAATGAGTCCGAACTGGTACGTTAGATCTGATGAAATCGGAAATTTTTTAATTTTTTTTTATCGTTAAGTGTGGGCGTACCATTTATTTCAACTTATATCAAAGCCTACGGATCAAAAATACAAAATCGGCTTCTTGAGCCCGAACACAACCATCCAAAAACATCTTTGTTTTCGTCAACGGTGAAGAAACGACATCTAATTTACGACTTTGTGGTAATTTTTGCGATTGTCAACGGCTGGGAGCGGCCATTGCCACTAGGGTGATGACGGTCATTCCCAGAACGCTCGTGAAATGTCGTCGCGCGCGCATTTTTAACATAGAACTTATATTACTGGAAGGGGAATAGCCCATTTGCGCAATGAGCGGCAGACTGCCGCCAACATGTTGAGACAGAGATATATCTCTCTCTCCATGCCTAACCTCCAGTCCCTTCTCCGCGCATACCCCCTCGCCTAAATACTACCCAGCGAAGATTGATAGGTTAGGGTTAGCCTAAAGTTGTAATCTATTATGTATCACAGAAATGGTTTAGTTATACATTTACTGACAACGGTTATAAATTAATATGCTAATAAAAATTATCATCCAAGCAAACAATCCGACAATGGTTATTCGTGGTTAACGTTATAGGTTAGGAATGACTACGATTAGGGAGGTGCGCGCCTGCGCGGAAAGGAAAGATGGCATGTTACGTATGGAGAAAGAGATATATCTCTGTCTCAACATGTTGGCGTTAGCCCGACAGCTCCTATTCCCCTTCCAGTAATATAAGTTCTATGATCTTTAACATCTCAGCCATAGATGATTGGACTGCAGGTCGAGTCACGTGGTACCAGGTGTATCAATTCAGCAGCGCGGCGACATCTCACAGGCGTTCTGGGAACTAATTTCATCACATTAGCGGCTATGGCCGTTCCCAGCCGTTGACAATCGCAAAAATTACCACAAAATCGTGGAATACGATTTGCCCCTTCATCTTTGTCGGAAACAAAGATGTTTTTGGATCGTTATGTTCGGAATTCCATACAGAATCGGGTTACAGAGGCCGATTTTGCATTTTTGATACGTAGGCTTTGATATAAGTTGAAATAAATAGTATGCCCACACTTTACGATAAAGAAAAATTGAAAAATTTTCGATTTCATCCGATCCAACGTGCCAGTTCGAACTCATTACTCGTCAAACATCGGCTGCCAAAAGCACAAGTCGATTGATAGCCCCGTTTCGGAGATATTCGCGAAAATAGACGAAGTCGGTGAAATTCGAGTATACCCCCCCCCCCCCCCCCCCCTTGACGGGGTGATTATCATTCTTTTTCGAAAAACTATTTTTTTTCTTTCACTCAAAAAATGTGTTGGATAATTTTTTTCCCATGATACGGGCACGATAAGAATTCGAATGTAAAAGTGACCGATATCTATGGTGAGCGGCTTTGGGGTCAGAAACTTGGGGGATTTTCACATCAACGTAGGGGAACACGGGACAAAACGGGTACGAAATCAAAAAAAAAATAATGTAGTCAGAAATGACTTTTTATAAAATACGGCGAGGTACTTTGGATAATAATGACACAAAAAATAAAAAAAAATAAAAAATGAAACGAAAAAAAATTCATTCTCATTTATTTTCATTTTTTTTTATTTTTTGTATCATTATTGATGCAAAATACATCGCCGTATTTGATAAAAAATCATTTCCGGCCACATTATTTCATTTTGAAATGGTGCCCGTTTTGCCCCGTGTTCTCCTATGAGTCAATCCACGTCAAGCGGGACGGATTTGGGCAAAAATATTCGTCGATGTTTCGGATTCTTTTTTAATTTTTTTTACACATTCTCTGGGTGAAATAAACAAATGAAACATTTTTTTTTTTTTTTTTACTCAAAGGGCTTAGCAGCTGCAAGGGGTTGAATTTTCGAAAAAAACACCAAAATTCGGGATCGCGCTCTTCTTTAAACGTTAATATCTCCGGTTCCCTTTGTCGTACAGACATCGTCAAAAACTCATTTTGAAGCTCTTGAATTGCACTTCCATGTTATGAATTTTTAATTCATGTAATAAACAATTTTCTATTTGTTATTAATAATTATACTTTTCAAACGCGATTTTCGAGATGACTACCACCTTCGAAAATTCTGAAAAAAATACGAGCGTGTTCCTTGATTCATTCTCTACGAAATCTGTAAGTTTAAAAATGGAACTCCGATGGAAACTATATTTCCAAAGCGGTTGATTCATGCGGGACGTCGCGCACGGCCGGGTACACGAGCGTTGGGGCGGCAAGACCCTGTTCGCGCGTCGTTACATACTTGGAATCGAACTCAGGTGAGAAACTAATTCCGCGTAATGCAATAAATAGTCCCCAAAAATTTTTTTCCCGGGCTAAGAATAATCAGAATATTAAAAATATCTACGTCGATTTTTTCACAAATGATGAGTACAAAAAAGAAGCTGTTGCATTACAATCTCGATTTGAAAAAGCGAAGTTAGTCCGTGGAACATTGACATTCCATTGCATGAAGCCTATTTCAAAAAAAAAAAAATTGTTGCTAAAAGATATTCGTATGCACAGAAGTCAGTAGAAGCATTGGTTTCCAAGTAATTGAACCATTAATATATAAATTTAAACTCGCCGTTTACTTTAAGATTTTATTTGAATGTATATAGTATCAGAGTTTAGATTAAATATTTTTCAGTTTGTTAATTTAGTACGTAATTGATTGAATTGTGATGTATTCTATTTGATGGACTCAAAAAGTACGTTATATTTACCACTTATTTTCGATGACTAGGAGCTTCAGTTTCGAATTTGTGATATGTTTTAAGATTTTAGTTAAGCGTTTTATTTCTATATTTGTATTTTTGTTGTTTTAATTCGAATATTCAGTATGAAATGACATAAATAGTTAATAATTTCGTGAATTGATGGACTGATGAAATTGAACGTATAACAGCCCCCCCTGTATTCCTTGCATGCAAAGCGAACAAGCCTCGGTCTCGGCGCACTCGCGTACCCGGCCGTGCGCGACGTCCCGCATGAATCGATCGCTTTTTAAATATAGTTTCCATCAGAGTTCCATTTTAAAACTTACAGATTTTGTAGAGAATGAGTCAAGGAACACGCTCGTATTTTTTTCAGAATTTTCAAAGGTGGTAGTCACCTCGAAAATCGCGTTTGAAAAGTATAATTGTTAATAACAAATAGAAAATTGTTTATTACATGAATCAAAAATTCATAACATGAAAGTGCAATTCAAGAGCTTTAAAATGAGTTTTCTACGAGGTCTGTACGACAAAGGGAACCGGAGATATTAACATTTAAAGAAGAGCGCGATTCCGATTTTTGGTGTTTTTTTCGAAAATTCAACCCCTTGTATCTTCTAAGCCCTTCGAGTTGAAAAAAAAAAAAAAAATGTTTCATGCATTCATTTTACCCAGAGAATATGTAAAAAAAATGACGACGATTTTCAAGACCATGAGGTCAAAAAGGTGTCCCGCTTGACGTGGACTGACTCCTATATACTAAACAACAAATGCACCTATGGTGCAAAAACCTTTCGCCAAGTGCAATAATGTGGCCCCTACCCAAAACGAAGAAAACAAAGTGAAATGTCTACGTACGAAAGGATTGAAATCACATACAGTTGCCAAGTACATGTCTTCTGTATACCATAAGTTTACAACAGAAAATTAAAGTGAGAAAAAAAAAAAAAATTTGGAGGTAGTGGTACTTGGCGGGCCTTTTGTAGATAAGTACAAGAAACAGCAATAGAACCATGTCAATAATTCTATAATGATATAAAATATTGGCCCGCCAAGTACCACTACCTCCAAATTTTTTTTTTTTTTCTCACTTTAATTTTCTGTTGTAAACTTATGGTATACAGAAGACATGTACTTGGCAACTGTATGTGATTTCAATCCTTTCGTACGTAGACATTTCACTTTGTTTTCTTCGTTTTGGGTAGGGGCCACATTATTGCACTTGGCGAAAGGTTTTTGCACCATAGGTGCATTTGTTGTTTAGTATATAGGAGTCAGTCCACGTCAAGCGGGACACCTTTTTGACCTCATGGTCTTGAAAATCGTCGTCATTTTTTTTACATATTCTCTGGGTAAAATGAATGCATGAAACATTTTTTTTTTTTTTTTCAACTCGAAGGGCTTAGAAGATACAAGGGGTTGAATTTTCGAAAAAAACACCAAAAATCGGAATCGCGCTCTTCTTTAAATGTTAATATCTCCGGTTCCCTTTGTCGTACAGACCTCGTAGAAAACTCATTTTAAAGCTCTTGAATTGCACTTTCATGTTATGAATTTTTGATTCATGTAATAAACAATTTTCTATTTGTTATTAACAATTATACTTTTCAAACGCGATTTTCGAGGTGACTACCACCTTTGAAAATTCTGAAAAAAATACGAGCGTGTTCCTTGACTCATTCTCTACAAAATCTGTAAGTTTTAAAATGGAACTCTGATGGAAACTATATTTAAAAAGCGATCGATTCATGCGGGACGTCGCGCACGGCCGGGTACGCGAGTGCGCCGAGACCGAGGCTTGTTCGCTTTGCATGCAAGGAATACAGGGGGGGCTGTTATACGTTCAATTTCATCAGTCCATCAATTCACGAAATTATTAACTATTTATGTCATTTCATACTGAATATTCGAATTAAAACAACAAAAATACAAATATAGAAATAAAACGCTTAACTAAAATCTTAAAACATATCACAAATTCGAAACTGAAGCTCCTAGTCATCGAAAATAAGTGGTAAATATAACGTACTTTTTGAGTCCATCAAATAGAATACATCACAATTCAATCAATTACGTACTAAATTAACAAACTGAAAAATATTTAATCTAAACTCTGATACTACACTGTTAGAAATCTTGCGGTGTCAAACGGTCCGGTGTTCGTTGTCAAAAAAATCGGTGTTGATTTTGACACCAGCTACAAGGTAAAAGAACACCGGTACATGTTGTTAATTCAAAATCCGGTGTTATTTCTATTGGCGCCACACCGGTTTTAGTCACTGCAGAAATGTAACACCCTTTGAAACGTAATTGACACCGGAGATGATGATGCTTTACAGGTACACTGTTAGGAGTCTTTAATATTGCGACATTTGGTGTAACTTTACTATGGCACCGATATTATGCAACTTAGTTGTCCTTTACGGCGTTGGAAATCCTTCTATTTATCTTTGACACCGGGTCCGGTGTTAAAATCGCACCAAGCGGTGTAATATCTGAATGCCAAACCGATCGGTATCGACCTGAACTAACTGGAAGCGACACTCCAGTCGAATTTGACTGACGAGGAAACACGTGCCGATTCAGTCTCTATTAAAATAATCGGAACAATGCAGCACAGTTTCGAGGCCCCGCAAGAAAATCAGAGTGAAGTCAAGCTTCTGAAGGCTAAATTTTTTGGAGACACTAAGTGGCTGAAAGCATTAACCAAGAATAAAGAAGTAAAATACGAGGACTTTATAGCAGCAGGTAAGTACTTAAAATATAAAGTGTTGTACTTTCGCCGTTTCTTCTTTTCCTTAAATACATAGGGGTTTTTCCGACAATCGCGATTCTTCATTCAAGTAAGAGTAATTGAAATCCTGAATTTTTTGATACAAAAAATACCTGATCGCAAAAACGTGAGCATTAGGGTGGTTGTTAAAAATTAAATTTTTTTTCAGGCGCCCCCTAAAAAGTTTCTTTTCCATGTAAAAACATGGGGGGAATTTTTTTTATCAAATTTTTTTTTTCCATCTCTCTTCTTTTTATTGTCAAATCTGCCTATTTCGTGGGACATTTCCAAAAAAACTACAGATTCAGCAAAACAAAACTTTGTTCGTCTTGCGTGGTGTTCTTTTCATGTTTTTTCACAAAAATTTAATTTCCGTCATGTTATTACACGAAAAGGAAACTTTTGAGGGGGCGACTGAAAAAATTTAATTTTTAACAACCACCCAAGTGAGTATGTATAGTAGGGTGGGCGAAAAAAAAAATTGATTTTTTTTTTCTTTAGTTACCATGAAAATATCGTCGAAGATGACGAAAAAAAATTCTGTTAAAGTTTGAGCTCTTAATATTAATATTAAGAGGTCGCTCATCGTGATTTTTGATTTCCCATTTAAATAACACGGGAAATTTTTTTTTTTTCATTCGGAATTTTATTGCGCTCGAACGAATTATCGGCCAGTGGAATTGAATACATATACTTGTAGGGGATTGAACGATCTACAAAATAGATCTAATAAGATTTTTTTTTTTAAATTGTAAGAGTCATCATTTACAATTTGAGGTTGAACTTTAACCTCGAATAACTTTTAAACAAGTCGAGTAAGCAAAAAATCATATCAGATCTTTTTTGTAGATCGTTTAATTCCCTACAAGTATATGTATTCAATTCCACTGGCTGATAATTCGTTTGAGCGCAATAAGATTCCGAATGAAAAAAAAAAAATTTCCCGTGTTATTTAAATGGGAAATCAAAAATCACGATGAGCGACCTCTTAATATTAATATTAAGAGCTCAAACTTTAACAGAATTTTTTTTTCGTCATCTTCGACGATATTTTCATGGTAACTAAAGAAAAAAAAATTAAAAGTTTTTTTTGGCCCACCCTAATGTATAGCTCACCGAGTATCGAATAACCAAACATTCAGTTAAACAAACATATTGTTTGGATAACTGACTTTTCGGATAACCCAAATCGCCATTGGGATAATTGACGTTACGGATAATATACGTTCGGATAATCGACGCTCTAGTATACCTTGATCAAATCCTGTTCGTTGCACTGTTGTCTTCTTTCAAGTAACTTATCAAATCTATATTCAAAACCTACATTCTATATTTCAGCAAAACAGTCTTTCAATATTGCTGATAATGTTGATATTCAAGTGCGAGACGAAGAAGGTATCATAATTGATGAAGAAATCTTCCCATTGTTCCAAAATATCATTTTTATGATCACTGTCAAGGCTCAGGATATTTTATCCCATTCGCCAAGTATAAATTCTATACTGTCAACATCATCAGGTATCAATTTCTTTCGTAATTTAAAATCAACTCATAGGTACATTAGGGCTAATCATTTTGAGGTAATTTCTTAATTCGCCCTCGCACCCCTCAAAATGTGAGTGTATGAGGTCAGTATTAGTCCTCATACACTCACATTTTGAGGGGTGCGAGGGCAAATTAAAAAATATGACCACAAAATGATAAGCCCTAAGGTAAATATTTGTTTTATATGCAAGTTTACCTCGAACCTAACTTATTTTATGCTTTCGATGTAGCAACAATCGATGACAACATTATATCCTCACTGAACTATCCAACTTACCTGATCTGTCAGAGACCTACATTGATGACCATTCGACTGACACAATAAATACTAATTCTGATCACGAAAAATCCAGCCAAAAGCGGTGGATAACAGAAGCCGATCTGAATGCTTATTTTGAAGAATATCCACCACCCAAAAAACCTGCCTTACGGGAATCGGTGAATGTATGAAATAGCCCTAAATATAATATAATCACCCCCTAAGAGTATACAAGATAGAATTGCATCGGTATTTGGGTTTTGACAGCTATTTTCTGAAAGGCAGAATTCATGCAAGACATTAAAAAAATAATCAGTGCGAACCCCCATTCAGTTTATCTATGTCGTCATAAAAGTGTGTCATATATCCGAACATTTCTCTTTGCAGGCATGCAAGCATAGTGTAGGAGCAAAAACGTCATCCGGAGTCAAAATCGTGAGCCCAGCACCGGACTCATCTTTCAAAATTGTAAATATTTCCCATTCGTAGACAAACAGCGTATACAGTTCATAATGTACAAAAGTTTAGTCCGATGAACTATAATTTGACTTTCTTCACATCTTGATTTTTTTTTATGATCATTGCAGGATGTATTAAAAGAACTAGAGCTATCTTCTGCCGGACAATTTATTATCACCGAGTACAACAAAACGAAATCTCTCACTGCACATAGCCGTCGAGTTCTAGTGAATCTCATTGTCAATATACTGGTCGAGCGATATGGGCACCACCCATCGAAAGAACAAAAAATTAAATGTGCTGAAGCAATAGTCAATGCATTCCCGAATCTTAAAGACCCGGCGTCTAATCTGGGATATGTGAGTATATCAGTCTGCAATATTTTTTACACATGAATAGATAAATCCTTTCTCTGCTTTTCTTACATTCGAGATCAAACACGAGGAGTGTATCTGAGAGATGAAACTTGCTGAAAATTGAATTCATGCAGTGTACACCTGCATAGAACTTTTCATGGCAGTTACATACTGTGATTTCTAATTAGGATTAATCGTGATCTTGTCGGGTTACCTAATCATTCAAGGGCAGCTATCATGAGAGCCATTACTAAATAAAACTACTCAATGGTTGCGATAAGAAAGACTATATGCATAATTTCATAGAATTACCTCTTATTGTAGGAAGCATTCTATGAGCCACAATCTCGTAGTGGTTTCATTGCGTGGAGATTGAGAACCCTTTGGCGACGAAGAACCGATAAAGAAAACTTCAAGCCTCAACCATCAAGCAGTCCATCACAATTACAGGCAGTGAATGAAATCGAAAAGGTGGATGACAAGACTGTGAAAGAGAAGCTGGAGTTTCTGAGACACGCGTGTTCAAAAACGCAGAGAGACTCTATACAGTTGGCGATGAAAGATACATTCCACTATCGCAGATCTGTCACAAAAGATATCTTCAAGGAGTTTCCAAGATTCCTCGACATTCCTTACCTGGTTAATTCATAATGTCATACAGATAGCAAAAAAAAAACCTCAATCTTCTAGTCTATACACTAATTCTCCATATAACATTTTTCTAGATTGAAATAGACTTCGCGTTGATGTTCGCGGAGACACAAATTACAGATTTTTGTGAAGATAAAATACTCGAAGTAGGTAACAGAAATTCGATACGCATTCCTACTGAGCATGCAGACGATTCTGATGGTAAATATGTTATTCAGAATGGTAATGTTATGCAATTCAATGCCATGTTCCAGTTACAGATTGTATTTTATTTTTAGAATGGGATAAGGTAACTTTGGCCTATCTGTGTCTCCTAAAGTTGCTTCCACCGACAGCTCAGGGAAAGAAAAAAGCCCAGCGTGAAGGTATCCACAGTGTAGTAGACAGGCTCATTTTGTTCCATAAAGTAAGTAAATTAGCATATAACCCCAACCTGCCGATAGTGAAAGAAATATTTACATGCCCTAATAAAGCAATATATTAAAGTCACCAGTAATCACGTAAAGGCTCACCGCACCTCAGAGTAATTGATCATGCCTCATATAGCTGAAACTGATTTTGTGAATTTTGATGGCTGAATTTCCAGGGCACTGTCTGTATATTCTGCTTTAAAATTTAGATTGGACTTATCACATTGCCGCATGTCTTGCTTGTAATTGGCTTTTATTGTCCGATCACCCCTATCTTATGTCAAAAGAAAAATCAAGTTAGACTAAAACAACTCAATAAGTATCAAGTAATAATGATTTTATAATATCAATAGATTGGAAATCCTTTGGAAAATGCTGTACTGAAAACTGCTCAACCATGCTTAATAGCTGTAGGACCTAACCGAAAGGCCATTTCTTCATATTTTATTGCGGTGGAAGGGAATATGGTTCCAATTGAAGCCCACAGTTCAAAAATCGCCTTTGATCTGCTCTTCAAGTCATATTTTGTGTTTAACACACAGTACGATCCGAACCTGAAAACTTTTTTCAATTTTATCCAAGTTTTTTATTACAAAATGGATTTGCAAGACCGACTGAGTGCAAGAATGCGTGAGGTTCGCGCTTGGCTATCGCAGTAAGTAAAAGTAAGCGATAGGACCGATTGAAAAAAAAGCTCCATGACAAATTTTACTAGACAATTTTCATGTAGCTCTATCGCTTATACTTGTTTTAGTGATTCTACCTCCTTCATTACCAAAGGTATTATAAGTTAGGAATAAGTTTATATTATTGATACCAAAGAGTATTGAAACTGTTGCAGCGTTTTAGCAACTCATTACATCTTCAAATTATTCAGATCTTTGTAACCTATATATTCAGTCATATAATCTCTTTTAGTGAATAAATTAAATATCGTTCATGGATTTCTCAAGCGGGTCCCAGTATTTCATACTGACATAGGTATATATGCGTATCTGTGAAATATATAAATATAAAATACAGTTTCAGTAGAACCCAAAAAAATGGTTTTCACGTGTTATATTTGTTCAAAGAAACTGTCATCTGTTGTCGATGTTACTAGACATCTTCGCAGTGATCGTGTATTATTTCCTCACCCGAGCCTAAAATTGAAGTGCTGCTACAAGCAATGTTCTCTCGCATTCAAAACATATAGCGGTCTTAGGCGACATATGATCAGTCACCCACTAAATTCGGATTCACAAGACTCTGGCGATCTGAATATACTAGTGAATTGTATTTCTGAAGAAGATTCCGGCTTCCTGTTAGATCTAAACTTGGACGTAGATGTAGATTCTGATGTTCAATCGAGTTTACCAGACCAATTAGATGATACTCAATCAGACTGCTCAGAATTAGCTTTCATGCCACATGCAGAAGCTGTTGATGCTGAAATACCCTCAACACTTGAACCTATGACAAACTTTGCGTTGAAATTAAATGCTAGTAGTATACCCAAGTCAACAATTAAATTTATTCTTGAAGGCACTGATGACTTAGTGACTGGAATTCTTGACGACGTATCACGGTATGTCATAGATCACAACATAACTGATAGTCCACAACTTCAACATTATTTGAACGAAAAAAAAAATGCTATGAAAGTTTTAAACAGCCATTATAAAATTAACAAGTTATATTCCGACATGCCTGATTTCGTACATCCTATGGAAGTTGTAATTGGGACTCGTTTTGACCAAGTCTTTGATAAGCCAAGTAATTCATATCGAACCGTGCCAGTGCCATGCAAATTCATGTATATTCCAATTTTAGAAACTCTTAAATTAATTCTTACAAATAATTCCGTTATGGAAGCATTGAATTCTGAACGTGAAGTTGGGCAATCAACTTACAAAGACATTCGTGACGGTACATACTATCGATCAAATAATTTCTACCAGCAGTCCAAGAATGCTTTAGAATTACAATTTTACTATGATGATTTTGAAACAACCAATCCTCTCGGTAGTAAAACCGTAGCTCATAAAATAGGTGGAATATACTTTGTGATACGTAATCTTCCACCACATATGAATTCACAATTGGATAATATTCATGTAGCTGCTTTATTTTATGTTCTAGATTTAAAAGATTTCGGATTTGACATGATTCTAAAGCCAATTGTTAGGGATATAAAAATTCTTGAATTAGACGGTGTGGATACTGGTACGGTTAAATTGAAAGGCTCAATAATATCTTTGAGTTTTGATAATTTGGGAGGGAATGCATTGCTCGGTTTACCTGAATCATTTTCTGCAACGCATTTTTGTAGAATTTGCACTGCGAGTAAAGATCAAGCTAGAGTTATGACACGTGAAAACAAATTATTTATGAGAACTAGTGATCCTGTCATCGGAGATTTCGGTATAAAACGCAATTGCCTACTCAACGAACTACACTACTTCAATGTGTTCGAAAGCCTAAGTGTTGATATTGGACACGATTTATTAGAAGGAACGGTGCAATGTGAAATTAAGTTATTTCTTCAGTTCATTACAGAATTAAAACTAATTACGTTATCCCAGATAAATGAGAGAATCAAGGTTTTTTGCTTTGGAAAACTTGAAATGTCTAACAAGCCTAGCCCAATTTCATTAGACAAACAGGGATATTTAATAGGACAGCGAGCGGTACAGAGTTGGTGCCTTATAAGATATCTTCCATTGATCTTAAGCGATATAGTGAATGAAAATAGCAGTTCCTTCGTTACAATAAAAAATAAATGGAGAGTAATAACATTACTCATTCACATTATGGAAATAGTTTTTTCGCCGGAAATAACCACCGGGATGAAAGCACAACTACCGGTTTTGATTGAAGATCACCATTCTTTGTTTCAATCCGAATTCAGAAACCTATTACCCAAACACCATTTGATGTTACACTACCCCACAGTGATTGAGCGTATGGGCCCGTTGATTTTTTTGTGGACAATGAGATTCGAAGCAAAACACAATTATTTCAAAGATCTTGCCCATAAGTATAGAAATTTTATTCATGTTACTAAAACTTTGGCTGAGCAATATCAGCGTAGTATGTATTATAATTGGAAAGTATGCCATAAAAACATAGCCCCTGAGTTACTACCGGGAAATGGTACTTTCATGACATTCGATTGTCTTGTAGAACAGTATTCTTTGAATGAGGAAATGCATCTCTTTGACATGTCTAGCAAAGTTCTCGTAACTAATAGTTTAAGATTTTATTTTCAATATGAAGTTGGATTTTTTATCGCCACAGAGATTATTGAGAGCACTGATTTGCCAGTATTTCGAAGAATCAATACGATTTTCATTTACAACAATTGTCCGTATGTAATATGTTCGACATGGACCACACAATATTTTCATGACCAGTATCGCGCCTTTTCAGTTTCATCACCGACTGATACTGACATACAGTATACTGTAATTAGTGTTAAGTCATTAAAACATAAACCTTCTTATGAACTCCACCAAGCGTTCGACAATACTGGATGGTTCATAGTTCCTAAATATCAAATAATTTAAAATGATATATATGGAGCATTCCAGCTCAAATCACGTGTTTACCGGTCGGACCCCTTTCGATTTTTACCATGATTTTTCTTCTCTTCGGCAGTTTAATAATCGAATTTTAAAAATCACCTTTCATCACGATCATTTTTTGAAATTTCACTTCCATGAAATAAAATTTTTAATTCATAGTCAAAATCGAAAGGGGCCTGACCGATGATCCAGTGATATCAGCTGGAATGCCTCATATATATATATATATATTATATATTTGTTTTATATATCTTTATAAGTATATAATATTTCGAAGTTTCCAAATAAAGTTATACGTGTAACTTGCATAAATGTTGATTAATCTATTTATTGATATATATATATATATACAGAGCGAGTTTGTGGAAAATGCCGCACCTTAGAGGTAGGCAAACGGAAAACGCCTGAATTAAGCAGATAAAACATCAACGAATGGCTTTTATTTATTACGTGGGAAATAAAACTCAACCGTCGATCTTTGATCTGCTCGATTCAGGCGTCTTCCGTTTGCCTACCCTTTAGGCGCGTTATTTTTCACAGAATCTCTCTGTATATGGACGTTCCCACTCCAATTTCTTTTTTTGTAACACCTGTCAGTGCACTATTTTAACACAGGTCTGGTGCGACCGTAAATAACCTCTTCGGAGTACTATAACACCTTATTGGTGTTATTTTAATCCAGCACTGATCGGTGCTATCGAAGGATGCCGTTTTAGGGCTTAAAATCGGGTGTTATCCGCTTACACCGCGGTTTTAACCACTCCTGTTGACACCAAAGTCGGTGTGGACTTCTATAGAATGCTCGGCGGTGTTACACCGGTGTTGAATTTGACACCGCTTTTCTAACAGTGTATATACATTCAAATAAAATCTTAAAGTAAACGGCGAGTTTAAATTTATATATTAATGGTTCAATTACTTGGAAACCAATGCTTCTACTGACTTCTGTGCATACGAATATCTTTTAGCAACAATTTTTTTTTTTTTGAAATAGGCTTCATGCAATGGAATGTCAATGTTCCACGGACTAACTTCGCTTTTTCAAATCGAGATTGTAATGCAACAGCTTCTTTTTTGTACTCATCATTTGTGAAAAAATCGACGTAGATATTTTTAATATTCTGATTATTCTTAGCCCGGGAAAAAAATTTTTGGGGACTATTTATTGCATTACGCGGAATTAGTTTCTCACCTGAGTTCGATTCCAAGTATGTAACGACGCGCGAACAGGGTCTTGCCGCCCCAACGCTCGTGTACCCGGCCGTGCGCGACGTCCCGCATGAATCAACCGCTTTGGAAATATAGTTTCCATCGAAGTTCCATTTTTAAACTTACAGATTTCGTAGAGAATGAATCAAGGAACACGCTCGTATTTTTTTCAGAATTTTCGAAGGTGGTAGTCATCTCGAAAATCGCGTTTGAAAAGTATAATTATTAATAACAAATAGAAAATTGTTTATTACATGAATTAAAAATTCATAACATGGAAGTGCAATTCAAGAGCTTCAAAATGAGTTTTTGACGATGTCTGTACGACAAAGGGAACCGGAGATATTAACGTTTAAAGAAGAGCGCGATCCCGAATTTTGGTGTTTTTTTCGAAAATTCAACCCCTTGCAGCTGCTAAGCCCTTTGAGTAAAAAAAAAAAAAATGTTTCATTTGTTTATTTCACCCAGAGAATGTGTAAAAAAAATTAAAAAAGAATCCGAAACATCGACGAATATTTTTGCCCAAATCCGTCCCGCTTGACGTGGATTGACTCATGCTCGAAAATTGCAAAGCCTTCTCCTCACGCGCTCGGGCGCTTCTCCCACTCTCAGCTGCCTAATCGTCTTCGGTTCTGTGCGAAACGTAAACACAGAGGCGCGGAGGATTTTATTTCGAGGAGTGGGAGCCTCAGAAAGCTCCATATTTCTAAGAATTGGGTTTCCCTACAGCCCCTTGGCTTTGCAACTTCCGAGAGTCCACTGTAGTTGAATTAGACTTGGATTATTTCTTAATCCTTGACGATTTCGCCGCGCCTGTAAGCAAGCGTTGCAGGCGTTCGTCAAAAACTTTGAATCCCTCTCATCAAGGTAACGTCAACTTTCCGGACATGGGTTCATTAGGGTGGTCCTTATTTCGATGAATTCCGAGAAAAATTCGGGATCCCCCCTGGATACCTTGCAAATGAATTGATAAAAATCCCCCTAAAATTTTAGCTCTTAATTTTAACATTAACAGGGGGCCCAAAATTCGGAAAGTTTAATTCCGAGAATAAATGCAATTTTTGCAACCAGTTAATTTTCTCTTTCTTCCATAAAACTCGATGACATAATTTGAAATTTTGTTTTTTCAATTTTTTTTCCGAAATTCCGAAAATTTCGATTTCCTTTTTTTGTATTCGGTTTTTTGTCAAATCTGCATATTTTGTGACACATCTCCAAAAAACTGCAGATTCATCGAAACAAAAACTTTGATCGTCTTGCGTGCGTATTCTTTTCATTTTTTTTTTCACAAAAAAACAAATTTCACACATGTTTTTACACAAAAAAGAAACTTTTCAGGTTGCGATTGAAAAAAACTCTGAAAAAAAAAAAATCAAAATTGCGAAAATTGCAAAATTTCGAAATTTTCGAAATTTAAAAAAAAAAATTGAAATTCTTTTTTTTTTTTTCAATTATTTCATCGAATTTTATCGGATTTACAAAAGAAAAAAGTGATTAGTTGAAAAAATTGCATTAATTCTTCGAATTAAACTTTCCGAATTTTAGGCCCCCTGTTAATGTTAAAATTGAGAGATAAAATTTTGGCGGGATTTTTTTCAATTTATTTGCAAGGTATCCAGGGGGGATCCCGAATTTTTCTCGATATTCATCGAAATAAGGACCACCCTAGGGTTGATATATCAAAAATGTTAGTTCAGGTCCCCCCTATTACCACCCGTCAGGGTGACATAGTTAGTTGTAACACCCTGCATATAGATATGGATCAGATATATCTCTACCATAAGGGCAAGTGTACAAGGGTACACCTTTACCACCTTTGACCAATTGGGATATAGCTATAAACCTGCACACCACAAAACAAAATACCGACTGTCCTGTGTGAAGGTGCACTCAGAAAAAAAGTGTGAGTCGAGACAACTATACCGCATTGTAAAATTTTTATCGTTCTGAAGACGATATTTATAGTAGACGTGACGATATTATTGTATACCGTACTATATAGATATAGTTATCGTTAACAATACTAAATTCAACAATAAATACAGCAGCTGCAACCATACTTTTGTTTAAAATATCAACGATATGTATCAAAGTCCCGTTATACTATAATTTATAGTATGGTATACTCTTTGATTCGTATTTAAGGTGCTTCCCTACGCAATTCCACCAGACCTGAAAACATTGGGAAAAGAGGTGTTATCGGGTGTTATTAAACGGAATATCTCTGCCTGGGCACCGAAATCATTGAAACAAACTTCGTCGCGCAATTCTATGTATGATCTCGAATACGTACGGCCAAAAAAATGTTTTTTTTACGCGAAAATAGAGAAGATATCCATGTAAAACGGCTTCGAAAACGTTTTACATGGATATCTTCTTTACTTAAAAAAAAAAAAAACATTTTTTTGGCCGTACGTGTTCGAAATCGTACATAGAATTGCGCGACGAAGTTTGTTTCATTGATTTCGGTGCCTAGGCAGAGATATTCCGTTTAATAACACCTTTTTTCCCAAATTTTCAGGTCTGTTGGAATTGGGTAGGGAAGCACCTTAACGCAACAATATTTTTAGCACAATTTGATTCTGTTTGTTATCAGCTTTCACTCGATTTCTTCGAACTACGCGACATTGTTACCAAAGCGATGCGTGAGGTTGTCTTCACTATATTGTTGCGAATAGAAATTCTTCTATAAAAAACTAGCTTTTGTTAATAAATGCTACGAAGAAGAAGAAGCTAAAGATAGCGTCATTAGTGATTATGGAGCCATTGAGCGAAGAAGCTGTCCTCGTAGGAATTCTTGTCTCCAACCTTAATTTCAATGGTATTGAATTTTCTAACGAAGAAAAAGTAAAAGCATGGTTCGCGAAAGAATGGGAACGAGTAAACTGCGCTAGAGGTGACGCGATGTCGATTGTAAATCGATCAAACTTCGTGTGTCATTCCTGTTTTATAGAGATATGTGAGTTATATTGCTTTATAAATTTTTTTTTTTTTTTTTCTTAATTATTAAGTATCGTTGTTCAAAATGATTTGATTTGATTTTTTTTTTTTTTTCATATATCCCGTAGAATCCCCATGGAAATAGCAAAAAGGACAGTGTCGCTTCATCGGAGTTTTGTTGATGGGCTCAATATGAAGGGAGCCTTCGTGACGTGCAGTATCTGTGAAACAGAACTCCTAAGAAAGGCCGACAAAGGACAATGCGAGAAGTGTTTGAAATTAAAAACACTCCTCAAGCATGTTGTAGAAAAAAAAAGTTTCATACCGCTATTAAATACTCAATAACGCACATATTGTTCACATCGTTTATATATAATTGTAAATAAATTTCAAATATATTCCTTATTGCTTGTAATCTTTCATAATATTTTATCTTCAGTAGTAGGGATCCGCTACTTCTGGATCAAATAGTATTAATGCACATGGACACACGCATACATAATGAGCTCACACGTATTCAAAAATGCTAATATCATCATCTTTGAATATATAATGACCCTCATTACACATTCCCCTACCTCATTACGCATTCCCCTACAAACGGAAATTAATTATACTCATTGGACATGCGATCGAAAACAGGGGGGATCTTATCATGTAAGCGTGCCTTGCCTCAGAATAATCATTCTATGCATTCTTAGACGGATCGGTCACCATGCAAATCAGGTGCAACGCATTAGTGCTCAGCGGCGGTAGAAGATTTTCACACATTATTTAAACATACGTTCCTACAGAAAAAGGGGTTTATACAATGTATCGCAGATGATAAAACAGATTAGTATATCATCACACGGTGAACGCATCCAAAGAACCGCTGCACCCAACGAGGAGCGCGTGCGTGCCTGCTCCCCCAACTAATTATACATCGTTGCAATTATTATCCCCCGAGTAGGCTGATCTTGTATGGATTCTTGGCAAACTATATTCCCACCTACCACTATTTCACACCCGCATTACAATCGGATGACTCTGGAGCGTAAAACACTCCACGAACTCCTCATATCATATATCCTCCCACATAGCAGATGTATATAAACTATCGCGTCCAAACACTCGCATACAGTTGTCCACCGACTTAACGGTGTGCTTTATTGTTAACATACAAACGAATATGGCGGACAACATCATTATACGAATGGAAAACAATCTGAACGAACAGTTCAAAATATTGGTAAATGACGGTCATCCTGAGGCATGTCGAAGGTTCGAGAAGAATTTTGATAAAGTCGTCAAATCATTACGTATGCAATTGAAAAAAATACGCTTTTCCGGAACCAAACAGAATTATGAAACTCGTATACGTAGAATAAAAAGTTATAAAACAGTGATTAGTCATAAAGTTTTGCTAGGCCGCGGCCTCGACCCCACGACGAGTAAAAAATCTAAAACATACATCTGGCAGGACATTGAATCGGCTTTCGCTAACCGTATTCGAACCGGTCTCATCACAAATCTCAAACACATCGACGTCAAACAATTTCTCAACGATGTTAAATCAACTATTTGCACACGTCTGAGAAATATGCAGAGAAAATATCAGTGCGTAAAGATATACCTAGTGCTGTCCGGTGAATTCGTGACAAAGGAAAATACGGACATAAAATACTTTCATACTCCGTCAAAACAAATCCTGCTCATGACCGACTTAAACTGTTGGTATCAAGAATTCGTCATACGATCCCTTCTACACCAGTTGTCAGCGTTCCAAGAGCGCGACAGCGGATGGGCTTTGCGAAGTATAATTAACCTAACCGTGAACTTCAACCAATGCGAACCGATACGAGGCTCCAGCTTCATAGACCTACCTTTGAGGATTAAAGCAAAAAAGGCTGTTATAAACATCGAAAGTGACGACGAAGCGTGTTTCGCTTGGGCTGTGGTAGCAGCGTTATACCCAGCTTCATCACAGGTTTCCAGAGTATCCTCGTATCCTCATTATAAAACTGTGCTTAACGTACGTTAAGAATATCAGTTTCCCCATGACGTTGAATCAAATCAAGCGGTTCGAAAATCAGAATAATGTGTCCGTAAACGTATACACCCTCGGCGACAAACATTTCTACGTAGCACCTATTCACCTAACATCGAATCCTGTCACTCGACACATAAATCTGTTGCTAATATCGGAGAATAATCAGTCCCACTTCTGCTTGATTAAAAACCTCTCCCGACTCATTTCAAGTCAAATCACTCGGAAACATAAGATGTTTCTCTGCAACAGATGTTTAGCTCATTTCTATAATGACGAAGCGTTGACAAAACATTCGACGGACTGTTCGACGATCAACAATTGTGCTGTAAAACTACCTACGGACAATGACAAATGGTTGAAATTCAAGAATTATCATCGTCGAGAAAGGGTACCCTATGTGGTATACGCGGATTTCGAATGTTTGCTGGAAACGGTAGAAAATGTGAAATTGGGGGATAAAACTTGCGCGTATCAGAAGCATACAGCTTATAGCGTCGGATATTATATTCAATGCAGTTTCGACGACTCGTTATCCACATACGGATCCTACAGAGGGGTGGAGTGCGCTCATTGGTTCGCGGAAGCTATGAAACAATTTTCGCTGGACCTAGAAGTCATGTTACAAAATCCTAAACCGATGATTCTGATGACAAAATCGGAGAAGGACGAATTCGCGCGAACTCAAATCTGTCACATATGTGGGGGAAACATCAATCCGGAGGACGTGAAGGTCCGCGATCATTGTCATTTAACCGGTAAATACAGAGGACCCGCGCATTCGAAATGTAATCTCAGATATATCTCAAGTCATACGATCCCAATTATCTTTCACAACTTAACATCGTACGACTCTCATTTCATAATAGAGGAGATAGCTACAGCGTTCGAGGGTAAAATAGATGTGATCCCAATGAACAAAGAAAAATATATATCGTTCATCAAAAATGTTGAGGACACCAGAGTTCGACTACGGTTCATAGATTCATTTCGGTTCATGAGTTCTAGTTTAGCTAGTTTGGTTCAATATTTGGGTAGAGGTGGTTTGCACATAACGCGTAAGGCCTTTGCGAATCTGGAAGATGATAAATTCGATTTGCTGGCAAGGAAAGGTGTTTTTCCGTACGATTATGTCGACTGTGTAAGCAAATTGTTGGAAACATCGCTTCCACCGATCGAACAATTT
Source organism: Tenthredo notha (assembly GCA_914767705.2). Classification (NCBI taxonomy): domain Eukaryota; kingdom Metazoa; phylum Arthropoda; class Insecta; order Hymenoptera; family Tenthredinidae; genus Tenthredo; species Tenthredo notha. Next base: position 5,203,833 of record OU611908.1, read on the forward strand.
TATAATAAACTGACGGACGATAATATCTCGGACAAAGAGTATGCTCATGCCAAAACTGTCTGGCAGACCTTCGGACTACGAACGTTAGGCGAGTACAGCGATCTATATTTGAAAACCGATGTATTACTGCTCGCCGATGTGTTCGAAAATTTGAGACAGAGCTGCTTACGCAACTACGAATTAGATCCCGCTCATTATTATACCGTTCCCGGATTAGCTTGGGACGCAATGCTCAAACTTACCAAGGTTAGGCTGGAACTACTCACGGATATAGATATGGTTTTGTTTGTCGAACGAGGTATACGAGGAGGGTTGAGTCAGTGTTGTAATCGATATGATAAAGCCAACAATCGTTATATGAGAGATCACGACGAGACCGCTCCGGAAACTTATTTGATGTACTTCGACGTCAATAATTTGTACGGTTGGGCTATGTCCAAATTTTTACCCTATGGAAATTTTCGCTGGATGACCAACATAGATTCTTTTGATCTGAAAGCTGTGTGCGAAACTTCGGAAATCGGATACATTCTAGAAGTGGATATAACGTATCCGATAGAATTACACGATCTCCACAAGGATCTTCCGTTCTGCCCACATCCCGACAAACCTGCGGGATCCAGGAGCGAAAAATTGATGACAACTTTTAAGAAGAAAGAACGTTACGTAGCTCATCACACGCTCCTCCAACAAGCGCTCAGTCACGGTGTTATTATCGCTAAAATTCATAGGATTTTGCAATTTCAGCAATCGGCATATGGCTCAAGCCCTACATAGATTTCAATACCAACTTGAGAACTCAGGCACGCAACGATTTCGAAAAAAATCTGTTCAAATTCATGAATAATTCGATTTTCGGCAAAACTATGGAGAACGTTCGCAACCGCGTTAATATAAAACTAGTGACAAAATGGTGGGGTCGATTCGGCGCGAATGCTCTGATCTCAGCGAGTAACTTCTATCGAAGAACGGTATTTAGCGAAAATTTCCTCGCGATTGAGCTTCAGAAGCTAAAGGTGGTAATGGACAAGCCGATCTATGTGGGGATGTCTATATTAGATATTTCTAAAACCTGTTTATACGAGTTCCATTACGATTATATGGTATACAAATTTCTCGACTCGTGCAAATTATTGTACACTGATACGGACAGCCTGATATATTCAATACAATGCGCCGATTACTATTCCGAGATGAAGAAAGATATTCACAGATTTGACACTAGTGACTACGATGCCGACAATGAATATAATATTCCGAGAATTAACAAGAAGGTCCCCGGATTGATGAAAGATGAAAGCAACGGTAGAATAATGTTGGAATTTGTGGGGCTGAGGTCGAAGATGTATTCGTTTCGAATGTATGACTCGGAGGTGAAAAAAGCTAAAGGAGTTAAATACGCCGTTGTGAAGAAATCTATATCATTCGTCGATTGTATGGAATGTTTGAAGAACTCTTCCACTACCGTTCGCGAACAGCATACAATACAATCCAGATTGCACAAAGTCTATTCAATAAGTCAAAAGAAGATCGCGCTCAGCGCTCACGATGATAAACGATTTCTCTTGGCTTGGCTCGGGAATGCGAGTTGCGATATTACGATGTCCAAAGGAATGTCACTACCGGTGACAGCTACAGTAAGATTCGTTTTCACGACGCACTGGTATAATAACTGAATGCAGAAACTGATTGCATTTGTTAAACATAAACATTCGGTTATTATACTAGTGCGTCGTGAAAACGAATCTTACTGTAGCTGTCACCGGTAGTGACATTCCTTTGGACATCGTAATATCGCAACTCGCATTCCCGAGCCAAGTGCCTGAGAGTAGCCAGGGTTCTGACGCTGTTTCGGATGGCTGTCTCCATACTGTTCACATGGGACGTACATTGCCCCAACCTCATTTCCAAATCGTGTAAATAAACCGCCTTCTGCCTCTTGTCCATTTCGCATTTAGTGTTTTTTGTAACAACTGTAAGTTTCAAAGCCGGTTAGACGGTTTTAACAATGACCGATTAAAAATTGATTATTGTTCTTCTACCGAAGTTAAAACTTTCCATCAGTTTCGGCGGGGTCCTGAGCTGACACGATGGCAACGTGTCTGCAAGCGATGAGAACGACGAAGATTTGCCACAACATTTCGTCGTGTGTAGTACCTCGAAAGTTGATGATCTGATCAGGTTGAGCGGTCCACTGATGGTTGATGGTTAGAAGCTTTACCGATGCAGTTTCCGAAAATAAATGTTGGCATCAAACGCTTCGATGTAACGAGTGCAACAGTTATACAACGTCGTTCGGGATGTTGTCATCAGCTAAAATAGATTTATGATGCCCCCAAGGTAGTGTGTCGGTTGAATTGGGTATGAGAAATCGTTTATCATCGTGAGCGCTGAGCGCGATCTTCTTTTGACTTATTGAATAGACTTTGTGCAATCTGGATTGTATTGTATGCTGTTCGCGAACGGTAGTGGAAGAGTTCTTCAAACATTCCATACAATCGACGAATGATATAGATTTCTTCACAACGGCGTATTTAACTCCTTTAGCTTTTTTCACCTCCGAGTCATACATTCGAAACGAATACATCTTCGACCTCAGCCCCACAAATTCCAACATTATTCTACCGTTGCTTTCATCTTTCATCAATCCGGGGACCTTCTTGTTAATTCTCGGAATATTATATTCATTGTCGGCATCGTAGTCACTAGTGTCAAATCTGTGAATATCTTTCTTCATCTCGGAATAGTAATCGGCGCATTGTATTGAATATATCAGGCTGTCCGTATCAGTGTACAATAATTTGCACGAGTCGAGAAATTTGTATACCATATAATCGTAATGGAACTCGTATAAACAGGTTTTAGAAATATCTAATATAGACATCCCCACATAGATCGGCTTGTCCATTACCACCTTTAGCTTCTGAAGCTCAATCGCGAGGAAATTTTCGCTAAATACCGTTCTTCGATAGAAGTTACTCGCTGAGATCAGAGCATTCGCGCCGAATCGACCCCACCATTTTGTCACTAGTTTTATATTAACGCGGTTGCGAACGTTCTCCATAGTTTTGCCGAAAATCGAATTATTCATCAATTTGAACAGATTTTTTTCGAAATCGTTGCGTGCCTGAGTTCTCAAGTTGGTATTGAAATCTATGTAGGGCTTGAGCCATATGCCGATTGCTGAAATTGCAAAATCCTATGAATTTTAGCGATAATAACACCGTGACTGAGCGCTTGTTGGAGGAGCGTGTGATGAGCTACGTAACGTTCTTTCTTCTTAAAAGTTGTCATCAATTTTTCGCTCCTGGATCCCGCAGGTTTGTCGGGATGTGGGCAGAACGGAAGATCCTTGTGGAGATCGTGTAATTCTATCGGATACGTTATATCCACTTCTAGAATGTATCCGATTTCCGAAGTTTCGCACACAGCTTTCAGATCAAAAGAATCTATGTTGGTCATCCAGCGAAAATTTCCATAGGGTAAAAATTTGGACATAGCCCAACCGTACAAATTATTGACGTCGAAGTACATCAAATAAGTTTCCGGAGCGGTCTCGTCGTGATCTCTCATATAACGATTGTTGGCTTTATCATATCGATTACAACACTGACTCAACCCTCCTCGTATACCTCGTTCGACAAACAAAACCATATCTATATCCGTGAGTAGTTCCAGCCTAACCTTGGTAAGTTTGAGCATTGCGTCCCAAGCTAATCCGGGAACGGTATAATAATGAGCGGGATCTAATTCGTAGTTGCGTAAGCAGCTCTGTCTCAAATTTTCGAACACATCGGCGAGCAGTAATACATCGGTTTTCAAATATAGATCGCTGTACTCGCCTAACGTTCGTAGTCCGAAGGTCTGCCAGACAGTTTTGGCATGAGCATACTCTTTGTCCGAGATATTATCGTCCGTCAGTTTATTATAAAATTGTTCGATCGGTGGAAGCGATGTTTCCAACAATTTGCTTACACAGTCGACATAATCGTACGGAAAAACACCTTTCCTTGCCAGCAAATCGAATTTATCATCTTCCAGATTCGCAAAGGCCTTACGCGTTATGTGCAAACCACCTCTACCCAAATATTGAACCAAACTAGCTAAACTAGAACTCATGAACCGAAATGAATCTATGAACCGTAGTCGAACTCTGGTGTCCTCAACATTTTTGATGAACGATATATATTTTTCTTTGTTCATTGGGATCACATCTATTTTACCCTCGAACGCTGTAGCTATCTCCTCTATTATGAAATGAGAGTCGTACGATGTTAAGTTGTGAAAGATAATTGGGATCGTATGACTTGAGATATATCTGAGATTACATTTCGAATGCGCGGGTCCTCTGTATTTACCGGTTAAATGACAATGATCGCGGACCTTCACGTCCTCCGGATTGATGTTTCCCCCACATATGTGACAGATTTGAGTTCGCGCGAATTCGTCCTTCTCCGATTTTGTCATCAGAATCATCGGTTTAGGATTTTGTAACATGACTTCTAGGTCCAGCGAAAATTGTTTCATAGCTTCCGCGAACCAATGAGCGCACTCCACCCCTCTGTAGGATCCGTATGTGGATAACGAGTCGTCGAAACTGCATTGAATATAATATCCGACGCTATAAGCTGTATGCTTCTGATACGCGCAAGTTTTATCCCCCAATTTCACATTTTCTACCGTTTCCAGCAAACATTCGAAATCCGCGTATACCACATAGGGTACCCTTTCTCGACGATGATAATTCTTGAATTTCAACCATTTGTCATTGTCCGTAGGTAGTTTTACAGCACAATTGTTGATCGTCGAACAGTCCGTCGAATGTTTTGTCAACGCTTCGTCATTATAGAAATGAGCTAAACATCTGTTGCAGAGAAACATCTTATGTTTCCGAGTGATTTGACTTGAAATGAGTCGGGAGAGGTTTTTAATCAAGCAGAAGTGGGACTGATTATTCTCCGATATTAGCAACAGATTTATGTGTCGAGTGACAGGATTCGATGTTAGGTGAATAGGTGCTACGTAGAAATGTTTGTCGCCGAGGGTGTATACGTTTACGGACACATTATTCTGATTTTCGAACCGCTTGATTTGATTCAACGTCATGGGGAAACTGATATTCTTAACGTACGTTAAGCACAGTTTTATAATGAGGATACGAGGATACTCTGGAAACCTGTGATGAAGCTGGGTATAACGCTGCTACCACAGCCCAAGCGAAACACGCTTCGTCGTCACTTTCGATGTTTATAACAGCCTTTTTTGCTTTAATCCTCAAAGGTAGGTCTATGAAGCTGGAGCCTCGTATCGGTTCGCATTGGTTGAAGTTCACGGTTAGGTTAATTATACTTCGCAAAGCCCATCCGCTGTCGCGCTCTTGGAACGCTGACAACTGGTGTAGAAGGGATCGTATGACGAATTCTTGATACCAACAGTTTAAGTCGGTCATGAGCAGGATTTGTTTTGACGGAGTATGAAAGTATTTTATGTCCGTATTTTCCTTTGTCACGAATTCACCGGACAGCACTAGGTATATCTTTACGCACTGATATTTTCTCTGCATATTTCTCAGACGTGTGCAAATAGTTGATTTAACATCGTTGAGAAATTGTTTGACGTCGATGTGTTTGAGATTTGTGATGAGACCGGTTCGAATACGGTTAGCGAAAGCCGATTCAATGTCCTGCCAGATGTATGTTTTAGATTTTTTACTCGTCGTGGGGTCGAGGCCGCGGCCTAGCAAAACTTTATGACTAATCACTGTTTTATAACTTTTTATTCTACGTATACGAGTTTCATAATTCTGTTTGGTTCCGGAAAAGCGTATTTTTTTCAATTGCATACGTAATGATTTGACGACTTTATCAAAATTCTTCTCGAACCTTCGACATGCCTCAGGATGACCGTCATTTACCAATATTTTGAACTGTTCGTTCAGATTGTTTTCCATTCGTATAATGATGTTGTCCGCCATATTCGTTTGTATGTTAACAATAAAGCACACCGTTAAGTCGGTGGACAACTGTATGCGAGTGTTTGGACGCGATAGTTTATATACATCTGCTATGTGGGAGGATATATGATATGAGGAGTTCGTGGAGTGTTTTACGCTCCAGAGTCATCCGATTGTAATGCGGGTGTGAAATAGTGGTAGGTGGGAATATAGTTTGCCAAGAATCCATACAAGATCAGCCTACTCGGGGGATAATAATTGCAACGATGTATAATTAGTTGGGGGAGCAGGCACGCACGCGCTCCTCGTTGGGTGCAGCGGTTCTTTGGATGCGTTCACCGTGTGATGATATACTAATCTGTTTTATCATCTGCGATACATTGTATAAACCCCTTTTTCTGTAGGAACGTATGTTTAAATAATGTGTGAAAATCTTCTACCGCCGCTGAGCACTAATGCGTTGCACCTGATTTGCATGGTGACCGATCCGTCTAAGAATGCATAGAATGATTATTCTGAGGCAAGGCACGCTTACATGATAAGATCCCCCCTGTTTTCGATCGCATGTCCAATGAGTATAATTAATTTCCGTTTGTAGGGGAATGCGTAATGAGGTAGGGGAATGTGTAATGAGGGTCATTATATATTCAAAGATGATGATATTAGCATTTTTGAATACGTGTGAGCTCATTATGTATGCGTGTGTCCATGTGCATTAATACTATTTGATCCAGAAGTAGCGGATCCCTACTACTGAAGATAAAATATTATGAAAGATTACAAGCAATAAGGAATATATTTGAAATTTATTTACAATTATATATAAACGATGTGAACAATATGTGCGTTATTGAGTATTTAATAGCGGTATGAAACTTTTTTTTTCTACAACATGCTTGAGGAGTGTTTTTAATTTCAAACACTTCTCGCATTGTCCTTTGTCGGCCTTTCTTAGGAGTTCTGTTTCACAGATACTGCACGTCACGAAGGCTCCCTTCATATTGAGCCCATCAACAAAACTCCGATGAAGCGACACTGTCCTTTTTGCTATTTCCATGGGGATTCTACGGGATATATGAAAAAAAAAAAAAAATCAAATCAAATCATTTTGAACAACGATACTTAATAATTAAGAAAAAAAAAAAAAAAAATTTATAAAGCAATATAACTCACATATCTCTATAAAACAGGAATGACACACGAAGTTTGATCGATTTACAATCGACATCGCGTCACCTCTAGCGCAGTTTACTCGTTCCCATTCTTTCGCGAACCATGCTTTTACTTTTTCTTCGTTAGAAAATTCAATACCATTGAAATTAAGGTTGGAGACAAGAATTCCTACGAGGACAGCTTCTTCGCTCAATGGCTCCATAATCACTAATGACGCTATCTTTAGCTTCTTCTTCTTCGTAGCATTTATTAACAAAAGCTAGTTTTTTATAGAAGAATTTCTATTCGCAACAATATAGTGAAGACAACCTCACGCATCGCTTTGGTAACAATGTCGCGTAGTTCGAAGAAATAGAGTGAAAGCTGATAACAAACAGAATCAAATTGTGCTAAAAATATTGTTGCGTTAAATATGAATCAAAGAGTATACCATACTATAAATTATAGTAATGGCAATTTGATACATATCGTTGATATTTTAAACAAAAGTATGGTTGCAGCTGCTGTATTCAATGTTAAATTTAGTATTGTTAACGATAACTATACGGAGAAAAATGTTCACTATGTGCTTAGTTGGATATGTGACAACACCTTTTTGCAGTAGAAATTACCACAATTCTAGTATTTGGTACATTGGTGCAGAGCTTAGAGCATATAGACATGGAGGGAGCCAGTCCTATCTTGTTCCATAAGTGGCAAGCGCAAGAAGGATAGACATAGCAAGGTGATATTCTCTCTCTGTCTGGCAAAATGTGATTGGTCGACTTAAACTAGTCATGTGACTACGTCAGAGCTGTGCCTAGCCGTACGGTATCCAGCACAAGCTCAAATACCTTACAATTGTGGCCAAGTATATTATTTATCCATTTAATGTAATATAATATGTTCTATTATTACACTATATAAAGGCAATATATAGTCTTTGAAAATACCATACAAATTCTGAATTCCGTTTTGATTACCGTCGCGGGCACTGAATTTGCCACGCTACGCTCTTGGCTTATTAGAGAGAGAAAGGTTATCACCTTACTGTTCCTGTCTTTGTCATCACGCTTTTCAGCCAGAAGGCTCCCTCCATGTCTATATGCTCTAAGGTGCAGAGTAAAGGTTACCACTATAGTGGTCATTTCTACTGCAAAAAAGTAGTTGTCACATATACATCTAGGCACACAGTAAATTCAACAGCACATTTTTCTCCGTGTATATCTACTGCGAGGACCAGGTGAAAGAGAATGGTCCGTCCGCCCAGACACCTAATATTTCGTATTTTCATGGGGATAGCCACCCGTAAGTCGTAGCGCTGAAAATCCCTAGGGTGATGCAACTCGGCAGCCATTGTTGATGGAAGCCGGCTGACTGCCAATACATCGCGGAAGGTAGACATGTGTGGTTATGTTTGTTTATTTGAAGAAAATGATAAATAAAGTGAATATAACCTATGTGAATAAGCTATGAATATTTATCAAAAATTGATCAATCAGTTTCAAATGACTGTAACGAAGACTAATTTATTACAACATGACAATTATCCTTGTTATGCATTGAATGAACTTTTACTCAGCTTCAATAAAGTTTTTCTCCCTTACCTATTTTAATTTATTGAAGCCTCAACCCCAGGATGCAATTAATAATTTCGTTTAAATTGGTTCTTATCGATGAAATCTTTAATTCTAATTAATTTCCGGTTACAGCTGAGTTTAATTCGTTGATAGATATCATTAAAAACTGATTGATCGATTTTTGATAAATATTCATAGCTTGTTCACGTAGGTTTTATTCACTTCATTCATCATTTGCTTCAAATAAACGAACATAACCCCAGTCAATGACGGAAATGCATCTGACATCACTGCTCAACTCACCCCACGAGAAAACTTCCGAATAAAATCATTTATTCAGATAATTGATTCCTTGGAAACTAATTTACAAAAAAGGGCAGAAGTATATGGGCAGTTCTACACACGGTGGAATCAAATATGACAATTATGTGCATCTCCTTTTTTTGTCGATAATTGAGACAAAAATTAAGTAGAGGTCAAGAATCTACTATAAAATAACCAATCTTGAACGGGCCAGACAAAATTATGGTAAATATCAATTTTATAGCTGTTTTTCCATTTTCGAAGGACAGGGAAGTGAGGACATGTACAGGGAAGTGAAAATTGAATCGAAAGTTGTATATAAGTCGGTGTTTGAAGTAGTTATTATATTTTAAGCATATTGAATTTCATAAACTGACCTGAAATTGAAAAATATATATTATATATTTGTTTATTATTTGTTTATATTTGTTTTTTTTTTTTCAACAGTTTTAGCAATTAGGTACTTTAATTCAGTAAACATTCTGAGCAGGTGAATGAGGTAGGATCGGTATTAATACAATCTATTTGAGCCCATTGACGACATATGATGCATTGAATCCAATCTTGGCCAGTCGTATCCTCTTTATATAAAGCCCCAAATTCACCCCACAGGGAAGTGATAAAGTTTCCCTATTTTCGATAATTTTTGCCTGAGATTTTTCTATTCAAACAAGTTGAATTTCAGTGCCCAGGTACAATTCGAGTTGAACTTAAATAATATGTCCTAATAAATAACTTTCATTGCTAAATTGAGGAGCTACAGAGTGATCCTCTTAAAATTCCCTAATCTGTAGAACTACCCATATGAGAATATTTCACGGAGATTTTCATTTCTTTTGAATTTCGACCAATCAAGCGAAGATATCGAAAAGAATGTGAAACGTCTCATGCGAAATTACCCAGAAGAAATTGATGATAACTTTTACGGCGAAATTAAACATTTCCATGTATACATGAAACAGAATTATTCAGAAAAAGAAATCTTACTTATCAAGATGTATATAATATACTAATAACCGAAAATAAAGTGCAGGCTGCATGTCCAAAGAACAATTAGTTATTTTTTCAATATAAGTTAATTATTTCAATATAATTTCAATATAAGTTAATTTAATAAAAAGAATATCCATCAACGGAACTTGCATTTTTTGCCAGTTTTAACTGAATAAATTTCACATTTATTATTACTTTATAAGGAAAAAGAGCCTCATTCTTGTTGTAGCGTAGGGTCACAACAACTTTAAATTCGGCCCCGATTGCCATACAACGTATAAGTCGCATTTTTGTTTCATGCTACGATATTAACTACACGTCGATGTTACGCAATTTCGTTCGGTGATCAACGATCACCATACAATATGGTAGGCGACACTTTGTTCTCCACAGATTTTGCCATTATATTAATTTATTACCCACTATCTCATAGCTATTCTATGCTATCCCAGCCACTCGAGGCAACACATGATACCGAAGAACATACCGTGACAATTTGAGGATGCGGAACGCCACGGATACCAACCCAAAATCGTGAGCAGCAGTTTAGTAACTCACTAGATGTTTCTAGTAAAATCACTAGATTTTTACTGGACATCACTAGATTTTCAGTGATCTTACTAGGAAAATTTAGTAAGTTACTAAACTGCTGCTAACGAGTTTTGGGTTGGTATCCGTGCCGTTCCGCATCCTCAAATTGTCACGGTATAGTGCATCGTAAAAATCATGATAATTCATTAAAAGGTGCTGAAACCGTAAGACGTAGGTTACCCTCCGGCGTATTAATGGATATTATAATACTGAATTTTGGTCTAAATACTACGTGGAATCACACACAGTCGAAATCCGATGTCAAATTATGCCATACACGGCTGGTAAATCATCCTTATTGTAGATATTGCCAAACCAAAGAACATAATTTCCACCATCTGTTCCATAAAATCCGATTCTTATGGGAAAGTTTGCCCAAATGTAGCATCACGTACCAGAAAGCGGAACCTCGTTTCTTTCAGTGCAGTATTAACCCTCAGACACCACACATCCGGAGCCAACCGTAACTACCACACCGGGTTAGCATAACCCAGCGTTTTGTCTTGCAAATATCTCTGCATCCGATACACCGATTTGGATGTTTTTTTTTTTTTCAATTGAAGCGTCAAACAATCAGGGAAAATTTTTTTCGCAAAAAAAAGCAATGGCTTCTATAGCTTCCAAGATGTATGAATAAAAGTTGTAGAAAATGTTTTAAAATTTTGAGGGTTAAAAACCGCAGTAATACCCACACTTATCCTACTCTATTGATCCCACAGGGAAAAATCGAGATTTGAATTTGTTGATTTCGATGTTCTATGGACAAGACTTAGCCGGCGGATTTCAGTTACGCGCCCTTCTTGTTTCCGGCCCCTCAATTCGTATATTATTCGTATATTTGGTTGCATTTATCTATTGGTTTTCTCGGAGAGACTGGTCAGTAACAAAATAATGGGATAAAAGGACTAGAAAAAAAAATGAACGAATTTTCCTTTTTTTTATTTTCACAATACCCATTTTCATACATTTTACTATTCTAAACAGGCAGAGCTATTTCTCAGTTGCTTAAGGGGGGAAATAGGTGTAGAGGCTTCAAAAAATTCAATTTTTTTTTTTTCATAAATCGATGATAGAACTATTCAAAAATATATTCTGAAAATTTCAAATCAAAATTCCACGACGTTTAAAAGTTATAAGCGTTTGAGTGAGTGTGCCTCGGTCAAACGATTTGAGCACTTGGCACGTAGTACGGAGCGGTCAAGCAGGTAGTCATTCATGAACGACATTCATTTTCTGCAAGCCGAAAATGATGCATAGGAAGCTGACGAAGGACTGCAATATGATGCTGGAATAGCTGATTAACCAGTAAGTTGTTTAAATTAATTTATTACTGCCTTAAATTTACCTTTACTGCCACTCTTATTTTCAAACCCGTTTTTCTCGAAACTAATTTTTTCGAATTCGTGTACACTCTAGCTCCTACAGTTTTTGGTCAATCGTTATCAAACTCAGCACATAGTTTCTTTATATAAATACGCTCTATTCGAACCTCAATCCTAAACAATATCTTTGTTTTTATACCTAAAAAATGGTAAAAACTCATGTACTAAATTTTCACATTCCTCAAAAAAATATTAATTTTCAATTTTTTTTGTTAGGATTGAGGTTCAATTAGAAGAAACACTTATAAAATAAAAAAAAATTGGAATAATTGATTTCAGATGAAAATTGTGACCTCCAGGATGTACAAAAATTGCCCAGCCGGATGGCGATTTACAATACGCAGCAGCTGATATTTCCGTTACTTTTTGAGGAAAATATTTGAAAATTTTAGAATATACTTTTGTCTATATGTCTAAAATGACCCCAAAGTATAAATAAAATATATGTATTCCTTATTAATGTGTTAAAAAAATTAATGAAAATCACTAAAAATACGCCGTCCTAAACCTATTTCCCCCCTTAATTTTGTTTAGTAATTTCAATCACGAGATACTTCTTTTTAATCCGCTATTGCGAATTACTTCTTTTTAAACCGCTATCGCGAGTTACTGCCTTTTTAACCGCTAGCGCGAGTTACTTCCTTCTTCGCAGATTTTCTGAGTTACTTCTTTCTGAACGGGATACGTCGATATGAAGGGTTCAGTGCCAGAGTAGCCTAAAGGCGCGGGTACAATAGTTGGTTCCGTTGACGTCGTCGTAAACGTAGAATGTTGGAGAATAGGTTTGACGTACTTCTGTCTACAACGGCAACGCCGTTGTCGTGAAACGCGAGCAAAGCTTCAACTTTTTCAGAGTTCATGTTGGAGATTAGGCTTGGCGTACTACTGTCCACAATACGCGGTTGTCGTTAAACGCGCGCGTAACCTACAACTTTATGAAAAGTTGAAAAATTTCAACTTTCCTGACAGCGACTAGGGGACAGTAGTGGGGCAGTCCATCCCCGTCCGCGAAGTGCGTTTTCATATTATTATTTGTATTATTTGTGGTGAAGTACTTGATTCGCAATGAATACTAAAGTGGAAGAATTCAATTTTAGTTTAATAACAGAAGTTGAAAACCAACGACATTTATATGACAAACGCTCGCCCGGATATAAAGATAAGGTCATGAAAGAGAACACCTGGAAAAGTATAGGCAAAGAATTAAACACGACCAGTCAGTATCACACCATCTGTGTTGTGTAATATGTCATGTTTAAAAGTTTCAGCTTTAATATAATGCTGCAACCTTTTTCAGGTGAATTTTGTGAAAAACAATGGTTATTGCTGAGAGAACGTTTCACACGAGAAAGACGGGCATTAAAGATGCATATTCCATCAGGCTCAGCAGGCGGGGAAAGTAAGGAGCCTAGTGCTTATTATAATGCCCTCTTATTCCTTGAACCACACGTTCGCGGTCGAAGGTAAACTAGATAACCCAAGTATGTTATTTATAATACTGAGATTTGTTTGTGTAACATTTGGAATTACCATAATATTCTAGAAACACGATTAGTAATATCCCTGGTGCCAGTGAAAATATATCTGAGGAAATAACATCCGTGGATGAATTCGAGCTGGAAATGCTAGATGATGATGAAGAGGTTTTGAAATATTTAAAACGTATTGAAGAAAATGAACCAGCAGCGACATACAACAAGTCACATCGCCATCAATCAAAGGGAAGCCCAATCGTACATACAGTAACCGACAGAATAACTAATAAAGAGAATAATTGTTTTGGTAATCGCACAAATATGAAAAGAAAGTCGGATGAAGCAAGTGATAGTGCTCAATCTCGCCCACAAAATTGCTCCTCAGATTCGTCAAAAGGCCGCTCAAGTAAACCCACGCCAGGAAGAACTGAAGAAGCTGCGTTGCAAATTGTAACAGACACTTTGCAAAGTGTCAACGGATGGTACAAATCTGCAGATAAGACTGATGATGTGGAGTGGAATTTTTGCATGACCACTTACAGCCAGATGAAACGACTGAAGAAACCAAAACGTAAACTTGCTCGATCGCAAATCACAGACATTATGATCAATCTAGAATCATCAGGCTCAGACTGAGTTATTTGCAAATTTCACATTAAAGCCCGTTTGTTGAAGGCTTATTTGTGATCAGTGTAATATCTGTTACTGCATGGCATGATAATATAATTACATTTTCTTACAACTTGAATAGCAATAAGGGTATTTTATATTTTATATCTTGTGCAATTTTCTTTTGTATTATCTTATGAACTCTCCTTTAAAAGCTGTGTTATTATTATAGTTTAGGAAAGTTAGCTAAGCAATAACCCCTAGTTTGTACTATGATACTGTGATGACTGTTACCTAAAACAATTATAATAGGAATATAATAGCATTTTCGACTGGGCTACACCGAGCTACACTAGTGTAGTGTAGCTATCTTCATCCTCTTTCTTTTCTATGAGGAAGAGAGAGACGGAGATGGCTACACTACACCAGTGTAGCTCGGTGTAGCCCCAGTCAAAAATGCTATTACTAATAAGAATATTACATATTAGAAATCACCTCATATAACGTACAATCAACGATATCAAAGACATCTAGATTTTAGCACTAACGAAGAAGCTTTGAATGATCGCAAATTATATCACCATTTTTAACTTAAAATATTTATAAGCATTGTACTTAATGGTCTATTGTAATAAATATTCAATAACATAGGTAGTTATATATTTGTTGACACTTTATTTGTAAAAATTATCATACGGTATCTTCCTTTTTCACACAAACGTTTATATTTCCATAAAAATGTTGCTTATGAATTAGAAAGAGCCTCTCAATACATAAGCATCTTGCCACGGAACTGCACCCTCTGGAGAAGCCAAGTAATCCGCCAATGTATTCCGCAAGTTTATGCTATTCCGTGGTGCATTGTTTGATCCCAATTGTCCAAGTCGCGGTAAAATGAAATGTTCCCTATTTCTCCACTCACCAGGTATTAAATTTCCGTGTTGATCCCATCGATCAACATAGTGTTCTGGGCAATATACAGCATCTTCCGGTCTTCCGGACAATTCTGTTTCTCTCAGGAAATTATGCAAACACATTGCTGCGCAAATTATCGCCTCTGCGGTAGTCGGACTTGCGATGATGCTTGAGCGGAATATGCGCCATCGACTTGTCATAATGCCAAAGGCATTTTCAGTCACTCGACGTGCACGTGAAAGACGATAATTGAAGATCAGCTGTTTCTTGCTCAAGTTTTTGCCAGGGTATGGTCTCATAATATAGCTTTTCAGAGGGAATGCTTCGTCTCCGACTATGTAATATGGAAAGTTTATATCAACTCCAGGTAAACGACAAGCTGCAGGTACATTTAATGTATTGTTCTCAAGTCCTATCCCGAATGATGATTGTCGAAAAATGCCACCGTCGCTTTGTGATCCATAGGCCCCTACGTCAACAAGTGTGAATTTATAATTCGCATCGCACATTGCCATCAAGACAATACTAAAAGTCTTCTTATAGTTGAAATATGTACTGCCACTATTGTAAGGAGCTTGGATGACTATATGATTCCCATCAATTGCACCAAAACAATTGGGCATATTCCATGTTACATCAAACTGTTGTGCAATCCGTTCCCAGTCTTCAGTGGTGGGTGGGCGAAGGTATATAGGTGATAAAACTTCCCACATAATGTTGCACGTATCTTTAACAACTGCGCTTACGGTTGACTTGGATACATAAAAGCTCCAAGCAGCAGCTTGCATACTACCCCCATGTGCGAGATAACTGTAACGATAAAAGGGAAATATGCTGAACGAAGTTAATTCAGTATTTTGGGTATTAAAATAGAGTACGGACTAGTTAGAATACTTACTACAATGTGAGGCACAATCGATGCTCTGGTGATAGAGGTTCGCGTATGCTCTTTTTAGATAAAGCCCCTTCCAATAATCCCAACAACACATTGAACTGTGCTACCGACATTCTGGTATATATGAAAAATTGCTGTGGATCGTTGTGTTTAATGAATTGAAATAAATTATGAAAGTGACCTTTCGCTTTTCGTTGTAACAACATTGGCCGAATCCACCAACGTCTTTTTACTGTTTTTTTATTTTTTATCTTTCTTAATAAAATTAACGCTACCGACGCTAATAAGTTGATCGTGGTTATTGCCAATAATGGCCCTGCATTACCGCTCATCATGATGACGACTTTAAAAAGATAATTTTAAGTTTCTTCGACTTTATTCAACTTTTCAAAATGTGTTCTACACATGGCAATTTAAGCTCGGTTTACAATAGACGCATACGTTCCCATTCCCGTGCCCGTTCCCGTTCCCGTTCCCGTGGCAAATTGAAATATACGGAAACGGGAACGGAAACATATAGACCGAGCTTTAGGTATACGGTAAAGTCATGGTAAAGTATATGACAACGGACTTCATTCTAGACAGGCTAAGTTAACGGCTACGTATACAACTACAAACCTCATTGTAGACTGGCTCGCTATGTTAAAGTGGCGCTGATAGCTTACGACAAAGTATACGGTTACGGACGCGGTTAAAGACCTCATTGTAGACGATCCTTTACCCACATTGTCGATAAGGCCTATTTGGAACGGCTGATGACAGTTGAAATGAGCTTAATCGACAATGTGGATGAGGCTACTCTGGCACTGAACCACGGACTTAGAAACAGAGGGACGGAGCACAAGCTAGTGATGTAGGGCGTCGGAGTCGCAACTAATATGCAATATTATATTAAAATAAATAAAAATATAGATTAGAATTTTAAAAATAATTTAAAAAATAATTAATTTTAAATTTTTAGTTTTTTATCTATTATATAATAAAATTATTTTTTAAATTATTTTTTAAATTTTAATCCCAACACACAACCACGCACGGCAGCCATAGGTTTGTTCGTCTTAGCTACACTTTTTACACTTTTACCAGATTTTACACTTTTCACTAGAAATTCACACCTTCTATTGGGCGAGTGTTAAAAGTGTAAGAAAAGTGTAAAAAGTGTAGCTCAGACGAACAAACCTCATGCCCTGTGAGCAGTTCGCGCGCTATATTCAAAGATGTGTAAATGGGTGCCTAACTACTGAAATATCGGATAAAACGAAGGTATTGAAAAATGATGAGTCCGCGAAGAGAATCTTTACAGTAATGAAGTAGCACGTAATAATGAACGAATGGTCACGCGAAAAAAATGTTAAAACAATTTTTCGCTGCACATAGCACCATTTTCACTATTATTATCGTAGATCAAATATGCAATGATGCAGTTATGGAGTCTAGATGTTAGGAGAACGATCTCCGTATCACAGAAGTGGTCCGAGTTGCTGCGCTCAGTATACTATAGCAAAATATAAACTATCATACGACGCGCCTCTACCGGTAGCGTCAAACACTAAACACACTATGTTCAACCCACGGTTGCCATGGGGACCAAGGCTTTTGCTCAGCGCCACTAGAGGCGCGTCGTATGATAGTTTATATTTTGCTATAGTCAAACGGCAGTTACTATAGCTCGATTAGCGCAATAAACGGGGACGTTTTTCTGGGGAGGGGAGGACTCAGTTCGTTCTCCTAACATCTAGACTTCATAGATGCAGTTACTTGTTTCGCGAATTTGTAGCAACTTTTGAACCTCTGTGATAGGTCGACGGCTGGGAAGAACAAAAGTGTATCTCGGAATTTGGTTCAACAAGACGTCATTTCAAATTTTGATCCAACAAAAGCTCAACTCAAGAGCACAGTTCGTTCGCGACATTTTCTGACGCTGCGCCACTGCCGGGCGTTCGTTTGAATATTTGTTGAATGAAGAATAACCGATTTTGGGAACTAATTACTCTTCTTTAATACAATAGAACTGCATACTATACAGTTCTGTGATAGTAGTAAAATTATTAATATTGTAGATTCGTGACCGTGTTATGTATTGGAAAGGTTCATCGGAGACAGTCAAGATATGTTTTTCATTTTCAAAGGTGCTTTATTTTGTGACGTTTTGGCTGGCAACAGCCAGCCATCTTCGAACAAAATTTGACGTTCCTCATTGCCTGGGATGTTGTTTGTCAGGGGAAATCACTTCCCTACTAATCGCGGAACAAACAACATCCCAGGCAATGAAGAACGTCAAATTTTGTCTGAAGATGGCCGGCCGTTGCCAGCCGAAACGTCACAAAATAAAGCACCTTCGAAAATGAAAAACATATTGTGACTGTCTCCGACGAACCTCTCTGATAAAATTATCAATCTCTTCTGCAGAACTGGAATTTTCGCTCATGAACGCATATCCCTGTCTTTATCTAGACGGAGAAACTTTTCCTTTGAAAGATTACAATACTTGTGAGTAATGTTGGGATATGCCCGCATTTTCGGCAATATTACCAGCGAGTATGGTAAATTTTGTAGTCGGATCTGGATATTTCGGCAATTTTCGGCGTAATAAAGTGTACCATATTCGCTGGTAATATTGCCGAAAATGCGAATATATCCCAACATTACTCACAAATATTGTAATCTTTCCTAAGAAAAGTTTCCCCGTGTATTATTATTGATCAGTGATCCACGAGAATAAATGATGACTAACGATATAAGAGTAATTGGTTCCCGAAATCGGTTATTGTTAATTCAACAAATATTTAAACTATAACGCCCGGCAGTGGCGCAGCGTCAGAAAATGTCACGATCGAAATCTGCTCTTGAGGTGAGCTTTTGTTGGACCAAAATTTGAAATGACGTCTTGTTGAACCAAATTCTGAGATGAACTCTTGTTGAACCAAAATGTGAAACGACGTCTTGTTAAGGGGGTATGAAAGGTGAATTATACACCTCGAATTTTTAGCAGCCCGTTTCCCAGCTGAAACACATCCGATCGATGTGAAATTGATATCAGTGACGCAGAAAGAGTGCACGGAGGGTATGATGCTCTTGGATTTCCAAATAGTGAAAATAAAATGTACAGATTTTCATCAAGAGTGCTCTGTAACGAATGCTCGTTGTTGCTTACGTTGTACTTGATAAATATGAAAACACCTGGAACATTTTCGCTTTTTGATAATCCAAGAGTATCATGCCCTCTGTGCACTTTTCCTGCGTCACTGATATCAATTTCACATCGATCGGATGGTTTCAGCTGGGAAACGGGCTGCCGAAAATTCGAGGTGTTTAATTCACCTTTCATATCCCCTTAAAGCAAGTTCTGAGATAGACTTTTGCTCTTCCTAGCCGTCGAGCCGTGCATAGAAAGTGTCCGTGAATTCGAGTTAATTAGATAGCGCTGGTGTAGCAAAAGTCCCTAATTCAAAAGAAAGCGCCGTTGGTATACTTCACTTCATTGGGCATCGCCAAGTTCAAATCTTGCGATTGGTTATCCTTATTGCTTACGAGCGCCATTCTGGGCACTTCTTGAACCATTATTTAATACATTTCGACCATGGAGACTAGAGACAAGGAGCACTAACTGCGGTTCGGAAAATGACTCGAAAGAAATCACCGCAGGGCGGCGCTGGTGTGTCAAGCCGTCCGCAGTTCAGCAGCATAATAATAGGGTAAGTCCGGTATAGTTGCCCCAGCGTGATGGTTTATAACTTTATATTTTATTGTGTTTCACTCACAAATTATATTACTGTTGCATGAATATAATACTCTTCTACATTTCAAATGTCCATTTTATAAAAAAAAAAAATATAAAGATATGAATACTTGATAATCAAAAGTGCTATTTAACGTTTTGATAAGGTGGGGCAACTATACCGGACTTACCCTATGTTAATAACCTACCAGGACGCTATCTGACGTTACCGAAATACCCGATACTAACCTAAAACTTAACAGCTGGATTCAGCGTTTGGTTTTAGGTTTACTTAACGACAGTGAAATTTGATACCGCCGTGCCCGTAGATCCAAGCCAACACAAATATGTTATAATTTTTCAGCAAGTGAATTTGACAAGTGGTCTGCCAGATTGCGGACCACTGAGCCCACTAGCGCCACCGGCGGTGCTGTTTCACGGGCCTCAGTCAACCGTACATTTGATATAGCAGTTAGTGCTCCTTGTCTCTAGTCTCCATGATTTCGACGGACACTTTCGCCACTGATGTCCCATAAGAGAGAGTCCTCTTTACGGTTATTTTTACGGATAGTTCATGCTCACAGTAGGCGGCGTTGCGGAAATTCCCCCCCCCCCCCCCCCCCCCCCTACGTCTTACGGTGCAACCCAAATCCGTTATGCTCCGTCCCTCTATTTCTAAGTCCGTGCACTTAACCCGTTAATGTATGAACATGAATAAATTTAAACCGCTTGAATAATTTTTTGTCCATACTACTGTGCTACGAGTGATGGGACAATTAAAAGAAAAATTCATATCTTTTGAACCTCAAGAGTGCGCATACTTTTGTGGCCATGGCTTTATTCGGGACAAATTGACACATATCTGGTATAAATTTGAACTAAAAAAAAGTTGGAGACCAAACTCAAAATCTCATATTTCGATTGCTTTTCAATTTTTTGATATGAAATCTTAAAAATATATTCAATTATTCGTTTCTACGTGCAATTATACCGGGAATCTACGTGGAAACGCTTCATAGGGAAGTGAAAACGTCTGCATACAGGCAACTCAGAAGTCACTCAGAACTCAGGCGATTAGGTTTTATTTCGCATATTGCGTGCCTATTGGCTACGTGGAGACAAAACCTAATCGCTTGACTTCTGAGTGACTTCTGAGTTGCCTGTATGCAGACGTTTTCACTTCCCTATGAAGCGTATCCACGTAGATTCCCGGTATAACTTTGAGCCTACCTTAGTTGCAAGATGCCATAGTTCGTTTCGAAGCTATGGCGGTTTAAAATAAAAAGCTCACAAAAATTTTAATTTCGCTGTCACTCGCAGCTTGTAGGAGATGCAATTTTCATAATTTACAAAAAAAAAATAGACTCTTTCTACAACACCTCCACTCACCAAATTATAACAAAATCGAAAGGGTAGAAGACAACGAGTCGCCGGTTTGATACGAATCTCCCCAGAGGCACCCTTAGTGTTTGAACTACTTGACAAGGAAGGCCAGACTTGGAAGCAGAACATTTTACATTTATTCATCGTCAGCTGAACATTTTACATTTATTCATCGTCAGCCGAACAGTTGCTGTAAACGCTTTTCTGTGTATAACACAGAGTTTTATGCTGACGGTGGTTCTTCGGCATCTTGTTCATTGACAGGCTGATAAGGTTCAACAGATCGTTGAAATAAATTATAAAACTGAGGATCAGTCTTTATTTGATTGAAATACTTTCTGATTGTACCCATTGATGGTAGTGCCATGTACTTGGTAATTAAAATATACTTGTACATTCGAGGTGACTCAACGTACAGTAGAAGACAAAGAAAAATCCAAGTTTCCGAATAATGTACGTCATTTGTATTTTTCAACATACTTGCCTTCAGGCACTCCTTAATCATAAGCTTTTGTATTTCTGGCATGTTTGATGAACTGATTCTATTCTTTATCGTTTTTTCTGAGCTTGACAACAGTAATCTAAGTCTGTGCTTGAACCGCAGTTTAATTCCTTCAAGCCTTTGATTATGTCTTGTCATTTTTTTTAACGATCTTCTCAAGTGGGAAATTTTTTTCTGTTTCTCTTTGAGTATATCGGAGTTCAGCCTCCTTTTATTTCTTCTTCGAGCAATGATACTATTCAGACCTGAACATCTCGAACATTTTGAAGACCCGTTGTTGATAATAATAGGACATTCTATGTGTCTCCACTTCACTCCGTCGACGTATGCTAGTCGCATTTCAATGTCTGTGAAATTCTGTATAATTGGACCACCTGAACAGAAAAACAGATACAAGTGATCTTTGTTAAAAATGTTTGATCTAATGACCTCGAAAGTATATTCTGATTATATGCTTATGAATCTTGAAAACCGGTCAACAAACAATACTGACATAACAATAATATCTATCAAATTGAGGTACACCTGACGTGTTTAATCATGACCGGCATGAAGTTGGCCCCACAGTCAGTTTTTTTCCTTCTCTATACAGGGTGATTCAAAATTACCACATTACAAGTCATGGGTATGCTCCTTGTAGAAATATAAGACAAAAGTCCTTTGCCAAAAGTTCGAGCGAGGGGGAAATAACTCAAACTTGGATTGACACATCAATTTTTTGGTTTGAATTAATTCGCATTAATCGTTTTAATCTAATGTAATTCTTGTAATTCGAATTAATTCATCATATTTCAAATTAATTCACTATAATTGGAATTAATTCCTTTCAATTCGAAATAATTTTATCTAATTCGAATTAATGCATTAATTCTAGATAAATTCCTAATAATTCAAGTTAGTTAAAGTTCATTCGCAATGATTCACAGAATTTCATGTTAGTACGAATTGAATAGGGCGTGAATTTTTAGGTAATTCCAAAAAAAAAAAAGAAAAAAAAAATTAATCAGACACGAATCCAGGTTAATTCCGATTGATTCCGATTAATTTCGAATAATTTTTGTTATTTTCGCCTGATCTGAATTATTTCAATCTAATTTCGTTAATTTTATTTTATTTTTTCTAAATTCTTTTCAATTCGAATTAATTCATGTCGATTCAAAATAATGCATTTAATTCATGTTAATTCGCAATAATTTCGATTAGTTTGTATTCATTCCTCGAACATTGGCACGTCGATTCAACGAGTTATTTTTCCCTCGCGTTCCAGGGACCGATAATTTCCGAGTTACGGAAGATCTTATTTGTCCGATCATAGGACTTATGGGTGACAGACAGGACTGGCCATGAGTGTAAGTTGAGCGGTGCCCCGTCTGTGTGACCTATTTTTTTTATTTTTTATTTATTTTTACTAGCCGCCATTTTGTTTTTAAATGATCTGAAGAAAACTTTTTAATACTTCAATAGTTGTATTAATATGTATAAAAAACAGAATTCAAAAATATTATTTCTTTTTTCTTGAATAAATTATAAAATATGACCCTCAATTTCGTGTACTCAAGGTAGTATTACCCCGTAAGAGCCTTCTCCAAATTTCAGCTGAATTCAAAATTTTGTAGAAGTCGCTCAAGAATTTTGAAAATGTTAAAATTCAACGAAATCGATTTTTTTTTCCATTCTTCACTTGCTCACTAATCCAATCTTTCCTAGGTGGATTATAAGAATTATCATTATTATTATTAATAGTAATTTTAATAATTTCAATAATAATAATAATAATAATACAGTGCGCACTTCTTTATATGCCGCTCAAGCCCCCAAGGGGAAGAGTATTTCCAAGAATCCGGTACCCCCGCCATCATCACTCTAACTCGAGACGCGAAAACATTTCCGGCGTTTTCTTATATGCCGCTTTCGTTTGCGTATACTTTTGTACAGTATTCAGAACAAAATCGGATGCGCGCTCAACGGCATATAAGGGAGCATTGAAATTTTTTTTCCATCTTGGCAAAGAAGTGGGGGCTGATGTTCGAGGATAGTTAGGAGAAGCGGCACATAACCGAGCGGCATATAAGGGAGTGCGCACTATAATAATATAATTATTATTAATAATATTAATAATAGTAATAATAATAATAATAGTAATAATAATAATAATAGTAATAATAATTATTATTGTATAATTATTAATTATTAATTATTATTATTATTAATTTATTTTTTAGAAAGATACTGAAATTTCAAGTAAAAATATCAATATTTAAGGTGCTTCCTTACCCAATTCCACCAGACCTGGAAATATTGGGAATAAAGGTGGTATTAAACGGAATATTTCTGTCTGGGCACCGAAATCAATGAAACAAAATACGTCGCGCAATTCTATGCGCGACTCCGAACACGTACGGCCCAAAACATGTTTTGTTTACGCGAAAATAGAGAAGATATCCATGTAAAACGTTTTCAAAACCGTAGAATTGCGCGACGTATTTTGTTTCATTGATTTCAGTGCCCAGGCAGAGATATTCCGTTTAATAGCACCTGTTTTCCCAATGTTTTCAGGTCTGATGGAATTACGTAGGAAAGCACCTCAAGGTCGCTCAAGAATTAAACAAAAAAATTCTAATAAACCTTCAATGGTCTTGAACGACCTTTAAATATTGATATTTGAATCAGAAATTTCAGTATGTTCCTCTACAATCCACCTAGGAAAGATTGGATTAGTGAGTAAGTGGAGAATATAGAAAAAAAATCGATTTTGTTGAATTTTAACATTTTTAAAATTCTTGAGCGACTTCTACGAAATTTTTAATTTAGCTAAAATTTGGAGAAGGCTCTTAAAATGGATCGAACTAACAAATTTCAATGTGGGCTTGAAAGAAAATGGCGAAAAAATATTGCTACCCTACGTATATACAATAATATATTTGTCAAGGTCAGTATCCTTTGTTTTGCGGCCCAAACCCAGTTGCGCCCCTAACGGGCGCCTCTTTCGACACGCCTTCGTTACGGCACTGTCTCAAATAGAATATCTCAGCCAAATATGAACTCTTAATATCGATATTCAAAGGTTCCTATTTTATTTTTTCCATTTTTCATTTAAATACCATGTAAACAAAATCGGAAATTTTTCTAATTTTTTTTTTTCGCTCTCGTAAGCGGCTTGATTGATAAACTATCCAAATAAGATTCATATAGGAAATTTCACGCTCTAAAAAAAAAGTACTGAGATAGGATTTTCCTAACTCTAACCGATCAAGATATAGAGATATGCCGTGAGGAAACGTGGAAAAAGATGGTTCCAAGTACGCAGGCGCTGATTTATTCGAATATTACGAGGGCCGCTAATCTCAGACTTGCCACGAATATCCTCAGAGCCCGTCTGCTATTTAATTTCGATTGTTGTGAAACAAGAATGGCACTGCTAGCGCGATTCTGTCACCAAGGATGTTCGAACGAATCAGCGCCTGTGCGTTTGGAATCATCTCCTCTCTCCACGTTTCCTCACGGTATGCGAAGAATATAGGGGAACATATGATACGTTTAAATTCATCAAATTCAATAATTGACGGAATTATCTAATTTCATTTCATACTGAATATTCGAGCTAAATCTACAAAAATATAAATAACGTGAGGTTTCGTGGAAAGAGCCCAGTCCAAGCGCGCGGACGCAGATTTATCCGGATATCCTTGGTCGGTAGAGTCGCCCAAGCAACGCCATCTTTATTTGACAACAATCGAAATCAAATAGCAGACGGACTATGCTGTTACGACGGTAAGTCAGAAATCGGCGGCCCCTGTAAAATATGAATAAATCAGCGTCCGCACGCTTGGACCGGGCACGAAGCCTCACGGTATAGAAGTACACACTGAACTGAAATCTTAAAAATAACTGGCGAGTATAATGTACCTGTTGATTCCATCGAATGGAATACGTCACAGTGTTATTCAATCGACTAGGTACTAAATTGATAAACTCAAATTTACTCAATTGTATGTGACAGAACTATACATTTAAATAACATCTTATGCGGGAACATACGCCATCAAAATAAGTTTTTTTTTCAAATCGCTGGTACACTGTAATAAAACATTTCATTAATCCAGGTAACCATTTGACAGGTAATGTAACAAAGATGTAAGGGCCATGCCGAAATGTCCGCACATTTAGAGATCAGCTACATATCTAGTACAGTAATGTTCATTAATGGGTTTGCGGTGGCTAACTTTTTTCTGACTTTTTCGGAAGCAAGACTCCATTCTAGTTGTGTTTCATGTGCCGATGGCCAAAATTATAATAATAATAATTATAAACCTTATAAAAATAATATATTATTATTTTATTCGATTGTATCCGAAAAAGTCCGAAAAAAACAGTTAGCCACCGCGAACCCATTAATGAACATTACTGTACATGAAAATATTTCCAATGAAAAGAGCGGAAAATTTCACTCGAAAAATGTATTGAAATTTTTCTGTCAGACTATTAACTTCTCGGGTGTTCTCGAAGAAACGTTAAAAACGTGAAACATCAAAAATGGCATGAAATTCACTGATAAAAATTATATTGCGGTGGCTTTCGACTCATTTCCGCGGAAATTAACCATTGATAATGAAAACAAATAGTCGAAAGTTTTGAGGTACAAAACCACACCGGGAATTAGTGAATTAGCTAATATCAGTAGATTTTTTAGAACGTAAAAAACACGAATTTAGATTTTCCGTCTGGATAGTCTATCAAGGATTAACGCATTCACCCTATATTCTGAGCCTAAGCATCCTTACAGCTGTGAATTCTCACAAACGTTAGCATTATTTTTTAATACCTTCACAAATATATCGTTGATCAAATTCATCAATGAGTTCTTCTATGTCAGATAAAGCATGCACTTTATTATTCCTACCATCTTTCATCAGATTATGAAGAAATGGATTTATTTCTGTGCTACCGACTCCGCAGTGCATCACCATATCGCTCTTTATGTATACTTTTTTTTCCACAACTGGTATATTATTCGTTGGCATATTCATATAAAGGTACACAACAGTTGTGGTTTGACCTTTAGAAGTGACCAGGAATGCCCATCCTCTTGGTAGCGTAACTTCTGTATAAATTTCAAGTAAATCTTCGAATAACATTGTGTCACATAATTCTGAGTCAAGATTTTCTTCACTACATTTATTCTCGGCTTTGTATTGAAGCGCTTCCAAAAGATTGTCTCCAAGTTCTTGTATTTTCTTAATTTTATGCTTGCTCTCTGAAGCATCAGCATGACTCACTTGATGATTATCCTCAAGATGTTCCGTGTGCATCACTGGAGCATCGTCCTGTATAATTAGTTCTTCGTTGAAAACGTGCACATTTTGCTCTAATTTCACATTATGAGACAGTAAAGTTGCCTCCGAATATGCATCACAGTGTATTCCGGTATCTTGAAACTTTCCATCATTCTTACTAATCGAGTCTTCTCGTAACTCTTCGTTAATTACTGGCACGTAGCCCACGACTCTATGAATCTGGGGAAATTTATATTGTAAAGGATTCCTAGATTGATTGTATTGCTCGTCCACTACCGAGTCCATAGAGTCCTGCATCTGTTCATTATTTGAGAGGTATGTTTTGTATGGGCTATTGTCTACGACATATTCCGTCTGACTGCAACGAGCATTGTTTTGATCAACAACATTATATCTTACAATTTTAATCGGCAACTCGATTCCATCATTTGAATCATTAAAATTAGATTGTATGACCCGAGAATTGACAGCAATGGACTCTGTAGGTTTCTTTCGTGGAATTACGGAATCCGTTTTACTGCCGTCTAATTTATCCGGTCGATCAGCTTGATCAACATTCACTATTCCTGGGGCATCGTGATTGTTCTCAAGGTTCAAACACGGTACAGCTCCGATTCGTAATCTGCATTTTTTATACTTTATCTGAAACATATTCATAGTGTTAGATATGAAATGGTGATCTCTAGCCAGTGAATGCTATGAATTGTATTTATGCGGAAATTTTTCAAAATCTGAACAATGACGTACTGTGATAACGTGTGGAGGCACTCCGCTGACCCAATGTGTGATTATGTCGCTTGATCTGAAGTGTTTACTGCAGACGTAAGTGTCGTCTGTGACGGTGTAGTTGGCGATAGGAATTGCTGCCTGCCATTTTTTTCGGATTTCTGGATTCTTTGGTGCGGAAAAGAAGCTATACGTTCGTTTGTAATTAGTCCCCTTGCAGAGGGCGCATTTACGTGTCATTTTATGTTTGATTGAAAATATCGAGTATACATTCCACTTCACTGACGCTAACCTTCGCGTTATTTCTTTGATTGGGATCTGTTCATTCCCAACACTTTTTCGAAAATCGTTTCTAACCTTGTCATGAAATTATAGGTTAGGCTACTACGGAAATACAAACATTAGGGAAGGGAGAGAGTGGGAGGTAGGGATAGGCGATTTTCACCGATTAATCGAATAGCTCGATTATTTTTTTTCAATAATCGACTATTCTCGACCGATGGTTTTGAGGTCCGATTAATCGATGTTCGATGCATTTCACCGAACATCGATAAAAAGGTGCGAAATCGGATTTTTGGTGACTATTGACCACTGGCGAATGAACACGGCGTGTGGTTGACTATATTTTACAATACAATTTACAATAATGTGAAAATCACAGTGTTAGATATCGTAATTATAATTGTTTATTTTTCACAGTAAATTTCGGACCAATCTAACGAAGAATTCAAGAGCAAAATCATACCAGAACGTCCGTTTCACCAATTTTCTTCAATTTCCAATACAATCGAATAAATTAATATTACATTATTTTTATAAGGGGTCATAATTATTATTATTATAATTTCGGCCATCGGCACATGAAATACGACTAGAATGGAGTCTCGTTTCCGAAAAAGTCAGAAAAAATAGTTAGCCACTGCGAAGCCATTAATGAACATTCCTGAACCGAAGTGCTATGTGGACCGGCCGTGGCGACGCTGCAGATGCTCTGCAGCGATTGGACCGTTAACTGGACTGTACTCGAAATGGCGTGCGCTTGTATCCCTAAATATTTGTTCAAGATCATGTGAAACATCAGTGGACATTCAAATTTCATTGGTCTAAAATAGGACAAATCAGACGGTATAGGGAATACGCAGTCCACGCTCAATTTTTGTTCAAAGTTGCAAAGGAAACGGGTCCAACGGAAATTTCCCAGGCTCGCTCCGACCAGCCGTATGGTGGAGTAACGTGTCGAAGAGAAATTCTATGGGAGTGTCTATGGGGGAAATCTCTACCACAGGTTCCCATCGGCTGTTTTGTTTCAATTTTCATTAATTACTGGATCACTATCAAACGTCGCGAATACGCTAACAAACACCAGCAAACGACTAACAATCGATTAAAACAAGAATCAATCTAATCGGGGCAGATGAGGGGCTAAGTTTATGTAGCTATGAAATAGCACTCATAGGCGCACCGTAGTGATCAGAAAAGGCGATTGCATCGGACTGAGAGGGGCTGCGCTAAAATTCAAAATAGAAGTATTTAGACACTTTTCCCACCTTAATCATTTGAGTAATGCCTGGTTTACGCAGCGTTGTAATCTAACTTAATTCGAGAATCGACCAACCAGGAGGCTGCTTTAGCCACGCGCCAGATGAATCAAGCATCCTAATTGGGCAATCCTCAATTTAAGTCGAGTTACGGCGCTGCGTAAACGAGGCAATATGCCCTAGTATAACTTGATTTAATTTATGGATTGACCAACCAGGGGCTCATTCTTGAGATCATGCAATAAATTTTCGTATACGAATTTCGCCTTTCAACAAATCATGTGATAATTCCAAAAAAAGCCAACGTCGACATTGGCCGAAAAACGAATTTCGCAAACAAAAATTGATCGCATGATCTCAAGAATGCAGCCCCTGGAAGCTCAATTCACCTGGCGCGTGGCTAAAGCAGCCTCCTGATTAGTCAATCCTTGAATTGAGTTAAGTTACGGCGCTGCGTAAACCAAGCATAAGTCATTTTTCAGGTATTAAGGCATCGTTTAATCAGGCTACATTCCGTAAAAAAAGCTAAGCCCAGGTTAAAAAAAAAGTCATCTTTTAAGAAAAAAAAAATCGATGTTTTGAAATTTCTACCGTGGCCTTTCGGCGGTGCCAGAAAATGGCGGCGCTAAACAGCCGCGTTGAGGAGTTGACAAACTATTTTAAATCGCATAACAAGATTAAAGAACAACAAAGTCACTCAGCAAAAGTTCACAGTGTGGGTTGGAGTTGCGACGGTAGATTGTTAGCTTCTGGTTCATTTGACAAATGTGTTTGTATTTTTTCTCTCGGAACGGATCGTTTGGTGGGTATAACCTCAATAAACATATCTTTCCTACATTTTAATTCCGAAAATTGGTCACCTTCAAGGCTTGGAACGCGCCAATATATCTAATACGAATAAAATAAATAAAAGTGAACTATTCACTTACCAAAATTAAAAATTGATCATAACTCATTCACCTACAATGTTAGGGTTCGTAAAAAATCCACTACTTCAAGACTCAAATGTTAGAATTGCAAAATCCGCGTTACACATGTTTCACTCCATTCGAAAAATCATGCACAGCAGTGGTTCTTGAAACGTCGAGTCTGCAAATAGAGAATTTCCTTCAGATCATTTTGAGGCTGTATCATTACAAACTTCAATCCCATTTCGATTATTACCGGTTATTCAAGGATTCAAGTTTTAGATCTAATGTAAAACTCTTTTTATCTAGAAACCAGAAACAACATTCCGGGGGCACGGCGGAAGCGTGGATCAATTATGTTGGCACTCCTTTCACCCTGAACTACTATCGACAGCAAGCGGAGATAAAACAGTCCGCATTTGGGATACCAGGACCCAAAAATGTACGGCAAACATAGCTACGAGGGGCGAGAACATCAATATATCCTGGTCGCCGGATGGTAACACCATAGCCGTGGGCAACAAGGAAGATTTGGTAACGTTCATCGATGCCAGAGTGATGAAAATCCGTGCCGAAGAACAATTCAACTTTGAAGTCAATGAAATTTCATGGAACAAGGATTCTGATACGTTTTACCTGACTAATGGTCAAGGATGTGTGCATATTCTAAGTTATCCAGATTTGGAGTTACTGCACGTGATTAAGGCTCATCCAGGGACTTGCATTTGCATTGAATTTGATCCTACTGGTCGTTACTTTGCTACAGGATCAGCAGATGCTTTAGTATCGTTGTGGGACGCTGATGAATTATGTTGCTTGAGGACATTTTCTCGTTTAGAATGGCCTGTTAGAACCATATCGTTCTCTCACGATGGGCAGTTGCTAGCAGCTGCTTCTGAGGACTTAGTTATAGACATTGGAGAAGTACAAACGGGAGAAAAAGTTGCAGATATACCTGTCGAAGCTGCAACTTTCACAGTAGCCTGGCACCCGAAACAGTATTTACTTGCATACGCATGTGACGACAAAGATACTTATGATAGAAAAAGAGACGCTGGAAGCTTGAAAGTGTTTGGATTTTCAAGCGAATAGAATCTTGGCTTATCAATCTGGCTGTTGTTTTCTATCTTTTTTACATTATTATCTTCTAAGGGAATAAAAATCTTCTGTATGTGCTACTTTGTCTAGGATCCCTGCACAAAATGAGAAATAGAAACTGATAGATTCGTATAGTTGCAGAAAAGATCCAGACCCAAAAACCGTACAGCAGATCCGTTTTTTGAACCCGGATTTTTTGCATATTTATACAAGTCTATCCATTTCTATCTGTCATTTTTATCAGGGATAGAATACGTAAGTCGGTACTGGTTTAATATACTATTAAATTTCTATATCTCGATTGTAATATCTGTTAATAAATTCTCCTAAAACAATTCACTTTTGCATGTAAGTATTTACTAGACTGACAGTTATTTTGGTTATTGGCAAACTTTTTGGCTCCAAGTACATGAATGGGTTCCGAACAAATAATAGAAAATCCTTACCAAATTTCAGCCCTTAATTTTGATATTAAGTGGTGCCGGCAGCCCCCCACTTTTACTGTTTTAGTCGATTTTTTGTTGAAGGCCTAATCATTCGTCAGAAAATCTAAGATTGAGCAACAATGTCGGTGATGATACTCCCTTCCAGTGAAACAAAATTTGGCACCATCTATTAACAATTTCATCTCTTCTGTTAAATGTACATCTACGTTGAATGAAAGAATGAAAAATTAAGTCACAAAATTCCCAAAGTTTAATTCGGAAAATAAATGTAATTTTTTCAACCACTTACTTTTTTTTCTGTAACTTCGATAAAAATCGATGAAATAATTAGAAATTTGGCACAGTTGTTGCTTATACTGTTAGGAAAACACCGTGAAAAGGGCAAATTATTAGATTCATTATTTCCTTACATATCAGGTCGACAAATATTTTCGTGATATTTCTTTAAATATTCAAAATATGAAATAATTTTTTTTTTTTTATACAAGTTCTATGAAAAAATATTCTTTTCTAGGTAATTACGGAATTTTGCAAATCAGAAACTCTTTAGATTTTCATTAATTGTGACAATTAAAAAATTATTTTTTGATTTTCAATTATTTTTTGATTATTCTTTGATTACTTGGAAAGGAATATATTTTGATAGAACTTGTATAAAAACTTGAATTAGCTCATATTTTAAATATTTAGAGTAACATTACGAAGATATTTATTGCTAATTTATTGACCTGATATGTCAGAAAATAATGAATATAAAAATTTGCAATTTTCAGGGTTTATTCCGAACAGTATAAGCAACTACTGTGCCAAATTTCTAATTATTTCATTGATTTTCATCGGAGTTACAGAAAAAAGTAAGTTGTTGAAAAAATTACATAGAATAATACCTGCAAGAAATTAAGAATTTTCTGTAATCGAAAATTTAGTAGATCGCTACTGAATCTGAATTGCGGATTTCTATCAGTTGGGCATCATATTTTAAGATAACATTTTTTTATACTCATTACTTGAATTACTCCTGTATAACATCAAAATCGAGTTTGGATTTAACTCTTTCTCACTACAATAATGAAGTTTGAAATCAGCTGACGATATATTCTATACGTATTTGTCGACGAAGTTTGACGAGTCGGTGGGCGAACAGGCAAATCGGGCAGATTACCTACGCAAAGTAAAGTAAGAAATACTTCCGAAATATCCACAGGCCGGGACGGGCCGATCGTATCGACTTGTTTTCCTGAAACCTTATTGGTCGCTGATGTTGTGTTAAGGTGCTCGCACATGAAACGACGTTTGCCGATTGACGGATCACCTACACACATAGAACTTATATTCCTGGAAGGGGAATAGGAGCTGTCGGACTGACGCCAACATGTTGAGACCGAGATATATATCTTTTTTCAACACGTGCATGGAATAGGCCCTTTTTCTCACATGTAAAGTGGATGGAAAATTGCTCATTTCTACCATGGACTCTATTCCCTCCCAAAGAATATTTGAAGAAGGCAAACGTTTCAAAAATTCAAATTTTCCATCATTTTGTTCAACAAGTGCTTGTATAGGCCCTTTTTTGAGCATGTTTTTTGTGAATTTACGTACAAAAAGTCAATTAAAAATGGATATTGAAAATAAACATTGACCAATCAGGAGGCTGCTTTACCCACACTCTAGGTGAATCGAGCCTCCTGATTGGTCGATCCCTAAATTAAGTTAAGATACGGCGCTGCATAAACCAGCCATCACCGACATACACCGTCGGCATGTGTACATGTTTTTAGTTGAAATATAAGGCAGAAACTTATGACAAATTATAGTTAATTGATCAAAACATTGACAATTTTCTAACACAAAGGAAATTTTTTTTTTTTTCGTAGTCGGGGGGCTTGGGCCCTGGACCCCCCACGATCGTTAATCTCCTCGATAGTTTTAAATCTCGGTTTTGACGTACACATAAATTAGTATTTTTCGTTAATTATTGGATATATTCATTTTCAATATCCGTTTTTGATTGATGTAATTTTTTGTGTCAATGCACAGGAAACATGCTCGAAAAAGGGCCTATACATGCACTTGTTGGAAAAAATACGGTGTGCAACACGGGGGGAGGGTCATTTGTAGCTCGGGTGATGACCTCGGGTGATGACTAACCCTCGCTAGAAATGACCAATTTCCCTCCCTTGTTGTACAATGTACTATTCTCCTTTCGTAACGTGCCGTCTTTCCTTTCCGCGCAGGCGCGCACCTCCCTAGTCGTACTCATTCCTAACCTATAACGTTAACCACGAATAACCATTGTCGGATTATTTGCTTGGATGATAATTTTTATTAGCATATTAATTTATAACCGTTGTCAGTAAATGTATAACTAAACTATTTCTGTGATACGTAATAGATTACAACTTTAGGCTAACCCTAACCTATCAATCTTCGCGAGGTACTATTTCGGCGCAGGGTATGCGCGGAGAGGGGACTGGACGTTAGGAAAGAAGAGAAAGATATGTCTATGTCTCAACATGCTGACGTCAGTCTGCCGCTCATTCCGCAAATGGGCTATTCGCCTGCCAGGAATATAAGTTCTATGGTCCGGAATAAATACGGATGGAACGCTCGGTAGCCAATGGCTAATGATTTTCTGTTGGATCCGTCATTGATGATTGGCTACCGAGCGTTCCGTCCGTGTTTATTCCGGACCATGAGGCTAGGATCGGATCGCCGGAATCCGGAATGACGGAACGGAACGTTGTATGAGTCCCGTGTATACCGTGGGTGTATACATACACGTAATACATGAAAAAAGTCACTAGATTCCGTTCCGGTTTTCCGTTCCGGCTCTACATGGGACAGCGCTCTCAGAATTGGGTCAGAGTCGGGTTTAAAGTTAGTTTTGTCCGCGCGCTTTAGCGGTTGAAACATCTCGTGTGGACCCAAACTCTATTTCTTCTTTTTTTAAACGACTTATCCCTCTTTCGAGGATGTAGTTTTTTTTTTTTTTCCTTTGTGGCTTATCTCCTATGAGGAATGTAGCCTAACCATCGAGGATGTAGTCATAACCCAAACTCTACTTACGTACGGAGTGTTTCCACCGTTGAAGCGCGCGGACAAAACTAACTCTAAACCCGACTCTGACCCGATTCTGACCCACGTGGCACAGCCCCCCTCCCCCCCCCCCCCCCCCCCCCCTTCGCCGCGCAATCCGTCAGTCATGAACTTGACGCAGTCATAACAGATACAGCGAAGAAACCTGTGTAAAGGGGGTTTTCGTGAGTGGAAAATGTAATATTTTTAGAATTATATTTATTGGTAAACTGTTCGAACTACTCTGAAAGTTTCTTAACACTGTGATGTACAAAGCTGCTATTTAATTGTTTTTTGTCCCGCAAATATTATTAACAATAGAGATAATTGCACGGGACCACAAATCGTCAGCAAATTGTCCAGCTTGTGAAATTAAAGAAAACAAGGCGATCAGAAGGCTGGTAACTGAGAAAAAACACGGGAACCGAGAACGGGAAAGAAGTAATATGACAGCTCTCGACGATTCGTGGGACAGGGTTTATAAAACCACACAAGCATATAACTACAAAAAGCGGGAAGAGGCATGCGTACCAAGTACTACTAAAGAAGAGGCACTCAAAAATGGTGATCAATTGATTGAAAGTGAGAAAATGGCAAAACTGAAAGCGGAGAAAAAAGGAGCGAAAAAGAAACGGCAGAAGGAAAAAAAGAGAGCAGAGAAGGTTAATAACGGCGAGGAAAACCAGACCTCAACAAATCTGGCAACCACTGATGTAATCGCTGAGACTGTCGAAGAAAGCGAAGATGAAACCTCGGAAGGGTTTGATCAAGATGAAGAGATGGATGATGAACTTTTGGATTTTCAGGCTGGATTTGTTCAAGTTTCTCTCAAGCAGAATAAAAATATTGGCCCAAATAAAGTTTCAGTGCCTAAAGCTAAGAAAGTTAGCCCACCGGTGGACGTAAGTTGACTCCTTTGCGATTTGTTTATAATATGGTTTGTCTGGCTTGATTTATTGACATTATAGAATCATGCAATTATAGAGGAGATTGGTAGAACCTGTGAAAAATATAAAAATGCCGTGGAGTTTTATGTCTTTAAATTTGAAACCCATTTCATAAAAAGTTACTTCGGTTCGAAGAAGCAACGTTGGACTTAGAGACAGAATGAGCTTCCTGATACTCGAGATGTCAATATCTCTGCTGCTCTGTGTTGATAATAATAAGATTTGTGCTGCTGCGCCGTATATTATAAATTTGCATTTTAATTTGTATGTATTCATAATTAGCTCGAAAGACCGAAAATTCATCTGGTCTGGTCTTATCGTGGCACTTTGAGTCGAGATTTGACTAGATGCTCCAGCCTCTTTATTTGTTGATATAATATTTTATTGACACCCTGAATATTTTTTACAGTGGATGTTTACACCGATGCCTAAGTTCATAAAACCAAAGATCACTAAGTGCCAGTCAGATACAGCTGAAGCTTTGGGCATGCAAAGTTGTGATTTTATTTTAAATAGAAACGACTTTGATAAAGCCATTAATTGTTTGTCTCAAGCAATTTTTCTTGCGCCAGAGGATGTTCGACATTTTCTCAATCGTAGCTACTGCTACCTTAGACTTGGCCACTTTGCTTTGTGAGTATCTAAGTATCTAACTATAGCGCAATTTATCTCCTAGCGCAGGTCTTGTCACTCATATTTGAAGTCATGTTCAATGTTTTATCCTTACAAACATAGTTTGCACATTAATTTGAATTGCTTCATGAATCTATACATTTCATATTACAGAGCTTTGAGTGATGCCCGGTTCGCTAAAAAAAAATCACAGTTAACAGAGCACTTTGCAAAAGCTGTTGCACGTGAGGGGCAAGCCTTATATGGATTGGGAGTAAGTCAAAATAATCTAGCTTTCACAATCTAGACATACCGTGAATATTCGGTGAGACTACACGATCCCCTTCCTACGGCAAAACCAACACAGGCGCGCACTGCGTGCGTGAGGCTCCTTCGGACGGGACAGGCGGCCAGTGGTGCTTCTACCGAATCTTCCGCGCTAGGCCGAATCCGTATAGCCCATCCGCGCTAATTCAATGAATACTTAACTTAAAAAGCAATCACCACACTGAACACGGAAGAGAATGAACGCGAATAAAATGAATTCGCCTGATGTGAACATTTATTTTCAAAATTTATCAACGAATCACAACTAAATATCTATCAATAGGATATGATTATTAATTATCAGTGTTTATTAGCGACATTTGAGACAAAGTGGAACGGGTAAGTGGAGAATAAATTATTGAAGACAACATTCTCAAACATTGGTTTATTTATTTATTTATTTATTTATTCATTTATTTTCAGAACTCGATTTTATTCGAAACATCTAGTATTCAATCTAACAAAAATTAAGAATTCGTTAGAAGGTTTCCAGTGTTTGTGTCAACTTTAGTTTAATAATAACATAATGAATCATTTAATCAGAGTCCAATGTAGAGAATGGAGTCATCGAGGATAAGGCTGCCACCCACAGGCTATGTCCTTAGATCTGAAACAGAAAAACGAAATTTATCAACGATTATTGGTTCATCGAGGGATCCATTGCTGTTGACTTAAAGTGTACTACGTTCGACAGTGGCTCATCGGTAGCCTTTCTTCGATTTCCAAGCATTC
This sequence comes from Tenthredo notha, assembly GCA_914767705.2. NCBI lineage: Eukaryota > Metazoa > Arthropoda > Insecta > Hymenoptera > Tenthredinidae > Tenthredo > Tenthredo notha. The sequence goes on from OU611908.1 coordinate 5,240,987, forward strand.
AATCTCTGATAAGTTTGTGCGTACACCATAATTCAACAGCAATGGATCCCTTGATGAACCAATAATCGTTGACAAATTTCGTTTTTCTGTTTCAGCTCTAAGGACGTGGCCTGTGGGTGGCAGCCTTATCCTCGATGACTTCATTCTCTGCATTGTACTCTGATTAAATGATTCCTTATGTTATTATTAAACTAAAGTTGACACAAACACTGGAAACTTCCTCACGAATGCTTAATTTTGATTAGATTGAATACTAGATGTTTCGAATGAAATCGAGTTTTGAAAATAAATGAATAAATGAATAAATAAACCAATGTTTGAGAATGTTGTCTTCAATAATTTACTCTCCACTTACCCGCTCCACCTTGTCTCAAATATCGCTCATAAACACTGATAATTAATAATCATATGTTATTGATAGATATTTAGTTGTGATTCGTTGATAAATTTTGAAAATAAATGTTCACATCAGGCGAATTCATTTTATTGGCGTTCATTCTTTTCCGTGTTCAGTGTGGTGATTGCTTTTTAAGTTAAGTATTCATTGAATTAGCGCGGATGGGCTATACGGATTTGGCCTAGCGCGGAAGATTCGGTAGTAGCACCACTGGCTGCCTGTCCCATCCGAAGGAGCCTCACGCACGCGGTGCGCGCCTGAGTTGGTTTTGCCGTAGGAAAGGGATCATGTAGTCTCACCGAATATTCACGGTATATACCGCGTTCAACAAAAGAACGACACGCTTCCGAAACTAAATTCGTTAGGTACGGTCAGGGTCCGCCCAATGTAGCATAGATTTTTGGTGCAAAGCCAAAACGTACGATAATTTAGCTACTGTACTAAGCAGCATGCTCTACCATCCCTACTCCTACCCATACCGTACCGGGCGTATTTAGTTTCGGAAGCGTGTTGTTCTCTCGTTGAACACAGTATAGCTTATCTATCATGCAACTTATGCTACTTTTCTGTACAGCAATACCATGAAGCAGAGAAGTGTTTTGAGGAAGTATTGAAATTGGAAGACGGGAATGATTGGATTCTCACAGAACTTATACTTGCTCGAGCTTTTCAGCTTACTAATATGGGGTTTTCAGAAATGGATGCTTTGAAGGCTCTTCAACAATGTTCAGCTGTCGTCGTAAGTAAACAACATTTTCATATATTATGGAGTATTAAGATTCTGTTTTTGCTCTCCCTATCTCTGCCGACATGATCGTGTTAGTTTGAACCTGGTTGTATAGTACAATACAAGTTCAAAAATAATCTGGTTACTAACGATAAGTTGGTAACATCATTTCACTGCTGGATTTCAATGTGCTACTGTGTGCGCATCACGATAGACCGGGAGCCCATAACACTTCTCGTACGTATCATATCTTACCAGTCACAGTTATTTCAATCACTTTAATTCGAGTTCCCACTACACAGAGGTCACCTCGCCAAATAAATTCCGCGGTGATTCAGGGGAGTGCCATTGTTAAGGCCCATCCCTAGTCACCCACCTCCTTTTGGTCGAAATGTGTCACATCTCGATTATTATCCTAGCCCAGGCCTCAAAAACGCAAAAAAGGCAAATGCAAATGCAAAGGCAATTTGCTGCGCGAATTCAAATTAAATTCCAAACACATATGTCCAAAAAAATGTTCGTTTCAGGCAAAAATAGAGTCCACAGATGGTTTTTACATTATTTGAATGGTTTCGAATTCGATTCCCTCCGCGAATTACGTAACAACAATCTGTAGACTCTAGTTCCGCAAGAAACGAACATGTTTTTCAACCTATGTATTCGGAATTGAATTTCAATTTCCGCAGCGTTGACCTTTATTGCGTTTTTGACCTCTGGGCTCGGATATTAATCAAGATCCGACACATTTCGACGAAAAGGAGGTGGGCGACTTGGGATGGGCCTTCATTGTTTTTCATTACACTGAATGGAGTAGAACAATGTCATTGGCGAACAAGATAATTGGTTACCAAGAATGTTATAATACAAATTGTGCCAAACAGAGAGAAATAATTGAGAGATATAATTATGTTATGCCAATTATGTTTTATCTATTCAGTTCTTTTGTTTTGTTTTATATATCTAAACAAGCAATATTACTGTTGTATATTGAATTGTCACCCTTGTTTTGATCTGAGATTTTGCCATCGTACAGCTCCATTTCTCATATACTTTCACCATCTGAAAAATACAGGGTGACCCAGAACCCACGGGCCACATTGAATGGGCATATTCCTTGTCGAATTCTGAGACGAAAGTTCCTTAACAAAAACTCTCTGAGGCCAACGGTTCTCGAGTTATCAGAAATCGCGTTTGACCAATCAGAGCATCTTTCTAGGCAACTGATTCATAGTTTCAGCGATCCAGGTTTGTCCGCTCCCTAGTTTTTGGCCATTCACGTCAACCGCTTCATAGTTTTAGCCGTCTGGGTAATTCGCTCCATAGTTATGGGCCGTCTAGGTCAATCGCTCCATAGTTTTAGCGGTCCAGGTAATTCGCTCCATAGTTATGGTCATAGAAAAACGCTCTGATAGGTCAATTGCGATTTTCAATAACTCGAGAACAGTTGGCCTTAGAGAGTTTTCGTGTAGGAATTTCAGTCTTAGAATTCGACAGGGAATATGCCCATTCAAGGTGGCCCGTGGGTTCTGGGTCACCCTGTATATAAAATCATATTGGTTTAATTGTTATCGAATATCATGCAAGTAATTAATAAACCCTTAAAAAGCACCTGTGGTGCAAAAACCTTTCGCTAAGTACAATAATGTAGTCACTACCTCCAACAAAACCTACCAACAAAAATTCTTCCTGACCAAAAGTGGTACTATAAAAATGTCTACTTTCAAAATGATTGAAGCCAGATACAATTGCCAAGTACCATATTATTCTGGATATAAGGCAACCCCGGATACAAGTCAACCCCTAGTTGCCAGACGATATTTCAAGAACTTTTTTTGAATTCCGAACATAAGTCGAGTTTAGCGCTACTCAGATTAACACTGTTTACATGGAAATTCATCATAGGTATTGCACTGTTTTTAATAAGAGGTTTCTTTTTTCTCAGCCAGTAAAGTGAATTTCCTAAAAATCCCGAATATAAGTTGACCCCTTATATAAGTCGAAGGCGATTTTTGCTGGTGATAGTAGCAACAAAAAAACCTCGACTTATATTCGGAACAATACGGTGGATTTCTTCTGTATAATTATGAATCAGAAAACATAGAAAAATAAAAATTTGGAGTATGTGGTACTTGGCGGGCAGGGACGTATCTCTAAATTGGGTTTCCTGGGCGAATATGATTGGCTGGCCCAGACCCGATAGCAACAGTGAGTGCTATTCATGCTATTCCATCGAAGATCAGAATCGGGTCAGAGTCGGGATTAGAGTTAGTTTTGTCCGCGTAGAAAAATAAAAATTTGGAGTATGTGGTACTTGGCGGGCAGGGACGTATCTCTAAATTGGGTTTCCTGGGCGAATATGATTGGCTGGCCCAGACCCGATAGCAACAGTGAGTGCTATTCATGCTATTCCATCGAAGATCAGAATCGGGTCAGAGTCGGGATTAGAGTTAGTTTTATCCGCGTGCTGTAGCGGTGGAAACGGGCGGGATCAGATAATGCTCCCTTGTTTCCATCGAGGGTCAAAATTATGGAGTCTAGATGTTAGGAGAACGAACTGAGTCCTCACCTCCCCAGAAAAACGTCCCCGTTTATTGTGCTAATCAAGCTATAGTAACTGCCGTTTGACTATAGCAAAATATAAACTATCATACGACACGCCTCTAGTGCCGCTAAGCAAAAGCCTTGGTCACCATGGCAACCATGGGTTGAACATAGTGTGTTTATTGTTTGACGCTACCGGTAGAGGCGCGTCGTATGATAGTTTATATTTTGCTATAGTATACTGAGCGCAGCAACTCGGACCACTTCTGTGATACGGAGATCGTTCTCCTAACATCTAGACTCTATAGTCAAAATCAAGTCAGAGTCGGGTTTGAGTTGGTTTTGTCCGCGCGCTCTAGCGGTGAAAACACATCGTGTCGACCCAAACTCTACCCAATTAAAATTCTGGGTCGGGTCGAAATAGACTCAGGTTAAATTCAGTACTGCCAACTCGACAACTTCGGTTGCGCGGCAAATAATATATCTGCAAGTTTTGAAGCATCAATTTATGATTGAGGAACATAATGGAAAAAAGTGACTGATTATTGAGGAGAACAGCTGCTCTGGGATCCATGCCTGTTATGTTTTACGGCGCGTTTATGTGGATGCCATAACCTAGCAATCACGTGCTGAGTTGGTAACGCTCAACTCCCACCCTAAGCCTGTATCGGTGGAAACGGGCGCGATCCGATAAACGTGCGTCCTTGTTTCCATCGAGGGTCACAATCGGGTCAGAGTCGGGTTAGAGTTGATTTTGTCCGCGCGCTCTAGCGGTGGAAACACCTCGTGTCGACCCAAACTCTACTGAAGGCCCTGCCACGATCAAACGCGAACGCAGACGCAGAAGCAGCGCTCTTCATTGGTGGGTGATCTGATTTGTCCAATTTAGACCAATGAAATTTTATTGTCCAATAAAGTTGCACATGGTCTTGGAAAAATACCTAGGGATACAGGCGCACGCCATTTTAGAAACAGTTCTAAATTTGCGTTAGCGTAGTATCCCTAGGTATTTGTCTAAGGTCATGTGCAACTTTATTGGACAATGAAATTTCATTGGTCTAAAGTTGGCCAAATCGGGTCAACCACCAATAAGGAGTGCCGCTGCGCTGCTCCTGCGTCTGCGTTCGCGTTTGATCGTGGCAGGGCCTTTACGGAGTGTTTGCACCGCTGGAGCGCGCGGACAAAACTAACTCTAAACCCGACTTTGACCCTCGATGGAATAGCACTCAGTAAGAAAAAAAAAAATGTTCAGCTGACAATTAAAAACTTGCACTTCATTTCTATTGGGAAGTTCAGCACTTTGATACGCGCTCTAGCGGCCGAAGTGAGTATTCGTGCAAGTAGGTTGCGTAGCTGTCGGTTGTTATCTAAAGCAAGCAAAACTGTTTGTAGAGGACTATTAATTGTTGTTATTTATATTAACAAGTATCGTGAGAAAGTGGAATGTTCAATCGAACTTCGTACAGTTGGGTTTTGTTGAAATATATGCAATAAAGTTAAATATAGTTAGACAAGCCTGCAGGGATTTTCTGGCTTTAGAAGTCCCTAGTCGTGGCTAGCAATCTCAGTTATAGGTGGCGCACTATAACCTCATCTTCTAACGTGTCTCTTCCTTCTTCCCGCTTCAACCGGCATGGCTGACGGTTGACAGCTCAAGTATTCAAATAACGAGTTTTCTTTAATATGTGCTGAATGAATCGTCCATCTGTTAAAACTAACCCCGTGTATAGATCTACTATCCTCAATCCCTCTAACCACAACTGGTTTCAACAATAATTGAGTTATATTAGCCATGGAATTTAGTGAAAATAAAAAAAAAAAAAATCTATTGCTGTGTGTATGGATGTCACAGCAAATCCTGTCGCTAATATAAAATTAGATTTTACTATTTTTCTCGTGAAAAAACCAGTTATGTGAAAATAATGAATAAGTTCAATAAAGAGAAAACAATAGATCGACAAACTGCTTGGGTTAGAGTGCTGAGAATTGGGAAAAAAATGGGTAACATTTGAAATGGTTCCATTTAAAATAGGCATTTGAAATGCAAAATAGCATTTCGCATTTTCATTTCAAATGGTAAGCTCGACCTATTTAGCCATTCATAGAATGCGAAATGGTTTTGCCGCATGGGTCTAAAAAACTTTCTGCCGACATTTTGCATCGATTCCTTGTGACTATACTTCGCAGTAGTACAGCATTACGTTGATTTCATTCGCATCGGCGTGTTTTTTCCTGGGGCTCAAAATAGAAAAAAAAATAAATTTGTCGCAAATGATTTTTTATGATACGGCGACGTATTTTGGATTAATAATGACACAAAACAGCAGAAAAAAAATGAAGAAAATAAATTGATTCATAATCGTGCAATTCTATCCGAGATTCTATCGGCTTGATTGCCATTGTTAACACCTTATGATAAAAAGTTATTGGAATAAAATAAAAAGGCAAGTATTAAAGGATGAAATCAAGTTATACCAAGTCTTCACTTTCTTTTGTGAACAATTCTAATTTTGATTAACATTTCAATTTAAAAAAAAGTTATAAAGAAGTGTTTAACCCTTCGTGGTCACACCTCCGATTTCAATCAAGCTGGTCACACCGGGTCAAATTGACCCGAGCCATTTTTGAACGGTTGCCTCGTGGAAACCATCGGTCCGATTCGCACCGAAAAAATACTGAAAAATACCTTGAACATTCTAGAAGATTCAGCAAAAGTCGCACGGAAAATAAATTGCGACGCTATTTACTCCAAGATTGTGTTAAATTTACTGTCGTTAAAAATACTCTAGAAATAGTAAAAATTATTCAATATGCCGCGAATGTTACTGAATTGATAAGTTGGATTTACTCCAATGATGCTAATTTAACCTCAACTTGGTGTTGTCATTTTATCACTCCATTCTGTAGTTAACTTAACTCCATTTGTTGTTGCAATGACAGCAATTTATTTTCCGTGCGGCATATCAAAATTGACATGGTAACATGTTCAAAAAAATCGTCAAAGGACAATGCATTTCGGGTTTTTTATTTTTTTTATTTTTTATTTTTTATTTTTTTTGCGTTCTTCGGTCGCGAACTTACCGGGATTTACCTTCAAATTTGATGCTCGGCTCATTTTGACCCGTGGTGACCAGGAAGGGTTAAAAAAATCTGATTCGATTCGAATCAAAAACAAAATTTGATGAACAATTCGACCTATTTTCCTCAAAATACATCTGCGATTTCCGCAAAACGGAATAGGTGCCCAGTGTGACTTGATTCGCATAATGTTGAACAGTCTTCTCTTCTTCTTCGAAATCAGTATAGCCAACTCCGATAGTACATATGGGGTATTCTCGCTCATCCGGGACACTTTTCTGCGCATGAATTACCTATTTTAGTGTCACACGAGATTTTGATTCTTGGCCAATCCCTAATAACATATCCAGAGTCATATTCCCCCGATTTCAACTGGTTCAGAAGTTATTAGATTTACAAAATATGAGAAAATCAGTTTTCGAGCGCACCGCATTATCTTCCAACGTACGTATCTTTGGTTCGGGGGGTCCAAAAAATATTTTCAACGAGTGCTCTAGAATCAGAAAACTCCCACCTTTCACGCTGTGATATCCAAGATTTTCGAAAAAATATTTTTGCCTACGAATTTTACAATGTATTTTTGTTTTTCGTCCTGTGACCAAAGGGAATAATTTTTTTTTCTGAAAATTGGACTTTAGGTAGATCTCCATGTACTCAAAAGACCCTGCTATCTTCAAGAAGGTGTTATTTTTTTTTTTTTTTTTAATTATTTTTCAGGCTCTTTTTACAGGCTTTTTTTTTATTTTCTCATTTTTTTCATTTCTTTTATTTTCAATTTTTTTTTTCCACAATTTTTTCGTACGTCTCAATCTCGTGCGAAAAAAAATACGCTAGAAATATTTCACCAGAAAGACTGAAATCATTCGTTTCGATTTCTTTCTTCTCAGGAGACGATGTGTTCTAGTATACGGGAAGAAGGGACAGGTTTATAGGGCTTTAGTCGACACCAGGGTTTTATCTTTAGGTAGAAGTTTATTTGTATTAGCACATCGTCTTACAGTAGACTCGTTCCTCACTGAGGAACCTCCGGTACGTTTCCTCTGTTCCGCGCCTAAAGCTGCCTGTTATGGCGCGGTTATTTGAACATATCAGGAGACAGGCGTATTTCTTTCGCATGAGGTTGAGACGTACGGGAAAATTGTGAGAAAAAAAAAAATTGAAAAATAAAAAAATTAAACTAATGAGAAAATAAAAAAAAACCTATAAAAAAAGAGATTCTAGAGCACCGGTTGCAAATATTTTTTGGACCCCCCGAACCAAAGATACGTATTTGGAATACATAATAATATTTGGAATTTCACTTCCGAGCGAATCCACGTCACTTCACTAAAAAAAAAAAAACCGTCAAGTCACGGATCTTTGCGCCATTCAAAATATCTTTAGTACTGTGAAAAAAAAAATACAACTTGAAGGATTTTGAAAAATTTTCAAAAATGGCGGAGTTAGAGCTATGTGAATTCTTGTAAACCGCTGTTGCACCGCTATGTTTGAAAATTCATATCTCCAAAAGTATTCACCGGAGTGGGCTGATCTTTGAATCATTTTGTTCGTAGAAGAATGCGCTTTCATAGAAAAAAAATTTCTTCAATTTTTTTTGTCGGTTTTTTTTTTAAATTTCGTTGCCATTTCCGCGGGACTCACAGAAATTCATAAAGATAAATTTTTTTAGATACACGAATCCTTCCCCTTCAACCCTAAAAAAAAAAAATTCATGGAGAAAATACCTAGGCCGAAAGAAAAAAATAAAACGTCTTGTCACGCGTCGCCGCGCGGTCGAGCTTTTGCAATATTTTGGTGGCTCTGAGAACTGCAGATGTTTTTGGCGATGATTCGATCGATGACACTTAGTAGGACACCTCTGTTTGAAATTGATTCATAATTTTCATGAAATCAAATTTTTCTGATGCGGAAAATAATTTTGTTTTGACGAGTTTATGAGATATTGGAATGACCGCATGTAATTTCAGAGTGCCACGAACTGTCAAGGCTTTGTCGAATCGATTTTGTAAAATAGATTCTTCTGCTTGATGTTCTGCAGACGTGCAGTACGCAAAAGAGAGCTTGACAGAATTTTTGGTAGTATGCGATTCCGCTAAAATTATGCATTCGTTGTACAAGATTCCACGCAAGGGTTTCACTGGAGCAATAATCAGGCGACTATTCATCCAATCGTGGTTTACTATAAAAGTTACGATGACGACCAGTTGAGACATTTTAGTTTTGTGATAATTTCTGAGCATCTGAAACACAATACAGTTGCGGTTCATTTATTCCAAAAAAAGTTAGTCAACTTCATGAAAGAGAAGTTCCAAGATTCAATTCCTATAGAAAAAATAATTTATTTCTGCGATGGAGCAGCTTCCCAATATATAAGAACAAAAAGAATTTCATAAACCTAACACATCACTTTAAAGACTTTCAATGCCAAGCCGAATGGCATTTTTTTGCTACATCACATGGAAAAGGGCCGTATGATGTGGTAGGTGGAACTGTTAAGAGATTAGCCTCACGTGTGAGTTTACAACTGATTGGCAATTCCGATCCTATTCAAACACCGCTGGATCTATGTAATTGGGCAAGTTCTTATTTTCGACGCATATCTTGTGCGTACTGTATGTCTGCAGAACATCAAGTAGAAGAATCTATTTTACAAAATCGATTCGACAAAGCCTTGACAGTTCATGGCACTCTGAAATTACATGCGGTCATTCCAATATCTCATAAACTCGTCAAAACAAAATTATTTTCCGCATCAGAAAAATTTGATTTCATGAAAATTATGAATCAATTTCAAACAGAGGTGTCCTACTAAGTGTCATCGAGCGAATCATCGCCAAAAACATCTGCAGTTCTCAGAGCCACCAAAATATTGCAGAAGATCGACCGCGCGGCGACGCGCGACAAGACGTTTTATTTTTTTCTCCGGCCCAGGTATTTTTCCCATGAATTTTTTTTTTCAAGGTTGAAGGGGAAGGATTCGGGTATCCAAAAAAATTCATCTTCATGAATTTCTGTGAGTCCCGCGGAAATGGCAGCGAAATTAAAAAAAAAAAAAACGAAAAAAAAAAAATTGAAGGAATTTTTTTTTTGGAAACAAATTTTTTTTCTATGAAAGCGCATTCTTTTACGAACAAAATGATTCAAGGATCAGCCCGCTCCGGTGAATACTTTTGGAGATATGAATTTTCAAACATAGCGGTGCAACAGCGGTTTACAAAAAATCACATAGCTCTAACTCCGCCATTTTTAAAAAATTTTCAAAATCCTTCAAGTTGTATTTTTTTTTTCCAAAGTACTAAAGATATTTTGAATGGCGCAAAGATCCGTGACTTGACGATTTTTTTTTTTGCGAAGTCACGTGGATCCGCTCTTAAGTGTGGGGATACCTACTACCAGTCCATCGTCTTTAATAATTGAACGATTAAACGAACTTACCTACGTGAAGTTCAATCGTAATTATGCAGCGTGTAAATCCTAACTCTGTACATACGCATAGGGGATGCCAATACAAGCATTTTGAGGTATGACACCCATGGTCGAAAACTCATCCTAACCACTGTGGAGGGCTTTGAAGGATATGGTACCGCGCGCTTGATCCTAGTGTAATAAATTAGATGTGATCTGCACCTTCGACTCAAAATTTCATCAAGCCGTAGATAACACTACAAAGATTTTGTATGAAATCAATAAAACAATAAACTTGGTAATCAAGAAAAAAAACTACACGATTTCCGGTGCTTGTAAACAGAATTTAAAAAAGTTCTGAATTGCTGAATAAAAATTTCACCTTTGTAGCCTTTAAGGTGCTTCTCTACGCAATTCCACCAGACCTGAAAACATTGGGAAAAAAGGTGTTCACAAACGGAATATCTCTGTCTGGGCACCGAAATCAATGGAACAAACTACGTCGCGCAATTCTATGCATGATTTCGAACACGTACGGCCAAAAAAATGTTTTTTTCACGCGAAAATAGAGAAGATATCCCTGTGAGTAAAAATGGTGGTATCAAATGTCGTGGATTTAATAAGTCCCACAGAGTTCCTAATGTTTCTGCTCCACCATTTCAGTTCACTGATTACCTCAGGTGGCATGCTTATTCTAGCTGAGTAGTTAAAATTATTAATTATTAAGTTCTTCAATTTATGAATTTCAAGTCCTTTTGTGCATAGCCATCCATATTCTATTGCCGGACAAGCGGCTACTAACTTCCCTATCAGTTGTGAAAATTACTGAATCGTACATGATGGCGTTCTTTGAATTTCACGTACAATTACTAAGAGTTGCTCTTTCTTCTCGGGTGGTATCAATCGTGAATGTCCTAGAATTAATGTTAAAGCCTAAGAACCTGCAGATTCTTGACGGTGACAAGGAACATTTTGTTGTGTTTATCTTGAATCTAAGAGATATCAGCAATTCGCATGATCGCGACACCATTTCTCGACAGATGAGACTGTCCGGGGCAATAAAAATAATGTCGTCGAGACAAATGACTAGGGTGACACCCTCGGACCTCAAGATTTTGATTGAGACCTTAAGAATCTTTGTGAACACGTATGGGGCTGTACATAAGCCGAAAAGTAAACATGTAAATTGAAACAAGGTGTCTCTGAACTTGAACCGTAAGTATTTCCTGCTGTTGCCATGTATTGGGACTGAGTAATGAGCATCCTGAAAGTCTATTGAGCACATGAAAGAATATCGGGAGATTAAGCTTATCACTGTTCTTAAATCTTCCAATTTAAAATGTTCGGTCTGAATAAAGGAATTCAATCTCTTCAAGTTCAGTATGAATCGAACGGATCCATCCTTTTTAGGAACTAAAAAGAAGGGGGAGAGAAACTGATTCTCATCCCACTCACAAGTCTTGATTGCTTCTCTCGATACTAGTTTATCTATAGCGAGCTTATATTGACCTATATCCTTGTCAGATATGTTAACCCTCGGTAGTCTGTGTTTGAAAGGTTTCTTAATTAAGGCTATCTTATATCCTTCAACTGAGTCGAGTACGAATTTATTATTGGTAATTTTTTCCCATTCGGGCTAGAATAATTTAAGCCTGCCTGACACGGCACTCATGCTTACTTCCATTTTGATCGGTGTGAAGAGCTGCTGCTCTTGGGGATTCGGGGTTTGTTGTTAAACAACTGCTGCCTGCTCCTGTATGAGACGGTTGACCGTGATTGGTTCTTGCCTTGATGAGGGCCTGGGTGAGCAGTCAAAGGCTTTTTCTGCTGCGGGCCTTTGAATAAAAAAGGTTTCTTTGGAGATGGGGCCGGCCTCTGTTTTATATCCTGGCTCAGCTTAGTTAGCGCTTTTGACTCCTTGATCTCCAAGGTTGTTACCGTAAAGCGTCTCATCCATCTCCGCCTTTTTTATATGATCTGCCACTTGTGGTGTCAAGTCAGGGATGTAAATATTAGCTTTCCTTGACATTGATATGTCATGGAAATGGTCGATGTTTATTTCTGCAACGTCGCTAAGCTTCTTCATATGCAAGAGCTTGTCACACTCATCTTCCGACATCATAAGAGTCAGTACAGAGCCCACGGCCATAAGTGCCGACCCTGCGAGTTTTTGCAGGTCTGCCATGTAACAGTCCTTTTTTGCATTCTTTGGTGCGAGAGAGACTATTATTACTGCATTCAGTTTTTTAGCTTCAAACTCTGGAGTCCTTTTATAATTTTTCAATAATTCTTCCTTTTCTTCCTTTGGTATACCCTTGTTGACCAGAACATGTCAGATCTTCATAAGATCGGCGTCCAGCGTCGAGGTCTCGGACTTGTCTTTATTCGTGTCAATTCCAAGAATGTCGAGAATCTCCGGATCAACTGGCAGTTTTTTGGGGCTGGGGTCAGGGGGTTGTTGATTCTCTCCAGAATTTTCTACATGAAGGAAAAAAAAAATGTTGTTAACGTTAGCATTGAGTATCGATAGGTACTCGATGACATTAGCCCGAGAGACGGGAGTCTCTTCCAGAACTAGGTTATGTTTTTGAATAAATTACGAAGTCGAGTAAATTATACCATGTGGTGTTCTCAAATTTGGACCAGTCCAATTTACCGAACTTGTTCCTAAACTATTACAGAATGGCTGTGAAAGGAAATTACGGCAAGTGGTCTCTTACGGGGTTGAGTTAGCAATTGCAGCTTTTAGAAATGGAGATTGTGGGCTAAATGAATGCGCTCGGATGTACAATGTACCAAAACGAACGTTAAAGAGACATTTGGAGAATCGAAATATCCATGCAAATGGTGACGTTAAGATCCTGGGTTGGACTACATTCTTGCCTGAAGAAGTAGAGACGGAATTAGAAGAGCACATATTGAAATTCGAGGAAAGATTATTTCGGTTGACCATTTCAGATGTACAAAGACTGGCTTTTCAAATTGCAGAACGATGTAACATACCGAATCGTTTTAATAGAGAAAAACAAACGGCCGGAAAAAGATGGTATTACAATTTCATGGCTCGCCATCCATGACTGTCTCTACGTCAACCTGAATCGACATCAATGGCACGAGCAAAGGGATTTAATCGCGAAAAAGTTCATGGATTCTTCGACATCCTAGAAGAGGTTGTGGACAAGCATAAATTAAATGTCACACAAATTTTCAATATGGACGAGTCTGGTTTCACGACAGTTCGAAAGAAGCCTCAAAAAATAATTGGACTGAAAGGGAAATCACAAATTGGCACAATAGTTGGTGGTGAAAGAGGTGTTAATACGACGATTGTCTGCTGCGTCAGTGCTTCTGGCATATACGTTCCGCCGATGATCATTTTCAAACGAAAACGAAAGGCACCAGAATTGGGAGTCGGCGCACCAAGTGGAAGCCTGATTCAAATATCAGACACTGGCTACATCAACTCCGAATTGTTTGTACTACGGCTGAAGCACTTCCATTCCACAGTTCAAACTTCGAAAGAAAAACCTGTTCTCCTTTTACTTGATGGCTGTACAACTCATAGCAAAAATCTCGAAGCAATCACATACGCTCGCGAAAACGGAATCATGTTATTGCAGCTTCCTGGTCACACAACATACCGACTACAACCACTCGATGTTGCATTTTTCAAACCTCTGCAAACCTATTACATTCAGGCTCAAGAAAAGTGGCTTCGAACTAATGTTGGCAACACTATCACACCGTTCCACGTATCAGGACTACTCGGCGAAGCCTATGGTCGTGCGGCCACTGTAGGAGTTGCCGAGAGAGCTTTTAGAGGTTCAGGAGTGTGGCCTGTGAATAGGCATCTCTTCACAGGTGATCAGTTTGCAGCTTCAGATGCGTTCAAAAAGTAAGATGTGAAATTCCGATAAATGAAATAGATTACTCTATTTCTTTATGCTTAATCTCGGAATACGATCATAAACTCGTATTGAATAATGAAACTAATACAAACAGTATAAATTAGTCCTTTATTTCACATTTTTTTGCACGTATTTTTTAGGAATATAAATTTTTTTATCATCGGACTTAAGGGGGTCTTTGTCCTTGAAATTTTAAAAAAATCTATTTTTTTTTTATTGCGGATTCTTAATCTACTTGTAAGTGGAAATAAATCTGTTGAAGCGTTTCCCGGATTTCGAACGTTTACGATATTTCAAACGCATTTGAAGTCGACACGGTCAGCGCGCTCTGACCGTCTCAGCAGGGCACCCGGCTAGCTCGGTTCCTGCAGGTGTCAGCGACACAGCAAAAAAGGCCCGGATTGAGCAGCGGGAGATGTTAGTGGCTCAACATGAGCAGCTAGAAGAAGAGGAAGGATGCCTCTATGGACCAGGCATTGCCGATTAGCGGTAATTATAAACACATTTGTGTAAACACATTACAGAACTTTAAATGCGTTTTTCTCGAAAATAAGTTTTTAAAAATGGCTGACATTCTCCTGACTGCTGTAATTGACATATCGACATGAAATTTGGAGAGCATACTCAGAAAATATGTCTCCACGGAATGCTGGATCATTTTTTCGATAGATATATGTTTGCATTTATTACTTATCTTTTTATGCGAAGAAAAAAGCGAAAATTCGATTTTTTTTTTAAATTGCCGCCATTTTCCGAAATTTGTTCTAAACGAAAAACCCATCCGTCATTCCATGACCAAAGGGTCACAGATTGATAATACGCTTTGAATTTGTGTTTTAGATCAACAAAGGGGGGGCAGTGATGTCAGCCGTTTACCTCCCGCTATTTGAGGACCTGTTTTCGCGGAGCTGCAACGGCCGCCATTTTTTTTTTCAAACTTTTTAATGTTCTGTATATCATGAATAAAAGCAAGAAAAAAACCGCACTCGAAAAGCTTTACTCGGTTCCTTAAAAAAAAAAAAATGTAAACACCTGAAAAATGGCACTCCAAGGACAAAGTCCCTCTTAACCTTATATGTAATGGTCGCTAGTCCAGCACCGATTTCAGATGTCGTGAAAATATACCAATCTGACCAATCATCGTTACGACAATTTAAAAAAAAAAATGATGAACACAAACGATATTTTATTTAATGAATATTTAATAATGATACTTACACTACTTTATTTGTAGATTATATTTTTTTCGAACATAGAATTTATTTACTTACACAAATAGTTTAACCACAAAAATAATCCACGCACAATGGATGTCGCCATTTGTTAACAAATTTATTGTTAAGAGGCGTGGTAATATTTAGAATAACTCTTTAGAATGATGTCTCGAAAATATAAGGATATTTATTTAACAGAATAACTCTTAGTGATTACATGTCTGATCGATATAGAACTATAACAGGAAGTGCTTAGCCTAACTAAAGTATACTACTCTAATGGTAATTTCCTATATGTCGCCTAATGCGTGACTAGCTTAACAATGGCGCGTACATTTGAATTTGTATAGATTATTCATTGACTCTTAACATTTATAACAAACAAACACGGCAAAAACCAATATCAATTTACTAGGAGACGGCAAGGCAGACGGATTTTTTTAATTTTTGATTTTTATGTTACGTGTAGTTGAGATCTTGAATAAGAATTTCCCAAAGTAATTTGACGAAAAATTCATACATTTCCGAGATAATAAACTTTAAAGTTTTACATGACCAGTTAAATGCACTAGACGCAACGCACGATCCTTCGGGGCGCGTAGCTCACTCGGTAGCGTTCGAGTCTCGTAATCGCGAGATCGCTGGTTCAAGTCTCGCCGTGTGATCTTTTTTTTTTCCCTTCAAAACGCACCAAATGTTGTTTCATTCTTCATCTCATTCCCGTAATTATGAGCAAGCGAAATATTATAATAACTATATGTAGGAATATTCTTCAAGTAATTGGTCGTAACAGTGCCGGATTAAAGAGTGTGGGGGCCTGTAGGCAGAACGGTGGTGGAGGCCCAATTGAGGAAGTAAAGACCATTATCAGTATTGAATTTTGTATTGCATCATAATGAACTGGATCACATCGTTTCTTTGGTATAATATGTCGTGTAATTTCTAAATTAGAGTAAGTGGCACTTTCTTAGGTACAATATGTCAATCGAGTTTTACATTAACATTGAAGTGGTACTTTTCTTGCTTTTTCCTTAGCAAAATCATCGATGATATCTGAAATGTCCAATACTTTCATCAAATCATATTCAGTGCTCCAAACAGTACGATCAATGAGGTTCTCTTGAGCCATCGTTGTACTCAACCGATTCTTAATCAGTATCAATTTTGAAAAAGACCGTTCACCACTGCAGTTCGATGTCATTATGCAAAGATATATTTTGAGCATTATCTCTACATTTGGAAAACTATCTTTTACTTTCTTGTCAACCAATAATTTTAGCATAAAATGCTCTTGGCTCATTCCTTTTTTCTTTTCCTTATTAAATTCATTACAAAATTCTCTATAGTGTATAAGCTCGATCCCAAGATTCTCATCAAGGTCATTCTTATAAACATCACATAATGATTTAGCACGATAATTAATTTCTTCCGGAGTGAGATCATTGATTTCTCTCAGAAAACCGAATCGGGAATGTATTTCTGTGTATGCGGAAAGTCTTTTTGTTAATGACATGATGAATTGGTCAATAACTGGAAGAAAACTTTGCACGCGAAATGTGTCTGATGCGGTCAGCTCGACTTCTGGCGTATGTGCGTAGTCTAACGGACTTAGACGTACGTTACGTGTGCACTTTCGTTTGTTCTCGATTACATAATGTTTATTTCCACATACGTCTGCTCCTTGACGTTCGTTCTCCGAAAATGAATCTTTTTTAATTTAGATGAAAAATTCGAGAGATTTGAGCATTTCTATTGAGGTGTTAAGATCTATCTCAGGAGACTGTAAACATTTGCTTGTATGATTAATTCTGTCGAGAATTTCATTCCAGACAATGGCAAAAATACCGATTTCGAGCTTGGAAATTTGATCATGTAACCCGCGGGCCTCGCTATTCTCGTCTACCATTTCCGATAAAGTATATTTTATCTGAGCATAACCACGAACTAAACATTTAGTAGCATCTGCTCGAGATGACCAGCGAGTTGTGCTTACCCTCTTTGGAACAAGTACGGGATTTTCTGGCGTACATGCTGATTTCAAGCCACGAACGAGTGCGCTATAGCGATCTGTTGGAGAGGTTAAAAAGACATGAATTTGCTCTAGGAAACTGAAAAAAAATTTAGCGTTGGGACAGCTATTCATTGTATCAGTTCCAACCAAATTAAGCGAGTGTCCAAAACAAGAAACCCAGCATGCTAAGTCATTCATCCCTCGAACCAAAGCCTGGAGACCCGCAAACTTTCCGCTCATAGCCGACGCGTTGTCGTATGACTGACCACGGAAATTTTTTATTTCGAGATGATTCTCATTTGAAAAATTCATCAAACTGTCAAATATATCTTTCGTTTTATGACCCTGGTTTGGCATAAAAGTTGAAAATCTCTCGACCGGATCGCCATTTTCTCCTATGTAACGAAAGACTAAAACTAATTGATCTATGTGACCCTCATCTTTTGTAGAAGCAAGAGTAAACGAATAATACTGTGAATGTTTGATTCGGCGGATAATTTCATCGAATACACGTTGAGCGATCAACTGTCTGAATTCGTCGCAAATTGTCGACGAGAGATAATTGACATGGCCTCTTCCACGGTTCGCATGATTTTCGATATGCCTTTTCAAAAAATCATCATACTCAGCAAGTAATTCAAGCAACCCGAGATAATTACCGTTGTGTGCAGAACCAATAATTTCGTTGCTTCCTCGAAAAGGTAAACCACGCTCGCTAACAAAGAGTATCACGGATGCTACTCTTTTGAGTACATCTCGCCAATGCTTTATTTCCTCATCCAATTGTTGGGTATGTTCAAAATCGATTCGTCCTGATTCTTGAGAACGCGTTTGAAACGCAATCGTAGCTTTGAGATGAGCCGAAGACGTCTCATGCTTTACCAAACGATCGTTACAGTTTTTCCAGTCGCAATGTCCACCATGTGAAAATTGCGTTTGAACCGTATTTAATAATTTACAAAAAAAAAAAAAACAGTAAAGTTTCCCATTGCTCGGCGAAAAACATAATCATTCCCGTTCGATAGTTTCACCATTTTTGTGTTTTTTCTCGAACATACTCATTTGGCATGTTCTGGTGAAACTCTTATCATATTGTTTGAATGATTTATGTTTGAAAACCTCCGCATCACAATTTTGGACGCTTTTACTTCCTAATTTCAACCAATAACTAAGATGATCTTTCATATTCTCCGGCCACATACCAATATCACAGTCGGAAAATATTTCATCTTCAGTTTGTAATCTGTTCACTTCTCCAGAAATTGTATCATTAACCACGTCGTCAATGTTGCTCTAAAATGTAAATCAAAGATTCAATTATCATATTTTACTTTTTATGATCTTGTAATTTTCGAAATAATATTTTTGCGCTCACATGATCTTTTTTTACTGACTCGTCCAATATTGCGGGATCGTTAGTAGCAGCGTCATCTCCAGCTATAATCTTCTAGAAAGGAAATGATTCAATCATATTTTATCTATCGGATTTCGCGAGAGAATATATCAGTAAGTTTTATTAGGGCCCTTCTCTAACCCTTTAAACACGTCACGAGAACTAGGTTATTTTAGGAGCCAACTGATTCGGAAAAAGATTTGCGCATTTTGGGGTTATCCGATGTGCCGATTTTATTAATCACCTGTTGGGTTAGTGAATTGACGTTCTGTGAAAAAAAAAAAAAAACCAAACTGATTCATCGCCTGAGCAGATGTTTAAATTTCATACCAACTTAAGGACAATTAAAATGGACGTGTCGCTACGGTTGTTCAATCTCATCAAACACGGCGCTTCAGGATCCGATTCCTTGACTGCACATGGGCAATTCCACCTCAAATCGGCCAATTTTGAGTGTTTTTCGACCTCGTATTTTTTGAATCGATTTAAACTTCTTTTACGTGAATTCTACGTCAAAATAATAGACCCGTATTTTCTTTCGCTAGTTATGAATTATCGCATTTGACTGTAAAAGTGGCGCGCGGGTGGCTTTGAGAATTAATTTCTCCGATCCCCTTCACCGTAGAGAGACGTTCGAGAACGCGTTTCAAAGGCGATGAGAGACACTTTTTGATGAAAATTTTCAACTTTTCAAAAATATAGTTTTGTTGTTTTTATAAGCAATCAAAATGTTTATCGATTTTTTTCGCAATCTAAGGCCATTATTTGAATTCTAAAAAAATTACGATCGCATTCCTCATTCAATTCTGAAGATGGCGAATTTTTTAATTTGATGGAGCGATTTTTCTAAGTATTTTTTTTACAATTATTTGTCTGGCGCTGCGTCAGGTTGCCGCGCCGCGCGCCTTGCTACTACGGCGTCAATCCATGTATGGAAAGCCGGGTGCCACACCATTGGGCGAGCCCCGTACGACGCAGTAGTCACGAGGCGCGCGGCGCGGCAACCTGACGCAGCGCCGGACAAATAATTGTGAAAAAAAATACTTAGAAAAATCGCTCCATCAAATTAAAAAATTCGCCATCTTCCGAATTGAATGAGGAATGCGATCGTAATTTTTTTAGAATTTAAATAATGGCCTTAGATTGCGAAAAAAAATCAATAAACATTTTGATTTCTTATAAACACCACAAAACTATATTTTTGGAAAAGTTGAAAATTTTTATCAAAAAGTGTCTTTCATCGGCTTTTAAACGCGTTGTAGAACATCTCTCTACGGTGAAAGGGACCCGAGACATTAATTCTCAAAGCCGCCCGCGCGCCACTTTTACAGTAAAATGCGATAATTCATAACTAGCGTAAAAAAATTTTTTTGAACCAACGAAAAAATACGGATCCATTTTTTTGACGTCGATTTTAAGTAAAAAAAGTTTCACGTGATTCAAAAAATACGAGGTCATTTCTCGGCCGATTTGAGGTGGAATTGCCCACATGTTGTTGGACGTATGTGTTCAGAATTGAATTTGAATTTGCGCAGCGTTGGCCTTTTTTGTGTTTTTGACGCCTGGGCTCAGATAATAATCGAAATGTGACACATTTGGACCAAAAGGAGGTGGGCGACTATGGATTGGCTTTAACGGTCAGTTATAAACAACAAATGCACCTATGGTGCAAAAACCTTTCGCCAAGTGCAATAATGTGGCCCCTACCCAAAACGAAGAAAACAAAGTGAAATGTCTACGTACGAAAGGATTGAAATCACATACAGTTGCCAAGTACATGTCTTCTGTATACCATAAGTTTACAACAGAAAATTAAAGTAAGAAAAAAAAAGAAACAAAATTTGGAGGTAGTGGTACTTGGCGGGCCAATATTTTATATCATTATAGAATTATTGACATGGTTCTATTGCTGTTTCTTGTACTTATCTACAAAAGGCCCGCCAAGTACCACTACCTCCAAATTTTTTTTTTTTTTCTCACTTTAATTTTCTGTTGTAAACTTATGGTATACAGAAGACATGTACTTGGCAACTGTATGTGATTTCAATCCTTTCGTACGTAGACATTTCACTTTGTTTTCTTCGTTTTGGGTAGGGGCCACATTATTGCACTTGGCGAAAGGTTTTTGCACCATAGGTGCATTTGTTGTTGATTTCACTACTTTTTGTACAATTTTGTATTTTATAGATGTATGTTTTTTTTTGGACAGCCGTAACGTGTGTTCTTGTTTCATCAAGCTTATACAAATTCCGTGACTTCCTCACAACAATTTATCAGTCATCGTTAGATCGAATTGGAAGTAAAACTCATTTTGTTATAATGTCAGTATAATTCGTATAGAAATCATATTAAAGATATTATTCTTCTTATTGCTTTTGGGGTAAAACTTTCACAAAAGTTTTCTCATTCTTATTCGCAATTGATTTTCGATCGCATGTTTAAAATTGGCAGTCCAATAACTATTAAACTTCAATTTGATAACGTTATCGCTAACCGAAGCGCCATCTAGCCACTGATGCCCATACTTGGTAACTATAAAAAAGTCACTCTTTACTCGTTAATAGACGCAAAGCTCTTGATCGCTGTGAAGTACGTGTTTTTACTGAAGGGGGAAAAGGTGATGAACAAAATTCATTGATGAAAACGGGTATATTTAAAACGTTGATAATTATATCTCAGCTCTCCGTTCACCGATTTCATCTAACTTTGGTTTAAATCGCAGCTTTTCTTGTCCACATCCTTTAATAAATATTTCAATTCCGTGTCTATTGCGTGGTGTCAGAAAAATAGGAAATACTGTCTCCCTATCACGCCGGTTTGCTGTCGTTTGGCTTGCTTCGTAGACAATTTCGGCGGACAGGCTTTTTATTTATATTCAAACTTTCAGACACGTCATAATAACTGCAGATCAGCAATTGTGTAGAACAGAGAAAACATGCTTTGTGGAATTGTTACTCCGTCTCAGATCACAAAAATCATACCATAAAATTCATAAAAAGAAATAAAAATGAAAAATAAAAATAAAAAGCGCAGCCTCCTATTCATAGAACTGACAGCTCTGTCTTGGGCGTCCGTGGCCTTGGCGTCCACTGCACCGTAGTTTACGTCCGCCAGGTCCACCGCTACGTAGTTAACAACGTCGTGTATATAACATTAATTGTGCATCAATAATTACTTACAATCGGTCGACCTGGAGGACGTAAACTACAGTGCGGTGGACCTAGAGGACGGAAACTACGTAGCGGTGCACCTGGAGGACGGAAACTACGTAGCGGTGGACCTGGAGGACGGAAACTACGTAGCAGTCAACCTGGAGGACGGAAACTACGTAGCGGTGGTCCTGGAGGACGAAAACTACGTAGCGGTGGTCCTAAAGGACAGAAACTACGTAGCGGTGGTCCTAGAGGACAGAAACTACGTAGCGGTGGACCTGGAGGACGGAAACTACGTAGCGGTGGTCCTGGAGGACGAAAACTACGTAGCGGTGGTCCTAGAGGACAGAAACTACGTAGCGGTGGACCTGGAGGACGGAAACTACGTAGCGGTGGACCTGGAGGACGGAAACTACGTAGCGGTCAACCTGGAGGACGGAAACTACGTAGCGGTGGTCCTGGAGGACGAAAACTACGTAGCGGTGGTCCTAGAGGACAGAAACTACGTAGCGGTGGTCCTGGAGGACGAAAACTACGTAGCGGTGGTCCTAGAGGACAGAAACTACGTAGCGGTGGACCTGGAGGACGAAAACTACGTAGCGGTGGACCTGGAGGACGGAAACTACGGTACGATCGACCTAGAGGACGAAAGCGACGTGATCAGAGGTCTTCCTGGTCACAGATAACGAAAGCGTATGATGTATGATATGAAGACAACTCCCGACAACGACGCCGTTAACACTCATAATTCATAAAAATATAAGAACGCCATCTTGCAACTGATGTCACTGCTGTCTAGTGGTGGCCACTCTTTCCTCATTTTTATCCGCATAGCTTTAGTGAACTGTCAGATCTGGCTGAAGGAGGTGAAGACGAAAAAATTTTCAGACGAAACGGGTACTCGGAAACTTGAAATAGTCATACCTCAGCTTTCCGTGCACTGATTTAATCGAAGTTAGACTCAAATGAAAGCTCTTGGGAACCACATTCTAGGATAAATATTCCAATCCCCTGGACATCGCGAGAGGAAAGAAATTAGGAAATACTGTTCCCCCACCACGCCGTTTAGCTGCCGTTCGGGTATATAGACTCGGTCGAGTCTCGCGCGTTTCTTTATTTATTTTTTATTGCACTTGGCGCGAGACTCTACCGAGTCTCTTGAACTCGGTCGAGTCTCGCGCGTTTCTTTATTTATTTTTTATTGCACTTGGCGCGAGACTCTACCGAGTCTCTTGATTTATAAAGTTCACATAGACTTTATTTCATATTGTACTGGGAAGGCACATCTACTTAGCTTCACTCATTCAACTGGAGTGACTCTTAGACGAGTCTCTGGTATGCATTCTGTAGACAGAATGCATCCCTTAAACCTACCCTTATTACTCTAATGAGCGGATCCACGTCACTTCACTCAAAAAAAAACCATCAAATCACGGATCTTTGCACCATTCAAAATATCTTTAGTACTTTGGAAAAAAAAAAATACAACTTGAAGGATTTTGAAAAATTTTCAAAAATGGCGGAATTAGAGCTATGTGAATTTTTGTAAACCGCTGTTGCACCGCTATGTTTGAAAATTCATATCTCCGAAAGTATTCACCGGAGCGGGCTGATCCTAGAATCACTTTGCTCGTAAAAGAATGGGCTTTCATAGCAAAAAATTAGTTTACAAAAAAAAAAATTCCTTTAATTTTTTTTTGTCGTTTTTTTTTTTATTTCGCTTCCATTTCCGCGGGACTCACAGCAGTTCATGAAGATAAATTTTTTTGGATACCCAAATCCTTCCCCTTCAACCCTAAAAAAAAAAATTTCTGGAGAAAATACCTGGGCCGGAGAAAAAAAATTAAACGTCTTGTCGCGCGTCGCCGCGCGGTCGATCTTTTGCAATATTTTGGTGGCTCTGAGAGGTGCAGATGTTTTTAGCGATGATTCGCTCGATGACACTTAGTAGGACACCTCTGTTTTGAAATTGATTCATAATTTTTATGAAATCGAATTTTCCTGATGCGGAAAATAATTTTGTTTTGACGAGTTTATGAGATATTGGAATGACCGCATGTAATTTCAGAGTGCCACGAACTGTCAAGGCTTTGTCAAATCGATTTTGCAAAATAGATTTTTCTGCTTGATGTTCTGCAGACGTACAGTACGCAAAAGATATGCTTCGAAAATAAGAACATGTCCAATTATATGGATCCAGCGGTGTTTGAATAGGATCGGAATTGCCAATCAGTTGTAAACTCACACGTGAGGCTAATCTCTCAACAGTTCCACCTACCCCATCACACGGCCGTTTTCCATGTGATGTAGCAAAAAAATTCCATTCGGCTTGGCACTGAAGGTCTTTAAAGTGAAATTCTTTTTGTTCTTATATTGGGAAGCTGCTCCATCGGAGAAATAAATTATTTTTTCCATAGGAATTGAATCTTGGAACTTCTCTTTCATAAAGTTGACTAACTTTTTTTGAAATAAATGAACCGCAACTGTATTATGTTTCAGATGCTCTGAAATTATCACAAAACTAAAATGTCTCAACTGGTCGTCATCGTAACTTTTATAGTAAACCACGATTGGATGAATAGTCGCCTGATTATTGCGCCAGTGAAATCCTTGCGTGAAATCTTGTACAACAAATGCATAACACTCAGCGAAATCGCAGACTACTAAAAATTCGCCAACTGTCAAGCTCTCTTTTGCGTACTGTACGTCTGCAGAACATCACGGAGAAGAATCTATTTCACAAAATTGATTTGAAAAAGTCTTGACAGTTCATGGCACTCTGAAATTACATGCGGTCATTCCAATATTTCATAAACTCGTCAAAACAAAATTATTTTCCGCTTCAGAAAAATTTGATTTCATGAAAATTATGAATTAATTTAAAACAGAGGTGTCCTACTAACAATAAGTGTCATCGAATCATCGCTAAAAACATCTGCACTTCTCAGAGCCACCAAAATATTGCAGAAGATCGACCGCGCGGCGACGCGCGACAAGACGTTTTATTTTTTTCTCCGGCCCAGGTATTTTTTCCATGAATTTTTTTTTTTAAGGTTGAAGGGCAAGGATTCGGGTATCCAAAAAAAATTCATCTTTATGAATTTCTGTGAGTCCCGCGGAAATGGCAGCGAAATTTAAAAAAAAAACCGACAAAAAAAAATTGAAGGAATTTTTTTTTTTTGTAAACTAATTTTTTTCTATGAAAGCGCATTCTTTTACGAGCAAAATGATTCTATAGGATCAGCCCGCTCCAGTGAATACTTTCGGAGATATGAGTTTTCAAACATAGCGGTGCAACAGCGGTTTACAAAAATTCACATAGCTTCAACTCCGCCATTTTTGAAAATTTTTGAAAATCCTCCAAGTTGTATATTTTTTTTTTTTTTTCACAGTACTAAAGATATTTTGAATGGCGCAAAGATCCGTGACTTGACGGTTTTTTTTTTTGAGTGAAGTGACGTGGATCCGCTCGAATATAAACAGTATTATATTAACTGTATCGGTGCAGCTCACCGTCATGAAATCTCTAGACTCATGATATCTATTTAGTCTATGAGATAAACGAGGTTGCTTTTTGTATATGCACTCACACATCAGTGTAGTGAAATCCAACAGGAAGTAACATGACAAAAATAAAAATAAAAATGAGAATAAAAATAAAATTAAATGAAATTATATAAAATTAGGAGAGAGATAGAGAGAGAAAGAAAACAAAAACAATACTTCGTACCTAGCTTTGTTTATTCGGTTACATTTTCATTGACTTTCGTCTCTGGTTCGCTTACGTCCTTTCACGTTGTTGATTTCATTCATTCTTAGATGAATCTGTTTTTTCCATCATCCTTACCTAATATTCCGAAAATTCAGTTCTTGAGGGTTAACAGTCCTCACTGTGCACTGTCAGAAAAGTACAAGACGTATGGATGGTGAATGAGTTTGTGAAGAACCGTAAGCGAGTCACGCACGGTCTGTCGCCGCGCGAACTTTTCATTTACAAAACTGGCTGCCATTCGAAATATATTGTATTTCGACATGTAAAATCTTTTTTTGTTGTTCAATTTCAATAATCAACGTATATACTCGTGGAATTCGAAAATTCGTACGATAACTTTGTCTCGTACGAGAAAACTCTGGTTTTCAGAGTTTTATTGCTGGTAAATTCGCCATTTTTCTTCTATTCAATATTAAGACGTACGTGTTCCTTATTCTGTGTCTCACAAAGAGTTTCAAGGAAGGCTCCGTAAAAATTTCAAACCTAAATTATGAATAGAAAAAAAAATGGCAGCGAGTTGAACTGAAAAAAGTATTCCGATTGCTAATCATAAAAATTGGCATTTTCCTCTAACAAAAAATGTGCAGAATGACCTACTGATCCCTCAAGGAAAAATCGAGTTTTGAATTCAATTGGTGTCGTTCATTAATCTAAACCCAAACTGAACAACAAACCAATGCCCTTTGATTGATTCATTCTATATTGATCCAAGGATGCCGTGACATTATTGACATCTGGAAGTATAAGTAGTCCTGAGTTAGAATCTAGTATGACTAAGTCCGAAATCGAAAGTACTGATGGTGACGAAATTTATTTTTCTGATGATGAGTCGAGTACTACGATTTTACTCTCGAAACTCGTATCTGGCATAGCAGATGAATTCTGTTGTTTGAAAAATCTTCGATCTCAGCCTTTGTCCTCTAAGTGAGTATTGCTTTTTTTTTATTCCCTTTTTTCAATTTGCATATTGCGATTCGATGCAGGCACGGTGGACTATTTATATCACTCGAATGTGTCTAAGACATACGTACTCCATCATTTTTAGTTGCAGGCTTGTGAAAAAGTGTAAATAGCCCGGCCATAAATATAGAATGAATATTCATGTATTTTAATCATTTTTGTTTGGTACAGAACACAACAATGCTCAAACAGTTTGGGAGGAATTTTGACAAGTAGTGCTTCTTTGGAATCCCTTGCTTACATCAATGGTACCAAACCCAAAAGTAATATACAGTCGAAATTCATTAACAATTTCAAGTCTGTACCAGCTTCTTCTAGAACCCAAATCGAAAAACCTGTAGTCAGTGATAGCAGTTCGATATGGGTCGGAAGTATTGATAAGAGTATCACTGATCACGAGCTACGAGAATTATTTGGAGTGTAAGTAATTTTCATATGCCAAATTATGGTTTACAACTCATTCCCCATAGAGAAATTTAGCAACATCTGGTCTACGCTTAAAATTATAAAATCGTCAATACCATAAATATGAAATCGGACCTTAGTAGTCCAGGATAGTTATCTCGAAAACTAGCAAATATGTACAAAATGGATGAACAAGACAATTTTTTTAGGATAAGTAAAGGGTCATTAGAGATGTCTGATTCCGCCGGAATCCAACAAAATTTCCTTGTGCTTTGTCCGCCATCTTGGAAAACAGGCAATCGTCGATATCTCGGCTCGTACTGGTTGGATTTTCGTTTTTTTTTTTTTAGTTTTGTAGGAAAAAATATTGTCTACAACTTTTATTCGGAGAATTTTTCGATGTCTGTGAAGGAAACAAAGTTTTAAAAAGTCCTATTTGAATAAGTTTTCGATAAAATCGAAAGGGGGCAATATAATCGACAATAAACATTCGTAAGCATGAATTAATGGCACTTTTTTTATCGTAACTTTTTTCCTTCACAGATATCGAAAAATTCTGCGAATAAAAGTTGTAGAAAATATTTTTCTCTAAAAAACTACAAAAAAAAAAAAAAAACGAACATCCAACCAGTAGGAGCCGAGATACCGACGATTACCTGTTTTCTAAGATGGCGGACGAAGCAAATGAAAATTTTGTTGGATTTTGGCGAATTTAGATCTCTAATGACCCTCTACTCGTTCTAAAAAATTTGACTTCTCCATCCATTTTGTCATTTTAAAGTCTACCTAGACTACTTCCTTGTCACTGTATCGCCACCATCAGTGGGGTCCAAAATCTGCTGTCGTAATATGTAGGTTTAATACATGTTTCTGATTGTAATCGTCAACTGCTTTTCACAATAAGCCAGAATATGTCAATTTAGATTAATACTCCTACTATTATGAGTTCAACATTTGAAATTATTAATTTTATGTTCTAGATGCGGCAAAATTAACTACATTCGAAGATTTCCTGATGAGCGTAATTATGTGTTCATTGATTTCGATAGTAAGAAAGCCGCAAGCAAAGCATTGAATAATATAAACGATTTCGAAATACGTGGAATAAAATTGCCAGTTAAACCAGCCTTGGGATATTCCGGGAAAAAATAAAGAGAAGACATAATTTATATTGATACATATGTATTCGAAACGAGAAATGTTTGGACAATGAAAGGACAGTGCAGTTATAATATCTTCCAAAACATTATATGATATTCGATTTCCGAAAATAGTCTATATTACAATTGACAGTCTCATGGAAAAAATTGAAGAACAGAATGTTGTTTGGCATATTGCATTTAATTTGGAAGTAAGATGTGGAAATAAGAAAGACTGTTTATTATTAGAATTTTTACCAGTCCTGTATTGTTGACAGGTTTAATTTAAGTACGACGTATGTCATTTATCATACACTTATTTTAACTAATGCTGAAGCAATCCGCATACCGAGAATATTCGGTGAGACTTGACGATCCCCTTCCTACGGCAAAATCAACACAGTCGTGCACCGCGTGTGTGCGGGTCGTTCGGGAGGGGATAAGGTGCCAGTAGCATTGCATCCCCTCCCGAACGAGCCTCACGCACGCGTTGCGCGCCTGTGTTGGTTTTGCCGTAGTAAGGGGATCGTCAAGTCTCACCGAACATTCTCGGTATATTCATCAAATATGTAATTAACCAAGTTGATAAGTTGTTTCTTACTTTCATATGATGACCATTACTTCAGAATAGTCTGATTAGTCCATAAAACCTACCGCAAATAACTTCGATTCTAGATTATGTATGGTTTGCCAGGGAACAAAAGCTCTCATTACCATTTTTCAATACAGCAGAAAAATATATCAATTATCATTATCAATTTAACAATGAAATAGTTTCAGTATTCGGAATCTTTGAAAATCACTAGAACAATTTTCACGTACCAACCAATTTTCAAATGTTTTCGAATATGCATGAGTACTTCCTCGTGATACGATACTAATGTAAGTTTTATACTTGAAGAAATATCTTATATTCTGCATAATCCAAATGAATAAAATGAGATTGATTTTTCTACATTAACCATTTCATACTTTCCCAGAAGTGGATCACTACGGTGGAGCTAATGGCATTGAATATACTGAATCTAAAAATGTAGAGCGTCCACGTATATGTATAGGTTACTGGTAGGTTCTAGAAGCCAAGAACAAAACTAATTTCCTTGATATCCTCGTCAACAACAACAACGGTAAACTTAACATTGATTGGTACCACAAGTCCACATGATCCAGTAGATATTGTAACTTCGGTTCTCATCACCCTCCCGAACATAAAAATGTGTCGTCATAGCTTGATACGGCCGGGCTCTCTGATTAGCCGAACCCAAGCACACAAAAAAAACATCATCCTTATAAAAAAATACATTAATTAATAATGGTTATCCTCCCAAATTTTACAACGGGATCATGAGGGAACGCGTCTATCTTCTCTACCCTGTGATTACAGGTTCCAAGCGCGCAGGCGCTGATTTATTCGACTATTACGAGGGACACCAATTTCAGACTCTGCACGAATATCCCTAGAGTCCGTCTGTTGTTTGTTTCCGATTGTTGTCAAATACAAATGGCGACAGACCGTGGCAGGAATAGGTTATGTTTCTTGTGAATCCAGCAGACGACAAAGGTAGGGATATTACCGGAAAGTTGGTGGAGTTGCTGGCGCGATTCTGCCGGCCAATGATATTCGAGCAAATCAAAGTTCGCGCGCTTGGAGCCTGTAGTTTCCACATAATCGCACGGTATATGTATTGTAACCGCGATTCCAGCTAAGGATGGAGGAAGAAGAAAAACTCCTCGCGTTACCCTACGGCGCTTATCTCTAGTTTTACTCAAAACCCATTAAATTTAGAAATACTACTAATAATTAGATTTTTGTTGGCCGCCAGACGCGAACAGCGTCAGTTATTAATTAAACATCAAATTTACCAGAGACTTACGACGGATGTGCTTCGGCTAGTTCAATCTATTAATCAAAGGGTAGAGGGGTGTAGGTCACCAGATGGATAATAGGATTACTTCAAGAGAAAGAACACAGATTTGAATCGGTACGATATTTGCGTTTTTAATCACAGCTTGATATAAATTAGAAGCACATTAGTTTCATACGCTCAATAACGAGTTTTAATCCCAGTATTCAATAAACAAGGTTCACATTGAATATATATTATTATTATTTAATATTCAACCGATGAATATTCTACTGAATTATAAAGAATTACATAAATCAGGGCTTAACCCCGAACAATCAGATTTTACTAACTAACTTAAGGGGAGGTACCTGAGTAAACGTCGAGAAAAACAGGTAAACTTCGGGAATTTTTATCTCAAAAACTAATGTGTCGATTGGATCCGGGTTTTTTTTTATTGCAAACTATGTAAATCGAGGTATGTTTAGGAATTTTTTAAAAATGAATTTGTTGACTGGAAGCGCCGTTGTTGTGGTCAACGTCAGACGTCTTGTCCGTTGACATGGCTTGTGGTGTCAAGGATTCCGGGCAGTCGGTTGATCTGAAACATGAAAACGCAACGGATTCTTGAAATATAATATACAAAAGAGTTCGCTTCCTAAATTTTTTTTGAAATTTTCATTTTTGATGGAATTGCGACCGTTTTAATTTAACATGTGTTTTTCGTTCGTAATTTCCGACGATTTTGGTTGCATGAAAAAACAATGGTTCAATCAAATGGAAAACCCTCACGTGGCGAATGAGAAAAACCATCGAAGACTATTGTATCCAAATTTGGACAAAATCGGACAAGCCGTTTTTGAGATAATCGCGTTTGAAAAATGGGCAAAGAAATGACGCGCTCGGCTGCACGATCTTTCGGTAAATTCTCCTCATAATTTTGGTGATTGCGGAATTTCAACATAAAATGTTCACGCAATATTCTTCCTACTTCAAACATTAGAAAAAAAAAGAAGTTAAAATTGATTTTTCAAAAAGTGTACTTCAATGCTGTTTCGAAGTTTGTCAGAATAATTACTCGCGGGATCCCAGATAACAAAATGCCTGCAAGATTGTAGGCAGGGTGCTGGCACGCACGCGGAATAATTCGCACTGCGTGCACGCAGATCACCAGACAGATGTGTCCGCATATGCGAAGCATAGCGCTCGCACGTCATGAAGGTCGCACACGTGATGGTGAAATGCGACTTCCATGCACGCAGGATATATTTCAGAGACTATTCAAAATATGTATAATAATAAGAACATGTGATTGCTCATAAAGAATATTTTATTAGAAGATGCTGAATCTAATATACAGGGTGAATTCATAACGTCCGAATGGTCAGAGTCCTGTTGAGGCGGCCGCGAGTCGGAATCGGCGATCGTTTTGGTGGCTACAGCCAATCGAGGACTCGGTAACCATTAAGATTATCCAATTTCAGAGTAAATGTTGTGCTCATCCAAATTCATTACATCCGTTAGTTTTATATTAAATTTTTGATCTTATTCTTTCGGTCGATCTTTGTATGTGTTACGGACAACCGAGCTGAAGGCTTCGGGTGTCGAGTTATTATATATAATCTAAGAGAGTAAATCCCCGAGCGGCTGGAGACCTACTCTAGCGGGTAGGCTTGAATAAAGTCCTAAGGACACCTGCGCAATCTGTGAATTGACTAGGAAGTACGAATAGAGTGAATATAGATTTATTTGGAATAACAAGGAAAACAATGATTACTAAATAAATTATCCAGTACACTAAGCTATACTAGAGAATACGTGAAATAGCTAAAAGTAAACTAAATGCTATTTGATATGATGAAGAAATGTGAGAGTAATATGTACGTTGGAATTGAATTGATTATTTATATGTAAGGAATGTAGAGGAGGGAATGAGCCTACCGAATTCACCTCTAAGCGTTACCCGAGCCAACTCCAAGAACCCACCGGTTGAGCGACTTCCTACACGAGGATCCTGGTGCATCTTATGCCGAGTAGTCCGATCTGAGTCAGCTGCCTGTGTGATGGACCTTCTTCGAATCTGCTCTCTGGTCTGCTTCACACGCAACCCGTTGTCAGGAGTCTTCGTTCACGGTTAGGCGTGGTCCCGGGTACGCGTTCAGAGGGGTGAGCACTTTGCACAGCTTTCGGTAATAATTCGACTGATTGGCAATTACCTTGGTTTCGATAAGGACACCTCGGATTGCCTGAGAGTGGGATTTTCTGCAAGTCGCGGAATCGGCATTTTGGTGGTCGATCGCGCTCGGACTCACTTCCTGCTCTACCTTCGGTTGAGCGCGCGCGTGTAGGAATGCGCTGACTGCACTTTATGCAGTGCATTGGAAAATATAAAATCGGCAGCAAAAAAGGGACAAATGGCCGTTCGTAACATATGGTTAACATTTGTAAAAATTTGCATAATCTTCATTAAATTATGATATTGGAGACTTTCATATTGGTTACTGCCACAAGCCTGCCATCCTGATTCGTGCATCGCATATGCTCAACACTGCGTGCTTGCAGGCATGATCGCGTAGTGGGACGCATTGCCCTCGCACTGAGACATCCCTCACGTCGTTAGGGCGAGTGCGGGCGAATTGCTGCATTTTTGCTCGCACCGTGTGCATGGCACGGCGTGCGGATACCGTGCGACGCACGATTGTTATCTGGGTTGCAATATGCATTCATTTCGGAAAATGGACAACGCGACTGTGAACATTCTAAAAAATTGTGGCCTGGAAGAAAAACTTACCCTCGCCTGTATGTAAACGCAGTGGAAATCCCTAACGTCCGTTTACTAAAAGTCGTGTTGAGGTGGCCGGCACACTGAAAAAAAAGTATAAGTCCTACAGCGATGAATTTCGGTACTATTCGCTCCGTGCACACCTATACACTCTCACCAAACTAAGAATGTGTATTCGTGTACTGTAACGTTCCGGCTGTGCTGGCCTAGCCAGTACAGTCGGATCGCGTACATAGCGCATCCCGCGACGCGCATCACGCGATTCCGCGGATCACGCAGATTTCGCTATAAAAGGGGGGCCGCTGCGCCGTGCGGTACCGATTGTGTGGCAGAGCGCCCGTCGAGTCACTTCTGTTTATTTCTCTATTAGGCACGTAGCTAAAATAGTGCGTGACCTTTCTTGCTCTTAATTCGTATTTCTTCACTTGCTAAAATTGAAGTAGATAGAATCGCGAATTTTGATATTGAAATAATAAGTCTAATAAACTCACAATCTCACTCTTTAAAGTTTTACTAATTTTGAATTTACTAAAAAAATTAGACTGCAAGCGTAAAAGACGTCTTAATTAATTTAACGGCGCAATTTAATCGAATCGCGGCGGAAAACCGCGATTCATCAAATATAACTAATACCCGGACATAACATATTCTTTAATCGGAAACATTGATTAAACTTTAAGAAATTTAGATTTAAAAACTTTACTGTATCTTACTATCTTTTCTTGTATTCTTTAATTTCATTTTCTATCCTTTAATGTAATTTTCTATTCTTTATAATTTTCTGTTATAAAATCTCGTAGCTCAATGAGCAATATTTTCTTTCTTTTCTTTGTTAAATTCTACCTAATTTAACCAGTTTTGATTAAACCTAATCTATTGTAAAACTGCATCCTTTTCTTTCAATTTCCTTTTCTTTTAATTATTCTTCTAAAATCTTTCAGCTTTCAAAAATTCATCGTCGTTAGCTATGGACAGCTACGGTGCGGATTATTAATCCAATCCCTAGTCTGATAGACAGGCTCGGTGCGCTTTGCGATCCCTAGCTCTGCAAAGACAGCTTCGGTTGATTCACTGATTGGCAGCACTGGCTAAACACCCGTGTCTGAAAATTCTTTATCTGTGAATTTAATCCAAGTCTGTCGCGCAGGCTCGGTTAGCGAGGCATATCCCAGCTCTGTAGGGAGGCAGCTCTGGTCGGCTAACACCCGATCCGAGTCTGTATTAGGGTTTTCGTGGTTTTTCACTTTTTCCACAAGAGGAGCTCCAAAATTATCACACCCGTGACAAAGATACTCACTCGGACTAGCACCGTATCTCCAGCCTTCAGCTGAGATATTGGTGCAGTAAGTTACAGTACATACATTCTATTTTTCCAAATAAAATGCCGATCCCTACCATAGGCGTCGCCACTAGTATGCATATACACGATTAACACATTCTTACTTTGGTGAATGTGTATAGGTGTGCACGGTCCCAATAGCAATACTCGTATACATTGGTGGACGGACGTTAGGAATTCACCCTCTGTATACATACTTCTTCATGATTTTCCGGATCTAATATTAGAATTTTATTTTGTTACGTCAACAAAATCATTTCATATGTGAACTATATATTTTGAGTACTGAACAATATAACTTCCTACTAATAACAAAATATTTTTGTAACCAGCACTATATAATAATGAGATTTCTGTTTAGTTCCTACAACAAAATTATTGGTTAATATAATTCAAACAAGCGGTTTGTTGAGTGAAAAGAACTCATTTGTTCTTGTTAACAAATTATTCCAACCAAATTTTTTGGCTACCTTGACAAAATATTTCTTTGTGCGTATATAATAACAAACAATTTTAGTTATAACAACCAAAATTTGGTTATGTCAACCACACGTTTTTCTGAGTGTAGCATTAATTTACTATCGGAAGAATATTATCTCAATAATCAATAAAACTAGAAAGGGAACCCTCTAAGTTTCAGATAAACCTGATCGGCTACAACCAACCGACGTACCCTTAACAGAAATTTCTACTACCTCCAAGACAACATCTCGTACATCACCAAGTCAATACGCAGAAATTAATTAACCTTATCATTACATCTGTTACGATCCGATGCGTATCTATACGCATTTCTCTCTTACAGATTGTTAGCCGATTAGTCTTGGGAAGGGATCACTATGTATGACTATGATGTGATACTTCTGTTATTCAAAATATCACCTTTCCCTCGGTGAAGTCAGAAAGTCACGTCGCCCCGGTACTAGACCCAACACGAGAAGATCATATAGCACCTAGGAGCGCTAGAAAAGTCAGCAAATCTAGTCTTGCTGACTATGCACCAATAGACGATTCACCGTAACTCCTCTGATTTATAACTCAATCAGACAAGAACAAATAGGGGTATCCATTGGGGGTGGGCGACCCGTAATTAATGGATACAGCTAGACTAAGGAATGGAGGAGTGTATGCCAATTATTAAGAGAATCAGAATGCATAAATTTATAATTATTATTGTCAACCGACTGTGGCGGAACAGGGAGCCGCAAGTCGCGGACCACGGATCTTCTCTAGGATGCAACGCGTCTAATTCATCCGCGAATAGACTAAGCCTCTAATTGGCTAATTAACCGCGCGGATTAATACATACATTGTCTCGCGCGGCTACCTGGCTGCATCTTTCCAGCAAACAGCGTCTTTCGTCAATCAAATCGTGAGGCGCGTAGACGTGAACCCGAGGAACCGATATATTCAAGTAGAGTCTTGTACCGAAAATCTTTTAAGTGCCGGTCTTGAAAATCTTGTGGTCTTCGTTGTGAATAGACATACGTTTTTTCTTTCTATCATAAATTCAGTGCTAAGGACACATATACAGAGATGTTCTGTGGAAAGTGGTCAGTCTAATGGCGGCACAATTATTTCTTTTCGCGAATGACAACGCTGCCGCTCGATCACAGACAATCGATCTACTGATATTTTATATGTCTGTGACTGATAATAGACGACATAGCGGTAGCTGTCACGTCGTAGGTTAAAATGAACTGTCATATTACAATATTGTGTAATTAAATTGTAATATCGTTCATAATACGACGGTATACGATACTATTTCATAAATAAGTAGTACTGACTTGTTAAATTAATTACAGATGTCAATTCCTGTTTATTTATAACATTAGGTTATAAATAACTGTCTTGGTGAAATTTGGGCATCTCGGAGTGATAAAGATAATTAGGCAATAGCATACGAAATTGATTCTTTATGAATTCATTTCAGGTGTGAATTTCTATTTATTTGCTACACTATTTACATCCGTGAATTTCTTCGATGACTGACTGACCCGTTGCATCTCTTCGACAAGTAGGGTTACGAACAAAGCGATGTGAATATCATTCAACGAGCAATATTCGCCTTGATTCAGTGAAAGTGTTCCATCCTACGAGGCATCTTTGCTGAATAAAAAAATACTCTACATGTCTTCTCAGCCTAATAAGTACGAAAATAGTCCTGCGTAAGTGATGTGTTAGTCCATCAATGCGTGTTCAAGTTTCATCGAGTAATAAATTAATTGAAATTATTGTTCTCATTGTGAATCTATTTAATTGTGTATTTGATTGCTGTGTAGAATAAAGCAAAAATTCATGACTACTTATTTATGAAATAGATAACTGTTGTATTAGGAACGATATCACAATTCAATTACACAATATTGTATATTATATTGCTCGATGAATGATTTTCACATCGCTATGTTCGTAACCCTCCTTGTCCAAGGGATGCAGCGGATCAGTCAGTCACCGACGAAATGCACGGTTGTAAATAATGTAGCAAATAAACAGAAATCCACACCTGCAATGAATTCATAAAGAATCAATTTCGTATGCTATTGCCTAATTAACTTTATCACTCCGAGATGCGTAAATTTCACCAAGACAGTTATTTATAACCTAATTTTATAAATAAATAGAAATTGATATCTGTAATTAATTTAACAAGTCAGTACTACTTATTTATGAAATAGTATCGTATACCGTCGTATTATGAACGATATTACAATTTAATTACACAATATTGTAATATGACAGTTCATTTTAACCGCTACGACGTGACAGCTACCGCTACGTCGTCTATTATCAGTCACAGACATATAAAATATCAGTAGATCGATTGTCTGTGATCGAGCGGCAGCGTTGTCATTCGCGAAAAGAAATAATTGTGCCGCCATTAGACTGACCACTTTCCACAGAACATCTCTGTATACCTATATATATATTATTCATCGAGAATTATTGAACAATAAAAGGTTTTCTTTTATTAATTTTCTTCTCTTTCAATATAAATCTCCGTATTTGCTTTTTATACTTTGATTCATAACGAAATCGCGATATAACATCGCGCAGTTTGAATATATAAAGTTTGTGAAGTGTCGTAAAAACCAGAAATTAGGACACACTCTGGACCACCCGACGGCTCCCGATTCCATCACAGTTAAACGTCGAAAGCTAAGTCTCCCGTCTGTTTCACGATCGGCTATCAGCCCAACAAAAGTCATTTAATCATATTTTACCTAGCCGTTATTTTTCGCTGTTTCACCTGGATTTGCTATCAATATTCATTCGTTTATTTGTGTATAAATCGGGGTGAGCCAATACTAGAAATTCTAGTATTTTGGGATTTCC
Source organism: Tenthredo notha (assembly GCA_914767705.2). Lineage (NCBI taxonomy): Eukaryota > Metazoa > Arthropoda > Insecta > Hymenoptera > Tenthredinidae > Tenthredo > Tenthredo notha. Next base: position 5,278,393 of record OU611908.1, read on the forward strand.
CTTACTCACACCGAACAAGTTGGTATCATGTATGTATAGCTTTAAAATCAGTGTGACGAATTCGGGACTCAGATCACCCTACGACAGTCTTTGAGACTTTGGGATTTCCCTAGTCGTAGGATTATTGGGGATCCTCGTCCCGAGGTTCGATTTAGATACCTACCTATGGGATTGTCAAAACGACAAAGAGAGAGAGAGTTACGGATACCTGTAGAACTGTTGTGCATATCGTCCGAGTTTAGATTATATTACTTTATACAATTTGCTGTTTGATAGATTTAAAATCAGGTCTATGAGCTCGCGACTCAGATCAATCTACGATAGTCTCTGAGGCTTTGGGATTTCCCTAGTCGTAGCATTATTAGGGATCCTCGTCTCGAGGCCTTAATTCAAAAACGCAATACTGTCAAACTTCATTGTCTACCTGACCAATTATTCTATAATCGTTTTCTAGAATATACTTTGATTTTACCAGTTAACCAATATCTTATATTATTTAATTTTCCTTCATTATTTTTATATATTAACCCGTGTAGAAATTTGCCAAGGCATGCCATAGTACTGGAATGGGCCCCACCGGGCATATTCATGGCCAGCCACAATTCGGCAAAATACGCGATTACCTGGAATGGGCCACATCGGGCATATTCATGGCTTGCCACAATTTGGCAAAATACTCGATTACCTGGAATGGGCCACATCGGGCAAATTCATGGCTTGCCACAATTTGGCAAAATACTCGATTAACTGAAATGCGCCACATCGGGCATATTCATGGCTTGCCACAATTCTGCAAAATGCTGGATTATGATTGATATATGCAATTTTATCAATGGAAAAATGTTCGTAAACGATAGTTTTAGGATCGGACACGACTTTTCAGTTACTGAATTGGATATATTTAAGCAAACACAATTTATATGGCTCATTCTCGTATTATATGGTTGCGGCTGCCAAATTCTTGCACTACTGCCCAGGATCTGGAGTGGCATCGTGGTGTCACTGCCCGATCTTATAAAGCGAGTATAACTTCGTTTGGGCTGAAATATGGAATGCCTCTTTACCGCCCTTATATATTGTTTCTAACCATCAATTTCCGTGTACAGTACTTCCTCTCTATAAGCGACTGTTAGGGCGGTTAGGGGAATAGGATTTTAGAACTAAAAAGATTTGTAATACTTGTTAATTTATGATATTTATGGATTTAATTATTGATACTGACAATATTGATATTGTTAAGCAATAAATAACGAAAACTCAATTTCTGAAAATGGACTATTTTAATTTGCATATATCCCAAACACCCAGATTTGCAGAAAAGTGCCAGCTCGGGCACGGTCCTGGCAGAAATTGTGGCGCAAGTAGGCCCATGTAGGTTTCGCCGATCAAACGGTAACGGCCGATGCTCAGACCAATGTTGGCGAGTCGATGATCGATGACCCAATTCTAGGCCAATGTTCGGCCTGGTATAGACTTGCCAATCATTGGCTTGTCGATACGAGGCCAATGTTCGGCCCAGTATAGCGTCTGCAATTATTGATTACCCAATTCTAGGCCAATGTTCGGCCAAGTATATACTCGCCAATCATCGGCCTGTCGATAAGAGGCCAATATTCGGCCAAGTATATACTCGCCAATCATCGGCCTGTCGATACGAGGCCAATGTTCGGCCAAGTATATACTCGCCAATCATCGGCCTGTCGATACGAGGCCAATATTCGGCCAAGTATATACTCGCCAATCATCGGCCTGTCGATACGAGGCCAATGTTCGGCCAAGTATATACTCGCCAATCATCGGCCTGTCGATACGAGGCCAATGTTCGGCCAAGTATATACTCGCCAATCATCGGCCTGTCGATACGAGGCCAATATTCGGCCAAGTATATACTCGCCAATCATCGGCCGGTCGATACGAGGCCAATGTTCGGCCCAGTATAGACTCTCCAATCATTGGCTTGTCGATACGAGGCATTGTTTGGCCGAGTATTGAACGTTCCAATGAAAGTGTGTTCCAAGAAAAGAACGTTCGAAGAAAAGAACGTTCGCATAAAAGTGCATAAAAGTACCAATGCTGGCAATCTCGACGGCGACTCATTGTTGGCCGATTCTCCAACCCTAGTAGAAATCTGATCAGGCTTGCCCTATGTCGGGTCAGCGCCCGGCCAGCTTATTCGTCCTTCAATCCTATTCGTCCTATTCGGACTTCAATCTAGTCCTGAAGATGCAAAATTTTGACGACATTAAATTATTTCGAGTAATAACTTGACACTTTGATAGGTCTTGAACAAGTAGGAGAGTGTTGAGTCATATATCATATATGGCAGGTTAGCGTAGTGGTTAGGGCGTGCGATTGGTAACTGAGCGGACGTGGGTTCAAGTCCCGGCGAGGACGAAAAATGCGGCGGTTTTTTCAGTTGGTTTGTACTTAAATTTCATTGATATAATGCGTGGGTAGGGTCAACTGACGATAAAAAGTGCTATATTCATTTTTTTTTTTTTTTTTCTACCATTATTACTTTTTAATTTTATGCAGGGGCGCCGTTATGGAAACCTGCTAAGGCGCTAGTTAGCTTCACTGACTAGGAACTGATCTGCAAAAGTGTAACATCCCTCGCCAGGCGCCTGGTCAGTTTAGTTGGTCATGAGTTTAGCTAGCCTGGCGCTCGCTAGCGCCCGGTTGAAATTTCTACTAGGGAACGAGCTTATGCGCGATTCTCGGACGAGCTCATTCGCGATGCCCGGCCAATTCTTATGAGCCATTCTAGGACCAATATTGGTTACCAATATCGAACCATACTTATCATCCAAGGCTCGGTCGATGATCGGGCCAAGCTCGAATGCCAATGTTGGTAAGCTCGGCGTCGAGCTTCGGCCAATCAGTGGCCACTACCGATCACCCTACATGGGGGGTGCCATGGTAGGTAGCCTGATCGGATTCTGATCGGGCGCTGTATCTAAAACATGAACATCTGGCCGGGACCATAGCGTGGCGCCACAACTTCAGCCAGATCTGGGCCCCATTTGTAATCTGGCAAACTAGCCAGAACCCGATCAGTACCATGGTTGAATTTCTACACGGGAAGTTAGGGCCTCAACCATTTTAGACAGGTCGTACGACTCCGTACTAGGGTTCCGCAACAACGTTCCCACATACCTGATCTGACTCAAGTCAGGTCATTCATTCATTATTCATTATTTTATTATTTGGTAGTTGCGTGGATAAATATTAGTTTTCCGCTCGAGTACATGCTCCGCACGTAACACATCCTACAAAACCCTTTCTCAAATAACTTTTTTTTCTTTTCTCTCACCTCAGGCATTTTATCACCTTTTACATATTACGTAGTTATTAAAAGGAACGAAAAGGATATAGACGGAAAGGATGATAGCGGCAGACGCTTATATGTTACCCGCCTGGCCAGATGGACAAAGAAGAAGGACCTCCTAAAAGCCTTCAAAGAATACGACATTCAGGAAGCAGTCGTCTGTCAGAAGAAAACGGGCAATACGGCACTCCTGATCTTCGCAACACCGGTAGCAGCAGTGGCAGCACAGGAAAAAACCCAAGGGCTAGTGATTCATAACAGAGCACTCAAGATCCTCAGGGCCGACAAGTGGCATGATCTAAAGACGTTGCCAGCAATTCCAGAACCATACGTAGAGACGACACCCACAGAGCCTGCCTCAGGTTATGCACATAGGGAACCGGTGCAGTTAACTCTGGAATGTGTGATAGAAATAATCAAATATCTGCCATACAATCAACGAGCAGGCTGGGAACGGGTATCACGACTATGGGAACAAGCCAGCTTGCTATCACACCAGAGATTAAGACATCTAAGCACCACCAGTTGGATGTGGGATAATGGCTGGAAGACCCGCATAACGCTGGAACGATTTTACTGGGCAATACAAAGATGTGGGGAATACATAACCTACCTAGAGATCAACCGAACGTTCATCTTACCTACTCAGGCTGTTACCATTGCGGCGAAGAGATGTGAAAATCTACAAATACTTGACATTGAAACGGTACAGATTAGACCAGCGGCACTAAGGGAAATTGACGAATTTCAATCAAAGCTGAACAGTTTTAAGCTAGGAGTTTGTGTTGGACCTTCAGACCCAGATCTCGGAAAAATTTTGCGAAATAGCTCAAACTTAAAGGACTTACAGATACGGAACAATAATCTAAAAGGCCGAACATTGAGCCTCGCCCCACAATTATTCTGCTCAGCCCTGGATCGGTGCCCTAACCTTGACATGGATGCTATCGCAACCTTTTTGGGCACACAACATAATTTCAAAGAACTGAGGATAGCAAACTGCTTCAGCACGGACGATCATAAAATACGACCTTGTATAGACTCCAAATGTACGGAGGCGGGCCAGAAATCATCGGAGACGAAGACGAAAACCCGGAATTACCCGAAGCTGGAGATTTCGTATAACTCAACGAGCAGGACGTGGAAGAAAGACCAGAATTCGCAGCCGCAATCCGATCGGTGACGCAACTAGAACTAGTAGCTTGCGGCTGGGTGGCCCAAGGCACGATCGAACAAACAACGGAACGAGTAGAAGGAACCACCTCCTTGGACATCTCGATGGATGCGAACATCAGAGGGCAGTTTGGTCTAGAGGGTGTCGGAAGATTAGCAAAATGTGAACATCTAATGATGAACGACATGCATCCCACCGTAGGAGGAACAATTTTACGGCTGTTAACCAATTTGAAGACACTAGAATGCCGAGATAATGAACAGATCCTGGATGAGGACATCTGTGGCCTGTTAAGAGCTGCACCAGTCTTAACCAGCCTGGACCTGGAAGGATGCAAGCAAATAAACCGAGGAACCGTAACAACAGCTTACGAAATAATCCGAAGAAGGACTATCAAAGAACCGCTCCACATCTTTTTGGGAGGTAATACCAGCGCCGTTAGACACCGAAAGGATCGACAAAACTTTTACTTAAGCATAACCTACCAGCGCATAAGCCAACCGATTTTATTTGCTTAGGTAGCAATCCTTCCTTATAACCAGAAAATACCCGAAGGCGACAGTACCTAGTACTTTGAGGGTTTCTCTAGTCGCATTCGTTTGGCATAAATGGAGAGGCAATAAAAAGAGTAAGGATTGGTACCTGTATATATATATATATATATATATATTAGGGTGGTCCTTATTTAGGGTATGTTCGAATTTTTTTTCGAGCCAATCCGAAATAGGTTCCAAATAAAAAAAAAAAAATTTTTGCCAAATTGCAGCTCTTAATTTTGAAATTAACCTGGCCCCCCCGACATCCAAAGTTTTAAATAGAAATAACATGAGAAAAGTCTGTTATTACTTAGGAATTTTTCAAGTCGTGAACTAATAAACGGATTATTTCGACACACAGATATTCTTGTAGCAAATTTAACGCTCTACAAAAAAGGTCTCCTGTGATTTTTTGCTAACTTGACTGGTTCAAAAGCTATTCGAGGTCAAAATCGAAGTTCTAGTCAATTCCGTGGTTTTTCCATTTTTATCGTGGTTTAATGATTCAAAAATGTGAAAAGGGTTATAATTTATATTCTATAGATGACTTTTCTTACCTTGACGTTTGCTCTTAAAGAAAAATATTAATTGATTAAATATTATTGAAATTTCAATGGATTGAAAAAAAAATACCAATATTAGCATATCTTTTTTTTAATCATAGAGATTTTCATCAAGTTTTTACATTAGTTTTTTTTAGCGCGTCATTTTTTTGTAAACATTATACGAAGGATGAAGAACAAATGCAATATGTATTACAATTAGTTAAAGATCATCGACAAATGTTTCCTGACGCGCTAAAAAAAACTAATGTAAAAACTTGATGAAAATCTCTATGATTAAAAAAAAGATATGCTAATATTGGTATTTTTTTTCAATCCATTGAAATTTCAATAATATTTAATCAATTAATATTTTTCTTTAAGAGCAAACGTCAAGGTAAGAAAAGTCATCTAGAATATAAATTATAACCCTTTTCACATTTTTGAATCATTAAACCACGATAAAAATGGAAAAACCACGGAATTGACTAGAACTTCGATTTTGACCTCGAATAGCTTTTGAACCAGTCAAGTTAGCAAAAAATCACAAGAGACCTTTTTTGTAGAGCGTTAAATTTGCTACAAGAATATCTGTGTGTCGAAATAATCCGTTTATTAGTTCACGACTTGAAAAATTCCTAAGTAATAACAGACTTTTCCCATGTTATTTCTATTTAAAACTTTGGATGTCGGGGGGGCCAGGTTAATTTCAAAATTAAGAGCTGCAATTTGGCAAAAATTTTTTTTTTCTTATTTGGAACCTATTTCGGATTGGCTCGAAAAAAAATTCGAACATACCCTAAATAAGGACCACCCTAATATATATATATATATATATATATTTAAACAAGTATAACTAGGCTAAAGGGATAGATTAGTACAATAATTAGGAATTTTATTTGCCTAGGCAGCAATCCTTCCTTATAACCAGAAAATACCCGAAGGCGACAGTACCTAGTACTTTGAGGGTTTCCCTAGTCGTATTCGTTTGGCATAAATGGAGAGGCGATGAAAGAGTAAGGATTGGTACCTATATATTTAAACAAGTATAACTATATGCTAAAGGTTCCTAAATATTAGGAATAGAAATCGCTCATAGTTATAGTGCTAATATAGTCAAAATGTAGGACGCAATAATTTCAGTATACAGGGTGTCCCAGAATTCGCGACGAGGAATTCACAGGGTAAATCTTGATCAAAAACGGGATCGAAATTTCCTGAACCGTTTTTTCCGGAAATGCTTAGATTTCTCGCTATAATTATTTCAGTTTCAGCCAATAAGGTGCGATGTATGAACGGGCGCTTGTCGGTGTGCTCGCCGCTTGGTTGTGTGCACTTTGTTTCGCGGCGACAATAGGCTGGGAGACGCGCATACAACCGAGCGGTAATCACATCGACGAACGTCCGTTTATAAGCCGCGCGTCATTGGCTGGATTTGAAATAATTATAACGAGAAATCTAAGCTTTTCCGGAAAAAACGGCTAAGGAAATTTCGATCCCGTTTTTGATAACGATTTACTCTGTTAATTCCTCGTCGCGAATTCTGGGACACCCTGTATATATATTAGGGTGGTCACTAAATACCAACGCGAGGAGTGAAGCATGGCAACCTTCAGACAAAAAATCAAGAAAAATTGTCCCTAAATATTAGATTTTAAAAAAAATTCCCATAGGTGCCTAAAGAGGTTCGAAGTTTCTCGTTTAAATAACATTGGATCTTATGATTTTTTTTTTCTCGACATTCGATTGTTGGGTCAATTTTGCTCCAAAAAATTCCACTGTATAGAAAAGAATCGAGGAAATTTTTTCGGTTAATCTGTCTATGATGTTAGCCCCTGACCCTAATTTTTTTTGCACAATTTTACACGAAAATATTAGAATTTTCGATTAGCACCCTTACGATGGGATTTTTTTTATATTCTGAAAGTCGTTTCCAAAGTAAAATTTCATAACGAAGGCAGGGAAATTGAAAAAACAAAGAAGAAACGGGGAAACATCAGGACTCTTTAGGCACCTGTTAGAATTTTTAAAAAAATCTCATATTTCGGGACAATTTTTTTTTATTTTCTGTCTGAAGATTGCCATACTTCACTCGTCAATTTGGTATTTAAGAACCATCCTAATATATACCGCGAGGACGAGGTGAAACCGAATGGTCCGTCCGCCCAGACACCTAATATTTTGTATTTTTATGGGGATAGCCACTCGTGAGTCGAGCGCTGAAAATCCCTAGGGTGATTTTGGCGCGCAGTCGATACAACTTGTCAGTCATTGTTGATAGAAGCCGGCTGACTGCCAATACATCGCGGAAGGTAGACATGTGTGGTTATGTTCGTTTATTTGAAGCAAATGATAGATAAAGTGAAAATAACCTACGTGAATAAGCTATGAATATTTATCAAAAATTGATCAGTTTTAAATGACTGTAACGAAGACTAATTTATTACAACATGACAATTATCATTGTTATGCATTGAATGAACTTTTATTCAGCTTCAATAAAGTTTGTCTTCCTTACCTAGTTCAATTTATTGAAGCCTCAACCCCAGGATACAATTAATAATTTCGTTTAAATTGGTTCTTCTCGATGAACTCTTTAATTCTAATTAATTTCCGGTTACAGCTGAGGTTAATTCGTTGATAGATATCATTCAAAACTGATTGATCGATTTTTGATAAATATTCATAGCTTGTTCACGTAGGTTTTATTCACTTCATTTATCATTTGCTTCAAATAAACGAACATAACCCCACACGTCTACCTACCGCGATGTATTGACAGTCAGCCGGCTTCTATGAACAATGGCTGCCGAGTTGCATCGACCGCGGGCCAAAATCACCCTAGGGATTTTTCAGCGCAACGAGTGGCTATCCCCATGAAAATACGAAATATTAGGTGTCTGAGCGGATGGACCATTCGGTTTCACCTGGTCCTCGCGGTATATATAATCATAATCATTTTATTTATCAAACTTCATTGTTCACCTGACCAACTATTCTATAATCGTTTTCAGAATACACTTTATGCACCTAGGGAATAAAATGCGTACTTTATTCCCGGCTGCGCGCATAAACAACGCACTTTCTGCCCTCGGATGAATAAAATATCGTATGCACCATGGTGTAAAGTGTTCTTCTAGACGAGTGTGAATGTCAACCTCGCTTCGCTCGGATGACAAACCTCACACTCGTCAAAAAGAACACTTTATTCCCTAGGTGCATAATATACTATTGTTTTTACCAGTTAATCAATCTCTCATATTATTTCACACTTCCTTTATTATTTTATATATTAAGTTAGGGCCTCAACCGTTTTTAGACAGATCCTACGACTCCGTATAGGGTTCCGCAACAACGTACTCACTAGGGTGAGTATACTATATAAATTATAACCCTTTTTACATTTTTGAATCATCAAACCACGATAAAAATGGAAAAACCATAGAATTGGCTAGAACTTTGATTTTGACCTCGAACAGCTTTGGAACCAGTCAAGTTAGCAAAAAATCACAAAAGACCTTTTTTGTAGAGCGTTAAATTTGCTACAAGAATATTTGTGTTTCGATATAATCCGTTTATTAGTTCATGACTTGAAAAATTCCAAAGTAATAACAGACTTTTCCCATGTTATTTCCATTTAAAACTTTGGCTGTCGGGGGGGCCGGGTTAATTTTAAAATTAAGAGCTGCAATTTGGCATGATTTTTTTTTTACATATTTGGAATCTATTCCGGACTGGCCTGAAAAAAAATCGAACATACCCTAAATAAGGACCACCCTAGTACCATAGATATAAGGTTAGTAGATTGGACAAGTTGGCCTTTAAAAACAGTGTCGCACCACGAATGTAGGCGGACAGTCAAAAAAAGCTTTTACGTGTATTTCGTTTCAGCACTTTTGTCTATCAACAGAATTGCGTTTTGGTAAACGATCTGCACACATTGATGGATAATATAGATATTTAATTTTATCAACAGATTTTCAAAATTTGCGCATTATCCAGTTCTACCTTATCAACGTAGATTGTTATGATTTGTAGCATAGTATCAAGCATGAGCTAAATAATAGCTAAGAGCTGAGCTGCGGCATATGCGGTCACCCTCAAAATAATACACATGGGGCATTCCATGGAAAATCGACCTGGTGCTGACCCTCGACTTCTCAGATCTGGTCCGCGATGGTTTGTATGATTCTTCTGACTCTAAATAGCAATCAGAATTTTTTTCAGATTTGACAAAATAAATTCAAGCGCGTCATGAATTTACAAAGTTTTTTTTTTCAACACCTCGATGGCCCTGATCGAACAATCTGAAAAAATTCTCAAAAATTCTGTATCAGAAATCAAAATTTTTATAACGATTATTCATAATGTCTGGGCTGTTGCTCCAACCTGTTTTTTCAGCTTTTTAATCATAATTTTACGTCGCTATTCTGGAAAAACATCAAACGTTTGAAAGAATCTGAAAAATTTCCAAGAATCCTTGGCAATCGTTGGAAATATTCAGCATAACGTACTCAAATTTATTTTGAAAAATCTGAAAACTTGTCATTGCTATTTCGAGTTAGAAGAATGACGTAAAAAATTGCGTATCAGATCTGAGAGGTAGAGAGTTAGGAACAGGTCGATTTGGCATGGAATGCCCCTTATATATGAGTGCACCAATTACCTGTGAACGATTTGTGGCGAAAATTTCGATTTGTCTGCAATTTTGATATTTTATATAAAAAGTATATAGGGGAATACGAGGCAAAACGGGCACCAAATAAAAAAATAAATAATGTGGTCGGAAATGATTTTCTATAAAATACGGCGATGTATTTTGCATCATTAATGATACAAAAAAGAAAAAAAAAATAATGAATTATTTCGTTTGACTTTTAATTTTTTTTATTGTTTGTGTCATTATTAATCCAAAATACCTCGCCGTATTTTATAAAAAGTCATTTCCGACCACATTATTTTTTTTTGATTTGGTGCTCGTTTCGCCCCATGTTCCCCTACGGTGATGTGAAAATCCCCCAAGTTTCGGACCCCAAAGCCGTTTACCATAGATATCGTTCACTTTTACATTCGAATTCTTATCGTGCGCGCGTGCCCGTATCATGGAAAAAAATTATCACATGTAATACCACAAGAGCTTCAGAATTATCGGGTATTTCCCGATAGGTTCGTTGCAAACAAATGAAGGAGTCAAGTTTTTCAGGTTACAAAAGTGACGAAGCGCGAGTGATTTTTCTGAAAAACTTGACGACTTCGTTTGATTGCAGGGAACCTTGAGGTAAATACCCGATGAATTTTGAAGTTCGAGTGGTATTCGGCGGATTATTTTTCCATCCAAATTTCGGCCGATAGAATTGCACCATGAGAAAAAATCCACAGTTAAGAATCAAAATTTAAAAGTCACAGAGTTATAATTATAATTTAATCTGTCAGATTCGATGGAGGGTTAACTGGATTGGAGAATCTTTTGTTTTTTATATACAGGGTGTCTCAAAATTCGCGGACCATCTGTATACCAGCGGATTCCTTGCGAAAAATGGAGACGAAAGTTACCTATGCAAGAAAATCCGCGGGGACTTAGTTTCCCCGTAAAATGCACTTAATAACGAACCATTCAGCGTCCGTCTTTAGAAAAGACTGTCTAAATCCGCAATGCCGTTCGCCACACTACGGAGAATAAGACAATAATATGTGGTGTTTCCCGCTCCGCCCGCCGCGCTTGAAGCCACCGTGAGCGATTGACATTAGACAGTCGGTTCACGCAATGAAAATTCCAGAGTGCGGATTCTTGTGGATTTTAGACAGTCTTTCCTATCGACGAACGCTAATTGGATCGTTATTAAGTGCGTTTTACGGGAAAACTAAGTCCCCGCGGATTTTCTTGCATAGGTAACTTTCGTCTGCATTTTTCGCAAGGAATCCGCTGATATACAGATGGTCCGCGAATTTTGAGACACCCTGTATACCAACGTGAAAACTTACCGCGGTGAAAGCACAAGTGAAAGCACAAGTGAAAGCACAAGTGAAATTACCAGTGGAATTATCAAAATTATCAGTTAAATATCGTGTAGGCTATGCAAAATAACGTCGAATGGTGCAATTCTATTGGCTGAAATTTGGATGGGAAAAATTATCCAACATATTTTTTGAGTGAAAAAAAAGAAAAATTAGTTTTTCGAAAAAGAATGGTAATCACCCCGTTAAGAGCATGTCCTAGTCCTACCTTTACCGGCTTTGAAAAAAAAGTAAAACATCGAAAAAACTCCGAAACGATGGTTAAAAATGCTATATAATGAATTTATTCGATGATTAGGGACGAATAGGTTCGATCCAGTACCCGAGATCCGTTGAAATCGAGAAAAATTAATTTTTTATGTTTGTCAAGTGCGTCCGTGTCACCTATTTTGGTTGATATCAAAGTCTACGCGTCAAAAACGCAAAAACCGGCAACGTACCCCTAGTCTACATGCAATGACGAACATTTGTGTCTAAAAATTTTGTTGCTTCACGCAACAATGGGGTGATCAAACCGAAAGTAGAGCGGTAGTCAAGATGTAAAGAGTGTAAAATTGTTGATTTCTGACAGCTGATCGTAAGACATGAGATTATAATATAATTATTATATTGAAAATATAATATTTTTATTATTTTTTGCCAAGTATCAATGATAATACCTGGCAAAAAATAATAAAAATATTATATTTTCGATATAAGAATTATATTATAATTGTAATTCAATTATTACGCACGATGATTTACGCGCAGAGCCATCTGTCGGGCGTTTCGTTAGCCGAGGACCGTCTCATGTCTCACGATCAGCTGTCAGAAATCGACAATTTTACACTATTTACATCTTGACTACCGCTCTACTTTCGGTTTGATCGCCCCATTGTTGCGTGAAGCAACAAAATTTTTAGACACAAATGTTCGTCATTGCACGTAGACTAGGGGTACGTTGCCGGTTTTCGCGTTTTTGACGCGTAGACTTTGATATTAACCAAAATAGGTGACACAGACGCACTTGACGAACATAAAAAATTAATTTTTCTCGATTTCAACGGATCTCGGGTACTGGATCGAACCTATTCGTCCCTAATTATCGAATAAATCCATTATATATCATTTTTAACCATCGTTTCGGAGTTTCTTCGATGTTTTGCTTTTTTTTAAAGCCGGTAAAGGTAGGACTAGGACATGCTCTTAAGGTGCTTCCCTACGCAATTCCACCAGACCTGAAAACATTGGGAAAAAAGGTGTTATTAAACGGAATATCTCTGCCTGGGTACCGAAATCAATGAAACGAACTATTATTATTATTAATCTATGAATAATCTCGCGATTTATGTGGTCGGTACGTCAATCTGTTAAAATTTTTGTCGAATTTTGGAAAAGTGAAATAATTAGCCACTTTCTGCCACAATTATGTGTGATCCCTCAAAGTTTTATCGCGATCGGTTCAGTAGTTTCGGAGAATTCTTGATTCCTGTTTTCGAGGTTCTGACAAACGTTTCACTTCACCTTAAGGGATAAAGCGGGTAAAGCTAACTCAATATTACGAGCAATTGCAGGCATGTCCTGGGGAGCGCACCCGCAGACGCTGAATATGGATTATAGAGGCCTAGTTATAGCAACCTTGAAGGGGGGGGGGGGGGGGGGGGGGTATCAACGATGGGCCGCTGTCAGAGCTTAGAAAGTTAGATAGAATTCAGTATTAAGCTTTGAGAGTGGTTCTGGGTTGCATGGTCACAACCCCACGAATGTCCTACTTCACCTGGCAGGGGAACCAACCTTAGCGTTGAGGAGAAGATTTCTAACGGAAAAATACCTTATTCATCATGAAGATATCCCTCGAACTGGGTAATAATTTTGAAAAGGAGCTCAATCAATCAAGTCGAGTCAAATGGTATAAGCGTTGGCCTGACGTTTCGGCAGTGGTATGCTGCCCTCATCAGAGGCTATATTTATTGAAATAAATAATTACAAAAAATTAATTGATTGCTCAAATCATATAAAAGACTAAACACAATTACTAAGTGTCAAAAGTTAAAAATTAAAATTACAACCATAGTGAAAACTAAATTGTATAAAAACAAAAAATGAAAGTGAAGTCAAAACAAATACAATGGTACAGTAGACTCTCGATAAGTGTCCGCCTTAGGGGCTGCAGGAGCGGAAAATTCTTGGAAATGGACAGTCAACGAGTGTCACCACTCCTCAGCTACTCTTCTACTGGCGCATGCGTGCTAGATTACATGTGCGCGCGCATATTCGTATATATGCCACATAATAGTACATTATGACATTAGGCCGATGAAGTATTTTCCGACGAATTTGAGTTTATAATCCGAGCCAAAGGCGAGGATTATAATGAAATTCGTCAGAAAATACTTTATGTGCCGTATGACATATACAATTTTATGTGTCTAGGCCAAAAACCGCGTTTAAACCGAGCGAAGTGAGGTTAGAATCGCGGTTTTTCGGGACTAAACACATAAAACGTGCGTAAAATTTTCAGTTTCAGTTGATATGACAATACTTATTGTGGGATACAAATAATGCATCGAAATCGGGATTGAATATCAATTTTTTATTGGGCAAATTATTAATCATTGAGTAAACATACTTATACCTAAATTAATGTCAAAAAACGATAACTAATGAACACCGGTAATATCATAAAAATCTCTATATATTGCAGCGCAACAAGAAATTAGTCCATACTAATCTAGATTCAACTTAATGGCAACATTTCTGCATTTCCGTAATGTGGCAAATTCGTCCAGGCTCAATAAGCCGTTTTTTTTCATAAAATAAGATTAATTTATCAGCTGCCGAAATCGCTTCTCCAGCGGTGATTCCGTCTTCCTCATTTTCACTCTCGCTTTCTGAAAGATGAAACAGCAAAATCATATTTTCATAAACATGATGAACACAAGTTACCTATAATGGCTATTTATGTATCAAGTCCGAAAAGTGACACTTTGTATGGGTATATTTCTGATATGAGCCGCTCGAGTGTGCTGTCTTAACGGAGAACGAGTGGGGATTTATTTCCCGAGCGTAGCGTGGGCGATAATCTCCACGAGTTCTTCTGTGACACAGCACACTCAGAGGCGAATTTTGGAAATTACCCATACCGGATTTGACACTTCTCGGACTTGGCACATACAATATTTTATGCGATCCGTTGTTTGAAGGTTCACTTTTTGGAAAATCGGTGTTATACTCACTTCAGTTTCTAAAATTACTGGAGTTATTGCGTTTTTCTGTATCAAAAGATTTCGACTCAGACATTTGACATTTTGAGACATTTTGTTTTGCAATGTGTGAACGTGGTCAAAACTAACTTGACTATGTTTATTTTAATGAACCACATTCGTACTGTCCGATAATGTTGCTCCTGTCCTAATATGTTGCTCCTGTCCTATAATATTTCACTATATTTTAGTGACCTGAAATTGGTCACTTTGCGACCTAAATCCAATGCTCAAAAAGTGAACTTTCAAACAACGTATCGCATGAAATAATATTTCAACAATTCGACCCAAAATGACAGCCCTATTGAAAATATCTACGTTGTAAATCAAGTCGCGCTGACGTCGGAATGACGTCAACTTCGACGGCCGAAGGCACGCCCAAAGGCACTCGCCGGGCGAATAATATATGTTCTTCGCAATTTGGGATAATGTATTGCGTCACTTATTTCGCAACGTACGACGTCGTTTACGGCAACGTACGACGTCGTTTATGACAACGTATGACGTCAATTACGACGTATGTCACTATAACGGCGTTTAGACGATTCGGGAAACCCGACTTTAATAGTCCAAGTGTAGGGTCTTATTAAAATATGAATAAATTGAACAGTTGATACATGGATTATTGTTGACGGCCTTTATTGATTGGTCTTTGAAACAATTAAATAGTGGTTATTTACCTATTTTTTTCTTTTTTTTTTTCTTTTTTACATCAGTACAGTATCAATAGATACAAATATCACAAACTCTCAAATTTAATCGTTATTAAATCGGAGACTTGACGAATCATATAGTTACGTCCGTAGTTCGAGAATATATATGGTAGGAACCAATACATGGGGCGGTATTCATAGACAGGTCTTATTCTCAAGACCGTCTTAAGAACAGCTCTAGACTCGACTCGATTGGCCAAGAGCTGTTCTTAAGACAATCTTGAACATAAGACCTGACTATGAATACGGCCTATAGAATAACATTATACAGGATGGTCCAGAATGCGGTACTTTCCTTACACCGGTGGATTCCTTGTAAAAATCTAAGACCAAAATTATTCATCCTAGGCTCCTACCTGAAAACGGCTTGGCTTTCCACATTTTAGGATGAATAATTTTGGTCTTAGATTTTTATAAGGAATCCACCGGTGTAAGGAAGGTACCGCATTCTGGATCACCCTGTATAGATGCACACCTCAATAGTATTTGTTTTTATATCGGTACAGTATCAGTAGATATACATATCACGAACTCTTAAAGCTATAAAATCGGAAACTTGACCAATCATAGTTACGTCCGGTAGTTCGAGAATGTCGTAGGAACCAACATTATATACAATCAGATGACATCAGGGTGTCCAGTAACGTATGTAAATGAAATTTTATGACAATCGCAGGTTTTTCCTACGCAGTACCCAATTACATGACAATTTAATGACTACAGAATTTCCATGATAACTGGACACCCTTTTGCATATGAGGTATTCCATATCAACCCGATCAAAGATTTTCCCTCACCATTTTCGATTTGGTTCATCATTTTTGCAACGGTTACTCCAACTGTAACGCCCACTCATGAATGTTTTCAGATTTTTTACATGAACCGTTATTTATTCATGAATTTTTGAAAATTCAAACAGTGAGACACCTTCGATTTGTTTGAAAAAAATCTCAAAAATTCTGTTTTTCGAAGACGATCATTTTGACCCCCATTCGGAAATGGAAACTCTTTTCCTTATATTTATTTTGCTCATTCAGGAAAAAATTATTTTGTAAACGTGGGTGTTAGAGTTGGAGTAACCGCAGACAAAAATTATAAACCAAATCAAAAATGGTGAGGGAAAATCATTGGTCGGGTTAGTATGGAATACCTCATATATATATAGATTCACACATATCTAGTTTTATTTTTCTAATAATAGCATAGGTTCGGGACTGCGCAAAGGTATTCTGTATTGTTGTTTTGCATATGAACACATATTTTCGTGATCTCGCTCGTCAGGATAGCTGTTTTCTCATCCTCAACGGCAACAATTTCTTTCAACATATCAGTACATGCGTGGTAGGCATTTGTTGTCCGTACAGCTTGAACGATAGTGTATTCCTTTTGGTTCGCAGAGTCTATTATAAAGTGAAGTATTTTTACATAAGACCTGTTCCTTATTATGGCGTATGAGTTGTTGGAACGTTTGTTGGATCGTTGCGCGGAAAGATACAAACAACCGTTTTTCACAATTTTACTATAACAAAAAGACTGTTCTCCGAGATTTAATATGCGTGACCAATTTTCACCAGGTCTTGATACCGAACCAAAATAGCGAGTTTTCATCGAACGAAACGTCTGTTTTGCCGTCGAGGTACCAAGGGTTTCGCAATAACGTTTCACACCGTATGCTGCAAATGTGAAAACGTGCTCTTTCAACGTGATGAAGCTATACTTGAATTGGATTCGGCGGCCTATCTGCTGGTACACCCCCTTCGCTGCGTGAATAACTTTGAGTAAATATCCATTCCCGGCCTCGAATGCATAAGCATTGTGGGACCACAGTGGTCCCCAATCTGCCACAGTCTTTGCTAAGTGCACGAGTGAATGGACATTGAATGTCATGGCGGGTTTACCGTACAGAATTTCGCACTTGCCAACGAATTCACGTAGCAAATGTTCTGCCCTAGACACCTCGCACAACGTTGATTCGCCTTTTGACAATAGGTAAAACCCTTCCACAAACAAAGCCCAATGCATCAGTAGGTCATCTGGTAATATACCTCGGAGAAACACCATACTGTAAAACATAATCCAGTTCTCCCATTCCCTGGCTTTCCAGAATTCCCTTTCACAAAAAGGACGAGCAAGTCTGACGAGCTGGTTTGGCGCTTTAACAGACCTCATCAAAAGATCGATTTTTTGCATCGCAGATCGAGATAGCAAACCCCCCTTTTTTTTTGTGCCGAACCACATTGTCGCGAATTGTTTTGCGATACCAGAGCTACAGTGCAAAGAGTCTACCACGTTGCCATGAATAATATCGTAGCCTATCAAATTGATTAATTGCGACGGGAATTTAATGCCAAAAATAGTTCTACCACTCCGTACGGCTTCGGTCATGTGTTTAACCGTGTCCTCAACATTCCTATCCTTAGGCACTATGTTCAAAAGCGGATATTTAATATTTCCGGATCTCGAATTAGTAGGACAATTTCTCACCCATTCGCCTGGGTGGAGACACTGACCGCAGCCGTAAGATCCGTTGAACTGTGTGAAACCATGAACCGGAGCGCGCGCAACAGCGTCCACGCAGCAAACTAGTGTGAAAACTTTGATTAATTTCTTCTCATTATTGAGAGTACACTCGACACCGTTATTCGAAAGGTCGTTCATGTGTTCAACAAACGGTTCAAGGAATACTGTCATCGTCGGTTTATCTTTGCCAAACCACAGCCCTGCGAGTATTAATTCTGTGGTACGGACTCTAAATGGAATCTCGTTTAGCATAAGAAAAAGCGGCCAAATAGAGTAAGTCGAGCTTTCAAATAAAGGAGCTCCGTCTGTGTTAAACGTTACCGTTGCGTAACTGTATCTGTCTGCATCGCTTAAACTGTCGACAAACGCCCGGTACCTCCTACCGTCGTAAATGTCACGTATGAAACCGTCAGTATGGAATCTGTTATGCAAAACGTCATTGTAATAATCAGTATTTGATTCAATTAATTTCGCGAGTGGAGACGCGACATCTAGCGTGAGGAAAAAGTCTTTGAACGCGTTATCGTTTACATCAACAACAGTATTGCAACGTTGACATTTCAAATGACGATCTTTGCGGTCGAAGCTGCCCAAATAGGAACCGCACTTGGAGCACGTTGCGTTCAATGTCATGTCACTTTTCGGGAAAAACAATTTGTCTATCAAATACCGGCTATCTGGTAATAGGGGCTCAGAAAAAATAGAATTTATCAGTACAAACAAATCCGTTGCTTGTGTCAGAGATAGTGCATGCACAAGAATATACTTGAGGACCATTAAAACCACTTCGCCAATTGTTTTGTCGACAGGCTTCGTAATACAGTTTCGGAGTGTATCGCTTTGTATCGCTTCGGTGAGTGAAGAATAACGTTTCCAAAATGCGTTTTGTTCCGGTACGTCTTCTTCGTGCGATACAGGGTCGTTTTCGTCGTCTGTGACTTCCGTTAGAGATTCCGCGTCGTCCGATTCATGCAGACTTCCGTGGAGAATGTTGGTGTTTTGTCTCTGCAATATATTCCCTGAATTAAAAATCCCGAACAAAGCGTCGACGACATAGTACATGTGAATACTGAAAGTTCATTGCTCAGCTAGATCGCTGCACTTTGACATAATACTGATCAGGTTAGAAGTAAGTCATAAACGACACAATAACATTGACCCATGGGTAGTACCGCATCAAGTAGGTTAAAGCCTTCGTTTTCCATAGAATCGATGTCTTCAGTCAAACTGCAGATCACGTTGAAAACAGCTGGATTTTGTGCCCATTGTAGTTCACAAGATGGGTCGACCTATATACAGAGCAATAGCATAAAGGGAGTAGTCGATACATGGAGCAACTCAACGAATTTCTGGTGATAATATGCACGTAATATCAACATCGAGAATAACTCGTGCATTACCTTCAATAATTCGTTCGCCCGATCAGCATCTTCCACGACAGGAGGATCCGCAGCGGTAGCGTTGTTGTCCGCTACATGCAAGTTGCACGGGTGGCTGCAGTTAAAGCGATCACTGCCCGCTTCCTAAATACAATGCGAGCAAAAGGTTTGCAGCTATTAATATAATATCCTGTCATAAAGTCAGACGTATGCATCTTCATATGTACCATTGCATCTCGACGTTGTTTCCGATAACGATACCAGGATGACGCAGGCACTTCTTGATCCGGCAAATCTCTGTCTAGGTATCTCTTGTACTTTTTCCTAGTTTCGCGCCCGGCAGTCATCGCGAAATGAAAAGTGTAATGCCAAGTACTTACACAACTCGCTACTCGCGAATGAAACTGAAATTTTAGACATTTATTACTGAGCATTCAGACTTTAAAAAGTAATTGGGGCATTCCATGACGTCTGGATCAAGACCCGATGGCGATGTCTGAGATCTGCTCTTTTACTTCTTATACGAAAGTACTTCTAGGAAAACACCCAAATTTTTTCAATTTTAATCAACCTTCCATTTTTGAGATATCATTTGTCCAAATTTGTAAAAAATTTACTATTGTCTAAAATCTGAAAAAACTCAGAGTAATGTGATGAAATCTAACCAAAATTTGGTTTACTATTGGAGCATAGAGGTTTCATCACAGCAAAAGTTGGATTTCAAAGAAAATGACATATTGCACATAATATTAAGTCCAATATCGTCAACATTATGGGTCGAAAAAAAAATAATCATGAAAATTACAGGATGATAAATATATTACAACAATATTGACAGATATAATTACTGTCTGAATCATTATTGTATTTATACGTATACAGGATGAATTTCTAACGTTTAAACACTTAAGGTGGTTCTTCCCCTACAGTCCCACCAAACATGGGTTTCAGACAAGATTTTGAATACTTCTCGATGGGGAAAAAATCTGAAAAAAATCAAGCATGTAGGAGATCCTCGGGAGATTGATTTTGCATAATAATAATTCGAAAAAGTTATTAACAAATCGATGGAAAAAAAAAACTGTTCAAGAAATTAGCCGGTGACCCAACTTTTTTTTCAGGTGAAAATGATTTGTCAATTTTACTGAATACGTATGAATTTTTTGAGAATTTTGGTAACTTTTTGAAAATTGTACACCTCAATTTTCAAAAAGTTACCAAAATTCTCAAAAAATTCATACGTATTCAGTAAAATTGACAAATCATTTTCACCTGAAAAAAAAGTTGGGTCACCGGCTAATTTCTTGAACAGTTTTTTTTTCCATCGATTTGTTAATAACTTTTTCGAATTATTATTATGCAAAATCAATCTCCCGAGGATCTCCTACATGCTTGATTTTTTTCAGATTTTTTCCCCATCGAGAAGTATTCAAAATCTTGTCTGAAACCCACGTTTGGTGGGACTGTAGGGGAAGAACCACCTTAAAGTAGCATTGAGGTGGCAAAGAGTCCAGCGCCGGCAATTGTTTTCCAATTTCACCGAATAAGAGTGCCCGAAACCAATATAACAATTGATCATTTTTACTGGTGGCAACCTTAACGATGCTCCGAGTGTTCGGACGTTAGATATTCAACCTGTATATTGATATGTTGATACGTATGATATGTATAGGTAAGAATATAATAATAGTTCACACAATAATCATATCTGTTCATAATGTTGTGATATATTTATCACCCTGTAATTCTCATAATACATTTATTTCTATCCATAATGTTGACTATTTTATTCATTTTATATCAAGAATAGATTAAAATAATTACATAATACGTGCATTTTCATTTTATTTGAAATTAAACGTTCGCTGTGATGCAAGCTGTATCCTCCAATAGTGATCCAAATTTTGATTAGATATTATCAGATTACTCCGAGTTTTTTCTCAGATTGCAGGAAATGGTAAATTTTTTACAAATTTGGACAAATGATATCTCAAAAACGAAAGGTTGATTAAAATTATAAAAATTTGGGTGTTTTTCGAGAAGTACTTTCATATAAGAAATTAAGGAGCTGATCTTAAACATCGCAGTCAGATCTTCATCGAGACAACATGGAGTACCTCAATTATTTCATTTTCATTTTACTGTAATTGCATCTTGATCACAATTGTGATGAGACTTCCCGTGATGATATAAAATAAAACAATTTACAGGTTGCTGCGATATTGATCAATTTTTCTATGTTTTTCATTAGCATTAATTTTGTGGCCAATTTGTCGACAGTAATTTTTACGCAAAATAAAATAATTGAATTTTACATAAATCGTGCGGAGCATTGTATGTACCTACAGGCTAATGAGTTGTGAACATTTTTATAGAAATTTCCTTACCCATTTTTCTATAATACGCATTAGGGTGGGCCAAAGAAAAAGACTAATTTTTTTTTTTCTTAGTTACCGTGAAAATATTGTTCAGGATGACGAAAAAAAAATCCTGTACAAATTTGAGCTCTTAATATTATTATTAAGAGGTCGCTCATCGTGATTTTTGATTTCCCATTTAAATAACACAGGAATTTTTTTTTTTTTTATTCGGAATATTATTCCGTTCCAACGAATCAGCGTGTTGTAAAAATCAATATATATTCTTGTAGGAAATTGAACGATCTCCAAAAAAGGTCCCATTTGATTTTTCGCTAAGTCGACTCGTTTGAGAGTTATTAATGAATAACTTTCAAGCGAGTCGACTTATATTAGCGAAAAATCATATAGGACCTTTTTTGGAGATCGTTTGATTTCCTACAAGAATATGTATTGATTTTTACAACACGATGATTCGTTGGAACGGAATAATATTCCAAATAAAAAAAAAAAACATTTCCTGTGTTATTTAAATGGGAAATCAAAAATCACGATGAGCGACCTCTAAATATTAATATTAAGAGCTCAAATTTTCACAGGATTTTTTTTTCGTCGTCCTGAACAATATTTTCACGGTAACTAAGAAAAAAAAAATTAATCTTTTTTTTTGGCCCACCCTAATACGCATACTTTTCTCGTCAACATTATTTGATTCTCAGGCATCATGACCGGTTTACAAACTGGCGCGTATCGATGAGAGGTGCGCTTGCCATGTGCTTGGCACACACAGCTAAAGCCGATGGCACAAGAAAAGCCGTGCGCCGTAAGACGCATCACCTACAGGCCGGTCGGTCACCTACACGCGCATGTGATTGGTCGGCGCTTGGTGTACGTGACCGACCGGCCTGTAGGTGATGTGTCTTACGGCGCACGGATTTTCTTGTGTCATGGGCTTGAGCGCGCCTTGCAACGACACGTGCTCGTTCAGGACCCTGATTCTAGAAACGTATCCAACTGTATCACAGGCGTATCGGCCGACTTTCCGTTTAACGCTGTTCTCCGATTGGTCCAAACAGTGTATACCGCCCGTGAAACGATTCGATAAATTTCTAGAATCAGGGTCCAGGAACCGGTTCTGATTGCCTGATATTACGATAATAACAACGAAGTATACCTATACGTTTCATATAAAATCGGCTAAGCTAATTTTTCAATCATTTTCAACAACGAATTACTATGTCAAGTGCTGATTATGAGTTGTTAATCGCATGCTGCGTATATATCATTGTACTATCATAACCTCGCGTAGAGCTGAGGATTGCGTGTACTTACGTTTTCATCGATTCTGCAAATATCTGTACTGCTCACCACGTCCGAATAGCCCCTCACGTTGCACAGACTTATGGGTGTTTCTTACAGCAAACTCAGCGACGACAGACTCTTCAGAATCTTCGTTGTACTCACGTAATAGCCGCACAACGAAAACGTACGCAAGATAGTATGGCCGCCTAGCTCGAAGCGTGTCACACATTTCCGTTCGTGTGATGTATATACATGTATATATACCCAAGTTTTTCGACTGTTTCTCGCAGGCTGGCCATCCCCTTTTTAATTTTGAACTGTCAAAGGCCGTAAAATGATTGAATAAATGTATGAATAAATTAATGAATAGATTAATAAATAATTAAATAAATGAATAAAAAAATAAATGTATAAATAAATAATCAAATGAACATATGAATGGTGACTGAATAATTGGATAAATAAATGTATAAATCAATAAATCAATAATTAAATTTATTTATTTATTTATTTAATTGTTTATACACTTATTTGTTCAATTATTTATTCACACATTTATTTAATTATCCATTCACACATTTATTTAATTATTCATGTAATTAATTATTTCTTACTAGTTATTATTCATACATTTATTTAATCATTCTCGAGTTGGCAGTGACCGCTTATTCTTCTTCCCCTTTATTTGGCGCCTTACAGTGCCATGTGCCACTTCTTAAAAGTATATAATATGCATATATATATATTTATGGCGCGGTATCGACGCCGGTTCACGTTACCACTTTCAAACTGTGTCCGTGTTCCTGAACGCATTGAAGCCGATGCATACTGTCGGCGTGACGTCACTTCTCCGCATATACTCATACCCGGGCGAGGCGCACACGCATGCGCCCCGTGAGACGAGCGTAATTTCGGCAACGGTAGCTCTCGGATCCCACATGGCGAAGCACACCGAGGCACACGTGAGTACGGGCAGCGGTTCAACGGTCGACGGGACGTCGGTTCGCTATCATACAATGGCTTCGATAGCTTCTCAGAAAATAACTCACGCTCTCGTTTATTTTACGAGTAATCGTGTCAAAAAAATTGTACCCGTAGAGTTGGTGGTAGATTTTCACCCGAAAAGTGAAACGGATTTCGAGAAGAAACTAAGGTATAAAGTGTGGTTTAGTGGGCAGGGGCCTGACACGAACGACTTGTTGCTGAAAGCATACGTGCTATTGCTGGGTGGTAAGTACATAATTATAATTTGTACAGATTCCGGACTCATTACTGGCCGGTTTCATCAACGTCGAATAACGTCTCATTCATAGAAGAACTTTATTCGTCGAATTAAAGTCGCAAATAGAATGTAACATAGTCTCTTGTTTTCAATGAATAAGAGATAAAGTTATTCTTCGTTGGTAAAACCGGCTATACGTCATTCGCAATGAACAAATATTATAATTACTATAGTATATACAGCGCACGAGTATACATACGTGTATACATCATACACGTGCCGGCGTGTCGTGTATGCAAGTCTGTGCCTGTGTGGAATGTATACAGTCAAAGGGAATCTCGGGGGGGGGGGGGGGGGGGGGGGGGGGGGGGGGGGGGGTGGTACGGCGCGAGACAACAAATTGTATACAGTACAGGTATTCTATAATAATGAGGTAGAAAAACCATCTGAATTTCCTCTTCTCTCCTCCTTAGCTCTCTCTCTTTTCATTTATTGTTATTTGGTGCCTTTTTTCAACCGCTTCCTCTCCTTTCAGCACGTCCTCCTTCTCTTCCTCACTCCACAGATTTACTATCACTACCCAGCTTCGTTGCCGTCTCCGCTCGTTCCGCTCTCCCACTTTCTATCTCACTCTCATAAACATCTATCTATCTGTCTATCTCTCTCTATATGTATCTTCTTTCCTGCCGCCTCCTCCACTGTTTCTTTCGCCACTACTTTCCAATCCATTACCCCGATAATCCCTTTTATCACCACATTTTTTTATTCCTTTCCTTTGCTGTTTTCTCACTCTTCTAGACTCTCTACCTTTAGTCTCTTTATGTCCCTCGTTCCTTCTTCTTTTCCTTTGGCTTTATTTACTACTGTTGAATCCTTTTCCTTTTCGTCATTCCTTTCTTTTATTTCTTCTGTTTCCCTTCTTTCGATCTCTCTCCTTTCCTCGTACTTCCTTCTACTCTCTTTTTCTTCCTTCGGTATACTTCTTACTTTTAGCCTTATACTCTTAAACTCATCCATTATTTCTCCTACCATTACTTTTTATCTCTTCCATTCTTTGCCTTTTTCTTTTCACCTTCTCTTTCAGTTCTCTTCGTTACTTACAGAAGTTACTTCCTATTGTTACTTCCAGAAGTGCAAATAAGTTCAGAATTTTTTTGTCGAGTAACCTGAGACGAAAAACAAAAAAACGTCCCGCCATAGTTGATGCCATGTAGTATATGAGTATCTATTTTTTTTCATCTAACTAACTGTATTTGTGAAATCATGTACACCGACTGATTACGCACAGGAAACATCAGCCGAGGTGAAGAAGAATAACGTGTGGGAATTTCTGTGATTATAGTCCTTATATTTTTTTCAGTTTAGATAGCCTATATCTCTGTGGATATCGAGGGGTAAATCACGAGGCAGAAACACGTACACCACATCTCCCATCTCCCAACATCTCCCCCTAAATTTTCCGAAAATTCCTTTAATTTTTCAAGATTTTCCAAGATTTTAGATCATTTCCCAACATCCCCAGTACTTAACTCCCTTCATTACTCAATATTTCCTAAACATCTCCTGCATTCTGTACACCAAATCTCCCCTGTGATTCACCCCTCGGTGGATATAGTCTTATATTGTAATGTTTGTTACCTGACAAGTAAGGTGTCGCATGAAATTACCAAAGTTTACATATAATATACTATATATTACCTGCAAAAATATTGTATTAAATACCACCGCCCTAATTCTTCCACGATGCAAAACATGCTGATATTCTGTGTATTACAGATAGCGAGTTCGCAGTGCAGCAGAAACAAGGAACCTGCCGCGTGAAATTACCCAACTTAAAATATATGAGCCGTTCGTCAGAGGGGGACAGTTCGCCGGCCGGCCGCAAACGAAAATCAAAAGCTCGGAGTACAGCGAATACAACGAGTCAGGTGAGACGGACCCAAGAATAGGATACGTAACCGTTTGACTCGTATTTTGGAGTCGATATTTAAATAGCTATCGCATCAGTTCGTAAAGCTATATAAATGGTGACTGAATATGCGGCTGAAATGAACTGAAATTTATTTGCGTCCTTCGATCCTCGTAGCATTCTAGAACGGTTAAACATAACTTAGTTAAGGGGGTACATACACCTTTAGAATAATTTTTTTCAAATCACTGCTACGCTCTGAGAAGACATTCTAGTGACTCAGTTTTTCTACAGTTGATGAGTGCTATTTCGATACTAGTTCATGATTTTGCCAGATTGTATTTCCTCCGTTAAACATAAATTCAGTCCACCGAAGAGAAAGCAGTTGTCGTAGGGTACAGGTTGCTGCGTTGGATGAAATTCTTTAAACTAGGAAGGATGTATTCTGTATGAATGTAATTTAGGGCCAAACCAATAATATTTCATGAGTTTAAGTTTTAGACATAGAAATTTTTGATTGTCAGACTTTTTTTCCATCGTTTTGGAAAAAATGTTTGAAAACCAGAAATTCAAACAGGAATATTCCAACCACGTGTAACGCTGATTTCTATTGCATATTTAGGTAAATTGATTGATTATGAAGGCCCATTCCGGAGGGTTATTTAGTGGGTACTTCATATTTTCGCACAAGAAGACACCCCCTCCCAGTTTGGTCAAGATCTATGACTGGAGGTGCGATACTCTCCTAGCAGTTGTGTTTGATCTTTTCACAATGTTCCAAAATTATTTCCATGCTACCCTCTTTGTACTTATGCAATAGACTAAGGAGCCCACGAATCCACTTTCCTGATCTTTCAAGAACGCGCATAGAGCGTTTCGAGCGTAATTATGGAAATTGTTTTACTCGTATTGTGACGTTGCTACAGGTGATCAGGCGGAAGATTAATCCTGGGCCCAAAGATGTTGCGATGCGGGAAGCACACTTGGACGTCATCAATAAATACAAAAAGTTCGTGCATGCCAGGCCAGACTTCGCGGAAACATCCGAAGGGGATGAAAACGCTGACGGTCAGAATCTGTGAACTGTATTTCTTGTATTGCACCACATCGTGTATTCGATTGGCTCTCGCAGAATATTACTATACCTATCGCAATGTTCAATAAGAGGTTTCCGTGAAACATTTATTCTATTTAAGCAATCATTTTACAGCCTTTGAAACTTCAAAATTTAAAAGAGGATGGCCAGCCCCGGTCGAAAAACTTGGGTAGTGTCGAGTAGGCGGTGACTGACTTCGATTGTTTCACGGGAACGTTTTAGTATCTAGTACACTAAACGTGTTTCATGTTGACCGGTTCGAGGCCACACATGTTTTCGACGAATGCGAATCTGGATGAGAGCCGCTTGATTCGTCGATAGCGCACCTAGTGGCCTCTGAACGAATCTCGTCCTGATAAAGATATCGATAGCTGTTTTTCTTTTTTTTTTAGCTGAATTTAGCGATGTCTAGCCCTTCAAAATCAATATCGATAATACAGCGAGTCAAAATCTTTATCGGGGCGAGATACACTAGGGGTGCTTCCGACGAATCAAGCGGTTCTCATCTAGATTCGCATTTGTCGAAAATATGCGTGGCCTTGAACCGGTCAACATCAAACACGTTCAGTTTACGTCACATGTGTTCTCTATGCCTAGCAGATCCACTTTCGATGCAACGATCTGATTCCGAGGAGACGGTCATCAATAAGAAAATATGTGATGCGGTCGTCCAAAAATCGCCTGCAATTGTCAGGAGACGATTGTTCGACGACCGTAGCGGCGAACGTCAGGGAAACTCTTGTAAAAATAAAAGTTCACGCGGGGACGACGTACTGATCGACAGCTTGCGACGTGTGCCAACTCCCGAGACGCCTCGTACGCTTCGTAGTCACACGTCATCGCGACGTGTGCCAGCTCCCGAGACGCCTCGTACGCTTAGTAGTCGCACGTCATCGCGACGTGTGCTAACTCCAGAGACGCCCGGTATGCCTCGTAGCCACACGTCATCGCAAAGTACCCGGTGTCATACACCTGTGTGCAAGAAGTCTCGACTGGGTCATCGGTCTAGACGCCATTCCCCGGTAACGACGAAAAATCAGTTGCCCGCCATTGCCCATCACCGCCGTGCCATAGCCGCATTGACGCCTCGGATGGCTGCTCATGGTAGGCAACAAGAGCGTTCCTGTCGACTGTATAACCCAACGGAGACGGTCCGTAGGCGTGCGAACATTCCACAGGAAATGGCAAGTACCATGTTTTAGAATCGACTAACTTTAACATCAAATCGTATTTGCCTGCGTAATATCAATGGTAACCGCACTGGTTAACTGGTTATGAAATAATTGATGCATGTAATTAATTTCGCAGGTAGAGATTTACAAAGGCGTCGAAATTAATCGTGACACATGGGAAGTCATGTTACACAGACCAGACTCCAGGTTCGTGAAGGACGTCGCTGTGATCCTGTGGGGGGAAGACGAGCTGGCAAAACGTTGCTTAAACGCTCGGCAAGCCAGCCGTCATTTACAAGACGGAGAACCACCACGTACGGAATTAACGCCCGAAAAACACGAAAGAGTTAAAGGTTAGGTGCAGAGGTTTGCAAACTTCATATCGACGCCCGATACGAATAAGAGCACATTTCAGATTCCGGGTAAAAAAGAGCACGTTTCAAATTCAGGATGAAAAAGAGCACGTTTCAGATTGAGAATGAAAAAGAGCACATTTCAGGTTGACCTGAATATTAGCACGTTTCAAGTTGACTCGAATACTAGCACATTTCAGGTTGACTCGAATACTAGCACGTTTCAGATTCACTCGAAAACCAGCACGATTCAAGTCGAAGCGAATATTAGCAAGTGTTATGGAGGTTCATTATAAAATTAGGAGTTCACAATTATACACAAGAACTCGATTCCATTTTATCATTTACGCTTGTACTGATTTATTAACTGCATGCTCAAACATCGACGATTGGGTTTTATTTCCCACGTAATAAATATAAAACCCTCTCGTCGATGTGTGAGCTGCTCAATGCAGGCGTCAACAGAGCTGTCAACAGTTTTGTAATCATTCAGTTCATGAATCAGTACAAGCGTAAATGATAAAATGGAATCGAGTTTTTGTGTATAATTGTGAACTCTTAATTTTATAATGAACCTCGCTAACACTTGCTAATATTCGCTGCGACTTGAATCGTACTGGTTTTCGAGTGAATCTGAAACGTGCTAACGTATTCGAGTCAACCTGAAATGTGCTAATATTCGGGTCAACCTGAAATATGCTCTTTTTCATTCTCAATCTGAAACGTGCTCTTTTTCACCCGGAATCTGAAATGTGCTCTTATTCGTACCGGGCGTCGAATTGTTCTGTGCGAACAACGCTCGAGAAAAGACAAAGATTCGATATTTTATTATAAACTCTATCTCTTTCCATGTTTTCTCACGGTATGCACGCTTCATTGATTCGCCGGATAGTACAGCATATCGAGTCGGAAGCAGCGTTACATACGTCACCATTTGCTTATTTGCAGACTGCCTGTTCCACAAACTAACGGAAGCGGGGGTGACCGGTAGACAGCGGGCCATCCGAATGTCAAAAATGTGGCGGTACTTATCTTACAAGATTTATGACATACGCAAAAGCAGGTACCTTCGACTGCGAAGAAACCCATTGGCTGCCGTAAATCGGGAATGTTGAAGCTCCGCAATCGCTATATATTGCAGTGAAGTAGACTGGGTACGGTTGAAACACGGGGTGCGTTGATACAACGCTAATATCTCAAAAACTAATGGCGATAGTGGGGGGGGGGGGGGGGGGGGGGGGGGGGGTACAAGGACAAAAAGAAGCGGCTTTATTTACTTTACTATCTCTATTAGTTTTTGAGTTATTAGCGTTGTCTCAACCGACCCTGTGTCTTAACCGTACCCAGTCTACCCTACACACCTTAAACCAAAGACGATGTACTATATATGTACACATAGTCATATGCTATAGTTTATTTTCTGTCGCTCACGTTTTTGAGTAATTTTTTTTAGTTTCATTTATTATACGTATTTAGATTTCGGTACTTTCGTACGTAACTTACCAAAAATGCTGGTATATGAGCTTCAGTTCTGTTTTTCCTTTTAGATTCGTACGTACAGTATATATCCTATTTCTAGATTCATACCTGCAAAGTATTTATCTGTATCACTCACGAGATTACATAATTTTTAAGTTTTATTTTCTATATGTTTTGTACTCTTCGAGATTTGGCAATTATTATACTCGCCGACAAAAAAGAGTGATCATGTACGCTCTACCTTTTTTTTGTTTGTTTTGACTTGTAACAGAATTTGTGACCAATCTCTTCAGAGGTTGATCCATTTCAAAATTGTGACTGAAAGTTTTTCAACCATTTTTCCGACAAATGTTTCTTATTTTCGAAACATTTTATTTATTTATTTTTCCTTCATCATTTGTCAATTATTTTTGTCGATTTTCTGGTTCTACATCAGAAAAATTTTCAGGTCAAGATTTAGGAAAAATGGTTGAAGAACTTTCGATCGCGATTTTTACAAGAATCAATATTCGTCACGGATTCTGTTACACCCTGTATACGTGTACAGAAAAAAGAAGAAGAGACCAACACGTCAACGTAGAACTATGATATTTCAAATTGTGGTAGAAAAACATGATATCTCAAATTCTGGTTGGAAAACATGATATCTATCTCCCATACCTTTAACATAGGAGATACTATGTTCTTCAACCAGAATTTTGCATATCATGTTTTTCAACCCGAATTTGACGTATCATGTTTTTCTTCTACAATTTGAGATATCCTAGTTCTACGTTGAGGCGTCGAGATCATCGCGGATAGATGACAAGTTTTAACTATAAGATAAGACACTAGATTTAAGTATATCCATATCCATTTATAGAGGGTGATCCAGAATGCGGTATCTTCCTTACACCGGTGGATTCCTTATAAAAATCTAAGACCAAAATTATTCATCCTAAAATGTGGAAAGCCAAGCCGTTTTCAGGTAGGAGCCTAGGATGAATAATTTTGGTCTTAGATTTTTACAAGGAATCCACCGGTGTAAGGAAAGTACCGCATTCTGGACCATCCTGTATAATGTTATTCTATAGGCCGTATTCATAGTCAGGTCTTATGTTCAAGATTGTCTTAAGAACAGCTCTTGGCCAATCGAGTCGAGTCTAGAGCTGTTCTTAAGACGGTCTTGAGAATAAGACCTGTCTATGAATACCGCCCCATGTATTGGTTCCTACCATATATATTCTCGAACTACGGACGTAACTATATGATTCGTCAAGTCTCCGATTTAATAACGATTAAATTTGAGAGTTTGTGATATTTGTATCTATTGATACTGTACTGATGTAAAAAAGAAAAAAAAAAGAAAAAAATAGGTAAATAACCACTATTTAATTGTTTCAAAGACCAATCAATAAAGGCCGTCAACAATAATCCATGTATCAACTGTTCAATTTATTCATATTTTAATAAGACCCTACACTTGGACTATTAAAGTCGGGTTTCCCGAATCGTCTAAACGCCGTTATAGTGACATACGTCGTAATTGACGTCATACGTTGTCATAAACGACGTCGTACGTTGCCGTAAACGACGTCGTACGTTGCGAAATAAGTGACGCAATACATTATCCCAAATTGCGAAGAACATATATTATTCGCCCGGCGAGTGCCTTTGGGCGTGCCTTCGGCCGTCGAAGTTGACGTCATTCCGACGTCAGCGCGACTTGATTTACAACGTAGATATTTTCAATAGGGAGCAGAAATTCAAAAGAATGAACGTAGTTGTTGTTTATAGAGAGTGAAATTCAAATTTCCAGGCTGTATACTCATAACATTGTGACAATCGACTCACCGCTTTCATTATTCTCTTTAGCCATTTGAATGATTTCATCATCAGAAGGTATCGGTCCGACTTCGTCATCTTGAATCCAATCCTGCATAACATCTTCAGTAATGTTGTGATAGTCGCTTAATTGACGCATAGTATTCAATACATCTTCATCAGTCATATCAGTCTCTGCAGCTGAATTTTCTTCTGTATTTTCAGTCTCAGCTTCAAAAAATCTAGCTGGTAACAATTTTTTCCAACATTTTCCAATCATTGCTGGATCTACAGCAGTCCACACATCACTTACCCAATAAATCACTTCTTTTATCGAGATAGATTTAAGAAATGTTATATCAATTTCAGATTTTTGCGCGTTCAATGCGCACCGCGCAAGTTGTGATCTGTAACGTTTTTTTAAATTCTCAATTATACCCTGATCCATCGGTTGGATCAAAGATGTTGTGTTCGGCGGTAAATAAGAAGCCGTAACACCATTTATTGTCAAGGTTTTGACTGACGGATGGCAGGGTGCGTTGTCAAGATACAGAATGGCTTCGACGGTAGTTTTTTCTGTTTCAAAAATGCAGTTACCCGAGGCACAAATTCTTCTGTGAACCATTTTTCGAAAATCTTGGAATCCATCCACGCGCTTCTTTGATTTGTATAGTAAACAGGTAATGCATTTTTAGATATATTCTTCAACTTGCGTGGTTTTGCAGATTTGCCAATAACAACCAGGGGCAATTTAAATGATCCGTCAGCATTGCAACAAACCATAACCGGGGGGGAAGTTGGCTACAGCTCGGCCTCTCCTGACACTGGGAGCGTCCCGCTCTCATCTTCCTCATCGAGTTCGTCGTTTGAGCCTTCAGGCTCGTCGTCGTCCGGCTCTTCGTTGATAGAGACCCATTTCTTAAGGCGCTCCGGCGACAAAATAGATTCGTACGGTTTCTGTTTAATCTGGTAACCAGGGATGTCGGTTATCAGGTAGCGGTCTTAGTCAAGTTTCCGCTTCACCAGGTATGGTCCCAGGTATTTTTGCGCCATCTTTGTGCTACCACACTCTATGGGGTTCAGTTGGCGTACCATGACGTATTCGCCTTCCTGAAAAATAGTGTAAGGTTTTCTGTTACGGTCATATCTTGTCTTTTGACGATTTTGGTCGTCCACGATGCTGCCTGCAGCTAGCTGCCTAGTTTCCTCTCGTTGTTCATCGAATTGACCCAACTCTATCTCGTCCTCCAAGATGTCGGTTACTAAGTCGAGGGGCCCTTGCCGCAGTTTATACCCAAACATTACTTCTGCGGGACTGCTCCGGATCGAACGCTGTATCGAGTTATTTAAGGCTAGCTGGACCGGACCTAAAACTTCGTGCCATTTATTAGGAGATTTTGTTAACTTACAAGATTGCCGGTACGATTGTTCGATTGTATCTTTCAATTTGTCCGTTCGCTCGTGGCGTTTGAACGGCAATCCTCACGTGTTGGATTCCCTGTTCTGTACAGAAGTATTACTCCGTAGCCATGGATACTCGCATCCGTATGGATTTCAGTTTCCTTAGATGGGTCATAGATTTTCAGAACTGGTTCGCTAGTCAATGCTTCTTTTAGCCTCTCAATGGCTCGTATGTGTGCTTCGTTGATCTCAAATTTGGTGTCGTTCTTCAGTAAGTCTGTCAGTGGTCTTGCTATCAGCGAATAGCCCTGGACAAATCTTCTGAAGTAACTTGTGAGGCCCAAAAACCCTCGTAGCTGCTTACGTGTCTTCGGTATTGGGTATTGGCAATCTGCCATTGTCTTTACGAGTCCAGATTTGATCTCGTTCCTAGAGATCCTGTACCCAAGGTACTCCAAATGTTCTTTCACGAAGGAACATTTGTCCAGTCTCGCTTGAAGTCCATATTTATTCATCCTGTCGGTGTATCAGCTTGATATATTGCAGGTTCTCCTCCGGTGTCCTCGTTGCTATTAGCAAATCATCCATGTAAACCTGGACTATCTTAGTCCTGATCAGATCTTCGAAAATGTTATTAACGCATCTCTGAAAAACGGAAGGAGCATTAGTCAATCCGAAAGGCATTTTTAGGAATTCGTATTGCCCTCCGGGCACGACGAACGAGGTATATTTGATCGATTTCTCTTCAATTGGTATGTGGGAGAAACCATTTTTCAGATCGATGGTTGTGAAATAAGAGGCTTCGCTCAAGTTACTGATTAAATCATCGATGTGTGGGAGCGGAAAGCTATCTTTGATTGTCTGCTTGTTAAGTTCTCTGTAGTCTATACAAATTCGATACTCTCCTGTTTTCTTTTTCACAAGGACAATCGGGCTTGAGAATTCTGAGTTGCTAGGTCTAATTACTATTCCTTCGGCTAAATAGCTGTCGAGAATCTTCTCTACGGCGTCTTTTTCATGGTATGCTAGTTCCCGTGGAGTCGATCTCACTGGTCTATCGTTTATCAAGTCTATTTTTAGGGCCACAGGGAGTTCACGTACCTCATTGGGATTGTTTTTATTCAAACATCCGACGATCTGCTCTTGGATATAGGCCTTTTGGGTCGACGTCAGTTGTGGTCCTATGTCTATCTTTGGCTCTTCGGTTCCTATGGCTTCTGCATCGATGTTCATGATCATTGCGACTTCTTCGTCCAGTTGATCCTCTCGCTGTTGGAAATGGATCTCGCCTTCCTCTACTGTCCAGCTTACAGAATCCAGAAAGGCTTGATCAAGGACTAGGTCCACGTTAACAGAGTTATCTGGTACCACGGTGGCTGGAATTTTATATATTTCATCATTGATGATGCCTTCATATTCTAAAACCTTTGAACTGGGTGTTTGGGTATTCCCAAATCCCCTGAGCATTCTGGGCTGATTGCTCGTACTGTGAATTGCTACTTTGGATGAACAATGCTCTTCAATTAGATTTAAGGTACTACCTGTGTCTATCAGAGCAGATAACGTACCTCCTTGAACTGTAACAGTTTTATAGTATCTCGATGCGTTCCTGGGGTAGCCATCGGTTTGAGTGTGCATCACTCCTGCTTTCCCAGAAGCTGAGGTTGTCGATGGGTTGGTACATAGTCTAGATATGTGCCCTTCTTGACCACATTCAAAGCATGTCGGTGGTCCACGCTTGCCATCGCGGTTTCTCCAGTAGCACCGGTCGCTGGTGTGACCGTCCTTTTTACAAACATCGCATCTCGTCGGTGGTTTTCTTTTCACGTCGTCTTTGGTGTCTCTGGGGTCTCACCCATTCTTCTGGTCCTTCGGTTTTTCCCAACTGGACATCTCGTTGGACAGAAGCTTTAGGTCTTTGAAGAGGGACGCTGGCGTTGTGTGTCGAGCTGCGACGAGTTGTGTTCGAATAGTAAAGTTGTCAATTCCTCTTATAATATGCCAACGTCGCTCAATTCAGCTCTCCTTGCCAAATTCAGTTTGTCAAGGTAGTAGTCCTCTAATCGCTCTCCTTTTTTCCATCTTCTGGCATTCATTTTTTCTATTATTCGGAACGTGTCATCCTCTTCGTCAAACATCTGTTTCAATTCTTCGCGGATAACTGTCCAGTCTTTGCTACAAGCATCCTCACATGTCTCGTACCACTTCCGTACGCCGTCAGTAAATTTATTGGTTGCGAGGATCTTGATGGTATTGTCAGAAAGGTCATATAGGGTTTTTATCTCCTCTATTCGTTTGAGCCACATGTCCAGGCTCATAATCTCATTTTCTTTATTGCCAAACAGCGGTACCTGAGAAACGATCTCTGCATATGGAATTCTCAGATTCGTCTGTCGTTCTCCGTTATCTGGTGGGTTATTTGTTTCGATGTTTGGTGTGTGGGTAATTTGTTCTCGAAGTCTAATTATTTCTCTGTCTCGATCTCCTATCAGTTGAGTCATCTGAGTCAATTGGGCCATCATGCTGTCCAGTACCCGTTGATATGAAGTTTGTTCTTCTCGGAACTCCAACAACGTTGTCGACTCGGCCATTTTCGGGTTCGGTGTAGATTGTCCCCAACACAAGGCTCTCCTGTATGCCTTGTGTGACAAAGACCTATTACCTTCCGAATTTACACGAAGTCCAATTGTCAATGATCGTCGATAAGGTAGATCTGGTTCCAGCACGTTTCAAAAAAACACTACCGGTTCTAAATAAGTTATGCTTGAGGTCTGACACAGCGACACAGAGCCTCTAATGATACAATAAAAATAAACACAACGGTCACAGGGAATCTTTTGAATTCCGCCGTCACGAACTTTGTACCTTCTCAAAATGTCTACCCGGTCTCGCCACGTTTTCACTCATGGACACACGAAACCGGTTTTTCTAACATTAACTGTTCTAGGTCGATCACAGGGAATTTTCGTAATTCCGTCGACGTTTTTTAATTTTTTACTTATCGGAAACGCTTCTCCGCTACACACTTTTGACGTGAAAAGGTGAAGACACTGGGAAAAGTTTTTAGCCAGAAAGAAAAACACGTTTTATTCTATCTTAACGGCCGTAATATCTTCAAATATCCCACTTCTGAAACTGTAGGAGGGTCGGGATCTGTGGGCTTGGGAGTTTGAAAGAATCTACGCCGCACGCGGCTACTATTTGTTTATACTATTCACTTTTATTTCTATTGCTTTTTATCGTCACTTGGACTCGTCTCTTGTAAAACTCGACTGCTTTACCCTAATCTCTATTGTCTTCTGCCACTGCTACTCTACTCTTCGCAGTGGCGACACCTTACGTACTAAGATACCAGGTGGGGGGGGGGGGGGGGGGGGGGGGGGGGGGGGGGGGGGGGGGAGTTGGCTACAAAGACAAGATAATTTATTGATCACATCTCAACGATCATAGCTTAATTTAAAATAAAAGTTTTTGAGGTTCAAGAAATGAAATCTTATAAAGACTTCGAAGAATGAGATATTGAATAGTATAGTTTTTTTCATTTAATTTATTATTGTCAATTTGAGTTAAAACAGAAACATCGACTTCTTTTATTTAAACAAAATATTGGCAACTCAATTAAGTAATAACGTATAATAATAATAACGTAGAGGTAATAACCACGTGTAATGTTAATACGCAATGCTTCAATATAGGTAATATCACAAGTTGTTTAACTATCATTACAACATTTACATTACTTAAAACAAAAAGACCATTTTCTCAATTATTAATTGTTTCTATTTCCTGCTAAAGCTTCGCACAGTAGTTGCATTTTTTCTTCATGACGTTTATTTTTATTTCTCTCTCTTTCCTCAGCTACCTGCAGAAATGCATCAAGTGTTGATTTCTTTTTTATATTCTTCTCTGCTTGTGTCTTTTCATTTGATTTCTTCTTGCTGTCTGTATTTTCAAGCTTTATCTTTTTATTACACTTTTTCACCTCATCTGTCTCTTCGACTTGTTTCTTTTTATTTGCATGTACAGAGATACCAATGCCTCTCATAATTCTAGGCTGCAAACTGTCATATATGGAACGAATTTTACGTATTTCTGTTTCCCATGGAACGTTCTTAGGATAATTACTAGACATATGATTGTATTTCAACGAGTTATTAGTAGCTCGAATCACCGATTTGAAGCGGCTATCACATTGAGTTCCATTGCATGGAAAATCAAGCTCTTACGAAAGCTTACTTGCCATAAACTTCCACATATGGTTCTCGTTCTAAATTTCTTCATTGGACCAATTTGTGGAAATGTGTCAGCATATAAATCTAGTAGATATCTTGTGGTCCCATCTGTCCAGTCTAATTTTTTGATACCAGAGTCATTTAAATTATTAGCTGCTGAACTTGTAGGAATTACGGGAGTATCTGAAAAAATTGAATGAGATGATTATAAATCCACTTAGTATATACCCGTATGAAAAAACCATATATGGCTAAAATATATGGCACAATATATGGTAATTGTATTTCAATATATGGAATCATATATGGCAACAATATATGGCAGAATATATGGCAGAATATATGGTAATTGTATTTCAATATATGGAATCATATATGGCAACAATATATGGCAGAATATATGGCAGAATATATGGTAGAATATATGGCAGAATATATGGTAGAATATATGGCAACAATATATGGAATCATATATGGCAGAATATATGGCAGAATATATGGCGGAATGTATGGCGGAATATATAATAATTTTGTAAAATATGGTATTCATTTCAATAAAAAATTTGAAGACGGTTAAAAGTTTATTCACGAATATTGTTGAATGTAAATTTGTTGATTTTAATATTTTAAAATATTTATTCACATATGTAATCAGTGACATCGACAATATTTTCAATATTTACTTAACAGGTTGTCGAAACAGATCTTAGAAAATATTGATGATTCAAGCATATACATTAGGGTGATTCAGAAAAAAAAACAAAAATTATTTTTTCTTCCAAACAGGCTCAAAAGTTTCATTCAGGTCAAAAAGTATGCCTGTTAAAATTTGAGCTCTTAATATTAATATTGAGTTGCTCCGCATCGCACTTTTCGATTTTCCATAAGAATAACATGGGATAGATCATTTTTGCTTCTTCTGATTTTTATAACTAGCAAATGACACATCACACAGAGAATCTACAGACACATTTTTGTAGGGAATTGAACGCTCTACGAAAAAGTTCCGAGTCATTTTCTAATAAGTCCATTCGTTCAAAAG
The DNA here is from genome assembly GCA_914767705.2 of Tenthredo notha. Taxonomy (NCBI): domain Eukaryota; kingdom Metazoa; phylum Arthropoda; class Insecta; order Hymenoptera; family Tenthredinidae; genus Tenthredo; species Tenthredo notha. Next base: position 5,317,210 of record OU611908.1, read on the forward strand.
TTATTCAAGGTCAAATTTTAATTTATTTTGATTGATTTTAATTTTAATTTTTTCAATTTTTGGTTTTTTATTTTTTTTTATCTTTCATTTTTCATTTCCCAACAAAAATATGTCTGTAGATTCTTTGTGTGACGTATCATTTGCTAGTTATAAAAATCAGAAGAAGCAAATATAATTTATCCTATGTTATTCTTACGGAAAATCGAAAAGTGCGATGCGGAGCAACTCAATATTAATATTAAGAGCTCAAATTTTAACAGGCATACTTTTTGACCTGAATGAAACTTTTGAGCCTGTTTGGAAGAAAAAATAATTTTTTTTTTTTTTCTGAATCACCCTAATATACATATAAAATAGTTTATTACATGTGTAAAAATTACATTTTTTTGCATTCTTTTTTTTCGTTCATTTCAACTACTCACACAGAATACGTATAACATTTTATATATCATTTGTAAAAATTTTAATATTTTAAATTATTTATTCACATATGTAATCAGTGACATCGACAATATTCACAATATTTACTTAACAGGTTGTCGAAACAGATCTTAGAAAATATTGATGATTCAAGCATATATAAAATAGTGTATTACATGTGTAAAAATTACATTTTTTTGCATTCTTTTTTTCGTTCTTTCAACTACTCACACAGAATACGTTTAACATTTTATATATAAGGTAAAGGGCCCAGTTATTGATCTTTCAACGGCATCCACCATCACTTTGATCTTCATTTTTTTTTTTTTACTCCGATCTTATTGTGGATTTGATTTTAATTTTTCTTGTTGAATAAAACGTCGATTAACGTAGTGACGTTTCGGCTAGCGAACGGCTGGCCATTCTCAGACTGTAAAAACAAGCGAGTCTCGGGAACGTGTGGTTATAAATAAGTCATATAATAGGATAATCAATTAAGAATAAGATTACAGAAGAATTAAGAGCTTAAAAAGTAAATTAACATGCGGCTCTGAACTAGGTTAGGTTTGCACGTGGCGCAAGGTAACCGAAAGTATTCGAAAAGAATTCTTTTGATGATGAAAGAATATACGAAATCCAAAAGAAATATACTAACCAGTTGAAAAACAATAACTTATATAATAGGATAATCAATCAAGAATCAGATTACAGAAGAATTAATTAGCGACTGAGCTTATAAAAAGTAAATTAACATGCGGCTCTGAACTAGGTTAGGTTTGCACGTGGCGCAAGGTAACCGAAAGTATTCGAAAAGAATTCTTTTGATGATGAAAGAATATACGAAATCCAAAAGAAATATACTAACCAGTTGAAAAACAATAACTTATATAATAGGATAATCAATCAAGAATCAGATTACAGAAGAATTAATTAGCGACTGAGCTTATAAAAAGTAAATTAACATGCGGCTCTGAACTAGGTTAGTTTTGCACGTGGCGCAAGGTAACCGAAAGTATTCGAAAAGAATTCTTTTGAAGATGAAAGAATATACAAAATGCAAAAGAAATATAGTAACCAGTTAAAAGACATATTATCAGTGATTGCATAATGTAAGAGCAAAAGAGTTATTAATTACCTGAACGGACATTCCTCAACGCATGAGATGTTATACGTGCGACGCGACGACGGGAAGTGATTCAAAAATTAGAAGAACAAAGATGGTAGACCAAGCAATGCTAATGACATGTTCTAAATAGTTAGATGAAGTGTATAGTCTGAACGTTCATGCGCTACGCTAGAGTCAAAAGAGTACTAACTGTTAACCCATTATCGACCGAGTGTTCGATTTTTCGAACACTGACTTTGACATTTTTTTAAACTATTAAAATTATTAATTTAATGTGATTCATTAATAATTATAGTCGTTTTTTTTTTCCAAGTATAAACTTTAAATAATAAGACAATAACAATTTTTTGCTTTAAATTAATAATTTTAATAGTTTAAAAACATGTCAAAGTCAGTGTTCGAAAAATCGAACACTCGGTCGATAATGGGTTAACGAAATTCATTCGGGACTTAAGCAAAATTAAAAAATATATCAATAATCATACAACGATTTATAATGCTTAAATATCTATCCCAAATATTTTTTAGTCATTTATTATAAAATAACAGTAAATATAAATAAGAGATTAATTTGACTTTACTTATATATTCTGCCATATATTGTTGCCATATATGATTCCATATATTGAAATACAATCACCATATATTGTGCCATATATTCTGCCATATATGATTCCATATATTGTTGCCATATATTCTACCATATATTCTGCCATATATTCTGCCATATATTGTTGCCATATATGATTCCATATATTGAAATACAATCACCATATATTCTGCCATATATTCTGCCATATATTCTGCCATATATTGTTGCCATATATGATTCCATATATTTTGACAATATATTTATACATATACATAATTTCGGCCATAATATAACACCACCTATTACCATATATTGTGCCATATATTTTAGCCATATATGGTTTTTCCATACGGGTATACATTATACATATTTATTCTTTATTTGGAATAATGAAAAAAAAAACAATTATTTTCATCATTTCAAACAATTACTGTTGAAATATTTTAATTTTTCAGGTTCTTGATCATCCTTAGTACCAACAGAGGAATTAGCTGTAACTAAGATCCTTTTCACCTAATGAATCCGTTAGACTGCAGATTTTTTGGTCTCCTGTTATACGTGTATATTAATATACTATATTAATTTGAGAAAAGTTAAAAGATGCATTTGATCCGAAAAGCTAGATTATAACCGCAACTTACCTCGAGAATCCGTGACTAAACACATAACATTTCCATCGACACTTCGAAGTGGCACGTTATTGCTATCGGTGACGATAATCAGATTTTTTGTGTTCTTGGTGTCCATATCTGTTCGAGTCTTTTATCGTTAAATTTCAATTCACACTTGCTAGTTTCAAACGAAAATATTTATTTCTATATTTATTTACAAAACAAAAGCCAACAGTGCTTGTATTTAAACAAAATTTGAATCAAATGATCGGCGAAATTTGACAAAACTCGGTTAGTGTCGGCATCGTTCGGCTCTGTTCCGAACAGCGTAGAGCAGTTCGGAGCAATAAACCGAAATCGTTATATGAGTGAGCATTTGCCGAGTGGGTCGTTCGAGTGGGAAAATGATGCCATTGATGTGATGTCCCATCCGGATGAAGCGCCAATCGGTTATATTCTAGAAGTGGATTTAGATTATCCCACAGACCTCATAAAATAATACATAGATCTCAATACAAATATGCGAGAGCAGTCGAGAAACGAATTTGAGAAGAATTTCTACAAGCTTATGAATAATGCCGTATTTGGCAAAACCATGGAGAATGTGCGTAACCATAAAAGCGTGAAACTAATCACGAAATGGGAGGGTAGGGGCGGTGTACGTTCTCTCATTGCAAGGCCAACATTTCATAGCTGTACCATATTTGATGAAGATATGGTGATTATTCAGCTAAGTCGAACCAAGGTATATTTCAATAAACCTATCTACATCGGTGCTGCAATTCTCGATCTATCGAAAATATTTCTATACAACTTCCATTATGATTATGTAAAAAATAATTTTTGAAGTAGCGAAGCAAAATTAATGTATACCGATACAGATAGCCTCATATATCAATTCACCGTACACAAATATCTACGAAATCATCAAGCGTGCTGTTGCGACAATGTTCGATATATCAGACTATCCGCCAGATAATGCTTATGGTATCCCCTTGTCGAATAAAAAACGCCTTGGTTTGATGAAGGATAAAAATAATGGGAAAATCATGACTGAATTTATCGGACTGCGAGCAAAACTCTACACATTCAGAACTCGCGGTGATACTGATAAGAAACTTGCATACTAGAGTTATTCAAAAATTTTCGATGTTCGAATTTTCCACTTCTCAGGGTCTGAAAAGTTGTTTTATAATTTGAAAATGACTGTCTCCAAATGTGCCTGTCGTCGGACAATTCGCCACGCGGCTCATCAATTGTTTGTATTTTCCATTTCAAAAGCACATAAAATTTGTTTCATGTCTTATTGCACGATTTAAAAACTGAAAAAAAAAAAAAATGAACAGGAGAGTGAGATTTAGGAAAAGAACTGTAAGCAAGGGCGATACAGGCGAAAGCTGCATTTTCCAATTAACTCAGCAGCTCTAAAAGCAGTAATTTTTTTTTAGACATGAAACAAATTTCATGTGCCTTCTAAATGGAAAATACAAACAATTGATAAGCCGCGTGGTGAATTGTCCGTCGACAGCAGGCGCGGATCCAGACTTCTGATTTGGGGGGGGGGGGTCATGGTCGTATCAGAGTACAGGTTACAGGTGAACCGAATTAGACCAACGTTTTCAATAACTCCGATATAGTTTTATTATTATCATACATATAAAAGTATAATGGACATTTTTAGTGAGCTTGGGTACATATCCAACAACCAAAACTCATACCCCACACACTTCATCAATATCCTTCTAATCCATGGGTATACTGTTGTTACGATCCGATGCATATCTATACAGATTGATAGTCGATTAGTCTTTGGAAGGGATCAGTATGTATGACTATGATGTGATACTTCTGTTATTCAAAATATCACCTTTCCCTCGTTGAAGTCAGAAAGTCACGTCGTCCCGATACTAGACCCAACACAAAAAGATCATATAGCAACTAGGAGCGCTAGAAAAGTGAGCAAATCTAGTCTTGCTGACTATGCACCAATAGTCGATTCATCGTAACTCCTCTCATTTATAACTCAATCAGACAAGAACAAATAGGGGTATCTATTGGGGGTGGGTGACCCGTAATTAATGGATACAATTAGATTAAGGAATGTAGGAATGTACGCCAATCATTAAGAAAATCAGAAGGCATACATTTATAATTATTATTGTCAACTGACTGTGGCGGAACAGGGAGCCGCGAGTCGCGGACCACGGATCTTCTCTAGGATGCAACGCGTCTAATTCATCCGCGAATAGACTAAGCCTCTAATTGGCTACTTAACCGCGCGGATTAATACATACATTGTCGCGTGCGGCTACCTGGCTGCATCTTTCCAGCAAACAGCGTCTTTCGTCAGTAAAGTCGCGAGGTGCGTTGACGTGAACCCGGAGAGCAACAGCCAAGTAGAGTCAAGTTCCGAAAATCTGTTAAGTGCCGGTCTTGAGAGCTTGCGGTTCTTCGTAGTGAATAGACACATTTTTATTTTCCTTCTTTCAAACGTAAAATCAGTGCTAAAGACACATAAATATATATATATATCCATCGAGAGTTATTGAACAATAAAAGGTTAATTTTTCTTGTCTTTCAAATATTAATCTCCGTATTACATCTCTATACATTTACTAATAACGAAACCGCGATATTAAATTAGTCTGAATATATATAGTTGGTGAAGTGTCGTAAAAAGAAACCTGGACCACCTGACGGCTCCCGCTTCCACCACGGTCAGACGTCGAAAGCTAAGTCTCCCGTCTGTTTCACGATCGGGCATCAGCCCTGTAAAAATCAATCAGTCGCATTTTGCCTAGCCGTTCTTTACTTTCACTGTTACACCTGGATTTGTTATCAACATTGATTCATTTATTAGTGTATAGAAACGGGGTGAGCCAATACTAGAAACTCTAGTATTTTGGGATTTCTCCTCTCTCGCCCCGATTTCGTTTAAATCAATTCATCCAGCGATCGGAGTGAGCCAATACTAGAAACTCTAGTATTTTGGGATTTTCCCTCGCTCACGCCGATCTAGTTGGTGTCACGTATGTATTAGGTTTAAAATCAGTATAACGAACTTGGGACTCGGATCAGCCTACGACAGTCTTTAAGACTTTGGGATTCCCCTAGTCGTAGGATTATTAGGGATCCTCACCCCGAGTTTCGATTTAGATACCTACCCATCATGGGATCGTCAATCGACAAAGAGAGAGAGAGTTACGGCTACCTGTAGAACTGTTATCCATATCGTCTGAGTTTAGATTATATTAGTTTATACAATTTGCTGTGTGATAGATTTAAAATCAGGTCCATGACCCCGGGACTCAGATCAATCTACGACAGTCTCTGAGACTTTGGGATTTCCCTAGTCGCAGGATTATTAGGGATCCTCGTCCCGAGGCCTAAATTCGAAACGCAATACTGTTAAAACTTCATTGTTCTACCTCACAATTATTCTCTAATCGTTTTTAGAATATACTTTGATTTTACCAGTCAATCCCTGTTTTATATTATTTCATTTTCCTTTATTATCTTTATATATATATATATTAAGTTAGAGCCTCAACCATTTTGGACAGGTCGTACGACTCCGTACTAGGGTTCCGCAACAACGTTCCTACATACCTAATCTGACCCAAGTCAGGTCATTCATTATTGGTTATTTTAAATTATTTGGTAGTTGCGTGGATAAATATTAGTTTTCCGCTCGAATACATGCTCCGCACGTAACACAAATTGGTGGCAGCGGTGGGATATATTTGTTGCTAAAGTACGATCTAAAAAAAAAAAAAAAATAATAATAAAAAAAAAAAAAAAAAAATTCTTTAATTTCAAATTTCTATATCATCTTTACTTAATTAATCAAATCGCGGAAATCAAAATTGGATCGCACATAGTTCTCAGGAAAGAAACTATAGCTCTCTCTGCCTTTGATCCCACAAACGGGACATATATTTATATACCTGTGAATTATAATCCAGTGTGTGACTTGCATAACAGTGTATTTTCCAGATTTGTGTATGTGTATATGTCTACGTATTACTGAATTTTCCCTCTCATAACCCAACGAGGGAAATTGATCATTATCGTGTTAGAAATATCAATCGAAATTTCAAAATGACCGACCTAGATGCAAGCAACGCGATGATGACTTCGATGGCTGAGTGCTTTGCACTCCAAAATAGTGTTTTAAATATCCCATTCTTTAACGGCAAAAACGTCCCGTTAAAAGACTTTCTTCAAGACGTGCATAACGGATCAGTTTTTATAGCACCGGCATCGGAAGGTGCCTTCGTGAAGGCGGTATTAGGGAAATTGCAAGGTCCTGCTCGGGATAGCATTTACGGAAAAACTTTCAATACCGTCACGGATCTAACCAAACACCTAAAAACTAGATTCGCCCCGGGTAAAACATATCCCTACTATCACCACGAAATAGAAAATATTCAAATGAAAAGGACTGAGTCAGTAAGCGATTTTTATGATCGCTTAAACATTCTGATAAGCGGTGCTCGGGTAGCTTTGGAAGACAAATACGGTGACAGAGTAGAGGAGATGCTGAAACCTGTGTTGGAATGCGCTCTGGATTCGTTTCTGCGAGGTCTACCCGATGAATTAGCTAGGGCTGTAGATGCGCGGGATCCGAAGACCTTAGAGGAAGCCCGAAAACATGCGGTACGAGTAGAAACGCGAATGCGTTCCGGAATATTGCCCTCGGGAGAAACAGCAAGAGTATCAATGTCACGGCCAGAATCGCCGAACCGTGTAGGGTCGCAAGATCAACATTCAAATCGTTCTCAGTCACCGACTAATTATTTTACTTATCCCATTTCGGAAACTACGGAAGGACGAACAAGAAGTCCGCCGCCGGATGCAGCGAAACGTCCAACGGGGATTCTGCTTCGACGAGAAACAACCGATCCGCGCTCGTATCCACCCGAGTTCCGCCGCCAGAATCAACACCTACACCCTGGATCTCAATTCCCGCCGTATTTTCCTCCGTACTCATTTTATTATCCTCCTGTGCCATACTTTTGGTATCCGCATCCATACCCCCCAACGTCCGGCCATCGTACGAATTCACCAGTTCGGGCACCTGAACCAGGTAGGGCCGCGGGTCACATGTCACGGAGAAATGACGGTTCAATACAAAGATCGCGATCACCATCTCCAAATGATACCCAAGTACCCGACGCTTTAAACTCCCAAGCAGCTCGACGAACAGACGCGACGACGAGCCATGCGATACCCGAGCGTCAAAAGACAGTGAAATTCGCCGAACCGGAAGCCGAGTACTTACGTGTGGATCAAATCGAGAAACGCCATTAGTAAAAATGACAGCACCAGAACTCAATAAGCAATCAGGAATCTTCTTAGTAGATACCGGTGCCGATATAAACCTCATAAAGGTGAATGCTCTATTACCGGATATATTGATAGCTCTGCGCGAGTCTGCAACTATTACGGGAATAACTACAGATCGGTTACAAACATTAGGCACTACGGGATTAACCCTACAAGGGCAGTTTCACAAATTTCACGTAGTACGGTCCGAATTCCCCCTGACTGGCGACGGAATTTTAGGAAAAGATTATTTACGCAAAGAAAAGGCAGAAATTTCCTTCACACATAATACGTTAGTGACAAAAACCGAGCCGATTAGACCGATACGATTTATTGATGATTCTAATCCTAACCCTAGACCGAGAAGTCGTATCTTACGGATTCGCGCACGGACAAGAGAAGCCATAGCCATCGACGTCATTAACAACGATCTAAGCGAGGGTTATTTGCCAAAAATTCCAACCATCGACGGTGTATACATCGGCGAGGCTGCTGTATCGGTTAAGGAAGGGACGTGCCATGTCCTAGCTATTAACGCGTTAACCGATGATGTTGACATAGAAATCCATCCTCAAGAATTAGTGCCTTTCGAATATCATACTTTTCCCGAAGAAGTGAATCGTGGCCTTGATTCAGATGATTCGCCTACCGAAGCTATTATACCTGATAGACTCGCAGAGATTGAGTCTAGGTTGCATTTAGACCATTTAAATAGCGAAGAGCGGAGACACGTTTTAGATATAGTTGAGGAGTTTTCCGAAAGATTTCATTTACCCGGAGATAAGTTAGATTTCACTCCGGCTATTACTCACCGAATCTTAACCGAGGATGAGATGCCAGTAAACACGCGTCAGTACCGTTTCCCACCAATTCACAAAACAGAAATTGAAACCCAAATTCGAGCAAAACTAGATAATGGCATGATTATACCTTCAAACTCTCCCTATAACTCACCGCTCTGGATTGTACCCAAGAAACCAGATTCACGAGGAAATCCTAGGTGGCGAATGGTCATTGATTTTCGCAAACTAAATGAGAAAACGATCGGAGACGCGTACCCTTTACCTAACATCACGGACATCCTTGATCATCTCGGAGAAGCATGCTATTTCTCCATTTTTGATCTCGCCAGTGGATTCCAGCAGATAAAAATGGATCCGCGAGACCGGGGTAAAACCGCGTTCACAACGCCAAATGGGCACTATGAGTGCCTAAGGATGCCGGAGGGTCTTAAAAACGCCCCCGCCACTTTTCAAAGACTTATGGACCAGGTATTACGCGGATTACAAGGAGTAGAAGTTTTTGTTTATCTTGACGATATAGTAGTCTATGCGAAGGACTTGGAAGAACACGGGAGAAAAGTCCGTCGATTATTTAGACGTTTAAAAGAAAATAAGTTGAGTTTACAACCAGATAAATGCGAATTTTTAAAGACCGAGGTATCATATTTAGGACATATAATTAGTCGAAATGGAGTAAAACCGGACCCTAAAAAGACTATTGCCGTAAAAAACTTCCCGCGACCAAAAACTGCGAAAAACATAAAACAATTTTTGGGACTTGCTGGTTATTACCGAAGATTTATAAAAGATTTCGCTGCCAAGGCCAGACCGTTGACTGAATTACTAAAGAAAAACACAACTTTCGTCTGGGGTAAGGAACAGAAAGCGAGTTTTAAATCTTTACGGAATTCATTATGCGCGGCACCGATCTTGCAATACCCGAATTTTGAAAAACCATTCACTCTCACGACAGACGCATCCGATTATGCGATAGGGGCAGTCCTGAGCCAAGAGGTAGAAGGTCATGAGATGCCGATTGCTTATCTATCACGAGCTCTAATACCAGCTGAGCGAAATTACTTTACCACGGAAAAGGAATGCCTGGCGGTCTTATATGCAATACTACATTTCCGACCATATCTTTTCGGACGTAAATTCACCTTAGTAAGTGACCATGAACCACTCCGGTGGATTGATTCAATAAAAGATCCGGGACAACGTCTCATACGCTGGCGACTCAAGTTACGAGATTACGAGTATACGTTCGAGCATAAGGCTGGCAGGCTAAACACCAACGCAGACGCGTTATCTAGGAACCCGGTTATCAGTGAAGAAGCGTCAAGCTCTTCTGAAAGTGAAGAGGAGGATATAGCGATAAAATCAATAGAATTATTTCCAAAATATTCAGAATATATGAAATTAACCAAGTCCAAAGAAATTCAAAACACGGACGTTATTGAAGAACATAACGATCTTTTTAACCGAAACGACAACTATGCTCACACCGTCTCGTTAGATTTAGAAATGAGTTCGGGCATAGCAGTAGAATTTAAAAACAGATACGGTGTACCCGAAGACCTTAAAACTCAGGCTAGACTGTATTCCACAGCTAGACTAAAGTTAGCAGATAAATCAGTATATTATATTATCACAAAGCAGAATCATTGGGATAAACCGACATACGAAGACCTATATGTTAGTTTAATCAATTTTAGGAAAATTTTAGAACGGGATTCAATCATGTCAGTTACATTACCAAAGATCGGTTCCGGAAACGATAGATTAACCTGGGATGACGTACGTACCATGCTGCGGTTCATTTTTAAGGGGACCGGTATTAAAATCACGGTGTGCACCGGATTAAAAGCGAAACAATCCCCACCAAAAGAACAGCAGGATACTAAAACTACAAAAGAAATAGAACAGGTTAGAGAACATTGGAACGTATTTCCAATAAGCAAGCAGTCAGCTAAGTCAAAAATACCCGCTCCAGCTGCACGAAGACCAATAGCTAGATCAATTTCGGAAACCTCAAAACAACCTAGTACCAGTACAAAACCAAGGCCTAGATCGAAAACGGTCCCGGAGGCGGACTTGAGCGCTATAGCAACTAGGACACGCTCGAGAGCGAAACCTGCAGAACCAAAGGCGATACAACCATTGGATCCGATAGGCGAATGCGTTTCAGACGACTCGTCAGATGATGAATCCTCGGAACCACCTGCCTATCGAAAACGCAAAAGCGTATTACCAAATTTAGATTTCCACCCGAAACCAATATTGAAACCCGTTATAAAACCGATTGACGATCCAATATCGATAGAACCAAATATCGATCCTGAAGTAGGTAATATTACCATAGAAATGGACACACAAGTACTCGACAGTGACTCTGACGATACGAACGACGATGTATTCAAATTCCGAGCACCAATAAACCTTAAAGAATTAAACGAGTCTTTTGATCGATTCGACCAATTACTACAGGACAGAAGCTTAACCCAAGACGATCCGGGAGATCCAGCGCTAGAACTCCCCAACGCGATATCCGAAGGGGAGGAACCTGACGAGTCGGTCCGGGAGGTACTAGTAGAACGGGACCTATATAATGACGAAACCGAAGACGAAGAACTAAATCGGAGAATTAGCAATCTAATAAAAAAATCAGAAGGCAATGTCAAAACAAGCGATCAGGCTCCTGCGACTGAAAACATTCAGGAAAATCTGAATGAATCAATCATTAGTCGCGCGCCAAGAAAATCCGTGCTTCCAACCCCAATAACCGCACCCCGACCAATAGCATTGTCTACCCCGTATCCACTAACAGGAATACCGGAACTTGACGAACAGGGGAATGGCGACGAATTGCGACAAAAATCAAAGCCTAAACCTCCAAGGCGGTTGGAGCCACAGCTAGGAAATTCTCAGATAGCTCCTACAGGCATACAGATAACGGAAGGTATCCTTCCGGATGTAAGTCCCACATCTCCTTTAAACTTACCAGGGGCTCGCGATCGTCGAAAGAATAACATCACTATGAGTAGAGAAAGCCTGACAGATTTAAAGGATAACTACGTACACTTTACATCCATAGATTCAGAACCAGCAACCCCAATCACCAGACTTCTGGCTGATATAGAAATAATTAACTTCGACCATCAAAAAGAAGTGAAACCGAAATTAGGTCAAATAATTATCCATAAGCGAGGAAAATATCGGGTATTCGGCGTGGTAATCAAGAATAAATACTTCGATAAAATATGTATTGATAATCTGAGAATCGGCTTAGGAAACTTGAAAATGACACTTGGTAACTTAGGAATAGCGAGCTTTAGAATATCGAAAACAGGAGATTTCGCCGATGAACTAGGAAATGGTATTTGGCCAGATTTAGTGGTAGAAACCTTTGAGGATGAGAATATTCATGTAACAATCTGCGCGGGCATAACACGAATACCGCCACCGGAGATCCGAAATAATAGCAGAACTGCATAACAGTCTGATAGGAGGACATAAAGGGGTGACTAAGACTTACCGTAGGATACGTGAAAGGTTTTATTGGCCAAGGCTTAGGGACGATGTGAGTGACTTTATCCGTAAGTGCAAGAGCTGTCAGGAACAAAAACTTGTCCGTGTGAAAGCCAGAGAGCCGATGTTGATCACGGATACTCCGTCGGAACCATTTGAGAAAATATCCTTAGATACAGTCGGTCCCCTCCCCACAACGCCGAATAACAACAAACACATCCTGACTATGCAGGACAACCTTACCAAATACTGTATCGCTGTACCGGTACCCGATATAAAGGCCGAAACCGTGGCACACGCAGTAGTAAAAAATCTGATTCTGAGATACGGCGCCCCGCGCGCGATTCTTACCGATAGAGGAACTAGTTTCGTCAACAAATTATTTAACGAACTATCGAAAGCCTTCAAAATTAGACATATAACCACAGCAAGTTATAGGCCGCAGTCCAATGGCGCCTTAGAACGTAGCCATATAGTGTTAACCGAGTATATTAAACATTATATAGGAGAGTTTGACGACTGGGATGAATTAGTACCATTCGCAATGTTCTCTTATAACACTGCAGTCCACGAAGGAACCAATTTCACACCCCACGAATTAGTCTATGGGAAGATAGCGCGTTGCCCAAGTTCCTTTCCCACAGACGAGAGGCTGGTAACATATAATTCCTATCTTGGCGACCTAATAATCAGGTTATCCGAAATGCAAGACTTGGCTGCGAATAATTTAATCCGAGCTAAGCAAGCATCGAAAGTAAACTATGACAAAAAGGCGAATCCATTTACAGGGAAGGTTGGAGATATGGCACGCGTGTTAATAGAAGTAAGGAAGGGAAAATTCAGTAAAAGGTACCAAGGTCCTTATAAGATCGTAAAAATTCTGGAAAATAATGGCGTGGTCCTAGAGGCGGATGATGGCAAAAGATTTGTGAAGCACACGGACAAGCTGGAGTTGGCGTATTGACCCATATCCTTATCCTCCACGAGACATGACAAAGACCCCAAACGAACAGACAATTAAACACTAACTGCACAAATTCAGAGCGACAGTGCGTAGCACTTTGAGGGTTCCCTAGTCGTTCTGATCTGAGAAAAAAAAAAAAAAAAAAAAACGAAAATTTTTTCTTTCCCATAAAATAATAAAAGTAATCATCAGGTAAACGTGCATCACGCGAAGATGATGGGGGGTCTAACGGTGTTGGCGATGGTGATCTTGACTGCGAAAATAAGAGCGGAAGGAAACTACGAGGTCACGGAAATAAACCAAAACCCGGGGTTATATTTCGAAAAAACCCACAACATTCGTCTTAAACGAGCCGAATGGAGAGTAGTACTGTTCATCGACCTGGAGAGACTGAAACAACAATTTCCGGAGGAAGTGGCCGAATACGATAGAATCAAGAAAGAATGTGAATCGTTCGGAACCGAAAAGAGCTGCGCACCTCTACAAACGGAGAGCATCAATAAGAAAATCATCGAAGCCAAGAGGTCCTACGAAGAATTAGAGGAATTCGCTAATGAAGTTGCGCTAACAGATGGAGAGGAACTTCCAAGATCAATCAGACGGCGGAGTGCACCATTTGCATTCATAGGAGCAGCGAGCCACTCACTTTTCGGAACACTGACGACTGAAGACGCAAAATATTTTAATTCTGAAATCGATAAACTTTATAAAGACCAGGGACGGTTAACGAAAATATTACGAAATCAAACGCATATAGTATCAAGTAAATTACGCGATTTACACGAAGTCGCGGACCTACATCGCGAAGTATTAGGAAAACACAAGACAGCCATAAATGGAATCATTAACGAGACAAACAGACTAACAAAGGGACTAGAAAACGTCGATTATTTATTAGGTATTTCCGCGTATAGTATGAGACTGAAAGACTCACTGGACCATTACATAAAGACGACGGAGAGACTTATCACCGTCATACAACGTGCTCGAAATGAAGAAATAGACGGTAGCTTACTAACAACAACACAGTTGAGAACCATGATTGGCGAGATACATGATACCGTGATAGATTACGAGATCCCTATACATCGCGCGCAATATCGGAATGAGGAAGTCGCGAGGATCTCAAGGACGGAGGTAGCATACCACGGCGGCAAACTACTCATAACGATCCGGTTACCACTAGTGGAAAGAGTCAGTTATCATCTTTACCGTGTACACACCTGGCCGGCGCCTCAACGCGCAGGAAACATGACGATCTCTGCACAAATCACACCATCAACACCATACCTTGGATTGAGCGATAATCACCAATCTTATTTTCTGCCGGATGAAAAATACATCCGCGACTGCGTAATCACTAAAAATATCCATCTTTGTACAACCCAACTACCCTTACTCGAAGTAGCGACATCAACCGCGTGCGAAATATCATTATTGCTACACCCGGAAGTAGATATACTGAGAAATTGTGATATAAGACTGAAAATTCGACACGAACCGTACTGGACGCGATTAAACTCTATCGGGGCATGGCTTTACTCATTGGAAGGAATAGGGACCGTACAAATAATTTGCAAAAATTCCAAAGACAAGTTGATCACACTCCAAGGAACGGGGATCCTGTATCTAAAAGAAAGCTGCATGGGCCGAACGAAGTACGTTACCTTGCCTGGAATCAAGAGACTCGGTAGAGTCTCGCGCCAAGTACATTAATAAAAAAAAAAAATTTCAAGCGCGAGACTCAACGAGTCTATATACCCGAGAGGCAACTACCCTAACCTATACCGCGAATTAGTATCTTCGTTTTCTTTCACCTCACAATATACACGAATTGAAACTAATTTTATCCAAGATGTGGGCATGAAAAGCTTTCATTTGAGCCCTAAATCGATTAAATCGGTGTCCGGAGTGCTGAGATATAATTAATTACAGATTCTGATACCTCGTTTCCTCGTACAATGTTTCTCTTTAGTCTTCTTCAGACCAAGATTCTGCCAACTCAAACCATTCCCATGAAATCACATTTCGTCGCTAAACGCAGGACGTATGTTCTACGCTTATACACAGAACATACGTCCTTACGGATCTGGGAACAGACATAGAAGGGAAACTCCACACAAAAATTCAGACCAAGATTCATCCCATTAAAACCATTCCCATAAAATCACATCGCGTCGCTAAACGCAGGACGTATGTCCTATGCTTATACACAGAACATACGTCCTTACGCATCTGGGAATATGACATAGAAGGGAAAATTCACACAAAAGTTGTATAGAGTGGCGTAAGTACGAGAGTCACGACATAGTTAGCTCTAGTATCGCAGACAGAAACCGTCTGCTACACTAGCAGACGCGTGTTGTCAATTCATGTTTTTAAATCCAAAGAAAGGAAATAAAATAAAAGAAAATACGAGCAATGCTTGATAAAAACTAGTGAATACCCACTAAAAGCCCCTCGAGTGCGAAAACCTTACGCCAAGTACGTTAATGTGATAGTCATCCACAAAAATATTTCAATAGGTTAATCTTAAATCCTACGATCTCGAGATTTTGAGGTTATGTGAATCAACTGACGTGTAAAATTCATGGTGATAAATAAAATAAAATAACAATTGTGAACGGATCATTTTACGATGAGGTTTGGTTCACCTTGCATTTTCATTTATGAATGCAATTATCGGGGGAAATGGTTTTTTTGGGTTTTTAGCATCACCGCCTGAGGAAGTCTGGCAATAGAAGATCAAGAGACAATGTTGAAGTTGAAAAATATGAGGATAGCATGATTTGATATAAGGAACGGCAAGGAGCCAGACCAATAAAGCCGAGTTCAAGCGTTGGATTGCAACGAATTTCACTCCGAGTTCTATGTCAAGCTCATCTCTGAAGGCTCGTCTGCTCAGACTCAAATTGTGAGTCAACATTATGCATAGGATTCCGACGAGTTTTATAATCTAACTCCGTATCATCTAGTCAGAACGAGATTGTCAGTCGATGTTGTGTGTTGGACTGTGATAGGCTTTATTCTACACTCCATGTCAACGTAGTGCCTCGACCTTCGGTGGAAAAATTTTTTAATCTATGTATAATATATTCATAATTTAATGTCAAATTTCAATAAATTTGTTAGATTTTGGTATGCAACCTGTGTCTGTATGTTCGACTCTATTAAGCTTTCTTCAAATTAAGATTAATGCGACAAATGGAATGAAAATACTTATTCGCTATTAAAGAAATGATCGATCGACTCCTTCTTTCTCAGATTGTAGACTCAGCGTATTTGCATTTATGAATGTAGTTATTGGAGAATAACCTTTTTATGGATTGTTTCATTTTGTAGCGGGTCGCCACATAATAAGAGAAGATGATGAGAGAAAACGCTAGGGTTGCAAAATATCGGGATAGTATGATTGAATACAAGAAACTGTAAGACTCAGACGAAGAGAGCAGAATGCAAGTGTTTGACACCAGAAACTTGCATTTTATGTTCGACGTTAATCTTGCATCAATAGGCTCCATTCTATATATTCTGATACCTTCTGTTCAGACCCGAATTTGAAGTTGACGTTATGAGTTAGACTTCGACAAGCTTCATGTTATATCTTCGTATCGTCTAGTCACAACCAGACGATAAGCCAACAGTGTGCATCAGACAACGATCAGCTCTATTTTATTCTCTACGTCGATGCAGTGCATCAGACTGTGATAATATTCACTCTACGTCACCACTGTGCATTGAACTTCAGTAAATTACTTTTTATGCGTTTGAAGTGCGTGTGAGTTTAATAGGCTGTATTTTTTCAGTATGTCATTATCGAAATAAGTGTTTGAAGTTCTAAATAATCATCTCAGTGCACATGAAAAAAAAAATGGCCTTACAATCGTGCTTAATTGGATGTTCGACAAAACAAGATTACGAACGAATATTGAATCACAAATTCAGAGAGAAATCATATACTTCAGGGCTTGCGTACGCAGTTGGGGAGCAGGTAATAAAAAGCTTGAAAGGTGAGTAGAATGACGAAAAAAGTGAATAAAAAGCATGGAAAAAGTGAGTAAAATACCGGCGTCGAAGGTGATAACTTAGTAAAAAAAATAAGTAGAAATTCAAGCAAACACTGAAGAATCACAGACTAGAGTCATTGGACTTTGAGACAATATTGAACAAAAATGTAAATCAGGGAATCATCGTTTTGAGATACCAATTGTCATTGTCTTAAGTGGCAAGACTACATTAAGGGCAGATAAAAATGATATAGGTAAGTAAATATAAATATAAATAACGAACAGAAACCACGAGGAGAAAGCACCGATATCACTCAAATATCTCGAGTCCCTCAGACGGACTCTATAATTCTTGTATATTTCTGACTAACTTGACAACAGAGTCCTATCCCAGAACTGAACGAATTACTAATCTATTCTACTCTACTTTCTCAATTTATTTCACAGTTACTGGAGCGACGTTTATTACTAAGCGAGATTGTAACGAGTCTTGTGATATAATTCGATAAATAAAATGTAAAAAATGTGGGATAAAAATAAAAATGATGATCTATCTTATAATCTTGGTTATATTTATTTATTTTATTTATTTGGCAATAACCCCCACCGTGATGGCGATAAGGGTAAGTGATAGTTGTAATAGTTGTATATAAATCTACTTCGGATCTTTGTCCTTCTTTTTTCCTTTACCCTTACCGCCACCACGGTAGGGGTTTGCCATTTCATACAACATATCGATCAGATTGCGGCGCCTCTGGCGTCGGGCCTGCCATTGCTGCCCGGCCCTCTGCCCACGCCGGGCAACATTTTCTTCTGAAAAATGAAAATTACATCATTATTATCAAGAGTTTTGTAGCAAAATCAGATTAAGCAGCTACCGGAGCTTGATTAGCCTGAATGAATCATAGTTGAGAACAATGATTGTTATACTAGTTCGATCAGATTTCATTAAGAAAACTACGATATTCCTTCGATTATTAAAATCTATACTGCATACATCACATCAGAGATGATGATGACTGACTCGTAGCAGTTGCTCGCATACCTCAAATCAACTGTAGATCTCCAAGCTCGTCCCAACTTACATGACTTAATGATATCATCAGAAAATTTAGCGATATAACAATAATTGTCAAATTAATAATATGGATATAAAAGTGCTTCGGTAAAATAATTGAGGATGAGTTATATATCATCATACAATTAGACATGAAGATAAAACGGTCGTAATGTATAATGAAATAAGGAATAAAGGTGGAAAAGATATGATTTACACCATTTGATGAAAATACATAACGTTGTCAATTATACCTCCAGCCGCTCCGGCCCCCGCTGCCGCCGCCCCGGCCCCTGGCGCTCCGGCCCCTGGCGCTCCGGCCCCCGGCGCTCCGGCCCCCGGCGCTCCGGCCCCCGGCGCTCCGGCCCCCGGCGCTCCGGCCCCCGGCGCTCCGGCCCCCGGCGCTCCGGCCCCCGGCGCTCCGGCCCCTGCCGCCCCGGCTGCCCCATTTGGGGCTTGTTGGGCCCCTACAAGCTCAACGTCTTCTATAAATAAAAGCATACAACCATATTGACGAACTGTATATACTTCAGCATCGGGCAAGCTTTCCAATTGTTCATAATTCAAAGCATGGGATGGTTCGACTAATAAAGTATATTATGAAAATATGAAATTCGTTGTTCAATTTGTAGAAATCTCAAACAAATGGTAACCAGTTTGTTCAAATATAAGTTGCCATCATTCATGCATATTTTCTTCTGTCAGATATTGCTGTATACAAGCATGGGGGACTCAATCGAACCTTCCACTTTGAGTATATAATTAATTAAAGATTCAAGTCGAATTATTGATAAGGGTATGGGAGTATATGAGAATTTATTTTGTACCAGCGACAACTGACTGATTTGGGGGGGATTGGGGGATCCCCGTTGTCGGTCCAACAGGATCGACCTCTATGATCTTCTGATATGGTGGATCGATCAATCAGAACACGAAATTTTATCACAGTGACATGACAGATTTGTGTATAGGGTGCAAGTGAATGTTGTGTAGCCGTTTTGACAGATGATTCTGCGGGTCAAGATCGGCGCAGATTCCTCCGCAGAATTTATGAGAACGTTGTTCAAAACTAGGGTCAAATTTTTTATCCGCTCAAAAAATTTTACTCATCAAGAGGAACCAGAGGGAAGAAAAAAGTGAAAAAGGGACCAGGGGTCGAAAATGAACCCATCAGCATGAAAAAAATTAAAGATGTTGAATAAATATAGAAAATGGGATTGATCTGCGACCTATGGACCCTTTTAGACTTTGGTTGACCTTCATGAGTAGGATGTTTTCAAACGAGGAAAATTTTGAACTGTAATTTACGGGACCACGTTTGGGGGTGATTTTCGCCAAACGCGAAGAATCACGTGGCAAAGCGGCAACACAAAAGCCAGACAATTCTTAACACTTACGGACAGGATTCATCATCGAATTCTTCGGCACAGATGCGATGTCAAGTTAGTCAACTGTTGAACGAATATAAAATACATGCATGAAATTTATCGAATTCTAGCAGAATCAATAATATTCTGTGCTAATATAATATATACTTACGTTATTAGTAGACGACGAGACGAGGCACGTGGACGTGTCGTGATGTTTAAAGATATGGCCGCAATGACGATACAATTCCCTGGGATTCCCAGCGTAGCCAAAACCATAGACAAACTAGAGGATTGAAAGTTAGGAGCTCTGTCAGGGGGCACTGAGTACAGATTTCATAGTAGTTCAGTCGCTGACTGGTTGGAAGCTGGGGAATCTGTATTCAGTGCGTCTTGGTAGAGCTCCTATCTGTCAATTCTCTAGTTTGTCTATGGTTTTGGCTATGTTGGGAATCCCAAGGAATCGCATCATCGTCATTGCAAGTGCAACCATGTCTGCGAACGCTACACCGACGTCGTCGCCTACAAATAGCGTAAGTTGATATCATTAGCACAGGATTATTAATATTAATTCTGCTAGAATTCGATAAATTTCATTCATGCATTTTTTCTTCGTTGAACAGTTGATCGACTTCGAACTCGATCTGAGTCTAATGAGTCTGAACGAGGAAGATTTTCCTCCAGTTGATCGCCTCGCGGCAGGCATGGACATGGGCGGTTTGCCCATGGATCCCGTCCGTAAGTGTGAAAAATTGTACTATGCACGTTGTGACTGGCTTCTGTGCTGCCGCTTTGCCAGGTGATTCTTGGCGTTTAACGAAAATCGCCCCCAAACGTGGTCCCGTAAATTACAGTTCAAAATTTTCCTCGTTTGAAGACATCCTACTCATAAAGGGCAACAAAAGTCTAAAAGGGTCCATAGCTTGCAGATCAATCCCATTTTCTATATATTTTTCAACCTTTTTATTTTTTTTTCATGCTGATGGGTTCATTTTCGACCCATGGTGACTTTTTGACTTTTTTTTCCTTCTTTGGTCCCTCTACCTCAGTGAAATTTTTTGAGGAGTAAAAAATTTGACCCTAGTTTCGAACAAGGTTCTGATAAATTCTGGGAAGGAATCTTCGCCGATCTCGATCCGGAGAATCATCTGTCGAAACGGCTAAGCAACATTCACATTCACCCTATACACAAATCTGTCATATCACTGTGATAAAATTTCGTGCTCTGATTGATAGATCGACCATATCAGGGGATCATAGAGGTCGATCCTCTGGGACCGGCGGCGGGGATCCCCCCAATCCCCCCAAATCAGCCAGTTGTGGCTGGTACAGAATAAATTCTTATATGGTCCCATACCCTTATCAATAATTCGACTTGAATCATTAATTAATTATATACTCAAAGTGAAAGGTTCGATAGCGTCCTCGATGTATGTATACATCAATATCTGACAGATGAAAATATGCATAAATGATGGCAACTTATATTTGAACAAACTGGTTACCATTTGTTTGAGATTTCTACAAATTGAACATCGAATTTCATATTTTCATAATATATTTTATTAGTCGAACCATCCCATGCTTTGGATTATGAACAATTGGAAAGCTTGCCCGATGCTGAAGTATATACAGTTCGTCAATATGGTTGTATGCTTTTATTTATAGAAGATGTGGAGCTTGTAGGGGCCCAACAAGCCCCAAATGGGGCAGCCGGAGTGGCGGAGGCCGGAGTGCCAGGGGCCGGAGCGCCGGAGGCCGGAGCGCCGGAGGCCGGAGCGCCGGAGGCCGGAGCGCCGGAGGCCGGAGCGCCGGAGGCCGGAGCGCCGGAGGCCGGAGCGCCGGAGGCCGGAGCGCCAGAGGCTGGAGCGCCGGGGGCCGGACCGCCGGGGGCCGGAGTGGCTGGAGGTATAATTGACAACGTTATGTATTTTCATCAAATGGTGTGAATCATATCTTTTCCACCATTATTCCTTATTTCATTATGCACAGTTACGACCGTTTTATCTTCATGTCTAATTGTATGATGATATATAACTCATCTTAAATTATTTTACCGAAGCACTTTTATATCCATATTATCAATTTGACAATTATTGTTACATCGCTAAATTTTCTGATATCATTGAGTCATGTAAGTTGGGATGAGCTTGGAGTTCTACAGTTGACTTGAGGTATGCGAGCAACTGCTACGAGTCAGTCATCATCATCTCTGATGTGATGTATACAGTATCAATTTTAATAATTGAAGAAATATCGTAGTTTTCATAATGAAGTCGAACGAAGAATGAGATCGAACTACTATAACGATCATTGTTCTCAACTATATGATTCATTCAGGCTAATTAAGCTCCGGTAGTTGCTTCACCTGATTTGTCTACAAAACTCCATAATAATGATGTAATTTTCATTTTTTCAGACGAAAATGTTGCCCGGCGTGGGCAGAGGGGACCCACGCAGTGGCAAATTCGACGCCAGAGGCGCCGCAATCTGATCGATATGTTGTATGAAATGGCAAACCCCTACCGTGGTGGCGGTAAGGGTAAAGGAAAGAAAAAGGACAAAGATCCAAAGTAGAGTTTTATATTACATTTTTTATTACAACTATTACAACTATCACTTACCCTTATCGCCATCACGGTGGGGGTTATTGCCAAATAAATAAAATAAATAAATATAACCAAGATTATAAGATAGATCATCATTTTTATTTTTATCCCACATTTTTTACATTTTATTTATCGAATTATATCACAAAAGACTCGTTACAATCTCGCTTTGTAATAAACGTCGCTCCAGTAACTGTGAAATAAATTGAGAAAGTAGAGTAGAATAAATTAGTAATTCGTTCGGTTCTGGGATAGGACTCTGTTGTCAAGTTAGTCAGAAAAATACAAGAATTATAGCCCGTCTGAGGGACTCGAGATATTTGAGTGATATCGGTGCTTTCTCCTCATAGTTTCTGTTCGTTATTTATAATTATTTATATTTTACTTATTATTTTTAAGCGAATTATGCATGCCTTCACTCACAAGAGAAGAACATTGCTATATGCAGATATAGGTAGGAATAGTAAGAATGAAAAATAAATATCCGTAATTATGGGCACTTCGGGGAACGAAAAATGATATTATTCTATATGAATGAGAATCTATATCATTTGAGAAAGAGGGAGTCGATCAATCATTCCTCGACCAGTGAAGAAGTAATTTTTTTGACGTAATGGATTCTGAGCCGGATGTGTTTGATAATTCTAGGAACAGCCAATCGGCGCTCTGGATTACAAAAATGCAGAACGCCGATTGGCTGTTTCCTCAATTGTCGAACACATCCGGCTCAGATCCATTTCATTAGGTTTACACTAGTGTCAGTTCTAATGCCCGGTTTCTTCACCAGGGTTATCTGGCGGATAAAGTTATCCGCCAGATATCCTGTGCTGAAGGCATACGATATCTGCTGGATAAATTTATCCAGAAGTGAAGAAACTGGCCCTAATTTCTGGCCATTATCATTCTAACTATTCATCATTATAGCTCAAAATCTAAATTTGAGAACGGACTCAAGTACTTATTGCTAGAAAATTAATTTATACGCATTACTCATCTTACGTATTATTGAAAATATAATAACGGATGATCTAAACATTGCGCAATATTATTTAAAAAGGAATCAAGAATGAAAAAAGACCGTAAGCTGAATGCATAGCCATAGATATATCATATAGTTATAAGATCTGCAGTAAAGGCCCGGGCCCGTTCAAACTGGATCGTGGTCGCAAACGCAAAGCAGTGATCTGACGCTTCTGATTGGTTGTTGAGAAAATTTGTCCGTCAGATCACTGCATTTGCGACTGTGATCTGATTTGAGCGCGCCCGGGCCTTAAGAGCGAAGTGATGCTCTATGGCATCTCTATGGCTTATGCTTTCTGCTTATGGCTTATGGACTTCTGTGTGCTTCCACTTTTAGCCCAACAACAGCAGAATCAGGCGCTGTTTACTCCTGCCCGCCACCCTACCCAATTTTATCCGAACTGACAGGACCAATGTTCGACAACTTGATAAAATCAAAATCTCTAGAGCTGATGATTTCAATAATTTAATACCTGGTTTACGCAGCGCCGTAACTTGACTTAATTTAAGAATCGACTAATCAGGAGGATCGATCAACCTCGTGGCGTGGCTACTAAAGCAGCGAAAACTAGGCAATCGCACTTGTTGATAGAAAGCGCCACTAATGTCCTATACATTGCTAACATTTTCACCATAATAAAAAAGAAAAAATAACTAATGAACCCAGAAACTGTTAATGTTCTGCTGTAATGTTGGTACGGAATAGTCCTGCTGCTTGACATAATTCGGCCCCATCTCTAAAATCGAGTGAACGGCCTCTGAGCAGAATCGACATCGGCGTGTAAACTGGTTGAGTTAGGCCTCAGGAGATAGAAGAAGAAGAAGAAGCGTATGAATCGGCGTGTCAAGCTTAGGGAAGTATTTATTAGGTTCGACGGTTTAATTATCATTCAGGTAAGTAGGCAGGTTAGGTTATTTAGGTTAGATCATAGTAACAAATCAAATCAGCTTCTTCCAACTCAAATAAGGCAGCTTTGCGCCAAATACAGATCGGCAGCTTTGCGCCTGAAACAGACCGGCAGCTTTGCGCCTGAAACAGATCGGCAGCTTTGCGCCTGTAACAGATCGGCAGCTTTGCGCCAAATATGGAGAAGCTAAATACAAACCCTTTACCAGATAAATTTGTCAAGATTATCGAATCTGGCGATTGGTTAGGGGATGAGCATATGTATCACTTTGCCCAACTTGTCAACCGTACCTCCAACTACGCACTTCAAGAGTCGTGGAAAAGATATTTGCCAGATACAATCGTACCTGTTTCACCGACCGTCAAGGATATTCAAATATTGCATAGCGGTGGTGAGAAAAACGGTGGCGAGTATAGCGCTTGTAAGAAAAAAGGCAATGAGCACTGGGTGTGCGCCTACTTTGATACGAAGTCGATCTACATATACGACTCGTTCAATTCGAAAGTACTTCGCGAAGAACATGAAATATATTTGAAACGTTTATTTCCATTTTACAAAGTGGACAAAAATACAGTACAGTTTCCAAGAGTTCAGCGTCAGCCCAACTCATCCGACTGTGGAGTATTTGCAATCGCATTTGCAATTTCACTGATAAACGGGCAACAGCCGGACGAAATTATCTACGATGTTAAGCTAATGCGAAAACATCTTTTACAGATATTTAGAAATAACGAGATACAAGACTTTCCATGCATTACTAGAATGCAAGTATCTGATACAAAACAAAATATTGCTGTTAATAACCACGAATCGCCTTGCGATAGCATCGAACAAAAACACTCGCAACACACTGTAGTGAGATCACTGGCTGCAATGGTTCAACAACCAAAAAGAGTTATTGGTGCACCCGGAACAGATGTAAAAAATCGCGAATTGTTTCATAAACATTCAAGAATTACCTCAGAAATTACACGCCCAGATACAGCTCACGCGCAAAAAGTGGGTGCACAGAATAGTCGGCTAGGTAATCTTGCGCCTGAGAGTTCACCTGGAATGCAAGGTCGCAAGGTAACCGCAAGTTTATCAATTGCTGTGAATGATAGGGAATCACGGAGGCGAGAAAGGCGTAATGCCCCTCCAACTTTTGACGAGGAATTTAAACATAAAATTAGATCAGGCGCGTGGTTGACCGATCTTCACATGACTCAATTTGCGTACCTCTTAAGAAGCTGTACAGAATATTCACCACGTGAAACCTGGCGGGTACAAATGCCGCGTACTATCGAGCCAGTTTCTCCCACTCACAAGCATATCCAAATACTACACAGCAGTGAACTGCACTGGGTATGCGCATATTATGATACCAAATCGATATTCATATATGATTCATTCAATTCCAAAAGGCTACATCGAATGCACGAGACATATTTGAGGAAATTATTTCCTTTCTATCAGTTTGACAGCAAGCGCATAAAGTTTCCAACGGTTCAAGACCAACTCAACGGCTCGGATTGTGGGGTGTTTGCTATCGCATTTGCAATCTCGCTCGTTAATGGTAACAGTCCGGATAAAATAACATACGACGTGTCTCTAATGCGTGCACATTTATTGAAATTGTTCGAAAACAACGTCCTCGAAGAATTTCCTCGCGCTCGTACAACGCAGCGCACGGTTAGAAAAAGAGATAATCTTACTTGTAAACGTAAAGTATTGTCGGAAAACGTTCAGAATCAAAACTCGGAGCAAAAGGAACAAGAGAACTCATGCCCCGTTGGGGTTAAAAAACAACGAGCTGAACTTATTGCGCATACCGAACAAGAGGAAGCTTTGTGTCCGAAATTAAAATCAAAAACAAATGTTGCAACTTACCCGAAACCGCTAATCTGCGGCGAGCACATTCAGGCAGATGCAACAACTAAATGTGATCGAGAGTTTAATGATATACCAAAAACATCTATGGCGGATGCCATGATAAAACGTGGTATTGAAAACAGAGCCAAATATACGTATAATAATTCTAGTGCCGAAAAGTCGGAGCACTGTAGTATCGCTACGA
The DNA here is from genome assembly GCA_914767705.2 of Tenthredo notha. Taxonomy (NCBI): domain Eukaryota; kingdom Metazoa; phylum Arthropoda; class Insecta; order Hymenoptera; family Tenthredinidae; genus Tenthredo; species Tenthredo notha. The sequence continues at coordinate 5,343,585 of OU611908.1, forward strand.
AACGGAGTATTATAAACTCTCAGAACTACCTTTCTAACGCTGAGAGGCTGCGAGGTCGAGCTCGCGAACTCTATCATTCGAACGTTGAAAAGCGGCGAGAGAAAGAACGCAATCGTTATCATCAGTTGAATACTGAGTCGCGAAAAGCTAAGAAGCGCGAACGTTATGATTCGAACCCTGAGAAACAGCGAAACAGAGCGCGTGCATATTATAGATCGAATGCTGAGAAGGAGCGAACTATTAAGCGTACTATCTATTCTTTGAATCGTTTATCAAAGCACAAGAAGAGTACCGCTACTAAGATTGTTGCTAAATATCATCGTATTCAAAATGCGAATACCATAGCATTAATACAGTCTAAGGAAAAATATATAGCAAAGATTGCGCCAAAGATTGACGAGCTAACCGAAAGTGATAGAAGAATAAAAGCCGAATCGATCATTAAATGGTGCATTCGTGATAGAGATTTGATAGTAAAATCGGTTAAGAAAACTTTACAAGTTGTAAATAAAAGAGCAGACATATATTTAACTAAGGTTGACAAATGCTCCAGTAATAAAATCGAAGATAAATTGAGCGTTCTTTGTGGTTCATCAAGGCACATCGCCTCAGCTGAATCGTTTTACGCGGAAGCTGGGTATGAGCTTGTTCAGTTTCATGAACCAATTGCAATTAATACAACAGGGCAAGCTGCCAACATTCTGCCATTGTTTAACAAAAAACAAAATAAAAGTGTAAAGGGCAAATGCAAGAGTTGGCCTTGCAACAAAATGTGTAAAACAAAAGATGTTACATTACTCGCGAAATACGTAGAGTTTCTTCGGATTATATCCACGTGCACGTTGAAAAATATACATAAGTTTCTAGACAAGTTGGAGTGTACAGCTAGACACGCGAATGGTAAGCTAGGCCATTCGCAACTTTGTTATATGGATGATGCCACCTGCAAATCAATTTTCTTGCCTGTGCAAATGTTATCCGCACATTTTCCATCAGTTCGGTATACGCAGAGGCTAGTATACAAATTGATGAATGGTTACGCGAAAATTTCCGTCATCGACAAGGCACTAAACGACGGTGATTTCGAGAAACTGAATGAAATGTCACAACGTGCGCAGCTGAATGCTAATAGCGTCGCTAATAATATCACGAATGATATTGATTTGGTTGAAGAAGAAATCAGACAGAAGTATAAAAATGCATTCAATGCTTTGACAAAACGTTCTATAGACATTCCCCGTTTAGTCTGCGTATCCTGTGAAAAACTTTGTTTCAAAAGAGAAGTCACAAGCGTGGACAAATTCAGAAAACCCATAACAACCAAAATTTGGACAGATTTGATGGAACATGTGGAATGTAAAGATGATGATTGCGAATATGTTTGCAACTATTGCCTTCCTAAACTTAGACAAAACACCATGCCACCTAAGTGCATAATGAATAAACTTATTACCGAATCAGTACCGGAAATTATACAATCGTTGAATGATTTCGAACGAATTTTGATACAAAGAGCTAAAGCATTCCAAACTGTTCAGAGAATGAATACCGTAGCAAACAAGAAACTACCGCACAGAGAGATGGTACAAAAAGTAAAAGGCAGGACATTTCACTTGCCCTTGCCTATGGAGGAAACTTTGAAGAAAATCTGTCCCCCTGCAGATCCAATTAATCTCGATCACGAGCTATACATATTAGTTCGCGGAATCCCAACAAAATCTAAGTTGGTGTGGGAACAATTGGTAGACATAAATAAAGTATGGGAGGTATTAATATGGCTCAGGGAGCACAACCCTCAATATTCTGAAATTCAGATGCCAGCAACGGCTGACGCCTTGCTAGCTAATATAGAAGACATTGAATTCCAATTAGTGGATGAAGATAACGATGAGAATGGCAATTCGAAGGAACGCGAAAGTTTTGATAGAATAGATTCCGCAAGTGAAATCGGAAATAATGACGTTGAAAAGCGTGAATACCAGGATAATACAGTGGACGCAAAGAAGGGCGCCTTATTGACTCAAGTGTCTCAATCGGATGAAATTTACGAACAATTTACTATACATCCGATGTATGAAAAGAGGCCTAATGAAACTATCACAGATCTTTATCAAATGTTGAAAATCCAAGACGTGCCGTTAGATAATCGTCATAAAAGTCTGGATTTGCTATGTTTCCCGCATTTGTACCCATATGGTTGCAATGGACAGCACGAGGATAGATCAACGCGTCTGACGCAAGCCGAATTTATCAAATCAAGACTCATGTCAAAGCATTCGCAATACCGGCTGGATCAGCAATACTTGTTCTATCTATTGAATGACGCCAATATTCGGCAATTGAATAGTGGGATATATTATAAACTTAATATCACTAATCCAAGCGAACGATTTACCGCAGCGAGTTATCTAGAAAAACTTTCCAGGGAAGAATTGGAAGGGAATTTGAATGCAATATTTTCGAGGCTGCGCAACACGGCGCAATATTGGAGTCGGCCCAGAAATGATGTATCTTGCATGACACATCATTACGGTCCGGCAACATGGTTTCTCACCCTAAGTCCAAGCGAATGGTTATGGTCAGACATGACGGAATACCTTCGCGAAGTCGGTGGCCCTGCTGCCGCTAAGATGTCTCCGAGTCAATTGATTGCGGCGGATCCAGTGTCTGCATCTCGATTCATTGAAAACAAGTTTCGTGCTATGCTCGATTTCATAACATGCTCTCCCGATAACCCTATCGGAGAGGTGACCCATTATTTTTGGAGGCGCGAATACCAAGGCAGGGGAATGCAGCATTTCCACCTATTAATCTGGATCAAAGATGCTCCGGTTATTGGAAAATCTTCGAACGAAGAAATAGCGAGTTTTATTTTGAAATATGTAACTTGCAGAATGCCACCGAAACATGCTTCACCTGACTTGTATCGTCGCGTGAATACTCATCAACGGCACAAACACAATTCCTATTGCTTGCGAAGTAAGCGAAAAAAAGACGGTGGTTTATCCAGAGCATGTCGATTCGGGTTTCCTCGTCCCGTAACGAGTAACATTGTTATCAGGGACGTGGCTGTTTCAATAGCTGGCAGGCGGAAGCTTAAGTCTAGAAGTAGGCTGTATGATCTCCCTCGAAATCAGAATGAGGTGGATATCAATGACCACAACCCAGCAATTCTTCATGCTTGGGAAGGCAATATGGACATACAGTTCATTGGCGAGCTCAGCGCTATACTCATGTGGTATATCACTAAGTACCTATCAAAATGTGAGAAAAGCAACATGAACGAAGACATGGCAACACTGATCAGTTCTGCAAAATCGCTCTACAGTCGTCTGTGGAGTTTCGTTCAACGTACGTTAAGTCATAGAGAATGTGGAGCGCTCGAGGCCGCTGATACGCTATTAGGAATTCCGTTGCACGGCACGGATCCACAAACAACTATCAAATGGATAGATGTGAATATAATAAGAAACAGAAAAGTAAAAACTCGTCAAGAAATTGAAGCCCTCGATGCGGATTCTACTGATATCTTCTGTGATTCAGTAGTTGATACGCATTATCCAGCTCGACCAAAGGAATTGGAATCAACCAATCTGTACGACTTCGTAAAATGGTACGAAGTTACCAAAGTGGAACCTAAAGCAAAAGATGTTGAATATTACAAGATTGGAAAATCATTGTACCTGAAAAGAAGGAAACGTGGTTGTTTAATTAATCATTACAAAAATAATGTTAATAATCAGCCTGAACGATATTACTTTGCGCTACTGTTACTCTTCAAACCTTGGAGGGATACAAATGAGCTGCGGAATGGATGTGATACGTACGCAGATGCATTCCAATCAGTCCAAACGGAGCTCGAAGATGCGTTACAGTATCACGAACGCATTGCGGAAATACAGAAGGGTTTTGAGCATATCAAGGAGGTCATCGAAAAACGTATGACAGAAGGAGCTCAATCCCAACAAAGCGACACTTCGGATGCGGTACCTTTAGGTTGTGCGCCAATCGAAGCAGAAGGTGCGATGAAAGAATTTCACGCACGCGTCCAGAAGGTCGAAACGGTGAACGGTTCGCAAATGATTGCGGATTTGAATCCTGATCAAAAACGGGTATTTGATACAACCACGGCTGCCGTGAGTTCGAACGATAGAATTCTACGACATTACGTCAGTGGAGAGGGTGGAACTGGTAAGAGTCATCTTATCGAAGCGCTCGTATGGTGGATCAAGCAACATGCTGGTAAAGATACCGCCGTAACAGCACCGACTGGAATAGCAGCATTCAATGTCAACGGTTTGACTATTCATAGGCTGTTTCAACTGCCTGTCGAGCACGGGGGCACTCCTAAATATAAGCAACTCTCTGATGCAGCTTTGAAAGTCATTAGAGAACAGCTTAGAAATGTCGCGCTCATTATCATTGACGAGGTCTCAATGATTTCTAATGTAACACTCATGTACATACATCTCCGATTGAGTGAAATATTTGATACCACCGATTGCGATGACGGTTGGTTCGGTAAAAAACATATTCTCCTGTTCGGCGACTTGTTGCAACTCCCACCCGTTCGAGAAGAACCTGCGTTCACTCAGCTATCAAGTGCAGTTTTGAATAAACTTCTGGGTGCAATGGGAAGTGTTAATCTGTGGAGTAAGTTATTCAGTTACGATGAATTAACGATTAACATGCGGCAAAAAAACGATGAGTCCTATCGCGAGATACTATCAAGAATACGTCTAGGAATTGTTATCGATTCAGACACAGAAATCCTAGCATCGAGGATAATCCGTTTCACAAACTTCACAACTTCAACCTTCAGTGAAAGGGTACGTGAACTATGTGAATACATAAATAACTTACCGAACGACGCAGTTTGTCTGCTTCCCACGTGTCGGATGTGTGATGTTCTCAATGAAGCTATGTTGGCCGAGATACGAAGCGAAGAAATAGAACTGATAGCCCACGATACAGTTGACTGCCCCCCATATGTCAAAAAGAAAGTGCATAAAATTTTGGATATGGCAGACGAAGATTGTTCTCGAACTGCGGGTCTTGCCAAATTAATTACTATAAAAATTGGTGCAAAAGTAATGATCAGACGAAATATCGATGTTACTTTAGGTCTTGTGAATGGTACGATTGGTAAAATTACGTCGGTATCACGAGCTATTGATACGAAGGATGTTGAAGCAATACGAGTTGTCTTAGCGACAGGTGTCGAACACGTTATAGAGCGCGTAGACGTAAAGTTTGAGGCAATGGAAGGGGCTTTTGTTATTCGAAGACAGTTTCCAATTTGCCTCAGTTATGGAATTACAATCCATAAAAGCCAAGGTCTCAGTTTGAAGAATGCCGTGATCGATGCGGGTAATTCTATATTTTCTAGCGGACAAGTGTACGTTGCCCTCTCGCGGGTAACTTCCTTAGAAGGACTCCACTTGATCAATTACGATCCGCATGCAGTACTAGCAGATGATTCCGCTATTCTGGAGTACAATAGGTTGAGAAAGCAATATCGACCGGACCTTATGGCGATGACCGTTTCAAAAAAACGGGCGAGAAAAGTTAAAGACCGCAAATGGTCTTTACCAATAAATTTATCGACATGCCAGGAACCAATCGAGGAAAAACCATCCAGCGACACGTGGCGAGTGAAAGGTTTTCAGAATACAGATGGTGTTTCTTGTTATGCTAACGCTACGATACAGTGTCTTTTTCACAGTAGACCTATTAGAAACTGTTGGCTGAATCAACAAAATGACGACGTCATGAAAATGTTGATTGAGAATTACGTCAATTTACAATCACCAGGTAATGTTTTTCATGCGAGGAGACTTGCGGGTGAAGAGTTCACTCTGAACGTTCAGCAGGATGCGCCGGAATTTCTAACCAGTCTAATTTGGAAATACGACGACTTGAGAAATATCGTAAAACACGAGCTAACCTCTACAAGGCGTTGCAAAGATTGTGGTTTCACGAGCAAGACAATCGAAGCTGGTCACATTCTGTTACTTGCTTTGGCCCCAGGCAAGAAAAAGACTTACAGTCTAACAGAGATTATCGATCACAATTTTTCGCGTTGGAAGAACGTCGAAGATTCGTCCTGTCAAAATTGTGAGTCAAAAAATATACTCATCAAAACCGATGTATCATCGGCGAGCAGCTGTCTAATTTTACAGCTCACATTGACTTCCGTACAGGACGGGCATATTACAAAGATAACGGATTACAGTATCAAAGCAGTTCCTACTGATAAACCTGTCTTCTGCGCGAAAAAATATAAAGTCAATAGCGCTGTATTCCATCATGGTCAGAATATTGAAGAAGGACATTATACTTGTATGCTTCGAGATGGAACTTCTGCTTGGCAACATGTCGATGATTATGAGATTAAGAAGCAGAAATGGATAAAAAATGCAAAGGATGCATACCTGTTCTTTTTGCAGAGGAGCTAACTGCGCTAGTAAATATGACTGAACAATTGCCATATACATATGGACATTTTATTAAGCATAAGGGTTTAAGTTTTTAATATACCTCAGGTTGTGGTATATTTGGGTCTTACGATAGCTATGCAATAAAAATACATGATGATTGACCCTTAAAAATAACCTTTCAAAAATGTTGGATAGAACCTAATTGCTTATTGAAGTCCATTCATAATATTCGAATTTTGAAATACTGTTATCATGAGTAACATATAACCCTGCGTGCAAGTAACTCCGCCATTGCCGGTCCCAAGCCCGGATGAGAAAGGAGGAGGGCTGCACGCAGGGTTAGATGTTGTAGGTATAAAGATTATTGTAATGGAACAATTTGTAAATGTAATGAAAGTACATGTACATTACGCGTCCGTCTACAAATTTGAGACTTGGGCAAAATTATGAGCACATGCGTGCTCGGTGCTGTTGACGTTCCAGCTTATCAAGGGACTCCGCGCAGTATGAGATAGTTCAAAACAACCGAGCGAGCGTAGCGAGCGAGCACAATTATTAGGTGGTCAAGCAAAATTTGACAAAAATGAAATAGTACAAAACAACCGAGCGAGCGTAGCGAGCGAGCACAATTATTAGGTGGTCAAGCAAAATTGTACAAAAAGTAGTGAAATCAACCCCAAAAAGCACCTCTGGTGCAAAAACCTTTCGCCAAGTCCATTAATGTGTGGATCACCCCAACAAAACCCCCCTAAAAAGTTCTGCTCGTTCGCTCGCTGCGCTCGCTCACTCGATTGGTTGATGATTATCAACATACAAAAGCATTGAAATCAGATACAACTGCCAAGTACCTGTAGAATAATAAAAGTTTGGAATTAAAAAATTTGTTCAAACTAAATATAACGTTGTACTCGTTCGCTCGCTGCGCTCGCTCACTCGATTGGCTTATGATTATTAGTTGAAAAAATAATTCCTATGAAGAAATTGAAGATGACAATATTTATCAAAAAATATTCACAACAAAAAAATAATTAACAAAAAATTGTAAACAAAAAATTCGGAGGTAGTGGTACTTGGTGGGCCTTTTGTAGAAACAGCATTAACTTGGTGGGCCTTTTGTAGAAACAGCATTATGAAATATCAATTGCGAACCATGTCAATGTCATCTGATAGCCATTCAAACATTGGCCCACCAACGTACCACGGACTCCGAATTTTTTGTTTACAATTTTTTTTTAATTATTTTTTTGTTGTGAATATTTTTTGATAAATATTGTCATCTTTAATTTCTTCATAGGAATTATTTTTTCAACTAATAATCATAAGCCAATCGAGTGAGCGAGCGCAGCGAGCGAACGAGTACAACGTTATATTTAGTTTGAACAAATTTTTTAATTCCAAACTTTTATTATTCTACAGGTACTTGGCAGTTTTATCTGATTTCAATGCTTTTGTATGTTGATAATCATCAACCAATCGAGTGAGCGAGCGCAGCGAGCGAACGAGCAGAACTTTTTAGGGGGGTTTTGTTGGGGTGATGGAATTCTACTCACAACAGCAGCAATATCTTTATCAACCCAACCTAACGTTAAATCTCACTCATATATCCCCGCACCTAAATAACGAAGAACTAATGAGATACATAGAAGAGTCGCCAATGAAAGTAAAACGGGGATTCACTGAAGGAAAATCTTTATACGAGGTCGAACAACAGCTAGAAGAATTGGGGGAGCATCGCCGAGGAAAACAACAAGAACATGCGGAAATTAATTAATTCCGTCACCACATCCTGCAAACCCTTTGCCTCAAATAATTTTTTTCTTTTCTCTCACCTCAGGCATTTTGTCACCTTTTGCACATACATAGTTAACCATGGCTGACAGCGGCAGACGCCTGTACGTTACCCGCCTGGCCCGATGGACGAAGAAAAAGGACCTCTTAAGAGTCTTCGAGGAATACAACATTCAGGGGGCAGTTGTCTGCCAAAAGAAAACGGGGAACACGGCACTCCTGACGTTCGCGACCCCGCAAGCAGCAGTGGCAGCGCAAGAAAAAACCCAAGGGCTAGTAGTAAACCCAAGCCGACAAATGGCACGATCTAAAAACGTTGCAAGCGATTCCAAAATCATACGCAGAGACGACATCCACAGAGCCTACCTCAGGTTATGCACATAAAGAACCAGTGCAGCTAACGTTGGAATGTATAATTGAAATAATAAAATACCTGCCGTACAACCAACGAGCTGGCGTAGAACAGGTATCGCGACTATGGCGGCAGGCCAGTTTGTTGTCACACCAAGGACTAAGGCATCTAAGCACCACCAGTTGGATGTGGAGCAACGGTTGGGAGAGCCGCATAACGTTAGAGGGTTTCGATTGGGCGATACAACGATGCGGAGACTATATAACTTATTTGGAAATCGACCGATCGACCACCCTACCCACTCAGGCCGTCACCATTGCGGCGAAAAGGTGTAAAAGACTACAAATACTTGACATTGAAACAATACAAATCAGACCGGCGGCTTTGAGGGAAATCGGAGAATTCCAGTCGAGACTGATCAGTCTTAAGCTGGGAGATTGCGTGGGTCCCTCAGACCCGGATCTCGGAAGAATTTTGCAAAATAACTCAAACCTAAAGGACTTACAAATACGAAACAACAACCTAAAGGGCCGAACACTGAGTCTCGCCCCACAACTATTTTGCCTAGCTCTAGATCGGTGTCCTAATCTTGATATGGATGCTGTTGCAACATTTTTGAACACACAACACAACTTAAAAGAACTAAGAATAGCGAATTGCTTTAGTACAGACGACCATAAGATACGAACAGCAATGATAAACAACGCGAGCTTCAGTAAGACCTTGTACAAACTCCAGATGTATGGGAGCGGGCCGGAAAACATCGGTGGCGAAGACGAAAACGAGGAATTACCCGGAGCTGGGGATTTTATACAATTAAACGAACAAGACTTGGAGGAGAGACCGGAATTTGCAGCCGCAATCCGATCGGTGACGCAGCTAGAACTCGTAGGTTGTGGCTGGGTGACGCAGGGCACAATCGAGCAAATCACACGACGAGCCGATGGAATCACCTCCCTGGACATTTCCATGAATACAAACATCAGAGGACAATTTGGTTTAGAGGGGGTCGGAAGACTGACAAAATGCGAGCAGCTAATGATAAATAATATGCACCCGACCGTCGGAGGATTATTCTTGCAGCAGTTAACTAACCTAAAAACATTAGAATGCCGGGATAATGAAGAAATCCTTGATGAAGACATCTGCGGGCTGTTGAGAGGTGCCCCGGTCCTAACCAGCCTGGACGTGGAAGGGTGCAAGCAGGTGAATCGAGGAACCGTAATAACAGCTTACGATACGCTGCGAAGAAGGACGATTAAAGAACCTCTCCACATTTTCCTGGGAGGTACGAGCGCCGTGAAACTTCGGAGGGATCGGCAGAATTTTTACCTGAGGATATGTTACGAGCGCTTAAGCCAGCCGCTGTTATTTGCTTAGGCAGCAATCCTTACTATTAGCCTAGAATACCCGAAAGTGACAGTACCTAGTACTTTGAGGGTTTTCCCTAGTCACATTCGCTGGGCATCAATAAAAAAAAAAAAAACAAGGATTGGTACCTATATATATATGCATATTTAATCAATCATAACTAGGCTACAGGAATAGATCAGTAAGATAATTAGGAATCTTATTTGCTTAGGCAACATTAATTAAGATGTTTTATTGCTTAGGCAGCAATCCTTACTATTAGCCTAGAATACCCGAAAGTGACAGTACCTAGTACTTTGAGGGTTTTCCCTAGTCACATTCGCTGGGCATCAATGAAAAAAAAAAAAAGCAAGGATTGGTACCTATATATATATGTATATTTAATCAATCATAACTAGGCTACAAGAATAGATCAGTAGGATAATTAGGAATGTTATTTGCTTAGGCAACATTAATTAAGATGTTTTATTGCTTAGGCAGCAATCCTTACTATTAGCCTAGAATACCCGAAAGTGACAGTACCTAGTACTTTGAGGGTTTTCCCTAGTCACATTCGCTGGGCATCAATAAAAAAAAAAAAAAAAAAAAGCAAGGATTGGTACCTATATATCGATACTGCAATTCTAATACGTCGTATCCCACAATTGTAAAATTGTTCAGGAGGCCATGGAAACGCTTCACTTTCACCATTGAAAAGATAGGACTTGACGGATTGGAATATTTATTTAAAAATAGTGAATCAACGATTTGACCGCTAAAACTTAATCATAGGCTGCACAACATTATTATCATTCAATTTTTTGAAAAAAAGTCAATTTCTGAAATGTTGTGGGTTACGACATATTAGAATACGCGAAAGTCTGCGTGTGGGATGCGACATATTAGAATATTTATTTAAGAATACTAAATAAACAATTTGACGTCTAAAATTTTTACAAAAGCTGCACACTGTTATAATGATTCCATTTTTCAAAAAAAGTGAAAATGTCAAATTTTGTGGGATACGACGTATTAGAATTTCAGTATCGATATATATGCATATTTAATCAATCATAACTAGGCTACAAGAATAGATCAGTAGGATAACTAGGAATCTTAATATATATAAGTATATCAACGAGGGCGTTGATGACTTCAAGGGGGGAGGGGTGTTACGATCCGATGCATATCTATACAGATTGATAGTCGATTAGTCTTTGGAAGGGATCAGTATGTATGACTATGATGTGATACTTCTGTTATTCAAAATATCACCTTTTCCTCGTTGAAGTCAGAAAGTCACGTCGTCCCGATACTAGACCCAACACAAAAAGATCATATAGCAACTAGGAGCGCTAGAAAAGTCAGCAAATCTAGTCTTGCTGACTATGCACCAATAGTCGATTCATCGTAACTCCTCTCATTTATAACTCAATCAGACAAGAACAAATAGGGGTATCTATTGGGGGTGGGTGACCCGTAATTAATGGATACAATTAGATTAAGGAATGTAGGAATGTACGCCAATCATTAAGAAAATCAGAAGGCATACATTTATAATTATTATTGTCAACTGACTGGGGCGGAACAGGGAGCCGCGAGTCGCGGACCACGGATCTTCTCTAGGATGCAACGCGTCTAATTCATCCGCGAATAGACTAAGCCTCTAATTGGCTACTTAACCGCGCGGATTAATACATACATTGTCGCGTGCGGCTACCTGGCTGCATCTTTCCAGCAAACAGCGTCTTTCGTCAGTAAAGTCGCGAGGTGCGTTGACGTGAACCCGGAGAGCAACAGCCAAGTAGAGTCAAGTTCCGAAAATCTGTTAAGTGCCGGTCTTGAGAGCTTGCGGTTCTTCGTAGTGAATAGACACATTTTTATTTTCCTTCTTTCAAACGTAAAATCAGTGCTAAAGACACATAAATATATATATATCCATCGAGAGTTATTGAACAATAAAAGGTTAATTTTTCTTGTCTTTCAAATATTAATCTCCGTATTACATCTCTATACATTTACTAATAACGAAACCGCGATATTAAATTAGTCTGAATATATATAGTTGGTGAAGTGTCGTAAAAAGAAACCTGGACCACCTGACGGCTCCCGCTTCCACCACGGTCAGACGTCGAAAGCTAAGTCTCCCGTCTGTTTCACGATCGGGCATCAGCCCTGTAAAAATCAATCAGTCGCATTTTGCCTAGCCGTTCTTTACTTTCACTGTTACACCTGGATTTGTTATCAACATTGATTCATTTATTAGTGTACTGAAACGGGGTGAGCCAATACTAGAAACTCTAGTATTTTGGGATTTCTCCTCTCTCGCCCCGATTTCGTTTAAATCAATTCATCCAGCGATCGGAGTGAGCCAATACTAGAAACTCTAGTATTTTGGGATTTTCCCTCGCTCACGCCGATCTAGTTGGTGTCACGTATGTATTAGGTTTAAAATCAGTATAACGAACTTGGGACTCGGATCAGCCTACGACAGTCTTTAAGACTTTGGGATTCCCCTAGTCGTAGGATTATTAGGGATCCTCACCCCGAGTTTCGATTTAGATACCTACCCATCATGGGATCGTCAATCGACAAAGAGAGAGAGAGTTACGGCTACCTGTAGAACTGTTATCCATATCGTCTGAGTTTAGATTATATTAGTTTATACAATTTGCTGTGTGATAGATTTAAAATCAGGTCCATGACCCCGGGACTCAGATCAATCTACGACAGTCTCTGAGACTTTGGGATTTCCCTAGTCGCAGGATTATTAGGGATCCTCGTCCCGAGGCCTAAATTCGAAACGCAATACTGTTAAAACTTCATTGTTCTACCTCACAATTATTCTCTAATCGTTTTTAGAATATACTTTGATTTTACCAGTCAATCCCTGTTTTATATTATTTCATTTTCCTTTATTATCTTTATATATATATATATTAAGTTAGAGCCTCAACCATTTTGGACAGGTCGTACGACTCCGTACTAGGGTTCCGCAACAACGTTCCTACATACCTAATCTGACCCAAGTCAGGTCATTCATTATTGGTTATTTTAAATTATTTGGTAGTTGCGTGGATAAATATTAGTTTTCCGCTCGAATACATGCTCCGCACGTAACACTGTATACTGTATACTGGACTCGCCAAAGAATGCCTACAGTTACAGAACGAATTCAAGACGTCCTTTGGTGCACTTAGCAAATTTTTCGATGATAGCTTCGATATCGAGGTCAATGTCTCGATGGATAATGCAATGAAGCGAGCCCAGTGAGCCGCTGCTCTCCCATAGTTGCCCTTAGCCAAGTCTTGAGACGGCGGAGGGTTGAAAACGTACGCTCCGCTGTTGATACACTAACTGGTAATGTAGCTAGAATTCTAAGAAATGTGTTGATAGAAGGGTATAGATCTGTGTCGCATAATTCTACAATCTGTAGCAAATTATTGGGTATTGCAACGCCGCTCTCGACTTCGCGCTTCCATTTGGCAATCCACAGTTCAAATTCCGCCAAAACAGAGGAGTAGGAGACAGGAGCATCTAGGAGTTGCTTGTATGTATTCGCTGCTTTGCGCACAGCTATGCGATCTTCTTCAGCATACGTTGTACGAGGCAAGAAAACTCCCAGATTGAAAAGATTCATTACATCAGGGGAGAGCCTTTCTCTTAGATCAGAGATGATATTGTCTAACAGAGGAATGTATATTGCTTTCCGGAAATACTCCTCAGTGGACTGACCTGGCTGATGATTCGCTCGATGTAGTTAGTTAGTTAGTTTTATTTTCTCACAGTTCATACATAGTACAATGTTTTTGAACTAAGGTTACCTCTTTCATTACTCTTCTTGACTTTATTAATCTTAAGGTGCTTCCCTACGCAATTCCACCAGACCTGAAAACATTGGGAAAAAAGGTGTTATTAAACGAAATATCTCTGCCTGGGCACCGAAATCAATGAAACAAAATTCGTCGCGCAATTCTATGCACGATTTCGAACACGTACGACCAAAAAAATGTTTTTTGTACGCGAAAATAGAGAAGTTATCCATGTAAAACGTTTTCAAAGCCGTTTTACATGGATAACTTCTCTATTTTCGCGTAAAAAAAACATTTTTTTGGTCGTACGTGTTCGAAATCGTGCATAGAATTGCGCGACGAAGTTTGTTTCATTGATTTCGGTACCCAGGCAGAGATATTCCGTTTAATAACACCTTTTTTTCCAAATTTTGAGGTCTGGTGGAACTGGGTAGGGAAGCACCTTAAGAACTATAATTATTATATTAACATCGTGTACGCCTCAATTTAAGGAAACTTATGCACGAATAAAAGTATTGGCCGGCTAGGCCGCGGTAGAGGGGAACGTGGGGGCGGAGAAATAATACTGCGACACAATATAAGATAATCGGCAACAAAATAAACTTTATTCTCGGGTGGTCAGTTACCCGGTACAGGCGCTCGGTACGCAAAAAAAAGAAAAGAAACCTCTAGGGACAAAGAAAACGAGTATAAGTTTGAGTAACGACACTCCGCGTATTAATTGCTAATTAAGATTAACGATTTCGTAACGCAGTCACTCTGAGATCGCAGCGGGACCTTAAAATTCAGAATATAAAGCAATAAAATAATAAAAAAAAATAATACATAGGCTTCGTCTAGTGTGGTAGGATCGAACCCGCGACACACGAAAAGACAGGTCGGCAGTAGATACAGTGACTACGAAGCACGACGTTGCGCACGTAGTAGAGTACGGCTAACGTTAGTAGCGAGACGGCAGAAGAGGGGGGGGGTCACACATACAGCACACTAACCCGTTGCCAGAGCAGCTGACGCGGTGCGCACACCGATACGCAAATACAGCTACGCTGGCCGGCTGACACGCACACTCCTACAGCTCACGGATATTCGGCCGCTCGCCAGTAGGTTGCTCGTCGGTAGTGAGCTCGCTGAATTAAATTTATAATAACTGATAAATCTTATGCACAATGAATTGTGTCGCGCGGAACTTCCCAATCTACGCAACCGAAATAATAGACCAAATAACGAAAAGAAAGGAAAAAGCCGTAACTAGGCGCTAAATATTGCTCCCAAATGGAAGGAAAAACACATAGGCTACGTACGATATGCGAAGCTCCTACACACAAGAGTATAAATTCTTATTCCTAAGCAGGTAACCCCAAGGCAATCGGGAAGACACCGCAAACAATATAAAGAAACTGGTAAGCGAAAAATGCAAATAAACTACAATTAGAGATATAGAGTCTACACACTACCACACGTATAAGGATGACTTCGACAACCCGTCGCTAGTAGTGGTCTCGCAGATTTTATAATCGCTCGTCGACCGTATTTTATTTATTGCCAAAAAGCAGCTAATTGATGGTTTCTCACCAATGCACAGTGCAAGAGAGACGGGTGGTCGCAGCCTAAGCGTAAAGCTTACCTTTCGGTGATAGTCGGCACGGGACGGCAGGATCCACACGCACACACGCACACACTTATAGCAAAGCCGTTAACAGGCGCAAACGGTGAGCCGTGCACACCAGCACTTGATATATTACAATTAGTTAGATAGCCGTAACCTAGGACTTAAGGTAGTTGTTCACGTACAGTCCCACCAAACGTGGGTTTCAGACAAGATTTTGAATACTTCTCGATGGGGAAAAAATCTGAAAAAAATCGAGCATGTAGGAGATCCTCGGGAGAATGATTTTGCATAATAATAATTCAAAAAAGTTAATAACAAATTGATGGAAAAAAAAACTGTTCAAGAAATTAGCGGTGACCCAACTTTTTTTTCAGGTGAAAATGATTTGTCAATTTTACTGAATACGTATGAATTTTTTGAGAATTTTGGTGATATTTTTGAAAATTGAGGTTTTTCATACCTGACAAATTTCAAAATTTCAAAAAATGTCAAAATTTCAAAATTGAGGTTTTTCATACCTGACAAATCTCAATTTTCAAAAATATCACCAAAATTCTCAAAAAATTCATACGTATTCAGTAAAATTGACAAATCATTTTCACCTGAAAAAAAAGTTGGGTCACCGCTAATTTCTTGAACAGTTTTTTTTTCCATCAATTTGTTATTAACTTTTTTGAATTATTATTATGCAAAATTATTCTCCCGAGGATCTCCTACATGCTCGATTTTTTTCAGATTTTTTCCCCATCGAGAAGTATTCAAAATCTTGTCTGAAACCCACGTTTGGTGGGACTGTACGTGAACAACTACCTTAATCGTATTTTTTTACAATGTAGGCGCGAAACAAAATAATATTAGCAAAAAGCGAATAAGGCACAATGATGCAAAGCAGATAAACTGAAGCAGATAAACTAGGAGAAAGCGATAGCGTAAAGTACATGCAAAAGCGCAAAAACGAAAGATGGCGAAGACGGAAGAAGATGAGCCGAGATTCCCGGAATTACGTCATTTTTCGTAGAATTAGGTGGCGCTCCAGGAGTTGGGAGAGGTAGCCTTTCCATACACGCTGGGTTCGCCATACCGATAACGAGCAGATGATCGGTGCGGGAGGACAGGGGACGGGCAGCAACGTCAGGCCGGGAGGTGCGGCCCTCTCCCGACCGGCAGGTGTCGTAGCTCCTTAGTGACGATCGGTATAGCTACTACCGACGTGATTTCACGGGCGTACCTCCCCGTACGGCGTTCCCTCGACGTCCCTCGGTGATCTTCGGGTTGCTCGGCTATCCTTTAAAAACATAAAAAGCTTACGGCAGACAATGTACATCGTATAATGAAAAAAAGGTCCCTTTTGCCTTGGGGTTATCATAGTAGCATAGACGCACACAACACAGAACACGTAATCGGACGCTCCGCGGGGAGGAAGGAGCTGGTCAGTGGCGGAGGCAATTCCGCCACGTTACAATATATATGACTACCTTTTTCTTTTATTTTAAATTTTCTGACTAGTTCTATCCTTTCCTAATTTTCTCTCCTACATTTTTTCCTTCACTCTTTTTTCCCCATTCTCTACTATAATTGCACGCCTCCGGCACCAATTTACCCTTCAGCATTTTTTCTATTCTTTCTACTCTGTCTCCCTCATTCAGTTCTTCCACCCATGCTTTCAGTCTTCCTTCGAGTCCCGTTTCCATTCCTTTGCAGCTCCAGATGTGGTAAATTGTTTCCTCTTCCTGTTCGCACAGCCTACATTTTTTGTTCTCTGGCTTCTGCCCTGCTCCATACCAGCTCTTTCCTACATTACCACACCTCATCCTCGCCCACTGTTCTTTGTGCCCTTCTTTGATGTTTTCCTGGTACCAATATTCTTCTCGCATAACCCCCGATTTCCTAAATTTGTACATGTTGCAGTACGTGGATTTGTCTATTCTTCCCCAGTCTTCTTGAATGTTTTGGTCAATTCTTATTTTCAGGTCTTTTTCTAGGAAATTCTTCAGCCCTTGCGTCTCATCTCCGCCCCTCAATAGCTGTAGAGTTTGTCCGTCTCTTACCTCACGAAGCGCCTTGTTTAGAGCTCTACCCCAATCCGAGGGGTTGTTGTTGATTATATTTCTTATTTCCTCCTTAAGGCAGATCTTTGGCCATCTCTCTTCCTCCATGTCTATAATGTCTGCTCCATACGATCATGTTTAATGTCCTCCTTCCTTTGCTCTCCTGTCTTCTTGCTGAAAATTTCTTTGTCTTTGTCTCCATAGCTCGTTTGCTTGGTGCAAGTTCAACCATTTACCGTCAATTTCTATTTTCATGTATGCTACTCTAGCAGACCCTCCTCTCTGTGTTGTGCTTTTAGCTATATCCCTCAGACCCTTCTGGATCTCTCTCTCCCGCTTCGTCCAATCGTCTTCTACGTAGATATTTGATCCTCGTAAATTGTGTTTCTCCTTCATTACGTTAAGCTTGGCACTCAACGATTCGAATACGACTAGTACCATGTCTTCTCTATTGTTATCGTTGTTCCTTAGTTTCATGGCTCTCACTATTCTTTCATTGACTTTTAGTCGGTTGTTCATGAAATTTGTCACTTGTTCCTTAATGTTGTCGTTTTCAAATCGAGCGCCCTTTATTATAATATTGTTCCTCCTGTCTTTTCTTTCTTTCGTTTCTAGTCTGTCTTCAATTTCTTGGATCCTGTCTCGGTCCTCATGCTTTGGTTCCCCTCCGTCTTCTATTTTTTGAAGTCTGAGTTCCATTTCCATCCACCAGTCTTTCTCTCCATTCTCTTCTGTAGCCATTGACCTTTCCAGCTCCCCTATTCTGTTCAGTAAGGTGCTTTTTTCTTCCCTCCATTTGTTTTCTTTTTCGTTCATTTCTTGCTTTAGACTATTGACTTCGATTTTTAGCCAGTCTTTTATTTCTTGCTTCAAGTCTGCTAATGCGTTTTTCAGTCGAATCGCAATTCTTTCCACTAGCCTGTCTTCTAAGTTCTTGTTCTCTAACTCTTTTATTTGGTCTTCAGTCCTGTGATTTTCCTCTCGTGTTCCTTCGCTTTCTTTTGTAATTGTAATGTTGCCCGGGTCGTCCACTTCTTCTTCATCCTCACTCTCCCTGTTGTTATTCTTCGGGATATCATTTTTCTTTTTTACATATGCATCCAGGTTCGGTTGTCTGTTGGCGTATCTGGATGATCTAGGTGTTTGTACACTTCGTGGTGAGCTTGTCTTCCCTCTACCACGTCGGGCGGGTAGCCCTCCTCTATTATCATCTGAGGTCCACTCGTCGTCGCCATCGTTGTGCTGTAAAATGCCGCTAGGCGCGCTGCGTTCTGGCACTTGGTGTTTTGGCGCACTTTTCCCGCCTACCATCATGCTCCTAACCTATCTTCTACCCGTTTAGGTCTTTGCTAGATTTCGTATTTTACTTTGTAATTAGACACTCCCTTCAATAGCCCGGCTTACACTTTCATTAACCTTCTGTTTGCCCCTGTTTTCACACCTTGATCCGTCCTAACTGCACGAATTGGCTCTTCCACTTTTACACTCGTTTCACACGCGTCTTTATCTGTCCGCCGCCATCTTTCTTCCCGCTCGATGTATCTGCCGTGAAACAGTACGCGGTGCCTTCAGCTCTATATCCAGTTGTTCAGCAAGCTCTTGCGCTTCGGAAAACAGTTGCCTGAAAACAGATTCAGCTTCTTGTCTCTTCTGCTCTAAGACGCTCATGGTATCCTTCAACGCATCTGTTGCTCTCTTCAAGTCTATAGATGGTGTTTGAAGAAAGCGGCTGAGTGACACCGTTGTCCCTGAAACGTGATGGATAAAACTAAGTGAAAATGAAGCTATGAATAGTGCTGAGCGCTGTTACTATGGAAGGAGGTGAAACCCAACTCTCACCTAATACGTCACTCAGGCAAATAGAAGAGATAATAAACTCCGGACTGCGCACAGCTTGCCGAAGGCATTGGGCATCAGATGCAGTTTTACTATCTTTCCACGATGAAATTTGGTCGAGAGCATCACATATTTTCACCAATGTATCGCCCTGAAACTGTAGGTGCCCGTCGTGCCTTTCAACCCAACGCGTCTCGCAGATCCCCTGAAGAGCAGTTCCGCCAAGTGCTTCTTGAAAGACTTTATGTCTCTTTGCGGAGACATTAGCAAACGCAACGATTTTCCTCATTGTTGCCGATGTATTACGACAGAGCCGATCTTGGAAGACCTTGCTAGTGAATTGTTCAGGATATGGTTACTACAGGGACAACGTTTTGCGTGGATGGCCGTCTTGATGAGTTCTTGAACGGCACCCTTCGTTTCTGAAGCCATAACTGAGCAACTGTCAGTGCCGATTCCAACACACTTCGTCAGATCCACGTTGAATCTCTTGCAAAGATCTTCAACTATGTGTGCGAGGGCAACGCCAGTGAGACGAAGTTCTTCAGATGCATCTTCAGGACGAATAATCTCGTACGCATTACAGAATGTAATAAAATCCTCTCTAAGAGCTCCATCGTGGAGGTAGCGAAACGAGAGACTGAGTTGCTCGATGTGAGATATATCCGTTGTTTCGTCAAACATAATGGAAAAGAATTTTGCTTTTTTAACTCTGGCTAAAATGACTTCTTGGATCTCTCCTTTGCATACGTCGATGAGCTGGTTCTGTATAGTTTTGCTTATGTACGTTGCATTGGAAGGAGCGGTTTCTAGATGACGGCGTAGGTTTGAGTCACCAGAATCAACTCTGAAGCGCAACAAAGCTCTGAAGTTGCCATCATTAGCGACAGGGCTGTCCTCTTCATGATCATCAGTACTGGAATGGTAGAATGCACCATTATCCCTGTGACCACGCAGAGGAATATTTTGACGACCACAGAATATTATGCTGCTGATAATTGGTCGCAAACGCTCTCGATTCTCCTTAACCTGTACTTCGCGCTGTGCAGAGACTCGATTAGCGACATCGAGGGCAGGTTGGTGATAAGTTAAAAGAAAGTCCTTTCCAGCTTCAACAGCCCGTTGGTGGTATTGGTTTCGCTGGTGGGTTGAAAGTGCTCCCTTTTCGCCAAGCAGGTCGTCGAAAGCTTTTAAGGGGCCTTTAACTAAACGTTGTCTAGGAGTATTCGTCTCATGACCCAAAACACCACCACCCGAGGATGTAGCGAAAAGAATACAGTATTTACAATAAAGTCCCTGATCATTGTGAGACAGCACAAGCCAGTGAAACTTTTCCAAATGCGATCTCTGAGCATACTTCTTTGTCTTTTTCCCTTTCTCAGTAACGACACAGTAAGGAAAATCATAATTTGGAGGCGGTGTCCAGTGTCGCTCGAGTAGCATAGCTTTAGTGAAATCATCTATACTGTTAGTATGCCCTATGTAGCAACCGATATCTGATGAGAACTGAGACTGAGCCCGGGGTTCGTTTTCGTTTTCGGCAGCAGAGTCAGACGATCTACATCCAATACTAACAAGTCCGGCATCAGCATCAATGGGTGCGTTACTATCCTGTTCCGAAGAAATAGATGGCAGCGACGAAGATGACCCAGCTGTTTCCTCAGATACTGATTTTGATTTTTTAGTGAGAAAGCTGTCAATTGTACCGTATCTAATAGAACCAGGACGCTTCAGCCCACTCCCTCTCTTCAAGAAATCACCCTTCGCCAAAGAAAAAAAGAGAAGAGACCGGAGATGGTAGTTACACGGGGGAAAAGTCACATCTTAGTTTTTCAGTCATATTCTTTTTTGCAATAAGCACATAATTAAGAATGAACATATCAGCACTAAGGTGGTTAAACAAAAAATCGATTTTCTTTAACCACTTTAATAAGCACCGTACAAATAAATATCTATTCTGAATGATGTTCATATATTAATTATTGATCACAAGAAGAATATGATTGCGAAATTGAATTTCATAATATAGAACAATGAAGTAAATACTTACCATCGTAGATGTTTCACTTTTTACACACGTCAGTCACGTTCGTCGTCACGTTCACGGCAGTGAACGAAAAAATGAGAAAGTAAAAATAAACTTCGCGTGAAATATGAGAAAGAATACTTCCGAGCTGTACGGAAATATCCTTCAAATTCTTCAATCGATTATTTTATTCTTCGAATCTAACAACAACAATCGTAGCGCGTAGCGCTCGCACGCAGGCAAATATATACCATGAATTTCTCTAACGATGGAACGATCCGTGCGGTTTCAGACAGACAATTGAAGATACATGCCATGTTATTTCAATGCAGTGTGTCTTCAATTGCCTACCCCCAGGCGGACGGATCGTTCCATCGTTAGAGAAACTCGCAGTATATACTATATGTGTGACTGTGTTGATGGCAGACAACGGAGAATGAAGGTCGAAGGTGTCACTGACTGCGTGCAACATACAGCAGTGTATGATTTTTCGGTATTCAATAAAAGCTCAAACTTTATCACGACAATGTCGTGATGAAGATAATAATTACAAAAAAAATTGTATTTATTTGAACTGGGAGCGTCGCGATGACGACGAGTCGAGAAAACGTTTTGTCTTTTTGAACAACTGCCCGTACTATAAAAAAATAGAGATAGAGATAGAAATATCCAAGAAAACTCCAAGCTGTAAGCTGTAATGAGTAGAAGAAAGTTTTGACGTATAGTATGAGGATTTGTAGGAAATCTAGGAAATTAGAAAATGGTTATTTTGTTATTCAAGGGCTACACTTTTTTGCGACTCTAAGCCCAAACATGTATTGCAGAAAATTGTGGAGTACGCACTATACCAACTACGCCGTATAGAGTACCCCAAAAAAAACACCATTTGGTGTACAAAAATTTGAGACAAGTACATTTACGTATCGAATTGTATCTGCACAAAAATGTAGTTAGATGTTGATTCAATCTTTGCAAGAATATGTTAAAATAAAAAAATATGCCAAGTACATTGTGTACCTCACAAATGTCGTAGAATACATTGCAATTATATCCACACCAAATTTTATAAATAAAAAATTTAATTAGACGCCAAAAATCTATGGAAGTTAATTCGCAGAAAAATATATATCCGATGAAGATTGAAAAAAAAAAAAACGATGGAAATTCATAATTCAAAAAAATACTTGGTGCGACTGACAGAAATTGAAAACAAATATATCCAATCGTATGTCGCGCCAAGTATTTTTTTGAATTATGAACTTCCATCGGTTTTTTTTTTTCAATCTCCATCGATATTAGAAAAAAAAAAAAAAAAAATTAGTACTGTATCTTGCAAATTGGGGGAACGATATCACGCTATGAGTTTCCCATGGGGGGGTCATGACCCCCATGACCCCCCCCCTGGATCCGCGCCTGGGCGACAGGCACATTTGGAGACAGTCATTCTCAAATTATGAACCAACTTTTTAGACCCTGAGAAGTGAAAAATTCGAACATCGAAAATTTTTGAATACCTCTAGTGCATACGGTGTACAAGGTTCCACATTAAAATCCGTCACGTTTGATGATTATAAACGATGTCTTTTTGGTAACCAAAATTTAGTTGGGAAACAGTGTATGATAAAAATATATTATTCAAACGTGATTTTCAACGCAAGCTCCACGCGATAAAAATCTCAAAAGCATATGAGCGTATTCCTTGATCAATTCTCTACAAAATCGTAAAAAAAAATCGATGGAGAACCGATGGGAACCGTGTCAAAACGATTTATTTATAAGCGACGGCGCGTACTACTAAAAACTCGCTAACTGTCAAGCTCTCTTTTGTGTACTGTACGTCTGCAGAACATCATAAGCAGAAGAATCTATTTTACAAAATCGATTTGACAAAGCCTTGACAGTTCGTGGCACTCTGAAATTACATGCGGTCATTCCAATATCTCATAAACTCGTCAAAACAAAATTAAAGATGAAACAAAGAAAAATTTGATTTCATGAAAATTATGAATTAATTTCAAACAGAGGTGTCCTACTAAGTGTCATCGAGCGAATCATGGTTAAAAACATCTGCACTTCTCAGAGCCACCAAAATATTGCAATAGATCGACCGCCCGGCGACGCGCGATAAGACGTTTTATTTTTTTTCTCCGGCCCAGGTATTTTCTCCATGAATTTTTTTTTAGGGTTGAAGCGGAAGGATTCGGGTATCAAAAAAAAATTATCTTCATGAATATCTGCGAGTCCCGCGGAAATGGCAGCGAAATTTAAAAAAAAAATCGACAAAAAAAAATTGAAGGAATTTTTTTTTACCGTAAACAAATTTTTTCTATAAAAGCGCATTTTTTTTACGAACAAAATGATTCAAGGATCAGCCCGCTCCTATGAATACCTTCGGAGATATGAATTTTCAAACATAGCGGTGCAACAGCAGTTTACAAAAATTCACATAAATCTAACTCCGCCATTTCGAAAAAAATTTCAAAATCCTTCAAGTTGTATTTTTTTTTTTTCACAGTACTAGAGATATTTTGAATGGCGCAAAGATCCGTGACTTGACGGGTTTTTTTGAGTGCAGTGACGTGGATCCGCTCATATGTTTGAAACCTAATTGTGACATTGAGAATTTTACAATGCAGCTTCGCAAAAACTGTAATATATTATAGTAGTTCGAACCCTGGATAATTCTGGAATAGAGATAACCGATGAAGATAACCGCGTAGACAACGAAAATATTCGAAAAATAAGAAGTTGAAAAAAGAAACGGACGCTTTCACCAATAAATACGGTTAGCTGGGACAAAGTAGCTTGCGATCCGGTATGTGATTGTAAGTTTACCGGTAACGTCAAACGCTGAATTTCATCTGCGCCATGATGCAATCTAGGTCGATTATATAGATTATTGGTGCGAGGGGTATCCTGTTGATAATAGAGAATTCTGAATCGAAATCAACGAAAAAGAGGTTTTCGATCGCCACGCTCCCTGAATTCATCTCGCGGAACCAATTCTCAGCCGAAACTTGTCCCATCTATTACGGTATATCTATGATAATACTTGGCAAAAAATAATAAAAATATTATATTTTCAATATAATAATATAACTTCGGTTCAACCCTGCGAAGTGTGCAACACTACATCAGGACTGCAGAGGCGCTCACAGAGTCTTGCCCAACCGCTTCACCCTCCAAGGAGAAGAAATGAGGACCCTGGCAGCCGGCGAGCCTTACCAGCATCTTGGAGTCCCCACCGGTTTCCAAGTTAGGCAGACCCCATTGTTAACCATCGACGATCTTCTCCGGGAGCTCCGTGCGGTCGACGGGTCTCTTCTCACCCCCTGGCAGAGGGCCGAGACCGTGACTACCTTCCTGGTGCCACGCCTCGAATTCCTGCTGCGGGGTGCACTAGTGGAGAAAGGTCCCCTGAAAGAAGCCGATAAGATAATCAGAAAAACGGTAAAATCTTGGCTCCACTTGCCTCAGCGCGGAGCTAGTCTACCTCCCCCCCAGCCGGGGGGGCTGTGGACTGCTCCCACTCGCAGACATGGCCGATGCCCTGTCCATCGCTCATGTCTACCGCCTGTTGACGGTGGATGATCCGGTGGTCAGGGCGTTGGCTTGGCCGTCGCTGAGGCACGCGGTAGCCAAGAAGATTGGGAGAGACCCGAGCAACCAAGACCTCGCAACTTACCTCTTCGGTTCGCTAGAGGGGGAGTTCGCACGCGACGGGGGGGACATTTCTTCACTGTGGACGAAGGCTTGGAACGCGACCCAGAGATCCAAGGACAAGATCGCAGCTAAATGGAAATGGTCAGAGATTAGAGAAGAACTGGTGGTGACGATGAGAGGCTCGAGCGAGCGTGAGACGACGGTGTCACCTGAATCCCGCGGTCAAGTCATCCGCCTGCGGGCGGCGGTGTCAGAATTTTACATCACACATCTCAAACGTAAACCGGACCAGGGGAAGGTTTTTCAGGTATCGGCGCGGTCAAACGTGTCGAACCACTTCCTCCGAGGTGGTAGCTTCACACGCTTCGCTGATTGGCGTTTTATCCACCGTGCGCGCCTTGATGTCTTGCCTCTTAACGGGGCAAGACGTTGGGTTGACGGGGATAAGCGTTGCCGACGTTGCGGTGAGCCCCTGGAACCCCTTCCCCACGTCCTTTGCTACTGCCGACCGCACTCGGCGGCCTGGCAACTTCGACACGACGCCGTTGTCAAGCGCATAGCAAAGGCTTGCCGCCTCCCAGGGGAACTGAGAGTAAATAGACGGGTTGAGGGGGTCGACGGCGAGCTGGGGGCTCTTCGCCCTGACATTGTGGTCAGGCACGAGCCCTCAAAGAGCGTCGTCATCGTCGATATCACCGTGCCTTTTGAAAATAACTATTTAGCATTCGAGGAGGCCAGGGCGGGGAAAATCCTCAAATACAAATCCCTGGCCGATGAACCGAACAGGCACGGCTATCGCGTGACGGTCTCTGCGATCGTCGTCGGTGCCCTCGGCTCATGGGACCCGGCCAATGAGCCTGTTTTAAAACAATTAAGAATAAGTTCAAAGTACGCACGGTTGATGCGAAGGCTCATTGTGTCGGAGACCATCAGATGGGGTAGGGATATCTACATGGAGCACGTCTCCGGCGTACGCCAGTATAGAGTAGATGACGAGCTCCCTGCAGACAACCCGGGATCACCCCCAGACTAAAGGCCATAGAGAACAGCCTCCTTCGGCATCTACGTAACTAGACATAGGTTTTAAATTACTACGTTACCTGACCTAGGACTAGTACTGGTCCTTCTTTTATCCAAACTGACTGAACATACTCAAGGTACCTGACTCAGGACCAGTACTGGTCCTATACATATTTTAATCTAGTCGCGAGGGCCCAGGGCCTGGCTTTTATTAATTGATATCTATTCATACTCTCATATACAACCCGCACCTCACTTATTCATCTCATACTAGTTTTATTTATTTATTTATTACTTTCTTTGACTGTATTTTATACTACGTATTCTATCCGTCTGTTTTTATTCATTGATAATTCTCTTATACTCTACACCTGTCTCTGTCCGCACATTTTATTTTTATCTCCCTGACTTCAACTCTATGTACCATCATCTCCCTCATTTATCTCACCCATCATCGTCACTCATCTCATTACGCACCACCAGGCCTTGGAAACCCTGACCAACTATATACAAAAGACTGAGTCTAGCAGACTATAAATCAAAGTATTGATAATAGCCCTCGTCCTAAAGGCGAATGAATTGTACTGACACCCCCGGGTGCACTATTGTAAACCCGGGGGAACATGTTTTGAAAATAATAAACGCCTTTTATCTATCACCACAGGTGCGTCATTGCTGTATCGCTATTTACTTCTATCATATCATAGTGTGCTCTCTTGCCCTGTGTCATCGTTGTGAATTTTGTACTCTGCTTGATTACGAAAATTCCTGATTAAGTGACATATCTATAGCGCTGAATTCTGTGCGCGCTACCTATTCAAACCGTGTAGTTCGGGTCTTAATTTAATCTAAACTCGCTAGTTAATATGTTTGACGGTCCCACTGATACTCAAGAGCCCCGGATCCTAGATTCTGTAAAGGCTGTACGAAAGAGGTGAAATCTCCAACACATTGTTATGTTTGCAATGGCTATTTTCACCCCAGCTGTGCCGAAATGACCAAGATGACCAAACCAAATGGTAGATCGGCTTATAAGTGCAAGTATTGCGTAAATGCAGTTGCTGCACAATCAGCTGCTACTGCCACCGATGTTCTAGCCTCCATGGATCGCGCTATGCCTTCTGTTTCATCGATGACTTTCTTTTCTGATGCCTCTGCTGAGTGCAGCTCTTGTGCTACTGAAGATAGCCAACCGTCTACAAAATCCCCACTCCGGACACCATATATGCGGCACTTCAAGCCAATTCTCTGTCATTAAACAATAAAATTGACGGACTCCTAATGCTGCCGGCGAGGGTTGATGAACTTTCCACCAAGGTTGATGCTCTGTCCAAATCTACCGCGGATCTGCTAGATGAGCTAGCTGGCAAGGTAGATGTACTTACCGCCCAGAGCAACCTTCATTCGACTCAGATAGCTGATCTCAAGGAAGCCCGGAACAAGGATGGAGTAGTGATCACCCAGCTCATGGAAAGGGTAAAGACGCTTGAGCGCAATGCTCTAAGCCGAAATCTAGTAATGGCAGGCGTTTCTCAGCTTGCATCTGAAAATTTGTCTACCATTTTTCAATCTACCATGGCTTTTCTTCCGATCGCTGCTCCGGACGCGGAGGTGGCGGAAATTGCCCGTATCAAAAGTACTAGGGCTACAGACAAGTCGCCTTTAATACTGGTGCGTCTTATATCAGCAGACACCCGAAACCGTATTCTGGCTGCCAAGCGAGCTCATGGCCATGTTTATGCTGGTGAACTTGGGCTCAGTGGTGACCATCCCCACAAACCAGTTTTTATTGACGAGCATCTATCCTCTTCGATGTCAAAACTTTTGGGTAAAGTTCGCAAGCGTGCCAGACAGCATGGCTTCAGTTTTGTCTGGGTGAAGAACGGAATAATTCTCGTGAAGCGTGATGCTGCATCTGACCCCCTCACCATCTGTTCTGATGATGATCTAGCCAGTGTTGGCAACCTCGGAGAGTGACATTATAGTACCAGGGCCGTAAAATTATAGTAAGTGCGAAAAAATTATAGTAGACAGAAAGAATCTTAAAATTTGATATTTTTGTATAAATTTATGATCAAAAGTTAATAAATTCTCTAATATTAAATAACTGAGTTTATTTGAAACTAATAGAGTAAAAAATATTAACTTTAACTTGTGATTTGTCCAATGTAGGTATAGCGCGTGTTTCAAATTCTTAGTGCTGACTTAATTAATTACTATTTATAAACGGATTAATCCTTCATTTGAGGATATTTATCCTTCATCTTCAAAGATGTTGATTTTGAACTGTTAAAAAAGAAATTAATTATTAAATGGAAAAAAAATAATACTGGGAATCGTAAGAAATTAATTTGTATAAAATATAAAGCCGGATTAAATGTTATTTTAATTTATTTTCAATACTTTAATAAAAATGTTTAAACTATTATTCACAAAGTATTTTTATAAGTTTGATAAAATTGACAATACTTTTTATAACGGTATAAAACTCAGTATTTAGTTTAATAATAATAAGTAATTTTATGACTTATCTTTATCACATAAATATTAATAATATTTATAGTTTCTTTGGAGCAATACACATACTTATATCTTCGGGTTCAGATATTTCAGAATCATCTGGGACTAGTTCAATTAGGGTATTATTAGATAAATTCTGAACATTACTGTTAGTCTTAGATTTATTACCACTTGGTTTTTTCTTATAATTTGGATAAAGCATTTTTTGGTTCATCTTGGAGTATTCTTGATTAGATGGTTCGAAAGACGTACAATTTTCAACTAGTTGACTAGCTAAGAGAAGACCATTTACCGTTGGTATGACTAATTTATTGCGAGTTTTTGTTTTTGATAAATTAATTGCACTAAAAATACGTTCACACTCCGCATTTGAGTGTGGGAGAGCAATTACGTCCAATACGAATTTAGATAGATTCTTGAAGCTAAAATATTTCTGATCACCTCCATCACATGTAGATAATTTGTGCCAAAACACATCAATATCTTCTAATGTACTTATATCAGTACACGGAAAGAAATCTGTTGCGAATATCGCATGGGAATGTACCATGTGAAACAAGCAATGGATGTGCCATACTAAAATCGTATCGATTCATGCTACTTTAGCATGAATCGATGCGATTTTAGTATGAAAGTGTCCCTTGCGAGAAAGGCATGCACCGATGCAATTATCGCACGAGAGCGATGTTACCTCCGTACTATAAACGCAAGGAGGTCCATGCGAAAAGAGCATGGGTCCCGAGCGTTTCGAAGATTTACGGACTGCGCATGCTCGCGGCAACCGATATAGGCGATACGTGAGCGCGCGTTACAGTCTCCTGCTTACGTCACATATTTGTACTTTTATTATTTTCTATTTCTTTACGTTTTATTATTCTGTAGAATTATTATTGTATGTTATTCTTATGATCTTCTTGGAATTAATCAAAAAATTATTATCAATTGTTTGAGTATTATTCTTCTTGGTCAAACCAAGTGCTAAGAGAAGAATATATATATTTGCTGTTATTTCGATTCTTTTCCTTGCATAAAGAATATACATATTATACGTGTACTTCTTTGCTTATGCTTTGACTGATAATACTGCGAAGTATTACCATATTAGTATACTATTTCAATTTTAAGGTGCTTCCCTACGCAATTCCACCAGACCTGAAAACATTGGGAAAAAAGATGTTATTAAACGGAATATCTCTGCCTGGGCACCGAAATCAATGAAACAAACTTCGTCGCGCAATTCTATGTACGATTTCGAACACGTACAGCCAAAATTTTTTTTTTTTTCCGCGAAAATAGAGAAGATATCCATGTAAAACGTTTTCAAAGCCGTTTTACATGGATATCCTCTCTATTTTCGCGTAAAAAAACCAACTTTTTGGCCGTACGTGTTCGAAATCGTACATAGAATTGCGCGACGAAGTTGATTTCGGTACCCAGGCAGAGATATTCCGTTTAATAACACATTTTTTCCCAAATTTTGAGGTCTGGTAGAATTGGGTAGGGAAGCACCTTAACTATTACTTAAAATTCTAGTTAGTATATAGAAATATTTACTGATTCAAATTCAGGAGAGTATGAATTCGGAATATGAAACATGTTGATTGTAAATGCCAATAGTTAATTGAAGCATGATACATTTGTCATCAACATATCGTGATTCAATCCAGGTTCTCGAAGATAGAAATAGGGAAATGAAAATTAAAGGAAAATTGGAATAAAACGAAGAAAAGTACTGAAAAAAGTACCTTTTTTCAATAACTTCGAGACAAATGTGTTCAAATACACTTGAATAAAATCGGGAGTCAAATTAGTATTGTACTTTTTATATAATAATATACAGTTGCCATATAGTACATTAGGATCCTATCCCTTCTATATATCGTACCTTGTTGCAACATACTCTTCCTTGTTCTTCTTCAAATACAAACACGGCGGAAGCTTAGGTATCAATTCGATATTAATCAACAAGTCTGGCTTATTACAATTAGAGTATACAACATATGAATGGTAATAGTCATTAAAATAAAGCGTTTCGAATTCGTTTACTTGAATATAAACACCATCGCAGTGAAATATTTCTTTGATAATTCCAAACTGCGGATTCTCTTCGGTCATTCGCGTTACGAAAATAGTTCCCGCAGAAAATTTTTTGCCAAGAATTTCTACAAATTTCAAACTAATTACAGCGCTTTGTTCTGAGATGTTTGGAATCAGTTTCTTCATATCAAGTAGAGCATTGTTATTTTTAACTGGTCCAAGAGAAACTGCCTGCATTACATTTTGATACGATTCCTTTATGTAACACTGTTGAAGTTGATGTCGAACGGCGATTGTGTATGGCAAGTTAATATTGCATGTGGTTCCGAGTGCTATTTCTTTCAATTTTTTGTTCTTTCTTTCAAACATCAGGGTGGAGAAGTGGACTATTGGGCCATTAAGTAACATGGCTCTTATATAGTGAAGAGCAAAATGCATTTTTGGTTTTAATGGACCGAACACTGTTGTGTATATCAAGTTATGTTTTTGAATAAGTTCCTTCAAATTATGTATTTCACCTCTACTTAGCTTTGGAGATGTGATAACACCAAGTATTTTCCGAAGACATAGATACAGTTTCCAGTACTCATTATTTGCTGGAATTAAGTCTCCAATCATCAAACCCAAATATCTAGCGAGACAGAGCATTTCTGAAGCTGATTGTTTCAGTTTCAATTTTTTACCGCCTTTCTGGGATTGAGTGAAGTACAAAGGTCTTGGTTTGTTCGATTTTTCACTTACCGGTAAAGGAAATGTTTCAATTCTGTGGTTTATCATATCCAACGATACTATCTTCGCATCAATCAACTTCTCCAGTACTGCACTTATTGAGTAAGGTGATATTCCTTCTGAAAAATCATGTGCCTCATCGAGAGAGATATTTTCCGCGATGTGGAAATTGTTTATCTGGTTGAAAACGCATCTTTCCTTAATACCCGTTTTAGCAAAATCATTTTTCAATAAATCATTTTCGTACGATTCAACTGTTCTCACCAGTCTCTCATTTTCAACAAGCATCTGTTGACATTCTTCAGAAGTAGCGCTGCAAATCCTACAGTAACGAGTTGCATTGAAGCTTTCTGAGAAACCGCATATGCTATTGAGACCCAAGTTATCGCCCAGTATTAAGACGCATTGAAAATAAACTTTTTTACTGAGTCCATCAACAGTTACGTCTAAGCCTTCTTCGGATAAAATATTCAAATCATGAATACTTTTCTCAAATACTTTTTCGTTCCCGAATTTTTTTATGTGTTTCGAATGACAAAGAGTCAAAAGAAAAATATTCTGGAATTTCGCGACGAGATGGGGAGGCAGGCATGGAAGTGACCCGTACATTCCCCCAAATTTTTGCTCACCAGCATGACTGCCTAATGTATTTCCTACCTCAAAATCATCGAAATAAATAGTAAAAGGAAAAACCATTTTACCTTCATTTTTTGGGCAGTATTTTTTCAACCACAGATCTCCCTGTATGAAATTAGATAAAAAATCTTTATCTGCATACAATTTTTCCGCATACTGTTCCATTTCTTTGAATCTTCCTGGAATCTTAAAAAATGCTTCTAACATGTTTTTTAAAGGAACGTGAACTCCGTACGCTTTTTTGTCTTCGACTACAACAGTTTCGTTATCTTTGATTACATGAACGGGCTCTACTCCGATCTCGAAAATTTTGGGAGGTATATATATACTCTCTTCTTCGTACATTTTGAATCTCAAATGTTCCGTGGAAAATTTGCTGAACATGTGTTTATTATTTTCCAAGATGAATTGAGCTTTGTAGTAAGAATCCTCGTTGGTCTTGGGTTTACATTCATTCTCCATTTGGTCTTGTATGAATGGAATAAGAATTTCCGAAAAGAAGTTATCAAAAATTTCGATTACTTCGTCTACAGCCTTCCGTGAAAGCAAAGGATTATTGTAAAGTGAAAGAGTAAATTTCATCATCTCTTTATCCATTTTTTCTTTCGATACATTTTTCAGTCGAGAGAACTGATTCGGGAAAGACATGTTTGTAAACAAATTTTACAGTTAACTAACAAATTAACTCACAATCTTCGCAAACTTTCAATTACCGTCGCAACAACGCCGTACAAGTCTTTCACTTCAGTCTCGTAAATCTCTTTTTCTAAGAACTGCCATACATGATTGCATATCACAGAAAATGAATCGCGGAATATTTTAATGCATTTGAAGCAGAGATCCACAGCTAAAGCGTTGGTTTTGACTTGGTAGATTTGTTGATCAAGTATCACATAAGCTGACTTGATATCGTCGAGTGAAGGCCCATTAATGACGACGAAGGGTTGTATTTTAACTTTGTGTTCGTTATGGAAGTCCACTAATTCCTTCTGGGCATCTTGTAATGCATCTTTGAAATTCTCAGTCTCCTATGAATATACACATATGAATATGTAAAAAAGTAATCCACAAATATTTTTGTCTTGAAATGTAAAAAGTCGGTTCATAACCGAATTCGTTGGTTGGAGCATTGATGATTATTGAAGTGGAATATACCTTAATGTGCAAAACGAAAGTTTTCGAAACATCAGTCTTTTCTGGAACCCACGTGGTCTTATTTTTCGAGCGACTGGTTTGCTTTGTGATCCTCTTAAATAGGTAAGGCAATAAAACCAAAGCTAGTGTTTGCTTGTGTACTGAAAAATTATAAAAAAACGAAATGTTACAATTCAAATTCATATTTTCATATTCTTCAAAAATGTCATACTTGAAAAAGTACATCAACAATAGATATTAAATATCAAAAAATATTGAGATCATATAAATTTTCCTTACAGCATGGTATGTATTCTTCAATCTTGATATACAAACCTTCATCTTTAATTTTTATATTATCATTCAAAATTTCTTTGATTTTGACATCTGTAGCTTTCTTTTTTTTCGCCAATTTCAAGACTTTGTCAGATAAGCTGGGCCAATTCTTCTCAAAACGATCTGCAGGTATTCCAAAATTTGCTTCGAAGTCTGCCTGTATCTACAAGTAAAAGTATTATCTTCAAAAACCTTCGTTTCTCAAATTTGGTTTCGAAAAGGCAAAGTCAAACGTGCATTATGTATGCACATATGTATATAAAACAATTTTGTACCAGAGTATATCCCAGTGGATTTTTAAGATTAACGAATGTTTCGAAAATAATCGAAAGTTCTGTTTTTTTGTAAAACTCGAGCCTTTCTTTCAACGCGAGGCTACACCACTTTTTCTTGTAATCTTCATCGATTATGTTAACTGGTGTTTGCAAGTCTTTGAAGCCTTCAGATTCTGCAGTTTCTATAAAATATTATTATGAATCAACGTCCAGCTCTTGGGATGAAATTTATACATGTACTGCACCACTCATACAATTCACTTCAGCTAAAATTATCTTTACCTTCCTCAGATCTCTTTCTCTTTCCCGCTGTGGAAATTTTCAACCGACCAATCGCTATCTCCTTCTCGCGCTGTTTCCCGTAATAAGTTTGAAAAGCTCCTGCAGCACTTTTATTTTGTGTTGCTTTAGTGTAAAAACTTTCCTTACAATATGTGGGAAAAAGTTTTGAAGTCTGTTCAGCTAATGCATCCAATCGAACTGGGGAAATACTTCAAAAAAAAAAAAAAAGGGAAAATTTATTTATTTTATTTTTATTTATATAGTATTATTTTTATTTATAATATCATTTCACAATTTATAATTATGAAAATTTTCATCTATAAAAAAAAATTACTTTGAGAAATATGAGCATTAGGGTGTCCTGAAAAAACACATTTTGTTTCAATACAACACTCAAAAATCGATTGGGAGTATTTTGAAGAGTATCTCGTGAGAATTTGAGATTAATCGGCTTTTTGGAAGTGCTAGCGACTTTAAACATAGCTTATTTTGAAAAGATCACGGAATAAGCTTTCAAATCACATGGTCAAGTTTTTTTTCCAAGTATTTATCCCTGTTAAAAACAGCGTCAAAATTGAAATATCGAAAAAAAAAAATCGAAAAAATCACGAAAAACAGCGAATATCTGAATCAATTTTGATACTACCAAGTTTTTGTGCGGCTCAAATTGTATCTTACGAAATTAGCTTTGATATTACATCCAACATTTTTTGAATCCCATCGACCTAGAATTTTCACGAAATATAGGTACTTTCTGAAGTATCCCGAATCGAGTTTTGGGTGTTGCATCAAGAAAAGGAATATGTATCTTTTTCGGGACACCCGAATAAGTATGTTCTACTTGTATTATATTCAAAATGGGATAATTATACGAGTAAGAGTGTGTGCGGTGGAATTCGTGGTTGATCACGAGTTTCGCCACTTTGTTTTTTGAAAAATACGTTCTCTTCTTAGTCTCCTCCAGTTTCGTGCGTTTATCCTTATCCAATTCAAAGTCGTACGCTGCTATCATAAATTCACCTTCGTAATTGCTGCTCAAAATATGATAGACGTAATTCGACTGTCTCGGATCCTCAATGACTATATACCAATTTATGGTAAAAATTGTTATTGTATAATGCATTTATGGATTCAATCGATTGAAAAAATTGTTGTTCACCTTCGTAACTATTTTCTGTTGATACTTCCTCCTTATTAATAGGAATATTTTTTTGAGAACTCCCTAATGCGAATGAATTTGATTTTGTATCAATCAAAACGCAATTTTCAGTTTGTTTGATGATTTGTGATTGTAATGGATGCCAAATTGCATGCGTTGGAGTTGATATGGAAAGAGAATGATTGTCAAGGCAATGTAAACTTGAAGATAGCCTATCAGAGGGAGACCATGATTCGGAAGCTGGGAACACATAATCTTTTTCTGCTGGACAGGGACGTGTCTGCCGTGTTTCTGGTGGCAAATATTGCAACCAACTATAACTGTTAGTAACATCAGCATGTGCGCCAGCGAACTGTGAAGAATTCAGCTCATCGCTGACGCTAATTGGGTTTGACCCGAGGATTCCATTATCAAAAAAACGTGGGTTATCTGTGGTGAATTAAATGGAACGTTCAAATTAAATTTGTATGTTATTTCAAAGGTACTGCCCTATGAAACCTGATTTGTTAATAGAATAGTGTAAGCATTCACCATTGTGTGAAATATTATTCATGCAATTCTTCTCATCCATGCTCATCCTGCTGCAAAATTCCAATCCAGAATTTAATTATCACATGAAGCAATAAAATTATGCTTCAGAGTTAAAAAAACCATTTTTGAATTAACAAAAATTACTGTTAATATTATATCTAAATTTCACCACCATTGGGCCAGTGAACATAGAATTTATCTTTGCACTAAATTACAGAAGTTGTTTTATTTTTTTATAAGGTTTAGTATCACTTACTGAGTATAAAATCACATTAAACGTCCTATAGCTCGAAAAGTATGAACATTAGAAAAGAAAGTTTCAAATAAAAGTTGTGGGGAATCGATTGATCTTTAAAAATGGACCGAAGCATTCTGTTGATTAATCCAATATTAGAAGGGTTATCGGCCGATATAGAAAAATCTGTTCATTACATGAACCATAAATCGTAAACGGTGGGTTTTACAAAAAAGTTTATGAGAAACAAAAGACGCGAAATTTTATTTTCTACAATAATGGTCCTTATGACTTTTGCCCTAAAGTGCATGGTTTCCGAAATATCGGCCAAAAACGTTTTTTGAAGATCGCGCCTGAAGCTCCATCGGAATCTGTCAGCATTTTGTGATTTTAGACTCAGTAAGAGATACTAAACCTTATAAAAAAAGAAAATTGCGCCTAAAATTTAGTGCAAGGTTGAATTATATTTTTACTGGCCTAAAAGGTTATGTGTCAAATTGTACAAGACCTTGTAAATCTTTATTTTCGTGGGTTTATTCTGTTAATCTATAAACCCCTACCTCGGCAGGGATGCCATATTATCATTACTAATAATAACAACTTGAAATGATACTTTTCACTTACTTTCACGTCGACACAAATTTTTCCAGATCATGAAATGATAAGCCGCCACGATAAACACTGTAAGCGTAAGAGAGGTTATCCTTCCGCGAGCATGCGCAGTTCGTAAATCTTCGAAACGCTCGGGACCCATGCTCTTTTCGCATGGGCCTCCTTGCGTTTATAGTACGGAAGCCTCCTTGCGTTTATAGTACGGAGGTATCCGTGCGTTCAGCGCATCGCTCTCGTGCGATAATCGCATCAGTGCATGTCTTTCTCGCATGGGACACTTTCATACTAAAATAGCATGGTTATCATGCGATAATGGCAATTTTATCGTACATTTTTCGCATGGAACACTTAAATGCGAAAGTAGCAAGTGCGTCCCATGCCATATTCGCAACAGATTTCTTTCCGTGTAGGGAGCTCAAAACTTGAAAATTTTCTCCAATCGTCATCTATTAATTGATATTGATCAGTAGTTACTATTCGAGGTAGTGCCTGCATTAATGGCAATAATGATGGCGTTAAAATTCTTGTTTGCTCAAGCATTGCTAAAGATGGTTTCAATACATTCAGTTTTGATAGTACTGTATGTTGGAAGTCAAAACGTTTTTTAATTTCCAGGCAACTTGTCGAAAGAAATAGTACGCATGCATTTAAAAAGTCACTTCTGAGCTGTTTATTTTTGAAAATTTCTGGTTTTTGTAGAAAATTCATGACTTTAACTCCTAGATATATATTATCTAATAGCAAAAATTTTTCTCTGTCAGAAGGTTTTATAGCATTTATGTCAGTTTTATTTACATAGTCTCTAATCATATAGCAAGTCAGCAACTCTTTATAAGTATGGCAAACTTCTTCATACATCGATGCTATAATTGGTTTGTCTGACTGGAATAATTTATTTAAATTTGTAAATTTTGGCAATACCCATTCTAGGAAAAGATAAAATAAGTAAACAAATGGATCATTAAGTGCGTTCACAATATGATCAACAGTATGCAGCCTTTCAACAAGTTTTTTTTGGTCAAAATATTTTTTTAAGGGTTCCCATTGTTCAATCATCCGAGATACGACTGCTTCTAAGGAAAGCCACCGAGTCTGTGATGGATGTAACATTTTGTGCACATCAATATCTAATAGTGATTGAAATTTAGAAAATTCAAATTGTCTCTTTGAGCTAGCATTAAAGAAATTGTAGACATTTCTAGCTAAGTCTTCGCATGTTCTTGGTAATGTCTTGCATGCATAACTTGCGCATAAATGCAGCGAATGACATATACATTTAAGAATTGTTATTCCAGGACAAGTAGCTTCAAATCGAGTTGCAACAGAATTATTAACGCCCATCATTGTGCTGCATCCGTCAGATGCATATCCAATCACATTTGCTAAAGGAACCCCGCGATTTTCAAAGGATGTTTTAACGATGTTGAACAAATGATCAGCAGTGGCAGCAGCTACGTGTCCTTTAGCCGTGGTTTCTCCTTGTATTAAGATTGCTAGTGTTAATGCTAACTCTTTGTTAGGACATATGGATCAGATTCGTTTATTTTTTAGTTGTGACCTGTGTCACATAATAGCTGTTACTGAGACATGGCTGTACGCTAATATTACCAATGAGGCCATCAAGGTAGTACCTTCGCGACAATCTCAACCAAAAGTCAATCCTATACAAATGTACAAAAATTCGAATAATTTTATCGAATAGTTGTCCAATATATGTTACTATCAAGTAGTGTATTCACGAGGAATATTTATAACCATCCCGGAAGGTTTTCCAGAATTTTTTCGCCACCGGTGAGCAAACTTTTCGCTCGAACTGTCCGTGCTGAGCAGTAACACACAGAATAGCCGACATATACAGATACACACATGCTGCTGCAGACGGGCGAGAACGTCGACGATGTCATGTTTCTCACGGCTGTATCATCGAAACTATACGGTCAATGATTCTCAGATTTTTTCAGAATATCTGGATGATACTCCTCTAGCTTCCTCTTATTTTTCATTCAATTATTGACGTACGTTTAGACGGTATAATTGAAGATGTGTCGCTAGATCATGTTTGGTGCATATGATACATGTTAATCAGGCCAACTTCAACCCTAATTATCTCGAGTTTGAAACGGTCAATCCCTTCAATATTGAACGCTTAGTTACAATACAGACATTTAGAAAGCATCTCAATTAGTACGTGGGCAAAGTTTCATAGATTTCTTGACAAATTGATGTCACGGAGGTACTACCTTAATACAAATGATTACTGCTTTATGCGCAATGATAGAATTGGCAAAGTGGCAGGTGGTGTTGGAGTTTATTTTCATAAATCTATGAAGTGCAAAATCCTCGCCCTGTCACCCTCACCATTTTCTAATTTCCCAGAGTATATAATTCTTGAAGTTGAGTCATCTACCAAGAAAATCCTGTTTTCGACTATTTATCGTAGGCCAAAGGGCCTTTTGAAGGGCTTGATGAATTCTTGAGAATATTTGACGCCGTGTCTCATAGATACTCAAATATCATTCTAACAGGCGATCTAAACTGTAACCTTACCTCCGAAAACTTTGAGGCTAAATATCTTCGTGACTTCATCTTCAGTCATTCATTGTATCTAGTGCTGCATAAAATTACCCATCACACTGCACTTTCTGAGTCCTGGTTAGATGTGGTAATCATTGATTCGTCTGATAACCTCCAGTCCTTTACTAAATCTGACGCGCAATTCATTGCAGGGCACAATCTGGTTGAAATTGACTACAAGCTATCCTTTTTCAAACTCATAGGTGGTGTTAAGAAACTCCGGGACTTTAAAAATTGTGATCCCATGGCTCTAGATCGAGAAACACTCTTGAACAGAACATTATGGAAGCTAATCTCAACTCAACCAGTTCGGCTGATCTTTATGCTGCCGGATTCTGTGATGCTGTCTTGCGTGCGCTAGACTCTCATGCGCCTCTTATCTTGCGAGAACTTGAAAAACCATCGGCTCGTTGGCTGTCTCCTGAGCTCAAACAGCGCATTAAACAGCGAAACAAGCTCTGTATGCTAGCAAAGCGCCTGAAGTCGCAAGAGATCTTCGACCGTTATCGGATCTTGCGCAACGTCATTAAGTTGGATATCAGGTGCGAAAAAAGTAACCATTACAAGGAGCGCTTATGTAAACTAGCTGGTCCGTAAAATATCTGGGCTGAACTCAGGCGTTTGGGCCTTGTATCTAGCAATGCGTCTGCTGCATCACCGCTTCACTTTTTTAACGCCCATCAGCTCAATACTTATTACACCTTGGTTACCAGTGCCTATCCACCCTGCTCTCAAAATGATATGTCAGAAATTGTTGCACAGCAATCCACTATAGCTAATTCTCAATTTACTTTTTCCCCGGTTAACAGTCAGCAAGTCCTAGAGCTCCTTACGTCCTACATTCCTAAATCTTCAGGAAAGAGTGCGGATGGCATACAGCTGAATCATATCAAAGACCAACTTCCTGTAATCGTACCGTTTTTAGTCGAGCTTTTCAATACCTCAATCAGCACCTGCGTCTTTCCGGAACTGTGCAAAAGAGCGTTCATAGTGCCGCTCGGTAAAGTAAATCCGCCTAATTCTGAATCAGACACCAGACCTGTAGCGAACCTCTCTCAATTATCTGAAGTATTGGAGAAGGTTATAGCGAACCAGTTGACGTCTTACTTAGAGCAGTCTGATCTACTTGATCCAATGCAGGCTGGTTTTGGGAAGGGGCACAGTACCCAATCTGCTTTACTGAAGCTAGTTGAACATGTGAAGAAAGCCGTAGATAAACGATGTGTCACCATTCTATTACTGTTTGATTTTACTAAGGCATTTGATAGTATTAACCATACATTGTTGCCGCAAAAGGTAACGAGATGCTGAAGATGCGTGTAATGCCCGGTTTCTTCACCAGGGTTATCTGGCGGATAAAATTATCCGCCAGATATCCTGTGCTAAAGGCATACGATATCTGCTGGATAAATTTATCCAGAGGTGAAGAAACTGGCCCTAAGTCACAGTCATCTGCGTACAGCCCTCCACGAAGTAAGATACGGCTGAGCCAATCTAAATTCAATTTCAAAGGCTGTTGCATATTTTGCGCAAGTGAAGCGAATGAGGAGAAGGGAATCAAGGAACGTAAAAAGTTCCGAAAAAAAAATTAAGCACGTGTCGACACTTTCTTTCAAGGACTCTGTCATTAAAGTCGCCGATAAACGCGGAGATGACTTAGCGAAGACAGTTAAAAGGCGAATCATTTTGGAAAATGATTTAGTAGCCGCTGATGCAAAATACCATGACAGTTCTTTTGTTGCTTTTTGTAAACCTACCACAGGGAGTAAAATGGGTCGTCCATTGGATGACGATATCACTTTAGCGATGGAAGACATATTTTCTTACATATAAAATAATGACGATTGCCAGTTTAGTGTAGCCGAGTTGAAATGAGTACTGAAAAATATCATACCCGACGTAAAAACAATTGAAAAAAAAAAAATGATCGAGAGATCTGAGAAAAATATTATTATGACAACTCAAACAGGGGGTCACACAATTATCTCACTGGAAAAAAAATTCGCGCCTGACAGCAAGAATTCTGGTTCCCCCAGCCAGAATGTATTTTGCGTCGAAACCAGCGCCACTGTCAAGCTGTGGCAACTAAACAACTCTGCCGGACATATGTCACTTGCTCGAAGAATACCGTATCGCTGTAGGAGCGAAACAAGAAGTATTTGCTGCAGAAACATTATCTCTAATAACTGGAAGTACCCTGCCTAGAGCGGGATGTATTTCTATCGTAGGAGATGTATGAATACTTGAATGATATGGCTGATGTAGCGATATGGACTGTTCATGTGACTATTTTCATTGCTACAGTAATGAACTGCGCACAGCGATAAATCGGTTCGCTGGAGAGTCGAAATTTTTTTCCCAGTGCTGCTTTCCTGATATGCACTACGAAATTTTAAATAAATCATGGCATGATGACCGAAAAACACATCCGACTGATGAAAGATTCCGAGTATTAGATGCAGCTGCAGCAATAACCCGAGAGGATATTCGTTCAGTAGTGACCAATGTCGAAGACTTTCCTCCTGCAAGTGAAATGTTTGACAACATAAATATAGAAGTACCGAGATTTTTGTTACATTTTTTAGAATTTAAAATCCTGAAGAATAAAAGAGGCAACCTGGATCAATTGAAGAAGAAATGTACCGTTATAGGTCATGCTATCATTGCTGCAGTCCGACCAAGATCATTTAAATCTTGCTTACAGATCGATCTTTCTGTATTTTTGCACAGGAGATTCGGATCCAAACGTTTATTGGATGTTTTATCAAGCTTAGGAGTATGCGCACCATACGAAGAGACAGTTGTGTATACGATTGCAGCGGCACGTCATTCGCATCCTCTCGTTTCGCCAACCGAATCGGGAACTTTTGTTCAGTATGCCACTGACAGTGCAGACATCAACGTGAATACCATCGACGGTCACAATACAATACACTGCATGGGAATCATTGAAATAATAACCCCAGCAACTGCAATTACTGCCGAAGAGCGAATACCGCGTTTGACGAAGATGCCAACTGCCAAAGAAGTAGCCATGCTGTGGCACGTACCAATACAAGTTTACGATAATTACGGTGCACCGGGATTGCGTAATATTGAAGTGGAAGACATGAATTCTGATGAAATCACGACGATGTCAATGCTTCACAAATATGATGTGTTATGGATGTATGGTAAATGGAACGCTACACCTGGAGTTCCAGGGTGGAATGGATATATGGAGCGTCTGACAAAGCGAAATAAAGAATTTTCAGTATCGCGTACACGGAAACCCAACGTTGGTGTGAGCGCCATCTCAGATTGGTCTGAGACCAATCTGTAAGAAAAAATATTTTCAGATGAGTGCTAGGCCTATGCAGATAGTGTAGAGAACAATCTGCATTGGACAGAGGCCCATCCGAGATTGGTCTCACACCAATCTTACATTTGTATTTCAGAGATCGTCGCAGAAACCACGCACGTGTGTGTAGAACCCAGTTTACATGGCAGTACGTCCCAATTTGCATTTGAACATAACCGATGTGCAGATAGTACGTATTCCTACATTACCATTTGGTTAGTTCCTATTTAATATTTACGTCACGACTAGCTGAGATTGTACCTGCTACCATCTCAGATTGGTTTGAGACCAATCTGACAAAGGCAGATTAATTCCTTGACGCAACTCATCAAAAATCATGACAAAAAAAATCGAAAACTAGTTTTTTTAGGTTACTATAGTATGATATAAGATATTAATTTCAAATCAGAAAGATACAATTTCGCAGAAATTAATTTTTTTGTTGATCAAGAAATATTTCAGTTTTGAAAAATAAAATATATATATCTAACAAAGTATTTATTCCAAAATTAACTCTTACAATGAGTATAGTGTATTTTATGAATTTAGGTACTTTTTTACTATCCTTATTCTTAAAAATTTAAACAAATGATAAATGAAAACTAATTACGTTCTGGAAAAAAGATAATTGCTTTGATATTAGTAATAAAGTTTTTCACATCAGTGCCATCAAAAGCATAAGATGAATGATTGAAAAATTCCAAATTTGGAGAATAAATATTTATTCAAATATATTAGTTTATAATTAAATATTGCTTATTATAAAATATATTATTAAATTTAACTTAGTTCATATAAATTTTAAATCAAGTTTTTAAGCCCAACGTTTTACGATATATTTATTCCCATTACCGCTGTAAGTAAAATGAGTAATGCAACACTGCTCTAAATCTTGAAGGTTAAATAGCTTCCAGGAACAAATTTCAAGAAAAGCATATTCCAAAATACGGTATGCTTGGAAGTGCTCATCATAGAATGTATGAATAGTTATTTCTTTAGTTATGACAAACAAATTATTCTGATTATCTTCAAACAAAGTATGCACCAAGAAGAATGTAGGTCCTGTTTCTGATGCTATCATTAAAATGGTATTATTTTTTATTGTTCGTGCTTTATATTTGATAAAATTTAACTCTATAACATTATCTTGAATATGTATTGGTAAGCAATGTGAGAAAGATTCAAATTCAGATAAAGTATTGATCAATACTTTATAAGACGCACTACGTTCATAACTATATTGATTTTTGTATGCATTTTGTAAGAATCTATAGCTAAGATGCAATTGGTGTTTGATTGCTATTGTTTTTATGATATTTTTCCGATTTACAGCTGCACATGCAGCGATTTTTGATTCGTTATTTTTACTTTCACTTCTCATGGTATTTAAATTCCAAGCAGGACCCATAAGTAACAT
Organism: Tenthredo notha; assembly: GCA_914767705.2. Taxonomy (NCBI): domain Eukaryota; kingdom Metazoa; phylum Arthropoda; class Insecta; order Hymenoptera; family Tenthredinidae; genus Tenthredo; species Tenthredo notha. The sequence continues at coordinate 5,387,346 of OU611908.1, forward strand.
TATTCTCGCATAATGAACCAAAAAGTGATGCTTCGATTTCAAAGATCCAGGAAATAACGAAGCTAACAGTTTCAGGTGCTCACTAATTAAACTGGATTATACTTCGAGGCTCGCCATCGAGATTACAGATGTAGTACCATTCTTGTTACCTACTAAAGTCACGATTTTAGAGTTTTAAATTTGAAAGATGGCGGGCGTGCGCTCGTAGCGCTACCCGTCGGTCTTTCTCGTCATAACATTTTTTCGTGCCGACATTATAGTCACGCGTAGAGTCAGTCTTCACTTCAAATTACAAATACAGGTTTTTTTTCGACTCCCAAGTCCCCTAACATGGGGAAACGCAAGAGAAAATCGTCATCTCGCGACAGGGAGAACGAAAAACTATGGAAGAGACTGAGACACCTGGAAGATATAATCAAGAACACACATGGTCAACCCCACGCCGTCATGGCCGCTAACAACGACAAAGAAAATTCCTCAAACCATTTAAGACAGAAAGGTAAGCAAAAAAAAAAATTTTTTGGAGGAAGAGCTGAGGTTATGCGGGACATAACACCATAACTCCTAAATCAGACGATCGATCTTATTCGAGAAATAAGACAATGATCGATCCTACTCACGGTTGAGCTTACCCGAGAGGTAAGCCAGGGCCGAAGTGACGTATTTAATATGTCAAAAAGAGAGGCTTTGCACCCGATGGCTACTATACCGTGTTGTTTTGTTTTGACTGTTTACGCAGAGTCGCAAGCCATAACGGGACCTGTTAACAATGCAATTGCATCTACCAGCTACCCCCTGGGGCAAAACAATACCTCCGTTGAGTCGGCGTCAGATACACCGGACATCCAACCAATCATACAGCAACCTACCACTGCCATGAATGGGTCAGGACAGGAGTCACAGACGCCACGACCACCTACCCCGGACCAAGATCCGGATGTGGTACTAGTCATATCGGAGAGACCTGTCTCCCCGCTTGAGGACGAGGTCCTGAAAATTATTGGTGAGAGTCCCGAGGTAAAACAGAACGACTTAGTGTTGCTAACACACATTACTTCACGCTGGAAGAACTGGCTCAAGGTCGGACAGCAAAAAGAAGTCAAAAGCAGTCTGCTGTCAAAATATCCTCGTACAGGCGAATGCCTCCTGGAAGCTCCAAAACTCAATCCTGAGGTGGCAGCTTCTCTAACAGAAAGCTCTTTGAAGCGAGACAGATACATGTGTATTACTCAGAACCTTGTCGGCTCTGCGCTTTCAGCACTGGCATTAGTTATCCAACCTCTTATGACCCAAAAGCAGGACACAGATCCCAAAAAGATGCTGGAACATCTGTGGGAGGCTTCCCAGTTACTGACAGAGGTACATTATAATCAGACCAAGTCTCGTAAAGCTTGCATTATACCCACGATAGACAAACCAGTCGCAGCAGTTTTGGAAAAGATTGAGACTGACAGTTTCTTATTCGGTGAGAAACTAAGCGACAAAATTAGAGAGACAAAGTCAGTCAACAAACTGGGGTCGGAGATAAAAACTCAAATAGCTGCTAAAAAGAAGCCTCTTTATTCAAACTCGTCAAACTGGCAAGGCCCGTCGGCAACAAGAACGACGACACAGACGGGCTACAAGAAGAAATTCCATCCGAAATCGTCGCAATTCCGTCACAAGCAGTCAGCCCCGCTGAAACAGACTCAGAATTACCCATATCACTCCCAGAAACTACAGAACTACAAACCGAAGTAACCACAAAGGTGAATAATTTAGCAGGTAGGCTGAAGTTTTTCTCCAAACAATGGGCCACAATAACTTCGGATAAATTCATTCTACAATCCATACAAGGATATAAGCTACCTTTTACAGCACAGGTTCATCAGGTAAGACCACCCGCCATACAAAAATGGTCTACAGAAGAGTCTATGACAATTCAGACAGAATTGAATAGACTTCTCGCTATAGGTGCCATCGAGGCCTGTAAACCAGTAGAGAGCCAATTCATATCCTCCTTCTTTATGGTCCCAAAGTCAGACGGATCTTATAGGTTCATAATAAATCTGAAAAAATTAAATGAATTCCTTAACCCAGAACATTTTAAAATGGAGGATATACGTTCAGTCTGCAAACTAATCAGCCAAAACTCATACATGGGATCAATTGATATAAAAGATGCTTACTTCCTAATCCCAGTTCATAAAAAACATAGAAAATACCTGCGCTTCTCGTTCAACGGAAGACTGTATGAATTCACCTGCCTCCTTTTTGGTCTGTCCACAAGCCCATACGCTTTTACTAAGATCATGAAGCCAGTAGTGAGCTCTCTGAGGTCCAAAAATTACTTATCCGTCATTTACTTGGACGACTTACTGTGCATAGGAGAAGACTCAAATAACTGTTCAAATAACCTTAAATCGACAAAAGAGCTCCTTGTATACTTAGGTTTTATAATCAACTTAGAAAAAAGTTGTTTTCAGCCCAGCACGCGATGCAAGTACCTAGGATTCATCGTTGACTCTAATCTTTTCTCTCTAGAACTAACCCCAAAAAAGCGTGAATCATTAGTAAAGAAGGTAGTTCTATTTAGTGAACAACAGGACTGCTCAATAAGGGAATTCGCCCAATTGATCGGCTCTCTCATAGCTGCGTGTCCAGCAGTGGAATATGGAACACTTCATTGTAAGTCCCTAGAAAGAGCAAAGACCAAAGCCCTGGCGGAAAACAGCAATAACTTCGACTCCAAAATGACCCTCCCAGGGTACATAAAGGAAGATCTATCATGGTGGTATCAACAGTTACCAAAGGCCTCTCGACCAATTAGAACGGCGAACTATATGAGGGAAATCTTTTCCGATGCCTCGCTATCTGGGTGGGGTATATTCTGTGAGGGAAAAACAGCTCACGGACTCTGGAAAAGAGAAGAACAAACTTTACATATTAACTCCTTAGAGCTGATGGCTGCATTTATAGGCCTAAAATGCTTTGCAACGGCCTTAACAGACTGTGAAGTACTCCTCAGAGTTGACAACTCCACAGCCAAAGCATATATTAATAAAATGGGAGGGACTCAATTCCCACACTTACACAAATTGGCACGGGAAATTTGGGACTGGTGCGAAACACGTAAACTTTGGGTTCACGCAGCGTACATCCCATCTAGAGAGAATAAAGAAGCCGACGCTCAATCCAGGTTACGTAATATTGATACTGAGTGGCAAATAGCGGACTACGCTTTCCGGAGCATAGTAAAATCCTTTGGCACCCCCTCAATAGATCTCTTTGCATCAAGATCTAATGCAAAATGTAAACTATATTGTGCCTGGGAAAGGGACCCTGATGCCCTAACAATAGACGCCTTCACAATCACCTGGAGTAACCAAAATTTTTATGCATTTCCACCATTTGCGGTAATATTAAAATGCCTCCAAAAAATAATTAGAGAAAAGGCAAATGGGGTTCTTGTGGTCCCATTGTGGAGCGCACAGCCATGGTTCCCATTCTTTCAAAAATTAGTAATCGGAGAGCCACTTACCTTTAAACCAAATCCTAATTTACTTGTCTCACCTTTCAGCGACCACCATCACCCACTGGCAGAAAAGCTTACCCTGGTTGCAGCCAGGTTATCAGGGTCGCTTTTTCTAAAAAGAACCTGCCAGAGTCATCCCTAGATGTATTGACCGCTTCGCTATCAAAAGCTACGGTTAATCAGTATGGTAGCACGCTGAAGGAATGGTGGGAGTTTGCCCAAGGTTCAAACCATGATCCATACACGACTAATTACTCTAAGGTCCTAGAATTCTTATCAGACAAGTTTAAGAAAGGAGCCTCTTATGGTTCCATAAATTCTGCGAGAGCAGCAATCTCCCTAATATCTTCGGAGGACCTCTCGCATAATATCCACATCTCACGGTTTCTGAAGGGAGTTTTTAAGCTGAGACCAAGCAGGCCTAAATATGACACGACCTGGGATGCAGATCCGGTTCTGTCAAAGATGACCAAACTGTTTCCCCTCGAGTCTCTAACCTTACAGGAATTGACAACCAAAACCATAATATTGTTAGCTCTGGGCACAGCTCACCGTGTTCAAACGTTCTCGTTAATCTCTATCGAAAATATCTCTGTTTCATCATCTGGTCTTCAAATCAGAGTCCCGGAAAACATTAAAACATCCAGACCTGGCTCATTTCAACCTTTGCTAGACCTTCCATTTTTTCAAAATGAACCCGAATTGTGCGTAGCTCGCACGATCCTGAAATATCTGAAGGTAACTGAGGATATAAGGGGTAATCAAAAAAGATTATTTATCTCACATCGAAAACCTCATAAAGCAGTCTCATCGCAAACCATAAGCAAATGGATAAAATCTGCGTTGGCAGACTGTGGTGTAGATGAAAAGTTCACTGCACACAGTACGAGACATGCTTCGACCTCGAGAGCGTCAGATAGAGGTATGAGTGTGGAGTCTATTAAGAGGGCCGCAGGATGGTCACAAGACTCGCAAATATTCGCCAAGTTTTATAAGAGACCCATCTCAAAACAGGGCAATAAAAGTTTCTCTGCAACGGTGCTACTTAATGCTCAAAACCAAAGCACTACCAATAAATAGAAATAAGTTTTTACTGTACTCTAGTATCTAAGATACTGTCATACTAAGTCAACCATAAGATAATATGGTAAAGCTATAGTCATATGAAAAACAAGGTATACCTAGTTGTCCATGCTCAGTTCTTAAATAGATATATATATAGATTATGTTAAATAGAATTAAGAACGAAGAATAAAGATTGTTTGGTTTTTTAAAACTCTAAAGGGCTACATCTGTAATCTCGATGGCGAGCCTCGAAGTATAATTGAACGATCAAACGAACTTACCTGTATGTGAAGTTCGATCGTAATTATACGAGGGGCTCGCCTGAGATGATTACAGACCCACCCAGTAATACTAAGCATATACAGATGAAAGAAATTTCGTGACCGTGGTGTGTAAGAAGGAAGGTTTCGTCGGAGACGGTCAGACAGACTTGTGTTTTAAAGAATTTTATTGTGACGTGACGTTTCGGCTGGACAACGGCCGGCCATCATCAGACTAGATTCACATAACTATAAGAATAAGATATTGCTATTATAATTGGTCCTTAATTTTTCTAGAGTAGGCTAGAATTGAGGGCGCCAAAACGAAAAGGGCCTATCTCCGAATTCTCCCGTACAAGTATTGTCCAATAAATTCAGTCAAAACAAAAGTCACTTGGACAATACTTGTACGGGAGAATTCGGAGATAGGCCCTTTTCGTTTTGGCGCCCTCAATTAAGAATTAAGAAACTACGAGACTTAATTACATAATATGGAAATAAGATGTTAGAGCAAGAACACGTGGTGCAGATGTAAGTTAGGTTAAGATATTGAAAATGCGGAAATTTCTAGAATTTAAGCAAAAATTTTATGTTATTGTATTAGGTGAGCTGATGTAATAGCTAAACAGACAATTTGTGTGTGAAAAGACTAAGAAAAGTAAAGAAATTTACCAAAATTGGACATTCCTCAAAACCAAAGGTGTTAATGGTTCGACAATTAGACGGGAAGTGACACAAGAGATATTGATGAGAGAAAGGTAGAGTGTGTCAAAAAAGTAGTTAGAAGTAATAGTTAGCTACTTATGTGTAGTCTAATTAGATTTGAGGATGTCAGAATATAGATGACTGAGGTTCTGGATGTCAGTCCTCTTATTACAGGCCGTGTCGTTGTGTTTGGTGATTTGAATCATTTCTTTAATTAGCCGTTTTTTTGTGTTGCTTTCTGTGCAAAGGATGGTGGTATTGTCAAAATCAAAATTGTGATGTTGGGTTAGCGAGTGAGAGACAAGAGCTGATTTGTCCGGGTCTCTGGACTTTAAATCAGTTTTGTGGCCCCTAATACGGTTTTTTAGGTGTTGCGAGGATTGTCCAATATAGCAGTTGTTGCAGTCTGAGCAAGGAATCTTATATACCGTATACGTTTTGTCAGCTGTTGTAGTTTTCGATTTGACATTGGAGAAAAGATTACTGATGTCATTAACGATTTTATAAGACGTATGAATTTCCTCTTTGTTAAGAATAGCTTTGATCTTTTCGGAAAGTCCTTTGACATAAGGAATGGAGTTGAAAGTTTTTTTGGTATCAATAATCGAGTTATGTTGTAAATTAAGGGTGTTGTAAAGCTTGTTGACCCTTTCTTCTTTGATCAAATTAATAAGTGATATAGGAAAGCCATTGTTAAGTAGTGCTCTGATAACAATACGGATGTTTTCTTTTCTGAAACGAGGATGGGCAAGTTTTAGACAACGGTCAAAAAGACCTATTGCCACACTACGTTTGTATTGGTGTGGGTGATATGAATCAAAGCTAAGGTATCTACCTGACCAAGTGGCTTTCCTATACCAGTTAGTAATAAGATGATTAGATTCCCTTATGACATAGGTATCCAAAAAACTAATTCTTCCGTTATTTTCAAGTTCTAGGGTGAAGTTAATCCTTGGATGGAAGTTATTGAAACTGTCAATCAAAAGATCAACGCTATCCTTATGTACGCAGGTGATAATATCATCTAGATATCTTTTATAGAAAGGAAGCTGAAAAGGAAGATGTTTGATAACCTTTTGTTCAAGAAGTTCCATTACAAGGTTAGCAGCAACCGGGCTAATTGGAGAACCCATCGCAACACCGAAAATCTGTTTATAATGTAAATTATTATACGTGAAAAACGTGGAATTCAAGCAAAGTTTGACACCATCAATGAAGTCTCTCTTGCAGAGATTGGTGTGCTCTTTGATGGAATTCCAGTTTTTGCCTATAGAAGCTAGAACTAAATTAACAGGTACATTAGTGTATAAAGAGGTTACATCAAGTGAGATTAGGATGTGATCAGGTGGAATGACCACACTTCTGATATGTTGTACGAAGGACCAAGAGTCTTTAACATGAAAAGGGGTCTTCCCTACCCCCCCCTTAAAGAGGCCAAGGAATACCTTAAACAACACAATGATTTACTCGTTACCAAAGCAGACAAAGGAAATGTCACTGTAATTATGAACAGAGATGAATTTCAATCTAAAGCACAACTCTTACTTGACCAAAAAGACACGTATGAGCTCCTGAATAAGGACCCTACTAAAATCTCTGAAACCGCTGTTAACAAACTTGTCAATGATTGGGTAAAAAAAGGTTCCATTTCACTGTCACTTGGTAAACATCTAAAAACTCGTAATTCGTTGCCTTCCAAGTTGTATTTCTTACCTAAGATTCACAAAAAAGACATACCTCTCAGACCTATCGTTTCTAATATAGATTCTCCTACGTACAAGCTTGCTAAATACCTTTCATCAGTGCTCTCTAATGTTGTAGGGAAGACCCCTTTTCATGTTAAAGACTCTTGGTCCTTCGTACAACATATCAGAAGTGTGGTCATTCCACCTGATCACATCCTAATCTCACTTGATGTAACCTCTTTATACACTAATGTACCTGTTAATTTAGTTCTAGCTTCTATAGGCAAAAACTGGAATTCCATCAAAGAGCACACCAATCTCTGCAAGAGAGACTTCATTGATGGTGTCAAACTTTGCTTGAATTCCACGTTTTTCACGTATAATAATTTACATTATAAACAGATTTTCGGTGTTGCGATGGGTTCTCCAATTAGCCCGGTTGCTGCTAACCTTGTAATGGAACTTCTTGAACAAAAGGTTATCAAACATCTTCCTTTTCAGCTTCCTTTCTATAAAAGATATCTAGATGATATTATCACCTGCGTACATAAGGATAGCGTTGATCTTTTGATTGACAGTTTCAATAACTTCCATCCAAGGATTAACTTCACCCTAGAACTTGAAAATAACGGAAGAATTAGTTTTTTGGATACCTATGTCATAAGGGAATCTAATCATCTTATTACTAACTGGTATAGGAAAGCCACTTGGTCAGGTAGATACCTTAGCTTTGATTCATATCACCCACACCAATACAAACGTAGTGTGGCAATAGGTCTTTTTGACCGTTGTCTAAAACTTGCCCATCCTCGTTTCAGAAAAGAAAACATCCGTATTGTTATCAGAGCACTACTTAACAATGGCTTTCCTATATCACTTATTAATTTGATCAAAGAAGAAAGGGTCAACAAGCTTTACAACACCCTTAATTTACAACATAACTCGATTATTGATACCAAAAAAACTTTCAACTCCATTCCTTATGTCAAAGGACTTTCCGAAAAGATCAAAGCTATTCTTAACAAAGAGGAAATTCATACGTCTTATAAAATCGTTAATGACATCAGTAATCTTTTCTCCAATGTCAAATCGAAAACTACAACAGCTGACAAAACGTATACGGTATATAAGATTCCTTGCTCAGACTGCAACAACTGCTATATTGGACAATCCTCGCAACACCTAAAAAACCGTATTAGGGGCCACAAAACTGATTTAAAGTCCAGAGACCCGGACAAATCAGCTCTTGTCTCTCACTCGCTAACCCAACATCACAATTTTGATTTTGACAATACCACCATCCTTTGCACAGAAAGCAACACAAAAAAACGGCTAATTAAAGAAATGATTCAAATCACCAAACACAACGACACGGCCTGTAATAAGAGGACTGACATCCAGAACCTCAGTCATCTATATTCTGACATCCTCAAATCTAATTAGACTACACATAAGTAGCTAACTATTACTTCTAACTACTTTTTTGACACACTCTACCTTTCTCTCATCAATATCTCTTGTGTCACTTCCCGTCTAATTGTCGAACCATTAACACCTTTGGTTTTGAGGAATGTCCAATTTTGGTAAATTTCTTTACTTTTCTTAGTCTTTTCACACACAAATTGTCTGTTTAGCTATTACATCAGCTCACCTAATACAATAACATAAAATTTTTGCTTAAATTCTAGAAATTTCCGCATTTTCAATATCTTAACCTAACTTACATCTGCACCACGTGTTCTTGCTCTAACATCTTATTTCCATATTATGTAATTAAGTCTCGTAGTTTCTTAATTCTTAATTCTAGCCTACTCTAGAAAAATTAAGGACCAATTATAATAGCAATATCTTATTCTTATAGTTATGTGAATCTAGTCTGATGATGGCCGGCCGTTGTCCAGCCGAAACGTCACGTCACAATAAAATTCTTTAAAACACAAGTCTGTCTGACCGTCTCCGACGAAACCTTCCGTCATATACAGATGATTACCTAGAGGAATTTGAAATAAATCCTCTACCCCTGAAAAAAAAAAAAAAAAAAAAAACAATTCAAAACACTTTCAACGGAATGACGAGAAAGACCGACGGGTAGCGCTACGAGCGCACGCCCGCCATCTTTCAAATTTAAAACTCTAAAATCGTGACTTTAGTAGGTAACAAGAATGGTACTACATCTGTAATCATCTCAGGCGAGCCCCTCGTATAATTACGATCGAACTTCACATACAGGTAAGTTCGTTTGATCGTTCAATAAATAATCACACAAATCCGGATGAATTATTGTTGATGTTACAATGTCGACTATTTCTTTCAACAGTATGCATAATCTCCAGTGAGGATCATCTTCAGGTACCAAATGTCCAATCAAAACTCCTATATTTCTAATGAAACAAAGTGATTCTGCAGCTGACATTTTAACAAACTTATCTGTAATTTGAGAACTTCTCAATATTCGTGGTTTATTTCTAACTTCGTCCCCGTAAAATAAGCACTCAATTCTATAATTTATCGTTTCAAGACTAAAATGTTTTGCTGTAACTATAAAATAATTTAATATTAAACCTAAATCATATTGTCAAACACCCTCGAGAATATCATGCATGACATCAACTGTTGAAAGATCTATGGTTCTTGAAGATTTTATACCAGCGAGTACTGATTGTCTAGCGACTCCAGTTTCAGAGGGCCTATTTTTTATTACATCGGCATCATAGCTCTCGGGTGTACGTAAATTACATTCTGATTCGTTAAAAACGGTGTTTATATCTTGACGGTTGATAGTGAAAAATCTACATGGGTAGTGAGATGAAAAGCTGCCAATAAATCCTAATAGTGAATGGACTGCGAGATTATCTCCAATAACTCCGGCTAATGAAAAGAACAACTGTTTGGGTCCTGATGAAGTATCAATAGTATTTCCAGTTAACTCTAAATATTTCAATTCTTCTATTGCATGATGCAGTACAGTCTCTAAAGGAATATATTTTAAATCTTGAGCTTTATATAAAGCTAGTAAGAAAATATTTTCAACTTTAGACTGTAGATGCGGAGGTAAGCATGGAATAATTATGTAGACAGTTCCTAATTTTCCTAAGCCTTTGTGACTACCCAAAGCATTCCCGGGAAAAAAAAATTATATAAAATTATATATGAGAATATAAAATTATATAAAATTGTATCTTATTTCATATAATTTTGTATGATTATATCTAGATTCTTACACTAAATTGTATAAATTTTTATAAAATTATATAAAATTATATAAATTTTGTAAAATTTTATATAATTATATATTATCATACATAAATCAGAAAACCCTGAACCGTAGACTTATATATTATTATATATAAATATATATAAAGATATAAAATTTTATAAATTTTGTATTTTGTTATAAAATTATATAAAATTTTATTGGATTTCTTAGATTAAAATATATCATTATATAAAATTATATAAATTTTTATATTATCGTATATAATCATATATTAATCAGCAACCTCGAAACTACAGCTTATTTATTATGATATATAAATATATAAAATAATATAAAATGTTTTATATTTTGTATTTTTTTACAAAATTATATAAAGCCGTGTTGGATTCTTCTCATTAAATTGCTCGTTTCTGCAAGTATAATTTATCGATCAATATTTAGTATTAATTAACATTTTTGATGATTATACAGCGTGATTCCCTTTGCGCGCACCACCTGGTAAGGGCGGATTCCTTGTGAAATTCTAAGACTAATTTTCCTTTACCAAAAAGTCCTGGGACTAATGGTTCTCGGGCTACAGAAGGTCTTAGCTGACCAATCACAGAGCCTACAACTGCTCAAGTTAGGGCCGGGTCAAAAGTAATAAAACTAGCAGTGCCCGTGGCGTGTGGATTTTCAGTGAAATAAAAATGAATGATTAAATCTAGTGACAAATTCTTTCACCATATGGCATTTAAGTTACAGGTAATAGTGAGTATTAACGACGTCGTCGCCGGGAGTTGTCTTCGCACAACATACGCTTTCGGTATCATTGACCAGGACCACCGCTACGTGGTATTGTCCTCTAGGTTCACCACCACGTAGTTTCCGTCCCCCAGGTCGACCGCTACGTAGTTTTCGTCCTCTAGGTCCACCGCACCGTAGTTTCCGTCCCCCAGGTCGACCGCTACGTAGTTTTCGTCCTCTTGGTCCACCGCACCGTAGTTTCCGTCCCCCAGGTCGACCGCTACGTAGTTTTCGTCCTCTAGGTCCACCGCACCGTAGTTTCCGTCCTCCAGGACCACCGCACCGTAGTTTCCGTCCTCCAGGACCACCGCACCGTAGTTTCCGTTCCCCAGGTCGACCGCTACGTAGTTTTCGTCCTCTAGGTCCACTGCACCGTAGTTTCCGTTCTCCAGGACCACCGCTAGGTAGTTTCCGTCTTGGAGGAGCGGTGGACTAGACGACGAAAAATACGTGGCGCTGGACCTGCAGGACGAAAACTACGTAGCGGTCGACCTGGGGGACAGAAACTACGGTGCGGTGGTCCTGGAGGACGGAAACTACGGTACGGTGGTCCTGGAGGACGGAAACTACGGTGCGGTGGACCTAGAGGACAAAAACTACGTAGCGGTCGACCTGGGGGACAGAAACTACGTGGTGGTGAACCTAGAGGACAATACCACGTAGCGGTGGTCCTGGTCAATGATACCGAAAGCGTATGTTGTGCGAAGACAATTCCCGGCGACGACGTCGTTAATACTCACAATTACCTGTAACTTAAATGCCATATGGTGAAAGAATTTGTCACTAGATTTAATCATTCATTTTTATTTCACTGAAAATCCACACGCCACGGGCACTGCTAGTTTCATTACTTTTGACCCGGCCCTAACTTGAGCAGCTGTAGGCTCTGTGATTGGTTAACTAAGACTTTCTGTAGCCCGAGAACCATTAGTCCCAGGACTTTTTGGTAAAGGAAAATTAGTCTTAGAATTTCACAAGGAATCCGCCCTTACCAGGTGTTGCGCGCAAAGGGAATCACGCTGTATTTATATATATATATAATTTTTGCAGCACTTATATTGATTTTCTTTTTTTTTTTTATCTCTTTCGTTAGTATTAATAACTCTTTATGAACTTACCGATATATCAAGGATAGGAAAAGGATAATATTTTGTATGGTTATTAAAAAATAAAAATTTAAAATGTATTTTGAGAAATAAAATTTGAAGTGAGCAGTAATAAAAAAAATTCTACAGAATTTTGGTTCATATACTATTTCGTCTCATATTATTATATAGAGTTATATATAAAAATGTCTTATTTTATATGATGACATAAAATCAGTTAAATATAAGAGTTTATATAATTGAATAAAAATATATATTTTTATATATAATTATATAAAATTATACATTCGGATATATTTTGAGACAAAATTATATCATGCCAAAATTGAGATATCATTTTATATAATTATATATGGTCAACTATATATAATTTTATATAATTATATAAAAAAAAATTTTCCCGGGTTGTTTATTTCATAATCATCTTGATAAAAAAAAAAGTGGAAGAGCTAATTTATCATTGAACATTTCTTTTTTTTTTTTTCCAAATAGTACATTGAGTAACATTCGTTATCAATTTACTTTCTTTTTCTAAATTGTTCAAGTATGATAGAGTATCTTCAAAGAGATTAGGTAACTGAAAAAATTTGGTGAAAACATCTCTTAAAGGCACTACTTGCACATATAAATCATTTGTACCTATAACACGACGATCATTTTCGGATTTGTAGATGAACTTTTCTCCAATTTTTATTTCTGTAGGTGGTATGTAAGTATGATGATTTTCAAAATATTCGAAGGCTTGGTTTTCGCTGCTGAATGAGTTGAAGGGATTTTGTAATGTGTGGAACATAGTAGTGTACGCAGTAATATTACTCGATGTTTCACCTAAATTTCTTAATCTGTTTAAAAGTTGATTAAATAATACTTTTACTGCCGGTTGTTGTAGAATATGTGTCATATCATTTGTTATTTCACTGACTCGACTTCTAGGTAGATCAGGGAGTTGATTCTGTAACTCTGGTGCTATCATAACTGCAGAATAGCTGCACAAAACATGAAATAGAAGCAGCTCATTGGAAGCCGCCTATTGTTTTTCATGATTTCAGTGCTATTTTGCAGTTATTTCCGCAGCTATGAAGTTACAGAATAAGCCCCCAGATAAATTATATAATTTAGCAACGAAGAGTGCTGCTGACTGATCAATATCTTCGACGAATTTTTGTGGGTTCATGTCTATTTTTTTAATCAAGCTTTATGTTTAATTTATCCTCAATAAATGTTAACGCTTTTTGCAGTGAAACTGTCGATTTTTCTTTTTTGGATCCTATTCGGTATACAGCTTTTTTAATTAATAACCACACATTCGAAGAATCTTTTGGGAATGGACGTGTAGTGGTTATGAAAATTTTAAACGCGATATCTAATGCTTCAATTGCTGAATCACAAGAATATTTTATGTTATCAACAACAACATAGAATGCCGTTGGTATCGAAAAAGGTCCTACAAAAACTAAGAATGGATATACGTTTTCTTTGCCAGCTGTTATTAAACTGTTTCTCCTTTCTATTTCCGTTTCTAAATCTTCAGCACTCTGTAAAAATTTTTTAATAATATTATTAAAAAAGAACGGCGCAATTTAATATATTACATTTATCTGCTCTATCTATTTTCCTTCTTTCCTTCTTTCTTCTTCTCCTTCCGCTTCGTCGCGTTCTTCTCTTTTTAGCTCCTTTAGTATTTCCGCTAGTTTTTCTATTAGTTCCCTTTTTGTTTGCTCTTTTCCTTTTTCTCTTTTTTCTTTCTCTTCTTTATCTTTTGCTTCCTGTTCTGTCTTCCTTTCTTCGTCTCTGTCTGCTGCTTGCTCCTTTTCTGTCTTCTCTGTCTCTGTTTTTTCCTCTCTGTTTTTTGTTCTCTCTTTTTCTGCAGCCTCTCTTATCGCACAGTTTCTCCTGTATCTCTCTTCTGCTATCTCCGCTCTCTGCTCTTCTCTACTCCCTCTCCGACACCCCGGGCAGGGGGGTCGACCCCTCGGCCCCGCTCGGGGTTTGAGGTGTCTTTGTTTTTCTTACTGTTTTCTCTATCTCTTCCTATGCTTCTTCTGCGCCTTCCCTCGCTCTCCTTGCTTCTTCCCTAAACTCTTCTAGTTTTTTCATCCACTCCTTGCCGCTTCCATCGTCTTTCAATTTCAATTTTCACTCTGTCTATTCCTCCTTGCTCTCCGCCTCCTCTGCATCTTTCGATGACGTGTTCCCAGCTCTCTTCTTCCGCTTCGCATATTCTGCATAGCCTTTTATCTTCTTCCTCCCAGTATCTTCCTTCTCTCATCTCGTTCCCCAGTCTGAACCTTGCTATTCTGATCATTTCCTTTTCACTTCTTTTTGTTGTTAGGTATCTTGGCTTTCCGCTTACTGCTATTTCCTTGTACATCTTGTTGTATCTTGATATCCTGATTCTTTCGTATCTTTCTTGTGTCTGGACCTCCCTGTCTCTTTCTTCTAGTTCGCTCTTCGTGTTTTCTCCTCTCTCTCTCTTTCGCTCTATTTCTTCTGCGCTGTATCCTCTCTGATCCTCGCGCGCCTCCAATCATTGGATTGCCGAAATCGCTTCCTGGCTGCAAAGCGCTCTGCTGGTCAGGTTTATGCCGATGAACTTGGCCTGGTCGGCGACCATCCACATAGGCCTGTCTACTTGAATGAGCAACTCTCGCCTTCTCTTGCCGCTCTCCTCAGTAAGGCCAAAGACGTTGCCAAGCGGTGTAGCTACCGTTTTGTCTGGGCTCAAAACGGGATGGTACTTATTAAGCGGGAATCATCTTCTGAGCCTATCATCATCCGCTCGGATGCGGATCTATCTCAGCTAACCCGGCCTGTAGCCGATATGCCATCGAGTCACCGTGGCGGTCAATCCCGTGGGTCTTCGGGTGCCGGCCGTGGGAGCAGTGCCTGACAGTCTGGATCGGCCCAGGGCGCCCTTGTGCCGAGCAGCTCTGCAAGTTCACCAGCTCAGCACTTAAAAGTCGCACATTTCAATGCAAACTCTCTGCTCGGTCATATTGACCAAGTTAGATTGTTCTTTAGTCAGAATTTTTACCATGTCATTGCCATTTCGGAATCGTGGCTGCATGCTGGGATCCTTGATAAATTGGTCAGATTAGAAAACTACTGCCTTCTACGAAACGACAGAGTTGGCAAGCTAGGTGGGGGAGTTGCCTGTTATGTCCATAATTCTTTGACCTGTAAGATTTTGGCTTCCTCCCCGCCCTTGTTTACTAACTCTCCGGAATTTCTGATGCTGGAAATCAAGTCAGCGCATGAGAAGATTCTTCTCTCAACTGTGTATCGCAGGCCGAAGGGTATTCTGTTAGATAATTTTGCCGAGAAACTCAACAATTTCTCACACATTATTCATCATGAAGATATCACTCGAACTGGGTAGTAATTTGAGAAGGAGCTCAATCGTTGACGTTTCGGCAGTGATATGCTGCCCTCGTCAGAGGCTATTTATTGAAATAAATAATTACAGAAAATTAATCAAATGCTCAGTGCATACAAAGTGTCAAAAGTTAAAAATTAAAATTACAAACATAGTCAAAACTAAAGTGTGTCAAAACAAACAATGAAAGAGAAGTCAAAACAAATACAATAGTAGTCAAAAAATGATAACAGGGAAGGCATAAACATCAACTAAATCTGATATATCAAAAAGAACTTAGATTACCTTAATGTGATTAATGTCACGTGAAAAAACTGGTATCTATGAACACCATCGCCTCACTGCAAGATGAAGTCTCATCTTGCGCAGGTAGAAATGTTTAATAAAGCAAAGAGGTGTGACAACGCGCTTTATATACGTTGTCAGCTGAGGCAAAACAAATGAAAACAATCAACCAGTGACGTCAATGCATGACGTCAATTACTGACGTCAATGATTGACGTCAATGGTCAGTTACAATAGATGTTTATGTTGAGCTAGCGTTCAAGACACGGTTTTTTCACGTAAACACAAGGTAAGTTAAAATAAAATAAAATAAAATAAAACTAAGAACAACCTTTAGATCTTAACCTATGTAATAAGTGAGAATAAGGTTGGTGTAATTTTTTAGTGTCTTCTTTCTTATTAAGACCATTAGACTGCAGATTAATTCGTAACATCTCAGAGGTGATACGTTTAGACCAAACAGATTCCCTATCAAGCACAACTGCATTATCCCAATCAAAAGTATCCCACGAAAAACATCCAAAATGTAAAAAAAGCCGCTAAGTTTCTAGAACCCAAATTATCTCACAATAATAATTCACGAAAAACTTAGCGGCAGTCTCTGTCGTGATATCAGGAAAGCCTGCACAGCACTACGATCTTCCTGCAAGTATACGTTGTCAAGTCGGACCTCACTGTTTCGTGTAGTGATATCGAAACATCATTCCCAGAGCTACGTACCTGGCGGTCTCATTTTCATATTCATGTATACTACCGCAATTATAACTGAAGTTACATTTGCCGGATTAACGGCTATACTCTTTTGCATGAAGCAGGAAATTTTGGATCCCAAAACTAGTCCCTATAGAACTGGGTATTAGTTCGTAGAAAATAGTTAAGTTATGGTAATTATGCATACTTTTAGTCAAGATACTTTTTCTTCCAATAACATTTGCATCATCCGGATATCAAGAAAATAACGGTAGATTGAGATTAATTACAAATTGATTTGCTTCATGGTTTTGCCGAGTCTCTCGCAGCTATTTGGAATCTCCTATGATGGACGACTCGAAATCTAGCGTTGATTCTTGGATGGACGGGTGGTTGCATTTCTTTTTTTCAAACAAACGCGATTAATATTCTATGGCATGCATAAGCGATTCAATTATTAAATATATGTGTCTCGGATATGACTTTTGCGAAGCTAGTTTCAGTTTGTGATAATATACAGCCAGAAGAATATCGTTGCGCGTGAGTGTACGTGCGTATTAGGGTGTGGGCGCCTTCGGCCTTCGGCCTTCGGCACCCCCACCCTAATACGTACGTACACTCACGCGCAACGATATTTTTCTTTTCTTCATAGAGGTATTATACTTAAAGTCCATACCGCAATAATGATGATCAACGATATGCTGGATAATGAGTATCGACGTTTCAGCGTTAGTATTATTCTATCTCAAATTGTATTTCGAAAATCATCCTATCTCAAACTGTGGCTGAAAACTATCCCATCTCAAAATGTGTTTTAAAATCATCCGATTTCAAATTGTATCGGAAACTATTCCATCTCAAAATGCGTTTTTATAAACACCATTCCTATACTATGAAACATTCGAATTATCAAGAGTTCGAATTGTCGAAGTTTTTCGGTGCGATTCAGAATTGAAAGATGTAAGAGGCCTGCACAGTGGTGTGAACCTGATCTCGGAGAAACGAAATGGATTCCTGCAATAGAATACTTTTTAAACGCATTCTGAGATAAAATGGTTTCCAATCACAGTTTGAGGTAGGATAGTTTTCGACGATAGTTTGCGATGGGATATGATGATTTTCAAATCGATTTTATGATAGGATAATATTTCGCTCAGGCAACGGTATTATGATTGAATTCAGATATTGTCGATAAGAGTAATGAATATGTCGCAAGCCAACAAATGGTCAAGTGATTATAGAGACGATTAGCCTTACCAAGTATAATTACCAAGTATTAGACGTGTACCTAGAGATACAGAGAAAATACACCGACGATAGGGCTAAGATTATTATAAGTTGTTGACGTGAATACCGACGTGTTCAAAATACGGCAAGTGTCGCATTATTTCTATGCGTATTATCATTGGTACAATTTTGTGTCTCTTTATTAATAAAATCATCCCTATAAATAGCGAGTGATTTTTAAGAAAACGAAAGGTGATTAAGAGTTATAGGTGAAAAAACGTAGCTCTGGGAATGATGTTTCGATATCACTACACGAAACAGTGAGGTCCGACTTGACAACGTATACTTGCAGGAAGATCGTAGTGCTGTGCAGGCTTTCCTGATATCACGACAGAGACTGCCGCTAAGTTTTTCGTGAATTATTATTGTGAGATAATTTGGGTTCTAGAAACTTAGCGGCTTTTTTTACATTTTGGATGTTTTTCGTGGGATTTCACTCCTTTTTGTGAGGCCAAAGAAGCGATATTACTGTGGATTGCCGAAAATTTCTCGAAATTCGATGTTAATTTTCAATTGGCTTTAGGGGTGTGACCTTTGAGTATACTGTACAGTTTTGATACTTATACTGTTACAACAGTTTAGTGATGTTATAACGTGGAAACGGAACCCATCGTTTGTCCAATCAAAACTTCTTAGATTATACAGGGTGACTCAGAATTCGTGACAAATCTACTTGAAAGGTCAATACCTGTTACACTTGGGATCGAAAGTTCCTCAGGTATTTTTCCGAAAAATTATTTTTTTTCTGAAATTTTTTTCCGACAAACGATTTTGATTTCACATTTTTTCTTTCTTTTCTTTTTATCATTTGTCAATTTGAAAGAATCCTAAATATTGTCAATGAGTTTCATTTTTTCGATTTTTGAGAGATTTCTCGGTGAAAGTTTCTTATGACTATCAATTATACATGTGTATATTTTCACTTTTCATTATTCTTTCACATTTCCAGATCAAAATAATGTTTTTTTGAATTTGAACCAATGACTGTATTCTGTATTCAGTACATACGTATCTAAATTCTTACTTTTTGTTCTATAATTTTCTTATTGCTTTCAAATTGAAGATAAAATCTTTACTCGAGTTTAAACCTGGCTGTTTGGAAGCCAATGATGACATGTTGCCAGTTTAAAGTCTGGTGCAAAGTACTGCCGTTTTGAATCCAAGACCGAGGTATGTGACTTCTTATCCATTTTATCCAAGAATGAGATATTGAGTTCTGAGTTCAGCCAAAATGTGTACTTGTCCAATGTAATCGGGTGTTAAAACCGATTCCACAGGCTACTGTAATAATAAGAACGAAAAAAAATAACGTATTGACTTTAATTAAAGTACGAGCAGTGGTTTAACGTTTATCTGTTTGATTTTAATGTTCTTTTCAATGTAATAGAGGTGATTTCTATAATAATGATAATGAGATTCATGACCTTGTACAGTATTATTCATTTCTAAGTTTCAAATTAGAAGTTTTTTCTTGCAATTATTCTTGAACTTATTTATAGTCGCTATGAAGCTACAGTCGCTCATACAGATTTGTGTGCTGATGATCTACGATAGGGCTCGGCACATTCATTAGTCCAAAGAGCCAAAACTGTTAATTCATCTAACCCGTTCACTGGCACTAATCCTTTAAATGCCTTTTCTTGGATTTTGGTAGGTATGAGTGGGGATATGCAGGTATGAAAGGATCCGGATGGTTGGACGTAGTCTTTGCTGTCCCAAATAGGCCACATACCCCTTAGTTGCTTTTATTTCTCCTGAACGTTGCCCCCACAATAGAAATTTCCGGTAAGGAAAAGTGACCGATTTCAAGTAGACCAAGGGGACGTACGGCCATAGGAATTGACACTTAGAGCCAGGTTGGCGCTGAGCACACGACGGTGCCGCTCCCTGATCTACTATGAACACACTTTAGTTTGATTTGAGATCTTCCTCAAGTAATAGTATTTTCGGTTGGGAAAAATTGTGCTGCACTGGTCTGCACTGGTCTGCACTTGTGTAAACATTCTAATCAATATGTTTATTATTTTCTGTGCTTGCGTAATAGTAAATAACATTATTGTATTCACAAAACACCAGTTTATGCTGCCGTAAATTGTAACTTAGCGGCGATCCGCTGCCGCCAATCTTGATAATAATTGATCTGAAAATGACGCACAATTTTTGAGAACACGACGAAAAAGGTGGTTGTTTGATCTGTATTGATTAAACGTTAGGCTACGACGACGAGGTTGACTCAGGTTCATATTAAATGAATGAAACTTATTTTTTTTCTCGTACTTTAATCGGCACTTTGAGGTACTTTTTTCTCTGCTTCGCGGCCTATACCTTATTACATGAGTTTGAGATTCTTTTTCTTCTTAATTCTTTTAGGTGGCTATTGCTTGGGTTTTAGGTTATTAACTGTCATTGATTGATCGTGCATCGAGCATCGATTATATTATATAAATGAAATTATATGAGTGACGCTGTCTTCTGACGTCACTAGTATTTGTCGCGTGCGCCGCCATGTGGCCATTATGCCGTACCAACCACTTCGTTATTTCAATTAAATCTACCAACTGAGAAAGAGTTCAGATCTTGCTCAAAATCAATAGGGGGCTGGGAAAAGACGGCGAATACCTACGCTTAAAATTTCTATGGTGTACATGCCACGGTTCGATGGATATCGTGGTCTTTGTCTGCGAAAAAAAGTGAAAGAAGAAGAAGAAGAAGATTAATTTTTTTGTGTTGTTTTGAACTTTTAAAGAATAATATCTCGAGATCCGTTTGACCGATTTCGTTAAGATTTGAACTACAGAGTCTACTTAGGTAGGTCTTTGAGCCGTAAAAATTATATCATGAAACTCCTTTCCCTTCCGGAGATATCATGCTAATCTTACATGCAATATCGTTATACCTGGATCCCCCGGGTAAATGATTCTTGGCTCGCGTTTCGCCTTACTTACCTTTAACTTAGCGGCGATTCGCTGCCGCGAATCTTGATACCAATACCTAGTTATACACCTCAAATCGTTACAAACCCAGATGAAATCAATTCACATCTATCAAAAAACAAAGTTAAATCTCAAGATGAGATTCCGCAAAACGAAATAAATTCACATCATTCGCAAGATAAATCAGATTCACAGGATAAAATCAATTTATCAAAATTGCCTGAAGTTCAGCATAGACTATCTTCGGAAGAATCAAATCATTCTCGTAGTAACGTAGACTCAACAAGCGAAATAGTCGTTGTAAATCAAGAAGAAGTAGATTCGAATAATTTGATAGAAACACGAGATAATTTGGAAATGAAAAAAGATAATTACATTTGTTTTATATCCGCAGACGGAACTGTGTCAGATGACATAGGAAAACGATTAATAGAATTAGGATTATTGAACTTAACTCCTTTAGAAAGATACAATTTAGGTCAGGTAGTAATATCGGGAACCTCGAAAAAGAAGGTATTTGCTTTAGTAACTCGTGAAAATGATCAAACTTTGCCCAAAGCAAGTAGTTTTATTAAAGCCTTTGGAAATTTGAAAAACATAATAAACAATCTCAATATTAAAACAGCTAGATTATCCCAAGGCAGAAGCAACCTCGACGTCTCAGCTTGGACGATAATAAAAAGGATTATTCGTAAAACTTTTGCTGGTACAGACATTCAAATTACAATTTGTAAGGATAAGATTATTATACCACCCGTAGAACAAAGACAAGGTATAATCAGGGAAAACCATGAATCACCAGTAGCAGGTCATAAAGGTGTTACTAAAACTTATAACAGAATTAGACAAAGATATTTTTGGGACAATATAAAGAAGCAGGTAGAAGACTTTGTTAGAAAATGCATAAGTTGCCAAAAAAAGAAATTAGTAAGAGTTAAAACTAAGCAACCCATGATAATTACGGATACATCAGCCGATGTATTTGATAAATTAGCTTTAGATATCGTAGGCCCAATAAATAACGCTTCAGATAAAGGTTATAGATTCATTTTAACTATGCAAGACGATCTTTCGAAATTTTGCTTAGCAGTACCTTTAGTAAATGCAACAGCCAACGATATTGCAGACGCACTAGTTACTCAATTTATCTGTAAATACGGATGCCCGAAAGTAATTTTGACAGATCAGGGCGCAGCTTTTATTGGACAAGTAATGAAACGATTAGCTAAAGTTTTTAAAATCAATCAAATCAAGACTACAGCATTTCATCCTCAATCAAATGGTTCATTAGAAAGAAGTCATCAAGTACTTGCAGATTATTTGAAACATTATACAGATAAGAAAAACTGGGACGAATGGCTCCCACAAGCAACGTTTGCTTACAACACAAGTATACACGAAGGTACAAAATATAGCCCGTATTACTTAGTTTACGGTCGAGACCCTCGTATACCCTCAGAATTCCCATACCTAGATGAAATCCTTACGTATGACGATCATGTGAAAAATCTTACATTACGTTTGATTGAAAGCAGGAAAAACGCACGAGAAAACTTAGAGAAAGCAAAACAAAAATCTAAAGAGTATTATGACAGAAAATTAAATCCCGTAAAATTTAGAATAGGACAGGAAATCTATCTAGTTAAAAATCAAAGAACTGGAAAATTAGATGATAATTATAAGGGTCCATATAAAGTCACAGAAGTATTTCCTGATAAGAACGATATAGAAATTGAATTAGCCAAAAATAAACGAAAGATAATTCATTGTGATAGAGCTAAGATAGCTTACTAAACCGTAAAACATAAGCGTAGAATCTCACACCGATATATATATCTTTCCAGGAATATGGACACTCGCAACGTCAGGACAACCCTCATGGGACTTCTGATGCTAAGCATCCAAACAACTTATTGCCTAATAGCCTACGATTGCGGTGCGCCATCGATGAATATTACAACATTATCTTTACTCAACATCAAGGAATGCGATATTCCTATCGCTAAACCAGTAACTACTCCTACCAAAATCCAATTATTACAAACAGCAGACTTTGCTTATGTTAAAGTAATACAATGTAAAATAGAAATTCATAGATCAGTTTATTATTGCGGAATGCATTCTCATATCTCAGCCGTATCGAATGGAGATGTAGAATATATAAACGAAATTTCATATGAACAATGTAAACAAATCCATAACACTCAAGCTTACAGTACTTATAACAGCATATTTACTAATCTTATTATGAATGCTACTAATAGCAGACCTCTAAAACTAGCAGGTAGAGTAGAGAACGATGGAGTATGTGCCGGTGCACAATTCTCAGATCATTACGGTACATGGGACAACGTAATAGCCTATGGTCAAATCTTTATTACAACACAAGATTATCTAGCGACAGTTAAATTAGATAAAAATGAGCTAGTACTTCGCTCAGGAGTTAGATGTACCTATCTTCAAGGAACATGTATGGATATAGAAGGAGGTAATACATATTGGGAATTACTTCCGCCAGATCAATGTAGATTCAACCGATTCTCTGTACTTTATGAAGGTAAAGCCGATAAAATTAAAGACAACACAATGCATAAATATGGAGAAGAAATTTACGCAATAACCTCAGATGAGATCACATTTGCATTATCAATGCGAGGTACCCCGCACGGAAATATATATATGCGAAAAATATATGCCACATATATGTGACATATTTTTTTTTTGCGCCAAAACTTATTTTTATATATTTGATATAAATGTCTAGATATATGTGAACATAAATGTTGCGGCATGAATGTCGACATCTATGTCGCATATATGCGCATATATGCGACATAGATGTCGACATAGATGTCAACACTATGTAAAACTCATCAAACATATATGTATTAACATATATGTTATAACATATATGTTATACTATATGCGACATTTTTGTATTTTGCGCACTTATATGTTATATATGCGACATATATGTTGCATATATTTTTCGCATATATATATTTCCGTGCGGGACTCTTTCAGTTTGTGGTTATAAATTAATTAAAACAGAACATCCACGACTTTTTATTCTCGATAGGGATAACGGAGATTTTTTTACTCACAAGACAGGAGTCATGGTAGCTAATATGGACATGTTTACATACATGAATTCTAAATTCGTATACTTAGAACGACATTTACGTAGTCAAATAGCTTCATTATATAATGACGTAATTTTACAGGAATGCCAACTAGAAAATAGAGTTTTACACAATTCCTTAGCTATAGCACCCTTGGCACCTGCAGACTTTGCTTTTCATTTTATGAAAGGACCTGGTTACATAGCACATATAGCAGAAGAAGTAGTCAGGATAGCGAAATGTGTTCCAGTAGAAGTCAGATCGCGAAAAACCGATGAATGTTTCCAAGAACTTCCAATTTATAGAGGAAATGAAAGTATGTTTATGTTACCAAGAGCTCATATTATAACAAAAACAGGAAATCAAATCGATTGCAGTTCTTTTCTTGCACCTATGTATAATATTAACAATGCTTGGTATCAAGCCTTACCACAGCTAGCAAACGCAGTCGCTCCGGAACAAATATCGTCTCAAACGAAACAATCGTGGAAATATGAAACTCCCGCTACTCTTGCTTCAGGAGGAATCTATTCACTTGAAGATCTAGATAAATTACGCGATAATATAATGTTTCCGGTAGAAAAACCAGCAGTACTACATACTATTGCCAGAGGAGCCACGGGTCAGGATTCGATTAATCAAGGAATATCTATTAACAGTTTTATAGATGAAAACGCGATCAGAAAGTCTTTTGAATTAGCTTGGGGAAAAGTATACAATTTTTTTAATACAGTCGGGACTTTTAGCGTTACTTTACTTGGGGCATGGGTTACTTTTAAGGGAATCAAATTCTTAATTGATACTATCGTTCATGGATATGCGCTTCATTCAATCTACGGTTGGAGCATATGGCTTATAGGAGCTATATGGGATTCAGTTACTAACCTATTATTACACCTTAAAAGACCATCTCCTCAGAACCAACAGACCCACGTAGACAGACAGGAACGAACCAACGATGAATCAGGAACAACACGAATTGATATAGAATTAATGCCAGTGAATTCGTCAATATCAAACCAAAAAGAAATTCAGAGTAACTTACCAAATCAGATACCAACAACCTCAAATATATCTAATCAAGAACGTCAGTTCATGTAAACGATTAAACGACTTAAAATTAAAATCTTATTAAACTAACTTAAAGATCTAAAGGTAAATAACGACAAAAAAAAGCAAATGAAAATTGCCATAAATTTTTCTTTCTTTTTATTAAAAGAATGAGAAATAGATAATTTTTTTAAACAAAAAAAAACTATTCGTCGTAAGCAGCGAGTATTCCTCTCGCCGCCGACCAGGAAGGGTGGTCCCAATCATTCGCTGGATGGTTATTGCCCCAGCGGCGCTCTAGTAACCACCGGACTCCGAACATGTCGAAGTCCTCATCTCCGTAGTCATGTCTATTTCTCTCTTCATTATACTCATTCTCATTTCGACGTGACCTTCTCTCCCGTCTTCTTTCCTTTATCACCTCCTCCATCCTGAGACGATGCTCAGCATCCCGTAGCAAAATTCTCTATAACACACAGATCAAACACGTTAAATAAAAAACTTTAAGAGAACGAAACAAATAAAAAATCTTTTACACAAATTCAAGCTAAATAACATTTTAAGTAACAATCTATAATAAATTTGAAAAAAGTACTCACTCTCAACACGTCTCCAAATTCTCGGAATCTCACGTACAGAACTTCCAGATCGTTCATTTTTAAACAAATTTCTTTTTTCCTTCTTCTTTTTCACTTAATTTTTTGAGATTAGCACTTTGACTGACAGTCGCAGAATGAGCAAACTCAGCTCAAACTGACACTTTTGTATGCGACTAGTAATTGAAAGACACACCTTCAAAAACCTAAACCTCTAAGACTGACCAATAACCAAACGTAAAATTTTTTTTGCATTTACGGAAAATGGTTAAACACAGGTATGAAATTAACCCCGCCCAACACGGCGTGGAACACCCTTTACTTTACAAAAACTAAAGAGAAATCTAAGAAATATTTCCTCAATCATTTTAAATATTTCAAAATATCAGGATTATAGTACCATCAGATGTAACCACGATATATACATTATATCAAAATCTTAGACAGATATTCTTAGATAATCATGTGCTATAATCCATACATATAACTAATTCATAATTACTAATTATATTACTATTTCAAAAATATATTTTACTTACCTCATCATTATATTACCTTATATTCTTATAAATTTTGTGTTTATCAATATTTTAGACTTATAATTTTATACTTATAATATATAATAATCATATATTAATGTAATATTCATAAGTAATTCTTAATCTTGATCATTATATTACTTACCTTTCTAGTTACTAAATCATTTGCAAATGTTAGATTTAACACACTATACATTTACTCTAGACATATAAAATTTTATAATATTTTTATACGTTTTATTAGATTTAATTTCAAACTTATACTTTGATATTTTACTCAAAACCATGATAATTTCACGTCAATACACTAAAACCCGTTAGGTCGAGCGGGGACGCTCGAATCTTAACAGGGGAGGTGTTACGTCCTAGGCTGGAAGCCGAATATTTAACCTATAGGTACAACAGTTACCGTAGTTGTTATCATAAGTATGAAAATACCGACGTGCAATTACCATCAGAGTTATAATAATACTCTATTGATGTAATTCCATTTATAATTTTTTCCTTTAATTCTTTTATGTTATTTTACTCATAGATATAAGTCAATACTTTTGAAAGGAACAATCTTAACCATAATGTAGACAAATTCATCTCATTCTCTCACGAAACGAATATGCTTAGAAACACTTGAAACAATATAAACAGGAAAGCCTAAACTTTAAGTAAACTTTCGAACTCTGGAAAATATCCTTATTGAGGAAACATAAATATTCAGATCCTTCAGATTTTTACGACCGAAAGCGGAAAAGTCTAAAGACAAAGATAGCTCTGTTTAAATGAGGATAGAACATAGACGCTCGCAGCATCCCTTCGTAGCGTCTCGACGCTTGGGTCCCTGACCCAATCGCCTCGCGCTATTGCTCTTCTAGCCAACCATATTTTTTCCCGCTTTTGTTTTAATGAGTTTTTTACCAATAGAAAAAACCTCGCCTTCCCGCGAGTTTTCCAGGACCTCCCCTTCGCGTACCCGCGAGGAGAGATCTTTTCCATTCCATATTAGTCAGTTAGTCACGAAATCTCAAAGAATACAGATCGAACTCATAGAAACTTATAACTTAGAATTATTCATTCAAAGTGTTTGGTGATACAGTTAATTAATAAGTGAATTATTACATAAATCATAGAAACTTAAAAACTAAAGTTAATCATCACCTGTGTGAAGGTTAACAATCAAATTGTTAAGCAGATTGTGAAATAAGTTTGTTAAATAAATATTGTTATAATTTAAAGTGAAATCTTCAAACGTTTATTTCACCCACGCATAGTGGTGGCTGATAAAACCCATTACCTCAACAGATACGAGCTCAACGACGTCCCGAAGAACTAGTTTTCTAAGACTCGGTAAGAAATATAGAAATCTACCAATTTTAAATCAGAACCTCACAAGAATAAACTAGTGATTCGTTTCTTCTAAATAACATTTAACTCAGGACGTAACACGATTGTGATCATCGATTATAAGAATTATTGATTTTATGTAAATATTATTATTAAAACAATTATAATGAATGAGTCCAAAAAGGTTTAATTTGCCCCAGAGCCGGGGTAAATTGAACTTGAGTCGGGACAAATCGAATTTATGCAAAAAGATATTAGAAAATGGTTATTCACTGAATTGAAATTATTTTATTTGAATTACTACAATATATTCTATTGTCGTTAAATATTAAAATCAGTTCCGAATGTAAAAGAAATTTCATCTAATTAATTAATAAAAACTTGTAACTTATGTGTCAGATGTACACCACGAAACGTGCAGCAGCTAAGGTATGCAGAAGTGAAGGCATTGGAATATTCCCGCAAAAGGGCGGTCGACAGTAATTTTTCGATATTTTTGAATAGGTTAGTCAGAAAAATAAAAATTGAGTTCAAATAGAACTTTTTTATAGATCTAGGTTGAAATGTTTAAATTAGTGCGATTTAATGAATTGATGTTATTGGGCGATCAGCGCACATTACCGACAGTTAGCGAGAGTTTACCAAATAATCTCACAATTCGGTGGAACGTCGATTTGTAATTGTTTTCGAATATTATCGATCATTTCATATGTTCACGGAGAAAAGTGTCCTCGAAGAAAATAGTGTACATCACCATGTCACACCGTGAAAGAATTACTTACTCAGTTACATGTTATTAATAAATAAGCAAATGGTATGAATCACTATGTGAA
The DNA here is from genome assembly GCA_914767705.2 of Tenthredo notha. Taxonomy (NCBI): domain Eukaryota; kingdom Metazoa; phylum Arthropoda; class Insecta; order Hymenoptera; family Tenthredinidae; genus Tenthredo; species Tenthredo notha. The sequence continues at coordinate 5,415,733 of OU611908.1, forward strand.
ACGTTACAGAGCGCATTGCAAACTGCCAAACTCTGAAGATCCAATATGCATGGTGTTCAATACACATTTTCTCCAGCAGGATCGCAATGTGACATCAGTAGAAAAAAAAACCTTTCAGATCTTGCTGATGTTACAACATTGCATAGTAGCATTAACTATGAACACTCGATTACAGTAACTAGGTGCGTAGATGAGGAGATCAGCGATTCGCCATGTCGATTTTTACCTAGGTACATGGCTTGAAGTTGCAATTTAGTAAAACAGAGGGCGCAATAAAAGATTGCAAACTTTGAAGATACAATATGAATGGTGCTTATTACATATTTTTTCAGCGGAATCGCAATGTCTCATCAATGGAACAAGAAATATTATTAGGTTTAGCCAACATCGCTGCATTGCATTGCACTATGAACTCCGAAATGTCCATTTTCATAACAGTGTATTAGTGATAAATTTGGCAGTTTGCTTCTTCAATTATTCCCTGGTGATATTGCTTAGAGTTATATTTAAGAGAACATAGAGTGACAATGCGAAATTTCAAACTTTGGAGAAACAATATGTTTGGTATTGATTGCCAATTTCTTTTAACAATATTGCGTTGTCTTATCAGTAACAGGCGAAAGACTGCAAGACTTTACCGATATAACTTGTAACGGTGGTGTCAGAGTTCACCCCGCAACCTACGGCGTTCCTTTAGAAAAAACTAATTAATGAAAGAGTTGGGCGCCAGACACGTGAATTGTGTTGTAAGGTATCAAATAAATCTTCAGCGATAATGAAAGACACAGATTTGATATAAGATATCAAATTACACAAAAATAAATTACTTGGAATAATAGTTGTGGAATAATACTAAAAATGAGTTGAGTAGATGAAATCACGAAGAATCCGTTTATCATACTTCAAAATCGGATTCACCGTGTGGGAGATACGAATTTTCGAAGGATTCCTTTCCATTATCGATTATCTCTTAAAGTAATAATATTAGGGCGACGAATTTTAGGGCATGAAATCAGTATGAATTTAAGGGTGTTCAAAAACAAAATTCAAACGCGCATCCAAATTTCGGTAGAGTATCTCAAATAGAATATTTCAGCCAAATATGAACTCTCAATATGGATATTTAGAGGTGCCCATTTTATTTTTTTCATTTTAAGAATTTTTTTACATGTTATTCAAATGAAAAATGGAAAAAATAAAGTAAGCACCTAGCTGAATATCAATATCAAGACCTCATATTTGGCTGAGATATTCTATTTGAGATACTCTACCGGAATTGGGATGCGCGTTTAATTTTTTTTTTTTTTTGCACACTCTAATGAATATAGTATTTCAAGTACGTCATATTGATGTTTTTTGTCTCGAATAAAAAAAAATAAAAAAATCGGGTGGCTGAGATGACATGGAATGTCCCTTATCCAATATGCGGGATTGGGCTTGAACGTCATCATCTAATACTTTGATTCCTCCACGCATAATGAACATTAGATAATCTATACCTATTACTTCTATACTAATTATGTCTACTCATAATTATATTAAATTCGTACTCCGTAAAACATCACACGTTTGAACGTCTTTATTCAGCTAGAATATGCTGGCCTTGGGCTCAATCAAGCGAAATTCAGGGCCCTTGAAAGTATTACGTTATCCTATCTAAAAATTATCCATGATTTTATATAAAATATTCAACTATATTCAATTATATAGATTTAATTGTCAACATAACAATCTGTAGACTCCATTTTCGCACGAAATGAACATTTTTTTGGACGTATATGTTCGGAATTGTATTTGAATTTGCGCAGCGTTGGCCTTTTTTGCGTTTTTGACGCCTGGGCTCGGATAATAATTCAAAAGCAGATGGGCGACTAGGGATGGGCCTTAATATGTAAAAACTAACTCTTTAGTAACCACCAATACATTATAATGGAAATAACAAATAAAAATAATCAATGAATGTAATGAATGCAATGCCCATAATATTTTATTTGCCACGTCAGATTGTAACGTTTACAATCCGGGAGTGGGAACATTGAATTTTCAGCGTCAGGTTGTAACGTTTACAATGCAGAAATGTGAAAGATACAATGCAAAAATGTGAAAAATACAATGCTTTTCTGCAGCTCGGCAAGGTGGACGCATTCTGCTTCCACTTCTCTACCAGGAGCACGTTAGCCCAGTTGATTACTTTCAGTTATTTGCTCTAAAAATTCAAAGTGTAAAATGCATCTTAATTAAATAAATTAATTTAATTTCAATCAATCGGATGAAAAAAATTATTATTTACTCAATTTTTTATGCAATTTGGAGTATTGTGAGTGCCTCAGAGTGTCTTCAGACTTCCAAGAATGGCTTTTGAAGGTAAGTCATACTGTTTTACTACCCAATGTGAGCATTTCTATATATTATGTTTAAAAAGATCGTATAATAACCCTAGAGCTTATTCGATGTAATCGAGATGACCGCGACTAAATTGTCGATCTTCCTGAAATTATCTTCCAATTTTACGTCAACTTCTGCAATGTTATTTTGATAATGATTACAAGGGCAAATAATTTTACTGAGTTCCATAGTCATTTTTCTTTTTTTTTCCCCTTTATGGCTTATCTCCTGTTCGGAATGTAGCCTTAAGTCATTTTTCTCGCTAATCGTTATAATCATACAGAGCGATTCTGTGGAGAATCACGCACCTCAAAAGTAGGCTAACGGGAAACGCCTGAATTGAGCAGATCAAACATCGACGATTGGGTTTTATTTCCCACATAATAAATGAAACCCGATCGTCGATGTTTGATCTGCTCAATTCAGGCGTTTCCCGTTAGCCTACCTTTTAGGCGCGTGATTTTCCACAGAATCGCTCTGTATAGTCGACGGAGCTGTAAATCGTGGGTGTACATTGTGTTGCATAGGTTTCTTTAGCATTCAAACGAATGTTCCACCCGAAGACCCACTGCAAGGGTTAGTAGCAAAAGCAGCTGCGGTGGAAGCCTCAGAGTATGCGAATGATATGTATTCACCAAACTACGATTCCTCTTACACCGATATATCAGCCGTATTGAGTTCAGCAATCATAGGGCAGAACGACATAAATAATGATTTTCATATGAATCCCCCGTCATCCGCGAATATCTTAATAAACGATAAACCGTTTGATGCTTTTGCTGAAGCTTCAGCATGTGAAATTCCGCAACGAAACCTTGCCCTTACGGAATTGCCGCATGTAATGACCGAAAAGACTTTGAGCAATATAAAAATTGTGGATTCAGCAAAAAATGATCGCACCTCTGATGAAAAAGTACCATCGAAGAATGATGAAAAAAAAATTCAGGTAGATACAGATTTCCTAATCAGATTACAGCCTATTGAACGCGGCATTTATCACACTGACGGAAACATATAACAATCTTATTTTCCGATAATTTAAAAACGTTCAGAAAATCGCTTTAAGGTGCCACAGAACTGCCGTCAATTCACAGATTTTCGATAGATATATGTCATACCGAGGCATCAAATACGAGGAATTTCGTCGACAAATTGAGCCTTATTTACGGGACGCAGACGGTTGAAATGAGTTTTCCTGAAAAGTGTGTGTATTTCTACACTGCGCTTGCTCCCTGGATTCAGTGATAAATGTTCTCATTTCCCAGATGCGATCATAATACGACATGTCGGTAATTGCAGGGATTCTGATGCCGCCATGTTGGATATGTATAAACGACCTGTCACTTTTATTTATTCGCAATACACATTACTGGGTAATCTACGCTGAAAATCACTAAGCAAGCGCACTACAGATTAATTTAGGCTTCCATAAAAAAATGATTCCCATGAAATTCGTTTCTTTGTTTGGGCTTAATTTGTCGACGGAATTCCTCGTATTTCACGATTCTGACGTCACAAAATATATATAGGACATGCCCACTACTGTGGCACCTTAAATTCGTTACTATTGTCTCTAGTATTTTTTTTTTTTTCAACATCTAAATGAAATATATATTTCATACACTGATTACTTTTAACTAAATAAATTTCCTACTCCTACATTAATCATAAAATATTCAATCGCAGTATCCGAATCTCACGGATTGGCTTCACGGAAGCGTACAGGGCGAGGATATAATCCAGACCTACACAATATATTCTATGTTGACACCCGCGGCAAGAGATGAACTGGTGGATCAGGTCTTTCTTAGAGAAAACTCGGGGTGCAATTATATTCGCCAAATTGACCGGTTCAGATTTCTAGAGCTTGCGCTCGAAATCTGTGCGACTTTCAAGACCGAAGTCGTAGGAACATATTACGTACCTCATGTTTCAAAAAATCCTTTCTCAAACGCAATTAATGCCAAAGGCAAACTATGGAACCGGTATAATTATCTCAGAAGGAAGCATTCGGCAAAAATTAAGCAGAGTCAGGTACACCTGAATTCTGAGCCACAAGAAGAGGGTGCATTAGGTAAAAATGGCTAGGGCATAGATAAATGTTTTAGTCACAGCCTATTTTATTTCATCTAATCTTGAGATATTTCGTTGCCTTCATCGGTGCTATGTAAAATATTATCGACGAGTTTTTATTGAGCGACTCATAATTTAGGTAGTTGTTATTCATCTCTTTCATGTACATTCTATATCTATTAACTCAGATGAAGAAATTGAGGAAGCGATCAAATTTCTTGAGGGTAACGTGGAGCCGTGGCCAAAAATTCAAGAATTTTGGGCCAAAACGTTTAAATATAGAAAAGAAAAAATAGTATCCGTAACGGAGATCCACGACTATTTTGCAAAATTTCCTTGCCTCAAAGAACCTCTTGGATTTTCATTAGTACGTGTTATTGAGATCCAATTATCTGGAATCACATGTGAAAGAATCTGTGTATATTTCATTGGGATGTTTCTATTCAATAGCTAGAAGACGACTTTGCTGAACTATACCCTACTAAAAAAGATTGTTTCATGAGCAAGTGGCCTATTGTCTCCGCTCAATTGCAGAAATTATTGACGAATGTTCGGCAACCGAAAGATAAGGAATTTCGACATAGAGCTTTGAAACTGCCGTACATGGAAGGAGGTATGTATATCCGAGAAAAAATGTTTCGTGAACGGGGTGCAATAGGGTATAAAGTTTACGGTGTTAACTTTTGCTTTGATGAGACTGCTACACGGATATGTCAACAGGCTTGTCTAACCCTTAACAGACACTAGGGGCCCACTGGACCCCAGACAAAGTTTGACCTTTTGAAAATCTAGTTCAAATCTAGTTTTATTTGATTTTTTTTTCACCCACTTGAAATGAATTTTTGCGGATGCAACCTTTTTTCCCTTATTCCTGAAGGTTTGAAGTATGCTCACAAATTTTTTTTACCCCAGTACGTCTTACAGTTTCGTCACAATAAGCATTTAAAGTTTTGGGGTTCTGTGAGACCCCGTGTGTCTTCTATGATCGAGAGAAGAGGTGTGTCTATCAAGGGTTGAAACTACATCAATCATGCCGATAAAATTTGTTTATTAGAGCGTGGCAGCAAATGTTTCATATTCCGTGACGATGCTAATCTCACTATCTTTGTCTCTACGTCTAGATGAATTAAATAATAACATCCTGTTCCTGCTCCCTGTTATGTTTGGTAAACCGGGTGCTGTAACCGCAGGAGATAGTACGACTATCCGTAGTTCTGGAAAAGTCAAATCGGCTTCCAAACGGAGAAAAGAACCTAAGAATAGCAATCAACAGGAATCTACCACTGAAGTTTCTATAACGAAGAACTGGAATCCCAGTAAACCTGAAATACAAAGCGGATTTTTATTTCACGTTGAGGTATGTAAGATATGTTGCTGCTCATCCGTGAATATGTTGTTTTTGATTTTTGCAAAATATTCCACTTTTTTAGCTCTATTGGACAATATTTACTCTGCCTCATCGAGGTTGAAATTTCGAAATTTTGTCATTTCCAGCAATTTCAAAGTTCTCAGATCAAAGTGCTCATCCGGCTACCTCTAAAGTCTATTCAATGAGCATTTTGGTCCAAGACGAGACTCGCACAATAATATTTAGTACTGCCTCAGAGACATTGAAGTTTTTTCACTATTTAGCGTTTTGAATGTCTCTGCGGCAGTACTAAATATTATCGTACTAGTCTCGTCTTAAACCAAAATGCTAATTGAATAAGAATCTACAGGGAGCCGGATGAGCACTTTGATCTGAGAATTTGGAAATTGCTAAAAATTGCAGAATTTTCAAAATTTCAATCTCGATGAGGCAGTAGTAAATATTATCCTATAGCGCTAAGAAAAATTGAATATTTTCTAAAAATCTAAAAAAAAATATATTCACGGATGAGCAGCAACATCTGAGCATTTTTAGATTAGTTGTGAACCACCCTACTATACATACCTAGATATATATGAAGTAAATTCTTATTTCGTCTTCATTTTGTTTTCACCGTAGACGGCGAATGATTTACAAGAGCGAATTGATCAACTTCACAGATCAAGAATCAAGCATGGACTTCGTGTTCAGCCAAGGGCAATAGCAGTGGGGCCGTTGACAAATATTACGACAGCATATGTGGTGATAAACAATATTTTATACAAAGCATCATCGCCTTTAAAAGCAGTGGAAACTACTTTCAAATCGATATTTGCCTTAAACGCTAATTACCCACCGGAAGCTAGGTCAGCTTGGTTATTCATACAAAAAGTAATATTTGACATTGATACGGTATATGATAAAAGCATTCCTTGCGCTGTGTCTTCATTGATAGGTGAAGTAGCAGTAGCGTTCAAGGCGTAACGTTAATTTTTATTACAATAAGTTGGAAGTCTTGACATAACATTGACTGGAATAGCATTCTAGTAAAACTGAGTCCGAATGTCTTTTCGTTGCAAATGTTTGCATATTTACGAAAATTCTGTCGCTTTCGGACGTCATGTACGAGATCACGATAATAAATATGAGGGACGAACTTACGAATGTGTGGGAACTTGTACGCGACAATTTTATAGTATTCGAACTTTTCGCAAACACTTGAAACAACATAATATACCGGACAGTCAAAGCTTAGTTCGCGATACACCTAACATCTCTAATAATTCGATTGCTGGAGAAGGTGTTACAAATCTAATCGAAAATGATTCTGTTATGGATCCAATTATCGAGTCTGATCATCATTCTGTGTCTGACGACGAAACTACTGACCAAGCTATAAATAATCAGGATTTGCATTGGTACGAGGAATATTGTGACGCGGAAGAAATCGCGAGAGCTAATGCGGATTTGTGTCTCGAAAATGAAACATTTTCGTACATGGTATCGGAGCGGGCATCCGATTTTGTGTCAAAACTTTATGCTCAATGTAACCTGCCGAGATCTATGGTTCAAACTCTTATTGGAGATTTCAACAATTTTTTTGCTAGTGCAGGGCCAATAGGCATGGCTGAAAGAATTATTCTAGATGAATTAGGCAATTTAAATGCTAGAGAAAACGTTATTCTTAAAGTTTCGAATATGTTTTCGAAGTTGAAAAATCCATTTCATAATTTACAAAGTGAATGGGCTAGATTCAAAGCATTTGCTACTGAAGGAAATTTTATACGGCCAGAACCTATACTGTTAGGCAGTGCTCCAAGTGTTAGTCGAGGTAATAGGCATATAGTGGAGAGAGAAAATGTACATTGCCAATTTATCCCGATGCGGTCGGTTTTAAAAAAATTTTTTGAAATCCCCAATATCTTGAATCGTACCCTGATCTATATGAACTATCTTTACGAAGAAAAAAGAGCCATTTCAAATATCATCCAATGCGCGTTATGGAAGCAAGTGCGTGAAAAGTATGAATCAAAAATAGTGCTTCCAGTTTTTATTTATTTTGACGATTATGAAAGTAACAATTCACTCGGCAGTCGAGCTGGGGGTGGCGGAAAAATTGGCGCCGTTTACCTAAATATACCGTCATTGCCACCAGAGTTTCAAAGCAAAGTTGAAAATATTTTTCTTTTCGCATTGTTCAACACGAGAGATAGAACACAATTTGGAAACAAAGCTGTGTTTCGTAAAATCATAGAGGAATTGAAGTTCTTAGCTACAAGTGGAATAATAATTGAAACTACCGGTTCGCAACAGGTATACTTTTCTTTAGCATTAATATTGGGTGATAATTTAGGATTGCACTCAATACTTGGATTTGTAGAATCATTTTCGGCGACGTACAACTGTAGGATTTGCCGGATTGACAGCAAACTGAGTCATAAAACCTTCCGCGAAATTCCTCATTTGTTGCGAACGCATGAATCATATCGCGAAAATATAGCGTTATTATCTACCACAAAAACAAACAGTTGGGGCATTAAAGAGGAATGCGTCTGGCATGAAGTTCCGAATTTCCATGTGGCTTCTAATCGTAGTGTCGATATGATGCACGACGGGCCAGAAGGGGTGTTTAAATATGAACTTGGTGACGTTATCCACTATTTTGTTTACGAAACTAAATTAATTAGCGAAGAGACATTGAATAACCGTATCGCGGCATTTAATTTTGGGCGCAACGAAGTGAGGAACAAACCGCCTTATTTATCCCCTGAGCATCTGAAAAAAAAACATCTCAAAATGTCAGCGGGAGAAATGTTATGTTTGATGCGGCATTTTGGTATGTTATTAGGCGATTTGATTCCAAAAAAAAATCCTATGTGGTTGGTTTACACAGGTTTGAATGAAATTCTGAATATCCTATTGGCAAAGGTGCATCATCCATTGTGTCCTGAATTGCTTGAAACTCTTATCACAGATCATCTGAAATTATATCATGATGTTACTGGAAATAATTTAAAGCCAAAACATCACCACTTAACCCATTATCCAGGGATAATGAGATCGATTGGACCACTTGTACACATATGGTCCATGAGACACGAAAGCAAGCACAGAGATGGTAAAGTGGCAGCTCGCGCGGCTATTTCAAGGGTCAATTTACCATATACTCTGGCAATTAAGCATCAATTACAGTTGCATTATAGATTTCGTTCAAACCAAATACCGAGCAATGCACCTACACTTGGTCCCAAACATGTAGTTCAATTAGAAAAAATTCCTGATTACGAAGTGTTTGCATCTCAACTACCTCCTAGTTTACCACTAATCGTAAATTTGCTTGTATGGATTAAACATATGGGACTTTTATATTCGCGCAAAGACATTCTTGTAATTATAATTAGTAAAGGGCCGCGATTTTTCGAAATACAAGAAATTTTACAAGACAGCAGAGGAAAAATTTTGTTTATAACAAAAAAAATGCATTCTGATTTTAGTCACCATATGCAAGCCTACGAAGTAAACGTCTTAGATGATAAATATTCAGTAATATATTTCCATGATGTTGATGATATCAGTTTTATGTCAAGACTTCCAGACGGAAAATGTTATGTTGCTAATAAGTGGTGATGTTTATTATTATTCTATGCGAAGCGGGACAGGTACCGGCCGAGGGTCGGTGAATCCGACGCCCGTCCAGAATCTCGTTCCTTACTACCTTACAACGAGCTTTCCGGAGTCTTAGACCCTGAATGATTCTTGATTTTCCGTGAGTTGCGATTGAAGAAATTTTCCTAGGGTCTGCTCGATTCACTTGAAAATTTTACTGAACATAGTTCAAGGTGTGACAGAAGTATGATAAAATTTTCAGCCTCCCCTTTTTTTTCACCGGCACTAAATTATTGAAAAAAAATATTTCGGAAATAATCGAATTTTCCGTATCAACCTGACTTGTTAATAATTTGTTGCCGGTGAATGAAAGAAAAGGGGTGGCTGAAAATTTTACCGTACTTTGGTGACACCTTGAACTATGTTCAATAAAATTTTCAAGTTAATCGAGCAGACCCTAGGAAAATTCCTTCAACCGCATCTTACGGGGAATCAAGAATCAATCAGGGTCTAAGACTCCGGAAAGCTCGTCGCAAGGTAGTGAGGAACGAGATTCTGGACGAGCGTCGAATTCGCCGAGCCTCGGCCGAAACCTGTCCCGCTTCGCATGGAATACCCCATACATTATTCACTATTATCTTATAATTAGTATACTATTATACCTGATACCCATTACCTATTGTTTTTGATACGAAATAAATATTGCAATTTATTAAGGCTGTCCGAGGGGGTGGTATGGTGGGGGTAACGGCACATACACATGTACACACCTACGGGTAAATTTCGCACGCTAAATTCTCGGGAATAAAGAATTATTTCAAGAATCTGATGTGTACGAAATATTCCTTGATTGAAATTGTTTTGGGTGAAATAGTGCAGGTTAGCCACGAATGAGCCTGACGTTCTAATAAAACGTTAATATAATATCATCGTGACAGCTGGCACACGGATACACACACTGACACAGTAAACATGGCCGCCGCGTGAGACGAGTGATATCAAATTTCGGCGATATAATGATTTCTTGCACTCGACGTGTACTTAGCACTATTTCACCCACAACAAAATTACAGCAGTAATAGTACAATCACCATCTTTTGTTGTAAAGCTATCCACATTCGGAGAATTTAGCGTGCGAAAATTTCTAGTCAATAGATGGCGCCACTATTGGCTCGTTGATTCAAGCCAACTCAAGCCGTCAGGACCCATCGCCGAATACACATTTCCGAGGGCCCCGTCTGTTTCACTCACACAATCACACAGATTTCCATCTTATACGAAACGCATACTATAGCGGCTCTGAGGAGTGCGCTACGTGAATGTCCAACAGATTGGGATTCGTTTGACAGTTGTTAGCTCAGAAATCACTAAGAAATTGATTTTTAGTTTTTGCCCGAAAGGTACTCCAGAGGCCTTTTTCCGCTTTGTGAGAAATATTCAAGGTACCCAGATTTTTTTTTAGTTGATGGGCAGCTGAGTCTATAAATAAAGTCAATGTATAATTTTTTTTTCATTCTCCTAACAAACTCCTAAAATCTCAGAAAACTATTAGGAACACCATTGAATGTGAGTTTCATGAAGTATCGAGTCAAGGTGTAAACCACGTGGCCAAACGTATGGGTACTTCAGTACTCCCAAATGCAATGAAAAGCTTGAGCACTCAAGAGATGAAATTTCTTTCTAAAGCTTCTTCCCTTTTTCTCAATTACCTTTTATTAGACAGTCATGAGGGAAACATAAATGTACCTGAATTAAAAAAGCCATTATTGATAGGCTAAAAACTTGTCAGTCCACCGATCAACAATCTCCAATAATTGAGTAAAAATAATTTCAAATGAATCAAAATGTTGAAGTTTTTAGTTGCTGTAGGATCTTTCTAGCTTACTGCACTCTCTTGCAGGTATACTCATAAATTTTACCGTACTTATAGAAGCATGTTGGGCAGCATTTCACGCTGAGAGACAATATTATATGAAGAAATTAATAATAAATTATTTTGGATGTTTCGAATAATGCAATCAATGGCTAAATAAGGGCAGTGAGAAATAAGAGGCATCTCAATATTGGTGATTTTTTTAATTATATTATTTATTTTTTAACTTAAAACGAAATGAAACAATGAAATAAAATAATAGAATAAAATAATGAAATAAAATAATGAAACAAAAAAATGTGATGAAATAATAGAATAGAATAAAATAACATAAGAAAATAAGAAAATATATACATGCGAGTAATATACGTAGAAACGCTTCATAGGGAAGTGAAAACGTCTGCATACAGGCAACTCAGAAGTCACTCAGAACTTAAGCGATTAGGTTTTATTTTGCACATGCGTGCCTATAGGCTACGTAAAGACAAAACCTAATCGCTTGACTTCTGAGTGACTTATGAGTTGCCTGAATGCAGACGCTTTCACTTCCCTATGAAGTGTCTCTACGTATCGTCGCGGTATATGTACATCGACCCATCATCTACCAATTCAGTGGAAGTATTGGTAGATGATGGGTTTGGCGCTGCCACGACCGCGACCGCGACGTCGGCGGGATCGGCGGCGACCCCCATTTTGGCCCTGGCCACCACCGCCTTGTTGCTGGCCCTGGCCCTGGCCTTGGCCCTGGCCCTGGCCTTGGCCCTGGCCTTGGCCCTGGCCCCGCTGCTGCCGCGGGCCTTGCTGCCGCTGTTGCTGCTGCTGGCCCTGTTGCTGTTCTGCGACTGCAGCTCGCAGGGCAGCAACTTCAGCCACCAGCTGGGCGATTAAGTTCTGTAAATAATCCCAGAAGTCATGACTGAAAATATGTATAGAACTACATGTATACAAATAACTGAGGCTTGAAGATCACATACATTTGCAGCAGGCAGTGGTGGCGCGTGGCCCTGGGGGTCATTTTCCTCCGCCCCGACCCACGCCATGTGGCGATCGTCTATATCGGCCGCCGCCGCCTCCCCTGGCCCTTCGACGATGTTATTGTCTGAAACAATGAAATGCAATAATAATTAACACTGCGCTAACTCCTTTGTGTGGCACTGATATATAGTGCAGCTGGCTGATTCAAATTAACGTTGATGTTATCCATGAATTTGATGAAAATTGTATTGCCACTTCATGTACTGAAACCACCAATTTCAAACAATACTCGCGATCACTGGTGAAATCATGGAAAGTTATAGGTTAGGTTGCGATCTAAAGACCTGGTGAAAAACGATCACGAAGTTGTATTCAAATTGTGATGATATGACATCGTATCTGCGACATTTCACTCATAGGGCTCGATAACAACAATACATATAGCGGCCACCGTATAAGACAAATGAAATATGTAGGAAAAAGAATACTTACTCTCCATTCTGCGGCGACGACACGTGATGTTCTAGTTCCCAGGGCTGCCAACTCGGTTTGTTCCACGTGCGTTCGAGCAATAGGAGCCTAGGGTACGATCACCCATATCTCCGTGAGAAAACCAGTTGGCAGCACTGCGAGTTATTTTGAATCACTTCGGAGAATCGTCGCGTTCTTCTATCGTTGCACGTGTTTGAACTCGGTACGCACTGTGATAATCCTAGCAAAAACGCGTGTTTAGTAGTTGTTTTCAGATCGTAATTCATAGTACATGCAACAAAGCGTGTAGTTTAGCTTTGTCGAATTTTCGGAAATATAAAGTGCAAACGTTATAAATACTTGGTGCAAAAATTATTCGACAATGGTAAAACGTGTTGTAAAAGGACATGGTAGGTATTGGTTGTCCGCAAAACCACCAAGTCGGAAAAAAAAATTTCGCCAGCGCAGGTCGATAATACAAGCTGCACTGGCAGCGGTGGGTGAATCTGAAGTCCAGCTGACACCAACTGGCGTGTGCGTGACGGACCACGTGGGCGCAGCAACATCCGATTCAGATGATGTTGATGTGCCCACTGCAGAAAATGTTCCAGGTCGTTCAGCACCAGAAGCTTCAGCAGCAGTGGAACAGCAGCGAACACCCACCGACATCGCTGAACAAATAGCTGCAGATTTCATGGACGACCTCGAAATCGAATCGTCGGAGGATGGATCTGATATAGACGGAGTGGATGATGCATCAGATCTCCCCGACGATGATGAAGCATTACCGGAGCCTGCCAGTTCTGACGAAAGTCTTCCACCATTGATCGTTGAGCCGGAACCCAAAGAGCAGACGCAGGAGTCCGAACCTCTTGGAACACGGCATGTCGTTGATGTCGGATATATGTTTGCGGAGTTACGACAGCGCTTCGCAAACCATAATATACTTCTTCGCTGCACATTAGATCAAGTGCACTTGATCTCCACTGAACGTATCGGACTGCTATCGAGATTCTCGTTTCAGTGCAAGATATGTAACAAGAAAGAATTCATCATGTCTGAACCTCAGAAATCCGATATCCTTTCGATCAATGAAAGTGCAGTAGCCGGAGCAATCTCTGTAGGCCTTGGATTTTCACAATCGGAAGAAATGTTCAATGCGATGAATATTCCATTCATGTCACATGGCACGTATCAACAGTACCATGATAAAATTGCCTGCGCGTTCGATAAGGCGGCTGAGGAAGAAATGAGATTGGCTGGCGAAGAAGAAAAAAGGCTTGCGATAGAACGTGGTGATGTTAAGAATGGAATACCACACATTCCGGTAATAGCAGACGGAAGTTGGATGAAAAGGTCATATAGATCTGGCAAATATGACTCAGCATCCGGCGTAGGCATCATCGTGGGCTTCCATACGAACAAGGTTTTGTTCGCTGCAGTACGCAATAAATACTGCACAATTTGTTCGATCGCAGAGAAAAAACAGGAACCCCCACGAGAACATACTTGCTTTAAAAACTGGGGGAGCAATCAGAGTTCTTCAAGCATGGAGAGTAGTGCCATTGCTGAAGGATTTCTCAAAAGTATTGAAATGCACGGCTTAGTCTTCTCGTCACTGATAGCAGATGGCGATAGCAGCGTGTACAAGAAGATTCTTGATTGCAACCCGTACGACGATACGTACGTGAAGAAGGTTGAGTGTACGAATCACCTGTTGCGGAATCTTCTCACAAAAATTAAGGACGTGGCCAAAACAAAGGTAAAGCCAGATTTGAAAAACAAAATCAAAGAGATGTCCAAATCAAAAAAAACGATTGGACAATGGCGCAAGGTTATCGAAGGCAGTACCCTGAGGATACGGACAGCTGTGATGAAAGCAAGTCAATACCGCATGGCTGAAGAAGTTCCGCAATCTGAAAAGGTAGTGCGCCTCGTAAAAGATTTGGTCAATATTCCAAGTCATGTCTTTGGCGAACACAAGAAGTGCGCCGAATTGGGCTACTTTTGTGATGGTACTCCAAAAGATCAAGAAGAAAATGCAGTGCCAATATTGATCGAGTTGGATCTATACGACAAAATCTGCGATGCCATCACCCAACTAAGTTGGAGAGCCGAGAGCCTGTTGTTCAACGTCACAAGCAACACAGTTGAAAACTATAATGCTATCGTCAGCAAATTCATCGGTGGCAAACGTGTTCACTTCGGTAAAAGAAACTCGTACAACGCCCGAGTTGCTGGCTCCGTTGTGCAATTCAACTCACAGGAGTCCTATCAGAAGTTGAGTGCTGCGATGGGTAAGGCGCCAACTGCATTGGTCCATGAGTTGCAAAAAAAAAGGAAAGAACGTAACCTCAAGCGGCTGACGATAGCCAACAACCAGAACAAACAACCTAGACGAACATGTTCGTCTGCAGGGTCCTCTGGCGCGAAGTCCAACTCGAACCCGGACTATGGTCGGAATTGCAACAGGCCAGATCTTCACGCGGACGAATATAAAGTGCAAGTCGAGTTGCACTTTCAGAAACTGGCCGAGCAGCAGGCAGAACGAGACCTCATCGAAGTGCGCACGAGAGGTCAAAGTGATTGCGGAGAATGGAAATCTCTACGTAGAAAGCTGCTCACAGCTTCAAATTTTGGCCTGATTTGCCGCATGAGGCCAACTACTCTTTCGGCGAACAACGTCAAAGCTATTGTTTATCCGCAAGAACTACCTCTACCTGCTCTGCAATACGGCAAGCAGAGCGAGCCAAAAGCACGCAAGAAGTTCGAAGAAACCGAGAGGTTGCAGGTTTCAGAGTGTGGCCTCTTCATCGATTCAGAACACAGCTACTTGGCAGCGTCTCCTGATGGATTGATAGGCGACGACGGCATTATCGAAATCAAATGCCCTTATAAAGCTAGACACGTCACTCCGGAGCAAGCGATAGAACAGAAGCTTGCAGAGGTGCATCGGATCTACGAGAAAAACAACCCTGACAGGATGAATAAGAATCATCCTTACTTCTACCAGGTTCAAGGTCAACTGCATATCGCACAGAAAGAATACTGTGCCTTTGTCCTGTGGACGCCAGAAGGTATGAAAACAATCAAAGTCTTTAGAGATGATATCTTTTGGCAAAACAAAATGTTGCCTTACCTATCGAGATTCTATCAGTTTTGCATGCTCCCAGAAATTATCGATGGTAGACATTTCAGAAATATGGAGCTCAGAGAACCACAATACATACTCGATGCACGAAACAAGGCTAAATAAAGTCACGCATGTGTAACTAGACAAATAGTGAGATGAATGTGTTGAAAAAAAGTATTGTGGAGTCGTCTTTTTTTTGTATTATATTGCAAAAAGGGAGCGTCGAACTCATAGCTGCTCTAATCCTCTTGAGAGTACAGGGTGGACTAACCTAGCAACAGTCGTATTGCAGGGATTAGCACTCATGTCATAAAACAACTTGAAACTATGAGTTTGGCTGAAGTTCTCGTACGACTCCATAATATGAAAAAGTCAGTTGAGTGAAAATTTTTCATGATCATATAGTTCAAAAGTATAAAAATATAAGACGTAAGCCTATACACACACACTCAGAAATAATTACAAAAATAATAAGAAAAGTAATTGATGTATATTCTAAAGATAGTGATCCATTTGACACGATTCAAATGTGACACTGTCACCCTGTGATATGACTGTTCTGCTAGGAATAGTTCGCCCTGTGCTTTCAGGAAGGGTTAGAGCATTACAATTATCAACTGACGCACATTCATCCTACACCTTTTCTGATATCGTGTATTATTGGTTCGGAAGTTTTTTTGATAGATCATGATATTCTGGTTCTCTAGTGGGTATCTCGCATCTTATAACCTCCTCGCACGTTGTGAACGAACAGCATTGGGCATGATAATTTTGTATAGTTTTTCAGTTATACGTTTTCAAGTCATACGACAGTCCGTACAATCGATACACGTTTACTTTTTGTCAGGTGATACATTTGAGATGTCTGACAAAAGTAAATCTGTTTCGAGTGTTGCGTGCTAGCTGCTGCTGTCCAATAGAGCCTTATAGTTATGGTCATCGAATACGTATGTATATGCATGTGGCGATGGGATTATTTATGAGAGTATATGTTCAAACTGCAGCAATTGATATCCGATAATTAATGAGTTATGCTCTTGTTACAGAAACAGAAAAGGTTGATGATATCAGGACTCGACCGGACCACGAGAGGGATTGCAAATAGGTTAGTCTACAGCAGAGCAGAACCATGAAGAGCAACGAGATTCCCATATTATTCGAAATTATTCGAAATTCTATCAAGAAGAACTGGGTCGATTGTATGAAATTGAAAATAAAGCTATGCACCAATATATGAATTGATCGCATGGAAAGCTACACCAATTGACTTCGCCAAAACTAATTTATATATTTTTTTACACAGATACCTGTCGATACCAGACGACCTGATTTGTGCTGACGAAGGATTATGGGATCAACACTGAAGCAATTATACTATTTATTAATTAATTTGTATGGTTAGGCGTATTGAATGTTAGAATCAATTGAGGTGACTATAATTATATTCAAACTAAGAACTCAGTCGACTTATCTTCGTTAGGCGGTCTGCGACTGACATTTTTACAAGAAACATTTCATTTTTTGCAAATTAACAAAAAAAGGTTCACTAGAGAAATGCTTTCTACAATTTTTAGATTATGGAAGTATATGTATTGGAACATGAATTTCAATTGTCTGCAATGCAATTGTATGCGCAGGGAACCTTTCACAGAAGATCTTCTATGTATTTCTGCGAAGTTTCCCTGCGCTGAAATTTCATGGCAGACGGTTGAATTATTTTTTCTATACAAATACGCTTCAAAAACCCTAACAAATAAAAGAACCACTATCAAACACAAATTATGTTCATGGATTCGAGCCTACCTGCCATTAACTGTTGTCGTATTTTAATATATTAACTGTAAATTATCTTGTGTGTCTAGATGCATATATGTTTTATCTACTTGTTTATCTACTGTGTTACATTTATAATGTCTATATGATTGAGTATATTTTATTTTACTGTATTGTATTCCCTTATAATTTTATGGAAACCCACGCACAGGCGATTTGGTCACCTTTATGGGAGTCTACAGTGAAGACCTTTGTTCCTCATTGTAAACTACTTCTGAATAAATAAATAAATAAATAAATACACCATAAAGTAAGAATTTTAATAAGTTATTTCTCATTGGACCTTTTATAATCACTTGCAAAAATAAAAAATGTTATCGAAGTTTCATTCATCGAAATGAAGATATCAAACATGACTATGTTACATAAAATTAGATAAAAAATGTGCAACTCAGTTTATACACGTTGATATTATTGGAACAATCAAAAGTTTATTTGAAAATTTAGAATTGTTTGAACGATTATTGCAAGTAGAATTACTGGATTAATGTTTAATGTGTCACGTCTACTATCAATTTTGAAGTACCCAGTTTGTAGGGGAATTCGATGATAAGACATGAATAAATAATTTTAGTTTTGTGACATGTGGCTGTAAAATTGTTTATAGACACGCAAGAATTCAGATTCAAGATATAATCTTGATATTTAACAAATGCTGTGAAATTTAGGGCCCTCTGACTTGCGCCCAAATTTTAGCGGGGTCCTGGCGGTTTAGTTCGAAAACTTCAACGCGCGGTGGCGCTGCGAACGATCGAAAAAATGGCGGTCCCCCTCGGACAGCCTTAATAACTGTGGAATGTTGTGATTCAATCATGACCAAATCTTTTCTATGCAGTTCTTGAACTTCACTTATAAAATACACCGTAAAAAAATAAACTAAATCACTCTACCTATATTTGAAAATATCCGATTCGATACACTCTTTGACTTCGAAAATATAATAATATTAATACAAAAGTGGTTGATAATATATCGCGTCACTAATACCATACGGTCGTGGGCGCCAACAAAAAAATTTGGTCTTTTTGGTGGGAAAATCTTTTTCATGCAATATAACATTGTTTGTGCATATCCGCAAAAAAAAAAAATTTGGCGCTCACGACTTTATGGCATTAGTGACGCGATATAGTTCAATAATATTATAAGCGAAGTGAATATTTGAAGGATTTTTGATCCTACCAGTCTCTCGACCAAACTCTGATACCTACTGTACGTCTACTTTGAAGCTAGACCCCCCGCACTAAGAACTGTTTAATAATCGGATGGTCTCAACACAAAATCATAAAAACTATTGAACGTGTTTTCATATTGGCCTTACAATTATGTAGGATGTAATTGAGCCCCCGGATCATAAAAGGACGAAATCACATAGAATATTGTCACTTCTGAAAATATGCCAATAAAAAATAAAAAAAGAAGGTAAATGAAAAAATAGTCACTATTTTTTAATTTACCTTTTTACCTTCTATGTGATTTCGTCTGCGCGATCTCGTTTATGATCCGGGGGCTCAATTATTTACTGATTTCATCGAATAATCTATACTATAAAATTCGAATTCCAATGAGTGCAAGATGTGTATCGCGATGTAGCATACAGTTCTATCACAATGCTACACTACTTCGACGGTGACCCGACATGGTAGTGCATCCACTGTAGCATATAGTTCCATCGCAAGGCTACATTACTTCGATGATGACACGACATGGTAGTGCATCCCATGTAGAATATAATTCTATCGCGATGCTACATTATTTCGATGATGATGTGACATGGTAGTGCATCCACTGTAGCATATAGTTCCATCGCAAGGCTACATTACTTCGATGATGACACGACATGGTAGTGCATCCCATGTAGCATATAATTCTATCGCGATGCTACATTATTTCGATGATGATGTGACATGGTAGTGCATCCCATGTGGCATATAATCCTATCGCAATGCTGCATTACTTTGAAGATGACGCCACATGGTAGAGCATCCGATGTAGCATATAGTTCTATCGCTATACTACATTACTTCGATGATGATGTGCCATGGTAATGGGTCTGACGTAGCATAGCCTTATCGTTGTAAATACATTACTTCGATGACGATGCGACATGATAATGCGACTGATATCGCAAAGCACTGTAGCAGTGCGCTGTCATCACTTGCATGGCGATTCTACATCGCATCTTTTGCGATTTGAATGAAATATTTGGACAGCATTGTAACAATTACAATATCGACGCTCGAGGGTACATCACTCTATGTGGCATAGTAATGTGTACTCCGGTTTTGAGGTTAATATCACAATTCTCTTTTCTCCGTGTTCAAAGGCCGTTTTCTATGATAACGGGCTGCTTGCGACCAATGGTTCTTCGAAGACTTTTGTTCGTTTCGAGGAGTAGAATTTTTTAGGGTCATAAAATTTTTGGGCTCATCTGACCTTCAAAATCAAGATCAAGATCAGTTATGCGGGGGCATACTTTTCAAGATCTTTACCGATCGCAAACTGGAGAATCATCTGGTAAAACGGCGACACATAATTTTTTTACGCCCTGTACTTGGCGCGAGACTCTACCGAGTCTCTTGATAAAGACATATTTTGGAAAATAGCGAATAACTAACTGATTATTCTGCTGACATTGAATATTATTCGCATTTACCCACTTTTATCAACTCGTAAACTGCAATAACTTTCCCAAAAACTCCAGAATCGAAAATCAAAAAGTTATAAACAAATGACCTGATATCAATGTTTCATTTCCAAGCGCTTCATCACAATGGAAAATGTATCAGCTCGAATAATTTTAGTCTCCTTTTGCTTATTGTTCATGTGAAAAACATTGTTTAAAAATAGTTCCAAGACTTGGGGACATCGCCAGGGCCGGACAACGAATTTGGACGGATCTTTTTTCTCTTGAAGTACTCGACTCATAGTTACAGTGAATTGTCTCCTCGGCCCTGGCGATGTCCCCTTGTTAGTATAACAATGCGTGCGAGTGTTACGGCTAAGCCATGTATCGGTTATTAATTGATAGGGGCGTTCATTGAGGTATTCGTAGTAAGTCAATGGGTCAGAGTGAGAGAGTGTAAACGAGATACGGATGGAGATGTCGCAAACTCGATAGATTTGCGAGAAAGACAGAGATCGATATACAAACAAACATCTGTGAGTATATGGTTCAGGTATATTGTACTTAATATGAACGTCGCATCAGTGCGAGGATAAATCAGTTCGAGCATCGGTGATGTATAGAATAGATAAAATCATTCTTCCCTGTGATAATTATAATTCGTTCAAAGAACAAGAAATATCGTACGTGATTCGCGAATAAACGTGGGACGAAGAGGATTAGACAAAAAAAATCACCACGAATATTGTCATGTCGAGTTGCCAGAGGTACATCGGACTGTGTCCCGATGATTTGGCAGTTCTGGAAAGAACTGGCAGAGCAGGTATGTTGTTGGATACACATATGCATAAGTTTATTGGTATTTTAGAACACCACACTACCTTTCGCATGCAAAGTACTTTATTGGTGCAAATCCCGGAAACAATTCAAAGAATTCCGAAAAACAAGGCATGCTTACAAATATTGTTCAATGGCCCGAGACTAGCGGGACATTGGATTTGCGTTTGGTATGATACCGAAGTAGTACGCGTTTATGACAGTGCGAATCGGGGAGTATTGCACGATGATCATAAGATATTTTTGAGTAAACTGCTGCCTCGCGGTACTACGCGAGTCGTGTTTGAGAAAGTTCAGCAGCAAACTAATTACTGGGATTGCGGGGTTTTCTCGATAGCTTTCGCAATATCTGTGGTTTTTGGCCAGAATCCTTGTAACGTGGTATATGACGTACCAAAGATGAGACCGCATTTAATTGATATGTTCAATTCGAACAGCTTAACACACTTTCCATTGATGCAAGCAAATTCATTGGTTATTGAGAATGTGCCTCGCGACATTACTTCTATAGGTATAATTAGAAAATGTGATTATCCAACAATTGGGATCGTTCTGGATGAAAAAACAGAGGGAGCTATAAATAAAGAAATTCAAGGACGAAAATCATCAGAATACGTGGATCTCACAACTCAAGACGTACGAACGTCACTGATCGGAGCGAATAATTTCAGTGTTACGACTACCGGTATCGGTTCTTATGATAAAGAAGCTAATAAGAAAGAAAGACCTGTTCCTGCGAAACCAACAGAAAAACAATCTCTTAATCAAACAGCGGAAAGGGAATTGAAGAAAAATGTCCAGAGAGCAACTGTGGCTGTTTCGCGAGGGAAAGCTGCTAATAGACAAAGAAAACATCGTGCTGAAGAACCGATGGAACAAATGAGTCAAAGATTAGAGACCGCCGCAACATACAAAAAGCAAAAAAGAGGATTCGTTAAAGAGGCAGGTCACGCAGAGGCGGTTGTGATACGTGAAAAAGATGCAGATAGAAAAAAACACAGTCGTGCTAAGGAATCTGAGGAACAACGGTCTAGCAGACTTGAAGCCGCTGCAAAATACAAAAAGAAACAAAGAGAATCTATTCGTATGGTCAATTCAAATAAAAGAAAAAATATTTGCAAAGAATTTTCAGTGTCATCTAGGACGAAAAAATTGAAAACTGATAATCATACGATTTCCAGAGGAAGCGCGCTGATAGCGAACTCAGATTACAAAGAAGATGATGTAAAACTTAATTATTTGGGAGAAATGAATAATATATGTGAATTCTGTAATGCTAAACATTTCGTTTCTGAATTACCAACCGATAAAAAGTATAGCATTTGTTGTCACAAAGGTAAAGTACGTATTTTTGAAGATAGTACTTATCCTGAAGCGATCGAACAGTTAATCAACGGTACCGATAAAAGTAGTAAAAATTTCATGCGCAACGTAAGGAGTTACAATAATTCTTTGGCATTCGCAAGTTTTGGTGTGAAATTGGATTCAATGAATGGAAGTCGGGGTCCTTTTGTATTCCGCATCTGTGGACAAACGTATCATAATACATACGCGCTTCACCCAGATGTCCATGAAGCACGTAAATATGGACAATTGTATATCATCGATACCGAAATCGCCACTAGAATACGTATGCAGCATCCCGGCAATAATGATTGTTTACCAGAACTACTGAGCGAATTGGATGATATTATACGAAGAACGAATCCATACGCGAAGGCTTTCAAAATGATGCACGAGATGGAAGAAGAAGAACGAAAACTGGCGAATACAGCCGGCCATCCTGCCCGCGAAGTAAGAATGTGGTTGAAGCGGCATGATGATGTTGACCAGAATCGTTTCAACCTACCAAAATGCAACGAAGTAGCGGTTGTATTTGTCGCGGAAGACGGAGATCCTCCAGTACATAGAGACTTATGCGTGTATTCTAGGAGCGAAGGTGCTATAAGTATACCAAGTCTAAGTAAACACGTCGACCCTATGACTTATCCTCTGATGTTTCCCTCCGGTGAAACCGGCTGGACGCCCGGGATGAAGCGAATGGCAGGAAAGCGCATAATAACCGCGTTGCAATATTATAGTTATAAATTGAGCGATAGAGGGAAATTCAATCCGTGTCTGAACATGGGGAAATTGACTCAACAATACATTGTTGATGTGTGGACGAAAGTTGAAAGCCATCGACTGCATTTCATAAGAAATCAACAAAGCAAATTACGAGCGGAAATGTATCAAGGAGTGATCGATTATCTACATAACAAAGCTGGAGAGGATAATGCGAGAATCGGGAAAATGGTTATATTACCATCATCGTTCAGCGGAAGTCCGCGAGCTTTGCAGCAAAGTTTCATTGATGCAATGAGCATATTGCAAAAATATGGAAAACCCGATTTATTCATAACCATAACCTGCAATCCCAAATGGCAGGAAATCGTGGAAAATTTGAAGCCGGGTCAAACTGCAATGGACCGACCAGACCTCGTATCAAGGGTTTTTCATCATAAAGTTAAGGAGTTAAAGGTGGAATTGATCGATAACTCGATATTTGGAAAGTGTGCTGCTTATGTTTATGCTGTCGAATTTCAAAAAAGAGGGTTACCGCATGTGCATATGCTGTTTTGGCTGGAAGAAGACAACAAAATCCGGGATGCAGATGACGTAGACAAAGTAGTCTCTGCAGAGATACCAGATAAAACGAGGTATCCGGTATTACATGACATAGTCAAGCAATGCATGATTCACGGTCCTTGTGGTCAACAAAATATAAACTCGCCTTGCATGGATAGCAAAACTAATCTATGTACCAAACGATTTCCGAGGGATTATGTTTCGGAAACAAATTATCATTCAGCGGGTTATCCGTTATATCGTCGAAGAGACGATGGTAACGTGATTGTTTTCAAGTCTAAGAGAGATGGGACGTGTAAAATTGCTGACAATAGATACATTGTACTCTATAATGCATATTTGTTGTTGAAATTCAACTGTCACATCAATGTGGAAGTATGTTCGACGGTGCAATGTATCAAGTATTTATTCAAGTACTGCTATAAAGGACATGATTGCGCAATCGTCGAAATAACAAATGTACAGGAGGAAAATTGCATCAAATACAACGAAGTTGATGAATATATATCCACGCGATACGTCTGCCCACCCGAGGCAATGCATCGTTTATTCGAATATCCAATGAATGAACAGTCACACAGTATATACAGATTAGCAGTTCATGTGGAAAACGAACAATTGGTGTACTTTGAAGAGGGTCGTGAAAAGGCAGCCATAGATAAAAATAAGGAATCAACATTGCTCGCGTGGTTCAATTTGAATAGGAATGATGTTGAAGCACATAAGTATTTGTACTGTGAGATTCCAAATCATTATGTATTTAATAAGCAAGATACACAGTGGACGAAACGAAAAAAATTTGTCAAACCTGTTTTGAGTAGAAGGTATTTCGTGAGTCCGAAGGAAACTGAGCGCTATTATTTAAGATTGTTGCTATTGCATGTCCGAGGAGCACAATCATTCCAAGATGTGCGAACTTATGATGGTATAGTATACCCATCCTTTTTTGAAGCATCCGTACAGCGAAAGTTAGTCGCTGATGACGAAGAATGGGATAAATGTCTTGCAGAAGGATCAGGCCTTAAATTCCCCAAAGAGATGTGTCGGTTGTTTGCATACATATGTGTGTTCGGCATGCCGATTAATGCCCGCCAATTATTTGAAAAATACAAAAATGAGTTTGTTGATCAAACTGCAGAATATACCGAAGAAAGTGAACAAAAGGCTTTGCAAGTAATAAACGACATACTTATATTTCATGGATTCAGTTTGCGGAACTTCAATTTACCAGATATCAAAGATATTGGTACATTTCTGGGTGATACGAAGAATGATGACGTGCAGCATGAAAATACGATTTCGTTAAAACAGGCGGTGATAACATCAGTAAATAGTTTAACGGAACACCAACGAAATATATTTCATGCGGTCATGGCTGCGGTTCGTGGTGAATCTGTCGAGAAATGTATTTATTTAGATGGTCCCGGTGGCAGTGGAAAGAGTTATTTACACAACACTGTCATAACTACATTGAAGAGTTTAGATATGACGGTGCTGCCTGTAGCGTGGACAGGAATTGCAGCGAATTTATTGAAAGGAGGTAGAACTGCACATTCCACATTTAAATTACCGTTCCTTCTGAATGAAAGATCAACTTGTAACATTAGTCCAAATTCTAAACATGGATCACATATTCGTGACGCGAAAGTTATAATTTGGGATGAAATAACAATGGCATCTAAATATGCACTAGAGGCTGTTGATCGTATGTTAAGAGACTTGTGTCATTGTAACGAGCCATTTGGTGGTAAAATTGTCATAGCTTCCGGTGATTTTCGGCAAACTTCACCAGTTGTACGACATGGCAGTAGAACACAAATTTTAGAAGCGTGTGTCAAAAGAAGCAGCCTATGGAGTCAATTCACATATATATGTCATTGAAGGGTAATATTCGTGTTTGTGATGGACAAACGGATTTCAAGCAATGGCTTCTGAAGGTTGGCGACGGGGTATTCTCTGATTCCTTTGAACGTCATAACGAAGTTGTAACCATTCCTTCCGATATTCTCTCGAATGGAAATATTGTACAAGAGATATTTGGAGCAAGTGTCGATCCTCAAGATCCGTCGATTTATGGCAAAGTTATATTAGCTCCGACAAACGTCGAGGTTATCGCCATTAATGACGAAATGCTGTCGAAAATTAAAGGTGTCGGTGTAGATTATCTAAGTGTAGATTCAGGTGAGGATGAAGATAATATAGACATCAAAAATATACTTCCAATGGAATTCATGAATTCATTGACGCCGAACGGTCCTCCACCGCATAAATTAACGTTAAAAGTAGGAAGCATTGTCATCCTGTTACGTAATCTAAATTTATCACAAGGACTATGTAATGGTACCAGACTGGTTGTTAAAAAGTTGAACCAGTATCTGATTTGCACTGAAATCATCGGTGGAAATTGCGCTGGAGAAACAGTATTGTTACCCCGGATAGACTTATCACCGTCCGAAGAGGAGATACCATTCAAGATGGTTAGAAGACAATTTCCAGTCAGATTAGGTTGCGGGATGACAATTAACAAGTCGCAAGGTCAATCTTTCGATAGCGTCAGTGTGTATTTACCAAATCCAGTGTTTAGTCATGGTCAACTGTATGTTGCTTTGTCTAGAGTTAAGTCCAAAATCAATTTGAAAGTTTTGTTAACTGACAAATCTGTCTTCACTAACAGTAAAAGTTTGGACCATAAATTGTATACCAGAAATATTGTCTACAAGGAAATACTAGGTTCTGCGTGAATTAATCGATCCATAGCTACTATTTTATATCCATGTCGGCGCTAGGAAAAATATACTCTGTTGAAAATGCAGAGTTCACAATACATGTACAATGTACATGAACTGTTACATTCACATTGGCACTTCCAATTCTACCGGATACTGTGAAACTGTGATAATCAACCGCTATCTTAATAATATTCTTTCGGAAATGCAATATTCAATGTTACTCACTTTTCCAAAAATTCAGTTGCTTACATGTCAGTCTAACGGTGAGAACGATTAGCTGCTTATGCTTCATGTAGGTAAAGGCGCTAAAAATATGAGCTGCCAATGACTTGTTCAGCTGGGCGCTACAAAAATTATTAGCTGCTTGACACTTTGTGTCGCTAAGCGCTACAAAAGTTATTAGCTGCTAAAGGCTCTTGTGGTCCAGCGCTCAGAATTAACTGCTGAAGTCTTCTATGGCTAAGCGCTACAAAATTAGCCGCTGAAGTCTCATGTGTCTAAGCGCTACGAAATTTGTTGCTGATGAGCATTCATTTCATCGTAATAAAAAAAATTATCTCCATGAAATGACTGATTCCGTCAGTGTATCTATTTTATTAGTAAGACGAATTTCATTTCAATTATAATTATTTCGAATAAATCGTGCGAGCATGGCACATTACCGATTTCATCAAGTATGAAGAAGTACTATCGGCTAAGAGTGTGATGACATTTCTTCTTAGTGTGCTATCCGTTTTGAATTGAACAACGCGAAATCCACTCATAACCGAGCGAGCATAGCGAGTGAGGAACAACGGAAGAACCACTGATAACCGAGCGAGCGTAGCGAGTGAGGGACGGCGCAAAACCAAACGAGTGAGCGAGCGAAGCGAGCGAACGAGCAAAATTATCAGCTAGTTTCTATTAAAATAGATAACGCAGTATTATCTCTGTATACTTTTATGAGGTGCTAAATAGTAAATACATAAAATGCTATAATCAATGTAAAGTAAATAAAGCCCTTATATATGCGAATAATATATTACATAATTTGAAATATCTTATGGTAATAGTAATATTGACGGTGGAATCAGAATATATGCAAAATGCATCAATCGAACAGGTACAATACACTTTATTTCTGATATACATATATACCGTTAAAGCAATTAAATCGGCTAATCTCTAATGAATGTTAAAAATAAAAAACAATAGATGTTTGGTACTAATCAGGCATTTTTGTGTAGGTTGTCAGATTTGACTTGATACTACACAATTTTAATTCTCACATAAATATTTGACCAAGAAACATAAGGATCACATCTGATTTTCATTTATGGTGTTCCAGATTTGACAAGTATGTATGCGATCGTGCAGTTTTTGAGAGGCAGCAATAAAGAATATACCGTGGTGCCAATAATATGGCTGTTTGACAATAACAGAATGTGTTATTGGCCTCGGGTAAAAAATGAAGAAGAGTTCACAAAGCTCGTGAAAGAAAATTCCCCATATGATAAGAAGTGGCCAAAGTATAAGGTCCATAAAGTCGTCAAATCGTCAGGTAAAAATATCTACTATATTCCCACCAGAATTTGGATTCCATTAATGTCTATAATATTTTTCAAAAATCACTCGTAGATTTATCAATAGACGATAATAAAAAAGTATGCATAGATTTGCTTTTAATTTCTCGACACACGTAATAACATTCCATCCCAAGCTGTTTTCAATTTCTAAAATACATGTCTTGTATATCTCTCAAATCTGATCTCGCACATCTGGGTATATCAATAATATATTTGAATAGATATCACCAAATAAGTTCGTCTGATATATGCGATGATATTTCGATCAATGTTACTAATCACTGGCATCAATGAGCGTTGAGTCATATATACGGAGCGAAATGCTAACGTTTGGGCAGGTGGAATTCACCCAAATTTCCATGCGCAAGCTCAGAGCGCAGACAAATTTTCAATGCGGCCTACGGTCGAAAATATGAGATTTGAGATTCAGATATGAGATTTATACATGACAGATCGCCGCGGTGTGTATAACCCCCAAACATTTCTGTTTCTAGACGATTGTGATACCCTTCAGCAAGATTTAACTGATCTCCTTGAACAAAGTACAACTGATAGTAACACGTCTAGTGCTTTAAAGCTTGCAATGATAACTAATAAATCATCACGTGGGACAGATATCTCTGAAAGTGATGATTCGCCAAAAAGTTCCACGCGCAAGCATAAATCAAAAAAGACAAGCCAGAAACGCAAGCGTAAGAGCAGAAAAAATGAGTATGAGAAGCCTCGTTCTAGTAAAGGCCAATCTCCCAAAAAAAAGAAACTAAGATCATCATCCAGTAGTGACACATCCGAAGCCAGCGATAAGGAGAACGAGTCTGTTAATCCCAACGCAGAATCTCCAGCAATAAACAATAAATCTCTGATGCATAATAGTCGTGAATCGTCGCCAAATTTCCAGCCGCCCAGTTCTTCAGCTCTGTTAAGAAGTGTTACTGGTCTGGAATCGATGACGTATGGTTCGAAAAGTCCCTCTTCACCCAAATCTTCAGCTCCACTCGGATCCATAAGTAATGTAGAACGCCTGGCTCTTCCTACTCGGTCTCCTCCATGCATCGATCTACGATCTACTGATGATCAAATTATTGATCAAAGAACAATCATTACCGGACAATCACCTTCAACCTCGCGAGTACTCCAATCCAGGCCTACTGGGTCTTCTCCATGCATCGATTTACGACCTACTGATGATCAAATTATTGATCAGAGAACAATCATTACCGGACAATCACCTTCAACCTCGCGAGTACTCCAATCCAGGCCTCGCAGACTTCCGCATTTAATGTCACAACAAGATTTCCAAGCAGAAGTGCTCACACGATTTTCGACATTGGATAGTGAAATATCTCAAATGAATATTTCGCTTAGTCAATTGGCAAGATCAGCTCAATTCGGACATTTACAAACAGCTGTACAACCAGACGGTTTCCCTACTCTACCCATAGAAACCTTCAGAGATTTCCGCAGTTTTGATTTGCTTCTCAAATTGGAAGTCTATGCAACTTATTTCGTAAGAATCTTCAATTTGTTCGCTCTTCAGGCTATTTTGTCGCATATCAGCACATTGAACAATTTCGTGTACATTTTTAGAAAGGTCGCTGGGCAACCTCCACCTTTAGAATATTCTACAGCTTCCTTCCTGTATATGATCAAAATTCTCAAGTTATTTCAGTTAACTGTGACGATATAGAAATGTTAGTAGCTGCGAAATTTAACATATTATACCATTGATACGGATACAAAATTCATATTCTCTCGAGAAAAATATTGCTTTTACTCAAATTCAATATTGTAATGTCAATTCGAAATAAAAAACACGAAATCATTTGCGAAATATAATTCGTTTCATTTTTTGGTATAAGCAGACGAATCGACTGGCCGCTATTGGAGGCATCAACGTCCGTCAAAGCGTCATGCACATTCTCAAATTTGCTATGACAAACACAGTCGCCATCGAGTTCAACTGGGCAGGACGAGAGAAAAAGCAGCCATTCCAGGGTACTGAAATGGCTAAAATAATTTCAGGTATGCGAAAAATACCGTGAAGTTATGGGGAAACCGAACGATGGCCGCACTATAGTTCGACCAACACACGCTCGCGTTGCGTACCTGAGCTTCTACCAGCTGCCAGTGACTGCCAACTCGATTCGCCCGGTGCCTGACACCGAGGCTCCAGGATACCTCACTATAGTTTAGTATCCTTAAGGCGCCGGGCGAATCGAGTTGGCAGTCACTAGCAGTGAGCAAAAGCTCACGTACGCAACGCGAGCGTGTGTTGGTCGAACCATAGTGCGGCCATCGTTCGGTTTCCCCATAACTTCACGGTATAATTGTCTATCCGGTTATAACACGCTTATTTTGAGCATCCGACTACTCGTTTTCTAAAAAACACATGTATTCAAAGTTCGATGTCCGCCTGAAAAACCATTCATGCACGGTTAAAAAATACTACCAAAAGGACGCTTCCTACAAATTTAAGATTATGGCAGTTTATATAATCTAAAAATCGTATGAAGCGTTCTTTGATTAAGGGGGGAAGTCCATATAGAAGCCTGAAAATCGGTAAATTTTAAGGGATTTTTTTTAAAGTGATAAATAATTTAATTGTTTTCAAACTTTAACACAATTTTATTCAATCTTTGTAGAGTACAAAATATTTTTTTTTTTTTTTTTTTCCAAAGTGGCGGCTCAGGATCATTTTTTGTCTGCTGCCCACGACGCGAGGTCCCAAACTGCTGCATTTGTCATTCATCAACCATTGATCTGAAACAAAAAAATTAAAGTGTTTTCTTCTTAGGACATATTAACGCGACGGATAAACCTATAAAATTTAAAAAAAAGTATAAAATTCAATTTAAAATAGGCCTTTGAAAAAAAAGTCAGAATTGGAGGCTATTTTTTTTACCTTTTTGACCCTAAAAAAATACTTTATCAACCTGAAATATCTAAAGTTTTAGGTTTATCCTTCCGATAGTACTGTAGAGAAATGCCTCACCAAATTTCAGATAAATCGGTCGATAACTTTTTGAGTTACAACACGAGCAGTTTTTAAAAATACAGTTTCGAGATAATCGCGTTTGAAGTTTTAGTACAGGAAAATGACCAGTTTTAGTGACTTACCGATTAATCTACAATCCCAGGTCCATACAATAGTCCTTCCTCTGATTCAAAAAGCTGGTTTTCTTCCATTTGCTGTTGTTTGCGAGCTGTACGAGCATGTTTTGTTTCCAAAAGGCTCTTATGATCCTGTCGAGTTATTCGCTCCGACTACCTGTCAATACGCATGCCGGCCCGCTTCATTATATTAGATATAACTTCGTTAATATTCGAGATTTTTTTTTTCCTCTCGTCAGTACACGCTCAACATACTGTACTTTCAGATTATCGAAAAAAAAAATCGATTTTTTTAAAATTCTATATGGACTTCCCCCCTTAAATCTTTATATTAGTAATTCCCCTCACGGAAAAATACTATTGAGGCGCCAATAGTACTATCAAAAATACTATTAAAAATACTATTAGAAATACTATTGAAATACTCTTGAAGTCACAAGTAGTAATTTCGCGACTATGAAATGAAGTTATACTATTGATTCATAGTAAACTATTTATGATACTATATGGGAACGTAGTATATCATTAGATATCGTACACCATTGTGTGTAGTATACTATTGTTCGTATTATATTTCGCAGCGTAGACTACTGAAAATAATATACTACACGCTATAGTATACTACAATCAGTAGTGTACAATGCGTATAGTGTGTATCATTGCCAGAAGTATACTCCGTAATATACTCCAAGCAATAGTACGTATACTGCCAATAGTAGTGTCAAGCGTAAATGTAGTATACTATTGCCAGCTGCATACTCCGTAATATATACTCCCAGCAATAATATACTACCGCCAGTAGTGTCAAGCGTGGATGTAGTATACTATTGCCAAAAGTATACTCCGTAATATACTCCCAGCTATAGTATACTACCGCCAGTAGTGTCAAGCGTGGATGTAGTATACTATTGCCAGAAGTATACTCCGTAATATACTCCCAGCAATAGTATACTACCGCCAGTAGTGTCAAGCGTGGATGTAGTATACTATTGCCAAAAGTATACTCCGTAATATACTCCCAGCAATAGTATACTACCGCCAGTAGTGTCAAGCGTGGATGCAGTATACTATTGCCAGAAGTATACTCCGTAATATACTCCCAGCAATAGTATACTACCGCCAGTAGTGTCAAGCGTGGATGTAGTATACTATTGCCAGAAGTATACTCCGTAATATACTCCCAGCAATAGTATACTACCGCCAGTAGTGTCAAGCGTGGATGTAGTATACTATTGCCAGAAGTATACTCCGTAATATACTCCCAGCAATAGTATACTACCGCCAGTAGTGTCAAGCGTGGATGTAGTATACTATTGCCAAAAGTATACTCCGTAATATACTCCCAGCTATAGTATACTACCGCTAGTAGTGTCAAGCGTGGATGTAGTATACTATTGCCAGAAGTATACTCCGTAATATACTCCCAGCAATAGTATACTACCGCCAGTAGTGTCAAGCGTGGATGTAGTATACTATTGCCAGAAGTATACTCCGTAATATACTCCCAGCAATAGTATACTACCGCCAGTAGTGTCAAGCGTGGATGTAGTATACTATTGCCAGAAGTATACTCCGTAATATACTCCCAGCAATAGTATACTACCGCCAGTAGTGTCAAGCGTGGATGTAGTATACTATTGCCAAAAGTATACTCCGTAATATACTACAGGCAATAGTAAATGATCCAGCCAGTATAGTGTATATTTAGTATTATTTCTTTATACCTACCATATCGTAACACATCCAGACCATTTCACCCACACATTACATTATCAATTTATCAGTAACTTGCGATGAATGGAATTTTTCAACGATTTTTGTTTATTTAAATAGGCTTGTATCTTCAGAATAATCCATGATCAATTTAGAACTTAGAATTTTTATTTTCATCACAATTTAATAATGTAAATGTACGATTATACAAAAACTTTTCTCAACAAGAACTGAAAACGATT
Organism: Tenthredo notha; assembly: GCA_914767705.2. Lineage (NCBI taxonomy): Eukaryota > Metazoa > Arthropoda > Insecta > Hymenoptera > Tenthredinidae > Tenthredo > Tenthredo notha. The sequence goes on from OU611908.1 coordinate 5,448,878, forward strand.
TTAAACGGAAAATAAGGAATGACTAGCAAAACTAGATGGCTATATTTGGCCTTATGAACAAACAATATTATATAATATGGTACTATTGTAAATAGTAACAGATGATCAGTCTCATGCATCTTCAGTCATCGTTAACTTTAGATGTAATGTCTGACGGTACGTTAACTGTGCGAATCTTAGAAGCATTATTACATTTTCGTCTGACAGCTTCATAAAACTTTTTCTCCGCATCTGGCTCGGTCGGAAATTCTGATAGAACATGCGCTGTAATTGAAGAACATATGGTTTACGATGAAGTCATTTTTTACTTCAGCGATAGAATTTTACACCATTATTATACAAGCATATCTATAATGAAAATATCCATTCAATATATAACTTATATAGGTAGTTTAATATTCATATACTTTTATACCTTTAATCGCTTCTAAGCGAAGAATGTCTAACCGAGGCTTTGGTTTAGTATCCGTTTTCTTCGAATGAATATTTGCTTTTTTTCCTGTCAAGCTACTGGTAGCTAATTCCGTTACTGAGTACATGGCCGATAGAAGATCGCAAGTCATTTTAGCCGAGGGGTTACGCACTCGGAAATCATGATTTTCTCGTTAAAATACGTTAGAATAAGCTGAACTTTTGTGGCGAAAGACCGCTTAACGCACTATAGTGTAATACGATAGCGGCAAATAACGAAAAATAACGAAAAATAACGAAAAATCACAGTACAATGTAGTATAGGGCAAAACGTGTTACGTTGTCTCTATGATTTCCGAGTGCGTAACCCCTCGATTTTAGCTGCGTTATCACGCTTACATTTAGCCAGTTTGTCGGTGGGAATGAAATAGTATATTGTGTACCAAGGGCGTAAAGCGGGCTTTTTTAGACCGAGTGTGGAGTTTGCAGTACTAGTCGCAGGCGAGGGTGCACGAGTCGAAGACGAGTGCATCCGCGAGCCGAAGACGAGTACTGCAACCACACGAGGTCAAAAAGCCCGCTTAGCCCTTGGTACACATCATATTTTTTGTAACGCATGTATTGATTTCTGCGGCACTAAGGTGTCCTTTTTTTGACATGGCATCTCACAGCTATGTTACAATTGGATTGCATTTTTTCGACAGGAAAAAGTAAGGTAGTAGGTAACTGGAAAAAGTAAATAATATGATAAAATAAATGTATACATATATATACATATATATTAAGCGGTACAAAAAGAATCCTTTTTGTACCGCTCTTTTCAAATGGTCAATAAACGGCTACTTTAGGCCCTATTTTTAGGTCGGAAAAACGCAGAAATCGTGCATGTGTTACAAAAATACCTTTATTTCCAAGGTTGGTCATTGGTATCTGTAAGCAATAAGCATTTGTAGTAGAGGACATATTAGTGTTTATCATAACTTAATTATAGTATTATGAATCATTTATTGTATTACGGATTCTGTATCATTTCCAATGATATATGTCTCTTCAACTCCAGTCTTGGTAGGTGAGAAACCTTCATTTGTAGACAATTTTTCCTCCTAATAAGTATAAAATTAATTGATTATCTCGACATGTGATATAATATAGGTAATTGTTTTGATATCTAGTGTATTTTAAAATGGAGCACTTGAAGTGATGAGTGATTTGTATTGCCCGTTTGGCTTGGTTTATTAAGGTGTGTAATATAACGAATATCCATATATTGCTGTGATAATTACTACTATGATAGTAATTAAAGTATACTTTTATTGTACACTCTTATCGTTGAAATTAATGAGGTTATAATGCTTCTGATAGGACTTGAAGAAGTACAACAAATCCTCAAATATTGATTGAAAACTGGTAACACTATACAATGTTTTTGGGTAATAATAGTTTCGATCACCTGAACAGCAGAGTTACCAGCACCCAAATCCTCATAAGTTTCTGCAGTGGCATTGTTTTTGGCAGTGAGAGTATAGTTACTGATACGAATATCACTGGTCTAGAAAAGTGAATTAATAACGTATAAATAGACTGTCTATATTTTCCTCCCAGTCTGCATCAAGGCATTTATCATTTACTCATGAATTCTTTTAAGATATTCTAAAATTCCATGGAATCATTCGAATCTTGAAAATATTTTGGAGAATCATTAAATAGTTTGAAATCCTTCAAGATTTTGAAATCTGGTATATCCAAAAACTCATTATAGTAGTATATGGCCCCTTGGTTTTTATGTTATGTATAGCATTCTTGTATTAACCTGAGTTTGATCCTTCGATGAGAGTAGATTGTCAATATTACGATGTGTGGATCTGATCGTTGTCTGAATCAGACTCTTTTTCTAAATTAAGAGAATTTCGTATAACATAGACATAATCGCCATAATCACCGTAGAGCAATTTTTTAAAATTCCTGATAAAGAAAACTCACCTTACAACCTGTCGCCGGTGAAGACATAATACTTGTTCGGGTTTCATGTGGTTTACTTTCAGTCACCCCCTTGGTTTGTGTATTATCAGTTTTCTGAGAAAATGGACATTACGAAATTTTGTACTGTGATATGGTAATATGTGATTTGTGTTGGGCCAGAATAGTGGAAAAAGAAAAGTTAGTTGTCAGCATCATATGTCCTACTGCGTGTCGCAGGGTTCGCAGTCAAGGAGGAGTGTCAACTCATTTCAGATGAAAATGCAGAATTCGTTATTATCAATCTCCATTGAATCTATGGCATTACTGCAACGGAGATAGTACATTTATTACAAATACACACTTACCCCAAGTGAGTTTTCTCTGACGACAAGTGAAGTAGTACAAGTAGACAACTTTGAAACATTGGATTCCACGGTTTTGATATCCTTGATGATCGTGATAATCATTTCTTGTACTTTTGGTAATTCTGAATAAATTTTAACCATGTAGGAAAGTGTAAAGTGTAAAATAATTATTATAATTGTAGACATGCATTATTGCGTACCTTTATCAACAAATAGTAAAGAATGGAGGCGAGTTATTTCTTTTTTGTAATTGCTATTTTCCAATTTAAGAACACTGTTTTCATCCTGAATCTGCTGCAGATCTTTAGTTTTCTGGCAGCTAATTTTCGTATTGTCTGATGATGAATCATCAACGTCGAAAGCGAGCTAATTTGAAAAAATTTCCAAATGACTTTCAAACCTTTTACATATGAATATATAAGATAGACCGTTAAACAGAAATCATTGGTATATTGTAGATTAGGGGGAGTACAATTAATGAAACTTTGACAAAAAACATTTATTTTTTAAAATTCCTAAAAACAGTCCAACCAGGTAATGCTTCGCATCATAAAGTATGAATACTACCATGATCTGGAAATTGCGCGGGGCATTTTTTGATTCGTCCTTTTTCATTGATTCAACGAAATTAAAAATGGGTTTTGAAAAAGTTTGAGTGATACGGTCTCCTGTTAAGGTACTTAAAAAATAAAAGATTCGATAAAGTAATTCAAGTATAACTTTGCGATAATCACTTACAGAACCATTTTCATCCTTCACCTTTCGGTATTGTTTAAGAATCCCTACAGATCTAATTTTTTTATTCGACTTATTGTTCGAAGAACTCGAGCGAAACTAGATTGATATAAAAAGGAATTTTTGTTAATATCGAATTAGTGAAAATATCAAATATACGAAATTTGAACTGTTCTTCATTTGAGAATAGTTAAGGGGGGCCTATACAGATGATTTAATCAAAAACATAAAATAAATCGATTTTTGGTTTTTTGTCTTAAATAATACTTCAAAAAGTTCCGCAACTTTTGGTGAAGTGATTTGCCCGTCTGATCATTTTTGGAGATTTAGCAGCGCTATCTATGCCGGCATATGCAAACCGCGCCATCAACTTTACGCACACATGTTAGCAGACGACAAATCACATCAAACGACAATTGCTTTGACGCTTGGCTTACGGAAGATCAAAACTTTGCCTGTGCACACTTTTTTCTTGAGTTTGAAAACCTGTTCTTATTAGAACACTTTATTACTATATCTAAAAAGCTTCATTTAAAAAAATACCTGTTCTTATCAGAACAATACTGTTGTTTATACGTTTGTTTTTATTCTAGCCTGTTTGCGAATATTTTTACGTGGCCACAGCTTCGGAGCTTGGAGCTCGGAGCTCCTGAGTAGTATTCATTTTCGCAGAAATCTGACGGACTCGTATTTTCCAGAACAAAATCTGAGAGTAGTGTCAACAAGTGCGTCTGTGTAACTTTATGTAAAATACTAGTATCTGCGTTTAGAGGTTAGTTTTCGATTGTGTTTCAGTTTGCTACTTGATACAGTAGAACTCCTATAAATTCGAAGCTATGGGACCGAGAATTCTAAGAATTAGAATTTACGGGTTACCCTCTCCAGCAAAATATCCGTCCAATGAGAACGAACGAAATTATATCCCTTCTTCGCTTACTTTTCTAGTCGGAGAGGGAGTATTTAAATAGCTCACATAACCTCAAAAAGACAAAGATTAATGACAGGTGTAAATGGACAAGAGTAAAATGATTAAATATAAGAATATCACATTGATATCGAACAATTTTAATTTTATTTATTTCACAATATTCACACGTGTCTTATCCAATCGAGTAAACAAAACGCTTTTGAGGTTATTTTCTATCTTTCACTATTAGGGCCCCACTCTGTCGCTGTCTGCGCATGCTCTACATATTGCGCGTTGAAGTGTGCGCATTGAAAGAGGTAAAGAGTAGGAGAAGCACTTCTCCTCCGAAATAGGGGAAGTCGAATTTAAGTGCTTCGAATTTATAGGAGTTCTACTGTACAGGTAAGTCATGGATAAATTTTCTGGTCGTTGGCGGCCCCTAAAGAAAAGGTCCATCCAGACTACAACGAGCATTGCCACTCCCTATGGATGTCCCGGAGCGACCATCATCAGCCACTGATAGAAAGTTCAGTGCTTTTCAGGTACCAATGTCCCCGAGTAATGCAAACTATGATCCGGATTATATTTTGATACATTGCAAAGCGATGCAAGATTTAATGAAAAATTTGTCCTGTAGTGACTGCGGTGAAAAGGCTATTCGGGTCCAGATGAGAAACAGGAAAGGGTTCGCTGTCAAATTAGTTTTGGAATGCGAGTGCTGCGACCTCTGATATGGTGAAGCTTACAGCAGTCCACATACGGATTAAAAAAGTAACAAGTCTCCATTTCAGGTCAACCGAAGAATAGTGGATTCATTTATTGGTATCGGAACAGGACACGCTGCGATGGAAAATTTCTGCATGACTATGGGGGTCAATTTGATAACTCCTAAAACACATAACGCACACTTGAAGATGCTGGCAACGATAGCCAAAGCTACAGACAAGGAAATTATTTTTACAGTCAATATTTGTTACCTTGTGTTTTTGTAATTTATTTTTAATTCAATGTATATGATGCAAATTGACCTTGTTGTAGAATATTAAACTATCTTGACATCCTGAAATTATAATGGTATTTCATAATAATATCCAACTGTATCCTAACTGACTCGACAAGTAATGACGAGACGACCACGCATCGAGCAGACCCTTGGAGGAAAGGGGGAAGTGGGTGGCCCCCCCTTCCTCCACTTTTCCATCACTTCCTGAACCATCCAGAAGTTATTCAAACATGCAGAACTAAATATTTTTCAAGTTTTCACAAAAGTGCTGTTATCTCAAAACTACATTTTTACTTCTTGAAAAAGTCCCTTGCGTTACAACTTGAGTCGGATTGACTTGGAATTTGGTGAGCACATTCACAGATACCTTACCCACAAAATAACGTAGGGTTTTTACTCTAGAGCGAGAGAAACTGGAACTGTAGTCTATTTTTCGCACAAAATTGACCAAATCCCTGAGAAAATAAATATAAAAAAAAAAAAATTGTGTACTATGACTAATAGTAATCAGATTTCAAAAACCCTACGTTATTTTCTTGAGGTAGTGTCCATCAATAAGCCAAGGAAGTTTGAGTTGGATAACTTCATATTTGTAACGCAAGGAGCATTTTGAAATTTGGTATTCTTCGCTCGATAAATATGAGTAAGCCAGCGTAACTTTGGCATTATCATTTGGAATGAGTTTATATTTGGTACAATATTTCCGATTACAATAGTGAACATTCTGTGTAAATAGCAATTCATTTGAATTAGAATTGTAGAAGTTTTCGTTTTCAGTATAGGCCCCCCTTAAGGAGGTTGAGGCGTCAGGTCAAGTATAAGATAAAGACTTGAAAATTTTATCATCGAAAGATAGATGAATGAAATGCTTCCTGCCAAAATTTCAAGTCGATTCACCACCCTGTTTTTGATAAATTAATTTTTGAATTTGCTCCTTATACACGTCGACGTATGGAGAGCCGATAAGGTTTGTATGAAATCTATCTTACCGCGCGGGTGATACGAAAGATTTCATACTCATTTCAAAAATTAATTTATCAAAAACGGGGTGGTGAATCGACTTGAAATTTTGGCAGGAAGCATTTCATTCATCTATCTTTCGATGATAAAATTTTCAAGTCTTTATCTTATACTTGACCTGACGCCCCAACCTCCTCAATCTAATGACCGCTCGAAAATTTTAATTTTACCCTTGTATTGTGGACTGGTTGAATGTCATTGTTTTCTTCATCAAGGTTTCTTTTAAGTAACATTTTTCTCTCCTCTTTAGATGGATTTAATACTCCATACTTTTCCATGTTAGAAAGCAGTAAGCTCATTTCTGTCCACTCTGATAAGCATGCATACATATTATCACGTAATATAAGAATTAATTTTTTCAATGGGAAGCGTTTTCTGTGAAACAGACCACTCAATTTACAACTAAAACACTCACCTCCAGAAGCAAGGATCTTCACGACAAGTAATAACCAATCACTTTCTTTCAAATCTTTCAGACATTTTTTCATCAGTATCGCTGATTTGACATCGCGATTGGGCCAACGTATTGTGACCTCAGTACCTTGCTTCACTATATCATTGAAATCAACATCGTCCTTTGTTTCTTCAAGCCACGTTCTATACCCTACAGCAAGCTTTTTGTCTTCATTGACAAATTCCACGAGAATACATTTGCGATCATCCATATTATTGTTTAAAATGAACGGTAGCGTCGTATATACAATAAATCACACAATATCACTGCACTTTGACGCAGTAGTCCGCAGTACTATGGAGACTGTAAGAAGGAGACCGATCTTGGTCCGCCCCACTCCTGCGAAAACGTGCTCGTTTTCTGCGCTCTAAATGTGATATATATATTGTATATATAGCTAACATTTGCAATTAGCCGATCGACGCGCCTCTAGCAGAGTTTGACGAAAGCTCCGAATAACCGCGACATTCAATTATTTTGCATGGATATCGCGATCGCAACTCGAAATTCATCAATTTATAGGTTAAATTATACTTCTAATATTTAGCTCCAAGTTGTATTGTGTACTATAAATTTAATAAGAATGAGTTGCGCCGTTCCGAATTGTCGGTTTAAACTGATAAGAGGCAAAGCTTCTGCGAAAAAAAGCTTATTTTTTGCGCCCAAGGTGAGCGATTATTTCAGATGTATACTCGATAATAATCAAAAAACAATCGTTATTGAATATGTTATGCAGTGTACTTATTAACTAATGTTACCAATTATTTCAATGTAAAACAATAGGATTGCGAAATAAATTTTTCTACAAAATACTGAACAATTTCTGTCATGATCTTTTAATTGAACCAATACATCCAGCGCAAAATCATACATATTGTAAAAAAGTCACATTTGTTCATACATACATACTTAACTAACTATAAGTGAAACCACAACGAATAAAGTGAAATTTCAAAAAACATTGAGAGTAATGAGAGTTATGATGATTTTGACAATCCAGATCCCAATCCAATCACAAATCTAAAAATCCATTCACTTTCCCAACTGTGAATTGCTTACGTCTTATTCACTAATTAGTTAATTTATTTATTTGCATGCACAATACAAACTTAATGGCTACAGGCATACAAAAGACTTTCTCAGTGACTCTCTTGCTAAAGTGTAGGAACAGACTTGAGAGTACGCTCACTTTTTCTAAAGTACAATTATTTATATTATGTAAAGTAAATAATTATATTGTATATATATGATATTGCCAAAGTACCCGAATATAAAACTAAACAAAACTATCATACAATATACAATTTAGAATATCACTCACAATCAGCCAGTTCGCATGGAATTAATCAATAAATAAATACTCTATTTCATTGATATAAACATTGTCATATATTTGTATTCACTATTCATACAGAATAATGAGCAGCTTTTCAAAAAATGGCAGACTGTCGTACAAACTCAGACAGGCAAACTGTTGGAACCTACATCACGAATATGCGAGGATCATTTCGTTGAGAAGGACGTTCTTCGCTTCTATGAAACGGTACTGCCTGATGGGACCATCGATTTAATGAAAAGGGCAAGGCCTGATCTCAGAAAGGAAGCTATTCCCTCAATTTTCTCAGATCAGCCACCTCAGTCATGTCAGTTGGCCTATGAAATAAAAGCGTGTGTAGTCCCATCCGCTCGTGACAGTTCTGATATAGCTACAGAATGTATGCACACTCACCCCGAGACTGGTGAAAAAGAACTATCGCACCAATCGGACGAGACTACACAGAATCCAGTGCCAACAGACATATTCACTTTTGAAAATTTGAGCAATGGGATACAAAATGTGACCACACCGAACACTATGTGGACCGGTACTTTTTTACCTGCTGTTAAAGAAGTTATATTCGTTAAATGGAATCCGGTCAACTATAGTATTACTAAAAAACTAATCGTGACTGAAAGTTTGTCTGTGAAGGTAAAACTTACTTTTGTAGTGCACTTTTGCTTATCAAAATAATCAACAATACAATGCGTTAACTTATACAATTATACCGTAATAGATTATACTATACGATCAGTTAATCACCATCGACAGCATAACTTCAAAGTTAAGCAATGTTGACGATTTGGTTGAAGCACTGTGCGTATTTGATAAACTGCATCCATGTCCAGGCTTACAGATGAAATGTCAAGCGACAAGGTACGTATAATTGAAAATGGTGAATCGCTGTTACTTACAGAGTCATGAGCTGTAACTTAATACTCTTCAAGGTCCGATCTATGCCAGTTTTACTTAGAACTTCCTGAAAAGGGCCATCCAAGGTCCAGATGTAGAAGCTGTCAATTAGAGCGTAAAAAACACTCGGACAACCTGCGTCGCAAAGTTCTGAACGTATGGCAGAAGAAACATGAAAAATGTAAAGGTCTCGTTCGGAGCGTTAAGCAAAAAAACACGCGACTAAAGCGCAAGGCACGTTACCCCACACACAATATCCGTGAAATACCTAAATATCATTCATACATACGTTAAATATCCAATCATCAGTCATAATGGCGAGCGGTATCCTGTAGGTACTGCACTTGCAGGCAGAGATGGAGTCGGCAAAGCAAAAGTGCGCTGCTGTTGGTCAGGATGCCATAGAGAGTGCGATTGCTTCACTACCGAAGCCCCAGCAAGAAGCCGTACAAGCATGTTTTGCGGCATCTAAAGTAAAAAGTTCTACAGGCAGACGCTACACTACGAACTGGGTGTATGAATGTTTACTTTTACGGATCAAAAGTCGTAAATTGTATGAGCATCTTCGCACACACGACATTTTGGCGTTACCCTGTACAGACACGTTGGATAAGTACATCAGGCGAATGAACAGCTGTTATGGCTTCCAGCAAGCAACGTTCGACCTATTGAAAAAGAAAGCACAGTTGTTAAAGCCAGAAGAAAGGAGGGGTACAAATACTTTTTAAATACTTACGCTATACGGCTCATTGCTCATTCAGAATCATAAAAATAAATAAGTGTCGTAATGCGAACAAATTATGCAGGTACACTTTTGATCGATGAAATGAAGCTCACAGAAAAATTGACTTTTAATCGCCGCACGTTAACTCTGAATGGCTTTACCGATCTTGGGGACCATACACCTCGTCATCAGCAATCGAAAAAGGGTGACCACGCATTAGTAATGCTTTTTCAGCCATTACGAGGAGCCTGGTTTCAGACGTTGGCAGCTTTTCTGAGTAGAGGTTGTGCCACATCAAGCGTTCTCCATCACCTTGTCATGGAATGCATAATACTACTCGAAAAAGCGGGATTCCATGTTGATGTAGTTACTGCTGACGGTGCGACGTGGAATCGATCCATGTGGAAACTATTTGGCATCACGGAAACAAATATTAGTTGCGAACACGTTTTCGATGAGTCGCGCAGACTTTGGTTTATGTCGGATTTTCCACATTTAATAAAAAACCTGAGGAATGCTATTGTCAAATATTGTACAACATGGGTGAATAATTGATGAATAACAATTTCAGCACTATCCAATCATGGTTTTAGGCATACTTTACGATTACAAAATTCATCGTATTATTTTCCAGACCCCAAATGGTGATGTAAAATTGAAGCATTGGGATGCTGTGATAGCCAAAGATAATCCAATTGGATTTAACTTGAAAGTTTGCCCGAAATTAAGCAATCTAGATGTTCGACCAGTTGGTTATCAGAAAATGAGTGTTGCTCGGGCTTATCGAGTACGATCGATACTATGCTGAATATGATATTTCTTATTGAATAGTTTTTACAGTTTTGCATAACAATATGTAATGACATTTTCAGTTCTTTGACCGCCAGACGGCTGTAGGCATGCTTCTATATCAGGCTGACCATGCTGACCTGGCTGATTGTGCTCCAAGTGTCGATTTGATAAACAACGTTTATAATCTCATTGTCGCCATGAGTTCTAGAACGCCTTTGGATGCTTTGAAAATGAACAGCGATGGAATGACGGTACTGCTCAATTAGTCATAAGTAAAACATGCCTCGCTTGCACCATTGCACCGTATCATTCCAATACTTTACAGCATATCAAGTCCTTTTTGGAATTTCTCGAAAAGTGGGAGGCAGGTGCTCGTGAGAAGGACTACTCTTTCATATCAGACAGCACGTGTTACGGTCTAAAAATAACTCTCAGAGCGACAATGGAGTTAACGGAGTACCTGACCTCGAAATTTAATTACAAATATGTCATGACAGCGAGACTGAATCAGGATGCCTTGGAGGTTATTTTTAGTCTATTTTCATAACACTTCAATTTCCTGCTAAAGCAGGTGACATAAAACTAAAGTGACATTCACATACTTCAATTAAGTAACTTTCGAAATTTTCACAATGTACGAGTCTCACAATACGAATTGCCGATTCCTGCGCTACGCTGTCACATTCACTTCATCCTACGAGGGTTTTACTATTTACTTATTTCCTGATACTATATTTCATATTATCTTATTTTATCTTATCTTATTTTATATGAAATATCTAATCCTATTTTACGCTACCTTATACTATCTAATGCTATTTTACGCTACCTTATACTATCTAATGCTATTTTACGCTACCTTATACTATCTAATGCTATTTTACGCTACCTTATACTATCTAATGCTATTTTACGCTACCTTATACTATCTGATGCTATTTTATGCTACTTTATACTATCTAATGCTATTTTACGCTACCTTATACTATCTAATCCTATTTTACGCTACCTTATACTATCTGATGCTATTTTATACTACCTTATACTATCTTATGCTATTTTATGCTACCTTATACTATCTAATGCTATTTTATGCTACCTTATACTATCTAATCCTATTTTATACTACCTTATATTATCTTATGCTATTTTATGCTACCTCATACTATCTTATGCTATTTTATGCTACCTTATACTATCTAATCCTATTTTATACTACCTTATATTATCTTATGCTATTTTATGCTACCTTATACTATCTTATGCTATTTTATGCTACTTTATACTATCTAATGCTATTTTATGCTACTTTATACTATCTAATGCTATTATAACATTAATTTAATGCAGAGATTTTTCGGAATGATGCGAGGAGCATGTGGGTCAAATGATCATCCTGATTCAACAGTATTCGCACAATTATTTCGCCTTGTCAGCACCTATTCCTTAGTAAAGCCACCTAAGGGCAGTAATGTTACCGGAGGTGAAATGCTAACCTCGCTGTTGAATACTGAGGATTTGACCGACAGTAGCGAACGGTTGAGTAGATTCCAAACTCATTTAGACACAAGGATAGACAACGGTGCCGCAGCACAAGACATTGCATTGGTTGCTGCAGCAGCATTGGACCATGATTATAATGTGTCGAGAGGTTCTGACTTTGCAACATCGTTCATCTCAGGCTACGTGGCAAGGCGGTCTTCAAGATTTACACGATGCTCTGAATGTTTAGCGTCCTTGAAGAGCAATCATTCTTTGCCGAGAGATAAAATGATAGACATTGCCAGTAAAGGATATTTACTTCGACCGTCAGAATCGTTATTTCAACTAGTGGCAATGATGGAAGCAGCGGTGCTCAAAGTAGTATCAACTGGAGTACTTTGTTCGGATACCTTATTTCAAATCGCCCAGGAAATAGAAAACGAAAGTAATATTTCTTTGGTAGGCTGTGCAGAGCATAAGGACACACTCACAGAATCTATCATTCGATTCTATTTAATAACCCGAATGCATTTTCTTTGTAACTCTGCAAATAGAATTGATAATATCAAGTCAGAAAAAAGCAGAAAACACCGGAAATCTGCAAAACTGATGTAAATTATCAAACCTCATACAATCATTTAATGTGGTCCTGTCAGGGCTGCATTTTGTCTACCATATCGAGTAACTGTGATATGTCATCCAAGCTCCTAATTACAAATGTATTCTTGTCAGCAATCAAATTTCTTCTTACGAAAACCTGTACGTCCAGCGATTTTTGAATAACAACCTGTCGATCCTTATTATCATTCTCCTCCATGTGAAACCCCAAAAAGTTTTCATCACCTTCAACGATTCCCCAGTGTGGACTTGGTAGTCTGATCAAATGACGATGCATTTTTACAAATCCCAAATTGAATTCCATTACAGAATTATCACCGCATTACCTGATAATATGAATGATATTGACTGTATTTTACAGCAACATGCAAATTCTCAATCAAAGTACATTAACAGTGAACTACGAACTTACCAATTAGATTCCTTCTGGATTAAAAATGCTTCCATCCCTGGTTTCTTTAGGATGTATGATGTTGAAGGATCTTACTTTTGTGATAAAAAATTCACACTACCATTCTATATTATTCACTTCATTCATTTTGTTATGAAAATCTATTTTCCGGTAGCATTTCAAGACAAAACGCCTGCCGTCGTTACAACTGTTCTCCGACAGCAACTATTTACGATATTTTAAGAATATATTCATAATATATTCATACAATACATTAAATCGCCATCTTTGACAAGTGGAAGCTGCCAACGGCTGCCGGCAGAGGCGCCGCGATCGGCTAATATTGATAGATATATGTATATAGAGCGCGGAAAGTGGTAACGTTTCTTGTACACGGAGATCGGTCTCCTTCTTATAGTCTCCATAGTCCACCCAATAAGACGGCCGTAACGTGACGTGCTCAGTCTCGTAGCAATCCTGTAAAAGTGAAAGTGCCCGCGTCGTATGAACTTTGCCTGAAATTTTAGTTTTATATTTCGTAATTTTTAGTCTTCACGTCGTCTGTCGGCCATTCTCGTGCCCTACGTCATTCACTCCGTAGTTGAGGTTATCCAGGTGGTCAAAGTGGTGACTCACATTCCCCAGGTCTTTTGCTACGTAGTTTTCAGTCTCGTTGTCTTCGAGTGGTTGATTTCCGTGCTCCAGGACCTTTTCTCCGTAATTTGCGTTGTCCAGGTGCTCAAACTAGTGACTTACGTTACTCAGGTCGTCCGCTTCGTTTTCACTATCATTCGAATATTAATCACGCCTTTTTTAGACGTTGCAGTTGAAATTTGCTTGTCAATGAGTGAATTCAGTTTGTAGAAATAGAGTTTTTTCATCTTTACGTTTAGCGGAAATCACTATCCTGACGACCTAGATAACGATCGCTACAAAGCAAAAGACCTAGGGAATGTAAGTCACCAGTTTAACCACCTGGACAACATAAACCACGTGATGAAAACCCTGGAGGACGGAAATTAACAACCCGATGACAACGATAGTGAAAACTACGAAGCCGACGACCTGGGGAATGTAAATCAGCAGTATGACTACCTGGACAACGTCAACTACGGGGCGAACGACGCAGGGCACGAGCATGACCGACCAGTCGACGTAAATAATAAAAATTACGAAATAAAAAACCAAAATTTCAGGCGAAGTTCATACCACGCGGGCACTATCAATTTTACAGGATTGCTACGAGACTGAGCACGTCACGTTACGGCCGTCTTATTGGGTGGACTGAACCTTCTATAACTCAGGAACGACCGGTCCCTCGAAGTTTTTGATGAGGAACTTTATTCTTAGATATCGATGAGGAATCTGCACGTGAAATCTTTTTCGCGACTTGGGAATCACGCTGTATGTTTCACCAGCTGAAGGCTGGTGAAATTATACTAGTTCGCGTGAGTTCTTTGTCACGGGTTCTGATCATTTGGAGCTCCTCTGGAAAAAGTTGAAAAAACCCTTAATTTACCCTGATACAGACTCGGATAGATGTTGCACTACCAGAGCTGCCTCCCTACAGACTTGGGATATGCTAGACTCAACAGACTAGGATAGCAATTATAGTTCTACCGTAGCTGTCCAGAGTCTAGCTCACCGAAGCTGCCTTTTTACAGACTTGGGATATGTGTGTTCTCAGACTAGGGTACCAATTATAGCTATACCGTAGCTGTCCAACACACTCACCGAAGCTGCCTTTTAGCTATGAATGATTTTAAGTTTGTTGAATTCAAGCGAAGTGCTTCTCTGAAAGAATGATGAAAAGTGAGATTAGTTTGTAAATTGAAAACAAAAATCAAATTTCTGGTCTTTCAAATGATCGATTGATCATTTGCTAAGTTTTATTTTTATATGTTTGTGATCCTTCTTTTCACACTTGCTTTTTACAAAATTATAAGATTAATGTTTGAACAAAAAATAATAATCATGAGTGAATGATTGTGAGTTTATGAATGAATGACGTGAGCGAATGATTTCTTAATTTTAACTTAATTTTACTCGAGTTTTTGGCTCAATGGCCGGACTTTGTGTTTTTGGCTTTTTCTGATTTTATTTAGATAATTTATTTGTTTGTTTGATTTTCCTTTTTGAGATGCTATTTTAGCTGAGACAAATTTTGTTTGATTTCTTTTGTTCTTGTACTGTCGCTTTGGCAAGAACGATTTTCTATTTTTGCTGATTTTAATCGAAAAGCTATTTTAGCTATATTGAAATTTAAGTTCGATTGAAATTGAATTTTGGAATTTGAATTTGAAATTAAATTTGTTATGAGTATTATGTTACGAGTCGGTCGGCCGCTTTGGCTCAAGTCCGCTCTATGAATTTATTTTTAATAATACGTTACGAGTCGGTCGGCCGCTTTGGCTCAAGTCGGCTGCTCTGGCTTGAGCAGCTCGCCTTTTATACGTATGCTAGGAACACACCGACGTTCAGCCGCCTAGGTATTGTATCACGTGATACAATACCTGCGTGTTCTTTTAATAATTAATAGTTATTAAAATGCAGGTGCTGCATGCTTTCAGCAACGGTGCATCTCGCCAGTGTGATGAATGCACCGTTGCATTCCAGCATCCCCTTCGTCACTACGTCTGGCGTTACAACTGGTCCCAACCGCACCTCCGGACCTTTCAGCGCCTCGAACGAACGTCGCAAGAATATATGCCTAGGCACGACATTGGCGCTGCCCTCCTTCATGCCGCATCTACTCCTTGCCCACGTCCCCAGCAGGTCCATGAATGCCGAGATCTGAAAGAAAGGATCGAACAGTGTGCAAACATGCGACAAATCGTTAACCCGATGAGCCTCGCAGCGACCACTTACCGCCGTTTCGCGCGAGTCTACCATGCGGCCACCCCTTGCGCTGAGGCATCCGAGCATTAACGCAACGTAGTCGGCCGTTTCCGCCGTCGGAAACGACCAACAGCGTCTCAATTCATCAGCCGTCAGCGCGCAGGTATGACCGCTGACTCTAGTGTGGACTCGGTATGAGCCCGTCGTCGTCTGGTGATGAATCATCGCCTTGTACCTGTCGTACAACGTACATAGCGTAATTCCCTGTAGCCATACCGATAGTAGCTGGTCTCTATCTATAAGCTCCGTCAGGGTCTTCTCTATCATCATACCGAATGACGGATATTTGGACGGAATGAAGGGCGGTGGGAGCAGCGTCGTTCGTCCGGCGAATAAGAGACCCGCATCGTCGCAGAACGTCTTGTATATAACTACAGAACCCGTCTCCATTAGTCGCCTTTTGAGTTCAGACACCAAAGCGACGCTACCATCCAGTGCTCCGATGGGGTTGCTGGAGGAGTGCACAAACTCCGCTCTTGCTCCCACCCCCTCAGTCACAGCCGTCCAAACGTAATGTCGTATAGCCTCGTCGGCGTTGGCCAGCTGAGCTCCAAGCGCCGACATGTCCGATCCTTCCGCGGCACAACGAAACCCGTTAAACACGTGCCTCAGCCACGCCGGCGGGGTTGACTTTGGCGGCAGTATGTGTGCCACAGTATCGTATCCCTGCGCGTATGTTATTTAATCAATTATAATTAATTATGTATTAATTATTCTAATAATAATAATTATCAGCTGTTTCAGAGTCTGTATTGTAATTTTAAATGACTGTAACGTACTGGGTGGTTATTAGCGAGTCTGATTGATCAAAATCTTCTTCTTCTTCTTCTTCTTCCAATGGATATACCCTCTTAGGACTAGCGTCCGAGGGAAGTACCAAATTGATCAAAATCGATGAAATTAAATAGTCCCTGGCTGTATCAGAGTCTGTATTGCAATTTTACCTAATTTTGACGTACTGGGTGGATATTGACGAGCGTGATTGATCAAATTCGATGAAATTATATAATCCCTCGCTGTTTCAGAGTCTGTGTTATAATTTTGAATGATTTTAAATGAAATATTTGATTAATTCAGTTAATAAATGATGGTATTAGAAGCGATATCATGAAATTCACGATTTATATCGCCATTAAGGCTTTCCCAATTACACGTTTGTTTGATAATATATAATTATATATATAAATATATATATACCGCGAGGACCACGTGAAAGAGAATGGTCCGTCCGCCCAGACACCTAATATTTCGTATTTTCATGGGGATAGCCACCCGTAAGTCGTAGCGCTGAAAATCCCTAGGATGATGCAACTCGGCAGCCATTGTTGATGGAAGCCGGATGACTGCCAATACATCGCGGAAGGTAGACATGTGTGGTTATGTTCGTTTATTCGAAGCAAATGATAAATAAAGTGAATATAACCTATGTGAATAAGCTATGAATATTTATCAAAAATTGATCAATCAGTTTTAAATGACTGTAACGAAGACTAATTTATTACAACATGACAATTATCCTTGTTATGCATTGAATGAACTTTTACTTAGCTTCAATAAAGTTTTTCTCCCTTACCTAGTTCAATTTATTGAAGCCTCAACCCCGGGATACAATTAATAATTTCGTTTACATTGGTTCTTCTCGATGAACTCTTTAATTCTAATTAATTTCCGGTTACAGCTGAGGTTAATTCGTTGATAGACATCATTGAAAACTGATTGATCGATTTTTGATAAATATTCATAGCTTGTTCACGAAGGTTTTATTCACTTCATTTATCATTTACTTCAAATAAACGAACATAACCCCACACGTCTACCTTGCGCGATGTATTGACAGTCAGCCGGCTTCTATCAACAATGGCTGCCGAGTTGCATCGACCGCGCGCCAAAATCACCCTAGGGATTTTTCAGCGCAACGAGTGGCTATCCCCATGAAAATACGAAATATAAGGTGTCTGGGCAGACGGACCATTCTCTTTTACCTGGTCCTCGCGGTATGTATCGATATATTGCAATTTTTTCAGACAAAAGAAGAATTCAATGCAGTGAATACGATAACACAACTGTAAACAATCATTCGTTAAAATGGCAACGGCCGAAATGAACGTGAGTATTTACGACGAATATTCTGAAATTATACATAATAACTCAATTCATAAAGATTTTTCATAGATATCGAAGATAGCAGCAATGTTGCTTGGCGAGGAGCCCGCACTCAACTACACTGCACCGTGCGGTATCGAAGGTGAACAATATTTCAACGTCGTTGAATCAGTGCACTCTTATAAGATCTCGAATGAATTTCAATATGATGAATTAATTTCACAGACGACGGTATGGACGAGCTGCTGGCAGCAGCAGCCGCGAAGACAGAGGAGGCGGAGGCAGCGAAGGCTGCTGAGTTGGACCGGTTAAGGGCGGATTTGGTAAGAAAATATAATATTTGCGTTAGTTAAGATTGACTCACTTTGAAAATTTACAATACACCATCGATCAGAAGCTGTCTTCGATTTTTCTTATGTATGGTGGAATTATCATCTCTATTCTGTAGTATACAGGAATTATATTGGACTAATTTTATTTTTTGTAACACATGCACGATTTTCGCGTTTTTTTGACCTATTAAGCGGGCGTAAAGTGTCAGTTTTCAGACGAGCGGGCAATAATAAACTGAAAACGCCCGCTGAGTCGAGCAGCGGGCGTTTTTGAGTTTTTATCGCCCGCTAAACCGAGCAGCGGGCGTTTTTCAGTTTTTATCGCCCGCTAAATCGAGCAGCGGGCGTTTTTCAGTTTTTAGCGCCCGCTAAATCGAGCAGCGGGCGTTTTTCAGTTTTTATCGCCCGCTAAATTATTTTTCAATATTTTTTTTTTTTCATTATTTTTATTTTTTATTTATTTATATTTTTAATTTTATTTTATTTTTTCAATAATTTCGATAAAATCAATTTAAAATTCCTTTTTTTTTTAGTCGGGGGGCTTCGCCCCCCGAACTCCCTACCGGGGGCTTCGCCCCCGGACCCCCCATCAGACATTTAGCCCCCTATATTCCGAAATCCGGTACTCTACATAGCCTAACCTCACTTCCTCCCATAGATGCGTACTATACTATTTTTTTCCAAATTTGTTGATGGTTTTTCATATCGCCGAACGTTTCAGTTTTATCTCGATTGATATGGACGCAAAATGTGTCACAAAAAATAGGGTGTGCACCACGAGCGAGGGCATTTTTCGCCCTTGGTACACAATATACTATTACCGTAGCAAAGCAGACGGGCAAAAAAAAAGGCATGAAAATATAAAAAAATAATAGAAGAAAATGTTTAATTAAACTTTCAAAATAAAAAGTTGAATGTTCAATTTTGTGGTCTTTCACTTCATACCGGACAGAATAACATCGTTTCCACTCATTCAAAGCCAACTCGGCACACTCCAGGTTTTTCGTCTGTTTATTGCAGGCCCGCCATCTACATTTTTTCGGAAGACATCAATTCAAAAAAAAAAAAAAAAAAAATAGCGGGTAGTCAGCCTACGATAAATATGTTAGTAACATTACAAAAGATGCAAAATAGATTTACATTATTCGAGTGAATTATAGCTGCTAAGTTGTACATTTCCAGTCTGTGATGAAATATATAAATAACAATTGCATTTTAAATCACGAACGTTTCTTAATTTCCGAATTTCTTGAATTTTTTCGCCAATTAACTCAAAACTAGTCGAACGTTTCGTATAGATAGCACATTATTGCTCGTGCACGTTATTGCATGTGAGTTGACAAACGCCAATAATTAAGAAAAAAAAGAGATTTTCTAGAAAAATATTTCAGACGAAAGTTTCATCATTTCAAAAGCGAAGATCCAATGGCTATAACTTTTGTTAGTTTGGTGGAGGACCTCACGGTCATTGGATTGTCAACTTCATTTCGATCAACGATTCGTATTTTGTGCCAAAAAATAAACAACGTTTATATCATTCATTTCTCTGATTGGTGGATGATTGAAAAATTTAGATAATTGAAGTCTTCCATGCAACAACGTCCTTAGCGCTCGGCTCGTCGAGAGAGAGCTAAAATATGACGTCATAAAACTAAAATTTTTTGGAAGTCACGGATATGAATTTTTAAAAATACTATTATGTAGAGGATCAAAAAAGGCAACTTTTTTGTATTGAAAGTTTTTTTCTATCCATCATTAGTTTTCGAAAAAAATAAATAAAAACTGAAAAATTACAATGCGCGTTTGGACTACGTTTTTTAAACTTAAGTCACCCTAACTTCGTCAAATACCAACGAATCTTCTTAATTTTTGGTACAGAATAGTAAAATACCATAGCGCTACCGATAATGTCGCGAAAAATTAATAATTTGATTATTTTAATATAAAAGTTTGATGTTAAACGAGCAAGCGATTGTTTATGAGGTTATGTATGTTCAACGAGACAAAGTGTGTTGCGAAGTTGAAGACTGGAAAAACTTTCTGTGAGACATTTGTTGGTGAACATTTCAGGAAGTTTTTCAGAAAGTTTCAGATTGATTGGATGAAAAAGATAGAGAATCAAGATAGAGCGATTTTACCAAAATAACACGCTCCGCGAGTACAGCTGCGAATCTGCGCTCGCCTCGGCGTCTGTAGCCGTGCTAATGCATGCCAAACATATGATACCGATAAGTTTAACATTTCGCTATATTTTTCAAATATTACAATGAATAATCTTAAAAACGTTGTGATACTTACTAAATGAATTTTTCAACAATAGCTTTGAAAAAATAGCAAAAATAAATCAAACAGAAAATAGGATTCACATAAATCTAAAAATACGAAATTCTTACTTTTCAAGAAAAAATATTATTTTTATTAAATAAAACATGTCTTAGGGGCCGTCCATAAATTACGTAACGCACTCTAAGGGGGGGGGGGGGGGGGGTCAGAGCCTCTGTCACGTAACGCAATTCTTTGTTTTTTTCTGCTTTCCTCGTGAAAAAATTGATCTCGAATTCGAAATTCACGCGCATGCGAGCGAATTCACGGTGTAAATACGGTGATTCGGATCAACCGCCCGTCCTTGCACAGTCAGATTCCTTACGAAATACCAAAATTAAATTTCCTTAGCGAAAACTTCGAGGCTATCATAGTTTGCCAGATAAAGCAGGTTCAAGTTAGCCTATCGTAGAGCTTGCACGTCATACAGTCAGTGCCGTGCCGGTACTTGGGTGCCCGTACTTTGTTGCTTCGGCCTTTCTACTCGTGGACAGGTTCAACGGGCCGACATTTTTTCATCGCAGGTCGACCGAACCCTTGCTTTCGATATCCAGGACGACCGGACCGTCGCTTTCAGTGTCCAGGTCGACCGGACCATCGTGTTCGACGTACAGGTCAACCGGACCGTCGTTCTCGACGTGAAATTCGACCGGGCTGTTGTTTTTAAGGTCTAGGTCGACCGTACAATCGTTTTCGACGTCCAGGTCAACCGGACCGTCGATTTCGATGTGCAGTTCGACCGGACCGTCGTTTTCAGCGTACCAGGTCGATCGGACCGTCGTTTTAAACATCAACGTCATTCGGGTCGTCGTTTTTGACGTCAAGGCCGACCGGAGCCACGTTTTCGACGTCCAGCTCAACCGGACCGTCGTTTTCGACGTCAAGGCCGACCGGAGCCACGTTTTCGACGTCCAGCTCAACCGGACCGTCGTTTTCGACGTGCAGGTCGACCGGAGCATCGCTCTCAAAATATTACTATGTTCGAAGGTTAACTTCACGATGCATTATTGAATTTTTTATAATAATTAAAAACGAATTTTTCAGACCTTGACGTCGAAAACGACGACCCGAATGACATTGATGTTTGAAACGACGGTCCGATCGACCTAGACGCTGAAAACGACGATCCGGTCGAACTGCGCATCGAAATCGACGGTCCGGTTGACCTGGACGTCGAAAACGATTGTACGGTCGACCTAGACCTTAAAAACAACAGCCTGGTCAAATTGCACGTCGAGAACGACAGTCCGGTTGACCTGTACGTCGAACACGATGGTCCGGTCGACCTGGACACTGAAAACGACGGTCCGGTCGAGCTGGACATCGAAAGCAAGGGTTCGGTCGACCTGCGATGAAAAAATGTCGGCCCGTTGAACCTGTCCACGAGTAGAAACGCCGAAGCAACAAAGTACGGGCACCCAAGTACCGGCACGGCACTGCCTGTATGACGTGCGAGCTCTACGACAGGCTAACTTGAACCTGCTCTATCTGGCAAACTATAATAGCCTCGAAGTTTTCGCTAGGCAAATTTAATTTTCATTTTTCGTAAGGAATCTGACTGTGCAAGGACGGGCGGTTGATCCGAATCACCGTGTATATGGTCGTCATATTTGTTCCTGTCGTGCATGCGCATCACTAGTCTCGTTCTACGCGTGACCACTTCTCGATGTATCGCACTGTATTCGATATTAGCAGACAATTTTACTTCAAACTAGAATTACACTCATTGTACTGTTATTATTGACATATTAAAATGAAACCGGGTGTTACATCACCTCCTGGGGGGGGGGCGGGGGGGGGGGGGGGGGGGGGGGGGGGGGGGTTTGCTCAGCGTTACGGAGCGTTACAGGGGGGAGGGAGGGGGTCAAAATCGCCCAAAAAGTGCGTTACGTAATTTATGCACGGCCCCTTATCACTGAAATTTTTAAATGAAATATAATATTTTTTTTTCAATTTTATATACATACATTAAGATTAATTCGCAGCTTACGGTACGTATATAAAAATAAAATTCATCTAGGTTTTTTTCCTTTTGTCGATGCTTCGGTAGGTTTTGCTTGCCAAACCAAAATTACAATGACCTACAAATTCCCGTGACGTCCTCCACCAAACTATAGAGAAAATTATAGCCGTTAGATCTCGCTCTCGAAATGATGAAACTTTTGCCACAACCATTTTTCTAGAATATGCTTCATTCTAAGCCTATACGCGTTCGACAACTTGATTGCCTACTCACTCTTTACCTATATCTTCAAATCCTGTAAAATTGTCTACGGATAGTATTTAGAATTAGGATTGTATATAGAATTTACAATATGAATATTAGAAGTCAAAATGCTTTCACAAAAATTTGTGCACGATTGTTTCGTTAGATGACATCAAATATAATCAACAATGGCAAGATGTTCCAGTAAATCTATTTTGCACCTCAAAAACCACGTAATGTTACCTTTTGTGAACTTTTTTCCTCATGGCGTCAGGCCCATAGGATCGTATTCGTAAGTCTTTGCTTCGGGTCTTCATCTGACCCCTTCTCTGTTTTCGAATTTTCTGTCCTGCACGAAGATGCTGTAAGAGAATATTCCGGTTAATAACTACATTTAATAATTTTCCTATTCAATAGTAAAGGCTGATATGCGAGGCGAAGTAGACATTATACAAACTCGGATTAGTATTGAATCTATCGACGTTGAGTTTTTCTGAATAATAGTAAAGTTGTATAAACAGCAGCTCCACTGGAACTGAAGTAAGTACTACGCATCCGAACTTGGAGCAGATGCTTCTGAACATCAGGAAGGGATTAGGGGAATACACCACTCAAGCTTAGAAAGTGAAACATTTAAAATTATTGGAAATTATCGAAGAGCAGTTGATAATAAAATGCTTCCTAGAATTTTTAGATTATACTGCGACGTCTCGTTCTCGATGATTACTAGTAGTAGCGTCAGCTATGCTCAATTTTCACAACTTTAGAGTTTTAAATTTCCCGCTTTTAGCAGTGGCCCACGTCCGGTGGTGGCGCTGCATGCTCCGTTTCCTCATATCGTTTCGTTGTGCTCAACGAATTACAACGTAAGAATAACCACGTGCAATATAATTATTCAAAGAAAAGTATTTAAGCACGTGCAACATGGGAAAGGAGAAAAAGAGAAAGCGCTCTCGATCCCCGTCGAGGGAGCGAAAAAGGGCAGACGCCAAAACTGACGCAGAGCTGCAAAAAATGCAACTGCAAATACATAACCTCACAAATTTACTGCATGGTTTTATGGCGCAGAAAGAAAGAGACTCAGGTATAGTATACAGAATTGATGTTGGGTTTTTCTTTTTTACTTTCGACGCAGGAAATAATGACAAGTTCCACACGAACTGCATTAATATTTGGTATAGTGTAATTTCCACACGAAATGCAGTAGGCGGGGTTCCACACGAACCGTGCCATCTAATAAAGATAATCGAACAAGATCGCTAAAGCTCCACACGAGCATATAATTGTAACTATTGGCGAATTCCAAAAAGGAAAATTTGTATTTCAGAGGTCGATTCCAATAAGGAAAACGACAGTCACGCGCAAAACGCATCGAGCATCGATAACGATGAGAGTCGTCAGCAGGACTCGGTAGGTGACTCGCGTCAGGAAGAACAAGAGAAAGACGAGGAAGTCCTTGGAGAAAATCCAAAGGGCGTGGACGACAAAATTCTCAATCTATTGGGTGACGACCCGAACGTGACAAGGGGCGAGGGAGGCAAGCTTCACCCAGAGATTAAAAATCGCTGGCAAACCTGGATGAAGGCAGGCTTATCCGAGGAGGATGTCAAAAGCCTGACCAAGAAATACTCCCGTAAAGGAGACTTATACGCAGAACCTCCCAAACTAAACTTGGCAATCGGCGCCGCAATGACAGAAATTGCCAAAAAACGAGACGGACACTTTGTCCAAACGCAGGAATGCGTAGGTACAGCTATTGTAGCACTTGGCGCAGCTATATCGCTACTGGTCGACGAATCTGACGACGAGGTGGACCAGATGAAACTCATCGAGCTTCTCTCCGATACTGGAAAATTGTTGACCGACATCTTTCATCGGCAGTCTGTGGGAAGGAAGTCCTTCATCAATCCGATGATGAAGAAGAGCGTGAAGTCAGTAGTGGAGGCAAATCACTCAGACGAATGGCTCTATGGGCAAAACCTGGCCGAACAAATCAAGGAGGTTAAGACGGTTGAGACCGTGTGCCAGAATATCAAAGCGCCAGAGAAAAAACCCCCCTATCGGGCACAGAACCAGGGAAACTGGAAGGGCCCGTCTGGCCAACACAGACAGATGGGCGGGTATCATCGGAAACAATTCATTCGTTTCAAACAGAGGACTCCGTATCGATCGACTCCGATGAATCGAGACAAAAATCGATCGATGACGAAAGAATCGTCAAAGAAATAGTCGAGGTAAATAACATAGCAGGAAGACTAAGCCTTTTTATCGGAGAATGGCAAAAAATTACGAACGATTATTTTATAATAAGTTGCATAAAAGGGTATAAAATTCCGTTTGAAGAAACTCCAGTACAATTTCGGCCTCCTGAACAGCGAAAATGGAAATCTGGGGAACAAGAGTCATTAGAAATTGAAATTAAAAGATTGCTCGAGAAAAATGCGATTGAAGAATGTGAGGAATGCGTCGGACAGTTTGTATCCCCGATTTTCTTAGTGCCAAAACCTGATGGCTCGAATCGATTCATACTAAATCTAAAAAATTTGAACAAGTCCATACAAGCTCCCCATTTTAAAATGGAGGACATTAGGTCAGTAAAAAATTTAATCACACTGAACGCATTTATGGCATCGCTTAACCTTAAAGACGCTTATTTTCTGGTGCCGGTGCACAAAGAACATCGAAAATATCTACGATTTAATTTTAACGGAAAGATATATCAATTCAGGTGCTTACCATTCGGTTTATCTACAATCCCATATGTCTTTACTAAGATAATGAAACCGGTAATAAATGTGTTAAGGGGTCAAGGTTTTCTGTCAACAATATATCTGGACGATATATTATTTATAGGGAAACTTTTTCAAAACTGTCAGAAAAACGTTCTGAAATCAAAAGAGCTGTTAGAAAAGCTTGGATTTGTCATAAATGACAAGAAAAGTTCACTAATTCCAGCACAAAAACGTACATTTTTGGGGTTCGTAATTAACTCAACTGATTATACACTGGAATTAACAAGCGAGAAAAAACGAAAAATCAAAAAATTACTAAACAAGTTTAGACCAGGAACAGAGTGTAAGATTAGAAATTTCGCACATTTATTAGGAGTTTTGAACGCGGCGTGCCCGGCAGTTGCCTACAGCACCGTGTATTGTAAGAGACTCGAGAGAGAAAAATTTCTTGCGCTGATAATAAATGATGGAAATTACGAGGCATATATGACAGTAAGCAGTAAACTCAAAGATGATTTAAATTGGTGGGAAATAAACAGTCAAATTGGAGTAAATCCCATAAGGACGTTCGAGTACAGAGTCGAAATTTTTTCAGACGCCTCTTTAACAGGGTGGGGGGCTCACTGCAATAAGTTATCCATTAACGGTTGGTGGGGTGTTGCAGAAAGAAAACGACACATAAATTATCTAGAGCTTCTAGCGGCTTTTTACGCCTTAAAAAGTTTTGCGAATCAGTTACATGACTGTGAAATTTTGCTAAGGCTCGATAATACTACTGCGATAGCGTATGTAAACAAAACTGGAGGAATTCAATACCCAATCTTAAACGAGCTCGCACGTCAGATCTGGAAGTGGTGCGAAGAGAAAAAAATATGGATACACGCGTCGTATATAGCATCAAAAGAAAACGTTTATGCAGATGCAGCCTCTCGAATCACGAACACAGACACAGAATGGGAATTGTCAGAAAAAGCTTTTCAAAAAATAAATAAGAAATTTGGACCATTTAGCATTGATTTGTTTGCCACGGATTTAAACAAAAAAGTAGAGAAATTCTGTTCTAGATTTCCTAATCCGAATGTATTTAAAGTCGACGCCTTCACAATATCGTGGAAAAATGAAAAACCGTACGCATTTCCCCCATTTGCGGTAATTTTACCAACTCTAAAAAAATTCATTGCAGATAAAACCGAAGGCGTCGTTGTGGTACCATATTGGCCGACCCAAGCATGGTATCCTCTATTCAATTCGCTGCTCAGGGGGCCTCCTATTATCTTTAAGCCAAATAAAAAATTGCTATTATCCCCTTGCAGAGAGAAGTCGCATCCACTATCACGAACACTTTCGCTGGTGGTCGGTCAGTTGTCCGGCAAGCATTTTTAAGAAAAGGCCTCGACGAAGAAGCAGCGGATATCATGGTCAATTCACTTGCAAAATCTACGATGAAGCAATACGAATCTTCGCTTAGAAAGTGGTGGAGTTTCACCAAAGAAAAAAATTATGATATTTTTGATACTGACGAGATTAAAATAATCGAATTTTTGACCAAACGTTTCAAAGAAGGAGCAGAATATGGTACGCTCAATTCTGATCGAGCGGCAATTACGCTGATAGCGTCCAAAAATTTGTCAGGAAATGAGATAATAAGCCGATTTATGCGCGGTGTCTTTAAGCAGAGACCGACGCGAGCAAAATATGCGACCACGTGGGACGTCGACCCAGTTCTCGATTATATAGAAAATATTTCGGCTAAGGGCGAACTAAATTTGAAAGAACTCTCAGAAAAAACTATCTTACTATTGCTGTTGACTACAGCTCACCGCCTGCAAACTATGGCCTTGATAGATATAGGTAATATTAAGGAAACAACGACAGGTATTGAGATAAAGATTCCAGAATTAATTAAAACTTCTAAGCCCGGAAAATGCCAACCGAACCTCATATTACCGTTCTTCAAAGAAAGAAAGGAAATATGTCCGGCTAGAGCAATATTAGAATATATAAAACGCACAAAAGATAATAGAGGAAAACACACAAATTTGTTTATTTCTACCGTTAAACCGTACAAGCCTGTTACAGCTCAGACTCTGTCTCATTGGGTAAAATCTATATTAGAAAAAGCGGGGATAGATATAAAAGCTTTTTCAGCGTACAGTGCGAAACACGCAACTATTTCTAAAGCAATAAATAAGGGTGTTAACGTCGATACGATCAAACGCGTTGCGGGATGGTCTGAGAAATCGAAAACTTTCGCACGGTTTTATAATCGGCCGATTCAGGACACAAATGAAGCCTTTGCCCTTTCTATTCTTAATTCATAAGTGAGTTACATTCAACTAATAAATATGATAATAAAACATTATATAAACAAATAAAGGTGATCCTTGTTTTTTGTTTTTTCTTTGTAACTCAAGCTCTAAAACTCTACTAGTAATCATCGAGAACGAGACGTCGCAGTATAATTGCAAGATCGAACGAGCCCGCCGAAGGCGGGCGAAGTTCGATCAAGATTATACGAAGACGTCTCGTTCGAAGATGATTACCTCCCTTCCAAATATAACCCAAAATTCCCGTAATCATCTTCAGAATACAAAAAAAAAAAAAAAAAAGAGCAGAAAAGGTGGCTCTAAAAGATATGAGGAAACGGAGCATGCAGCGCCACCACCGGACGTGGGCCACTGCTAAAAGCGGGAAATTTAAAACTCTAAAGTTGTGAAAATTGAGCATAGCTGACGCTACTACTAGTAATCATCTTCGAACGAGACGTCTTCGTATAATCTTGATCGAACTTCGCCCGCCTTCGGCGGGCTCGTTCGATCTTGCAATTATAGTAGTGTGTGCATAGTGATAGATTGCAATCCTCTGCAATGAAAATGTATGCCCGATCGAAAAACTTGATTGATAATTAATCACACAATTTTGAGATAGAATTCTGCACGTATAATCATCATACAATTAAGCTTGTAATTTGATATTAATATAACAAATCCAAATCCAAATATACATTCACCTGACATGACACTAATGAACAAATCCAACTGTTGTTCATTGAAAATTTCGAATTGTGTAGTTATATAAATTTATGTATAAATTTGCATCCTTATAATAATTCGATACTTGAAATCGTATTGAATCTGATAAATCATGGTATGATTCACCATGTAATTTGATAAATTGATATCATTCCGTATTGCAACCTGAATCACACGACAAATGATGTGCAGGATGCTTTCTCGAAGTTATGTAGTTTATCAGAGACAGGTTTTCAGTAGGGTGTGCAGGGAATCTCTCGCAAGAAATTCTCTGCATACGACTGCGAAAGGTCTTGCACTGAAAATACACTGCCAGCAAAGAAGATTGGAGTCTTCGTTCCAATGTTCACACACCACTATAATCTAGAAATTTTTTTTTTTTTTTGGAATATCAACATGTTAAAAATGGTCATGGTGAGGATCATGTTAGAGCTGTTTCAAAACTATGTAATCTCGTCATGAGATTGAAAGTTGGTTAATTAATGCAGGGGTTTCATACTATTACATTGTGAAGGATAAAGATTTAATAATGATTTGATCCATTTTTGAAGGAGGTGTTCAGAACACTAAGATCAAACCATTCAGGTATCGGACTTAAGATTGTATCTTATTCCTTAAAAACACACAATCGATTTGCTGATGAAAATTTCCAACCAAAATTGACAAAAACATCGATTCCCAGCCATCTTTATGGAACGAGGGATCGAATTACAAGCTTCATGCTAGGAAATCATCCATAACATCAATGTCTCACAAGTACGATTGAAACGCAAGGTGCAGTTTGAAATCTCTATCATCCACTGCGTAATGGTGGATAGCTCCTGCACTTTTTATCCAATTTACGAAGTTAGGTTGACATGCTATTAGTTTTAAAAAGTACTAACATGATGAAGACCCAATTCATGCTTTACACAAGATTTCCACTGCAAGTAGCCTCGACCGTCAACCCCGATGTACAGAGCACTTGTGCTTCACATACATATAAAAGTACCTGATAGGAAGGTAACGATCTGACATGTAGACGAAGTGTTTACTCCTAGTTCGACGTATGCTAACACTGATGATCATTAACTTCGACTATCGGTGGTTTCTGGATTCCCGCAGCAGGTACTCCTACAAAAATAATTATTCGGCAACAAAAATCATTCTTTTAGTTATTTTTTCACTTTTAAACGGATTTGTCTTCTGCAATTCCCATTCCACAAAGTTCGTGCATAAGTTTGTACCATTCTCAATATCAGCATCTCTGACTATATTCGAACCACAATCAGTAAGAAGTAACAGTACCTGATTCTTCATGTGAGGCCCTGCGGTGGCTCAAAAGGGACGGGTCTAGGGGTGGATAACGGCTCTTCTTCTAGTTTGCCATTGTCTCACATATTTGACAGGTTATGGTGATCCAATACGTCAATGGCATCGATCATTACCTCTAGTTCTAAAATAGGAGTATCGGAAAAACCAATTTGGTAATTTCGTCATCACATTAATTGATACAGTTACCTCGCTTGAATTCAATCAGAACTAAAATAATACTCCATCAACTTTTGAATCTTATCGAACGCATCCGGCACAAAGGTCTGGCATAATTGCGAAGTGTAAAAAGCTTAAACAATTGATTAGGCAAAAACTAGGAATCCCAGAACGTAAGTTCTCACTTTGATTTTGTAGAGAATTTCTGCCGCTACGGAACGGAATTTTTTTGTTTTTGGATAAGTAGAATTAAAACTGTGCGTGATTTTGGCGTTGAAACCCAAATTATTTATAGTTTTTCATTAATTCAAATAATTGCAGTCAACTTTGAGTGGACATCTTTTGGTATGTATTTTGAAGGAATTTCTGGAATCGACTAATACTTTTTTCACCACCATCAGATTAATTTCGGGGTTATATTACAGATTGACTGAACTACGGGGGGAATAGCGATTACCGGGTGAAATATTATCAACTACGTGAATTATCTATCCAATCAAAATTCATTAAATTCGAACCTTCTGGCTCCTACACCACGTGCAGTCAACAGAACTATTTTCGAACTATATTCTGGAACTACACGCATTATAGTCAGACACGAGGTATTGAGAATTTGCTATAAAAGATAGCTCGGTCGTCCAGATACGAGACGATACTACTCAACCCGAGCGAGACCGCGTGATCCAGCATTTCATGAAAAATTGGTTGTTCCTATAGCATTCTCGCGAGTTCTTTGGTTCCTGATAGTTTTTATCGAAAGTTCTAATGAATTAATACTCAAAAACTCATTTTAAAAACATGAAATGCTAGCGGCTGGAACCTAGCATTTCATAAGTAAAAATAACAATTCATATATACCACAAACGAAGTGTAACACATTTTACGAGAGTTCTTGATCGTTTTCGAATAATTGGTAGGTACGGCCGACATTTCCGATTGCTTTCAGCGATGTTTTACAACAAATGAAGCGAACCAGACCCAAAAGAACGAAATGCTGGCTCATATTCCAACCCAAGAGGTAAGTACAGACGATATTATCGCAGCACCCGCTTCTTTCAACTACGAGGCGAAGAGTTCCGGCCTTCCGAATTATTCATGTCGATTGTTTTCAACAAATAACCCGAACCAGACCCACAAAAGTGAAATGCTGGCTCATATTCCATCAAATGAGGTAAGTACAGACGATATTGTCGCATCACCCGCTTTTTTCAACTACGAGGCGAAGAGTTCCGGCATCCCGAATTATTCATGTCGATTGTTTACAACAAATAAACCAAACCAGACCCAAAAATATATTTCTTTTCTTTCTAATTAGTTATAAAGCATAAAGTAGCGGTGGGAATGGCCGAAGCCAGATAACAGGCTGTATAAATTAGTGTTATCTTTTTTTTTTTTTTTTAATTAATAAATAATTATTAAAATATATTTCGTGTATTAAGTGTTCTTATTTCATCGCCCCCACGAACTTCCCTCTACCGCTAGCTACCTGGAGCGAGAGAGATTGATTGATAACAAGTTTATTATGCCATAGCCACCAAGGGCCGAAAGGCAATTGATCGGTACAAAATTTTACAAAGGAGAAAAAAAAAAACTTAAAAATAACAAATGCAAATTAACATCGAGAACAGAAAAAATTTTACAAAGAGAGGACTTCTCTCCGAAGTCTGGCGCCCAACACCATCGTCGTTGCTAGTCGGAGGAGGCAGAAGCGTTGGTAACTTATTTGTGAATGGATCATAGTTCCCGTGGGTAATACCCGAGCCCACGGGAATCGCTGTCAAGTGACTCGCACATGAAACGAAGTTCGCCGTTTGACGGATCAACTACAGGCGGTAATCGGGTCGTGCGCTCACTCACGCAATGCGCCGTTCAATCACAGATATGTATGAGTGAGCGCACGGCCCGGTTACGACCTGTAGGTGATCCGTCGAACGGCAAACGTCGTTCTACTGTGACAATTTGAGGACGCCGAACACTACGGATACCAACCCAAAACTCGTGAGCAGCAGTTGAGTAACTCACTAGATGTTTCTAGTAAAATCACTAGATTTTCACTGAACATCACTAGATCTTCAGTGATCTTACTAGCAAAATCTAGTAAGTTACTAAACTGCTGCTAACGAGTTTTGGGTTGGTATCCGTGGCGTTCCGCATCTTCAAATTGTCACGGTATGTGCGAGCACCTTCAGACTACATTTCAGTGCTCCGGCTGCTGCTCGCCCCCCGCCCGTCTACATCGACTACAGTTGCGCGAACCGCACTGCGCGGCAGTCATTCTTTAGCTGTATAGCTCTCCTTACCCAACTGCTCATCATCCGTCGCAATTTGCGCACTTTCTTGCGGAAGCAGCCTTTGAACGGTTGCACGCAAACGTACCCTTCGCTTACTACTTCTGAGTTATAGTCCGTTCTTTTTACATTTCTCAGGCGTATCCTTCTCTCAATCCATTTCTCATTATTTTTTGCTCCCATAACAGCGTATTGCCATCGTTGTTGTAGGTGATATGTTATAGTATAGCTTCAATAAAAATTGTCTTCTAAATTTACTTTGGATGCCATAAATAGTATAATATTGATCGCGAATCTACAAAAAAAAAATGTACGACAAGGATATTCTGCGTAAAATATTATTAGAAATCGACTGTCGAGCGATTGACGATACTGGTCTCCCATACAAAGCTGCACGTAATGTCTGCAATTATTTCTCAACGCATGAATGATCGCGGTTCAAAAATTACACCGAAACATTCCTACTGTATTTTAAAAGAGGATCGCAATGGGTTTCGTAGTTTTGTCCAGAAAGCATATAATTTACCAAATAAGACCGCTGAAATACCTAAAACCAACAACAGTTCTCTAAGTACTGATATGAGTCTAGGCAATTTGACGAACACATTTGACATGATGTATTCAAAGAAAATCAAAATTATCGTATCATCTGAAAAATATCAGCTGATGAAACCTGTTCAAAAATTGTATTCCGGCCGCATATTTTGGAAATTTAGGGAGGGTTGGACTGATATAATGGCTGAACGAATATGGCAACAACACAAGATAGATTGTGTTATCTCGTTCAAAAATAATATCGTTCACCCTATAGTACGAATGCTGAAGCTTATGCAAGGTTTGATGGTAAATGTTTAGAATGCCAATTAGCAATCCACGGTATCTTACGCAATGAACCGGCCAAGGATGTCGATGTAGTATTTGAAGTTGAGATACAAAATATTGTTCCAAACCACCATTCAGGTGACAAGAAACGACAATTACGAGGGGACAGACGTGAAAAAATAGCTACCCGCTTAATAGAGCAACGAAAAGCAGCGGTTACGTATCACTATGAAGAAGCAAAGCGTTTAAAAAAATTTGGCGATAAAGATCCCCCAATACTCCCAAGTATAGAAGTTTTGCGTAAGGCGAAAGAGCAGCAGCAGCAGCAGCAGCAGGAGCCGCGGCAGCAGCCTGCAGATGGTATGGATTCCAACGTTGCATATCTTCATTGATACAAATTAAATTAGCTTCAATTCGTATTTGTTTGATTTATAATCTTACTTATCATAATTTTTGTTCCAAGGACCTCGAAGACATCAGCGGGCAGGCCAACGACGGTGGCAACGGAGGGCCTACTATAGGGTAAAGTCGGGAGAGATGCCCCACCTAAGGAAAATGTTTTTCAAAAAATCACGTGTTTAATGAAAAAATGTTTTTATTGCACGAGGTTACTACATAAAGCTTTGTTAATCATTTATCACGAAAAAGGCAAATAATTTTCATCTTAATGGTACTGAAAAGTACGATATATAAATAAAGTGTTTCGGCCATCTCACCCCAGGGGTATGGGTGAGATGCCTCACGTATGTGGGTGAGATGCCCCAGGAGGGAGAGATGG
Source organism: Tenthredo notha (assembly GCA_914767705.2). NCBI lineage: Eukaryota > Metazoa > Arthropoda > Insecta > Hymenoptera > Tenthredinidae > Tenthredo > Tenthredo notha. Next base: position 5,482,952 of record OU611908.1, read on the forward strand.
CCTCTACTCGCAAGATAATGTGAAAATGTTTCATTTACGCGCTTTCGATTTTCCAACACGCTTTTCTTTGCTTCCGCACGCATTGCACTTGGCAGCATAAATGGTACAGGTTTCATGCATCCACTCTTCGCAATCAATACATTGCACCCAGTCGACCTTTTTTTTTGTGTCCCGATAATTTTCTAAGCATTCGATGCAGTGATCTTCATAGTCACTGATAAAATCCGACGATTCTTCATCAGAAGGGCTATGTTTGTTTTTTTTTTTGTTAGTTTCTTCCTTCATTTTAATTTCTTTCTTTATCTTCATTTCTTTCTTTATTTTCATTTTTGGTACCGTTTTTTCTTTGGCGGGCTTATTGTCGGTATTCTTATTTTCCTTCTCAGCAAGCTTCGCGCGTTTTTCATCGATCACCGCAGGTGTTGTGAGGAGAGCTGCAGACTGCTTTCTTCTTTTATTTGATGGCCCAGGGATTTTCGGTACTGGAAAAATTTCTATCAAATGTTTAGTGGGTGATTGTCGGTCGTCTTGCGATTTGCAAGTAGCCAAAGGGACTCCTTTTGACCCAGATGTACTTGAAATATTGGAAGGTCCTGCAGTGGGCTCTATTTCTAAACCACTTTCATTCATTCCTAGATTTGCTTCCAAGTTGTTCTGATCAACATCATCATTGTTTTTGGATGCATCCGAAATTGCATAAAAGTGATCGGGTATTGCCGTTTGATCCAATGGATAAATTCCCGTTGCTTTAAATCCAGAAATGCCTGTCTGAACAGAAGTTGCTTTGGTCCAAGCTGTCCCAATAAGTAACCCTGCTTGCAATCTAGTTATTTTCCGATCTCTATGATGCAGCATCCAGTTTGTTGTTGCTTGTTTGAAGCAATCCTTCAGAGGTTTAAAAAAAGCTCTGTCTAGAGGCTGCAAAGCTTGAGTCGTTTGGCTGGGTAAGCACAACAATAAGATGTCGTTAGCATCGGCGAATTCAAGCATCTCCAATGCGTTCGAATGGGACACATGTCCATCCAGAATCAACAGCACCTTTCCTGGCGCTTTCCTCGGCAGAAAATGTTCTTTTAACCATTTCATGAATAGTTCTGAGTTAATATACGACGATTTTTCGTTCATGTAAACCTGCGATCCTGGTGGTAGTCCATCTGAGAATTCGGGCTTTTGGCGTTTGCCCTTCATGACTAATACTGGAGGAAGGAAAGTGCCTTCTGCGTTACAGCATGCAATAACCGTAACATTTTCTCCTCTCTCAGCTGATGTTAGCACATGTACGACTTTCGCTCCTTTGCTTGCCACTACTTTTCCAGGTTTGTTATTTAGTTGCATACCAGATTCATCCATGTTATAAATGTTCCCCGGTTTATTGAAGAAATCATACTTGATGAAGACTTCTGACAGCAACTTGAAAAACTGGTTCACTTCATCTCTGGACATTCCCTGACCACGTGCCAAAGACAATCCCTCGGCTTGTCTGATACTTAACTCTTTATTTCGTTCTAGAAACGAAACAATCCAGTCGCGCCCTGCACATTTCGTTTCTTGATTGAATTTATGTTTTAGTCCAAGTTTCTCTGCAAACTGATACGCAAGGCGTCGTACGGTCATTCGGTCAGGCGCGAACCCAGAAGACTCAAGTCTCTGTATGTGCTTTACGAGACGTTTCTCATTTTCGAGACCAAATAAACCTTGTGGTCCGAGGGGTAGCTTTTCAAAATTGCCGGAACTCCTTCGACGGCGTAGGGTTCGTTGCGGTATACCATAGTATCTTGAGGCCTCGTTGATACCTATCTCATCGGCATTTATTCTTCGTGTTAGAGTTGTTCTTAGACTTTACCTGGAAATAGGCTAAGGGATAAGGCTACAAGCAAAGAGAAACAGAGTAGTCGCTTTATATCCCCTCTCCTCTCTCCTTGCTTGTAGCCGGTAATTGTTCTATGAATTCAAAGTCAGTCGGCCATAGGCACTTGTAACAGAAAGTCGGTATTTAGATACATTAGTCAAAGAAGGAGAAGTTATAAAAATAAAGAAGCAACAGTCTAGTTCAAAGTAACTCGTGTAGTACGAAATCATTTTTCCTCACACAATCCACACCTAATCCCAACACTTCGTATAGCCTCTCGTAAATCATCCGCAGACCACTGTCCTCGCTTAGAGGATATTTCAGTATTTTTTCTGATATACTTCCTGGGCATAGCTGGAAATATATTTTACCGTCTAACAAGTCAAAATTTTCTCGAACCAAAAGCAAATTTTTTTCTTGACTGAGAAAAAAATATAAAAAAAAAATAAAAAAAAATAAAGAAATAAAAAAATAAAAAAATAAAAATAATATTTATTACCGTACATAACCTGTAAGTATCTAGCATGCCTATTTTCATAATACACTATTAAATGACAAACGAAATTACAGCGAGGAGAATATTTCGAGTACTTACCTGCAAACTCCTTATTCTGAAAAAAAAAAAAAACTTCTCTCAATGCGCGTTTGTACTGTCTATTTTATATTTCGGGTACGAATATTAACAGCGCAGATAGTTCAATGGCGACAAATGAACATTGGTTTGGTGCGGCATCTATCCCGCAATTATGTGGGGCATCTCTCCCGATTGGGGAGAGATGGCCTTTTTGTGGTCACCTACGTCGTAGTAGGCGTTATGAAGTTAACCTTGACCCTACATGACCTTCAAGTACCTATCTGAGTCTACCCATGCCCATAGTACCTTTTAGTTATTGTTAAATAGTCAGACCTACCGCCTAAATGATATACAAAGTTACAGCAACGAAAATGGTCCGAGTACTTACCAGTAAACAACAATTTTTATGGAAATAATCGGTTTTTCGCGAGCGTTCGTGCATGCCTTCTGTCATTTTAGATACGAGGAACAGTGAAAAAATTCAGTGGCGGTATCTGACTATTATTTCATCTCATATCGAATATCGGCCATCTCTCCCACTGAGGCATCTCTCCCGACTTTACCCTAGGCAGGCCAACCTAGTTGCCATGCTCTATGCCCTGGCCAATCCGTACTCCGGCCGGGGCTGGGGCCGGGGCCGTGGCCGCGGCACGGCGAATCCCCCCGACCAATAGGTCAATCGATTGTTATTTATTATGTTATTTTCGTTATTTTCGTTATTTTAGTTTAAGTTGCGTTGTATTATATTTAATAAAATATATTCAATAATTTCATTTAAATCGTGTTGATATTATCTCGAAAATAAATTTTAATAGATATCACAATTGTATGGCCATTTCTTTAGTACTTTCTTACCATTACCAATAAAGTTATGTTTTTGTTGAGGATTTAGTTACTTATTATTACACGACGGATTGTGAGAGGTATTGGTAATTGAAAGCAGCCTCCAATATAATTCTAATTCAATTTATTTATCAATTATGTTGAGAATTGTTACTCAACATTCCAGAATATTTCGTAAATAGGCTACTTGTAATAATTAAGCAAGGCGTGACCTGGAATGCGACAAAGCGCAGCGCTTGCAGGTTACGCCAATTTACACGTAAGCATAATAACGTAATAAATTAGGCTAAGGACCGAGCCGCGCTTCAGTCTTGAGCAGATTCCAGAGAAGAAGCGAAGAGTATCTCTTCGAATACTCAGGCTCGAACCGGGGCAAGTGCTCCAAAACCCATCTCTTGTAACTTATATACATATATACTAAATAAAATCTACTTTTCGTTGCTATCTTCCACTTAGAGTGATTCTTTAATCACCTCTGGGAACAACCCGATCAACTCCCAAATCCCTGAGTAACGGGGGTTGAATATTACAACATTGGTGACAGCGGTCTAGCGGATAAACCAGAGCTTGCAAGATAGTTGACGCTAAAACAGAAGTAGAAAAGTGAAGTAAAATAAAATAAAATAAATAAAGTAAAAAGAGAAAAGTTAAAAGGTGCAACACACAGTCGTTGTAACCTAGTGGAAAAATACGTCGCAAGGAAAGAGCTACAGCACGCAGCATTCGTGGCCAAGGCAAAGGAACCAGCACGAGGTACCTACATCAGCAGCAGCAGCAGGACGCAGCAGTTCAGCAGCACCAAAGGAACCACAGAGGGTCAGCAACAACCCAGCAGAGGCGGAAAAGCGAGATGAAGATAGTCATTTTTGTGTAAGTCAATTTGAAATCCTCGCAGTTTTAGTATTTAAGCCGCAAACATTGTCATTGAGAGCTAACTGCCAGTTAGAAGCGTGCGAGCACTAGTAAATTATCGTATTTAGGAAGTATAAGGAATTTTAGATATTTTTCGTCAAAATAACGAGTCAGTTCAGGCTCATCAAGCTTGGATTAGAATTTCTGATTAGAGTAGATGTCTGCTACTTGGAATAAGATTGAGGAACTTGTCGCGCAAGGTCAAACCGGGTGGATACAGGATCTTCGAAAAGAGGTTCTCCTACAAGTTTGCGAAAGATACGCGCTAGCAGTCAGTGATTCAAACAGTGTAGAGGAGATTAGGGCAACCTTACGAGCATTTATTAAAAGCAATAGAAAGGGACAGCCAACTCCTTCTCCAAAGCCTAAACCAGGCACTTCCTTTTTTCCTGACCAACCCCAAGCAACATCCCAGGAAACGAAAACCACTCCAGGATCGGTTCCTGACGGGAAAGAATCAAGGCAACACACAGCAACCAAGATGACGGACTACTTGTCATTGAAGGAGGTACGGCAGATGGTCAATGTTTTCGACGGAAGCGAACCTCGTAAAGTGGACGATTTGTTGCAAACAATCGAGTATGCGAAAGATAAAGTAAATCCGAATCAAAGACCAGACGTGTTAGAACTGGTCCTGAAAACGAAGATACAGGGCGAAGCAGCCATGGAACTTAGATATAAAGATATAGATTCTTTCGAAAAGCTAAAAGCTGAGCTTTTGGCATTGTACGGAGCTAAAAGCTCTACGCCAGCACTGTTGGTAGAATTATTTTCGAGTAGACAGAAAACAGGTGAAAACGCGCATGATTTCGGAAAAAGGGTTACGCGTCTTATGATGGATCTTATTAGAGCATGCGGAGCTAGGACAAATATAGCAGCAGAAAGAAAAGGAATAGAAGACCTACTCAGATATCAAACACTTGCCATTTTTGAAAACGGGTTACATTATAACTTGAGAATGATCGTGAAATCGTAACATTACTCGGAACTTTCGGCTTCAATAAAAGGCGCGGAAGAGGAAGAAAAATCGCAAAACGGCGTAAATTCTATAAATCGCCGAACGAACCAGGCCGGCGATAGGAATACGTCAGCAGTAAAGTGTCTGAAGTGTAATCAGACAGGACATTTCGCACGGGACTGTACCAAGGTAAAATACAAGCAATCGTTACCTACAGCAGGTCAGAGTAGATCGGTGCATCGTGTAGAGTTAGTATGCAACTTTTGTAAACGCAGAGGTCACCTATACAAAGACTGTAGGGATAGACTACGCCGCGATGAACGACGATCGGGAAATCACGGCAGCGGATCTGGCGACAACCAAAAATCTAGTACGGGTAACCTCCAAAATTCATATAGCAAAAACACAGGGCATGAGGGATCCCAACAATCCACGAGGAATGCAGGATCATACAAATCAATGAACATTGCCAACACTAATAGAGCAAGTCGGAACAGGATAGAATTAGCGGCAAACGGAACCACTAAGGAAAAGATGACTCTCTTAGTAGATTCTGGTGCCGATGCCAGCATCATCAAAATAGGGATGTTGGAAGATGATTTGCCAGTTTTAGAAGAAACTACGAGTTTATCAGGAATAGGACAAGGCGTTGTCGAGGCACTTTGTAAAGTCATATTAACAATTCCATTAAAGGATAGAAGTATTGAGCATCCTTTCTTTGTGGTAAGAGACGATTTTAGTCTAGATGCCGACGGCATCATTGGAATAGATTCCATAGAGGATCACAAAGCCGCGATAGGTAAAAGCGCTCAAGCATTTTTCATACACGGGCAGCGTTTCGAACTCTTACGACCGTTACAAACGAAGAAAATCAGGTTAGCACCGCGAACAATAAGGAAGGTCAGTGCAAAAACAAATAGTAAGTTCATTGGCATTGTAGAGAAGAAGGAACTCGCCGACGGAGTATACCTAGGAAATTGCTTAACTAAACCGGCGAACCAAGAATGCATAGTAGACATTTTGAACCTGAACGATCACGAGGTGATATTGGAGACGCCGACCGTGGAATTGGAGGAGCTATGCGAAGAAAATAGCGGAACAAGCGACGAAGAGGCGGCCTACGTACGTTTAATAACCGGCAAATCGGGAAACCAACGAATCAAGTTATTACATGATACGATACGTACAGATCATCTTAATGAGGAAGAGAATAATACTCTACTTGAGATATGCGAAAATTATAGCGAAATCTTCTATTTGCCAGGGGATAAGTTAGGCGTTACTAACGCGACCAGTCATTCTATTACATTGACGGAGGGGGGAAAGCCGATTAATGTTCGTCCATACCGTCTACCTGAGTCGCAGAAACAGGAGATAAACAAGCAAATAGAAGCTATGTTAGAGAGTAACATAATACGCCCGAGTCGTAGCCAGTGGAACGCACCGCATTTAGTAGTACCGAAAAAACCTGACGCATCAGGGAAGCAGAAATTTAGAGTAGTCGTCGACTACAGAAAATTGAACGAGATCACGGTAGGGGATTCGTACCCCTTGCCAAATATTACAGAAATATTGGATCAGCTAGGAAAAGCGAAGTACTTTACTACATCAGACCTCGCCTCGGGATTTCATCAGATTCCGATGGCTGAAGAAGACAAGGAAAAAACTGCTTTCTCAACAGCGCATGGGCATTATGAGTATAATTCAATGCCATTCGGGCTGAAGAATGCGCCAGCGACATTCCAACGGTTGATGAATACCGTTTTAGCAAGACTACAAGCATCTAAATGCTACGTTTATTTAGACGACATTGTAATTCATGGTGCAACACTGAACGAGCACAACGATAGGCTCATCGAGGTACTAAAGCGACTGCAGGAGAGCAATCTTGTTCTCCAGCCGGACAAATGTCGATTTCTTCGGAAGGAAACTAGTTATTTAGGGCACGTGATAACGTCGGAGGGAATCCTCCCTGATCCCGCGAAAATTGCGGATGTGAAAAAATTTAAGAGCCCGATAAACGTTAAACAAGTACAGTCATTTTTAGGGCTAGCAGGATATTACAGGAGATTCATAGAAGGATTCTCGCGTTTAGCACGACCGTTAACGCAACTAACGCAGAATGGACGCAAGTTCGAGTGGACAACGGTAGAAGAGAGCGCATTTGAAACGTTAAAATCAAAGCTAGTTACGGCACCCATCCTAAAGTATCCGGATTTCACGAAACCTTTCTTAATAACAACAGATGTATCCGACAAGGCAATCGGAGCAATCCTCTCTCAAGGACCAATTGGGCAAGATTTACCAATAGCATACGCAAGTCGAACGCTTAACAAAGCTGAGAGAAATTACTCGACAACCGAGAGGGAAATGTTAGCAATCGTCTTCGGAACTAGGCAGTTCAGGCCATACGTATATGGCACGCATTTCACTGTGATCACGGATCACCTCCCTCTCAAATGGATCTTCAAAATCGAGGATCCTGGATCAAGGTTACTGAGAATGAGATTAAAACTCGCTGAACACGAGTATGATGTAATGTACAAACCTGGAAAACTTAATACGAACGCGGACGCGCTCAGTAGAATATATAGGATTTACAGCAATAGCCAGGAATTTGAAGAAGAAGAAGAAAACGAAGAAAAAGAAGAAGAAGAAGAAGAAGGAAAAGAAGAAGAGGATGAATCGGAACCGGAATACACGGAAGACAAGAAGAAGAAGATCTTGTACGAATATCACGACGCACCCATGGGCGGGCACCAAGGCGTATCGCGTACACTAGAACGAATAAGAATGGAACACAGGTGGCCGAAAATGCGCAAAGAAGTAGAAGACTACATAGGTAAATGCGAAAAATGTCAGAAAAATAAAACGCAGAGAAAGTTGAAAGCTCCCATGATAATCACCGATACTCCTTCGAAAGCCTTCGAAAAATGTGCATTAGATATCGTAGGGCCGTTGACTGTAACCCATTCAGGCAATAAGTATGTACTCACGTTCCAAGATGCTTTAACCAAATTCAGCAAAGCTATGCCAGTAGCTGACCAGGAAGCTTCCACAGTGGCTAGAGAATTCGTAAAAAATATTATATGCGAATATGGAACTCCCAAGGTAATCCTTAGTGATCAGGGAACCAATTTTTTAAGCAATGTATTTAAAAATATGTGTAAGCTGTTGAAAATCGAGAAAATTCAAACAACAGCATACCATCCAGAATCTAACGGAGCACTGGAACGATCACATAGAACACTAGCGGAATATCTAAAGAATTATATCGAAGAGGACCAGAGCAACTGGGACGAGTGGCTGCCGTACGCTATGTTTACGTACAACACAACCCCTCACACTGCAACAGGGTACACCCCGTATGAGCTTGTTTTCGGGCACCCAGCAGAGATACCATCATCGATAAAGCAAGCACCGAGACTTACTTACGCGTATGACGACTACGTTCAGGAACTACGCGAAAGACTCAGGGCGGCTAATCTCAAGGCAAAAGAGAATCTGGAAGCAGCCAAGGGTAAACCGAAATCATACTACGACAAAAAGACCGTAGAAACCAAATTCCAGCCGGGAGATAAGGTTCTTCTGCTCGATGAGACGGTTCGGCGGGGAAGATCGGCGAAATTAACGCCGAAGTATGTCGGTCCATACGAGATCACGAAAAAAGATTCGGATGTCAACTACACCATCCGGAAGGGTCGAAAGGAAACCAAAGTTCACGCCAACCGATTGAAGCTATTCATAGAACATTGACTAGAAGAGAAGCACGTCCCCAACCCCTACCTCACCCCTCACCATATTCCTCAAAAAATTTTACGATCTAAAGAAAGGGAGGGGATACATTAGTAGTAATACCTAAATTGACTTGCAGATCTTGCTTGGCGATGGCGCTGGCAAACGGGGAAGTTGGCCCATCTTTGAAGATCGAGAGGTTCAAGGATAATCCGGGGGCTTACTTCGAGGAAATAGGGACGCTGCAGGTGTACAAAGATAGGTGGAGTTTAGTAATAGACATGGACCTCCGCACGGTATTCGAGAGGGAAGAAAATGTAAAATCACACCTGAGGAATATACGCAAGACATGCGAGGTTCCGGATAACTCAGGATCGCTTTTATGTGAGACCTTGAGTGAGTCGGTAGGAAATCTGCTGGATAAAGTTGATAGGGGTTTGCAACTAGTTCGCGACGTCACATGCGTCGGGCCGGCACGAAAGCGCCGAGGTCTGATAGACGGTTTAGGCTCCATAGCGAAATCCTTGTTCGGGACTATGGATGCAGCAGACGCGGCTAGGATAGATCAGGAGATCGACGATCTTCGTGATGATCAAGCGAACCTAAAATCAGCTATGAGCAAGCAAATACAAATCGTATCTTCCACGCTAGGAGTTTTTAACAATACCATGAGGGTAGTGGAAGAGAACGAACAAAACTTGCTCGAAATAACTAGGCAACTCAACATCACTCTTTCAAACAATATAGAACGAACAGTAGCGAGGCAGAACCTCGACGAACATATAAAGGCAATAGGCCTAATAGTAGACGCGTTGCTAAGCGACGTAAAAGACCTAGTGCAATTTCTAACCGAAATAAAAAGAGGTATCATCAACCCTACCGTGCTCACCCCAGCCAAAATATTAGAGTACCTCTCGTCGGCACTACCACACCTGCCGGCGGGTTACAGCTTCCCCATACCTTTGACGCGACCAGGAGTTTCGTTACTGATGACGGTCGCGGATATTAAATCTTACGGGAGGGAGAACACGGTAGTAACGGTGATAGAGATACCTCTGATAGGTAATGAGGAGTACAACATCAACAAAGTATATCCTCTGCCTGTTAGGGTACGAAACGATACGTATTGCTATCTGGAGACAACGGAGGAATTAGCGGTGGTGGACCACGAATACAGAAATTACCTACGAATGAAAAAGGCGGACTTGGGAACTTGTAAACGATTAGGTAAACATTACTTGTGTGACCCAAGGCGCCCTACGAATTCGGTAGGAATAGGTTCACCCTGCGAAATTGCGATCCTCTCCAAATTAGACGTAGAACTCACACAATGCCCAAAAAGAATTGCTAGGGTTAGTAAGGCTATAGTTTTAGCCTTGCAGAGACCAGGGGCATGGTTATACGTAGCTCCAGAGGCCGAGGCAATCACTGTAGCTTGCGAAGGTTTGCCTGCGGCGCGTGAGACATTAGTAAGCACTGGCACCATAGCTCTCAACGGGAAATGCGCTGTAACTGCGAAGGATTTCCGTATGGAGACACTACGGCAATACCAAAGCAAGCAGGAATTCAGTTACCTGCCGCCGTATAACCTAAGTTTACATGAAACGGACTGGGAGGCAATCCCTAAGTCCGACAATAAGGGTGTCAGTGTAGTGCTAAAGAGCGTCCTGCGAGACGCGAACGAATTGAACGAATTGGGAACTAGCCTTAAGAATTTACATAAAGAATTAGACGATAAGCAGAATAGTCACAGGCGGCACCTGCCGTATGTGGCGCCATTATATCCCATAAGCGGATTACTACTAATAAGCATGATAGGTTACGTAATATATAAATGTGTATCTTCGGGAAAATTTAGACGTAAAGAAACAACACGGCACACAGCGGCACCGGAGCCTCCGCAGTCGCGGAAACGGGCCCCGATAGCCAAGCAAACTGTAATCAATTTCAAACGTAACTCGTCTTGTTGAGAATTGTTACTCAACATTCCAGAATATTTCGTAAATAGGCTACTTGTAATAATTACTTGTAATAATTAAGCAAGGCGTGACCTGGAATGCGACAAAGCGCAGCGCATGCAGGTTACGCCAACTTACACGTAAGCATAATAACGTAATAAATTAGGCTAAGGACCGAGCCGCGCTTCAGTCTTGAGCAGATTCCAGAGAAGAAGCGAAGAGTATCTCTTCGAATACTCAGGCTCGAACCGGGGCAAGTGCTCCAAAACCCATCTCTTGTAACTTATATATATATATACTAAATAAAATCTACTTTTCGTTGCTATCTTGCACTTAGAGTGATTCTTTAATCACCTCTGGGAACAACCCGATCAACTCCCAAATCCCTGAGTAACGGGGGTTGAATATTACAACAATTATTAAGGAAGAATTATCACTACTTTCACATTGGCGATTGGCGATTGGTATAATAACTTTGTAGCGGCGAGCGGAACGTAAAAAATTAGCCGGTTCTGGTTTGGCCTCCAGTTACGTATTGAACTAGTCGTGAGTGCGTGCGCACTCACGCCTTGTGACACTTGCCAGGTCCACGTCTCAGGCGCTAATTGTTTGGTAGAGGATATAATATGAACATACCGCCCGCCGCGTTCGAAGTTTAGACGAACGCTAGGAGAGATTACACATTGGTTTAATTGAGAACTTAACTACTAACTCAATCATTAACTATCCTAATTAGTTTACCACAGGAAGTTTGCACAGTTGCGTTATTGGTCGCTTGTAAGTGGACTTAATGGCAGTTCGGACAGTAACTACCCTGGTTAACTGATCAGCACCGGAATGGCATTCGAGTATTCTGCCGAGTTCTCATTTGGAGGGCGGTAAGTTTAGATTGCTAAGAGTACGAAATCATTCGGCTTCAGATTTGCTTTGTTTACCTTCCATTTGGACCTCTGCTGCAGTGAGTTTAGATAGTCACTCGACCACACCTTCCAAAACCTTTCAGTTAGCTGCTGTACCGTCTGCCATCGAGACAGGCGGTTACTATTGAGCTCTAGGATGCTAGACGTTGGCACGGATTTCAAGTGTGAACCGACAAGGAAGTGACCTGGGGTCAATGCACTAAAATTATCAGGGTCGTCAAACAATGGAGCGATCGGGCGTGAATTGAGACAGCATTCGATTTTGCAAAATAGTGTATTAAATTCCTCGTAAGTAGGCGTGAAAGATCCGAGTACTCTACGGAGGTGGTGCTTCACGCTTTTCACCCCTGCTTCCCAGATTCCACCGAAGTGGGGGGCAGCAGGGGGGATAAAGTGCCAAGCTATTGTATCTGAGGCATAGTGGTTTTGTACTTCTGGATCGCGTAAGATAGTACGGATTTTTCGGGTGAGTTCCTTGTCGGCCCCCTGAAAATTCGTACCGTTATCACTATACATAGCTTCGGGTAGGCCGCGACGAGACGTGAACCTGTCGAAGGCCGCAAGAAACGCCGCGGTCGAGTAGTCCGCGACTAACTCTACATGGATAGCGCGGGTGGTTAGGCAGACAAACAGTGCAACGTAGCACTTATGCGAGCGTTGTCCACGCCCGGGAGCTGTGCGTACTAGAAGTGGCCCAGCATAATCTACGCCTGACTTTGAAAACGGGCGAGAGGGTATTACTCTTGCAGAAGGCAAGTCACCCATTAACTGTACAGGTACTGCTGCTCGTTGGCGAACGCAGGTCACGCATGAACGGATACATGATTTAATGGCATCGCGGGCACGGATGGCCCAATAGTTCTGTCTTAAAGTACTTAACATTAATTGTAATCCACCATGTAGGGTTTGATGGTGGATGTGCTGAATTACTAATTCAGTTAGTCTGTATTTAGGTAGGATTGCGGGACACCTCTCTTCGAACTGAAGTAAGGAGTGACGTAACCTTCCCCCTACGCGGAGTATCCCATCCTTGTCTATACAAGGGTTAAGCTTGATCAACGCACTTTTGGTTGACACCGAGTGCTTTGTTTCCAGATCAGTAATTTCTTGAGCGTAATGCTCTTTTTGAACGGACTTTATCCACAGATTGCGCGCCTTGACTATTTCCTCAGCGGAAAGAGAGGTGCCTGCAATTCTTTTCTGCGAGTATCGTATATTATTGATAAATCGGAGAACATACGCGGTTATTCGTAGCAACCGAGACCATGAGGACACCTCATTGATCAAGTTCCGGGTATTTGCTGGATGAGTAGTATGGGCGTGCGTATCGGTGAGTCGCTCAGTCACTTGCTCATTAATTTCAGTAGGTACGGATTTTGGCCAAGCTAGTCGCGAGCACCGTAACCACAAGGGTCCCTGCCACCACAATTCTTTCGCTACCAATTCTTCCGCGGTAATACCGCGTGAAGCGCAATCCGCAGGGTTAGAGGTACCAGGTACATGTTTCCATACTGCGGAGGGAATTTGAGTGGTAATTTCAGATACGCGATTTGCGACGAAGGTCTTCCATTGCGATGGGTGGCTCTTTACCCATGACAGTACTACCGACGAGTCGGACCAGCAAAAAATGGATGCGTTTTCAAGTTGCATTGTGGTTTGCGCGAACTTAACCAATCTAGCGAGCAGTACAGCAGCGCATAGTTCTAATCGCGGAATACTCTGCACTTTAATTGGTGCAACTTTCGTTTTTGCTAATAACAGTGAAACTTGGGTTGTGGTTGACAGTGATGCTACTCTCAAATAGACTACCGCCGCATATGCCGCGTTCGAGGCGTCCGCAAAGCCGTGAATTTCATAGGTCTGAGGTTCAGAACTCTGTCCCGTCCATCTCGGTATCGAAATCTGACGTAGTAAAGGCATCTGTTCTTGGTAACGTGAGCACCTTTCTGCTAGCTCAATAGGCAGGGGTTCGTCCCAGCCAATTTTTCGTATCCAAAAAATTTGAAGTAATATTTTAGCGGAGATCGTGAAGGGGGATGCCCAACCGAGTGGATCAAAAATTCGCGAAGTCATTGCTAAAAATGATCTTTTTGTGAATTCGGGTTCCTGTTCACATTGTATGCAAAAGCGGAAGGAATCAGTGTTGGGACTCCATGCTATACCGAGAACCTTGAGGCTCTCATCTAACCTGAGTGTTTTTTCCGTGGCTAACCCGTGGTTCTCTGAAGGAATCTCAGCGAGTAAATGTTCTGAGTTACTTGCCCACTCTCGTAGGTTAAACCCGCCCGCCTTGAGAAGGTGAGAGAGTTGAAGGCGTATTTGTTTCGCGAGTACGATATCATCTGCACCGAACATTATATCGTCTACATAGGTGCAGGTGTTCAGTATCGGGAGGGCGAGAGGATATTGCTCACGTTCATCGTGAGCCAGCTGTTTCAATACGCGGTTCGCTAGGAAGGGTGCACTGGCGGTGCCATAGGTGACAGTCAAAAGCCGGAAAGATGAGAGTTCCGCATTGGTATCTGAGCGCCACACAATGCGTTGGTAGTTCACATCGTCCGGGTGAACTTTAATTTGGCGGAACATTTTTTCGATGTCGGCAGTATATACGTAGGCATGTACGCGCCAGCGTAAAATCAGCATAAAGAGGTCGGCCTGCAGTTTGGGACCGGTCAGTAGGTGATTATTCAATGAGAGTCCGTTGGAAGTTGTACAGGAGGCGTTGAAAACTACTCGCAACCGGGTAGTTTGACTCTCTTCCCTGATGACAGGGTGATGAGGAAAATACACAATTTGGGAAGAAGGATGGGGAGTATCGACGGGATTTACCTTCTCCATATGGTTCAACACCTCGTACTCTTTCATGAATTCGCGATAAGTACGAGTGAGCTCCGGCTCCCGATCAAGCTTGCGCTCGTTACGATAAAAAATTCGTTCGGCAATCGCCCTAGATTCCCCGATTGGTATGGGTGGTCCGGTTTTGAACGGTAATCGAACTACGTACCGGCCGTCTGGCTGTCTGGTATGCGTTTGCGAAAAGTGAGACTCACATTGTCTTTCGTCTTCGGTAAGAGTTGATGCTTTGGGAACTTCTTCCAGTTCCCAAAATTGACGGAGGGAATCGTGAAGACAATCGTTCGTGCTTTGATGATGGACGATTGAGGTCTGGGGCTTAGTTGAGGAAGGATTAGTTATAGTACCGGAAATAACCCAACCGAACATTGTAAGTTGAGCTGTTGGGGCCCCGGCAGGCCCATGCTTTACCCCGTCTCTAAGGATCAGGCCATAGAGATCCGCGCCTATCAGTAGGTCTATCGGTAAAGAGCTAGCTGGTTTCGGGTCAGCTAGTTTTAATTGGGTTAAATGAGGCCAATTGACTGGCTGGATGCTAGCTTTTGGAGTATATGTCGAAAGTCTGGGTAGGACAAAAGCAGAGATGGCTATGCTCGGATCGCTTTTTTCACATGCTTCTATCGTGACCGAGGCGGCACTCCGCACGCAACCCGCTGGTGTACCTCCGATCCCGGAAACACTTACGGACAACCGCGTGCGTCTGGCTTTAAGGGTTTGAGCGGCGGATTCTGATATAAATGTAGATTGGGATCCTTGATCCAATAGAGCTCTTACTTGCATACCGCGGCCAGACGCTGGCCTGAGCACAACAAGGGCTGTCGGGAGTAAAGTGGTTTGAAGATGACCCAATTGAGCTTGGTTATCATCTTTCGGACTGTGATTCGTGAAATGCACACTGGTTTCGAGATTAGGTTCCGAACAGCTGGATTGATTGTGCTCAGGAGAATCGCTAGAGGCTGGCTGCGAGCTACGCGTTAAATCTTCATGTAGCAATGAATGATGTTTGCCCTTACAAGTTCTACAGACATTTTTATTTTTATAGGTTGACGGATAGTGTCCGATACACAGACAATTAAAACATCGTTTTTGTGATTTGAGAAATTCATAGCGTTGGTCAACGGTTTTGTCCTGAAATTCCTTACACTGGAAAAGTAAATGATTGTCTTTACATAGCGTGCATTTATGCGCGTTTGAATTAACTTGATGTGAATTGACGTCATTGTGCTTGGACGCTTTGAATTTCTCATTTTTTGAGTTTAATCCTGAACTGGTGTCTGTAGGACTTAGTGATTCTAAAGCTCTGATTCTGGCTGAAAGAAAAGTGTCTAGCGTTTGAAAGGACGGATTTGTGGTGTCGTCACCTTGCTTAAACTCCCACTCTTGTCGAGTAGTTTTATCGAGCTTTTGCAAGGTCAGGAATACAATTATATCGTCCCAGTGTTCGACTGGGCGGTTAAGGTTTTTTAGAGCTGTCAAAGCGTCGTTAGTTTTATCTCGCAATGCCCTGAGCTCCTTGACTGAGCTGGAATTCATACTTGGTAGATCTATAAAGCTATGCAAATGCGCATTAATCATGACTCGCTGATTATCATACCGCTTGGCTAGCAACTCCCAAGCGGAGTGATAATTCGCATCAGTTACACTGATATTTTTTAACATTAGACCGGCTTCATTGGATAGACTAGCTATCAAGTAGTGTAGTTTTTGGGCGTTGGACAGACTTCCATTTTCAGCGACAAGAGAGTGAAAAATGTCTTTAAAATTTTCCCACTCGGTATATTTACCAGAAAATTTCGGCAAGGGAATTCGCGGTAATTGAATGGAACTATGAGACGAGTCAATGGAACTCGTTCTATTAGGCTCGTTCGGAATTACTACTGGCTTTGACAACTTATCTATATACTCCGCGATGTAGTCGGACGTGCGCTCGTAGATGTTTTCTGTTGCGAGGAATTGTTCTTACGTCTCTTAAGGCCCATCCTTAGTCGCCCACCTCCTTTCCGTACAAAAAATTTTCGTTTCATGCGAAAATAGAGCCAGCGTTTGGTTATTTCTTTTTTCCATTGTCTAAAGCCAAGGACAATGAAAAACCATTTAGACAATGGAAAAAAGAAATAACCAAACGCTGGCTCTATTTTCGCATAAAACGAAAATTTTTTTGGACGTATGTGTTTGGAATTGAAATAGAATTCGCGCAGCGTTGGCCTTTTTTGCGTTTTCGACGCCTGGGCTCGGATAATCATCGAAATGTGTCTCCCCGGCCCCTTTTTCGTTACATTGTACGGAAAGGAGGTGGGCGACTAAGGATGGGCCTTAAGCTAGCACGACCACTTGAGCAAAATCATTCAGAACCATGGTAAAAATTTAGTGCTATTTTGTTGCTAATTTGTTCCCCAAATCCCGATTTTGTTGCCCAAGCCGTTTCGGTGAAATCGAGGGCGATGCCAGGTATGGAAAAAGTTAGCATCGCCACGTCACCGCATCGTCGGAAATGACAAACAAAACTGCCATAATTTGTTGCTATTTAGTTGCTCTGGAACCATGATAATTTCAACTGGAAAATATTAACCCTTCCGCTAAAAACCACCCTCGTGCCATTTAGAAGATAAAAAAAAATTGAACATATCTCATTTTCAAATATGACTACGGATTTTGATTCTCACGATTAGTAGCTACAGGGATATCAGCCTTCGGAATTTGTTGCTCGACCCCTATCCCCTGAAAACCACCCCCGCACGATCGGAGTACGAAGAACAAGACACGGGCCACTAATTTTGAAAATTTCACAACGGATTTCGGCTCTTGCAATTAGTTGCTCCAGAGATATCAGCTTTCGGAATTTGTTGCTCGACCCCTACCCCTTAAAAACCACCCCCGCACGATCGGAGTACGAAGAACAAGGCACGGGCCACTAATTTTGGAAATTTCACAACGGATTTCGGCTCTTGCAATTAGTTGCTCCAGAGATATCAGCTTTCGGAATTTGTTGCTCGACCCCTATCCCCTGAAAACCACCCCCGCACGATCGGAGTACGAAGAACAAGGCACGGGCCACTAATTTTGGAAATTTCACAACGGATTTCGGCTCTTGCAATTAGTTGCTCCAGAGATATCAGCTTTCGGAATTTCAAATTTCAAATTTTTAATTTTTAATGTAAATGGATTGTCTCAAATAAGAAAACTACAGTACGTAGGTAAGTATATAATCTTCAAAATTCGATATAATACGTGGAATAGTTATATTTGAACACAGACGACGCAAGCCGTCACTAAGGGCTTCGTAATTGGGACACCTACTTTATTGTGCAATATAAATAATTTGCTGACAATAAGTTCTGCTTGAGCTGATTTCATTCACAGTGCAGGGTCTCTACATATATAAACAAGACATTTCGGGTTGACTTTGAAAGAATCCTTAAGATTCTTCTCATTTTCATTGAAGTCGTCGTACTGCAGCCATTGTCCTCCTATTCTCCGTACAATTGCTGTATAATGCCCTATAAACTCGCTGGAATTCCGTGTTCCTCTTGCTGGTCCATCATAGTGGACAAGTCCCACAAGATGATGGACTCGACCGGGTATGGCCAGACTTTCAAATTGATCAGGTATCGTCCGTAATGGTATCGGCGTGTCATCGTCAGAAATGCCGAACACGTCAAATAATACGATGTCTCCTATGGACAATAAAAATACTCCAAACGTTCTAATATGTCGTAACCCACAAAATTTCATAAATCGATTTTTTTGAAAAATTAAATGATAATAATGTTGTGCAGCTTATGTTTAAATTTTAGTAGTCAAATCGTTGATTTATCATTTTCAAATCAATATTACAATCCGCAAAATCGTATCTTTTCAATGGTAATAGCAAAGCGTTTTTATGGCCTCCTGAACAATTCTCCAAATGTTGGTTACGACATATTAGAACGAGGGTATTGAAATGTTACATTACCAATTGTAAAAACTTTCCCAGCTCTTGATCCAGTGCATCCTCTTGTATCGCATTTCTTGGACGGAGTGACTTTGTTTTCAATTATATTTTCAAACTTGAATCCGATCTCCCGTCGTTTTTTCTCAAACAGCATGTCTCGATCGAGATTCAAAATTTTAATCGGCGTCATTTTTACTGGGCAACCTTCATTGCAATTGCTTTCTTCGACATAACTCGGTGTTTCTTTGAAAAGTTCTCCTGCTAGCCATCCTACATTAATGACACAATTTAACAGGTCCCATCCACTATCTCTCATCTCAATATTTTGACCGAGTAGTTTCATCAAAATCTTCGCGCGAAGCCTGTAGGAAAACGCTCTCAATCCATGGTCGAGAACGTCCAATGTCATGGAAAGCAAAGCATTTTCGTTTATCAATTGTTCCATCTGTATAAATCATGAACATGGAATCGAGTGAATAGCTGCGGCCATTAAAGATACCTGAGGTGCGATTCTGGATCTCGATAGCGACGATAGCGACCGTGCTAACTTTTTTCCCCGTGCTAACTTGTTTTACGCCAATGTGCTTCTCCGCTAACACCCGTTCACCCCCGGTAGCGTCCATATGCTCGGTTTTCGGGTGTCAACAAGCGGAGGTCGCCATGCAACTGCCCGAGAATCAACAATTGAACCCAAGGAAAACCCGGCTCTGTGATGAAGCTCTCGCGATCGAGTGCTATCTTGACGAATTTTTATCACCTGCCATAACGACACTCTCACAGCCCTCGCTAACTATAGCGATGAGATAGCACTCGATGGCGAGCGTTTCATCACAGAGCCGGGTTTTCCTTGGGTTCAATTGTTGATTCTTGGGCAGTTGCATGGCGACCTCCGCTTGTTGACACCCGAAAACCGAGCATATGGACGCTACCGGGGGTGAACGGGTGTTAGCGGAGAAGCACATTGGCGTAAAACAAGTTAGCACGGGGAAAAAAGTTAGCACGGTCGCTATCGTCGCTATCGAGATCCAGAATCGCACCTCTGGAGTGCGATTCCGGATCTTTTGGTCATAGCTATGGCCGGCCATAGCTATGGCCTGGCGGTAGCTAAGGCACACACGCGGTGTTCTTATTGGCCGAATTGACTGGACTCGTCAAACGCTGTTCGATTGTTATAAACAAGACGTTAGCTATCGCCAGGCCATAGCTATGGCCAAAAGATCCGAAATCGCACCCCTGATATGGCAAGATATGAATAAATAGATCAAATCATGTCATCGCTAATTCTTTACTTGTTCAAAAATGAGCATTGCTCTTCGTAAAGAGCGCGTTTGTATCACTTTACTGCGTACGTAAGTGCAGTGTGTCGGAACTGCTCCGAGATGTTGTGAGTATCATGACTCACAATCAGCTACAGCAACGCAGCAAAACATATTAGACAAATGCGGGCGAAAATGCGGTAGTTTTTAGTTTGGAGCCGAACGAATTCCGTTTTTACCATTCTTCAAATACACAATTTCATCAATTTTAGAATCGCGCACTCACAAATAGTGCACTTTGAGCTCGCTATACCTGTGTGATATAGTATGTTTTTTAGCATGCTAAGTCACATTTCTGTCGTGTCATACCAGATTCTAGCAAAGAAGATTCAATCCTATGAGAAGAACAAAGTATTATCACCCCCCGCTAATATTCATCTACTGCTGGAACTCACTATTAAGTGGGACTCGCCAAGAGAAGGAAAGCTTATGTGATGGAATGGAACATCACGGGTTTCATTTTTTGAGCCAAGGGAACATCCCTCCAAGATTGAGCAAAATTCGTGATCAGAAACCCTAATACTCTACTTGTTAGTTAAGAGAAATTCATAGGAATGATTGATTTCCAGTTGTACAAAAAAAAACAAGGTCTGATGGAAATTGGAAATTTGGTATTGCTAATTGTTTTGAATTTCAAATGAATGGTTTAAAATTTGCCATGAAAAAATGTTGTTTTCCACTAGAATCTGCAAATGGAGCAAGTGTATCAACATTAGTCTCGAATACTCCAGTTTTCATTTACCTTTTGCCTCAGCAATGGCCAGTCGCAGGCGGCAGCCAACATTATTTGAAAAATGCTGTCGAAGGCACAGGTGTATATAAGGCAGAAATTTCGTCCATCTATATTTATCGGCCGTAGTGTCATACAGCTACCATTCTTCATAATCGGTAGTTGCCGGTTTTTCACAAATGTCAGATTTTCCAGGACCTTGTGTTGGTTGTTTCCCAGGTACCTGGCCTTTCGCGTCCTTTTGGGAGATTTTCCTTGCCCTCTCCAATCTTCGACTTCTCGCGTTGCGAGAATTTGTGGCACGCTGTGAGCATTATTGCATGTAATGCAAACTCGGCGTTGGCCATGTCCTTCTTCTTCACTCGCCAATGGCCTAGAGCATTGATCTAAAGCATGCACAGGCTTTTGACACACTGCGCATAAGTGCGCACCAGATGGCTCATCACGGTTAGCGCATGCGGGACAAGCACTTGTTAAAATCTCTTGCACTTCTACACAGAGAAACCAAAACAGAGCAGAAGCCCATTTACGAATAGAGAAAGCGATTGCAACGCCACACCGGGATATGTGCTGCACCTTTGAACTGACGAACAATATGTTGACATGATTTTCACAGTGTGACCCATTCGCATACTCGTTGTCTATGGGCCAAAACTATTAGCGTGCGTATGCACAGACTTTTCCTGTGCCTGCACGCTTTTGGCTTGGCAACGCAGTCGCGGTCGCTGCTCATACGCCAATCATGCGTCCATAACATAATATACATAATATACATATAGTATGACTTATCTCCATCATTTATACATCATTTATGCGCTTTTTTCGCGGCCATGATTAATTTATACACGTAATGCGTGTAATGATTTAATTAATACTTGGCAAATAGTCGTTAGGAGTAGGGGAAAGGTGGCTAGCCCCGGCCAGCGGGTGCCCCCGGTCGCCTCAAGTTTTGGACACTTGCGCACAAATGAATTTGAAAAATAAAATGTGGAAATTAGGGCAACGATCTTGGTCACATTTTCGCATTTTATTTTTCAAATTTATTTGTGCGTAAGTGTCCAAAACTTGAGATGACCGGGGACACCCGCTGGCCGGGGCTAGCCACCTTTCCCCGACAATAAAAAACATTTATGGACATTTATGAACATGAATTTATGATCAACAATTTTATGAAATCTTTTATTTCACATTTTATGATATCATAAGGTATGTCGTGTTACAATTAACAACTTACGGTTTTTTTCGTAAAGTACGCAAGGTGTTCTTACAGATAATGTTTCGTATGCAACTGATTTACGCTCTGCATTACTTGCAACTACGCTGTAGGCATAATAATGTTTATCGAAACCAATGACATAAAGAGGAGTATATTCAAAATATACATCATTGTCCAACATAAACACATTTTCTATTCTTCCAAATATCGGTAAATTTCGTGTGATTTCTATTACAATTACAGTTTCAGGCTTGTAAGTTATGTCGTTAATTTTAATATTAGTGAAATTCATTTGTGTTTGTGGCAAAGTACCTTGCGAACTAGTATCGTTGTCAATTCTTTTCCCCAGAGTAATGTATGAATTTCGATATTTTTTAAATTTCAAATGCATAACACCTAATTGATTTCTTATTCCTATGCTTTTTAAAATATTAACTTTTGAACAAGACCCTTTCAAAATTGTTTTAATATCACGATGCTTTGATTCGCCACGCATACAAGAAATTTTATTCAATGGACCATTCTTTAATATCAATCTTACGTAGTGTAAAATAAAATGGAATTTCGGAGTGAGTGGACCAAAAAGTTTTATATATAAAGTATGGTGTTCTGTGATAAGCTGCACGGAGAAAAATATTAACCATAATATTGCTAGCGCAGCAATTAAATATTGCTTCATATCAACCTGCACGAATTAATGTTGACTGTACAATGCGATTATTGCTCATTCACCTAACCATAATTTATTGTCATATCAACTTGCAATAAGACATTGCTGGCTGTGCAATAATTTTGATAGGTTTTCACTGCAATATTTTTTGTTGAAAGAAACATTCGACGTAGCTACAAGACCATTAATTTTTTACGAAGAGCTAGCATATTTTATTGTTGCATTTGCAATACTTGAATGTCGCGAGAACAACTTAACATCGTCAGATCAGTATTGCAATTTTTACGAAAAATTAGCAGTTTGTCATGCTACATTTGCAATATCCTAATGCTGCATGAAAATGTACCTCTTGCTGATTTCCCAGCAATACTTGCAATAAGACATTGCTGGCTGTGCAATAATTTTGATAGGTTTTCACTGCAATATTTTTTGTTGAAAGAAACATTCGACGTAGCTACAAGACCATTAATTTTCTACCGAGAGCTAGCATATTTTATTGTTGCATTTGCAATACTTGAATGTCGCGAGAACAACTTAACATCGTCAGATCAGTATTGCAATTTTTACGAAAAATTAGCAGTTTGTTATGCTACATTTGCAATATCCTAATGCTGCATGAAAATGTACCTCTTGCTGATTTCCCAGCAATACTATTTATTTCGTAGAGCAATGTTAGTTATTCAACTTCTAGCATACGATCTACTTGAAGCAGCAATAACGATATTGAATCATTCTGAAAAATTATACGGATAGGATTCAAATTTCAAACAATTATGTTTGATTATAAAATATATTTATTTATAAAACAACGCATATATCAAATATATCTGTATATACATTTCCAATATATGTATTATGTATTATAGGTAATCGAATTTGAACAAGAGATTGAGTTTGTGCTCATTCCCCAAAAAGAGAAAAAAAAAAGTATTTTTCAATACGTCATCGATACCAACGTTCTATTATGTCGTAACCCACAAAATTTCGAAAATGGACTTTTTTTTTAAATTGAATGATAATAACGTTGTGCAGCTTATGTTCAAGTTTTAACGGTCAAGTCGTTGATTTACTATTTTTAAATAAATATTCTAATCCGTAAAATCCTATCTCCTCAATGGTAATAGTGAAGCGTTTTCATGGCCTCCTGAACAATTTTCCGAATGTGGGTTACGACATATTAGAACGTGGGTATCGTCATGTTCTTCTTCTCTTGCTTATAATTCGATGGCTTGGACGAAGAACGTTACATCTCGTAAGCGACTCTGAAATTGCTCGGTAGTTTTATGGCAAGTCTATAGCGCTACAGAGCGGATTCGGAATAGCTCGCGAAATGCAACGTTATTCGTCCGCACCATCTAGGGGAGAGCGGGGAAAAGAGGGCAGCGGGGCAAAAAGGGCACCTCGACCAAATTTCCGAAATTGAATTCAGAAAAAAATCAAAATTCTTTGGGAAACAATTTTTCTTGAAAAAAAAAAAAAAATCGAAAATTTTCCAACATTTTTATTGTTTTGCGGGGGAGCTGCCCTCTTTGCCCTGCTGCCCTCTTCGCCCTACTCTCCCCAATATGTATTACATATCTTATAAATAAAGAGTAAGCAAGACTTAGGCAAACTAGCAACCGTATAGGAAAACAAAGGTGTCAAATAGCAATAATAATAATATGTAAATCATTCTTTAAAATAAACATTCATTTTTCATGGCAAAATTATTAAGCTAATTAAGGGAAGACACTGCTGCCATTTTCACAGAATCCATTTTGTTCGATTTTTATATAATTTACAAAAGTCCTATGAAAAGCACATACGGCAGTTTTTAGAGATTATGATAGTATATATTTATTAGAAAAAAGGTGAATCTCCTGCAATAGAAGTATATGAACAGAAAACATTTTCGCAGAGGTACACGCCTGCGCATACACTTTCAAAGCAGAGGATTCAAGTTTCGTTAAATGCACATACTACCACAATCCAAAAATTGGACTTGACATTTTTTTTTATTGGTGCTCTTCAAGTCATTAAGGGAGGACCCTACTGAAATCTTGACAAAAAGCAGTTTTTACTTTTCAATTGGCCAAAAAATATCCAATCTCAAAAGTTATACTACCAATTCTAGATTATGATAAAATATATTTCTAAATAATATTCCAGTCTCCTGTGATGAAAGTGTTTGTGCATGGAACCTTTCGCAGGTTTCCTGCGTATACACTTTCGTCGCAGAAAACTGAAATTTTGTTTAAAAACATATCCTACCATAATCTAGAATTGGTAGTATTACTTTTTAGATTGGACCTTTTTTGACCAATTGAAAAACAAAAAAAACTGCTTTTTATCAAGATTTCAGTAGGGTGTTCTCTTGACAATAATAAAAACATGGTTTTTGTCAAAAATTTCGTAGCGTCTGCCCTTAAGCATTACACATTTTTATAGGTTTTTAATTTTGCCAATTTTCTGAACATACACATTAACTCCTATCTATGTAATATAATCAATAATATAATCACGCATGAAGCATAATGGATTCTCAAATTGCTAGTTCTTTGGTTTTCTTTTTTTTTTTTATGTGAGCAAAGCGCATTTATTGTTTTAAGCAAATTAATGATGAATTATATAGACATATATATTAGCCCTGGCCAAAAAAAAGAATTGTTTTTTGATTTCGTCTTTCACAACTCTAAACATTAGTCTCG
Organism: Tenthredo notha; assembly: GCA_914767705.2. NCBI lineage: Eukaryota > Metazoa > Arthropoda > Insecta > Hymenoptera > Tenthredinidae > Tenthredo > Tenthredo notha. The sequence continues at coordinate 5,508,104 of OU611908.1, forward strand.
GGTCTATAATAATGACCCTGTCACAATTTGGGCTTCGTCGGATAATTCTACGAGGTTGCGCATCGAGTCTCAGGATTTGCATTTGATTAACACGTAAAAAATAACTTTTCATCGTTCAAAGCTGTTCTATTATTAATTTTTTTTCAATTTTTTGGAATTTTTTTTAAATGTCTTTTCAACTTTTTTATTTGGAAACTTTTCTAATTTTTTTATTTGAAAACTTTTTTCAATACATCATTTATGAAAAAAAAAAAAAAATGCCGAAAAATAGGCAAAAATAAATGAAGCCGCACAGCAACGTACACCCCCCTCGATCGCGTAGATTTTTCTAGAACAGCTTTGAACGGTGAAAAGTTTTTCTTTACGTGTTAATCAAATGCAAATATTGAGACTCGATGCGCAACCTCTAAGAATTATCCGACGAAGCCCAAATTTTGACAGAGTCATTATTAGACCCAAGACTAATGTTTAGAGTTGTAAAACACGAAATCAAAAAAACTGTTTCTTTTTTGGCCAGGCCTAATAAATATATATATTTATATGTATATTGTTTCAAAGTGCATAACGGGGTGAAACGTAAGATTTCCCGTTAACTGCAGGAACTATGAAAGTTGGCATATGATGATCAATATTCTCAAATGTTATCCAAGTTAAATCTTCTCCTTTAATAACATCATATGCATGAAAGTGCTCGGCGTACACAACGGACGAACATTTACTCAATATAAAACAGACACATTTATGTTCGTTAACTAAAATACTGTGGATCACACCAATGGTTGGTATAGCATCTACAAACAATGCAGCACCAATTTTGTACATAGTTCCGTGAACGATAACCCACTTAGGATAAGTGCATAAACCTCTAAATGTAATAGGAATGGGAATATTAAGATTATTCAATACTTCTTTGGGATCACTGTTTGTTTTTTTACTTATGTCAGGTCCCATTAATAATTCGTGTTCAAAACCCCTCTTTGAAAGGAACCGTTCACATAATTGTAATTGCTCTCTGAATGTTATGGATTCAATAATATTGACTCGTGAACTTATAGCATTTGCTGTAGTTTTTCCTTTCCTGTGTGTTGCTTCGAAACGCATAGACCAAAAATGAACTAAAGGTCCAGAATCTGCTAGTATTCTTGGATAATGTACAAGAAAATGATTCTTTGGTCTCAAACTCCGTCCGGATAATTGCAAATACAATTCATTATGCTCAGCTATAAGAACTTTCAGTAAAGTAGAACACTCAATTTGTAGAAATGGCGCTAAGATCAAGTCTAACAATTCTCGCAATATCAAATATAACTTCCAGTAGAGATTATTTTCAGGTACTAGGTCTCCTATAATGAAAGATAAATGCCTAACGAAACATAGCATTTCGGATGCTGACATTTTAATGTTGGTTAAACTTTTTATAATCGGTGGTTTATTTCGTTTCTCTATGGCACCATAGTTCAAGTTCTTTATTCTGAAATTGAGTGTCTCTAAACTAAAGAGTCCTGCTACGTTTATGAATTCGGATAAAATCAACGTCACATCAAATTTGCATACGCCCTCCAGAAGGTCGTGCATGCTATCTACACTTGAGTTATTAGTCGTATGAAAATTTTCTATTGCATGCCAGACGCATTCTTCTTTTATGCCAGTTTGAGACACGTCATTGCATTTGACATCCTTGCGATAGGAATTTTCTGTTCGCAGAAGATTTGTAAGCTCAGTGATACTATGTTCTGACAGATTTGGTTTGGCGACATTACAATGACGACACGAATGATTCGCTGAAAAGCTTTCAACAAAACCCAAGATAGAGTTCATGCCAAGATTGTCACCAAGAATAAGTCCTAATGCAAAATAAATTCTATAATTGCGACCTGGTGTTTCGATTACGATACCTTTTTCCTGCAGATAATTGATTTCTTTAATTAATTCACGAAATATGACTGTATTCCCGTATTTTACCCTGTCTTCAGCGTGGAAAAGTGAGGTCAAAAAAATGTTTTCGAGTTTGGACTGATATTGTGGCGGTAGACAAGGAACTGTCGTGTAAACAGCACCTAGTTTTTTTAACCCTGCTCTGGATCCGAGAGGGTTATTGGTTTCGTACTCATCAAAGTAAATGAATAATGGCAGAACAGTTTTATTTGGATAGAGTGCAGTTTTCGCTTTCCATAATTTGCCTTGAGTGAAGTTTTGTAATATCTCATCGTTACTTGATATATCTGTCACATATTGCAAGGTTTTTTCCAGAACATTTGGCAACTCAAAAAAGTTTTTCAGAACTTCGCGTAACGGAATTAACTTAATAATGACATTAGATGTTTCAACAACAACACGGTCATCAACAATTGAAGTTTTAAGTGTTTGTCCAACAATGACATCTTCAGCTTGAATTAGATACCCTGACTGTCTGAAAAATTTTAATCTTAAATGTTCAGTAGAAAATTTTCTAAACGAATTTCCAAAGGCATCGAACATTGATTCAATGTTAGCAATATTTAATTCTGTTTCACCCAAACCCTCTAAGGATTTCGAGACATGATTTTTAATTAATGTAGAAAGTGAGCCGCCAAGAAATGATATGATTTCGTCTATCACATATTGCACCATAGTTCTTGGCATTACTCGATTTGCATATAATTTACAAATACACGAAAAAACTTTTTCCTCGATGCAAGAAGTGAACTTCGACATATCAATCGGGGCATTTTCATACTGAAATGTATTCGGGATGTCTCTGACTGTGTTGTCGTTCACATCTAGGTACGATTGGTCTAACTCACTCTGCGGTTCGCTATTATCTTTTTTGATTTCTACGTGTTGTTTTGATTTTAAAATGATCGCATCACTGTCGTGCTTCTGTCGCAGGTGTCGCGTAAAGACATATAGATTATCAAAATCTCTAGCACAATTATTTTCTACACACCTATATATACCATTACATTGAATTTCATGAAATAGCTTAAAATGGAGTATCAACGCTTTAATAGATACGAAGTTACTCGAACAAACGTAGCAGCGAGGCATTGTGAATAGTTTCGCTGTGACGACAGTAGTTTAATTTGATCAACGAAATTTAATTATGTCAGTTAATGTTATATGTTTTGAGTAGCAGCTCCTCAGTTAATATGAAAAACTACAGCAAATGCACGTGTGGGTTGAATCGAGTTTTTCTGAGCATTAAGTTATCATGAAAATGTATTCATGACTTGGTTTTACCAGCAAGATCGTTGAGAAGGGTTCTAAGACCAACTGAAACTTGGGGTTTCTTGTCCCACTGCGTTGAAATCTGGTACAGTGCTTTTTGAAAAAATAGCCATACCTGTTCTGACTCAGGTGAATATCTTGCAGATAAGACATGAATTGCTTTAAAGCAGATATCCAGTGCTTTCAACGGTGTTTCCAATTTGTATGTAATATTGTCAATGATTACGTAACTGGCCTCTATTGACTGCAGTGAGCTACCAACGATTATCACGAAAGGTTGGACCGTTAATCCAAACTTAAGCATCCTATCTTTACGCCTTTCAATAGTTGGCATAAGGTCAGCGACATTCTGAAAATAATTACATTTATATTCAGTTTATTGGTCGAATGCGGTCAATACATCAAGTCCATTGACATTACATTTATCGGAAAATTATTTGAGAGTATAATGAAAGGCTATAAACTGGTGAAACAAATATAATTGAATGCAATCACTTATGAAATGCTGAAAGTTATCATTTGCAATATTTTGTATTTGAGACTTTGAGAAAGTAAAATAATAACTTCATAAGCTGATTTGATATAATTCATCAGAAATAGAATTGCAACCACCCGCGGGTTCTGCTAGTATCCCAACAATAAGTACGTTAGGGTGGTCCTTAATAGGGATATTTTCGAATTTCTTTGCTCCCAGGGGCTCAAATGCTTCCAAATTGATAAAAAAAAATTCTCTGAAAGTTTGAGCTCTTAATATTAACTTTAATATAGTCCGCGCTCCAACCTAAGTTTCTTATGGAAATAACATGGAAAAAATTCCATTTGTTTTTTAGAATTTTATAACTCAGCGACAAATGAATCAAAAGTAATTAATCGCGTCATGTTTTGTAAATTCAACGCTCTCCAAATAGAAAAAAAAAAATGGAATTTTTTCCATGTTATTTCCATAAGATACTTAGGTTGGAGCGCGGACATCTTAAAGTTAATATTAAGAGCTCAAACTTTCAGAGAATTTTTTTCATCAATTTGGAAGCATTTGAGCCCCTGGGAGCAAAGAAATTCGAGAATATCCCTGTTAAGGACCACCCTAAAGTACGTGTGTATAAAAAGTTAAAATAGGAATATATTGTCGAGCTTACTTTGATGTGAGTCATGAAACCATCCTGTATTTCAATTTTTGTAGGGCGCCATGTTCCCTTTTTTTTGCCCTGTACCGTAATAATTGGAAATAGTAATGGTATAATTCGCAATGCAACAGTTGTTCGGATTTCTGTAAATTTAAAAACAATAATCATTGTAGCAGATATTTTGAAAAATATTCTTTCAGTCGAACCTTCAATTTTATTAATAGACAAATCGTTTCACTCTGTTTGCAAAAAATATTCTCTTCTAAATGAATTTAAGCCTCAAGCGTCTCGCACACTTTATAATTCTTAATGCAATTATTTATACAGAGCGAATTCCTAGCGTCTGAACCCTTGGAGTAGTGTTGAGGTAGCCAAGAGTCCAGCGCCGACAATTGTTTCCTAACTTCAACGAATCAGAAAGCCCAGAACCAATATGACAATTGACAATTTTTACTGGTGGCCACCTTACCGCTGCTCTGAGTGTTTAGACATTAGGAATTCTCCCTGTATAATATAATAGGTATTGAGGAATACAAATGTTTGGATGGAATGGAGTGAGTGTTATGCTTGAGTGTAAATAGATGAGTTTTCTACTGTCTTACCACTAGAATCACTTATTGCCAAGACATCTATATAATGTTTGACATGTGTGTTTTTTGAGTTTTCTGCGTATGTTAATATTCTTTGGCAGTATTCAGGCCACATAGCAAACAAGTTTCCTTCCTTTTCTGGATATTTCGCGCCAAAATCGATTTCCAACTTAAAAGTATAAAATTAAAATTGGTATAAACAAATAAACATAGCGAAAATCACGCAAAATATCTACAGATAAAATTTTATTAATCGGATGGATGAACTTAATCGAAAGATACTGGAAATGCCCTACAATCGATCTGTTGCAACATATTTACCAAACTATGTCCTAAGCGTTGTTTGAGGACAGGGAATATTTCGATATATTTATCAATAGAATCAACGTCCTTTAATGTCAACGATCTTGCTTCAGTTGTTGCTCTCCAATACTCAAGTACTTTTCTCCATGGCTCTAATGAATTTTTAAGCCATTCCAGTTTCTCAATTTCATCAGGGCTAAGTATATGAGGTTTTTCTATGTATGGACAGTCAAACGTATTAAATTAAAATAAAAAAAACTCGGAAGTTATTTTCTATTCCAGTTATTAGCTGAAACGGATCGTTTCTTGCAATCACCAGAGTTTGACGATGAGTCTTCGTCATCCTTGTCTTCTTGTGATGAATTCTTTTCAATAACTCCTGATTTTCGTAAGGCCCGACGCGTGTTACAATATTTTGACCACAGTTTGCCTTTGGCATTACATGCGATTCCCTTAGCCCGCGCATACGGTACGTAATAAATTGACTGAAAGATATAATGTGAAAGGACTCTGTGCAAAATTTTTTAATCAAGGGGGTACATACATCTTTTAAATAATTTGTTTCAAGTCACTGCTATGCTCTGAGAAAACATTCTAGTGACTCAGTTTTTCTACAGTTGATTAGTGCTATTTTGATACATACAGTTCATGATTTTTCCAAATTTCATGTCCTCCGCTGAACATAAATTCAGTCCATCGAAGAAAAAGCAATTGTCACAGGGTACAGGTTGCTGCGTTGGGTGAAACTTTTCTCAACTTTGGAGGATATATTCTGTATGAATGTAATTCAGGGCCGAACCAATAATGTTTGATGAATTTAATTTTTAGACATAGAAATTCTCGATTTTAAAACATTTTGTCCAAAACTATGGAAAAAAAAGTCTTACAATCAAAAATTTTCATGTCTAAAACTTGAATTCATGAAATATTATTTATTTGGCCTTAAATTACATTCATACAGAATATATCCTCCAAAGTTGAAAAAATTTCATCCAACGCAGCAACCTGTACCCTACGACAACTGCTTTTTCTTCGATGGACTAAATTTATGTTCAGCAGAAGACATAGAATCTGGAAAAATCATGAATTATGTATCAAAATAGCACTAATCAACTGTAGAAAAACTGAGTCACTAGAATGTTTTCTCAGAGCGTAGCAGTGATTTGAAAAAAATTATTTTAAAGGTGTATGTATACCCTAGACTGGCCGTTAAAAAAAAACGTTGGCGCTCCAACCTGAGAAATATTAAGTTCAGCTTAAAAAAACAGATCCTCGAAGTTTCAATGCTCTATCTCATTATTAAGGGGTGCCGGCAATTTTTTATTTTATTTCAATTTCAATTTTAATTTAAGTTTTTTTTTTTTTTTTATTGAATTTTTTTTTCCCCATAAAATAAGATTGTGTTTGTTTTCAGACCTTGATCTTTCTGAATTTTATAACGATTCAAAAAAATCCAACGGTAGACAGATAAATCTGTAATTGAAAATATTTGAGTAAAAAGTATTTTTAATCCCAGATTTATTTGTCTACCGTTTGATTTTTTCGAATCGTTATAAAATTCAAAAAGATCAAGGTCCGAAAACAAATAAAATCTTATATTATTAGAGAAAAAGAAATCAAATTTTTTAAATTATAAAAAAAAAATTCCGGCACCCCTTAATAATGAGATAGAGCATTGAAACTTTGAGGATCTTCTTTTTTCAAGGTGAACTTAATATTTTTCAGGTTGGAGCGCATACTGTTTTTTTAACGGCCAGTCTAATGTACACCCTCAACAAATACTTTGGGATATATATACCTTATCTTCAGTTGGGAATTGTTTGAGTATATACTCGCTAAGTGCGACAAATCGCTCAGTTGAAATCCTGTAATGAAAGATCATTGGACATATTAAAATTGTATTCCATAAATCGCGCTGCTAATGCCATAAGGTCGTAGGCGCCAAAAATTCCTTTTTAGTACAAGAAGGTCGTATAATTTTTTTTTCCGGGTTGCTTCGAAATTGACAATAACGCGAGGGGCTAGCCACTCTCGAGTATCGCTCGAGTATCAAAACTTAATCTCAAATAACGATTTGAAATAAATTCGAGTAAATAAAATAACAGTATATTGAGAAAACTGTAAAAATAAGGTTAATAACAGTTCTAAGCAGCTTTATTTAGCCAAATAAGTTAAGTTCTACAAAGTAGTTGGCGATAAAAAGCGAGTAGCACGAAAATAATATGAAATAAGGAGCGAGTATTGACGAGTCTTTGAATGATGTGGCTTATGCGCTCGCCTGTGCGTGTGTGTGAACCGCACGTATACAAAGACACGTTTTTAATTGATATTTTTAGTTTTTTCCATGACCAAAATATAAATTCCCTGATATTATAGTTATATTTTTGACTCTGTATAGGTATGATTCTGACGACCCCGTATTTCGTACCACTATTTTCAACCGTCACAAATCTTCAATCACTACAAAGTGCGCTTCTTCATACTAACAGAATTGATTACTTTGTAACATCTTACCGTTGATGTGATGTACGTTTTAATTCAGCGTGAATAACGACGTCGGCTAATTTGTTGCGTGAACTATGATCCAGGGCATTGGTCGACTCGTAGAGTTTTAAGATTTGTTTACCAACAATACTGTCCTCCAAATCTTTTAATAACTTGGAATTAGTTCCACCTTGGGTAACAGGGATGTCTGATATTTCAGAGGTTTCTGAATCTATAATATATTATACACGTATAAAATCGAATTATTTAGAGCAATAACGAAAACATCAGATTTATCATGGATATGGCTGACCGACAACGTGAGGATAATTATATATTCCATAGATACAAGCAAATGTAGAATAAAAATATTTGTCTCATCAAATAATTATATTTACAGTTAGTTATTAGTTATATTGGTTATTCGTGCGAGTTTAGTGGCATTCAATTTTAAATAAAAAAAAAATCAATATTTACTTATTGATACCGTGTCCGTGTCTGTGGATTCTTTACTCTGCAGAGAAACAATATTAGGATATAAATATATGGTTAAATAATCTCATGAGGATATCTTGAGGCCCATCCCTAGTCGCCCACTTCATTTTGATACAATGTGACAATTTTTTCCATTTTTCGTAATGTAATGTTTTTCGCAACAATGTAAAAACCATCTTTAGTCTCTATTTTCGCACGAAACGAACATTTTCTTGGACGTATGTGTTCGGTATTGGATTTGAATTCGCGCAGCGTTGGCCTTTTTTGCGTTTTTGACGCATAGGCTCGGATAATAATTGAAATGTGTCACATTGTATCAAAAGGAGGTGGGCGACTAAGGATGGGCCTTAAATTGAAAAAACTGATGATTCAAAACAAAACAAAAGTTGCACCAATAAAGTCAAATTAATTTAATTATTTAATTTTTAGAAGGGTAATGTACGGAAAAATAAATTGTCATATCCCAACTCCTATCGCAGTATGATTAATAAGTAATGCCCAACGCTATTATTTTGTAAGACTGTCACAAGTTTTGCCAAAAAATTGTGCTAAGAAAAAAATAATAATAACGATTCGAATCACCATTTTTCATCAGAATTCTTTTCTTCGGATCGCGATTAAAATCAAGGATCATCGAACAATTGAAATGAACTCGGGCTGATTATAAGTGTAGCCGTATAGGCTGTAAATTATAAATGTGCATATACCTCTATGGTACGCTTAATGAGCCGGAAGTTCTTTTGAAATTTTAAACGAGTTCCAATCTTAGGAATTAATTCCTTTATGGTATTGTCGTCAAGGTCTCGAAAGGCTTCTTCGTCAATACCCTCCGCTAATAATAAAACATTCAGCCACGTTGAAAGTATATAATATAAACTCTGATTTTTTCAACAATCATTTTTGCAATTTTAAATTAACTTTATAATCATATTAATTATATGTACTTACATTCAAATTTTTCAATGAGGATCTGCAGATCCCAATCTGTCAAGGATTTTTTTACGTATTCGTCCATGATGTCAGGAGCACTTTCTTTATTAATCACACGTGCGCCTTCTCCGGCAACGAACCACCACTGCCTTAGACGCCGGTCTGATCTGAAGTTGCGCAGCGTCTTCAAAGCACGCTAGCGACAGCGATACAAGTCGAAGCTCGCTGTTATTAACCGAAACATAAACAGATAGGGGCGGCTTCGCTCATATTGGGGCCCACCGCTCACCACCAATCACCATACGTACGCAATGATGATGAATATTGTTACCAATGACTAACTATGCATAATCGAGTGGTTCAAGAAGAGATTTTTCCTCGTTTTTAAAGGTCTTATAGTCTCAAAAGTTAGTTCTGGATGTTAAAAAAAATCCTCCCAAAAAATCTGCTTGAAATCTTGATTCTATATTGAGAGCTTATCGAGAATCCATTTTCCCATTCATATAGCACGTGAAAAGTTTTTTTCCTTTTCATAATACATATGAGGTATGAAAAAGAATGATATTTCGAGATCGACAGATTTGTAACAAGTGAAGTTCAAACATTCACAACTTACTTGTCCCGCGTGTTTGTTGATTCGCACCGGGCCCTTCCAAGTCGGTGGGCCGGCGCTGCAAGTTACGAGACCGCATGGGATTCATTATAGAAAACGTGGTGATAGAGATGAGCATGAAGTTTGGCGCATCGTTGAGGAACTACAACTTCATCGTATACAGGGTGATTTGAAATTGGTGACGAATCTCTTGAAGAGTTATACTTGTCCAAATTGGGACCGAAAGTTCGTCAGCCATTTTTCCGAAAAATGATTTGTTTTATTGGTTTTTTTTTTTTATTCTATTTTTTTCATATCATTTGTCAATTTTGAAGAATCCCAAATGATGCCAATGAGTTATTTTTTAATTTTTTTTTCAATGTTAGAGAGATTTCTTGGTGAAAGTTTTTTGTTTGGTGGAAGATGCGAAAAAAATGTGTTATGGTTCTATAAGGAAAGAAATCATTTTTCGGAAAAATGGCTGCGGAACTGTCGATCCCAATTTTGACAAGGATTAACTCCTCAAAAGATTCGTCATGAATTCTTAATCACCCTGTATAGGTTCATTTGATAACGTTAAACATTTAATCTTTCAACGTTTTGATTTCTTGGAATGATGTAGAAAATCTCACATATTCAAATTAAACATTTCTGAGTAAATAGAGAGTTTATTTTTGGCAGATGTAAAATAGTTTCTTCGGCGTTGATCACAACTGATTTTTATCATATCTTTAAGAAAAAATCGATGACCAGAAATTGGTTAAATTTCACACCTTTCTGTTTCCCGTTTTCTATACGTATACATTAGGGTGTCCGTTGTGTCCCAATTTTTTTTTTTTTTTTTTACACGCCCCCTAGAACGTGAGTTTATACCCTAAATTAAAAGCACTATCAAAAAAAAATCTCCGATCTCCTCAAACCTTTCCGAAATCATTTTATCAGCTATCCAACGAATTACTATTATTTTCTTTCCCATGATGGTGTCTCTCGATGAAGAAATTTTGATGAAAGTAAAAAAAAAAAAAAAATTATCGCAAATACCCCCATCAGCTGCTCGAAGTCATAGTTATTAATTTTCATTTTCAATGTTGATAATGAAAATATGAAACCCGGAAGATTGAGGCTACACGGAAAAAAGTTATCCGTTACGATCTATATGACTAGAATGCAGCGATTATCTGAATAGTAAATATGACACGGCATCTAATTGGTTTTACTGTTTGGATATCTGATGCCCGGGCAACTATAATCAATCAGTTAGAACAACAAATACATTTTTTCTTTTCAGCAAAATAAATTGTTATTATTTTCTGCCAGGGAATTTTCTATTCATAACATAATGCAATTGTATTCCAACATTTCTTTGTTGCTATCCCATACAATATTAATGTGCAACGTTAGAATGCAATTATCGTTAAAGTACAAGAATAAATAAATTGCTGTACCAGCAATACACTGTTAACAATAATGACATATTCTATATGACATTACAAATTTGCTAGAGCAACACATATTATTGCTGCTCCAACAATACTTTTGGAGCAATGTTTTTATTGCTACATTGACTACGGCCATTTTTCTCCGTGTGATCTAACTGATCTAAATGAGACTTCACTATGGTAGGCGCTGTAATTATATGAACCATCGCTCTTAACTTTTTGTACAACTTCCATGCCTCATTTTCTTCTGGAACTTGGTCCCCGACAAGAATTCCGAAATATCTAGTTATAAAAATACTTTCAGTGGCGGACATTTTCAATTTACCGTTTCTCTTAATATAATCTAAGGTTAAATCTAACGGTACATTATCACTTTCAAAATGAAAATTGAGACTGTGCAATCGAAAATTAAGGTATGCCATTGTAAAACATTTATCCTCAGTTATCAACTTGAGAATTATCCTTGCCATTACATAAGTGCACACGCCTTCAAAAAGGTCATGCATGACATCCGCTGTTTGATTATTTATGACATGAAAACCCTTCAGGGCATTGAAAACACACCGCTGCTTAATGCCTGTTGAAGGAGTATCAATTACTTGCGTATCTTTGTCATATTTGTCGACACTTCTTAATAATGATTCATCTTCCTTAACCATTTTCTGCATATCGGCTGCAGCCGAATAGCACATCCTACAAGACATTGTGTTTTGAAAAGACTCAACAAATCCGAAAATCTGGTTAATACCGAGATTGTCGCCAGTAATTAAGCTCGTGAGGAAATACAACTTTACGTTTTCATTCTTACTATTCATAACAGTCAATCCATTATCACGTAAATCGTTCAACTCGTCAATAGCAGATTGGAAAATCTGTTGATTCCCATACTCTTTCCTATCTGCTGAGTAAAATATATCAGATAACATTATACTCTCTAATTTTGATGAATAACTCAAAGGTAAGCACGGAATTCTAACATAAAATGCACCGATTTTATTCCTGCCAGCTCGAGCACCTAAAGCGTTGCCGGTCTCTATATCGTCAAAATATGGAATTAAAGGGATGGTAATCCCATCACTTTTATCGAATTCTTCTAATTGTTCTGCCCATAACTGCCCTTGAATAAAATTAGATAAGATAGTGTCATTTTCTTTTTTTTCTTCTTGTAGTTCCTTCATATAATCTAACGTAGCGTCTAACAGACCATCTACTTTGAACAAGTTAATCAGAGAATTTTTGATCGGCATTCGAACTGTCTTAACTTCTTTGAATTTAGATTGAACTCTATTTCCATCCTCTTTAAATACGGGCTCACGTGCAATCACGAGTTCTACAGGAGGTGTGTACAAACCAAGGGTTTCGTACACGCGCATCCGTTTTTTTTCGGTGCTAACAAATTTGAATGGGTCACTATATTTCATGAATATTTGATTGACTTCTTGCTTTGCTTCGTCAGAAATGGCATTTTCTAAACGAGCGTTTACTAGATTCAGTAAAAAAGGATTATAAGACTGCGAAATGAAATTACTTATCAATGATAAAATTAGTTGTGTGTCTGCTCTGGTGAAAATAAGATGTTCATACAAATTGCATGTCAATGCGATAATATCGCTATTAAGATCCATTGTTTGTTAATATATTAACTATGAGGATTAAATACTTGGGACTAAAAATTGAGATTAGATAAATAGCATACAATTAACGTTATTATCAATGAACTTATTGATCGACCATTGAGCACTTATACCTAATTTTTTTTTTAACTCTATGCTTAAAACTTGCAATAGTCAATAGAATTTTCAAATGCCCTTTAGAGACAAATCAAATAATAATAATAATTTTTTAAAGTTCTGAAGGTTCTCAAAATTTCTTCAAACTTTCAACTAATTCTCGAACCTTAGGCTTTGCGGCACCTGTACGCCATTTCTGCATGTCATATACGAAGAACTGCAAAAACGTCCACACCTGTGGGCAGCCGAATGGATATGGTATTTTAAGTACCAATAACGCCTTGTACAAAAAATCGATCACTTCAGTGATACTGTTGAAATCGTATGACACGTTATCTATAACTGCATGACAACAGTACAATTCATGTAGTGGACCGCAGCAGACAGCATATGGTTGTTCATGTTTGACGTTACAACTGTCGTACTTGCTTTTTTTTCTTTTTACTAAATCATCAAACTGACTGTGATCCTAGTAAAAAAAATCAAAACATCAAACAAATGGTTGAGTTCGACACTAGTCTTCATATCTATGACAGTTTTGCCTATTGTTCAAGATTTGATGAAATAAAAATTCATCTAATCAAACAATAGACTGTACGTACTCGTATGTGCTGGATGAAAGTTCCAACCAACTCTGATTTCCTATCTGGTTTCCACGATCCGGTATTATCAGAACTTTTGAAAGGATGCTTTATCAATGCATGTAAAACAAAAAATCCCAATGCACTGACAGTACCTGAGAAATGATTTATTTTTTATCTTCAGGACACTGAGAAAAAAAAGTGGTTGAAGATGCCGAACCCATTTGGTTGACAGATATTCAGTTGCATTGAATGAGTTTCAGTCGATTTAACTGAACATTTGTTTGCAACAAGTAAGATGAGTGGTAAAATGCAATTTTTAACAATTAGTTGAGATAACTGCAAATTCAATTGATACAAAAGCTGGTCAATTAATATGTAGAAGTATCCGTACTTTTTTAAGACGACTGCAATCGTTGTTCCGTAGGACTAATTTTTTTTAACTAATCTCAGTAATTAAATGAATCGAATATTTAGTTAAATTATAGAAAAGCGTGTACTTCAAATATAGTGCAATGAAGTGATATACGCAGCTGCTTATGTCGCAGTGAAATGATATTCAACTCACTGGGGTCTTCTATGTTTAGATGTGGATAGTTAAAAACTATTGGTGAAATGATATTGGTGAAATACTGAACACTTATTTTATTTATTGTTGGATGATTACACATTAACTTATATACTTTAATTGTGGCGTGGTGATGTACGTTTTACGTGAGATAGACCTCTGGTGAGTATATAACTAACTAGAGAGCAGACCCACTTCCTTCTTCTTTCAGGAATTCATGCCATCTGGCGGTGGACCATTTATTGGACAAATAAAAACTGTTGTCTGCTATACGCTAACACCCCTCCTCAACAATTTTTCTTTAATGTCTACATTAGTTTAATAGACCACTTTTTTCAGATAAATATTTTAATTTTACGGCCTGTAATGGTTTTGTCAGCATATCTGCCAACATCTGCTCTGTCGGACAATAAATATATTCCACTATCCCTTTCTCCTTCAAGTCCTTTACGTAATGATATTTGGTGTCTACATGTTTTGTCCGGTTGCTGAATTTTTTGTTGTAGATCAACTTTAGACAGCTCTGGTTGTCTTCGTAGATTATTGTCTTATCTTGTTGTTGTCCTTGAAGGTCTGTCAGTAACTGACGTATCCACACAGCTTCTTGACATGCTTCTGCTAACGCTATATATTCAGCCTCTGTTGAGGACAGTGCAACACAGCTTTGTTTCCGGCATCCCCAACTGATCGTTGCATCGTACAGTTTGAATAAGTAACCACTGTTGGACTTCCTATCACTTCTGTTCTCGGCCCAATCAGCATCAGCGTAACCGATTAATCCATTCTTTGCAGTATGGTCTCCAAGTTTGAGTTTTGCATCTTTTGTTCCTTTCAAATAACGTGCTACTCTTCTCGCTTCAGTCCAATCTGCTGCTGCAGGCTGTTTATTGTGTTGACTCAATATGGTTACACTTGCTGCTATATCCGGTCTCGAGTTTACTGCAAGGTATAGTAGTGCTCCGATGAGTTGCTGGTACTTTTCCGGCTCTTGCATCTGCTCTTGGTCATCTCTTGCTTTTAAGTATCCTGGATCCAAAGGTATGTTTGAAGGCTTTGCATCCTGGAGTCTGAATTTGTTCAAGATCTTTTGTATGTAGTTTGATTGACTGATGATATAGAAACCATCTGAGTTTCTCGTTACTTCAACACCTAAGTAGTTTTTAATCGGTCCAAGGTCTGTTAATTGGAAATGTTCTCTTAGGGAAATTGTCACATCATTTATGTCTACTGTCCTTTTTCCTGCGATAAGTAGATCATCGACATAGACAATCAAGTAAATTTCTTCTCCGTTTTTTCTTTTTATGTAAAGGCATGGGTCAGCTAGGCTTTGTTGAAATTGGTGTTTTAGGAGGATTTGATTTAGTTGGTCATTCCATACCTTCGCAGCCTGCTTCAACCCATAAATACTTCTGTTCAATTTGCAAACCATTTCTTCTGATCCTTCAATAGCATATCCTTCAGGTTGCTTCATGTAGACTGTTTCTTTTAGTATGCCATTTAAAAATGCTGTCTTTGCATCAAAATGTTTTATTATCATTCCCTTTTTACCTGCTATAGCTAGAAGTATTCTAAATGTTGTTTGTCGTACCACGGGTGCGAATACTTCGTCGTAGTTTACGCCATATTTCTGAGAAAAACCTCTGGCAACGAGTCTTGCCTTGTGTTTACTGATATTTCCTTCAGCGTTCCTCTTTATTTTGAATAGCCACTTGCAAGTAATGATGTCTTCGTTCCTTGGTGCTGGTACTAGTTTCCAGGTATTATTCTTTATCAATGATTCAATTTCTTCTTCCATTGCTTTCTTCCACTGTTGTTTGTGTTTTCCAGAGATCGCTTCTTTTTGACTTGTTGGTTCTTCTACTTCTGCTTCTGCTTCTGCTGTCATTCCCAACATTTCTCTGTACCGACTTGGCGGGACTCCTTTGTTTGATCTTTGTGATCTCCTGGTTGTTGTCTGTGGTAGTTCTTCTCTTGTGTCAGAGTCATCTGATTCTTCAGAAAAATCTTCATTGTTTTTTGTAGAATCTTCCGAATCGCTGTTGATGACTTCATCTTCGACTTTTGCGCTTGACAGGTCTTGAGGCATGAAAATGATTTCTTCCAATGTTGTATCTTCTGGACTCTTGCTTTCATAATCGAGAAATATTACGTCACGACTAATTTTTATGCGATCTGTCTTCATGTCCAGCAACCGAAAAGCTTTGGATTCTTCAGAATATCCAACGAATACCAAATCTTCTGCCTTTTCATCGAGTTTTTGTCTGTGTTCCTTCGGCACATGTGCGTATGCCCCACATCCAAAGATATGCAGATTTCCCACATCTGGTTTTTTCTTATGCCATAATTCATAGGGTGTCTTTTCGATTCGCCTTGAGGGCAGTCTATTTTGCAAATAGTTAGCTGTATTGGCTGCTTCTCCCCAATATTTCTTCGGTAAACCAGCATCGAATAGCATGCATCTTGCCATTTCTAGAAGAGATCTGTTTTTCCGTTCAGCCACTCCATTTTGCTGAGGTGAGTATGCTGTTGTATATTGTACTTTGATCCCTTCTCTTTTGAGATAATCCTGTAAGTCCTTGTTGAGATATTCCCCTCCTCGATCTGACCGTATGACTTTAGGTTTATCTTGGTATTGAGTCTTTGTTAGTTCTACGAATTCTTTTAGATGTGATGCTGCTTCTGATTTGTACTGCATGAGGCAAATCTTGGTGTATCTTGAATAGTCATCAATTATTGTCAAGATGTATCTTTTATTTCCTGGTGTCATAGTTTGCATGGGGCCGCAAACATCCGTATGTATAAGGTCTAACATCTTCGAAGCTTTGTTCTGAGACTCCTTTGGGAAAGGTGTGCGAGTCATTTTTCCTTTCACACAACTTTCGCACACTTCTCGTTTTCCGCAGTCATCTATCTTTATGCTTGTAGCTAGTCCTTTATTCTCCAATTCTTTAATGGCACGTGGCTCTCGATGTCCAAAACGTCTGTGCCACATATGCTGACAGTTTTTATTGTGTCCAGCATCTACTGTTGTGTAGCTTCTTTCTTCAATATTAACCTTATATAATTCTGGTGATAACCTGGCTGTAGCTTGTAGTCTTCCATCTTTCATGATATTGCAACCATCGTCCTCGAATAGGAGTTTGTGTCCTTCGGCAGCTAACTTTTTGACTGACAATAGACTAGTGGTTAACTCTGGTACGTATAAAACGTTCTGTATCCTTACTTTTGTGATGTTTCCATCACCTGTTATACATCTGATGATGCTCGTCCCAATGCCCTTTATTTCACACAGCTGTTTTTCGTTGGCTAGACGAACGTGGCCTTTTCTCCCTGGGTCAAACTCAGTGAAACATTCTTTATAGTTTGCCATATGACTTGTGGCTCCAGAGTCAACGAACCATGTATTAGATTTATCTTTGTTACCTTTTACCCCGAGGCATGCTTCTTCTATTTCTTTTGGAGCTTCTGATGAGTTTGTCAAAAAACAAGCTTCATTTTCTACCTGTTTTGCCTTTTCTGTCCTTTCTTCTGTCTTTTTCTTCCAGGCTTTGTACTTGATGCAGTCTTTCTTGAAATGCCCGTCCTTTTTGCAGAAAAAACAGTCCCTGCTTTGTTGCGGTCCGCTGTTGGTCCTTATGCCGTAGGTCTTCATTGCTAATTCATTCTGGTCAGTTCTTGATTCCGTGTGCTTACGTCTCTTGTATTCATCTATGAGTTTACTTTTCACTAGCTGTAGTGTAAGCTCTTCTTCTGACCTTATTTCTAGTCCTGTAATCAGCGCACTATATGAGTCTGGTAGACTACCTAGAAGCATTGCAGATATTAAGTTATCTTTCAATGTTTCTCCTAATCCAGCTAGTCTATCAACTAGATTCGACATTTCAGTGAGGTGTTCCTCCATATTACCACCTTCCGCTAAGGTTAATCTACATATTCTCTTTAGTAAAAAAATCTTGCTTGATAGCGTTGCCTTTTGGTGATAATTCTTTAATGCATCCCACGCTGTACGCGCTGTTGTCGCGCTCCTGACGAGATGCAGTTGGCTGTCTTCGACGAGAAGTCCGATTGTCGCACGGGCCTGGTCGTCTCGTTCTGTCCACTCACTGGTTATCGAGGCTGGTACATCGTCCCTTATCACGTCCCACACTTTATTTTTTATTAGGAGTAATTCCATTTTATAACTCCATACCTGATAGTTCTCACCGTTCAACTTTTCGAACTGAAAACGTGCATTGTCCGCCATTTTGTGTTCTTTTCAGTGTCCGTATTAATTCTTTATAAATCACTTAATTTATCGAGCCTGGGCCCATAACCTATTGGTGAAATGATATTGGTGAAATACTGAACACTTATTTTATTTATTGTTGGATGATTACACATTAACTTATATACTTTAATTGTGGCGTCGTGATGTACGTTTTACGTGAGATAGACCTCTGGTGAGTATATAACTAACTAGAGAGCAGACCCACTTCCTTCTTCTTTCAGGAATTCATGCCATCTGGCGGTGGACCATTTATTGGACAAATAAAAACTGTTGTCTGCTATACGCTAACAAAAACTTCCTGCAAATTGGAGTAATCTAATGTGGTAAAATTATAATAATTGACCGTTTCAAAATTCTGTTTCACTGAGCATTTGGTTCGAGCATAGGTAACAATTTTGTTGGATAAAGAAGGCCAAATTGTCATCAAATCACCCACTTGGTTCTCTTGAGCATACGTTTGTTCAAAATCAAATGAGATCTAAAAATGAATGATATATTTTTAAATAAAAGTATAGTCTGGCATTCATTATTTTTACAAACTAATGTCAACATTTTTATTATTGTCATGAACTTACTAGTTCCCTCGCAAGATGACTTTTGAGTACTTTCAGTTTATTCAGTAAGGTTAATCCTTGCTCGACAAATTGTTGAGACCTATAAATATATGATTGTCTCCAAGTTTTGGTGATTACTTCTATGTCACTATCATCCGCAACATCAGTACATAAAATTTCTGGGTCAAAAGTTTCTGTCGTACAATACCAATAAGTATAATCAGTTTTCTTATATATAATGGTTGTAAAGGGGACGGTGATAATATGTAGTACAGAAATATACAACATGCCTTGGGTAGATTGACGATCCTTTAGAACCTTGGGGCCACGACCTCGTACCTTCAACTTGAGCAACTGACTTTTATCACTCACAAAATTTCTTGTGGACAAGTATTCTGTGTATAGCAAGCCAGTTGCGTTGACTCTGGTTTTCAATTTCTTATTACTATTAAGATTTTCTTTACATGTGTAGGCTGCTTCATAATAAATTGACACACTTTCTCGAGGAAGCAGACTTTTTATTTCAGCTGTTATTTCGTGAAAATCTTGTGCATTCAGTCTATAGATTATTATAATTGCGAAAATTAATATTTACCCATATATTATTCATACGATTTACTTATAAATACATGCAATTTCTTACATAAAGGGTGCAGATCGATTCACAGTATGCAATAATTTGGCTTGAATAATCATTTTACTGAGTAATTTTCTATAAGGCGCGATATCTTCTTCATATGCATATGTATAAAGGATCAAATTTCCCATCAGATTATTTGAATTGTCCAAAAGTTTGTACAAAAAACTGTTTTTTTGAACTACAATGAAAGATATATATATGAGGTATTCGATACCAACCCGACCAATGATTTTCCCTCACCATTTTTGATTTGGTTGATAATTTTTTCTACGGTTACTCCAACTCTAACACCCACTCATGAATTTTTTCGGATTTTTTTCATGAACCGTTATTTATTCATGAATTTCCGAAAATTCAAACAGTGAGACACTTTCGATTTGTTTGAAAAAATCTCAAAAATTCTGTTTTTCGAAGACGATCATTCTGTCCCCCATTTTGAAGTGGAAACTCTTTTCCTTACATTTATTTTGCTTATTTAAGAAAAAATTATCTCGTAAACGTGGTGGATAATGGCTCCAGAATGTTTTTAATGCAAATGAATTATATTTCCAGGAGAGGTGGTCGTAATAATCAGAAATACAATTGATTTTACTACTGAAAATTTTATTCTGTCGTACAATTATTTCTGGAAAAAATTCTGGGAGCCATTATCCACCACGTTTACGAAATAATTTTGTCTTAAATGAGCAAAATAAATATAAGCAAAAGTTTCCATTTCCGAATGGGGGTCAAAATAATCGTCTTTGAAGAACAGAATTTTGGAGTTTTTTTTTTCGAACAAATCGAAAGTGTCTCACTGTTTGAATTTTCGAAAATTCATGAATAAATAACGGTTCATGAAAAAAATCTGAAAAAATTCATGAGTGGGTGATAGAGTTGGAGTAATCGTAGAAAAAATTATGAACCAAATCAAAAATGGTGAGGGAAAATCATTGGTCGGGTTGGTATGGAATACCTCATATGCAAGTAACAATTAGTGCACTGATGGACCAAAATTCAATAATAAATCGAGATATATTTACTTTGACTATAGAATTTCGAATAATTTTTGAATTTTGCAAGTTTATCTGCACATGCTATGACCTCTTCATCAGCCGCGTTTGGTTTGTTCTCATTACCATTTTCAATATCGCTTTCAATAGTGACGACTTCATTATCTTTATTCGTGAGTTCTGACAGAGCCTTGCGTTTATTTTGTATAGGAATTGACTCCTGCTCTGCAGTTTTTAACGTTTCTTTATACGCAGAAATAATTTTTTTAAATGAAGCTATCAATTCCACTTTTTCTTGTGGAATGATTCCGTCAATCTCGGCGTCACTTAATTTGCAAAACTGTGAGTAACTAACTTTTTTTACTGCAATAACCATCAAATATTGAAGTATATAATTTTGCTGCTTAATTCCCAAATTAAGGTTGGATAAAATAATATACTCACGAATAAAATAATACTTCAACTCATGAAATCCCCACTGGCCTAACAATTCGGAAACGTCCTTGCAATCTTGCATCTTGGAAGAAATTACTCAACTCGCATCACGACGCATGCACACACCGTATTTAAACGTTTTTCTTTTAGTATGACAGAGAAAAATGACATGCCGGCAAACAAAATCCCGTTGCATCATAGAAAAAAAGAAATACAGTGCAACAGCACTCTTGATACGTGAGGCACACATCGGAATATACGCGTAGCGCTTGTCCTCTGGCGATGCTCATTATGCACGCACGGTGTCTTGTTTTGTTTCGGTTTCTCCGTGTACCTGAGGATGCAGAGTTAATTTTTCCGCATTCGCCGGCCATGCAGTAGGTACAGAAATACTATCACCGTCTTCCGATTCGGGAACCAGATATGAATCGGTGATTATTTTGTCTGGAGTACAGACCATGTTTTCATCCTTTTCCTTTGGAACTGGTAAGTTATCAGTTGCTGCCTTGGCGCCTACAATTTTAGTACGACCATTGATATAATCGATGTGCTTACGTAGAAAGACATCTGCCCTCATCGGTGTTGGATCGTACTTCAGGAGGTGAGTTTTGATTTTATTGAATTCACCCTCGACGGCAGCACTCGAAGCAGGTACACGGCCGTACCCAAATTGATCGCGGACAATATTTGACCATAATGAAAGTAGTTTCAAATCTTTCAATAATCGCAACGCAAGGCTAGGAAAATAATGAGCATTCGGACGCTGCCCGATCTCGTGTAGATCAATCTGTACTTCCTGATTAATTTTGGCGCCCCATGTGGACCATTCATCTGATACTTCATTTATCTCGGTCGAATTGTTTATATCAATTTCAGGGTGCTCTGAATAAACGTCAGTCTCGCTGTCAGCTAAGTCAACACGTATTTTTCGTTCGTCGTCTTCAGAAACGTGACACTATTAACAAAATAAAATCAAAAGCCACACTGACTATAGATGAAACTTCGAATAAACAGAAACCAACACTGATCAGAAAAGGAAAGGTAGTGTAAAGTGTGAGGAGGGAGAGGAGTACGTACCTTCACTGTTATATCTTCGACCAGATTAGTCAAAGTTACGTTTGTTACTTCTGGCCCCTGCGAAATAGTTTCTTTTTGTACATCGATTCTAACGCCTGTCGTCAAAATCATCAAATTCTCTTTGGCTTTTTCGCATTGTGACTTACGTCCAGACTCTAATAAGCCGTCTGTTTCACTGCATGATACAAGGAGGATGTATTTCACAATGTTACGAGCATTCTTTATGCATCGTGAAACTATCAACTTGCCAATAGCTGCCAGGTAAAAAACTTTTATTCGCGGAGGCACATTTTTCAGGAACGATGCATAATTTTTTATGAAATGGGCGACGTCGATTCGCACGTAGCATCTCGGTAACGTCGAAGCTTTACATGCATTTGCATATTCTTCGAGAGTCGTACATGCAGTGAATGTACGAATGACTGCAGTTAGAAGAGCTCTACTGGAATCAGTAACGACTTCTCGCGGATGCGGCGCCCCAGACCTGACCCATTCCATTAACCAAAATTGAATTGTGTTTGTGTTATGGCTTTCTGACAGCATCTGAGAAACCGAAAACTGTCCCGCTTCACAGTTGAGTACGCAATGATATAAAAAGATATGCTTGCTTTTCAATTTTTCAGCTTTTTCAATTTTTTTTACTACACTTCCAGTAGCATCGATTGCTATGCATGAATTGGAATATGCCCTGTACAGTGAAGGAAATGGATCCTGAAGCCCCTTATTTGATGAGATTGAGCAACCGTTGCGACACGTCGATTTTAATTGTCCTTAAGTTGGTATGAAATTTAAACATCTGCTCAGGCGATGAATCAGTTTCGTTTGTTTTTTTTTCAGAGAACGTCAATTCACTAACCTAACAGGTGATTAATAAAATCGTCACATCGGATAACCCCAAAATGCGCGAATCTTTTTCCGAATCAGGTGACTCCTGAAATAACCTAGTTTTCGTGAAGTGTTTAAAGGGTTAGAGAAGGGCCCTAATGAAACTTACTGATATATTCTCTCACGAAATCCGATCGATTTTCAATCCTTTTCAAGTGTTAGTTGAAACCATTTGAAACTAATAAGATCAGCACCTGAAATTTTTAACTCAAGCCTAGATACAGGAGTTACGCACCAATGATGTTCGCCAGCTATAACAATTTTGGCAATGTGTTCAGAACACTTGGGCAAAGGATCCCAAGTGTCGGATACACGCTGCAGAATCAAGTCTTGGTTCCAACTAAGATATCCTTCTGGTACTGTCGCCATATCTTCTCATTTCAATGCTCGCCTTGGCTGAAATATCTCCAACAACAAATCAGGCACAAGTTGACAGCTAATTATATAACGTAATTTTCATTCAGTATCGCACCCAGTGGTTTCGGTCTATCCAAGAATTTGGAGCAAAAAGGGATAGGAGAGAGAAAGAGAAAAAGGTATCGTGACAGCCACATCCACCACGCGAGGCGAAAGCTCCCCACAAGCTTAGCAGGCAAACAAATATTTTGATTTAATTTAAAGAAATAAAATATATGTATTGATAATTTATCTAACAAATATTTCAGCAGTAAGATACAATACATGTAACGTTATCTTCCTGGATGATTACAATAAAACTAAGTCAATGAGAATAAAACACAACTTTATTGTGAAAACAGGATTGAAATGGCACGTGAAATATAAACCATCAACTCCTTATCATTGGAATTGGATGAAAGACTATTCAATTATATAAGCTAACAGGTGGTAGAACTATGTATAACCCATTTGAGTGTGACGCAGGAATATATGAATCAACAACTTGTGAGAATTTCTACTTCTCACTAATATTATAAACTATCTTGGAAGTATAGTCTTAGTTAATTATGGCAGTTCGATTTTTGTCAAGCTAATCTTTGAAAATGATTCTAATAATATTGAAATGTCATGATCAACCATCAACATGAACAATAGGCTTTGAAGTTGTAGAAACAGGTCTCGTTGTTCTAATGAGAAAAATGTTGATGGTTTTATCGACAAAGCTTAAGGATAAGTTAACAGGTAGGAAAACTATGTAGAACACATGTGAGTTCAACGCAGGACTATATGTATCAACAACTTGTGAGAATTTCTACTTCTCACTAATATTATAAACTATCTTGGAAGTATAGCCTTAGTTAATTATGGCAGTTCGATTTTTGTCAAGCTAATCTTTGAAAATGATTCTAATAATATTGAAATGTCATGATCAACCATCAACATGAACAATAGGCTTTGCCAAGATTTCAAGAGCTGGCGAACATCATTGGTGCGTAACTACTATATCCAGGCTTGAGTTTAAAATTTCAGGGGCTGATCTTATTAGTTTCAAATAACACTTCAGAAGGATTGAAAATCGATCGGATTTCATGACAGAATATATCAGTAAGTTTCATTAGGGCCCTCCTTCAAGCCTTTAAGCACTCCACGAGAACTAGGTTATTTCAGGAGCCGCCTAATTTGGATAAACTTTCGCGCATTTTGGGGTTATCCCCCTCACGGAAAAAACCCCGAGATTTACCCCCAAATTCACCCCCAAATTCAACCTCAAAATTACACCCAACCGGGATGGGGTAAATTCGTACCCCTTGATCGAGGGTTTACCTCCAATTTCAGGGTTAACCCCCGTTTTCAGAATTCACCTCCAAGTTCAGGGTTAACCCCCGTTTTTAGGGTTCGCCTCCAAGTTCAGGGTTAACCCCCGTTTTCAGGGTTCACCTCCAAGTTCAGGGTTAACCCCCGCATATAGGCTTTATACCTTCGAATAATAAATTAATAATAAATTTGCGTGAAAGCGAGCCGGTTTGGAGTAATCAAGCCTCAATCGCTGGACTGTTTAAAATAATAATGTTATTCATTTATAAATGCAGCAAAATTGACTTATATCACTCAAATAATCAATATTATCGACTTAAGAACAATAATCTGTAAATTTTTAGCTAAATGTTGATTTAACAATATTATTAATCAACAATAAATGATAATAAATGATTAATTTTATCGAGCATCAATAAAAAAAAACAAGTTTCCTTTTTTCAGATAATGAATGTACTAACATTCCTATCAAACCACTGATCTCTATATTACACTGGATAGGGTATTCTAATGGGCAGACTTGTGCCTACTTGGCCGCCATGTTGCTTGTAGTACATTTGTCAATTTCAATATGGCGGCGCCCGTAATCGACTTGTTCGCGCGTAATTATTAGATTATGTAGACTGTAGTATGTTTACGTGCCGGATTAAGAACAAAAAAAAGTGTCAGTGGTGTTATTGCAGACAAGTAAAATAAAAAACTGCCGGTGCTGGTGTGCAAATATTGTGGCAAAAAAGGTGGAGTGTGAGGAAGAACATTACACAAATCAGCACATATATACAATCGCGAGGTTATGTTTACTTGTTTAGATCTAATTCTGAATGAATGAAATACTCGCATGCCGTATACATCATTTTATAGATTTCTTCTGAAAGATCCAGAGACCCTCCAAGTGTGGTTGGAGGAGATTAATTGAGGACCCACTTCTTTCTAGCCTATGCATACTTTATTATGTCATTCCTAGTGACTGTAACACGAATTTACCTATCGCATATATATGATATTTGCAATATTTCTGCATTTGTCATAAATATATTTTATACATTAGGAAAAACTTTTGTTCTTTAGTGAGGCTATTTTCGTTGCTTCAACGAATCCTCAATATGAATAAGTTTTGGTCATAAATTGCTAGTATCCACTTTTTGTATTTCATATATTCTAAATAAATCTTTGATAAAAATGCAATTTCAACTTTATTTCAATCTCAAGATGGAAATATTTTTATAATAATATCCTATTATTAACAAATCTGCACCGTTTTCTGCACATCTGTCTGTATCATCATTCGAATTTCCCGCTAAATTTGACAAATGTACTACAAGCAACATGGCCGCCTCACCGCTTCAACTCGGCACAAAAGTTTCACACGGGATACCCTATCCAGTGTAATATAGAGATCAGTGTATCAAACCCTCGATCGCTGATGGTTAACTTCAACTCATGGGGGTTACCCTCGATCGCTGAAGGTTAACCTTCAACTCATGGGGGTTACCCTCGATCGCTGAAGGTTAACCTTCAACTCATGGGGGTTTACCCTCGATCGCTGAAGGTTAACCTTCAACTCTTGGGGGTAACCCTCGATCGCTGAAGGTTAACCTTCAACTCTTGGGGGTAACCCCCGATCGCTGATGATTAACCTTCAACTCTTGGGGGTTACCCTCGATCGCTGAGGGTTTACCTCAAACTTGAAGGGTTAAAATCCTCAAATTACGGGGTTCACCCTCAAACTTCAGTGTTTACCTTGAAATTTGACAGTACACACCCAATTTTCAGGGTACACCCCCAATTTTTCGGGGTTTTTTTCTGTGAGGGCCGATGTAACGATTTTATCAATCACCTGTCCATCCGGGGGGTTATGTGGATTGACGTTATTTGAATAAAAAAAAACAAACGAAGTTGATTTACCGACTGAGCATATTCTGTCATATAAATTTCATACCAACATAAAGACAATTAAAATCAACGTGTCGCCACGGTTGCTCAATCTCATCAAATAAGGGGCTTCAGGATCCATTTCCTTCACTGTACATCTGCAGCTGGTAATTCGTCCAATAGTGTACATAGAAAGGATTCAAGCCGATGTTATGAATAATGCTTCGCGAGTCTGTTACCTTCATAATAGCAACCGCCTCAACAGGGTCTCGGTCCAGGTATTGCGAAGCTAGATATTCTTGTTTCGCTACACTCAACACTGATGAAGAATATAGATGTGGCGGCTCTGGGTCACCCGGAGACATCAGAGCATCCGCTTTTTCAGCACGATAAACGTGCACTGCTTTATGAGTTAGTTCCTTGCAAACTGCCTCCCTGATCGGTGCCCGTAGGTATCGTTTACCACATGTACCCAATCCCTTAGTAACAATACACTCCAAGTATATGTCAGCGTCATTTGGGTTACTGTCATTTATAACGCAACGGATCTTGCTGCCACAATTGCAGAAACCTACGGATACAAGTGATATCCAGTACCTTAATAGCGTGAGCATTATCATCCCCAAAAACCCAAGATACAACTCTGCCTTTGATTTTGATGAAACTCAGTGGACATGTTAAGTAGCCGAAAATAATCGACCTGTTTCTCTCACGCTCGATGCCAAAATCGTAGTATATCGTGCTCGGATCCAAAGCCGCAATGTCAAGGAAAAAGAAAATTTACCGAGGAAAATCCATAAAAAAAAACGGTCGCCCTGAGATATTGCGGGTTTGAAGCCCGGCACTAGATACTGCGCTTTTTGGATGGCGAGCGCGAGATACCTACTGCGATATTCGACGACGTTACTCTTTGCGAGATTGGGGTACAAATAGTCAAAATTGGATAGTGGGTTCAATATGGCCGACCACCAGTTTACCGAAAATTAACAAACCAGTCGAGGGGATAATTCACGTCGAAAACTGAAATTGACTACATATATAAAAAAGTGAACAAGTCGACTATTTTTCGCTACACCTGACACTTCTACCGAGTTTTATTAAAACCGAAGGCAGATTTTTCACAGAATGCTCCTTGTAGGTGATGCGATATGGGGAATTCGAATGGGGAATAGTAACTGTCCAATATTTTAGTTGGTTTATCCACCGACATAAATAAGTGCAAGAAAAAAATGCTGCGGGGTATCGTTTGATTTTTAAAAAGTTACTCAACCAAATTTGTTTCGAACTCGAAATTGCCAAGGTCAGCTCACTCTGTTTTTCACGTGGATCAACACATACTAAAGCTGGGATCACGATGAACTTGACGTAACGTAACGTAACACAATGGAACGTACCTATAGTTCTAAAACATCCATACGACCACCGTTTTTTCAAAACGCCCGCGCGCGTGCTGATTTTTGAAACTGTAGGTCCGTTCCGTTGTGTTACGTTACGTTACGTTAGTTCATCGTAATCCCGGTTTACGGGGATATGAAAGGTGAATTCTACACCTCGAATTCTCGGCAGCCCGTTTCCCAGCTAAAACACATCCGATCGATGTGAAATTGATATCAGTGACGCAGAAAAAGTGCACGGAGAGCATGATGCTCTTGGATTTCCAAGAAGCGAAAATATTTCGGGTATTTTCATATTTATGAAGTATAACGTCAGCAACAACGATTATACGTTACACAGCACTCCTGATAAGAATCTGTAAATTTTATTTTCCCTTTTCGGAAATCCAAGACTGTCATGCCCTCCGTGCACTTTTTCTGCGTCACTCGTCATAGTTGTCAATGACAGAAAAAGACAAAAGATCGTGCGGGGGTGGTTTTCAAGGGGTAGGGGTCGAGCAACAAATTCCGAAAGCTGATATCTCTGGAGCAACTAATTGCAAGAGCCGAAATCCGTTGTGAAATTTCCAAAATTAGTGGCCCGTGCCTTGTTCTTCGTACTCCGATCATGCCGGGGTGGTTTTTAAGGGGTAGGGGTCGAGCAACAAATTCCGAAAGCTGATATCTCTGGAGCAACTAATTGCAAGAGCCGAAATCCGTTGTGAAATTTCCAAAATTAGCGGCCCGTGCCTTGTTCTTCGTACTCCGATCGTGCGGGGGTAGTTTTTAAGGGGTAGGGGTCGAGCAACAAATTCCGAAAGCTAATATCTCTGGAGCAACTAATTGCAAGAGCCGAAATCCGTTGTGAAATTTCCAAAATTAGTGGCCCGTGCCTTGTTCTTCGTACTCCGATCGTGCGGGGGTGGTTTTCAGGGAATAGGGGTCGAGCAACAAATTCCGAAAGCTGATATCTCTGGAGCAACTAATTGCAAGAGCCGAAATCCGTTGTGAAATTTCCAAAATTAGTGGCCCGTGCCTTGTTCTTCGTACTCCGATCATGCCGGGGTGGTTTTTAAGGGGTAGGGGTCGAGCAACAAATTCCGAAAGCTGATATCTCTGGAGCAACTAATTGCAAGAGCCGAAATCCGTTGTGAAATTTCCAAAATTAGCGGCCCGTTGTTGACTGAAAGTTAATAGCAATGGTGTTAATACGTTATTATTGGAGGTAGGAAAGGGGATGGAGGGAGGGGGGGCCACCCGCCCACCCACTTCCCCCCCTTCCTCCAGGGGGTTATTTGGACTAAGTCCACTGCTCGAGTTTAAATTCATCTCGACGTTTCGGGCGCTGAAATCTGCTCCCGTCCTCAGGATGGTAGTCTGGCGACTTCCCATGGCAGAGTGATCAAATTCCGTGCTCCCACCGGTATATATAGGTTCGTTGTTGGTGGCGCCAGCTATGACTGGTGGCGCCGCCTTGGCTTGCTCATGGCCTCCATCCCCTTTCCTACCTCCAATAATAACGTAGCGGCCCGTGCCTTGTTCTTCGTACTCCGATCGTGCGGGGGTGGTTTTTAAGGGGTAGGGGTCGAGCAACAAATTCCGAAAGCTGATATCTCTGGAGCAACTAATTGTAAGAGCCGAAATCCGTTGTGAAATTTCCAAAATTAGTGGCCCGTGCCTTGTTCTTCGTACTCCGATCGTGCGGGGGTGGTTTTTAAGGGGTAGGGGTCGAGCAACAAATTCCGAAAGCTGATATCTCTGGAGCAACTAATTGCAAGAGCCAAAATCCGTTGTGAAATTTCCAAAATTAGTGGCCCGTGCCTTGTTCTTCGTACTCCGATCGTGCGAGGGTGGTTTTTAAGGGGTAGGGATCGAGCAACAAATTCCGAAAGCTGATATCTCTGCAGCAACTAATTGCAAGAGCCGAAATCCGTTGTGAAATTTCCAAAATTAGTGGCCCGTGCCTTGTTCTTCGTACTCCGATCGTGCGGGGGTGGTTTTTAAGGGGTAGGGATCGAGCAACAAATTCCGAAAGCTAATATCTCTGGAGCAACTAATTGCAAGAGCCGAAATCCGTTGTGAAATTTCCAAAATTAGTGGCCCGTGCCTTGTTCTTCGTACTCCGATCGTGCGGGGGTGGTTTTTAAGGGGTAGGGGTCGAGCAACAAATTCCGAAAGCTGATATCTCTGGAGCAACTAATTGCAAGAGCCGAAATCCGTTGTGAAATTTCCAAAATTAGTGACCCGTGCCTTGTTCTTCGTACTCCGATCGTGCGGGGGTGGTTTTTAAGGGGTAGGGGTCGAGCAACAAATTCCGAAAGCTGATATCTCTGGAGCAACTAATTGCAAGAGCCGAAACCCGTTGTGAAATTTCCAAAATTAGTGGCCCGTGCCTTGTTCTTCGTACTCCGATCGTGCGGGGGTGGTTTTTAAGGGGTAGGGATCGAGCAACAAATTCCGAAAGCTGATATCTCTGGAGCAACTAATTGCAAGAGCCGAAATCCGTTGTGAAATTTTCAAAATTAGTGGCCCGTGTCTTGTTTTTCGTACTCCGATCGTGCGGGGGTGGTTTTCAGGGGATAGGGGTCGAGCAACAAATTCCGAAGGCTGATATCCCTGTAGTTACTAATCGTGAGAATCAAAATCCGTAGTCATATTTGAAAATGAGATATGTTCAATTTTTTTTTATCTTCTAAATGGCACGAGGGTGGTTTTTAGCGGAAGGGTTAATATTTTCCAGTTGAAATTATCATGGTTCCAGAGCAACTAAATAGCAAGAAACTATGGCAGTTTTGTTTGTCATTTCCGACGATGCGGTGACGTGGCGATGCTAACTTTTTCCATACCTGGCATCGCCCTCGATTTCACCGAAACGGCTTGGGCAACAAAATCGGGATTTGGGGAACAAATTAGCAACAAAATAGCACTAAATTTTTACCATGGTTCTGAATCATTTTGCTCAAGTGGTCGTGCTAGCTTAAAAGACGTATTGTTCTTCAGTAAAATACCCATGTTGAGTGAGTTCCTCCTGGGCAGGGTTGCCACCTCAGGCCGACGACTGACCCGACGATCGGGGGGGGGGGGGGGGGGGGGGGTGCAAAATTAAAAATATAAAAATTTTACCGCTTTTTATTCAAAATCACAATATAACTTAATTTTGGATTTAAGCTTTTAATTTGAAAGTATATTTCGAATTTGCTGATATACTTTTCAATAAAGGAGTCTGGTCTGGATGACAAACAAATTGGTGGAACTCCTGGCAAGTCATCTTGAAATTAAATTTCGTACAAATCTCGGCTTTGACCAAATCTACTGACATTCGATTTCTCTCATCCGTCCAAATGTTCCCCATTAGAGAAAAAATACTCTCCACGAAAGCATTGCTCACGGGCATAGCCAATATTGCAGCGACAACTTTTGTTAATTCTTTCAAATTGTGGGTGTTAAATATTTGAACCCATTTCTGATCAACAGAGAGGTCACTTTGTTTCAACACAGGTAACAGACTCTTTACTGTATGTATTTCGTCAAACAAT
Source organism: Tenthredo notha (assembly GCA_914767705.2). Classification (NCBI taxonomy): domain Eukaryota; kingdom Metazoa; phylum Arthropoda; class Insecta; order Hymenoptera; family Tenthredinidae; genus Tenthredo; species Tenthredo notha. The sequence goes on from OU611908.1 coordinate 5,539,491, forward strand.
ATATCCTCGTTTAGTTTCATTTGCAAACGTTGAACTACTTTGATGACATCTTCAAAACTAAATGTGCCTTCGTTCAAATTGAAAATTGCAAACAACTGAAAAGGGTTATCGTCGAAATTGTACCATTTCATCAAGTACTCCATGGCTCTGTTATATACGCTCAACGCCTCATTTACGAACTTATTTGTACCTGCACAATTATCAGTCGGCCGTCTGAGAAACTGATTAACCCTGCTCCCGAAAAATTTTTGATCTATTCTGGCTTGCAATTTATTTTTCAATGCAGTCATTATTGCGTGTACTTCAGTGACAGTTATCGTATTGGATTCGAGTGATAACAGCGTTTGGGTCATTAGGGTCATAAAATGATGTACGAAATGAATGTAAAGTTCCGGCACTGTGAGATCTGAATCAAGGTCGGTTTTAAGTTCATCCGGTTCGTCTTTAATGAATATCCAAATTGATTTGTGGCAATTTTCTTCACCCTGTTGTAGAAAGTATGATTTTATTGCTGGCCAACACCATATCAAACGTTCGACAGCTTTAATCAACGAAAGCCATCTAGTTGGGGCGTGCCGCAAAACCTTTGCATATTCCATGTCGAGAAAATCAAAACATTGCTTCAATTCTTCGTTTCTCTTCGCGCTGTTTGAAAATTCAGCAAAAACTTTTGCCACTAGATTTTCGATATCGTACGATAAGGCCTTGCAAGCATTTCTCGAAGCATTGTGTATCACGTGGCAATTGCAATTCGTCTTGAATATTTTTTCATTCGATAACAAAAGTTTCTGATATACGGAATTATTTTTGCCATAGTTGACGGACGCATTATCGGCTGCATACGATATAACATTCTCAATTTTCAAATCGTTGCTCACCAGAGAATTTTTTATCTTTTCGGTAATAGCTTTTGACGATTCATCAGAGTCTTCATAAAAATCAAGAACTTTATTTTTGATTCCTTCTTTAATATGAAAATATCTCACAGCTATCGGAAAAAGCTTCCTGTTACCTTTGTTCGAGGCATCCGTTGCTATAGCAAATGGAACTTGAAACTGGCTATCTGGATTCATTTCTTGCAGTACCATTTCAATGGATTTCGGAGACAAAACATTCTGAACCAACATCTCTGCCTTAGTTCTTCCACAATGAATTTTTTTAGCCAACTCGGAATCGTGAAATATTTTCGAATTCAATTTGATACCACAGTCCATACTTAAATAGCTGTGATGATGATTTATGCCATGATAAACTTGTGCAATTTCAGCTATTGCAACTTTTAGTCCTTCTGTAGTATTTTTCTTAGGCACAATATTCGTTATTAGTTCATTTTTTGATATACAAGCGTTGATTGACTTATGTTCTTTACTGTTCAGGTGTGTTTTTACTGCTTTTTCTCCATCGTGTTTAACCGTGAATGTGATACAGCAAATCTTACATTTTGCTGTAGTCTTATCCAATTTCATTAACCATGACTTGTATTCGGAAATTCCCATCCAATCTTCTTGGAAGTAAGAATCATATCCAATTTTCTTTTTTTTTGATTTAGATGAGCCAGGAATATCCTGATTCATTGTGCAGATCGATCTATACATTATATTTAATAAAAACATTCGAATCTAAATGAACTATTTTAACCTTGTTAATTGTCAAATAATTAGATGAATTGTTATTGGCACGGCAAGCGTGAAAAAGTGTGAATTCAGCATCATGCTGCGACTATTTTCTTTACTTACTAACTTACCAACTTACCTCAATAATAAATAAGCCCACGTAATACGTAATACGTATAGAGTTCAACACTCAAGCATCAAAACTTTCGCGGGTCTTTCACGAGTCACGATATCACAACAATAGTCGGTGCGAGTGGTGTGTGACAGATCGATTCATAGACTCGATATCGTACATCGAGGCATAGACTACCGAATATAATAAAGTCATGCAAATTGACAAAGATCTGGCACTCAAGCGCTACGTCCGTGCCGCGCCAGCGGCGGAATTTTGAACTGTCATTACTGTTGACAGTGAAAATCATATTTCGCGACTTACGGCCGTTAACAGCGGCTATAAAACGCAAAACGTCAATGGGTCATACGTTTCACCCGGAGATTTAGATTTTAACCCGGAACCCGGAGTTAAGTAGCCAAAACCCGGAGTCTCCGGGTCAAACCCGGAGCGGTGGCAACCCTGCTCCTGGGTGGCTGCTCCTTGAAGTTGCACGTCAAGTCGCCTACAGTCGTTCCAGAGGCTCCGGAGATTCTGCATTCTATTCTTTAGGATGGCTGTTGTATAATTATTTTTTCCCAGTTTTCTTAGATTGTCAAGAAACCGAGAGATCGATTTTATGACGCTCCGTTGTTCAAGGTATAAAGTTTCCATTATTTTTGTTTTGTTTGATTAGGGTATACGTTGTCCTGTCACGTTTCGATCGCGATTATACTCGCTCTATCTTTGGAGAGAAGTACACGGTGGCCTTATTGTCTTTTGCGTTACTGTTGAGTTCGAGTTTGTTGATACATGGTTTAGATGTCACATATAACTTGCTACTATATTTACCGGCTGACTGTTGTTGTCAGTCACTGAACGTGCTGACTCGGCCTCGAACTTGGCATTTGGATGAAATAATAAGAGAAGAGTCAGAGTGAGACGTTCACTTCACACACTGGAGAGATAAGGACAACGCGCTTGGAAACAGTCGCTCTTCCTTGCTGGATAATAGAGGAACTCTACAACGGAAGAGTGTATCCTTGTCTAGGTACTCCGCGCACTGTAGGTTATACGTAGAGTTTGTTTAATTTTTGCATTAGCACTCGCGCACGTTTGGATAGTCCGATCGCACTGTTTCAATTAATTGAATTGGAAGCTTTTTCTTCACTCACTGATGTCCCGTATCCGGCTCGAAGGACCATTTTATGTTGAGGTTTTAGTTACTTATTATTACAGGACGGATTGTGAGAGGTATTGGTAATTGAAAGCAGCCTCCAATATAATTCTAATTCAATTTATTTATCAATTAGTAAGGAAGAATTATCACTACTTTCACATTGGCGATTGGCGATTGGTATAATACGCTAGGCTCGTACAATTCCAGTACGCTACTAGTGTGTGTAGAATTTGTGCATGTATACGACCGCCAGCGCCGCCTAACTTGTGTGCCAGGCAACTCTGGGGTGACAATCGCATGCATGTATACGAAAACACAAGCTTGTTTATACGAGTGTAGTAGTACGAGCCTAGCGTATAACTTAGTAGCGGCGAGCGGAACGTAAAAAATTAGCCGGTTCTGGTTTGGCCTCCAGTTACGTACTGAACTAGTCGTGAGTGCGTGCGCACTCACGCCTTGTGACACTTGCCAGGTCCACGTCTCAGGCGCTAATTGTTTGGTAGAGGATATAACATGAACAGTTTTATACATCGCATTATTTATTTATCGTTTTTTATTACATACTTTTCCTCATTGCTTCCATCATCCAAATCATTTAAATTCCCAATAAATAATAATTTTTTTGAAATTTGTTCACGTAAATTTACTTATTACAAAAGTCCAAATCTCCAAAAAAATCCAAATCATTTGAATAACAGTTGTAATAATTTTCATTATCGCCATTGATATACATATGGGGCATTTCACGTCAAACCAGAGGGTCATCGGCCTGACCCCCTGGGATTCTGATGACCAATGGATTGTCTGGTGCGTTTCGGTCAAAAATTATACCCTTAATTTTTCGAAATTTTTCCGTCATTTTGTAAGGGCGTGACGATCTTAAATATCTCTTACTCGAAGATGGACATTTTTAAAATCGATGAAACTTTTTTGTGAAATCGGGGACTCAAATCTGCAAATAATAATATATATATAAATAAAGATTATAAGAATTATTGCAACAGTTATCGTTTCCACACCACTTCGCAGTAGATAACTCGGCGCGTTTTTTTTAAAGTGGTTTCCTCAAAAAGCCTAATCCACTATACCGCGAAGTTAAAAGGAAGCCGAACGATGACCGCACTATAGCTCGACCACACCGAGTTGCACTCTTACGCAATAAGAGGAAGAAGTAAGAGTAAGAGCCGGCAGTCGCTGGCAGCAAGTAGAAGCTCACGTACACAATGCGAGCGCGTGTTGGTCGAACTATAGTGCAGTCATCGTTCGGTTTCCTTTCAACTTCACGGTTTATTTTTAATAGATATATAAGTACAAATGACGAATGAAAAAAAATAAAGCATTTATAATTATAATAAAATTCTCAAGTAGGTATATTATTAATTCAAATTTCGCAGAACACTGCCAATTATTCATATTATTGCTTCCTCTAACGGTTCCCTCCAGTATCCTTTTGGTTTATATGAAGAGCTGTCTTGAACCGTAGTGTTGACGCTCTGACAAATGTAAAAGAACTCGCTCGCTTCTCCGCTCTGTAGTTCTCGTAGCACGTAGTTCCTTTATATATATTAGTCTACTTTATATATTATGGTGCAAAGCATCCATATATTATGGCGCAAAGCATCCATATGTTATAGGGCACAGTAGCTATATATCATTGCGCACAGCAGCAATGTTTCGTTATTTTTTACGAATGAAAAATAATTGAACTAATGTAGGTCTAGTACTTTGCGCGAGACTCTTTCGAGTCTTTTGATTATAATATGTAACATGAATCGATGTTTTTGTTACCGTCTCCACACCACTGTGCAGTAGATGTGGGTTCCCATTCAGGTTCATGGTTGTTTTTAAATTATAGATAATCCTGTAAATATGTTTACTTTGAAATTTCTTTCCAGACTACATTTTTAATTTCTTCTGAATTTTTTGAATTGTTTTGTATATATATTTGATTTGAACTCCGACATCTAGAAAGAGCTACATATAATTGACCGTGACTAAATAAATCTCTACCAAAATATAATCCTACTTTATCGAAACTCTGTCCTTGAGATTTATTAATTGTAATCGCAAATGCCAATACTATAGGGTATTGTCTACGATATAATACGAATGGTAAGCTCGAATGCTCTCCTGTATTCAGCACAATTCTCGGAATAAACACAATATTTCCAACATTATCTCCTGTAATAATTTTTGCTTCAATATTAAATTCAAATAGTCCAAGTATTTTTAGTCTCGTTCCATTGCATAAACCATCATTGATACTTAAATTTCTGATGAGCATTACTATAGCACCGGTTTTCAATGATAATTTATGTACTGGTAAGCCGGGAAATTTTAAAGAATTCAAATATTCGACGGGATAATTTAAATTCGCATCAGTTTCAGTCTGGTCCACTCCTTTATATTTCGCTCTATCAATACTGAAATAAGTTTTCTCAAAGGTTTTAATCTTTTTTAATATCTTATCATTTAATTTGTAAATGTCCTGATTATGACTTGCTAAAATCGTATGATTAGATAAATCTTCCATATTGTCGTTAACGGTACCGTAAATTTTTTCGCAAATGTCATCAGTTTTCCATTCTTCGGGGATTTGAAATGCGTCTATCACTCCTTCTCCAATGTTTGATAAGAATGAGGAAAATTTCATGTTGTTATTTCTCATATTGGTTTTTAATGTTAAAATTTTTAAATTTTCCCATAAATTTGAATATTTAATTGTCTCTCGAATGATACTTAATCGCGAGCCATTTTTTATGACCGGTAAAATTTGACGAAAATCGCCACCTAAAATGATTAATTTACCTGCGAATGGAAGATTATAAATATTGCAGCAATCTTTCAATGTTTTATCGATAATTTCCAATGCTTTTTTGGGGATCATTGACGCTTCATCCCATATAATGATATCACATTCCCTCAATTTTTTTTTATCAGAATCTAACTTTAAAAGAGAAGTTTCGATGTTTGATAAGTCTAAAGGTAGTCTAAATGTTCGATGACTTGTCATGCCACCTGGTAATAATACAGAAGCTATCCCAGTCCGCGCCATAGATACGACTTTTTTGCCTTGACTGATATAATAATGAATCAACGTTTTGTATAAAAACGTCTTTCCGGTACCTCCGGGACCATCAATAAATATCAGACGATTTTTATTAGTATTCGTTACATAATCAAATATATATTTTTGATCTTCATTACATTTCCTAATCATTTCTTCAAATAATTTTTCATTATTCATCATTAATATTTGTTTTTCTTCGAAATTTTCATTATCTATTATACGCTAGCGAAGCATCGCTCGAGGCGCCACCAAGCGTTTACAGCGCGCAACAAATCGATGCAGTCAGTACCCGCTGTTCGTGCATTTGAATCGAAGTAAGTCACCAAACGGATAATTTTTTCGTAAAAGATGCGTTCGCGACGTTATTGTTGTGTGGTGGATTGTTACAACACCGAACGGAAGAATCCCGAATTGCGTTTTTACGGATTTCCTGGAAAATGGTGGGAAAAAGAAAGAAGAAAGAAATGGATTATAGCTGTCCGTCGAGACACGTGAGTATCTTTATGTTGAGCATTCCGCTACAACACGCTTATCAAAAAATAGAAGCTCAGAGAAGTAAACATTTTTCGTTGGCTGTGTGCCCTTTTTTTAAATGATAATTTCAAACTTATGAAAAAAACAGTCATCTTTCAAAACATCAAAATTTCCTTTGTATCAAACAATTAATCTATATACTTATATTATCTCTGAGTTATCTGCCGATTCTCAAATACGAGTTGTAATATTGCATTTATTATATATTTTTTTACTGGGAGGCATTAAAAGTCGCGATATTATTTCTGTATGGTATCTGATATTTATGGTATCTGCGGTATAATACGATGTCTATATCTATTCATGTATAGAATGCAGAATGTGCTGATCTATCGAGGCATGTTGAATTTTAAACGATCAATTAATGGTTTCTTAAATTCTCAACAGAATCCAAAACTGTGTTTTTGATTCCAGTATTGATGGAAAACCTTGGGAGCCAACCAAACAGTCGAAAATTTGCAGTGCGCATTTCGCAGGAGGCGAAAAATCAGATAATCCGGAAAAGGAGTCTTACAATCCAACAATTTTTCCCTCGGTGTACAGAAAACGACGAGCCCATGATTCGGGAAAACTTGAGAGATTGGAAGGTAGACGTAAGAAAAAGCTGCTGTTAAGTTCTCCGGTTTCTGATTCGCAACACGGCGTCGGGGAATTTCATGCGAGTAAAGGAATAACATCTGAGCGCCTTGGTGAAATCGCAGTCGGTACCACTGCCGAAATCGCTATCCAAACTGACGTTGATATCTCGGACGATTTCTTGAGTGAAAAGCCTCAAACTACTTTGTTTTGTTGGCAAAATGAATTCACCCACGAAGCTTCAACGCAAACAACGATTTCTCTAACAAAAAAGAAACCGGAGAACGAAAAGCTCATTGTTCCTACGGTTAAAAATTTGAAGACTAAAGATGCTCGAGTAGGCCCAGATCACGAATTGCCGGTAGGGTTTTTGGGATATATCGACATCGCAGAAGACGTTTCAATGAAACAACTTGCTGGCGTGTCGTCAGCTTTCTTTTCCGTTTTACTAACATTGATCAACGTTAAAAAGGATGGACAACCTGCTTTTCTTCGTAAAGTTTCTCTTGAAAATAGGCTCTTACTTTTTCTTATGAAAATGAAATTGGGCCTCCATTTTACTGCAGTCGGTCAACTATTTAGAGTTTCCGGGAAAACTGCGTCTTCCATCTTTTTCAGCATTCTGCAAACTCTCGTAATCAATACAAAAACATGGATTTTTTGGCCAACAAAAGAAGCTATTAAAGAAACGATGCCCGTAACATTTAAAAATTATCCGAATTGCCGCGCAATAATCGATTGTACTGAACTGCGATGCGATACACCGTCAACAGTTGAGCAGAGGATTTTAATGTACTCTAGCTATAAGGGGGGATTTACAATCAAATATTTGATTGCTATTAGCCCGTGTGGACTCATAACGTTTTTATCGAAAGGATACGGTGGCAGAGCTACCGATGGTTTTATAACCAACGATTCGGGTTTTCTTAATCTCATAGAACCTGGGGACGAAATTATGGCTGATAAAGGATTTCCACAAATAAGATCTGAACTTGTGAAGCGCCGCTGTACTTTAGTAATGCCACCATTCGCATTTAACCCTCAGTTTTCACGGGAAGAAGTTTTAGAAGGTTATTCCATAGCTTCGGTTAGAATCCACGTTGAAAGAGCTATTCAAAGGATAAAGATATTTCGTATTCTACATCATGTGAACATTGAGCTACTTCCGTACATCGATAAAATAATGTTCATTGCTTGCGTGCTCGCTAACAATAAAGAACCACTTTTCCGTAATTTGTAAGTTTTGTTTTTCCCCAAACATTATACTATAATTAAATAAAATCATGTCATCAGTAATAGAATATAATTGGATTTAATTGCACGACCATTGTTATAAAATTTATACATGTAACGAAACAATAAACTTTAATTGATATAAAAAAACTAGTTATCTCATTTTTTCTTGATAAAGCGCTCCAAGACGTTCAACGCTCATGGATTCTTTGGGAAGAGTCTGATATAATATCTGAAATAAAACAATTCGATCTTCGGTATAATGCTGCTTAGGAATTCTTCGTTTCGCATGTACGTGAAGTTAGCACCGCCATTGTTGAATTTTGAAAAAACAATGGTTGTGCTAAGTTGTGCTAAGATTGTGCTTCTTTGTGCCGCAAACAGCGAGTCGATAATTTCGAAAAAAACACCAAAAATTCCGAAAAATCTTTTTTTCTCGCCAGCACCGCCATTTTCATTTTTTGGAAAAATAGGGTTTGTGCTGGTTTGTGCTAGGCTTGTGCTGCACTGTGCCGCAAACCGAACGGAGATATCTCGAACGGTTTTCGAGAAAATCGCAGTTGAAAAAAAATTCGAGCACCGCCACTTCAATTTTTTGAAACAATGAGGGTTGTGCTGATTTGTGCTAGAGTTGTGCTGCGTTGTGCCGCAAACCGCGAGGCGATATCTCGAACGGTCTTCGAGAAAAACGCATTTGAAAAAAAAAAATCGAGAATTGTCGATATTTTTCGGGGGAAAGAAAAAAAAAAATTATGTGTGGTGCTGGTTTGTGCCAGACTTGTGCTGCACTGTGTCACAAGCCGTGAGGCGATATCTCGAACGGTTTTCGAGAAAATCACAGTCGAAAAAAAATTCGAGCACCGCTATTTCAATTTTTTGAAACAATGAGGGTTATGCTGGTTTGTGCTAGAGTTGTGCTGCGCTGTGCCGCAAACCGTGAGGCGATATCTCAATATATTATTTTGATAGTTATTAACGAGGTTATATTATGTGATTAAACGTGCTTATATTCAAATAGATATATACATATATATGTGCTTTTTTTTTTAATTTCCTTTTTTTTTCACTTTGCCGCAACGACCATTATTATATAGTATGTATTTGAATAGATATATATGTGTTTTTTTTTTTTAATTTTCTTTTTTATTTTACTTTGCCTCAACGACCATTATTAGATAGTATGTATTTGAATAGATATATGTGTTTTTTTTTTCCATTTTCTTTTTTATTTTACTTTGCCTCAACGACCATTATTGTATAATAAACCATTATATTAGATAGTATGTATTTAAATAGATATATATATATATGTGTTTTTTTTTTGTTTTTTAATTTTCTTTCTTTTTTACTTCGCCTCAACGGCCATTATTATATAGTAGACCATTATTAGATAGTGTGTATTTGAATAGATATATATGTGTTTTTTTTTTAATGTTCTTTTTTATTTTACTTTGCCTCAACGACCATTATTAGATAGTATGTATTTGAATAGATATATGTGTTTTTTTTTTTCCATTTTCTTTTTTATTTTACTTTGCCTCAACGACCATTATTGTATAGTAGACCATTATATTAGATAGTATGTATTTAAATAGATATATATATGTGTTTTTTTTTTGTTTTTTAATTTTCTTTCTTTTTTACTTCGCCTCAACGGCCATTATTATATAGTAGACTATTATTAGATAGTGTGTATTTGAATAGATATATATGTTTTTTTTTTAATTTTCTTTTTTATTTTACTTTGCCTCAACGACCATTATTAGATAGTATGTATTTGAATAGATATATGTGTTTTTTTTTTCCATTTTCTTTTTTATTTTACTTTGCCTCAACGACCATTATTAGATAGTATGTATTTGAATAGATATATGTGTTTTTTTTTTCCATTTTCTTTTTTATTTTACTTTGCCTCAACGACCATTATTGTATAATAAACCATTATATTAGATAGTATGTATTTAAATAGATATATATATGTGTTTTTTTTTTTGTTTTTTAATTTTCTTTCTTTTTTACTTCGCCTCAACGGCCATTATTATATAGTAGACCATTATTAGATAGTGTGTATTTGAATAGATATATATGTGTTTTTTTTTTAATTTTCTTTTTTATTTTACTTTGCCTCAACGACCATTATTAGATAGTATGTATTTGAATAGATATATGTGTTTTTTTTTTCCATTTTCTTTTTTATTTTACTTTGCCTCAACGACCATTATTGTATAGTAGACCATTATATTAGATAGTATGTATTTAAATAGATATATATATGTGTTTTTTTTTTGTTTTTTAATTTTCTTTCTTTTTTACTTCGCCTCAACGGCCATTATTATATAGTAGACCATTATTAGATAGTGTGTATTTGAATAGATATATATGTTTTTTTTTTAATTTTCTTTTTTATTTTACTTTGCCTCAACGACCATTATTAGATAGTATGTATTTGAATAGATACATGTGTTTTTTTTTTCCATTTTCTTTTTTATTTTACTTTGCCTCAACGACCATTATTGTATAGTAGACCATTATATTAGATAGTATGTATTTAAATGGTCAGTCCAAAAGCACGATAAGGGCTGGGGGCCATCAGGCTCACTACGGACTCGGGAGGGTCTCCTTCAGGGAGGCTCACCAGAGGACGGGTGAGGCTGGGGGGGCTCCCGGCTCCTCGTCACAGGAGGCCGCGGTCCCAAAGACAGGGAGAGAAGGCGATAAACCGGGGGAGAGGGAGATACAGGCCCCGGCTCCAACAGCGGGGACGGGACCTGTCGCCGGGACGTCGTCGGCAAAGGCCGCAGAGGTCGAAGGGCAGGGCTCATCCGACCCAGGGAACCAGGGGAGATCCTCTGGGGCCCTGGGAAAGACGGACCCACCCAAAAGAGGGGGCGTCTCAGGGAGGACAAGAGGCCGGCCCTCAAGGGCCTACGAAGTAGGTAAGGCCGGGGAGGCTGAGGTGCGGGCCGGGACCCAAAAGACCCTGGACCGTGCACTGGCCAAACCGGCGGCAATAGAGAAGGAGCCCCAAGGGACAGGGGCCCTCTCAGCGACCAGCAAAGGGGAAAGGGAGGCTCGTTAACCGGGACTCCCTCAACCGCTGGGTCGCAGAAGAAGCGAACAGAGGTCCCATGGCGAGGGACGGGATCGCAATATCACAAATCAACCTACGCCACTGCAAGGCGGCCTCGGCGGTACACAGTCGGGACCTGGCAGTGGAAGACACTGATATATCACTAATTCAAGAACCCTGGGTAGTAGGGGGACTTGTAAGGGGTATAGACACCAGCAATGGGGCTCTGATAAACGCAGGAGGGGGCACCGGTCCAAGAGCCTGCGTCTTTATAAACAAAAGACACTGTGCTCTAAGGCTGAACCAATTCTGCTGCAGGGACCTAGCAGCGGCTTCTATCAAGGTGAAACTGGCCAGAGGCGGCACGATCGACGTGGTCGTCTGCTCAGCCTACCTCCCCTACGACTCGGAGGACCCGCCACCCACGGCGGAACTCAGAGCTTTGATAGAGCACTGCACGAGAAGGGGACTCAACCTGCTGGTCGGATGCGACGCAAACGCACACCACGAGGTATGGGGCAGCACAAACACGAATGAAAGGGGCTCGGCACTGCTGGAATACCTCTCATCCACGGGGCTGGAGATCCTCAATAAAGGGTCACAACCGACCTTCGTCATCCCCACCAGACAAGAAGTGATAGACATCACACTCGGCTCACCCAAACTCACCAACATCGTGAGACACTGGCGGGTTCGAAAGGAAGAAACCCTCTCAGACCACAAAAGGATCTCCTTCGACCTGATCGCGAACGCGACCTGGGAACAGACGGAGACCTACAGGAACCCCAAGGCCACTGACTGGACCTCCTACAAGGAGGAGCTGGAAAAAAGGCTAGGGGGGACCTGCCATCGGCTCAAAACGACAGGGCTAGTGGAAAAAGAGGCGACCAAGCTGCAGGCAGCGATCATACAAGCGTATGAAAAGGCATGTCCGCCCAAACAAAGAAAAGCGAGCAAGAAGGTGCCCTGGTGGAACAAGGAGCTGGGCGAACACAGAACCAGCTCTCGTAAACTTCTCAACAGGGCTCTCAAAACGCGGCAAGAAGATGACTGGGCTGCCTATAGAGTAGCTCAGAAGGAGTACAAGACTCTCATCAAGAAATCAAAAAACGAGGCCTGGAGGGGTTTCTGCGAGGAGACCGAGGCCCTCACAGTAGTGGCCAAGCTCCGCAAAGTCTTCACCTCAGGGCCCCCGATAAAGCTCGACAGCCTCACACTCCCTGATGGTAGTATGGCGGAGAGCCAATCAGACATACTGTCGCACATGCTAAGCACCCACTTCCCGGGCTCCAAGCCTGCATCAAGGGGGCCTCTTCCAGAGGAGGCACCTAGAAGGAGGGGCCCAGGGGACTGGGGGATTGCGACAGAAATCATCACACCAACCAGAATAAAATGGGCAATTGACACCTTCGACGGTTACAAGAGCCCGGGCACAGACGGGATATTTCCGGCTCTTCTGCAGAAGGGAGGAGACATCCTCATCCGCCCGCTGAACGCAATCTTCAGGGCCTGCCTAGCATTATGCTATATACCCAGGAACTGGAGAGAGGTCAGAGTGGTCTTTATACCGAAACCGGGCAAAGGCTGCTATGATCAAGCGAAATCATGGAGACCTATCAGCCTCATGTCCTTCATGCTGAAAACCATGGAGAGGCTGATCGACAGATACATCAGGGACCGGGTACTGGCTGCAAGGCCGGTCTCAAGAGCCCAGCACGCATACCAAGCTGGCAAATCTACGGAGACGGCACTTCACCACCTCGTTCGCGAGATAGAAGGACCTCTACTCCGGCAGAGAGCAGCACTGTGTGTGTTCATGGACGTAGAAGGGGCGTTCGACAACACCTCCTTCAACGCAATATGCGATGCCGCAACGAGATTCGGGACCAACAACGCGGTGGTGGACTGGATCAGGCAAATGCTGAGGTCCAGGACGGTCACCGCGAGTCTCAGCGAGACGGTGACCAGAGCTCAGGTCGACAGAGGTTGTCCACAGGGCGGGGTGCTGTCACCCCTGCTATGGACCCTTGTCGTAGATGGGCTCCTTGTCAGGCTCGAGGAGCTGGGGGTGACGACCGTGGGCTACGCGGATGACGTGGCACTGGTCGTCGCGGGCGACCACCCCCGGTACATGTCGAGCAGGATGCAGAAGGCACTGAACATCGTACAAGAGTGGTGCACATCTCAGGCATTAAGGATAAACCCCAGTAAGACCGAGATGGTTGTATTCACGAAGAAACGACGCTTCGAGATAGGACCCGTCGAGGTCTTTGGTTCGAAGCTGGAACTCTCCCACACGGTGCGCTACCTAGGCATCTCCCTGGACAGCAAGCTACTGTGGAAGGAACACGTGTCCAAGCAGGCAAGCAAGGCCACGGCCACATACTGGGCATGCAGGAGGATGGTAGGACAAACCTGGGGACTAAAACCCAGGGTGGTCAAGTGGATATACACAGCCATCATTATGCCCCAGTTATCATATGCATCCGTTGTGTGGTGGACCGCCATGGACAAATCCACGCTACGGAAGTCACTGGAAAAGGTGCACAGGATGGCATGCCTGGGAATAACGGGGGCGCTTGGAACCTCGCCCACGCTCGCCCTAGGGGCTCTCTTGAACCTCCCGCCACCGCACTTAATAATAGTAGCGGAGGCCTGGAAGACAGCCCTGCGACTGGTGCACCAAGGACACTGGAAAAGAACGGGTGTGGGGCACACGGTGGTACTACTGAGGGAAGGGGCACCGCAGGTGAACCTTACCCAAGGTGGGGACCGATGTCCCAACCACTACCAGTTCGAGCAAGCCTACAAGGTAGAGATCCCGAGCAGACAGGCCTGGTCTGAAGAACGGGACAATCTGCTCTCTCCACGGGGACTCGTATGGTACACGGATGGGTCCAAAACCAACACGGGGGCCGGGGCCGGAATCTGGAGCGAGGGACCAAAGACGAACGTATCGCTCGCGCTCGGGCCCACAGCTTCGGTTCTCCAGGCCGAAGTGTTTGCCATACTTTCCTGTGCCAGGAAGATCCAGGCAAGGGAATTCAAGGGCAAGCACATCTACATCTGCAGCGACAGCCTGACGGCGCTCAGATCTCTCAACGCATGCGTTGTAAGATCGGGGCTAGTCAGAGAATGCGCGGAGATACTCACACAGATCTCCCGCGACAATCGCGTGAAGCTACTATGGGTGCCAGGTCACAGCGGCATACATGGTAACGAGGCGGCGCACTGCTTGGCTAAGGCAGGGGCCCTACGCAACAGGGTCGACGACGGGTGCCTCATAGGTCTACCCCCGACTCACGCCAAGGACCTAGCGAGTGTGTGGACTGATCACCGCCACGCAGACCTATGGTCACAGGCACCAGGCATGGCTCACACGAGGGCTCTTTTCCAAGGGCCCTCCCGTAAGCTGGGGGCCTCACTCATCGTCCTGGAAAGAACCAGACTCAGGCTTCTGGTGGGTCTCATCACTGGCCACTGGTTCACAGGTAAACACATGGTTCGGATGGGGCTCAGGGACGGGCCACTCTGTACCAGATGCGGGGAAGAAGACGAAACCCCGCTCCACCTAATATCACGCTGTAGGGGCCTAAAGGGACCTCGTAAGGAGACCCTCGGGGAAACCTACGACGCAGGTATGAAAATCGAGGACATGGGGGTAGGCAGGCTGCTACGATTTGCTCAAGTGGCATGCCTGACCCCAGCGCCTACAAGCTAAGCCCTAATGGGCCCGGGCACAATGGTCCAGATGGACTGAGCGCCCGGTCAGCCGCTCGACCCACCGAGCCTAGACATACATACATACATACATACATGTATTTAAATAGATATATATATGTGTTTTTTTTTTGTTTTTTAATTTTCTTTCTTTTTTACTTCGCCTCAACGGCCATTATTATATAGTAGACCATTATTAGATAGTGTGTATTTGAATAGATATATGTTTTTTTTTTAATTTTCTTTTTTATTTTACTTTGCCTCAACGACCATTATTAGATAGTATGTATTTGAATAGATATATGTGTTTTTTTTTTCCATTTTCTTTTTTATTTTACTTTGCCTCAACGACCATTATTGTATAGTAGACCATTATATTAGATAGTATGTATTTAAATAGATATATATATGTGTTTTTTTTTTGTTTTTTAATTTTCTTTCTTTTTTACTTCGCCTCAACGGCCATTATTATATAGTAGACCATTATTAGATAGTGTGTATTTGAATAGATATATATGTTTTTTTTTTAATTTTCTTTTTTATTTTACTTTGCCTCAACGACCATTATTAGATAGTATGTATTTGAATAGATATACGTGTTTTTTTTTTTAATTTTCTTTTTTATTTTACTTTGCCTCAACGACCATTATTAGATAGTATATATTTGAATAGATATATGTGTTTTTTTTTTCAATTTTCTTGTTTTTTTACTTTGCCCCAACGACTAATATTCTGTGTCGTATAATATGTTTAATTTTCCCAACGATTATTTTATATTTGTCACAGTTAGGGGGCGTCCACATATTACGTAACGCGTTTTGGGGGGGGGGGGGGGGGGGGGGGGGGGGTTGATGGACCGTTACGGTCTGTTACGTGGGGGGGAGGGGGGGTCTGAAATTTTGTTACGTAACATTTAAAATACAGCTATTTTTGGCGCCGCGGCACGTTCAAGTTTTATGCAAGTCGGCGCTGTACCGATACTGCACGGTTCGCAGCCTGTCTGCTCCAGTCGGTAAAGGAGGACAGTGGGGGGTGCGAGGCGAGGTGGTACATCACTGCCCAGTGAGTGCTGGCTACGGGCACGCAGCGCGGGAGTATTCTGTTTTCGAGTTAACGTCGTTTCAAATACTACGCGGCGAGATGGTCAAAGGACCCTACGAACGGTTGTTTGATGCATATCTCAAAAGATACGCGCACATTGGCGTAACTAGGTAGGGGCCAGGGGGGCCGGGCCCACCCCAGAAGGCTGGCTGGCCCCCCCCAGGAGGTGTAAAAAAATAAAAAATTTCGACATGTTAGTTGCCACGGATGAGCTTTCCCCCGTGGTCCAATCAATTTTTTTCTCTATAATTCAATTTTGAATGCTTTGTTTTAATACTTTACTTGGATGGGGAATGGGCTCGATATGTATACTCAACGCCCTGATAATATTATATACCGAAAATTCTGCGTTTTGTCACGGGTTTTTGGTGTCGCTACTTGCTGATACCCACTTAGTAGCGGCTAGCGCTAGTAGTAGTAGTCTTGTTCTCGGCGTGAATTCGGATTTATCATTTATATCAATCGCGGCACGGCGTCAATGGTAGTTACCCTGAATGGTTGCATAGCTTTCCCGCGCACAAGAACTGAACATATAAAAACAAACTATACAGAGTTGGCATCAGTACGTAAGTTCGAAAAATATATCATTATTTGGTACTTTAAGATTCCTAACCTTAAAATATGCCGGAAAATTACACAAACTTTTGTTGTCTCCTTGTCAAACAATAGGAGTATACTTCTACAAAAAAGTGGTTTCTCACATTCCAAATTCAGAATATGTTTTACTCGCTTCGTAATGTAACTGTAATGTTAACATCAAAAAATATCAATTCACTTATTGCTTGTCTCTATAATTGTGTATTGTATCATAGATCCTATCATTCATACAAAATACATTTTTAAGACTTCCAAATTTATTTCAGTTTGGATTATTATTTCATTGTTTATGGACTAAAAAATGAAGAAATTCAAAGATATAAGAAATTTTTTTAAAAATGCGACTACTACTCCCGAAAAGACAACAGCCAGTTGTGCTGAGAATACTGACACGAACAAGATTATAACTAAAGAACGGCATATAACACCAAGTACTCTTTGTCCATCACCATCAACGTCGGAGTCATCAGCAGCAGAGGCGATTGGTTCAGGCCAAGAAGTGCAAACCGAAATTGCAGACGGAAGAATGTACACTAAACGTGTTTGATTCTGACCAGTATGAAGTTGTCCCCAGAGTCTTCTGTCTCTTACCGTCTCTATGTAACCACAAAGGATAGAAGGAGACAGAAGACTGTGGTGCCAACTTCATACCGGTCAGAATCAAACACGTTAAGCTTACTTAGATTTGGGCACTCTCCAGACTGGTCCATCGCGACCTTCACATAATTTTCCAAAAAGTCAATTCGGTAATAGACAGCGATCGTTTTCATCTAAATATTACGACACATACAGCTGGCTAGAATATAGCTTGAAAGAAGACAAGACATTTTGCTTTATCTGCAGACAGTTCTCGACGGGAATCGCGCGTAAACAAAATGAAAAATTCACTATCAGTGGATTTAACAATTGGAAGAAAATTATAGAAGCACTAGAAAAACATGAAAAATCGGCCTCACATAAACAGTGCGCCATGATGTACATTTCCTACAAGCACTCTGTTGCATCTGGAAGCGTGCATGAAAAACTGGTAATGCAGCGTACAGAAGAAGTAGTCCAGAATAGAAACTATTTGATGAAGCTGATTGACATTATACTGTGTCTGGTACGTCAGGGCTTACCTTTAAGGGGGCACCGAGAAGACCTAACTTCCAAAAATAGGGGAAATTTTTTGGAAATTGCTGAAGTTTTTGCTACGTACGATGAAAATTTCTCTGAACATCTAGGTAACCATACGAGTTACTGTAGCCCCGTAATTCAAAACGAAATTATTGCCATTATAGCCGAACTCACGCTCCAAGAAATACTGGGGGAAGTACGCGCTTGTGGATTTTTTTCGTTGATGGTAGACGAAGCTAGATGTTATAAAGAAGAGCAATTGTCAGTGACGATCAGATATGTCAAGGGTTTGGAAGTTGAAGAACGATTCATCGGTTTCCTGAATTGCTCTACCTTCAGAGATGCCGATGGATTGCGAACATTGATTTTAGAGTTTTTGAAAAAGTGTAATTTGGCTAATGTACCAATAGTCGCCCAGTCATATGATGGAGCCAGTGTTATGTCTGGGAAAAATCGAGGCCTGCAAGCAAAAATAAAAGAAACCCATCCCCAAGCAATCTACATCCACTGCTTAGCGCATAGGCTCAACTTAGTGGTTGTTGATTCATGCGCCAAAGTTTCTTCAGCAGCATCATTTTTTAATACGCTTGAGGCCTTATATATCCATTTCTCCCAGCCCGGTAATCATGCCCGTCTGATGAAAATCCATGACTATCTGGGTATCACGAAGGGCCGTGAAATGACGAGTTTGAGTACCACAAGATGGAGCTGTCGCTTCGAAAATTGCAAAGCTGTGATGGCCAATTATGATGTCATCAAAGCAGTTTTAGAGGAAGAAATCAGTCTTGCTCGAGATAAGAACGCAGTAGAGGCGATTGGGATACTGATATCCATAACGAAACCAGATTTTGTCGTCAGTTTGTTCGTGTTTCACCAAGTATTATCTATTGTGAATGTACTAAGCAAGTATTTTCAAAGCAAAGATGCAACTCTAGGTCGAGCGAGCGAAATAGTAGACGGCATCATTGCTGCATTTGAAGCAAACAGGAATGACTTTGATAACTTTTGGAAAGAAATAAAGAATTTCGCGGACAAACGTGACATATCACTAGAACCTGTTCGAGTCTCGAAGAAGCGAAAGCCACAGGAACCAGAAAGGATGAAAGATTTTCTGATAGAGTCAACGCTCGGTAAAGGGGATTTTTTAAACTTGTCGTCGGATATAAACCCTTCCGAATATTGGAAAATAAATGTGCATTACCAGGTTATTGACAATATTGTTAGTAACTTCAAACATAGGTTCGAAAATCTACCGTTGGCAAAGTCGGTCGATTCTTTCGTGAAGTTGGATCTAAAAAATGCACAAGCTTTCATTTCAAATTATAAAGACGTTCTGGACATTGATAATTTCAGTCTTGAAGCTGAAACTGCAGTGATTAGGAATATTTTGCGGAAAAAGAACATGGATCTTACGATAGCGACTCTGAAAACAGAGATCAAGCAAGACTTCACCCCAAATTTTTACAAGCTGTTGCAAGTTGCTATAAGTCTGCCCGTGAGCTCAGCTGGCTGCGAGAGGAGTTTTTCTGCAATGCGACGGGTTAAGACTTGGTTGAGAGCCACGATGCTGCAAGAACGATTTTCTAATATTGCCTTGCTCAATATTGAAAATCAGATTATTAAGGAGAAAGTGTCTGCACAACAGGTCCTGGACGTCTTCGCTCAGAAGAATCGAAAATTGAAACTCATTTAGATTTGAACTTGTCTTTAAAAATTGTTCATCCACTGCATATTGATATAAATAATGTTATTACTACTATGAAAACTCCGTAAGTGAATTACATATTATATTATACCCACTATAGGCATTGTATTTTTATTTAAATCCGAGTTCAGAAATCTCAGAGGGCCTAGTTCGATTTCCGGTAAAGAATGCACAATTTTCTGTTTTCTTTTTAATATTGAGTTCGTTTCGTGAATTTCGCCATGAACATATTACATATAATATGTTACTAATGCCCGGTTTTATAAACGAGGGGTACCCATCGACCCCGGGGTGAATACCCCTCGTTTATGAAACCGGGCATAAGTGGTTCAAATCCAAAACTTGCGAAAGTACATCAAAGCTTCGGACATATGTTAGTTCCTATGAAGAAAATATGTATATATGACTGCGCCCGGCCCCCCCCAGAAGAAAATCCTAGTTACGCCAATGTACGCGCACAGTGCATCGAAAAAAAAAGCTCAAGAGGAATGTAACGCCTGTTGGAATCAGCTGAAAAAAATACATTCCAATAAAAAGGATCTTGAAAACGCCGTTGATGCCACCGTAAAGAGGTTGCTTCAGGAGGTCACGCATGTCAGAGCAGGTCTCTTGAACTTCTTCTCTAAGGTAGGTTTGCAAGGCTAATATAAAGAGTTGCAATACACGTGAGCTGGAGGCGGACACCTCGGCTCTCCACGAGAGTACCTGTTACTATGTCCTTCAAAACTACCTGTAAAGCTTTCAACTATCGTATAATAATGCTTTTGGAGTGGATTTAAACATGTTTGTTTTCTTGTTAATTTTTTTCCCTGTTTATTTTCTTGTTTTTTTTTCGTATTTATTTTCTTGTTTATTTTTTTTCCTGTTTATTTTCTTGTTGATTTTGTGTTCTTTCCGTGTTTATTTTCTTGTTTTTTTTTTTCGTATCTATTTTTCTTCGGACGTTTTCGGTTGTGTGAAAGCATGTTCTGAAAGATGCGCCCACGGATTTCTGCATACTATTCCTGTCTCACTGCGTTGCTAAAAATTTCACGGTTTCTTCTCTACGCATGATTTCTTCCATTCTTCTCGTATTTCTGCCCTACTCAAAGGTGCCAACACGTGCTCCTAGTATAAGCACGGAGTCCGTGGAAGCTGGTCCTTCAGGAGCAAGTTCCTCATTTTTTAATGTGCCTGAACATGCTGCTACTGTGGAGCTGGTGGGAGCTGGTTCTTCAACAGCAAGTGCCTCGGTTCAAATGATAGATGCTTCTGATGGTGAGCCAGTTGCTGTGCAAGCAGGTGGAGGTGAATTTTTCTTGCAACTCTTTGCGTTTGCTCGTATCTATTCGTGTTTAATTCAGTACTGGCTTTGGTAACTTCATTACATTTACGTGTAACAAAATGCAAGCCCCGATTGCATGCTGTATTTTGCGACCACTTATTGCACAATTTCTCGTCTTCTTTTCTTGCTGACATTTGTCTCCCGCAGCTCGTCGTAGACCCAGGCCTATCGTTGTTAGTGACGATGATGAGAACGTGAATCCTATTCCTCTCAAAATTAGAGCGTACTCAACTCCAGCTCAGGATGCGTTGGCCAAGAAAATTTCTTGCATGGAGGCAGAACTCAATAGCTTGACTCGGAAGCGAGACCTTGGTGACGGAGATGGGTCAATCAACAAAAAAATAAACAACCTGCGCAAAAGCTTGGACAAGGAAAAGAAAAATCTTAACGAGAAAAAAAATAGTGTTGAGAGGCAACGCAAGTTCCGCGAACATCGCCAAGAAGCGACTAAAAAGATCCTAAGGGATCACCCAGAAGCTGGTCAGCTGTTAAAAGTAAGAGGCAAACCTGGCCAACCTCGTCTGGAAGAAAGTCAAGATGGTTTGCTAGCGACGATTGCTGATATTGCCATGCACGGTGCATCAGCCGCAGACAGGCGTCGAAGTGAGGTCATGAGATCGTGCAAAACGCTGACAGATTTGCAAGCAGAACTGGAGAAAATGGACTTCAAAGTGTCTCGAAGTGCACTTTACCTTCGCCTTGTCCCAAGAAATGTGACCAGTCGTGAAGGGAAACTTCACGTTGTCACCGTTCCGGTAAAACTGTGCAGAGCACAATCAGATTTGCACAAAGAACATGCGGATCAGTACTTCTGCCGATCTAACATGGAATCTCTGGATGAACTTGCATCAGTCCTTGGACCAGAACAGGTACAATATTCGCTATACCGGTACTGCAATTTTTAAACGTGTGCTACAGAGGAACCAAATTCAGCGGTGCTTCTCTTTAATGAACTGTAAATTTGAACCAGTGACTTGTGAGTGCTTATCGACCATTCCCTATGGTTTTTATATATACTAGCTTCTATCATTTCCAGGTTGTCATGATATCTAGGGATGATAAGGCTCGCGTTCTTATCGGAGTAATTGCTGCTAAATTGCAAGCTCCACTACTGATGCATTTGCAGTACAGAGTACGCCTGCCGGATCATGATTTTCCTGTGGGTGGGTCTCATTGTCTCATCCCATCAGTTTATGCTTTGCAAACTATTGAGCCCAATGGAATCGGTAAAAGAGATGCAGTGAAATACTCGGGCCCCACTCACATCTGCATCAGGAGTGGCAAGCACTCAAGCTCTACTGCTGCTACCCATGCGGTTGATACAATTGGATTGTATTCTGAAGATAGCTTCGTCCCCTTCGTCAAGAACGCGAATGGTGTCGCAAAGCCAATCCTTGTCATGAAAGTGGACGGTGGTCCTGACGAGAATCCCAGATTTCACAAAACAATAGTGCAAACTGTACACCTGTTCAAGACATTAGACTTGGATGCCGTTTTTGTGTGCTGCAACGCACCAGGAAGGAGTGCTTACAATCCAGTTGAACGTAAAATGGCACCGCTGAGTCGCCAGCTGTCCGGCGTCGTTCTCCCACATGACCACTTTGGTAATCACCTAGATAAAGATGGGAAGACAAAAGATGTAGATCTGGAAAAGAGAAATTTTCGGCATGCAGGAGAAGTTCTGTCTGAAATCTGGAGAAATGTCGTCGTGGACGGGCACCCAGTTTCCGCCCAGTACATTGGCCCGGATGAAATTCTGCCTGACCCTGATGAGCTGGACGCTGATTGGTGCCTGCAACATGTCCGAGAAAGTCAGTACTTGCTACAGGTAAAAAATCATTCTTTAATTAAAAAAGACAGGAAAAATAAGATCAGTGGTTTCTGTAATATCACTTCCTGGGTTTACACTACCTGTTCCATTATAAGTGAATGTTTTTCTTTCCAGATAATGAAGTGTAAAAACACGACGTGTTGCAATCCATTTCGCAGCAGCATTCAGAGTATTCTCTTTCAGGGGTTTCTTCCACCCCCTTTTCCCATCGTGCAAGAAGGCCTGAAACTAGTGATTCCAACGCCAGAGAAGCATTGTAACGAAAAATTCGCTCCACTTTTACTCCGACAATCACTCACCTTGAGGCCGGAGCACGCAAAGTCAGAGGAGATACCGTATGACATGTATTGTCCATCGGTGCGTGAACGAATACCGGGACGCAAATGTGTCCACTGCGGGGTATACTTCGCGTCGAAGGCCTCCATCGATGCCCACAGCTAAAAAAGAATTATTCACAGCTACAAAATCGAAACTCTGTTATTTTTTAGACGAATACCGACTGCATTTTATATTTCTGTCATTTTCAGAGTGAAACTGCATCCTCATTTGCTCGCGGAGCGTCTATCATCTAGGCTGAGGCCTCTCCGAATCCATTCGAGACGTCCAAGGGAGCTACTCTGCACCACTGACGTAGACACGGTCGAATGGATAGACGTAGAAAATGTAGATGCTGATCCTGTCGACATCCCTGCAATGGAAGATGGACAACCAGCGCAAATGATTAGTGACGTTTCTAGGTGGATTTCAGGGGATTCAGACGATATATTAAACAGTGCAGTTTAATTGTATCTTATACTTATCTCTGTTTAAAGATGAGGCTCATTAGAAGTTCTCTTTTTTCTAGTCAAACGTATAGTTCCTCAGAATAAAGTGTTGTATTGACACGTATGGATCTTCTTTTCAGCCCCCAGGAATGAAAACACTTGAATTTATCACCAAAAAACGAAACTGTGAAATGTTACGTAACAAGGAGGGGGGGGGGGGGGGGGTTGATCGTTTGTTACGGTCCGTTACATGGGGGAGGGGGGGGGGGTCAAAAATGGCCTAAAATCGCGTTACGTAATATGTGGACGCCCCCTTATCCGCCAATATAGTATTCATTTGATCACATATATGCACATGGGGGCTGACAGTTGTGTATCACGGTCGACGAATACCGATTTTGGATTTCTCGCAGCATTGTTACAAAATAGCCATTGTTCGCCAACTTTTAAATAGCTGGTATAATGGCCCACACACTTGAAATTATAGGTTCCTACGTAACCAATCACACCTGCCAAATTGTACTGTCGTTCGCGTGTGATCGGAAGGCAGTCTGGAAAATCATTGAGTGCTACATTTTTGCTTCCACAGTCTGTTTCTATAAACAATAAAGGGCCGTATTGCACTTCGATAATTGGACGACGCTGACAGCACTTTTTTGGCGGGTGCCTACCATGTTCGATGGCTTTTAGAAGTTGACTTGGCCCTTTCACGGATATGACATCATAATTCACGCTTATAAATGCCTCGGATCGGACCGTATGAGCGTCGCAAATTGCACACCGCGTAATAACGGTACAGCTGGGGTCATTTTCGAAAAGATATGTAGTCAAGTTCCCAATGTTTGACGACGCATTGAGACTGACGATATTCCTGCGACGATGCTCCGGTTTCAATTGCTTTATGTTAATCAAGAGTTTGGCTCTTTCTCTAAAAAACCGCGCGTGCAAGCCCTCGTCAATAAAAATATCCACGCATCTAAAAATCGGGGAGGACCCATCAGTGACAATTTTCTTGTGCCGGGTATTATTGCAAGCTAAACTTGCGATTATCTGACAGATACTGTCAAAACCGCAAGTATTCTGTAAGCAAATGGTGACCATACCGTCACGAACGTTAGGACAATTATGCCCGTTAGGTATGACTGCCAGCGAAACAAAGCCACTTGAAGAGGTAGTGAAGAGCGGGCAAGGATCGGCGTATCGAAATCTTTTCGACTTTTTATCATTCTTATTGCGCCAGTTGTGCTCCGCTCTCATTTCTTCGATTTCAGGGTCAGTGATTGCATCGTTGTTGTTAGGTAGATTTTCGCATTCGGGAGAGGAAATTCGCACAGGTGTAATTTTCTCATCATTTCGAAAATCATTCAGCTCAGAAATATCCATAGACACTAGACTAGGCGCGTGTTCAACCCTTGCGCACGTATCTGCAAATTTTGTCGTCTTTGGAATAGATTTATTGCGCCGTTTGTGCTCAGTCACACTAACACGAAGTTCAGTATTTGCACTGTTATTGATCTGCGATGTTTTCTCTTTCGGGATTGAAATCTCAACGGATGGAATTTCTCCGTGACTCTGATCGTCTGGTAGAACCGCCATGTTCGCATCTTCGATTTCATTTGCTGTCTCCTTGCCGGCTAGTGCTAGTTTGATTCTGCCGCTAAAAGACAAAATATGTCTGCCAACAAACTTATCCGCTCTCAGAGGTAGCGATACGTTCCTTAATGTGCGATGTTTCAGATCGTTGAATTCTGACTCTACTGCTGCAGAAGTAGCATTTACAGATCCATAGTTAAATACGCCCCGCATTACCTCGCTAAATAGAGGAAAATAGGGCAGTAAGCCCTTGAGTTTTTTAGCGAATGCGAGGCAATAATAACCGTTTATCTCATCAGTTTTGGGCTCAGCGTCTACCAAATTCGTACACTCGCGATATATATCATTTACCCATTGGTACGAATCACTATTCTCCATGTAATTGGAATCTAAAAGCGGCTCATCGGCCACGTCGTCATCAAGACTTGCAGCAAGATCTTCATCACTAAGACCCAGCAGCGTATCACCCCTGATATGTGACGATAGATAAAAACGAGACTCCTCAGCCAAGCCACCAGACTCCCCATTAGCGTTGAGAGCAAGAACTAGAATTGACTTCACTATCCGAGTGAACTCTTCAAACTGTACCTGCTTTCGCAAAATCGCAACTGCTCGTAAATAAAAATTACGCACTCCTTTGGGCTTGTCACTAAAACATTTCCACCTTGCAACCATGTTAGTAAAGTGGGCAATATCCAATCGCAGCAAGCATGGTGGTACGTTGCATCTGTCGGAAGGATTATTTAGCAATCGAAAACAAACGCTCAAATATTCCTTCAGACTGGATGTTTTGGCAAAAGCCTGGGCAACAGCTCCAAGCAGTGCTTTATCAAAATCCGTAACGGTTTCTTTTGGCACCAAGTACCTGGATGACTGGGCAGATACTTGATGACAGAATATTTTAAGCCATATCAAAATATCATTGGTACTATGTGCAGCGGAAATCATTTGGCAGACTGGGACTGTTTTCTCATCAACTTGTGCCACTATTTGATACAGATAAATATGTGGACATAGATCTCCATTGGGTAGTTTGATCTTCTTCACAATCGATCCGGTCCCATCTATATAAACGGTATTATGATAATTATAAAAAACAGCTTCCTGTTCTTTTGTCCAATAATATACGGATAATGGATCGAGACCAATTCGCTTTAGGTATAGCTCCTTCAAATTTTGCGCTGTATTTCATCAGCTGCAAACTTACATATACATCAGTAGACTCAACTGCCAGTAGATGATCTTGCCGTTCTTGTTTGGCTTTTCGAAGCACACGGCCGCTGTATAGATGTGGTGGCTCTTCGTCGCCAATGCGAGAAATCAGCCTGTTCGCTTCAGTTCGTCGCCATTCACAAGCCAATGTATTCGTCTCGACTAACTTTTTGGAAACAGCAATCCTCTCAATCCCCTTCAGATGCCGTTTCTTGACATGTTTTACTGTCCGATCGAATCCCTCAATCTTGCACTCCATGATTACAACCTCCCCGGTCTGTGGTTCGTTCGGAATTTGCCCTATGAAAGTGCAACTACATTCGGGACACCTGGCTGAAACCGTGACATATATCCCGCTGCCTGAAACCTTTGCATTTTTGAATACCAAAGCACATGGGAGTTTGGTTTCAACCTGAATCTTTTCAAATATAGCACTTGTCCATGCGAACCGCCTCATCATGGAAATTTCTCGTTTTCTACCGCTTTCAAATTCATATTCGACTGAATCAGGCTGAATCCTTGGCCATACATGTGTGATATCGATTCGAAAGTCGACGATATCCGACATACTATTATCCCCGGTCGAATTCGCACAGTCCGAAATGATTGACGAATTAGGGTTTGGGATGCTGTGCGCTGCAAGTACCTTTTCATAGGTATCATATCGGTTCAATTTTATAATTGTATAGATGTTTTTTGGAGCCATGTTTTTGAATTCGCTTTTCAGACTATCTGATAAGCGGATAAATATTTCGGAGCTTGGAGGAGCAACCCGGCCATAATTGTCGACTACATCGCGGAATTCAGGCTGCTCGAGCAAATGCCATAGTCGAGATATATGTGGTTTCTCAGACATTTTCGTAAGTGAAAAAGTCTATCTCAATGCAACCAGAAAGCTATACAGCTTAAAGTGAATGAAACAGAACCCCTAATAACCGAAGATCGAACTTCCCGCTAAAAGCTAACAAAATCGAAAACGAGTTTAACCTTCAAAGATAACAACCAAGAATACAAAAATAGCCAGGGATAGAGATACAGCTCTTTTAGTATTGTAGCAGTGTTCTACTCCTATAGTGAGCCGCACATATAACGTTACGCCGGGAAGCGACTACTATGTAATCCCAGCGCGCGGGTGAGCTGTGTAGTCCTATGGCACGGACGGTTGCAGCTTCACGTTCGTCCGTGGTTTCGCATTCGACGAAGTGAAATTGCGATGCGCATCTCATGCCTCATACTCTACACATGCGCAGTCAGGCAGGCACAGCTGGACCCCCACCCCGGGCCCAAACGTTGCTTTCACCTCGCTTGCTTGACATAGGCCAGTCAAATTCTATCCAAAATAGGCCTCAAATCCTATTAACGAGTAGATGCAAAAATATGGAAAATGTTTGGGACGATGTACTTATTAAGGAACTGAGTTGTTGGGTGTGTAGCGCCCCGCGTTTTTAAGAAAAAAAAGGATTAAATACCGTTAAACAACCAATATTTTTCACGTTTCGGACACTTTCACGGCTCACGCTGCCAAAATGGTGACAGTTAGGGCAAAAATGTATAGGACCAATCTTGTAAAGCACAAAATTCACCACAAAAAAGTGATGGATGGCATCCTTCTATCCATCATGGTTTAGCCGTGAGAGCGACCCGAAAAAAAAGCTCGAAAATGCTCGATTTGCACGAAAACTTCAAAGACCCACCTTAGTTGTTTTACTCAGCTTACCAATTTTAATTTATATCGAAAAATCCGCTGATTTTTTTTTTTTTTGTGCAATAGAACATTGGAGAGGAGAGATTTCATGTCACAAAAAATTTTTTACACGCAAATTCAATTTTTGGCGGCCGTTTGTTGCTCATTTATTGAAAATGTACGTGTTTCCGTAATAAAACTGTAACTTTCCAACCAATGGTCGCACGACGTCCCTGATTTTGTGCCTCTTGCCGTATATGCAACCGCAGCGCTTTT
This sequence comes from Tenthredo notha, assembly GCA_914767705.2. Lineage (NCBI taxonomy): Eukaryota > Metazoa > Arthropoda > Insecta > Hymenoptera > Tenthredinidae > Tenthredo > Tenthredo notha. The sequence continues at coordinate 5,567,781 of OU611908.1, forward strand.
ATTTGCAAATAAACTAACGAGATTTCTTTTCGGGTCGTTTTTAACAATAAACAATTCTCTTTTTTGGGATTTTTTTTGCCTGAAATTTAACTATTCTGTTTGAAAATTAATATTCTCGAAATTTTATTCTATGAGATTTTTATTACATTTTTCACTCCTTAAACCCAATCAGTTAAATTTTTTTTTCAAATTTGTTAATGTCGAAATCGATTTTTGCAATAACAATAAATGCTTAGGACAATTATTTCACAAACTTGAAACGAGTTTACATGTTTTTCAAAAAAATGTATTTCTGCGGCTTATACCATTTGTTAATAACAATTTTGCTACAAACAATTGTTCAACAACGAAAGAAAATGGATATTGTTCTTGTAATATAATACCAAGTTCATATCATCGAATAATAGGGGAGCGTGGGGTAAAGAGAGCTACCGGGTAATGGGAGCTAGTACCAGATAAGTAAATAGGAACGCGTCAGTGATTCGGAAATCGTTCGGTTGTAGTACTCACCTAGCACAGCTCAGCACAAGTCTCAAAATTTCGAATTTCCAAAATCCAAGTTTTTTGAAAATCGTTGTTGCCAGGTAGACTACGAGGGGACGGTCCGAGGACTCTGAGTCGTTATGGAAAGTTGTAGTACTCACCTAGAACAGCTCAGCACAAGTCTCAAAATTTCGAATTTCCAAAATCCAAGTTTTTTGAAAATCGTTGTTGCCAGGTAGACTACGAGGGGACGGTCTGAGGACTCTGAGTCGTTATGGAAAGTTGTAGTACTCACCTAGCACAGCTCAGCACAAGTCTCAAAATTTCGAATTTCCAAAATCCAAGTTTTTTGAAAATCGTTGTTGCCAGGTAGACTACGAGGGGACGGTCTGAGGACTCCGAGTCGTTATGGAAAGTTGTAGTACTCACCCAGCACAGCTCAGCACAAGTCTCAAAATTTCGAATTTAGAACATTGAATACTTTTCGAAAATTATTTTTCGCCGTACTTGACACAAGAATGAATTGAGGACTTTGGTTTGTCGTGAAAATTTTTTGCGGTCGACTAGCACAACCCAGCACAAGTTCCGAAAATGCAAATTGCTAATATAGAATGATTTTTCAAAATTGCCCGCTGCTCTCGTGCCGTCTCAGCTCCTGGTATAAAATTTCATTTTTTGGGTCGACGGTACATCTGAGCTAATTTTGCTTAACAGCACACGTGAGCACGAATCGAGCTCCGTTAATTGAAACAAAAAAAAAAAAACTCAAAATTGCGGTGCTCCATTTTTTTTCAAATGCTGATTTCTCGAAAATAGTTGGCGGTATCGAATCATAGTTTTCGGCACAGCACAGCACAATCCAGTACAACTATTGATTTGAAAAAAAAACAAAATGGTGGTGCTGGTGTAAAAAATCAATATTTTGACATATTTACTACGTTTTTTAAGATTTTGAGTTACGAATTACGGCACAGCGGAGCACAAGCCTAGCAGCTTTTTGGAATTTCCAAAATGGCGGTGCCAACTTCACGAACACAAACCAGCAACACACATAATTTTTTTTTTTCTTTCCCCCGAAAAATATCGACAATTCTCGATTTTTTTTTTCAAATGCGTTTTTCTCGAAGACCGTTCGAGATATCGCCTCGCGGTTTGCGGCACAACGCAGCACAACTCTAGCACAAACCAGCACAACCCTCATTGTTTCAAAAAATTGAAATGGCGGTGCTCGAATTTTTTTTCAACTGCGATTTTCTCGAAAACCGTTCGAGATATCTCCGTTCGGTTTGCGGCACAGTGCAGCACAAGCCTAGCACAAACTAGCACAAACCCTATTTTTCCAAAAAATGAAAATGGCGGTGCTGGCGAGAAAAAAAGATTGTTCGGAATTTTTGGTGTTTTTTTCGAAATTATCGACTCGCTGTTTGCGGCACAAAGAAGCACAATCCTAGCACAACTTGGCACAACCATTGTTTTTTCAAAATTCAACAATGGCGGTGCTAACTTCACGTACATTCGTTTCGCGGTAACATCAAGTGGACCTGATCTTGCGACGAGTATACGAAGAAGTGACACAATTTCATGCTTGTTATGTACCAAGATATTTGTACTTGCGTATAGTACTTATCGTTTTCGCGCAACCTCAATTCTCCTCTGTCGTCGAACATCAAATAAGGAACGAAGGTTTTTTTCTCTTTATAATCTACTATTGCCGAATTCTTACAGCTGTATGGGCACTTGATCTCGAGTAACTCGACATTCTCGCCATCGATAATTATACCGTCAGGCCTGCATGCGAGATACGGCTGCTTAATGGAAACCACTAGACCGATTGCATAAACTTTTTGACCAATTTTGCTCTCAAAAACAGATCTGGCCAGCGGTTCCGTTGACAATCCGTAACGCATGGCATCAGTTAACAGCCCCTTGTACTTGTCATTTTTCATTCGAGTAGCTAAACTCTCAAAATTGTCTCTCCGCGTTCGAATTTGATGTGCTTTTATACTGCACGTTATTCTCGGGTACCTTTCTTTAAACCAAAGAGACGTCTCCGATTGATTCACGGAGCCAAAACAAATTTCCCACCACGTTGTTTGGTCGATCTCAATTTTAGAGTAATGCTCCGAGTAATCTGACGGACATTTCATTGCGCTCAATTTTATACCAATGAATCCATTACTGACCACGCATTCGTATGCTCGATATATACGAAATTGCTCTTCCACTTGCAAACGAAGCAACCATTCAAGGACTTCGCATAATTCTCGATCCGCGATTTTTCGCCGTTCTTCTCTTTCTGCTTTTTGCACGGCACACGTTTCTTCCGCTTTCATCATGATCGTCATTGATGATATTTGTTGCCGATGATAATCGCTTATATTGCGAACATCGTTTATTTCAGGTAAATTTTTTTGATAAAATCAAATTTTCCTCTTCTGCTGAAAACAGAGTTTCAATACGGCATCCTTTACGATACTTTTGAAGCTGTGCATCGCTAGGTCTATTCCACAGCATCGGCAGAGCCGTCTTCGAATGCGTATTTTCCTCGTTAACATAAATACAAATAGCAGCTGCATGCTTACAGTAACCTTGACCGGCTTTGCAAGTACAATCTGTATCGTAGATTGATCGATCGGGATTCAACTATAAAGAAGTCATACAAAACAAAAAAACGTTGACAACGACAACGCAAAGACTGTCTGATACACGGTACCCCGTGACACTGCTTTCTTCCCCCGTTGCAGAAACGTTTTGGGATTTTTTTTTATGCCTCTGACAATTCCACGCTGAAATATTATTGAATAACTACCTGAACTATGGGATGATACACGTTTTCTCTGTTTCTTGTGCTACATGCACCAGGCGTTTCTCGTATGACTGATCCTCTTAGTCGTCGAGAATGACCGTCGAAAATCTCGTTCACGTCGCTCACGTGAAACGATTGTAGCAATTTTTTACTTTTATTTAAACTTTTACGCCGAAAAATGTCGGTATTGACCGCTTGAAAACCACTACTTATTATAAGACTCATGACCCAGCTTTGTAAATAAATAACGACAGCAAAATAATAATAAAACGTGACTCGTGCGTGTTCCAGCATGCATTCTGTATGCTGCCGTTTGAATATTGCGTCGATTTGTTGCGCTGAGCATACAGGAGATGGCGCAAGCGTCGCACGCCAGCGATGCTTCGCTAGCGTATAGGTTCTGGAAGTTGAAAATCCGAGCATGTCATATTTTCTGAATTTAAAATATCATTTATTTCTTTCAAAGCTCTGCTTTCGTTTTGTCCTTAAAATCTTCGCTAAAATATTTTTTATACTTATTCCAAATTTCTTTGGCAAATGACACATTGTCCGAAATAAGAAACCACGCGAAGAATTTTCGTAATTGTTTAGGCATTCCAACATTGCACACTTCTTCAAAAATTTCAAAAATGTGTTCATCACTTTCAACTAATCCCATCGCGATTGCCGTTTCTTTATAAGACAGATAAATATTATTTTCATGTTCTTTTAAATCGTTAAAAGACATGGCTCCTTTTTTTCTATTTAAAATTAATTTTAAATGAAAACGTTCCGAATCTTTAGGGCTGACGCTGTTGATACGTCCTACCACTTTTGAAAATTGTTTACGTTTTATCCATTTCTTTTCGGAAAGATCAAATAGATGAATTTTCGGTATGTTAATGTACAGTATATTTTTTGCAATTTGGTCTCGTTGATTTAATTTAAACCAAGCTGTTAAGGTGGTTTCATGATTTTTCAATGCAACTTCTACTTTATCTTCCTCAAAAATTATTCTTTGTTGGTTCTCGGTATGAACTGCTAAACGAATAATAGTATGAGATCTAGCAGAGAGGGGTAATTCTTCTATTCGCCAGGCAGATTCCATTGGACTTAAATACCGATTATCAACATACTCAGAAATTTCGTCATAAGTTTCATTATCTTTATCAACCTCTGTCTGCTGACCTTTCTTTAATTTAACGTATGCCCTATCATGTCCTTTATGTAGGTATTGATAAATGTATTTTATGCTCATAACCGAAGCATAATATTCTACATTTATATGACACTCATATTTTCTCAATAATTCAGGATTATAAGGTACTACCATCGAATTGTCTACGTTGTTATAATCAAAGTGATATAAAATTTAACTTCGATTCAATTACTAAATTTATAGACAAGATCGGGATGCTTCGCCTTCTACCGAAGACAAAACATCGCGATACCGATAATTCTCCATTTCATTATTCTTCTTAATCTATAGTTTCTGCGAACTACAGTGGAGAGTAGTTCAAAATCGAACACCTTACCTTTTGCGCTCATGCCTTTGAGACACTTTAAAGGCGTTCTATACGCCTATGCTAAAATACCCTGCGCAGCGGCTCGCTGAGTTATGGGTAGCAACTTAAGAGCATGTCCTAGTCCTACCTTTACCGGCTTTAAAAAAAAGTGAAACATCGAACAAACTCCGAAACGACGGTTAAAAATGATATATAATGGATTTATTCGATGATTAGGGACGAATAGGTTCGATCCAGTACCCGAGATCTGTTGAAATCGAGAAAAATTAATTTTTTATGTTCGTCAAGTGCGTCCGTGTCACCTATTTTGGTTAATATCAAAGTCTACGCGTCAAAAACGCAAAAACCGGCAACGTACCCCTAGTCTACATGCAATAACGAACATTTGTGTCTAAAAATTTTGTTGCTTCACGCAACAATGGGGCGATCAAACCGAAAGTAGAGCGGTATTCAAGATGTAAATAGTGTAAAATTGTCGATTTCTGACAGCTGATCGTGAGACATGAGATTATAATATAAATATTATATTATAATTGTAATTCAATTATTACGCACGATGATTTACGCGCAGAGCCATCTGTCGGGCGTTTCGTTAGCCGAGGACCGTCTCATGTCTCACGATCAGCTGTCAGAAATCGACAATTTTACACTATTTACATCTTGACTACCGCTCTACTTTCGGTTTGATCGCCCCATTGTTGCGTGAAGCAACAAAATTTTTAGACACAAATGTTCGTTATTGCATGTAGACTAGGGGTACGTTGCCGGTTTTTGCGTTTTTGACGCGTAGACTTTGATATTAACCAAAATAGGTGACACGGACGCATTTGACGAACATAAAAAATTAATTTTTCTCGATTTCAACAGATCTCGGGTACTGGATCGAACCTATTCGTCCCTAATCATCGAATAAATCCATTATATATCATTTTTAACCGTCGTTTCGGAGTTTTTTCGATGTTTTACTTTTTTTTTAAAGCCGGTAAAGGTAGGACTAGGACATGCTCTTAAGGTGAAGTGAAACGTTTCAAGGCCACGGCCGGGTGCCTTTCACCGCGGTAAAACAGAGATACTGAACGTTTGGTACCTCTGGCCACCGCTAGATGGCGCAGTTACCGTACGTTTGGTACCTCTGCCTACCGCTGTATGGCGCAGCTCGCATCTTCCGATGCTTGCTACGCCAGTATATACGTACCCTAATGCTCGCGATTATTTCGCGGCAGTGTTTATAAACACTGCAAGGCATGCAAATAATTGCATCAAATATTAACCCGAACAAATCGAGCATTATTTATGTACATCATGTGTACTAACACTGAGTTGGACAAACGTCGCAGTGTAAAGCAACAGAAGTGGCCTGTTCTCACTCTGGTGCAGAGCGATTGATAAAAGTTGAAACTAATCAACTATGATATTTCTAACAAAGAGTTAGACATGATGAATTCAGAGAAAATTCCTGGTCAGAATTCTTATCGGTATAACAAGCAACCGTAGTTGTCCCTCGCTCTGGTGCAGAGCGAAAGATATGCGTGAAAACTAATTCACTGTAATCTATTTAATCCGTTAGGATTCCTTCGACAATCAGTCGAGTGGCTCTCCGCTGGAGAGACATCATTAATAAATACAGAGAAAATCCCTGTTCCGAAACCCCATCGGTATGACAAGCAAACCTTGGTTGTTTCCCTCGCTCTTGTGCAGAGCGGTTGATAGAAGTAAAACTAGTTCACTATATTTATAACATGAAATTAGACATGATTCATATATACAGAGCAAATCCCAGTTCGAAAACCCCATCGGTGTGACAAGCAAACCTTGGTTGTTCCCCTCGCTCTTGTGCAGAGCGGTTGATTGTTCCCCTCGCTCTTGTGCAGAGCGGTTAATAAAAGTAAAACTAGTTTACTATATTTATAACATGAAATTAAACATGTTTAATAAATACAGAAAAAAATCCCTGTTTCGAAACCCCATCGGTATGACAAGCAAACCTTAGTTGTTTCCCTCGCTCTTGTGCAGAGCGGTTGATAAGAGTGCAACTAGTTCACTATAATGTATTCAATCCGTTTGGATTCTATCGACAAATAGTCGAGTCACTCTCCATAGGAGACACTGCAAGAAAAACATTTCTTTATGCAGGTTCTATAACTATAGGTATATAATCTATAAATCAATATTCTAAATCCGTTTGGATTCTATCGACAAATAGTCGAGTTGCTCTCCATAGGAGACACTGCAAGAAAAACATTTCTTTATGCAGATTCTATAACTAGGTATATAATCTATAAATCAATATTCTAAATCCGTTTGGATTCTATCGACAAATAGTCGAGTCGCTCTCCATAGGAGAGGCTGAAAAAAAAATATTAATTTATACAGGTTCTATAACTAGGTATATGATCTATAAATCAATATTCTAAATCCGTTTGGATTCTATCGACAAATAGTCGAGTGGCTCTCCATAGGAGACACTGCAAGAAAAACATTTCTTTATGCAGGTTCTATAACTAGGTATATAATCTATAAATCAATATTCTAAATCCGTTTGGATTCTATCGACAAATAGTCGAGTCGCTCTCCATAGGAGACACTGCAAGAAAAACATTTCTTTATGCAGGATCTAAGACTAGGTATATAATCTATAAATCAATAACCTGTATTCGTTAGGTGTCCATCGACCATTAGTAGAGCAGACAAGCAGCCAAAGTTTGGCTCGAAGTTGATCAATCAACATTTTAATGTAGGCCACAACACAATACATAATTCCGTCAGAATCATATCGAACACTACTCTACATATCGGAAAAAAAATCTCAGTTTCGTATTGGCACTCATGTTTGAGGTTAGGAAAGAGTTTACTAGAATCACGCTTGTAAATATAAATGAAATTGTTGGCAATAATAGCGAGGTGTACTCGCGCACCTGTAGTTCGCGGATACCTGTCATTCAATGATTTTCCGACAGTTATATCATGGTCGTTGTACCAAACGCGATTTCCAACAACGAATCTTGACAGTTATCTCGTGTTTCCATGATTCTAGTACCGGCTGTCATCAGCGTTGCCAACCTGAAAGGTGGCGCTGATCGTACCACGGGCGTAAAAATTATCGTACCCAAGACAAAATTATAGTACATTTCCAAGTGTTGAAAAAAAAACGATATTTCTGAGAAATTATTTCACGATTACACGTTATAACACTATTTGTTCTTGATGTTTGGAATCATCGTAGGTATCGTACATCGCACGGTAGCATTTATCTTTTTTCTCGTCTGCTGGCTCGTCTGCTCGTCTGCTGGCATACGTCACTTCAATGTATTCTTATAATTCAGATTGTTGTCCAACAAATCGATAGCTCCCTAACCTCAAATCAGAAATAAATTCATATGTCAGGCTGGCTGTCAAAAGTGTGAGGTTATGTCTCGTCTGCTAGCATACGTCACTTCAACAATGTATTCTTATTATTCAGATTGTTGTCCAACAAATCGATAGCTCCCTAACCTCAAATCGGAAATGAATTCATATGTCAGGCTAGCTGTCAAAAGTGTGAGGTTATGTCTCGTCTGCTAGCATACGTCACTTCAACAATGTATTCTTATTATTCAGATTGTTGTCCAACAAATCGATAGCTCCCTAACCTCAAATCAGAAATGAATTCATATGTCAGGCTAGCTGTCAAAAGCGTGAGGTTATGTATCGTCTGCTAGCATACGTCACTTCAACAATGTATTCTTATTATTCAGATTGTTGTCCAACAAATCGATAGCTCCCTAACCTCAAATCAGAAATAAATTCCTATGTCAGGCTAGCTGTCAAAAGTGTGAGGTTATGAATCGTCTGCTAGCATACATCACTTCGATGTATTTTTATTATTTAGATTTTAATAAAAGGAAAAAATGACAAAGAATATTCCGATTTTCAGCTAACAAATCGATCCCTCCATAACCTCGACTTTGAAATGAACACTCCTATGCTATGCTAGCTGTCAGTCGAGTGAGGTTATGTCTGGTCTGCTTGTATGCGGAATTTGAATATATTTTTATTGTTCAGATTTTCGACCAAGAAATCGATCCCTCCACAACCCTAAGTCTGAAATAAGATCTCATTTCCTATGTTTGGCTTGTAGGCTAGCTGCCAGAAATTTGAGATTATGACGTCGGGGATCTTGTATCTGTTATTCGAATTTATTTGTGCATATGTTTCCAACAAATCCAGCGGATTGAAAAATATGGATGAACTAAATGAACGAGCTGAATGAACCCCGACTTTCACATACAATTTTGTCTATCCTATATTCGAGTTTCAGGTTAGCTGTCAGACGAGTGAGCTTATGACGTCTGGGATCCGATATTGATTGTTCATACACGTTACTCATTTTCCGAAACATTAGTATGAAAGAGCGGAGTACAATAAATAAACAAGCAATAATGTTTTCTCGTAACGCAAAGTCCGAACACGATTCTACCTATCGTTTGTTCGTATTTTAGGTTAGCCGTTAGTCGGGTGAGGTTAGCCGTGTGCGATCCGATATCGAATTTCTGTGTTTTTTGTAAAGCGCCGTCAAGCGTGAGCGGCGGGAGCCAACATCTTACGTAAAGTGACGACATAGGAAACTTTCACTAGCGCCGCTGCTCGGTTTGCAAGTAAACTGGCCGCAATTTCGGTACAGGGTACTGTGATCTCAACTAAATGTCGATACGGGTTGTGATCTCAACTGAATGTCGGTTTTTTAGTTTTGAGTAACGGAAAAACAATTGTTCTCAGCCATTTCTTCATCAAATGACACGGGATTAGGCTCAAAGTGTTTGGTATTTCATTGCGGAGTGGCTAATTATCCGGAAAATGCGATTATCTACGGCGACAATGAATAATCTCGCGATTTATGTGGTCGGTACGTCAATCTGTCAAAATTTTTGTCAAATTTTGGAAAACTGAAATAATTAGCCACTTTCTGCCACAATTATGTGTAATCCCTCAAAGTTTCATTCCGATCGGTTCAGTAGTTTCGGAGAACTATTGTTTTCCGTTTTCGAGGTTCTGACAAACCTTTCACTTCACCTTAAGTTGCAATATTCGGACCTTCACTCTTCTTCTAATTGCCAACACGTTAACACTGTATTGAATAAAACTATATTTGGCAATCGCCTTCAATATTGGTAAATTTCAATCAAGACCCATCCCGCCTTTAGTTATAAAGCATAACTACGTTAATAAATTCACCGTTAATTTTCTTATTGTACACATATCCTTTATCGCGATTATCGGTACGTCTATAGATTGGAAAACCATTATCTTTAAACGCAGTATGCTCACAGAATGCTTTCGGAAAATTCTTGGTACAAATGTTTTTGTTGGAATCATAGCATACTGAATAAGATGTATGTGGACCATGCAACATATGTTTGATTACTAAATTTTGTAAATGGATATCATTCGAAGGAATTTCAGCACTGATAAATTTATCTACTGCTTCCGGATTCGACAATTTGTTAGCGTAGTCCAAGGCACATAAAATATGAGAATGGGGTAAACCGCGTTTTTGAAATTCAATGGTATAAACAAATGCTAATATCTTTCCAAACATTTTTCCACTAATAATATCAGACATGATAGATTTAAGTTTAGAATAGAATAGCCTTACGATTAGCGTTGGAATATCGTTGCAAGTTGTTCCAGGTGGAAAATTATTTAATATCCTTCTAATTTCTGGCCAATTCGGATTGCAAGAAACAGTTATGAACAAATCAGGTCTACCGATATCACTACAAATAGCAACTGCATCTTGATATAATTGATACATCTGTCGCGGACTACCTATATACGAAGATGGTAATACAAACATATTTCCTAACCCTTCCTTGTTCTCGAAATTACCTGATCTATTCATAGCACTTCCGGCAACGTGGTCCACTAATTCCTGATAACACTCTATTCGTAATTGTTTTTGATTGTACCTGATATAATTCAATCTATTATTTTCGATTATTATATAAGCTTGAACTATATACTGTTGTGTTAGCCTTCCACAATACAGAATAGGATTAAATTTACTTTTTGGTCTGTACGCTAAACGATATGAGTGATATTGAAGCGCTGTTAATCGTTTTTGAACATCGGGATTTTGTGTGAATATTGAACTCCAACCTAAATCACCACATGGGAACATCAAAGGGAAAACCATACCCAGATAACAAAAATTTGTTCAAGACGGAAATGCTTCGAGTTTTGAGAACTACAAAGCAGCGGTTCCGAAACTTGAAAAAAAAAGAAGTGACCACAAAGGAAAATAGAACGAAAGAAACGGACGGCAGAGAGCATTCAGAAGGGACAGCAGAGAGCATACAGCAAAGAATATCTCGATTGGAAGAGATGCTCGGAGGCAATTCAGATGCTGATGATGAAGAGGATGATTTATCGTCAAATTCTTTGGATGACGATCAAGACATTGAAAACTTTGAGGGATAATACTTTCACACTCCAATTCCATTAACGTTTATAACTATATATACACATATGGATGAATAATTGATATGTTTTTATAACTGATTATTTTTCCGACCCAAATATCGACCAATAGAATTGCACCATTCGACGTCACGTGGTACAACCTACATGGTATTATACTGATAATTTTTTGATTATTTTCTCTGGTAGTTGCTATATATAAAAAACAAAACATAATCCAGTCAAATTAACCACACGTCAAACTGACAGGTTGAATTATAATTCTGTGACTTCCGAATTTTTAATTTTTAACTGTGGATTTTGTCTCATGGTGCAATTCTATCGGCCGAAATTTGGATGAAAAAATAATCCCCCGAATACCACTCGAGCTTCAAAATTAATCGGGTATTTCCCTCAAGGTTCCCTGCAATCAAACGAAGTCGTCAAGTTTTTCAGAAAAATCACTCGCGCTTCGCGCTCGTGATTTTTTAACCTGAACAACTTGACTCCTTCATTTGTTTGCAACGAACCTATCGGGAAATACCCGATAATTTTGAAGCTCTTGTGGTATTATAAGTGAATATTTCCAGTACAAAATATCCGGAGTTGAATCTAGTTTTTTACGGTTTCCAAACCTTTTTTTTTAATACATTATTACTTATTTTAAAACCTGATATATTATACTATACATAATATGTATAGATATATGTATAAACTATATATAGTTTAGCGTACGAGAAGTAAACAGCTGTGATGTAGACAGTATTATATAACTGAGAAGTAAACTGTGATGTAGACATTATTATAATATATATATAAACTAGCTGTGTTATGTAAAATAAATATGTGTGTGATTATATCGAAAACTGACCTTTTATTACAAATCGTCTTTTATTACAAAATTTTTCATCACAAACGTGCGTAAAGTCGGATAATACGCACGCGTGCGTAGAATCCTATACTTTACCATACGGAGTGATGAAATGAGATAATTTTCTATAGTTCTTATATATAACTCGAACTAACGTGACAAATCCGCACTTTGCCGGCACGCGTGCGACTTGCACGTCGTGCGAGCAATATGTGCATCAATTGCGCGCGCAAGTTTCTACTTAATGGCCCGCACGTCGTGCGGATTAATCGGCACACGTGCATGCGTAATGCCTTTCATATTGCACACATATTGTTATCTGGGTAGGGTCGATATAAAATGATAATTTGTTCAAAGAAGTATAACTATTTACAAAAGGTGGAAGATCTTTTGGATAAACACACATATCAAACGATGATGGTATCTGACCATCTTTGGATATTATTAACCCGCTGGGCTACACCTGGGTCACCAGTGACCCGGTGGAATTCTTAAAAAAAGAGGTACGTTTCGAATAATTTCGCGCCGCCTCGTTTTCTTTTTCAAATAACTTTTTATAAAATGAAGATATCATCATCGTTCTTGCACAGTCTTACTCCAGACATTCTAACGATTCCATTTTACTATAAAACTTAAAAAAACAAATATCCTGGATCACTTTTATAAAGGATAGAACTTTCGGGTCGCTGGTGACCCAGGGTGTACTTCAACGTGGCGACGGAAAATGGTGTAGCCCAGCGGGTTAACGCAGCACATTCCGCAGTTGTGGGAGTATTGTACCTATTTTTATCCAAATTTATATCACGGACAGAATATAAATAATATTCCGGTAATGATTCGTCTTGACTGAGTTAATACAAATATTTATATTTTTTGGCATACGGGTTATTATTATTCAACAAATTTTGTATATATTCAATGTGACTTTGTACTAAATTGTTATCTTCCTTTAGGCGTCTTTGTGTTGCTTCGTAATCATCATATATATAAATTTGTCCACAATTTGGATTTTCATCATTTGCCGAAATGATACTGCTCGGAATTGTGTGACACACCTGACCTTGTATTTTCAAATAATAAACACCTTTCTTTGATTCGCTCAGCACATTTGCACTGAAACTTGCGAAGGAAAAACGATTATTATAATATCTAATTAGATCCCTAAATTTTTTGTCGTATAACACTAAATTTTGTAATATTTCGTCGTAATCGCTCATCGGAGGAAGTTTTATTTTCCCATAATGACAGCAACTTTTTTTTGAAAATTCCACTGACCAAAATAGTGCTGAACAATGTGGGCATGTATAATTTAAATCCCCAAAATCAAGATACCAATTTTCCCGAGGCAATGCTTCTATTTGATTATTTAATTTTGCAACTTGTTGGGTTATTCTCTTTTTATTCAATCTATTTTCCGCCATATTTATCACTTTATCTTTGTTTCTTTTCTTTTCTATACGCTTTTCGTTCATCGCTTCAACTAAATCTTTCTTCCGCTTTTGATCCAAACGCTTGTCATTCATTGTCTTAACTAAATCTTTCTTCCGCTTTTGATCCAAACGCTCTTCGTTCATTCCCTTGACTAAATCTTTCTTTCGCTTTTTCTCTATTCGCTCTTCGCCCATACTTCGAATAGTATCCCTTAGCCTTTTTTCATTCAATTTATTCTCGGAAAGATTTTCTACCCGTCGTTTTTCATTAATTCGTTCTTTGTTATGATAGTAGTGTAGTCTATTAAGGGGTTACATGGGTTTCGCGGGTTCAAAAAATTGATTTTTTTTTGTTTGGCTTATTAATTTCTACAACATCTCAAGAATATTATCCTAAATTTTCAAGTCGATCCGAATAATAGTTTCGGAGATACAGCCTTTGGAAGGTGTGCGCTCCACGAATATGCCCGAATTTCGGATGAAAACCGTGTGGGCGCAGCCGAAAAAAAATCTGCGAGCAAGACTCGCGAAGCCAGAATCTGTCATCGACAGGAGCAAAAGGATGCCCTGGACATTGCAACTGCTGCAGGATCTTTACTTTATGGCCCAGGAATCGACGATTCACTGTAAGTTACAAAAAACATTTTTTTCATCACTTTTATTGTTACTCAAAACTTTAAACGCGTTTTTCTCGGAACTGTGTTTTCAAAGACGGTTGTCAAAAGTTCTCGAAAACTACTCAACCGATCTTGATGAAATTTTACACAGGTGTTCGAGATACAATTTACTCGTGCTTGGACGAAGGATTTTTTTTTTTTCAATTACAACTATTTAAAAAAAAAAAAAATGTCAAGCAAATTTGACCGAAATTTTCATTTTTTGGAAAAATGTCTGCCAAAATTCCAATTTTCACTTTTTTTTTCTTTCCATCGTTCAAGCACGAGTTTATGGTCTTAACTAAAACACGTATTTTTGTTTTTCCATTTTAGATGATCCTGTCAGGAGTTATGCTGACAACACGGACGCACCTTTTTTTCGAAGGGTCACCGAAAATGACGTCACAATGGCGGAGTTTTAATTTTTTTTTTTTTTAAATCTCAGAAATTTTTCTTCGAATGTGTATCTATAAGACAGAAAAAAGTTTGAATTAAATAAATAATTTTTTATGTAGAAAAAAAATTATTGAAAATAGGCCTTTTTTTACCCGACCAAACCCATGTAACCCCTTAATTCTATCCCTACCTGTTAAACTTGAATTTTGTGAATTAATAATGTCATAGTGACCTCTGTCTAAACAGCCAGATAATAAAAGAATTAATTTATTTATATTCATTTCATCCCCATATTTTCTTGGATCGTCAAAATGATTTATATATACCGATACGTGTATATTATAAATCTTAACAAACGACTCTATTTCTACTTCACCCCCGAAAACTCCTGTTTTAGACATATGCGATTGGTATGCATATTTATCTAAAATTTCTGAATTGTATGATTCATCGCCCACAATAAATGATTCATATACTGACCAGTTGTGTACTATATTAGAAACAATTTGCAACCTTATCGCTTGATACTTTTCTTGATCATTATATAAAAAATACGAAAAACATCTAAATAAACAATTACCGTCTCCTACTATACGTACTGTAATAGCCCGGTTATCATTCATTTCTATTAACTATCTCCTTAACTAAGTTTTCAATTAACTATCTCCTTAATCGATATCCGCAGTTGAATACCTACGCTTCATAAAGTAAATACGCAACGGAAGAATAAATCAACCGCAGTAAATAATATGTATATTCTACTCTCACCTTGGTTATTTGACGTGATATCCGATCCACGGAATCTCTTCAGGATTCAGGATTCAGGATCATATAATCGGAAGTATTTTTCGATATTTCTTCAAATCTGTCAAAACTCCAAGGGATCTCAAGTTTCGTTGAACAGTTGGCTTGCGTTGTTTCTCTACCTATTGTTTTCCGCAAACTGTCAATTTGAAAATAGGTTCGTTCCCTTAATATCAAGGCTCGATTCCTAATTCTCAATTCTTATTCTTTTCATGTCCTAAGTACATCAAAAAATGTTCTCAGGATCCCCAAGATTACCCAATATATTTTTTCAAATCTGTCAAATCTCCAAATGTCGAAAGTCCTAAAGCTTAAGTCTTATGTCTCAAGTTTCGAGCCTACATAGTTAGACGAGATTCGAGGACGCGCGTCGGATAGGATTTTGCGGTCGCAGACGTACAACAAGGAATACGCGGATAGAAAGCGCAAGGAAGCTCACGAGTATTTAGTAGGCGACTTAGTCTCGATCAAAAATTTCGATAGTACGGCGGGAGTATCACAGAAGCTCAAGCCTGTGTTTAAGGGGCCGTACAAAGTGGCTGAGAAGCTCGATAACGATAGATATGAGATTACCGATGTGGATGGGTTCCAAAATACCCAACGACCTTACCGCGGCATCTGGCTAGCCGCAAACGTAAGACCATGGTGCCAAACATGAGGTGCGGGAGTCGTCTTCTTGTATTTAGGCTAAGACATAGTTTAGTTAGGTTAAGGGTTAGTTTTAGTTCATGTATAACAATATTGTTAAGCGAATGTATTCTGCCGAGGCCGACAGATTGTCAGATATGGCCGAATGTAGGCCCATAATTTTAAGTTAGTTCGGCATTCTGCCGTCAAACGTACTGCGCTGCGGTCTAAGGGACGGAAGAGAGGGAAGGCAGTCTACTGCACCTTACGACACGGAGACAACGTCTCCCATACTTATGTATTACGTTAAGAAAACTCAAATAAACCATCGTACCACGTGAAACCCAAATTCACAGCCTTTCGTTTGAACCATCCTGAAAGCCATATCCTACAATAGTATATATGGGGTATTCCACCTCAACTCGACGTGTCCCCAGACCTTGACAATTCCGATATCGCCAATTTATTTTGTGCATGTTGCACCATCAGATACAACTACTCTCACCAAAGCTTTTAGGGATTGGTCTCATCGTTTTGATGAGGCAAAATATTGAAATTTCGGTGTTTTCGTTGACACGAAGATTTCAAACGCATGTAACTTGAAATCTGTCAGTCCGATCGAGAAAATGAATGATACAAAATTTCTTGTTTTTTGAATGTTTTACGTGAAAATAATTTTCTTAAAACTCTTCAACCCTTGTGCCAGTTGTTATTCGCGAATAAAAGTTTAAATGCTGTTTTTCGAAGAATAGGCCACCTTCGATTTCATCGAAATTTTCACACGATATTCTACGAAAAATTACGCAAATTTCAAGACCTTGTTTGAGATGGCTCGACTTTTGGTTCAGAAGTTGCAATCATTTGAAAATCTGTAAAAGCCTATAAGAGCGGATCCACGTCACTTCACTAAAAAAAAAAACGTCAAGTCACGGATCTTTGCGCCGTTCAAAATATCCCTAGTGCTGTGGAAAAAAAAAATACAACTTGAAGGATTTTGAAATATTTTCAAAAATGGCGGAGTTGGAGCTATGTGAATTTTTGTAAACCGCTGTTTCACCGCTATGTTCGAAAATTCATATCTCCGAAAGTATTTACCGGAGCGGGCTGATCCTTGAATCATTTTGCTCGTAAAAGAATGCGCTTTTGACCTGAACCTTGACAGTTCGTGGCACTCTGAAATTACATGCGGTCATTCCAATATCTCATAAACTCGTGAAAACAAAATTATTTTCCGCATCAGAAAAATTTGATTTCATGAAAATTATGAATCAATTTCAAAACAGAGGTGTCCTACTAAGTGTCATCGAGCGAATCATCGCTAAAAACATCTGCACTTCTCAGAGCCATCAAGATATCGCAAAAGATCGACCGCGCGGCGACGCGCGACAAGACGTTTTATTTTTTCTCTCCGGCCCATGTATTTTACCCATGAATTTTTTTTTGGGGCTGAAGGTAAAGGATTCGGGTATCCAAAAAAATTCATCTTCATGAATTTCAGTGAGTCCCGCGGAAATAGCAGCGAAATTAAAAAAAAAAAACGACAAGAAAAATTGAAGGAATTTTTTTTTTGTGAACAAAATTTTTTCTATGAACGCGCATTCTTTTACGAGCAAAATGATTCAAGGATCAGCCCGCTCCGGTAAACAATTTCGGAGACATGAATTTTCGAACATAACGGTGCAACAGCGGTTTACAAAAATTCACATAGCTCCAACTCCGCCATTTTTGAAAATATTTTAAAATCCTTCAAGTTGTATTTTTTTTTTCCACCGTACTAGGGATATTTTGAACGGCGCAAAGATCCGTGACTTGACGGTTTTTTTTTTAGTGAAGTGACGTGGATCCTCTCTTATAGGCTTTTACAGATTTTCAAATGATTGTAACTTCTGAACCAAAAGTCGAGCCATCTCAAACAAGGTCTTGAAATTTGCGTAATTTTTCGTAGAATATCGTGTGAAAATTTCGATGAAATCGAAGGTGGCCTATTCTTCGAAAAACAGCATTTAAACTTTTATTCGCGAATAACAACTGACACAAGGGTTGAAGAGTTTTAAGAAAATTATTTTCACGTAAAACATTCAAAAAACAAGAAATTTTGTATCATTCATTTTCTCGATCGGACTGATAGATTGCAAGTTACATGCGTTTGAAATCTTCGTGTCAACGAAAACACCGAAATTTCAATATTTTGCCTCATCAAAACGATGAGACCAATCTCTAAAAGCTTTGGTGAGAGTAGTTGTATCTGATGGTGCAACATGCACAAAATAAATTAGCGATTTCGGAATTGTTAAGGTCTGGGGACACGTCGAGTTGAGGTGGAATACCCCATATACATATTCTTCCGAAATAATAAATGTAATATTGCGGTGAAATCGATATTACGTGCTAGTTTACAGGATTTCGTATGCTGTCAGTGAGAGTATTGAGGCTACATATATGCAACATTTTTCAAGTCAGAAGAGGTCTTCGGATTCACCAAATGAATGTTGTACGAGTGATAAACTACTAGTAGTAATGTGTCGATAGGCGCAGAATAAAGTGATTTCCTATAGCTGGGATGTTAAATTTCAACAATCTTATGTAAAATAATGACTGTATTCATTGTTTAAATATTCAGTGTAATGTAGAATCTCATAACGCAGCACAAAAACTGGTTATTTCATGGCGATTTGCAAAACCCAGGTTTCGCTGATTTCTGTTGTACATTTAGGTAAATTGACAGAGTAAAGGCCCATTCAAGAGAGTTATTCAGCTGGTAATTAATATTTTGGCTCAAGGAATCACCCCTATAAGGTTGGTCAAGATCGATGACCCGGAGGTGCGATACTCTCCTTGTAAGTGTCATCGAGCGAATCATCGCTAAAAACATCTGCACTTCTCAGAGCCACCAAAATATTGCAAAAGATAGACCGCGCGGCGACGCGCGACAAGACGTTTTATTTTTTTTCTCCGGCCCAGGTATTTCTCCATGAATTTTTTTTTGTATGTTGAAGGGGACGGATTCGGGTATCCAAAAAAATTCATCTTCATGAATTTCTGTGAGTCAATTGAAGGATTTTTTTTTTTTTCGTAAACAATTTTTTTTTTTTATGAAAGCGCATTCTTTAACGAAGAAAATGATTCAAGGATCAGCTCGCTCCGGTGAATACTTTCGGAGATATGAATTTTCAAACATAGCGGCGTAACAGCGGTTTACAAAACTTCACATAGCTCTAACTCCGCCATTTTGGAAAATTTTTCAAAATCTTTCAAGTCGTATTTTTTTCTTCCACAGTAATAAAGATATTCTGAATGGCGCAAAGATCCGTGACTTGACGGTTTTTTTTTTGAGTGAAGTGACGTGGATCCGCTCATATACTTATTTACATCACCAGGTTTTGATGTTCCATAAAATAAAGCAGCCGGAAAAGGTGAATATATATCTGGATGGAAAATCACCTTACACAATATAGGCCACATCTGTTTTGTACTGGAATTGAATGGTGACACTCCATCAACGTTGGCTTGCAACAATATGGTGTTATCTACATGTGTGTGAGGGTTGATGCATCTTTGTAGATTATTTTCTATTCCGAGATAAACATATTCGCCATTCTTATCATCAGCACCCTTCATTGCTTGTAGATCATAATCTGCTCGTGAGGTATTTAAGAACGTTTTCCCCGTTTTCGGCAAGTTGGGTAAAAGTCTTTTACGCAAAATTTGTAAAAAAGCATCCACATGTACTAATGGTACATTATACTTGATAACCCAATTTCTCAATTCTTCGATTTCAGTATTAATCTCATCATTGTCGCGAATAGCAAAATCTCCATTATGATCGGAACTATAGCTATTGCTATCGCTATCGCTATCTTCATTTCCGGACTGATCATCACTCGAATCGCGCTCTCATCATCTTGGTCATCTTCAGTGACATCACTATTGAATGTAGGGTAACTAAATTTTCTTGACTCACTTTTTATGCCTGAAGAAGTACTATGTTCAGCATCATCAGCATCACCTATTTCATATCTATTTATTAACTTTTTGGTACGTTAGGAAACTAATGCAGAAGTTGAATATCATTTAATGAATTGAGTTATATTTTTTATTACGTGATTTTGAAAGAGACGTACAGAAATTATAGAAACACTGACAGTCTAAAAATTTATTTCTCAAATAGTTTAGATGAATATATAGCAAAATGTCAAATACCATTAATATGAATTAAATGTACATATTGGGATTGTATATAAGAGAAATAATCTCAATGAAAATAGTATACGTACAGACAATATTTCGGAGTGATGAATTATCTGCCGATGATAACGATTTAATATACCGATGTCCTCTGACGCGTTCGCGCGTTTTTCGCTTTTTCCCGTATTTTTTCACTTACGCGTCCTGATATAAAAAAATCTGCGTTGAAAATAATTAAGAAATAATCAATAACATAACCTCACCTTGTTATCTGCATTCAAGTGCAGCTGGTCAATGGCAATAGAATTTGCCATATTGACATAACCTGACTTTGTTATCTGTGTTTGGTGCCGACTATCCAGAAGCTGAACAGCCACTGAATAAGATTTCCCAACTAAACAGCGCCACTTGTATCCCATAATTACTAGCCAGTCACTGCCTAGTGGCTGGATAGGATTTTTCTTCGGCAATGGCTGTCCAAAAGCTGGGCAGCCACTGGATAAAAATTCTATCTGGCCGAGGCTATCCAACCACTGGCTGGGCACTAGTTGCAGCTAGATTGATTTCTACACGGGTGCTCCTAGGCGACCTGGCACAAGTGATGCCGGACGATGCTTATTTAATAAAGCATTGGCCACCAACACAATGTCCTCATCTTCCGTCGTCGATCTGGCTGGTCCATTGTCTGCCCATCTATCTACCACTGCATTTATTCCGCCGTCTCTATACTTTTGCACGTATCTAAGGCATGTAGACTTTGAGAGGCCCATTTGTGCTGCAATCGACAAATACATAAAGTTAATTCTGAATTTCTATTTTTTATTGGACCATGATTATCCATTTAAATTAATCGCGTTTTGAATGTGAGTTTTTCATACATATTTCTGAAGATTAATCTAAGTTGATGGTATGCCTTTATTTCAGTTGTCTGATCTATTGATGTAATTGAGTTCGTGAGCCCTTTCTTGAAAGGATGGTCATGAAACTTGAATATTTTTAAATATATTTTACATCTTTTAAATGTTTTTCCACCTATAACATTGGGATTACGCGTGAATCCACGAAATATGTTTTAATATATATTAAATGTTTTATATAGATAAATACATTACCGGCGATCGCGATGCAGGAAAGCCCGGACTCCCATAGCCCAATGACTCTGCCTCGCTGCTGATCTGTGATCCGTTCCATTTTGTAGACTATGACTGAGATATAATTACAATGAGTACATTTCCAAAAAATAAATTTTGATGATTTTCATAAAATATCTGTGAACACCTTTAAGAAATTGAATTGAAGAAAGAAAATAATAATTACATTAAATATACTCACTCTTTATCAATTATTTTTTATTTTTTTGCTATTTTATCACAGGTTATTTAATATAATATATTTTGTCACGGACGTATCAAAAACTCGGTCTCACGGCCTGTTGGTAGGCCGCAAGCAAGCGCTTCAGGAGCGTCTGGTCCATGGCAGCCGTGAGGCACTCGACTAGGCCGTGAGTCACTCGTTTTTGACACGTCCGACAAAAATTAGTGTTAGTCATTTGGCCGTCAGGCACGGTCCCGGACGAGTGTGAGTTTGCTGCACTCGCCTTCGGCTCGTGCGGCAAACTTCACACTCGTCCGTGAAACCGTGCCTCACGGCCTAATGATTAAATCTACTATTATATGTTTTATAAACAATGACAAAACACTTCTTCTTTTCTTATAAGACTTCTTTTTTTCAAAACACTTCTTCTTTTCTTATAAGAAGTGTTTTGTCATTGTTTATAAAACATATAATATATTATATTGAATAACCTGTGATATAATAGCAAAAAAATATAAAATAATTGATAAAGAGTGAGTATATTTAATGTAATTATTATTTTCTTTCTTCAATTCAATTTCTTAAAGGTGTTCACAGATATTTTATGAAAATCATCAAAATTCATTTTTTGAAAATGTATTCATTGTAATTATATCTCAGTCATAGTCTACAAAATGGAACGGATCACAGATCAGCAGCGAGGCAGAGTCATTGGGCTATGAGAGTCCGGGCTTTCCTGCATCGCGATCGCCGGTAATGTATTTATCTATATAAAACATTTAATATATATTAAAACATATTTCGTGGATTCACGCGTAATCCCAATGTTATAGGTGGAAAAACATTTAAAAGATGTAAAATATGTTTAAAAATATTCAAGTTTCATGACCATCCTTTCAAGAAAGGGTTCACGAACTCAATTTCATCAATAGATCAGACAACTGAAATAAAGGCATACCATCAACTTAGATTAATCTTCAGAAATATGTATGAAAAACTCACATTCAAAACGCGATTAATTTAAATGGACAATCATGGTCCAATAGAAAATAGAAATTCAGAATTAACTTTATGTATTTGTCGATTGCAGCACAAATGGGCCTCTCAAAGTCTACATGCCTTAGATACGTGGAAAAGTATAGAGACGGCGGGATAAATGCAGTGGTAGATAGACGGGCAGACAATGGACCAGCCAGATCGACGACGGCATCGACGACATCGTGAACAACGAGTTGGCTTCGCCATGGAATGCCTTCCGATGACCGTTGCGGAATGGTCGACAGTGATTTTTATGGACGAGAAAGTCTTCTCTTCTGCCAAAGATAGTCGATATAGGGTGTGGAGAGAAGATGGTGAGCGCAACAATCCAGACCATTGTAGACCCAATTGCGGCAGCGGACACGTCACTACAACTTTCCATGGGTGGATCGCTAAAGGAGGTGTTGGTGAGCTTACAGAAACCGCCCGGAGAACGAATGCGGTGGAATACCTAGATATTCTACAAAATAGTGTAATTCCATCGGTAAGGGCAGTTTACCCGCGAAATGAAATGCCTATTATTCGCATTGTAGAGGACAATAGTCCAGTGCATACCGCACGAATCGTCCGTAAATGGTACGCTCAGCAACCTGACGTGGTCCGTTTCAATTGGCCAGCCAAATCTCCAGACCTGAATCCGATTGAAAATGTTTGGTCAGAGGGGGACCGGGGATTCGAGCCAGTGCATGGAGAAACGGTCCAGGAGCTACGCAATCGAACACGCGTACCCTGGAAGCGCTCAGAGCAAAGCCACAATATCTAGAGGCTGTCGTTGGATCAATGCAACGACGAATGCATACGATAATAGACGCCAATGGTCATAACATACCTTATTAAACATTCACAGTTCTCATTCATAAACATTTCATTATCTGACTGATGCAGCTAATAAAATATTTATGAATGAGAACTGTGAATGTTTAATAAGGTATTTTTCGTTTTACTTTAATTTCGTAAAGGTATTCACAGATATTTGATGAAAATCGTTAAAAATCATTCTTCAAAAATGTATTCATTGTGATTATATCACACTTATGGGAGTTCGGGCTTATTAATTTTAATAATTCAATAATTATTTGTGCTGTATGCACCGGACTATTCTCCTCGACAATGCGAATAATGGGCATTTCATTTCATTTCATTTTCGACTATGTCTAGTCGTCGCATGCCGGAGAGTTCATTTTGTGTTGCAAAGTCTAGTTATTACAAGTATAGATATTGATAATGTCAAGTCATCGCATGTCTGAGAGTTTATTTCATGTCCTACGTATAGTTGCTACAAGCATGAATAATAATTATGTAAACTCTGTCTAGTCGTCGCATGCCTAAGAGTTCATTTTGTGTTCCAAGTCTAGTCATTACAAGTATAGATATTGATAATGTCAATTATATGTCGCCTCGTTCTCGAGATTACAATATGTAGTACCGCTACTTTCCGCTAGGTTTCACCACAACGTTCAAAACAAACGAGAACCGGGGTTGCCGCGTTCGCCATCTTCATTACGTTATTTGTGCATGGTTGAGCAACAACGTTCGTGCGGTCGTGTTCAAATTGAGCAAATTTCTCGGGAAATCAGTTAGAAAACGTTAATGAGACTCTAAGAAAGATGGGCAGATCGAGGAAAAGAAGTCGATCGGAATCGGACGACGAATCGGCAGATTTGCGTCGACGCTTGAAGAGGTTAGAAAGGAAGCTGGCGGAACGCGATCGAAAGTCTTCGAGACGCGAGGACAGGAGACATTCCCACGGTAAGGTCTTTTATTTATTAGTTCGTAATTACTGGTCCATGGGGTTCTGTCAGCGGGGTTCACACGAGGGGTGAAACAAAAGCTGAGCAGATCCTAGACTGACAGGGCTCACACAAGGGGTGAGACAGAATCAGGTCTTAGTGTGAAGTTTATTTATCGGGTCTTGTTCTCCTTGGTAGAGAGGACCAAAAAAGAAGGAAAAGAGAATCGTCACACTGTAGTAGAGAAGACCAGAAAGGAGAAAGGGAATCGTCATACTGAAGACGAGAAAGAAAATCGAGTCATTCAAAAAGAGGTAGAGCGATCAGCCAAGCAGAGGCCAAGTACAAGTCGGGATGTCCAGATGGAGGAGATCCCTGCGATAGTTGTCGATTGTGGCGACACAGCGGTGACCGAGGAACAAAGTGAAGCCTCGCTCGCTGATCAACAAGCCGCTGATCAGAGGGAACTGCGGCCACAGACCGACGTGGGCTTGAATGAAGAAATTCTACAGGTCTTGGGCGAAGACCCCTCTGTAAGTAAGGTTAATCAGATGAATCTGCACCCTGACCTCGCCACGAGATGGACAGCGTGGATCGCATCAGGTCTCTCAAACGAGATACGAGACGGATTATTAAAAAAGTATGGACGTACAGGCAACTGTACTCTAGAGGCGCCCAAGTTAAACCCCGAGATGGAAGCTTCCCTCACCGAGGCAGCACTAATTCGGGATATAAAGTTTATCCACGAACAGAATTTGGTTGGCTCAGCCCTGTCGGCGTTAGGCGCTGGTATCACTATGATCTTACGAGAGGAAGAGGAGCCGGTTGATCTAGTTCAACTATTGGAGTGTCTGTCTGACGCAGGAAAATTGCTGACAGACCTACACCATTCAGAGTCTTGGGCTCGGAAGGCCTTTATTTCTCCAGGCATTAGTAAACAGGTCAAAGTCTTACTAGATAAAGCAGACGCTGGTGAATTCTTATTTGGGGAGAATTTGGCGGACCGAATCAAAGAAGCCAAGTCCCTAGAAAAACTCGGTAAAGATTTGAAGGGACAACGGCCAACCACGGTAGTCAAGAAGAATACCTTCAAACCAAGGTTTTTAAACTGGAGAGGCCCATCGGGGAGACGTCAGGGACCGTCGCAGATGGGCAACAGGCCGAAGTTCCCACAGAGACCCACAGCAAACCCAAGGGGCAGACAGTTCCAACCACAGCCTCGAGCACAGTACTCTGCTCGACCACAGACGACTCATGCCGAAGTGACAACGAAATCTTAGAGGTGAGATTCGCAGGAAGGTTGAGAAATTTCGTACACATGTGGCAAAAATTTACCAGAGATAATTTTGTGTTAAACTGCATTCAGGGTTATGAAATACCGTTCTCTACCCCTCCGAGTCAACGGGTCATACCAAATAACTTCCTCAAATCTGAATCAGAGATTAGAGAAGCCAAAGAAGCTATTGTAAGACTAATTACAATAGGTGCCGTAGTCCCCTGTACAGATAAAGAAGGTCAATTCATTTCTTCCTTTTTCTTGATTCCAAAAGCAGATGGCTCGAAGAGATTTATATTAAATTTAAAAAATCTCAATAAATTTATAGAATCAATTCACTTCAAGATGGAAGATCTGAGGACTGCTATCAAGTTATTAACACCTAAAGCTTTCATGTGTAATCTTGACTTGAAGGATGCATATTTTTTGATTCCAGTTGCCCAAGGTAGTAGGAAATTTCTGCGGTTCATCTTTGCGGATCAATTGTATGAATTCACGTGTTTGCCTTTTGGCTTGTGCACGAGTCCCTATGTGTTCACTAAGGTTATGAAGGTAGTTATTAGTGGGCTAAGAAAGCAGGGATTGTATTCTACCATCTATCTGGATGATATTCTAGTTTTGGGTACAGATTTCGAATCTTGTATGGAGAATCTTAAGAAAACTGAAGATCGGCTGAGAGCCCTGGGGTTTTTGATTAATCTGGAGAAAAGTAATTTCATCCCTAGTACAAGGTGTCGCTTCCTTGGATTTACTATTGATTCTGAGAGGATGTCGCTGGAGTTGACCGAGCAAAAGAGACAAAGGTTACTGTCCTTGGTAGAGTTGTTTTTGACAAGAAAGACCTGCAAGATTAGAGAGTTAGCTCATCTGATAGGTTCATTGGTTGCAGCTTGTCCAGCAATTAAGTATGGCAAGCTCTATTGCAAATTACTTGAAAGAGAAAAATACCTCGCGCTGATTGTGAACAATGATGATTTTGAGCAGAAGATGACGTTAGCAGGTCACCTACAGGACGAGTTATCATGGTGGAAAAACAATCTACCAGTTACAAGAAACCCAATAAGTCGAAATGAATTCGTTTTAGAGATATTTTCAGATGCATCCCTAACAGGTTGGGGTGCAGCTTGTAATGGAGAAAACACTGGTGGGTTTTGGTCTCAGGAAGAGGGTTTATTGCATATCAACTATTTAGAATTGATAGCAGCGTTTCTAGCATTGAAATGCTTCGCATCTCAGTTAAGTTCCTGCGACATTCTTCTCAGGGTTGATAATTCCACAGCTGTTGCTTATATTAACAAGATGGGGGGAGTACAATACCCTGGACTAAATAGACTGGCTAGACAAATTTGGCAATGGTGTGAAAAGAGACAAATAATAGTGTTTGCATCCTACATTCCGTCTGTTGAGAATGTAGACGCGGATAGGAAGTCTCGCAGGACGGAGATAGACACGGAATGGGGATTATCGGACGACGCTTTTCGGTCTATTGTAGAGAGGTGGGGAAATCCAGAGATTGACTTGTTTGCAACACGTAATAATACCAAACTGGAGAAATTCTGCTCCTGGAAGAGAGATCCAGATGCAATGGCCATTGATGCTTTCACGATTTCTTGGTTCTCTCATTTCTTTTATGCTTTTCCACCCTTTTCATTAATATTGAAAGCCTTGAATAAGATAAGACAGGAAAGAGCTACTGGCATGTTGGTAGTTCCCTGGTGGACGGGACAACCTTGGTTTCCCTTATTTCAAACGATGCTAATAGAAGAACCATTGTATTTCGCACCATCTCAAGAGTTGTTGCTTTCACCTTGTAGGAAGCTACAACATCCTCTTGCGGGACAGCTTTCCTTGGTTGCCGGGAAGCTATCCGGGAGGCATATGTAAGAAGGAAGGTACCTGAGGCGGCAATACATATCCTTGTGGCTTCATTATCAGATGCCACTATAAAACAATATACTGGGGCCTTGAAGAATTGGTGGTCGCACTGCGGGCAAAGAAATATGGATCCACTCAACGCAACACCGAATGAGATCCTGCTTTTTTTAACTGACAAGTTTGAAAACGGTGCGTCATATGGCACGCTAAACTCTGTG
Source organism: Tenthredo notha (assembly GCA_914767705.2). Classification (NCBI taxonomy): domain Eukaryota; kingdom Metazoa; phylum Arthropoda; class Insecta; order Hymenoptera; family Tenthredinidae; genus Tenthredo; species Tenthredo notha. Next base: position 5,595,430 of record OU611908.1, read on the forward strand.
CGATCTGCAATATCCTTAATTTCACCGGGAGATGTGGGGAATAATCCTCTAATATCTCGATTTTTCAAGGGAATTTTCAGACTACGCCCTTCCTTGCCAAAGTATAGTCAAACTTGGAATACCGAAATAGCCTTGAACGCAGCAGCAAACTTAGAACCCTTAGAGATATTGAACCGAGAACAGTTAACGTACAAACTTGTTATTTTATTAGCTCTGGGAACAGCACATAGAGTGCAGACTTTATCACTCATTAAGATTGATAATATACAGGTATCACCTCAGGGTGTAGAAATAAAAATTTCGGATCTCATAAAGACATCAAGACCAGGGTCAGTTCAGCCAACCTTCTTTCTGCCCTTCTTTGCCCACAAACCGGAAGTTTGTGTAGCCAGATGTATCGTTTTTTACTTAAAATTTTCTAAAGAAGATAGGAAGGAGATAAAGAATTTAATCCTCACAACCAAGAAACCTTATAGGGCTGCGACATCCCAAACCATTAGTAGATGGATCCGAGCATTTCTAATTTCCTGCGGTATTAGTCAGGAATTCTCCGCTCATAGTACGCGTCACGCGGCTACGTCAGCAGCGCTAAAGAAGGGTTTAGATATTAGGATAATCAAAAGTACTGCCGGATGGTCCCAAGAATCAAAAGTCTTTGCCAAGTTCTATAATAGACCGATTTTACCCGATAAGGGAGCCTTCGCAGCTGCAATACTTGAATAAGCTTTGATAAGTATAGTTTCCTGAAAATATGTAACCAAAGAGTAAGATAACTAATGAATGTTAATAAAAAAAAAAAAAAAAAATATAACGCTCTAAACATCTACATATTGTAATCTCGAGAACGAGGCGACATATAATTGAAAAGCAAACGAACTTACCTGTAAGTGAAGTTCGATTGTAATTATATGTAGAGCCTCGTTCGAGATGATTACATCCCACCCTGAACCTGACCCACCCTAATTACTATATTACACCTTACAGGGAAACAAGCTGGAAACAAGGAAAGTAAGTTATTTTATTTGTTTTTTCTTTTGTGTTAATGCTTTAAACGTAATGAAGATGGCGAACGCGGGAACCCCGGTTCTCGTTTGTTTTGAAAGTTGTGGTGAAATCTAGCGGAAAGTAGCGGTACTACATATTGTAATCATCTCGAACGAGGCTCTACATATAATTACAAGCGAACTTCACTTACAGGTAAGTTCGTTTGATTTTCAATTACACCTCCATTCCTGAAACAAAAACAACAGTTTTCACAAGCCGAAGCTCAGACAGGGCGACCTATAGCAAAAGCAAGAGTTCATATTGAAAGAAGTAATCAACGACTTAAAAACTTCCAGACATTATCTTCCAAAATGCCTGTAGGTCTCATCTTTAAATCAATGGAAATATTTACCATTATTTGTGCTATTTCTAAAAAATGATAAATTTTGTTAAAACAAAAAAGAAAGAAAACGTTGTAAATGATAACAATAAAGTATTTTTCATTGACAAACTCATAGATATTTTTATATTGCACAAAATATATTACATTATTTTATGAAAACATCAATTTTTTTTATTGATACATTGTTATAACAGAAACAAAAAAAGTTATTCTTCACTTGGCTGCTCTCGTTCTTTTTCACAGATATTATGCAACATAAATTTAAAATATATAACTTTCAGTGAAAATAATAAGTCTTGAGTAAATTTTGGGTCAAAACTCAAAGGAATAATTTTGAAACTTTTATCGAAAGAAGAATAAATTACAAAATCAGTGGATTGCACATTGACAAGTGCCATAATAAATTGAACCTGAGCATAATACATGTGTTTCTTCTTTAAGCTTACTTTACCATTCTGTACTTCTAACCATTTCACTTTTTTAATCGCATCATCAGCACCTTGTTTTTTTCCTTCAATCGGACATTTGATCTCAAGAATTTTGTATGGTTCATTATTTTTAAAAATTATTCCATCTGGAGAGCCACCTAACCAAGGATTCTCCTTTGAAATAATCAATCCACATTGAATTACTTCAACAGACATATTGGCTTCATAAGCTTCACGAGCTAAAGATTCGTTCTCAAGGCCGTATTTTGTATTTGCGTTACTAAACGGTTCTCCAAAGAAGTAATGGACAGACTTTTTTTTCCAATCTGAGTTTTTATTTTTACGATAAGTAAAAAGTCTGTAGGCACCATTCGCAGTTATCCTCAATTGCCTTTCTTTCATCCAAACACTGTGGAGTTCATAACTTTGCTCACAAATGTTTTGAATATCATCTGAGAGACTACTTAATACTTTTCTACAACATTCTCCAGGTGCAAATTTTATATTAAAATTTTTTAATTTAAGAAGTAATTCAGACATCTCTTGATTTTTTATTATTGCCTTCATTTTATCAGGAGATATACTTGCTTTGTTAGTTTCTGCCTGTACAGGGACATGCCTGCCAATTCTACATGCAATAAAATTAAAAAAAAAAAAACATACATACACATATTATTTTGTTTGTAAAAGAAAGTGTATTCTGCAACTTACTTAACCACTTACTTATAATATCAAAATTCTTTTTTAATTATAAAATATTGTAGAAATGGCTAAATTCCTAAAATTCATTTGCTAAAACAAATAAAAAAATTAAAAATAAAGAATTGAAACTTCTCACAATAGTGATTTCTTTTTGAAATAAATATTAGGATGTAAATTGTGTAAAATAAAAAAATAAAAAAAATTTCTCAGTATAAAATATAAAAAATTGTAAAAAAAATTGTAGAAAATGTATAAATGAGAAAAAAAAATTGAAATCACAATACTTAAAATAAGCAAAAAAAAAACGTAGCAATTACATATGCATGGCTAAAGCTGACGAGGGATTATCCTCAATTAAAATTCGTCGAAATTCTTCATCTTCATCATAATCATCAGTCTGTAGCATAACGTTGACAGTATTATTGATTGACGGTTCCAAATCATCACATACATCATCGGTATTGTCAGGTTCTTGAAGGTCCATCTGATCAACACCTTCCATCACTTGGAGAGCAACATCGAGATCATCCGGGATAGAATTTGTTTCTTTTTTACCGTTTAATTTTCTTTCTTTCGCCAAATTTATTTTTTGTACTAAACAGCTATGTGACAGCAATGGGTTCATATCATATTGTTGCAGTGCAGACTGTTTGGGAGCACTCCATGCACACTTTTTATCAGTACACGAGATTAGTTTTAACCTTTCCAAATCGTTTCTGAAATAATTAATCAACATCGTTAAGCTTCTACCTATATTACATCGATATTAATTATTAAAATATACAGTTTCAATTAGTAAAATACGCAAAAGTTTTGTTTACTCACCGATTCAAATAAAGCAGTGTTGCTACCACATGCTTACATGCACCACCTAAACCAGCTTTGCAGGAACAACTCATACCCACGATTTTCCCTTTGTCTTTAAAAACTTCCCCATTAATTTAATGAGGATCATCTCTAATTTTTGACGATTGAAGACAAAAAGCAATTACTTTCAAACAATTATTTTGCTCACTAATCTTACCGCAGTTCAATAAGTGTCCTTGGTTAAGTATATTTTCACCACCGGTAAAATTTTTACTCCGGGGTGTTGCACTCACGAATTCACAAATTTTTCGAATAGAAATACGCATATTGTAATAAAACACCTCACAACCGTATAATTAATTAAAAATAATTACACAATATTAATAACTCAGCTGACAGAGTATACTGTAAACATTGACAGTAGCCTACTTTGAGTAGTTCATTTTTTGGCCACTAGATGACTGGCGCTTAAGCCACGTCCATCCTTGGGATCCCAATAGCAATGCCTCGAAAGCCGAAAAAGAACCCTGATGAAATTTTCGATGCCCTGAAAGGTCTTGATTTTGTCAGTGTAGATTCATTCTTACCGTACAATGACCCAATTTGGGAACTCGCGACTACACGATTGAATAATGAATTGGCGAAAAGTTACATTTATCTTTATATAACACAAAACAAAACTAACATCGCCAGCCGAATCTGTGGCGATAATGTACCTAATCATAAAAACCGCAAAGTGATAGAAAGATCTAGCGATGGTCAAAAACTGAATTGGTCAATGCCAGAGAACAACAATTCCCTACCGCCTTTACGGGCAGAACTACATTTGTCCTACGACCAATGGATGACAATTTGTCCTCAAAACGTGTCGTACCAAGGTCGAATGTATGAAGTTCTGAATCCTGGTTGGTCTTCCCTAATCTACGAGTGTGTCTGGAAGGAACTGAAATTGCCGTGTGCGTTTCAGTTCAAGAATGCAAAGATTAATAACTTGCCAGGCGACATTTACTTAAAAATTAGTGGGAGGTGCTCGGAATGCGACACTATGATCAATGTGTACAGTACGAGCTATCCATCAAATAATGGTATCGATTTACACGTATCCACGAACGACACGCGAAATATTGCATATACGAAGAAAAGGCAATTGCGAGCTTCTCTTCGACGAGAGGTTGCTGAAACATTACAGGGGAAGTCAACTTTCATGTGGCGTCGTGACGAAGAAGCTGCTCGTCTCATGCAATTCGGGGATGTTGAACCAGCAAATCTGTATTCAGAAAATGTTCTGCGTAAAGCTAAACAGCAGCATCGAGATGCAGAGCTGGGGCTCGGTAACGTTACGAATCCCATAGTTTCCCTTCAACGGTTGAAATACAGTAGTGAATTTGCCGGAAGTCTGCATGAAATTGCACTCGACAAATTCCATATCATGTACTGGTCTCCGGAACAAACGTTTTTATATAAAAATTTACTGAAGAAGGGCAGTATTCGTAGTGTCAGCATTGATGCAACCAGTTCATTGATAAAACCAATTCTCAAACCAGACGGAACAAAAGGTGTGATTTTTCTATACCAAGTCGTAGCTGGCATCAATGGCAAAATTTTACCAATTTGCCAGCTTATATCAGAAAAACATGATGCAAATACGCTATCTTATTGGTTACGCGAATGGTTGCGTCGCTGTATGAAAACTCCGAAAGAAGTGGTTACAGATTATTCGTTGGCTCTTCTAAACGCTGTCTCTTTGGCTTTCAATAATACGGACCTTTTGTCGTACGTGAATAATTGTATCGACTTATTACACCGAAAAAATATGACTCTTATTTTCAGTATGGTTGCATACTAATACTACATACTAATTACGTCCGTTGAACATTTAGTATATTTCCGTTCAAAATGCTATGGTACCTAGTATGTATATTAAATGTTAGTATGTTATTTCTTGAGTATTACGGTACCAAGAATATCCTCTTGAAGTTAGCATACCTAATAATTAAACAACGCTGTTTTGCGATCATCACGTGAAGTAGTGGGCGTTGGTAGGTGGATAGTATTTTATTCGTCAAGAAATGGCGGAAGTTATTTCCTGGCTGACTGAAAACGGACTAGAGGAATTGATTGAAGTTTTTACTCGTAAGTATCCTTCAATTATACGTATAGGCTTTCTTATTTGCTCAAGGTAAGTAATACGGCACGTGTTTAATGTATGTATCGAGTCTTCTCCTGTATCTCATTTTGAAGTTCGTTAGTTCGTCAATGATGAGGGATGGGTTCAGGAAACTTTTTCCCTAGAAACTAAGAATCGACTTTTTTGTCATTTTTGCCGAAAATTTCAAAAATTTATGCAGAAGAATTATGTGCAAGTTCTATTTATTTGTCTCCAATTTCTTTGAATGGATGCTTCCCTGTTCTGTGTAGGTGAAAAGATTAACACATTACGCAGGGTACGACGACTGACTGAAGAATTGATAAAAGAGTTTATTCCTGAAGTCGGTCCAAGGGCTGATTTTCTAGAATGTTGGGCAGTATTAAAGGCTGCCGAAGGAGAGGTATAAAATTTATAGAGACAGAAATTATGACCTTTTACGTTGCTTCGATTTACCTCACCCGAATTGTATGCTTATTTTAGATTTTTTTTCATTGATGCGAATTGCACTTCTCAGGTTAAAAAACTAACTGTGTTGGGTAAACAAAATCTGGGTGATTTGGTGTTGCAAGCTGATGAATCAATCGTTGATGACTCAGTTATTCTCAAGCTCGACCAACCAGAGAATGACGATCAATCAATCCTCACAGATGAAAACGGTTGTTTGCTTTCTGTTGTGAGAGTAGAGGTGGTGAGTTTGTACAATTCAATTCAGGGTAGACCTTAGAAAACTGTTGTCTAACGTACACAATGGCACTGAACATCTTGTGGCAGTCAACCCTTCTGAATAAAAAGTTAGAACAATTTTGTTTGTTGTTGTAGGACAAAAATCACGAAGCAAATTCGGTAACAACTTCATCCTATTCCTCCCCTGCATCATTGACCACCTCAACTGAAATATCTAGACTGACCAAAGTACAGCTGAAAAGAAAACATGGCAACAGTTTTGAACGGCCTGTGTCGAAGCACTTATTAGCTTGGAAAGGGTTGGAAAATCTCAAGGCTCTAGTACGTCACTGTTATAACTCATTTTTTCTATCTCGCGTGTATATAAACAGTCATCTCACTGCTTCTCTGCTTGTTAGGATCTTAAACAGTTGCTCCAGAATGACTTATCTTCTGATTCTGCGTTGAACTATTATGAGAGAAATGGCTGCCTTACTGAAGCAGGTCGGCAAGCCATTACCACGGTGGTAGCTAGAGAGCTTATAAGAATCAATTCATGGTTAGTTGAATCCGTCTTTTCTTTTGTTCTTGTATGTAAAAAAAATGTACATGTCTATCAGTTTCTAATTATTGTAGTCCGAGTTCAGCGGAATATAAGTTGATCACGCAGAAGTTATGCGAATTGTTCCCCCACGAAGATTCTGTGAGTATTCGATATAAGTGAAGGTAGCTTCGATTTTCATTTGGTCATATCATTTACAGGAAATTTACTATTGTGAACCAGTGGATTCTCATAAGAATTCAACTGGCAAGCTACCGAACAAAGTAAGGAATATCAAATATTCTCTAGCCAAACTGAATACAGGGCCAATTTCAAGACCGAATAAAGAAATCACAACTGATTTGGCTGAGCCATCTACGTCCACTAGTAGATGTACTCGTAAATTGATTGTTAAACCAGCAAAATTATTAGGTATCTTGAGATGTCTTTATCGATTAATATTGGATTTGATACGGCTTGTGTCACTATCACATTTTTTCAACACAGGTAGCATTGATAAGAACAACTCAGCCATTCAATCGGCAATCATTACCCTGAAACATCGAAGTTCGGACTCCTGGCCGGAGCTACTGGAAAAGTGGTCAGCAACACATGCTCTGCGCTTCGAATATTTAAGAGCCACAAGGCCATTACTGTCTGAGTCACAAAAAAGTGCACCTGAGGTTGAAGATGATGATGGTGACACTATTCTAGTACATGGATATTTCAATGAATGGTCGATATTAGCAGCACCAAATGGTCATCTACTGGTAGATTGGAATACTGATTGCTATGTAGTGTCATTCGGTTCGTTAGGTATATAGGCTTCACAAGTGCCTATTGGTATTTTCAGATTTGTCAAGACTTTTCTGAACTTTACCCTGGAAGGGAAAATGGGTTGTTAGCTAAGTGGGATAGCTGCAAAAATTTTATAGTGGATTTAGCCACGAAGGAGCTTTCCAAGTCAAGTTTAGAAACACAACAACTGCTGGCGAGTTTAGAAAAATGCCCCGAAGGTTTGTTGAATTGTAAAATTCCTATCCTTCTTACTAGAGGATTGAGAACAGTGTTATAGGCGTTATGAGTTTTGATCTCACTTGTTCTACAAATTAATTTTTATTCATCAGATATGCAAGATGTAACTATCTTTCACCTCATGCTTTCTCTCTGCTGCAAAAGGGGCCGAGGGAAGGGAGCGTCTAAAGTCCATTCATTATCAGAGGCACGAAAATCTTTTAGCCTACATGTCAAGGTATTATTGTTATTCGTATTATTATTTTGATCAATATTCGCAGCTATATTCAGAAATATCCTTGCGATTAGATTCGATGCTACCTTGGAAGTTATTTTTTGTGACATATCACTTTTCGTGTAGATACCAGGAGACGTACAAAGAGAAATACGTAATCATCGTCAGCTCGTAAAGACTCTGGGTCTCAGATTGCAACCTCTCCTACTGTTTGTGGGACCCTCTTTGTCAGAGATCACTACGTCCTACGTACAAATCGACCATATTAAATATAAGCTGAGGACTCCCCTCGCAGCACTCGATACATGCTTTAAAGCATTCCATGCCTTAGATGCTGCCTATCCCGCAGAATCACAGGCAGCGTGGCTCTTCATACAGAGATTTTTTTATGATCTGAATCTGGTTGAGGATGCCAATATTTCACGTGTCACAACTGTCATTTGCTCGTTAAACAGCTTACAATCTAATCTGCAGCAGGGATCAGATAAGTAATTTCATCTCTTGGTAGATATTTTAAAGTTTAAAAATGGTGTACGTGTGTAACATTTGCCATATGGCTATGGACAGTATCCCAGCTTTATGTACGCACATTAGATTTCTTCATCCCCACAGCATTCTGACATCTTACAGCTGTGGTAATTGTCCTAGAGAGTATACTTCTCTCAAATCATTGCGAGATCACCTGCACAGGATGCATCCTCAAAGAGAGGATCCTCCAGTTAATAATAATGTTATTAATAATGTTGATGAGAATGCAATAGCCGTAGATGTTGCTGGGGATGAGGAAGTGGAAATGAATGTCATCGATGACATGCAAGTTCAAAATAATCCACAAATATCTGTTCTTGATTTTAAAAGTGCATTGTACGAATCAGCTCTAGCCTTATCTGCCAAACTTTATGCACATAACACTCTTAATCGATCGCAAGTGCAGGAGATAATAAGCTTGGTGTCTGATTTTACTGCCAGTGGTTTCATTGATGTCCTCAAACACAAAACTTTTACAGTTTTGGGACAGGTTAATGAACAAAATCAAGATGTAGCGGATTTGAGTGAAATGTTTTCTGCAATGCAAGATACGTTTGATGGTTTGCGTACTGAGAGGCAGAGAATGAATGCTTTGCAAAATAGTGAAATTTTCATTCGTCCCAAAAGTTATGTGATTGGAGTGCGTGAAGAAATCAGATATACTAGAGGCATGGCAGTTCTTACTCCTATCGAATTGACAGGGCAATTTATTTCTATGCAAAAAGTTTTGAAGCAGTTTTTGGAGTTACCTGGAGTTTTGAGGGATACTCTTAGCAACATTGATAGATTGAAAAATAGTAGAAAATTTACAAACATAATTCAGAGTCCCCTGTGGAGGGATATAGAGGAAGCGCACTTTCAAAATCGTATGGTACTTCCATTAATTTTGTACTATGATGATGCAGAGCCAGACAACCAATGTGGATCCCATTCCGGAAGCCACAAATTGGGTTTAGTATATTATCAAATTCCATGCATTCCTCAACATTTAACGTCACGCCTCGAAAATATTTTTGTCGCCTCCGTATTTTTATCAGGTGCCAGAAATATGAATAACGAGGCAGCGCCCTTACGGAAAAAAACCCTCAAATTTTGGGGGTGAATTCGCACCCCCAAAATTTTGAGGGTTTACCATGAAAACTCAGGGTTAACCCTCAAATTTTACCCCCAAATCAGGGTTTACCCTATACTTGGGGGTAAAATTTGAGGGTTAACCCTGAGTTTTCATGGTAAACCCCCAAAATTTTGGGGGTACGAATTCACCCCCAAAATTTGAGGGTTTTTTTCCGTAAGGGCGTTTCAGCCAATTCTTGATGAACTGAGAGAATTAGAAACAAATGGTATTTTTGTAACGTCAGACGGTAATGATTACCGAATTTATTTCGCACTCGTCTTAATACTCGGGGATAATTTAGGTATACATACAATCTCAGGCTTGGTCGAGTCCTTCGGTGCAAATTATTTTTGTCGTTTTTGTAAAATTCATCGAACTATTACCAGGCGTCTAACAAGGGAGAATGCTGACATGTTGCGTAACGTAGAAAATTATCTTCAAGATGTTCAATTGGACGATTACAGTTTGACAGGTATAAAGAAAGAATGTATGTGGAATGTCTTGAACTCTTATCATGTAGTCATTAACAAGGTCGTTGACTTGATGCACGATTTTCTTGAAGGTGTCTGTCATTACGATTTATCAATAGTATTATCAGCGCTCATGGGGTACTTCACTCTGGAGACGCTCAATGAACGCGTTCAAAACTTCGACTATGGCTTTGATTCAGGAAACAAAATTTCTGTAATAACTGCAGAACATCTCCGAAATCAAAAACTAAAAATGTCTGCTTCTGAAATGTTTTTCTTCATCCGCCACCTTGGACTTATGATAGGAGACCTCGTGCCTGAAGGAGATGAATATTGGAAGTTATACATTTATCTAGCTGAGATCTTAGATATCGTGACTGCCCCTTACGTCAGAAGAAATGCAACTGCATATCTATCAACTTTGATCGCAGAGCATCATGAGGTATATTGCAATGTGTTCAACCAAACTTTGAAACCTAAACACCACTTTATGCTCCATTATCCCAGAATAATGGAGCAAGTGGGGCCGTTGATTCATCTATCGAGTATGAGAATGGAAGGAAAACACAGACCTGTAGTAAAGCAGTCTGCCAGATCTCATACATGTCGTAAGAACCTTCCTCTAACGACTGCTCTGAGATACAGTCTTGGTCTATGTGCACGAGTGCTCGCAAAAGAAGGATTTGGTAGAGATACTTTGTTTCATCCATTAGAGAGGCACCTGCGAGACTTGGAATATTTTGGAGAAATCGAAAATATTCTGCCACCTGGCTATCAGAATTCCATTATCGTTAAGGAGGTTGATGTGTGTGGAACTGCGTACCACCGTGAAATGATTTTGGTTGTAAATAATGATAACGAATTGCCATCATTTGCGTCGATAGAATGGGTAGTTAAACCATTAGAAGCCAATCAAAAAGCCTGGTTTCTTCTTTCAGGGCTCCACACTGTTGGTTATAGTGACCATTTACATTGTTTTGAGGTAAGGCGGACCGCCGAATGGCTGTTTTTGGAATATGCAGAAATTTTTTCATTTTGTCCTAGTCAATGTCGTACAGGGGCTGACGGGTTCACGTATGTGACGTATAGACATGTTTTGTAATTATACAATTATCATAACTGGGTGAAAATTGAGTATCTCAGATTTCGTATGAAGAAAAGGATTGTTGTCTTGGTTCATAGATTGGCTTATATATTTGAACGTGATTTAATTATTTTAATACATTAATTATGCACCTATGGTTTGATATTAATCTTGATGTTGCGTATATTTCAACTTTTCTGAAATGCGCATTATTTTATTGAATGACCTACGTATGTCTGAATAAATTAACATTTTGAACTCTATGATGATTGTTTTTGTCATTCATTTAACATCTCAATACAATTTATGATATCAGTTCTCATAAAGATGTACCCACCTATTTTGGAAATGCTACCTCGAGAAGAGTCGAAAGGAGTTAATCCTTTATTTAAAAGGTGTAAGTTCACAAGATATGGCTCTGAATTCTGTGAATTATTCAACATGTTCCAATTGACAAATTGTAAACTACAGTTCATTGGTAATGGGAGTAGATGCTTCGAAGAAATTCGAGCCTCCGATTGAAAAAAACAAAATGTTATATGCATTTCTCGATTGGACCATTTTGAGTAGTTGGAAAAATGTAAAAATCGTTATTTAGAATTTTCAGTAGGGTTTTCTCTTAAAAGGATTCAGAGGGTATTCTAACCTCCAGAGTGTGACATACTAAACTCCATGGTTAGAATATTCTTAAACTTAGTATGCGTTGTATTAGTATGCATTCATTAGAGGACCAGCCTCTATCGATAAGAGAATATACTCAGCGCATATTTTAGAGTGAAATATACTGAGTTTTAGTATAATATACTAAGGTTTAGTATGACATTTTTTCGGTGTACTTTCGACTGTTGTGCCAAAAAATGAGCTTTGCGTTATACGTATCGATATCGCACATCTGATAAAACTCGTTTGCCGATGGCCTTGTTTTAAAAAAGGATTGCCTGCAGTAAAAGCCTTTTCTGTCCGTTGTGTTGCTCTTCTGAGCATGACGACTACAATCGCCGAATTTCAGCAGTTGTGCACAGATACCTTGCTGGTAGCCTTCTCAAGCTCCGAAGATATAGACGATACCAGAAACAGCTGTTTCATGGCGCAAAAGACTTTTACTTTCGATGAAAACTAGAAAAGAAATCGACTTGCATGTTTCTGCCGAACAAAGCGATACTTTGTTTGCCACTTTTAAAGATTTGGATGACACAGAATTTTCCAAATCAGAGAGCGCTATTGATAATTTTCTTAATAAGCTAAAATTTGACAGTGAATCTGATCAAAACGGGAGTCGTCCAAACCCATATCATTGTCCGGACTTCGGAAACCGACTTCTCCGGCTTTCGAAGCATTTTGTTTTGTGGACAGGTGTCATGTCACCAATTTAAGATGAGCAGGGTAGAGTGGTATGTGCTAGCTCGTTCGCTGCTTCTTCCGCGCGTAGTGAAGAGTATTTCAGAGAGCTTAAATTATTGGTAATGAAGGGAGTCCATTCCACAAGAGTAGACAAGTTACTTATTTTACACTTGAAATCAATATCTGGTACTACAAAACTGCTTGCTGCGCTATCGCAGGTGTCAAAAAAGACATTTGTGCTGACATGAATGTAGATTCGTCGAAGCTCAACGTATCTGCCAAAAACATGATCGAAAAAAATACATCTGGACAAACATCCTGTGAAGTAGTTGATGAAAATTCCTTCGATACTTCATTAAAAGATCACTATGGTAATACAGCAAGCCTCTGCATCAGTTTTTCGAATAATAGGACGAAGGACGAATCTACTGATCATATCATTGTCACAAATCGACCATCAAGGGCAATCAGTATTTCCGATCAAAGTTGTGGAATAGAAGATAACGGAGCAGTTGGTGAAAGATCGTTCAATACATCATTGGAATATCAGTCTATGAATATAACAGAACACAAAACCAGTATTCAGAATGATAGTACGCTAGACGAATGTGCCGATCCTAATATCACTGCGACAAACGAACCACCGAGATCAATTATAATAAGTCTGTCAGACGAAAGTCTTGGAATAAACGATGCCGAAACTAGCACCACATTACTTTCCAAAACCGAAAACTGAAAGGGTAAAACTGATACGAAAAAACGCCGTGGTAAGTATTTAACTGAATGTGCAAATATCGAACAATTGCACAAGAAACCGAAGATTCAGAGAGAGATTCCGCTCTTAGTTAACGGAAACGCCTTACCACCTATAAAAAATAATAGTGGAATACTCAAAATTTGTAACACATGTCCGTTTGATTCTGTAATCCAGTGCATTACAGGAGCATATTATGACTGGGTGCAGTACAACGATGTCATCAAAGCGTCGAATCAGTTTACTCTTGAATTCGTCAGAAGTTTTGCGCATTCCAGGGTAATACAAAAAATATACATTGCAAGAGCAAATATACTGTTAGGTCTTTCTACACCGCGCAATGGTCAACTCAACTGTAAAACGAACGTGTCGGCCGTAATAAAATATCTGCTGGGGGACGTTCCATCAATGACGACCAGAGTAAGTTGTAAGATGTGTGGGTATCTGAAAAATTTTTCTGACGTCGTTCTGAACGCGGACACAATACCATTGTATACCGACGGCTTGAAAGGATTGCAGAAATCAGTGGAGCAGAAGAATAGTTTAGACACTCATCCTTGCAAACAATGCAAAAGCATGAGTATGTTGTACGCACGTGAAATGAGAGATCATATTTTTGGGAGCAGGACGTCTGATACATTTTTATAATATACTGCTTATAACGACAGTATGAGGCCTGATTATTTCGCTGACGAACGTTTGTTGATGTTTTCTCCTGGCAATCGAGCAGTAGACTTGATTCCGTACCCTTGATAATACCTGTGATCGGTCACATTTTTATGTACATTTGTATTGTATTTTTCGTGTTGATGCCAGTCTTGTGTCAGTGTCTGATAGTGACAGTTGATTGCGAAGGGTATCAGAATGGCCGAGAATTTAGTTTCCACGCGTGGAAAGCCAAAATTCGTTGACGCGGGGTATTCATACACCTTCGATAAGTGCAGTAAGTGCGGAGAGAAGAGTTACTGGCGGTGCAGCAGGAAATCAGATGGGTGTAAAGCTAGGCTTCACACGTCTGTGAGAACTAATGAGGTATGCTATCACCTTGGATAGAGAATTACCGGTAGCCTGAGAAGTATGCCCAGATCAATTGAATGGGAATTGACTTTGCCATCTTAGATTTTGGTTTTCTTCGTTAGTATGCCCTTACGGTGTGAGGGTTGTGACTTAATAGTACATATTACGATACGACGGCGGTGAAACTTTTGCGGACGAGTGTGTAATTGCAGCACGAGCCGAAGGCGAGTGTTGCGATCACACGAGATCAGAAGAAGTTTTCCGTCGTGTGTTGTACAAAATTTCACGTCATAAGGTCTAAAAATAGGGGTTTTGTGCAACTGGGGAGTAAAGTTGGCCATTCCAACCCGCGTGTGAGGTGGTAGAGACGCGGGTTAAAGTTACTAATTTATTAATTGATATATATTATATAATATTATATGTATTATATTATATTCTATTCTATAATATACAGGGTGTCTTTCAATTAGTCATACAAACCTAGATAGGGCGATTTCTCTTTAAAATAAAAAACGTTTAGTTTTTGTTTCCTTTTTCAATTTTTTTTTTTCTAATTTTTCTGTCAATTTTATTTTTACTTTTTTTTTAATTCCTTTTTTTTCAATTTTATTTCTAATTTTCAATTTTTTAATATCTTAATCGTTTTCTATCCCAAAGAGGAATCGCACTGTTGGTTGAAATAGGTTGGACCACATCACTGATCCCCCTCCACACACACACATACACCTGACGGTGGCTGTGGCTTTTGAAAGGTTAGAATAGGTTAGATGGGTGAGAATAGGTTAGAATGGGTTAGAATAGGTTAGAATGGGTTATAATAGGTTAGAATGGGTTAGGTTAGGTTAGAATATGGGTCATAATAGGTTAGAATAGGTTAGAATGGGTTGGGATAGGTTAGATCACCCCACTGATCCCACACCCACACACACATGTCATACCCAGCCGGTGGCTGTGGCTCCCTAAAGGTTCGAATAGGTAAGGCCTTTGTTGAATTCTGCCCGAGAATCCGCCCACTAGGTGGTCTCCGGGCGAGAGGGATGATTTTCCTTAATTGTGAGCCCAGGTCACGACGCGGAGCGGCGTGACCTGCGGCGAGCCACCCACCCGGTGGCTGTGGCTCTCGACAGGTTAGAATAGGTTAGGCCACTCCACTGATCCCCCCCCCCCCACACACACACACACATGCATACCCAGACGGTGACTGTGGCTCTTGAAAGGTTAGAATAGGTTAAAATGGGTTAGAATGGGTTATAATAGGTTAGAATGGGTGAGAATGGGTTAGAATAGGTTAGAATCGGTTGGAATATGGGTCATAATAGGTTAGAATTGGTTAAAATAGGTTACATCACTCCACTGATCCCACACCCACACACATATGCGAAATACCCGGACGGTGACTGTGGCTCCTGAAAGGTTAGGTTAGGTTAGGTTGGGTTAGGTTAGGTTAGATAGGGTCACGCTTTGGTCTCAGTGCTAGTTTTTATGACGCCTCCTTCTGTTTTATTGTTTATTGCATACCGTTTGCACCATTTCTCATGTGCCAAACATCAAAGTATAGATGAGAGAGTTTTTGTTCAGAATAATGGGAGGAGGGAGGGCTCGTACTCATTTTGTATACATGTTCTTTTCAAATCTAAGGTACTGTTCCGGATACATGAACACACTCATGGAAGTGATCCAGCGTCAATTGCAGCAGAGCAAATAAAAGGTGTAATGAGACGTAGAGCTATAGAGAACATGGAGACACCGGCTCAAATAATGTCAAATGCGTTGGTTGGTACGTCACATGCAGTTCAAGGTCAACTCCCCAATAAAGACGCATTGCGGAAAATTATCCAGCGAAAGCGAAACGTGGTTCAAGCTGTGCTACCATCACCAAAAGACTTGACAGCTCTTGTCATACCGGATGCATACAAACAGTATGTCGTTTCGGCGGATGAAACTATTTTGTTTCTTTTGGGCGACACTGGTGAAGGGAACAACCGTATCCTCCTGTTTGGACGTGAGGATGTTAAGGACTGGAGCTCTCACATGACAACCGCGTACATGGATGGAACATTTAAAATAGCGCCGCCACTATTCGCACAAGTCTTCGTAATTCTTGTAGAACGCGATAAATTCGTCTTTCCGATACTGTATGCCCTGTTCCCAAATAAGCAGCAAGACACGTACGCGCGACTTTTTGGTCTAATCAAATCTTTGTGGCCAGATTTCAAGCCTGAAAATATATATTCGGATTACGAAATTGCAGTATTGAATAGTATCGGCCAACAGTTTCCTCATGCTCAAATACAAGGGTTCCTGTTTCACCTATCACAAAATATCAAAAGAAAATTGGGCAGGGAACATATATTGGCTCAATATAATAGTGACCCAAACTTTTCTCTGAAAGCTCGGATGATTGTTGCTCTGGCATTTGTGCCAGTGGACAATTTGTCTGAATATATTGCTCGGCTTTATGAATACCTCCCCCCTAGTCTACAGAGAGTTCTGGAGTGGTTTGAGGTATTAAAAATAATACTATGCAATTTTTAGTGGTCGCAAATAGCAAGTTTTCTTTAACAACATAATATCAATCAGTTTTTTTTCTCGCATTCCCAATATTCTCTTAACGAATTTTGATATAAGGGTCACTTTTTCGGGGGGCTGCATATGTGTGCGTCTGTATATGTGTGTATACTATAAGCTGCTGAACAATGTAGAAAACGCGATTCGGTGTTTCATACCTGAATTATAGTCCGCTCTTCCCAGCAGCACGAAACATGCTATTTGCGCTGACTTAATCATTCAGAATCAATCACGCACATTTTTCAATCCATTCCAATCTCTTTGTGTATTTGCGTTATTTTGTAGGATATTTACTACGGGCATCTTAATAGAAGCGGAACCCGGTCGCCACCAATGTTTGCACCTTGTATTTGGTCAGTTTACAATCGCGTACTTTTGGGTCAGAACCGCACCAACAATTACGCTGAAGCAGCACATAGAGCTCTGCAGAGGGAGCTAGACGTTCAACATCCATCGATCTGGAAGTTCATCGATGGATTGAGAATGGTGCAGAAGACGCGGGACGCACATTACGCGGGATTTCTGAAGGGAATTCCGCCCCCTTATAAACGGCGGAAGTATATTGATGCAGATGCAAGGCTCGCCGAGATTGTCAGGAATTTCTCGCGAAGGACAATCTTGGAATATCTAACGGGTATCGCGCAAAACTTTCTGCTAACATAATTAAAGCATTCATACAAAGATGCATTACGTCATCCGAACAATTTTCAAGTTGTTCATATTATATTATTTACGTTGAATAAAAAAGCTAAAATAGACTCGTACGTGGCGTTATTTTTTTCCCGAACTTTTGTTTGTATACTTTTTCAATGTGAACAGATATGTCATCGATTGATGCTCTTAGCTCATGATTTATTGTAATCAGAAAAAATTATTTCACAGGCCTGTAGTCGATTATAGTATATACATTAGACTGTGTCAAAAAAAAAAACAACATCTTCTTTTTTTTCGGGCCTTTTCGAAAATAGTTAGTGCTAAATATAAAAAAAATTGTCCCCAAAGCTCAGCTATGTAGCTTGAACACAGAATTAGCGCATTTGAAAATAAGATTTCCCATGTATTTCAAATGGCAGAATTCGTTTATCTCAGTTTTATTTTTATAACTCTCTTTATTCAACTGATAAAAATAAAGTAGATATATGGTTTTGTAGAGAATTTCAGGATATACAAGAATGGTCCTTTGGCCTAAGTTGGTCAGTTGAGCCGGTAACGAGTTACAGTGGTTCAAAAGTCATATGTATAGTTGATTACTACTTACTTTTCGACAAATTAATTTAAAATATTTTTTTAATACATTTTCTAAGAAATTTGTTTCTTCACAAAACCGTATATTTACTCTATTCTTATCAGTTGAATAAAAAGAGTTATAAAAATAAAACTCAGATAAACAAATTTTGCCATTTGAAATACATGGGAAATCTTATTTTCAAATGCGCTAATTCTGTGTTCAAGCTACATAGCTGAGCTTTGGGAACAATTTTCTTTATATTAGGCACTAACTATTTTCGAAAGGGCCCGAACAAAAAGAAGATGTCGTTTTTTTTTTTGACATAGTCTAGCATACAGGTATATACTAAGGACATTAAAGTATTTCAGAACCCAGATACAATCTTTTTGTTACCTTTGGGGTGAATTGCCAGCGCGAGAAAAACATCCGCGAACTTGAATCACGCCTCGCGCCGGAACGTCCTAGCGCCGAAACGTCCTAGCGCCGAAACGTCCTAGCGCCGAAACATCCGAGCGCCGAAACGTCCGAGCGCCGAAATGGCGGCGCCTAAACGTCCGGCGCCGAAACGGCGGCTCCGAAAAGTAACGTACCCCATATTTTCATCGATATTGAAGCACTGGAATGGCGAGAACTTGCTGTTCGGCTGGGTCACAACGGTCATCACTCAACGCAATTCACACTTGCGGAGCTTCCAACAGAATTGCGGATTCTAGACCACACATTCAATCTAACAAGTGCAATCGCGTTTCGACCTGGAATTCCTATTGGCCACTATTGGGCTTACATAAGGAGAATAAACAGCAAGTGGGAGATACACGATGGTACTCATTCTGGCAAAAAAGCCCTTACCTCTCACATCTCGAGCACTTTTGCAAAAACAGCATATTCATGTTTTATTTTACATTAAAGTTTGAAAATAAACGTTTCAAACAAAATCTGTTTTGGCGAGGAGAAAAAAAAAAAAGATGTATAAAAACATACATGGTATATGGTATGGTATATCTAAGCTCGGTGGGTCGAGCGGTTGACCGGGCGCTCAGTCCTTCTGGACCATTGTGCCCGGGCCCATTAGGGCAACCTTAGCTTGTAGGCGCTGGGGTCAGGCATGCCGCTTGAGCAAATTGTAGCAGCCTGCCTACCCCCATGTCCTCGATTTTCATACCTGCGTCGTAGGTTTCCCCGAGGGTCTCCTTACGAGGTCCCTTTAGGCCCCTACAGCGTGATATTAGGTGGAGCGGGGTTTCGTCTTCTTCCCCGCATCTGGTACAGAGTGGCCCGTCCCTGAGCCCCATCCGAACCATGTGTTTACCTGTGAACCAGTGGCCAGTGATGAGACCCACCAGAAGCCTGAGTCTGGTTCTTTCCAGGACGATGAGTGAGGCCCCCAGCTTACGGGAGGGCCCTTGGAAAAGAGCCCTTGTGTGAGCCATGCCTGGTGCCTGTGACCATAGGTCTGCGTGGCGGTGCTCAGTCCACACATTCGCTAGGTCCTTGGCGTGAGTCGGGGGTAGACCTATGAGGCACCCGTCGTCGACCCTGTTGCGTTGGGCCCCTGCCTTAGCCAAGCAGTGCGCCGCCTCGTTACCATGTATGCCGCTGTGACCTGGCACCCATAGTATCTTCACGCGATTGTCGCGGGAGATCTGTGTGAGTATCTCCGCGCATTCTCTGACTAGTCCCGATCTTACAACGCATGCGCTGAGAGATCTGAGCGCCGTCAGGCTGTCGCTGCAGATGTAGATGTGCTTGCCCTTGAATTCCCTTGCCTGGATCCTCCTGGCACAGGAAAGTATGGCAAACACTTCGGCCTGGAGAACCGAAGCTGTGGGCCCGAGCGCGAGCGATACGTTCGTCTTTGGTCCCTCGCTCCAGATTCCGGCCCCGGCCCCCGTGTTGGTTTTGGACCCATCCGTAAACCATACGAGTCCCCGTGGTGAGAGCAGATTGTCCCGTTCTTCAGACCAGGCCTGTCTGCTCGGGATCTCTACCTTGTAGGCTAGCTCGAACTGGTAGTGGTTGGGTCATCGGTCCCCACCTTGGGTAAGGTTCACCTGCGGTGCCCCTTCCCTCAGTAGTACCACCGTGTGCCCCACACCCGTTCTTTTCCAGTGTCCTTGGTGCACCAGTCGCAGGGCTGTCTTCCAGGCCTCCGCTACTATTGTTAAGTGCGGTGGCGGGAGGTTCAAGAGAGCCCCTAGGGCGAGCGTGGGCGAGGTTCCAAGCGCCCCCGTTATTCCCAGGCATGCCATCCTGTGCACCTTTTCTAGTGTCTTCCGTAGCGTGGATTTGTCCATGGCGGGCCACCACACAACGGATGCATATGATAACTGGGGCATAATGATGGCTGTGTATATCCACTTGACCACCCTGGGTTTTAGTCCCCAGGTTTGTCCTACCATCCTCCTGCATGCCCAGTATGTGGCCGTGGCCTTGCTTGCCTGCTTGGACACGTGTTCCTTCCACAATAGCTTGCTGTCCAGGGAGATGCCTAGGTAGCGCACCGTGTGGGAGAGTTCCAGCTTCGAACCAAAGACCTCGACGGGTCCTATCTCGAAGCGTCGTTTCTTCGTGAATACAACCATCTCGGTCTTACTGGGGTTTATCCTTAATGCCTGAGATGTGCACCACTCTTGTACGATGTTCAGTGCCTTCTGCATCCTGCTCGACATGTACCGGGGGTGGTCGCCCGCGACGACCAGTGCCACGTCATCCGCGTAGCCCACGGTCGTCACCCCCAGCTCCTCGAGCCTGACAAGGAGCCCATCTACGACAAGGGTCCATAGCAGGGGTGACAGCACCCCGCCCTGTGGACAACCTCTGTCAACCTGAGCTCTGGTCACCGTCTCGCCGAGACTCGCGGTGACCGTCCTGGACCTCAGCATTTGCCTGATCCAGTCCACCACCGCGTTGTTGATCCCGAATCTCTTCGCGGCATCGCATATTGCGTTGAAGGAGGTGTTGTCGAACGCCCCTTCTACGTCCATGAACACACACAGTGCTGCTCTCTGCCGGAGTAGAGGTCCTTCTATCTCGCGAACGAGGTGGTGAAGTGCCGTCTCCGTAGATTTGCCAGCTTGGTATGCGTGCTGGGCTCTTGAGACCGGCCTTGCAGCCAGTACCCGGTCCCTGATGTATCTGTCTATCAGCCTCTCCATGGTTTTCAGCATGAAAGACATGAGGCTGATAGGTCTCCATGCTTTCGCTTGATCATAGCAGCCTTTGCCCGGTTTCGGTATAAAGACCACTCTGACCTCTCTCCAGTTCCTGGGTATATAGCATAATGCTAGGCAGGCCCTGAAGATTGCGTTCAGCGGGCTGATGAGGATGTCTCCTCCCTTCTGCAGAAGAGCCGGAAATATCCCGTCTGTGCCCGGGCTCTTGTAACCGTCGAAGGTGTCAATTGCCCATTTTATTCTAGTTGGTGTGATGATTTCTGTCGCAATCCCCCAGTTCCCTGGGCCCCTCCTTCTAGGTGCCTCCTCTGGAAGAAGCCCTCTTGATGCAGGCTTGGAGCCCGGGAAGTGGGTGCTTAGCATGTGCGACAGTATGTCTGATTGGCTCTCCGCCATACTACCATCAGGGAGTGTGAGGCTGTCGAGCTTTATCGGGGGTCCTGAGGTGAAAACTTTGCGGAGCTTAGCCACTACTGTGAGGGCCTCAGTCTCCTCGCAGAAACCCCTCCAGGCCTCGTTTTTTGATTTCTTGATGAGAGTCTTGTACTCCTTCTGAGCTGCTCTATAGGCAGCCCAGTCATCTTCATGCCGCGTCTTGAGAGCCCTGTTGAGAAGTTTACGAGAGCTGGTTCTGTGTACGCCCAGCTCCTTGTTCCACCAGGGCACCTTCTTGCTCGCTATTCTTTGTTTGGGCGGACATGCCTTCTCATACGCTTGTATGATCGCTGTCTGCAGCTTGGTCGCCTCTCTTTCCACTAGCCCTGTCGTTTTGAGCCGATGGCAGGTCCCCGCTAGCCTTCTTTCCAGCTCCTCCTTGTAGGAGGTCCAGTCAGTGGCCTTGGGGTTCCTGTAGGTCTCCGTCTGTTCCCAGGTCGCGTTCGCGATCAGGTCGAAGGAGATTCTTTTGTGGTCTGAGAGGGTTTCTTCCTTTCGAACCCGCCAGTGTCTCACGATGTTGGTGAGTCTGGGTGTGCCGAGTGTGATGTCTATCACTTCTTGTCTGGTGGGGATGACGAAGGTCGGTTGTGACCCTTTGTTGAGGATCTCCAGCCCCGTGGATGATAGGTATTCCAGCAGTGCCGAGCCCCTCTCATTCGTATTTGTGCTGCCCCATACCTCGTGGTGTGCGTTAGCGTCGCATCCGACCAGCAGGTTGAGTCCCTTTCTCGTGCAGTGCTCTATCAATGCTCTGAGTTCCGCCGTGGGTGGCGGATCCTCCGAGTCGTAAGGGAGGTAGGCCGAGCAGACGACCACGTCGATCGTGCCGCCTCTGGCCAGTTTCACTTTGATAGTAGCCGCTGCTAGGTCCCTGCAGCAGAATTGGCTCAGCCTTAGAGCGCAGTGTCTTTTGTTTATGAAGACGCAGGCTCTTGGGCCGATGTCCCCCCCTGCGCTTATCAGAGCTCCATTGCTAGTGTCTATACCCCTTACAAGTCCCCCTACTACCCAGGGTTCTTGTATTAGTGATATGTCAGTGTTTTCCACTGCCAGGTCCCGACTGTGTACCGCCGAGGCCGCCTTGCAGTGGCGTAGGTTGATTTGTGATATGGCGATCCCGTCCCTCACCATGGGACCTCTGCTCGCCCTCCTACGACCTAGCGGTTGAGGGAGTCCCGGTTAACGAGCCTCCCTTACCTCCTTTTCGGTCGATGAGAGGGCCCCTGTCCCTTGGGGCTCCTTCTCCCTTATTGCCGGTTTGGCCAGTGCGCGGTCCAGGGTCTTTTGGGTCCCGGCCCGCACCTCAGCCTCCCCTGCCTTGCCCACCTCGTAGGCCTTTGAGGGCCGGCCTCTTGTTCTCCCTGTGTCGGCCCCTCTTTTGGGTGGGTCCGTCTTTCCCAGGGCCCCAGAGGATTTCCTCTGGTTCCCTAGGTCAGATGAGCCCTTCCCTTCTTCCTCTGCTGCCTTTGTCGACGACGTCCCGGCTACAGGTCCCGTCCCCACAGTTGGAGCCTGGGCCTCTGTCTCCCTCTCCCCGGGTTTCTCGTCTACACCCCCTGTCCTTGGGGCCGCGGCCTCCTGAGACGAGGAGCCGGGAGCACCCCCAGCCTCACCCGTCCTCTGGTGAGCCTCCCTGAAGGAGACCCTCCCGAGTCCGTAGTGCACCAGATAGCCCCCAGCCCTTATCGCACTCCTGGACTGACCGTCGACCCCCACGACCAGAAGTACCGATTTCGGTCCCTCTTTTCTGTCCCAGACCCTCCACGAGTGGGTCTGGAGACCAGTGTTTTGGCGTCTGAGCCTATTCAGGATGACCTCGTTCTTCTCCGGAATACCGGAGAAGACTGCGGTCATCCTGGTTAACCTGGGCAGCTGCCTGCCCTCCATTAATTGGAGAGAGGCCCCTGCCCATGGTTTTAGTTGGGGGACTGTGGCCCTAAGCCACTTGAGCGCTGCTTCGTCAGAGCAGGTCACCCATAGCAGGCCCTGGTCGCACCGGTGCTGCTCAAAGCGCGGTACCCCTTCCCCTTCCGGGACGGAGTCCAGCGCCGTGCACAGCGCCTGCACCACCAGGTCCACTTCCCCATTTCCGAAGGTGAGTTCGGGGTAGCCGGAGGGTGCAATAGCCACCCTCCTACCAGCCTCGACCACCTCCTTATAGCTAGCCGACTTACCGGTGGCTCCTCTGCCCCTCTTGGCGGCTGAGTAAGCCTCCGGCGGGGTGCTGTCGGAAGCCCTGGGCCTTTTCAGGCCCGGGCCCCCTGACCCCGTTGGTGTCCGGCAGTGAGTCGTACCGTCCTTGGGTTGCCCACTATGTGAGCCCCCCGCTGCGGCACGTTCACCTTTGAGGTGGGTTCCCCCTGGGTTCGACGCCGAGGAGGTCTCGAGGGCCAGCCTGGCCTTCTTCGCCCTCCTCTTTGCCGCCCCCGAGCGGTTGCCCTTCTTTTCCTTCAGGTCCGGGGTTCCAGAGGTCCCGGCTTTCGCTGAGCCCTCCTTTGCCCCTTCCCCGTCAGTGGTCTCGGTCCCCAGGTCCTTCGGTCCGATGTGCGACATGGAGATGAGTGTCTCCACCTCGTCCACCAGCCCTTGGAGTCCGGAGCCCTGGCCTGCCGATGAGTCCACTTCCATGGAAGTGGCCTCACCGGTTTCTTTTTCTCCCGTCTCTACGTCTTGTTTTTTGTTAGTGTCCATAATTGGTCCCACGAGTTATCAGGAAGTAAAGGTCCGCCCCCACAGAGCCTGTTGCGGGGGTAAGGCAGAATACAATGGGGTGTCGCCCGGTTCCCCAAGAGCATCGTTTGCGGCACTGTACCCCAGTGTCATTCAGCCCTCGGCACGATAGCTGCCACCTTGGCTTGGGAAGTTGGTCCACGGCCGGGGCCTTAGCTCCCCTGGGCCGGTTTTTACTCCAGCCGGGTCGCCTATAGCCCCGGCTAACCAGGGCATCCACGGTCTCTGTCTCAGGTTCCGGTACCCTGCGGTCCCCGGTCCCCTTGACTTCCCCCGTATCCTCCCTGGCCGTTCTCCTATCCGCCACCCGGAGACGCGCTCGGTTGGCGCTCAACCCTGTTCCCCGCACTCCTTTACGGAGATAGGGGAACCCGAGAAAAACATACAAAATAAAAACCTTAAGAAATAAACCAAAAAAATGATTTAACTTGACATTAAAGTATGAAAATAAACGTTTAAGAGAAAGTAAAAATATATAAAAACATAAAATGAAAACCCTAAGAAGTAAACCAAAGAATTTCCAAAACAAAAATATTTTGATATAAAAATGGAATGAAAGAAAAATACAAAAAAAAAACAAAAAAATACAAAAAAAACCAAATAAAAAAAAAACGGAATCAGCAAGTCCGCCACGTCCTCGCCGTTGATTCTGGGTCACGCAAAGAGCGGACAGACAGCAGGGATGCTTTTAACCCTCTGGGGTTCACCATTTTTTGACGTCTCTATCTACGCAAGCCTGGGTGGTTTACTGTCCAGAAATACGTATTCTTCACATTATTTAACTCAAAAGTACTCAAACGAAATCGTCGGAGTGTCAGGAATGTCGATTGCACCTGTTGGATTTCAAAAACTCGCGTAACTTTTTTTTGTGATCAACTTCAAACGAAAATTCTTTCACTACAATCAACTACAAACGATTCTGCGTCGATTCCCACCTTTGGACTAAACGTGCCTCAAAAAATGAAAGAGTTGACATTTTCAAAAATCAAAAAACAGCTGCAACTTTTTTTCGGGTCAACTACAAACGAAAATTCTTTCACTACGATCAACTACAAACGATTCTGCGTCGCCTCCCACCTCTGGATTAAACGCACCTCAAAAAACGAAAGAGTTGACATTTTCAAAAATCAATAAACAGCTGTAACTTTTTTTCGGGTCAACTACAAACGAAAATTCTTTCGCTACAATGAACTACAAACGATTCTGCGTCGCTTCCCACCTCTGCATTAAACGCACCGCAAAAAACGAAAGAGTTGACATTTTCAAAAATCAAAAAACAGCTGTAACTTTTTTTCGGGTCAACTACAAACGAAAATTCTTTCACTACAATCAATTACAAACGATTCTGAATCTACAGCTTCTTACGATTTTCGAAAATCTTAAAGTGGGGTGAGCCCCATTTTTGGAAACGCTGTATCTTTTTTAGTTTTTTACTACAAACGAAAATTTCTTCATTACAAACGATTTAGAATCGATAAAAATTTTGAAAATTGATTTTTGAACATGTTGGGTGCCAGGTTCACATAGGTCCTTCCATCTCGACTGCCTCCTCTTGCTGATTCATGTGCAGTTGCCTCAGAGCCACACGTGCTTCCTTCGTATTCTGCTCTGCACGCCTATCAGCTGAATTGATCCGGGACAAATCCTGTCGTTTCGCTGCAGCGTACGCGTGGTGTCTTGGCTGAATTGAAAGCTTTCGCATGATTTCCAACATACCTTGCTGTCCTTCGGAGAAAGTTACCGCTGCGATGTTGGCTGCAACTTGAACGACTTCACGACCTGAAAATAAAGTCTTCGGACACAGCTTCCATATCACGCTGTTCAGGGACTCGTTCGCATTCTGGGTCTTACCTCCGATACAACGCTTCAGCAGGGAATCGTCGCTGAGGTCCACTGTTATGTATGTAGGTGGGATTCTTGGAGCGGATAATAATGTACTCGTAATCTTAGATGCACATAAATAATTCTTTTAATTAACAGATTCTTTTTCGTAAATACAATATCGAAATACCGGCCTATTGCTCAACCATTACCTCTCTGCGCACACACCTCACATTCGTCTCGATGCGCGCGCAACCTATCTCGAATCTCTCTAACACTCTCCCTTGTAGGAAAAAAAAAAATGCATTCTTACTTCTACTCTGACTCTAATACATAATCCTTAAGGTAAGAAGGTGGTTTTACGTTTCTGCCTGGTCTACGCGGAGTCTCATTTGACCCCTCACGATTAAGGAGTTTTCCCCTACCTCGGCCTGTACCTTTTGTGAAGGCCCTTCGGTTGGTAAGTGAGTTGGAAGATGATCCGGAGCTACTTGTTCCCAAATCTGGTCTTTGACCTCTTCCTACCCTTTCAACTTGTCTGACAGAAGTTCCCTGCTGCGGCTGCGAACTTGAGGAAGAATCTAAACTTCCAAAGTCGGTTGACTCATTAAAGCTGGCTGAAGTATCAGATTCTTGCTCCTGCTGCTCTCGCACCATTTCCGGTTGCAAAACTTCGATTTGCTCTTCTGGGTCGAGATAGTAGTCTAAATCTTCTATTGTATGTTTTGTAGTGTGATCTTCCCCTCGTGAGAATTTTTTTCCAGTATTTTCGCCAATTTCGCGTAGTTGATTTACGTGTCGTCTCCACATACGTCCATCATCTAACGCTATCTGATAGTGTAACTTTCCTATGCGTTCATGTATTCTCCCGAACAACCACTTTTCGTTGCCCCTATAGTTCCTTGCTGCTATTCGCTGCTTAATCCTAAAAACTACAGTCGCTTTTTCGCTGTTTGCGTGCTTATCTTCAGTCTTAGGTTGACTTGGTTTCATTAAATCTAAACGTAATCTTATTTTTCTATTGAACATAAGTTCAGCGGGTGATACCCCTGTTGTAGCATGTGGCATTGCTCTATACTATAATAGCATTGTTTGTAATTCTGATTCTAGGTTTGAATTTGTTGCCATCTTTTTTAATGCATTCTTCATTATCTGGACAAAACGTTCCGCTTGGCCGTTTGTTGAAGGATTGTACGGCGCTGTTACTTTATGTATTATACCATTTTGTTTTAAAAAGTTTTGGAAACTCTCCGCGATAAAGGTACGGCCGTTATCCGAAACTAAGATTCTTGGTATACCGAAATGTGCAAAAATTTCTTTACATTTCTTTATCGTCGTTTCGCTTGTAATATCTTTAAGCACATGGATTTCAGGCCATTTGCTGAATGCGTCCACCATAATGAAAAAGTTTTTGTTTAAGAATGGGCCTGCGAAGTCAATATGAACTCTTTCAAAAGGCGTTGTTGGTGTCTCCCACACGTGCTTTTTCACTTGTACTGGGTTGTTTTTATGCGTTTGACAATTTTCACAATTTCTCGCTAAATTTTCTATGTCTGCGCTTATGTTTGGCCACCAACAAAGTCCTCTGGCTAAGCCTTTCATTTTGACAACGCCAAAATGCCCTAGATGTAATTCCTCTAATACTCTTTCTCGAAGCCCTTTTGGTATAACTACTCTATGACTACGGACTAGTACGTTTTGTTCTAAACTAAATTCAGTCGAGTTTATGTTCCACGTATCTTTTGTACTTAATGGTTTACTTAATTTTAACGCTTGCACCACTCTATACATATCGTAATCTTTCTTGGTAGCTTCTTGAATGTCGTCCGCTGTAATGGGTAGTGTATTTAAGGTATCGACATAGAATGCATCTACGACATCTATGTTCTCTTCTGTATTTTTGATTGGCAATCTCGACAAACAGTCTGCGTTACTGTGTGCCTCAGATTTCTTGTACACAATATCGTAATTGAACCCTTGTAGGAAAATAGCGTAATGCTGCATACGCATTGCACTATAGACTGGGAGGCTTCTTGATTTTGAAAGAATCTGCGTAAGCGGACGATGGTCCGTAACTAATGTAAATTTGTTTCCATATAGATATTGGTAAAAATGTTTAACTGCATACACAATAGCGTATGCTTCTTTATCTATCTGGGAATACTTGATTTGAGTGCTATTGAAAGTTTTCGATATGTATTTTATAGGTTTTTCACTCCCATCTGGAAGTTGATGCGATAGGACAGCGCCTACGCCATATGGGCTAGCGTCTGTCGCTAAAATTAAAGGTAACTTTGGATCGTAGTGTATTAAACATTTTTCACTTTGAAAAATTTGTTTAGCCTTTACAAATGCTTCCTCACATTTCCTCGACCAAATGAACTGCGCGTCTTTGTGTAGCAATTCCGTTAAAGGTTTTAGTATTTGGCTTGCATTTTCTATAAACCGGTTGTAATAATTGATCATACCTATGAATGTCCTGACCTCCGATACCTTCTTAGGTCTAGGCATGTTTTCCATGGCATCAATTTTTTTCTTTTCCTTGTGAATTCCGTCTTTATCGATTATGTAACCGCAATAGTTTATTTGGTCTTGGAAAAATTCGCATTTTTCTAAATTTATCTTAATATTATGAGTATCTAATCTGCCTAAGACCTGCTCTAGTCTCTGTAAATGCTCTGTGAAAGTAGCGCCTGCAATTCTTATATCATCTAAGAACACAGCTACCCCTTTTATGTCGTGTAAAACCTTCTCCATTTCTCTTTGCCAAATTGCTGGAGCTGAAGCGACCCCGTACATTAAACGAGAACATTTGAACAGTCCCTTATGTGTATTTAACGTTAGTAAGTCTGCGCTTTCTTTTTCCACCTCCATTTGTAAGTACGCTTGGCGTAAGTCTATTTTAGAAAAATACTGACCTCCTGCCATTGATGCGAATAATTCATCAGCGGTTGGCAAGGGGTGCTCATCGACGATTAAATTTTTGTTTACTGTTACGCTGAAATCACCGCAGATTCGTACGCGATTGTTGCTTTTGAGAACCGGTACGATCGGTGTCGCGTATGTTGCTGTATTGGTTTTTTCTAAGATTCCTTCCGCCACTAGCAATTCGAGTTCTTTTTCGACCAGGGGTAATAATTTAAATGGTACCGGTCGAGCTTTTAGAAAAACCGGTTGTGAGTTTTCTTTCAACGTTAATTTCGCTTTGATTCCCGTGATTTTACTCATTCCCGTATCTGTAATTTTCTTATATTTACTCAAAAGTTGATTTATACACTTTTGCTTTTCCGCCTGTGTTTCCTCGATTTGTAATACAGAGTGAAAAAGTTTGTTTGCGCCATGTGCTTCTACAAATTTATGTATCCATTCCCGGCCTAGAAGTGGAGAACGTTTTACACTAGTTAAATATATATTTAGCCTATAAGTTGAATTTTCGTATTGCACATTAACGGTGATAAAACCTAGTACATGAATCAGTTTCCTACAGTATGATACTAACTGCATATCGGTCTGGTGCAGTTCCTCTTCTCTGAAGTGGCGCCTCGCTTCTTCTTCATCCATAATGGTAACTGCCGAACCACTATCTACCTCGAACTGGATCCGTTTTGTGTTGACTAGTACAGTTGTGTAGAATTTTCCTCGTTCACCAGCGTGTTCCAACTGCATGATTTCCTCGATTTGGTTTGTGTCCGTTGTATTTTTCTTGAAACAGACACGTTCCAAATGGCCTCTGCGCCCACAGAAATCACATTTCATCTTTGATGCATTTTGGCATTTTGTTGCAAAGTGTTTGCCACCGCATCTGAAACATGATGTTTGATTTGGCCTATTTTCATTGCTATTGGAGTTTTTCTGCCCTTCGTTCCGATTCTGGGTATTTCTGTTACTTCCTCCACGTCCTGGCTTGTTGAAGTTTCCCTTACGTGGTGGTTTCTTGCTGGCTTGAATGTAATCTACTGTAGGTACTTGTTGATTATTCAGAGTATTTGTACCTTTCTCCGTTAGTTCCATAGCACACGCCGTCTGTAACGCTTTATCGTACGTTAAATCTTTCGTCTCTAAGAGTCTAGTTTGCGTTCTTTTGTTTGTTAATCCGAAAACGAATTGATTTCTCAAGGCGGTTTTGTGAAACTCCCCGAAGTTACAGGTTTGACTCAACTTATTTAAGGCTGTGGCGAAGGCTTGTACTGATTCACCTGCCTGCTGTTTCCGTAGGTTGAATTTGTAATTTTCAGCTATTTCTAATACGGCTGGGGCGTATAATTCTTTCAACTTACTTATTAACGTAGAGTACGTCTGTGATGATGGCTCTGTACCGTTCAAGTAGTCGCACAACGTATCGAAAGCCGTTGCGCCAATGTAATGTAAGAGGTATGGAACGCGTGCTTCGTCTCTCACGTCCAATATCTTGAAAGCTCCTTCCAGTCTTTGTAGCCAGCGATCCAATTTCGATGATCCTGGTGTAAAACTTTCGATCTGTATCTGCCCTTGGAAGTTTTGAGTCATATTTCTTGACCCCGTACTCTATATTCACTTTGAAATTTGAAGACCGCCTCGTGTACGTTTCGAGGTTATAACGAATGTATATATTTAGTGCATCCTTTAACCCGTATTCCACCGATCCTCGTCGCCAATTCTTTGTTATGTATGTAGGTGGGATTCTTGGAGCGGATAATAATGTACTCGTAATCTTAGATGCACATAAATAATTCTTTTAATTAACAGATTCTTTTTCGTAAATACAATATCGAAATACCGGCCTATTGCTCAACCATTACCTCTCTGCGCACACACCTCACATTCGTCTCGATGCGCGCGCAACCTATCTCGAATCTCTCTAACATCCACGAAGATCGGTCTGATCGCGTCCATCACAGCCTTCGGGAGAACAGCTCGATGTTCGAACGTACCAACAGTTCCAGCTGCAACTGCCTGTTGGTACTTACACCAGGATCCCTGACCCTCCGGGCAGAGATGATGCTGCGGCTCATCGTCAGTCGAGGACTTGTGGTGCCATATAGCTTTCTTCATACCTTCGACCGAATTGGCGTTGTGCCTGATAGCGTTTCCATAGTATGACTGGATCTGATCGATGACGTTGTCCGTGAGTCTACCCTTGCCTCCGATGGTCTTGCCGTCCGCTAACTTCTGTCCCCTGAGTCTTGCCTTTAGTTTTCTCATGCGTGATCCTAACCTTTTCTGTACGTGGCCACAGCATTCCAGCTTCTCGATCCTTGTGTTCGGTCCATAGGGCTCTGCTTTGACGACGCTGGCATAGCTCTTCGTATCGCCGTCGCCAATGTATCCAACATACTTTGCGGCGAGAAGTTGCTCCGATCTTTTGAAAATTCTTACCATGCCGGTGACTTCCATCGCTCCGGACGAACCTTGGTGATTGGCCTGACAGCTGCTCTTGTGGTTCTGGTACCAAGAATTCCACCGATCCCCTGACTGCTTTCCCTTCCAGCTAGCACAGACCTTGCAGAACCTAGATAAGACTTCAACGTCCAAAACCTTACCTGTCTCTGTGCCAATGACAGCGGATACGCCATTTAGAGAGCTGAATCCACGCTTCTGCCAGGTACCGTTACACTGCACGACTATTTCTCGGGCGTCCGGGTTGTTTGAGGCTGCTATCTCTTCTTCGGCAGCCGCATGCATCATCGAACTCGCCACATCAGTTGTTGCTTTGACTACCTGATTTAAAACTTTGCGATACGTCGAATCCTTTACAGGCGGTGGAAGGTCCATCATCCCACAGAATTTGGCGAGACCTACGCTGCCTTGACCGATGCACCTGCTTGCCAGTATCGACCTTCGATTTATTCCAAAGACGTCATTTTTTTCACCTATCATTCTGCAAGTGTTGAACTTCGGGCTGAAAGGACACTCCTGGCACTTGATCTCGTAGGTTCCACCTAAGCCGTGAACCCTCACCTCTTTGATGCGGAAGGCACTGCCGCATTTGTTGCAACAGAGGTTATCCTGTAAACTTTGAAAAAGGATATCTAAATCGAAAAGCATGTACCCTTGCTCGTCGCTGTTGAAATGCTCGTCATGGCTAATTTTACTCGACGATGCACTTGAAGGTCTCTCGAACGGATCCTCGGGCACGAAGGAGCGTCGCTGTTTTCCTGAGAAAGATCTTTTTCTCTTCTTAGACCGCCCAACTGAATGTTTCGCGTCGGTAAAAGGGTTCCTCTCACTTCGACTACCCATGGTTGTCAAATCAATCGAAAATTTTCAATAAATCAAAGATTTTATTCTCAAGTTAAATTGTCGGAGACGCATAAATGCTAGCAGACAACAGGAGAATGGCGGGAATCGTGAAATCCACGTGAAATTCGCGCGCCCGTTGTGGTAGGGCGCGCCGCGCGGCGCGCACCCGCATTCACTCATTCAAATGGCTGTAACTTCTCTATTTTTACGAAATTCGATACGCCGATTTTTCTACAGGTAGTTGGGGTTCCAAATATCCAAAAAAGCAAAAATTGATTTTTCGAAAATTTAAAGGTGTAGATACCCCCTTAAGGTAGTTCCAGCGTGAAACCACTTTTCGACAGATTTGGCCTATTTTTTTTTTACAAACTCAGAATAACATTATCTATGAGATCCCAAAGTTTCAGAATTTTTCGCCGTTTAGATCGCGAGATAATTAAGCTCAAGGTTCGCGATTTCGTGGGTCACTTCCCATTCAAAGCATGTAAAACTTACTGTCCTCCCAACTTTTTTTTATTATATCACAAAAACCTCTCGACAGAATTAAAAAAAAAAAGGAGGAGACTACGAAGAAATATTTTAAGAATAAGTAAAAAAAAAAAAAATAGCACCCCACCGTTTTGTTCTCGAGATATTAAAATTAAGAGTATTAATTTTTATCCACTTTTAACCTTGTCATTTAACAACTTATAGTGATCTGGCAACGTTGTGTGCGACGCTCTCCGAAATAGTGTAAAATAAAGAGCGGGAAATTTAAATCTCTCACAGTACTAATAAATTTTATGCGAAATATTTAAATTAGTAATAAATAAATAAATAAATGTAAAATATATAAGAAAGTATAGGATTGCTTGTATTTATTTTAAATTTTAACTTATATATTTTTATTGAATGAATTACATCGAATTAGAACACACATAAAATTGTCACATCAAAACAAATATTTAAATATTCTTAAATGAATAATGTAACATAAATTATAAAAGTTTAGATTTAACTTTGGCTCTAATATAATTAAATAACATTTTTTATTCAATATTTGGCTTAAAAAAATTAATAACTTGGTTAATTATTCTTTTATTTTTGGTGACTCTTGGTTTGCCATTGCTCATCTTTTTGGTCATCAATTCCACGATACCATCACCCCCCATATCATCAAAAGTTTTTTTCAGTAGGTCATAAGTGATTCCTTCGATGGCCATTTTTTTCAACATCCCATCTTTTAAAACTGTTTTCAATGGCTTCAAGTACGGAAGCATCGGGTTCCCCTATATCCGTAAAGGAGTGCGGGGAACAGGGTTGAGCGCCAACCGAGCGCGTCTCCGGGTGGCGGATAGGAGAACGGCCAGGGAGGATACGGGGGAAGTCAAGGGGACCGGGGGCCGCAGGGTACCGGAACCTGAGACGGAGACCGTGGATGCCCTGGTTAGCCGGGGCTATAGGCGACCCGGCTGAAGTAAAAACCGGCCCAGGGGAGCTAAGGCCCCGGCCGTGGACCAACTTCCCAAGCCAAGGTGGCAGCTATCGTGCCGAGGGCTGAATGACACTGGGGAACAGTGCCGCAAACGATGCTCTTGGGGAACCGGGCGACACCCCATTGTATTATGCCTTACCCCCGCAACAGGCTCTGCGGGGGCGGACCTTTTACTTCCTGACTACTCGTGGGACCAAATATGGATACACACAAAAAAGCAAAGACGTAGAGACGGGAGCTAAAGTAACCGATGAGGCCACTCCCATGGAAGTGGGCTCATCGGCTGGTCAGGGCTCCGGGCTCCAAGGGCTGGTGGACGAGGTGGAGACACTCATCTCCATGTCGCACATCGGACCGAAGGACCTGGGGACCGCGACCACTGACGGGGAAGGGGCTAAGGAGGGCTCAGCGACAGCCGGGACCTCTGGAACCCCCGACCCGAAAGAAAAGAAGGGCAACCGCTCGGGGGCGGCAAAGAGGAGGGCGAAGAAAGCCAGGCTGGCTCTCGAGACCTCTTCAGCGTCGAACCCAGCGGGAGCCCACCTCACAGGTGAACGTGCCGCACCGGGGGGCTCACATAGTGGGCAACCCAAGGACGGTACGAATCACTGCCGGACACCAACGGGGTCAGGAGGCCCGGGCTTGAAAAGGCCCAGGGCTTCCGACAGCACCCCGCCGGAGGCTTACTCCGCCGCCAAGAGGGGCAGAGGAGCCACTGGAAAGCCGGCAAGTTACAAGGAGGTGGTCGAGGCTGGCAGGAGGGTGGCTATTGCACCCTCCGGCTACCCCGAGCTCACCTTCGGCAATGGGGAAGTGGACCTGGTGGTGCAGGCGCTGTGCACGGCGCTGGACTCCATCCCGGAAGGGGAAGGGGTACCGCGCTTTGAGCAGCACCGGTGCGACCAGGGCCTGCTATGGGTGACCTGCTCTGATGAAGCGGCACTCAAGTGGCTTAGGGCCACAGTCCCCAAACTTAAACCATGGGCAGGGGCCTCTCTCCAAGTAATGGAGGGCAGGCAGTTGCCCAGGTTAACCAGGATGACCGCGGTCTTCCCCGGTATTCCGGAGAAGAATGAGGTCATCCTGAACAGGCTCAGACGCCAGAACACTGGTCTCCAGACCCACTCTTGGAGGGTTTGGGACAGAAAAGAGGGACCGAAATCGGTACTTCTGGTCGTGGGGGTCGACGGTCAGTCCAAAAGTACGATAAGGGCTGGGGGCCATCAGGCTCACTACGGACTCGGGAGGGTCTCCTTCAGGGAGGCTCACCAGAGGACGGGTGAGGCTGGGGGGGCTCCCGGCTCCTCGTCACAGGAGGCCGCGGCCCCAAAGACAGGGAGAGAAGGCGATAAACCGGGGGAGAGGGAGATACAGGCCCCGGCTCCAACTGCGGGGACGGGACCTGTCGCCGGGACGTCGTCGGCAAAGGCCGCAGAGGTCGAAGGGCAGGGCTCATCCGACCCAGGGAACCAGGGGAGATCCTCTGGGGCCCTGGGAAAGACGGACCCACCCAAAAGAGGGGGCGTCTCAGGGAGGGCAAGAGGCCGGCCCTCAAGGGCCTACGAAGTAGGTAAGGCCGGGGAGGCTGAGGTGCGGGCCGGGACCCAAAAGACCCTGGACCGTGCACTGGCCAAACCGGCGGCAATAGAGAAGGAGCCCCAAGGGACAGGGGCCCTCTCAGCGACCAGCAAAGGGGAAAGGGAGGCTCGTTAACCGGGACTCCCTCAACCGCTGGGTCGCAGGAGAAGCGAACAGAGGTCCCATGGCGAGGGACGGGATCGCAATATCACAAATCAACCTACGCCACTGCAAGGCGGCCTCGGCGGTACACAGTCGGGACCTGGCAGTGGAAGACACTGATATATCTGATCACTGATATATATCTAATTCAAGAACCCTGGGTAGTAGGGGGACTTGTAAGGGGTATAGACACCAGCAATGGGGCTCTGATAAGCGCAGGAGGGGGCACCGGTCCAAGGGCCTGCGTCTTTATAAACAAAAGACACTGCGCTCTAAGGCTGAACCAATTCTGCTGCAGGGACCTAGCAGCGGCTTCTATCAAGGTGAAACTGGCCAGAGGCGGCACGATCGACGTGGTCATCTGCGCAGCCTACCTCCCCTACGACTCGGAGGACCCGCCACCCACGGCGGAACTCAGAGCTTTGATAGAGCACTGCACGAGAAGGGGACTCAACCTGCTGGTCGGATGCGACGCAAACGCACACCACGAGGTATGGGGCAGCACAAACACGAATGAAAGGGGCTCGGCACTGCTGGAATACCTCTCATCCACGGGGCTGGAGATCCTCAATAAAGGGTCACAACCGACCTTCGTCATCCCCACCAGACAAGAGGTGATAGACATCACACTCGGCTCACCCAAACTCACCAACATCGTGAGACACTGGCGGGTTCGAAAGGAAGAAACCCTCTCAGACCACAAAAGGATCTCCTTCGACCTGATCGCGAACGCGACCTGGGAACAGACGGAGACCTACAGGAACCCCAAGGCCACTGACTGGACCTCCTACAAGGAGGAGCTGGAAAAAAGGCTAGGGGGGACCTGCCATCGGCTCAAAACGACAGGGCTAGTGGAAAAAGAGGCGACCAAGCTGCAGGCAGCGATCATACAAGCGTATGAAAAGGCATGTCCGCCCAAACAAAGAAAAGCGAGCAAGAAGGTGCCCTGGTGGAACAAGGAGCTGGGCGAACACAGAACCAGCTCTCGTAAACTTCTCAACAGGGCTCTCAAAACGCGGCAAGAAGATGACTGGGCTGCCTATAGAGTAGCTCAGAAGGAGTACAAGACTCTCATCAAGAAATCAAAAAACGAGGCCTGGAGGGGTTTCTGCGAGGAGACCGAGGCCCTCGCAGTAGTGGCCAAGCTCCGCAAAGTCTTCACCTCAGGGCCCCCGATAAAGCTCGACAGCCTCACACTCCCTGATGGTAGTATGGCGGAGAGCCAATCAGACATACTGTCGCACATGCTAAGCACCCACTTCCCGGGCTCCAAGCCTGCATCAAGGGGGCCTCTTCCAGAGGAGGCACCTAGAAGGAGGGGCCCAGGGGACTGGGGGATTGCGACAGAAATCATCACACCAACTAGAATAAAATGGGCAATTGACACCTTCGACGGTTACAAGAGCCCGGGCACAGACGGGATATTTCCGGCTCTTCTGCAGAAGGGAGGAGACATCCTCATCAGCCCGCTGAACGCAATCTTCAGGGCCTGCCTAGCATTATGCTATATACCCAGGAACTGGAGAGAGGTCAGAGTGGTCTTTATACCGAAACCGGGCAAAGGCTGCTATGATCAAGCGAAATCATGGAGACCTATCAGCCTCATGTCCTTCATGCTGAAAACCATGGAGAGGCTGATCGACAGATACATCAGGGACCGGGTACTGGCTGCAAGGCCGGTCTCAAGAGCCCAGCACGCATACCAAGCTGGCAAATCTACGGAGACGGCACTTCACCACCTCGTTCGCGAGATAGAAGGACCTCTACTCCGGCAGAGAGCAGCACTGTGTGTGTTCATGGACGTAGAAGGGGCGTTCGACAACACCTCCTTCAACGCAATATGCGATGCCGCAACGAAATTCGGGACCAACAACGCGGTGGTGGACTGGATCAGGCAAATGCTGAGGTCCAGGACGGTCACCGCGAGTCTCGGCGAGACGGTGACCAGAGCTCAGGTCGACAGAGGTTGTCCACAGGGCGGGGTGCTGTCACCCTTGCTGTGGACCCTTGTCGTAGATGGGCTCCTTGTCAGGCTCGAGGAATTGGGGGTGACGACCGTGGGCTACGCGGATGACGTGGCACTGGTTGTCGCGGGCGATAACCCCCGATACATGTCGAGCAGGATGCAGAAGGCACTGAACATCGTGCAAGAGTGGTGCACATCTCAGGCACTGAGGATCAACCCCAGCAAGACCGAGATGGTTGTATTCACGAAAAAACGACGCTTCGAAATAGGACCCGTCGAGGTCTTTGGTACGAAGCTGAAACTCTCCCACACGGTGCGCTACCTAGGCATTTCCCTGGACAGCAAGCTATCGTGGAAGGAACACGTGTCCAAGCAGGCAAGCAAGGCCACGGCCACATACTGGGCATGCAGAAGGATGGTAGGACAAACCTGGGGACTAAAACCCAGGGTGGTCAAGTGGATATACACAGCCATCATTATGCCCCAGTTATCATATGCATCCGTAGTGTGGTGGCCCGCCATGGACAAATCCACGCTACGGAAGACACTGGAAAAGGTGCACAGGATGGCATGCCTGGGGATAACGGGGGCGCTTGGAACCTCGCCCACGCTCGCCCTAGGGGCTCTCTTAAACCTCCCGCCACCGCACTTAATAATAGTAGCGGAGGCCTGGAAGACAGCCCTGCGACTGGTGCACCAAGGACACTGGAAAAGAACGGGTGTGGGGCACACGGTGGTACTACTGAGGGAAGGGGCACCACAGGTGAACCCTACCCAAGGTGGGGACCGATGTCCCAACCACTACCAGTTCGAGCAAACCTACAAGGTTGAGATCCCGAGCAGACAGGCCTGGTCTGAAGAACGGGACAATCTGCTCTCACCACGGGGACTCGTATGGTACACGGACGGGTCCGAAACCAGCACGGGGGCCGGAGCCGGAATCTGGAGCGAGGGACCAAAGACGAACGTATCGCTCGCGCTCGGGCCCACAGCTTCGGTTCTCCAGGCCGAAGTGTTTGCCATACTTTCCTGCGCCAGGAAGATCCAGGCAAGGGAATTCAAGGGCAAGCACATCTACATCTGTAGCGACAGCCTGACGGCGCTCAGATCTCTCAGCGCATGCGTTGTAAGATCGGGTCTAGTCAGAGAATGCGCGGAGATACTCACACAGATCTCCCGCGACAATCGCGTGAAGCTACTATGGGTGCCAGGTCACAGCGGCATACATGGTAATGAGGCGGCGCACTGCTTGGCTAAGGCAGGGGCCCTACGCAACAGGGTCGACGACGGGTGCCTCATAGGCCTACCCCCGACTCACGCCAAGGACCTAGCGAGTGTGTGGACTGAACACCGCCACGCAGAGCTATGGTCACAGGCATCAGGCATGGCTCACACGAGGGCTCTTTTCCAAGGGCCCTCCCGTAAGCTGGGGGCCTCACTCATCGTCCTGGAAAGAACCAGACTCAGGCTTCTGGTGGGTCTCATCACTGGCCGCTGGTTCACAGGTAAACACATGGTTCGGATGGGGCTCAGGGATGGGCCACTCTGTACCAGATGTGGGGAAGAAGACGAGACCCCACTCCACCTAATATCACGCTGTAGGGGCCTAAAGGGACCCCGCAAGGAGACCCTCGGGGAAACCTACGACGCAGGTATGAAAATCGAGGACATGGGGGTAGGCAGGCTGCTACGATTTGCTCAAGTGGCATGCCTGACCCCAGCGCCTACAAGCTAAGCCCTAATGGGCCCGGGCACAATGGTCCAGATGGACTGAGCGCCCGGTCAGCCGCTCGACCCACCGAGCTTAGACATACATACATACATACATACATACGGAAGCATCATTTTTGATTTTTCCAATTGCCGTGTATGTGTAAGTAAAGATGCCCATGACTTTGTATTTGTAAAAATTTCCTTGACGTTCAAAATAGACGATGTGAGTTGCTTTAAAATTTTTACATCATACAAAGCTTCATGAAAATTCTCGCTCGATTCAATTTTTAAAAAATCTTTTGCTAAAGCGCCAAGTTTAAATTGGCCTTCACCTTTTCTGCTGGACAACACTTCTTTAAATAATGATAAAGAATCACAAATCCCGGCAATTTTATCAAACTTTGAAACCATCTTACACTTTAAAATAGATCGTATCAAAAATGAGGAATCAAAAGAAGAATTATGTGCAACTAATACGCACGGTCTTGATGAAACATTCAAGAATTGCAAAAATAATAACAAAGCATCTTTTAAAGAAACTGTTTCAACTTTCTTATCACGATAGTATAATTGTCCAGCTATGTTTCGTAATCCAGTATGAAGAGAAGCTTCTGAAGATATTTCTTTGGATGGATTAATATAAACACTGAACTCACGTTCTTGACACATTGCTGCAATTTGCAATATTTCATCACATTTCCCAAAACCAGATGTCTCCAAGTCAAAATAAACTATCTCACAGTTATCTACAGAAATAGGTAAATTTTTTTGACTCATTGACGCAATGTGAGCATCAATAGCTTGGTTACAATCGTTGTCATTGATCAAACCGCAGTTTGATTCATATTGCACACCTTCAGTCTTCTCGTTTTTCTTTCTCAATTTTTCTCTATTCTCAGCCAAAATATTTCTACGTGTTTTAGCTGAGAGTAATTTGGCTCTTGTAGCTCTTTCTTCTCTCTTCTTATCTAGTCTTGATGCATGCAATTTTGTATTTTTCCCTGGTGATAATGACAAAATTTTACATACCTCCAATAAATGACTCTCGCCATCATTTTTGCAACATACAGTGCTTGCATACCGGTAATCACTGGATTCGCTCATAGAATAGCAATGACTTTTAGGTGCTTTGTGAGCCATTATATTATTTACACTCTCATTGGCTTGACTAGATGCAGCGAAGGCTATTTTATGAGCATTATCTGCGTATTTGGAAAAAAGATTATACAAGTGAGTATACAGTTGTGGGTCTTTTAAGATTACTTTTTGGCTTGATGTTTCATTGAACACGCCACGTTTACACCAATCTCCGCAGTTCTCATGTTGATTAAAAAAGTGATCGGGGATACTTTTTAAAATAGTCGCCAATTTTGAGCTTTCATGTTTATTCTGAGAAATGGCATAATTAAAACACTTTTTTAAGTGAGAAATAGTGTTTTTCCTTGCCAATTCTTTAAACTTTGGCTTCAACTGATACAAGTCACT
The DNA here is from genome assembly GCA_914767705.2 of Tenthredo notha. Classification (NCBI taxonomy): domain Eukaryota; kingdom Metazoa; phylum Arthropoda; class Insecta; order Hymenoptera; family Tenthredinidae; genus Tenthredo; species Tenthredo notha. Next base: position 5,636,219 of record OU611908.1, read on the forward strand.
CTTGAATGATTTTTGCAAATGATTTTTATCGCTCAATTTAAATACTTTATTGACAGTTCCTCGACGGATGGATGCGATGGTTGAACTATCTTGATCGCCGACAACAAATCGCACGTTCAATCCCACGCTCTTTAAAATCGTGCTGCCATTCACTAAAGCCGCTCCAACATGAGGTTCCATGGCTTTTGCACTACCATGGAAATTTTCTCGGCAGTCATGATCAGTCTTCGGGTGGCCATTGTTGCACATTTTACATTTACGATTACGTGTTGCATAATCTAATATTTTACCACTAAGAAACCCAATAATACATCCATAGCCATTCAAGCTATCATAGCTTCGCCCGTTACCACGTTTACTCCATCCCATGTCGTAGGAAACAACGATATTAATTATTTCACCAACACTCGAATCAAAGGCTTTTGAAGGAGTTATTACATCGGGATTATCTGGTGCCAAATTTTGATCTGGAGAGTTATTTGATCTGAGAATTGTAAGGTGGGGATAAATCTCATCGACTATTTCTTGTGGTCTGAAAATAATATCATTCAAAATGATAATTATTAATTCATTGTTTTAAAATTTTTTAAGTTTATTTTCATCATGATAAGGAATGACATTTTCCTACTGACTACAGTACTGTCCAAGGGCTTTATAGTAGTAATAGGTTTTTATTGCTTCCTTGCGGTTTACAATCTTTATATATACATTTGACCTTATGTCTAGTTGTCTTGTGTCTTACTTTGCTTTGTTTCTTTTCTGCCTGTCTCTATTCTGTTATGTTTACCTTTTATTTATTATGTTTCCCTTCTTGTTATTTTAATATCTTATATCTACTATCTATATAATATAATATAATCTTTTACATTTACATTGTTGCTTTTTCTTATTCTTGTCTATTTTTCTTCTTCCTTCCTTGCTTCTTCCCCTTTCGCTTCTTCCTCTTCTTCTTTTTTCATCTCCTTTAGCATGTCTGCTAGCTTCTCTATCAGCTCTCTTTTTTTTCTGATCTTTTCCTTTCTGTCCCTTTTCTTTCTCTTCTTTTTCTCTTGCTTTCTGCTCTGCTTTTCCTGTCGTTTGCTTCTTCTCTGTCTTTTCTACTTCTGCTTTCTCTCTGCTTCTTGTTCTCTCTTTCTCTGCCGATTCTTTCAGCGCGCAGTTTCTCCTGTATCTTTCTTCTGCTATTTTGGCTCTTTGCCTCCATCTTCTCTCCCTTTCATGGAATGGCATATCCTCTTCTAATTTAATTTCTTCATTCATCTCTATTCTTGCTTTCCCTCTTATCACTTCGTTTCTTTCTCCCTCACTCCACAGCTCCACTATAGCTGTTCCTTTTTCTTTGGCGAGGTCTACTCCTCCGCACTCTCGTTCTCTTATTATTTGCACAGCTTTCCCTGCCGCTGTTGTTAATATTCTTTTTACTTCATCTCTCCATTTCTTGTTTCCTCCTACTCCCTTCACTACTATGTTCCTTCTTCTTCTTTCTTTCTCTGCTCTTTCTTCGTCTTCTTCTTCCTGCTCTCTTGTTTTCTGTTCTCCCGCTGCTTCTTTGTTTTCTCCGCTCTGCTTCCTTGCTCTTCCCTCGTTATCTTCTTCTTTTCTCTTTTTATCTTCCTTTTCCTTCTTTGCTGCTTTTTTCAATTCTTCCACCTCTGTTCTGAGGCCTCCTACCTCTCTCTTCAACTCTCTCACCTCCTTTATCACCTCCTCTATTATTATTTCGAGCATGTCCAGCTGCCCTTCGCTTTCTTTATTTCCTTCTGCTTGCATTTTTGCTTTCTTTCCTTCTCGTTCTCTTGTTGTTTCTTCCGCCGTCGGCTTCTGAGTGCCTTGCTCTCCGTTCTACTTTGTTTCCTCGCGTAGCTCCCCTCTTGGCCGTCGCTCGTTTCCCTCTCTTTCGCTACCTCGCTGCGCACGCACTTCTGTGTGTTGCTGGAGCCTTCGCTCCTTCCCAGCTTTTTCGCGTACCGCGCCTGCGTGCTTCTTCCTTTGTCTGCGCTCCTATTATCATCCGCTCCGAAGCTGATCTACCGCTGCTATCTCGGTCTAGAGCCGACGTGCCTACTCAACAACCGGATAATCAACCTCCTGGACCTTCGGATGCTGCTCGTGGGGGCAGTGCCTGACATCCGTTTCCTGCTGGTGCTGGATCGGGGCCTGGACCTGTGCGTGCGAACGCTCCTGCCTTGCCTCCTACCCCTCGCCTGGGTTCTAGGGTGAAGATCTGCCATGTCAATGCCCAATCTCTGCCGGCGCATATTGTTGAATTCCGCGAGTATTTCCGTCTGCGCCCGCCCGACATCATCGCGGTCTCGGAGTCTTGGCTTAAGCCTCACATCTCTAGTGACTTTGTTGCTCTACCCGGCTTCAGTCTTTTTAGGTGCGATAGAGTTGGTAAGAACGGGGGCGGCGTTGCTCTGTATGTCTCTTCTGTTTTTAAGTCCGTTTGCATCTGCTCTTCCGATAGTGTATACTGCGGCCGCCCCGAGTTCTTGTGCGTTGAGCTGTCGTATCCTGGTGTGTCTAGCAGTAAGTTAATGTTATCTGTAGTTTATAGGCCCCCTAAAGTGGGTGGGCTTGGAGTGTTTGTGGACCAATTCCTACAACTATGCCATTTGTACTCTGACACCATTATTCTAGGCGATTTTAACGCCAATCTCTGTGCGGAGTCGTTTGATAGTCAGTACCTCCGAAATCTTTTCCTCAGCTTGAATTTGTTCGTTATTCCCTCCGGGCCTACCCACCATACTGCATCCAGCCACACTTGGATCGACTTATGTATTGTTGATGATCTATCTAAGGTATCCGAATATGAGCAATTATCCGTCCCGTTTCTCTCAGCTCACGATCTTGTTAGTTTCTGGTATGCGTTTGTACGGCCGCGTCGTGAGCCGCGGGAGTTTTGCTACAGAGACCTTAAGGCAATTAATACCGACTCTTTTCTGAGTGATCTGGCCAGCAGGGACTGGTCTGCCATATATTTAGGAAACTCATTGGACGATATGGTAGCGAATCTAAATGTCTTTTTGTTAGACGCTGTCGACAGGCACGCGCCTCTGAAAAGTGTTCGCCTCAAACGTGCCCCGGCTCCTTGGCTGACCAGTGAGCTCAGACTTCTGATGAAACAAAGGGACTCTGCACGTAGACTCTGGTGTCGTGAGCGTACTCCTGTATCTCGCGACAAGTTCCGGAGCCTGCGTAATCAGGTGAAGGCTGCGATCAAGGCTGCGGCTAGTTCTTTCTACCTCAATAAATTTCGGGGTCTCTCTGATTCCAAGTTGGTCTGGAAACAGCTTGGTTCTCTGGGTCTTACCAAGAAAAAATCGCGACAACTACCTTATCACCTCACCGCGGACGGGTTCAATCGGTTCTTTGCATCGGTATTTCAGCTGGACCCCGGGGGAAATGCGCACTTGACCTCTTCCTCGGTGACGGGTACTGCCGTTATACCTTTTGACGACGCATTTTTTCACTTTCGCGACGTATCCACAGCATTGGTTGGGAAATTGCTTTCCGCCGTTAAGACCAACGCCAAGGGGGTCGATGGTATTCCTGTTGACTACCTTAAACTTGCCGCGCCTATCGTATCGTCTGTCCTTGTACACATCTTCAATCATTCATTAATGCATGGCGTATTCCCGTCTCTTTGGAAGGATGCACTGGTTTGCCCTCTTGCTAAGTCTACGAATGCATCTGATTACAACGACTTTCGTCCTATCAGTCTGCTTTGTGCCGGCTCTAAACTGCTTGAGAAAATCGTTTTCCTGCAGCTTTCTAATTTTCTCAATGAGAAAGGTTACCTCGATCCCCGGCAGTCTGGTTTTCGGAAGGGTGTGAGTACTCAATCGGCGCTGATCTGTGTCACCGATGACATCAGACGTGCCGTCGATGATCGCGCTTGCACTATTCTGGTCTCGTTCGATCTAAAGAAGGCGTTCGATACGGTCAGCCACTCGCTGCTGCTCACCAAACTCAGAGCCATGAATCTCTCGTGCACGTCTTTAAATTGGTTTGCCTCGTACTTATCGGGTCGTAGACAGGCGGTTCGTGTCAGCGATGGGGATGTGTCGTCACCGGTGTCCGTTTGCTCCGGGGTTCCTCAGGGGTCGGTCTTAGGCCCTCTTTTATTTTTTATTTTTATTAATGATCTACCATCCGTGCTTAAGCACTGCTCGTACATGTTGTATGCCGACGATCTTCTTATTTATCACCACTTCGCTCCCTCTGAGGTAGCCGCTAGCATCGCGAAAGTCAACATGGACGTGTCAGCCGTTGTTGACTGGGTTAATGCAAACCAGCTGTCCGTGAATGCTGCGAAAACAGCTGCAATCATTGTGGGCAGTGCTAGGTATGTTAACAGCCTTGATCTAAGCCTTATACCGCATGTCTCTGTCCTTGGTCACGATGTACCTTTTAGCAACGAACTTAAATATCTTGGCGTTCATATTTCTAACACCCTGTCGTGGAAAAGTCATGTCTCCTACGTGTCCAAGAGAATCTTTAGCACCTTGTGGCAGCTCAAAGCTAATAGAGACTCGCTCAACACGCGTTTGCGAACTATGCTCGTCTCAGCGCTGATCCACCCGCATCTCGAGTACTGTTGCCTCGTGTATTGCGATCTTACCGCTGAACTTAACATTAAGTTGGATCGAGCGCTCAATTCCTGCGTCCGGTTTATTTTTGATGTGAAAAAATCGGAGCACATCACGCCCTTTTATAACATCTTGGGCTGGTTGAGGATAGACGCTAGGCGGCGGTACTCACTCGGTGTTTTTATTTACCAACTGATTCTGAAAAAGCAGCCGTCGTATCTGTTCTCGCGATTAAGTTTTCGAGCTGACGTGCAGGGGAGGAGTCTGCGTGGTCCTTCTGATGCCCTTGTCATTCCGCACACTAGGACTGCTACTTACCAAAATTCTGTGCTCATCAGTGCCTGCACGTTATGGAACTCGCTGCCCCCCGTTGTGCGTCGGTCTCAGTCGGTAAATGTTTTTAAGGATCAGCTCATGTCCCAACTCTGTCGTTAGACAGGCTTTTTCTGTGCTGTTTGTTAGTCGGTATTTTATCTGATTTTTATTTAACTTAATGGCTCTTTGCTGCGTCTACCTTGTTTATTTTTTATATATTTTTATTTAACTTAATGGCTCTTTGCTGCGTCTACCTTGTTTATTTTTTATATATTATTGTTGTTTATTTTTTCTATTGTACTTTTACTATTTTTTTTAGCCGCTTCTAGTTTTTATTGTTTATTTTTAGTTTTACTATTGTACCTTTACTCTTTCTAGCCGGTTCTTGTTTTTATTGTTTATTTTTAGTTTTTCTTTTACCTTTATTCTCATCTTGTGCTTCCTATTTTACTTCACGTCTTCTTCGTTTTGGTTATCTGTTTCTTAGTATTATATTTTTATAATATATATTTAGTTTATTTATATATTTTTGTTACAATATATATTTAGTTTCTGTCTGTTTGTATGCTTTCTGTAATCCTTAGGGGATCGCGATCCCAGGATTTAATAAATGCTTTTCTCTCTCTCTCTCTCTCTCCTTCTTCTCACTTCACTCACCGAAACCCCAGGCGGGGGGGTCGACCCCTCGGCCCCGCTCGTGGCTTGAGTGCTTTTCTTTTGTCTCTTTTTCTCTCTCCCTTTTTATTTTTCTTCTACGCCTTCTCTCGCTTTTCTCACTTCTTCTCTGCGCTCTTCCAGATCTTTCATCCATTCCTTTCCGCTTCCGTCGTCTTTTAGAATCTCTTTTATTCTATCTATTCCTCCTTGTTCTCCACCTCCTCTGCATCTTTCGATGACATGTTCCCAGTTCTCTTCTTCTGCTTCGCATATCCTGCACATCCTTTTTTCTTCTCCTTCCCAATATCTTCCTTCTTTCATTTCGTTCCCCAGTCTGAACCTCGCTATTCTGATCATCTCCTTTTCACTTCTTTTTGCTGTTAGGTATCTTGGCTTCCCATTCACTGCTATTTCCTTGTACATTCTGTTGTATCTTGACATCCTGATTCTTTCATATCTTTCTTGTGCTTGGACCTCCCTGTCTCTTTCTTCTACTTCGCTCTTCGTATTCTCCCCTCTCTCTCTCTGGTCTCTATCATCTATACTCTCGTTAGACAGTCGCTACTATTTCTGCTCCGTGATTTCTGGTTAATTTTGGTGTTTAAGTGTCCGTTCAATTTCGCGTTTTTGTGCCACAGGACGTCCCAAGTGATCTCTCGCGGGCTGGTGTATAGTTTGTTGCCTTTTCTTGCAACTAAAGTGCATTTGTCGCGTTTTCTTCTGACTTTTCCGTTGAGTCTTGCTGTTTTCTGTACCTGGTGTATATATCTTTGCTTTTGTGTAGTGTGTGGGTGTGATATGACAGTGGATTAATATTTGTGGATTTGGACTTTGCCTGTTCTGCTCTGGTGATCGCAGCTAAACCCTGCCTCTCCTCTCCGCACCTCGCTCAACCGCCGCCAAACCTATTCTGCTTCGTTCTGTATACTGACTCTGGCTTAACCATGTCGGACCCAGCTGTTGATCTCCAGACGCAGCAAACTGTCAGATTTTGCAAAGGTTGCAAGAAGGAAGTGAGATCGCCGGTTCACTGCTACAAATGCAGTGGCTATTATCACCCTAGCTGTGGTCAATTGGCGAAAGCGACGAAACCTAATGGCAGGTCGGCTTTGAAATGCAAACAGTGCGTTGCTGCGGCTGCTGCTCTTGCTGCATCAAATGTTCTCACTGCTCCTACCGTTGCTCCTACTGTTGTAGGCGTGCTACCTGGAACAAGTGCTGTGGCTGAGTCGCCTACTTGTGAGGCCAGCTCGCTGTCCACGCAGTCCCCTACTCTTGACGCAATCCTTGCGGCAGTACAAGCTAGCTCCAAATTGTTAAACGCGAAAATTGATGGACTTCTAACTCTTCCGGCCAGGGTCGATGATCTTTCTTCCAAGGTCGACGAGCTGTCGAAATCTACTACAGATCTTATGGCGGAGCTTAGTGGCAAAGTGGAGACTCTTACTGCGCAAAATCTTGTACTCACGGCAAAAACTGAAAACCTGGAGGCAGCTCGAGCTGCAGATACCGCTGAGATTGCTGTATTGGCAAATCGAGTAAAGGTTCTGGAGCAAAATGCGTTAAGTCGCAACCTAATGATTGCCGGCGTTCCTCAGTTGGCGGGTGAAGACCTCTCAGCTATTTTCCGCTCTTCTATGGCAGTGCTTTCGGCTACTGTTGCAGATACAGAGATCGTCGAGATTGTTCGTGTCAGGAGTAACAGGGTCACAAATAAACCACCCCTAATGCTAGTCAGACTGCAGTCGGTTGACTGCAGAAATCGCATACTCGCAGCTAAGCGATCTCATGGCCATCTGTATGCAGATCAACTCGGACTGGCAGGTGAACATCCGCACAGCCCGGTGTTTATTAACGAGCATCTCTCTTCGGCGGTGAGTGCGCTTCTGGGGAAAGCGCGAGAACGTGGCAGGCAGTGTGGCTTCAGCTATATCTGGGTAAAGAACGGGACGGTTACGGCTAAGCGTGATGCAGAGTCGGAGCCTATCGCCATTCAGTCTGAGATGGATCTCGCCCGTTTGACACCTAACGCTTGACTACCTGCGAGGTCATCGGCTGTTCCTGCTGCTGGTGTACGTGTTGGTCCTACAAGTTCCTCTGCTCATCAATTGAAGATCGCTAGTTTTAATGCAAACTCTTTGTTAGGGCACATGGACCTTGTCAAGCAGCAATTTGCAAATAAGTCTTTTCATATTATTGCGGTTACAGAAACGTGGTTGCATGCAGACATTCCGGATGCCGCTGTGGCAATTAGTGATTATTGCTTTGTGCGCAACGATAGAGTTGGAAAAACGGGCGGTGGAGTAGGAGTATATGTGCATAGATCGTTGAAATGTAAGATTCTTGCCTCCTCACCCCCCCCTTTCTCTAACGCTCCTGAGTTTATAATGTTAGAAATTAAGCATGGTCGCGAAAAGATTCTGTTTGCGTGCATTTATCGTCGGCCTAAGGGTATTCTGCTTGATGGCTTCATAGGCCAGTTTTCGAATTTTTCCCATGGGTACAGCAATATCGTAATAACTGGGGACCTAAATTGTGATCTTTCTGGGGAAATTTTTGAGGCTAAATATCTTCGTGACTTTATTTTTAGTCATTCACTTTTTCTTGTTCCCCATGGTTGCACCCACCATACCGCTCACTCCGATTCCTGGTTAGATGTAGTAATTCTCGGGTCACCCGACAGCTTATGTTCTTTCACTAAGTCCTCAGCTCCTTTCATAGCAGGTCACGATCTTATTGATATTGTTTATAAATTCCCTGGTCCTAATATCACTAGTAGTAGTTATAAGTATCGGGATTTCCGTGATTGCGATGTTGCGGCTCTTGGGGACGCCTTAGCCTTAAACATTGCTGGTTCCGTACCAATGGTGCTTGACAATTTAGATCTCCATGCTGAAGCGCTGTGTGACTCTATTATCATGGCTTTAGATACCCATGCGCCTGTACTTTCTCGTGTTGCCAGGAAGCCCCCAGCTCGGTGGCTTACCTCGGAAATTAAGCAACGTATCAGCCTGCGAAACAACCTCTATACGAGGGCAAAGAGGCTAAATAGTCGTGATATTTTTAGTCAATATCGCAGTTTGCGTAGTGCTATTAAGCTAGAGATTAAGCGTGCGAAAGACATATACTTTAAGAGCTGCCTATGTAACCTATCGGATGCGTCAGGTGTGTGGTCGGAACTTAGGCGGTTGGGACTACTAGTTAATGCAAATGCATCAGCGTCACCGCTTTGTCACTTTTCGGCTCAGCAGCTAAACTCCTTCTATGTTTCAGTGACGAGTGCTCACCCATCTTGTACCCCTGATGATTTGTCGCAGGTTTTAACACAGCAATCGGCCGTTCAATGTCAATTCACATTTGCACCTGTTGAGGCTGAACAAGTCCTTCTGATCTTGTCTGCCTATATTAGCAAGTCTCGTGGACGTAGCCCAGACGGTATAAAGTTGACTTATATTAAGGATCAGCTGCATGTTCTTGTTCCGCATATTACGATTTTGTTCAACTCATCGTTAAGATTTTCGCTGTTTCCTGAGATTTGGAAGAAAGCTTACATAATCCCTCTCAGCAAGCTGACGCCTCCGAGTTCCGAATCTGACACTAGGCCGGTAGCCAATCTCTCGCACCTTGCCAAGGTGCTTGAAAGAGTTGTGGCGAATCAAGTGACTTCCTATCTGGAGCAAAACTTCATTTTTGATCCCGCGCAGTCTGGTTTCCGTAAATTTCACAGCACTCAAACCGCTTTGCTTAGAGTTCTTGATGATGTGAGAAAGGCTGTCGACCGTCATTGCGTGACTGTGCTCGTCCTATTTGACTTTAGTAAGGCTTTTGATAGTATTAAGCATAGCTTGTTACTGACCAAACTAAAGCGATATGGGTTTTCTAATGATGTAGTTAAGTGGTTCTACTCTTATCTTACTGGCAGGTCGCAGTCAGTACTGGACCCAGATGGTGATCATTCCAGCTTTCTTCCCAATCTCTCTGGAGTACCGCAGGGCTCTGTTCTTGGTCCTCTCCTCTTTCTCCTGTTTATAAATGACATTGGGCTCTGTCTGAGGCACTCTCATCACTTGATTTTCGCGGATGACCTACAAATTTATTTACATGTGCCGCCTAGTGAAATTCTTTCAGGTCTAGCCAAAATCAATGTCGATGCGGAGGCAGTCTCAGACTGGGCCGGGAAAAACGGTTTGCGGATCAATGTTGGAAAGACCAAGGCCATCATTCTCGGCAGTGCAGTATTTGTTGACCAGCTGCGTCGCGTGAATTTACCTCCCATAGTCATTAAGGGCCTGGTCGTTCCCTACGTCGATACGGTTCGTAATCTGGGTGTGATGGTCGCCGCTGATCTTTCCTGGAATGCCCATGTTGCGCTGGTTTCGAAAAGAGTACATGCGGCACTGCATAGGCTCAAACATCTCAGTGAGCTCCTCTCTCCTCAAGTGAAGACTATGCTGGTCTCTGCCCTTATCTTACCGCACCTTGACTATTGTGGTCTGGTGTTTCATGATGCCACAGGTTATTTGAATTTGAAACTGCAGAGGCTAGTAAACTGCGGGATTAGGTTTATCTTTCGCTTGAGGAAAGATGTGCACATCACTCCCTATAGGCATAAGCTTAAGTGGTTATCGGTTGTGAATCGGAGGCTATATTTCATTGGCTCCGTCCTGTTTCAGGTCCTTCTGACATCTCGCCCGCAGTACTTGCGTGAACTGTTTGTGGATGTTGACGCAGGCATCCGTCGCTCATCCAGACTAGCGAGTCTGGGAAACTCGTCAACTTTTTTTATTCCTGCCTGTCGTACGTCGGTTTATCAAAATTCTTTCGCGCTATCGGCAATCCGCTTTTGGAATGGTCTCCCAGATTCACTAGTCTCAGCATCTTCTTTGGAAGTCTTCAAAATAAGGCTCCTGGCGCACTTACTAGAGTCCGAGGGCTTCCGTGTAGAACCTGCTGCGGCGGGTGCTCAGTAGCCTGCGTCCGCATCTGTATTATTGGGGCCAATGTGATTGTTCTCCTATAATTAAGTCTGTTATGTTTATAATTTATTTTTATTAGTTGCTACTTCTTCAGCCCTGTTATAATTCTAAGTATGTTGTTATCTATATTTCTATTTCGACTGTCTTGCACCGTAATATTTAAACAAAAAATTTGTAATCTTTAATTTGCCCTTTGGCCTGCATGGGCCCCGGCATAATAAACACTGTTCTATTCTATTCTATTCTATTCTATTCTCTCTTTCGTTCTATTTCTTCTGCGCTGTATCCTCTCTCTTCATAGAACTTCCTTCTACCTTCTTCCCACGCTGACCCGTCCTCTCTTTTGCTTTTCCTTATTTCTTCCCAGCATCTCCTTGCTAGCTCGTTTCCTCCGCCCTCCTTTAGTTTTTCTTCATACTTCATTGCTCTTCTTCCGGCTTTCGTTCTTATTTTGTCCCTTTTTGTTTCTTCTCTTATCATGTATCCCGGGGTTCTCCAGTCTAGATTTAGCGACCATCTTATGTACTTCTCCTGCAGTCTTTCTACTGGTTTTCTCTCCTCCCACCCCCATATCTCTGCTCCGTACATTGCTATGCTTTCTATTAGCGCTTCGAATAGTCTTATTTTCCTTCTCCAGTCCCCTGGCATTTTTCTTTTACCTATTCCCCATACTTGTCCCATCGCTAGGGCTGCTTTTTTTGCTCTTTCCTTCACGTGTTCGTCCAGTTTACCATTTTTCTGTACTATGTATTCTAGATACTTTGTTTTCTTCACTTCTTCTATTTGCTCACCTTTCCATTCCCATTGTTCGTCTGTCTCTCTTCCTCCGCCCTTTCTGAATCTTATTATCTTTGTCTTCTCTGTGTTCAGCTCCAGCGCCTTTTTGTCTAGGTACCTTTCTGACCTTTTTAGCATCAGCTTTAGTTCTTTCTCCTTATTCGCTAGTAGCACTATGTCGTCTGCGTATGCTAGGGTCCATATTTTCTTTTTCGCCACTACGACCCCTCCGTCCTGACCTTTTCTCAGAGTCTCTTCCCAGTCTGCCAGATATGCATTGAATAGGTAGGAGCTTAGTGGGCACCCTTGTCTTACTCCTTTCACCGTCCAGAATTTATTCCCTGTTTTCTCCTTTATTCTTACTGCGTTTCTCGTTTCTCTGTATATTTCCTTTATTCTTTCTCTTAGGTTCTTGCTTATCTGCTGTTTTTCGAGCGTTTCCCATAGCTTGTTTCTGTCGAGCGAGTCGAACGCTGCTCTTAGATCTATGAATGCTGCTATTACTTTTCCTTTTTTCTTTTTCAGTTCCCTTCCTATCAGGTGGTTCAGGACGTACATGTTCTCCGTTGTTCCTCTCCCTCTTCTGAATCCTACCTGGTTGTCTGGGATCGTTCTTTTTTCCTCCATTTCCTTGTTTAGTCTGTTCGCCAGTACTGTGGCATATATCTTGTACGCTGTCGGCATTAGTGTTACTCCTCTATAATTTCTCGCGTCGTCCTCATTCCCTTTTTTGTGTATTGGGATTACCAGTCCCTCTTTCCATGCTTCTGGAATTCCTTCTCCTTTCCATATTTTGTTTATTAGTTTTGCCAGTGCTTCTATTATGTTCGCACTCCCGTGCTTCCATGCCTCGTTTGCGATTCCGTCTGCTCCTGTGGCTTTTCTATCTTTTAGCTTCCTTATTATGTCTTTTATTTCATTTATCTCTATGTGTTCTACCTCCTCTCTTTCTTCTTCGGTTTCTTCTGTTCTTCCTCCGCTTTCGTCTGGTTCTGCTATCTGCACCTGTGCTTCGTGCTTTTCTTTGGTGCCCTGCAGCAGCTTCATGAAGTGGTCTTCCCACTGCTCCATTGTTATTTCTTTGCTTATTTCTTTTCTTTTCTTCCTGTCTTTGTTTATTAGTTTCCATATTTCTGCCTCTGATCTGGCGTTTTTCATTTCTTCTATTATTCTGTCGGCTTCTTCTTCCTTTTTCTTTCCGCAAGTACTCCTGAAGTTTTTCCTTGCTTCTATATATTCTTCACTCTTCCCTGTTCTTCTCCTCCAGTTTTTCAGGGCTATTTTCGCTTTGTCTTTTGCCTCTGCGCACTCTTCGTCCCACCATGCGTTTTTTCTTCTTGTTGTCTTATTTCCCCCTGTCTTTTTCCATTTTGCAGCTTCTTTTATTGCCTCCGTTATGCTTTCTATTATTTCCTCTGGACTCTCTCCTTTTATTTCTTTGTTCTTTATTTTTTCCCTGTAGTGTACTGTTCCTTCTTCCGACCAGTCTATTCTTTTTCCGCACGGTTCGCTTCTCGCTTCCGCGTGGGCTCTCTTTACGCTTTTTATTTTTACTGTTACTGGTAGGTGGTCTGACTCTGTTCTTTCCTTTATTTTTATTTCTTTTATGTTCTCCCACGCTTCTCTGTTTCCTATTGCGTAGTCTATCACAGATTCACCCGCTGGTCCTATGTATGTCATTTCTCCTTCTTCGTCGCCCTCGCACATACCGTTCAGTATGCCCAGTCCCTCTTCTTCTAGCCACTCTAGTAGCTCCTTACCCTCTTTGTTTATCGTTTTGTCTTTTGATTTTCTTACTCTAGTTGTTTTCTCACTTTCCTCGTCTGGTAGGGCTAACCCTCCTTCATCGGCTGTTCTCGCGTTCAGGTCCCCTCCTATCAGGATTGGGCCGTCCCTCCCTCCTGCTGTTATCTTGTTGGATATTGTTCTCATCGTCTCTCTTATCCTTTGGTTCGAGTATACTGTGAAGATCCTCCATTCTTCTCCTCTTATCGTCGCCTTTCTTTCTATTACTCCTTCTGTTTCTTCTGCTTCGTCTTGGTTTGTTGCCTTTTCTTCTATGTCTCTTCTAACTCCTGTTGCAATTCCTCCGCATGCTCTTCCTTTTTTGTGCTTTCTTGTCGCCGCTTGCGTTACCCATCTTTGTTTTTTCGGTAGTTGTGCTTTCGTTTTCTCTGTCTCCTTTTCTTCGCTCCATGTTTCTACTATTCCCGCGCAGTCCCAGCTTTCTATCTCCTCCCAGAATTCGTGGCACTTGTTCTTTATTCCCGCTACGTTCCAGAATCCGACTGTTATTTCTTCCTCCCCGTCTGCTTCTTCGCCGCTTTCTTCTTTTTTCTTTCAATCTCTTCTGCCTCTGCCTCCTCCTCTTCTTCCTCTGCTGCTTCTTTCTTCGTTTCTTCTCTCGTTGTGTTCGCTTGCGCTCTCCTCTTCTTCTGTTTCTTCCCAGTCGTCTCTTTCTTCGTCCCATCTGATGCAGACTCCGTCTATTTCTAGCTTTTGGTATTTTATTTTTACTCTTTTTCCCTCTTGCTTTTCTTTTCTTGCTCTTTCTGCTATTTTTCTCTGTATTTCTCTTTCTTTCCATGTTAGGTCGTTGTCGATATATATCTTTTTGGCTCCTAGCTTCTTCTTGTTGCTCATTACCTTCATTTTCCATTTCCAGGATTCTAGTTCGTCTATGATCACCCTTCTCTCGTTTGCTCCTTCGGCCCATGCATTTCTTATCGCTGCGTCTTCATCTGTTATTTCTCTACATATTTCTCTTGCTTGTTCTGCCGCTGTGCCTCTCTCTCCCGTCAGGCCTTTTATTACTATTCTGTTTTTTCTGTCTTGTCTCTCTTTTCTCTCCATCTTTCTTTGCATTTCTTTCATCTCTCTTTTCACTTCTCCATCTGTTGACCCCCTTCTGTTTTTCCTCTCTTCTTCTTGGGCCTTTGCTTCTTCTCTTCTTCTGTTTTCTTCCGCGCTTCGCATCTTTGCTACTTCTCTTTTTGCTTTCTCTCTTTCTTCTTCTAATCTTTGCTCCCATTTTCTCCTCTCTTCTTCGTCTCTTCGTGTCCTTTCTTGCTCCATTTTGTCTATACTTTCTTCTAGTAGCAGTCTTTCTCTTCTCGCTTCTTCTCTGACTGCTACTATTGCGCTGTTTAGGGCTCCCATTTCCTCCTTCGTTTCTATTCTCCTGGATTCGGCCTCGCTCGTCATGTTCGTTAGTGCTCTCATTATCTGCTCCATTCCGTTTCTCAGCTCTTCTCTTAGTGTTGGGCTTTCTTCTGTCCCTGATTCTCTTCCTCTCTCTCTGCTTGGCGACTCCTTCTGCATGGGGGACCTTGCCATTTTGTTGCTTCTTTTGAAGCCTTGCTCTTCGCGTTCTTCACTTTCTTCTGTCTTCTCTTCTTTTCCTTCTTCTTCTTCTTCTTCTACTCTCTTTCTCTTCCATAGTTCGCTTAGTGTCTCCATGGAGTACGCTTTTATTTTTCCCAGCATTTCTGCGTTTGTCGGCCTCCCTGCCTTTCTCTGCGTTTGCATTTGTTTTCCGCTCGGCGTGCCCCATATTTCCGCTGTCACTCTTATTTCTTCCCTTTCCTCGTTCGTTTCTTCTTGTCTCTCCCCCTGTGTGTGTTGCTGCATCTCGTTTTCTTCTTCTGCCATCGTTCACTCCTTTTCTTCTCTTGTCTCTTGTCTCTTTCTCTTTCTGCTTGCTTCTCTCTGCTCTCCTTTCTTGCTGGTGGCGCCTTCTTTCTGACGTCAGCTGGTGTGCGCTCTTGAACTATTGTCTTGTCGCTCTCCACTTATCGCTTTCGTGCGTATTCTCTTCCTTCCAGCTGACTTTCTCTCTGGTCACGTGACTCCTGCGTTTCTCGCACTTCACTGCTTCTCTCCTCTCTGCACTTTCGCACTGCACTCCCTCTCACTGTTGTGCCCTGCTTTTTTGTCTCTTTCTGCGGTTTTTCGCTTCTTTTCTCCGACCTAGCTTTTCTTTCACTACTTTTCTCGGCTTTCGTCTCGCGCACTAGGTTTGCTGTTCACCTGTCAGCTCGCGAACCGGAAGCTCCCAAGGGCTTTATATTAGATTAAATATTATTCAAGTATATATTTAAGTATTATATTATATAGGTAATTTAACAAGTACAAATATAGGTCACTTTTATCTTCTATATCTGAAATATTAATTATAAAGTATAAAATTATAAGTGATAAAATTTTCCAATGCTTAATTGAATATACAGCGTCCTGGAGCAATAGTGGAGTCAATACAAAAACATCTTCTTATTGGTATTCAAATACCGTAAAATATAAATTCATCAAGTAAAAAATATTAATTAATTCATTAGATTTACATTGCAATTAATTTTTTCCCCTCCTGACAGAGAGAATAGAAATTATAAAATATTTACAATTACAAAATTAAAAAAAAAAAAGAATATACAATTAATAATTCAGATCTGCATTTTCAAAAGATCTATCAAATAATGTATTGATAGAAAAATACTATTTTAAAAAATTCATAATCTATGTCATTGACAATACAAAAATGTCAATTCGATAATATGTACAATTAACTAAATCTACATCTGATGAACAATTATTCAATAGAAAATATTAGAATAATTTAAGCTTGAGAAAAAAATGAATTGCAATGAATTCTAAATGATCATCAATTAAGGTGCTTCCCTACGCAATTCCACCAGACCTGAAAACATTGGGAAAAAAGGTGTTATTAAACGGAATATCTCTGCCCGGGCACCGACGTTTTCAGAGCCGTTTTACATGGATATCTTCTCTATTTTCGCGTAAAAAAAACATTTTTTTGGCCGTACGTATTCGAAATCGTACATAGAATTGCGCGACGAAGTTTGTTTCGTTGATTTCGGTGCCCAGGCAGAGATATTCCGTTTAATAACACCTTTTTTCCCAAATTTTCAGGTCTGGTAGAATTGGGTAGGGAAGCACCTTAAAAAATGATGAATCAAGTAATTCTTACAATTCATCGCATAATTTATCAATATTTTCTATAATCAACTGTCGCTCTTCTTGAGCTGCTTTTTTGCAACTTTCCGCAGCTGCTTTTTCGATGGCTGGACCCACTTCTCTCTCATATCGCTTGAATAAAGTGTCAGATATTTGTGGTATATTAAGACAAGCTAAGATTTTATTCAAAGCTGTGTGACCAACACCTGCATGTAGTGCACCTAAAAATAAAATTTTTGGTTAATTTTAAACAAATATTTTTAAAATCTCTTTTTATTAGTATATAATAGACTTATATATTCACAAATACTTACCGAGCACAACTTTAGAATTCACATCAGAGAGCTTCCAATTTTTATTTCCCTCATGCACTTTTCCAGTCATAACTTCAGTGACACAAGAGCAATTTTCACAGCTTACCCACAATTTCGAATTGAGACCGAGAAGTTTTTCTTTTTTTATATTTTCCAAGCTTAAAACTTGTTAACATTTGAAACATTGTAAGTTTTTTCCTAGTTCCAAGTACTCAACAATACGCCTTCCTTCTAGGTTGAGATTTGTATCTTTATTATTTTCGTTTGATTTTGATTTATTTTCTTTAGCTTTTTTCATGTCACACACGAAAGATAATTTTTTAGCTAAATTTTTTTTTTTTATAAACTGACCTTTGTGTCGTAATTGTTTGGGCATTTTTTAAATTTAATATTATCAGAAAGCAAAATGTCAAGAGCGAGATACCGAGTATATAAACAAAAATATATGAGCTCAGAGCAACGTTGCCAGATCACCGTAACTAAAAATATTTCATTGTATGTGTGAGCGTCTGTGTGTCGAGGCTTTTAATTTCTGACAATAGTATATGCTGTGACTATACTATCTCATGCTGGAACTACCTTAATGTATGTGAATTTTGTCAAAAATTGATTATTGTTAATAATAATAAAATACGCTGTTGTTTTCTAATTTATTCAAGATGGCTTATATCATTAAACTGGAAAGTCCACAACGATGTTTTTATAAGCACCGTACGTTTTATATAACTTTTTTTAACGAATGTGCATATTGAAAGTGTGAAAATGATAGTTTAAAGGCCAAAGGGTATTTTATTCTATAATAAAATCATTACTTACCTCATTTTCGGTATTTTTTTCAGCATTTTATTCACTAATATCAACTTTTACAACGTATACCTATTTCGAGAAGAGACGCGGCGACAAATTATTTGAAAACATAAGACACTCACCAATAATATAGAAGATACAGCTCCCAAGAACGGCTCGAGTCACAACACTCACACATTTGTGTCAATGTTATTTTTTCGGGAAGAATTTATAATAAGTTCATTCAGGGATAAAAATATCTTCCGTTAGTTTAACGGACTCAACGTTCGGGAAATTATTTAAAAATAAATAGGTACTATCGAAAATAAGTGAGTCAAACATAAATGATATTCGCGTGAAATGCCCTATTGAAATAAAGCACGTTTGCGTATTTTCACATCATTTTCTAAAGTTTATTCATATTTTTGTAATTTCTATACATCGTTATAAAATAGACTTTTTATTGTACATTTCAAGGAACAATTGAAAAAGAATTATAATATCTTTATGCTGAGGATTATTGACGAGCCTATACGTATTTGTATTGTATACACTATACACATATTATATTTATAAAATTATTAGGTAGTATTCTTATTCAATTTAAAGAGAGGAATATGTCTGTTGGAGTGTCGTTACGGCGGGCGGTAAGCTCTCTTCGGTAGCGCCCGATCGCTAAAGTTCGCTATACATACAGCGTGATTCCCTTTGCGCGCACTACCTGGTAAGGGCGGATTCCTTGTGAAATTCTAAGACTAATTTTCCTTTACCAAAAAGTCCTGGGACTAATGGTTCTCGGACTACAGAAGGTCTTAGTTGACCAATCACAGAGCCTACAGCTGCTTAAGTTAGGGCCGGGTCAAAAGTAATAAAACTAGCAGTGCCCGTGGCGTGTGGATTTTCAGTGAAATAAAAATAAATGATTAAATCTAGTGGCAAATTCTTTCACCATATTGCATTTAAGTTACAGGTAATTGTGAGTGTTAACGACGTCGTCGCCGGGAGTTGTCTTCGCACAACATACGTTTTTGGTATCATTGACCAGGACCACCGCTACGTGGTATTGTCCTCTAGGTCCACCACCACGTATTTTCCGTCCCCCAGGTCGACCGCTACGTAGTTTTCGTTCTCTAGGTGCACTGCACCGTAGTTTCCGTCCTCCAGGACCACCGCTACGTAGTTTGAGTCCTCCAGGTCGACCGCGATGTAATTTTCGTTCCTGCAAGTCCAGCGCTACGTGTTTTTCGTCCTCCAGGTCCGCCGCTACGTAGTTTGAGTCCTCCAGGTCGACCGCTACGTAGTTTGAGTCCTCCAGGTCGACAGCTACGTAGTTTCCGTCCTGCAGGTCTACCGCTACATAGTTTTCGTCCTCCAGCTCCATCGCACCGTAGTTTCGGTCCTCCAGGACCACCGCTACGTAGTTTTCGTCTTCTAGGTCGACTGCTAGGTAGTTTCCGTCCTGGAGGAGCGGTGGACTAGAGGACGAAAAATACGTAGCGCTGGACCTGCAGGACGAAAACTACGTAGCGGTCGACCTGGGGGACAGAAACTACGGTGCGGTGGTGCTGGAGGACGGAAACTACGGTGCGGTGGTCCTGGAGGACGGAAACGACGGTGCCGTGGACCTAGAGGACGAAAACTACGTAGCGGTCGACCTGGGGGACGGAAACTACGTGATGGTGGACCTAGAGGACAATACCACGTAGCGGTGGTCCTGGTCAATGATACCGAAAGCGTATGTTGTGCGAAGACAACTCCCGGCCACGACGTCGTTAACACTCACAATTACCTGTAACTTAAATGCCATATGGTGAAAGAATTCGTCACTAGATTTAATTATTTATTTTTATTTCACTGAAAATCCAAACGCCACGGGCACAACTAGTTTTATTACTTTTAACCCGGCCCTAACTTGAGCAGCTGGAGGCTGATTTGTCAACTAAGACCTTCTATAGCCCGAGAACCATTAGTCCCAGGACTTTTTGGTAAAGGAAAATTAGTCTTAGAATTTCACAAGGAATCCTCCCTTACCAGGTGGTGCGCGCAAAGGAAATCACGCTGTATAATAGAGGCCTCACCTCTATTACCGATCCGCACTAGATACCGAATTCGTAACTTACTAGAATCACCGATATACTTCAAATTTCCAGAGTTTTGATTTAGTTTACTTTACCTAGCAGTAGAATATAGTTATTAATTAACCGAGCAGATTTACGCCAGGAATAGCTCATACCGCCACGAAGGCGCTTATATCGCGGAATACCGCATCGAGTCAAACTATTCGACTCCCGTTCTTTACTTTATTTAATTGTACCGCGGAATACCGCATCGAGTCAAACTAGTAGACTCTCGTTCTATACTTTATTAAATTATATCGCAGAGACTATCCTTGGCCTAAATCACCTGGACACTACTAGAATTAGTTCTGACACACCGTAGATATTAAGTTACTAGCTAACGCTACCTTCTTGTGTTTAATTATTTTTTTTTATTTCTAGTCTGGAACCTAAGGATCCAGCGACCAAAAACATTACCATTAAGTAATAAAGAATACAGTTATAATTTTGTTAAACAAACCTTGCCTTCTCTTTTCTTTTGCTATACCAAACCCTACCGGCAGACCAAGCATCCGGCGGAGGGGGACGAGACCCCCAGACCCGTTTGCCGTCTACACCGGGTATCCTTGCACCCCACACTCCACCCGGTCTAGCCGGAACGTTACAATTACATTCATAAATGAAATTACGCCGAGTCTAAAACTAATAAATAAATATAGATGAGGATTTCTATCATCTGACAAAGAGGGCGACGATCGATCATTTCTTTCATAGCGAATAAGTATTTTCATTCAATTTGTCGTGATAGCACTAATCTGAATTTGAAGAAAGCTTGAGAAACTTGAACATACAGACACAGGTTGCATACCAAAATCTAACAGATTTATGTATTGAAATTTGACATTAAATTATGAATATGAGCGGATCCACGTCACTTCACTCAAAAAAAAACCATCAAGTCACGGATCTTTGCGCCATTCAAAATATCTATAGTACTATGGAAAAAAAAAATACAACTTGCAGGATTTTGAAAAATTTTCAAAAATGGCGGAGTTAGAGCTATGTGAATTTTTGTAAACCGCTGTTGCACCGCTATGTTTGAAAATTCATATCTCCGAAAGTATTCATCGGAGCGGGCTGATCCTTTAATCATTTTGTTCGTCAAAGAATGCGCTTTTATAGAAAAAAATTTGTTTCTGAAAAAAAAAATTCCATCATTTTTTTTTTGTCGTTTTTTTTTTTAATTTCGCTGCCATTTCCGCGGGACTCACAGAAATTCATGAAAGTAAATTTTTTTGGATACCCGAATCCTTTCCCTTCAACCCTAAAAAAAAAAATTCATGGAGAAAATACCTGGGCCGGAGAAAAAAACCAAAACGTCTAGTCGCGCGTCGCCGCGCGCGCACGTGGATCGGCGTGCGTTCACGGTCCAAGAATGCCTCGAAACAAAGTTAAAAAACACGCTTTTTGATCGCAAATGTTCTGAATTTTTCAAAAATGATGATCATTTTTTATTCACTCGTCATTTTTGACGCGTAGCTCAAAAAATAAAACTTAAAATGTCAATTCCACCACGTTTCACATGGTTTTTTGAAAATCGTATTTTTTTTCTAAAAGTTCAGGAAATTTCCGATGAATATCATGGACGAAAATTTCCAGTCGTTTACCTCCAAGGCACAGTTACGGTTTAAATAAAATTTGAGGGTTTTGTGTAATCATTTGTGCATTTCGATGTTAAGAATAAAATGATCTCGATAATGATGACTTGGAGGTCAACGAGCAGAAAATTTTCGTTCATGATTTTCATCGGAAAATTCCTGAACTTTTAGAAAAAAAATACGATTTTCAAAAAACTATGTGAAACGTGGTGGAATTGACATTTTAAGTTTTATTTTTTGAGCTACGCGTCAAAAATGACGAGTGAATAAAAAATGATCATCATTTTTGAAAAATTCAGAACATTTGCGATCAAAAAGCGTGTTTTTTAACTTTGTTTCGAGGCATTCTTGGACCGTGAACGCCGCGCGCGCACGTGGATCGGCGTGCGCGGCGACGCGCGACTAGACGTTTTGGTTTTTTTTCTCCGGCCCAGGTATTTTCTCCATGAATTTTTTTTTTTAGGGTTGAAGGGAAAGGATTCGGGTATCCAAAAAAATTTACTTTCATGAATTTCTGTGAGTCCCGCGGAAATGGCAGCGAAATTAAAAAAAAAAACGACAAAAAAAAATTGATGGAATTTTTTTTTTTAGAAACAAATTTTTTTCTATAAAAGCGCATTCTTTGACGAACAAAATGATTAAAGGATCAGCCCGCTCCGATGAATACTTTCGGAGATATGAATTTTCAAACATAGCGGTGCAACAGCGGTTTACAAAAATTCACATAGCTCTAACTCCGCCATTTTTGAAAATTTTTCAAAATCCTCCAAGTAGTATTTTTTTTTTCCATAGTACTATAAATATTTTGAATGGCGCAAAGATCCGTGACTTGATGGTTTTTTTTTGAGTGAAGTGACGTGGATCCGCTCATATATAGTTTGTAGTATTAATTTACATGTAATCTAGATATTTATACAGACTTTGAGATCGTTCTGAACGCAGAATCTAAGCTGTTTGTAAAACATGGATGAAAAATTATCTCTTATATAAATAATTATAGAATAAAGCCTATCGGAGTCCATCACACAACGGCGACTTACAGTCTCGTTTTGACTAGATGATACGGATATAGATCATAAAACTCATCGGAATCCTGCGTATAACGTTGACTCACAATTTGAGTCTGAGCAGACGGGCCTTCGGAGATGAGCTTAACATAGAGCTTAAAGTGGAATTTGTTGCAATCCAACGCTTGAACTCAACTTTATTGGTATGGCTCCTTGCCGTTCCTTATATCCAAATCATGATATCCTGATATTTTTCAACTTCAACATTTTCTCTTGATTTTCTATCGTCAGACTTCCGCAGGCGGTAACTTGCTAAATAATTGAATCACCAAAAAACCGTTTCCTCCGATAATTGTATTCATAAATAACCTCAAAAGCTCAAGATCGTAGAATTCAAGATTAACCTATCAAAACATTTTTGTTGGTGACTATCACATTAATATACTTGGCGTAAGGTTTTCGTACCTGAGGAGCTTTTGGTGGGTATTCACTAGTTTTTGTACCTTCAAATTTTGTATCAATCATTGCTCGTACTTTATTTTATTTCCTTCATTTGGATTTAAAAACATGAAATGACAACACGCGTCTGCTAGTGTTGCAGACGATTTTTGTCTAGAATGCACTGGACCCTTATTCTAGAAATGTATCGCGTTTATCGTGTGACATAGGAGATACACGATACGGAGCGACACGGGTGGATAGTGGCGAAAAGGGAACTTTGGGCACGAATAGAGCCGAAACTATTAACTGTTTCAATAACATCGAGTTACCAATGCAGCGCGCTTGCGTAGGGGCGTATTATGTGGGCGCTACCAAGAAGGGTCCCAGTTAGATTTTTTTCGACTTCTTCAACATTATAAAATTTGTAGTCCTTGCCTCGGCTATGGCATTGCTTTATGAATAAATTCAGCTCGTCCCTGTTTTTTTCTCGTTAGCATGCAGCGACATTTCATAAAATGTAATAAATTCAACAAAATATAATTTGCACATGAAACAATTCAATTATTGATTTTCACAAATTTTATATAATTCTTATTATAAATAAAAGTTAGTATTTACAAATAAGAACAGTTATTAAAATATAGAATATTTAAAATTAGAACAATTACTGAAATATAATTAATAATAGTAATTCTAATGGAATAATAATACATATATATAATATAATAAAATGTATATAATATAATAATATATAATTAATATATTATTATATATAATATATATACATCATATTATAAATTATCTATATATAATCATATTTAGTGTATACTTTGAGGACATCGACTTTTTGGGAGCCTAGTCACGGTCCTGCCACAACCACCGGGTGTTAGCTAGCATTTTTTGGTGTGTGGTATGGTCCCTAAAGTGGGCGATCAGTATATAAAGTAATTTGGGGCGCCAGTGCCGTCTTTGTTGGAAATGTCCTCAAAATATGCACTAAATATATAAACACTTTGAGGACCGTCCCCAAAGTATACTGAGGTCCCAAAATTATACTTTATACCTATTATGGCTATAACCCTAGTCCCAGAATGATCCAATAGATATATTTATTATTATATATAGTATAGTATATTATTTGTAAGTCCAAAACGGGAAAGGGTGCGTCAAACGGATGAGGAAATATTGTACAATAGTGGACTGATACAACGGGTAGCGGTACTGCTGGTTCGTCGACTAGATAAACAAAAAAGCATTTCAGTCAATGATATTACCTTTTTAGAAACAACCCTCACGGATCACTTGAGCGAGGGATTAACCTGTGCACTCAGATCATGAGTTGAGTTCCGGTCGATCCCATTACACTATCAACCAAAACTGAACTCGTGACCAACTCATGACCAACTCATGACCAACTGAGTGCACAGGTTGATCGCCCGATCAAATGTCGATCTAGTGGGAATCGAACGATCCGTGAGAGAAGTAAGGCGAAACCATCCGTAATTTCTTACTGCCGTCTAGATGACTTGATGAATTCATAGACCGGATCATCATGATCATCATCGAGAGATAGGCATGGCTTCAAGTACTCCGCTTCACAGTTCGTGGCATTCTCGTTCATTTCCGGGGTATTCTCCTCACTTATATTGTATGTCATATCAGGGTGGTCGTTTTCGGTGGCCGATTTACCGGAAATATCCTTGACAGCGTCTTCTATCTTTTTTGCAAGTAATTCGAAACCTTCCTTCAAAATTTTATTCTGCTCTGTTAAATGAGACACTATTTGCTCGAACAAGTTGGTCGTCGTAGCTGCGTATTGGTCCATAGAGGCAATAACAGCGGTAGTGGGTGTAATGCGAGCTGCAAGTTGAAAATGTTCAATTTAAAACAGGTAAGTAAAGTGCCGAAGCAATGAATATTCTAAAACACCTACTATGACTAATAATCGTACCTTTTGCAGGGGTGGAATGCGTTTTTCTAGATGTATCTGAAACATGAAACTCTCATTCAAGCCGTGAGATTAAAAAATCATTTTCAGTACCATTTGAAATCACATGAATTTAAATTACCTGGTGTAGCTGTCTTTCCTGTTAAGTCGACGATCGGCAACCGATCAATTTTGGTTTTGTCAATTTTAGTTTTTGATACAAGTCCTTGTGAATGATTAATGCGAGGAGAATGTTGTAAGCGTGAATCTAGCGAGGAATGATGAACAGAATGTATGGGAGAACGATGAGCGGAATGCCGGGAAGAACGTATAGGAGAACGATGAGCGGAATGACGGTCAAAACTCATCGGAGAGCAATGAATGGAATGACGGGAAGAACTCATAGGAGAGCAATGTACGGAATGACGTGGAGAATGTATCGGAGAGCGATAAGCAGAACGACGGGGCGAACGAATCGGAGACCGATTAGCATAACGGATTGGAGAGCGATTAGCATAACGGATCGGAGAGCGATTAGCATAACGGATCGGAGAGCGATTAGCAGAACGGCGAGAAGAGCGATCAGCAGAACGGCGGGAAGAGCGATTAGCAGAACAGCGAGGAGAGCGATCAGCAGAACGGCGAGAAGAGAGATTAGCAGAACGGCGAGGAGAGCGATTAGCAGAACGGCGAGGAGAGCGATTAGCAGAAGGGCGAGGAGAGCGATCAGCAGAACGGCGAGGAGAGCGATCAGCAGAACGGCGAAAAGAGCGATTAGCAGAACGGCGAGGAGAGCGATTAGCAGAAGGGCGAGGAGAGCGATCAGCAGAACGGCGAGGAGAGCGATCAGCAGAACGGCGAAAAGAGCGATTAGCAGAACGGCGAGGAGAGCGATTAGCAGAACGGCGATGAGAGGACAGAGAAAACCGATCTTCAAATCTCGGCAAATACTGAGAGCAGCTCGCTGTCTCTGTGATTGAAGCAGATTTTTGGGTGGCGTCTCTTAATGTACGGTTTTTTTGAACTGTTCCTTGGTTCTTTTCTACAATGGCCAGCACGCGGAAATCTAGGTCGGGTACCGGAGTGTTTCTCTTGCCCATCTTGAGCAAGGTTCTCCTCTGCTGTGCACTTTTAACGAGATCATTCCACGTCTGAAAGAGGCATATTAATATTATATATTAATAATTAAATTAATAATATATAATATTAATATTATATATGAATAATATATATATAATATATAATATATATATATTTATTAGGGTGGTCGTTAAAAAAAAAGTTTTTCTTTAAAGAAAAATCAATAGAAAATAATGAATTGATCGATGTATTAAAATATGTAGAATAATTATTTTAATTTTTTCACTCGAGCTGTGTGTAATATATAACAACGGAACATATCCAATGCAATCTCGCTGCTTTAAATTAGACCCAACTCAAATTAAGATTTTTAGGGGGGGGAAAGAAGATGCCTATTAAAAGGGGAGCTCTACTTGCCATTTTTTCCATTTCCCATTTGAATAGCATTGTAATTTTTTTTTTTTCAGAATTTTGTAGCTCACAAACCAATGAACAAATCCAAATGACCCATATATATTTTATAGGAAGTTGAACATTTTACAAAGAGTGTTTCTTATCATTTTTTTATAAATTGACTCCTTCCAAAGTTATTCAAGCTCAAAGTACGAGTACTTTCAAGTGAGTACTAGTAGGTATTTCTATTTTCTATTTTTTATTTTTTTCTCTTTTTTTCGCTCTTTTCAATTAATTATGAATGATGACTCGAAAATGATCGTTAATATTGTATCTAAATTCATGCCCGGTTGCATAAACGTGGGGATCCCCTCGATCACGGGGAAAATTTTGCCCCGAGGGTTATCTTTCAAATGTTTCATAGCAATCGTATCCGCTCTATGGCAGCAGAACTGCGCCTATGTTCAATTTTTCACACATCTGATAATTGCCACACGGATTTCGTGAAAACAACGCCAAATTACTTAACTTAATAAATAAAATGGTTGGGAAAAAAATCTTGGAGAATAAAAAAGAGCTTATAAATTTGGTGAAAGAATACAAGGACATCATAGAAAATAAACGGACGGACGCGACGACGACAGCACTGAAAAATCAAGCTTGCACGGAGAAAAAAATACCACAACGTTTCACGTTCTCACCGTAATAGTCACTGTTCTGACCGCGTTCAGCGCATTTAGAGAAACAAAATTGCGTCTAATGGCGTTGAAAGCTGAGAGGACCTGAATGATTACGGTTCTCGCCGCGCCTATTACAGTTTGTCACAGTAAAGGTTAAAACCATAATAGTTACGGCTCGGGACCGTAACTATTACAGTTTTGACAGCGATTGCCAAGTTCAATGGCAGCTCCTAATGCAGCGCGTACCGTATCGACCATTATACGCGCATAAGTGAACCACAATGAACGCAGTACTAATAGTGGAAAAGAATAAGCGTGCGCATAATTTATGTTATGCGGTACAAATCAATTTTTAGTTATGAACGAAGTGAACATTATTAAATAAATTGATGAATTTTTCGTCTTATTTGACAAAGTTTTATATTTCTTTATTCTGAACAATCGAGACCTCATAAGAGCTACTGATTATTAAATTTAAAAATTGTATGAAAAATAATTATTATAATCCAATAAATTATTACGTATATCTGCAAATAATATACACGGTGTCCCGGAATCACCGGAGAATCTTTTTTAAGTTTAGTTATCAGACATGTATTGTTGTAATAATAAATTCTCAAGAGGAAACTATTGTATCTTGACCTGACTGATTTTGAATATTTGTTAAATATTTTCACGTGAATTAGTTAATTAACATAAGCAAAGCGCACGAAATGACGTTTCGATTATTGCTTATTTGACTCCTGGAGCGCTAACGTAATGGCAACTATGCGCGCAGCGTTACCGGCGGTCCACACCGAAACGATCGCTATCAGGAGCGTAATGGTTACGGTCTTTTCGGTTACTGTGCAAGACCGTAACGAAAGCAGTGAGAAACATTAGCATCCCTATTCTCTCCGCATTTATTCGTGTTTCGTGCCTTTTTTGGTTTCAATAATACCGATTGCGGTGAGAACAGTAACCATTAGGGTATATTTTTCTCCGTGTGGGAGGAGATGACGGTCAAATTCAATAGTAGACGAAAAGATTGTGCTAAAACGGCGAAGCAGTTGAAGGAGTTATATAAATCATTGAAGCGAACTTCAAAAGCTAATCTGCACAACGACAGAGTAAGTTGACTTCTATGCGTGCATGTATTGATGCTTCATGAATCATGATCGTAGCTGTACAGCCTGGCGTAATATAATTTGCGATAATATGATTCAAAGTGTCTATTCGCAACTGCTGATCATGAAATTATTCATCTGATAGATCGAACTTTACAAAACCGGTGGTGGAACGTTCACTCCGAAATCCACGGACGTGGATCTCGAAGTCCAAGGAGTATTGAAGGAGCAATTCGAGCCGGACCATAATCCGTACGACGATAGTGCCCCGCTCTACATCCAAGGTAACGATAACGATGAATGCGAATGAACATGGTGCTGTCCACCTCAATTCACCTAGCCTCCAGGCCTCACCATCTCCGATAAGATCTGTTTTGTTTTATGTCAAATAAATAGGCAATAATGATGATTGTAGATAGGTGGAATTTAGATGAAATTTTACATTGATACAGAAACGTTTGATAATGATTATGGAGCTCATATTCTGAATTTATGGTGTATTCGCAGACGCGATGGTTTCTGCTGACATAAATGATCCAGCGATTTTTGAAGATTCAACATCACCCGTGGCTGAATGTGTGGAGACTTCCATGACGAGCACTTCTTTCGCAGATGCGGGACTGCAAATGAATGCTCTGGCGGAGGTGCACATTAGGGGACCATCCGCGTCCTGGCCAGGACAGCAGAGAAATCATTCATCAGTGGCTAGCGAAAAAAAAAGAACCCTCTCCAAGATCGCCGATACTATTGTTCAACGTAAAAAAAATAAAAACGATTACGACAAGGCGACTTACAGCGAAAAATTAAAAATTCTGGAAGACAAGGCTGTACTGGTAGAAAAAAACAAGGAGGTGAAGAAAATAGATCTGGAAATAAAGAAAATGGAAAAAGAAAATTCTGAAATCATTTTCAAGAAAAAAATGGAGATCCTGGAGGAGGAGTTACTCATTAAAAGGAATCAAAGGAAAGAAGATCTGGAAATGAAAAGAATGGAAAGGGAAAATATGGAGATTGTTTTTAAAAAAAAATTGGAAATCATGGAGGAAGAACTACTCATGAAAAGAAACGAAAGGGAATTTAAAGAACGCGAATACAAACAGAAATAACAAATAGTGCACATGAGCTAATAAATTTCACCATTATTCAACGTTCATTACAAGTTTTGTATATTTATTAACACATTATTATTATTATTATGATTATTATTATTAGTTTTTTCTCACAAAATTGAGATAAAATTTTCTAGGATTCGATCGAATTACATCAAATCTGATTGAAATTTATACAATCATTATTAATCATTATTTTTTTTTTATGCTTTTTGGGACTTCTTTTTTGAATCAATCGAGATTAATGAGTCCTAACTCAGAAATTATCCGAAAACTGTATTGACAATAGCAGCCCTTAACTCTTGCCCCTGATCGATCATATAATTGCTACCAGGGACAGGATCTGCCGCGGCTGCCGCATCATGTACGTGATCAGCTTCGGCATTTTTTTCATCGATCGCGATATTGTGTAGTACCGCTGCAGCTACTATGGCAGCAACCGACGTCGGGCGAATATTTCTAAGTCCAACAGCCATAGCTGGAAACAGCCTTTTCCAAACCCCAAACGTACGCTCGATGGGATTCCTGGTACGAATTTGTGCAGCGTTGTACTGTTCCTCTGCATGCGTCGTAGGGTTGAGGATGGGTGTGAGCATATAATTCGTTAATCGGTATGCACTGTCACCCAATAAAAAACAATTTTTAAATTCACCCTCTTCGAATCTTACGCGTAGCAGTGATGCGTTGAAGACAGTGCTATCGTGCGTAGAACCCGGCCAACGTGCATCGATACTCAAAAATCGCAGATCAGCATCGCATACGGCCTGTACGTTGTACGAAAAATATCCCTTGCGATTGCGATACAATTCACCATGCTCGCCACCTGGAGATTGTATGCGCACGTGAGTGCCATCAACGCAACCTATCGTAGATGGAAACCCATGAAGCGCTCTGAACTTCGCTTTACTTGCTGAAATCTCAATTTCATTCCTTGGCATGTATATGTATCGCGGTTTCAAGCTAGCAATTATACGAACCACCTTCGTCACAATCCTGCAAACGGTGGACTTGTGAATCCGCATGTCATCTCCAATAAAAATTTGGAAAGCTCCGGTACACAAAAATCTCAGCGTAATTATTAGCTGGTTTAACGGTGATACAGGTTGATTTCTGTGAGTCAGGTGTTCTAGTTCAGGGCCAACAATTTCCAATAAATTTTGAACCACCGCTTTACTCAGGCGAAATCTCGATACGAATTCCGTATCCGAAAACATCTCGTAAGGACAATTTCTTACACGAAACACACGTGGAGCATGCGCCGCACGCTGACCGGCGATTACGTCCAGGACTTCCTCATCGGAACTATTGGACGAGAAAGAAGAAGATGATTCCGAAGATGATGATGACGACGATGACGTCGATGCCAATGACGAAACGTCCGAGTCCATTGCTTATACCAATTATGCTAGGTCAATAATTATCAGATGAGTGAAAAATTTGGCGTTTTTTTCACGAAATCCGTGCGGCAATTATCAGATGTGTGAAAAATTGAACATAGGCGCAGTTCTGCTGCCATAGAGCGGATACGATTGCTATGAAACATTTGAAAGATAACCCTCGGGGCAAAATTTTCCCCGTGATCGAGGGGATCCCCACGTTTATGCAACCGGGCATCAGTGTTGTATTTTTAAAATGTTCAATAATTATTTGATGAAATAAGCGGAGAATGATTTATACCTTGGTCCAGCCTTTCACATCTTTTCTATCGCCTGAAGAATTTAATGTGCTGGCCAACCTTGTCCACAAATCGGCACAAATATCAGTGTCGTTTAATATATTATTCGCAAACACCCGTGTGGAAATTGAATTGGGGAGCCGGCCGGGTCTCGGCCTGGAAACCCGGCTTATAAGCGGGTGCCGGTCGGGCGTTCTGGTCGGCACCCGCCCAGAACCGTCACGCTCGTCTGTTCGGTACCCGATCAGGAGGCCTGGCTGGGCCATAGTCGGGCTGCCCGACCATGACCTGACGAGTATTTATTAACGTGGTAGAATTGTTATAGGTAGTTTTTTTCACCTTATGCAAAAAGAAATCAAACATTGACAAAGCTGAATATAAGTTTATTTAGTTATTTTTTATCACAGAATGTAGGAACACAAATAAGTATAGTAAAAATGTAAGTAGTAATAATTATTAATAATAATATCATATAATCACAGATTATTTTTTGTTCTCGGTAGAATTAATATCCAAGTTTATTTTAACAATCTTCCTGTATTTCGGATATTATTTAGTATTATTTAATTGTATGCACCAAAAGACATTACTTTATCAATATATTTCCTGAATAGTTTCCACACTTAAGCAAAAATAATAATCTTACAATATACACAGAGACAATTACACGAGCAGATGCAAAGCGGATACAACTTTAAGGTTATGTATCATAATAGGGGGTGGTAAGGTGGGGGTAACGGCACATACACATGTACACACCTACGAGAGAATTTCGCACGCTAAATTCTCGAGCA
This sequence comes from Tenthredo notha, assembly GCA_914767705.2. Taxonomy (NCBI): domain Eukaryota; kingdom Metazoa; phylum Arthropoda; class Insecta; order Hymenoptera; family Tenthredinidae; genus Tenthredo; species Tenthredo notha. The sequence continues at coordinate 5,667,534 of OU611908.1, forward strand.
TAAAAAATTATTTCGAGAATCTGAAGTGTGCAAAATGTTCCTTGAGCAAAATTGTTTTGGGTGGAATAGTGGAGGTTAGCCACAAATGAGCCTGGAGCTGTAATAAAATGTTATTAAAATTTGGTCATAACAGCTGACACACGGATATACACAACATGGCTGCCGCGTCAGACGCCTAGAATCATATTTTGGCGATAAAATTTTGACCGGCTAGCACATGTCCAGACCCCGGCTTGGCTCTCGAATAAAAAAATGGCGCAACTAGCTCCCGGTCAGCGCCCGGCTGCGTACTTTTATAAGATATTTGCTCAACTAGCTTCCAGTCAGCGCCCAACTGCCTACTTTTGTCAGATATTCGCCCAACTAGCTCCCGGTCAGCTCCCAGCTGCGTACTTTTATAAGATACTCGCTCAACTATGCGCAACTAGCTCCCGGCCAGCGCCCGGCTAGGAACTTGGACGAAATAATTGCCCGACCAGCGCCCGGCCAGCAACCTTTTTTAAACAGGGCCAACTCGGTCAATTTCCACACGGGCAGTGGGTGCTTCTCCATGAATTCCACCAGGTAATTCATTTGCGCCTGGTTGCTACGACTCTTCGTTTTCTTTGTGTCTCTGTGAATAAAAGTTTAATTTTTTTACACATGAACGCAAAGGCCGATTTTGCTCCCTTGGTGCACAATATGCTATTTTTTTTTCTTCAGCGGGAAGTCGTACTTTCCGATTCCATGGAAATTTACAATAAATGTGTATAATTTTTTTTTTTAAGACGATATCTGCACGGAATAAAAAAATGCAGCTGAGCATTTTTTAATTTTTTCAGCGATGGTAACCGAAAAGATATTTAATAATAAATGTTTAACATTCTTACTGGTTTTCGGACATATCGGTAGAGCTGATGTGAGTCCAGTATTATACGCGTGGTCGACTAATATTAAATAATTATCAATGTTAAAAAAATAATTCCTTCACAATTGATAAATAAACAGATTTTATAGAGTGTATAACCTATGGCTTCGCAAAACAATCGCGTTTGAAAACAAAAAATTCCAAACCGAGGGGTAAATCACTCGACGATTTATGGCCGGTTTAAAATCATTCAGCGAGCGAACAAATAGTTGCAAAATTTAACAAAAAAGTATAAGCCGCACCCGGGTTTTGATTTTGGTTTCTCATCGGACAAGTCATAAACTTCCGTCGCATTTTTTGGCTTTCTAGGTACTCCTATTTCATTAATAACGCTCAATCCAGTTCCATAGTTCCCGAATATGGATGTTATGCGTTCATCGAAATCATTAAGCGGTTCTATGGGGCCTACATTTCCCGTCCTGTTCATTTCTGATGTATATTTGGCTTTTTTTTTTTTTTGCCGCGCTCTTCAGTAACTTCCACGTCTGAAATTAAACGTATATGTACTAGGCCTGGCTAAAAAAAAAATTGTTTATCAATTTCGTCTCTCACAACTCTAAACATTAGTCTCGGGTCTAATAACCTTTATCCAAGCAGCCACACTTTTATTAGCAGGCCCAAGAACGTTTAACTTATCGGTAAGGTCCTTCCACATTTTCTTGTATTTGTCGTGGCCTAAATAACCAAGGTCAGTTATATGCCCTTTTGCGAATTTTAGATGCGATTCCATGTATGAAAGTAGCTCCTCCAGTTGGTTCGTGCTAGCTCGATTCCGCGGCATTGTCCAAAATTATTAATTTATTCAAAATTTACCTCCTGAACTATTCGAAAAATGTTATATTATATTATTTCTACTATTTCTCTCACTTTATAGCGTTATGTGCGGGATATCGAAAGTCAGAATTTCAATTTGTTCAGATACCTATCAATTGTTTCTCACGTACGTTTTTTTTTAGATAGGCTTTGTTACAATTATAAACTGCATATTGCAAACTAGATTAAACATTAAAGATTGTGATAAAGTTGATATTAACTATCCTATTTACAAGAAGCAGAACGCAGGAAACACTGGGCTGTTCCAATATTTGTGGAGGAATATACACCCGGAAAGTAAAACAAGGTTATTTTATTGAAAAATTTTTATTAATTTATTTCACGGAGTACTTGAGTCGTCTACGGGGTGCCGTAAAGATCTGCCATAGCGGTACCCAGTGGCGGACGCTTTGACTCAACGTAGCGAATTTCTCGAAAAAATTGGTTCAATTTGCAAAAAAAAATAAGAAACGTGAATTGATTAATACTCCTCGTCGCAATAATATGCGATACAGATTTATGCAATACTGGATTTTCAAAACAAGGTATCCGAGATGTTTCACCTTGCTGCAGTAGCAGTTATAGAACAAGAGGAGGCACGGGATAGGCACATTCGAATTCGTGAGCTTCGAATCCGTAGAAAGGAGATACGAGACGCATCGAATCCTTTCGAAATTGATGACGAATATTTTAGGAAATTATATAGGTACGGCCATACGGTCTTTCTTCATTAAGGGGGGAAACCACATTGGGAAGCTGATTTTCAGGCGATTTGTTATGAATTGTTTTGTGTGAAAAATTCAATGGAATTTGATATAACTTTGAAATTATTTTATTGATATTTTGAATTACACTTACAAATTCTTCAAGTGATTTCGGCAAAAAATGTAGAGGTTATTGCCTATTAATAAATTGAATATCTCTGCCTCGGTACCGAAATCAATGAAACAAAATATTCTATTTGATCTATATCTCGGCCCAGGTCGAGATATTCCGTTCAATAGCACTTTCTGCACGCGTTTATCACAATGTTTTCAGGTCTGGTGGAATTGGGTAGGGACGCACCTTAATTGCTACATGCAATTTCGGGCACTATCCACCTAGCAAACACAAAATATTGTTATTGACATGTCACGTTAGAAATGTTTTTCTTCCGTGCAGAATGAAGAAAAACTTAGTATTAAGTCTTATCGACCTTTTACGTGCACACATCGAGCTGCGGAATAACTCAATCATTCCAGTTCACATACAAGTGCTTTGCGCACTTAGATTTTTTGGCGAAGGGGGTTACCAGAAGGGCTATGTGGTTGAAATGTTTAAACATTTTTTCAGAATGCCTTGTAACTTGGTGATAAGTCTCGTCGACCTTTTACGCGCCCATATCGAGCCATACAACAACTCGATCATCCCAGTACACATACAAGTACTTTGCTCGTTAAGATTTTTCGCTGAGGGAGCTTATCAAAAGGGTGTGGGGCAGGATCACCATCACCCCCTCAGTCAGTCGACTGTAAGTCGCTGTGTGAACAGAGTCACGAATGCTCTCGTTGCTGTTGCACCAAGGCTTATCCAGCTGCCATCAACGAACGAAGAACGGCAACACGTGCAACACCGGTAACCGCTGTTGTAATCAATTCAATGATTATAAAAGTATGATATTATCACAGATTATCGGAGCTGTGTTATTGCAAGTATCTGTTTCAGAAATTACGTGCGTTTCAATTTACAAAATTTACGCAGGTTTCAACAGCACATCAATATTCCTGGGGTGTTGGGCTTGATCGACTGTGTCCTGGTATCTTTTATTAGGCCGTGCGAAAATGAGGAAGCGTTTTACAACCACAAAGGGTTTCACGCACTAAATGTGCAAGTTGTGCGTGTCACAAATACTTATGGGTATTGTTTCCATGCGAAATAAAAGTAATCAATTATTTGGATGCATTTTCTAGATTTCTGATGCAGACTTCTGTATACGTAGTATACGATGTTGCCCCGGAAGTAACAATGATAGGTTTGTGTGGGACTTAAGTGCGGCGAAGCGTTACTTCGAAGGATTGCGTCAAGATGCGCGAATAGCACGAGCGGAAGGGCGTTATTATTTACTTGGTATGAATTCTCTGTTGAGAACAAATTTATGATCACGAATTGAAAAGTAGTACAAACTTGACTGAAGTGATTATCTCTTCTGAGTTGGTCCATCGCCTTGTCAAATGAAAAGAATTGCTTTAGATGTTGAGTATATTTTCGTAGGCGACAGTGGGTACACTCCTTCACCGGTGTTACTCACACCTGTCCGTAATGCACCGGAAGGCTCCCCTGCTGAAAGATATCCCATGTGGAAAAAAAATGTTCAATCTATGCCTGAATCATACATGGTCATCAAGGCATGAACTATGCTTGGAAATGGACATGCATGGACTGGGCATGGATAACTAGGCTTGATTGATCAAGCACAATTCAGGCATGATTTATGCTTGGTCTATACCTAGATTGAATATGTTATAAATATGTCAAAGGAAAATATTTACAGTAATTATCTTGTCATTGAAAATCTTCAGTTTATTTACTGTAATCATACATTTGTAAAATTTGAGTATTGAACTATATTTATGTACCTAATCATAGTTGAGCTCTAAATAGTTTTCAAGTTCAAAAGTCACCGCCACATAGAAAAATGAATACATTATAGGATTATAAGAAATTTACAATCAGTAACAAATTTTTTTTTTATTTCTCGTAGTTAACTAATTTTTGAGCTCTCAAATTTTCGAGTTCAAAATTTACATTTTTTTTTCGTGTCGATTCGGCGGCGAACAAACATAATCATTAAAATAGATCAATTTACCTTCCAATTGATCTAAAGGTATAAGTGAGTGGACATAAGATTGACGGACAAGTATAAAAACTTGACAAATATCAATTCGTACTCTAGGATGAATAAGCTGCGATACATTCATATCCCTGCAGAATTCCCCACATAGCACTGAATATTGCAGCAACATTGCAGGAATATTGCAATATCGCAGGAATATTGCAATTGTATTATATCGTAAAACAATATTGCAGCAATACTTGAGCAATATCACAGTGCGATATATCACATTGTAATATCATAGCAATGTTCCTGTGATATTACAATGCAATGTATTACTTTCTAATATTGCAGTGATATTCGAGCAATATTACGATGCGATATATCACATTGAAATATCGCGGCGATATTCAATTAATATTACAATGCGATACATCACATTGAAATATTGCAGTGATATTCAATTAATATTACAATGCGATACATCACATTGAAATATTGCAGTGATATTCAATCAATATTACAATGCGATACATCACATTGCAATATTGCAGTGATATTCAATTAATATTACAATGCGATACATCACATTGAAATATTGCAGTGATATTCAATTAATATTACAATGCGATACATCACATTGCAATATTGTAGTGATATTCAATTAATATTACAATGCGATACATCACATTGCAATTTTGCAGTGATATTCAATTAATATTACAATGCGATACATCACATTGCAATATTGCAGTGATATTCAATTAATATTACAATGCGATACATCACATTGAAATATTGCAGTGATATTCAATCAATATTACAATGCGATACATCACATTGAAATATTGCAGTGATATTCAATTAATATTACAATGCGATAGATCACATTGAAATATCGCGGCGATATTCAATTAATATTACAATGCGATACATCACATTGCAATATTGCAGTGATATTCAATTACTATTACAATGCGATAGACCATATTGAAATATCGCGGCGATATTCAATTAATATTACAATGCGATACATCACATTGCAATATTGTAGTGATATTCCATTAATATTACAATGCGATACATCACATTGCACTATTGCAGTGATATTCAATTAATATTACAATGCGATATATCACATTGGAATATTGCAGTGATGTCCAATCAATATTACAATTCGATATATAAAAGGAGGTTCGAGCGAAACTATAATGAGTCAAAGTAGTGTTTGAATTTTTTCGCAAGGCCTACGTAATTCTTCTAATAGTTATTAAAATTGATTATTTTCATTTAGAATAATACAAATTTTGAGAATACAACAATAAAGTATTCATTTAATATGTATATCCGAAGTTTCGAATACCAAACTTGGAAAATTCGTTTTACGTAAGATTCGCTCGAACCTCCTTTAGGGGGTACATACACCTTTGAATTTTCAAAGTATGTACCCCCTTAATATTGCGATGCGATATATTACATTGAAATATCACAGCGATATCCAATTAATATTACAATTCGATATATCACGGGAGACTAGTTCAGCTTATGCGCCGCGTAGTGGGCATGGAACGAAGTTGTTATGACCATCATGATCACGTGTTAACTGTGCGTCTTTGTTTCGAGTTTCAACCGTCAACGCGGTTGTCGAATGTTCTAGCCGCTTTCAGTGTCGATGGACGTTTGATTCAGTGCTATCAATTATGTAAGTATTATAACCATATCATTTATTTATATGATTGAAGAACAGTTGTATTATTATACAACAATATAGAACAATTTTTTATACTTTGAAATAATTTTTTCATTGGGATTATATGAATACTAATATATATTGTAAGACAAATAGCGAGAGACGTAATGCACACGAGGTCGGTGAATAGTATTTGTTGAAAGAGAACGTAGTTTAACTAGTAAATTCAGCTTTAATTACAAATTATAAACAAATTTTATTTTATTATAAGCACACGTAAATTCATATGTAATTAGCTAATGACTGATTCTGTTCTTAAAATGAACACTTAATAAAAGGTTACCTTAAGTTATCTAGGTTAGGTCACATCACTCTATGGCATTGTCTTAATTGTACTCTTATTTCACGTATGCATTAGCTGTTCATCATATCTCGCTACTACACTACGGAGATCGTAACCTGTGGCATATAGTGACCTGCTTGTATTTGTGAGTATATACCAAATCTTTTATGTCTAAAATCACGCTTGGAATCGAAAATCATTATTTTATGAAAAATGTTTAATTCCTTATCACTTTATCAATCGACACTTCATTGTATGGTGAGAAACAGAAAGATCATGACATGTGGGTGGTTGATTCAATATTTGTTGAAAGTGGAACAAGAATCAGCTTGGAGGGAGGACTTCGGTGGAATTTTGGCAGAAAATTTTTTTTCCTTCATTTTTCAATGACTATAAAAAGGTCCAATCACAAAACGTTAGATTATGGTAGTAAAGTATATCAAAGGAAGATGGCAATCTTTCCTCTTTCCTTAGCTGCGTATAAGCTCTCATCATCAAAGATTGACATTTTCTTTCAAAACAAATTTTACCATTATCTAAAAATTGTACACAGCATTCATTGATTGGACCTTTGTTAGTCATTTGGAAGAACCATAGGAATGTCGGTTCGATGAAGCATTCCTAGCTTCGTAGAGTATGGTAGTATCTGTATTGAGAAAAAATTGACACTGCCTGTAATGAAAGTGTTGACACAGGGAGTCTGTTGCAAAAGGTTCCCTACATACCACTGTGAGAGAATTCTTGCGTCCTAATTTTGAAAACGCAGGGAATCTGCTGAAGTCAAATGCATGCGCTCCGCGAAACTATATGTTTTCTTGAACAGAACTGCTCAGCGTCCTTGGAGGCTCAAGGAGCTCATAGAATTGAAGGGAGATTTCAGTGAAAGAGGAAAGTCTCATATTTTTGAATGAATTTTTCTGAAATTCAAACCATTTATTCAGAATCCTAACTGTGAAATCTGATTCAAATTTCAGCTAAATACGCCAAGCCATTTAAAAGTTATGTATTTTTTTCCAAGATTTTTTTAAAACATTTCTTGTGCCTTAGGTTTCATCGTAGAGGGTTAAATTTGCTATCGATACACTTACTACCATAGACTCAAGATTGGTGCTAGGAATTTTCGATTACAGTTTTGAAAGACATTGAGGCTTTCACCCAAACTGGTTGAATTTTTATTTACACCACAATTTTTGGTGTACCGCAGGCTAGTAAATGAGTTATATTCACCGGAGCTCAAATTCCTTGCATCAATTTCGAAATAATATGCCTGAAAATATGTCTGTAAAATTGCAAAATGAATGGATGAAACCTGATGCGTAAGGAATTAACGATTTCTCCGTGTTTTGACCTGAGCTTAGGTTTTTAAAAATATAAATATTTTTATTCTGTGAGTTCTATGGATATTTTTTTTTCTTTAGATAATATTCCACTTTCATAACAACGACATATGAACTTCAATTATCACAATATCTGAATGCTAAAATGTCTAAGGATGTATCCAAGGATCGCATATATTCAGATAGACATAATCGTCGTTTAGCACGTAATCAAACTATGGCGGACATTGATGAATTAAGGGCGTCCATCCTTCAAGATAGAAATATTCATTCTGATTCGGAGAGTGAAACTGATGTTACCAACGATTTAGTAGACGACCAGAGTCTTCAGAAACTCCATGAAATAAGGGAGTCCATACTACAAAATAGAAAAATTCTATCTAATCAGTATACTGGGAGCTATCCATCTACATCTCGTGACATCAATTCACGCAATGACTCTCTGAGAAATGATTCTGAAATGAGTTTTCACGTTGATTGCAATGATAGTATCGGAGAAGAATCTTCACATGATTTTAATGTTAAAACAATGAATGATATATGTAACGAAGAGGATTTATTGCGCGATGAAACAATGTATCAATATAGTGATAGCGAACTTTCTGATTTAGAACCTGAAGGTCAAAGTGATATCGATAACGAACAGATACTTGATGAAGATCATGAAATTGTAGAAAATAACGATGATGAATTGTTCAAATCAGATATTCGTCAATGGGCCGTAGATTATTCGATTCATCATAACGCATTATCTGCATTATTGCATATTTTGAATACACGAACAGTTACCAAATTCCCTACAGATGCTAGAACTCTAATGAAGACACCAAGGTGTACGAAACTTATTTCAATTAGTGGTGGCCATTATTGTCACTTCGGTTTGAAAGAAGCAATAGAAAGAATAATCTGTAAAAGGGTGACTTTGGGAATAAATACAAATAAAGTCCATTTGTTCGTTAGCACTGATGGTGCACCCATTGGAAAATCCAGTAGTTCAGGGATGTGGCCAATTCTGTGTTCCGACGTTATTTTACAAACTGTAGAAATGATTGGAATTTTTTTAGGTGACGGCAAACCCGAAGATTCGAATGAATTTATGAAAATGTTTGTAGATGAAGCTGTGTGTTTAGTGAATAACGGCTTTTTACATAATGGAATACTTTATGAAATTAGAATTATAGGACTAATCTGCGATTCTCCAGCAAAATCGTTCATTATAAAAACGAAGTATCATTCAGGTTATAGTAGCTGCACAAAATGCACGATTCATGGAGATAGTATTAATTATACTATTTGCTTTCCAAATGAGCAGAACAACCCAGTTTCAAGAACCGATGAAGAATTTCAAAATTTCAGATATATGGATGATTATCAAAAAGGACAGACGATTCTAACTAAAATTCCTCATTTTGGACTAGTGACTAACGTGCCTCTAGATTATATGCACCTAGTTTGCCTTGGAGTAGTACGAAAACTTCTATTATTGTGGATGCAAGGGCCTCTAAAGTTTAGACTATCAACGGCGCAAATAAATAAAATTTCTGAAGCTTTAATTAAGTCAAGAAAATATCTACCCTCAGATTTTCCCAGAAAGCCAAGGTCTTTAAAATTTATTAAAATATGGAAAGCCACTGAGTTTAGAACTTTTCTGCTTTATCTGGGTCCGGTAATATTGAAAAATATTCTGCATGAACGTGCATACGAGCACTTTTTGCTATTACATGTATCTATTACTATTCTAGCTAGTCCAAATTATGTCAGTAATCCTGAAAGTATTTCATATGCAAACGAACTCTTAGAGATTTTTGTCGTCGATTTTGCAAAATTGTATGGTCCCAAATATATCTCCTACAATGTTCATAATCTTCGACATTTAGCTTCTGATGTTCGGTACTATGGGCCTGTTGATAAGTTCAGTGCTTTCAAGTTTGAAAGCTTTCTCTGTTCGATAAAGAATCTCATTCGAAAAGGTGATAAACCTTTACAACAAATTGCTCGCCGACTTGTAGAATGCAATTTTGTGACTAATCGTACTTCCACCAGAAGCATTCATCATGCAAAATTAGAAAAAAGCCATCATGGTGGACCTATTTTGGAAGATCGAGCTTATGTTAGCCAATATAAAGTACTACGTGTAAATCAAGAGACTCGGTAGAGTCTCGCGCCAAGTGCAATAAAAAAAAAATAAAGAAACGCGCGAGACTCGACCTATATACCCGAACGGCAGCTAAACGGCGTGGTGGGGGAACAGTATTTCCTAATTTCTTTTTTCTCGCGATGTCCAGGGGATTGGGATATTTATCCTAGAATGTGGGTCCCAAGAGCTTTCATTTGAGACTAACTCCGATTGAATCAGTGCACGGAAAGCTGAGGTATGACTATTTCAAGTTTCTGAGTACCCGTTTCGTCTGAAAAATTTTTCGTCTTCACCTCCTTCAGCCAGATCTGACAGTTCACTAAAGCTATGCGGATAAAAATGAGGAAAGAGTGGCCACCATTAGACAGCAGTGACATCAGTTGCAAGATGGCGCTCTTATAATATTTTTTTAAATTATGAGTGTTAACGGCGTCGTCGCTGGGAGTTATCTGTGGCCAGGACCACCGCTGACCACGTCGCTTTCGTCCTCTAAGTCGACCGTACCGTAGTTTCCATCCTCCAGGTCGACCGCCACGTAGTTTCCGTCCTACAGGTCCATTGCTACGTAGTTTTCGTCCTCTAGGTCCACTGCACCGTTGTTTCCGTCCTCTAGGTCCACTGCACCGTTGTTTCCGTCCTCTAGGTCCACTGCACCATTGTTTCCGTCCTCCAGGTCGACCGCTACGTAGTTTCTGTACTCCAGGACCACCGCTATGTCGTTTTTGTCTTCCAGGACCACTCCTGCGTATTTTTCGTACTCCAGGTCCACCGCTACGTAGTTTCCGTCCTCCAGGTCGACCGCTACGAAGTTTTCGTCCTCCAGGTCGACCGCTACGTAGTTTTCGTCCTCCAGGTCCAATTCCAGGAACAATTCCACAAAGCATGTTCGCATGCCTGCATGTCCAAACGACAGCCAAACGGCGTGGTGGGGAGACAGTATTTCCTATCTTTCTTACACCATGCAATAGACACGGAATTGAAATATTTATTATATTTATCATAGGATGTGGACAAAAAAAGCTGCGATTTGAACCAAAGTTAGATGAAATCGGCGAACGGAGAGCTCAGATCATGCTCAGATATAATTATTAACGCTTTAAATATACCCGTTTTCATCGATAAATTTTGTTTGTCACCTTCTCCTCCTTCAGTCAAAACACGTACTTCACAACGATCAAAAGCTTTCGGTCTATAACGTTATCGAATTGAAGTTTAATAGTTAGCGGGCCGCCGATTTTGAACATACGATCGAAAATGAATTGCGAATAAAAATTAGAAAACTTTTGTAAGAGTTTTACCCCCAAAGCAATAAGAAGAATAATTTGTATAATATGATTTCGATATGTTAAAAAATATAAGAAAATTATAAGAAAATATTATATATATATATATATACTAGAGTGGTCCTTATTTTGGTCATTTTTGAATTGAGATTTCTTCGCCCCCTAGGAGGGTTCCAAATAATTAAAAAAAAACATCCTCCAAATTTGAACTTTTTATTTCAATTTTAACACATGTCGCAAAGCTTCTGAAGTTTTACGTTTGATGAACATGGCATTTTCACTGACCTTTATTCAGAATTTTGGCGCATCGTCAATAAGTACGAAAAAAATCTAATTCCTGTAGGAATCTTTACAGAAAACCCGATATTATTTTATCAGATTTAGAGAAATTCCAAATTCAAAATGGCGGATCCAAAATAGCGGCTGTAAAACATAAAAAAAATTTAAATCCAGTCATGGGTCAACTTTGAATTTGGAATTTCTCTACATCTGATAAAATAACATCGGGTTTTTTGTAAAGATTCCTACAGGGATTAGATTTTTTTCGTACTTATTGACGGTGCGCCAAAATTCTGAATAAAGATCAGTGAAAATGCCATGTTCATCAAACGTAAAACTTCAGAGGCTTTGCGACATGTGTTAAAATTGAGATAAAAAGTTCAAATTTGGAGGATGTTTTTTTTTAATTATTTGGAACCCTCCTAGGGGGCGAAGAAATCTCAATTCGAAAATGACCAAAATAAGGACCACTCTAATATATACCTTATACATTTTTTATTGTCTGTTTACTTCGCAATTACTAATATACAAATTCAGTGACTTCCTCACAATAATTTAGTAGTCATCATATTATATTATATTATGAAATTATAAGAAAATGAATTTTACTTTCAATTTAAACTAACGATGACTACTAAATTATTGTGAGGAAGTCACTGAATTTGTATATTAGTAATTGCGAAGTAAACAGACAATAAAAAATGTATAAGGTATATAATATTATATATATTATATATAGAACACAGAAGATTTTTTTTTTTAAACACAACTCATTTTAATAAATTTTAACATAATGGTTCAAACATAAATAATTACATTTTTTAACTGAAATTTATTATAAATTTTAAATTTCAATAATATTTTTTATTCTCTATTAGCCCCTGCAGGGGGGGTTCGGCCGGGGGGGTTCCGACCGCGTGGGTTGCGGCCACAGGGGCTACGGCCAGGGGGGTTGCGGCCTCGCATGTTTCTATTAGGTGGGTCGCGGCCAGGGGGGTTGCGGCTCGGACCAGGGGAGTTCGGCCCGGGGGGGTTCGGCGGACCAGGTCTCCGCTGATAGCGGCTTTGCGGGTTCGCAATCTTGTATAATAAATTGATCAAGTTCATTTGCCGGTCCTGGCGCCGCCGACGCACCGCTTCGCCCCCCCGCTGATGTCTGGGCGGCCGAACTGTGGAAGTGATAGGAATGTATAATCATTAATATTGCAGTTATAATGCCAAGTGATTCACTATAGGGGTTGATTTCATGGCTTAATACTAATAATATTATCATTAAGATAGGATAAAACTGAAGCAAGAGAACAATTAGTGTTAACTGTGATTATTTCATTGAGGTGGCAAAAAGTCACACAGTTAATAATTTAACAGTATTGATTTTACCAAAAAAAGTTTTGCAAAGGTAAGAATGTAATGAAAAAAATTCGACATCGTGGACTATACCTCGCTCCTGGAGTACCACCGGGGCACCACCGGCATCTCTGCCCACCCCGGCCGCAACGTTGTCTCGTTGTGGTTCTGTTTGGAGGGCATATATAGAATTATATTACAAGATAGCGCATGGTAAAATGTAAAGATACGTACACTTAGATTTATATGTGAATTTAAAAAACAATCCATGACATATTATGCGCACTACGAGAACTACGAAGCGAAGGACCTAGACTACGAGAACTGAAGCCGAGGCTAATCATTGCGATCATCTTTTAGCGTATCATCATTTTCACCATGATATGCAGGCTAATTACCATCATTCTTTTGTGGCTTAAGCGAATGAGGTGTTATAACGAAAAATTAATTTGAATACTCACGCGGATCCGCGGCCTGATCCGTGCCCCCGTGCCCCCGGCCGTCGTCCATCCCCTCATCTTCTATCAGTATATCATCGAAATCTATCAACTGAACATAAACAATGATTATCCATCGACGATTGAAATGTAAAAGCGGTACCGATTCAAATTATATAAAAACTTACGGTATCTGCAGGACTGATTGAACCGTGTCGTGTGAACGCCATTTCAATAATGATCGGATAGTTCTTTATTTCATTGGCCTTCTTGGTTTCACTTTCCTGTGACTGTGAAATCTCTCTTGTTCAGCAGTCATTTCGATTATTATCAGATCGTTCTCTCTTTCCTTGGCCTTCTTGGTTCTATTTCCATGACTTCCTCGTTCAGGACAACGAGCGGATGCATTTTCGGGAAATTAGAACCAAGAAAGCCAAGGAAAGAAAGAACTATCAGAAGATCATTATCAAAATGGCTGCCGGCGGAGATAGATCCATCAGTCCCAACGGCGTAAGTTTTTATAATTAGAATCAGTGACGCTTTTACATTCAAATCGTCGATAAATAATCATTGTTCATTGTTCAGTTGATAGAATTAGACGACCTAAACATTCTAGACGAGCAGATGAATAATCAGTAATTGCACGATGACGCACGGGGGCCGCTTGCTGAACAAGCGGCTGCAGGTTAACACCATGCTCTGCGTGAGTATTACAATTCTCTGTCACAACGAATTTATTGTTATAACACTTCATTCGCTATATCTACCAGAAGCTAAACGCTAAACGCCAACCATTCGTCTGGGCTAAGGACGTAATTCCATTCGCTATAGTTAGCATCATCACAGAGTCGAGGGATTGTTTTTAAAATGTCATGGATTGTTTTTGAAATTCACATACCTAAATGTAGGTATCTTGTACATTCGACCATACGCTAACTTGTAACATAATTTTATGTATGCCCTCCTAACAGAACCACGGAGAGACAATCTGCGGCTGAGAGGGGGGGGGGGGGGGGGGGGGGGGGGAGGCCGCCGGTGCCACAGGAGGAAGGTATAGTCCACGGCGTCATATTTTTATTTACATTCTTACCTTTCGGAAAACTCTGAGCAGTGTCGTCGATAATAATAATATTGTTAGTAATGAGCTATTATTTTATTAACCATGAAACCAACCCCTATAGTGATCACTTGGCTTTGTAACTGCAATATTCAATATGGTTACATTCCTATCATTTACCCAGGTCGACCCAGACACCAACGAGGGGTTCAAGCCATGAGACGGTGGAAACAAGATCGCCAAATGAATTTAATTCACATGCAGTATAAAATGGTGAACCCCTACAATCTACGTAGACCCTACAAAAACCAAAAGCCCGTGGTACGAACCCTCCTGGCCCGAACCGCCCCTGGCCACAACCCACCTGGCCAAAGCCCACGTCGTGCAAACGTCAATTAATTATCAATAATAAATATATATAATAATAATTTCTTCGTTCTGAAATATAATGAATAATAATAAATATAATACTATACAGTTTATAATCTCATAAATTTTTTATTGCTTGTTTACTTATTATTTTCAATATACGAATTCCGTGACTTACTCTTATTATGGCTAATTCTTTTGCTACAAGTTATTTTGATTCGCGACGAAAATATGTTCGAAATTAAACGTTAATCGCGCATGCGCTTATCATGCTTGCGCCGTATTTATGAATAAATAATTAGTAAAATAATATCTTCATTATGTCTATTTTATTTATTAATTATTATTAATGAATTATTATAATATTTATTGAATAGAAAACATTGGATCATTCGAGAAAAGTATACACACAGTAGTGAAATACACAACTGCAGTCGTTTGAATTTGTTTTTTCATACTTCATAATCAGGATTGATTCTGACGTATCAACATCGGCGTATAAATTAATAGGATAGAAATATAGATAATATATTTAAGCCTTTATACTTATATAAATTAATATTGATACGTAAGTTGGGTTGTCTGGCATTGATTAAAAAAGTAGGTTTATTAGATTAGTTAAGTTGAGTCTATTTACGCAGCTTTGCGCTAAATACAGATCGGCAGCTTTGCGCCGAATACAGATCGGCAGCTTTGCGCCGAATACAGAGGGGCTGCTTTGCGCTAAATAAATATAGATCGGCAGCTTTGCGCAAAAACAATAATTCAGATATAAGACGTGTACATAATATAAACACAACGTAGGATATAGGTATTTCGCAATTATGCAGAATCAAAATACAAATACTTCAGCGGATAAGTTCGTGAAAGTTATCACATCTGGTGATTGGCTTGGGGATGAGCATATATATCGCTTTGCACAACTTGTTAATAACAGCACTAACTATGCACTGCAAGAGTCGTGGAAAAGATACTTACCAGATACAATCTTTCCTGTCCTACCTACTGTAAAGGATATTCAAATACTGCATAGCGGTGGTAACGAAGAAGGCACTGGGCACTGGGTTTGTGCTTACTTTGATACGAAGTCAATCTATATATATGACTCGCTTAATTCAAAGGTATTCCGCGAAGAACACGAAATATATTTGAAACGATTGTTCCCTTTTTACGCATTTGAAAAAAATCCGGTACAGTTTCCTACAGTTCAGCGTCAGCGCAACTCTTCAGACTGTGGGATGTTTGCAATTGCTTTCGCGATATCGCTGATCAATGGAGAGAACCCGGATGAACTTATATATGACGCTTCGTCAATGCGTAAACATCTTTTACAGATATTTGAAACTGAGAAGATACAAAACTTCCCACGCATTAATAAAACGCATGAATCTGATCATGAAAAAATTAGCGTGTTCAGAAATAACGAATCGCTTATCGATAGCGCACATCAAAAACGCTCGCAACAAGTGAAAACATGGGCTGCGGTTGTTCAACATCCGAAAAGGGTTATTAGCTCATCGGGTCGAGTTAGAGAACTGACCGCTAAAATAGTTGCGAAACAGCCAGTTAATTCAAAAATTGACAAGACAGCTATCGTGGCTTCAGTCAACCATAAAAGAGTGACTGTGGTTAACCATAAAGAAAATCTCACACTGAATTCGAAAGCAAAAGTTGAAAAATCGAATCTACAATATGACGATGTTAAAGTATTTTCAGAAGGTAGGTCAGAAGTCGTACGTGCTGATACAGTTGACGCATCAAAATTATGCGAACAGGACAGTCCACAAATTATTCATGCGCATGCGAGTCTTCTACATAATACAAAAGTACGGCGGCAAAAAAGACGTAATGCTCGTCCAATTTTAAACGAGAAATCTAAATATCAGATCACATCAGGCCGGTGGTTAACTGACTTTCATATGAGTCAATTTGCGTATCTTGTAAGAACCCACACTGAATACTCGCCTCGTGAAACGTGGCGAATACAGATGCCAAGGACAATCAAGCAAGTTCCTCCTAATGTCAAGCACATTCAAATACTACATAGTCATGAAATGCATTGGGTATGCGCTTATTTTGATACGAAATCAATATTCATATATGATTCATTCAATTCGAAAAGGCTACATAAAATGCACGAGACTTATTTGAGAAACCTGTTCCCCTTCTACCAGTTTGACAGCAAACCAATAAAATTTCAAACGGTTCAAGAGCAGCCTAATAACTCAGACTGTGGGGTGTTTGCTATTGCCTTTGCAACCTCGTTTGTCAATGGTTTCAGACCAGATAAGATAACATATGACGTTCCTCTTATGCGAGCACATCTACTAAAGATGTTCGAAAATGATAGCCTCGAAGAATTCCCTCGCGCGCGCACGACGCTGCGCACAGATACAAACAAACAAAAATTGTCTCGTAAGCGTAAGATATTTTATGAAAGCATTGAGTACCCAAACTCGCAGCAAACTGAAGAAAAGAAACCACGCTGCGCATCGGTTAAACAACGAGCTACAGGTATTGCGCACACAGCACATGAGAAAACTCAACGTACAACATCCGAAACCAATGGTACGAAGCAATCAGGTCGGTTGAGTTGTAGAGAGCTTATTCAGGCGGACGTCACAGTTGAATGTCAATCAAATGAGAAACAACAAATGATTATAAATTCGGAGCAAGATTCTGTTCATCAACATATTACATCGCATATTAATCATTTAGAACTGTTCGATCAAGAGATAACGGCGGTTTCGATTGCAGATACAACTGCAATAATGAAGAGTAAGGACCTGAAAACAGACAAATGTACAAGTCGTGGTTTATGTGCCGAAAAATTGGCTCAATGTAGTTTGGAAATGAAACGGATAAAAAACCACAACTATTACCATTCAAACGCTGAGAAGCTACGAGCTCGAGCGAACGAACTCTATCATTCGAATGTTGAAAAGCAGAGGGCTGCGAAGCGCAAAAATTATCATTCGACAGCTGAAAATCAGCGAGCTAAAATGCGTAAACGTTATCATGCGAATGCTGAAACACGAAGAATTAAGATCCGTAAATTTTATAACTCGAACGTGAACAAACGGCGAGCTATAAGGCGTGAGCGGTATAGCAGACAGAAAAAAAAACACGTGGCGGCAACGATAAAAATAACTACCGCTAGCAAAATTATCGCTAAATATAAACGTATTCACAATACGAATACTAAAGCATTATTACAATCTAAAGAAAAATACATAGCGAAGATTTTGCCAATGATTGAAGAGCGAACTGAGGTTGCTAGAAGAATCAGAGCAGAGTCAATTATTAAGTGGTGCATTCGCGATAGAGGTCTAAAGATAAGCTTGATGAGAAAAAACTTAAAAAGTATCCAGCAAAAAGCAGAAGTCCACCAAACGCAGGCTGCCAAATGCTTCAACGGTAAGATAGAAGATAAGCTGAACGCTCTATGTGGTTCTGCAATGCACATCGCCTCAGCTGAATCTTATTTCTTGGAAAGTGCGTATGAGAGCGTACCATTTTATGAACCAATTGTTATAAACACAATAGGGCAAGCTGTTAACATTTTGCCTTTACTCAAAAAACCGAATAAAAAAGGAGGAAGCAAGCGCAAGAGTTGGCCTTGTGACCAAATGTGTAAAACGAAAGATCTGACATTACTGGAGAAATACGTTGAGTTTCTTCAGATCATATCCAAGTGCACGTTGAAAAATATACATAGTGTTATAGACAAGTTGAAATGTACAGCAAAACAATCAAATGAAAAACTAGGTCATTCACAAATTTGTTACATGGGGGACGTGTCTTGCAAATCAATTTTTCTACCTGTTCAAATATTATCTGCACATTTTCCATCAGTTCGGTATATACAGAGGCTAGTATACAAATTGATGAATGCTCATACGAAAATTTCGGCAATCGACAAGGCATTAAACGATGGCGATCTCATTAAACTACAAGAAATTTCAGAAACCGCTCAGCAATTTGGAAACAAGATCGAGAATAATATCGTAAATGACATTGAGTTGAATGAAGAAAAAATAAGAGACAAGTATAAATTTGCATTCAATGCTTTGACAAAACGTTCAATCGATATACCCCATTCGATATGTGTATCTTGCGAAAAACTTTGTTTCAAAAGAGAAGTTACGGCCATTGATAAGTTCAGAAAACCAATAACGACAGAAGTTTGGATAAATTTGATGCAATATATAGAATCTGAAGGTAATGAATGTCAATTTGTTTGCAATTATTGCCTACCTAAGCTCCGTCAAAACACCATGCCATCTAAGTGCATTTTGAATGAACTCATTACCAAGCCCGTGCCGCAGGTTGTATCATCGTTGAATGATTATGAACGAATTCTCATACAGAGAGCTAAAGCATTTCAAACTGTTCAGAAAATGGGCACCGTATCAAAAAAAAATCTACCCCACAGGGAAATGGTGCAAAAAGTAAAAGGCAGGACGTTTCATTTGCCTTTACCTATGGAAGAAACTTTAAATAAAATCTGTCATCCCACTGATCCGATTAATCTGGATCACGAGCTATATATATTAGTTCGCGGAATTCCAACTAAATCAAAATTAGTATGGGACGCATTGATATGGCTCAAGGCGAATAATTCTCAATATTCTGAAATAAAGTTACCAGTAACGGCCGACGACTTGTTGGCTGATATGAAAGATATAGAATTTCAGGTAGAGGATGAAGAAAGCGAAGATGATAATTTGAAGGAACGTAAATGTTCTGATGAAATAGATTCAGCAATTGAAATCGACGACAAGAGTGAATGTACCGATAACATGATAGATGCAAACAAGCATGCATTATTGACTCAAGTGTCGCAATCGGATCAAATTTATGAACAATTCACTATACATCCGCTGTATGAAAAGAGACCCGATGCAACTATCACAGATCTTTATCAAATGTTGAAAATCCAAGACGTACCATTAGATAGCCGTCATAAGAGTTTGGACTTGCAATGTTTTCCGCATTTGTATCCGTATGGTTGCAATGGGCAGAACCAGGATAGATCGACGCGTTTAACGCATGCCGAATTCATCAAATCCAGGCTCATGTCAAAGCATTCGCAATACCGGCAAGATCAGCAATACCTGTTCTACCTATTAAATGACGCCAATAT
Source organism: Tenthredo notha (assembly GCA_914767705.2). Lineage (NCBI taxonomy): Eukaryota > Metazoa > Arthropoda > Insecta > Hymenoptera > Tenthredinidae > Tenthredo > Tenthredo notha. The sequence goes on from OU611908.1 coordinate 5,687,491, forward strand.
TCGGCAATTGAATAGCGGGATATATTACAAACTCAATATCACCAATCCAAGCGAACGATTTACCGCAGCGAGTTATTTGGAAAAACTATCTAGGCAAGAATTGGAAGGGAATCTGAACGCAATATTTTCAAGGTTGCGCAATACAGAGCAATATTGGAGTCGGCCAAGAAATGACGTATCTTGTATGATACATCATTACGGTCCGGCAACATGGTTTCTCACCCTAAGTCCAAGCGAATGGTTATGGTCAGACCTGACGGAATACCTGCGTGAAGTGGGTGGCCCTGCTGTCGCTAAAATGTCGCCGAGTCAACTGATCGCTGCTGACCCAGTGTCTGCATCTCGATTTATCGACAACAAGTTTCACGCCATGCTCGATTTCATATGCTCTCCTGATAACCCTATCGGCGAGGTGACTCATTATTTCTGGAGGCGCGAGTATCAAGGCAGGGGAATGCAGCATTTTCATCTGTTAATCTGGATACAAGATGCTCCGATTATTGGGAAATCTTCGAACGAAGAAATCGCGAGGTTTATTCTGAAATATGTAACTTGCAGAATGCCAACAGAGCACGTTTCACCTGACTTGTATCGTAGAGTGAATACGCATCAACGGCATAACCACAATTCCTATTGTATGCGGAGCAAACGGAACAAAAATGCTGGTTCGTCGAAAGTATGTCGATTTGGGTTTCCTCGTCCCGTAACGGACAATATTGTTATCAGAGATGTGGCTGTTTCAATCGCTGGCAGGCGGAAACTTAAGTCCAGAAGTAGATTGTACGATTTACCTCGAAACCAGAATGAGGGGTATATAAATGATTATAACCCAGCGATTCTCGTTGCTTGGGAAGGCAATATGGACATACAGTTCATTGGCGAGCTTACCGCTATACTCATGTGGTATGTCACAAAGTACGTGTCAAAATGTGAAAAAAGCAATATGGACAAAGACATTGCAGGAGAAATTAATTCGGCAAAATCGCTTTGCAGTCGTCTGTGGAGTTTTGCTCAACGTATGTTGAATCACAGAGAGTGCGGAGCGTTGGAGGCCGCTGATACTCTGTTAGGAATTCCGTTGTACGGCACAGATCCACAAACAACCATCAAATGGATAGACGTGCAAATGATCAGAAACAGAAAAGTCAAGTCTCGTAAAGAAATTGAAGCCCTTAATGCAGATTCTGCTGATATATTCTACGATTCAATAGTTGACACACATTATCCAGCTCGACCAAAAGAATTGGAATCAATCAACTTATACGACTTCGTCAAATGGTACGAAGTTACAAAAGTCGAACCTAAAGCACAAGGCATTGAATATTATAAGATTGGGAAATCGACGTACCTGAAAAAGAGGAATCGTGGCCACCTCATCAATCACTATAAAAATAATGTGAATAATCAGCCTGAACGATATTACTTTGCGTTGCTGTTACTCTTCAAACCATGGAGAAATACAGATGAGCTGCGAAACGGATGTGATACGTACACCGAAGCATTCGAATCACTTCAACTTGAGCTCGAAGAAGCGTTACAGTATCACGAACGCATTATAGAAATACAAAAGGGTATTGAGCATATGAAAGAGTTGATCGAGAAACGTATGGAAGAAGAAATTCAATCTCAACAGAGCGATACTTCCGATGCGGTACCATTGGGTTGTGGGCCGATCGAAGCAGAAGGTGCGATGAAGGAATTTCAAGCACGCGTGCAGGGAGTCGACATAGTTAACGGTTCACAAAAAATAACAAACTTAAATCTCGATCAGAAACGAGTATTTGATGCAACTACGGATGCCGTGAGTTCGAACAATAGGATTTTACGACATTACGTTAGCGGAGAGGGCGGAACTGGTAAAAGTCACCTTATCGAAGCGCTCGTATGGTGGATCAAACAACATACTGGTCGAGATACCGCGGTAACAGCACCAACTGGAATAGCAGCGTTCAATGTAAACGGTTTGACCATTCATAGGATGTTTCAACTGCCTGTTGAACACGGCGGCACTCCCAAATACAAACAACTCTCTGATGCAGCCCTGAAAGTTATTCGCGACCAGCTACGAAATGTTTCGCTCTTTATCATTGATGAGGTATCAATGATTTCGAACGTAACGCTCATGTACATACATCTTCGTTTGAGTGAAATATTTGATACTACTGATCGCGAAGACGGTTGGTTCGGTAAGAAACATATTCTCCTGTTTGGCGATTTGTTACAACTCCCACCCGTTCGCGAAGAACCTGCGTTCAAAAAAATATCGAGTGCGGTTTCGAATAAACTTCTAGGCTCAATGGGAAATGTCGATCTCTGGTGTAAATTATTTACTTACGACGAATTGACAATTAACATGAGACAAAAAAATGATCACTCTTATCGCGAGATACTATCAAGAATACGCCTTGGAATTGTTACTGATTCGGACACAGAGATCTTAGCATCGAGGAAGATCCGATTCAAAAACTATACACAGTGTTGCCAAGTTAGTGACTCTGTCACTAGATCTGGTGTTTTTCACTACAAGGCTAGTGACGAATTTTGTATTTTCAGACGCGTCTGAAATCTGGTGTTTCTGAACGTAATTTCGCGACTTTTTTCCAAAGTTGGAAAGTATTCTCAAACACGTCTCATAAAACCTCCAGAGTGCGATAAACACCCATCGACAGTCTACTCAGATGTCGGATTTAGTTTTCAACGTTTTTGTTAGTTAAATATCATATGGGCAACGATTCAATACTTTGATAATAATTATTGTGGCCCGTCGTATTGGGGATTCACCAGTTAGAAAAACAGGTAAATTATGAGTAATGGTCAGTTTATCGTATTACGCTATTAAACTATTAATAATGTTGAATTTTAACGATCATTTAATAATTTACCAGATCATATTATGACATCATTAAAATTAAAATAAAAATCTAGTGACTTTCAATCACGAAAGGTGTCTTTTGAACCTCGCACTTAGTGACATGCGATATCTTGCAGTTGGCAACACTGACTATACAATTTCAACCTTTGATGGAAGAGTACGTGAACTATGCGATTACATAAATAATTTACCAAACGATGCAGTCTGTCTGCTTCCCACTTGTCGGATGTGCGATGTTCTCAATGAAGCTATGTTGGGCGAGATACGAAGCGAAGAAATAGAACTCATAGCTCAGGATACCGTTGACTGCCCCCAATATCTCAAGAAAAAAGTGAATAAAACACTGGATATGGCAGACGAGGATTGTTCTCGAACTGCGGGTCTCGCCAAATTAATTACTATTAAAATTGGTGCAAAAATAATGATGAGACGAAATATTGATGTTACTTTAGGTCTCATTAATGGCACCATTGGCAAAATCACGTCGATATCACGAGCTATCGATACGAATGATATAGAAGCTGTAAGAGTCACCTTAGCTACAGGTGTCGAGCACATTATAGAGCGCGTAAACGTAAAGTTTGAGGCAATGGAAGGGGCTTTTGTTATCCGGAAGCAGTTTCCAATTTGCCTAAGTTATGGAATCACTATCCATAAAAGCCAGGGCCTTAGTTTGAAGAATGCCGTGATTGATGCCGGTAATTCTATATTTTCTAGCGGGCAAGTGTACGTTGCCCTCTCGCGAGTTACTTCATTAGAAGGACTCCACTTGATCAATTACGATCCGCATGCAGTATTAGCGGATGATTCCGCTATCTTGGAGTATAATAGATTGAGGAAACAATATCGACCGGACCTTAATCTGATGACTGTTTCAAGGATACGCTCACGAAAAATACATGATCGCCAATGGTCCTTGCCACAAAATGTGTCTACATGTCAAGAACCAATTGAAGAAAAAACATCAAGTAACGAGTGGCGAGTAAAAGGTTTGCAAAACATAGATGGTGTTTCTTGTTACTCTAACGCTACGATACAGTGTCTATTCCACTGTACACTTACAAGAAACTGTTTGTTGAATCAACGAAAGGATGACGTTATGAAAATCTTGATTGAAAATTACATCAATTTACAATCACCAGGAAACGTTTTCCATGCGAGGAGACTTGCCGGTAAAGATTTTACTTTGAAAGTTCAGCAGGATGCGCCAGAATTTTTAACCAGTCTACTTTGGAAATACAATGCCTTAAGGGACGTCGTAAAACACGAGTTGACCTCTAAAAGGCGGTGCGAAGATTGTGGTGTTACCATTACAACAATCGAACCCGGTTACATTTTGTTACTTGCTTTACCCCCATCTGGTAAGAAAACCCATAATTTGACACAGATAATCGATTACAATTTCTCGAGTTGGAAAAATGTAGAAGATTCGTCTTGCCAAATTTGCAAGTCGAAGAATATAGTCATGCAAACTCAGGTATCATCGGCAAGCAGCTGTTTAATCGTACAGCTCATATTGAATTCCGTACAGGCTGGGAAACTGACGAAGACGAATAATTACCGTATAAAAGAAGTTCCTACGGATAAACCTTTGTTTTGCGGAAAAAAGTACAAGGTAAATAGCGCAATATTCCATCATGGTGACAGTATTGACAAAGGCCATTATACTTGCATGCTACGAGATGGGACTTCTGCCTGGCAACATGTCAATGATTATGAAATCAGAAAACGAGCCTGGATAACAAACGCACGTGACGCGTACATATTTTTCTTACAGCGGACCTAACTGATCGAAAAAAAAAAAAAAACGTAACACTTGAAATATATATATACACTCAGCAACAAAATTAACGGCGCACCCGGGACTCGGCGAAATAATACCGATTTTCAAAATACTGTAACTCAATGAAAAATTGTCGTAAAAAATCATTCGGCAAAGCATTTTGAAGGTTGAAACTTCATCTGCAAGATGGTTTTTGAAAATTCATCCTACGGTCATTTCTGACCTCATGGCGTAGGTCTGAGTGCCGGGTTGCGAAACGCCAGAAAAAACAAGTTTTTCAAAGTTCTCTACGGGGCGTTAAAAAAATCGCAGAGAACTTTCGAGACAGCCATTTTGTAGCCTGAAATCTCCTCTTCAAAAATCGTACCTAAAAATTTCACGCGCGATTTTTTTTCACCGAGTTATCCAACTTCTGGTGAAGCAATGTCAATAAGGGCAGGACTGACCAGTAGGCGAAGACTGATCTGGCGTTATCCAGGATGCACCGCGAGGAGGTACAGTCTACCATGCATCCCGTGTGTGTGTGTGTGCGTGTGTGTCTGCCTGCGTGTGTGTGTGCAGGCAGCGATCAGGACCCATGGCTCGTCACTTTCACGGTATTTTATGCCTCCGAACCCTCGCTGCACTGCGTGTGTGTGTGTGTGATGCTACGATATCTCAAGTTCGAAATCGGGTATTGCCAACCCTACTTCTTATCACCGCCTGCAAGTATTCTCCCATATTGATGCAACTCTAAATACGTGGGCACACACCCACACACACATACGCGTACACACACGCACGCACACGCACACACACACACACACTCCTTACGCCTACTGGTCAGCCCTGCTCTTATTGACATTGCTTCACCAGAAGTTGGATAACTCGGTGAAAAAAAATCGCGCGTGAAATTTTTAGGTACGATTTTTGAAGAGGAGATTTCAGGCTACAAAATGGCTGTCTCGAAAGTTCTCTGCGATTTTTTTAACGCCCCGTAGAGAACTTTGAAAAACTTGTTTTTTCTGGCGTTTCGCAACCCGGCACTCAGACCTACGCCATGAGGTCAGAAATGACCGTAGGATGAATTTTCAAAAACCATCTTGCAGATGAAGTTTCAACCTTCAAAATGCTTTGCCGAATGATTTTTTACGACAATTTTTCATTGAGTTACAGTATTTTGAAAATCGGTATTATTTCGCCGAGTCCCGGGTGCGCCGTTAATTTTGTTGCTGAGTGTATATTATATCATTCATCCGAGATTACATGAAAAATTGAATGTCGTAGAATACTTATTATAGTTTGAAACCATCTGTTTGGAATACCCAGATAACAATATGTGTGCAATATGAAAGGCATTACGCATGCACGTGTGCCGATTAATCCGCACGACGTGCGGGCCATTAAGTAGAAACTTGCGCGCGCAATTGATGCACATATTGCTCGCACGACGTGCAAGTCGCACGCGTGCCGGCAAAGTGCGGATTTGTCACGTTAGTTCGAGTTATATATAAGAACTATAGAAAATTATCTCATTTCATCACTCCGTATGGTAAAGTATAGGATTCTACGCACGCGTGCGTATTATCCGACTTTACGCACGTTTGTGATGAAAAATTTTGTAATAAAAGACGATTTGTAATAAAAGGTCAGTTTTCGATATAATCACACACATATTTATTTTACATAACACAGCTAGTTATATATGAGCTAAATCACAAATTCCCGGTGTGGTTTTGTACCTCAAAATTTTCGATCATTTTTTTTGTCATTAATGGGTCATTTCCGTGGAAATGAGTCGGAAGCCACCCCAATATAATTGTTATCGGTGTAGCTCATGCTATTTTTGATATTACGCGTTTTTAACGGTTTTTTGAGAACACCAGAGAAGTTGATGGTTTAGCTGAAAAATTTCAACACATTTTTCGATGGAAATTTTCCGCTCTTTTCATTGCAAATATTTTCATGTGCCGCAGACAACCGGAAGTTCAAAATACATACCGTTGAACCGTCTTCCGCAAGTCCAAATTCGATTTTTTTTTCGCCATTCGACAACTTAAAATATTCTCTTTAACATGTCAAATTTATGGACTGGGCAACCACATCGATTTTTTTTCATATGAAGTATGTGTTTGCCCAGTCCATAAATTTGACGTGTCAAAGAGAATATTTTAAGTTGTCGAATGGCGAAAAAAAAATCGAATTTGGACTTGCGGAAGACGGTTCAACGGTACGTTTTTTGAACTTCCGGTTGTCTGCGGCGCATGAAAATATTTACAATGAAAAGAGCGGAAAATTTCCATCGAAAAATGTGTTGAAATTTTTCAGTTAAACCATCAACTTCTCTGGTGTTCTCAAAAAACCGTTAAAAACGCGTAATATCAAAAATAGCATGAGCTGCACCGATAAAAATTATATTGGGGTGGCTTCCGACTCATTTCCACGGAAATGACCCATTAATGACAAAAAAAAATGATCAAAAATTTTGAGGTACAAAACCACACCGGGAATTTGTGATTTAGCTCATATATATTATAATAATGTCTACATCACAGTTTACTTCTCAGTTATATAATACTGTCTACATCACAGCTGTTTACTTCTCGTACGCTAAACTATATATAGTTTATACATATATCTATACATATTATGTATAGTATAATATATCAGGTTTTAAAATAAGTAATAATGTATTAAAAAAAAAGGGTTTGGAAACCGTAAAAAACTAGATTCAACTCCGGATATTTTGTACTGGAAATATTCAGTTATAAAAACATATCAATTATTCATCCATATGTGTATATATAGTTATAAACGTTAATGGAATTGGAGTGTGAAAGTATTATCCCTCAAAGTTTTCAATGTCTTGATCGTCATCCAAAGAATTTGACGATAAATCATCCCCTTCATCATCAGCATCTGAATTGCCTCCGAGCATCTCTTCCAATCGAGATATTCTTTGCTGTATGCTCTCTGCTGTCCCTTCTGAATGCTCTCTGCCGTCCGTTTCTTTCGTTCTATTTTCCTTTGTGGTCACTTCTTTTTTTTTCAAGTTTCGGAACCGCTGCTTTGTAGTTCTCAAAACTTGAAGCATTTCCGTCTTGAACAAATTTTTGTTATCTGGGCCTTGGAATAAAGGACATTTTCTTGCTGCTTCTGAAAGAAATTGAAATCAATTATTGTTAGCAGTATGACTAATTGACGCATATTTATTTCTGTGATAGTGTATCAATGAAATTTGGGTTTTATAGGATTGAATTAGAGATTATATATTGTATAATAATTAGGAAATATATTTAAAAAATCATTAGCACAAACTATGGGATATTAACGCTGATGTTCAACTGATTCAAAATTACTTACGATACAGAACGTTTGAGACTCTCGTGTCACCAAATTTCTCAGTCTTCGCATCTCCGTTCCAAGTGAATTGACATACCAGGTCATCGGTCATGATTATTTGGAGACTGGTGAGAAGAAAGCCTCTCAATGCATTGCCCCCCAAGCAAAGCAAGTAGTCATACTGAAAAATATTCTCTATGTATACTATTTGCAATGACCTGTGATATCACTATTTTTCTTTTCATTTGCGAGTGTAGGAAGCTGTCGTTATGTGTAATTAAAAAAAGGCTTACGATTTTTTGACGTGCTTCCTTATTTGTGTCACTCTCTAATTCTTTGAATTGTTCAATTGTTGTTATTGGGAAACCTTTCAGACGTGCGTATAAGGTTTTGCTGACTTTTTCTCCTGCGATACTATGTTGATTGTTTAATATCTTTAGTATCTCCTTGTTCTGCTCGATTAAGGTCTCGTTCGATTTTTCGATCTTCCTACATACATACATACATACCCAATTAATGTAACATGTCGATCAGGTTGTAATAATGAAGTGCATTGAATAAAAACAATGCATGAAAGAAAATGCGATATCAACTGTCATTCATCGACAAGATGGTTAAAAAAATACTGTTTTGACTCACTCTAATCTGTCCTCAACGATTTTCTGAAAGTTTATTGGTACCGTCTCCCCGAACACTTCGTCGCTTTGACTTTGAATTGTATCATCTTTCGGAGAACGTGGGCTTCTCATTATCGGTGTCGTCAGAGGCATATTTTCACTGGTCTTTTTAGTTTTTTTTATCAGTGGCGGTGGGATCTCTGAATGAGCAATTGCAGAGGGCCTATTATTAGAGTCGTCAACATCCTTTGCCGTAATGTTTTTTAAAATTGCTGCTGCTTTTTCAGAGGGTGGGAAGAATTTGGTATTCTTAGTTTTCGGCAGCGAATGATTCTTGGTTTTCACCTCTACAGAATTAAGGGCGTCCAGCGAAGACCTGAAATTAGATTTCCACTTAATAAAAAAAATTTTACAATTAGTATACTAACAACGATTGTATTTACCATTTCAATTTCAAGCTTTCAACAATTTTTAAGTGTTCTGCATTCATTCCTTTAGAAATCTTTCGCAACATAAGTATATATGTGCTTACGGATCAATTGGATCGCTGCTCCTACGAGTAGAGTAGACATCCGTATTTTCTGAATCCTTATTATCTTCTGAATCTTTGGTTCCTTTTCCACTTTTCTTCATACCCTCCTGTTTCTTGATGACTGCTGCGTAATTTTTTAGTCTTTCAATCTCAGCCTTCAGATTTTTTGAATACACGCCTTTCTTCACCGCAGGCTGTTCATCTGATGACGACTGCAGGTATTTTGGCGTCGTTATGTTTCTCCCACTGCTTGAAACCCTTACTTCTCTACTTGATTTTCGTTTCGGAGCTTTGTTTTCTTTATTTTCCGGAATCTTTTCCATTTTGCTGAAAAGAAATGGAAACAGATACAAAATTGTGTCGATTTTTTGGCCAATTAATAATCAGAATTTTCTTCACGGTATCTTCATTAGTTTGATTGTGTAGTTTATTGAATGGAAGGTTTTCCACTCGAAGATCTAATTGAGTGGTAATCCTAGCGGTGTCAGCAGAGTAACACAAATAAATCGATTTTCAAGCACACGCTCTTCTTCCCCGTCCACATTACTCCATTCTGGCATTCTGTAACTTTTACTCTTTATTTCGTCCAAATGGATCGTTCGGAGCTGCCGGGACAAGTTCGTGCACCGATATACTCCTACAGTATCAGATGAAACTCCAACATCATATAATTCAGCTGTCGTTTGGAATGCTTGAATAATCAACAAAATATCCTCTTCTACTTTGACGATGTTCTTTATGATACAAACTCTCGAATCTCGAAGGACGCAGCAGCTGTCACGTAAAGAAGTAGCTAATGTAAATTTGCCAACTTGTAATTTGTGGAACTGTTGGCAAGCGTTAGGATGAATATATTCCGGAAGAGGTCCCTCGGCGTGAGATTTTGATGTACGAATGACAACATTGTTGTCTAAAGGCTGAGGAGTGAAGTTGTTCAGTTCGCACATTCTTTTGTAAAATTGTTGTAGACAAAGATGTGGTTTTCTAATTTGTTTGCGGAATTCGGGCATATTATTCTCATAAGGAAATGCGCTGAACGACTCCAGAGGACCCAGTTGGCGTACATCGTCTACCACGTGCAATAATCCGTGCACATTGTACGAAAGAAATTGTTCTCCGTACAACTGTTCACATGTGACAACGTACGTTTCCAAGGCCTCCTGGCAAAAATCGTACATTTCTGGTACTGTGTCTTCAGACGATAGCAGGCGCATAACAGAATGTAAGATCATGAAATGATCATAGTAATTATCAAAAAATACATTCTTCATAATAGCCGGTGCAGAGTACAGTACTATTTGTCTGAATTCCGTGGCTTTGAAATCGTGAAACCGTGTTATTTCACTCGGACGCCGATTAAATTCAGAGGGACAGTAACTTCTTAGTTGAGTCATTCTGGCATCAAGAATATCCAATTTCCTAGCATTTAGCCTACGGAACCCGAACTTGCCATCGACGTGTGCGGATAGTACTTTCTTACCGTTTCCTATCCAAGTAAGGTGCATATTTTCATAAGGAACTTGTGAGACAAGTCCCATTATTGGAGCCAATGGACTTCGTCCTTTATGATGGTCTTCATCAATCAGGTTCTCATACTCTTCATCTGTTCTTGGAGCGTGCCTCACACCTTGGAAAACCATTGTTCCTCGAAAGTTTTCTACAGTACAACGACGACCTTCGATCTTGCATTTCGAACATGCGTGTGCCGATGTGTGGCCATAATGGTTCAAGGCGAATGCTCTGGCAGGTGCATCAGCAATGAAGCAACGCACATGTAGTGGAAGTCGTCGATTCCTTATCATTATCCCTCCTTCATTGCGAATTTGGACAATTTCTTGGACAAACTGTTCGTAAAATTCAAAAGCATTGGTCGGTTTTTTGCTACCTTTGAATATTCCAGCAATGATGGGTCTTTTATCTGCAATATTGACAATTCTGTACTGATGTGGCCAAAATTGGTCTGCGCCTTTGTTTGCTTTACCACCATCAGTACTAAAGTCTATTTCTACATGTTCCGGCAGCTGATCCTCAGGGAGACTTTGTAGCTTCTTCTTGAGCGTCTTTTTGAATCCAAGGTGAAGGTATTCGCCACCTGCGAGCTGTTGAACAAATGTACTGGCAACGATAGTGGGAGTTTGTAATAAAGTTCTCGAGTCCTTTGGTAGAGAAACCAAGTTAAATGGAAATTCTCTCAATGCCTTCAATATGATGTTGCCTTGCTTGTGTTTTAGATTAGCCGCTAGAAAAGCATTTTTTAATGCTCTCTTTCTTAAATTTGCTGCATTTTGAGGAACGTCAACACCTGCGATGTCATCGTCTGAAGTGTCTGATTCATCTGTATCATCATCTGCTTCTTCGACATTGTTAAGAGGAATATTGTTGAGAATGTCTTCATCGCTATCTTCTTGGTTAGAACTCATAGTTGCTGAGTCATCCTCCGAATCATTTTCTTGATCAGAGTGTAGGGATTCATTATCAGGCGCGTGCGCTTCATTTTCTATTCCAAGTTGAGGTAACGGTTGTACTTCGTCACCAGGTGCGTCTCCTACGATAGCAGGTATTGGTTGAACTCCATTATCAGGTGCATCTTCTACGTTTTCAGGTATTTGTTGTTCTCCAATGTCAGATCCTGTATCTCCTGAGCTTGAATCGGAATCATTGTTATCTTGCAGCTCGACATGTCGCCTGTCACGAACCAAACGCAAGCGTTTCTGCTTCTGACTTATACTCAGGTCTTGAAACCTTTTATTTTTTCTATTCATGTCGTAGATGATGGCTCGTCAGATCTTTATAAAAATGAATTCAACCATATATTGTTGGATGAAATGTTGAACTTTATAGATAGTGAAATAGCGAGAGTAGTAATACTAACGAGTTATGTTATCAATTCATCAATCCAATTCATATAAGTTCGTAAGTTTGATACAGGGATAATTATTAGGGTGATGAGTCATGTATGTGATATCTTGAGAGTTTCACGCGGCACAAACCAAGAACTGCCAACGCTGTATACATTATATTTTTTCTATATTGCAATTTCACAGTATACTCAAGTATGTTTTAAACATTTTGGTTTCTGTGCAATAATTAGGATCAAAATTTATCGGCTAATCAAATTGTTACAGATTTTTTAGTTAAAATAGCGAAAAAGAAAAATAATACATTTCAATCAGTTCAACGTATTTTTAAGTATACTTGAAAACGGCGAAAAAATATTTCAAACATGTTTTTCAAAACGTGTTTAGAAACCCATGAAAAGGTGAAGTTATAGGAATATATCGAATAAAAATCGCCGCGACTAATCGTCCGGATAAACTGAACAATACGATAATTACATAGATAAGTATCATGATGTTGAAAATGCAGAAGCAAGAATTTAAAACGTATAACACTTCCGCATACATTAGTTGAAATACGAAGGAATTTTTAGGATTTGGAAAACACGTGTGGAGTATTATTATTGCAACAGAAGTGAGGTAAAAGAGGTTAGGAATCAAATTCATCAGTATATGATACTTACAGTATATTTTACGTAGACGTGGCACGTGTAATTATGTTGATACACGGATTGATAGCTATAATCAGGCTGACACTTTCGTAAAACTGCAATTTTAGAAGTCTGAACACCGATCAACAGCATATAAAACTTTACACTCACTTGGTCGCGTCAAACGGTCACACAATTAGCACTGCCCCGCTTACCCAGCCGACGCTATATAATAGATGGCTGCGCAAGGTGAGAGCGCGCGCAGCTGCTTGAGTGATTAGGGCGCGTAATTTAAAAGTACTTCCCGAGTCTTGAACGTGAAAAATAGAAATCAATGAAATATTATTCCTATATATACATATTCAATTTTGATGGTATAGTTGTACCAAATTGATGAGAATCATTTTGTGTAATTTTATATTATAAAGCAGGCGTTATATTTAGTGTGTGCTCTGTGATAACTTTTTCAAACTGTTTATAAATATATTTATATATAGCGTTCATTTTCAGAATAATTCTTTTTTTTTTGTATCACAAAATTGTTATTCGCATTTTAATTTCAAGATGATTTTTTTTTTTCATGGATCGTGAAATTTTCCGTCTTCTTATTTTCTGTCAATAATCTTCTTTATAATTATAAAATTTTCATATAAATAATGTATGTTCATATATCGTATAAAAAATCATGAAGCAAATAAAAAATGGTGAGGAAAAATCATTGGTCGAGTTGACATGGAATGCCCTATATTTTGTTTCATTCTGGATAAAAATCGCAGGCGCGTATATGATAATTTTTGCGAAGTATGAGTTATTATATGTTATCATTATAAACGCACTCTGTGCGTCGCATAGTCTTGGCATTGCGTGATTACACGAGTGACCGCGAAGTGCGACACATAACGCATACACTCAAGTGCCTAGCTCATTGTGCTGGCGAAAAAGATGCATTTTCGCACGCACGACGTGCCCCGCACGCCATGCGTCTAACGTGCGTGGCACGATTGTTATCTGGGTAGAGAGTAATTTTTTATAGCCAAATTATTATTCAGAAATTTTCAAATTATTCTATATTTCTTCTTGTCTATGTAGGTATAAATATTCAAAACATCTTTTTTTCTACAATCGGACTGATAAATCTCCTGTTAAATAAATATGACTACATTTTGTTGAACTTTTTTTCAAGATCATTCGCATAATTAACAAATCCGTTTTTATTATAAACACTCAAATAAATACAACTTAAGAAAAGATAGATACTTTCTTCCATAATCAATTTTTGATATACAACTACGTACTATCGGTATGTAATATAGGAAGAATGATCACTCCATCGCCGTTTGGAATTTTACAAACTTTCGCACAAATCTCTTCGCAAGGCCATGACTGTACTCGGTTACTTTTATGAGCTGTTACTATATTTAAATCATTTGAGTTACACGGCAATGTGTATAAACTTCCTTGTGGCGTGAATTTTTGTCCAATGATATAATTACAATTATCTTGAGCTTTTGCGAAATTTAAAACTGCGATAAAAGTACCATTTTTTAAAAGCAGAGTATCATTTGTTTCGCTCTCACTATTTATGTATATTGTAACCTATGGTGCAAAAACCGTTCGCCAAGTGCAATAATGTGGTCCCTACCCAAAATGAAAAAAGGAAAAGAAAAATGTATACGTACAAAAGGATTGAAATCAATACAGTTGCCAAGTACCTGTCTTCTGTATACCATAAGTTTACATCAGAAAATTGAAAAAAGGAAAAAAGAAAAGAAAAAAACAATTTGGAGTACGTGGTACTTGGCGGGCCAATATTTTATATCATTATAGGTTTATTGATATGGTTCTATTGCTGTTTCATGTACTTGTCTACAAAAGGCCCGCCAAGTACCACTACCTCCAAATTGTTTTTTTCTTTTCTTTTTTCCTTTTTTCAATTTTCTGATGTAAACTTATGGTATACAGAAGACAGGTACTTGGCAACTGTATTGATTTCAATCCTTTTGTACGTATACATTTTTCTTTTCCTTTTTTCATTTTGGGTAGGGACCACATTATTGCACTTGGCGAACGGTTTTTGCACCATAGGTGCTTTTGTTGTTGATTTCACTACTTTTTGTACAATTTTGTATTTCATACACGTATGTTCTTTTTTTTTTTTTTTTTGGACAGCCGTAACGTGTGTTCTTTTCATTAGGTTCTACGAATTGTTTCCTTATAATCCGTTATAATATTCTATGATAGAAAAGATCGTTTATAGTCAATGAAACGTGCACAACTAGATCAGAATTTAGCGAACATTTGATCCGAAAGAACATTCACCAACTGTGAGATTTTTGTCATTAACTGTTAATACACCAGATTCCATAACAGTAGAATACATCTGATGTTCGTGGTAAATGACCAAGATTTGAAGAATAGCGCGCGCGCATTCTTACGCCGGTGTTACAACCGTCAACCGACGCACGAGATTTCGCGGGAAGTTAGTGTTTATTATTATGTAAAAAAAAAGGTTGTCAAGCAAAAATGGATCCGATTTTGGCTGCCTGGGGATTCGAAGGCCTCATCGATAGTTTTTCTGGTAAGTAAATCATTTTGCAATAAAATTACCATCCGCATGCAGCGCATTGATATTTTTAGGTTAGGTTTTCAAATCGGCAACTTCTTTCTTTTTCCTCTATTGCTAGGTCTTCTCCTTCTCTCATTTCTCTACTTCATAATTCATGTATAAGTCACGAAACAACATTACTTTTAGATAAAGATGTTTATTACAAACCTATTAATTTACACGTCACGGCACAGGGTCGCTACGTTCGCGTTGTTAGCTGCAGAGACTTGTAATATTATTCATAATTTCGTCATACTAATAATAAAAACTACTTATTCAAAATGAATTTTCAAAAGATGTATTAATTTTAATAACCTATTCTCCTACAAATATCATGCTAACCTATTAAATGATGATTCCTTAACTGCCATCGAATTGATTCCTATAAGGAGAGCCCCTTGAGTCGTTCCGTACAAATCTCTTGTCGTTAATTATCAACGAACGTTCATTTGATCTATTCCAAATCCACGTTCGTTAGTAGTTAAGTCAAGTCATTCGAACCAAATGATCTTTTCTATCAGTGATATGCCTGCAACGTGTAACCCTGCGCGCAACCCTCCTCCTTTCTCATCCGGGCTTGGGACCGGCAATGGCGGAGTTTCTGCACGCAGGGTTATAGTTGCTGCTCATTATTATCTGTTATATATATATGGGCAAGTCCACCAATTATCAACGAATGTTTGGGCCCTAAAAAATCGATTTGCCTCAATTTTTTTCCTCGCAATCTGTGAACAAAGATTGGTGAATTCACCAAGTTTCAGCCCAATAGGACGTACCGTTCACGAGGAATACGATATTTCATTTTTAGGACAACATTTTTATGCGCATTTTTAACGTACTTCTATCGTCTGAATAAAAATTCGGAAAAATACGTTTTCTTTGTGAAAAACTCTCAGCTTGCTGAATCCATTTTTTATTTTTTGTCAACTTTGCTAAAACCCCCTCAAAAACACGCTTTTTGACAAAAAACAGCGATTTCTCCCTGTGCTCAATGTTTTATCATACTTTTGAATTTTTATTCTGAAAGCTGAGATTTTTTCAGTGAGGAACCCAAATTTTCAGACCGGGACGGAAACGGGGTCGCGCGTGAGCTGCGATTAATTAATAAAGAGTGGTAAATAAAATTCTCTTCTGAGACTCAACGGAAAATCTTTATTTCGTTGAACTGTGCACTACCAGATGTCTCTAGCGGCGGTACGAACTAAGTCGACTTCACACATGGGCTTGGTTTTTGACCAACACGACCTTGAGTTTCTGACGAAACTGGTTATAACTGACACCCTGTATAGGTTCGTCTTACGCTATGTAACGCGACAGACTGTGTATATAGTCGTGTATTTCAATATAATAGTTTTTCTAACTAAATAAAATAAGATCCCATATATATTTTAGTTTTTTTTTTTTTATTTTTCTCGTAGTTCGTTTCAGTTATATAGTTCAGACTCATTTTTTGTCCTTTCAGAATTTGAAATCATCAGACCATAGTTGGGAAAAGTGAAAACACTCAAGTCGACATAGATATAATCGTCGTCACTACCTTAGATAATAAGCTGGCTAAGTGATCTTCCAATACTTTTGTTCCATTCAAGCTGTGATAAACTAAGACGTTCGAGCTGAATCTTTATCGTCAAGATTATAAAAATCCAAGATCACACAGTCTTTTGAACCTTCCCAATCGGATAGTTATACTTACTATGCAATTGATAGTTAGAAGACTTCACAATTTGGATTTGGATGATCTTTACAATGAACTATTTTGAATGCAATGATTTTCAAATACCCTGTACTACTATTATTTGTAATTTTGCAGAAATATTTCAGCGTAATCACATAATATTCCAGCAATATTGGGAAAATACTTATAGCATTTTCGACCGGGGCTACACTTAGCTACACTGGTGTAGTGTAGCCATCTCTGTCTCTCTCTTCCTTATAAAAAAGAAAGAGGATGAAGATAGCTACACTACATCAGTGTGGCTCGGTGTAGCCCAGTCAAAAATGCTATATTACAAGCTGGATGTTAAATGTAGTTACATCACAGGAATATTACAGAAATGTTACAAGAATATTACGGGAATATTGCAGAATATTCGGCGAATATCACAGGAATATTCACCAAATATTGCAGCACTGAATATCGCAGCGACATTGCCGGAATATTACATTGTGATATGTGATATGTGATATTGCCCTAATATTACTTGATAATATCACAGGGATATTACGAAATATTGTTGCAATATTGCTGCAATATTAAATGTCCGGTCCGATTGATCGTACAGATATTCGGTAATATTCCCGTAATATTCCTGCAATATTACCGTAATATTCCTGCAATATTACCGTAATATTCCTGCAATATTACCGTAATATTACTGCAATATTACCGTAATATTATCGAATATCTGTACGATCAATCTGACCGGACATTTAATATTGCAGCAATATTGCATCAATATTTCGTAATATTCCTGTGATATTATCAAGTAATATTAGGGCAATATCACATATCACAATGTAATATTCCTGCAATGTTGCTGCGATATTCAGTGCTATGTGGGTCGCGAACAAGTACATAGTTACAGTCGTGGGCACGTATGAAAAAATTCGCTTCACCAAAATTTCGCAGTCCATTCCAATGTACAATCGAATTATTCCTTATCTTTTGTCGAACATATAATTTCGAAGTGAAAATTTCATTGTTATGCCTTGCCCTACTTGTAACTATCAACTTCTTTTCTTGAAAAATCAAATTTCTACTGATTTCTGAGGCACGAATTGTTTCAATTTCGTTTACATTCAATTCAACGATCCTCAAAGTTCCAAGAATATCTTCTTCGTTGTCTTTCTCAATGAATCTCTCAGCCGTCAACTTACTTTTCAAAATTTCAAATGCGTTAAGCATTTTTAGGGTATTTACAATTTCCGCATCTACTTTATTTGGTCCGTGATTGATTTTCTTAAAATAACCATTTGCATCTTCGAATGGAAAAGCAGACCATCCATATAGAGGCCCCCACTGTTCAACAAAACTTGCATAATGTCTCATTACATGTACATTGAACGAACATTTTTCAATACCATACAAATCCGGTATTTCATCAGCAAAAATATCGATCATAGACTCCGCTATACTTATTTCATTGACATGGATTCTTGACTGTAGATAAATTCTGATACCCTGAGATACGAGTAAAAAATTTTCATAAAACCTCTTTGGCAAATAGTTTTTCAAAAGAATTGGGAAATAATACAGCAGAAAATCTCTTTTTTCTGATGCTTCATAGCTACTTCGATATTTAAGAATGCGAGGTTTTCTTGCAATATAGTCCGGAGGTGAAATTTCTAAAATCATTGCATTAATTTCATTTTGTGATTGCTTTGAGATATAAAATGGCCTGTCGTGATATTTTTCATTGAACCACAATTCCATAAGCATTCCTACTACCCCTATTATACCATGCATGTATTCAGGTACAAATGACCTGGCGATGTCAAAGCAGGGAATTACAGTAGAAATTGTTGGTCCTTTCACACCTTGCACGTGCTCTACGTTATTCTCGATAACAAGTCGCGCTTGCTCGATCATCCTCTCATGAGTTCTCATCGTTGGCGGATTTTCTAAAGGTGGGAAAACCCAATTATGACCTGCTGCACTCGAGCAGCCTTCTTGCTCACAATTAGAGCAACCAAAATGCCCATTGTATTGCATTATGTTTTGCGCTGCAGCTCTCGCAGGTGCATCCAATGGCGCCAGAGGTGCAATGACTCTGCTGTGTTGTACGATGTTCGTAAATTGATCCACCCAATCGAGACCATTTTCAAACAAATCTTTCATTATAACTGAAAATGGTTTCAGAAAAGCATTCATATTTGGCTTTTTTACTCTACTGTAATATATGCCAGTCAAAAACTGGAAACTCCTGCGGTTACTTGGCGGAATATTAACAATCTGCACTTGTAACGGCCAAATTTGACCATTGGAGCTATTTGAAATCGAAACACCATCAGTATTCCAAGCCATACATAAATCGTAGTTACCGGGAATTACGTTTCTCTTAAGTTCTTTGTACTGATTGGCAGTAGTTATGTCTGTTATTATGTCCTCTTCGTGAAGTTCATTTCTTTTGTGAACTTCAAGTAACTCTCCTAAATTTTTAGCCTCAAAGGCATCTTTCAAAACTTGCTTTAGATTATATTCCAAAAAAATACCATTCGTATTGGTTTTCTGACATTGATCACAAATTAATTGTCTTTTTTTATCTGTGATATCTCCTAAGTAGTGAAAACAATCTTCACAAATTTGATGTTTCCGTATAATAGCAGTTCCAGGTGGCAATAGTGAATAAAGTCGTTTCTTAAGTAGATAGAGAGTTTTCGGCAAATTATTTGGCTTCGGCAAAAAATTATTTAGTAGCTTAAGCAATTTATCAAGACCTTTTTTTGTTAGAGCCACACTTTCGAAATAATCCATTAAAAAATAAACTGCGTCACCGAGAGTTAATTCTCCGTTGTCGTACAACTTCCAATTCAACCAATCTAAATTATTTTCCTCTTCGTCTGCCTCTGCAGAGGTATCGTCATCGCTAACATCCGTACATGTGTCACTTTCTACCTCCATAAAAAAAGAATCCATCGATTGACAAGCAGCAGTTTGGAACGAGTTAAACATCAAGGGAATGTCATCTTGAACTGCTTGATCCTAGAAAAAGTGATTTTCTTAAGGGGGTATCCACACCTTTGATTTGGTAAAAATTCTGAGGAAGAGATTGTAATTTTACAGCGAATTTGAGAGTCTGATCAAATCCAAAAAAATCATGGACTTTGAGGAGGGTTTGACCCTCATTATCCATATTCAACATTGAATATTACTTTGAGTCTAATAGTAGTTACGCTGAATATAGAAAAATACAAAATTACTCGGTTGTCGTAAAGACTGAGGAGCACCGATGGACCGGTTCTGGAATTTTTGGTCTTCAATTGTTCAGAAGAGAGGCCTCTATCAGATGAACATACAACTTTTTGATATCGCAAAAATTGCCTGACCTATCTAGTTTTTACTAAGATTTTTTGAATTTTAAAATTTTTTTACTCTATTTTTTCTATTATCTCAACTAAAAATGGTGATATCAAAAAGTTGTATGTTCATCTGATAGAGGCCTCGATTCTGAAAATTTGAAGACCCAAAACTCCAGAATCGGTCCAACGATGCTGCTGATTCTTTACGACAACCGGTCAAAATATTCATTCTCCAGAAATCAACTTTTAAACTTTTTTTTTTTTTTCTTTCCTTTATTTCCTAATTTTCACAGAGAAGAAAATGTAGTTACAGGAAATCAAGTTTTAAGATGTAGCTTATGATTAATATGCTGAATCCGCAGCTGCTCTCGTATCCATGTGTTATGAGTCGAGTCTAGACCCATGTGCCAGGCGGAGGTTTGTAGTGAGTTTTGACCTGTTCTGTCCAACAACAGTGTCCGGTAGGTGTCTGCTAAGGTTGCTAGAAAAAGAATGAATTGCTCTAGGAAAAATCTGATCAAAATTTTTCAAAACATGAAAATTCTTCAGAATTCTTGATCTTCAATATTTTTGAGATTCAGAAGATGCTAGCACAATTTCTGTCAATATTCCGAAAATTATTTCATCTTTCATCAATCATACCTATTTTCTTATAATATATAATATTAAACTTTCACAATTATTACATTATAGAAATACTCATCTTTTTAGCAATCTAAACGTGTAGTCTCCTGGCATCGATTTCAAACGTAGTTTTTGATGAATCATCTTCTTTCGATTCCGAAGTCTCATGTCAGACATACATACACTGTGTTTGTTCAATAATGAAAATCACTATTGGCTTGAATTCGTAATGAAAGCACGACGATTTACAAACAAGTGGACACCTAACCTCGAAAAAATGTAGATCGCAGCCATGTGTTCTGTCAATGATCACAATTCAAAAGAATATTGAAAATTAAATATGTGTAAAAATGATCATTACAAACAATTGGAAAATCACAAAATCAAATTCATAATCAAAATATATAAAAACGTCAAAAAAGTAAGACAGTGGTGTTCGCGGTCTTGTACAATATTTATGAGACCAACATGTGGGTCCGCACTCCGCGCGCCGCGCAGCGACGATTCGTCGCAGCGCGGTACTGTCGAGGCTGTAACTTTTCGAATCCTCGAGATTTTTCGACGCCGATTTATTTACAGGTAGATTAGGTCACTAGCATTCCAAATAAAATATAAAAACAAAAACGATTTTTTGAAAATTCAAAGGTGTAGATACCCCCTTAAGGTGGTTCTTCCCCTACAGTCCCACCAAACGTGGGTTTCAGACAAGATTTTGAATACTTCTCGATGGGGAAAAAATCTGAAAAAAATCAAGCATGTAGGAGATCCTCGGGAGATTGATTTTGCATGATAATAATTCAAAAAAGTTATTAACAAATCGATGGAAAAAAAAACTGTTCAAGAAATTAGCCGGTGACCCAACTTTTTTTTCGGGTGAAAATGATTTGTCAATTTTACTGAATACGTATGAATTTTTTGAGAATTTTGGTAACTTTTTGAAAATTGCGTTTTTTCATACCTGACAAACCTCAATTTTCAAAAAGTTACCAAAATTCTCAAAAAATTCATACGTATTCAGTAAAATTAACAAATCATTTTCACCCGAAAAAAAAGTTGGGTCACCGGCTAATTTCTTGAACAGTTTTTTTTTCCATCGATTTGTTAATAACTTTTTTGAATTATTATTATGCAAGATCAATCTCCCGAGGATCTCCTACATGCTTGATTTTTTTCAGATTTTTTCCCCATCGAGAAGTATTCAAAATCTTGTCTGAAACCCACGTTTGGTGGGACTGTAGGGGAAGAACCACCTTAAACTAGTCTACGGTAAAGAAAATTTAACATAAAATACTCAAATAGATCTAGTGCCAGAAAGTAAATTTTGTCAAAAAAAACACTCAAATAACTATTTGAAAACCCCTATTTATCAAAACTCACATTATTTGCTACATCATCCATCAATTCAATTTCTTCACCATTTTCAGCTAGCCTTTGTTCATCTCCTTCATTATTTTGGTTTTGCAGTAGGTTTCTACGGTTCCACCTATTTAGCGTTGTACGAGGAATATGTCCGGTCTAAAAAACAAGATATGATTTAATGCAAAATATTTTTTTTTTACTAGGAATATTTATGCAAAGCTGAAATAGAATACTCACTCCATCTCCATAATAGTGTTGATACCCATCAGGTCGCATTTTTTAATTTGATTAAAAAATTAATCAATCAATTAATTAATTTTTATTTTTTAAATTGATTTTAATTTTTTTTTTTTTGCGCAGTTCGTAATTATGTTTGTTTATAACAACCGCACATCTTGTTTATTAGGCGTGTTCGGTATATGTGCTCGATTCGCTCTGAGCTCTTATGTCTCTTTTCTACGTATGATTATTAGAAAAAGAGTGGTAGAGCCAGAGCATTCGGATCACTGATTCGGATGAATTTATCGATGCGCGGCGCGGTTCGTCATTTTGTTTGTTTATAACAACCGCACATCTTGTGTATGACATACAGCATACGCAAGGCCTGAGCGGTTATTTCTTATGCGATTAGTGAAAAACGCGATAATCAAGATTGAAAAAATGCAGTTTATGGTGGAAGGCGCCGATAAATCACTAAGCATCATCTACAAAAAATCTATTATTGTAGAAGAAGCAGATGCGCCGCTTGCAATAGGAGATGCGGTAAAATTTATGTGGCCGGAAAATGGCAAGACTCAGAAAGAATTCTCGGGTACTATAATTGCAAAGAACGGTAAGTACGTTCAAATTTTTATTCAATTTCAATTTGAAAGTGAGATGCAAAACACAATTATTACACATTATAAATATTGAGAGGTTGGTAAAGTTTACAAAATTTTTCGAAATTTTCGCACGTTAGACAACATAATAATTTTTTCCACACGGCGCGCGCAAAGTTCGATTTTTCGCTTCGCTCGGGCGAAAAACTTCACACTCGTCCGAAAATCAACACTTTCGCACTAGTATCCAAAAGTACTATTACTTCACACCTTATAAAGTAAAATTCTGTACAATACTCGACGGTACAGTACTCGTATCATGAGGTACTATAATTAATTGTGTGGTTTATTTAGGAGACGAACAAGTATTACTAGCTCTTAAAGAATCAAAGATGATGACCTGGAAGCAAAAAAATAAGGGAGTGAAAAATTACGGCCCGTCGAAAGCTTTGGTAGATAGCGGAGGACAAGACGATTCATACGGACAGGTGAAATTTACTCGCTTAATGAATTTTTTCGCTGACAAACCTAATTTTTTATGCCATGAAGGGAAAAAAGAGGAAACGGCCTGCAACATTGCTGGAACAAGAAATTTTAAATGAAGTAGACAACAGGGATTTGCCTTCGTTGCAAGACAGCAACACTGAGAAAGTGAAAACACCTGAATGGGTATTTGATGTATTTGTCAATTTGAAGCGCGAAATTGCCAGAGAAATTGACTCTATGAAAGAAAAAATCTTGACAGTGCGTATTATATTTTATTGTAAATTATTATCGATAGATTTATAAGATTCTCAATGATATCTGTTTTTCGACAGAAAATTGATTTTCTCGAGGCAAGTTTCCATAGTGATTACACCTTGCCATGTGAAAAAATAATGAATGAATCAAAAGTAATTTATGACTCACCTACAATAAATCAATTTAATGTAAAATATGTTACGATGAAATTGTTAAAATGTTAGATAACATATCCAGGTAGCAAAAGAATCCAAAAGGCGATCGTGGGGAATGCCTCTTGACCTTGACGATATAACCGAAGATAACGAATATAAAGATTTGATTGACTGTCCCACAAAAAACATTAAACCGGCGAATGCAGAGAATGTGGTATATGAAGCACTACCAGACGCTACAAAATTTATCAATTTAACTTCTGATGGTTCGGATGATCCGGATTACTTCAAAGAGACTGCAAGTAAACAGGTACTTTATTAATTTAAAAAACATATCTTCCGTGTTTTGTGAAAATTTTTGCGCTATACATCAATAATTTGCTGTCATAAATTGATAATAATTTATCACGTTTATTTTAAAGGTGAGCCAAATCAGGAGCGAGAAAGAAGCAAGTGACGAAGATTCATTATTGGATATAGAAAAGGTAAATAATAGTTTTAAAATTGGCGTAGTTTTCTTTTATAAAAACAATTAATATATTTTTTTTAGCCTTCTACATCATCTTGTTTGGCAAAGAAATTCTCCATAGCAAAAAAGCCTAACCTGAATTTTTCATCAGAGGAAGATGACGACATTCAGCTGAGTGAAAAAATAATAAAAACAAGGAAATATCATTCCAAGAAAGGCCAAAGTAGCTTGAGAGAAAAATACGTGAGTAGTCATTTCAATCAATGTCCATTTTTATTCTGACACAATCACAATTGAAATCAGTCAACATTCCAGGTCACTCAGCCAATTCATTCTGAGGATAGTGAAATATTAGGTGATGACACAAGAAGCGAGAAAAATGACGAAGGCGAAATTTCTAATGCAGAGTGGACTTTAAAATATCGAGAGTCATCTGAAAATGTGCTTGAAAACATTATGATAATTTTATAATAATCCTTAGTTTGTTTTTTAACCAGCGATTTTTAATAGGTTGTTGAATTAGTAAAAGGGTCAAACACGTTCGCAAATTTATTAGACGTGCAGACAGCAACAAATAAATGCAGCTCGCAGAACGATTTGGCAAGAGCTTTATTGAAAGCAGTTTTCACTAAGGTTTTTTTAAGGTTAATTTGTTTGATTTGAAGAATGTATACGTCTAAAGTAATCATACAAATATTTTGTATATTCCAGTTCTTGTACAAAAATTTGAAAAAAAGATGAATTGGCCACCGAAAGATAGAGCAACTATCCGAAGAAGTATGAGCCAAAAATTGACTGAACTGCATGCAGAGCGTTAAAAAAAAAAAATGTGTTCCATATGTTTAAGGGGATATGTAAGGGGAATTCAACATCTCAAATTTTACAACATATGATTACAGTAAATAAACTGAAGATTTTCAATAACATGACAATTACTGTAAATATTTTCCTTTGACAGATTCATAACATATTCAATCTAGGTATAGACCAAGCATAAATCATGCCTGAATTGTGCTTGATCAATCAAGCCTAGTTATTCAAGCCCAGTCCATGCATGTCCATTTCCAAGCATAGTTCATGCCTTGATGACCATGTATGGTTCAGGCATAGATTGAACATTTTTTTTCCACATGGGATACCGCAGATCACGTCACTACACGCTGCCGAATCGAACAAACGTTCGGACACCTCACGGCAGTGTGGCGATGCATTAAACGCGAACGAAAATTGTGCTATCGTGATCCACAAAAAGTAGCGAAATTTGTGACAGCGGCTGCTGATCCTCTCGTTTTCAAGAATGCATTTGCAGTTTTTGGTAATTCGGTGTGTCCTTCGCTGCGTAAAATACATAAAAGCTCCGAAATGACCGAATTATTCAAGGTATTGATATTTTTGAGAGCCCACGATTGTAATTTATCCTTCAAGGTTGAGTGTGATGAATTTATTTCAGTTTCAATTGTCATGCATGGACTCGTCTGCAATAATATTATCATCTGTGCCGCTGCTGCTAGATATACAAGCTGCAGTGATTCTATCTTGAGGATTGTTTTCCTGAATATGAATATGACCGGTAGTCTTATCGGGGAGAATCACGATATTTGTCGGTGAAACGCACAACTTTTTATTTTGTAGAAAATCACTACACACGTCGTCAGAGTCAGAAGAGGATTTTCTCTTTTTTTTTAAATCCCTACATTTTTTCACGGAATAATAGTAGATTACGATACGAGTGCGCGAAGTACGTGATTCTCACACGAGTGTAGCTTGTCGCCCGAGCGAAGCGAGGGTGACAAAAACACGAGTGTGAGGATCACGTACGCGCACGTGTGTCGTATACTATTTTTTGTAACACTGCATGGAAGTTCGCACTTCGTGTACACAACACGCGGTGACGAACAGTGACGATGCCCCAACCTGAATGTTGCAGACAGTGATTGTAGCCACCACTTGTTTCGTTCAATGGCGTTAGTTACGCTCGTTTTGCTCGGATTAGCGTTTGGTAATAAATATTACCTAACAGTTTTACGACATTACCTAACAGTTTTGGATTTGTTGGCGAATCGGCCGCTTCGCGCACTTTTAACGGGGCGCGAAGTCGAACTTCCCATGCAGGTGTTACAAAAATATTGTTTTGACATGATACATATGGAAATATATATACAGAGATGTTCTGTGGAAAGTGGTCAGTCTAATGGCGGCACAATTATTTCTTTTCGCGAATGACAATGCTGCCGCTCGATCACAGACAATCGATCTACTGATATTTTATATGTCTGTGACTGATAATAGACGACGTAGCGGTAGCTGTCACGTCGTAGGTTAAAATGAACTGTCATATTACAATATTGTGTAATTAAATTGTAATATCGTTCATAATACGACGGTATACGATACTATTTCATAAATCAGTAGTACTGAATTGTTAAATTAATTACAGATGTCAATTTCTGTTTATTTACAACATTAGGTTATAAATAACTGTCTTGGTAAAATTTACGCATCTCGGAGTGATAAAGTTAATTAGGCAATAGCATACGAAATTGATTCTTTATGAATTCATTTCAGGTGTGAATTTCTGTTTATTTGCTACATTATTTACATCCGTGAATTTCTTCGATGACTGACTGACCCGTTGCATCTCTTCGACAAGTAGGGTTACGAACAAAGCGATTTGAATATCATTCAACGAGCAATATTCGCCTTGATTCAGTGAAAGTGTTCCATCCTACGAGGCATCTTTGCTGAATAAAACAATACTCTACATGTCTTCTCAGCCTAATAAGTACGAAAATAGTCCTGCGTAAGTGATGTGTTAGTCCATCAATGCGTGTTGAAGTTTCATCGAGTAATAAATTAATTGAAATTATTGTTCTTATTGTAAATCTATTTAATTGTGTATTTGATTGCTGTGTAGAATAAAGCAAAAATTCATGACTACTTATTTATGAAATAGATAACTGTTGTATTAGGAACGATATCACAATTCAATTACACAATATTGTATATTATATTGCTCGATGAATGATTTTCACATCGCTATGTTCGTAACCCTCCTTGTCCAAGGGATGCAGCGGATCAGTCAGTCACCGACGAAATGCACGGTTGTAAATAATGTAGCAAATAAACAGAAATCCACACCTGCAATGAATTCATAAAGAATCAATTTCGTATGCTATTGCCTAATTAACTTTATCACTCCGAGATGCGTAAATTTCACCAAGACAGTTATTTATAACCTAATGTTATAAATAAATAGAAATTGATATCTGTAATTAATTTAATAATTCAGTACTACTTATTTATGAAATAGTATCGTATACCGTCGTATTATGAACGATATTACAATTTAATTACACAATATTGTAATATGACAGTTCATTTTAACCTACGACGTGACAGCTACCGCTACGTCGTCTATTATCAGTCACAGACATATAAAATATCAGTAGATCGATTGTCTGTGATCGAGCGGCAGCGTTGTCATTCGCGAAAAAAAATAATTGTGCCGCCATTAGACTGACCACTTTCCACAGAACATCTCTGTATAAACTGATTAACAATAAAAATCGAGGGTTATGTTGTGATCAACTCCTGCGCGTACGTCAATTTTGGGTATGGCAAAATCTCAATATGGCGTTCTCGTTCGTCTGTATTTTGTCATTATGTTCTCTCTTCACGTGAACTACGAAAAAGCACCAAAGCAATATTTTTCAAAGATCCGTTTATGAAACATTCGAATTAAATTTTAGTTCATAAATATTTAATCGGTCCTCGCTTAAAGCGACATCGAGTCGTAATTTATACTATCACCCAAACCGACCGCACTCAATACTGCGCCAGTACAGATTTTCAGTATTGGCAATTTTACCTCTACCATGTATTGGACCGGGCCTGCATTTCTACACTTGACCAGTATATTAAACCAACGCTGGCCCAGTATTGTGAGTAATACGCCACCAGTACTGGGCCAGCGTTGATTCGCATTAGTTGGTTCCCGGTGCAGTGCCAGTATTGGGCCGTATTGTCAACTATGGCAAACTCTACCTGGGTAAATTGAAAATGGGAGACGTGCGTTTATCTCCAGACAAAAAAATTTGCGACTACTGCCGGTTGAAAATTTCGAAAATGCCAGGAATCATCAGCGAGACTAGTGACAGTTCATTAAATACTGAAAATTCTCAAGCTAGTTCAAGTACAGGACCACCTTTGTCGGAGTGTGACGAGGATTCAACGCCAACCAAGAAAACTGTCAATATTGAACAATTAAATCAAAGTCTCCTTGGATTTAGGCGCATCACCTATCGATAAAAGAAAGTTGGGTCACAAAAAATATCCTCGCGAAAAATTCCGGAAGTTACAGGAAACAATAGCTTCGAAAGTATTTAATATCGAAGGGGAAACTGAATCGGAGGATGAAACAGAAGAAGTTGATATAACAGAGACATTAACAACAGCTTATCGTACTACTGATGACCGGAGCAAGAAATTTCAAAGTTTGACCATTTTTCACTCTTGGTCGTTCGTAAAAATTCGTCGGAACTTTGCTGCTTCTAACCACATGATTTCGGTAAGCAAGAAGACAGCGGAAAAGCGCGGGATTTTATCGAGCCCGAATTGTAGAACTGGGAAAAAGTTGAACGAAGCTATAGAAAATTGTGTAGTCAATTTCTACACGTCCGATTATATGAGCCGTGTGATGGCAGGGAAAAAGAATTATATTACAGTCAGAGATAACGATGAAAAAATCCAAAAACAGAAGCGGTTGATTTCAACCAACTTGAAAGAAACTTACCGGATGTTCCAAGGGAAGTATCCAGATCTGAGCGTCGGTTTTTCCAAATTTTGCGAATTGCGACCGAAACACTGCGTACTACCTGGAGCTAGCGGAACCCACTCCGTTTGTGTCTGTGCAATTCACGAAAATGTAAAATTGATGTTAGACGGTGCGAGGATAGCGCAACTAACAGCCGACATACCGCAACCTATTAATAATTATAAAGACTGTTTAGCGAGAATGATGTGCAGCCCGTTGACGACCGAATCCCATTTAAAGGAATGTGGAAATTGCCCAGGAACAGAAAATTTAGTGGACCAGCTGCAACAGTTGTTCGAATCAGAATTCATTGATATTGTGACGTACAGGCAGTACAGGAAGAGTTTTTAGAAAAACTTGTTAATAAATTGGAAGCATTGCTTACGCA
The DNA here is from genome assembly GCA_914767705.2 of Tenthredo notha. Lineage (NCBI taxonomy): Eukaryota > Metazoa > Arthropoda > Insecta > Hymenoptera > Tenthredinidae > Tenthredo > Tenthredo notha. The sequence goes on from OU611908.1 coordinate 5,717,094, forward strand.
TGCATTCATTGCTGAGCAACAGTCTGCGTATTTTTCGGAACTGAAGGAGCAATTACAACCAGGGTAATGTCTAGTAGTATGTCATTTTGCCGAGAACCACGCATTCGTAATTCAAGAAGCGATTCAGGGCATCCATTGGAACAACGACCAAGTTACGTTACACCCTTTCGTTGTCTGCTATAATGAAGATGAAACAATCAAACACAAGAATTACGTTCAATTTCAGAGTGCCTAAAACATTATACCATCGCCGTCCATCTGTTTCAAAGACATTTCATTAACTTTCTCAAACGAGAATTACGAGAAGCGAATAAAATAATTTATTTCTCCGATGGAGCCAGTGCGCAATACAAGAACAAAAAGAATTTTCTGAACTTGTGTCTTCACGAAGAAGACTTTGGAGTTAGTGCGGTGTGGCACTTTTTCGCTACTTCGCACGGGAAAGGGCCTTGCGATGGCGTTGGAGGGGCTCTGAAAAGATTAGCTACCCAAAGTAGTCTTCAACCACTGCAAGAACCTATCAATATAGCCAAAAAATTCTTTACCTGGGCTAAAAATAATAAAAACATAAAAAATATTCACGTAGAATTCTTCACCAACGAAGATTACAGAAAAGAATCTGATACGTTACAACCTCGTTTCGTACGGGCAAAATTAGTACGCGGTACACTCACCTTTCATTGTATAGAGCCGATTTCGAACAAAAAATTATTAGCCAAAAGATTTTCCAAAGCTGAACCGTATGTAACCGCATTTGCATCCAAATAATTTACCATAGAATAGATGATTCCATTCTTATGTACTTATTTTTAAAGTAGCCTACTCGTTACTGCGCTGCTCAACAGCAGTGGGTTCATTTTTTGTTCAAATGTTTGTATGAAAAATAAAGAATAAAAAATATTATTAAACTTTCATTTTTTTCTCACAATAACAATACAGCCTTCGATATCGTAAGGCAATCCCAAACCAATGTAAAACGTTTCATGATCTGTTGCCTGAATTCAATTCTACGTAAGAGGTGCGGCAACCGCGTCGCGTCGCGCGGCACCAGCGAGCGCCGCTTCCTTTTCAATCAATCGCTGTTTAAAAATACTTTCTATCCGAGTTCCATCGTAAAACTCACACATCTTCTAGTAAATTGTCCAAGGAACATGCTCATATTTTTTTCAAAATTATAAAAGCGTGTTCTCATTTTTAAAATCGCATTTGAATAATATAATTGTTTATAAAAAATAGTCATTGTCGCTATACCAACATTGAAAAAGTACAGTATGAAAGTCTGTTCCAAGCGCTTTAAAACGAACACAGGATCAACTCTGTAGGATGGATAGAACCGAAGATATGAGCGTTTGAAAGACAGCGTGTTTCCGTGAAATAGTAGATTACGATACGAGTGCGCGAAGTACGTGATTCTCACACGAGTGTAGCTTGTCGCCCGAGCGAAGCGAGGGTGACAAAAACACGAGTGTGAGGATCACGTACGCGCACGTGTGTCGTATACTATTTTTTGTAACACTGCATGGAAGTTCGCACTTCGTGTACACAACACGCGGTGACGAACAGTGACGATGCCCCAACCTGAATGTTGCAGACAGTGATTGTAGCCACCACTTGTTTCGTTCAATGGCGTTAGTTACGCTCGTTTTGCTCGGATTAGCGTTTGGTAATAAATAAACTACTCAACAAAATTAAAGGCCCCCCCCTAGAATAAGCTGCCATTTCCAGACGCCTTGACCGATTCAGCTGAAATTTGTACCACGGCTAGTCCAAAGTGTTTCAAACTTGGCCTCAAAGCCGATTTTTTGTATCTTCAAGGGTTGCGATGTGGCAGTCCGAAAACCAACCCTCTGCGTAAAATCAAAGTCACAGGTCTGTGGCACCGGGTTCCAACACCGATTTTGCGCCCAAAAAATGTTTGAACAACTCTTGGTCGAGCCAGACGGTTCGGTCTACTGCTGAATCATGCACCCTCGCCAATTCAACCCCTTCGTTCCCATCCCTCTATCATCCGAGGGTAAACAAAACATTTTAACACATTTTCGAGCATCGGAGACACAAAGGTGTTTCCGAATCGTTTTTACGGTTCAGCCGAGCACTTGCAACCCACCCGCTCCTGAGCAACTGCAACCAACCCCTGAACAACCCTTAGCCTAGCGGTAACTTTTCACTCATTTTTTTTCAAACATTTTTTGGGCGCAAAATCGGTGTTGGAACCCGGTGCCACAGACCTGTGACTTTGATTTTACGCAGAGGGTTAGTTTTCGGACTGCCACATCGCAACCATTGAAGATACAGAAAATCGGCTTTGGGGCCAAGTTTGAAACACTTTGGACTAGCCCTGGTACAAATTTCAGCTGAATCGGTCAAGGCGTCTGGAAATGGCAGCTTATGCTAGGGGGGGGCCTTTAATTTTGTTGAGTAGTTTATTACCTAACAGTTTTACGACATTACCTAACAGTTTTGGATTTGTTGGCGAATCGGCCGCTTCGCGCACTTTTTACGGGGCGCGAAGTCGAACTTCCCATGCAGGTGTTACAAAAAAACTGTTGTGGACGATGTTTTTACTATGAAATTATCAAAAAATGAAGTTCGAACGTAAGAGATTATTATTAGATTAATACATGAAACGACGCGCTCACATTAACGCATTAAATTCAATTATGAAGCATTGAAATTTCATCACATGCATTGACCGTTATGTACGATACTTGAAATTACGCACTAACATTCATGCATTAAAATCAATTAACCTGCATCATAATTTCATCAGTATGTATTGATTTTAATGTATATCTGAAATCTCGAAAAAAAAGAATGCATGAAATTTAACGATCAGACATTGAAATTAATGTACTTAAACAAAATTTTTAAGATGAACATTAATTTGATTTCATGTGCGTTCATAACTTTTGCTTCATGCACTTTTCATTGATTTTAATGCATCAATTTTTGACAGTGTATGCTTTTCATGCCTCAGTTATCAAAAGAGAAAGGATGCGCACTCGTGGTCTTTTTCGTTTCTCGTGCAAGCTGGGTCAAACTTCTTTACCAACAATCTGGGCGAATTCTGGGTGCAGACTTGCCCAATTCTCTTCCCAGGGCTTGTTCAAGCATCTGGCTGAAGAATCTTGTCCAAAACCAATGTTACTAGGGTAGTCGCCGGCGTTGATTCCAATCGTCACATTCATCCGGAGAAATCATTATATAACCAGAAATCATGTTCTATTATAAAAAATGAAATTTCTTCTGTCACTTCTTGATTTGAAACCAGTGACCTTGAAAACAACCGGATACCAATTTTCCTTACCTCTTTGTCTGTATTTTGTTCCACTTGTGCCACACTGGTAATATATAATTGCTACTGATCAAATGTTTCTAAGAAGCACTGCGATTCTTTTACAACAGTCAAATCTTGATAGACATATTGTGATAACTGATTGTATACTAGTAGCAACAATCAAGGGTCGTTTAAAGGGCAATAGGAATGTTAAATCATAGAAATGAATATCTTGGTAGCCGACTGCAAAAAATGGTCATCCTTTTTGTACAGCCCAGAATACGACAGAATGCAGGGTACGTATACATTTTTAATAACAAGTAGTTGTTTCAGCGACTATAAAATGCGAGAAATAACGATGCCGGGGATGATTTCCCATCATTTGCATAATATAAATTACTGCTAGACTTGAGATAATGTGATCCATGCATTAGCCATCTATTCCCCTCATGACACAAGTTTCATAATAAATACTTGACTAACTCGAAACGGTCGTGCATCGCTGTATCGGTGATGGACTATGCTAATCCCGTTGTGCGGGGAAATATTTTTTCTACCCAATAATTATTCGGCCAACTTTGTAAAGAGGAGAATCGCCTTATTTATTGATGTAACTTCGCGACCAGCGTCGTTGGGTCATACGTGCCAGTCTGACTACTAGAAGTCGATTAAGAAGTCATTCAGCAAAATGAAGGGATCTGCGCAGGAAGAAGTGAAAGTAGATTCATTGGAATTCGACTACATCTTCAAGTGGAATCGGATTCTACTAAGATATCTTGGCATCTGGCCACTGAAGATTGAAAAGCTGTCAATGTTTGAGTCTTTTGGGTCCACTTTTTTAACTTTCTTGTTGGCAACTGTTATAGCAACACAATGGGCTGACTTGGTCGTTATTTGGGGTCAGTTCGACCCGATGGTGGATAATTTAAGTGCAACTTTAGGAATTTCATTGTCAATTGTCAAACTTGTCATTGTACGCCTGAATTTTAAAACATTTCAACATTGTTTCGACCTGGTTCGGAAAGATTGGTGCGACGATCATACGAGTGAGTATTTACAGGTCAGTGAATTGCTTTGTACTCAAGCGAACGTTTATCTCAATCCTGATTCATAACTTAATTTTTGGTTTAGCATCATATAAGTTTACCGGTACCAATCAAAGTTTTGGCTAATGTTGCGTAACAAAATAATTTCATTTTGTTAAACTAAGTAAGGGTCATTTTCGGAGTCAGTGAGACTTGCACTCTCCATATTTGGATGGCGGACTAATTTGTTAACGTAGTACACTTGACGAGTACACCGTCGTCAGCCTATTTTCGCTATTTCCTGTCCGTGATAAAGATACAAAAATTTGTCGCACATTTGAAAATGACTAAGCTCAATACTCCAATAACAACTGCATGGCATCTTGGTAGACTTCATTTTATTGGTGTTATGCGATGACGCAAATTGAGGATTCAAATAATGTACACTTGCCGAGTTTGATTCTGGCCCGGAAGTGATTCTTGGACAATTAATTAGGTTGGTACCGTGGAAATAGTTGTGCGCACCTATGCCGGGTGAACGTGGAACTAGCTTGATCTGTCAAACAATTGTCAAAGTACTTGTCGAAAAGCATATACTCTATTTTTTCCAGATTTATTCAAAAAATTTGGAAAACTACCATTTCCTAGAATCTGGAAAAATGTGGTGCATGTTATTCAACGAGTACTTTTATATAAAAAATTACGGAACAGATCTGAACGGCATCGCCGGATTTTAATTGAGTTGTCATAGAAGGCCCCATTGTATCATGGACAAAGCTCAATCTCTGTCGTAATCGGATTTGTAGGATTGCTAAATCATTCATTCAATGTAGGTGCGACTTATATTTGTATCCGAATTTTGTATTTATTTTTTGTCAATTTTGGTTGATATCGACTTCGTTCTTCGCTCTACACGGTTAAATAAACCCAACTTTTACGAAACGTTGTAAATGATGTGAATATGTATATACAGAGATGTTCTGTGGAAAGTGGTCAGTCTAATGGCGGCACAATTATTTCTTTTCGCGAATAACAACGCTGCCGCTCGATCACAGACAATCGATCTACTGATATTTTATATGTCTGTGACTGATAAAAGACGACGTAGCGGTAGCTGTCACGTCGTAGGTTAAAATGAACTGTCATATTACAATATTGTGTAATTAAATTGTAATATCGTTCATAATACGACGGTATACGATACTATTTCATAAATAAGTAGCACTGAATTGTTAATTTAATTACAGATATCAATTTCTATTTATTTATAACATTAGGTTATGAATAACTATCTTGGTGAAATTTACGCATCTCGGAGTGATAAAGTTAATTAGGCAATAGCATACGAAATTGATTCTTTATGAATTCATTGCAGGTGTGGATATCTGTTTATTAGCTACATTATTTACAACCGTGCATTTCGTCGGTGACTGACTGACCCGCTGCATCTCTTCGACAAGTAGGGTTACGAACATAGCGATGTGAATATCATTCATCGAGCAATATAATATACAATATTGTGTAATTGAATTGTGATATCGTTCCTGATACAACAGTTATCTATTTCATAAATAAGTAGTCATGAATTTTTGCTTTATTCTACACAGCAATCGAATACACAATTAAATAGATTTACAATAAGAACAATAATTTCAATTAATTTATTACTCGATGAAACTTCAACACGCATTGATGGACTAACACATCACTCACGCAGGACTATTTCCGTACTTATTAGGCTGAGAAGACATGTAGAGTATTGTTTTATTCAGCAAAGATGCCTCGTAGGATGGAACACTTTCACTGAATCAAGGCGAATATTGCTCGTTGAATGATATTCACATCGGTTTGTTCGTAACCCTACTTGTCGAAGAGATGCAACGGGTCAGTCAGTCATCGAAGAAATTCACGGATGTAAATAGTGTAGCAAATAAACAGAAATTCACACCTGAAATGAATTCATAAAGAATCAATTTCGTATGCTATTGCCTAATTAACTTTATCACTCCGAGATGTGTAAATTTCACCAAGATAGTTATTTATAACCTAATGTTATAAATAAATAGAAATTGATATCTGTAATTAAATTAACAATTCAGTGCTACTTATTTATGAAATAGTATCGTATACCGTCGTATTATGAACGATATTACAATTTAATTACACAATATTGTAATATGACAGTTCATTTTAACCTACAACGTGACAGCTACCGCTACGTCGTCTTTTATCAGTCACAGACATATAAAATATCAGTAGATCGATTGTCTGTGATCGAGCGCCAGCGTTGTCATTCGCGAAAAGAAATAATTATGCCGCCATTGGACTGACCACTTTCCACAGAACATCTCTGTAGGTACAGTAATGTTCATCGATGGTGTCCCCGTGGCTCACTATTTTTCCTAGACTTTTTTTTAAATCAAATTTCCCTTCTACAAATGTTTTATTCCCTCATAACCAGCGGCTTACTTCGTGACTCTGCTCCACCTCGCATCTGTCATATTCCTAATAACCTGAAGGTTCCACTGGTCATAGGCAAATAAAATATTTGTAGAAGGGAAATTTGATTAAAAAAAAGGCTGGGAAAAATAGTGAGCCACTGGGACACCATCGATGAACATTACTGTACATCTACATAAAAAAAAATTTAAATCATCATTTCTTTTTCTTCCCTATATCTGAGAATATGGGACAATTATATTTCGTGCTATAAGTACTGTCGAAAGATCGTTTTAGAGAATCGATGTACGTGAATATTTTTCGGCTTATTCGGAATCTGAAGAAAAAAATTAGATTCGCCAATTAAATCTGAAAATCGCTGAAAGATACCGCCAATTCGGTGCGATATCGATAATCGCTGCAGCGATTCACCGATATGACTAACCTTGTGCCTGCGAAAACCAGCTCATCTACCATACCTACTTTATTTTATACACAGTCGGACCCTCCCTCCGCGTTTTCTGCGCTCTGAAATAGTGTTTTTCGATACAAGAGCGCGAAGCAGCAATTCGCGCACGAGTGTGAAGGCCCGAACGAGCCCGAAGGCGAGCCGAAGGTAGCGAGTGAGGCGCCTTCACACGAGTAAGGGATTGCTGCTTTGGGCTCGTGTATCAAACTCTATTTTTCTTAACAGATACAACGAAAGATCCTCGCTGTGCGCCGTCTGCAAGCACGAAAGCAGGGTTGAGCGTATCCGTGCGGGGAAAACATTTGCGCATCGTTGGCGATGCGGGAAAAACCTTCGCGCACCGCTAGCGGTGTGCGAAATTTTTCTCGCACACGGGTGCGCGAAAGTCTGCTTTCGGTGCCTGTAGACGGTGGGCAAACGAGGACCTTCGGTGCATGTGTTAAGAAAAATACTCTTTCGGGACAATGAACGGGCGTGACTTTTCTCATTCGGGACCACGAGCGGTCCCGACTTTGCGAGTTCGGGACCATGAACAGTCGCGACTTCAAAAATATGGGACCAAATGTCGTTCGGGACTTGAATTGTTCGTGACTTTGAAACCCACCCATAATCACGATCCATACAGGGTTTCGGGACGCTATAAGTACCCTTACGTTACAGCGTTACACGATACGATGAAAATGATAGAAATTACCTAACATTTATAATTATCATTAAAATAATATATATTATTAATTATTATTATTTTTTCATTTATTATTATACTAGATGATATAGAAATAGTTTGATTTCTTCATGCAAATACTCGATTTTTTATTGTAACGTATTACACATTTGAAATGTCAACAAAATAATTTAACAAAGGATAGCATGTCATCAGGGCCTTGCGATGTAGCGCTTCTGCGGGGAACTGGGTGGTATAATAGCTATTTATGTATCAAGTCCGAAAAGTGTCACTTTTCGGTATGGGTATATTTCTGATATGAGCCGATCAAGTGTGCTGTGTTACAGGAGAACGAGTGGGGATTTATTGTCCGAGCGCAGCGATAATCTCCACGAGTTCTTCTGTGACACAGCACACTCAGAGGCGAATTTTGGAAATTACCCATACCGGATTTGACACTTCTCGGACTTAGCACATACAATATTTTATGCGATCCGTTGTTTGAAGGTTCACTTTTTGGAAAATCGGTGTTATACTCACTTCAGTTTCTAAAATTACTGGAGTTATTGCGTTTTTCTGTATCAAAAGATTTCGACTCAGACATTTGACATTTTGAGACATTTTGTTTTGCAATGTGTGAACGTGGTCAAAACTAACTTGACTATGTTTATTTTAATGAAACATATTCGTACTGTCCGATAATATTGCTCCTGTTCGATAATGTTGCTCCTGTCCTATAATGTTGCGCCTGTCCTATAATATTTCACTGTATTTTAGTGACCTGAAATTGGTCACTTTGCGGCCTAAATCCAATGCTCAAAAAGTGAACTTTCAAACAACGTATCGCATAAAACAACATATTTGCGACAGCAGGCATCTGAAATCTAGTTTGAAATTTTTTTTTCTACCTACATTCAATTTTGGTACGGATCGGAATGAGCCCGCTCTGATTACCTAAGGCGCAGAGCGCGAGAACGTGCGACTTGCATGAGGCTGGCAGCACATATTGCAACTCCCCTGACCAGGCAGGCACCCAGCAATGAATTTCTAGTACTTCAAACTGTATTATAAATTTTTTTGGTGCGGTTTGCGATGAGGCAAGTGATGCACTTTTTTTTTCACGGTTTTTAATCGGCAGGCGGTATTTTACAACCGGTTTCGGCAGGCAGGCACGCGATTCCATATTGTACACCGACAGGGGTATTGTCTGTAATTTTTCCAGCCAGTATGCGATCAGCCGCCTAAAAGTGTCGCTGGCTCTTGGACTCTATTTGATGGTAGAAGGTATTTGTATAGTGAAGTAAATTTATTTCATCAACTCAGCTAGATCGATACCTTCATAGTAGGTTCAACAAGAATTTAGAGGCATAGACAAAATCCAACCTATGTATTATATTGGTTTGAAATAATTGAAATAATATGTCTTGTATTAAGGGGGCCGGTCAGTCTAGGCGCAGTGAATTGACGTCAATATTTACCAATTTTTTTCTCCCGTACGGAATTTTTTATTTACAAACGGGTTTCACCATCGTTTCTTACTATTCTGTATGCGCAATTCCTATTTTTTTCAACTGAAAACATTAAAAATTCTGAGAATGGCGGTCAACGGCGTACCGCATGCCGGCCGCAGTCGTGCTTTGCCGTGGACAAGATATCTCGGAGCTCGGTTGCCCGAAACATGAAATTGAATTTTTTATCGAAACATTAATAGTAAAAGCTGTCTTTGACGAGCCGGTTTTTGAAAAAAAAAATTTTGCAGAAATGAATATTATTTGAAGTCAAAACACCAAATTTTAGTACATTTCTTGACCTTTCGTGTACCGTAACTTGAAGGTAAATGAAAAATTTAAAAAAAACGACTCGTTGCAGACTAGTTTATACATTGAGGATGATCCTGTTAAAATTTCATCATAATTAGACTAAAAATGTAGACGTGTCAGTGTCCACAGACTTTGAAAACAGCGTTTGGAGGAAAACGCGTTTAAAGTTTATGTAGCTTCTGTGAAGGATTATCGTTAACGGCGCGTTAACGGTCAACTAAATTAAATAATATAACTAATATTAATATCGTATTAGTACGATATTGTAACATGTGTTAGGCACACTTCTGCGACACTGGATGTATGTGTGTGTGAGTGTCGTGAGAGGTCGACGCATGCCGAACATGCTCGAAGGTGCGAGAAAGTTTTTCAGTCTAATGCCCGGTTGCATAAACGTGGGGATCCCTTCGATCACGGGGAAAATTTTGCCCCGAGGGTTATCTGTCAGATGTTTCATAGCAATTGTATCCGCTCTATGGCAGCAGAACTGCGCCTATGTTCAATTGTTCATGCGTCTGACAATTATTGATGAAGGTTAATTGGTATAAGCAATGGATTCGGACGTTTCGTCATTGGCATCGACGTTATCGTCGTCATCATCTTCGGAATCATCTTCTTCTTCCTCGTCTAATAGCTCTGATGAGGAAGTCCTGGACGTCATCGGTGGTCACCGCACGGTGTATAGTTCTGCTGCCATAGAACGGATACAATTGCTATGGAACAATTGACAGATAACCCTCGGGGCAAAATTTGCCCCGTGATCGAAGGGATCCCCACGTTTATGCAACCGGGCAGTGAATCGTTCAACAAGTAAGATGTGTGGTCAGTCAGATATGATTAATGTGTATAACTTCTAAATAAATCTATTATTATATTTCTGTTTAACAACGAGTACAAGTGTTTTATTCGTCTATACCCACTGTTTACTCAAACATACGATATTAATTGCGAATGTGAACAAATAAATTCCAGCGCGCGGGGTACCGCGGGATGGTCTTCGTTCGTACGCTGGCTAGCTCTCGGTCACCCGACGCTGCTTCGAAAGAATAGCTGTATCTCCGTCATCTTTGAAGATTTTAACATGAAATTTCCAGTGAACCTACTTAAAGGTTACACCTTTCGTAAAATGCAATAAAAAATAGAAATAAAATTTCAAAGATCTCGACTGACCTGCCCCCTTAAATATCAAATAAATAAAAGTTAGAATAATATAAAATATTGACTGAAATCTAAAACAAGCTAAGTGAAAACTGCTTTCATCAATACAATTAGTTCATTTCCGAGAACACTTTCCAGCTTGAGTCTAGTTCTACGATGATGGGCTACCCCATGTATCGATTATCAATAGCTATGTCCAAAGCTAGAGTCATCTAAGGGGCCCTCGTCAGTCCGAGTCTAGTTCTACGATGATCAACTATCCCATGTATCAATTTCCAAGATCTGCATCCAAAACTCGGTCATCTCGGAGGCCACTTGCCAGTTGGAGTCTGATGAGACGATGAGAACTGTGTGTCGATTCTGGATAGCTTATTGCTACAAGCGTAAAATGAGCCTTGCTGCAACTTAAATAAACCCAATCGACATAAATGCCAGATGGATAGATGATGAAAATACGAGTAGTTATATGAGACGGATCGATGATAATTTGTTGTCGATGAGAATCAGCATTAATTTGGAGAATATTAACCCATTCTTCTTTCTACGTGTCGGTGTTATAATTTTATACGTAATCAGCTTACACAGGGCGTTCCAGATTGAGCGCAACGAATTTCGTGGATAAATTCTGGAATGAAAAGTCCTCTGCCAAAAATTCCTGTGACCGACGGTCACCCCGCTAGAGAGCATCTAAGTTGACCCATCACAGAGCGTGTACAGCAGAAAGTCAGTGCCGGGTCACGAACGCTATTAGTGCTGTGCCCGTAGCTAGAGTATTCCGCTCGTTCACTAGTGTTGTTTATCCAATTTTTGGGTCCCCCAGGTATCCCTTTTCATAGTTTTAGTCGTCCAAGTATCCGTCATCGTAGTTTTCGTCACCCAGGTATCCCTTTTCACAGTTCTCGTCGTCTAGACATTCGTCATTATAGCTTTTCTCGTCCAGGTATCCGTCATCATACTTTTCGTTGACCGGGTATTCCCCGTCGTAATTCTCAAGTTCCAAGTCTTTTCTTTCATAGTTTTTGTCGTCCAGGTATCTGTCATCATATTTTTGGTTGTCCAGGTATCCCTATTCATAGTTTTCGTCGACTGGGTATCCCCCGGCGTAATTCTCGCGTACATACTCTTTTCCACCACAGTCTACCTCGTCCGGGTATCCTTTTACATAGTTTCCGTCATCCAGGTATCTATTTTCATAGTTTTCGTCATCCAGGTATCCATTTTCATAGTTTCCGTTGTCTAGGTATCCGTCATCATAGTCTTCGTCGTCAAGCTATTCGTCTTCATAGTTTTCGTCGTCCAGGTATCCCTCTTTATAGTTCTCGTCGACGGGGTATCCCCCGTCGTAATTCGCAAGTTCCAAGTCTTTTCTTTGATAGTTTTTGTCGTCCAGGTATCCCTATTCATAGTTTTCGTCGACCGGGTATCCCCTGTCGTAATTCTCGCGTACAAAGTCTTTTCCACCATAGTCTACGTCGTCCAGGTATCTTTTTACATAGTTTCCGTCATCCAGGTATCCATTTTCATAGTTTTCGTCGTCCAGATATCTGTCATCATAGTTTTCGTAGTCCTGGGATACCTGGACGACGTAAACTATGAAGACGAATACCTTGATGACGAAGACTATGATGACGGATACCTAGACAACGGAAACTATGAAAATGGATACCTGTACGACGTAAACCATGATGACGTATACCTGGACGACGTAAACTATGGTTGGAAAGACTTCGTACGCGACAATTACGACGGGGGATACCCGATCGACAGAATATATGATTACGGATACCTGGACGACGGAAACTATGATGATGGATACCTGGACGAGGAAGACTATGAAAAGGGATACCTGGATGACGGAAACTATAAAAATGGGTACCTGGATGACGAAAACTATGAAGAGGGATACCTGGACGACGGAGACTACGGAGGAAATACCCCAGACCGAGAACTAGGAAATACCTGGAAGACCCAAAAATTGAATAAACAACTCTAGTGAATGAGCGGAACACTCTAGCTACGGGCACAGCATTAATAGCGTTCCTGAACCGGCACTGACTTTCTGCTGTACTCGCTCTGTGATGGGTCAACTTAGATGCTCCTTAGCTGGGTAACCGTCGGTCACAGGAATTTTTGGCAAAGGACTTTTCGTTCCAGAATTTATCCAGGAATCTGCTCACGAAATTTGTTGCGCTCAATCTGGAACTCAGTCAAAATCACTGCATAGGTTAACCCCATCAGCGGCGTCCTTTTACCGGCATTACCGGCATTATATTTATTGGTTATAAAAAGCTTTGGGTATTAGGATCTCCGTGATATGCTAACCTATAATAAATAGTTGACCTACATTGAGTCTCGTATTGATGACTTATGTATTCTGCTGAACAAATTATCCGTGAACTCGCGAAGTGAGAGGTTATTCTTATTTTAATTTTTAATCAGGCTCATCTCCTTACGGAATGTAGCCAGACTTAGAGGTTATGCGATAAGTCGTTGAAGGAGAAATATAGTATATTGTGTATCAAGGGATGAAACAAGGTGAATGCAGGCCAGGTGAAGTGACAACACCCGTGCCTGCATTCATGATTCATCCCGCGTCACACACTATGTTTTTCATAACATTTGCTCTGGAACTTGAGCTGTCAATTTCAATAGTCTGACATTTGCATCAGGGCAGTTATTTCTCTTTGCAATCCCAAGGAATGTGGAAGACCAATTTTGCAATTCCAAGGGAGTGAAAAACACCAATTCACACCGCTGATTCATTGAATTTGATACTTGCGCATATGAGTCATTCCACATCAGACCGGACAGAATAAATCGAAAATTTCACTTGATGTCTCCGAATCTTTTTTAATTTTTTTCACAGATTCTATGAGTCAAATGAATGAATTTTGAAGCGCTTGGAACAGACTTTCATACTGTACTTTTTCAATGTTGGTATAGCGACAATGACTATTTTTTATAAACAATTATATTATTCAAATGCGATTTTTAAAATGAGAACACGCTTTTATAATTTTGAAAAAAATATGAGCATGTTCCTTGGACAATTTACTAGAAGATGTGTGAGTTTTACGATGGAACTCGGATAGAAAGTATTTTTAAACAGCGATTGATTGAAAAGGAAGCGGCGCTCGCTGGCGCCGCGCGACGCGGTTGGCGCACCTCTTACGTAGAATTGAATTCAGGCAACAGATCATGAAACGTTTCACATTGTTTTGGGATTGCCTTACGATATCGAAGGCTGTATTGTTATTGTGAGAAAAAAATGAAAGTTTAATGATATTTTTTATTCTTCATTTTTCATACCAACATTTGACCAAAAAATGAACCCACTGCTGTTGAGCAGCGCAGTAACGAGTAGGCTACTTGCAAATAAACAGAATGGGAGTCAAAGTGGGTGCTATTAAATTTATTTACACAATATATTACGATTGTCATAATTATGTATTGTAACGAATCAGGCAACATAGGCCTGACCGTTAGCATTCAAACATCGGCCGTTGCGAACAAACACAGTCACACCGAACGTATCATGACATCTAGAACGTTCGACAGCAGCGACGAGCTGAGTGACGTCACGACTTGTATATAAGCCGTGACAACACTCAGCTCAGCAGCAATTCGTTGTATAGCACACGGTTGACTCACATCATAGCTACTAACTAATGTCATAGGCATAGCGCCTTACATTAGACCAGATTCAAATTTTCTATAAATTCAGCAATAATATTTCACGTTTACAAAATTTATCTTTCTTGATATTTCAAGCTAAATTAAACAAAATTCCAATCAAATCAGATCACACAAATCAAACCAGATATTAGCAAATCAAGCAACATTGTATAAATAGTTTTAGTTGGTTGCAACCTAGTTTTTGAGAAATAAATTTATGTTCTTAGGTTACGACGCTGCCATTGTATTGATGCAAACTCCCTTTTCCGCCAATTCCAGGTCCTAATAAGTTCAATATAAATTTAGCTAGGATACGGCTGCGTACGCTAAGCGTACAAGGTCCGTGCGGAGGTGGGATACGGCTGCGTACGCTCCGCGTACAAGGTCCGGTGATAGGTTGGAATACGGCTGCAAACGCTTGCGTTTAAGGTCCGTGCGACGGGGAGGCGCACAGTGGGGCAGAATCCCAAATTCGCGGACATAACCCGAAAAATCAAGTTTTGTTTTCGGGGTTTTAGAGTAAAGGAGTAAGTAAAGTAATAGTCCAAGGGTCGGATTCCAGACTGGGGAGGGTAAGATCCCCTATACCTGCTCTTTTATTCCAGTTCGAAAGTGACCCTCGCTCGAGTTAGACGCAGCGCGCTCCGAGTGAAATTCACAGTGTTGTGTTTAGAACGTGCTGAAGCTGACAAAAATCACGCCAAAAAATTTCTAAAAAATGGATTTGAAAGGGGAAAGTAAGTACAATATCAGCGTGAAATTGAAAATGTATAGTAGTGATGCATGTGGCATCGAAAAAAGAATGATTTATCTGAAAATTACCGTAAAACTGCTACGAAAAATTGTAAACAAGTAGAGAAAAGTTGAGTTGCTCCCTGTTGTCCCGCGGTCTTTCTTGTTGGAGGTTGTAGATTGATGTATTGTTTAATGGAAACAACCAAAAAATAGTCCGCATTTTTACGCGCCTGCTGTTGGTGCACATTTTTGTAACGAAAAGTACATTTTTCGCAATTTCGAGCGGTGAAAACACAAAATATCGGGAAATGGTTTATACATAAGTTGTGTGGTTTCGAAATATCTACCCAGGGGTGTACTCACATTGTGGGCCCAGTACCCCAGGTGGGCCCGGTGAGGCCCAAATCAATTTTTTGTTATCATAACGCTCGTCTTTTTTATAGCGGATATTTCAACAAGTGAGGCAAGCTCAAGCTATTTTCCAGTTGAATCCACTGACTGCGAATCAAGTGATTCTTCCGATGATGATACCTACTAAGGTTGTATGTAACCAAGTAGATTAACGAATACACATTATAGAATTTTTTATATCACCTAACATTTTCCTATTATATATATATAATTAAGGATCTAACGGCTATTCTTTTCGTATGTATACATCATTATGATTTGCATATTTTTGTAATAACCTAATTTTAAGAAAATTATTGGTATTTGTAAATACTAACTTTACATCATTTTCATTTTTATATTTCTGTAGTCACCTAGTTTAAGCAAATTACTGTCATTTTCGTCTAAATGAAACATTTTTTTCCGTACAAATCAGCCATATTGGATCCGTCATTTTGTTTTTTGGATCTTTGACTTCGGATTCGTAATCAGCGACCCCAAAAACCTCCGAGTACAGATTTGCGACCGAATTCAACGTGTTTTTCAAGAGATTTTCTAGCGTTTTGGAACCGCCATTTTGTTTTTGAGATTTTTGTTTTCGGATTCGTAATCAGCGACCCCGAAAACCCCTGAATACAGATTTGCGACCGAATTCAACGTGTTCTTCAAGAAATTTGTTACCGTTTTGGATCCGCCATTTTGTTTTTGAGATTTTTGTTTGCGGATTCGTAATCAGCGACCCCGAAAACCCCGGAGTACAGATTTGCGACCGAATTCAACGTGTTTTTCAAGAAATTTGTTACCGTTTTGGATCCGCCATTTTGTTTTTGAGATTTTCGTTTTCGGATTCGTAATCAGCGACCCCGAAAACCCCCGAGTACAGATTTTCAACCGAATTCAGAGTTATGTCCGCAAATTTGGGATTCGGCCCCACTGTGAGGCGGCTGCAAGTGTTTCACACTTAAGGTCCGCAATTAGGCTTATTACAATTTAGATAGAAAGGTCTCAAATATCATACCGAGCAAAGACACTCACAATAACTCCGGAGTTTGAGATATCTTCAATATCTCAAACAACGAAAAAAGTTACAGTATGTACATTCTAAAAATAAGTACATAAGAATGGAATCATCTATTCTATGGTAAATTATTTGGATGCAAATGAGCGGATCCACGTCACTTCACTCAAAAAAAAAAACCGTCAAGTCACGGATCTTTGCGCCATTCAGAATATCTTTAGTACTGTGGAAGAAAAAAATACAACTTCAAGGATTTTGAAAAATTTTCAAAAATGGCGGAGTTAGAGCTATGTGAATTTTCGTAAACCGCTGTTACGCCGCTATGTTTGAAAATTCATATCTCCGAAAGTATTCACCGGAGCGAGCTGATCCTTGCATCATTTTCTTCGTAAAATAATGCGCTTTCATAGAAAAAATTTTGTTTACAAAAAAAAAATTCCTTTAATTTTTTTTTGTCGTTTTTTTTTTAATTTCGCTGCCATTTCCGCGGGACTCACAGAAATTCGTGAAGATAATTTTTTTTTGATACCCGAATCCGTCCTCTTCAACCTACAAAAAAAAATTCATGGAGAAAATACCTGGGCCGAAGAAAAAAAATAAAACGTCTTGTCGCGCGTCTCCGCGCGGTCGATCTTTTGCAATATTTTGGTGGCTCTGAGAACTGCAGATGTTTTTAGCGATGATTCGCTCGATGACACTTAGTAGGACACCTCTGTTTGAAATTAATTCATGATTTTCATGAAATCAAATTTTTCTGATGCGGAATAGTATATTGTGCACCGAGAGCGCGCCGAGGCGAAGCCGAGGCAAAGCCGAGGGGTTCTCAACTTTATGTAAGGCACGAACGCCCGTTTTGCTCAAGGTCCACATACTTTTTTCTTCACCAGCGGAGCGAACGTGAGGTTCGGCTCCGCTCGTGAGAACCGGAAACGGGCGATGGCAATCGCCCGTTTTCGATCCTCCCGAGCGGAGCGAAACCGAGCGTTTTCGCTCCGCTGTTGAAGAAAAAAGTATGTGGACCTCGAGCAAAACGAGCGTTCGCGCCTTACATAAAGTTATTAAATACAGAACCCCGAGGCGCAGCCGAGGGGTTCTCAACTTTGTAAGCGCGCAATCGCCCGCTTTCGCTCTCGGTGCACAATATACTATTGTTTTGACGAGTTTATGAGATATTAGAACGACCGCATGTAATTTCAGAATGCCACGAACTGTCAAGGCTTTGTCAAATCGATTTTGTCGAATAGATTCTTCTGCTTGATGTTCTGCAAACGTACAGTACGTGAAAGATATGCTTCGAAAATAAGAACATGCCAAATTATATAGATCCAGCCGTGTTTGAATAGGATCGGAATTGCCAATCAGTTGTAAACTCACACGTGAAACTAATCTCTTAACAGTTCCACCTACCCCATCACACGGCCCTTCTCCATGCAATGTAGCAAAAAAATGCCATTCGGCTTGGCATTGAAAGTCTTTAAGGTGCCACAGAACTGCCGTCGATTCACAGATTTTCGATAGATATGTATATGTCATACCGAGACGTCAAATACGAGGAATTTCGTCGACAAATTGAGCCTTATTTACGGGACGCAGACGGTTGAAATCAGTTTTCCAGAGAAGTGTGTGTATTTCTACACTGTACTTGCTCCCTGGATTCAGTGATAAATGTTTTCATCTCCCAGATGCGATCATAATACGACAAGTCGGTAATTGCAGGGATTCTGATGCCACCATGTTGGATAGGGCGGGCAAAATATTTCATCGTTTTTATTGACGATTGTACGCGATGGTGTGAGGTATATTTCCTCAGATGCAAGAGTGGTGTTTTCGAAGCATTCAAGCTATATCAACAGTTAGTTGAGAAACAGACAGGCAAGAAAGTTAAGTGTTTACAATCGGACAATGGTCGCGAATACTGTAATACACAGTTTGATAAATACTTGGCCGACCAAGGTATCACACGTAGGTTGAGTGCATGTTATATTCGCAATCGTTGCCCCACAAGTAGTTTAGACGGTGCGATCCCGTATGAAAAGTGGACAAATAAACGAAGCACTGGGATCACTTCAAGAAGTTCGGATCGAAGGTGGCTGTGTTGGATAAGGAACAGAATAAAGATAAATTAGCTCCGAGATCCATAAGTGGTATTTTTGTGGGTTATCCAAGAGAACGAAAAGGGTTTCGCGTGTGGATTCCGAGTTCGCGAAAGCTAATTGAGGCCCGAGATGTAAAATTCACTGAGGACTTATGCAATGATCCTTGTGACACACGAGTATTCGAAGAGTTGATAACGTTAGGTGGAGGTTCGGAACTGAATGGACATAGAAATACTATTGACTTAACGCCACGTCCAGTGCAGAAGACTCTGGAACGTACTCAGACCCCCGAAAGTCAGATGAATCCTCCAGAAGAGAAGACTCAGAAGTGTGCGCGATGAAGACCCCGGTTACTTCGGACGGGAAGTAGAGGGCGACCGCGAAAGTTATTTCAGTCGCGAAGTGTGACATCAAGTGGTGAACAGGATCCCAGTGATAGAATTGACAATGAAGATGAACGTGAAGATGACGTGTTTGTCAACGTCGCGGAGATCAGTGTTAAACAGGCACTTGATAGTGATGTATCTAATGAATGGTTAGATGCGATAGAAAATGAGGTCACATCGTTAGTGAAGAATGACACTAGGGACATAATTCAAGAGGGCAGCGGGAAGAACGTTATTGGGTGTCGTCCAGTGTTGACGAATAAACATAACACCAGCGGTGAAATCGTGAAACGCAAGGCCTGACTAGTAGCGAAGGGGTACAGTCAAAGGTACGGCGTTGATTATCACCGAACGTTCGCGCCGGTGGCGAGGCTAGAAACATTAAGATTGCTACTAGCCCTTGCCGCGCAATTTGAATTGAAAATCTGGCAGTTTGACATAGCGACTGCATACTTGAATGGATCATTGGAGGAGGAAGTGATAATGAAGGTGCCAGAGATGATGAACGAGATGTTGCAGAGGATCATCGCCAACAGTAGTTGTGAAGTGACAGTGCGTGCACGTGCCAAAGAAATGCTAGAGCAATTGAAAAGTGATGGAAACGCGTGTAAATTGAAGAAAGCGTTATATGGCCTGAAGCAGGCTGGCCGCCAGTGGTACGCCAAATTGAGTGAAAAATTGTTAGGCGTTGGTCTTGAGTCTGCGAAGAATGAACCATGTTCATTTTTCTGTAAGCGTGAGAATTGTGCGATGTTAGTATTAGTGTACGTAGACGATATTCTTGTTGCATCAAATGATGTGTAGCATGTTGATGTATTGAAGCGAGAGTTGTTGAATGATTTCGAGTTAAAAGATCTTGGTCTTGCGAAATATTGTCTTGGGTTAGAAATTAACCAATGCGAAGAACAAATCGAGCTTTCACAATCGGGATACGTTGTTAGGTTACTTAAACAGTATGACATGAGCGATTGTAATCCCGTGGCAACACCTTCAGAGGTGAATATGCGTTTTGAGAGTGTGAATGAAAGTAAATTACACGAGGAGTATCCATATCGCGAATTAATAGACGCGTTGATGTATTTGTCTGTGGCAACGCGACCAGATATTTCGAATACGGTTTCAAGATTAGCTCAATTTGTTGAAAAACCTCGTAAGTGCCATATTTTGGCCACGAAACGTGTGCTAAGATATTTGGCAGGGACGGTAGACAGTGGGCTCGTTTATAGTAAAACTGATAAGCCGTTAATTGGATACTCTGACTCTGATTGGGGCGGATGCATGATCGACCGACGGTCGTACTCCGGCTATGTATTTTTGTTAAGCGGTGCCGCGATAAGCTGGAAATCGCAGAAGCAGCGCACTGCAGCGTTATCGTCGACAGAAGCAGAGTATGTGAGCCTAGCGGAAGCGACGAAAGAAGCACTGTATTTGCGGAGTTTGTTGTGTGAGCTAAATTTGAATGAGTGGGCAAAAATTACGATTTTTGTAGACAAGCACGGCGCACAGTGTCTGGCAAACGATTCTGTTTTTCATGCCCGAAGTAAACACATTGATATAAAGCATCATTTTATTCGCGAAACTATCGGTCATAAATTGATAGATGTGAGTCATGTCTCAATGGAAGAAATGATCGCAGATGTGTTGACAAAGCCATTGCCTCGAAATGCCCATGAAAAGTGTAAGGATGGTTTTGGATTTGGTTACAATGAATAACGTGAGTATGAGAACGTGCAGTTTGAGAAGGCGTGTTAGAACTTATAATTACTTATTAGTATCAAACGTGCGCGTACCTCACATGTCATTCGGTTAGCGTGTTTATATCTTACAAATATAAACACGGTAACCGACCTAATATTTGAATTTGCGAATAGCTCCGTCCTGTGAGGGAGTCAGTCGTCCGTGGCAAGCCGGACAAGCTACGCTGCGTATAAATCAGTTATTCTAATAAAGTATCCCTTCTTCTCATTACATAATTAACGACTTATTTATTATAAACCCCCGATTATAATCGTCAACAAATAATATAAACTACTCAACAAAATTAGTGGGTCAACCTGATTATACCGAGCCATTTCCAAACGCCTTGACCGATTCGATTAAAATTCATACCAGAGGTAGATCGAAGTGTCCCTAACACGTACCCAGACTTACAATTTTATTGGTCTAAGGGTTGCAATGAGGCACTCACAAATCCAACCCCGCGCGAAAAATCAAAGTCACAGGTTGTCGACCAGTATTCAATTTGGACTGATGCCCTCAGTATAGAAAAATCAGCTTCCGTTGTTGAACGAACGTACAGACGTTTCGGAGGGACCGGGTTTCATGGCCGAATACTAGGACAGAGCCAAAAGAAGAATAATGTTGTTCTTCTGAAAAGACAGACAAATTGTCCGATGTGCCTCAAATTATCGGATAAGACAAGGACGGTCTCCTGCTAAGGAGCACAGGGTTGCAACACACGGTGTAATGGGTTTAACGGGTGTGGGTGTCTTGTCCAGCAATAGAGTAAAGCATCTGGCTTCACTTTAAGTTGTTCAAACATTTTTTTGGGCGTGGATTCGGCGGCGAAACCCGAAGTCATAAGCCTGTGACTTTGATTTTTCGCAAAGGGTTGGTTTTTAGGGTGCCACATCGAGACCCTTGGACATACAGAGTGGCGACTTCTTGCACAAGCTGGAAACACTTTGGACCAGCCCTGATATAAATTTCAAGTCAATTGGTCAAGCTGTCTGGAAATGGCGGGTAATACTAGGGTGACCCGCTAATTTTGTTGAGTAGTTTATTTGTTTATAACAAATAAAATTGTTTGTTACCGCAGAATGAAATAAATATATAATAATAGTGTCATTCAATAGCTTTGAAATGATTCTTGAATGAAGTCTCTAGGACGAATACAACCAAAGATATCTTTTCTAAAATCATTTCAATAGCTTTTTATGAGATTTCGATAATTATACTTATCAAAAAAATCTCATTCATAACTATCCTGTGAAATAAATACAAATAGTGATTGTGGTCCACCATTATATAGTAAGACATTCCGAT
Organism: Tenthredo notha; assembly: GCA_914767705.2. Classification (NCBI taxonomy): domain Eukaryota; kingdom Metazoa; phylum Arthropoda; class Insecta; order Hymenoptera; family Tenthredinidae; genus Tenthredo; species Tenthredo notha. The sequence continues at coordinate 5,739,291 of OU611908.1, forward strand.
ACGCATCTATACTGTGCTTGTTTTCGGAAATATTCAATGAGAGACCATTCTTTTGTTACTATACAGCTGAATATCAATTTAAATCTTTTCATACAGAAAAAGTATGTGAAGAAAAAATGTGATCACTTACGAGGTAGCTAGAATAGGCATCGTTCTGCAGCAGGGTATCCAGTTGTTCAAATGTGAGCATGCTTGTGAGCGGAAAGTCCGGCATATTTTCGGGCTTTGATGTGGATCGTCCATTACATTCTATAGCTCTCAATACTTGGCCAAGCATGATAGTCGCTTGTTCCTGCTCAGATCGAATATGTTCAAGGTGATTGAGACTTTTTTCTTGAAATGCACGAACTGACAGTGGTACGAAAATGTTTCGGGGAGTGGTTACTGTAGCAACTGGACCATTTGCATCACGTTGAGATGAGTGAATCGGTGTTCCACGTGTGGATGGTGTAAGTGACCCATTCGTTACACGTTGATCTACGTTTAACGAATCTCGTTGATCTATGTTTGACGAATCTCGACTTGCGGTTGATGTCACGGACTCAATCGTATTATGGTGACTGACATTTGAAGAAATTCGGGATGGGCCCGGTATAGCAACTGACTCAATTACGATAGGTCGATTTTTTCCGGATGAAGACTTCATAATATTGGTCATGTCAGTGATGCTTCGCTCGTATTGCGTTCCAGGATTGACGAAGTCACCATTATCACGCTTCGCTGTTGATAATTCCTTGTCCGAGAAACTGGCCTGTTGTTGTGTATGCAACTGAATATGCTGACTGACATTTGAAGAAATTCGGGATGGGCCCGGTATAGCAACTGACTCGATTACGTTAGGTCGATTTTTTCCGGATGAAGACTTCATAATATTGGTGATGTCAGTGATGCTTCGCTCGTATTGCGTTCCAGGATTGACGAAGTCACCATTATCACGTTTCGCTGTTGATAATTCCTTGTCCGAGAAACTGGCCTGTTGTTGTGTATGCAACTGAATATGCTGACTGACATTTGAAGAAATTCGGGATGGGCCCGGTATAGCAACTGACTCGATTACGTTAGGTCGATTTTTTCCGGATGAAGACTTCATAATATTGGTGATGTCAGTGATGCTTCGCTCGTATTGCGTTCCAGGATTGACGAAGTCACCATTATCACGTTTCGCTGTTGATAATTCCTTGTCCGAGAAACTGGCCTGTCGTTGTACAGTCGACCGAAAACTGGAAATGTTCCCATTCTCAGTATCACTGAGTGTCAAACCGTTGGAAGTTGTAGAAGATCCGGAAGTACTTCTCGCGCGGCGTTTTGCTTTTTTCGCATGCTTTGAATATTTGCTGCGAGATTTTCTTTTCTTTTTGGATTTTCGTTTCTGAACGGGTGATGATGGTTCCTCTTCGGGCGAATCGCGTTCTATTGTAATTTTTCTCGTCACTGGTAATACTTCATCAACACCTTCTTCAGACGTTCCTTGATCCAGAAGAAGTATTAATTGATCTTGTACTGTAGTTAGGTCATCTGAAAAGCATACACACGAATAAATTATATTATTGCGCGTGTCACACATGCGCATGTGTTAGACGCGTACTGGGCATTCCACACAAAATCCAAATACATACGGAGTTTGAAAGTATTATGATCATGCTAAAGAGAAGAATTAGCACTACAGCCATGCTACATTATGACTATGAAATGAAAATGTCGTCAAAATATCAGGAAATTCAGATATTTCCCAGTAGATAATATATGTACAACAAACTTCACACATTGTCATGGAACAGCTGAGTATAATAATAATCTAACTTGTGTTAAATCTAATATAACTCTTTACTTATATCGGCAGAAGACCGATGCAGTCTCTTTATCTCAGGGTGCTTGGACTTTCTCCACGGGCCTACTTATATTTTCTAATTGGGATGGTAGTTGAATGATTAAATTCATACATTTTATAATAATCATAAATAACGTTTTATTATGTTTATATGGAAGGTAATTATTTGATATAAAGACTTCTTAACTCTAACATAAAAATGGTTGAAGCGTAGATGATATTGAAATAATAACTTGAATTAGAGGTGCCTAGACAGCTAGGTCTTTTAAAGAGTTTTTGGCTCGATTTTAAGATAAAGGGTTTATTTTACCTGAGTATATGTTACTATCGCTAATTGCCCTAATACTAATGACGTGTGTATACGTGTTCGATGTGATTTTGCCTAGGCTGCTAGGTCCTTTAAAGAGTTGTTGGCTCGATTATTAATATTGGATGAATTTACTTGGCTCGATTTGAGTGAATTTACTTACTACGTTAATTTAATTTTGAATTTGAATGAAGTTTGTTTATCTCGAAATGACTCGACTGATAATTAAATTCAACAGCGGTGCTTATAAGAAGCATGGATCTAACAGGCGAGGAGGCCGAAACAACCACGCTAGATTCACCAATACTTCTAAAGCGGAGCTGCGTATATAAAAATGCAATAGGAATACCAAAGTGATCAAACAGGTGGGGAGGCCGAAACAACACCACTAGAATAGCACTTAGATATCCCCAGAGAGACTTGCTCTGATTAAACATCGATATTTGCTGCTACCTCATCAAATCGAAAGACAACTTTGTTAGCGAGAAAAATATTAGACAAAATGGCGATAGGCGATAGTTTACTGCGCCGTGGTAGGTGGCGTCTTCTATAGTTGACCGCGCTGATGGCAGATGGCGCGCGCCAATGACGGGACGCCTGATTTATTGATTTATTAACCATATGATCCTAATGTTTATGTGGGTCGTGGTTTGGCCACGTTACAATCATCCCCACAGTAAAGTGACTCTGAACCCTTTATCAATTTCAAGTGTTAATGTGTTCCGAGGAACTTTGCTGGCCGCAATCTGGGCAGACTTAGAAAGTTATTAATTATATAAATATAAGAATGAAATACATGAACTTAGACAACTAAACGTGCCCTATTGACACAGTGACATGTTATGAAAGAACGTATGATCGTCCGTTTAAGGTTATGAACAAACGTAGCGAACAGTTTGAAGGAAAACATATCCTTACTTGATAAAATTAAGTGTATGTGTAATATATACGAAACAAAACAAAAGAGAATATATGCTTCTCATCGTGGATTAAAACTAATAATGTGTGTATCAAAAGAAACTATAAAGGAAAACATATATGCTGACTAGGATAATAGAAAAGGTAATGTATCTATATATATATATATATGTATATGTGTGTATTTGTACTTCACGGCACTTTATTAGGTCTCCACTTTTAACTGAATGTTTTTCTTTTTAGAAACGCTTGATTTAGAATGTCGAGCGGGATCGAGCAGATTAGGGGTCCACGGAAGGTGGTGAAGACGGGGTTAAAGGGTTCACTGTTCGGGATAGGGGCCTCTGCTTGTAGAGAATCGGAGACGGATGAAGGGGAGAACGTATGGGGTGGTGGTAACTCACGAGGGGAGGAGGCGGCGGATGGTGTGAAGGACCCTGGATCGTCAGGCATAGAATCGATGGCGGTGGTCCATACTTCGGAGTCGTCGAGTGACAGGTGAGTCGTTTTAGACTCTGAGGGTCTTATCTGTTCCCGGAACAATTTGGTGGAGGATCCCCCCAACCTGAGGGTCTGAAATGTTCTGGCGTTCCAGCCTTGTCCCGGTACGAACTCTTTTTAAATTTTCAGAGTCGAGCTCGGCGATGGTCCACAGAGTCCCGACGTCGCTGCCACGCTCTTCCGTCGTCTTCTTCCACGGAAGGAGGGATTTAAGGAATGATATGGCAAAAGAAAGGAGGGTCTTCTCCCTAGCTCAACATTGTCGTGTTCACGTATTTTTAGCGAATTTGTAATTTACTTATATATATATTTATTGTTTTTCTTTTCTTTGTATGTGTATCTTTATTAATTAAACTAAAGCTATTCATAATTAGAACTATTTATTCTGAAGGCTTCCTATACCTCCTTAAACTAGTGCGGTGATATACATCGATAATCTTTGATGGGTTGTCGAGACTCACCAACTACACATGTCCCTCTTTTCTTTCAATCTAAAATTATGGTCCTGACCTACACCCCATGTCATCGCGTTCATAAAATAAGTTTTCGAAGGATCCGGTGATTGGTTTTCTATTATTCGGACTGATCCCCCAATACCGGTCTGAGTCTGTTCGTCGATTGTGACCAGCTGTAAACTTTGACGCTCGGTCCCTTTATTATATTTCTTGAATTTAACCGTTGGTTTGTATAACGTGGTATCTTTAATCCTAGTTGTTTTTGTCTCTAAATCTATGGCAACGCGGTTTTTATGGTTCAAATCAATCCCTAAAATCTTATCTTCTAACGCTAAAGGTAATACGTAACCAGGTGTCTCGATCTGGTGTGATCCTATATCGATTTGAATGGGGACTTGCCCTTTTATTGTAGGCGACTTATGTATGACGGGTTCGCGTACCTTAATGTTTTTTATTGGCAAGGTTGGTATACTTTGCTTTTCTATTATTTTTTGGTGAACTGATTCGGAGATACCGGTGATTTGACTGCCCGCGTCTAGTGATGTTGACGTAATTGATTCGTTAATTTTGATTTTTAATCTAGGACAATCTATTTGACAATCGATAGGACTTGCATTCTGTTCTGTCGGACTATTTTCTATTTTTTTAATTAGGTCTTTTGACATGCTGTTAATTTTAACCGAACCCGGGCATCGACCTCTGCCTAAGTTCGTGGTTAGTTTAAAGGTTGTTCTACGTGATTCTTCGAGTGTTCTTCTCGAGGTGAAGACGGCCCCGCTTCTTTATGCATAGGGTTTTGCGTTAGTGGAGCTAACCTCTGATTTGAATTGACTGGTCGCTTGTCGTTGCTATAGTTCCTATCGTTATTGTAGTTTGTCTTGTCATTATGGTACCTAGGTGGTTGGTTATACGCTGAAGGCTGACTGTACGCGGAATGCTGGTTATATGCTGAAGGCTGACTATACGCAGGTTGTTGGTTGTAGTATGCTGAAGGCTGACTATACGCAGGTTGTTGGTTGTAATATGCTGAAGGCTGACTATACGCAGATTGACGATTGTACATATTCTGTGCTGCTCGCTGACTATTCGGATAACTTTGATTATAGAAGGGTTGTTGATTATAATTATTTTGTTGATTACTATATTCAGAATAACGCGGTTCAGGTTGGTCAAGTAACATCGGGTTTTCCATAATGCTTAACCTTTCAGTTATAGAATTTATGTCGTTGCAATCGACTGCTCCGATCAATGAGTATACGAAATCTTGTGGATACTGTCTTATAGTGTGATACGCTATTTCAAATTTCGACATTTTTTCGTCGATGCGTGTTGCTCGGTGCAATTGATCGTAAAAGTACTCAGTCATTGACATGCCGCTTCTAAAGTCATATCGTCTATTCGCCCATTCGCTCCGCTTCCGCAATCGCGTCGGTTCGCTCCAGTACGCTCGTATGAATTCATTTTTGAATTCCTGATATGTGTTTAAATTAGCTTTTATGGCTCCGAACCAAAACTTAGCGCTGCCTTGAAATATGCTATTGTTTGTTTTTAATTCTATAATTTGTTCATTGATATTTATGTTCCATTTTTGAAACCAATTTTCTAATTCATCTAAAAATTCTAATGGGAAAATTTCGTTGTTGTTTGAGAACGTAGGAGGGTTTTCCTTAGCTAACCTTGTTAGTATGGGCAGCTGTCTATCTGTAGCGTTGCGAATTTGGATAATTCCTGTTTCTATTCTATTGAAGTCTAATGCTTGCGGCTGTGCCTGTCTACTCGTACTTTGTTTGTCAATGCTTTGAATTCTTTGGTCTAATCTTTTGATTTGAGCGGCAGTTTCAGACCGTAACTCTTTTTTAGCTTCTTCTATATTTGTTGAGAGTTCTGTTCTGTATTTATCTATTTTATCATGTGATTTTTTGAATTCTTGTTTCATTTCTACTTGAAAGTTTGTGATTATTTCTTGTAGACTATCTATTAGACTATGGTTTTGTTTTTCTTGAGTTTTTACATTACTTGGGCCCGAAGTACCCCTATCTAAATCCTCGACAACCTCATCTGATGTCTGAATCAAATCGTCGACTACCATCCCGTTTTGATGCGTCATTTTGACGTCTGGTTTTTTCGCACTTCTTGTGAGAACCATCCCCAATTATATATGTTTTTTTTTATTTATTTATTTATTCTTATTATTTATTTATTATTATTAAGTAGAAACTGCCCTCACGTTGGGCGCCATTTTGTGTTAAATCTAATATAACTCTTTACTTATATCGGCAGAAGACCGATGCAGTCTCTTTATCTCAGGGTGCTTGGACTTTCTCCACGGGCCTACTTATATTTTCTAATTGGGATGGTAGTTGAATGATTAAATTCATACATTTTATAATAATCATAAATAACGTTTTATTATGTTTATATGGAAGGTAATTATTTGATATAAAGACTTCTTAACTCTAACATAAAAATGGTTGAAGCGTAGATGATATTGAAATAATAACTTGAATTAGAGGTGCCTAGACAGCTAGGTCTTTTAAAGAGTTTTTGGCTCGATTTTAAGATAAAGGGTTTATTTTACCTGAGTATATGTTACTATCGCTAATTGCCCTAATACTAATGACGTGTGTATACGTGTTCGATGTGATTTTGCCTAGGCTGCTAGGTCCTTTAAAGAGTTGTTGGCTCGATTATTAATATTGGATGAATTTACTTGGCTCGATTTGAGTGAATTTACTTACTACGTTAATTTAATTTTGAATTTGAATGAAGTTTGTTTATCTCGAAATGACTCGACTGATAATTAAATTCAACAGCGGTGCTTATAAGAAGCATGGATCTAACAGGCGAGGAGGCCGAAACAACCACGCTAGATTCACCAATACTTCTAAAGCGGAGCTGCGTATATAAAAATGCAATAGGAATACCAAAGTGATCAAACAGGTGGGGAGGCCGAAACAACACCACTAGAATAGCACTTAGATATCCCCAGAGAGACTTGCTCTGATTAAACATCGATATTTGCTGCTACCTCATCAAATCGAAAGACAACTTTGTTAGCGAGAAAAATATTAGACAAAATGGCGATAGGCGATAGTTTACTGCGCCGTGGTAGGTGGCGTCTTCTATAGTTGACCGCGCTGATGGCAGATGGCGCGCGCCAATGACGGGACGCCTGATTTATTGATTTATTAACCATATGATCCTAATGTTTATGTGGGTCGTGGTTTGGCCACGTTACAAACTGTTATGTGCAAAGGAAAATGATTCATGTAGTCTGAGCATTGATATTTTTTGATAAATCCTTCAGACACTTACCATCTGTAAAAAGGACTCTGTTTACTGGGTATTTTTTCCACGACTTCCGGTACGGTGATATTTGTTCAACCAACTTTTGGAAGGCATCGTCGGTTTTGACTGGAGGCCAATAACATTGGGTGGAATTGTCCACGAGCCATAAAACAGGAACTACTGCGCATTCCCGTTTCTTCTCCAACGTAGACAAGGGCTCTGCTACGGCCCACAACTTGGACATTGCTACCAGTTTCTGTTGGATGGTAAGATGTCGCTTCCATATATCGGTATATAGATGTGGATGGAAGAGGAGGTGCAAAATGTGACGAGAATTCGACAAAACGTGACGATGAATTATATTTTTTTATGACTGTAGAATTTTATGCTTCTTACAATTAGAAAAGTGTTCCAAAATAGCAAAGTCGTGATTCTAATGTGATCAAAATTGATTTCAGAAAATTATTTTTTAATTCTAGTTAAGTTAGGTAAGGTGCAGAATCGGAAAAACCCCGTAACCATCCTTGAAAGGAAACCTGAGGCATTTGAAAGATATGTTTGCGACGAGAAATGTCGAGGAATGTCCGAAACTTCTCGCATAATAAATTCCTAATTCAGAAGAGGATGTTGGATACGTGTATAGATCATGCATATATCTAAAGGGTTTGCCGATACATTTATACTGTCCCTCGATAAAAACGATCGATTTTATCACGAAAATATTTCTGCCAACTGCAACAACGTTGTCAGGTGAACTGGACGATATCATAAATCGACTACATTGGAGCGATTTACATTCGAAATAAGTAGTTTGATTAGGATCGGGGTAGACTATCCGCTTAGGATGGTATTCTTTGTGTTTGATCGGATTTTTGATGGCAGCGTTCTCGTCTTCAAGGCTGTTCCATTCAGCAAACCTATGAATGACCTGTTGCAATGGAAGTCTTTTTGCTCTAATTCGGCGTTTAATATAATTTAAAAAATTTTCGAACACGAAGCAACTATAATTTTCAAGGGAACCATAGAGTTCTACGTCGCGACATGCGTGAAGCAACGAATGAACATTGTAGGAGACGAAATAACGGTCATAGATATTAACTGATTGTGCGACGAATTCCTCTATAGCCTTCTGAGCAACACGCAAGTGAGAACGAATTAAACTTGTACTTGATAAAATGGTTGCAGCACAATGCAACAAGAGGAAGTGCTGATATTCTTGATCATCTAAAATATTGTGCATCACGATCGGGCCAGTATAAAGAAGTAAAAGACGAAATTCCGTTGCCTTCCTTCGCTTAATGTCAACGAAACCCCGTGGTTTTCTCGCGAAATCTTGAGGTACATACGGCCGTACTTCTTGGATTTTGCTATCTAGAAAAAGGAGTTGTTGCCGCAATAATTTTGACGTACGATCTCCTTCAATCCAATATTTTACGCTTAATCGCTTAGCGACACCGAGGTACCACAAATGCATCGGGTCTAATGGAAAATCCGACTCAAGTCCCACTCCTGGAATATCTAATAATGGAGATCTGTCCTTGATGTGAGATTTGTCAGTCCTCTCTCTCCGTTCAAATCGAAAGAAATCGCTATTCGTTCTTTCGCGGTACCTACGTCCCGTTGGGAAAAATAATCGACGATTTTCTGTCTTGGCTTTTATTTTACATTTTTCACAACCATGTCGACTAGTATGACCCATAATCATTTTCAGCATTGCCCGTGCCGAAGCATCACAGAGAAAACATCTGATTGTGACCTCGAATTTTTTGCCATTATAATTTAAACCAAACTCTTTCAAATGTTTAATTTCAGCGATGAATTCCTTAAGGTAATCTTCCAACGGATAAGGCTTTCCTTCACCACAGAAAACTGCGATGATGAATGGTTTATTGTCATTAAATGTTCGGCAATACCCTAGAATTGGCCATAATTCTGTCCTACTGCTTTTAAAGATTGGCAATCCATCGATGTTAATATCTAGTGCAATAATTCTCTCATTTTCCATTGTGCAATGACTAAGTTTGCTTTGTAAGGCTGCTTTTATTCCAAAATAACCCACTTTCCCATTTTTGAGTCTAGTATGTGCTTGCAATGTCCCGGATCTTGGGGTTCGTAAGAGTGTACGCGCATTAACCGGTGCAAAAGGATAAGCTGATTTTATTAGCTTTAGTAAACGCGTAATTGTTGTATGACCCATGTTGCAATCAATAGTCATTTGTCTGAGATCATCAAGAAATTTTTTTTTATTCACAGAAAACGTGATGGTTTCTTCATCAGAGCAATTATTCTCCTCGATATGACTCTTACCCTCACTCTCACTATCAGTACTACTGTGCAATGAAAATTCTTCATCTGAATCAAATTCAAGTTGCATTGGGGTACAATCGGAATCTCTAGCATGACTAGCACTGTTTGACGTTCCTTCTATGACGCTTTGGCGATTGAGGCTATCGTCCACCTGCACGGGCGAAAATGTACCAACATTACAATTGTTCGAATCACCAGCGAATATCAACGGATAGGTAGCAACTGGTTCATTATCAGTTTCTTGACAATTTACAATATTATCCACATTTTGATTGTCTGATATGTTATAGTTTGTAGTACTTTGATTTTGCTGTTGTGAATCAGCCTTAACTTGATAAATACTGTTTGCTATCCTACGACGCAGGTGTCGTTTGCTATAAATTTTCTTTTCGCGCGGCATTTTCTCAATGAATGGAATAGGAGTGAGGAATGTTCGGGAACGCAAATGGATCTTTGTTGCAGTCACCGTATTATGTAAATATGGTGTAGCACTGTGCAATCGTTTCTGAAAAACACGCGAATAATTTTGAGATAGTTATTACAATCCAAAAAACATAATCAAACCGAAAATCCAACCAATGGCAGTCGTGAAACCGATATTTATTTTCACGCGGATGAGTACCTAGGCTCATATAATGAAAAAGAAATTGAAGTTGTCTGATGGAAGTTATAGATAAAGGAAAGGAATTATTTTCACGCCAAACCCCTGAATTGAATTCAAATGACATACAATCGTAATTTTAATTCAAAATTAATATTTTTCGGAGACAGAAAAAAAATTTAGAAAACTCTGAAAAAATGGCTCATGAGTTGTAAGTCACTAAAATCTGCGGATCATGAAGCCGGGACTACGATGACTATAAATTGATTATCTACTCAGTTCGATAGAAAAAAAGTCACGGTCACATGCTATCAGTAAGTGCGCATAAAAACTATTTGATATACGTTTAAAACCGTATTTTATACGATCAAACAGATACCACTTTGAATACTTTTTCAGCCCAAAACATCTGGCTATTTCTTTGGTTATCTACCAATACGGGATGCAGAATTATGAAATAAGCGATAATTCGTCGAGTTAATTCACACAATTTCACTAACATCGCAGGTATGATATATTTAACCCTCCGTCACACGGGTGGGTCGTTTAAGACTCAGACAAAACTTCCCGCTCAAGTATCTTGGAAATCAGAGAGGGTATTATTACAAAATCAGTACATTAAACTCTAAAAACAATTAGATCATGTAGTAGAAGCGCTGGGGAGTATCCATGAATTTTTTCAGATTTTTCAGAAACTTTTGAAAAAAAAAAGAACAGCCAGACATAAACGACCCACCTGTGTGACGAACGTAGTAAAATCAGCGCATCGTGTTCGAACTGTAATGCTCGGTTGTATAAACGTGGGTTACTCCGTGGGTTGAAGTAACCTGTAGGTTACCCCGCAGATACTACCCGTTCAACCTTTTTTTATCTGGCAACTGTCATGAATCCCTTTTAATCTTCGACACTCCATGGAGGTTAAACGGATAGTACATATCAGCGGGGTGAACTACGGGTTATTTTAATCCGCGGGATAACCCACGTTTATGCAACCGGGCATAAATCAATTATCTACTTAATTCCACGAAAAAAACACGATCGCATGCCAACAATAATTCTCGCATAGACACCTCGCTCCCGGGTCCAAATGTATCGACACATTTATTATACGTTTATCAAGAGACTCGGTAGAGTCTCGCGCCAAGTACATTAAAAAAAAAAATTTCATTAAGAAAAAAAAATTTCACGCGCGAGACTCAACGAGTCTATATACCCGAAAGGCAACTACCCTAACCTATAACGCGAATTAGTATCTCCGTTTTCTTCCACCTCATGATACTACACGCATTGAAACTAATTTAATCTAGCATGTGGGCATGAAAAGCTTTCATTTGAGCCCTGGATCGATTAAATCGGTGTCCGGAGTGCTGAGATATAATTAATTACAGATTCTGATACCTCGTTTCCTCGTATCAAATTTTCTCTTTCCTGTTCTTCAGACCAAAATTCTGCCAACTCAAACCATTCCCATGAAATCACATTTCGTCGCTAAACGCAGGACGTATGTTCTACGCTTATACACAGAACATACGTCCTTACGCATCTGGGAACAGACATAGAAAGGAAAGTCCACACAAAAATTCAGACCAAGATTCATCGCATTAAAACCATTCCCATAAAATCACATCGCGTCGCCAAACGCAGGACGTATGTTCTATGCTTATACACAGAACATACGTCCTTACGCATCTGGGAATATGGCATAGAAGGGATAAATCCACACAAGAGTTGTATAGAGTGGCGTAAGTACGAGAGTCACGACGTAGTAGGCGCTAGCATCGCAGACAAAAATCGTCTGCAACACTAGCAGACGCGTGTTGTCATTTCATGTTTTCAAATCCAAATGAAGGAAATAAAAAAAAGTTCGAGCAATGATTAATACAAAATTTGAAGGTACAAAAACTAGTGAATATCAACCAAAAGCTCCTCAGGTACGAAAACCTTACGCCAAAGACATTAATGTGATAGTCACCAACAAAAATGTTTAAATCCCACGATTTTGAGCTTTTGAGGTTATTTATGAATGCAATTATCGGAGGAAACTGTTTTTTGGGTTAAATTATTTAGCAAGTTATCGCCTGAGGAAGTCTGACGATAGAAAATCAAGAAAACATGTTGAAGTTGAAAAATATGAGGATAGCATGATTCGATATAAGGAACGGTAAGGAGCCAGACCAATAAAGCCGAGTTCAAGCGTTGGATTGCAACAAATTCCACTTCAAGCTCTATGTTAAGCTCATCTTTGAAGGCTCGTCTGCTCAGACCTAAATTGTGAGTCCGTTAGGCGTAGGATTCCAACGAGTTTTATAATTTATCTCCGTATCATCCAGTCGAAACGAGACTGTCTGGCGACGTTGTGTGTTGGACTCTGATAGGCTTTATTCTACACTCCAAGTCAACGTAGTGCCTTGACCTTCGGTAGAGATAATTTTTTAATCCATGTTTTACAAACAGCTTAGATCCTCCGTTCAGAACGATCTCAAAGTCTGTATAAATATCTATGATTACATGTAAATTAATAGTACAAACTATCTGTCGATACCCACGTTCTAATATGTCGTATCCTACATTTGGAAAAATGTTCAGTAGGCGATAAAAACAGTTCACTATCACCATTGAAAAGATAAGACCTTACGGATCGGAATACTTATTTAAAAATAGTAAATCAACGATTTGACCGCTGATACTTACACATAAGCTGCGAAACATTATTAACATTCCATTTTTCAAAGAAAGTCAATTTCTGAAATTTTGTGGGTTACGACATATTAGAACGTGCGTAGCGATATTCACAATTGGATGTCAAATTTCAAATAGACTCTCTCTAACTCGCCGATCGGTAAATCGCTGCAGCGGCGGTAAGTTTTGACACAGACACAGACCTACACAACTGACTGCGCCTTGCCACCGCTACTGAACTTGATCTGCGTGGTCTGATGTGATAAAAACCTTTTTCATGGATTGTTCAATTTTGGAGTCGGTCGTCGTTTGAGACGAGAGGATAATGAGAGAAAACGCTGAAGTTGCAAGATATCGGGATAGTGTGATTTGATACAAGAAACGGGTAGAGTCAGACGAATAGAGTAGAATGCAAGTTTTTGATTTCGAAAACTTCCATTTTATGCTCTACGCTAGTCTTGCATCAATAGGCTTGATTCTATATATTTCGATACCTTCTGTTCAGACCCGAAGTTGAAGTTGACGTTATGAGTATGGGACGCGTACATGTTCTTTTTGCAGAGGACCTAGCTGCATTAAAGAAAAAAAAATACCTGAGAATTGCAACACATATATCTAATATTTATATATATTTAATCATGAGCAGCAACTATAACCCTGCGTGCAAGTAACTCTGCTATTGCCGGTTCCAAGCCCAGATGAGACAGGAGGAGGGCTACACATTGCAGGCATATAGAATTATACCGGATTCTAACAAAACAATTCGTAGAATTTAATAAAATAACACATGCAACGTCTGTCCACAGAAATTTAAGGCTCACAGAAAAGTATGAGCATACGTGTATATTATAACATTATTTTCATTCATTCAAAATCATACTACCACATTTAACATTGCTGCTTCTTGAGGGATTCGGATGATACAAAATGCATCACCGTACATGCATTGCGATGTTCATAGCAACAATTGGCAGAGCGTTGACAACTGAGCAAGCCTCGCAAGCAAGGATATAGGAAAACCCAATCGAGCGAGCGTAGCGAGCGAGCACAATTATTAGGTAGTCAAGCAAAATTGTACAAAAAGTGGTGATATCAACCCCAAAAAGCACCCCTGGTGCAAAAATCTTTCGCCAAGTACATTAATATGGTCACTACCCCCAAAAACATCCACCAAAAAAAATTCCACCCTAACAAAAGTGGTACTACAAAAATGTCTACCTACAAAAGGATTGAAATCAGATACAATTGCCAAGTACATGTCTTCTGTATAAAAAAAGTTTACAACAGAAGAACAGAAAACTGAATAGTCTTGTATTGTTCACTCGCTACGCTCGCTCACTCGATCGGATCTTGATAATTACAGGGAAAAAATCAGGAAAAAAAATTTAGGAAGTGGTACTTGGCGGGCCATTATAGCAATATGTATCGAACAAATGATACATAGACCTGAGTGAATACTCTTTTACTTACTCATAGCAATATGTATCGAACAAATGATACATAGACCTGAGTAAATACTCTTTTACTAACTCATAAATGGCCCGCAAGTACCACTTCCTAAATTTTTTTTCCTGATTTTTTCCCTGTAATTATCAAGATCCGATCGAGTGAGCGAGCGTAGCGAGTGAACAATACAAGACTATTCAGTTTTCTGTTCTTCTGTTGTAAACTTTTTTTATACAGAAGACATGTACTTGGCAATTGTATCTGATTTCAATCCTTTTGTAGGTAGACATTTTTGTAGTACCACTTTTGTTAGGGTGGAATTTTTTTTGGTGGATGTTTTTGGGGGTAGTGACCATATTAATGTACTTGGCGAAAGATTTTTGCACCAGGGGTGCTTTTTGGGGTAGTACATTACAGTATGAGTCCGGTTAAACTTTTTCTGACGAGTGTGAGGTTGCAGCACGAGCCGAAGGCGAGTTTTGCAATCACACGAGATCAGAAGAAGTTTTTCCGTCGAGTATTGTACAAAAATTTACTTCAGGAGGTGTGAAAATGGGGGTCTTAGCCACGCGAAGCGTGGGTAAAACGTCCAAAATCACACTGAGTGAAGTAAAAACTGTTATTTCTACGTATTTTATACGATCAAACAGGTATAACTTTGAATACTTTTTCAGCCGGAAACATCTAGATGCTTTTTCGGATATTCACTAATACGGAATACAGAATTATGAAATAGAGTCATAATTTGTTAAGTTTACTCAATCACGCCGACGTCAGAGGTATAATGAATTCAGATATATAGGATGATAGAGAACAGAGCTTTGCGAATTTGAATAAACCGTAGAAAAATACAACCAATTACAATTGACACGAGAAAAACACAGTGTTTCTATAATCTAGGAATCTATGAAGATAATTGTTCACGTACCTGCACAATTATTTTCCGATGTCGCTTCTGTTTAGCGTTGTTTTTTTTTTCCCCTTCACCCACGTGGCGAACCGGTCCCACTAGAATCCACTACTGTAACTGATGCGCGGAGAGCCGGGGTCCGGTGCAACTCCCCACTCTTCAAACGTTGTCTTCGCTCCTTTTCGCATTTGCTCTCGCTTGCAATCTCTGTCTCGCTTTCGCTCGACGATTCGCCCCGAAATATTGCGAACCGAGGCGGAATCTTATTCTACCGCATTTTCGAGAGCACACACGGTGCAAGATGCGTGACGTATAAAAAACGTGTAAATTAGTATTTTTCTAGTACACAGAAAAAAAATGTTTCTGATGAAAATAGGAATAAAAATATTCTTCATTCGAGGATATTTCGTCTGTGTGTAGCCATTGTCAGATGAGTCACGAGCATTTCAGATCTGAAATGCAAGTTATTCTCAAGCTCAAGTTTGTTTGCTCTCTATATGTTCAGCCTCGAACCAAAACAACCATTGCTCGTTTGTTTGATGATTTATTTCATCTGACAATGGGGCCTATTTGGAAGCGTCTGTTTTTACGGTTACGCATTTTCTTCGACACTTTCAGACGTTCGCCGTGAATAAAATAATCAGAATAAGAACACAATGTAGCACTGAAGCATTTTACTCTCGGTTTGTAGGTTGCGATAATCTAAATGAAATAGGCAGTTATAGATAAACTCATTGACATTGTAATTTGACCAGACCCAAAAAAATCCTGGTTCATTAAGGACACGTTTGAAAAACGTGTCCGTGGTGGAACTTTGATAGACGTGAATGAACTTAGGAGATCGATTGTTGGGTTAGAAATCATCAATATACCTATACTTTTAATACGTTTTATAGGATAATTTTCAGTTTTAGGATAAGTTTTATAGGATACTAGGATAATTTTTCTAGACATACGAGGGAAAAAATTAACAGTAGGTTGGATATCGATTTTTTATTTTAAATCGCTCTAAAATTACCAAAAATCTAGTAGACTTGTTCGGTTTTTTAATGGTCAATGGTTCAATTGATCCAGAAAACAGTTCTCTCTCTCTGCAATCACACGGGTAAAATTTTTTTTTTCATTTCAATGTATATGTAATCCTAATTCTTAAGAATAATTAGACAAAAATATGACAAAAATAAAAACTGTTCCAGTGAGATTACAGAGATTCGTTTTCTGAATTAATCAAGCTATTTTATATTAAAATATAATGAATCTATGCCATATTTTTTTCATAATTTCAGCGAGTTCTTTAAAATAAAAATCGATACCTATAACTTTTCGTTGATAATTGCAGATTTTTTTTGAATTGTTAAAACAATCATTGGATCTTACGTATATATCAATTTAATAAATACCTAATGTGGCGACTCTGGTAATTTTCCACCTCGTATACTATAAACGTATACTATAGGTACGTTTGATCGACACGTTTATTACACGAGATATCCACCAGTGAAAAACCGTTTATTGGGCATAATTATGAAACCGTATTCAAAATATTGCAGATCAGAACGGCTTTGAATTTTTGTTGGAAAGATGTTATCGGCCGCACACTCAATACTTTTATTGTATAATATAACATTGTCATTATACACATGTTCGTTCGCAAATGAACAAACTAAGTCGATTTTGACGTGAGTAGTACACTTCAAGATTTTCAACTAAAAATGTCTGAATGAATGAATCCGGGAATCAAACCCGGGTCTACCGCGGCATAACCATAACGCTTTTTCAATTTCGCTGTAAAATATATGTATGTTTAAAGAAAATCCTGTTAATTGTTTCAGAATTCCGTGGATAGTTATACGTAAAAATAATATCGTACGTATATGGGGCATTCCATGCCAACTCGACCAGCCCGTGACCTCGGCGTCTCCGATTTGGTCCGCAATTTTTTATACGGTTAATCTACCTCAAAAAGACACTCCAGATTTTTTTCAGATTTTTTCTATTATTAGGTTATTTTTAAATCGACTCAAAAGGTAAAAAAAAACGCCACTTCCAAAAAATATGAAAAAATTCACAAAATTTCTGAAAAATATAACGAATTTTTTCGAATTTATTTCAAGGTGGAGAAATCGATATGTAGGCTTTTATGGATAGCACTTTCATGGTATGGAAGGAATAATTTTTTTTCGATATTCTTTCTACATGTTTTTTGGCGCGCTGAATTCGAATCCGAAGATGGTTTTTACGTATCATGATTTTACAGCTATGCATTGTTGTAACAATCTAACTTCTTATTTTCATGTGAATTATATTCTAAAAAAAAAAAGGAAATTTACATTTTTTCAGCCTACCTATCGATTTCTCCATATTGAAATAAATTTGAAAAAATTCTTTATATTTTTTAGAAATTTTGTGAATTTTTTCATATTTTTTGGAAGTGGCGTTTTTTTTTACCTTTTGAGTCGATTCAAAAATGACCTAATAACGGAAAAAATCTGAAAAAAATCTGGGGTGTCTTTCTGAGGTAGATTAACCATATGAAAAATCGCGGACCAAATCGGAGACGTCGAGGTCACGGGCTGGTCGAGTTGGCATGGAATGCCCCATATATACTATTCATATTACACGCGGTTACTCTGTGAATACCACACAATATGTAATAACAGATGATCCGTGTTTTACACGTTTTTACACGTGTTCCCACAAGTATGTGCAGAATGACAACTTTTTTCAGCAGTCAAGAACGAATATTCAACCGCTGCATTAAACGCATGTAACATACGTACTTCGAATCGTAAATTATATACGTTTAACAATTATGTGTAGATCAAATATATGCTGGTGAAAATCTTGCTTAATTATTGTAGCAATTGCTATATACGTATATAATTTGCGATTCGAAGTAACGTATATTACATGCGTATAATTCAAACGTATATTATATCATTTTTAGAGTTTTTGGACAACGATGTTTCAAAGTAGTATAAAAAAAACGTGTAATATACTGCAATATTGATTTCCAAAAATAAACGTATAGAAGATCACATCGAAAATAATCTGAAAAAAGCGCTCACCCCATATAACAATCTTTTGCAAGACTTGCACAAGCCTGTTCTCAAGTTCGATAGTTGTTAGCGTTACTTTCTACCTATGGGTCTTCCTGCAGATCGTTATAGCAGACTCAAATTGCAAGCCTTGTGTAAGGCTTACACATGTCTATTGGTACAGTTATTTATTCAATTTTGGAGGAAGACTGGCGCCAGAAGCATGTCGAATACACTTGCACAAGGCTTGCACAAGATCTGCTCAAGATAACATTTTTCGAGCAACTGTCTCTGTCACTCGGCTTCCCCTCTATCGGCTTTCGATTCATTGTTGCTCAGTGGATCTCAACTATAACAAAATTCTGAGTATCATGCATCTTGAGCAAATCTTGCGCAAGCCGTGCACAAGTACCTTCTGTAAATTTCTAGTGCAAGAAATGCTCTAGAAATCTACAAAGCAGCATGTATGGCGTATCTTGTGCAGATCTTGCACAAGCCTTGCGCAAGTGTCTGCCACAAAAATCTTGCGCAAGCCCCATACGTAGATGGGGACGCTAGTAGCTATGGGTTTTGTAAACTAAACGTAATGGATTCTGCGCCGGATGTGTTTGATAATTCTAGAAACAGCCAATCGGCGCTCTGGATTACAAAAATGCAAAGCGCCGATTGGCTGTTTCTTCAATTGTCGAACACATCCGGCTCAGAATCCATTACGTTTAGTGTACAAGGCTCTGTTACAGAAATCTTGCACAAGCACAATGTTACTTGGGCACACGTTATATATTCGTACTGCAAAAATCTACACCGAACTTAAACGTATATGATATCGTCGTTTTATTCGTATATTGAATAAACGTTTTTGAAAGATGGTTATTATTTATACCTATACTACTTTTATACTACTGTTACGTGTATTACACGTATTTTGAACCATCCTGTGTTTATTGGGTGGCGGTAACTTTCGACATTTACAATGTTTTTGCCGGGTTTACATTAGCCACAAGCAGTGTTACGTTAATGTTTTTACTTTTCAGGCAATGCTACGTCGGGCGAGGGTTGGCCGAATATTTTCCATAGCTAGTCCAGGATTTGCGATCGGTACGGCTGTATCGTACAGCATTCTGCCCTTGACTCTTGAAAGGCCGGAAAACAACACGGAAATTCTGCCGCCGTTTCCATTAAGAGCAGCGTACTTTTTCGACACAACCCCTACTCCCATATACCAAATAATTTACCTAGTTCAAACATCTGCATGCTACACATCAGCGATTGCGAATTCTGCAACTGACAGCTTTTTTGCAGCTCTCGCACTGCATGCTTGTGGTCAATTCGATATAGTCGGAGAGAAACTTCGATCAATTGATAGCAAAACGCTAATAATTCGAGATCTCGCGGAACGTCATCTGCAATTAATCAAGTAAGTAATCAAGCCTTATCCGACATATTTCAATTGGATGTTCACTTATGTCTGTATTTTCAGGTTTGTTGAAACGTTGGAAAACTTCTTCCCCTCCATTATTCTCGGTCAGCTCATCGTTAGCTCGTTGGCGATTTGCGGTATAGGATACAAATTTATAATGGTACTAAACACCAATCATTCATTGATAACGTTGAGGGGTTAGACTGCCCTCAAATTGTGAAAAAAGGCGGTTTCTTCACTTTTCTTACATTTTCAAAAACTCATTTCTCTCTTTTCGTTTTTCGCGAAACTACATTCTCCGACCTGGCGACATGATTCCGGAATTCATTAGAGCAATCGACTTCAAATTCGGACACAAGGCTCCTAGAATCTAGATAGATTATCTCTAATGTAGTGTACGATTTCTGCTAATCAGGAGCTTTACTACCACATTTTTGGACTGGGTATAGATTAAACTACGAACTATTGTGTGTTTAAAAATAACACACTTTCGTTTCATACTTTGGAGTTGATGGAGTTTCTTGTGCCGGTGAGCCTATTTTTTAGGCGGTGAGGGTAGTTTAACCCCTCAAACCATGAACTGCTCAGAACTAAAGATATACAGATGTAACACTCAAGTGTGTCCATATGAATAATGAATCAAATAGTATACTGTGCGCCAAGGGCGTAAAGTGGGCTTTTTTTAGACCGAGTGTGGGGTTCGCAGTACAAGTCGCAGGCGAGCTAGCACCCCCACGTAAAAATTATATATACTAAGATATATACAACAATATATCTGAGAATATAAACATAGATATATACCAAAATATATGCCAGATATATGTATTATATATGCAGCATATGTTCTATTTTGCCCACCTAAATATATTCCATGTATATATACTTGGAATGTATACTGTAATATATAGTGTATATATTCCAATTAAATATCCTTAAAATATATCCTTCGAATATATCTAGCATCTTATGTATATATCCAAAATGTATGCTAAGGATATATACATGGTATATATATTCTGTATATATTTCTAGTATTCAATCAAATAATATTGGTGAAACATATAATGATAATAAGCTTTTATTGCAAAGATATATAAGAATTACACTGAATTACATATATATATATAAAGAGATTCGGTAGAGTCTCGCGCCAATGGCAATAAAAGAAAATATCCATATTTCCCTAATTTCTATTTTCTCGCGATATCCAGGGGATTGAAATATTTATCTAAGAATGTGAGTCCCAAGAGCTTTCATTTGAGTCCAACTTAGATTAAATCATTGCACGAAGAGCTGAGGTATGATTATTTCAATTTTCCGAGTACCCGTTTAGTCTGAAAAAAATTTCGTCGTCTTCACCTGCTTCAGCCAGATCTGACAGTTCACTAAAGCTGTGGATGAAAATTTCAAGTATTCATTCAAATAATATTGGTAAAACATATAATGATGATATATCTTTAATTGCAAAGATATCCGAACCACACTGAATACATAACAACAAGAATAACAATAATAAAAAAGGAATCAAAAAAAAATCCTCAATTTATAATTATTATAAAATTAAAAATGAAGAAAATAATTCAAAACTAATCAAATTAAAAGATGTGCTGATATTGATGAAGATTTGGCACTTGATAAAGAATTCAAGGTTTGTCAGGGTCTTCGTCACTTTTCTTATTTTCCGTATTCTATAAAAAAAATTTAATGTATTTAGTTATTTCAAATGAACAAGGACAAGGTAAGTGAATATAATCTAATATAATCTATTAATATAATATATATATATTATATATAGAATGATTTTTTTTATTTATTTTCATCACTTTTCTTATTTTCAGTATTCTATAAAAAAATTTCATGTATTTAGTTATTTCAAATGAACAAGGACAAGGTAAGTGAATATTTTCATAATTATTTTGATTTATTTACCTTAGCATTGCGCTGGTCATATCTGATTCTATTACATTTCACATTAATCGCCCTGCCGAAATCACCTTCTTTGAAACTATTCTTAAATCGCCGTTTTACCGATTCTGAAAAGAAAATACACAGTAATTATTTCACGAATTTAATCTGTCTCACGGTAATGGATGATAAAAAAATTAGAATAAAATTAGACAACAATATTACGTCTTATTGCATCAATTTTATGTTCATCCAGACGACTGTGTCGAAGCCCTATACTATCTTTCGTATTTTTTGCCGCACCACCCTTAAAATTACTCTTCGACAATATATAGAGTCCGAAAACAGAAACCAATAAACAGGTTGTCATCGCTGTCGGTGTCGGGGTACACTGAGCAGCGGAATCTTGTGCTTCAGTAATGAATATATTGCTCCCCGGATCACCCACTTCTTTCTAAATTATTTATAAAAAAAAATATTCGTCAAATGTCATCTTGTGCTTCTGAAAAGAAAAACCTACCATTTTTGGATTAGCTGGAGTACCATCATCATTCTTTTTATTTTTAACCTGACGAGCTGCTGCGTTGTGTTCAAAAATATCTTTGAGTTCACTTATAGCTGAAAATAATTTACATACATTTTTTTTCGGTTTTTAAATGAACAAATTTTTTTTTATCATCCAATATTTCATTAAAAAAGTATGAAGCTGAAGTTCCTAACGTTATTGTAACACGAGATTTTAAAAACAAATGAGGCTTGGCCTCTTTGAAAGTTTACACATGAAACCTCAACACATCGTTTACTTTTCAGAAATTTCTATTCCTATTTCTATTTCCATTTCTGTTCTATTTCTTTTCGTTATTACTGACAAATAAAGTCTACCACCTGAAATCGAGATCAACTCGTCGGAAGCCACTTTTAACACATCCCGTACGTCATTAAGTAATTATATAATTCGTTTGAAATACGTAACGGTGATAGTTTATATATTTTGATCTGAAAAATAATTAACTGGTGAACGGAGAGTTAGATAATTTAGAAACTTTGGCATGGTCTTTCTGTGACCTCAAGCCCCTTGTAAAAAAATTGCGATCGAAATTGATTCGCCGGAACCTACCCTTAACGGTGATAGTTTATATATTTTTATCTGAAAAATTGATAACTGGTGAACGGAGAGTTAGATAATTTAGAAACTTTGGCATGGTCTTTCTGTGACCTCAACCACCTTATTAAAAAATTGCGATCGAAATCGAATCGCCGGAACCCACCCTTAACGGTGATAGTCTATACATTTCGATCTGAAAAATTAATAACTGGTGAACGGAGAGTTAGATAATTAAGAAACCTTGGCATGGTCTTCCGGTGACCTCAACCCCCTTGTGAAAAAATTGCGATCGAAATCGATCCGCCGGAACCCACCCTTAACGGTGATAGTCTATACATTTCGATCTGAAAAATTAATAACTGGTGAACGGAGAGTTAGATAATTAAGAAACCTTGGCATGGTCTTCCGGTGACCTCAACCCCCTTGTTAAAAAATTGCGATCGAAATCGAATCGCCGGAACCCACCCTTAACGGTGATAGTTTATATATTTTTATCTGAAAAATTGATAACTGGTGAACGGAGAGTTAGATAATTTAGAAACTTTGGCATGGTCTTTCTGTGACCTCAACCACCTTATTAAAAAATTGCGATCGAAATCGAATCGCCGGAACCCACCCTTAACGGTGATAGTCTATACATTTCGATCTGAAAAATTAATAACTGGTGAACGGAGAGTTAGATAATTAAGAAACCTTGGCATGGTCTTCCGGTGACCTCAACCCCCTTGTGAAAAAATTGCGATCGAAATCGATCCGCCGGAACCCACCCTTAACGGTGATAGTCTATACATTTCGATCTGAAAAATTAATAACTGGTGAACGGAGAGTTAGATAATTGAGAAACCTTGGCATGGTCTTCCGGTGACCTCAACCCCCTTGTGAAAAAATTGCGATCGAAATCGATCCGCCGGAACCCACCCTTAACGGTGATAGTCTATACATTTCGATCTGAAAAATTAATAACTGGTGAACGGAGAGTTAGATAATTAAGAAACCTTGGCATGGTCTTCCGGTGACCTCAACCCCCTTGTGAAAAAATTGCGATCGAAATCGATCCGCCGGAACCCACCCTTAACGGTGATAGTCTATACATTTCGATCTGAAAAATTAATAACTGGTGAACGGAGAGTTAGATAATTAAGAAACCTTGGCATGGTCTTCCGGTGACCTCAACCCCCTTGTGAAAAAATTGAGATCGAAATCGATCCGCCGGAACCCACCCTTAACGGTGATAGTCTATACATTTCGATCTGAAAAATTAATAACTGGTGAACGGAGAGTTAGATAATTTAGAAACTTTGGCATGGTCTTTCTGTGACCTCAACCACCTTATTAAAAAATTGCGATCGAAATCGAATCGCCGGAACCCACCCTTAACGGTGATAGTCTATACATTTCGATCTGAAAAATTAATAACTGGTGAACGGAGAGTTAGATAATTAAGAAACCTTGGCATGGTCTTCCGGTGACCTCAACCCCCTTGTGAAAAAATTGCGATCGAAATCGATCCGCCGGAACCCACCCTTAACGGTGATAGTCTATACATTTCGATCTGAAAAATTAATAACTGGTGAACGGAGAGTTAGATAATTAAGAAACCTTGGCATGGTCTTCCGGTGACCTCAACCCCCTTGTGAAAAAATTGAGATCGAAATCGATCCGCCGGAACCCACCCTTAACGGTGATAGTCTATACATTTCGATCTGAAAAATTAATAACTGGTGAACGGAGAGTTAGATAATTAAGAAACCTTGGCATGGTCTTCCGGTGACCTCAACCCCCTTGTGAAAAAATTGCGATCGAAATCGATCCGCCGGAACCCACCCTTAACGGTGATAGTCTATACATTTCGATCTGAAAAATTAATAACTGGTGAACGGAGAGTTAGATAATTAAGAAACCTTGGCATGGTCTTCCGGTGACCTCAACCCCCTTGTTAAAAAATTGCGATCGAAATCGAATCGCCGGAACCCACCCTTAACGGTGATAGTTTATATATTTTTATCTGAAAAATTAATAACTGGTGAACGGAGAGTTAGATAATTTAGAAACTTTGGCATGGTCTTTCTGTGACCTCAACCACCTTATTAAAAAATTGCGATCGAAATCGAATCGCCGGAACCCACCCTTGACGGTGATAGTCTATACATTTCGATCTGAAAAATTAATAACTGGTGAACGGAGAGTTAGATAATTAAGAAACCTTGGCATGGTCTTCCGGTGACCTCAACCCCCTTGTGAAAAAATTGCGATCGAAATCGATCCGCCGGAACCCACCCTTAACGGTGATAGTCTATACATTTCGATCTGAAAAATTAATAACTGGTGAACGAAGAGTTAGATAATTAAGAAACCTTGGCATGGTCTTCCGGTGACCTGAACCCCCTTGTTAAAAAATTGCGATCGAAATCGAATCGCCGGAACCCACCCTTAACGGTGATAGTTTATATATTTTTATCTGAAAAATTAATAACTGGTGAACGGAGAGTTAGATAATTAAGAAACTTTGGCAGGATCTTTCTGTAACCTCAACCACCTTGTTGAAAAATTGCGATCGAGATCGAATCGCCGGAACCCACCCTTAACGGTGATAGTTTATATATTTTTATCTGAAAAATTAATAACTGGTGAACGGAGAGTTAGATAATTTATAAACTTTGGCATGGTCTTTCTGTGACCTCAACCCCCTTGTGAAAAAATTGCGATCGAAATCGATCCGCCGGAACACACCCTTAACGGTGATAGTCTATACATTGCGATCTGAAAAATTAATAACTGGTGAACGAAGAGTTAGATAATTAAGAAACCTTGGCATGGTCTTCCGGTGACCTGAACCCCCTTGTTAAAAAATTGCGATCGAAATCGAATCGCCGGAACCCACCCTTAACGGTGATAGTTTATATATTTTTATCTGAAAAATTAATAACTGGTGAACGGAGAGTTAGATAATTAAGAAACTTTGGCAGGATCTTTCTGTAACCTCAACCACCTTGTTGAAAAATTGCGATCGAGATCGAATCGCCGGAACCCACCCTTAACGGTGATAGTTTATATATTTTTATCTGAAAAATTAATAACTAGTGAACGGAGAGTTAGATAATTAAGAAACTTTGGCAGGATCTTTCTGTAACCTCAACTACCTTGTGAAAAAATTGCGATCGAAATTGATTCGCCGGAACCTACCCTTAACGGTGATAGTTTATGTATTTCTATCTATATATAGTTTATATATCACAATCAACTATTTAAGACGACGATATGATAACGCTACCTGACTGACTCAGTGATAACGCTACCTACCGACCAGGCACCAACGATTCGTTATGCCGTAAAAAAGGGATAATTGACGGACAATTTTACGATGTTCAGAATTTCGCGCCTGTGATTGTTTGTTATACAATTTTTATGAACATAGCAACATCGTATCATTCTACGGTTTGCATTTGGAGGTGTAAGATGTGTAAGTACGAATTAATTATTTTATTCCCAACATTTTTACGTTGTAAATTAATTCATGTTATGTGTGAAATAAGTATCTATAATTGTTATATTTTTGTTATAGCCGACTTTGAATTAATAGCCGCAGCCCAAATGATAATCGACAATAGCCAAACTCCTCCGCCGCCTCTGCCTCCTCCGCCTCCTCCGCCACCTTCGCCTCCTCCACCTTCTTCGATCACTCCTCCACCCCCGCCATCACAAGCACCTCAACTAATCCCAATTGACCAAATAGTACGTATCCACGAAACTGTTTAATTTTTTTTTTTTAATTCATCATTTGAATTATTCTGCGTTTGTTATAATAAATTTTTTTATTGTGGTATATTCAGAACTGACATACTCTATGTTTATACTGGAGCCTGTTCAATCTAGAATGTCGATACATCAGCATGTAAAGATAATATTCAGGGTATTCGGGGTAATAGGTAATGTCATTTCTTTGATTTAGTAAGTTAGATATGAGAAATGGAGGGTCAACGTCGGTTAGGCGCAAATTTCTTATCAATATTATGAATAAAATGTGGCAATTTCTTGTAGGTGGAAGTAGTCCGCGCGGCGTTAGCAGAGCGGGATTCCAAAGGACAGAAGGACAGAAGGACAGAAGGCCGATGGGGCCAGCGGGGCCAATGGGGCCAGCGTGGCCAATGGGGCCAAAGGGGCCAAAGGGGCCAAAGGGGCCATTGGGGCCAAAGGGGCCAATGGGGCCAAAGGGACCAAAGGGGACAATGGAGCCAAAGGGGCCAAAGGGGCCAACCGCGCCCTTGGGGCCACCGGGGCCAGAGGGGCCAGGCCAAATCAGTTCATTTAAAATTTAATTTGTAATAATAAAATAATATAAGTTAAAAATAATAATAACTAAATGAAAAAATAAAAAAAAAATTGTTAAAAATAGTAATAATAATAATAATAAAAATAAAAATAATGTTCTTTGATCCAAATTATGATGATCGTTCGTATTTCTATATTTCTCATTCAAATTCTTCATATCAAATTTTGAATAGACGGTTTATCGTGGTTGTTGTATTAATTAATTGATGAATGAATGAATAATGCCCGGTTTTATAAAGGAGGGGTACTCATCGACCCCGGGGTGAATTTCACAGGGCCGGCGCTCAATTTTTTCGCAAAGAAACACACGTGAAGGCGAAGGCGTAGATGCACGGCCATCGCGATGTTTCAATTTTTGTCTAAAAAATTGAGCGCTACCCCTGGGGAGGAATTCACCCCGGGATCGATGAGTATCCCTCGTTTATAAAACCGAGCATGAATGAATTTATTAATTGATAAATCAATTGATTAATTAATTATTCAAATGATGATTGAACAAATTGAACTTTAAACATTTTAAGTTAGAATGTTCACTACATGCGTACAGAATGTATTATTTCAAATATATATTACCTCTGTGAATCTGTTTCGTCATGTCACTATACAAAATCGTGCAAATTACATCTCGGAACCATATTTTTTCTTAACTGAAGTTCGTTTTTGTCTTAATCATTAACAATAAGGGTTAAATGAATGTTAATTCAACGTTTGAGTATTTATAATCATATTGTAATTTTTTTTTGTTTTGTTTTTGTACCACAGATTTTACATTATATTTAGATTTACTAGAACTTTGCAATCATCCTATTATATTCAAATTAATAATTTATAATCATATACAGTGATTCATCAGGAATACTTGACGATCAAAATCATAGGCTTCAAAGTACAATAATTAAATTAAGTAAAGCACAGACCATTTATTACTCGAATCGTAATTCTATTTTACACATTGTGGATACGATTAATTGCTGCTCTCAATATTAAACATGAAATTTGGACAGTCATTACTACGTCATTAGCGGTACAGACATTTGGAGGGATCGATGCACAGAATAGTTATACATACAAGTTAATTATCACGTAAGTATGCGGAAGTATATGAAAAATAATGAAATGTTAGCCTTTGTGCTCATGTGACCAAATGGTGTACAACTAATGATGAACTACAAACAACTACAACCATGACATAATTTCCCGAGAGATAGGGTAGAAGTACCGGTTTTGGCCACCTTTTCACCCTTTCTGGCCACTTCAGATTTAAGTTAATTTACAAAGCATTCTAAAATTACTATATTATTTTTATGGAATTTTATAATCTTCACAATTATATAAATATAATTCATAAAGTCACATTATTTTTTGAATGTTTTTTATACTAATTTGAGTCTAAATTGGTCAGAAAACGTACAGTGGCCACAACCGCTACGTCTACCCTATATACATGAGCGGTAGAATTAATCTGAAATAATCTGGATTAATTTGAATCAGGGAGCGGTGTCCATGTAAGAGGTATTACACTTCGAACTATGCATGACCAGTAATGATGAAAATTCACACTGCTGGCTGGGATATTTTAGGAGGCCTGAAATTTCTGTAATAGGCTAACTTGTAGATTGTGCTCCCGACCAGGGAAAACCTGGAAACCTGGAAATGTCATTGAATTTTTTAGGTGTCAGGGAAAGCAAGAAAATGTCAATGAATTGAATATTAGTCAGATAAAACAGGAAAATGTCAAGAAATTGAATATTAGTCAGGGAAGTCAGGAAAATGTCAGGCAATTAAATATTAGTCAGGGAAAGTACGAAATATCTACTCGAGAAAAAAAGTGCATGGGCGAATATTTTTTCGCTATTTTTTCTTTCCAATGCAAATAATAAACATGAATTGAAAATAATGAATAATAAATAATAATAACCATATGCATTGTTCCTACCGTGTTACTTTTTTTCACAAATCTCAATTGGAATTGACACTTTGCAGTGAGACACCAGGTAGCGTAAAATCAAACTAGTACAAGCAGGCTCCACAGACTGTGTGACGTCACGAGGACAATCGTCAATGGTTTGTCATGAAAATTTCCGAAAATATCAGGGAAATGTCAGGGAATTGTTTTCGTCCGATTTAGTGACCACCTTGCAGATATACCCAACAACAAGCTTGACGGTAGACCGATGTGACAGGCTAATTTGTAGATTATGCTCCCACCAGGGTGGCCACTGTCATGGAAAACATGGAAACCTGGAAATGTCATGGAATTTTTGAGGTGTCAGGGAAGTCAGGAAAATGTCAGGCAAATAAATATTAGTCATGGAAAGTACGAAATATCTAATCGAGAAAAAAAGTGCATGGGCGAATATTTTTTCGCTGTTTTTTCTTTCCAATGCAAATAATGAACATGAATTGAAAATACTGAATAATAAATAATAATAACCATATGCATTGTTCCTACCGTGTTACTTTTTTTCATAAATCTTAATTGGAATTGACACTTTGCAGTGAGACACCAGGTAGCGTAAAATCAAACTAGTACAAGCAGGCTCCACAGACTGTGTGACGTCACGTGGACAATCGTCAATGGTTTGTCATGAAAATTTCCGAAAATATCAGGGAAATGTCAGGGAATTGTTTTCGTCCGATTTAGTGACCACCTTGCAGATATACCCAACAACAAGCTTGACGGTAGACCGATGTGACAGGCTAATTTGTAGATTGTGCTCCCGACCAGGGTGGCCACTGCCAGGGAAAACCTGGAAACCTGTAAATGTCATTGAATTTTTTAGGTGTCAGGGAAAGCAAGAAAATGTCAATGAATTGAATATTAGTCATAGAAAACAGGAAAATGTCAAGAAATTGAATATTAGTCAGGGAAAGCGGGAAAATGTCAAGGAATTGAATATTAGTCAAGGAAAGTACGAAATATCCAATCGAGAAAAAAAGAGCATAGGCCAACATTTTTTTGTGTTTTTTCTTTCAAATGCAAATAATAAACATGAATTGAAAATACTGAATAATAAATAATAATAACCATATGCATCGTTCCTACCGTGTTACTTTTTTTCACAAATCTCAATTCGACCCTGCAGATATACCCAACATATACCGCTCAGTCATAGACGCGCGCATGCGCAGTGGGACTTAGGCACATAGTTGATGGTTTGGCGTTATTGGCGTGTAATTACCTATTTCACGCTAATTATATTATTATTATTATTATTATTATCATTATTATTATCATTATTAAATTACTTACCTATTTCTTGACTACTATCTGCATATCCGATTATTGTCTCATGCAAGATATCCCGATCGGCGTATGACGGAAAGATGATAGTGGTATCACAAGTCTTGATACAATCGCTATCGATCTTCATACCGGTCTACGCCGATGCAACGCTCTTTTTTTATACTAGCTTACACGAATCGTATTATATAAATGAACAATCGTCAGATTCGTTAAATCGTACAACCTATAGGTAGTTCTTGTTCATAACCGCAATTAATTATATATACAATTACATGGAAAAGCGATATAATTTTAAAGTATAATCTCGGCTTTTGCATGAAACGTAATCTCAAAATGATTCTCTACTCTCTCTTTCTTTTCCTCTAATGACTTATCGCTCTAATGCGAGCATAAAATGATTCTCTATTTACATATAATACATGACTAACAGCTTTGAATTATTTCTGCAGCCAGACGAACACAGTGCCGGCGTTAGTTAATGCCTCTGTATAGTACCTAAAGTAGTACGTTCAAGTCCTAGGACTTAAATGTGGCAAATACAGAGGCATCAACAAGTCGGTAAACATGGCTTCGTTGTATAAAATATGGTGTGTACCAAGGGCTAAGTGTGCTTTTTGACCTTGTGTGGTTCCAGTACTCCACATTCTGTCTAAAAAAAGCCCACTTTACGCTCTCGGTACACAATATACTATTTCATAACATCTGTGAGAAACTTCAATTTGAAATTAGCTTGGCTCGACACGCTAAATAGGCATTGAAAGCCGAAGTTTAAGGGCAGATGTTATGAAAATAGTACATTACGTAACGATGACGGAAAGTTGGTGATCCTAGCACGAGTGCAGGGATTACCCACCCGCCATCGTTACGTATACTATTTTTTGACACGAGCTGCGGGAAGAAGCCGTAACATAACATGATAACCAAGTAGTTCCAAGCGCGTATACGGTCCAGAAATAAAAAAGCGGGTGGCCAGCCTGCAATAATAATCACTTCCCACACGCTGTGTCAAAAAAATATTTTTAACGGCAGGCCTAGATTATGATCCTGTAAGAAAGTGAATGATTAATATTTTTTCCCCTCCATGCATATATATTGTTTGTTTTGATACATGTGTAAAATACAAATATTGAACTAACTGATTCGAAACGTTCAATACAAATGTAAACATGTTGGTGAGGACACAATACTTGATCAAATTAAAAAAATTAAAATGAGTATAGCATGTCATTTCTTGTTAATAAATGATGTGATTCTATCAACCGTTTATATGCATGAAGAGGTAAAAGATAATAGATAGAGAAGTACGTGATACATGTGGTCGAGTTTAGTCTAATGTGCAAGGATGGGTATTGCTGATGAGCAATTAAATGTGGCAACATCATAACTTTCGATTAATTTTACTGATTTTATCAGCCCTTGAAGCAGGTGCATGTATGTATTTTGTTGTTGGAACGTAATCCAAGTCAACTGTGATAGATCGTAGTATACCGCCATCAGTGCCGAACTTGTCAGTAGGCTGAGTAGGCGCCAGCCCAAAGGTCCCCACCAATGTGATAAAAATAAAAGCCCCCACCAAATTATATTAATTTAGGCTTCAATAAAAAATCCGTCATGTATAATCATAATAAGCACTCCGTAATGCAGAATAATTAAAGTTCAGCACTGACCGCCATAACGAATAGTTACATTACCGGATAAACCTGTCGCGTAAGACAATTTCGTCAATAGGTATCATGTATTCGGTTGGATGTATTTGAGTTGCCACCATTTTCACAATATCTTCAAATGCATTACATTAGAAGTATTGCACCGAAAGTTTTTACGTATAATAATGGTATGGAATATACGTTATACCAATTGTACGGTTGAATTTTTAAAATCAGTATCAGATTATCTTGGCAGGTCTTTAATTTATACCATAGGACATTTCGATACATGTCTTTGATTCATGTAGTTTGCATACAGTATTCATATCACAGTTATTTATTCACAAACTTTTAATAGTCATTATGTTATATTATTGTTCAAATTATGATTATATAGTGATTTTTCACTCATACCCCAGTAATTGTGTACTAGATATAATTGGTTCAGAATATGATGTAACAAAAGAAGTAAATGCTATACTGACTCAATTCTGCTTAGCACACGACAATATAACATATTTGATTGCAAGACAGTGAAATATTACTCATATCAATTAATGGTAACTAATTATGATATAAACTGACGACGTATGTTATATTATACTAGTCGAAGCAGGATTTAGTCTATTAGTCAACTACTTATTGTTCGAGTGAATTCTTGAATCGTTTCATGTTTGTACTACAGGTTTTCCTATAATGCAACTATTCGTTGAAACGGTATACTATGATCTCTCACTAACCATTATGCCTGCTCGGAACTTTCACACGTTACAGATTCTGAACCAATAATAAACTGTGATTTGAAACCGATGTCAATGAATCGTTTCGATTCGTTTATTATTTTTTTTTTTTTAGTGCACTCCAATTAATAATAACTCTTTACCAACATGTATCACTCACCAAATTTTATATCGATTACGTACTCGCGTTCATATAAAGAAAAAAAAATCACGAAAAAAAATTTAGTACGTGGTACTTGCGGGCCATTTATGGGTTTTCTGTTCTTCGGTTGTAAACTTTTGTTATACAGAAGAGATGTACTTGGCAATTGTATCTGATTTCAATCCTCTTGTAGGTAGACATTTTTATAGTACCACTTTTGTTAACGAATAATTTTCGTTGGTGAATTTTTTGGGGGTAGTGACCACATTAATGTACTTGGCGAAAGGTTTTTGCACCAGGGGTGCTTTTTGCGGTTGATATCACCACTTTTTGTACAATTTTGCTTGACTACCAATTTGCTTGATAACCAATTCGGCCAATTGTTCCTATGAACATCTCAATGCATGTACGGTGATGCATTTTGTATCATCCGAATCCCTCAAAAAGCAGCAATGTTGAATGTGATAGTATAATTTTAAATGAGTGAAAATAATGTTATACGACTTATTTCCTTATAGTCCGGTATAATTCTCTATGCTTGTTGCAACGTGCAACCCTGCGCGCAGGCCTCCTCCTATCTCATCTGGGCTTGGGACGGGCAATGGCGGAGTTACTTGCACGCAGGGTTATAGTTGCTGCTCGTAATTAAATATATATAAATATTAGATATATGTATTGCAATTCTTTTTTTTTTTTAAATGCAGCTAGGTCCTCTGCACAAAGAACATGTACGCGTCCCGTACTCATAACGTCAACTTCAACTTCGGGTCTGAACAGAAGGTATCGAAATATATACAATTGAGAGTATTGATGCAATATTAGCTTTTTGAGTTAAACACTTGCATTCTGCTTTATTCGTCTGACTCTACCCATAAAAAAGGTTTTTATGCAATAATTACATTCACGAATGAAATCACGCAAAGTTTTTGCATGTGGTGCAAAAAACAAAAGCAAACAATTTTTTTTTTTTATTTGGCCCAAAGGGATCAGGTAAACGCTCATGTCCCAACAAAATTGTTTTTCAATTTGATTACATGTATTATAACGTTGTTGCTATCATCGCAACGACGAGCCGAGTGGAATCAAACCTTATTCGGATATTCGCTAAAGCAGGAATATACCATTCGGCTTCAATTTCAATGTAATCAACATATTTATCAAATACCTCAACGCTCACGAATCAATATTGAAATCACGTAATTGAAGCTATTATCGTGCAACTATTAAACGAATTAACATACCGTTTAGCGGTATGATTAACATAAAATCAGACTAAGTACCTAATATTCTTGAAACTATAAGACAGTTCATTTATAGTTATTGAATGTATTTGTTAGGCCATTTTATAATAACGTATATTTACTGTTCCTTTATTTTTTTATAGTTTATAAATATTCTACTCACTGGAATAACGTAAAAAATTATCAATCTTTCATTTTTGAGGGGATTTCAATTGTAGACACGCTTAAATCAAATGAGAATTTATTCGAGAAATTCAAATTCCACATTTTTCATCTCAACGAAGCTATATTTTATACTATAATGTGATGGTTTTCATTAAAATTTAAAACCACTAACGATAAATACGTTTACTCTATTAAATTGTTTTATATCAGTTATTTTTTTTTTAAACCAGAATGTTTCAGATTTTTATTGCTAATTGAGTCATATACGTAGTACCCAATTCAAAGTATGACAAAACTTTCATAATTGCTTTAATTATTCATTCACACTGGCTCTTTCGAATCCTATTTGTGATTCCGTATGCATAATTTACATTTGTATGTAACATGCTGATTGGTGTCAATTGCCTTTATCTTTTGTTGTGGTCCCTTTGCAGCGATTTTTGACCTTTTTTTGAATCGATTTAGCTGATCATTCTCATCTTCTTCTTCCTCGGAGTTGTATTCTCCCTTTTCCAAACAACTTGTGTGACACCAATGTCGACATACTTCACAAACCGTAACGGCGTATTGATGTCGCTTGCCGAAACAATACAGACACATTTCTTTGATACACTTCGATTTTTGAATCAAAGTTAGTGCCACGTGTTCTCGAAATACCAACGGATCGAAGGTTAGGTCAAATGGCTCATTTTTCGCCAGACATTCCACGTAATGTATAACGTACGCCCCGCAATTGACAGTATCATGGGGATGCTGATACGGCCGAGGTCTTTCTTCATTTTTGATGGACCACTGAATTTTCTTCAGTGCATTCACTGCAGAGTTTTTGTTGCACGCTACTATGAACTGCTTGAATGCTTCAATAACTCTGTCCTGATCATGCGTAAATTCGTAAGGATCCAATAAAGTCAGGGTCTTATCATTTATGTCAACGACGAACAAACGCCAGTGACCATGATACATATAAGGCATAAAAATCTTTCCGCTCAAAGTGCGTGAAATATTATATATTCCACAATGAGATGGTTTTCGATAACCCCAATTGCTCCCAAAAATGCTACTGGTATCGTCTGTAGACAAATACATGCCATTCGACCACTCGTCAATGTGAGTCATAGAATAGCAATCGATTGCCAGTCCATCGATCCACCTGTTTGGAGTCAATGTATGAAATTGCCTTGCCGTCAATTCGAAACAGTTCGATCTGATTGGAGGGTTCTTTTCCGCAAAAAAATACGCGATTCTCACATTATGAGACTTGGACTGCTTGTAGTAGTCAACATCCTTGAACAGTCCATTTTCGAAAACATCATAATTTTGGACCAAGCTGTTCTCTTTATCGGTGAAATTATAGCTCGCGAGATCATTGCAGTCCAACGTATTCAGCTCAGGTTCAATCACCTTCAATGATATTTCGGAAACATTCGTACTCATCTCTTTTTTCTTTGAGCCTTTTTTATTCATCTGATCTACCAGATGTTCAATCACATTACCCTTGAAATGACCTCTGGCACGTACACTTTTTTTGGAATCCTTCCACATTTCGCCGACCAAGGGATCGGATGCTTCATCAGGACAATTTTTTTCAGAATCTATCTCCAGTTCCAAGATTTTGGTTTTTGAATCATTTTTCTGAGATGGATCTCCGCGATCAAGATCATCCACTGCCATATGCTTCTCAGCTATATCGCATTCTTTCGATTTCGAAGCACCGATAACGTTGGTTCTGACCGTTTTAGGGTATTTCGGTTTCTTAGTGGCTTCGCGTGTTTTCAAAGAAACGTTTAAGTTCGCCTCAGCCATCAACGATCGCGTATACAATTCGGTTTTTCGTATGAAGTGACCAATTTTCAAATTTTTTTGATGGTTAAGCACTTGATGTTTTATCACTCTATGGTAGCTCTCTACATATGCGTTGCTGAGGCGTGATATGTTTCCATCAACCAGATCCAACATTAATGAAGTCCATAGCGGAGCGTATGGCAAATGCTTCCATGTCATATGTTTAGCGAAACCAGGTACATGGTACCTGTTTGTGATCGGTTTTCCTTGGTCAATTTCTCTCTCTACTTCATTCAGTTTTGCTTCAAAGTGAATAAAGAACGGAGAGTTGGCAAATATAGATTTGCTTTTTTTTAGCGAAGCGGGATCAGTTCTTGGTTTAATTTTTTCGGCTGTGATTTCTTCACCATCATGTTCCTCTTGGCTTTCTTTTGTGATTCCTTCTATTTCAACTTGCCGCTGTTGAACGATTTTTCCAAGAGCACGTAAGCTACTTTGAGCATCGTGTTCGTCCGGTGTCGACACTATGTTGACAAAATGTTCAAACACAGTATCGAGTTCTGCCATATGTCTGCATAGCACCATTACAGCTATGCATTCTAATAAAAACGACTTCTTATCCTGGTACTGAGAAAAGTCTTTTTTTATGATTGTCGACATACGTTTCATGAAATGCGCGCAACAAGTTTGAACAATTATTATGTTTTTTGGTCTTTCGCCTTGTTTGACGTAACTGTACGCCATATTCAAGTATTGACCAACGGACATTTGATTCCATTCGAAAAATATTGAATTTAATAATGCCCAACTCCAGTCAACAACTATGGCTGATACAAATGGCCAAGTATTCCGTTTTTCCTGAACGAAAAATTTGTACGCTTTCAGAAAATTAGCAATTGATCGAATATTGTGCTCTGATGTAACCATTTCGGCAAGCGGAATCACAGATTCTTCATACTTCATCACAATGACGTAATAGTATATCCTTTTACAATCTATGTTCGGTGGTTTTCGAACGACCGAACCTGTAGCATCCAGATGCAAGACGACTCCTTTGGCATGATCTAAAATATTCAATTGAGCCTCCGTAAACATCATTACGGTCAACGGTAGCGACACATATCTTAAATAGGGATCTTTTTGATTATTTTGAACCGCCCACAGCTGCATTAGGTCACTCAAGTCCCCAGATTTGAGAAGTAAGTCGTTCTTACAATCTTCTTCCGATTTAGCTTTCTGGTAAACATACAATCTTCGTAAGGCTTGCATGTTACCATTTGCAGCTAACTCGGGATCGATACTTCTAGCAACTTCCATCTGATAATCTCTTGGTGGTCGGGATTGCAAAGCGTACTTCACTTCTTCACGCTCTGTGCCTCTTAAATGGGTAAAACTTATTTTATCATGATTAAATGATATTTTTGCCGAACTCTTTGCGAAAACGGTTGCGACTAATTCTTGCCAATTCATCACAACAAATTTGAAATATTGGCTATGCTCAGCACTCAAACATGTTGCATATGCTACCCAGTCTGTTTCATTGCAACGTATCGTGCCAAATCTCAAACAACATGTGCCGCCGTACTCCATCGCAAGCACAGTTCTAAGTCCTCTTCGAATGGTATCTTTCGTGACGATTCCATTGGTGTCTTTAAACCTTGCGGAGAAGGGATATTTAGCGCCAAGATCCACGACGTAGATCTCCTTCCGAGTTTGTGGCTTTGGTGACAAAGTTTTTGGACACAGGTTCTCTTTATTTTCATAGAATTCTTCTTCACTATATTCACTATAACTGAAATCGTATATCGACGATGTCGATACATTTTTCGCGATCGCCGGTGCACAGTTTGCAATTTCACGCCTCCCATGAATACTCGAAATACTACTTACTTTCGGCGTCAATGTAATTGAACTGCACGCCCCGTCATCATATACATTATCAATTTTTTTCGCTAAATTACCCTGATCATCATAAAATGATGATATTCCTACATCTTCTCCGATAACGTCAGATGTCATACCCTGGTGATCATGAAATGTCGATGTTACTACATCTTCTCCGATGACATCTGACGTCATCGAGGTGGCGCGCCTATTTTCGATTTCTACATCTAGACAAGAGATATCTTCTAGGGGCACATGACTTACGATACTTTTACTTTTTACGGAGTCATCTTCAAATGCGGTACCATTTATCGAAGATTTACTTGCTTTACTTGCCAGAATTCTAGCAACCTCTGTCCGTAAAGCATTACTATTTGTCCATAATGATTTCCACTTGTACCTGAACTTCGTATCCGGCTTTTTCTTTAGTTCTTTTGAAAGCTGTGGAAAACGGAATGAAAAATTGTATTCCGAATGGATGATAAATGATGCAAATATGCACAGACCACCAGAATTACGAGAAGTGAAGCCCGATTCACACACTGTGGCGCGCGGTGTGCCGAGTAGATACATTCGCGCACTAAAAAAACTTTGACGGCAGGTTCTGTGGCACCGTAAAGTCCAGTTCCACAATCGAAGGTTGAAATTTGAACGAGGTTTAAACTGATAAAGATTGCCTGTCATTGGCTAAATTCATCGCGAAACCAATTTTTAACCATAAACTTGGCTTAAAGTCATGTTGTGAAACTGGGCCTAAGTCTTCTTACAACTTTTTTTTTTTTTTTAAAAGTCGTACTTTCGGTGCAGGTAAAGATTTAAATTATTTAAAATTAAAATTAAAATAATAAAAATTTAATATAAATTATATTAAATTTTTTCGTTTAGATTTTATTTTATTTTTTAAGCCTGTAAAGCGGCGCTGAAGTACATGAATACAGATTAAAAGTATAGAAAATACGGATCAACCAGTCGTAAAAAAATATCACAATATTATTAATAAATGATAAGTATTACGATGTAAGTATTCGATCCGTGCACACCTATACACTCTCGCGAAAGTCAGAATGTGTATTCGTGTACATACATTAATTTTTTACAAATAAAATGCCGATACCTACCATATGCGTCAACACTAGTATGTATGTACACAACGACACATTCTTATTTTGGTGAGTGAGTATAGGTATGCACGGTCACAATGCAGCGTGACTTCCTGTCTTTTATACAGGTAAGCTTTAGCTGAATTTTGAACAAACTCAGAGCGCACGCAAGTTTGAACGGTTATCATTTAGATTCGCATTTGTTTAAAAAATTAAAAAATAATCATTCTCACCTTATTTATGAACGTCGATTTGTTGAAGTTCACTTCCTCCAATGAGGATACGTATTTTGAAATCAAATGTGCCAAGCTCGCGTTATCAGCTTCAGCCTCTTTTTTTATAATTGGCGTCATTTTATGGATACACAGTTTTATTCAATAATATCTCAGCTCAATTTGCATGAAGATGTGTCACCAAATATACTGCTATTGCCTATGCGTTCTGTTGTTAGTTATACGACACCAACTTCGCGGATTGACCGTAGCACACAGCTAACAATGAGCGAAGCTCATGCTGCTCAAGGCTCACTATGCCAAAGTTTCAGAATTATCTAACTCTCCTTTCACCAGTAATTAATTTTTTTATCAAATTATATGAACTGTTGAAGTTGAGGGTGGGTTCCGGCAGTTCGATTTCGATCGCAATTTTTTCACAAGGGGGTGGCGGTCACAGAGAGAACATGCCAAAGTTTCTAAATTATCTAACTCTCCGTTCACCAGTTAATTATTTTTCAGATAAAAATATATAAACTATCACCGTTAAGGGTAGGTTCCGGCAAATCAATTTCGATCGCAATTTTTTAACAAGGGGGTTGAGGTCACCGGAAGACCATGCCAAAGTTTCTAAATTATCTAACTCTCCGTTCACCAGTTATTAATTTTTGTGATCAAAATATATAGACTATCACCGTTAAGGGTGGGTTCCGGCGATTCGATTTCGATCGCAATTTTTTAACAAGGGGGTTGAGGTCACCGGAAGACCATGCCAAAGTTTCTAAATTATCTAACTCTCCGTTCACCAGTTATTAATTTTTGTGATCAAAATATATAGACTATCACCGTTAAGGGTGGGTTCCGGCGATTCGATTTCGATCGCAATTTTTTAACAAGGGGGTTGAGGTCACCGGAAGACCATGCCAAAGTTTCTAAATTATCTAACTCTCCGTTCACCAGTTATTAATTTTTCAGATAAAAATATATAAACTATCACCGTTAAGGGTAGGTTCCGGCGAATCAATTTCGATCGCAATTTTTTAACAAGGGGGTTGAGGTCACAGAAAGACCATGTCAAAGTTTCTAAATTATCTAACTCTCCGTTCACCAGTTAATTATTTTTCAGATAAAAATATATAAACTATCACCGTTAAGGGTAGGTTCCGGCAAATCAATTTCGATCGCAATTTTTTAACAAGGGGGTTGAGGTCACCGGAAGACCATGCCAAAGTTTCTAAATTATCTAACTCTCCGTTCACCAGTTATTAATTTTTGTGATCAAAATATATAGACTATCACCGTTAAGGGTGGGTTCCGGCGATTCGATTTCGATCGCAATTTTTTAACAAGGGGGTTGAGGTCACCGGAAGACCATGCCAAAGTTTCTAAATTATCTAACTCTCCGTTCACCAGTTATTAATTTTTGTGATCAAAATATATAGACTATCACCGTTAAGGGTGGGTTCCGGCGATTCGATTTCGATCGCAATTTTTTAACAAGGGGGTTGAGGTCACCGGAAGACCATGCCAAAGTTTCTAAATTATCTAACTCTCCGTTCACCAGTTATTAATTTTTCAGATAAAAATATATAAACTATCACCGTTAAGGGTAGGTTCCGGCGAATCAATTTCGATCGCAATTTTTTAACAAGGGGGTTGAGGTCACAGAAAGACCATGTCAAAGTTTCTAAATTATCTAACTCTCCGTTCACCAGTTAATTATTTTTCAGATAAAAATATATAAACTATCACCGTTAAGGGTAGGTTCCGGCAAATCAATTTCGATCGCAATTTTTTAACAAGGGGGTTGAGGTCACCGGAAGACCATGCCAAAGTTTCTAAATTATCTAACTCTCCGTTCACCAGTTATTAATTTTTGTGATCAAAATATATAGACTATCACCGTTGAGGGTGGGTTCCGGCAGTTCGATTTCGATCGCAATTTTTTCACAAGGGGGTGGCGGTCACAGAGAGAACATGCCAAAGTTTCTAAATTATCTAACTCTCCGTTCACCAGTTATTAATTTTTCAGATAAAAATATATAAACTATCACCGTTAAGGGTAGGTTCCGGCGAATCAATTTCGATCGCAATTTTTTAACAAGGGGGTTGAGGTCACAGAAAGACCATGTCAAAGTTTCTAAATTATCTAACTCTCCGTTCACCAGTTAATTATTTTTCAGATAAAAATATATAAACTATCACCGTTACGAATTTCAAACGAATTATATAATTACTTAATGACGTACGGGATGTGTTAAAAGTGGCTTCCGACGAGTTGATCTCGACTTCAGGTGGTAGACTTTATTTGTCAGTAATAACGAAAAGAAATAGAACAGAAATGGAAATAGAAATAGGAATAGAAATTTCTGAAAAGTAAACGATGTGTTGAGGTTTCATGTGTAAACTTTCAAAGAGGCCAAGCCTCATTTGTTTTTAAAATCTCGTGTTACAATAACGTTAGGAACTTCAGCTTCATAAAAAAGTACCCTTTGCTAAATCATCTTTTGTTACATATTGCTGCTGCTGCTGATCAGTATCATCTAGTATTACTATTTCCTCATTGATTAAGTTTTCTAGATGAGCATTTCGTACCTAAATAATTATAAATTGTTAATACAATAATTTCAATTTCAAACTGTTGAGAACTAAGGACTAATTTTCGTGATAACATTTTTAAAATAGTAAATAATCATTTTATACTAATTCGTTCGAATTTTATGATAAATCCAGGTATTATTAATGCTTGAACAAAAAAAATTATTTAAAAAAGAGTTTTACCTCTAAGCCAGTATCTTCGTCATTCATAATGTCATTCAAATTTTGGTCATTCTCGTCGAATCTCATTCGTTTTCTTACATTTAAGTTGTCTTTCTCCGAATCTTTCTCATCATCCTGCTCAAACTGATAATAAAATCATTAATCAACTTCGTGGTATATTCCCTTACGGCAAAAAAAAACCCTCATATGTAATGGGTAAATTCGCACCCACAAAGTTTTGGAGGTTTACCATGAAAACTCAGGGTTTACCCTGTATTTGGGGGCAAAATTTGAGGGTAAGCCCGGAGTTTTCATGGTTAACCCCTAAGACTTTGGGGGTGTGAATTTACCCCTCGAATCTGAGGGTTTTTTCCGTCAGGGTTAGCAATTTATAAACTATAAAATTATAAATAAATTAATAAATTTTGTCATTGAAAGTTTACAATATTAGTTTACCTGTTCAAACGACAAGTCAGTGGAATGATCTGATATTTCTTCTGTACGACTACTATGGGCTTTAGCACGCTGATTTAAATTTTCTTGTGGGCAAACACTTTTTGGTGATTGCACACCATCCAAGGCTTTTAATTTTTTGGCCAAGACAACACGAGACTCTTAAAAAATTCAACACTACTTAATATAAATCTCTTATCTGTATGATTAATATTCGTGTATTTATGTCAGCATGAACTCACCTGAAACTGCAATAATTCTCGCATTATAACATACCCAACCACCAAGTGGCTCCTTTGGTGTATCATGCCATTCAATCACATATACTTTTTCCGGATCTTCTTCATCATTTATGAATTTTTTATAATCGAAATTCTTGATATGTAGAATATCTATTCCAACTGTATAGGTCTTATCATCAGAACCCCCAACCCATTTCACTAGAGCCAGATATTTTTTAGTGAGGCTGTCCATAATTAGGAAAATTAGAAAGGAAATATTATTTATAATATTATATACGCGTGTGTAAATACAATAGTGTTGTTAATTGTATTGCTATGGGGACGAAAGTTGACGATTGCGGCTAGTGTGAAGTTTTCCACCCACGATTTATTCTAGATCAATTAATTTATTGAAAATATCATTTTCTATTATTTATTATCTTGCCTATGTAATTGAATTTTTATTTAACAAAGTATTCATCTAAAATAATTTATTATTATGGACAGACGTAAAAAACGTGGTCATTATAATAAATATCTAGAGTGTGGCAGTGTAGACGAAGTTCCTAAAAGAACTAGAAATTATCGCAAAGCTAAAATTAGATTTCTAGCGCTTAATGAACGGAATGAGCATCTTGAGCATGAGGTTAGTACTATAATATTAATAATCTATTTCAAAATTGTTGTTTATTTTCATAGTTTTGTTTATTATTAGTTTTATGTCAATTGACTCAAGTATTTATGCTTCGATTAT
Organism: Tenthredo notha; assembly: GCA_914767705.2. Taxonomy (NCBI): domain Eukaryota; kingdom Metazoa; phylum Arthropoda; class Insecta; order Hymenoptera; family Tenthredinidae; genus Tenthredo; species Tenthredo notha. The sequence goes on from OU611908.1 coordinate 5,782,675, forward strand.
ATTTTCAAAATTTTGATTCTCTTAGGCTAAAGCCGTAGCTCCATTTGTTAGTTAGCCTTATCACAGAGTCGAGTTTTGCTTGAGTTCAACATATGAATTTTTCGCACTATTTGAATTAAAAAAAAAATTCTACAGGATGTTGGCCAAATTGAACATGGTAATTCGGATACCGAACGTGAAAATAACCAAATACCAATATTACCTTCAGCCAACTGTAATGATAGTGATTCAGAAACAAATGACCCACCCTCACCTTCAACTAGCAGTCAGCCAGTTGGTTTGACAAAAATTCATGAAGAAAATTATTATAGTTATTGTTATAGTAGTGATACACAATCAGAGGATTTTGATAAAAGTGATGATGACAATCTTGAAGACAATACTGGAACATTGAACTTTAACAGTAACAGTGATATAGAAATGACAAATATTCATCAAGATGACTTTCATGAGCAAGACAATGATGTTGATTCTATATGTGTATCTGAGTCACATCGAAACAATATTCAATATCCGATATCAGTATTAGTGAGATCTTTATTAATTTTGGCTCTTAAATTGATGAAAAACATTGATAATGAGATGGTAACATTCATCACTAAATTAATTGATGCTATTAATTGATGCCGATGTACCATTGGGTTATGATTCTATATATCACTTCAATAATATCATTAATCAATACACTGTACCCATAGAAATTCATCACTTTTGTCCGAATTGTAAAAAACATATTGGAGCAGAATTAAATTTAGCAGATGCCACTTCTTTGGAGTTGGATATTGACAATGAAGAACAAACATTATATTGTGATGAATGCAATATTGATATTGATACAAGACAAAATAGGCAATCGGGTAATATTTTTTTACACTTATCTTTGACACAGCAACTGCAAGAATTTTGTGGACGTAATCATGAACATTTCTTGTACGTAAAAAACCGAACTAAGCAATGCTCATATCCAATCGAAGATATTTTTGATGGATATCTATACAAAAAGATCGACTTAAGCAACTTATCAGAGGACATGATTAGTATAAATTTTAGTGTTGACGGAACTCCATTATTTAAAGCTTCTCAGACTTCAATAACACCTATATTATGTACAGTTAATGAAATTAGTCCAAAACGACGTAAGAAGCATATTTTTTTAGTAAGCTTATATTTAGGTTCAGCAAAACCCGATATGAACGAATATATGAAACCTTTTGTTGAAGAAACAAAGACATTATTCAATTCCGGATTTGATTACAAATATAAAAACATTGTGTACCACAAAAAGTGTAGAATTCTACTTGGGATATGTGATTCTGTAGAGAGACCAAAATTAAGAGGGTCAAAATCATTTCGTGGTGCTTATGGTTGTGGATTATGTATGCATCCAGGAGAAGAAATCGCTAAAGGTGACGGTCACGTACGCATATATCCAATAAATGATGATGGTAATGCATACGGAGAAGGGTTACGATCTCATACAGAGACGTTAATGCATGCAACTAATGTAGAAAAAGGCATTAAACATCGTTCAATACTATGCGACATACCTAATTTTGACATAGTTCAGAATTTAGTAGCTGACTGGATGCATTGCGTTGCACTTGGAGTCTGTAGACAATTTTTGAAACTGTGGTTTGACTCCAGTTACCACGGAGAAGAGTTTTATCTTGGCAATCATCTTTCCGCGATTGATAAGCTATTACTTTCTTTTAAACCATCAATGGATGTTTCGAGAACTCCGCGAACAATGTCAAAAGACCGATTGCATCTAAAAGCACATGAACTAGTTATATGGCTATTAATTTATAGCTTACCTGTTTTAAAATTATTTCTGCAAAATAAGTTTGTTACACATTGGAGTTTATTAGTTGAAGGTATTTCGATATTATTAGGAACATCAATTTTAGAAATTGATGTTTACCATGCTCAGAGATGTTTATTTAGATTTGTAAAAGAAACCGAAGAATTATATGGAAAAAAACATATATCATTTAATGTTCATTTACTAACGCACTTACCTCAGAGCGTTCTTAACTGGGGACCATTATGGACGCATAGTGCTTTCTATTATGAGAACTTTCATCAGTTTTTGAAAAAACTTGTAAAAAGTTCAAATCAGGCTGACCAACAAATATTAAAATCATTTAGATCTCAAATGGTTTTGTATAAATTGATAGATTTGTATGATGCGTATTTGACTTGTCGCCAACGTAAATTACTTTGTGAATTGACTAGCAAAAAAATTTCTCCTAAAGTATCATTTTATGTACAAGATGTGGGTATTGTAGGAAAATCAACATCTGCCCAAGAACTGTCTGCAGAAAAATTCTTAGCGCTCAGAAGAATTAATGTGATTCTTGATAAAGACAGCAATATAGAATATTATCAACGTGTTCAAATAGATACAAGAATAGTACATACTAAAGAGTATAAAAAAGTGACGAAACGTAACAACTATACTGTTCTTCTCAAAAATAATGAAATCTTTGAAGTTCAAACTTTTTTATTAGTGAAAGTTCAAAATGAACAAAGATGTTTTGCGATAGGAAAATATTTCATAAAAGAAAAAAAAAATATTTCTTCTGGGGTTAAGTTGGAACATTTATATTTTGTGAGAATTTGCCATCATCTAGCAGCTGTTAATTCTATGATGATTAAAGAAACAGTAACTATCATAACATTACCAAATGACAATATATCAATTGCCTGTAAACACCCCAATAAATACGAGCTGTTGACTTAAAAAAGAACTAATTTATTTCCCTTCTTCTTACACCCAATCGTCGATGTTTGATCTGCTCAATTCAGGCGTTTCCCGTTAGCCTACCTTTTTTTTTAGAATCGCTCTGTATATTCATATAAAACGGTTTTCATTTCATTTTTCATATTTTGAATAATATTTTCAATAAATTAATTGATCTAGAATAAATCGTGGGTGGAAAACTTCACACTAGCCGCAATCGTCAACTTTCGTCCCCATAGCAATACAATTAACAACACTATTGTATTTACACACGCGTATATAATATTATAAATAATATTTCCTTTCTAATTTTCCTAATTATGGACAGCCTCACTAAAAAATATCTGGCTCTAGTGAAATGGGTTGGGGGTTCTGATGATAAGACCTATACAGTTGGAATAGATATTCTACATATCAAGAATTTCGATTATAAAAAATTCATAAATGATGAAGAAGATCCGGAAAAAGTATATGTGATTGAATGGCATGATACACCAAAGGAGCCACTTGGTGGTTGGGTATGTTATAATGCGAGAATTATTGCAGTTTCAGGTGAGTTCATGCTGACATAAATACACGAATATTAATCATACAGATAAGAGATTTATATTAAGTAGTGTTGAATTTTTTAAGAGTCTCGTGTTGTCTTGGCCAAAAAATTAAAAGCCTTGGATGGTGTGCAATCACCAAAAAGTGTTTGCCCACAAGAAAATTTAAATCAGCGTGCTAAAGCCCATAGTAGTCGTACAGAAGAAATATCAGATCATTCCACTGACTTGTCGTTTGAACAGGTAAACTAATATTGTAAACTTTCAATGACAAAATTTATTAATTTATTTATAATTTTATAGTTTATAAATTGCTAACCCTGACGGAAAAAACCCTCAGATTCGAGGGGTAAATTCACACCCCCAAAGTCTTAGGGGTTAACCATGAAAACTCCGGGCTTACCCTCAAATTTTGCCCCCAAATACAGGGTAAACCCTGAGTTTTCATGGTAAACCTCCAAAACTTTGTGGGTGCGAATTTACCCATTACATATGAGGGTTTTTTTTTGCCGTAAGGGAATATACCACGAAGTTGATTAATGATTTTATTATCAGTTTGAGCAGGATGATGAGAAAGATTCGGAGAAAGACAACTTAAATGTAAGAAAACGAATGAGATTCGACGAGAATGACCAAAATTTGAATGACATTATGAATGACGAAGATACTGGCTTAGAGGTAAAACTCTTTTTTAAATAATTTTTTTTGTTCAAGCATTAATAATACCTGGATTTATCATAAAATTCGAACGAATTAGTATAAAATGATTATTTACTATTTTAAAAATGTTATCACGAAAATTAGTCCTTAGTTCTCAACAGTTTGAAATTGAAATTACCCAGTAAACTGAAAAGAATTGGAAAGAATTGAACATTTTCAATTCCCACGAATCCCGTTTTTCTATTCCAGTATTCTAATTATTACGCATAAGGTTACGATTAAAGTCTATTCGTTTGAATTCCAAATATGATGTATCGTATTTACGTCTTTTTTCGAATTGGAATTGAAATTAGCATCCATGGAATACGGATTTGAACGAATTTGAAAGAATTGAGCGATTCAATTACATCGAATCCCAGAATTAGAATACCATTGGGGATCCCGAATGACAAAGGATTGAATCAAATATAATGGTGTGTCTTCATCATTGAAGTAGGATTTTAAAGGAATGACAAATGATTAAGGTTGTACATCATTTATTAGAAATTCAAAAGTTTTTTCCATATAAAACCTATTTTTATGCACTACGTTGCATCGACTCTATTCTTACATTCTCAGGAACTCTTCACTAGTGTACTTCACCATCAGGTAAGTACACTAATTCACTGATTGAGAGTAAATCTTTGTAAATCAGTGAGTCTTTTACACTAGTAAGTTTCAGTTTTATATTGTACATCGCATATAATCTATTGTTATATTTTTAGGAACAAGAAATCATTATCAGGTAAGTACACTAATTGACTGATTAAAAGAGTGAATCTTTGTAAATCAGTGAATCTTTTAGACTAGTACGTTTCAGGTTTACATTGTACGTTGCATCTAACCTATTCTTATATTTTTAAATACAAGATTATCATCATTTGAAGTTGAGTAGAACCATTTATTTTTTTTTGTTTCACTTCATCGCACATTTTCACTTTTCAGAGTCGTCAGGTGTGCCGATTGAAACAGCCATGCTGTCAAAGTCCTGGTCTATAAATTGATCGTTAGTACCATTCGCAACGAATCCCATCTCTACCTGACTCAGCCCTGAATCAGGTGATTCGCTACACTCGTTTTCTACTGGACTAAACATTTCTGGTGAACCTTGGGTGAACATATCTTCTTCACTGTCAGTTAAGACCTGTTGAACAATCTCTTCCGAGTCCAAAACTTCGGTCTCTTCTGTCTTTTTGTCCATTTCTTTTTCTGAGCTTTGACCTGCTTCATCAAACTCTTCTTCCGATTGTGAGCCTCCAATTTCTTCATTTATCTCTTCAGAGCTGTCCACGTCTTCTTCATCTTCGACTTGAACATTCTGAACCCGGTCTGACTCCGGATCGTCTGCCGATGCTTTACTTTTGGATTCTGAAAATGCAATGTATTAGAATTTCGTAGCGCCTATAAATACTTGTTGTAGCTGAGATTTGGTATCGATGCAATATATACTGTGAGTTATAATTATTGAAAGTTGGTCAATGTAATTCTGTGATCCAGCCACAAAAAAAGTGTTGTGCTATACGTAGGTATGTCGACCATAACAAGAATGAGTCCGGAATCAAAAATCCTTGACTGGATATGATTGGTCCTACTTTTGAGGTATTGCTATCATTACAAGACGATTACACGTATATCTTTAATCCGCGCATACAACAATAACATGGTCAATACTTCAAAACAATAACATTGATCTTCCTCAATGAGATATGTTCAATTTTATCTACATAGTACTAACAATACTGAACAATACTTACGAATTTTCAAATCAGCAATCTTTTTACTGATATATTTTCGAGTTCTCTCCACCTCAATGTCTGCATCATTTTCTGACATTTTGATTTCCTTCAGCATCCAATGTCGAAAAATATCTACAAATATGTACAGCTATTAGGATATCAACAACAATGGTGATGAAGAGTTTGTCCAGACAGCATATCCAAGTATGTGAATCTTGAACCTGTTAGGTTCAGAAGCTCTAATACGTATTTCATAAATACCGAAAACGTCATGGTTACGACTAAGAACCAGAGCAACCATTAGGCTAGTGACTTGATAGTCCGTAAAAAACAGATGTATTAAATAAACTAAACAGATTTATTGTCTTCTCCTTATTTATTCAGACGCGCTTACAGTTATAGCGTTTTCTTTGGAACTAACAGCTAGTTAGTTCTGCTGAGAGTCCGTGGCGCGCGCATAGCCAGGGCCAGTGTCGTACCTAACAAAAGGGGCTTTTCAAATATTCCCAATAAGATGGAAAGTAATTATCAATATACCCAAAGAAGAAGGATACCTTTTATAGGCAATATTTGTATTGGGTTTAGCTTGTCTTTCGGAATCTGTGCTCTTTGGTTCCTATTGCTGCCGAATCCGGATACAGTGCCTCCTAGTAGAGTATCAAACCCAAAGACTGCTACCGCCATGTTTCGAACAAACATGCTTGGAGTTCGTGCGTTACTAACAGCCATTGCATAGGTGTCTGTGGATATCCACTGTCCTCTTCCTAGGTGGATCTGTTAGAAAAATTTTATAATGAAGAGAGAACGGAATATGGTCATATCGATTACATAGCTAATCCGTTGGAATATACCATTTTATCGTCCTTGCGCACGTAGCCTACAGGGGGTTCACAATCTGTGAAAGATATCTTGCCTTTAGACTTCATTGCTGTTATGGTTGCTGAAAAAGATCATAAAATACTGTACTGCATAGAAATGATCAAATATCGTTACACGTGCAAGTCAATCTAAGCACTGACCATTGATTTGATCGAAATGGTTAATTGCAGACTCTTGTAATTCTCTATTAAGTCGTCGCAAGCTTTCCAATTCATTTTCTTTCACCTTGACATGTTCGAGCATAGCCTCTTGCTTCTTTTGCATTGAGTTCAGGCTTTCACACCATTCTCTATGTTGTCTCGAATGTTCGTCACTTTGTTGTTGCATACGTTGTTGTAGAGACTGTAATTGCAGTTCTAATCTGTTGCATTTTTGTTGCAAAGACGTATTTTTTTGATTACATGACTGATGACTTTCCTACGAGAATTTGAAAATCCAGCGATAATTTTGTGAATTACAATAAAATGTGAATCGAATAATTGGGGCGAGAATAGTTAGCAACAAGGCCGAGTAGTAGATTAGTTATGATTTTTACCTTCTGTAGTGCACTTTTGGGATGCTGAACTGCTCCTGTCAGACCCGTAGTATTACTGGCATGCTGCTGCTTGATTTTTAAGATATTCATGATGTTGGGTTCATCCGGTTGTTTACCGACCTGCGTTACAGTTGTGTCAGCATGCCGATTCTCTTTTTCCCCCACAGAACTTACAATCTTATCGTTAGTCCTCACGTCCTGCTCATGAGACTTCTTGGCTTTTTTTCTCAATCCTGATACCTGATAATTCGACAGTCAGATTACTCAAAAGTATGACATAAATAAGCGTGTATTGAATATATCCTCCTCTAGATCCTTGCCATAATTCGCCCTCAAACTTGAATTACCTGTGCTACATTTTGAATATCTTGTAGAGGAGATTTCGGTCCAGACTGTCCCTTTTAAAAGAAAATGTGTCTCTCATAATATTGAATATAGTTGCGTTTACGTTTTTATGCAGTGTATGAAAATTCCAGTGAAACTATGTATTGTCACATCCTCATCACACGAAGAAAACTATTTTCAGGTGACAATAATAACATCAAGTGGTAATGCACTGAATATTTTTGTGATAAAAACTGTCAAAGATTAAACTTCCAATATTTGTAGACAATATTTGGATAGGTATCGTTTTTAGTCCTCAATTTTAGAAATTAGTCACTCTTGAGTCAGTTAAATTTTTACACGTTCCAAACTATGAAAAGACAATTTCAGCAATAATTAGACCAATCATTCTGGAAAATATGCTTTAGTTGCAATATCTACAACAATAATTGTAAAAGATTGTATCGTGACCTTACGTTTTGGAATAATCGATAATTCTAGCGCAATATGTCTTAAGAGTGTGTTATAGCTTTTGAAGAAATGCTGTGCGTATACAATAATAATTACTAACTTCGAATACATCTTCTGGTCCTCTTTTGTTGTGTAATATTCTCTCGAAATCCTTGGCGATTATTGTCTGTTTTCTATTAATTGTGTTTTCTGTTGTAATATCTTTACTATTCGTCAGTCGACCTGCTTTTAACTGCTTCAAGCGATTATCCAAGTTTCCAAGTATTTTTGTTTTCACTCTGCCCTGTGAAAAATCATAGTAATATGCATCAGGTGTCGGTTGGCACTTGGCAGTCATCTACACATCTTCACCCTGAGAATATTCTATTATTTGATGGACGATATAGTCAAACATATACACAGAATAGGATAAGTTTGTTGGGTGGAATGTTCAGCAATTAAAAAACAGGATGTGATTTGCTGTTGAAAAGCAATGTAAATCGACTTTGATTACAACAACAAATAAGTACCGAAAAAGGAAAAGATCACATCTGAATTTAGGTATAAGAGCAATTTAGATATTTTAACTTGCCGTCAATGCATTTCTTTCATTCACCTTATTACCAATGAATGAGGATGATTTTTGAATATGGTATGGGGCTGTCCAGATATTACGTAAGACGTTTTGGGATGGTGCGTGCACGGTGTTCGCTATACTACACTGTAGCATTTGGTCTTACAAAATATCTGAATGGCCCCTATGGTGATTGTGACTATAGAGGGGGCAATTCAAAATAAAATAACAATTTATACTAGTACCGAGGCACATCGCTCCTGTATGTGTGATATTCTGACAAAAGTAGGTATGTGTCATGTAACTTACGCCTACACTGGCTCTGGGGATGGCGGACTCATCCATGCTGGTTTCTGAAGCAGACATAAGATGTTTCGCTGGTGGGATGACAATCCTTTTATTTTGAATTTTTTCTTGTAATTTAGCCTTGTCTTCTGAAAAAGCAAACCAAACAGTTGAATAGTTAAATACTCGTATAATCAATCATTGATAACGGACATATATATTTGTGTAGCAAAAGTGTCCGTAACTGTCATAAGCTTCCACTGTAATTTTGAATAAAGCAACAATAATTGATTGTATGCCTAATGAAATGGATTCTGAGCCTGATGTGTTCGACAATGGAAGAAACAGCCAATAGGCGCTCTGAATTTTTGTAGTCCAGAGCGCTGATTGGCTGTTTCTAGAATTGTCAAACACATCCGGTTCAGAATCCATTTCATTAAGCGTACATCCGATATTTAACTATGCTAACAAAAATTTCTAGAGTTCCCGAATTTATTACACTATTTCGAATTTTCCCTCTGATAACAGTCGATTTTGTTCGCAGTCGATATGGCAGGTACCACAAGGGGAAAATAATTCGTTGAAATGACGTGTCAATAGATCGTGAAATAATTAAAGATTACCCTGTACATAATTAAATTGACGAGACATAACTGAAATAACCGAGGAGATAACTGAAAAAATGTGAAATAAAAAAGGAATCTGAAATGGATGAATTAATTTAGATTGTTTCAAAGAGAAAAAAAATATATAATATTAATAATATGTTAGTCAAATCCCGAGTTATTTCCTCCTCGGGGTTCAGCCACAAGATTATTAGATTAGCCTCGGCTCGATCTTTTCCGCTTATCGTTGGAGAAACCGTAGTCGAGTTTTCGAGCGCTCGAACGGGATTCGATAACTCGAAACGTTCCTCCGTGGGGAAGTACCTATTACTGTGTACGTCTTAGCTTACAATTTCTACACTTTTCCTACACGTGGCGAATTTATGAGCGATGATGAATCTCAGTACTTGGACTCCCGAAAAAGAAAAATCTCGAGATATGAATAATTTTAACTTCTTCCGCGATCGGGTATATGCCCAGGAAGTAATAATTTTGCGAAGACTGAAGGTATGTATTAGGTGAAATTTAAAACTTACCTTCCACTAAAAGAACGATGGCATCAGAATACACGTCGCCATTTTTCACTTTGTATTGTTTCCTTGTATTCCATTCTGCAGGCACAAAACGTTTGATGTCACTAGTAGGAACAACTTTCTTATTACCCGGGGGCTTCAATTCCGAAAACTTAATATACGCAAACATTTTGAATAGTTTGGTCGTTCGCTGAAGAGAGTTCTCTTGTCAGTTTCACCCGTATATTTGCAAGCATGTGCTCGAAGCACGCAGAAGCACGTTCAGAACGTGACTGACGACCACATGCCCATTGGGCGCTAAGTCACTAATGGAAAGAGAGAGAGAGAGAGAGAACGTGACTGAAGTTTAAGGTAGAACCGTTGCCTCAAAGAGGAGTTTCGCGAAGATTCCAGAAATCCCCCGTGATTCTGGATTCTCATACATCGAATCTGCGCACGACCTGAATCTAGTTATGTGCGCAAGTAGACCCGGACTATATTCGATATATCGATATTCTTCACGGTGTAACTTCGCTTACGGCGTGGAACTTGGAAGACTCGTGGTCGTGGTTCAACGTTTCGCTGCAATTATTCCTTCTGATTACAATTAGCGCTGGTATTGGGACATGTGATAATCATAGGTGATCCCACTGAAAAAAAAATCAGCGCTGGTTCGACCGTTGTAGTTTGTTGAAGGTGAGGAAAAAAGCGTCGGAACATGAAAACTTTATTCAAAAGCATCATGCTGTACACGTGGCGGCAAATATTTTTTCCTCGTAAAGTACCTCAATTATTAGCCGAAGTATTTTCTGTTAATGTTGTTATCTCCATCCTTATCTCTATAATGGAAATGGTTCATTGAAACAACACCATAGGCTTCCCGAAAATGCTCTTATTTTTCACAATTGGCCCACTTAATTTCAAGTATCATACAAATGTGCATACAAAGCATTTCAGAAATATTAATTATTCAACTCCATTCATGATGTTGCCGTTGATTTCCACACGTGACAAAATGTATCGTCCCTTACTGTCAACATTTTATGGTTTTCAACAGATACTTCGGAAAGATTGCTACTGCGTACTTGTGAAATATGGCACAAAGAAAAAGGTATAAAACGTTGCTAGACCCGGGGTATAGTGGCAACAAGGCTTCGCCTGATACTCATGCTGCGTGGAAAAGACGTTGCAAAGGAATATTGCAGAGAATAGACAAAGCAAGTGATTTTGGTACGTAGTCTGTATCTCAGATTCATCATTTAAAACTACAGGATGTAGTCTGTGTTTTCAGACCCCCTGAATCACGTTTATGCAACCAGGCATTAGAGGTGTATATATACCCCCTTGAGGCATATTATTATTATTTGTGTCTGATTTATATTATGTATTATCGATTGCCTGAATTCATTAATGTTGTTTTCATTGTTATGAGCTTTTGCATAATATTTTCAGATGATTCCATTCAACATGATGACAGTTCATGTCCGGATGCTGCTGATGATTCTGATGAAACAGATTTTTTGGAGAAGGAAAATTCGGTCTACTCCTCCACAGATGAAGACTTGGACGTAAAAACTGATGAAGATATAATACATCACGAAAATGGACCCGATAAGGATGATGGCATCACAAGCATACCTGATGTGTCTACTAATGATTTCACGCAAATTCCTCGATCATGCAGCGCAAAAGAGTCAATGCCACATCGTGTCCCACCTGACACTGGAAGTAGAATTATGTTTGAGGCATCTAGTTTAACCGTAAATGATGTCATATCGATGGTTGCAGGATATTCTTTGCGTTTTGGTATTTCAAATGAGGCTCGGCTTGGACTGATAAATCTATTGAAAGTTTGTGCTGGACCTAGTTTCGAAGGCCTTAAGATATCCAGTCATGCGTTCTCTAAAAACTTTCTACCACCCGACGACAAAACTCAATTTCACTATTACTGTACCACGTGTCATGTTGAGTTATACTCTACTGAGAAGCAAAACTTCTCAGCGCAAAACGTAACTTGTGATGTATGTAACAAAGCATATGAAGTAAATTTATCATCTGACAATTTTTTCCTGTCAATAGATTTGCGGTATCAAATCAGCCAATTAATGAAAAATAATCGTATTCGTACAGCACTAGTGGATAAACTGAACATGATGAAAGTAAGAAACCAAGATTCATGTATCAATGATATCGATGACGGGGAATTACAGCACAGAATTGCTGTCACATCCCCATATAACACAACTTATAATTTTAGCACGGACGGAGCACCTCTGTTTCATAAATCTAAACGGAGTTTTTGGCCACTCCAGATAATTTTAAATGGTTTGCCGCCTGAAATGAGATTTAAATATGTTCTATTGGCAGGTATAATGGTAGTGAAACGCGAACCGGCGCCTGCATTAATGCAACTGTTTCTCACACCATTTGTTGAACAAGTTAATCAGTTACGGTTAAAGGGTATAGACCTGGGTTTGAGAAACGACGGTCAACCGATTTCATGTACTTTTACTCCACTTTGCTGCTCTGTGGACTCACTGGCTCGCGCTGTACTACAAAACAGACTGCAATTTAATGGGTACTTTGGCTGCAGCTACTGTTACCAGCGTGGAGAATTCTTTGCATCAGCAATGCGATATCCGTTTGAAGAAAACGAACCTGAATTGAGAACTCATGATTCACATATGCAAGATGTGCTGCAATTCGATTTATCTAGATCGCTGCTCAAATCTCGCGGCGTTAAGGGTGCTTCCATATTATCGACGATTCAGAATTTTGATATGGTGTGGAGCTTTCCACTTGATCAACTGCATACTCCGCTGATAGGTACCGGAAAGCATTTATGGAAATTGTTAGCTTTTACGCCAACTGATTCTTGGTTCCGATTATCTCTTGCTCAAAAAAAGATTGTAGATAAAAGACTACGTAACGTTCGACCAATACGTGAAATACATAATTTACCTCGGGGTCTAGCTGATGAATCGAACTGGAAGGCAAAAGACTGGAGGGCATGGCTCTTATTTTACAGTATCCCCATTTGCTTGGATCTTATTCCAAAAGATGTTTTGGAACATTATTCACTCTTTGTAATATGTATATATACTTTGTCTCAAAGTAAAATCACGGATACTGAGCTTGACAAATGTGAAGAAAAATTAATGAGGTTTGTAGCGCTATTTCAGTGTCATTATGGCGTTCAATCAATGCGATTTAATGTTCATTCTTTGCTGCATGCTGTGCAATCTGTTAGACAGTCAGGTCCTCTATGGGCCACATCAACCTTTCCTTTCGAAGGAAATATTTTTGTCTTGAAGCAGTTAGTTAATGGGCCGAAGGGTGTCGAGCAACAAATTGCAAAAAAATCTCTGAACGTTTTACAGTACAAAGTAGGCTTGTTCGGTGATTCTTCAACTGTTAATGAGGCTGCAACCATTTACTGTGAAAGTTTATTTTCGAGAAAGCGTTCAACCCAAAGTGCCCTTGTTGAGAACGGAGTAACATTTTTTGGACGAGGCAATTACTCCACCGTCAATGGAACTAATAGACTTGCGTTCAATAAGTGTATTTATAAAGGGCATGTTTACCTCACTGTTAATTATAGCCGCTGTAAAAAGTGGAACGATAGCGTTGTAAAATTAAAATCTGGAAAGATAGCACAGATTAACGAAATAATCCGAATGCCTGATGGAAGATGTTGCTGCGACATTTCATATTTATCCCATCAGGATGTGTTTGTCGGCGAAATAAAATTGCCTCATATATGGAGAGTTATATCGGTCAATGATGACAGATCCTTGGTGTCAATCGATGATGTATATTTAAAAGTTATGGTCATCAACGTCGAAACTGAACAGTACGTGTGTATGTTACCGAACTTCTTTGAAGCGGATTAACAGCATTTTAATACATAATATTATCCATTCAAAAAGAACCACTGATGTCCTGGGGGCTTATTCTGTAACTCATAGCTGCGGAAATAACTGCAAAATAGCACTGAAATCATGAAAAACAATAGGCGGCTGCCAATGAGCTGCTTCTATGTCATGGATTGACATTGTTTTATGCAGCTATTCTGCAGTTATGATAGCGCCGGAGTTACAGAATAAGCCCCTTGATTGTTGGCAGTCATAAATGCCAGTATCTGAAGTTAGTGTAAGTGAATATAACAATTCATAGTGACGATACTAGATCGTTTCATGTAGGTAGTCTGATGAGACGTCATTAAGTAAGAGTAATTCATGGGTATTAATGCTCTGTTTTATAACAATCAAATATTCTGATGCTCATTACTGCATGTATGCACGTATAATACATATTATGTATGATTATTTGTATGTAAAATTGTGAAATAAATTTCTTACCTTACACAGCTGTTTAAATATCAATACATATTTCCTCATGCGATGCTTAGCGTACAATTACTTTGATAGTTGATAATGCATGCAATATTTTCATGAATGAAGTACAACATAGATAACATTTTCGTTCACCAGTCTTGATGTCAAGAACTGTGCAGAATTTGAAAACACACATGTATAGGTGTACTGTGGCACGTTACATGTTTGTCAGAGTCATTTTCACCGTATCGATTATGGATTATTTAAATATTGAATAGTTGTTTTTCGGTACAATGGAGTAGTGTACGATGTGTACACTATTCTAATTTTTCTGGCCACCAAAATATTAGACGAATACGAATCAATGGCTATGTAATTCGTAGTTACGAATTCAAACACATTAATCTATAGTACTTGTGCACTGGAATTCCTTTGGATCGAAATTACGGAAAGTGAATTTTTCGATTGGAATTATTTCGAATTCACATCAAGAACTGATTCATGCAAATTAAAATGTATCCCATTGAATCCTCAGAACAGAATTCAGATGGATCAGATCGTACTTACTCCCTAGCCGCATTCATTCGATTTGCTAACCGTCTATGATGAATTCCTGGTTCGGAATTCATTGGAATTCATAACCTAGCGTAACTGTGGGTAGTTTGTGAAGAATAGACAAGGTCTTGTATTCAATTCCGATTTGCGAATTGAAACAAATAGACGCATTCGTTCGATGATGTGAGACGCGAATGAATTCGATGAACAGAATTCGGAAGGATTCGAGAATAGAAATGTGCGATACTCAATTCGAGTTCCGGGCAAAACGGGATTGAAAGATGGGGCGATGAATCATTTTCAATTCGTTTCCAATTCTTTTCAGTTTACTGGGTATTGTATTAACAATTTATAATTATTTAGGTACGAAATGCTCATCTAGAAAACTTAATCAATGAGGAAATAGTAATACTAGATGATACTGATCAGCAGCAGCAGCAATATGTAACAAAAGATGATTTAGCAAAGGGTACTTTTTTAATGAAATATTGGATGATGAAAAAAAATTTGTTCATTTAAAAACCGAAAAAAAATGTATGTAAATTATTTTCAGCTATAAGTGAACTCAAAGATATTTTTGAACACAACGCAGCAGCTCGTCAGGTTAAAAATAAAAAGAATGATGATGGTACTCCAGCTAATCCAAAAATGGTAGGTTTTTCTTTTCAGAAGCACAAGATGACATTTGACGAATATTTTTTTTTATAAATAATTTAGAAAGAAGTGGGTGATCCGGGGAGCAATATATTCATTACTGAAGCACAAGATTCCGCTGCTCAGTGTACCCCGACACCGACAGCGATGACAACCTGTTTATTGGTTTCTGTTTTCGGACTCTATATATTGTCGAAGAGTAATTTTAAGGGTGGTGCGGCAAAAAATACGAAAGATAGTATAGGGCTTCGACACAGTCGTCTGGATGAACATAAAATTGATGCAATAAGACGTAATATTGTTGTCTAATTTTATTCTAATTTTTTTATCATCCATTACCGTGAGACAGATTAAATTCGTGAAATAATTACTGTGTATTTTCTTTTCAGAATCGGTAAAACGGCGATTTAAGAATAGTTTCAAAGAAGGTGATTTCGGCAGGGCGATTAATGTGAAATGTAATAGAATCAGATATGACCAGCGCAATGCTAAGGTAAATAAATCAAAATAATTATGAAAATATTCACTTACCTTGTCCTTGTTCATTTGAAATAACTAAATACATGAAATTTTTTTATAGAATACTGAAAATAAGAAAAGTGATGAAAATAAATAAAAAAAATCATTCTATATATAATATATATATATTATATTAATAGATTATATTAGATTATATTCACTTACCTTGTCCTTGTTCATTTGAAATAACTAAATACATTAAATTTTTTTTATAGAATACGGAAAATAAGAAAAGTGACGAAGACCCTGACAAACCTTGAATTCTTTATCAAGTGCCAAATCTTCATCAATATCAGCACATCTTTTAATTTGATTAGTTTTGAATTATTTTCTTCATTTTTAATTTTATAATAATTATAAATTGAGGATTTTTTTTTGATTCCTTTTTTATTATTGTTATTCTTGTTGTTATGTATTCAGTGTGGTTCGGATATCTTTGCAATTAAAGATATATCATCATTATATGTTTTACCAATATTATTTGAATGAATACTTGAAATTTTCATCCACAGCTTTAGTGAACTGTCAGATCTGGCTGAAGCAGGTGAAGACGACGAAATTTTTTTCAGACTAAACGGGTACTCGGAAAATTGAAATAATCATACCTCAGCTCTTCGTGCAATGATTTAATCTAAGTTGGACTCAAATGAAAGCTCTTGGGACTCACATTCTTAGATAAATATTTCAATCCCCTGGATATCGCGAGAAAATAGAAATTAGGGAAATATGGATATTTTCTTTTATTGCCATTGGCGCGAGACTCTACCGAATCTCTTTATATATATATATGTAATTCAGTGTAATTCTTATATATCTTTGCAATAAAAGCTTATTATCATTATATGTTTCACCAATATTATTTGATTGAATACTAGAAATATATACAGAATATATATACCATGTATATATCCTTAGCATACATTTTGGATATATACATAAGATGCTAGATATATTCGAAGGATATATTTTAAGGATATTTAATTGGAATATATACACTATATATTACAGTATACATTCCAAGTATATACAGGGTGTAACATCTCCGGGGTCTGATCTGGGAGGAGCTTCGACGTGCCAAAGCTCCGCCTTCTTCTATTCATACTCGTTCGCTTCAGAATAATAGTGTGTGATTATCAAGCAGATACCCTTATCTCTAGATTTGTTTACATCCACACGTATAGCACACGAATAGAAGAGGGCGGATCTTCGACACGTCGAAGCTCCTCCCAGATCAGACCCTGGAGATGTTACACCCTGTATACATGGAATATATTTAGGTGGGCAAAATAGAACATATGCTGCATATATAATACATATATCTGGCATATATTTTGGTATATATCTATGTTTATATTCTCAGATATATTGTTGTATATATCTTAGTATATATAATTTTTACGTGGGGGCACGAGTCGAAGACGAGTGCATCTGTGAGCCGAAGACGGGTACTCCAACCACACAAGGTTGAAAAGCCCACTCAGCCCTCGGTGAACACCATATTTTTTGGTACAGCACGATTTTCGCGTTGTTTCTTCATAAAATAATTAATTAACTTTTTCATACCTGACAAATCTCAATTTTCAAAAATATCACCAAAATTCTCAAAAAATTCATACGTATTCAGTAAAATTGACAAATCATTTTCACCTGAAAAAAAAGTTGGG
This sequence comes from Tenthredo notha, assembly GCA_914767705.2. NCBI lineage: Eukaryota > Metazoa > Arthropoda > Insecta > Hymenoptera > Tenthredinidae > Tenthredo > Tenthredo notha. The sequence continues at coordinate 5,800,294 of OU611908.1, forward strand.
TCACCGCTAATTTCTTGAACAGTTTTTTTTTCCATCAATTTGTTATTAACTTTTTTGAATTATTATTATGCAAAATCATTCTCCCGAGGATCTCCTACATGCTGGATTTTTTTCAGATTTTTTCCCCATCGAGAAGTATTCAAAATCTTGTCTGAAACCCACGTTTGGTGGGACTGTACGTGAACAACTACCTTAATGGGTCAAAAAAACGCGAAAATCATGCATGTGTTACAAAAATATAGATAAACAGATGAGTACCTGGCTGCAAGAACAACCTAAAAGTCGACTTAGGTTTTGACACCGAAACCGTTGATTGAAGTTTGAAAACTGAATTGAATCCACGATCGAAATCACAATAGACTTTGTAGATTACTCATTTTGAAGGCCAATTCTTCCGAAATACGAAGCCCATTTCGATTTTGTACTGAAATGAATAGGAATCCTGATAATAAATAGAACACGCGCGCTGGCTTAGGTCGTTCTTGCTACAATACGAAATTTCTTGCGAATATTCGGTCTGTATCGACATTTACGGTTTAAATTTTGTTACTTTTCATGTCGAAACACGTATTTCACGCAGTCTTTGAAAATTTGGATCAACCAGTGAAATAATAAATAAGACAGGAAATTGAAATGTTTTTTTTTTTATAACACTACACCAATAATCGCAATCTAGTAAATAAATAATCTTACATACGGCATAAGGGCCTTTTTTTGGAACGACTATTTTTTTTTCAACTCCCAATTGAAAATCTTGTAGTAGACGTCGAAAAAGGAATCCTGTCCAGTTTTTAGCTCTTAATTCCAATTCTAAGTCTCCCACTTTTCTTTTTAAGTTTTACCATGCTAAAAGCATGTAAACATTATTACTTTTTCTTTAGCCGCGCACAACTCAGCCGCATGTCGATGGATTGTTCTCATCCAAGACTCATTTGACAGAGAATTTAATGTTCTTTGTGGAGACCAGCAACAGAATAATCGGGTAAGTGCGGAGTGGGGGAGCGAGCGAGAGGGGAGCAATAAAACGGAAGAGCGACGGATAGATAGGGCCTCTTCAGTGTTCAGCAGTCGCGGAAGGCAGCAACCGGAACGACACCGGTAAGGTACTGCTAGAATACATATATGCTTAAAGTACAACTGTAGATTAGAGAAACAAATAAAGAATACCTTATTATAAACCTATGTCTATGAGTATTCTCTATGTACCACATTCTTCAAAAGTGGCCATGATAGTTTGATTGATTTGAAAATATTGAACTTCACATTTTGTTAGAATTTTATATTAAAAAAAATCAAGTCCTTATATCTTTTGAAATACTGGTTTGAGAGACTTTATTTATTGGACTTTTTTGTAGAGAAATAAATTTCCTACACAATTGTCAGAAAGTTTTTTCCTCCCAGTCCAACTGTTTATTCGCCCACAGTGAGAAAGAAGAATTCTGCATAAAATCGACTTTGAAGGCTCACACAGGTACAGCGGTTGAAACCGGAGCCGAACTACCTAGGGCACTTTTGGAGTACACAAAATTCTCTGTAAAATGATTCTTGGATGAGAACAATCCATCGAAATGCGGCTGAGTTGTGCGCGGCGAAAAAAAAAGTCGTAATGTTTACGTGCTTTTAGCATGGGAAAACTTAAAAAGAAGAGTGCGAGTACTTAGAATTGAAATTAAGAGCTAAAAATTGGACGAGATTCCTTTTTCGACGTCTACTACAAGATTTTCAATTGGCAGTTGATAAAAAAAAAACAGTCGCACCCCAAAAATTTTTCCTACTTTTTTAAAATTGAAAAATGTTTTTAATTTCATTCTTTACATTGATCTAGCAAACTTTAAACCTTGATAACTTAGAGGCCAACGATCAACATGGCAAAACAAAGAAAAAAAAATCAAACAAGGAAAGTAAAAAGTATTCTAAAGTAAATACGAAATAAAATTTATAACATTTGTCAATTTTGAAAAATTTAAAAAATTTTTTAGGGTGTCTAATTTTTCCCGAAATTTTTTAACTTCCCAGGGAAGGGCGTTCAAAACTCGACATCGGTTAGACTATCATTTTTCGGACAAAATTCGGAGATCCATCGATTCGAACATTTTTCAATTTTGGAGGAAGTGGTACCGGAAGGCTTAATTTAGGGAAGAGAGGTCATGAATGGGACGATCATTAAATGGGACAATTGCATGGTAGGTATGAAGCATACTTACATACCTACCATGCAATTGTCCCATTTAATAATCGTCCCATTCATGACCCCTCTCCCCTAGTTCTTTTGTTAAATACAATAATTCCTTCTTTAGCAAATTCGAACACTTGACTAGCTGCAGCACAATACTTCCGAGAAACTTGTACTTTCCCATCTGAAGATATTGTTATTTCAACATATTTTTGTATGCTGAATCTCTCTTCACGCGTTGGTATTTTCATATACAAACCAGCCAACTCTTCATTTCAATTTTTGAGTGAATAATTGGTCATGATAACGTCGAAAGATTCAGGGTTTTTACGACCTCATCTCACTAGGCTGGCAAATAGCTCGTGCTATACCTTAACGGACTCATGCTCTTCATGCATTCATAATAACCTGACAGGAGAACCCCGCCAAGTATCCCCCTCCGATTCCAACGAAACTTTGGGAGATTGTAGAGGGGGTGAAAATATTCGACATGTATTGGTTTATATCTGCGGAATTGCACCCGAAGGGGGTGTAATCATCCCCTGAAAATCGCAGATTTCGCTACTCGATAGCTCGCGAAGAACGAACGGCCGAGGATTTTGGCTGATAAGGTACTACTGGGGGTTTTCGGGGTCGCTGATTACGAATCTGGCATCAGGTACGAATTGGTACCATTTTTCGTTTCGACGTTCGCCATATTGGATCCGCCATTTTAAATTTTGAATATCTGATAACAGATTCGTAATCAGCGACCCCGAAAACCCCCAGTAGTACCTTATCAGCCAAAATCCTCGGCCGTTCGTTCTTCGCGAGCTATCGAGTAGCGAAATCTGCGATTTTCAGGGGATGATTACACCCCCTTGGAGTGGAATTCCGCAGATATAAAAAAATACGTGTCGAATATTTTCACCCCCTCTACTATCTCCCAAAGTTTCGTTGGAATCGGAGGGGGACACTTGGCGGGGTTCGCTTGTGAGTAGTAGCGTTACGTTCTTTTTGCATAAATGGCGCGTGGCGCGCGCGTCATCACACTGAGCGAAGTGAACATAGTTTTGAACGATTCATGATGGAATTATCTTTCGATGAAAACGCGTTGCTTGAAAATCGAAACCTCGACTTCTTAGAGATAATGTGTACATAGCTTTCCAATTCTGAGCAGTGCATCCGTCTGAGTACCTATTGTTCACGATGCGATACTCTTCAATCTGTCCCCAGTCATTGAACAACGGGAGCTTGGGAGAAATGGCTACATTTTCAATCTACTTGATCGCAATGCTGATGATAATATATCTCTACTGTTACGCTGGACAGTGTTTAATCAACGTGGTAAGTAAATACTACAATCTCAAAATCAGTTGGTTACCATACCATGAGGTTACGTGGAAAAAGCTGGCCCCAAGCGCGCAGGCGTTGATTTATTCGACTATTACGAGGGCCGCCAATTTCAGACTTGCCACGAATGTCCCTAGAGTCCACACTGAAAAAAAGTTAGCGCGTTGATCGTGGGGTTTAACCGCACTGATTACTGTTAAAATTTTTATTTTCCAATTGAACGTATTCTTTAATGTTGGTACAGTAGAGACAACGGGGCCCACTGTAAATATTACTGTTTACAACGTACTCAGTACGGTGAATAACCGTGGTCAGCCGTACGTAAACATTACTGCTAGTAAGGGTAATGTACATGGGGGCCACAGTTCTGTCTACGTTTTGTGACCGCACTGAGTACGGTGAAAAATCTGAACGTTTGCGGTGACTCTCTGCATTGTTTCCTGTGAGAGGCCGCCACAAGAGCGCCTAATGACATGTCTCAATCGGATAGATCAGCTGATTTTGGCTTGGTAGATTTTGAGTTTATAATCCGAGCCGAAGTCGAGAATTATGATGAAATTCGTCAGAAAATACTTTATGGGCCGTATATGCATATACAATTTTATGTGTCCAGGCCAAAGACCGCGTTCAAACCGAGTGAAGCGAGGTTAGAATCGTGGTTTTTCGGGCCTATGGCACATAAACATTATTCGTTAATCTTTTTTTTCAATTTTACTAATACTTCATTAACTTAAACTTATAGAAAATGAACCCTAATTGCAATTTATGCAATATTGTATGATAATTTTTCTTGCTTCCGACCATTAGGGTCATTAATGGCTGTTATTAAGGAAATCAACCACAACCAATACTGAGAGCCGACGCACAGGTTCCTATTTTTCACCGTACTCAGTACTATGGACGAAAGCGGACTAAGTACGGTAGATCGGCGTAAACATGACCCTTACCAACAGTAATGTTCACTGACGAGAGACTGCGCGGATTCACCGCAATGAATACGGTAGACGGCGCTGTGACTACTGTTTTAACAGTAAAGAGTCAGCTGATTCTAGAAAAATAAATTTCAACGGTAACCAGTACGGTTAGATTTTGTCAGTGCATCTGCTATTTGTTTCTGACTATTGTCAAATACAAATGGCGGCAGACCGTGGCAGGAATAGGTTATGCTTGTTGTGGATCTAGCAGACGACAGAACTTGGAATATTACTGAATAGTTAGTGGAGTTGCTAGCGCAATTCTGCCGGCCAACGATATTCGAATGAATCAGCGTCTGCGCGCTTGGAACCAGCTCTTTTCACGTAACCTCACAGTAGATAAATAATTTTTGTGTCAAAAGATAAATAAAACTTGACCCTAGAACGGTACATATGGGTCACATGTACCCGGACCTTTTTCAACGGAAACCCGATTTTGTGGAATTTTGTTGAATTGCCTCTTCTGCGACAGCTTATAATTTGGTCATTGATTATTGAATCAATTTTTTTCTAACTTATATGTGTAGTCTACAGTCTATTGGATTGATTTCACTGGTTTTAAAAGAAAAATAATCACAATGGACCAGAATTACCGCCCATTTCGTCACCTGGGTACTACGGACCCATGTGAACCGTCATAAGGGTAGAAAAATTCGTGTACCGTTCTAGGGTTAACCGAGACACTCAATGAAGTACAGTGATGGTTACAAGTGAGTTACACTTATAGAAAAAATTGTGTGAATCCAAAAAATTCTTGCATTTCCCCCATAGTCGAACAAGCCGGGATTTATAGTCAGGTCTTAAGGGCGTTGACTAGGCCTCGCCGAGCGCGCGTAAATAGACTCTCGGCATTTACCTTCTCATTTCCTCATTTTTCAAGATAACGGAGTTTTCGATGAAAATTCTTACAGATAAATCATGTATCCGTGTCATGGCTTTTCCCGAATTTGCGATTTTACTTTAAGCCTTGCAAAAAATAATCCTGAAAGTAAGCCACCTTTACGCTGATGTACGACAAGAAACGATTTTCTTTTTAATATTCGGCGAAAGCCATAACATAGCTACATCCTTGACCTTCGAATCAAGATCATGATCGATACTATCGGATTAACGACTAAGAAGTAATCAGGAAAATCCTGAAGCATTGAAATGACGATTTTTGGCGCAAAAATTGGGCAATTTCTAGCGCAGCCACGTTGGGTGGTAGCAACACGAACTACAGGCATCGTAGGGGTAAATACAGACCTCTTCTCCTTTCGCGGATTTAAATCTTCTGACTCGCATATATGTGGGTGCTACAGTTTTTCGATTTACTCCGTGTTTTTGAATTATAAAGTTATAGTTTTTTAGCGCCAATATGGTTAAGGCGAGAAAGTGTCTTTCATTGTTGGCGAAGAAGAAGAAAAGACCCGGAGTTCATAATTTGGCTGAATATCGAGAAAAAATGAGGTAAATTAATCGAATTACATACGATTCGAGTGGAGTCCTCAAAGTTTAAAATCAAATAGCCTGAGTACGAAGCATCAGAGAAGTCTGATCTAAAGAGTACTTTGAAGAGCAGAGGGTTCTGTTCAGAATGACAGAATAATATAATTTTTAGGTATGCGATGTCAGTCATAAATACCTAATAATTAAAAGATATTGCGACGTCTATTACGCGGCCAGCTTGCATAGGTCGTCGATAAAGTTAATAAAGATAATCGAAATCCCCATTCGCCTGCTTAGAGGAGCTTTCAATAAATTATATATTTACATATTATTTTTTTTGCGTAGATATTATTGTGTTTGTTTATTCAAATACAAAGGCATAATTGGTCAAATAGAGTGTATCTGCTACTCTTACAGCTGCTAGAGATTAGAAATAGTGTGTATAGTTATGCCTCGTTACATTAGAATGACCACAAATATGCGTGTTGAGATTGAAACTTGTCAGCACTCACATATCTAAGGTGCAAGTCGTATAAATGATATTACTATTCGAAAACGGTTACATACAAACTTGCAACGCGGCGCGAACAGAATATGAATCCCGGGGCTATTCACTCTTACTATTAGTGTATGAATGGTTGCAATCGAAATCAATTCGTTGATTAATTTTCGAATGATTATAATGACTTCAGTCATTGAATGATATCATTGATTTCATATAATATCATGAAATGATTTCATAAATGCATCGCAAAAGTAGTGATTTCACGTGATTTCTGAATTCTAATGATTTCTTATTATTTCGCGTGTCTAATGGCATGAGGACGTCAGCGCCATTATACGACTTTTTGCTTTTCGTAACGACAAAAGGTCGTATATTTTTTTCAGACGAATAACACAAAGATTCGTTCATAAACGTTGAAATTCAATATTGGGTCAATTAAAAGCAGAAGGTCTTATGTACTGGTGGATACGACCTTCCAGTCCTAACTTTGGAAAAAAAACGGTCTTAACTAATTGCATAAGGTGGTATCCGCCAAAAAAAGATTTTTTCAATTTTTGTGGTGAATCAAAAATATATCAATCAATGGCAGAAGGTCGTATCTCCCAGATGCTTTCATGACTTTTGCGTTGACGGGTAGAAAAAAAAAATGGTGGTTACGTCGTTCCGTCTTTGCCTTTATTTGCTATTTCTTTCGGAAATTGTAATGACAGAACGACCTATTCACCCAACATACAACCTTTTGCTTTTTCATTTTCGATCTCGTAATTTATACGTTTCCTATACGTTTTGATCATTTTTAGAGCGAATTCGGAAAGTTTAATTCGGAGAATAAATGCAATTTTTTCAACCAGTTACTTTTTTCTTTTCTAACCCCGATAAAACTGAATGAGATAATTAAAAAAAAAAAAAAATTCAATTTTTTTTTTTCAAAATTCCGCGAATTTCGAATTCTTTTTTTTTTTTTTTTTCCACTCGGTTTTTTGTCAAATCTGCATATTTTGTGACACATCTCCAAAAAACTGCAGATTCATGGAAACAAAAACTTTGATCGTCTTGCGTACGTATTCTTTTCATTTTTTCACAAAAAAAAATTTCACAGATGTTTTTACATAAAGAGGAAACTTTTTAGGGTGCACCTGAGAAAAAACTGTGAAAACAAATTCAAAATTACAAATATTGAAAAATTTCAAAATTTTAGAAATTTTGAGAAAAAAAATTAAAATTCTTTTTTTTTCAATTATTTCATCGAGTTTTATCGGACTTACAAAAGGAAAAAGTAATTGGTTGAAAAAATTACATTTACCCTACGAATTAAACTTTCCGAATTTTGGGCCCCCTGTTAATGTTAAAATTCAGAGTTAAAATTTTAGGGGGATTTTTTTCAATTTATTTGCCAAGGTATCCAGGGGGCGTCCCGAATTTTTCTCGGAATTCATCGAAATAAGGACCACCCTAATATACAGGATGATTCAGAATTCATGACGAATCTCTTGGGGGGTTGATCCTTGTCAAAATTAGGATCGAAAGTTCCTCACCCATTTTTCCGAAAAATGATTTTTTTCTTTGGAACCTTCTACACATTTTTGCAACATCTTCCACTGAATAAAAAACTTTCACCAAGAAATCTCCCTAATATTGAATAAAAAAAACTCATTGGTATTATTAAAATTAACAAATGCTGTGAAAAAAAAAATTAGAAAGAAAGTTGTCGGTCGGCAAAAATTTTTCAGAGGCGAAAATATCATTTTCGAAAAAATGGCTCAGGGGACTTTTGATCACAATTTTGACGAGGATTAACCCCTCAAGAGATTTGTCACGAATTGTGAATCACCCTGTATATATTCGTATGATTTTGAACTGCGCATGAATATACAGCTACTTGCTGGCTGCCGAGGAGTGAGGAGCCTAGCGTCCTCAGCCCACCCCCACCACAGTAGCAGCTATGGGGTACGTTACGTTTTGGCGCCGCCGTTTTGGCGCCACCGTTTTGGCGCCGGTCATTTGGCGCGGGGACGTTTTGGCGCCGGACGTTTTGGCGCCGGTCGTTTTGGCGCTGGCTGTTTTGGCGCCGGACGTTTGGGCGCAGGACGTCTTGGCGCTGGACGTTTTGGCACCGGACGTTTGGGTGCAGGACATTTGGTCTGACGGATCTTTCGAATCGCAACTACCTGTTCTAACTTATTCTGACCCATTCTAACATGGTCTAACCTATTCTAACCTTTCGGGAGCCACAGCCACCTTCTGAGTATTTCGCATGTGTGTGTGTGTGTGTAGGATAAGTGGGGTGGCCTAACCTATTCTAACTCGTCCCAACTTATTCTAACCTTTCGGGAGCCACAGCCACCTTCTGAGTATTTCGCATGTGTGTGTGTGTGTGTAGGATTAGTGGGGTGGCCTAACTTATTCTAACCTGTTCTAACCTATTCTAACCTTTCGGGAGTCACAGCCACCTTCTGAGTATTTCGCATGTGTGTGTGTGTGTGTAGGATTAGTGGGGTGGCCTAACCTATTCTAACCTTTCGGGAGCCACGGCCAAAACGTCCAGCGCCCAAACGTCCAGCACCAAGACGTCCTGCGCCCAAACGTCCTGCGCCAAAACGGCCGGCGCCAAAACGTCCGACGCCAAAGTGTCCGGCGCCAAGTCGTCCCCGCGCCAAAATGACCGGCGCCAAAACGGTGGCGCCCAAACGGTGGCGCCAAAACGTCCTGGTCCCGCAGCTATGATCCTCTGTCTTTCTTGTTCGTTTGCTGTCTTGCTCGACACAGTTCACGCGGGAAGCGGAGTAGCCTGCGCTTTTCGGCTGGTCAACGCCCTTAAGATCGGCGTGGTTCTGACGGTCTGAAGACTGGCTCTTCGCCAATCAAGTCGTGTCTGAGGCCGACTTAAGACCGTCTTGACGAAGTCCGATTTCAGTACCTGATTATGAATACTGACCTTAGTGTATAGGTACCGAAGCAAGAGAAAAATGTATTTCATAAGCTTACCTTGAGCGTGTCGAAGACGCTAATGAATTTGCAACAATTTCAGAGTATCGGGTTGAGCGAAGCCGCCTATGATTGCAAGTGGTATGAGATGAGCCCATCGAACGCAAAAGCTATTCTATTGATTCAGTTACGAGCCCAGAAGCCGTTGCACATCACAGCTGCGAATTTCGTAATCATGTCCCATGCGTGCTTCGCTGATGTAAGAATATTGAAAGCTCCAATTGTTCATTGCACAGAATTCTGCTACTTCTCATTGCGGACGAAAAACGGGGTCAAAACACGGATACAAAAAACGGGAATGTTAATTTCAAGGAAAAATATTTGTGAATTTCATTCGTATTTTACAAAGTGCATATTGTGTGATATTCTAGATTCCCTTTAGAGTTGAGTCTTATGAAATAACAAAATCGAATAGTTTCACTCCATTTAGAATTATTCAAAAGTAATGATACGTTAATATGATTCTTTTCAGATATTAAGCAGGTCCCTAACTTATCTGTCGGTACTACGAGCCTTAGAAGCAGCGATCTAAATGGCAATAGTATCAACGACAAGTTATTGGTCGCACCAGTTATGAACATTATAGAACCCTCGACCTGAGGCAATCGTCACCGGATTAAGCAGAAATATTTAGGAGTTTGTAATCTCTTTTTTTTTTATATTGAAATATGTCCAATGCGGCAAGCCATCGACCATCTAGCTTATGATATAGTATAATTATTCGCAGATACCGACTTGAATTTAACTTATTTTTAGCCACCGTTCTAAGTAGTTCACATTCACAATATATGATTTTCAAAAGACTACGCCATTGCTTATTTGATGGAACTAATACGTCAATAAGATATAAAATATTCTGAATATATTGAAGCCATTCGAGTGGAATGAATGTGTCGTCACTTTATACAATCCGGTAACAATGTTTGCACAGCTATAGAGCTTGAAATAAAATCCTGCAAAAATGATACTTACATATTGAATTTTTTCATGATGTTCAAAACCATGAGAAGTACCTAAGGGGATACTTACCTCTACAAAAAAACTTTTCCCCGCGCTAAAAATCTGAACAAATTCACGCATGTACTGTTTCACACTGGAAAACAGATTCGCATTAGATCGATGATAAACTAACAACCACTCCAGAGATAAAGTTAATTTTTGGTTTAAAAATCAGAATTCATCAAAAATCTAACGCTTCCCAAGTAGCATTGTCTGTACCATCACGTCATGCAATACCGTGATCGACAGAGCCTTGCGGCAGAACTATCCGGGATTGGTGAATGTCACTGCAGATATCCCTACTCAACAACAGACATTCATGGGTCTGTCTCATGAACGCTTGCTGCAGCTCACATGCGTCTTCTGCTCGCGGTCTGCTGAATGTGGATATTGCATGCGCTCGCTATTTGGCGCGATATATCACGCGACCACGTAAGTGAACCGGTGAATACGTCACGGGTGGCTGCAAGTTTGATATTTCCTGGAATTTCAGATAAGTATCAATTATTGATAAAGATATATCTTATTATTATATAGTTGCAAAAATCATAGACAGCCGTATCTCACGAATTTCTTGTTTCAGATCGACCTCACACTCCAATATATAATTAACGAACTTTTTAGGTTATAGGTTATATGTCTGGTAAGTTAATGGTAAATTTACTGTTCGATGCTATTGCCCTTCAACCTGCGCTTTGTGAATGAATGATGACGCTCAAAAGAAAAATCTATAGTCGACTAACAAACAGGCAGAAGCGTAATCGGTTGCATGAACGTAGGACCTGGCATGCTCCGCATCCAGCTGTATGTGCTAGGATTATCGATGAAAATTTTGTCAGGGAATCATCTCCGAACATCGTATATCCTCTAATATCTACAGTACAAGATGATAGTTCCGATACCGAACCTGATTATTCGCTCAAATCCAACAATTTAATTCATCGGGCAAATGATAATTTGGCTGTTAGATCTACAGATTCAGACTCTGGAGAAAGCACTGACGAACCCACTGTTACGAGCAACCGTGCTGAAGGCTCGGTTGTCGAGTTGTTAAATAATGTAAGAGAGTAATCTCCGAGCGGCTGGAGACCACCCTCTTGGGTATGCTTGAATTAAGTCCTAAGGACACCTGCGCAATCTGTGAATTGACTAGGAAGTACGTATATAGCGAACATACATTTATTTGGAATAACAAGGAAACCAATGATTACCAAATAAATTATCCAATACACTAAGCTATACTAGAGACTATACGTGAAATAGCTAAAAGTAAACTAAATGCTATTTGATATGATGAAGAAATGTGAGAGTAATATGTATACGTTGGAATTGGTTTGATTAATTATGGGTAAGGAAGGTAGAGGAGGGAGTGAGCCTACCGAATTAACCTCTGAGCGTCACCCGAGCCAACTCCAAGAACCCACCGGTCGAGCGACTTCCTTCACGAGGATCCTGGTGCAGCTTATGCCGAGTAGTCCGATCCGCGTCAGCTGTCTGTTTGATGGACCTTCTTCGAATCTGCCCTCTGGTCTGCTTCACACGCAGCCCGTTATCAGGAGTCTTCGTTCTCGGTTAGGCGTGGTCCCGGGTACGCGTTCAGAGGGGTGAGCACTTTGCTCAGCTTTCGGTAATAATTCGACTGCCTGGCAATCACCTCGGTTTCAATAAAGAAACCTCGGGTTGCTTGGCGGTGGGGTTTTTAGCAATTCGCTGAATCACTGGTCCCCTGGCTCATTTCCTGCTCTACTTCCGGCCGAGCGCGCGCGTGTAGGAATGCGCTGATTGCACTACTTGCATAAAAGGGCCGTTCGTAACACCACGAATGAACAGAATATAGCCTGGCCAAAAGAATCCTTCCGTTCACAGTTGGCTGATTGTTTTTTAAAAAATAATATAAATCATGTCCAGGGGAACTCTATACTATCAGTACTTAGGTCTCATACGTGCCTGTCTAATTCTTTACCTAAAGACACGAGAACATTGATACAGACTTGCAATCGTCGTGTTGAGTTAGTAACTGTTGCACCTGGAGAATATTGGCATGTGGGATTGGTTGTTGGAATTTTGCAAGAACTATCGAATCAAGATTCAGTTATTCCTGATCTCTTAGAATTAGATCTCAGTACAGACGGAGTAGCTGCAGAAAAAAATGGCCCCACACAATATTGGCCAATCCAGTATCGCATAGTTAATATTCCTAAAAGTTCCATACTCATTGCAGGTGTTTATCGAGGAAAAGGCAAGCCAGAAAGTGCCGAGAGTTTTTTCAGAATGTTGACAGATGAAGTTAAAGAGGTGTTTGCTAACGGTGGTATTATATTTCAAGGTCGCTTAATAGCTATTAAGTTCAGATGCTTCATAGCTGACGCCCCTGCCAGAGCTTTCATATTAAATCATGAAGGCCATATGTCTTCGAAACCATGCTCTAAGTGCATGGTTGTAGGGTCAAGGTTTGAGAATAGAACAATGATTTTCCGAGGCACTGGACACCGTTTGCGAACCGATCTTGAATATAAACAAAGAGTCGACGATGATCACCACAAGGATGGAATTAGCCCTTTGACTCATCTGCGAATAAGTGGTGTTTCAGGGACTCCGCTAGACATTATGCATCTTGTACACTTAGGTGTGATGAAGAAAATCTGTGACGCAGGGGTAGATGGTAAGCATTCTCGCAGAGCCAAGTGGTCAGGTAGACAAATTAATATAGTATCCTCGCGTTTGCAGGAAGTCAAGAAAACTTGCCCTCGAGACTTTTCACGCCCACCTCGTCCAATTTCTGAATACAAACGTTATAAAGCAACAGAGTTTCGCAACTTGCTTTCATATAGCGGACCTGTAGTGTTGTTTGGTGTGCTAGAGACAGACTTCTATCTTCATTTCCTACTTCTTCACTTAGCTATTCGTATTCTGTCGACTCCATCTGCCTCAGTTGATGATCTTGTATTTGCTGAGCATGCATTACAATTATTTGTATCATCTGCCGAAGACTTGTATGGCCCTGCGTTTATGAGTTATAACGTACATTGTCTCTTGCATGTTGGTAGTGACGTAAGAAAGTTTGGCCCTGTAGATTCGTATTCGGCCTATCCATTTGAGAACAACATGCCAATTTTCCGAAAATATGTTAGGAATCAACATCGTCCGCTCCAGCAGTTAGCTCGCCGAATCTTGGAGCGTGATCGATATATAACTTCTAAAAATGTATCATATGCTGATGAATCGAAATTGTTATCCATGCACGATGCTGGACCTCTTCCTGAGAACTGTGCGGCGAATGTCAAGCAATTTAGTAAGTTGAAGTTAGGTAAGAGATTCTTCAGCATTGATGAAGGAAACAATACTTGCATGCTCAGCGATAAGTCCCTCTGTAAGATTTTTAACATCTTAGATATAGATGGGAATCAGGCACTAGTGGTCAAGAAGTATAACCAGGTACAGAATTTCTATATCAATGGGAAATCGTCATCTTCTGTAGGAATTTTCCAATGTTCTTGTTGTTAGTATAACAAACATTGTTAATTCAAATTATAAATATGGCGGTAAGCAGAGTGGCGCACGCAACCTCTCTTCCTTCCGCTTTCTTGTTCTAAGCAGCATGTTAATAAAATTGAGTTATATCTGAAAAAGTGTTTAATCCATTTCTTGCACTCACGGATATTTCCATCCGCAACTAATTTCAATAGGTTATGGGCCCAGAAGTGTTCAGAAATGGATAATTGCAATCAGTAACCGTAAGAATGATAGTTTTATCTCTTCAAGTCAAAAATTAAGAAAGTGAGGTTAGAGTACCGCATGTCGAATCAGACTAAGACTTTAGTGAATCCTGGTATTCAGCGATGGAGCAACAATCAAGCAACGCTAGAAGCTCCATTTTCACAATTAAGAAGCTCACTCACCCAGGAGATTATAAGGAGTGGAAATTCGCCATTCGTATGCTCCTCTACCACGAAAAGCTTTGGGAGTACGCGAACGGAGACATCACGCCGATCGATGCAAGTTATAACGTAGAGAAGGACAGGCAAGCGCTGTCAACCATATGTTTATCGATCGATCCTAAATTATTCGTTCATGTCGAGAAAGCATTAGTAGCCAAGGAAGCTTGGGACAATTTGGCAAAAACTTTCGAACCGCAAGGTACAACCGGCAGACTAAGTATGTTACAACAACTCACTTCTACTCGACTTGCTGACTGTAAGGATATGACTGAATATGTCAACAAGATGATGAGTGTAGGTCAGCAAATTAAAGACGCTGATTTTAAAGTAGATGAACTAGTTGGTTGCATGATGTTAATTGGGCTCACGTCTAGCTATAGACCAATGTCAATGGTCTTGGATCATTCGGGACAGGAACTGACAGCAGACTACGTCAAAAACCGTCTACTGGCAGAAGAGGGACGTCGAGCGCTAGAGGAAGGACCGACGAAAGCATTGGCGATAAAGTCAGAATCCAAGGAGCCGCATACACGGCACAGATTCTCTATAGAATGTGGCTACTGCCATAAGTTAGGACACATCAAGAAAGACTGTTATCGACTCAAGAACGTTCAGGAAAGAAAATCATCTCAGCAAAACAATAATAGCGGAGCAAGCCAGCAAAGTAAGGAACCCAACAGCAAAAGGGTAACGACTTTGTACACCGCATTAAGTACTACAAATGAAGGTATTTTTGATTCAGAGTGGTACATAGATTCAGGTGCCACAAATCACATGAGTAAATCTAAGGACTGGATGCAAACATTTCACTCAGGAACATTCTCAAATGTTACAACTGCAAATAATGCTAGTCTAAAAACACAAGGTACAGGAGATGTACCCGTCAAGCTACAGAAAGATGTTAAAATCTTGAAAGATGTTTTATATGTGCCAGAATTGACTACTAACTTGGTATCAGTCTCAAGGATGGTAGATAGGGATTTAAATGTACTGTTCACAGCAGACGGATGTAAAGTTTTTCACAAAGACAATTTTTCATACGACGGCAACATTCAGTTTACAGGATCCAGGGTCAATGGACTATTTAAGTTAGATGGGACTTCGGAGAAGAATCTAAAGTCATCTGAAACCCAGTCAATGGAGAACGCAAGTACGCCTTCGGTTCTTGCAACTCACACGAGCGAGTTGAATAAAGCCGACTTATGGCATCGTAGACTAGGGCATCTAAATGACCAAGATATGAAGAAATTGGGTCTCGATTTCAAGGATCAGTCAATGAGTTCACCCTGTGTACCCTGCATTACAGGAAAAATGTTCAAGAAGCCGTTCAAATCAAGTGCAAACATTCGCGCAAGTAAAAGACTGAATTTAGTACATACAGACGTTTGTGGGCCTTTCGACGCATCACTTGGAGGTTGCAAATATTATTTAACTTTCGTTGATGACTATTCCAGAAAAATATTTATCTACTCCCGGGAAAAAATGATTTTGTATGATCATGTATGATTATATATGATTATATATGGAACTATATATAATCATATATAATTATATATAACTTTATATATAATTATATATAACTTCATATATAATTATATATGATCATGTCTGGCTGTACATTCATGTCTGAAGCTATATATAAAGTTATATATGATTCTATATATAACTATATATAACTATATATCGACCTATGTATAGCTATATATGGGTCTTTATATGATTGGATCTGATCAGACCTGGCTGATATAATCCTATATATAGTTATATATAGGTCTATATATGATTGGATCTGATCAGACCTGGCTGATATAACCCTATATATAATTATATATAGATCTATATATGATTGGATCCGATCAGACCTGGCTGCGATATATGAATTTATTTCTGCGAAGATTGATTGAAAAAGAAATTTTCATTATTAAAAAATCTAGGTTCAGAAGGTATATTATCTAGCTCAAAAATATGAATTTTTTTCAAGAGTTCGAAAAATATCAATTTCTATATAAATGAAAGTATTATAATTTTATTTTCAAATAATGATACGTATCATATATTTAACATATGTTTCAGCATAATATTTTTATTAATCCAAACTACATACGGAAAAAATCCGGTTCACAACTTTGCTGATATTTATCATTGATTATTTACCAAACTATTTTTATAATATAACTATATAATATGATCATATATAACCATATATGATCATATATAACCATATATGATCATATATAACTATATATATGATCATATATGGTTATATATGATCAGACCTGGCCAATTTTTGGATCTGATCATATATAGGCAATTATATATGATCATATATGATCATACAAAATCATTTTTTCCCGGGCTTCCTCAAGTCTAAAGACGAAGTATTCGAAAAGTTCAAAGAATTTCAAGCGAGGGTTGAAAATGAATCAGGAGAAAAAATCAACACATTAAGATCGGACAACGGTGGCGAATACGTGAATAAGGCAATGGAAGAGTATTGGAAAAACCAAGGAATAAAGCATCAATTTACTGTTCCTTACAAGCCCCAACAAAATGGCATCGCAGAGAGGGTAAACCGATCGCTGTGTGACAAGATACGATGCATGTTAATGGACGCGCAGTGCTCCAAAAGGTTGTGGGCTGAAGCATGCAATACAGCAGCCTATTTGAAAAATCGTTCGCCTCATTCAGCTCTAAATGGAGAAATCCCTGAAGAAGTTTGGTCCGGATCGATGGTCAACCTGGATCACCTACGAGTATTTGGTTCCCAGTGCTACACACACATCCCCAAGGAGAAACGTGGTAAGCTGGATCCGAAAGCCAAACAACAAATATTCGTTGGTTACAGTGAAGTGAGTAAAGGCTATCGAGTGTTAGATTTAGAAAGTGAAAATACAACAGTATCTAGAGACGTTATTTTCCTAGAGACCGAGTCAAAAACAAAAATTTAGAAAATAATGATCACGATGACTATGTATCAGTATTCGATTTATTCACAAATCATTCAGAAGTAGAAGACAATTTAGAATTAGAGTTTCAATCAGAATCAGAAATTAATTTAGAAAGTGATGAAACCGAAAGCTATTACACAGACGTTGAAAGTAGCCACGAGTCATCAGACTCAGAAGTAACAATAGTTGAAGTAGATCCTAATACACCAAGAAGGTCCACTAGAACTAAGACACAAAGAATTTATCCAGACCACATTGTGTATAATGTTAAAGTCAATTCAAATGATCCTACGACAGTTTCAGAAGCGATGAAACGATCCGATAGCATTTTGTGGAAAACGGCTATGGATGATGAACTAAAATCGTTAAAAGAAAACAAAACTTGGATCCTAGTAGATAAGCCGTTAGATCAAAAAATTATTAACAGTAAATGGGTTTTTAAAATAAAGCAAGATGTAACTGGTACGCTAAATAAACATAAGGCTAGGATAGTGGCCAGAGGTTTCGCTCAAGAAGCAGGTACTGACTACGATGAGACATACTCACCAGTAGTAAGACGAGAAACAATAAGACTGCTATTCGCACTCAGTGCTAAAAACAATTTAGATATTACACACTTAGATGTTAAGACAGCTTTCTTAAATGGCGATTTAAGCGAGACGATTTATATGTATCAACCGGTAGGTCTAGTCGAAAAAGGTCAAGAAGACAAGGTCTGTCTTCTAAAAAAAGCTATTTATGGGCTGAAACAAGCGTCGCGTATTTGGAACCAAAAAATCCATACCGATTTAACTAGTCTAGGTCGTAAGCAATCAAAGAAAGAACCGTGCTTATACTTCAAAGTCAAAGATAATTGTATGCTGTTCGTTTCTTTATATGTTGATGATCTGTTAATATTTAGTAATAATCAATCTGAGACTAACAAATTGAAGAATGCACTGATGAATAAATATAAAATGCAAGATCTTGGTGAAGCTAAGAAATGTGTAGGACTAAGAATAAGAAGAAATAAGCACAAAGGTACCATTGCGTTAGATCAAACACAATATATAGAAGAATTGCTTGAAAAATTTAAGATGGACGATGCGAAAACATTAGCAACTCCAATGGAAGTAAATTTTCAGTTTAATTCTTGTTTCGAAAAATCTGATAAACCAGACGTGCCATATCAAAGCTTAATAGGAGCTCTAACATATCTAGGAGTAAGTACTCGTCCTGACATAGTGCACGCGGTAAACAAGTTGAGTCAATACAATACTTCGTATACTTTGGAACATTGGAAGTGTTTGAAACGCATACTTAGATATCTGAAATTAACCAAAGATCTGTGTCTAGTATACAATCAGAATAAAGATGAATTAAAAGGTTACGTTGATGCAGACTGGGGTAATGATACCACTGACAGAAAGTCTTATACAGGCTACGCTTTTACTGTCGGGGGAACGGCAATATCCTGGTGTAGTAGAAAACAAAGATAGATGCGTAACGTTATCTAGTACAGAATCAGCGTACGTAGCATTAGCTGAAGGCGCAAAGGAAGCTATATATTTAAAAGAAATTATAGCTGAACTAATAGGTATTAACGAGCCAGTATTAATATATAATGATAGCCAAAGCGCTCAGCAGATAGCTTCGAACCCAGTATTCCATAACAAAACTAAGCATGTAGACATACGCTACCATTTTATCAGAGAAGGCATAAAAGACAATAAATTAATTCTCAAGTATATGCCAACTGAAAGAATGATCGCGGATAGCTTAACCAAAGCTGTTCCGCAACAAAAGCTAAAATATTGTAATCAGGGCATGGGATTAACCAATGTTTGAGAGAGGGTGTTAGTATAACCCTTACGGAAAAAAAATACTGAGAGCTCAGTACTTAGTACACAAATCTCACTACTAAGTACACGAATTTTCAATACTTAGTACTAACACTACAGTACTAAGTACAGAGAACTAGTAGTACTTAATACAGGGGTACTAGTACTAAGTGCAGAGTACTAGTACCAAGTGTAGACTACTAGTAGTACTTAGTGCAAGACTACTAGTACTTAGTACAGGGAACTAGTAGTACTTAGTACATGAGTACTAGTACGGATTTAAAGAATACTAGTACCGAGTACGAGATTACTAGTACTAACATAAGTTGAAGAGTACTATTACTAAGTACAAGTGCACTACAGTACTCAGTACTGTGGCACTTTGACCCATCAGTACAAGAGTACCAGTACTATAAGTACACAAGTGTTAACTGTGATTAATACCGCAGTACTATTACTTGAAATAATACTGCAGTACTAATACTCGAACCAATACTGCACTACTAGTACTCGAATTAATACTCCAGTAGTCGTACTCGAACCAATACTGCACTACTAGTACTCGAATTAATACTCCAGTAGTCGTACTCGAACCAATACTGCAGTTCTCGAACTAGTACTGCAGCACTCGAACTAGTACTGCCGCATTAGTCCAAGTTCAGAATTAATACTACTGCTGTACTACAGTGATAGTCCAAATACTATTATATTGCAGTACGTGGACTTCATATACTGTACTGTACGGTTTTAGCTAGTACTTATTGGACTAATACCGAAGGGCTAAAACTCAAAGTAATACTTCAGTCATACTACACTAGTACTTGCCACCTACTTATATATCCCTTCTCAGTAATTTTTGTACTTGAAGTACTATGAGTACTGTGTGTACTCGCGAAATAAGTACAGCAGTACTTTGGCAGTACTTCAAGTACTGCTGTACTGGCAGTACTTTCAGTATTTTTTTCCGTAAGGGACAAACATTGTTAATTCAAATTATAAATATGGCGGTAAGCAGAGTGGCGCACGCAACCTCTCTTCCTTCCGCTTTCTTGTTCTAAGCAGCATGTTAATAAAATTGAGTTATATCTGAAAAAGTGTTTAATCCATTTCTTGCACTCACGGATATTTCCATCCGCAACTAATTTCAATACTTGTATGTCTGATGATCTTCATTTTTTTTTTCATTTCCGAAGTAGCGGTAAAATGTTATTGCATGCCAAGCTGGTCTGGTACCAACACAGTAGCAAAATCCAACGAATTTATTATTATAACTCTGTTGCATACCTAAGTTACGTTACGAACTCCACAGAAATTAATTTTCGCAACTCTTATACATAAATACTCGTATAGAAAATATGTTTTTATTCTATGAAATAATCGTAGTTGGTTATCCGATTTTTGTTGTCATGCCTCTGACAGCTAGTACTATTTGTTATTCATCCTTTGATTTTCTCCTCTCATCTTTTGAAAAAAAATTCTTTTATTTTTCGATAACTATAATTGTAGGTCGCAATGAGGTAGTCATTGCAGATTGAATTGAACAGGTTGGATTATATAACTTTTAGTTGCATCTGATTTTTCGTATTTTTAAAAATATTCATATATAAATATATACATATACAGTGAATATTCGTATCTACGGGTCACTTGTTAAATGAATCTGTGTTCAATTCATTATGAATTCATTGTTAAGCATCAACAAGTGATCCGGAGATACGAATATTCACTGTATATGCTGTATTCTAGGTCTAATTTTTTTTTTTTCGTTTCCGACAAATACAACGCCGAAATATTATGCCGAAGCATCCACCACCCTCCAATAGCCGTGGACGTATCATCAGGAAACCCCCGAGATATATCACCACTGAATCGTCTCAAGATGAAAGGGATGTAACTTCCTGTCTACCCACCAATCCGTTATCGATAGCAGACCGTGTCACGTTGATGATGGACAAAATCCCTGGAGCAGATGCTGAACGTAGCGATCCCAACCAATATGATTCCGAAGACGACAATATTATCCCTAATTCACAGGCCGACTTGACGGGGTCGCCAACATTCAGCGATGTTCTGCGAGTAGCTGTACCCCCGCACGGAAATATATATATGCGAAAAATATATGCCACATATATGTGACATATTTTTTTTTTGCGCCAAAACTTATTTTTATATATTTGATATAAATGTCTAGATATATGTGAACATAAATGTTGCGGCATGTATGTCGACATATATGCGACATAGATGTCGACATAGATGTCAACACTATGTAAAACTCATCAAACATATATGTATTATGCGTACATATATGTTATACTATATGCGACATTTTTGTATTTTGCGCACTTATATGTTATATATGCGACATATATGTTGCATATATTTTTCGCATATATATATTTCCGTGCGGGCCACCAAATAGAAATGAATTTTTTGCTCGAACTTCAACTTCACATGGAAGGCCGGATAATTCTCGTCCGCCGACTAGACCAACTGCGGGTTAATATAAGAGTCATCGTTAAGATAATCATATTTCCATTATCGCTTAATCACTACTTTCGAAAACAGGTATTCTGTTATCACAACACATATAAAGAAACTATCACAAGTCGTTTATGATTGCATAACTGACGAAAAATGGTAACTTGCAGATAATATTGGAGCAAATATTAGTACGGTATCACAGATGTCTTTAGAGGCAATGTGTGATTCCATTAAAGATAACACGACAGAAACTGTAAAGAGCCTTTTAGAAACTTTCCGGGGCGAGCAAGCTGAATGCTTGGAATCCTTTGTATGTAGAATCCGAGAGGAACACCGCTCAGATCTTAGGGCTATCGACGAATACTGGCAGAGGCCCGGGAAAAAATGATTTTGTATGATCATATATGATCACATATAATTGCCTATATATGATCAGATCCAAAAATTGGCCAGGTCTGATCATATATAACCATATATGATCATATATATAGTTATATATGATCATATATGGTTATATATGATCATATTATATAGTTATATTATAAAAATAGTTTGGTAAATAATCAATGATAAATATCAGCAAAGTTCTGAACCGGATTTTTTCCGTATGTAGTTTGGATTAATAAAAATATTATGCTGAAACATATGTTAAATATATGATACGTATCATTATTTGAAAATAAAATTATAATACTTTCATTTATATAGAAATTGATATTTTTCGAACTCTTGAAAAAAATTCATATTTTTGAGCTAGATAATATACCTTCTGAACCTAGATTTTTTAATAATGAAAATTTCTTTTTCAATCAATCTTCGCAGAAATAAATTCATATATCGCAGCCAGGTCTGATCGGATCCAATCATATATAGATCTATATATAATTATATATAGGGTTATATCAGCCAGGTCTGATCAGATCCAATCATATATAGACCTATATATAACTATATATAGGATTATATCAGCCAGGTCTGATCAGATCCAATCATATAAAGACCCATATATAGCTATACATAGGTCGATATATAGTTATATATAGTTATATATAGAATCATATATAACTTTATATATAGCTTCAGACATGAATGTACAGCCAGACATGATCATATATAATTATATATGAAGTTATATATAATTATATATAAAGTTATATATAATTATATATGATTATATATAGTTCCATATATAATCATATATAATCATACATGATCATACAAAATCATTTTTTCCCGGGGGCACTTGGCAAAATTTCTAAAAGATATAAGGTATCACGTTCATCTATTCGGATCTATTTGTCATTTTGGACAATCAATCTGAAGAAACATTAAAAAAATGTTGATATAGTACAATACGTATTATAGTTGCAGTGAATGTTGTCAACTAAATATCGACGGATCCTAAGGAAACAGACGTATCTCGTCGAGCGGTCCAGAACAGACGTATCTCAAAATACTCTACAGTAAGTGTATACAGAGCGCTATACACGGCTTATAGAGTTTTCCGAGATATGTCTGTTCTAGCCTGTACGACGAGATACGCCTGTTTCCTTAGGACCCGTCGATATGTTCATGAATATAGTTATGCACTGCTTGCATGGCACAATGCTTTAAATAAGCAATTTTGCAGAGAAACATTGAAAAAGAATAAGAATCAAGAGAGACTCTACCCGTATGAAAAACCACCAGGCTTTCCACTGGCCTCCTTGGAAGCGTTTGCCAACTTCGAGGACGATACTGACAGCAATGCCTTGTTAGCATTAGAGCACGTTACTATATAATTAAATATTTCACTTCAGACCTTGTAAATCGTAAGATGATTGCAGTACGATTTATTGCAAATATACAAACCAGTAACATGAATTTTAGAAAGAGCACCTCACCAATGTCGGAGGGTTGGAGGTCAGAGATACTCTTAACCAGTTTGTGAGGGAAGCAATGACCGATATTCTAGTGAAAAAATTCACATGGACTGATAAGAAAGTCGTTGGCCAAGAAGATCATCGGCCATTATTCAACACACAGATGGGAAAGGTGTTTTTTGGTATGTACGATGACTACAACGATAATTATTACCTGTCACTATATCGATGGCTGGGCGGAAGAAGAGCCCAACTCGAAGAGAACGCGCAGAAGCGCCTATCTCAGAAAAACCGCGAAGAAAAGCCTAACTCGGAAAGAGCGCATAGGTTTCTAGGCGCTCTTTCCGAGTTAGGCTCTTCTTCACGGCTTTTCTGAGATAGGCTCTTCTTCCGCCCAGCCATCGATATGATAGTTCGTATATATAGTTATAGTATCAGGTATGAATCTCCCTTTTTACAGAGGCACTGCAGTCATGTCGGAATATAGCCCAACTGCCAGACCGTACAGAATTTGCAAGATGCATGCAGGAAGCCCTACGAATTGCCAAGCAAAGGGCACGAGATACTGCACGACGTAATGGTGCTGTTAGAGCCGGTCCTAGACAACGCTACCAAGCGGAAATGGCTGAGCGCTACAGATGCGAAAATGATCCCCCGAATCTTGCCGCAGATAGAGAACATCAGTAATGTGCCGAAATCAAATCTTCATTTCATTTTAAATTTAATATTTTTTGGAAGAGTGGTATTGTGAT
Source organism: Tenthredo notha (assembly GCA_914767705.2). NCBI lineage: Eukaryota > Metazoa > Arthropoda > Insecta > Hymenoptera > Tenthredinidae > Tenthredo > Tenthredo notha. The sequence continues at coordinate 5,824,494 of OU611908.1, forward strand.
GCATACTGAAAAAACTGACTGAACAATATCCATAACTGTGATAGTGTTAGTGATAGTATGCTAATATAACATATCGACGGGTCCTAAGGAAACAGACGTATCTCGTCGTGCAGTCCAGAACAGACGTATCTCAAAATACTCTTCAGTAAGTGTATACAGAGCGCTATACACGGCTTATAGAGTTTTCCGAGATACGTCTGTTCTAGCCTGTACGACGTGATATACTTGGCGAGGTTGATTCTAGCCCGGAAGTGATCAGGTTAGCGTGTTAAATCATATACCAAACAGCCACTTCCGGGCCAGGATCAACCTCGCCATGTGTACGTCTGTTTCCTTAGGACCCGTTGATATGTACAACTGTGATTCCTATTTTTATATGATATATTTACTTCTTATCCACTTAATTCATACCTATAAAAAGGTTAGTATTTCGCAAAGCAAGTTCCTAATGTTCCTAATCCTTGTATTATTATGCATTGGCTTTGAATAAAAAAACATAATTGAAAACTATAATTATAGTATTATTTCTCGGTTGAGTACCACCGTTCAGTAGGTGAGCACACTGTATGTAAATTTCCGTGAAGCTGCAGATCATGCATGCACCATGCATTACTTGCCGCAAACCCTGCCGAAAGCATACATGCGCATGGTTACCATCCCAATGTGGAAACAGACAGATAGGGGCCTGCCGGCAGAATCATGCAAGCGCTCCGCTCGTGGTCGTCGCATGAACTTACGGCAGATTGCTACCTGGGTTGTCTTATCCAAACTGCTTTTTGAACGCCCACGTCACTTTTTATGCTCCATGTTGATTGGTGTAGGAGCTAATCCATAAAACGAGGACGAAAATCGTTTTCGAATAGCTTATCGGAAAAATTTTTACGACAAGTTCCGCAGCCTCCCATGACTTCACCCACCAAATACGAAAATGCACGGCGAATAATTCAATTTCCAAAGGTCCGACGAGAACAGCAACTCGAAGAGGAAGAAGGAGTCTCGTATGGTGCGGGGAAATTGCAACGAGATTATAGCACACTGGGTTCGTGCATTTGTTTTACCGTCAGATGTTACTGATTTCGTCGTCAATATAAATAAATCCAACTAAATTCGGCTTTAAAAATTTTTGATGAATTCAGATCTATGGACCAAAAATTATTTTCATCTCTGGAATGGTTGTTAGTTTATCATCGATCTAATGGGAATCCGGTTTCTAGTGTAAAACAGTACATGCGTGAGTTTTCTCAGATTTTTAGCACGGATAGGGGGAAAGTTTTTATTTTGTAGAGGTAAATATCCCCTTAAACTTCAAGTGGCGAATACGCCAGCAAATTGACATCTTGATGATTTTTGTATGAATTGCAAAACCTTGAAAAGCACTATCTGAACGGAACAGGTAGCAGTTAACTATGAGGTCATTTTTACTGTCTAGATGACAATTTTGTATCTGTTTCAATGTATGAAAAAAATCATGATCAGTGTTCATTGGTTAGCACATTTCAATAAAATTACGGCCATTTAAAAATATGAAATTTTTGGACAGTACCTATCATAATATTATATAATCAATATCTGGGTCAGCTGAAGGGTTGCATTGGAGAGTTGATTATTAAGTTGTATTATACCATTGTTTATTGTATCAAATGAAACTTGCATCAAACAATTTATTGAAGACTGCGACAGAATAATACTTACGATATTAGAATGATAAAATACTGGAGTGAACAGAATTATTGTCCAGTATTCGAATGCTGTAAGGATAATTAGACCAATTACGTTACATTTGAACATGTGACAATCTGTGCGTGTTACCGTTCTTCCACTCGAAGCGTTATTTCATCCTTTGGGCAAAGAAAAAAATTTCCTTTCTTTATTTCAAGTGGAACTTTTGTATCCGGTCCCAACTCGAAGCGATACTTTGACAACAAGCTGACAAGGCCCATTTTCGTTTGGAGTAAGCCAAACCTCATGCCTGCAACAAACTCAGATAAAGGTTTTGACCACCACACTTCGTTTCAGAAATACGAATGCTGGTGTAATTCAATAAATTGAAAACAAAGCTTCAATCGTCCGTCGGCAAACTTGGTCTCTGTCGCATAAATTTCGATGTTCTTTCCAAAAGAGCGTAACTCATTGTCAACAGTGCAGGAAACAAGACCGTATTTCGCAGAGCAAACGAGATAAGCATATCTCGATAGTGCGGGAGAAGCATGCGTATCTGAGACGATCAGTAAAAAAGAACGTATTTCGGTGCCTACACGGAAAAACAAAGTTATTTGATTCAAGTAAACCAATTTACTCAAGTCATATTTACTCATCACAAGAAAAGTTTATTTTATTTTGTACTATAACTATCATCGCGCCAATTAATTAATTTTCTTGATTGCATGTCTTTGATACCAATATTATATTTCGTTGCCACAAACATATTTCTTTTGAAACAAAAAAGCGGTCATTCCTGAAGTGAAACAACAAGATTATCCAATACGATCAGTAATGAAATTTTTCGATTCCAATACTCTATCTAGTTGTTGCAAAAAGATATTTCTATATTCAAGGAAGTAACTGCTTTAGATGGAAGAACCGTGACATATTCGTCATCTGTTTTTTGTTGGTAACAAATTAATTTCTTGAGTTGAATATCTCCTACTTTTCGATCGATAAGATATTTATTTGATCTTAAGAGGGATACCCCCCTCTTTCGGCAGTCGATGTTTGACGAGTAATGAGTTCGAACTGGTACAGTAATGTTCATCGATGGTGTCCGAGTGGCTCACTATTTTTCCTAGCCTTTTTTTGAATCAAATTTCCCTTCTAAAAATATTTTATTTGCCTATGACCAGTGAAATCTTCAGGTTATTAGGAATATGCAAGATGCGAGGTGGAGCAGAGTCACGAAGTAAGCCGTTGGTCATGAGGGAATAAAACATTTTTAGAAGGGAAATTTGATTTAAAAAAAGTCTAGGAAAAATAGTGAGCCACGGGGACACCATCAATGAACATTACTGTACGTTTGATCGAATGAAATCGGAAATTTTTTAATTTTTTTTTTATTGTAAAGTGTGGGCGTACCATTTATTTCAACTTATATCAAAGCCTACGCATCAAAAATGAAAAATCGGCCTCTGTAGCCCGATTCTGTATGGAATTCCGAACATAACGATCCAAAAACATCTTTGTTTCTGACAAGGATGAAGGGGCAAAACGTATTCCACGGTTGTGTGGTAATTTTTGCGATTGTCCCCGGCTGAAAGCGGTAATGGCTACTAATATGATGAAAATTATTTCCCAGAACGCCCGTGAGATGTCACCACGCGCTCGTTTCTAGCTTATTAGTCAGAGATAATTGGACTGCAGGTCGAATCACGTGGTACCAGGTGTATCAACGTAACAGCGCGGTGACATGTCATGGGCGTTCTGGGAACTAATTATCATCACATTAGCAGCCATTACCGCTTTCAGCCGTGGACAATCGCAAAAATTACCATAAAATCGTGGAATACGTTTTGCCCCTTCATCGTTGTTGGAAACAAAGATGTTTTTGGATCGTTATGTTCGGAATTCGATACAGAGTCGAGCTACAGAGGCCGATTTTGCATTTTTGATGCGTAGGCTTTGATATAAGTTGAAATAAATGGTACGCCCACACTTTACAATAAAAAAAAATTATAAAATTTCCGATTTCATCCGATCAAAGATACCAGTTCGAACTCATTACTCGTCAAACATCGACTGCCGAAAGGACAAGTCGATTGATAGCCCCGTTTCGGAGATATTCGAGAAAATAGACGGAGTCGGTAAAATTCGAGTATACCCTCCCCCTTAATACACATTTAATTAGTGATAGACAAGTAATTCATTTACTTTGAGCAAATTCTTTTCCGTGTAGATACCGACAAAAAGCTTCCGCGCACCAGAATACGCATGTCTTTTCTGCATCGTCAAAATACGTCCTTTATTTCTGACTAGCGTTTCGCTTGCACTGCTGAATACGCCTTTTTCCACAGGACCCATCAATTTCTCAGTAGTCCAGTCGAGATAGACATAAAAATAGCTCAACCTGGAAATAATTAGGGAAAGTGATTTTTTTTTTTTAATTTCGGGTGCGGGGGGGTAAATCTCGATTTTCGGGAAAATCTTGCCATTGCGTTCGCCGCCATCTTGATTTGAAGGTGAATTTTCTTGTTTCTTGAATAACTCGCTTATTTACAACTTGAGAGCGAAAATGACAGAATCTAAAGTTGTTGGAAATTTCATTCCCCATATGTTTGGTGATTATAATTTTTACCCTAGGATCGATATTCGCAGAGTTATACTGCGTCTCGTTTATTATCAAATTTATTGAAAAAATGGTAATAGGTAATCAGGTAGGGAATTTTATTTCCTTCAGCTTTAGTGATTGCCATTTTTACCCTACGATAAATATTTTCGGATTTATACTCAGTTCAGGGGTTTTCTTCATTTTATTTATACAGGATGATCCAGAATGCGGTACTTTGCTCACACCGGTGGATTCCTTATAAAAATCTAAGACAAAAATTATTCATCCTAAAATGTCGAAAGTCTAAAATCTCGCCAAGTGACAAATAGTATATTTCGATACAAGAGCGCAAAAGCAGCAATTCGCGCACGAGTGTGAGGCACGAACGAGCCCGAAGGCGAGCCGGAGGTAGCGAGTGAGGTGCCTTCACACGAGTAAGCGATATTGCTGCCTTGGGCTCGCGTATCGAACACTATTTTTCTCGATACATGCAACGCAAGGTCCTCGTTTGTATGCCGTCTGCGAGCACCCAAGCCGGTTTTAGCGTACCAGTGTGCAAAATCCCTTTGCGCACCGCGTAGCGGTGCGCAAAATATTTTGCACACCGGTGCGGCAAAAGTCTGCTTTGGGTGCGCGTAGACGGTGCGCAAAGGAGGACTTTGGGTGCATGTGTTAAGAAAACGAATGTAATATTACAGTTTTATGCATGAATATGGAATCAGCATTCTCCTGTTTCCATTGCCTGATCGCGGCGGCGGGTGAGGCGTCGCGAGATCCGGTAGGCCGACAATAGCGGCAGCGAGCCATTCTCGTATCTGCTCTCGTATTGGTTTACTTTAAATGGCTCCCACCTGAAAACGGCTTGGCGTTCGACATTAGAGAATGAATAGTTTTGGTCTTAGATTTTTACAAGGAATCCACTGGTGTTAGGAAAGTTCCACATCCTGCATCACCCTGTATATGAGCAAGTCCACCAATTCTAGACGTCGTATCCGGGCTCACCCAGTCGGATCTTTTTGTAACTTTACCAGCTGAAAGTTCACATCGCAAAACGAGTCCCGATTTTTTTTCAGAATTTCTCCTCTCTTATTTTCGCTGTTATCATATGGGGTATTTTGTGATTTTTTTAATTGTTTTGTTTTTCATTCAGTTAAACCGCTCCTATTCCCGCTATTTTACGAGCATAAAAAAATATGTAAAACTTAGGTTCTTCGTGTGAGAAAAGCTCAGCTTTCCGAAAAAAATATTGATTTTTCAGTTATCATTATGCAAGTACAGTAATGTTCATTGATGGTGTCCCCGTGGCTCACTATTTTTCCTAGACTTTTTTTAAATCAAATTTCCCTTCTAAAAATGTTTTATTCCCTCATGACCAACGGCTTACTTCGTGACTCTGCTCCACCTCGCATCTTGCATATTCCTAATAACCTGAAGATTTCACTGGTCATAGGCAAATAAAATATTTTTAGAAGGGAAATTTGATTCAAAAAAAGGCTAGGAAAAATAGTGAGCCACTCGGACACCATCGATGAACATGACTGTACCTTAAAACAAAGCTTAAATTCTTAAACCCGTTTTTCTGCCCTTGCCCAGATTTGGAAAAAAAAAATCAATATTTTTTTCGAAAAGCTGAGAAAATTTCACATGTAATGTGTCATTTACTTCACTCAGCGTGATTTTGGACTATACTTCGCAAGTACCTCCGTTAGCGTCAATGCATAATTGAAGTCTACGTCGGAAGCCATCTATCGTTTTCCGAAGAACCTCGTTAACGGAGGTACTTTCGAAGGATAGTCGACGAAAAATCACGATAATGACAAAACAAGAAACAAACAAATAAACATTAAAAATTTGAGGTGAAAATGAAAAATAAGAAATAAAAAACGCAATAAAATAATTCCTAGCAAAAATTTGTTGTTTGATTAATAAACGAAACAAAATCAAAATCAACTAGTTACACTTCATTTACCCTTAGCAACTCCACGTGAAAAATAATCTGCTCCCTTAAACATAAATGAACATAAATGCAACTCCCGCCTGATCCCATTCCGAGCATGAAAAAAATTTTTCGTTCCTTCAGTTAAAAACTGCAAGCTTTCAGGTAAAAATATCAAATTTGAAAAAAAAATTAGGGAACGTTGAAAAAACACGTTTTTTCGAGAAAACGTATTTTTTTGATGGTTTTCGAGAATCTAGCTTGGAACAAATTCTATATTCGGAAAGATCAGACATTTTTACATGAAAATCACGTTTGATCAAATTCTCTTCTTCGCGATAGAGATGGGATAAAAATTCGAATGTAAAAGTCAATGTACTCAAAGTTGAGAGACTAATCAACGCGTCTCTCCTGAACGGTAAGGCTTAGAAGTCTAATACTTAGTGGATTTTTACATCTCAATACACACTATGAGATATCAAAATTGCAGACCAATCGAAATTTTGACCCCGGATCGTTTACACATAATTGGTGGACCTGTCCATATATGAGCGGATCCACGTCACTTCACTCAAAAAAAAAACCGTCAAGTCACGGATCTTTGCGTCATTCAAAATATCTTTAGTACTGTGAAAAAAAAAATACAACTTGAAGGATTTTGAAATTTTTTTCAAAATGGCGGAGCTAGAGCCACGTGAATTTTTGTAAACCGCTGTTACACGGCTATGTTTGAAAACTCATATCTCCGACAGTATTCATGGGAGCGGGCTGATCCTTGAATCATTTTGTCCGTAAAAGAATGCGCTTTCATAGGAAAAATTTTGTTTATAAAAAAAAATTTCCTTCAATTTTTTTTTGTCGTTTTTTTTTTAATTTCGCGGCCATTTCCGCGGGACTCACAGAAATTCATAAAGATACATTTTTTTGGATACCCGAATCCTTTCCCTTCAACCCTAAAAAAAAAAATTCATGGAGAAAATACCTGGGCCGGAGAAAAAAATAAAACGTCTTGTCGCGCGTCGCCGCGCGGTCGATCTTTTGCAATATTTTGGTGGCTCTGAGAAGTGCAGATGTTTTTAGCGATGATTCGCTCGATGACACTTAGTAGGACACCTCTGTTCTGAAATTTATTCATAATTTTCATGAAATCAAATTTTTCTGATGCGGAAAATAATTTTGTTTTGACGAGTTTATGAGATATTGGAATGACCGCATGTAATTTCAGAGTGCCACGAACTGTTAAGGCTTTGTCAAATAGATTTTGTAAAATAGATTCTTCTGCTTGATGTTCTGCAGACGTACAGTACGCAAAAGAAACCTTGACAGTTGGCGAATTTTTGGTAGTATGCGATTTCGCTGAGAATTATGCATTTGTTGTACAAGATTCCACGCAAGGGTTTCACTGGAGCAATAATCAGGCAACTATTTATCCAATCGTGGTTTACAATAAAAGTTACGATGACGACCAGTTGAGACATTTTAGTTTTGTGATAATTTCAGAGCATCTGAAACCTAATACAGTTGCGGTTCATTTATTTCAAAAAAGTTAGTCAACTTTGTGGAAGAGAAGTTCCAAGATCAATTCCTGTAGAAAAAATAAGTTATTTCGCCAATGGAGCAGCTTTCCAATATAAGAACAAGAAGAATTTCATAATTCTAACACATTACTTTGAAGACTTTCAATGCCAAGCCGAATGGCATTTTTTTGCTACATCACATGGAAAAGGGCCGTGTGATGGGATAGGTGGAACTGTTAAAAGATTAGCCTCACGTGTGAGTTTACAACTGATTGGCAATTCCGATCCTATTCAAACACCGCTGGATCTTTATAATTGGGCATGTTCTTATTTTCTAAGCATATCTTTTGCGTACTGTACGTCTGCAGAACATCAAGCAGAAGAATCTATTCTACAAAATCGATTTGACAAAGCCTTGACAGTTCGTGGCACTCTGAAATTACATGCCGTCATTCCAATATCTCATAAACTCGTCAAAACAAATCTGAAGATGAAACAAAGAAGAATTTGATTTGATGAAAATTATGAATTAATTTCAAACAGAGGTGTCCTACTTAGTGTCATCGAGCGAATCATCGCTAAAAACATCTGCACTTCTCAGAGCCACCAAAATATTGCAAAAGATCGACCGCGCGGCGACGCGCGACAAGACGTTTTATTTTTTTTCTCCGGCCCAGGTATTTTCTCCATGAATTTTTTTTTTTTAGGGTTGAAGGGGAAGGATTCGGGTATCTAAAAAAATTCATCTTCATGAATTTCTGTGAGTCCCGCGGAAATGGCATCAAAATTAAAAAAAAAACGACAAAAAAAATTGAAGGATCAGCCCGCTCCTATGAATACTTTCGGAGATATGAATTTTCAAACATAGCGGTGCAACAGCGGTTTACAAAAATTCACGTAGCTCTAGCTCCGCCATTTTGAAAAAAATTTCAAAATTTTTCGAGTCGTATTTTTTTTTTCCACAGTACTAAAGATATTTTGAATGGCGCAAAGATCCGTGACTTGACGGTTTTTTTATTAGTGAAGTGAGGTGGATCCGCTCATATATAATAATAATGATAATAAAATAAAGTAATATTTATTTCATAAATATATGGGGCATTCCACGCCAACTCGACCAGGGGCCCTTCAACAAATACGTTCGCTTTTTCGGACGATTTTAGACCCCCCGCCCCCGATGTAACATTAAACCCCGACCATCTCAAAAACATTTTATGTTTTTTTTCTAACATTCTACTCGGTAAAAAACGCGTCTTAAATTTTTTTCGAATTTCTTTATCGAACCGTTCATATTTTATAAATTTTTGAAGTCGATTGCGAATGCCCATTTTTACAAATCTGAAAAAACTCCCAAAAATCCAGTGAATGACAACCCCCCCAAAAACAACCCCCGTCAAAGAAAATACGTCGGCCGAATTTATTTTCTATTTTTTTATCACCTAATACGGAATTTTTAAATTTTTAAACCCAAAATGAATTTCGTTGTTGATTTTGTTGTTTGTTTTTGGCCCACGTTTTCCTTGACGGGGGGTATGTGTTTTGTGTCATTCACTGAATTTTTGAGAATATTTTCAGAATTCAAAAAATAGGCATTCGCAATGGACTTCAAAAATTCATTAAAAATGAACGGTTTTGGTAAGAAAATTTGAAAAAAATTGGGGTCACGTTTTCTACCGAGTAGAATATTAGAATAAAAACATGAAATGATTTTGAGATGGTCGGGGTTTAACACTGGTCGAGTTGGCGTGGAATGCCCCATATATCAAATAAAGAAAACTCCTGAACTGAGTATAAATCCGAAAATATTGATCGTAGGGTAAAAATAGTGATAACCAAAGTTGAACGAAATAAAATTCCCTACCTAATTACCGATTACCATTTTTTCGATAAACTCGATAATAAACGAGATGCAGTACAACTCTGCAAAAATCAATCCTAGGGTAAAAATTATAATCACCAAACTTGTGGGAAATTAAATTTCCAACAACTTTGGATTTCATCATTTTCGCTCTAAACTTGTAAATAAGCGAGTTATTTAAAAAAAAAACAAGAAAATTCACGTTTAAATCAAGTTGGCGGCGAACGCAATGGCGAGATTTTCACTCCTAAACACCCCCTCTTGCCCCGCCCGAAGTTTAAAAAAAATTGCTTTCCCTAATTATTTCCGGGTGAATGTTTATCTCGACTGGACTACAGTAGCAGTGATAATGTATACCGCATATTCATAGGTTCTGCTCTAAAAACTCACCAATGCAGTTTCTGGGCCCTTCGCCAAACGGTATATAGGCGTATCGATGTCTACTGGCAATATTCTCCTCGTTGAATCGTTCTGGGTCGAATTTATCTGGCTCTGGATATAATTCGGGATCAGAATGGAGCCCCAATACTGAAATGACAATCAATGTTCCCTTCGTTACGTGCAGTCCAGTACCTGGCAAGTCAATATCTCGGGTGCATTTTCTGTTCAGAATCGGGAGAGAAGGATACTTTCTCAACGTCTCTGTAACAAATTGAAGAGAACGTTTATCGCAAATCAATTACGTGTCTCGAATGAATCGATATAAACTAACCGGACACTACTTTCTGAAGATAAGGCATAGCGTTGAGACTCTCGTAAGTCAACCCTCCGTATTCTTCCAAGACTCTACTTATTTCGATAGCCAATTCATTCTGCACGTCCTGATTCACCGCCAACTCGTAAATGCAGTGAGTTACGGCTGATGAAGATGTTTCGAAGCCAGCTAGCCAGAAGATAAATACTTGCGCTGCTCCTTCGAGCATTGTGATTTTTTCGGAGGTAGCCTCTGTATTGTGATTGAAACTTATGAGTTCTCACTGTAACGGCTATTAAAAGTACAAAAAATGGATAGCTCACCTGGCTCAGTCGGCGACTCCTTGCCATCGTCTCCTTTCACATAGCCCTTATTCATTAGTTGTATTATCAGGTCTAAGAAGTCCTTTCTGACTACATTATTGACTGTTCTGTATTCTACGATTTTCTCGAACGTACTGATAATGAAATTGGAAATCTCCCTGTTAATAGTAGCGACGTTGAACAGCTTGAGAAGAGATGGGCACAACACTATTAACGCGTTAACTATTGGTCTAGGTTCCAGAATCTTGCGACCCCATATGCGAAACTCCGCATCTGGATTCTGGAGGCTATTGCACTCGATCCCAAAGGCAACGGAGGCGATTACATCAGTGGTAAATCTAAACCCAAATAGTGTAAATACCGATTATTAACTCTATTATTGTGCACTGGGGTCAGTTTGGTTTCCAGCGATTACCTTCCAGTCCAATTACGTGTTTCGATCAATACGTACAGTACTGTCCATAAGTTCGGGATCACCTTCCGGATTTTCGATCGAGACGAAAAGTTGAATAACTTGACGAAAAAAAATCACAATTTTTTTCCAAAAAACCGACTTACAGCTTAATCTCGCCTCTTTCGGAGTCCTATTGGAAAAAAGTTTATATATCTATTTCCTACAAAATTACACGCGAGTTTATGAAAGTATGAAAATCGCAACAACAAAAAAAAAACGGCCATGTTTAATATTATCTAGTGAGTTGGAAAAAAATTGTGTAGAATTGAACAGAAAAGTCAAATAAAGCTGGTTCTTTCCACTTTTGAATGCCACCCGGGCCATTTGGCTACAATTTTTTTCGACCAAAATATTCAACTTTTCGTCCCAATCGAAAATTCGGAAGGTGATCCCGAACTTATGGACGGTACTGTATGTAGTTGATTCACATATTTGAATATTATTTTTGAACCAAAACTCATTATTTCGCCTTTATACAATCACATTCTATAGCTTATATAGATGATGTACTGAATGATTAGAAACACGATATCGGTGAAGAAATCGCTGATTTTTGCGGTGATTCCCTACCCGATTCGGCCTGTTCTAAAAACACTGGGCTGAACGGTGCTAACGGAATATCCTCAACCGAATACCTCTTATCGACTACTCGCCCGGTAGAGCTATAAGTCATTAAGGCCCATCCCTACTCGCCCACCTCCTTTTGATACACTGTGACACATTTCGATTATTATCCGAGCCCAGCCGTCAAAAACGCAAAAAAGGCCAACGCTGCCCGAATTCGAATTCAATTCCGAACACATACGTCCGAAAAAATGTTCGTTTCATGCGAAAATAGAGAGTACAAGTGGTTTTTACATTGTCCGCCGAAGAAATCGAATTCTAAAAATGTAAAAACCATCTGTAGATTCTATTTTCGCATGAATCGAAAATTTTTTTGGACGTATGTGTTCGGTATTGAATTTGTATTTTTGACGCCTAGGCTCGGATAATAATCGAAATGTGTCACATTGTATCAAAAGAAGGTGGGTGACTAAGGATGGGCCTTAAAGGATTGATTGATTGATATCTAACGGAATATCTCTACAATTTAAAAGTTTATTCCTTATACGCCATTTCTCCATTTTAGCGTGAAACGATCATGTTTTGGGACCTACGTGTTCGAAATTGCCAAAAGATTTGCGCTACAGAGCCCTTTTTTCCGTTTTCAGTGCCCGGTTAGAGATATTGCCTTTGATAGCACCGTTGAGCCCAATGTTTTTAAAACAGGTCGAATTGGTTAGAGAACCACCTTAAGGTGCTTCCTTACGCAATTCCACCAGACCTGAGAACGTTGGGAAAAAAGGTGTTATTAAACGGAATATCTCTGCCTGGGCACCGAAAATTCAATGAATCAAACTTCGTCGCGCAATTCTATGTACGATTTCGAACACGTAGGAAACGAAAACGGCTTTGAAAACGTTTTACATGGATATCTTCTCCATTTTCGCGTAAAAAAAACATTTTTTTGGCCGTACGTGTTCGAAATCGTACATAGAATTGCGCGACGAAGTTTGCTTCATTGATTTCGGTGCCCAGGCAGAGATATTCCGTTTCATAACACCTTTTTTCCCAATGTTTTCAGGTCTGGTGGAATTGCGTAGGGAAGCACCTTAATGACCTGAACACGCTAGATGAGGGACTCCAAAGAGCGTGTACCGGATTAAATAATATCTATCGTGAGGCTATGTAGTTCAGCTGTAGATTCGTCAAGGCAACCTACCTAGCCACAAGATCTTTGATTTCGATCAGTTTGTTATCCTTTGTTTCAGCCGCTACGCACTGAACAAGATTGTCGGAGCATTCTTTAACCACACTGAACATGTGCTTCATTTTACCTGATGTGAACGTAGGAGAAAACTTTATCCTTAGCTTGCGCCATTTAACACCAGACAACATAAAGAGGTGCCCAGAAAGAGGGTCGACTCCCTCGTTGTAATAGATTCCGCGGTCTTGAAAGTGCGAAAACTCTTTCATAAGCACGAAACGAACTAGATTAGGATCACGGATTACTAATGAAGGTTTATTGAACGAATAAAAACCAAAAGCCGGAGTATCCTTGAAGTGCAGGTACGAGTCACGCAAAAATTCTCCTGTAATGAATATCGGAGAATTATTTGCAAGTTAGCACCGCCGTATGATCGGCAAGTAGCTCGCATGGCAATGCGAAAACAAACTCTTACCAATTGACTTCTTTGCTGTTAGAACCGGCAACATATTACCAAAAGGAACAACGGGATCGGCCTGACGAATTCCTTTATTGATCCAATAGTTAAATGCCACATATTTTAAGTAAATGTATGCGGTGACGATAATTGCAACAAGTACTCCCAGTAGTTGAAATAAAAAGTTGTGCACAAGAAGTTCCATAACTTTGACGATTACGAATTGAAAATCGTAAATAGATGATCAGCCACAGACTCTGCAATCAAAATTGAATATTGATTATTGTAGCAGATTAGGTGAACTGTAAGAACGTACATAGGTCTACATTAGAGTGGCCCACTTTCGAACTTTTTTTCGGGATTTTGCGGGGCACCCCTGAATATTGTTCCAAATGACGTAGAAAAAAACTGTGTAAAACATGAATCCATTCGGAAGACATTTAGAGGTCCCTACCGAATATTCTAATCCCACTAAAAATATCGAGAGATGTAAAAACAGCCGCCAAGTACCCATACAAAAATCACAATTGCTTTATAAGCAAAATGTTTCGCCAGTCTCTATCGTGAAATCAAGAAAAAAAAACAAGCACCGAACGTACTCCTGCGATCTCTCAGCAACTTGCAGAAGAAAAATAAAATGAAAAAAAAATATAAAAAACTCAAACTCAAGTCTACGTCGAAGCATCATTCCAAGAGCTACGTACTTGGCGGGCACATTCGGTTTTTTTTCTTTGTGTTTGTTGTTCTCGCGTTGAATTGATATGACTTTATCGTATTTTGCGAAACATATTTTTCCGACTGTTTTTCATATTGTTTATTTATCAAATCTGGCATCTGAAATACATCGATTGATAGGACACGACTCCTTGCAGTTTTACTTTGTGTTTTGCTGTTTGTCTCACAGTTCTTCCGAACTGCGAACAGTTGCTTGCATCGGCACTTGGCGGCTGACGGATGTCTCAAAGTACTATGTTTCCGGTCGCTGGTTATACCGCGAGGAACAGGTGAAACCGAATGGTTCATCCGCCCAGACACCTGATATTTCATATTTTCATGGGGATAGCCACTCGTTGCGCTGAAAAATCCCTAGGGATAAAATTAGAAAATCATGTTTTCAATGCAAATAAAATTTGCAATTCGATTTCAAAATTTCGATTTTTCTTACTTCATTCCAACCTGACAAAACTCAGATCGCGAGTAATTCACCCTGTGGGTGGTGTACCATACGATGAGGTACAATGCAACCACTTGGAAGAAAATTTTACCGTGTTATTCACATGGGAATGCGAAAAGACCGTTAAGACACCCCTTAACATCGGTCTAGAGGCCCCAAATTTCACCAAACATCACGCCGAGAGTGAACACAAAAGTCGTTGTTAATAAACCTTGCTTTTCTGATATAACTTGTACCTGGAACTTGCGTTTCCATCGATAGACTACGAAAAGGGATTATAGAAGTGGAAAAAAAGAATTTTTTTTGTCTGTGATTTCCTCATTTCTTTAGTTTCGAAGACTAATGGAATTGTATGCTATTGAAATTGATTTTTGAAAGTATTTTGTTTTTAATGTAGGGGGAGGCTTGAGTATTTTCAACGAACATGCAACGCGTTATTTCATGCAGCAATAAAATACACAATTAAATGGATTTACAATAAGAAGAATAATTTTAATTCATTCATATACGCAGGACTGTTTTCGTACTTATTCGGCTGAGAAGACATGTAAAGTATTGTTTTATTTAGCAGAGATGCCTCGTAGGATGGAACACTTTCACTGAATCAAGGCGATATTGCTCGATGAATGATATTCACATCGCTCTGTTCGTAACCCTACTTGTCGGAGAGATGCAGCGGGTCAGTCAGTCACCGACGAAATGCACGGTTGTAAATAATGTAGCAAATAAACAGAAATTTACACCTGAAATGAATTCATAAAAAATCAATATCGTATGCTATTGACTTATTAACTTTGTTACTACGAGATGCGTAAATTTCACCAAGACAGTTATTTATAACCTAATAATGTTTTAAATAAACAGAAATTGACATCTGTAATTAATTTAACAATCCAGTACTACTTAGTTATGAAATAGAATCGTATACCGTCGTATTATGAACGATATTACAATTTATATTTAATTATACAATATTGTAATATGACAGCTCATTATAACCTACGACGTGACAGCTACCGCTACGTCGTCCATTATCAGTCACAGACATATGAAATATCAGTAGACCGCTTGTCCGTGGTCGACCGGCAGCGTTCTCATTTGCGAAAAAAAAAATTGTGCCACCATTAGACTGGCCACTTTTCACAGAACATCTCTGTAGAGTCAGGATTTCCTCGTCTTCAATTAATAATTGTCAAAACATATAGGGGCCAGCAGAGGTGAACAGGTGTAGGAGGGAAACGCAAAGATAGCATGGGCGCTGAAAGTTAACGTTGGCGGTATGTCAACGCCAAGAGATCAAGTGATGGTAGGAAACATACAAATCAATAAACAATTAATAACGAGTCATGAATTTAGTGGAAATGAAGAACTTGAGGCTGGTCTATTCATCTATTATACTAAGAGGTTTCCGTGAAACATCGCAGTCAGTCAACGCCGACTTGGCACCAGCCAAGATTTTCGTCTGTTTTTCGCAGGCTGGCCATCCCATTTTTAATTATAAACTTTCAACGGCCGTAAAATGATTAAATGAATAAATAAATAAATAAATGTTAACAATTAACAAATAACAATTGTTATAACAATGAATTATATTGAAAGAGTAAAATTATTCAGTAAAATTTGGTTGTATCAATATTAACATTAATTAGATTAATTATTTTCACTTAGCTGCTTTGCATTTACGATGCATGGATTTTACAAAGCCATTGATTCATTTATTTGATTATTTATATAGTCATACATTCATTTATTTAATCATTCAGTCATACATTCATTTATTTAATCATTCAGTCATACATCCATTTATTCATTTATTCATTTATTTATTTAATTACACAGGTCAACAATTTTATTTTTTTTTCTGGGTTTCTGTTTTAATGCTTAAATTTTGATTCTAGACATCAAAAAACACTTAAATTTCCATTATTAGCTTTTAAAGTTTGCTTTTTTTTTTTCATTTTTGAACTTGAATTTTTGTTATTTTATATTTATTTGCTATTATTTATCACAAATCTTGAATAATGAAGACTCGAGTGTTCAGCAAAAACTTTTTTAATCGTAATTTAAAAAAAAATAATGGAAAAAAATATATAAATCATCATAAATCAATATATATATATCATTTTTCTTAAAAATACAAAAAATTGCTCTAGTTTCTTCAAAAGCAAACTTTGATCGAAAAAATTATTTTTCCCCTTCTTATTAACGTAGGAGCAACCAAAATTTCATATGCAGAAGACAGACCCAAAAATCGTGTTGACCAGTGTTATCTATTCATTTATTCACACATTCATTAGATCATTTTACGGCCTTTGAAAGTTTAAAATTAAAAAGGGGATGGTCAGCCTGCGAAAAACAGACGAAAATCTTGGGTGGTGCCAAGTTGGCGGTGACTAACTGCGATGTTTCACGGAAACCGCTTAGTATGTAAAATCTAGTGAAAATCAATGTACAGTAATATTCATCGATGGTGTCCCAGTGGCTCACTATTTTTCCCGGCCTCTTTTTGAATCAAATTTCCCTTCTACAAATATTTCATTTGCCTATGACCAGTGCAACCTTCAGGTCATTAGGAATATGACAGATGCGAGGTGGAGCAGAGTCACGAAGTAAGCCACTAGTCATAGGCGAATAAAATATTTGTAGAAGGGAAATTTCATTTAAAAAAAGGCTAGGAAAAATAGTGAGCCACGGGGACACCATCGATGAACATTACTGTACGTACAGTTCAGAAAGAAACCTGAGAGAGCCCACGGAGCCAAAAGCCTGGGACAGACTAGTGGAGCTTGGTTCCGTGGGTCTCGTGTGTTCGTTCCGTGAACTAAATTCTCGGCGGGTAAATGATAGATGCAGGTAATACTATGCAGATGCTGCTCCTCCGCCACACTTTGTTTTGTTTACTCACATATGTAATCTCACACATAAGCTTAATGAAATGGATTCTGAGCCGGATATGTTCGACAATTGAAGAAACAGCCAATCGGCGCTCTGCATTTTTGTAATCCAGAGCGCCGATTGGCTGTTTCTAGAATTGTCAACCACATCCGGCTAAGAATCCATTACGTTTAGTGTACATTACAGAGTAAAATCGCTCTGTTCCAAGTTCCAATTGCTTGCTGAAATCCGATTTCGGATAAAATTTGTAGCATCTCGGACTTTACATGTAATATTTATTTAATAAAATATATATTGGGAATAACTCTTGAATAAAGAAACTGCACCATGAAATGAATAAATAATACCTTGAAAGTTAAATTGCAATATAAAACAAACATTTTTTCAATAAAATTTTCACGTTATGAATTGAGCCCCCGGATCATAAAAGGGATCGTCGGACAAAATCACATAGAAGTATTGTCACTTCGGAACATATGCTGATGGAAAAAAAAGGTAAATTAAAATGTAGTGACTATTTTTTAATTCATGACCTTTTTTTTGTTTTTTTCCCATTGGCATATGTTCAGAAGTGACAATTCTTCTATGTGGTTTCGTCCTCGCGATCCCTTTTATGATACGGGGGCTCAATTGGAAGTTGTGGAGAATTATATTTCGTAAATAACAAAGATACATGTTCTTCGGATTATCGCGAAGATGAGTAAATTTGGGTTGTTTAGAGTTTTACTTAGATGGTATGCGATTATGTGACAGAAAATTTTTATTAACAGACGCACGATGGGCCGTTCACTCTCGAATCAACCGTTTTTAATGCTCGAAATCACTATGAAATCAACTACAACTAACGTCAAGTCATAAGAGATTATTGAGATAACGTTGAAAATTCACACGGAAAGACCCGCGGGATAACCGTTCTCCTTTGCGAAATTTTTTGTCGATAAATTACACCAAATTCAGGGAGAATCGATATCTTTAAATTTTAATCTAACAGTTAATTCATTTCGGGCGAAAATATCGACGTGAGTGACGGGAAGAACTGCTACGCTGGACTCTGGGAGAAATTTTCTCCCTGAGCGTAGAACAGTTGAACTTTGTTGACAGAAAAAAGCGCCACCAGCGGAAATAAGTGAAAAAAAAAATTGTCAAGTGATTTCTTCGCGCGAGGGCGAAAAATTCTCCCAGAATCGAAGACTCGCATGACAAATTTTGAGGAAAAACGGTTATACAACGCTAAGTAAAAGCGCCATCCCACGGGTCTTTCCGTGCAGAAATCGAGTGAAATCAGTACGAATCTTTTGTACCGCGCTGAAATCAGTAGCGCAATGAATGAGTCGGCGAGCTTAAGGTGAAGTGAAACGTTTGTCAGAACCTCGAAAACGGCAAACAATAGTTCTCCGAAACTACTGAACCGATCGGAATGAAACTTTGAGGGATTACACATAATTGTGGCAGAAAGTGGCTAATTATTTCACTTTTCCAAAATTTGACAAAAATTTTAACAGATTGACGTACCGACCACATAAATCGCGAGATTATTCATTTTCGCCGTAGATAATCGCATTTTCCGGATAATTAGCCACTCCGCAATGAAATACCAAACACTTTGAGCCTAATCCCGTGTCATTTGATGAAGAAATGGCTGAGAATGATTGTTTTTCCGTTACTCAAAACTAAAAAACCGACATTCAGTTGAGATCACCACCCGTATCGACATTTAGTTGAGATCACAGTACCCTGTACCGAAATTGCGGCCAGTTTACTTGCAAACCGAACAGCGGCGCTAGTGAAAGTTTCCTATGTCGTCACTTTACGTAAGATGTTGGCTCCCGCCGCTCCCGCTTGACGGCGCTTGACAAAAAACACAGAAATTCGATATCGGATCGCACACGGCTAATCTCACCCGACTAACAGCTAACCTAAAATACGAACAAACGATAGGTAAAATCGTGTTCGGACTTTGCGTTACGAGAAAACATTATTGCTTGTTTATTTATTGTACTCCGCTCTTTCATACTAATGTTTCGGAAGATCAGTACCGTGTATGAACAATCAATATCGGATCCCAGACGTCATAAGCTCACTCGTCTGACAGCTAACCTGAGACTCGAATATAGGATAGACAAAATTGTATGTGGAAGTCGGGGTTCATTCAGCTCGTTCATTTAGTTCATCCATATTTTTCAATCCGCTGGATTTGTTTGAAACATATGCACAAATAAATTCGAATAACAGATACAAGATCCCCGACGTCATAATCTCAAATTTCTGGCAGCTAGCCTACAAGCCAAACATAGGAAATGAGATCTTATTTCAGACTTAGGGTTGTGGAGGGATCGATTTCTTGGTCGAAAATCTGAATAATAAAAATATATTTAAATTCCGCATACAAGCAGACCAGACATAACCTCACTCGACTGACAGCTAGCATAGCATAGGAGTATTCATTTCAAAGTTGAGGTTATGGAGGGATCGATTTGTTAGCTGAAAATCGAAATATTCTTCGTCATTTTTTCCTTTTATTAAAATCTAAATAATAAAAATACATCGAAGTGACGTATGCTAGCAGACGATTCATAACCTCACACTTTTGACAGCTAGCCTGACATATGATTTCATTTCAGAGTTGAGGTTAGGGAGCTATCGATTTGTTGGACAAAGATCTGAATAATAAAAATACATTGAAGTGACGTATGCTAGCAGACGAGACATAACCTCACACTTTTGACAGCTAGCCTGACATATGAATTTATTTCTGATTTGAGGTTAGGGAGCTATCGATTTGTTGGACAACAATCTGAATAATAAGAATACATTGAAGTGACGTATGCTAGCAGACGAGACATAACCTCACACTTTTGACAGCTCGCCTGACATATGAATTTATTTCTGATTTGAGGTTAGGGAGCCATCGATTTGTTGGACAACAATCTAAATAACAAGAATACATTGACGTGACGTATGCTAGCAGACGAGACATAACCTCAAACTTTTGACAGCCAGCCTGACATATGAATTCATTTCAGAGTTGAGGTTAGGGAGCTATCGATTTGTTGGACAACAATCTGAATAATAAAAATACATCGAAGTGACGTATGCTAGCAGACGAGCAGACGAGCCAGCAGACGAGAAAAAAGATAAATGCTACCGTACGATGTACGATACCTACGATGATTCCAAACATCAAGAACAAATAGTGTTATAACGTGTAATCGTGAAATAATTTCTCAGAAATATCGTTTTTTTTTCAACACTTGGAAATGTACTATAATTTTGTCTTGGGTACGATAATTTTTACGCCCCTGGTACGATCAGCGCCACCTTTCAGGTTGGCAACGCTGATGACAGCCGGTACTAGAATCATGGAAACACGAGATAACTGTCAAGATTCGTTGTTGGAAATCGCGTTTGGTACAACGACCATGATATAACTGTCGGAAAATCATTGAATGACAGGTATCCGCGAAGTACAGGTGCGCGAGTACATCTCGCTATTATTGCCAACAATTTCATTTATATTTACAAGCGTGATTCTAGTAAACTCCTTCCTAACCTCAAACATGAGTGCCAATACGAAACTGAGATTTTTTTTCCGATATGTAGAGTAGTGTTCGATATGATTCTGACGGAATTATGTATTGTGTTGTGGCCTATATTGAAATGTTGATTGATCAACTTCGAGCCAAACTTTGGCTGCTTGTCTGCTCTACTAATGGTCGATGGACACCTAACGAATACATGTTATTGATTTATAGATTATATACCTAGTCATAGATCCTGCATAAAGAAATGTTTTTCTTGCAGTGTCTCCTATGGAGAGCCACTCGAATATTTTTCGATAGAATCCAAACGGATGCAGAATATTGATTTATAGATTATATACCTAGTTATAGAACCTGCATAAATTAATATTTTTCTTTCAGCCTCTCCTATGGAGAGCCACTCGACTATTTGTCGATAGAATCCAAACGGATTTAGAATATTGATTTATAGATCATATACCTAGTTATAGAACCTGCATAAATTAATATTTTTCTTTCAGCCTCTTCTATGGAGAGCGACTCGACTATTTGTCGATAGAATCCAAACGGATTTAGAATATTGATTTATAGATTATATACCTAGTCATAGAACCTGCATAAGGAAATGTTTTTCTTGCAGTGTCTCCTAGGGAGAGCCACTCGACTATTTGTCGATAGAATCCAAACGGATTGAATACATTATAGTGAACTAGTTTCACTCTTATCAACCGCTCTGCACAAGAGCGAGGGAAACAACCAAGGTTTGCTTGTCATACCGATGGGGTTTCGAAACAGGGATTTTTTTCTGTATTTATCAAACATGTCTAATTTCATGTTATAAATATTGTAAACTAGTTTTACTTTCATTAACCGCTCTGCACAAGAGCGAGGGAAACAACCAAGGTTTGCTTGTCACACCAATGGGGTTTCGAAACAGGGATTTTTTTCTGTATTTATTAAACATGTCTAATTTCATGTTATAAATATAGTGAACTAGTTTCACTTCTATCAACCGCTCTGCACAAGAGCGAGGGGAACAACCAAGGTTTGCTTGTCACACCGATGGGGTTTCGAAACAGGGATTTTTTTCTGTATTTATTAAGGGGGGGGGTAAGGTTAATTCTGCCGAAAAAAGGCACACTTTTACGATTTTTTTTTCGTGATATGAGTAGCATTAGTTTATTGAAACTTTTGGCATATGATGAAATAACATTTCAACTATATCTAAAAAAAATTTCATGACAAAATATTGCTGAACAAATGATTGGCGGTGAATCTTCAGAGGCGCCTCGAAAAAAAGGTGTTTTGCGGTGAACACCATAGCTCCGTGTAGAATCATCTGAAATCAAAAAACCAAAGTGCGTTAGTTAAAGGAGATGTTTTTCAAGGTAACGCTGGGGGGGATTTCTTGATTTTTTGATTTTTGAAAATTTGGCGGCACCTTGAAGTCAAAAGTCCGATTTTCGTCGAAAAAATCGACCTATTTGTTATTGTAAAATCAACAATTATTGAAAAAAACGAAAAAAGCTCCCAGCGTTACCTGGTGAATTATATGAAGAAGTACTGTGCCAATTTTGAAGACGATCGGTTCAATACTTTTTGAGTTATCGTGTTCACCGACTTTAAAAAGGGCAAGTTTTCAGGAGAACGGTTTAAAGTTTTAGAAACCAGAAAATTAGAAAAAAAATGAATAATTCTTTTATACGTACATTGAGTCGTCTATCCCAGGTCCATACAGTAAAGAACTTTCACCTAGAAGGTCTAGGGCATCTTTTTGACCTTGTCTACGTGAAATTCTTCCTTCTTTACTGTCACGAGCTGCCTGCTCCTCTGCTCTAGAAATGCGTAGCTTGTCGACTTGACGCGCCCATTCATGACAAATTGGCCCCGATCTTATTTCCATCTCTTGCATGAATGATAATAGAGCGAAACTACCTTCATTGAAGGTGCATGCAGCTACATTAGCTGCGATTTCCACTATAGTAGCGGTACCACTCACTGACTTCGGTGAAATTTTCCAAATGAGTTGGTTGAGACTTTCATTGTTGTTCTGTGTAAATCCACCAAGGCATCGCTGCAAGAGAGCGTCCTTGCTCAAGTCCTCATAGATGGGCTTCATGGCTTCTAGAACGTCGTTAGGAAGAGCTGTATAGCTATGCTTGAATTTATTTAGAGTATCTGCAGCTGCAGCCCTCTGCCACTCGCACCAGGAGTCTTCGCCGCTCGGGCATTTCTCGTGTTGCGGATTTTCGTCAGTTGAACTGTAATGCCAGAATGTGGACCATATGGCATTCTTCATGTTCTCAACAGAATCGTGATTTCTTCGTATAGCTAGTCCATAATACACAGTCAACTTATCTATCATTTTTGCAGTAAGTTTTCCCTTACCAGAAAGGCTTTTCCTCTTCACAGTCTTCCCAGTTTTAGTTGTAGTGTCGACGGTGCTCGACTTTACTAGTTCGCGCAAACGCGTGCCCATACGTTTTTGCACATGTCCGATGCATTCTTTTTTATTTATGGTGAAATCTTCGCCGTATGGCTGTGCCTTAACTATGCCGCTGTAGGTTTTGGAGTCACCATCTCCGATGTAGTTTCTATACATCACACCGAAATTCTTCATTGACCTCTGGAACATTTGTAGTATTGCCGATACTTCCATGTTTCCCGATGGTCCTATGTGATTGGCTTCACAACTTCCGCTGTTAACATGTTCTTCATACCACGTTTCATATTCGGCTGAATCCAGTCTACTCTCCCAAGTCTTACACCTATGACAATCTAAACTCTTGACGAGAATATCTACAACCTTTCCAGTATGATAGCCAATTAGAGATGAAACGCCATACAACGAAGAAAAGCCTCTCTTCTTCCACGTTCCATCGCCTGATACTGTCAATTCTGAAGTGTCTTCTAAATTATCTGCTTTACATGTGGCATCTTTTTCCTCTTGTACAGCGGATGTGAAAAATTGCTTGCCAACTTTTTGTACAGATTCACACATATTCTTCATGTAAGAATTATAGGTTGGCTTTGATAAAAATACACTTGCTAAATCCATAAGTCCACAGAATTTATTACATCCGGCTAAACCCAAGCCTAAGAGTCGCATTACAAAAGCGAATCGATAATTTACATCATATGTACCGGAATGTATCCTTTCACTTGATTGAACGTAATGAGGAGCACATTTCTCACAAGAAACTTTTACACTGAAGCCCAAGCCTTCCTTCTTGCATGTTTGGAAACTTATTTTTCCACCACAAACTGCACATTTCACTAGAGTAGAGATAGTAGAGAACACTAGTAAGAAGTCTACTATTCTGTAATGTTTAGTGATATCTTCCTCTACCTCTACATTCGAAGAACTTTTGATTTTTTTCGAGGACGCGCTGCTTGCCACTACATCGTCCTTTTTACGTTTATGCGGTGGTACAATTTTCTTCGGTCGATTTATCAACTCACCACTCTCCTGACGACGTTCTCTGCTCACTTTTCGAGGCATTCTTGATGATAAAAAACAAAACAAAACCAATCGAATCCGCACGAA
Source organism: Tenthredo notha (assembly GCA_914767705.2). Taxonomy (NCBI): domain Eukaryota; kingdom Metazoa; phylum Arthropoda; class Insecta; order Hymenoptera; family Tenthredinidae; genus Tenthredo; species Tenthredo notha. The sequence continues at coordinate 5,848,872 of OU611908.1, forward strand.
AATGGAAACTCTCGGTATCGATACTGCTCGGCACGGCGTACAATGATCGACTGAAGTATATTCTATGCTTGAAAAATACACACTACTACCCGAAGAGGTGCTTCTACGAAGGACACAATTTAGGGTTAGAGGTACAAAACAATAGCTCGGCAGGTAAGCGCTGCGAGCAGCTGCGCGGCAGCTGCCAGTCAGGTACCAAAAAGTCTGCAAATAGGCGGAGCAGAGTAGGGACGCTTAAATGCTCATAACTTTGTCAATTTTGCTCCGATCGACTTGAAATTTTAACACAACATTCTTGAATAGTTATACATTCATTTAAGCAAATAAAAAAAAAATGAAAAAAAAATAATTAAATACCTTACCCCCCCCTTAAACATGTCTAATTTCATGTTATAAATATAGTGAACTAGTTTTACTTCTATCAACCGCTCTGCACAAGAGCGAGGGAAACAACCAAGGTTTGCTTGTCATACCGATGGGGTTTCGAAACAGGGATTTTCTCTGTATTTATTAATGATGTCTCTCCAGCGGAGAGCCACTCGACTGATTGTCGAAGGAATCCTAACGGATTAAATAGATTACAGTGAATTCGTTTTCACGCATATCTTTTGCTCTGCACCAGAGCGAGGGACAACTACGGTTGCTTGTCATACCGATAAGAATTCCGACCAGGAATTTTTTCTGAATTCATCATGTCTAACTCCACGTTAGAAATATCATAGTTGATTAGTTTCAACTTTTATCAATCGCTCTGCACCAGAGCGAGAACAGGCCACTTCTGTTGCTTTACACTGCGACGTTTGTCCAACTCAGTGTTAGTACACATGATGTACATAAATAATGCTCGATTTGTTCGGGTTAATATTTGATGCAATTATTTGCATGCCTTGCAGTGTTTATAAACACTGCCGCAAAATAATCGCGAGCATTAGGGTACGTATATACTGGCGTAGCAAGCATCGGAAGATGCGAGCTGCGCCATCTAGCGGTAGGCAGAGGTACCAAACGTACGGTAACTGCGCCATCTAGCGGTGGCCAGAGGTACCAAACGTTCGGTATCTCTGTTTTACCGCGGTGAAAGGCACCCGGCCGTGGCCTTGAAACGTTTCACTTCACCTTAAGGAGCGAGTCAGAGCGACGTAGGCACGAATCAGTGCGTTAAGGGATTAGTCCACTTTACACGCTCGAAAAAAACGCTATTTTTAAGAATTTTTTTTTCAAGTTTCTATCAAAGTTATTAACAACAAAATGGTTGGGCTTAGTAAATACACTCTCGAAGTACACAAAAATTGTTTACTTTTTTTTTTCAACATTTCTTATACATAATAATCACAGGTAACCGTAACGCCGTGAAATTGAGAATTGTAGTTCGGAGCGAACCCAACTATTATACTGAATCTAACGCCACTAACTTTTTTCATTTCAGACGATTCGTTCCAGAGATATGGATAACGTAACTCACCTGTCTACTTTTGTAGGCGTTACGGTTATCTGTAATTATTATGTATAAGAAATGTTGAAAATAAAAAAAATAAACAATTTTTGTGTACTTCGAGAGTGTATTTATTAAGCCGAACCATTTTTTTGTTAATAACTTTGAAAGAAAATTCAAAAAATATTCTTAAAAATAGCGTTTTTTTCAAGCGTGTAAAGTAGACTAACCCCTTATGGGAGTGAATCGAAGTTAATAAGAGGGAGTCAGCGTGGCTAGTGAAAATACGGTCAAATAACGTCGAGGGTTCTTGGCAGAACGTTCAGTGGTTTGGGGAAACATCGGCGTCACAGGTACGTAAAATATCTCCAGGGGTCTGACCACGCTGATCGCACGGGAACTATAGGCTCACAGAGAAAAGAGTTTCTTTATAGTTAGAGAACGTATAAATTTATCTAGAACTGCTAGTCTGCAATATAGGCCTGTCTAGATTCTTCTAGATTTGCTAGATTTTCTAGGTTTTCGAGATTCGCAAGACAGACCTGCCAAGATTTTTCTAGATTTGCTAGATTCGCTAGGTTTTTTAGATTCGTAATATAGCCCTATCTTGATGTTTCTAGATTTGCTGAATTCGTTTAGTAAAATATTATAGGATAGAAGCAAAATGATGAAATATTATCGTACAATATGAATAATGAATATGTTTCATTAAATTAAACATGGTCAAGTTAGTTTCGACCACGTTCACACATCTGACTAATAATTGAATAGTCTGAAACGTTCAACAGGGCACTAATCGGGGATGTCATACATAATCAAGGAGCTAATTATTCCTCGGATAATTTTTCGAACAAGGAAAATGAGGAGGAAAAGTTTCGTTCACACTTTTGGACCAAACTGCAAAACGAATTAGGAACGTGTGTTCCACAATACGTAAAGAATATTTTACGATTCAACAACTTGAACAACCCGGTTTCATTTCGTGGAATTTCTGTAGAAAACATAATCGACCTTGAAGAATTTGCCAAAACAAAAATGCATGTGGGCAATTCCACCTCAAATCGGCCGAGAAATGACCTCGTATTTTTTGAATCGCTTGAAACTTTTTTTACTTGAAATCGACGTCAAAAAAGTGGACCGCGTCGTACGGGGCTCGACCAATGGCGTGGCGCCCGGCTTTCCATACATGGAATGACACCGTAGTAGCAAGGCGCGCGGCGCGGCAACCTGACGCAGCGCCAGACGCATAATTGTGAAAAAAATACTTAGAAAAATCGCTCCATCAATTTAAAAAATTCGCCATCTTCAGAATTGAATGAGGAATGCGATCATATTTTTTTTAGAATTTTAAAAATGGCCTTAGATTACGAAAAAAATCGATAAACATTTTGATTGCTTATAAAAACAACAAAACTATATTTTTTGAAGAGTTGAAGATTTTTATCAAAAAGTGTCTTTCATCGCCTTTGAAACGCGTTTTAGAACATCTCTCTACGGTGAAGGGAACCCAAGATATTAATTCTCAAAGCCGCCCGCGCGCCACTTTTACAGTCAAATGCGATAATTCATAACTAGCGTAAAAAAATTTTGTTGGACCAACAAAAAAATATGGGTCTATTATTTTGACGTAGAATTCACGTAAAAAAAATTTTTAATCGATTCAAAAAATCCGAGGTCAAAAAACACCCAAAATTGGCCGATTTGAGGTGGAATTGCCCATGTACTGATCGACGCAGAGAGCCAAGACTTGAAAGAATATTATGGAATATTCCACAAGGCACCACAAGACTTCCAATTCGTAATTGGCGATAAAATATTACTCAAGATTTTAGTCGAATTCGTAAAAAATAAGCCTTTTGATTACTGGGGCGACATCAGTACTCCACCACATCGTAACATAATGTCAACTAACAAACAGCCACGTGATAATCCCGTTAACATCGATACAGAAGCCGAGAAAAAAAAGCTGCAGCGACAAATTAAAACTATGCTGAACGAAAAATGTGCAGAGTTGAATGAATCAATTCGACTGTCACTTGAAAAAAACGTAATAGTTAACGTAACTGCTATCAAAAACGACGAAAATAATGACATAACGTACGAGGCAAATATTACATGTTCTTTATGCTCGAGAGTGATATATTTTAGAAAAGTTACCAGAATTGGAAAATCCAAGACACGATGGGTGATATCGAACTTTAAAAGACACGTGATAACGCACTCGGTAGAAGAAGTTAATCACACCTCGAATCGCCAAGTTTCGAGCATGGTAGGAACAGAAAATCCGCCTACATTTTGTGTGGCTGAGAATCGACTTAGGGTTTGTGAAGCTGAAAATCTATTAACAAATTGTGCAGCTAATCCAACCACATACATGGGACAAGTAATTACTGTATTCTCTTCCGTGGATACCCTTCCGGGGGAATAGATGGTCAAGATAGTTTTAGGACTGACTACCTTGACAGCCTTAACCAAAGAGTAAATCAAGTCCGAATGGAAAGTACGGAAATGAAAAACATAGACAGTATTTTAACAACCTGTGATAATCATCTAAGTTCACAAAAAAATGACGAAGGAGACGAAATCATCTTTTTTATCGATGCTGGTTCGATGTGCTGAATCCAAGGCAGAATACAAGAAGGGTGGGTTTAGATACGAAAATTCTTTGAAACTTTTTGCGACTTATCTGTTCATAATTGGGGTACGCATTTTGTTTGAAAGTCTAGCAGCAAATTTACCTTTGGCTTCTGTAAGCACAGTTAGTCGCCCAATAAATGCGTATGCTATTTCTTTGACTGAAGGCAAGTGTCACGGTCCGGAACTAAAACAGTTTCTACAAGCAAGAATTTTAACATCTCTCGTTTGGCTAAGCGCGGATGCAACACACATTACTGGCCGAATTCAGTATGATCCTCATACAAATCAATTAATAGGATTTGTTTTACCTTTCAACGGACACGGAATGCCTGTTGCATTTTCTTTCACGCCTACTTCTGCCAAAGTCATTCAGGAGCATTTCACTAACAATACAGCAGCTTCTTTACTGTACACCATAATGGTTCAGCCATTACAAAATGACGCTCCTTGTTTCTGCCTCTGCTTATTTGGCACGGATGATAAATTTCGCACTGGGCATGTCATTAAACGTTGGAATTACATGATATCCGAACTCAAAGATTGCGGAATAACAGTACTTGGTATCTCGTCTGATGGAGATTCCCGATTAATGAAAGCTATGCGTATACAAACAAATATCGGCATCAAAACTTCAAATTTCAATGTACTCAGTGACAATTTTGAAATTCCCGAATTTCATGCGAATGTACTTCCATCGTTTGTATGCACTCAAGATACAGTTCACATTGGCGGAAAACTGAAATCAAGATTGTTGAAAGATGCACTAATAATGCCCTTAGGTAACTTCGTAATTGCGTCTGGACATTTGCAATTACTTGTAGATTCAGTTTCCAAGAACAAATACCTTTCAACCCAAACTGACTTGTCACCAGAAGACAAAATGAACTTTGAGTCAGTGGTTAAAGTTTGTCATCCAAAAATTTGGAGTTTGTTAGAGAAGCATGTTCCAGGAAGTGAAGGTACTCGAGCCTATTTGAAAATGAAATGTTTTACGTACTCAATTCTTACCTATCCACATCACTGACAATCGAGGATAGAATATATTACATTTGGTACAGTGTATTTTTTCTACGTCTGTGGCGAGCCTGGTTAAGTTCTATACCTGAGTATTCATTGACAAATAATTACATATCAACAAACGCATACTTATGTATTGAATTCAACGCTCACGGTTTATTAAATGCAATCTTTAGATGTATAGACACGAATTCGCTGGAACATTTTTTATCCTGGCAATATGGCAGCCAACAATGTCAGAGTTTTTTTTCGGAACTTGAGACCGACTAGTACAACGTGTTCCACTGTTGTCAACTGCAGTCTTCTAGATGCATTTCACAGAATCCAACGAATTCAATTGCAGGCAGATCTTCCGGTTATGGACTTCAGTTCTGAAGGAGAAAACCTTCTCTTCCCACTGACAAGACATTTAAATTCATTTTATGAAGTTCAAGATAAAAATATCTCAACTCCCACAGTCATTTTGGATAAAAACTGTACGACCCCAAGTTACTCTAGAATCAAAAGTGTACTTCATCGTGCTAAGGAGGATGCATTTTACATGATTTCTATGTTAGGCATGAAAGTCGACATACGAAAAGCAGATGACATAAAAATCCGGACCATAAGCAACCATGATACACGCGATGAAGATGTTTTTAAGGGGGACCACTAGTGTGACCGCCTGAAAAAAAGGTGATTTTCGGGAATTTTTTTTAAAGAAAACTACTGCATGGAATGTTACCATGTTCTGAGGATGTATTTGCACACATGAGCGAATCCACGTCACTTCACTCAAAAAAAAACCGTGAAGTCACGGATCTTTGCGCCATTCAAAATATCTTTAGTACTGTGGAAAAAAAAAATACGACTCGAAAAATTTTGAAATTTTTTTCAAAATGGCGGAGCTAGAGCTACGTGAATTTTTGTAAACCGCTGTTGCACCGCTATGTTTGAAAATTCATATCTCCGAGAGTATTCATAGGAGCGGGCTGATCCTTGAATCATTTTGTTCGTAGCAGAATGCGCTTCCAGAGAAAAAAAATCGTTTACAAAAAAAAAAATTCCTTTGATTTTTTTTGTCGTTTTTTTTTTTTTAATTTCGCTGCCATTTCCGCGGCACTCATAGAAATTCATGAAGATACATTTTTTTGGATACCCGAATCCTTCCTCTTTAACCCTAAAAAAAAAATTCATGGAGAAAATACTTGGGCCGGAAAAAAAAAAATAAAACGTCTTGTCGCGCGTCGCCGCGCGGTCGATCTATTGCAATATTTTGATGGCTCTGAGAAGTGCAGATGTTTTTAGCGATGATTCGCTCGATGACACTTAGTATTACACCTCTGTTTGAAATTAATTCATAATTTTCATGAAATCAAATTTTTCTTTGTTTCATCTTTAATTTTGTTTTGACGAGTTTATGAGATATTGGAATGACCGCATGTAATTTCAGAGTGCCACGAACTGTCAAGGCTTTGTCAAATCGATTTTGTAGAATAGATTCTTCTGCTTGATGTTCTGCAGACGTACAGTACGCAAAAGATATGCTTAGAAAATAAGAACATGCCCAATTATAAAGATCCAGCGGTGTTTGAATAGGATCGGAATTGCCAATCAGTTGTAAACTCACACGTGAGGCTAATCTTTTAACAGTTCCACCTATCCCATCACACGGCCCTTTTCCATGTGATGTAGCAAAAAAATGCCATTCGGCTTGGCATTGAAAGTCTTTAAAGTGATGTGTTAGAATTATGAAATTCTTCTTGTTCTTATATTGGAAAGCTGCTTCATCGGAGTAATAACTTATTTTTTCTACAGGAATTGATCTTGGAACTTCTCTTCCACAAAGTTGACTAACTTTTTTGAAATAAATGAACCGCAACTGTATTAGGTTTCAGATGCTCTGAAATTATCACAAAACTAAAATGTCTCAACTGGTCGTCATCGTAACTTTTATTGTAAACCACGATTGGATAAATAGTCGCCTGATTATTGCTCCAGTGAAACCCTTGCGTGGAATCTTGTACAACAAATGCATAATTCTCAGCGAAATCGCATACTACCAAAAATTCGCCAACTGTCAAGGTTTCTTTTGCGTACTGTACGTCTGCAGAACATCAAGCAGAAGAATCTATTTTACAAAATCTATTTGACAAAGCCTTAACAGTTCGTGGCACTCTGAAATTACATGCGGTCATTCCAATATCTCATAAACTCGTCAAAAGAAAATTATTTTCCGCATCAGAAAAATTTGATTTCATGAAAATTATGAATAAATTTCAGAACAGAGGTGTCCTACTAAGTTTCATCGAGCGAATCATCGCTAAAAACATGTGCACTTCTCAGAGCCAACAAAATATTGCAAAAGATCGACCGCGCGGCGACGCGCGAGAAGACGTTTTATTTTTTTTCTCCGGCCCAGGTATTTTCTCCATGAATTTTTTTTTTTAGGGTTGAAGGGGAAGGATTTGGGTATCCAAAAAAATTTATCTTCATGAATTTCTGTGAGTCCCGCGGAAATGGCAGCGAAATTAAAAAAAAAAACGACCAAAAAAAATTGAAGGAAATTTTTTTTTGTAAACAAATTTTTTTCTATGAAAGCGCATTTCTTTACGAACAAAATGATTCAAGGATCAGCCCGCTCCCATGAATACTGTCAGAGATATGAATTTTCAAACATAGCGGTGTAACAGTGGTTTACAAAAATTCACGTGGCTCTAGCTCCGCCATTTTGAAAAAATTTCAAAATCCTTCAAGTTGTATTTTTTTTTCCACAGTACTAAAGATATTTTGAATGACGCAAAGATCCGTGACTTGACGGTTTTTTTTTGAGTGAAGTGACGTGGATCCGCTCATATATCCCCCCGACATATACATACTATCATAAATAATGATCGCAGAGGGTTAAAAACCCTGTTATTGAAAAAGTACCAGATTGGGACATTCATCCACGCAAATAAAAGTGGCACTTCCGACGATAACTCTTCCAGAAATGCGACCCTAGATACATCGGAATCTAATTATTCTAAGACCATCAAGCTTATCTTGTCTGCCAACCAATGGCTGAAGATGACGCCGAGAAAGTTAGTTTCCCATGAGCGCGTCTATTGGAAATTTAGAGTGGGTTGGACGGATATTATTGCTGATAGAATATGCCAGCAGCATGGCAGTATATCATGTTGTTTTTCATTCAAGAACAATTCAGTCACTCCGTCAGGTTCTGCAACAAATTATGCAACTTTCAACGGATGTTGCCTCGAATGTAAGGCCACGATCAACGGTCACATACAAAATGAACCAGCGAAAGACACTGATGTCAGCATCATATGTCACATTGACAATATCGTTCCCGAACTTTATACTGGTACTAAAAAAAGATAATTGAGAGGTGACAATAGAGAAAGAGTTGGCAACAAAATGATAGAGCAGCACATGGATGCAGTAACGTATAGGCGCGAAGAGGAGAAAAAGTTGAAAAAATTTGGTCACTTAGAACAACCGACACTCCCTAATTGTAAGACATCACGCAAAGTAAAAGAACAGCAGCTGCTCAAGATACATGGTCTTACATTTGCTAACCCGGTGTTGGAGTTGCTGCATCAGTCTAAATTTGGTAAGCATGCGGGATCTATTCACGCTGTGAATGCACTGAAGTTTTCTTGCATTTATTGGACGCCGGAACAGTTCCAGCTTTACGTTGCGCGGTGCAAAAAAGATTCGAACGCAGTGTTGACAATAGACGCCAGTACAGGAGGCATAGCTAAGCGAGAAGCGAAAGAAGATTCTCATATATTCTTGTACCAGTGCATGATTGTCACATATGAAGGCAGCGTGCCAGTATTCCAAATGATCTCTGCTGACCAATCTGCACTCCAAATTGGCAATTTTCTACGCTTAATCGTGTCCAGAGGGGCTCCTATACCGCCCATTGTAATCAGCGATTTCGGGTGGGCAATATTAATTGCGACCTCGCAAATTTTTGGTAAGTGTACAGATTTGAAGGACTATCTTCAAAAGTGTTACGATGTCATTTCGCACCATAGCAATATACATCTAGCCTCGTATATACGACTGGATGTAGCACACTTGATCGCCATGGTGGCGCGATGGAAGTGTTTGAACAGCAACGAAGGAAAGGGAAAGAACTGCGCCATGCGTAGGTTTTACTTGAGATGCGTGGGTCAGGCGTATCAAATGTCCGACTTCGAGGAGTTGACTTACTTTTTAGAATCGGTCTTAGTTGTCTCACTTAGTGAATTCATTGGATGCACAGCGGATGGGCGGACGCTGCCGGCAGAGTCTAGGTTACAATTTATCAATTAGTACATTGTACAACAAGGGAGGGAAATTGGTCACTTCTAGCGAGGGTTAAATGATGTTGCACGAGGTGGAGTCTCGGGAACCGAAGGTGCCCGAGACAACGACGAGTGCAACGTCATCACCCGAGCTAGAAATGACCCTCCCCCCCGTGTTGCACACCGTATTTTTTCCAACAAGTGCATGTATGTGTGCATGCTATAAAAACAAAAATTGAAACCGTTAACGGGAACGAATACGGGTATGTAGATCTAGGAAAAGGTACCCAGGCAAATAATGTTATTGTTAGCATGCTAGTTTGCGTTAATGGTAAATGGAAAATACCCATTTCATATTACTTCATTAGGTCTCTTAATGGTAAACAAAAAGCAGATATTGTAAACGAAGCCCTAACTGCGTTACATCAAACGGGCGTGCAAATAGTCAGTTTAACTTTTGACGGAGCATCATCCAACCTAGCCATGTGCCGTGAATTGGGAGCAAACATTTCAATCGATGGATGTATTCAAAATTATTTCTATCGTCCTTTCACAAAAAAACCTATATTTATCATCAATGATGCGTGTCACTGCCTCAAATGTATACGGAACTCTCTTGGAAAAGATGACAAGGATATGTACCATGCTGAGGGAAACGTCATCTCCTGGTGATATTTCAAAAATTTAGTTGATTGCAAAAAGCAGCATGCAGAGTTATACTTAGCAAATAAAATGAAACACGAGCATCTAGATTGGGAACGGAACACAATGAACGTTAGATTGGCTGCTCAAACTTTTAGTAAAAGTGTCAGTGATGCTCTACGTTATCTAGAATTTGAGACAGATATTCGGGAATTCAAGGGTGCCCAAGGAACATCAAAGTTCTGTCGAATCATTAATGAAGCATTTGATCTTTTGAATTCCAGACAATTGTATTGTAAGGATAAATCTAAGATAAGTGGTATTCACAGTGACAATATTGAATATGCGAGGCAAAAAGTTGGAATTATCACTGAATATATAACTTTTTTTTTGAAATTCATTGCTTTAGTTAAGAAATATATTATGCAATGAATTTCAAAAAAAAAGTTATGTATAGAATTTTCAGAAAGAGAAATAACTCCGCTGTTTCACTATTGGTTAGTGTTTCACTATTGGTGCGTTTACCTTAAAAGGCCTAAGATATCTAGACGGTGAAAAAGTAATACACTCCCAAAGAAGAACTGGTTTTGTAGGCATTATATTAGCATTGCATAGCGTACTTGATACATACGATCACTACGTACAAAGAGAGAGCGAATATTTATTGACATATAAATTATCTCAGGACCATTTGGAAATATTTTTTAGTGCAGTACGAAGTAAAGGTGGTTACAGTAATAATCCAACTTGCAGGCAGTTTGGCTCTATATTTAAAAAATTATTACTGCACGCTGATATTGAAGGCTTTGAAAGTGCTAATTGTTTGTTACTCGACGATACTGTAGACTTAAAAATATCTGATTCACTTTCATTGTGTAATCCTGCAAACAAAGAAAATTGTTCCGTTCATCACAATATTTCCAATACTGAAATGTTAGCTTCATTGCGAGAAAACAGAAATTGCGTACATGATGCAGTTGTCCATATAGCTGGATTCATTGTACGCAGTATTTTAAAAAGAAGCAAGTGTTTCACATGCCCATTTTTATTGACGCATCAGTCAGATTTACTGGAAACAGGAGATAATCATTCGGCGCAGGAATATCGATCTCGATTGACAGATATAAAAGACAGAGGTGGATTGATTCGCCCATCTGTTGATGTCATTGCAATCTGCAAAAATTCAGAAAAAATCTTTAAAACACATTATTCACCGGGTAAGGGTACATATAAGCAATTGATAAAAGCGGTTCAGCAAAAGATACCTTGTATTGTTTTACAATTAAAACATACACTATCCAAAGAAGTCAATGAGTCGTGCCATAGAGCACAGTTGATAAGAATAATAACTTCTAAATATTTTCAAATGAGAATAAATTATTATGAATCGCAAGCACGGCAGCCTGTCAAGAGAATCAGAAGACTCTATACGAAATATATTTTGTTTAATAGTGAATAAATTGTACCCATTGCAATCACATTGAGCAAAAGAATTATAGCAGTTTAATAGAATTCTAATATGTATTATTGTTCTCTTAATTAAATATATATGTATATAATAATAATAATAACAATGACATAAAATATGTTGATAAGAGCAATAATTGCAGACGAATTATGAATAAAAAATTTTATTGCTATAATTTCAATCTTCAAATTCGTTCTTTAAACTTAAGGTGCTTCCCTACGCAATTTCACCAGACCTGAAAACATTGGGAAAAAAGGTGTTATTAAACGAAATATCTCTGCCTGGGCACCGAAATCAATGAAACAAACTTCGTCGCGCAATTCTATGCACGATTTCGAACACGTACGACCAAAAAAATGTTTTTTTTTACGCGAAAATAGAGAAGTTATCCATGTAAAACGTTTTCAAAGCCGTTTTACATGGATATCTTCTCTATTTTCGCGTAAAAAAACCATATTTTTGGCCGTACGTGTTCGAAATCGTACATAGAATTGCGCGACGAAGTTTGTTTCATTGATTTCGGTACCCAGGCAGAGATATTCCGTTTAATAACACCTTTTTTTCCAAATTTTGAGGTCTGGTGGAACTGGGTAGGGAAGCACCTTAAATTCCAGATAATTTTTCATCTTATTTTCCAACTGAGCTAGTTATCACGTTTAAAAAACAATGTTTATTTTGAGATGGGCCGTTCATTCCTTTACTATAAATTATACGTTATTGTATAAATGAATAAAGCGAGTTATTATGTATTACAATTTAGTGTTATTATTTTACCCGTATTAAGACTCACCTTCCATTTAAATGTTCGCCATTATAATTCAGCGTTATTATTTCACCCATTCAGAAATTATTATAAGGCCTCACATTGATATTACATTATAATCTCAGCGCATATATTATAATACATATTTTGGTATTATTTTATGCATAGGTTAGAACTTACCTTACGTTCAGACTTAACATTTAGATTCCATTACATTTATAACTTGTTAACATTTATAAATTATTTTATTTTCAATAAAATCCTAAACTTTTAATGGACTTTTCGTATCAATTACTTGTCCTTTCACCAATCTCACGCATTCAGAGCATTTAGCGCACAGTATATTCGAATCTGAGAGCACAGATTCGAATTACGTGCCTACATCAATACAGTGTTCCGGGTAACATTCACGATAGGTACGCTACTGTCATAGAAAGAGAGGGCATGTACGGTCCCTACGTCCCTCTCTAGGCCAAGCAATAGAGATTTTTTCGTGACAAAAATAGTAACAGGATGCCGATGGTGCCATCACACAGAGGACAGTCCGTGGTTGTATTTTGTCATAAATTCCACTCGCAACAACCATTGCAAACTTTGTTATAAACATTTAAAATCAAAAAATCGTTTTTTTTTTAGTTTTTTGCCTATAAAATCCAAACTAATGAAGTAATCTTGATGCTCCCACGAGATAAATTGTAGAGAATCAGAATGCAAAGAAAATGAGCTATGGAACGACCAGATCGGGTTATTAGTAACGGAGAAAAATCGGAAAAACCCGGAAAAATCAGCCTTTTTTCGAAAATTCATAACTCCGCCATTTTTTGAGTCGTAGCACAGATCTTTCGCAACATAATAGCGGTTGATATGTACTTTATGCGTGCAAAAAACAGGTGCTGTAGGTTCATTAGTTTTTGCACAATTGCAATTTGAATTTTTTTTTGCACTATCTTGCAGCGAGCCTGGATGCTCTGGAGATCGTCCGATCTCAATTTTCAAAAAAGATTTCGGAAGTAGAAGTATAGTACTACAATACGTCTATCCTGATTTTTCGTTAAAATGCTGCTAAATAGGTGAGAAATACGTGCAAACATGACCGAAAACGGCAGAGCGCGTGAAAGCGGGTAGAACGCCAGACGAGGAGAGGAGTATTAGTAATAGAAGCGCGCTGCGCGCGAGTCATGAATCTTCAAATTCGATTATCTCAGCAACTACTGAAGCTATTAGACATTTTTTTTTTTGATATCGGGGTACCTGAACCCGCGAAATCTGATTCTTTACCCGGATTTCAGTCATAATTAACGGAAAAGCTGCTATCGGATGTTTCTTGCTACACATCTTTATATCCTCGTCCCCACCACTCGACCGCTTTCACGCGCTCTGCCGTTTTGGGTCATGTTTGCACGTATTTCTCACCTATTTAGCAGCATTTTAACGAAAAATCAGGATAGACGTATTGTAGTACTATACTTCTACTTCCGAAATCTTTTTTGAAAATTGAGATCGGACGATCTCCAGAGCATCCAGGCTCGCTGCAAGATAGTGCAAAAAAAAATTCAAATTGCAATTGTGCAAAAACTAATGAACCTACAGCACCTGTTTTTTGCACGCATAATAGTAGATTACGATACGAGTGCGCGAAGTACGTGATTCTCACACGAGTGTAGCTTGTCGCCCGAGCGAAGCGAGGGTGACAAAAACACGAGTGTGAGGATCACGTACGCGCACGTGTGTCGTATACTATTTTTTGTAACACTGCATGGAAGTTCGCACTTCGTGTACACAACACGCGGTGACGAACAGTGACGATGCCCCAACCTGAATGTTGCAGACAGTGATTGTAGCCACCACTTGTTTCGTTCAATGGCGTTAGTTACGCTCGTTTTGCTCGGATTAGCGTTAGGTAATAAATATTACCTAACAGTTTTACGACATTACCTAACAGTTTTGGATTTGTTGGCGAATCGGCCGCTTCGCGCACTTTTTACGGGGCGCGAAGTCGAACTTCCCATGCAGGTGTTACAAAAAGTACATATCAATCGCTATTATGTTGCGAAAGATCTGTGCTACAACTCAAAAAATGGCGGAGTTATGAATTTTCGAAAAAAGGCTGATTTTTCCGGGTTTTTCCGATTTTTCTCCGTTATTAATAACCCGATCTGGTCGTTCCATAGCTCATTTTCTTTGCATTCTGATTCTCTACAATTTATCTCGTGGGAGCATCAAGATTACTTCATTAGTTTGGATTTTATAGGCAAAAAACTAAAAAAAAAACGATTTTTTGATTTTATATGTTTATAACAAAGTTTGCAATGGTTGTTGCGAGTGGAATTTATGACAAAATACAACCACGGACCATCCTCTGCGTGATGGCACCATCGGCATCCTGTTACTATTTTTGTCACAGAATCACTCGTTTTCTGCTCTATTGCTTGGCCTACTCTCTCACTCCGGCTCGGCTCGGTTTCTCAGTGGCTATGCTTCCTCCATGTCTATATGCTCTAAGCTATTAGTTAATTTTTGCCAGGTTTGGTCAAAATTTTCCAGTCAGTGTTGCCAAGTTAGTGACTCTGTCACTAGATCTGGTGGTTTTCACTACAAGGCTAGTGACGAATTTCGTATTTTCAGACGCGTCAGAAATCTGGTGTTTCTGAACGTAATTTAGAGACTTTTTTCCAAAGTTTAAATGCGCTCTCAAACACCTCTCGCAGACGCTCTAGAGTGCGATAAACACCCATCGACAGTCTACTCAGAAGTCAGATTTAGTTTTCAACGTTTTTGTCGGTTAAATATCATATGGGCAACGATTCAATACTTTGTTTATAATTACTGTGGCCCGTCGTATTGGGGATTCACCAGTTATAAAAACAGGTAAATTATGAGTAATAGTCAGTTTATCGTATTACGCTATTAAACTATTAATAATGTTGAATGTTAACGATCATTTAATAATTTATCAGATCATATTATGACATCATTAAAATAAAAATAAAAATCAAGTGACTTTCAATCACGAAAGGTGTCTTTTGAACCTCGCACTTGGTGACATGCGATGTCTTGCAGTTGGCTACACTCACATCCAGAGCCCAGTATAATTAATAAACAAAAAACATGGAAAAATGAAAATGAAGAAATGAAAAAAAAAAATTTTGGAGTACGTGGTACTTGGCGGGCCACTACTTTATGCTGTTACCTCGTACTTTTCTACAAAAGGCCCGCCAAGTACCACTACCTCCAAAATTTTTTTTTTTATCTCTTCATTTTCATTTTTCCATGTTTTTTGTTTATCTCTTTACACCAATAGAAGTAGGTACTTGGCAGTAGCAACTGATTTGGGATTCTGTTTTTTTTTTACCTGGGAGGTGCTTTTTGGGGGATGTATATCACATCAATGTACTTGGCGAAAGGTTTTTGCACCAGAGGTGCTTTTTTGGGGATCTCACTACTTTTTGTAGAATTTGATTAATTATTCTTGTTCGTAATGAATTGTATAAATTATTTCCTTACTGTAAATGTATAATATAGGTAGAGTTGAATCTTTACTACTTCTGTTTCACCCCTATGTATTAGCTCATGTGTCAACAGTACACGATCTCTTATCTACATGTTAGATCATCGAAAAACAGCATTCCAAATTTTTTCATATCCTTTTACCTTCTATTTTCGAAGTTATTGCACGGAGTATTCCATATAGTTTTCTAATTCTTGTTTTATTCTTTTTTTTTTTTCTTGCGTTCTTTTACCACTATAAAATGTTTTACGAAAAATAGGTTTTTCTGTGTGAAAAAAATCTCAGCTTTACAAAAAAAATGTTTTTTCTTGTTAATTTGTGTGAAAAGCCTCTCAAAATTGAGCTCAAAATCTAAAGAGCTGTTTTTTTGCTATCGCCCAAATTTTTAAACAAATTTCGAAATTTTTTTCGAAAAGCTAACAAAATTTTACCTGGTGCACGTAATTTTCAAAGTGAGATCACGATACACACACGAGAAATGAATTAATGAACAAAAATTGAAGAAAATTTTTAATTCATTTTATGCATTCAATAAATATTCTTTTTTCTCTCTTTCTTTCTGATAAACTATTTTTCTATTTCTCTCACTCTCTCGTTCAAGAAATGAATAAAAGAACAGAGTTTGAAGAAAATTTCAAATTTATTTCATATATTTTATGTTATAATAATGTAGAAAGTCATCTGAGAATTAGATTAAAAAACGATTTATCGAGATCCCACTTCGAAAATTACGTATATAATGTGGAATTTTCCCAGTTTTGCGAAAAAAAAATGATGAAAATTTTTTCAAAATTTGGGCAACGGAAAATGAACAGCTTTTCAAATGTTGAGCTCAATTTTAAGAGATTACCACAACCATGAACGAGAAAAAAATATTTTTTTTGGAACGCTGAGATTTTTTTACACAAAAAACCTATTTTTGGAAAAAAAATTTATAATGGCATAAGAAAGCAATAAAAAAAAATAAAACAAGAATGATGGAACTGAAACTTCGAAAATGCGAAGGAAAATATCCGTATGCTTAATCCGTTATCGGAAGTAGGACGAAGCGTTCACTAACGGCCATAGACTATATTGTTCGCAGCTAGACGGGCAATGGCTCTTAATTTTCTGTCCGCCTGGCCTGAGTCTTTCTGTGGGCCCAAGAAACGAAGGGACGCCTCTCTATGTTATTTATATACCAATACAATTGCATCGTGACGTCATCGTGGAGACGGGGACGACCAAGAAAATTCAGGATCAAACTGAGCATTTCTATAAATCGGAATAGTAGTTCTCAGCTCTCCGTGCACTGATTGCATAAAAGTTGGGCTCAAATAAAAGCTGTTTGAAACCATATTCAAAGATAAATATTTAAATCTCGTGTATAACCTGAGTCGGAATAAAATCAGGATAATATAATCGCCGTATGCCGAAGAGCTCTCATGCGGGTATAGAGACTCGGTCGAGCCTCACGCCGCGCGCTTAAAAATTCTTTTTAATGTACTTGGCACGAGACTCTACCGAGTCTCGGAGTCTCGTGATAGCTACGCCAATGCTCAGACCACATTCCCTCATTCTCGTAGTTCAGACACGAATGGAATTTACAGAACATTTGCAAATCATTGTCAACTCGGGGACGAGTCGACACTTGCGACTTACAAGATAATATCCCGCGATCATCACAATTTAATAAATATTATAGTTACAATTCCAGATGACTATCCAACCTGAAGATCGCACGAGCTGCCGCAGGTCTACTGCTCCATCTCAACCTACTCGGGCACAATCCCCACCATCTACTATTGAAACTGACAGCCGTTCAGTTGCTGTTACGTAACAGATGTTCAAAGATCAGAGAACGTTCAGTAATATTTTCTGCACACTATATCGAAGCTCCCCGTTCCAAAGTTATTGATCGTCACGTCGTACCGATCAAAACGTCTCTACGTATATTGTGTTATTTGTTGAATCTCTATAATTTTGGACTCAACTTATCTTATCTTCAATGATTTATAGACAGCTCGGGTTTTATTTGATAAGATACTCTCACCCGGATTCGTATGTTTTTGTCAATATGTAAACTTTTCTGCAAGTTACCATGGACGTAAGAAGTATATGGGTAATTCCACCTCAAATCAGCCAATTTTGGGTGTTTTTTGACCTCGTATTTTTTGAATCGATTTAAGCTTTTTTGACGTGAAATCCACGTCAAAACATACTCATCTTTTTTCGTCGTTCCAAAAAAAATTTTTCTACGCTAGTTATGCATTATCGCATTTTACTGTAGAAGGAGCGCGCGAGCGGCTCTGAGAATTATTATCTCGGGTCCCCTTCACCGTAGAAAGATGTTCCAGAACGCGTTTTAAAGGCGACGAAAGAAACTTTTCTATTGAAATTTTCAACTTTTCGAGAAAATATAGTTTTGTTGTTGTTATGAGCAATCAAAATGTTTATCAATTTTTTTCGCAAACTAAGGCCATTTTTAAAATTCTAAAAAAATATGATCGCATTCTTTATTCAATTCTGAATATGGCGAATTCTTTAAATTGATGCAGCGATTTTTCTAAATATTTTGTTTAGAATTATTTGTCCGGCATTGCGTCAGGTTGCAGCGCCGCGCGCCTCGCTACTACCGCGTCGTACGAAGCTCGGCCAATGGCCTGGCGCGTGGCGCGTGGCTTTCCATACATGGAATGACGCGATAGTAGCAAGGCGCGCAGCGCGGCAACCTGACGCAGCGCCGGACAAATAATTGTAAAAAAATATTTGAACAAATCGCTCCATCAATTTAAAAAATTCCACATCTTCAGAATTGAATAAGGAATGCAATAATTTTTTTTTCAGAATTTTAAAAATGGCCTTAATTTGCGAAAGAAATCAATAAACATTTTGATTACTCATAAAAACAAAAAATCTATATTTTTCGGAAAATTGAAAATTTTTATCGAAAAGTGTCTTTCATCGCCTTTAGAACGCGTTTTGGAACATCTCTCTACGGTCAAGGGGACCCGAGATATCAATTCTCAAAGCCGCCAACGCGCTACTTTTACAGTAAAATGCGATAATTCATAACTAGCGGAAAAAAAAATTTTGGACCAACGAAAAAATATGGGTCTACTTTTTTGACATAGATTTTAAAACGATTCAAAAAATACGAGGTCATTTCTCGGCCGATTTGAGGTGGAATCGCCCATATAGACGTTTAGGGTACGCTGTTTTGAACAGCTGTCAAGCTTCATGTGTGAATTCAAAAAGATGACCAAATGAATTCAAAAAGATGACCACCAGAATGATAAAAAAATTGAATAAAAATTATGAAGCATAAAAAATTTAATTTTCAACGCACAGGGAAGATAGGAGATTTATTGCATTTATCATTATGTCTGAATATGAATTGAATTGATTATTATTATGTTGCAGCATAAAATCATTCAAGTCTTCACACGGAGAAAAGTATTTTGCGAAACTTTACTGAACTGTTGAACAAAGTTGGAATATAGAGACAAGTTGATGAGTTTTTCACATTTTTGTTTTAATCAGTAACATACTAAACGTTATAAAATACATGACAGTTTGGTAAACTTTAATAATGTACAGGAAAATTTTTATATAAAGAGGCAAACTTTGAAAGATTTACGTGAATTATTCCCTTAAGGCCCATCCCTAGTCGCCCACCTCCTTTTGATACAATGTCACACATTTCGATTATTATCCGAGCCCAGGCGTCAAAAACGCAAAAAAGGGCCAACGCTGCGCGAATCCAAATTCAATACTGAACACATACGTCCAAAAAAATGTTCGTTTCGTGCGAAAATAGAGTCTACAGATGGTTTTTACATTTTTCGAATCCGATTTCCTCGGCGAATAATGTAAAAACCATCTGAGACTCTATTTTCGCACGAAACGATTTACGAACATTTTTTTGGACGTATGTGTTCGGTATTGAATTTGAACTCACGCAGCGTTGGCCTTTTTTGCGTTTTTGACGCCTGGGCTTGGATAATAATTGAAATATGTCACATTTCGACCAAAATGAGGTGGACGACTAGGGATGGACCTTAAGGGGGTACATACACCTTCAAAATAATTTTTTTAAATGACTGGTACACTGTCATCAAACATTTTATTGATTCAATTTTTATACTGCAGATTACTAGTATTTTGAACTATAATTGAGGCATATGTAAGAATATCTGGATTTCATCGTTCAGTAGATCTGGTCCACCGATGAAAAAGCAGTTGTCCTAGCATACAGGTTGCATCGTTGATTGAATCTTCTTGAAATTTGGAGGGAGTATTCTATATTGATGTAATTTCGGACCAAATCAATAATATTCCATAAATTTCAATTTTGAAGCTCGAATTTTTTTATTTTAATACATTTTTTTCGAAAAAGATGAAAAAAACGTGTGTTAGCTACACTGTAAAAAATTTCTTTGCGAATTTACTAAAATTGTATTGGAAGTTTTATTCACATACGGCTCAGTAAATTCATCTTACTTTTGTTAAGTTATAGTCAACAACGTGGATTTTAAATTTAGTATACGGTGAGAAAGAAGAATTATGCATAAAATCGACTTTGAAGGCTCACACAGGTGCAGCGGTTGAAACCACAGCTAATCTACCTCAGGCACTTTTGAAGAACACTAAATTCTCTGTAAAATGAGTCTTGGATGAGAACAGTATATGGGAATGCGGCTGAGTTGTGCGCGGCGAAGGAAAAAGTAGTGATGTTCACATGCTTTTAGCATGGGAAAACTTAAAAAGAAGAGCGCGAGTACTTAGAATTGGAATTAAGAACTAAAAATTGGACAGGATTCCTTTTTCAACGTCTGCAACAAGATTTTCGATGAAGAGTTGAAAAAAAAAATAGTCCTTTCAAAAAAAGCACCCTACTATACATGAGTAATTCCACGTCAAACCGGACAGCTTTCTGACCTCGATGTTATCGATTTCGTTATAATTTTTTTTACGGGTTTTAAGGAACAAATAAATCAGTCAAACAATTTTTTTTTTTGGCCCCTATTTTCCAAGTTACACGGGGGTGAAATTCAGGAAAAAGAGCCAAAAATCGAAAAGGTACTCCTCTTCAAACGGTCATATATTCGGTTGTATTCATCCTAGAGACTTCATTCAAGAACCATTTCAAAGCTATTGAATGACAGTATTATTATATATTTATTTCATTCTGCGATAACAAACAATTCCATTTGTTATATACAAATATATTATTCAATCGTGATTTTCAAAGCAAGCTCCACGCGATAAAAATCTCAAAAAATATGAGCGTATTCCTTGATCAATTCTCTACAAAATCGTTAAAAAAAATCGATGGAGAACCGATGGGAACCACGTCGAAACGATTTATTCATAAGCGACGGCGCGCGCTGCCACCGAAAAACCGCACCCGAGCCGGGTCTTTCAGCGGCAGCGCGCGCCGTCGCGTATAAATAAATCGTTTGAACATACACGGAGAGAATTTTATGAGAATCTCTCTCACAAAAATATAATGAATAGTACTATACTGTATAGGACGATTGACTTTTTGCGGAAATGTGTTAGGTATTCATATTCAATGACGTGAACGGATTCATCGACGTCACATAATACACATAAATGAACAAGTCATAGTGGCGATCAGATTGCATGAGAGGGCATCATTATCAATATAGTAGTGTTCTAAAACAGTAGTATAGCGCCCATTGCCATACTGTTCCGTAAAGCCAGCCAGTCAGTATAGGAGTCGACGGCTACTAGTATGCCCAGCCAACACAGTTATATGCCTGCGATGTAAGAGCCACATAACTCAATATCACAGCTTACATTACTTGAGATTTACAAATACGTTGCATCTATGAAGTAATTTCGCCGATTGCGTTAGTTACAACAATAAAGCATATATATTACATGCTACATATCGCGTTACATAGCAGCTGCATTAATGTTTCTGGGCACTGTGAGTCACCTGTATATGTGTTAGTTCATTACAGAAATATAACAGCCGTACGGTAATCTTATATAAGAATATAGGTAACTGTAATGTGTATCGTAGACAGAACAGGTATATCCAGGGGACGCGAAAATAATTGCTACTGCAATACTTCGATCTGGTTTTCTATTAGTAATATTTTCATTGCACAAATGAATCCATTCCGCTATCTAAACAAGTAACCATCACATCCACAGTATGTAGCAGGTTATGACCGTACGTTGTAAGAGAGACGTGACATCAATGTTACACGGCAACGACGATTGCAGGAATGCGTGCGTAATATCGTCGGCGATAGTACAATACCGCGTAACTAACATTTGCAATACCGCGTAGGTACAAAAAAAAAATGAGATTTGGTGTGCATTCGATCTAATTTTTATTTTTACATCGAATGCACACCAAGTCTCATTTTTTTTTTGTACTTACGCGGTATCGCACTATCGCCGACGTTATAGTAGGTATATAAACTGATGAAATGAAAAATAGACAAAATTTATTGAAAAATATATTGAAGGCTACAATTGAAATTGTAGACTTTTGTTAATACAAAACCTTTTGTTTTCAAATAATTGACTAGTCAGTCACCACAACCTTACAGAAATATATTAATAGTATAAAATAAAAGGAAGTACGAAAATTGAAATCATTGTCCGGTTTCACCGACGACGAATAACTGTTATTCGTTGAATAACTTCATTAGCTAATCTAGGAATTGCATTTTTACATCGACAATGTAGTTTTATCTGGCGAATTATGTTATCCAGCTATTGATAAATCGATTCGATTATTATTCGAAATCGATAGATTCTTATCTACAGAATAACTTGATTTGTAAAATGAAAGGACATTTTCAGTATAAAAATGCAATTTCTAAATCGATGAATGAAGTTATTCAACTAATAAAAGTTATTCCTCGTTGGAGAAACCGGACAGGAAATGTATTATTGCAAAAACTAAACATCAAACAATTCGAAATAATTCTGGTGAGACTTATATAATCATATAATACCTTCTGCCCAAGAGTAACCTCTATCCAGTATTAGCTGGTACTATATAGAAACAAGTTTGTTTGATGTATGTTTATTAGACTGTATCAAAAAAATCGACTATATTTTTTTTTTTTTTAAATTTTACTGAAAATATTGTTCAGGATACCGCAAAAAGGCGCCTGTTAAAATGGGAGCTCTTAATTTTAATATTAAGATGTGCCTCATCGCGATTTTCCATTTTCCATTTGATTAACATGGGAAATTTTTTTTCTTTAAGTTTGGAATTTTGTAGCTCGTCAACGAATAGTCGAATTGTTTGGGTCAAAACATATTCTTGTAGAAAATTAAACGCTCTTTAAAAAAGGTCTCTTATAATTTTTTGATAAATGCCATTTTTCAAAAGTAAAAATTTTTATTAGTATCAATTTCCAATTCGAATAACTTTTGAAAAATTGCATTTATCAAAAAATTATAAGAGACCTTTTTTAAAGAGCGTTCAATTTTCTACAAGAATATTTTTTGACCCAAACAATTCGACTATTCGTTAAAGAGCTACAAAAATCCAAACTTAAAAAAAAAAAAATTTCCCATGTTAATCAAATGGAAAATAGAAAATCGCGATGAGGCACATCTTAATATTAAAATTAAGAGCTCCCATTTTAACAGGCGCCTTTTTTCGGTATCCTGAACAATATTTTCAGTATAATATTCAAAAAAAAAAATAGTAGATTTTTTTGATACAGTCTAATGTTTATATATGTATACATTAGGGTCGTCGGTAAAGATCAAATTCTTTCAGGCGCTCCAAAAAAAAATTTTCTGCATGTAAAAACATTGGGGAATTTTTTTTAGTGAAAAAAATTGAGAATCTCACATGCCAAGACGATCAAAGTTTACTTTCTGGTGAATGTGAAATTTTTTGGAAATGTCTAAATACAATAGATAAAGAAAAAATGACATGAAAACAAAAGAAAAATTAATATAAAAATATCTTTATAAATCCAAATTTTTTGGAAAGAATGGATAGGACATTTTTTATAGAGAACTAAATTTCCTATAAAATCATTTTATGGTTTTTTTTGTCAGCAACACATATTTCATGAGATATTTACAAAAAAAACCTGCAATTCGTCAATCAATTAACTTTGATCGTCTTGCGGCACGTGTTAATCTCATGTTAAAATAAAAAAAATGAAAATCCATGTTTTTACAAAAACAGGGGTCTTTCAAAAAAAAACTTTTCGAGGGACACCTGAAAAAATGTAATTTTCAACGACCACCCTATAGTATACATATATATGCCAATACTAAATATAGGAATAGGAATAAGAATCTACAAGCTTCATATCGGTTTGATTTGTAACTTGCATCCTGCATATTCATTCTAAATGTATAGTGATATACATCATGTATGATATGGAAAAAAAATCCTACACGGAGAGAAATTTATATCAGCTTCTTCTACAAGAATATAGTGACTCTTCTCATACGGTCTAATAAAATAGATACATCGCGCAAATATGGTAGTCCCTCTCATATTATATTGAAGTGCATATTTTCGTGGACGCATCTATAAGGGATGGTAGAGAAATTCATATATTCTGTGGTTTCCACTCATATGAGTATGACTGACTTCCGACTAACCAGTATAGTTGACACTCTCATACTGTCTACGAAGCGCTACAAACTAGTATGGCGTAGTGAAATATTTCGATCGTTACAAACGCAGTTGTATGATATAGGAATGAAATTCTTCTATTCTATCGGTGTGTACTAGTTGAGTATGATAACTGAAGCACAACCAGTATGAGAGATGCTCTTATACCGTCTATGAAAATTTATAAGACTCATGTAGTGTAATAAAGTACGTCGCATGAAGACGGTTACAATACTTATAATACAAATTTTTATGTTTATTCTAAATTATGGGTATAGGATTTTTTCGAAAATACGAATGTAAGATAAAAAATGTTGCTTTTATTTGAAAAGACATAGTTTTTACAATATCAGTTTAGAAATATAGGTGAAACCATCACTTAAGATATTTTTAGTTGAGATCGAGGCACTCCCCAAATCTTCATATTTAACACACACCCATTCAACCGCTTGCAAATTAATAATCTTGAAGGATTGGGTATGATCATCAAAAAAACAGTCTAAAAGCTTTCTACATATAAATAAAACCTCATTTTTTGCGTCAGATACTATGAGCTGGACATCGAAAAACACAGGACCTTCGGTATCTGGAATTACGAGAATAGAATTTTTCGTTACCCTGTCACCTCTCAGGAGAATCCAGCTGGTCTTACGTAGAAGGTCGGGTTCTTCTGAAAACGTTAGTCCCTTACAAGAAATAGCTTCTAATTCTTCATGTAAAACAATTTCTTTTTTTGGGCCACATTTATAATTGTCGTATGACGTACGCTTGTTCAAAAATCTATCGTTCAGGATCAATTGGTGTCTTAAGGCTATAGTATGGCACACGTTTATTCTATTTATAGCCGATCTTGCAATTACTTTTTCTTGGCCATGTTTAGCTTCGTAGCGCATAGAAGAAATCTTCCACAACACTCCCACAGATTCTAGCACACGTGGGTAATGCACTAAGAAATGGTGCTTCGGCTTCATGGAATTAGGAAACAACTTCGCATGGTATTGAAGATATGCTGTGATGTTAGAGCCTAAATAGATGTGAGAGTTTTTATGGAGAACCGGGCTTCGAACGATTTCAGTAATAATTTTTAGCAACTTTAACATTTGCCAGTGCTCGTCATCTGCATCCACCAAAGGCCCTAATACCATGCAAATATGTCTTATCATAGTCAGTGTTTCGGAAGCAGACATAGATAAACATTTATTTTTTTTCAGATGGTGTGCCAAAATCTCGGCTGGTTTGTTTCGATTATAATTATCAGTGTATGTAAATGCTTGAAGTCTGACATTTAATTCTTCTAATGTGAATAATTTCAATATATAAATGTAATGGTGAAATATTAAAGCTAGGTCGTACTGGCATACGCCTTCTAGAAGGTCATGCATAGCATCTACACACAGATTTTTTGCTATGTGGAATTCTTTGATTTTATGAAAAACACATCGCTCTTTAATTCCCGATTGAGATGCATCCCCTAGCTGCAACAAGGATTCATAGTTATCAGTATTTCGTAGTTCACATTGACTTTCTTGAAATATTGTTGATAATTCAGTTCTTTTTATCAAGCAAAATCTGCAAAAGAAGTTTGCATTGAATCCCTCAGTTAATCCCAAAATAGAGTGTATACCTAAGTTGTCACCCAATATTAAGGCTAATTGAAAAAAGACCTTTACTGATCCAGTAGGTAAATTGACAGTGATTCCAGTATTTCTAAGGAATTGCAACTCTTCCATAGCTCGAGCGAAAATTATCTCGTTCTTGAATTGTTCTCGGTCCAAGCAATTAAATAGAATGAATAGAAATATATTTTCTATTTTAGACTGAAACCTAGGTGGCAAGCTAGGTAGCGATAAATATACCGCGCCACACTTACTAATTCCCTTGTGACTACCCAGAGGATTGTTTACTTCATAATCGTCAAAGTACAAAAAAAGGGGAAGTACAATATCCTGTCCAAAAGATGAGCTTTCCGTTTTCCATAAGCTTCCCTGACAAAAATTTGAAATAACTTCAGTGTCTGATTTCAGAGAATCCATGTATTCAAGTGTTTCTTGTAAAAGATTTGGTAGTTCTAAAAATTGTTTAAACACTAATCGCATAGGTATAAATTGTAAATTAACTTTTGTGAATTTCAAAATCTGGGACTCATCTTTTCTAAATTCATCTCTCTCGCCAATCACACGGTTTTCTGGGAGCACAAGTGAATTGCGCCTCACGAAATTACTGAAGCATTGGAATTCTGATTGCAAGTCATTAAAAGGATCGGAAAAGATATCGTAGATATTTTTTATTGCATTTAAGTTTTCATAGTCATCAGTTGCAGGTTTTACGTGATTTTCTAAATTTGTACGAAGTGTAGTAACAATATCAGACACAAAAGTTGATGTCAAATCGATGATATCCTGTACACGATTTCTAGAAATTTCTGGGAAGCTGTAGAGAGTTGCAATTAATCGCAACGATCTTTCTTTGATACTTTCAGCCAAATTGAGAGATCCATCAGTAATTCCAGGATAATCATCTATTCCTTGCGAGTACTTTAAACGCTGCGTTATGAAAGCGTCATCGATTTCATCGGGAGATTCGTTGAAAAATACATCATCTTCATCGATATGGCAATCGGAATTCTCCTTTTGTGAGATATCCGCGGAATCTTTATCGTTGCCTGCTTCCGTGCGCATGGCATGATCAGAGCTCTGCTTTGAGACAGGTTTTTTGAAATTTTTTGCTTTATCGTCATGCTTTGCTTTACGATGACTTTTGAACGAAACGAAAGAAGAAAAGCTTCTCTGACAAAATTCCTCATAACATCTAAATACTGATAATTGTGCATGGCATATGCGCACGTGTCTTATCAATAATTCGTTATTGCCGAAAGCATATTGGCACGCAAAACAAATCATTTTATTCCCGAGAAATTCACTATTTGTTTAGAATGGATCGTATTTCGCCACTCAAAGCGCAAATTACTGGTGGAAATCTTTCATTTGTGCCTTCGATATGATAAACACACTTCTGCAAAAATTTCCAAATATTTTTTGCCCGCTCTGGATATTCACAGTTGAGGACAAAAAATAGTTTAAAACAGAGATCTACTGCTTCTAAATACGAATCGGTTCGATATAGAATATCGTCGACTACGACATATGCTGCTGTAACGTTTTGAGTCGTTCCGTGAATGATCGGGGTTGGCTGCAACGTTTGCCCGTTCCTCCGCAAGTCTTCCCGTTTTTTTTCTAATTCCGATTTTATGTCTGCTGCCGTCTAGAAAAAAATACAAAATTTTCAAACACCGGCTATAGAACATTCTAATATTTGACAAGACCCAAATAATTGAAAACTACGAAACTGACCTGTACTATCAATGTGAAAGCCTCTCGCCTCTCAATCAGTGTGGTTTTAATACTTTTTTGCGAAATAATATCTGTCCCAGAATTGTTATTTTCCGAAGCTCTACGTTTTTCCGCAGCAGTCAATTTTCTCTTTGTGCCTCTCTGGTCCACCGGAATTAAATAGGGCAAAAGAGAGAATATAACTCCGGTTTGTTGTGCTATAGAGATATAATTAATACCTGATTATACAACCAACAATAATAACATAAGACAATAATGCCCGAATTCATCAACGTCTGTTAAACGTTCAACCGCCGTAATATCGATAAAATCCGTTATAATTTTTTGTTTAATATACCCATATTCATAGACATTTAGTAGCCTACTAACTCTTTTTTAATCGGCTAATAACTTCATTACATAATACAAAATGAAGTTAGTAGCCGACCAAAAAAAGAGTTAGTAGGCTACTAAATGTCTATGAATACGGATGCTATAAATGTACTTGATAATATATATATATATATGAAACAAAAGAATTTAGCGGGCCGTTAAATATATCTCCGGTTAAACGTTTAACGAACGTTGATGAATTCGGGCATAAGTATAGTAAAACATCTGCCAAATTCATTATTCATTTTCATCAGTATTTGTTTTTCTTCTTAGAATTATGAATATGTCTCACTTGGTGTCAATTGCGGTAAGACTTTGACCAATGCTTTCTCGTCCACCGACCTTATGCCTTTACATTTTTCCAGTTTTGCGATGAGAAAGTCTTTAACAATGGGCCAGTTCACGCGTAACTGAGACTCCTTACCGGGATACAGTTTATTGAAATCGAATTTAATCTGTTAAATTATAGGAGTCCATTACTTATTTTTCACTGCAGGTATAAAATATACCGGGTAACTCAATTTCATACCAATTCGACCCCACGTTGAGTGCGAAGTCCCAAAAATTTACTGTAGTACTCTACAACCGATAAATTCTTAGTCAAAAGAAGGCTTCGTCTACTTTCGAATGTTGCTCGCCACGCATCGATCAAATCCACAAATTCTGTGCAATTATTTTTCAACCAGTCGAGCTTCTCAATTATATCGTCTGAAGAAAATACGGATATATTACAAATTTATCATCGTTGCAATTCTTACTCACGTGGCAACCATCAATTAAATTTTCCCACCTTCCAAAATCAGTTCATTCGTCGACTTTGCTTCAGTGCTCTTACGCTCTAGAAGTCCACATTCGCGCATACGTAATTTTGCGAAATTGTAGCGATCCCACAGTCGGCCGGTAGCGAGTACTCTTTCCTCGTTTTGGCCTTTCCCAAACGGCACGAAATAAGTTTCAATCGTTTCGCCAGGAAACAATTGCACTATTTCAGTAGCGTATTTTATAAATTTTTCTTTGTTGATGCTACAATGAAAATGAATATCAAAAAACTATCATGATCGAAATAAAAAATTACACAAAAAATTGAGTTGCACAAAATACATACGAAAATACACTCAGTGTTTCATCTTTATCGAAGGATAAGTGCTTGCACGCCTCATTGATTTCGTGTTGGATTATTAAATGAACCACTAGTTTTCGAATTGGTTCACTTAAACCATTATTTATTTTTGCATAGCGAATGATAGATAATCCCTCAGCCCTTGCTTTGCGTAAAATGTTATAGACTCTCTAGGCAAATAAACGAAAAATGACATAGGATTGGATATAATTACGAGTAATTTAAAATCATCTCTAAATAGATCTTTCACTAAGAAGCTCTGAGAACACACTAACATTTGAAACAAATGGCGCAGAAGATGAATTCGTAAGACTGTCTGATTGTGAATGTAATGCTGTTGCCTCGTTTGAATGATCGGTCAATGTGGAGAATGTAGTAGACATATGTGGTTGATTCTGGATTGTGGAGTTGAACGGCTGTGAATCAGAGGCATCATAGTATACAATAGTGATACCTATTACTATTAGGTAACTTACTTCGACTACATGCCCGCAAGGGCGATAAGTCATTAAAGGATAAATAAATAAATAAATTAGGTAACTTACAGGACCCTGATTCTAGAAACTTATCCAACTGTATCACAGGCGTATCGGCCGACTTTCCGTTTAACGCTGTTCTCCGATTGGCCCAAACAGCGTATACCGCCCGTGAAACGATTCGATAAATTTCTAGAATCAGGGCCCAGGAGCAATTCACTTGGGGGTAGCAGATGTATGGATCAAATGATAAACAGATAGATTTAAACGTGTAGCAATCGCAAAAATATTGAAAATATTCATAAATGATATTTAAATATCTTAAATACAAAATAAGTGACATCAATTTTATATTGGACTAACAAGCTTGCAGATCCGAATGATTATACCGATTACTTCTCTGTTTCGAAGAGATTCATAGATTATTCTTTCACAGATTTAATTTCCATAAAAGACTATAAAACCTTACGTGACATACACTTTGCGAGTGATTCGGCTGGGTTGTTAGTAGGGACAGTGAGTTCTCTGTGTGTTCGAACCCAAGGTTTGTTAAGCAATATAATTCGTTACCGTTCGTCTCTGTCAACCTCGGCTAAACACACGATAAAAATATATAAAAAAAATGTATATAAAAATATTAACATATTTTTCGTAATAAAACACGACTGTAAAGATTTGTGACATGTGATTGAAAATAATTAAAAAAATACTTGAATTAAGTTATCTTGCTGGGGTAGATCTGCCCCGATTGAATATGGGTCACGGTCATTTGAGTGTTTTTCGTCTCCAACGAATTGCGGCATGGGATATGAAAACATTTTTCATTAAAAATATGAAACCTGAAAATATACATAGTGTATATATTCTTAGGATGATTTTTATTTGCTTTATTGAATATATGGAAGCGCTGACTTAGAATTTACTCACTGATTGCGGAAACGTTCGATGCATTTTACCCTTCTAACAATATTATATATTCACTTCGCATGTACGTTGACCATACACAGGACATTCGTGGAACATTTTTTACATTACCATTTGAAAAAGAAATTCACTACAAAATATATTATTCATTTTTGTAGGTACTATTTGACTGCCGGTCGTTTGAGACCGGAACAACCACGCAACTCGCTTTTTTTCGGGACGGATTTACTATGATCTTAATAAGATTAACATTTCATTTTTCATAGTTACTAAAATTCCATGAGTTTCAAACGACGCACTGGGGCAAAGATGACCTGAATACAGTTAGAAGGGTGAAGAAAGCTTTAACATAAAAATTTGTATACTCACCTACTTTAGTTTTTCAGTTTCCAAAACTCACGATCACTCCACTTGTGTAGCTCGATCTCAAATGGTGCAGAAAACAGAGACGACTCAGTTACTTACCCCGCCGCTATGCTCATTTTGAGAGTTCCTCTGCTACAGTATAGCAAACGATCTACTACCACTATTAGCATCCGCTACACATATCGCGTGTGATGCTTGCGCGACTGGCGAAGCTCGCTATACGACGTATAGTATCCGCTGCTATACGAGTCGCACAAAGCCTGCTCACTATATTAGACCGCGTTACACAAAGTATACTATTTGAGAAGAAAAATTTGCATGAGAACTAATGAT
Source organism: Tenthredo notha (assembly GCA_914767705.2). Classification (NCBI taxonomy): domain Eukaryota; kingdom Metazoa; phylum Arthropoda; class Insecta; order Hymenoptera; family Tenthredinidae; genus Tenthredo; species Tenthredo notha. The sequence goes on from OU611908.1 coordinate 5,880,174, forward strand.
ATACTCTATATTGTAGACATGACGATACCGCTCAGTAATATCAAATGCAATTACAGTTTCGAATGCTATAACTGTGGATTATGAAATATCACACGTCACATTTTAACTAGTAATATGAGCTATGGTTAGAGTTGTCAACATCATGCTAATGTTTCGTATCTGGCAACACTAGTATTTGCAATACAGTTTAATTGAAATTGTTTATATTTTTATTATACGTATAATACATGATGTTTTACCAAGTAAATAAGAAATGATATTTTTGTGAGATCTTTTCTCATGGTCATGACTCTGGCGCTCAGAGTGCGCGATATCACAAAATTATTATACCAAGTATGAGAGCCTATACCATAAATTTTTCTCCGTGTATAACATCGCAACTGATGTATTATAAGCAGAACCGTATAATAGGTATATGCAACAAAGGTGGTTTATTTTATTTTTCTCTGACGTTACGCTACGTAGGAACTATTCCAGACAAATGGGGCTAGGATTGCAGCAGAAAAGACAATTTGATTCTCGAAAGTGCAGATTATTATCGAAATCACCCATGCTACGGGTAGTTCATTTTTCTTATTTTCACGAATACCTAGTGGAAAAATGGGAAATAGACTACCCCTATATGCATAGTCCTAATCGGAATGTTTGAGTACCAAAAACGAATCACAATCTCATTTTCAACTGACTCTCTGTGTGATAGTATATGTGACGTATAAATATAATATTAAATGTATGATAACTAATCATTAGTTACTTTTTATGCACACGCATATTAGGGTAACCCTTATTCGGGGTAGGTGGAACTTTGACCATGACAGCGCCTAGATCAGTTCTAAAAAAATAAATAATAATCTGGCTGAAATGTGGGCCATAGAGCTCAATGGGAAAGGATCCCTGTAAGCACGTATTTTCACCCATTCAATTAACATAGGATTGCTCATTTAAATAATGCATTTTTTTTCCTGTGCCTGTAGTACGCTGGAAAAATCCACTATTCTGTCACTTTATAGAGTCATAGTTAGTGAGTGTGTACACATTTTTTCAGCTATCTACAATCATATTTCACAGAGTAGCCGCTGCCAAAAGATTCTAGTTTTGGAAAAAAATCAAATTTCCCATAACAATGAAAAGATCAAAACGATGATATTATAAGCCTTTTGGGATAGAAAGAAGTGTAATTTTTCCAAAACTCGAATCTGTCGGCAGCAGCTACTCTGTGAAATATGATTGTAGATGGCTGAAAAAATTTGTACATACTCACTAACTATGACACTCTGAAGTGACGGACTAGTGGATTTTTCCAGCGCACTACAGGCACGGGGAAAAAAAATGAATGTTTTTGATGAGAAATCCCATGTTAATTAAATGGGCGAAATGCGGGCTCACAGGTACCATTTCCCATTGAGCTACAGAGCTCAAATTTCACCCAGATTATTATTTATTCATTTGGAACTGATCTAGGGGGTGTCATGGTCAAAGTTCCACCAACCCCCAAATAAGGGTCACTCGGATGCATATAGATATATTTTAATAATGCAAACGAAGACGGAGTAATATAGTTCATGTAATAGCAACGATCTTTGGTATAGAATATCGATGATACGCTATCTTTAGCGCAATATCTATGCGTTCTCTGCATTTTTTTCTTTCCGTGTCAGTCTCTGCTTTGCAAAACGGAACCACTCTGCACCGAACGTCTCAAACTCAAGGTCTTTCATATTTTCATGTGAAGAACATATTATATCTGCGAAAATGTAAATATATCCTTTTCATAATATGCAACGTTCTGATGTTGAAAAAGTATACCAAAACTGATTTATTTATAGGGTGTTCTATTCTGAAATTACATATGAGTCAAATATCTCGGCAGCCAGACGAGATTTAGAAATTATTTTTATACAAAAGTTTCATGATATCCAGGGGGATAATTAATGGCAGTTCTACGACTATCATAGATGGCGCCATTTTTGAATTATCAAACTTGACAGAGTTTTCGTAAAATAGAAATCAATTTTTTTTTAATAGGACCAATAGGTTATAGCCGTAAGAAAAATTTGATATCATGTGCAAAAAAGTCAATTTATCTCATTTCAATCGCGAAATATTGCAAAACAAAAGAATCAACTCAGCAGGATCCGCAGATGTGGGGAAAAAATTTCAAAGAAATAAGTAGGCCATAGCAGGAGCGTACACGTGACGGTCCCTGGTAGCTATTCGCATCTGCGAATCCTATTGAGTTGATTTTTTTGTTTTGCAGTATTTCACGATTGGAATAAGATTATCATGAATTTTTTTCCATGTGATCGAATTCGTCTCAAGGCCAGCTACAACTTTGGTCCTGTAAAAAAAAAAATCGACTTCCATTCAACAGAATAATGTTGAGTTTGATAATGTAAAAGTGGCGCCAAGTTTGATGTTATCATCAATACTACCATTAATTGTGATCCTCGATACCATAAAACTCTTGTGCGAAACTTTACTTCGTATCTCTTTTGTGGCCTTCGAGATATTTGACTTGTAATTTAAAAATGGTACACCCGGTGTATCTGCTCTATATTCCAGTCGATTTTTATTGAAAGGGTATCAGTCACAACTTTGACAATTATTAGCAAGTATTGAAACAGTTTTTCTTGATTTCCTACAAATTTACTTTCTTTGACGGATGCTCTTTTAAGAATAATTGAATCATTTGTGTCATCACCTTTTATGATGTTCAAGCTCTTAAGCTTCATCACAGCAAAATTGTTTCGCCGGCCCTTCCATGAGCAGAGTTTTGCGCAACTGTCATCAAAAACTTTACTAAATACTCTGTATATATTATCCTTAGGCAGATGTCCACCTATGCTGATAACAAAGTTTTTCTGTAAGACAAAGAAAAATATCGTAAGCTTCATGTAAATTTCATGCGAACAAAGCATGTTTTTCGCTTATCAAGCAACAAGATTTGTATATTTGTGCTAGTTTATACAACACTTTTGCTTACATTCAATATGGAAAAATGCCCCAAATCTATCTGAAAAAAGTACTACCTATACTTTGGCGCACCGTGAAATTTCTATAATAATTTTATTTTTGTGTTTTCATGTGATTGATCTACTCATTTATTAAGGGGGGAAATAGGTGTAGAGGCTTCAAAAAATTCAATTTTTTTTTTTTTCATAAATCGATAGTAGAACTATTCAAAAATGTATTCTGAAAATTCCAAATCAGAATTCCACGACGTTCAAAAGTTATAAGTGTTTGAGTGAGTGTCCCTCGGTCAAACGGTTGGAGCACTTGACACGTAGTATGGACAGTAAGAAAGCTCGAAAAGCTCGAAAAGAAAAGCTGCAAGCCGAAAATGATGCATATGAAGCTGCCGAAGGACTGCAATATGGTGCTGGAATAGCTGATTAACCAGTAAGTTGTTTAAATTGATTGATTACTGCCTTAAATTTACCTTTACTGTCACTCTTATTTTCAAACGCGTTTTTCTCGAAACTACTTTTTTTGAATTTATGTACACTGTAGCTCCTACAGTTTTTGATTAATCGTTATCAAACTCAGCACATAGTTTCTTCATATAAATACGCTCTATTTGAACCTCAATCCTAAACAATATCTTTGTGTTTATACATAAAAAATGGTAAAAAATCATACTAAATTTTCACATTCCTCAAAAAAATATTAGTTTTCAATTTTTTTGTGTGGATTGAGGTTCAAATAGAAGAAACACTTATAAAATTTATTAATTTTTTTGAAAAATGGATTTCAGATGAAAATTGTGACCTCCAGGATGTACACAAATTGCCCAGCCGGATGACGATTTACAATGCGCGGCAGCTGATATCTCCGTTACTTTTGAAGGAAAATATTTGAAAATTTGAGAATATACTCTTGAATATATGTGTCAAATGACCCCAAAGTATCAATAAAATATATATATTCCTTACGTGTTACAAAGATTCATGAAAATCACAAAAAAATACGCCCTCCTACACCTATTTCCCCCCTTAAAAACTGCAATTAAATTTTCGGGAAATCTGATAGAATTAGTTCCTGATTGAATACTCACAAATTGTGAGACAGCGTTTTCGTTTGTGGCAAGAAGATTTTCGAAAACTGGTATGTCTTCTAAAGCTTTCATTGGAAGTGAAGGTTTAATTAGATTGAAGCGTACTTCTGCTTCTATAAGTGGTTGTCTATTCTCTCTTGTTTCTAAAGAAGTCAGGCGTTGGTCAATGCTTTTCAAGCTGATATTGACATCAGCAAGTATCCTTATAATTTTACTCAAAGAATATAAAAAATGAAACGTTCAGGAAATAGATGTAGTACACACATTCCAACAGAAAGATCTGGGTTTTGTTTAGTCCTGCGAAATGCATCTTTCATTGCAATTCAATTATTACTACATATAGAATTTGTAATGAAATATCAACCTCCAATAGATGACACGTGATCCATATTTCCATTAACCTTATTACGTGACGAACGCGGTGTGCCACTGTGTTGTAATGACAATGGCAATTCTCCTACAGGACCTTAAAAATTTAACGGATGCATACATTCAATAGAGAATCAACCCTCGACATTCACCTTAACTTGACTTGATCGATATCTTCTGAGTCATGAATTAAATGAATATGTCACTAACATTAAAAGATGTGATCACCTAAATCCATCTTATTTTCGACAAGGTCTTGAAGTTAATAGCATATAGGTATTCGCTCCGTGCACAACCGTGCTCAGCGTCGTCCGTGCCAAAAGAAAGATCTTCATGCCCAATCAACCGCATTATTTAACATTCATCCGTATCCGTTGACATGTATTATATCATTGCTTTTATAGACTAGTAATGGGCATGAAGTTCATTTTTTTTGGCACGGACGGCGCTGAGCATGGTTGAGCACAGAGCGAATATGAAAATCAATATGACTCAATGGTTAAGTGCATTTACATTGAATATCTTGATTCTAAGCAGTCTATCGTATCAAAATATATTCAAAATTAACAACCTTCTGTAATCGACATTTCAAGCATATCTCCAGGCTTATTACGTATGGAACGTGGTGTGCTATTGAAGGGTGCTATTGATTCAACCACAGGACCTGATGAAATTAATGAATCTTTCTGAATAATTCAAATCCTAACGTTATTTCTAATAACATGTTGCAATGCATAGCATAGGCAGGATGATTATATCATGTAAAAGGTTTGGATGAAATTGATTGGAGTATTACCAGTACGTCTTGGCATGTCATGCAAATTATCACCGCTTTTATGTGATCGATCATTATCTGTGCTATCGCGTTGCAATAGAGCAAGTCCCGATGTAGAAGGAGTAGCTGAAACAAATCATAACTAAACAATATCAAAACTGCTCTCATACTATGTCAAATCAACCGAGCAAAATGGTCACCGCAGTCAGTAATAGCTCCAACTGATCTACTCACAAATATTGAGTCACTATTTAATGCTAAAACTCAATGGTTAAGTGCATTTACATTGAATATCTTGATTCTAAGCAGTCTATCGTATCAGAATATATTCAAAATTAACAACCTTCTGCAATCGACATTTCAAGCATATTTCCAGGCTTATTACGTATGGAACGTGGTGTGGTATTGAAATGTGATGGCGATTCAACCACAGGACCTGAGGAAATTAATGAATCTTTCTGAATAGTTCAAAGCCTAATGTTTTTTCTAACAACATGTTGCAATGCATAGCATAGGCAGGATGATTATATCATGTAAAAGGTTTAGATGAAATTGATTGGAGTATCACCATTACGTCTCGGAATGTCACGCAAATTATCACCGCTTTTATGTGATCGATCATTTTCTGTGCTATCGCGTTGCAATAGAGCAAGTCCCGATGTAGAAGGAGTAGCTGAAACAAATCATAACTAAACAATATCGAAACTACTCTCATACTATTTCAAATCCACCGAGCAAAATGGTCACCGCAGTCAGTAATAGCTCCAACTGATCTACTCACAAAGATTGAGTCACTTTTATGCTTCTTCCTTGAGAAAATTATAAGCAGTTTCTGTTACTTCCAATGGTCAAGTCTTTTTTTTAATGAAAGGATCCATATGTATGACTCACACAATATGAGTATAAATGCAAAAAAATGTTCTTCATTGTTGATCCTATAAATAAAAAGCATCGGTGAATAAATCCCGCTATAATACTGAATACAGCTCCAATGGATACATAATGAAAATGAGCTGCTGCATAATAAGTATCATGTAAGCTTAATGAAATGGATTCTGAGCCGGATGTGTTCGATAATTGAAGAACCAGCCAATCGGCGCTCTGCATTTTTGTAATCCAGAGCGCCGATTGGCTGTTTCTAGAATTGTCAAACACATCCGGCTCAGAATCCATTACGTTTAGTGTACAATCATATCGAGTAATACAACAGATACTAGAATTCATCAAATCAGTCAATCCTTCTATTGTAAATAATGGGATTTTTTGTGTTAATACTTATATTGGAGAAAAAAATTATAAATCATCGCATTTTTGAAAAAATTGACCCGAAGGAGCAATAATTTAATTCTTAGTAAAAGAAACTGCTTATAATGTAGTGGGGGAAGGAACATGAAAGTGACTCAATTTTCTCTTCTTCCAATCTCTTTGTAGGCATATCAGTTGGAATTATTTTTGACTGCAGTGACCATTTTGCTCAGTTGATTTGAAATAGTATGAGACTAGTTTTGATATATATTTGATCTAATAACGGAAGAATCCATCCATCTAGCTCCACTTTTCATTCGACCCAGTTATAGAAACAGCTGTGTAATATATTGAGGGAAGGTAAAAAAAAAGAATTTTCTTACCAAAAGGATCATCTCCCGTAATATCAAAATTGTTGAGAATTGACAATGACTGGTTAATTATATTCGATGAATTATTTTCTGCGATTTGGTACGGTGTAGTGAATGTTCTATGATTTGTCAATGGTTGCAAATGACCTTCCATTTGGTATAACGGGGGCATCGAGGGTGGTGCTTGCAAATTTGTATGAGATCTTGTGGAGCCTGCAAGATGAATATCACAGGATGTACCTACACATGCCCTACATCTCACGAATGATCGTTCAAGAATGAAATATGCATCATGCCACACATAAAAAACGCTTTGTTTCTTAGATTGACTATATTCCCTTCATTACCTTCTTCCTCACTAGACGATTGACTTTGTACCATCTGTGTAGTACTCCTTAGTCCTCTACCAAGTTGTTCATCATCTGTTGTTGTATAATTTGCGTTGTCAGCAACTTTTCTGGCTTTTTTCTGATTGTCTGTATACATGGGGTGAATGACATGTTATTGTGTAAAGCAGATAATAATATATGATACAGGTCAAATGTAGGGGATTTTCTTGAAGCATTGATGTGCGCTACAACTCTTATTCCATAATCCGGTAATTTATTGAAAGGAGTCCGCTATATCTCAAGCCATTGCTGCTTCAATTGTGTTTTAGATTTATATTGGTCTCAATACGGATATGGAATTTATTAACGTATTGATATTTGTTGAAGAAAAAGAGGTGTAAAATGGGGTTCATTCATTTCGAAATTTAGTAGAATATAATTGACTATCCAAATAATTATGTCAACTTCAAACTTGCTATAATCCGTTTAAAAATTTTCATTTCGTGAACTATTGAAGATTAAAAAGACTCAAATCCGACAGCTATTGATCTAACAATCAGTTTTCACCACAAGTGCGTCTGTTTTGACTGCATTGAAACGATAGTCAATGATTTACAAACCCTAACTCTAAATTTTCTGTAGTGAACCTGCATTATCTGAATTGTTTCATAGTTCTTATAGATTATTCTTTTCGGACACACTATAGTGTTGTCATTAAAATACCTACTTTAAAGATTTGTATATCGCTTCGATAGTAAAAATTAGCATGTGAAACGAAGTAAGCAGCGATTGACATGCAAAATGTGCCAAGAAGTGAGGCTTGTACCACTGAGAAAAGTAGGCACACAAAAAACGCAGGGGCGAATCTACATTCAAAGAAATATAAAAAGTAATTACCACAGTATTTTTCCAATACAACGTCATAAAGCACCCATTTATTTTCATCGGGAGAAGTGTGGTTAGCTATCAGAGTTCCAATATTCTTCGACTTTTCGGGCCACCAGCATTGGGTTTTGCCATTACTAAATTTCAGCCAAGACGAAGGAACCTCAGAGACACAGTTTGTGTCAGGAAACTGAACGACAGCATATGATTGAGTCATTTTGTTGTTTGGCCTGTAAGGTTTATACTTATATTATGGTATACTCAAGAAATATAAGACATCCGTCATTTTATTGGTACACTAAACGTGTTTGATTCTGACCAGTATGAAGTTGTCTCCAGAGTCTTCTGTCTCTTACCGTCTCTATGTAACCACAAAGGATAGAAGGAGACAGAAGACTGTGGTGCCAACTTCATACCGGTCAGAATCAAACACGTTAAGCTTACATTAATAAAGACAGGAAAAATGATAAGTCTCAAAATTTGGAGCAGCTTTGATATCTCTATACGTACATATGATTTGCATTTAGAGCCTCGTTGTGAAGGTTTTATTATGTGCCAATTTAGTTATTGTAATGCATTAATGGTATTATAATATTGCACTCATTGTCACGACCTGATTTGATAATCAAGCACTTTTTTTTATCTCAGCTACTGGGACTTCGATAAATTCTGAAAGATTTTCATTGGAAACAATATTGATATTCCCAAATTTCTAGAGTCGCAAGGACTATTATAGAGATATTGACCACTTAGGAAGCGCTTTGCCTTCACAAAAATACTGAGATTTTCTTCATATATGTCGTGGATGATAATAACATCTCCATTATTTAGCATGCAACAATTTTCATTCCCTCTCTTTTTCAGGATAAAAGTTCTGAATTCCAATGCACGAATAGTTGTACTGTCGACTGGCAATGATGCTTGGTTGTTTGGTGACTTATCGTAATGAGTAACAGGATATTTTTGGCGACATGGAGAAATGACACGGAACTGATTTTGTTCAGTTATCCTATTGACAATTTGTTCCAAGGGTCGACTGGCAGCCCTTATTTTATTCTTAATTTTCTGCATATTATTCTCATATTTAAATGAGCTAAAGGTATCCACCGGCCCGAACTTTCTGACATCATCACACAAGTGTAACAAATTATGCACATTATATGAAAGGAATTGATAACCGTACAAGCTGCCATACATACTGACAAACCAAGTGAAGAGCGATTGAGCATAATCAATCATTGTCGCGTACAACTCTGTGTCAGCTAAGATTCTAATAGCAATACTAAATGCCAGAAAATGCGTGTAAAACTCTTGAGGTAATAAGCCTCGTAGAACAACTGGCCCGGTATAAAGTAAAAATTGTCTAAGTTCTGTAGCTTTCCATCTATCGATATCATGCAAACTTCTAGGATCTCGAGCAAATTCACTTGTAATAAACGGCCTCAATGAAATGAGAGCTTCGGATATACTATTCAATTTATCTGCCCGTACTCTAACATTACGCTTTCCTTTCACCCAAAATTGAACTATACGTTTAACAACGCCTAAGCAAACCAGATGTCCATAGTCATGTGGTACTTGCGATACCATTCCTATATTCAACTCTTCTAAACAGGAACTTCCTATATGATGCTCAGGTTGTTGTCTCAGTCTAAATGACTCATCAGTCCTAGAAGTATAATTGATTTCTGGAAAAGTTACCCTATTGTCAACAAAGTCACCTTCTTGTATGCACTTCGAACAACCAAAATATCCTGTATGTCCTTTAACCTGCGTTATGAAAGCTTTTGCTGGCGCATCAGCAATTATAGCGTTCAAAGTAACCGATATCTTCTTATCCTCCACACTTAATCCTTCTTGCTGCAGATGTTTTAATTCATCTACAAAAGGTCTGAGAAATGTGTTGACGTTGTCAGGCTTTTTCATGCCATGATATATCCCAACCACAAAAGGATCAGTATAACAATCTGTGACAACTGAAGCCATAATTGGCCAAAATTGGCTTGAAGAACTTTTCGCTAGTGGTAAGCCATCAACATTGATGTCGAATTTCACTTGATCTGGTGAAATTGTAAAATACGCTTTCAATGAATATTTGATTCCTGCGGACAACCCAAAATGCGCATATTGGCCACCATCCATTGGAATAATTTGGGATGATGTTAATCTTGGGGTTTTCATCAGAGTGCGTGCATCTTTCGGTACATCATGACCATATTTTCGCCACACTGTGAGCATGGCACTAGCAACGGTATGGCTAACATTATATTTAGAGACCCAATCGCGCAAGTCGTCTTTTAAGTTACGATTACTGTTGGTCTCATTATCACGGTCTAAGTTATCAAACATATTATTGTCTTTAGGAGCATCTGTATCATCTCCAATGTCGCGAATATCACCATCGTCTTCTGAATCAAGATCATAATTATCATTACATGGCGTAATCTCTAAATCGCTTTCTATTACAATACTGTCTGGACTTTGCGGTCGTCCGAAATTTTCAGCTTCCGCACTGGGATGGAGAACTTCATTGAAATTTACAGTATCGACAGAATCTTCGCGCTCGACTTGATTATAACGAGCGATTTCTAAATTTATTAATTGTTGTCTTCTTCGTCTTGATAATAAATGTAATTCTTTCGGCATTTTGACGCTGGCAACCAATTATCACTGCAATGCGAAACATTCAATTCTGTAATAACCCGCGAAAAAAAGATCAGATATAATCATATATGTTTGGATCCAATGGCTTATACCGTGAATATTCGGTGAGACTACACGATCCCCTTCCTATGGCAAAACCAACACAAGCGCACCGCGTGCGTGAGGCTAGTTTAGGACGGAATGAGGTGCCAGTAGCATTGCATCCCCTCCCGAACGAGCCTCACGCACACGGTGAGCGCCTGTGTTGGTTTTGCCGTAGGAAGGGGATCGTGTAGTCTCACCGAATATTCACGGTATATACTCGGATCTGGGTATATAGTTTACTCGGATCTTGGTAAATATAGCAAAAATAAAAAAGTAGAACAGACCGGGAATCGAACCCTCGTCCATCGAATTCGAAATCTGAGACGCTACCACCTGGACCTGTGTTGGATGTAACGCACAGTTTTACAGTCATAAAGCTCAGCCGCGCTATTTTCACAGTTTCGAAGTCACAAGGATCAAATATGATAATAATTAATTATTTGTGAGGTTAATCCGAATTCGACGGACGAGGGGGAGGGTTTGATTCCCGGTCGCAACTACTTTTTTTTTCTTCAGAAACATTTCATCTCATGAAAATTCACATAATAAATCATGTGTTTTTTACACATTGTGATAAATTCCCGAGAAAAAAAGATCAGATATGATTAGATATAATCAGATATAATCAGATCTTTTTATATCTGACAATATCCAAATTTTTGATCCGATGATATATGAGCATATATACTCATATCTGATGACATATAAAAATATCTGACTATACATAGTTGTATATAAACAGATATAATCGATGACTCGAATGTTTAAACTGAGCATTTATGATTATATATAACTATATAACTATACATAACTATATATAACTATATATTACTGTATATAGTTATATTATATAATCATATATGCTCAGTTTGAACATCGAGTCATCGATTATATCTGTTTATATACTATGTATTATACTCATTGTCAGATATTAGTATACATATACTATGTATTATATTCAGATAACTATGTATTATAGTCAGATATTTTTATATATTGTTACTGGAAGTGTAACGAGAGAAGTGAAGCCGTGAGTCCTCGAGCGAAATAAGGAGACTTTCAAGAAGCTAATAAATTGGTTTCAACGAATTGGTTATATTTGAATTACAAGTACTCGATTTAATGTCTGGAGAAAGACTGAGTTGTTTTTACAAGAATATATGTTTACGCAGCAACCTAGTTCTAATGTTTCTAAAGGTACTTCTTCTATTTCATTACTACTAGATGTTATACGAATACATGCTGATGAATAATTAGGTAAAGGGTGTTTCTCCCAACGTAACAATATCATCAGATATGAGTATATATGCTCATAATATATCATCGGATCAAAAATTTGGATATCGTCAGATATAAAAAGATCTGATTATATCTAATTATATCTAATCATATCTCCATAGTCGCCCACCTCCCTTATGATACAATGTGACACATTTCAATTATTATCCGAGCCCATGCGTCAAAAACGCAAAAAAGGCCAACGCTGCGCGAATTCAAGTCACATTGTATCAAAAGGAGGTGGGCGACTAGGGATGGGCCTTAATTGAAGATGAAACAAGTACTTACGTTGTCAAAAGCCAGAGGATCGTCGGAAGATGATATATATATATATATATATATATATTATGCGAATCACTCTCTCTCTCTCTCTCTCCTTTTACGACTTATCAAATGCGGATCACTATAAACTTCTTCTTCTTCTTCCTGGTAGGGCTTATCGAATCACTATAAAGTATAATATAAACCTTATACTTTAGCACAGAGGTACATGGCGAAAAGAAGCGCGATCGGAGATGCTCATTCCTCGACGGTTGAGACTCGAGTGTTGACTTTAGCGGTCGGAACGGGCACGTGAGCGGTATCCACCAATGAGAGCGTAGCAAAGAAGGGACCTTTGCTAGACGTATTACACCGGAGCGTTGCTATTGGCTGCCGCCAACACGAGATGCGGAGATCAGTATAGCTTGCATTTTCGACGTTATTGTTACATAACATTTTATATGTATGTGACATAAATGGAACATGCCAAATTGACTCGCAATAATAATAAATAACGAATACAAAGTTTTGCACTGCAGCAACGACTTAATTGATATACATTATATATCTTTGATTGATCATATAATAAACATTTTGACTAATGAGGGTCCTCATCTGGGGTCAAAACGTTACTGAAAAGATTGTTTCAATTATTAATCCCCATATACCTAGGGATATCTTGATACATTATCATTAATAACTCTCAGAGCAATATACCGTATATATGTTTGATAGATAAAACTATATAGCGAGTGTTTTCGTCCAAACAGAACGACCTCCACCCTGCGGCAATACCAACACAGGCCCGTCGGGTAGGGGTCGTTTTGTTTGGACGAAAACGCTCGGTAGATATTCTTATGCAGGAAAATTTGCCGACATCACCCGATATATCCAGCTGACATTAGGGTGATTTTTTTTTTCGACGTTCTTTTTATTTTTCAGTCCTCACGTGAAATTTGGTTGAAAATGTCGAAAAAAAATTCCCTGAAAGTTACAGCTCTTATTAAGTAATTTCCCAAAGCGTGCGAAGATTTTCCATTTAAAATACACGTAAATCGAGATTTTTTTTTCAAATTTCTATAACTCAGCCGCATTTTAAGCTATTACATTGGTCTTGATCTTGATTTACTCAGAATAAAATACTCTACAAAGTGCCAATTGCGGCCAAAGTGTGACTTGTACAAAAAACCAAAAATTTTGGGTAAAAATCAACTTCAGCGACCCGTACCAACTCACCAGTACAAGTTACACTTTGGCCGCAATGGGCAGTTTTGTAGAGTATTTTATTCTGAGTAAATCAAGATCAAGACCAATGTAATAGCTTGAAATGCGGCTGAGTTATAGAAATTTGAAAAAAAAATCTCGATTTACGTGTATTTTAAATGGAAAATCTTCGCACGCTTTGGGAAAGTACTTAAAATTAATATTAAGAGCTGTAACTTTCAGGGAATTTTTTTTTCGACATTTTCAACCAAATTTCACGTTAGGACTAAAAAAAAAAAATACGCCGAAAAAAAAATCACCCTAAGCTGACATAGTACCACGCGTTATGGTGTTCCTTATTAGGGTGGGTTGAAATTTTTTTTTATTTTTTTCTTTCAGCATGGGGGTAGAATTTGTACCTTATGAAAAAAGGAAATTTTTCAAAGCAAAAAAAATTTTTTTACTCAACATTTTGAGGTCGCCCACTCGTTTTTTAAATTAATATTTAATCAAATAGGGTAGTTCCAACGAGAAATTAATATAATATAATTTTTATATTAACTAATATAAAAAACGAGTGGTTTATGTAGGACATGATATATTATTGACTCTTCTCGTTACTACTCATTCCTGGAAGTAATATTATAATATTATTTAATGAAGCGTTGTATATATGCATACCTATATACTGTAACAATATTAATGTTATCATGTAAAGGTGATAAAGAAAAAGAAAAATTTCAATAAACGAAAATAAAGATCGACAAAATTAGCAGAAATATAGAGTATGAAACTATCTGGCTGAAAGTTACTCAAAATAGAGTTTAGCGGGAAAGCCTAGTAGTTTCGGTAAAACGTAAAATCAAAAAGAGACAGAGCAACGCTTCGTAGTAAGCAATTGCTGATGTAATTTCAAAAAGTAGTGGGGACGGTCACTATATAAGAGACCGAGTTAAGCGACTCGACATCTATATAGATCAAGATATCTGTACTTCATTGAACCTAAAAGGTAAAACGTAATAAGGTAATATTGACACAACAAATTTTGTCGAACTTATTAATCAAATAATAATTAAACGAATACAATTATTACGCGAGTTGCAAAACTTAGCGCTTGCATTATTCCTTCATATGAATTCATTTCTAACGAGTTTAAATACTCTGCAGACGTGAATTATCCTAAATCAAAATAATATCGATTCGAATAGGAAAGTCAACACTGACGGGTGTAAAGACTCTGAGGTAGCGATTATTTTATTCTAACACGATAAAAGAAATCAAAATAAGCAAATCAAAACTGACGAGCATAAAAACTCTGAAGTGGCGATTATAATTCAAATACTCTCATATAATCAACACCAACGGTACGAAAGTTTCTGAGGTAGCGATCATATGGGAAGTCAAAAATAATGAACTGTCATAAATAATTAGACAAAACACTCATATCCTAGAAAGAGTCCCAAATTAATGATTCACTGATTAGATAAATATTCTAATTACTAGTTAACGTCCGATTTCTTCAAATATAGTGTAAAATACGCTGGGGATGAGTCGCGATTGTTACAATACATTGCCGGATATCGGAAGATGATCCGGTATTTCTTCGAAGTCAAATTGAGTTCATTTGGATTGAATAGGACTTATATTTGAAAAAGGTTTATTTCATATATTGAATGGAATATGTAATATGTAGAAATCAACGAATCTTATCTTTCTCATGATCGGTATAACACATTTAGCTCAATTGATATAACACTTATGTTGTTGTAAGATCTAGTACGTTCCGTACCGATTGGACTTAAAGTTATATACCCGTTACACGATACATCAGGTGTGCAGTTATATATATCTCGTAGCTAAAGTGATGTAACGCACAAGTTGTTGTTACATCGCCGGCGTTTCGTATCTGGTAACGAGTAAAGTTATATAACCGCTACATGATACATTAAGTGTGCAGTAATATATCTGAACGTAGCTAAAATGATGTAACGCACATGTTGTTGTTACATCGCTGGCGTTTCGTATCTGGTAACGAGTAAAGTTATATAACCGCTACATGATACATTAAGTGTGCAGTTATATATCTCAACGTAGCTAAAATGATGTAACGCACATGTTGTTGTTACATCGCCGGCGTTTCGTATCTGGTAACGAGTAAAGTTATATAACCGCTACATGATACATTAAGTGTGCAGTTATATATCTCAACGTAGCTAAAATGATGTAACGCACATGTTGTTGTTACATCGCCGGCGTTTCGTATCTGGTAACGAGTAAAGTTATATAACCGCTACATGATACATTAAGTGTGCAGTTATATATCTGAACGTAGCTAAAATGATGTAACGCACATGTTGTTGTTACATCGCCGGCGTTTCGTATCTGGTAACGAGTAAAGTTATATAACCGCTACATGATACATTAAGTGTGCAGTTATATATCTCAACGTAGCTAAAATGATGTAACGCACATGTTGTTGTTACATCGTCGGCGTTTCGTATCTGGTAACGAGTAAAGTTATATAACCGCTACATGATACATTAAGTGTGCAGTTATATATCTGAACGTAGCTAAAATGATGTAACGCACATGTTGTTGTTACATCGCCGGCGTTTCGTATCTGGTAACGAGTAAAGTTATATAACCGCTACATGATACATTAAGTGTGCAGTTATATATCTGAACGTAGCTAAAATGATGTAACGCACATGTTGTTGTTACATCGCCGGCGTTTCTTATCCAGTAACTCACAAGGTTCTGTAACTGCTACATTATTCGTCAATTTCACGGTTATACATTTCCATAGAGTAATAATGGTGTAACATTTATATTTCGGTTACATTATGCCAGTCATATATCAAATTACTTCTATGATACGCAACCTCCATGGTGTATCTGATTGTGGCAGTTATATAGTTAAAAGCAAAAGAATGATATTGCGATGATGTTCTCGTTACATAAGTACGACTATATATCTTGCAATTTCTGGGTGACATTACTGTGACTAGATGTGTTGGCTGGGTGATTGTGTTCTGCACGAATGGTACAGTACATGTCGCCATACTGTATAGTGACGGCTATCATACTCTTTTGAAGTCATAGTCAGCCGAAATAAGGATTCTCCTTATATATACTGTAAAGACCAGTGCCATATAGGCTTATAGAGACTGTAAGTGAGAATATTAACCTCTTAAATTGTCCTCGTAGGGACTGTGAGTGAGTATAGCTGTGTCTTAAATCGTAACTCATGTGATAGGTATTATGGAATACAGTAAATACAACAAGCCATTTATTAGTGTTTATAAATTTTTTATTCAGTATCAGATTAACCATAAATTTTAGAAAAATAAATTTGACATGTGGTCGAAAAATTGGTTATATATGGGGAATTCCACCCCAACCCGACCCACTCCTAACCCTCACCCCTTCCGATTAGAGTCATAATTTTTTATGTCTCTTCACCTTTTCGAAAAAATACTCTGAATGTTTTTCTGATTTTTTGGAAACCGTCCGATTTACCCATGATTTTTGAAAATGAACACATCGATAGCCCGAATTGAAAAATCTGAAAAAATTCTCAAAAATCCTGCTTCAGTCGACAACATTTTCAGGCCCTTAGCCAGAGTGAGCAGATGTTCGCTTCTATGATGTTTAAAGTTCTTTCCGAGAAGAACGTTAAATAATATAAGAAGCAAACGTCTGCCCACTTTGGCTAACGGCCCAAAAATTCTGAAAACTCCAACAGCTGTTTGACAGTTTTTCAGATTTTTCGATTCGGGCTATCGATGTGGTTATTTTCAAAACCCATAGGAACAACATAAAAAATAATGACTCGAATCGAAAGGGGTGAGGGTCAGACGTGGGTCGGATTGGGGTGGAATTCCCCATATACATTGTTTACCTGTACTTGATTTACGTCAGTCATCACAGCTACTCTACATCCATAACTTGGCTATGTAGGTATAACCATCACTTGAACGGTTTTTGTGGGAGCATATGGTACTTTTGAGGTCAGCATATCTTAAACAAACCCATGAGAACGAATGTTTATCCACAATTTTGTAAGACTGTGTATGCTCATCGAAGTAACAACCTTGCAATTTTTTCGTAATAATCAAGGCTTGATCTTTGGTGTGCAGCAAAATGAATTGTACTTCATGAAATATGGGTCCTTCTTCATTGGGTATCATAATTATTGTGTTTTTAGTCACTCTATTTCCCTGGAATTTTATAAAACTTACTATTTGAATAGGTTTTTCTAAATTGGCCGGTAAACATCCTGGTGATGGAACTTTTCGGAGTAAATCAGTGAATGTTACGTTACGTATTCCTCCATGTTTCATGGTAGAATCTGAAGTAAATTTTGAAAATAAACGATGATTTAACTATAGTTGATGACGAAATGCTATAGAGTGACATATATTAACACGACTGACAGCAGTCCGAGCTATTATTTTTCCTTCCTGGTGCTTACCCTCATATCTCATGGAAGAAATTTTCCATAAAACTCCTACTAATAACATGACTTTTTTGTAATGTATAGCAAAATGATGTTTTGGCTTCATTGTACCAGGAAATAGTTTTGCATGAGATTCTAGGTATATAGTGGTCAAACCACACAACCGATCAGCAGCTTCTACGGGGAGTACTTCACTGACAAGTATTTCTATGATAGTTTTTAACAGTTTCAGCTGATGCCAGTGTTCACTATTAACGGGTACTAGGCAACCTATTATCATGCACAAATGCCTAATAAACGTCAGCATCTCTGCAGATGACATGGCCAAGCGCCTAGATTTTTTTAGGTGGTGGGGCAAGATTTCTGCTGGTTTATTTTGGTTATAATTGGAACCGTAGTTGAATGCCCGAACCCTAGTGTTCAGTTCTTCCAGCGTGAAATATTTCTTCACATATATAAAGTAAAATAATATCAATGCTAAATCTCCTGGCAAAATGCCTTCCAAAAAATCATGCATGACATCGACACACAAATTTACTGTCACATGAAATCCAAGATCTTTATGTAAGATACATTCTTCTTTTATACCGCTTTGCGTTATGTCTTGTAAGTTTAAGAGGCGTTCGTAATTTTCAGTATTGCGTGGTTCACATTGGTTGTCGTGAAAAATTTTTTCGATATCTTTTCGATGAGTCAAACAAAATCTACAAAAAAAGTTAGCGTTGAATGATTCACTGAACCCAAGCATTGAGTGTATCCCTAAGTTATCACCTAATACTAATGATAATTGGAAAAAGACTTGCACTGGGCCACCTGGTAAAACGACTGTAATTCCTTCATTTCTGAGATATCTCAACTCTTCAAGAGCTTTTGCAAAAATTGCTTGGTTTTTAAAAGACGCACGGTCCAGTGAATTGAATAATAAAAAAAGGAATATGTTTTCCAACTTTGATTGATATTTGGGCGGTAAACTGGGTAAACTGAGATAAACAGCACCACATTTGCTAATACCCTTATGGCTACCGAGGGGGTTGTTCGTTTCATAATCATCGAAATACATGAACAGGGGAAGACAAATTTTTCCATCAAACGAAGAAGATTGTGCTTTCCATAAGCTACCTTGGCAAAAATTATGTATTATATTTGGACTCGATTTCAATCCTTCCATGTAATCAAGTGTTTCCTGCAACACACCGTTCATTTTGAAAAACTCAGAAAAAACCCTTCTTACTGGTATGAACTCGACTGTGACTTTGACTGGTGTTAGAATTTTTTCACCATTCACTTCTTTAAACTCATACCTCTCCCCGATTATGTGACTCTCTGGAAGTATGAGTGTTCCAGCTTTTACAAAATTCGTTAGGTGTTGCCATTCTGTATTTAGGCTAGCGAACGGATCAGAAGCAGCATCCAAGATCTCATTTAATGAAGCTGAGTTTTCAGTGTTTGGTGCTGTTGGTAAACTGTCCCGAACCAAATCAAGTAGCGAACGACAAAATATAGATGTTTCAGAAATAATTTCTCGAACACATTTTCTGGAAACTTGTGTAAAACTGTATAATTTTGAAATAAAAGCTAATGCCTGATTTTTGATTACTGAAGGATTGAGTGTGGAGTTAATCATAGATTGGTCTATGGTATCGGCACTTACACTTTGCAATATTGCAGTCAAATGAGTTTCATCGCTGCTACTATCGTCATTACTGTCATGGCCCAGTGAAATCGCCTCATTACACTCATTAACGTCAAAAGGAACTGTTTCATCGTCTGAAGGAGTAAAACTTTCAACATTTTCTGTCACATTACTTCTTGGAGTTCTTGAAATAGCACGCTTGCCTGAACTACCACTTGCCCGTTCGTATGGTTTATTGCCATGTTTCAACTTCATATGATTTTTGAACGATGAGAAAACCGAAAAGCTTTTTGTACAATCTATGCACCGAAAGTATGACATATGACCGTGATGCGAATACACATGTTGAATTAATGATTTATCATCGTTAAAAGAACACTGACATTCGAAACATATCATTTTTTACTATGTAAGAGTACAAACAATCAGGGGTATATCTATCCTACAACTTACAAATTAGGAATGCAATGACAATAATCGTAAAAAATGATTTTTAAATAAAGTACGTATACAAAATAAATGAAACTTTCAAGTTGAGAATATGACAAATATTTGTTGTGGAAAAAAAAAGTGCATGCATGTATAAAAAATGACAAATGTGTTAAAAGGGAGCTTTCTATGACACTGTTACTAATTTGATTTAAAAACAGCCCATAATTCACCACTCAACGCATTGACGGCTGGGCTAAATCGGTCGGAGTTATTTTCAATTTGGAAAAACGCCTTCTGGATAAACTTCCAAATATTTTTAGACCCGTGTGGTAATTCACAATTGACTGCGTAAAAAATTTTAAAACAGAGATCGATCGCTTTGATGTACGAATCTGTTCTGTACACTATGTCATTAACGACAACGTGTGTCGATATGATCTCAGTCAAAGTACCAACGATCACAGGTGTTGGCTGTAAAGTCTCTCCCCGTTTCCTTAATTCCTCTCGCTTTCTTTCCAATTGCACTTCGATGTCCGTTGCAGTCTGTATAATATAAGTTTGTAGGTATATCAATTCTTTATAAGTTAATATAAAAATCACCAAACATTATCAACCAGTAATATTTACAGTGTATATATTGATTTAGCTGTCATACTAACCCGAACAATGATTGTGAAAGATTCCCTGCGTTCAATCAATGAAGATTTACCGGCGTACAGTACTTCTGAAGACGGCACTTCAGTGCTGGTTCCTACAGCGCTTATTTCTGTTGTGCCTGTTTTTTTCGCATTTTTGTTCACAGACGTATTCTCTTTGCCAGCGGATTTTCTTTTCCTTCCTTGACGTTCCGCGGGTATTAAATAGGGAAGTAGGTGGAATATGACTGCTGCTTTCGTGTCTATAATTCAATGTTTTTAGAAGTACGCATATTCAACAAGATTCATTCACACATACTACATGCATATTAGGCATATTACCAATAAATATTCACCTGTATCTAAGTGTGGTATTATTTTAAGTAACGCCTTATCGTCGACTGATCTAATATTTTTAATCTGTTGTAATCGCTCGAATAACTTTTCTGCTCCAATCGACCAACGCCCAGTGAAAAGCAGTGCTTTTCCAGGATGTAACGCTTCGAAATCCGAATTGATCTGTATCCCAAAATATTGTTTCCGTTATACTTGACTGCAGTTATCTTGTAAGATGAAAGTATAATTAAGTTGTTAACTTACCAAGTGCACCCCCTCTTGCAACCTTAAGGGCAAGAATTCAGAGAAATAAGAAAAAACGTCAGTCCTCAAAACTAACAACATGTGTTGTCTTGCTGAAAAGGTTTCTCGCCAATCATCTGTCACCTTCTGAAATGGTTCACTGAAATTTCTGAGCCACTCTAGCTTCCCCTCTATGTCATCTAAAGATTGAAACAGAACATAAATAATTTATTCAGAAAAAAAGTCTCTGTGTTATAATAAATATCTTGTGGATACTTCATCATTAAACTTCGATTATGACGAGCCAAAGCTCACAAATATAAAAAACTGCAGAAGTTGTGTACTTTATTAGGCCAAAAATAGATATGTCGTTCATGAGTTAAGTGAAGTTTATGATGTGAAATATTTTAATGCTCGTATAAATTGTGCATTCGACTAACCACTGTGATTTACTGCTGGAGTTGGAGTCACTTCGTCAGATTTTTTCTGAAGCAAACCGTGTTCACGCATACACCCCTTTGCGTAATTATAATGATTCCAAAGCCTACCACCTGCTAGCACTCTCTCACCTTTAGAGGAGTAAAATGGTGTGTAATAGATTTCTTTCAGATCCGGAGGAAATAGTTCTTCTATTTGTGTAGAATATTCTGTGAACCTTTTTTTCGATATCCTGCAAGACGCAGGAGACTTCGTGTGTAAGTTAGGTACTTGATTAGCGTTGGAAAAATTTCTATTATAAACTTGAACGATTATGCAAGCATTACTGCTGTAAATGGGTTTTGATGCTGATAATTCAAGTAAAAAATGACTCTGCTGAAATTTTCAACAAATGAATCGAGTCTGGAACTGCTAGATTCTATGGATGGATTTATTCATATATGTGAGCCATGTAGTAAGTCAAAACTTTATGTGGTTGTATATGATTGTTGAGCTATTTTGGATTGATCGAACTAGTATGGATAATGGCCCTATAGGATACAGGATTTTCGGTCAGCTTCTGATAGTTGTAAATAATATCGAGTATGCCCTTTTGGAATGATTTGTTGATTGAAAATACTTACGAAAACTCTTGTAGTTGATCAGGTCCTTTTACCGACAGTCCACGACAGGCTTCATCGATTTCGCTTTGGATAATTATTTGAACTAAAATTTGTCTCGTTTCCTCATTCAGCTTACCGTGGAAATGAAAATGTCTGTAAATGGCTCGCCCTTCGCCAAAGGAGTGGAGAACTCTTTCTAGTCTCTGAAGAAAATTAAAAATGTATAATATTTCAGAATGAAAATGAAACCATTGATGAGTAATAGAAGTCCAGATATTATGGCATGCACAAGCTGTCATACATTCAACCGAATTGTCTCAGCGGTAACGTCTGGAGTAGTATCGAGCGAGTTGGTATTTTGTTGACAGCTTGATTCTTCTTCGTTCGGTTGTTGATCAATCAGTTCTGGATCACGCACTGGATGATTGTTCGGTTGTGGATTCTTCAATTGTTGAGAGTTTAAGGCCTGATTGTTGTGTTGTGATTTTTCTATTTCTTGATAGTTCACAACTTGATCATTTGGTTGTTGAGGGTATAGTGGATGATTATTTGGTGGGCAATAATATTGTTGATGACAGTTTACTTGGTGATTGTATACTGTTTCCTTATTTGTTTGTAAAAAATTTTCTGTCTGGTAATTGGCTCGTTGAGAAGATGCATAGTCTTTATATTCTGGTTCCTGCCAATCTTGCAATGCTGCTAAAAAATTGCTGACAGGCGGGAGATTTTCACGGCCGAAGTCAGGGTGGAGTGTCTACGAACATATTAGATCGGAATTAAACAGTATATTGTATGGCAGGTGCTATTTCCGTTTTGACGTAAGGTATTCAGAATGTGCAAATGCGCCAATTTTTCTTTTCCGGGTATTTTACGCACGCTACAGTGGGCATCAAAAATTGAACTTTCCAAGTAGGTGTTACCAAGGATATCTAATGATTATTAATACTCGTTCACTCTATCTAGTGTGTTTGGAATGATATGCGATCTTTGGTAGCCTGTACTCTTGATGATTAGTCCAGTCGAGATAGGTCTAAAATTCGGCTAACCTGGAATTGATTAGGGGGTGCGATTTTCTTTTTTTATACTTAGGGGGGGAGGGGGAGTGTAAGTCTCGATTTTCGGGAAAATGCCCCTTGTGGGTTTGCCGCCACCTTGATTATGAGGGGGATTTTTTGATTTTTTCGAATAACTCGCTTATTTTCAACCTTAGAGTGAAAATGGTGATATTCAAAGCTGTGGAAAATATAATTTCCCACAAGTTTGGTAGTTATAATTTTTACCCTAGGATCGATATTTATAGAGTTAGACTGCTAATGGGGGTAAAAAACGGTTTTTTCTGAATTATCTCGTTTATTATCAAGTTTATCGCGAAAATGGTAAGAAATAATCACGTAGAAAATTTTATTTCCTTCAACTTTTATGTTACAAATTACACAAATTTATGTTGACAACTTTGTGTTGATTTTATACTAACACATTTTAAATGTTACTTTTATGCGAAATAACACTTTTTTGGGTTGAATAAAAATGAGAACGAATAACACAATTGTATTGTGTTAAATTGACACTAAAAAGTGTTAAATATTTAACACAAAATTTTAACACAAGGACTTTATGTTAACAATGACGCAAAAATTTTTACTGTGTACAGTTCCCATAGCTTTGAATATCACCATTTTTACTCTAAGGTTGAAAATAAGCGATTTATTCGAAAAAAACAAAAACATCGCCCTTAAAATCAAGATGGCGGCAAACGCACAAAGGGGATTTTCCCGAGAATCGAGATTTACACTCCCAACAACTCCCCCCCGCCCTAAGTATAAAAAAAGAAAATCGCACTCCCTTATTAATTTCAGGTGAAATCCTATCTCGACTGGACTAGATACCATAAAATTTTAAAAGAACATTGTGTTTACGTGTCGAGAAGAATTAGCTCCCAGTCGGCTATCATCTGTAACTGAATTAGTAGTCTGGCTTGACCCGGGCTGACTTTCGATTGTGCGGTTCATTATTGATTATAGACCCTCTAATGTTAGTGGACTGGAAAATTGGAAATGTTCAAATACGCATTATCTGTTATGCAACGGCGTGGAGACAAAATTCATCGTAAATGGGTAACTACTTTCTCAAAAATGCCTCAGACTCAAAGGTGTGATATTAATAAAATCTTGAATATTTTACTTACCTGATTTCGCACCCTTAGCTGCCTCAACTCACTCTCCCAAAATTAAAAATTACACTCTCCAATCACGCGACAAAGCACTGTATTGAAACCGATTTAGAATATCGTGCTCACTCGGAAGCCGGAGACCAATTGCACAGCGGGACTCATGCTAGAGTAGTGGGGACATGGTGGTGGGGGACTGCAACTCGGCAGTATGAGAATGATTCTCATACTGTTAACAAGTAGCTCTTTCCTGTTATAAAACCATTCTCCGACGAAATAAAAATAGTTTAAATCTGTATGATCAGAATTCTATTGTTATATTTGCTGTCTGCTGTCATGCCATTGTAGGACTGAAACTCGACAGTATGAGAATGATTCCCATACTGTTCAAAAGTAGCTACTACATGTCAAACGACCATTCTGTAAGAAAATTTGAGTAGTTTGAATTTCCATGATTTTAATTAATGTCATGTCTGAATACTATCAGATACCACATGACTTATGACATAATGAACAACTTCTGACATTCCATGATATGCCGCAGAAGCAGGTATCTCCTATGTCAAATATGGCGGGTAATGTATTTCGTCGTTTCTTACATGATATCATAAGTACCTCGCATATAATTATGAAGGATAGAAACACGTTCTAGATACGACAGCATGGACTTCTAATATTATACATAATAATCTCCAAGGTTTTTATTCGTAAACGATTGTTGTTGCATTCGCAGCGAACATCACGCCTGTATGTTTCCCTTACCGATATCACATTGCAAATATCGAGACATACGTTTTCCATATAAATAGTAGATATTCCTATACCGATTAAAGTTTGATTCATCTATTACCACTAACAATGAAGATGTGTATGGCACTAATGCTCGATCTCCGGTATAAGTCAATCCTGTTATACCACTTATGACAGTGATTCTCATAAAATTCTCTCCGTGTAGTTCCTATCAATTTCCCATCCCGTTTACTCAACAATTTTGTAGAGAATTGATTAAGGAATACGCTCATATTTTTTTGAGATTTTTATCGTGTGGAGCTTGCTTTGAAAATCACGTTTGAATAATATATTTGTTTATAACAAATAAAATTGTTTGTTACCGCAGAATGAAATAAATATATAATAAGAGTGTCATTCAATAGCTTTGAAATGGTTCTTGAATGAAGTCTCTAGGACGAATACAACCAAAGATATGACCGTTTGAAGGGGAGTATGTTTTCGATTTTTGGCTCTTTTTCCTGAATTTCACCCCCGTGTAACTTGAAAAATAGGGGCCGAAAAAAAAACACGTTTCATGAATTTATTCGTTCCATAGAACCTGTAAAAAAAATTATAGCGAAATCGATAACATCGAGGTCAATTTTTGATTTATTTTGTCCGGTCTAACAAGGTATCCTGAGTTTTTATATCTCAAATTGCATGTCACTTTGCGAATGGTTAAATTAACTGGAAATGAGGAATTACCTCAGGAATAACTGTACCTGGACTGAATAAATTATAGATAATTAATAGGAATCTAGGAAAAAAAAGACTTGGAAAAAAAAGACCCGGAAAAAAAAGACTGGAAAAAAAAGACTTGGAAAAAAAAGACACGGAAAAAAAAGACCCGGAAAAAAAAGACTCGGAAAAAAAAGACCCGGAACTAAAAGACTCAAAATCAAATTATTGTTAAATTTCATTTTTTATTATTTTCGACAATCATCGCTAAATTGCCATGGATTTTAATCGTTGTAGTATACATGGGGTATCACATTATACAATATAATTCGGAGGTAAGTGTGTTTACATTTATGGTGAGATTCGTATAGATGTCATTGTTCAGGTTTGCTTTCGTTTTGATCGGTACTCATTGAGGCATTGTGGTGATAAAGGCCTCGGAATTATTCAGTTAGTCAAGTACATCGAAGGTGTACTAACCTGTTCTAACCTATTCTAACCTGTTCCAACCTATTCTAACCTTTCGGGAGCCACAGCCACCTTCTGAGTATTTCGCATGTGTGTGTGTGCGTAGGATTAGTGGGGTGGCCTAACCTATTCTAACCTGTTCTATCCTATTCTAACCTGTTCTAACCTATTCTAACCTTTCGGGAGCCACAGCCACCTTCTAAGTATTTCGCATGTGTGTGTGTGCGTAGGATTGGTGGGGTGGCCTAACCTATTCTAACCTGTTTTAACCTATTCTAACCTTTTGGGAGCCACAGCCACCTTCAGAGTATTTCGCATCTGTGTGTGTGTGTGTAGGATTAGTGGGGTGGTCTAACCTATTCTAACCTGTTCTAACCTATTCTAACCTTTAGGGAGCCACAGCCACCGGGTGGGTGGCTCGCCTCAGGTCACGCCGCTTCGCGTCGTGACCTGGGCTCACGATGAAGGAAAATCATCCCTCCCGCCCGGAGACCACCTAGCGGGCGGATTCTCGGGCGGGGTTCAAAAAAGGCCTAACCTATTCTAACCTGTTCTCACCTATTTTTTAGCGGCAATTTAGCGATGATTGTCGAAAATAATAAAAAATGAAATTTAACAATAATTTGATTTTGAGTCTTTTAGTTCCGGGTCTTTTTTTTCCGGGTCTTTTTTTTCCGTGTCTTTTTTTTCCAAGTCTTTTTTTTCCAGTCTTTTTTTTCCGGGTCTTTTTTTTCCAAGTCTTTTTTTTCCGCCAACCAATTAATAGATAGTTCTCAATTAAACCGTAGCTTGGCTTCACGCATAAGAACTGGCCTGTGTTATAAATATGCAGGTTTTCCGTACTAGGTAAAGTATCGAATCGCAAACATTCGTACCTCAACCTTTTGCCTAATCCGTAAGCTCGAAGATGCGGCCGGAATATTGTTTTCACCACACCTGCACGGAAAGTACGACTTTCGGCCCCTCGCGTGAGCGGGGAGTCGTACTTTCCGATGCCAGGGGGTGGTGAAAAATAGTATACCTCACACGGGAGTGAAAAAGGCCATCCCAAACTGCGTTTTTAACACCCTCGCCTTCGGCTCGGGTGTCAATCTTGCACGCAGTTTGGGTTAGCCTACTTTCCCTCCCTAGGTGAGTAATATACTATTCCAGTACTTCGACAACCACGAAGACTTTTTCTTCATCGCTTAACAAAATAACAATTCCGCTCACTACAACCTTGTATTGATAACTCTCCTGTGCTACGAATAGAGCATCCCCTCTTCTATAGTGAACTCCTTTCGAAATTATTTCATTGCACTCCTGAATGTTTTCAGGCAAGTGTGCACTATTTATAGCTTCCTGAATGTTAAAGTTATAATATTGAGATTTGAAATTGGTATTCATCTTCATTTCTAATTCACATCTTATATCACCTCCTGAACGTAAAAAGGTTTGGAGAAGTTCGTACCTGACGCTCAAAGATTTAGTAACATGTTTGACGTTCTTAATGAAGCGGATGACTCTTTTGGACAAAGTGTGTTTACTTTCAAAACGGAGAGTCCAAACTTTCATCAGTGGTCCGAATTCAAATATCAACTCAGGGTAATGCATCAGAAAATGATGTTTTGGACGAAGTAGTTTTTCAAATTGTTGTCTCAGATCTATGTAGTCGTGTATGATTGTACGCAGATATGATATGTATGACTTGTGTATTTCCGGAGCGCATATAATTTCGACTATTTCACCAAGCAAAAGTACACACTTCCAAACGTCATCATCGACGTTTTGAATTTTGTCTCCAATCAATAACGGAAGTAATCTTAAGAACGTGCAAAGTTGCCATGCACCCCCTGAAAGTCTCTGTGCAGTTCGCGATATGGTGCAAGGTTCATCTCTGTAATCTACTGTTGAATATGTGGCAAAGGAATCAATTCTCTTATTTAACAATTCGTACGAAAACCATCGTTTTTCAACAAAGTAGTCTAGATATAGGTTCGAATCATAAGCTGCGAGACCCTCTAATACGTCATGCCCAAGGCAGGGGGGCAATCCGGGTGAACAAACATGATAGTACATCAGTTCATTGAAAACAGAGTTGAACCTAATACCTGTATGATCAATAATTCCATCATCATTGATTCTGTCATCAATTTCTATTTCACCATGAATGTCCACAATTTGTCTTACGACTTTCTCATATGACTCGACAGTTCGTGCTGCATATGTTTTGAAGGGACCGCCGGTACTGTAAAATTCATTTCTTTTCATTAAGCAATATCTGCAAAAATAGGTTGACGAACTGAAATTCTCAACAAATCCACCAAGAAAGTGACTTCCAAGATTATCGCCCGCGATAAATACGACCGCTCCAGTGATAAATTCACCTGATGGTAATTTCACACCTTGAGTTTCAATTCCCTTCAAGTCCTTTATGATTCTGCCGTAGACTTTTTGATGATCAAAAAGTTTTTTTCTACAAAGAGCTACTAGCTGCATCGAGTTGACATGTGAACGGGCATGATCAGGAAGGTTGCCAATATTTAAATACACTGCAAGTATTTTTTTTTTTTTTTCTGCAGCTCCTAAAGGATTTACGACCTCGAAACTGTCTTGGTACAGAATAAGTTTCAGCCCTCTTGGATTTTCTTGGAAAAATAGATTCTGTTTGAATACTGCACCATCAGTAAAATCTTTGAGGACATTTTCTTCAACGTTTGTAGTGCCTGCAGTCTGTAGCTTTCGTTCGAGAGATTTATTGTTGAACAGTTGAATTAACGTTTTTGGCAATGGTATATAGTGGAAAAAAATTTCCTTGGGTTTTATCGCCAAGCCAAATCTTTGTTGGAATAGAGCAAACAGCGTGTTCCCGCGTCTATCCAAATTAGTATATAGATCAGTGATGTCGACACGTGTAATGAAATATGTCTGTACTTCACTTCCTGTCTTGTCCGTCCGGTTATGAAGAGAAATATATATACACGTTCTTTATCAAATTAATATTGTGTATCCAGTGTTTTATTACCCGACTTTAACCATCCATGGCCTATTTTAACAGGTTATGGGCCCAGAGACAGTCAAGTGTCCAAAAACTGTAAAAAGTCGAGGTAAAAGTGATATTTTATCACTTAAAGTAAAATTTTTCGAAAGTGAGGTTAGAATACACGTGCCTTGTGAAACTAAGGCCATAGTGATCAGTGATGGATGGACAATCCAATAATGCAAGAAGCTCAATATTCACTATTAAGAACTTATCTCTCCTAGGGGACTACAAGTAATGGAAATTTGCAATTCGAATGTTGCTTTATCATGAAAAATTATGGGAATATGCCAGCGGAGAGATTGCTCCCGGTGATCAGAGATACAACGTGGAAAAGGATAGACAGGTGCTGTCCACGATATGTTTGTCGATTGATACTAAATTGTTTGTTCACGTTGAACGAGCAACAACCGCAAAGTTAGCTTGGGATAATTTAGCAACAACATTTGAACCCCAAGGTACGGCTGGCAGATTAGGTATGTTGCACCAACTAATCTCTACACGATTAGCTGACTGTAAAGACACGTCAGAGTACGTCAATAAAATGATGAGCGTGGATCAACAGATTAAAGACGCTGACTTTAAGGTGGAAGAGTTGATTGGCTGTATGATGTTAATCGGGCTTACGGCTAGTTACAGGCCAATGGCCATGGTCTTAGATCATTCAGGGCAGGAGCTAACAGAGGACTATGTAAAAAGTCGTCTACTAGCAGAGGAAGGACGTCGCATACTTGAAGATGACGGATCTACAAAGGCGCTGGCAGTAAATGCGAATGCAAGAACGCAGCCTCTGTGAAACAGACCACTAGCGGAGCTAAAAAAAATCGATGGAGACCCGATGGGAACCATGTCAAAACGATTTATTTATAAGCGACGGCGCGCGCTGCCACCGGAAAACCGTACCCGAGCCGGGTCTTTCAGTGGTAGCGCGCGCCGTCGCTTATAAATAACGATTTTGTATAAATATATAAATATATATATAATATAAATAACGATTTTGTAGAGAATTGATCAAGGAATACGCTAATATTTTTTTGAGATTTTTATCGCGTGGTGCTTGCTTTGAAAATCACGTTTGAATAATATATTTGTTTATAACAAATGAAATTGTTTGTTATCGCAGAATGAAATAAATGTATAATAATACTGTCATTCAATAGCTTTGAAATGGTTCCTGAATGAAGTCTCTAGGATAAATATAACTGAAGATATGACCGTTTGAAGGGGAGTATGTTTTCGATTTTTGGCTCTTTTTCCCGAATTTCACCCCCGTGTAACTTGGAAAATAGGGGCCAAAAAAAAAAAAATTGTTTGATGAATTTATCTGTTCCATAGAACCCGTAAGAAAAATTATAGCAAAATCGGTAACATCGAGGTCAGTAAGCTGTCCGGTTTGACGTGGAATTACTCTTATGTGTCAGTATTTGACTTCCTTATAAACAACACAGTAACAGAGGAAATCGTGTATAGTGATTTAGAAAGTATTTCAGACTCCGAATCTCAGGTCGGTTCAGATCCAAATGATGAATCTGATAGTGTTTATACCGATGTAGAAAATGTAGAAGTCAATGACCAAAGTAGCCTAGAACTTATGGACTCAGACGAATCTGTAATAGTATTAGAACCACAAAGGAGGTCTGAAAGGGTTAAGAAACCAAAAGTTTATCCAGATCATATTGTATATAGCATAAAAAGTCATTCGAATGATCCCTTAACCGTTTCAGAGGCTTTAACAAGATAGCGTCTCATGGCAAAGAGCTATGGACGACGAACTAAACTCTTTGCGGGAAAACAAAACATGGATTTTGGTAGATAAACCTTTACATCAAAAAATTATTAATTGTAAATGGGTGTTCAAAACAAAGTCAGATACGAATCAAAAGACTGATAATCATCAACTAGAGGTTTCGCGTAAGAGCCAGGGATAGACTATGATGCGACATATTCACCTGTAATCAGACGTGAAACAATAAGACTTCTATTTGCCTTAAGTGCGCAACATGATTTAGATATAACCCATTTAGACGTTAAGACTGCATTTTTGATGGAGAACTAAAAGAAACAATTTACATGCATCAGCCAAAAGGTGCTATTGAAAAAGGTAATGAAAATAAAGTATGTCTATAAGGGTGCTTTTTTTGAAACGATTATTTTCTTTTTTCAACTTCCCATTGAAAATCTTGTAGTAGACGTCGAATAAGGAATCCTGTCCAATTTTCAGCTCTTAATTCCAATTCTAAGTACTCGCACTTTTCTTTTTAAGTTTTCCCAAACATTACGATTTTTTCTTTCGCCGCGCACAACTCAGCCGCATTTCGATGGATTATTCTCATCCAAGACTTATTTTACAGAGAATTTAGTGTTCTTCAGAAGTGCCTCAGGTAGTTTGGCTGTGGTTTCAATCGCTGCACCTGTGTGAGCTTTCAAAGTCGATTTTATGCATAATTCTTCTTTCTCACTGTGGGCGAATAAACAGTTGGACTTGGAGAAAAAAACTTTTTGATAATTTTGTAGGAAATTTATTTCTCTACAAAAAAGTCCAATGAATAAAGTCTCTCAAACCAATATTTCAAAAGATATAAGGACTTTGATTTTTTGAAATATAAAATTCTAACAAAATGTCAAGTTCAATATTTTCAAATCAATCAAACTATCATGGGCACTTTTGAAGAACATTAAATTCTCTATCAAATGAGTCTTGAATGAGAACAATCCATTGAAATGCGGCTGAGTTGTGCGCGGCTAAAGAAAAAGTAGTAATATTTACATGCTTTTAGCATGGAAAAACTTAAAAAGAAGAGTGCGAGTTCTTAGAATTGGAATTAAGAGCTAAAAATTGGACAGGATTCCTTTTTTGACGTCTACTACAAGATTTTCAATGGGGAGTTGAAAAAAAAAAATAGTCGTTCCAAAAAAAGCACCCTAATGTCTATTGAAAAAGGCCATTTATGGACTGAAACAGGCATCATGCGTATGGAACGAAAAAATTCATAGTGATTTAATAGGCTCAGGCCTCAAGCAATCGAAGAAAGAACCTTGTTTATATCACAAAACCAAAAAGGGTTGCATTTTCTTCGTATCACTATATGTCGATGACTTACTGATATTTAGCAAAAATCAATCAGAAACTAATGAACTAAAGAAGGTATTGATGAATAAGCGCGAAATGAAAGACCTCGGTTACGCAAAGAATTGTATAGGATTAAGAGTTAGGACAGATAAGAATAGAGGAATGATCGCAATAGATCAAACTCAATACATAGAGGAGTTGCTCGATAGATTCAAGATGAGTGATGCAAAAACGGCTGTTACGCCAATGGAGCTCAATCTCCAATTTAGTTGTGATAAGAATATAGATAAACCAGATGTGCCGTATCAAGGTCTGATAGGGGCTTTGATATACCTAGGAGTCAATACTCGACCCGTCATAGCACATGCGGTTAATAAGTTAAGCCAATATAATACTTCATACACTCTAGAGCATTGGAAATGCTTGAAACGCATTCTTAGATAATTAGAGCTTATCAAGGTTTTGTGTTTAGTGTATAAACGAAATAAAGATACATTAGAGGGCTTTGTCGACGCAGACTGGGGTAATGATACTACCGATAGACGCTCTTATACGGGCTACGCTTTTACTATTGGTGGCACAGCAGTATCCTGGTGTAGCAGAAAACAAAAATGTGTGACCTTGTCAAGCACTGAAGCAGAATATGTTGCATTAAAAGGGGGGACGTCCATATAGAATTTTCAAAAAATCGATTTTTTTTTTTTTTTCGATAATCTGAAAGTACAGTATGTTGAGCGTGTACTGACGAGAGGGAAAAAAAAAATCTCGAATATTAACGAAGTTATATCTAATATAATGGAGCGGGCCGGCATGCGTATTGTCAGGTCGTCGGAGCGCTTCTGGGAATTGGTGTCCCATTACAATAGCAAAATATTTCTTTCATTCTATAACCGGAAATACGCATATATATTATAGTAAGTATGTAAGTATATATATTAGGGTGGGCCAAAAAAAAAATTTGAATTTTTTTTCTTCAGTTACCATGAAAATATCGTCGAAGATGACGAAAAAAAAATTCTGTTCTCATCGTGATTTTTAATTTCCCATTGAAATAACACGGGAAATTTTTTTTTTTTATTTGGAATTTTATTGCGCTCAAACGAACTATCGGCCAGTGGAATTGAATACATATACTTGTAGGGAATTGAACGATCTACAAAATAGATCTAATATGATTTTTTTTTTTTAATTGTAAGAGTCATCATTTACAATTTGAGGTTGAACTTTAACCTCGAATAACTTTTAAACGAGTCGAGTACGCAAAAAATCATATCAGATCTTTTTTGTAGATCGTTTAATTCCCTACAAGTATATGTATTCAATTCCACTGGCTGATAATTCGTTCGAGCGCAATAAAATTCCGAATGAAAAAAAAAAAATTTTCCGTGTTATTTAAATGGGAAATCAAAAATCACGATGAGCGACCTCTTCATAATAATATTAAGAGCTGAAACTTTAACAGAATTGTTTTTTCGTCATCTTCGACGACATTTCCATGGTAACTAAAGAAAAAAAGATTAAAAGTTTTACGTGTAATATGAACCGATCAAACGAGCTCGCCGAAGGCGAGCGAAGTTCGATCGTTATTATGCGAAGACGTCTCGTTCGAAGATGATTACAAGTGTAGTAGCGTCAGCTATGTCCTAATCCACAACATTCAGAGTTTTAAATTTTAATTCCTAGCGCGCCCACTGTATCCTGTGGCGCTTAACGTTACTTACTTCATATTTTAGAGCATGATTGTGAATGAAATAAGAATTTTGAAAATTAAAATTGGTATATCAAATGTTTGAAGATGATTACGGGTCGAAGTGGGTTATTAATTTCTAAGGGGTGGGATGTAATCATCTTCGAACGAGACGTCTTCGCATAATAACGATCGAACTTCGCTCGCCTTCGGCGAGCTCGTTTGATCGGTTCATTATGCTGCGACGTCTCGTTCTCGATGATTACAAGTGTAGATGTTCAGAGATATTAGATACATTTGAGTTTTTATTTGAAAAATTTTTATTTTATTTTCCTTTTTCAGTTCAAAAGAGGGGGCTTGCATGCCTCACTAAGGCTTTTGAGATAAAACATTACGTGCAAATGTTTCGCTTGAATCTTGTATGGGTCTATTATAGAATCTTGCAAACACTGTTGAATTTTTTGACCAACCAGCTGTACGTCTTATTGTGTCGATGTCAACACCTCGCGCATTCGCCTTAGAGATCGCTGCGTGCTTCACACTATATGCGCCAAAACTATTCATGTCTATTCCCACCTTTTTTAAGACGGCCTTTACCCAGTGGCCTAAGGTTTGTGCTCCGACTGCTTTATGCGGTTTGATGGTGGAGATAAAAAGGTTTTCGACAACGCCTCTCAATTCCTTGTTATATTCTAGGTATTGAACCAGGGACCTGGCCACACATACATCTTGGTTTTCTTTAAAAAAATGGTAAGACCAAACTGGGTTGGAAGGCACCTGATTTTGAGGTTTTTATGAGTTCAGGAATTCTAACCTCAATCGCTGTCTCGGAAATTTTAATATTGTCAACCTTGATCAAAGCCATCGTCTGCAATCGGTGAGCAGTCGCCAGGATCATTAGAGTAACCGTTTTTTCCGACAACTCCTTAATATTAAGCTTCACTGTACTTGGTAATTTTCTATGTATTGGAGGACAAGGTTGGCATCCCACATGGTAGTGTATTTTGCTCGTGTTGGTCGTTTTTTTTTTGTAGATACCCCTCATGAAACGTGGAATTATTTTTCCGGAAGAATAGTTCCCGTGAGTGATAAGAGCAATAGCCGATCTATCTGCATTTAACGTGCCGTATTGACACCCACTACTAAATCTTCTAGTTAAAAATTCTATTATTTTCAGTTCGTTGGTGGCGTGAACATCGTAGCCTTTTTCTTTTGTAAATAACCACCACTCCTTGAGAGAACTCTCGTATTGGCGCAGCGTAGACTCCGTAATAGAGTTCAGCATGATATCGGCAGCTTCTGGAGATAGACCTTTACTCAGATACGTTTCCCTGACAAGCGTACGGCCACCAGCGAAAGTGTTTTTGCCAATGGGTGCACCTTGGACCATGGTTGGGTAGGCCAATTTGGTACGACGACAACTCCTTCGGCTTCGTCCGTAATGAGTTTTTTAAGGGTTGATGTAATCAGCGCAAACGGTGGGAAGGCATAGATTTTTTCATTCTCCCAAGACGTGGTAAACGCGTCTACTTTAAACGACTCAGGATTTGGGAACCTAGAACAGAACCTTTTGACTTTTTTGTTTTCGAAGGTCGCAAACAGGTCTATGGAGAAAGGACCAAATTTTTTAAGGATTAGCCTAAATGCCTTGTTTGACAACTCCCATTCCGTATCTATATTCGTAATACGGGACGCCGCGTCTGCAAGATAGTTGTCTTTTGATGAGATGTAACTCGCGAAAATCCAAATTTTCTTAGATTCACACCAGTCCCATATCTGTCGTGACAGGTTGCTTAATCTTGGAAATTGGACACTGCCCGCCCTATTAATATAGGCTATCGCGGTTGTGTTGTCTGTCCTTAAAAGAATCTCGCAGTTACTTGAATTTGATGCAAACGACTTAAGAGCATAGAAAGCTGCTAATAATTCTAAATAGTTGATGAAACATTTCTTTTGTTTATCATTCCACCAGCCATGTGCCGCTTTTCCGTTACAAAAGGCGCCCCACCCTGATAACGAGGCAACTGAGGAAATTTCAATTGGGTATTTTGACGTTCGAATAGGGTTTTTACCGATTTTGCTATTTTCCTTCCACCAAGCCAGGTCTACATCAAGTTTGCCCGATAACGTCATATAACCGTCATAATTCCCGTCATGTAATATAAGAGCTAGGAACTTTTCTCTTTCCAGGGTTTTGCAGTGAGATAGTCCATAAGCCACCGCTGGGCAGGCAGCATTTAGAACTCCCAATAGGGTTGCTAGTTGCCTGATTTTGTATCTATTACCTACTCTGAGTTGAGCCAATAGATTTTTAATTTGTTCTTTTTTATGACTGGTTAGTTCAATTGTATAGTCTACTGTGTTAACTATCAGACCTAAAAACTTACACTTTTGTGCAGGATCTAAACAACTTTTTGTGTCGTTAATTACAAACCCTAGTTGTTCTAAAAAAGATTTTGCCCATATAATATTATCGTGGCACTTTTTGTAATTTTTTCCGATAAAGAGTATGTCATCTAGATAGATTACTATTAGAAACCCTTTTTCTCTCAATACGTTAATAACCGGCTTCATAATTTTGGTAAAAATGAACGGACTCGAACATAGACCAAATGGTAGACAGGTAAATTGGTAAACCTGGCCTTTAAAGATAAACCTTAGGTATCTTCTAGTGTTAAGTCCTCCATTTTAAAGTGAGGTGCGTCAATAAATTTTTTTTTTAGGTTCAGAATAAGTCTATACCCCCCATCTTGTTTTGGTACCAAGAAATATGATGAGATAAATTCATCTTTGCAGTGTTCGCATTTTTCTATAGCGTTTTTGCTTAGAAGTTTTTGAATTTCGGACTGTATTTGCATTTCCTCGCTACTGGACCAAGTCCGTTGCTCAGGAATGACTTTTTGGCATGGGGGTTCTTTAAATTGGATTAAATACCCATCCAATTAAGATAATATAAGAGTATCTGAAGTTATCTTCGCCCATTCCTTTTTAAATGAGTGAAGTCTTCCACCTATTGGTGGATTGCTTACGGAGGCTACTTCTTTACTGGAACCTTGTTTTGGTTCCTGTCTCGACCTAATGTCTGGTTCGTCCGAGAGCTTCTTGGCTTGAAGCGCGAGAACTTCTTCTGAGAGCTTGGGCCCGTCTGTCTGTGGTAGGCAGACGGGCTCTTCGAGTTTCCCTGATAAGGCTGGAAACGTTGAAATGTTTTCTTGACGGTCTTTTCTGGAGCTTTTAGGCTCTGACAGGCGCTCTCAATCGTTTTTGCTTCCTTGATTTGCTCTGCCAGCTTATCGCCGTAGAGCCATTCGTCTGGCGCTATAGCGTCCACCAAGGTTTTTACCCCTTTTTTCATTAGTGGTGTAATGTAGGATTTTCTGGCTAGCGAATGCTGATGGAAAGTTTCCGATAATAACTTACCAGCATCGCTTAAATACTCCACGAGTTTTAGCTCGTCAACCTCTTTATCTGAAGTGTCCAAGAGTAGTGACATGACAGCTCCCAGTGCAATGATTGCAGATCCTACGCACTCTTGCGTCTCGATGAAATGACCATCTCTCTTTTTTGTGATCTCCGAGATCGCTGGAATTATTTCTAGATTTATCTTCGGAGGCTCAGCGTAAAAATCTCCCTTTCTACACGGAAAGAAAAATATAGCACTGGTTACCAAGCCGGATAGTACTCAGTGCTATCTGAAATAAAGAAAAATTTCAGCTTATACTCAGTACTATCTGGATAGTACTGGCTACTATCCAGATGCTACTCAGTACCATCTTAGATGTCACTCAGTAACATCTGAGATTATACAGCGTCAGATGGCACTGAGTACCATCCAGATAGCAACCAGTTACATGCCAGATAGTATACGTTTCTATATTACGATGTTACAGTGTCGTATCTAGCGATATATAGTGTGCTGGTATCCTAGAATGTCGCTCATTGACATGTATTTCATATGAGTGAATACTACCTAACATAGCACTCGGTAACATCTAAGATATAACCTACTGCTATGTTAGGTAGTATTCACTCATATGAAATACATGTCAATGAGCGACATTCTAGGATACCAGCACACTATATCGCTAGATACGACACTGTAACATCGTCATATAGAAACGTATACTATCTGGCATGTAACTGGTTGCTATCTGGATGGTACTCAGTGCCATCTGACGCTGTATAATCTCAGATGTTACTGAGTGACATCTAAGATAGTACTGAGTAGCATCTGGATAGTAGCCAGTACTATCCAGATAGTACTGAGTATAAGCTGAAATTTTTCTTTATTTCAGATAGCACTGAGTACTATCCGGCTTGGTAACCAGTGCTATATTTTTCTTTCCGTGTAGGGTACTTTTTTAACACGTTCTTCCTTTCTTCCTCGGAAACTCCTTCTTTCATCCAGGCCTTCCAGCGAGCTTTAACCTCGGGGTGAATTTTGACAGAATCATTTGGTTTTGCGTTAGGATCTTTTCCTAGAATATCTAGGATTTCTGCGTCTAGTGA
Organism: Tenthredo notha; assembly: GCA_914767705.2. Classification (NCBI taxonomy): domain Eukaryota; kingdom Metazoa; phylum Arthropoda; class Insecta; order Hymenoptera; family Tenthredinidae; genus Tenthredo; species Tenthredo notha. Next base: position 5,918,839 of record OU611908.1, read on the forward strand.
CGGTTCTTGTTGGACCAGATCAGTCTCTTTTTGAGTTTGATCTACCGGGTTGTCATTTTTGTCGTCGCTGATTTCAGTCACCTCGCCATCTTCCATACTCACCGACGTACCATCGCACTCTGGGAAGTAATAGATCATTGCTATATCAACTTTGTTTGTTGATTATTTTTATTTTCTATAAGTTCGTATTGAATATGTGTTTTTTTTTTTTTTTTTTTTAAAGGTGGTGTGGAATCTCAATGAACTATTTGTTCAAACTCCTTTTTAAGTTCGTATGGAACTTATATGAACTATTTGTTCAAACTCCTTTTTAAGTTCGTATGGAACTTATATGAACTATTTGTTCAAGTACTGTATGCGCCTGTATGCACAGTCAAAACTGCCTTTTTTAGGCATGCGACGTTCGTGTGGAACGCGCACCAAGATTTTTTCGTGTGGAAAACAATCTTTGACTTTTTATATATTTCGGAATGAATTACCTGGCGATTTTGGTGGTTGGATTTTTTCCGAACTTTTTTGATGCACTAGTTGTGCGACTACGTTTGTTAGGTTATGTAGTTGCTGCTTTATGGTACTTTGCCATTGTTTATTTTCATCGCTTTTTTCTCGCTTTCGATCTCTTGAACGAGAGCGGGAATGTCTCCTCTTCTTATCCTTAGCCATGATGATGTTGTTTTTTGATTTAACTTAAATATTTGTGAGATATTTACTCTTCACGTGTGGATCCGTGAACACAACGGAACAATATGAAGTAAGTAACGTTAAGCGCCACAGGATACAGTGGGCGCGCTAGGAATTAAAATTTAAAACTCTGAATGTTGTGGATTAGGACATAGCTGACGCTACTACACTTGTAATCATCGAGAACGAGACGTCGCAGCATAATTGCTATACACATAAAGGTTAGTCAAGAAATATAGTTAGTTCAGCTGGAGAATTGGCGGTGTTTAGTCGATTTCGAAACATAAAAATGCCGAATTATATAAAAGGTACACGAGGCAATGTTGCACGACATAACTCTAAAAAACGACGTTATCAGGGCAATCAGTTCACAGATACAGAAGGTGAAAAATTCGGAGCCAGTACAAGCCATAATGAGAGTGCCAGTGGAAAAAAACTCGGTAGTCGTGATAGTAAAGACATAAAAATTAATCCTTTGCACGGGTACAGAATAATTGAATTTTTTACAGTGTTTACTGCTTTGTCTGAAATTGTGAAGTGCTCGGTATGTAATCAAAAGATAAATTTCAGTGAGTGTGGCTCTAGAGGTCTCGGTTTTAAAATTGTTGTCGCGTGTCCATGTGGTGATAAAATAATACATTCAGGGCCTCATATCCACAACGGATTTGAAATAAATCGCAAATTAGTGTTTGTCATGAGACTCTTAGGCGTTGCAAGAGAAGGAATAAATATCTTTTGTAACCTGATGGACTTATGCAATGGTTTGAGTAAACATTGTTACGCTAACATCGTGGAACACATTTATAATGCAAGTAAATCATCATTTGAATTACTATCGCAGAAGGCAGTGAAAGAAGAGATAGAAAAAAATGTCGAGCAAGGAAGGGAAAGAAATATTTTAAAAGTATCTGGTGATGGCACCTGGAAAAAGCGCGGCTTCAAATCAAAGTACGGTGTTGCAACACTCATAGGTTATTATTCAGGGAAAGTGATTGATTTGATAACAAAGAGTAGTTACTGTCAAGGCTGTAATTACTGGAAAAAATAGACTAATACAGAAGAATTCCGTAAGTGGTTTGAGTATCATGAGGATGAGTGTCAAAAGGAAACAAAACATGCACGTACAGCTCGCAAACAACAGCAAATGGAAGAAAACCAGCTTTTTGAATCAGAGGGAGGACTATTGTATGGACCTGGGATTGCAGATTAATCGGTAAAACTCACTAAAACTGGTCATTTTCCTGTACTAAAACTTTAAACGCGATTATCTCGAAACTGTATTTTTAAAAACTGCTCGTGTTGTAACTCAAAAAGTTATCGACCGATTTATCTGAAATTTGGTGAGGCATTTCTCTACAGTACTATCGGAAGGATAAACCTAAAACTTTAGATATTTCAGGTTGATAAAGTATTTTTTTGGGGTCAAAAAGGTCAAAAAAATAGCCTTAAATTCTAACTTTTTTTTCAAAGGCCTATTTTAAATTGAATTTTATACTTTTTTTTAAATTTTATAGGTTTATCCTTCGCGTTAATATGTCCTAAGAAGAAAACACTTTAATTTTTTTGTTTCGGATCAATGGTTGATGAATGACAAATGCAGCAGTTTGGGACCTCGCGTCGTGGGCAGCAGACAAAAAATGATCCTGAGCCGCCATTTTGAAAGAAAAAAAAAAAAAAAAAATTTTTTGTACTCTACAAAGATTGAATAAAATTGTGTTAAAGTTTAAAAACAATTAAATTATTTTATCACTTTAAAAAAAATTCCTTAAAAATGACCGATTTTCAGGCTTCTATATGGACTTCCCCCCTTAAACCGAAGGTGCTAAAGAAGCAATATATTTAAAAGAAATTCTAACAGAATTGACAGGCGTCAACAATCCAATACCTTTGTATAACGACAGTCAAAGCGCTCAAAAGCTAGCATCAAATGAAGGTTTTCACAATAGAACTAAGCACGTGGATGTACGGTATCATTTCATTAGAGATTGCATAAAAGATAATAAACTAAGTGTAATTTATATGCCTACCGAACAAATGATAGCGGATGGTCTTACAAAAGCTGTACCTCAACCAAAACAAAAATTGTGTATTGCTGGCATGGAAATGACCACTGTTTGAGGGCAGGTGTTGGAATAGAGCAAACAGCGTGTTCCCGCATCTATTCGAATTAGTATATGGATCAGTGATGTCGACACATGTAATGAAATATGTCTGTAATTCACTTCCTGTCTTGTCCGTCCGGTTATGAAGAGAAATATATATACACGTTCATTATCAAATTAATATTGTGTATCCAGTGTTTTATTACCCGACTTCAACCATCCATGGCCTATTTTAACAATCTTTACTGGTTTTACGTAGGGGACATTTTGTGTGTAAACTTCTACGCGTTTATATGCTGTTCCCAACGAATTTTCGATTTGTAAAAACGGATCGTGTTTGAAAGTTTTGTCAATTATGCCATTTGCTTGATCCAGTGGAATATCATGTTCTTCGTACAAACGTATCAATAGATTATTTCTTACGACGTCTTGGCCTTTTTCATGTATACTACAAATTTGCGACACCACGTACTGAATGGTAGTCACCGGAATTAAAAATTGGCTTTCCAATTTCAAAAAAAATTGAGCCAAATGCAACAGAAACAGTTCACCAGAAGATTCTTTTGACACATTTTCAGCACAATTTGGTTTTCGGTTCCCAGGTTGTTGTTTTCTAATTCTTCAGAACTCTCTTCATCTTGTGAAATATTGTCATGAATCAAAGAGTTCTCATCAGACGGTGAATTTTCATTTGTTACTGCATTTCTTGGAGTTAGTTGAGAATTCTTTTGAGTTTTAGATAAATGTGAAGTAAATGAATTCAATTTAGTATAAACAGATTCACAGTTCTGAAAGGGACACTTGATTTTGGTACTGTCCTTTATATGCTCCTTCAGATGTTTAATTAAGGTGGGATAATTATCAACCTCTTTCTTGCATACGTTCAAGGAACAAATATATTTGGCATTTGCATCACCAAGCTGTGCAACTGTTAGCTCTGCAGTTGTTTGATTCCCTCGTTTAAATCGAAAACGATGAGTACGTTTCAAATGAGATCGCAGCGATATTTCCAATTTAAAGAATTTCTTACAGTTATCAAATCTACAGAATAATTTTGAACTCAAATTTGAGTGAAACATTCCGTGGTTTTTATGGTCTTTCAATTTGTCACTAGTAAACGTGCAGAATCTGCAATGGAACATTTGCTCTGCAATAGAAAAAATTTTCTGCAGACAAATTTCGGGTATTACTTTAATAAATTCATGAAATGATTCAAAGGTGATGATAACATTATAAAGCGCATCTTCTAGAGAAGAATGCGAAATTCATGATTTGCTATACTATATAATTACTAACAACAAATTTTTAAAAGTGTTATACCGCAAGAATTCATAACAACTAAGCACTAAGAGCAGAGTAACGACAGGGGTTCGCTTGTTGATAGAAATTTGGACTGTTTGTACAAAAGAATCCGGATAATATATCAATTTTACTGACCTTTAGAATATGCAGATGTGCTACGTGGATTTAATAACTCTGGGTTTTTTGTGTCGACCGCTTTCTCTTCAAACGAAATTTCATCAGCAGTATACTTTGTGAACTGTGTTGTACGAATGAGGGTGCAAATACCATACCACAGAATAGATCCAGTGCTGGAGACATAGGAATCAATTGATAAATATACTTCGGTTCACCATATTGCGTAACTAATGCCATAAGGTCGTAACTGACATTATGGCACTTTTCGGCATGCTAAAGCCAAAAGTTCGTATAATTTGGTTCTTCTCATTTTCTTCCAAAAGGGTCAAAACATAAAATTAAAATTAATTAGAAAATCAAAAACTCAAAAGCAAAAGGTCGCATCTTTTTATTCACGTTTTCTACACGAATACAAAGGAAAAAAAAACTGTTATGACGGTTATGACTATTTGGCTTTAATTCGTGGAAAATTTCCATTTTTAAAAGCAAATCCCATGTTTCATTTTTTGACCTCGGTTTTGACCCTTTCGGAAGCAAGTCGAAAAAAAAATTATACGACCCATGGCATTAGTAATGCGATATACAGGGTGAGTCGTTTCAAAGGTCCAAAATGGGTGAGATTTGCTTACGACGAAAGCACGCATTCAGCCAATCAGGTAAACAATTATCCGGCGGGGATAGGGTAGCAAGGCTTAATCACGAATCACAGCGTGCCTTTGCCGCAACCAAGTCCCACCTATTTAGGACCTTTGAAGAGACTCATCCTGTATAACTAGTTCTTTTTCAATCGTCTTCGACCACCGCGCTTACATATTCTTTCTGTTGCTGAATTTGGTTGATCGTAGATTGCTCACAAATTGTTTGATTTCAATGATTTCGCTATTAACTATGAAATCAATTCAAATTGATATCACGAAATATTAGAAAAATGTCATGTCAAAATGGAGTATGTACCCCTAGGTGTATGTACCCCTCAAGAAAAGTTGGCGACCACATTCCATAGTCGATGAACTACTTTTAAATCAAAGGAATAAGAATATTAGAAATTTCGCTTTCATAGTTTAGGGATAGATTTCTCAATTTACTCGATCGACCGTAAAATATAGCGATATTAATCTATTAACTATTAATCACGGGGCTCATCATCAGTTAACGAAGATTATTCCAATAAAGTTCGAATGACTCATCCACGTGGCAAATTGATTATAGGTTAACTTGCCGAATAGTACAAGTTTGCTTGAGTTCCTTGCAAATTAGAACCAATGCTTATAAACAATTTGCTCACAATAGACAACAATACAAAGAGTCTATGATTTGTAAGAATATGTATCAAAAACAAACTTTACCGCTCAAAGAATCGCTACTACGAAGCACTTCTTGTGTGGCAAAAACGTGTTAGACGCCATGCAACACGATGGAACCAGCCAACGCGGGATTGTGTAAGTGAGCAAGATGCGAGCGAGAGTCTCGACCACACGCTTGAGTAGAATAAGAAACTCTTATAGTTTATGAGCCTTGCAGCTGACTCTCCAGATTGATTATGAAAAATGTATTACTGCATGGTACGGAACATGGTCTGACTATTCTAGCTTCAATTGATTGGAATAAACACTAATGGCCGGTTTCACTACCGACAAATTACTTTTAGTCGTCGATCAACTTTATTCACTGATTTGGGAATTGCATTTTTACATTGAAAACATAGTTTTATCGGGCTAATTATCTTATGAAAGGAAATTTTCTATGTGAGAATGCAATTTCTACGATAATAATAATTCACTGCTTCACAATGATGCTTTGACATAATTTTATTTTACCAGCATTTTTCACGTGGGAACAAATCAGCAACGTTAGGTAATTTTCATGTATTGCCATGACATCAATTCATTGAATTATTATTATCGTGTAATATAATTATATCTCATCAATGTGGATATGATTTTTTGATTGCACATTTTTTTGTCACTTACTTTTATTGGACTAGATACTTTTTATACATACAAAAAGTCAAACGGCGTGCCATAAATTATCGTTAAAAAATTCGGAGCCCTTGAGTCTTTAGTTCAATTTCAAAGTTCCATTGCTCAGTAGGAAAAAAATACTAAAACGTCCCGCATGAAATACTACTTTTCGATACTAGTGCGAAAGTGTTGATTCTCGAACGAGTGTGAAGTTTTGCGTCCGAGCGAAGCAAGGGCGACAATCACACGATTCGAGAATCATCTTTTTTTAAGTATAATTTTAGTAAAAATATAAAACGATTAAAAATGTAATCGATTTGCGGTACTTCGTCAGGTACGAAATTCCATATCTGACAAATTACCAGGTATGGAACTCTCCACATCTTCCACTGTGATTCCGCCGGCCCTGCGCTTTGAATCTAACGGCTCGTCGGTAAATCTGAACACTGGACGCGATAACAAACAGGCGCTGAAAGTTTTTTCAGATTTCTTCAAATTGATATGAGCGGATCCACGTCACCTCACTAAAAAAAAAAACGTCAAGTCACGGATCTTTGCACCATTCAAAATATCTTTACTACTAAATGGAAAAAAAAAATAGAACTTGAAGGATTTTGAAAATTTTTCAACAATGGCGGAGTTAGAGCTATGTGAATTTTTGTGAACCGCTGTTGCATTGCTATATTTGAAAATTCATATCTCCGAAAGTATTCATCGGAGCGGACTGATCCTGGAATCATTTGGTTCGTGAAGAAATGCGCTTTTATACCAAAAATTTCATTTTCGAAAAAAAAAATTATTTCATTATTTTTTCGTCGTTTTTATTTTTAATTTCGCTGCCATTTCCGCGGGACTCACAGAAATACCTGGAGATCATTTTTTTTAGATACCTGGATCCTTCCCCTTCAATCCTAAAAAAAAAAAAATTTATGGAGAAAATACCTGGGCTGGAGGAAACAACCAAAACGTCTAGTCGCGCGTCGCCGCGCGCGGACGTGGATTGGCTATGCGGTCCAAAAATACCTCAAAACAAAATCAAAAATACGGTTGTCAATCGAAAATTTTCTGAATTTTTCAAAAATGATGATCATTTCTTTCTCACTTGGCATTTTTGACGCCTAATTCAAAAAATAAAACTTAAAATGTCAATTCCACCACGTTTTCCATCGTTTTTTGAAAATCGTATTTTTTTTTCTGAAAGTTCAGGAAATTTCCGATGAAAATCAAAATCATGTACAAAAATTTTTCGCTCGTTGACTTCCAAGTCATCATTATCGAGATCATTTCATTCTTGACATCGAAATGCACAAATAATTGGAGTCTTCCATGCAACGCTCGGCTCGTCGAGAGAGAGCTAAAATATGACGTCATAAAACTAAAATTTTTTGAAAGTCACGGATATAAATTTTAAAAAATACTATCATGTAGAGGATCAAAAAAGGCAACTTTTTCGTATTGAAAGTTTTTTTCTATCATTAGTTTTCGAAAAAAATTAATAAAAACTGAAAAATTACAATGTGCGTTTGGACTACGTTTTTTAAACTTAATTCGCCCTAACTTCGTCAAATACCAACGAATCTTCTTAATTTTTGGTACAAAATAGTATAATACCATAGCGCTGCCGATAATGTCGCAAAAAATTAATAATTTGATTATTTCAATATAAAAGTTTAATGTTAAACGAGCGAGCGATTGTTTATGAGGTTATGTATGTTCAACGAGACAAAGTGTGTTGTGGAGTTGAAGACTGAAAAAACTTTCTGTGAGACATTTGTTCGTCAACATTTCAGGAAGTTTTTCAGAAAGTTTCAGATTGATTGGATGAAAAATGGCCAAGATAGAGCGATTTTACCAAAATAACACACTCCGCGAGTACAGCTGCGAATCTGCGCTCGCCTCGGCGTCTGTAGCCGTGCTATATATGCATTAGGGTGGTTCTTAAATACCAAATTGACGAGTGAAGTATGGCAACCTTCAGACAAAAAATTAAAAAAAATTGTCCCCAAATATTAGATTTTTTCTAAAATTCTAACAGGTGCCTAAAGAGTCCTGAAGTTTTCTCGTTTCTTCTTTGTTTTTTCAATTTCCCTGCCTTCCTCGTGAAATTTTACTTCGGAAACGACCTTCAGAATATTAAAAAAATCCCATCGTAAGGGTGCTAATCGAAAATTCTAATATTTTCGCGTAAAATTGTGCAAAAAAATCAGGCTCAGGGGCTAACATCATAGACAGATTGACCGAAAAAATTTCCTTGATTTTTTTCTATATAGTGGAATTTTTTGGAGCAAAATTGACCCAAAATCGAATGGGAAGAAAAAAAAAATCATAAGATCCAATGTTATTTAAACGAGAAACTTCGAACCTCTTTAGGCACCTATTGGAATTTTTTTTAAAATCTAATATTTAGGGACAATTTTTTTTGATTTTTTGTCCGAAGGTTGCCATGCTTCACTCCTCGAGTTGGTATTTAAGGACCACCCTAATATGCATGCCAAACATATGATACCGATAAGTTTAACATTTCGCTCTATTTTTTAAATATTACAATGAATAATCTTAAAAACGTTGTGATACTTACAAAAGTGACTTTTTCAACGATAGCTTTGAAAAAATAGCAAAAATAAATTAAACAGAAAATAGGATTCACATAAATCTAAAAGTACGAAATTCTTACTTTTCAAGAAAAAATATTATTTTCGTAACACGTGCACCGAAAGTGGGGTTTTTTTTATCCTCATTTGAGAGCGGAGCATGAGTCTTTTTGAGTTAGGATTCAATTCGCTAGTTTTCTTTCGTCTAAGGACAAAAATGCTATTCAAAAATGAAAATTTTCCTCCTCTAGTTCCGAACGCCGCTACGGCTGGTCAAATATGAAAATAATTGTCCTCTAATTCCGAACGTTGCCACGCGACGACACTCAAATAATTGATCCCGAAATCGAAAATAACAAACACGCGCCATCGTTCAAACGATTCAAACGTCAGATATAATATAAAACTCTACGATTCATAAACATTTCATTTAATACAAAAGTATCGTAATAAAAATCAAGGATGAGTGATATCACAGAGGAAATTCGGATTGCTGCCTTTGAGGCCGAGCAATCAATTCTTCCTGCAAAATCAAGAGTTAAGTAGAACGAAGTGTACAGCAAATTCATGAATTGGAGGACGGAGAAAAAGGTCGACAGTTTAAATGAAAACATTTTTTTGGCTTATTTTGTGGAAATGAGCAAAAAATATCTGCCATCGACTGTCTGGTCTCATTATTCGATGCTCAAAAGCACAATAAATTTAAATCATAATATTAACATTGGGACGTACGCAAAATTGGGAGCTTTTTTGAAACGAAATTCTAGTGGTTTTCAAAGTAAACAATCAAAAGTTTTTGAGCCAGACCATGTAAAAAGTTTTCTTCAAAATGCACCTGACGTGACTTTCTAGGACGTAAAAGTAAATATATATTTTGTAACATCATCAAATTTTTGACTTACGATTTTATTTATTTTGATTATTGTTTTATGAATATATGATTATTATTTTATAATAATTACAGGTAGTTTTTGATATTTGGTGTTTCCGGGGCCTGTCGCACATGAGTCAATCCACGTCAAGCGGGACGGATTTGGCCAAAAATATTCGTCGATGTTTCAGATTCTTTTTTAATTTTTTTTACACATTCTCTGGGTGAAATAAACATATGAAACATTTTTTTTTTTTTTTTTTACTCCAAGGGTTTAGCAGCTGCAAGGGGTTGAATTTTCGAAAAAAACACCAAAATTCGGGATCGCGCTCTTCTTTAAACGTTAATATCTCCGGTTCCCTTTGTCGTACAGACATCGTCAAAAACTCATTTTGAAGCTCTTGAATTGCACTTTCGTGTTATGAATTTTTAATTCATGTAATAAATAATTTTCTATTTGTTATTAACAATTATACTTTTCAAACGCGATTTTCGAGATGACTACCACCTTCGAAAATTCTGAAAAAAATACGAGCGTGTTCCTTGATTCATTCTCTACGAAATCTGTAAGTTTAAAAATGGAACTCCGATGGAAACTATATTTCCAAAGCGGTTGATTTATGCGGGACGTCGCGCACGGCCGGGTACACGAGCGTTGGGGCGGCAAGACCCTGTTCGCGCGTCGTTACATACTTGGAATCGAACTCAGGTGAGAAACTAATTCCGCGTAATGCAATAAATAGTCCCCAAAAATTTTTTTCCTGGGCTAAGAATAATCAGAATATTAAAAATATCTTCGTCGATTTTTTCACAAATGATGAGTACAAAAAAGAAGCTGTTGCATTACAATCTCGATTTGAAAAAGCGAAGTTAGTCCGTGGAACATTGACATTCCATTGCATGAAGCCTATTTCAAAAAAAAAAATTGTTGCTAGAAGATATTCGTTTGCACAGAAGTCAGTAGAAGCATTGGTTTCCAAGTAATTGAACCATTAATATATCAATTTAAACTCGCCGTTTACTTTAAGATTTTATTTGAATGTATATAGTATCAGAGTTTAGATTAAATATTTTTCAGTTTGTTAATTTAGTACGTAATTGATTAAATAACACTGTGATGTATTCTATTTGATGGACTCAAAAAGTACATTATATTTACCACTTATTTTCGATGACTAGGAGCTTCAGTTTCGAATTTGTGATATGTTTTAAGATTTTAGTTAAGCGTTTTATTTCTATATTTGTATTTTTGTTGTTTTAATTCGAATATTCGATATGAAATGAAATAAATAGTTAATAATTTCGTGAATTAATGGACTGATGAATTTGAACGTATAACAGCCCGCCCTGTATTCCTTGCATGCAAAGCGAACAAGCCTCGGTCTCGGCGCACTCGCGTACCCGGCCGTGCGCGACGTCCCGCATGAATCGATCGCTTTTTAAATATAGTTTCCATCGGAGTTCCATTTTAAAACTCACAGATTTTGTAGAGAATGAGTCAAGGAACACGCTCGTATTTTTTTCAGAATTTTCAAAGGTGGTAGTCACCTCGAAAATCGCGTTTGAAAAGTATAATTGTTAATAACAAATAGAAAATTGTTTATTACATGAATCAAAAATTCATAACATGAAAGTGCAATTCAAGAGCTTTAAAATGAGTTTTCTACGAGGTCTGTACGACAAAGGGAACCGGAGATATTAACATTTAAAGAAGAGCGCGATTCCGATTTTTGGTGTTTTTTTCGAAAATTCAACCCCTTGTATCTTCTAAGCCCTTCGAGTTAAAAAAAAAAAAAAAAATGTTTCACCCATTCATTTTACCCAGAGAATATGTAAAAAAAATGACGACGATTTTCAAGACCATGAGGTCAAAAAGGTGTCCCGCTTGACGTGGACTGACTCATGTATACGAACTCGTGAAAATAGAAGTAGATGACATTTCAGAACAAGGGGATCTTTTATTAGTAAAAATACCGGAAACAAAAACCAACGTGGCTCGTTCTTTTACGATTAGTGGCGAATTTACAAAAATTGTTAGACAATATTCAGTATTACGCCCCAAAGATGTCCCTACCAATCGTTACTTCCTGAATTATCAGCAGGGGCAGTGTACGGTGCAGGTTATTGGCAAGCACAAATTCACCGGTATGCCAAAAAGAGTTGCTCAATTTCTTAATTTAGCCGATCCACACTTGTATACTGGCCATAGCTTCCGTCGTACGTCGGCCACTTTGCTAGCGAATTCTGGGGCTAACATAACCGCCCTTGAACGTCACGGTGGGTGGAAATCGACTGCAGTTGCCGAACGTTACATCGAAGATTCGATTTCGCGTAAAAGAAAAACTGGCGATACCATCATGGCGAGTGTATTGCAAACTGCAAGTGAAGATGAGAAAAATATGCATAAAAAAATGTCAAGACCAAAAACGAAAATTATTAATGAAAAGTCAGCGACGATTATGAGGCCAACGGCATCAGAAGACCACGACGATATCGCAATAGGTGAAGAATTGCCTTCAAAAAGGCCTCTGACAATGACTTGATTCAATAACTGTTCGAATCTTCACTTTTCTTTTAAGGGGGGGGAATACTCGAATTTTACCGACTCCGTCTATTTTCTCGAATATCTCCGAAACGGGGCTATCAATCGACTTGTCCTTTCGGCAGTCAATGTTTGACGAGTAATGAGTTCGAACTGGTATGTTTTATCGGATGAAATCGTTTTTTTTTTTTTTTTTATCGAAAAGTGTGGGCGTACCATTTATTTCGACTTATATCAAAGCCTACGCATCAAAAATGCAAAATCGGCCTCTGTAGCCCGATTTTTCATGGAATTCCGAACATAACGATCCAAAAACATCTTTATATCCGACAACGATGAAGGCGCAAAATGTAGAATACGATTTTATGGTAATTTTCGCAATTGTCAAGGGCTGTGAGCGAAAATGGCCGCTCGTACAGCTGTCGATATGATGCGGTGGTTCCCAGAACGACCGTCAGATGTCGCCGCGCGCGCCATTTTAGAGCTTCTCCTTTATATTTTATGTATTTTTATATAATTGTCTATAATGGATAGCTGTATAATGCGAGGAATGTGAAGTATTAAATTATATATGATATACAGTACAACTATTTACATGTTATTTTATATAAAGAAGCTCGAGAATGGCGCGCGCGGCGACATCTGACGGTCGTTCTGGGAACCACCGCATCATATCGACAGCTGTGAGCGGCCATTTTTGCTCGCAGCCCTTGACAATTGCGAAAATTACCACAAAATCGTATTCGACATTTTGCGCCTTCATCGTTGTCGGAAACAAAGATGTTTTTGGATCGTTATGTTCGGAATTCCATAAAAAATCGGGCTACAGAGGCGGATTTTGCATTTTTGATGCGTAGGCTTTGATATAAGTCGAAATAAATGGTACGCCCACACTTTTCGATAAAAAAAAAAAAAAAAACGATTTTATCCGATAAAACATACCAGTTCGAACCCATTACTCGTCAAACATCGACTGCCGAAAGGACAAGTCGATTGATAGCCCCGTTTCGGAGATATTCGAGAAAATAGACGGAGTCGGTAAAATTCGAGTATTCCCCCCCCCCCCTTAAGGGGGCAGGTCAGTCGAGATCTTTGAAATTTTATTTCTATTTTTTATTGCATTTTACGAAAGGTGTAACCTTTGAGTAGGTTCACTAGAAATTTCATGTTAAAATCTTCAAAGATGACGGAGATACAGCTATTCTTTCGAAGCAGCGTCGGGTGACCGAGAGCTAGCCAGCGTACGAACGAAGACCGTCCCGCGGTACCCCGCGCGCTGGCATTTATCTGTTCACATTCGCAATTAATATCGTACTAATACGATATTAATATTATTTATATTATTTAATTTAGTTGACCGTTACGCGCCGTTAACAATAATCCTTCACAGAAGCTACATAAACTTTAAACGCGTTTTCCTCCAAACGCTGTTTTCAAAGTCTGTGGACACTGACACGTCTACATTTTTAGTCTAATTATAATGAAATTTTAACAGGATCATCCTCAATGTATAAACTAGTCTGCAACGAGTGGTTTTTTTTTAATTTTTAATTTCCCTTCAAGTTACGGTACACGAAAGGTCAAGAAATGTACTAAAATTTGGTGTTTTGACTTCAAATAATATTCATTTCTTCAAAATTTTTTTTTTTCAAAAACCGGCTCGTCAAAGACAGCTTTCACTATTAATGTTTAGATAAAAAATTCAATTTCGTGTTTCGGGCAACCGAGCTCCGAGATATCTTGTCCACGGTAAAGCATGACTGCGGCCGATATGCGGTACGCCGTCGGCCGCCATTCTCACAATTTTAAATATTTTCAGTTGAAAACAATAGGAATTGCACATACAGAATAGTAAGAAACGATGGTGAAACCCGTTTGTGAATAAAAAATTCCGTACGGGAGAAAAAAAAATCGGTAAATATTGACGTCAATTCACTGCGCCTAGACTGACCTGCCCCCTTAAGGTGCTTCCCTACGCAATTCCACCAGACCTGAAAACATTGGGAAAAAAGATGTTATTAAACGGAATATCTCTGCCTGGGCACCGAAATCAATGAAACAAACTTCGTCGCGCAATTCTATGTACGATTTCGAACACGTACGGCCAAAAAAATGTTTTTTTTTACGCGAAAATAGAGAAGATATCCATGTAAAACGGATTTGAAAACGTTTTACATGGATATCTTCTTTATTTTCAAAAAAAAAAAAACATTTTTTTGGCCGTACGTGTTCGAAATCGTATATAGAATTGCGCGACGGAGCTTGTTTCATTGATTTCGATGCCCAGGCAGAGATATTCCGTTTAATAACACCTTTTTTCCCAAATTTTCAGGTCTGTTGGAATTGGGTAGGGAAGCACCTTAAGGCCCATCCGTAGTCGCCCACCTCCTTTTGATACTATAGGCGTTTTTTGGCGAGCGAGTGGTATACCTACCAAAGTATACCAACCTATACCACAACGTTTTGGTGAGTTTGGTTCAGTATGGTAGGGGCGAGACAACTGATGTTGGTATGTACCAGGTTGGTACCACGCTATACCCTAGTCTGCTGGTCGGTACTATCTGGTATCAACCTGTGGTATCGCGGTTTCGACGCGATATTTGAAATATCCAAAGACCAAACGCGGACTAGCCGTGATAAATGACGCATCTTTTAAACAAATAGTTTAAACGAAAGAACGAAATGAGTGATTATTTGCTTCAGTGTACAGACGTACATAAACAGCCTGTTACTGACGAACACGGAAGATTAGTTTATTACAACACCAAGAGTGAGTAATATTTTATATCGAATTCAGCACGGGTTTAATTGATCGACAAATCAATTCATCTTTCCCATGTTAATGTATAAATTTGATGCTTTTTAACACTACAGCTGGTGGGTATTTGGTCTTGGAAAATGACATTGAGGATCACAGCTCAACACTTGTTCCCAGCGATGATGACCCGGAGCAGGATATTCATGATGGTAGATATCATTTCAAGCTATCACATCAAGCAGTCAAGACGGTAGCAAATATTTTAATCCTTGTAGTTTGAACAATTGTGTATTTAATTTGCAGTGGAATCTGTGGATGACGCAGAACGAACTCGTAGCCAAGGAAATTTACCAACAGATGTTGACTCTACCATATCCCACGCATCATCTGATACAAGTTTGTATTTACCGTCTCATTGACTATAACAAAAATTGCAATGATTATCAGGAATGATTTCATTTTAGAATAAAGGAATGAGATTATTAATGATTTTCAGGATTTACTCATGGAATGACATTGCAGCTCATTGATATAGTCAATGAGAAATTCACTTTACTGAATGACAAGAACCATTGCAAAAAGACAGTTTGGGAAATGATTGCCTTGGAAATGCAAAAAAAGGGTTCGATACAGAATATTGCTAAAAAGAAGGCTGGAGACAAATGTCACCAGCGTTGGAGAAATCTAGAGAAGATGTACCATGGTCATCGCAATTATATTAAGTCTACTGGTAAAGGAAAAAAAAAAGAGCCCATGTATTTCGGAGAAGTGCATGAAGTTATTGGCAACAGGCATAGTAGTGAGCCAGTATTGGTATTAGATTCCATCAAAGATGCCAGCAAAGAACCCACTAATAGTAAACCATCGGCAAGCAGTGTGACAGGTATGAGCAGTGGTCAAGAAAACTATAAAGATAGTGCAGAAGACACTATCTTGCAGAACACTCAATGTACTGAAAAGTACAAAATCAAAGATGATCTCAAAGCAGATTTCGATTTGTCTGACGAGGAAAACTGTACCCTCAACGAATCAAGAAAGACAAAAGAAAGTGGCAAAAGTGTTTTCAATAGTCTTAAAACCTCGGTCCGCCCAAAAAAAGAAAATCTGGTCGCAGTTCTCAAAGAACTGAATAAAAAGGATATTGAAGTACAAGAGACGTCCTTCAAAAAACTGGAAAGCTACCTGACGCAGCAAAATGAGTTGAAATCGAGAGAGTTAGATCAACGTGATGCTTTTCTTGCGATGATGCAGAACTTCGTTGCATCAGAAAATACTGTGAAGAAATCGAAGAAAAGGAGACACAGTTCAGATAACTCCGAATAAAAAAATTTAAAAAACCAAAGACGAGCTGCTCAGTTAACTTATTCAGGTTGGATTTCGGCTGATGAATATTTTTGAGTATGTTTTGTGTTTAAATACATCTTTATATTATAATTATATATCATCATAATCATCTTTATACTGCGATAGAAAAAGAAGTTCCTTTATTTTCAATTCTTATCAATACTCAGATATCGTAACAAATATAACTATAAAATATGTTTGACATATACAGAGCGAGTCTGTGGAAAATCACGCGCCTAAAAGTTAGGCTAACGGAAAACGCCTGAATTGAGCAGATCAAATATCGACAATTGGTTTTTATTTCCCACGTAATAAATGAAACCAAATCGTCAATGTTTGATCTGCTCAATTTAGGCGTTTCCCGTATGCCTACCTTTTAGGCGCGTGATTTTCCAGAGAATCGCTCTTTATGTGACGTACGTCAGAGACCTTGTTAGAACTTATATCTTTATACTGCGGTGGAAAAAAAAGTACCTTTATTTTTAATCCTTATCAATACTCAGATACCGTAACAAATATAATTAGATAAAATATGTTGGACATATATGTGATGTATATTAGGGACCTTATTAAAACTATGTGTTAATGAAAAATGTTGATTTCTGATTTTTTCACTCATGTACAATTCTCCTCATTATTTCATTTCTTTTATGTATTGCTGCTATCCGGTTTTCATTTCTTCCAAGTAATTGTGCATCATAGATTCTGTGCACTTCATTTGGCTCAACAATCAATGATTCAGCAAAATCGTTACTCATCAAACAAAAATTGTGGAGGACGCAACAAGCCATAACTATTCTAGACGCCTTCTCAATTTTGTACACATGAATGTGTTTCATCCTTCGCCATCTACCTTTTAATAGAGCAAAACAGTTTTCTATTCTGACTCTTGTTCGGCTGTGAAGAGTGTTGAATCTCGATTGCATCCTTCCAATATTTCCATAGTCTTTGAATGGTGGTATGAGCCACTTTTTTATTGGATAAATCTTGTCACCAAGCAGATGTTGGTCTGGTGAAAAGAATATCAAGGAACCCTGAGTATCTACCTTTCTAAATATTGAAGAATTCGAGAGAACTCTACAATCATTTGCAGAACCAGGATGACCCACATATACATTTGTTAGTAACCGATCTGCTGTACAAATGCCTTGCAAAATTATCGAGTGCGTTGAGTATCTATTTTGATAACATCTCTCTTGATCCGCTGGAGCTGTCACGTTTATATGGCATCCGTCTATCGCTCCAATCACACCTAAAATAAAATTGAATGATAACATGATGAATAAATAGTAAAAAAAATATGAATTCACCTGGAAAACCAGCCAAGTCTCGGAATTTTGCTTCAACGACCCTTCTTTCTGCTTCAGTGGGCCAACTTATAATCGTCGATGCTTGTTCAATGCAGCCTTTTATCCATAGAGTGACTGAACTCAGTACCGTAGACGTTGCTATGTTGAATTTGTCTCCAATTAGCAATAAAGATATGTTGTGCGCTAAGTAGTATATGCTAACTTGCTGTATCTTTCGCGTTGTTAGTGGAAGGAATCCTCCCCTGTATTGCTGTTGCAGGTATTTATGTGACATCAGACAGTATTCTCAACTTGGATAATGTACTTGATGAAAAATACCTTTTGAATAACAGGAGTTCTCATGATCATCTGCAGTAAACTTTCGAATGTTATGCGCTGCATTCGAAAGTGCATAAAAAAGTCGTACTCAGTATACAATTGGGTTGTCCAGAAAAAAAATTTGTTTCACTTTTTGGGGCGCATCAAGTAGAAAATAACTCAAAATAGTGGGATCATTTTTTTTTTTTTTTTCCGATGAAAATTGCGAATGTTATAAGCAATTGAAGTTCACTGATTTTGATATATATAGATATACCTTAACATGGGTGACGTCATAATGTTGTAGTTTTCAATCTGTTATATCAACGGCAATTTTTGTTTAAACGAAAAAAAAAAAAATACGTCCTAATCATTTTTCCCCATACTACTGGAATATGAAATAAAAAAAAATTCGTGGAAGACCCAATTCTATCCATAATTCTGCATATGAGTCAGTCCACGTCAAGCGGGACACCTTTTTGACCTCATGGTCTTGAAAATCGTCGTCATTTTTTTTACATATTCTCTGGGTAAAATGAATGGGTGAAACATTTTTTTTTTTTTTTTTAACTCGAAGGGCTTAGAAGATACAAGGGGTTGAATTTTCGAAAAAAACACCAAAAATCGGAATCGCGCTCTTCTTTAAATGTTAATATCTCCGGTTCCCTTTGTCGTACAGACCTCGTAGAAAACTCATTTTAAAGCTCTTGAATTGCACTTTCATGTTATGAATTTTTGATTCATGTAATAAACAATTTTCTATTTGTTATTAACAATTATACTTTTCAAACGCGATTTTCGAGGTGACTACCACCTTTGAAAATTCTGAAAAAAATACGAGCGTGTTCCTTGACTCATTCTCTACAAAATCTGTGAGTTTTAAAATGGAACTCCGATGGAAACTATATTTAAAAAGCGATCGATTCATGCGGGACGTCGCGCACGGCCGGGTACGCGAGTGCGCCGAGACCGAGGCTTGTTCGCTTTGCATGCAAGGAATACAGGGCGGGCTGTTATACGTTCAAATTCATCAGTCCATTAATTCACGAAATTATTAACTATTTATTTCATTTCATATCGAATATTCGAATTAAAACAACAAAAATACAAATATAGAAATAAAACGCTTAACTAAAATCTTAAAACATATCACAAATTCGAAACTGAAGCTCCTAGTCATCGAAAATAAGTGGTAAATATAATGTACTTTTTGAGTCCATCAAATAGAATACATCACAGTGTTATTTAATCAATTACGTACTAAATTAACAAACTGAAAAATATTTAATCTAAACTCTGATACTATATACATTCAAATAAAATCTTAAAGTAAACGGCGAGTTTAAATTGATATATTAATGGTTCAATTACTTGGAAACCAATGCTTCTACTGACTTCTGTGCAAACGAATATCTTCTAGCAACAATTTTTTTTTTTGAAATAGGCTTCATGCAATGGAATGTCAATGTTCCACGGACTAACTTCGCTTTTTCAAATCGAGATTGTAATGCAACAGCTTCTTTTTTGTACTCATCATTTGTGAAAAAATCGACGAAGATATTTTTAATATTCTGATTATTCTTAGCCCAGGAAAAAAATTTTTGGGGACTATTTATTGCATTACGCGGAATTAGTTTCTCACCTGAGTTCGATTCCAAGTATGTAACGACGCGCGAACAGGGTCTTGCCGCCCCAACGCTCGTGTACCCGGCCGTGCGCGACGTCCCGCATAAATCAACCGCTTTGGAAATATAGTTTCCATCGGAGTTCCATTTTTAAACTTACAGATTTCGTAGAGAATGAATCAAGGAACACGCTCGTATTTTTTTCAGAATTTTCGAAGGTGGTAGTCATCTCGAAAATCGCGTTTGAAAAGTATAATTGTTAATAACAAATAGAAAATTATTTATTACATGAATTAAAAATTCATAACACGAAAGTGCAATTCAAGAGCTTCAAAATGAGTTTTTGACGATGTCTGTACGACAAAGGGAACCGGAGATATTAACGTTTAAAGAAGAGCGCGATCCCGAATTTTGGTGTTTTTTTCGAAAATTCAACCCCTTGCAGCTGCTAAACCCTTGGAGTAAAAAAAAAAAAAAAAAATGTTTCATATGTTTATTTCACCCAGAGAATGTGTAAAAAAAATTAAAAAAGAATCTGAAACATCGACGAATATTTTTGGCCAAATCCGTCCCGCTTGACGTGGATTGACTCATATGCATCAGGCCGCGAATGATATTCTCGATAAAAGCATGCTGCAATCCCATAAAGTTATCTTCGCTTTGCAGCCTTCTCCCAATGTTTATACAGTTGAATAATGCTCAAAGTATTCTGTTCGTCATTGGCATAGAAAATTTCTGATATCATGACGATGAATTGTCGCTTCAAATTCATTTCACTCTATTTGAAGGAAACACGGAGAAAAAAGTGTGGCTCTCGTAGCTATCCAACGGATAGTGAACGTAGTATTGTGATTGGTACTAAACGGTTTCATGTTTATCACGATACTATATACCATTATGCTCTATACTCAATATCCTTACAATAGCCTTTCGAGGTATCGCTACTGTTACAATACATATATTGATGTACACCAAACTCTAAATACTTATTATGAAGATCCAACAGTATCGTGAATGTATGAATATGTATAGCGATCGCAAGCTAACGTTTCCTTACTATCGCGAAACGGATCGTGATGATCGCGATCCACGCCTTCAGCGCCACCACTCATTACCACGTTCTCAAAACTAATACTCGCCTCGTGTATCGTACAACATGCAGACAAGTCATGAAATAGTGATTGTTTATTAATTGGCAGCGTGATGGACGATTGGGTGACCAATAAACTCATAGAATGGAAGCTAGAAAAGTTGGTGGCTCTTAAAATATTATTGGATTGAAAGTTTGATTAAAAAATTAATCCATATTAACCTCAAATTTCGACGGTATGATATTTAACAATATTAAAATTATTCAGGTTTCTGTGGTATCGTCACACGCATGAATCAATAGATAGTTATTATAGGAAGACGGAATCGCTACCATTGCAATACAGACGTACGATATCGAGATCCATCTGGATCGTGATAATCGCGAAACAGTGAATTGACGCTCTCCGTATATAGCGTATAGTCACAAGAGTATCGTGGTAATCACGATACCGTTTAGTGATGAGAGCCAAACTTTTTTCTCCGTGAATGATGGCGTAAATGAAACTTCTTTTCGACAATGTGGAGTACAAGCATATACTTTGCCACAAAACACCTAATATTTACGAATGAAGTGCAACATTTAATATAAAAGGAATGTTTTGAACCTACCTGTGTCTGTGCACTGAATAACTGTTAGCAATGTAGATGTGAATTATATAATTTAATTTTCGCGGCTAACAAATGTTTTGGCGTCGTAAGACTGGTACTACCTGAGCGAATAAATGTTTTCGCGTCGCTAAATTGGTACAACCTGGTAGTAGTACCAACTTTAAGCACCACCCATACCATTACCTACTACGGTAGTATTTTGAGGCTCGCCAAAAAACGCCTAAAGTGACACATTCCGATTATTATCCGAGCCCAGGCGTCAAAAACGCAAAAAAGGCCAACGCTGCGCGAATTCAAATTCAATACCGAACACATACGTCCAAAAAAATGTTCGTTTCATGCGAAAATAGAGACTAGAGATGGTTTTTACATTGTTACGAAAAACATTACATTAGGACAAATGTAAAAACCATCTGTAGACTCTATTTTCGCACAAAACCAACATTTTTTTGGACGTATGTGTTCGGAATTGAATTTGAATTCGCGCAGCGTTGGCCTTTTTTGCGTTTTTGACGCCTGGGCTCGGATAATAATCGAAATGTGTCACATTGTATCAAAAGGAGGTGGGCGACTAGGGATGGGCCTTAAGTGTTTAGCGTTGACATCGTCTGAAATCGTACAAAATCGTCAAGCTACGATCAACAATGTTCGTACGATCTCATTTGAATTCAGAGTGAAACGCCCCTCGGCTTATACACAGAACATACGTCCTTATGCATCTGGGAACATGACATAAAAGGGATAAATCCACACAAAAGTTGTATAGAGTGGCGTAAGTACGAGTGTCACGACGTAGTCAGCGCTGGTATCGCAGACAGAAACCGTCTGCAACACTAAGCAGGCGCGTGTTGTCATTTCATGTTTTTAAATCTAAGTGAAGGAAATAAAAGAAAGTACGAGCAATGATTATTACAAAATTTGAAGGTACAAAAACTAGTGAATACCCATCAAAAGCTCCTCAGGTACGAAAACCTTACGCCAAGTACATTAATGTGATAGTCACCAGCAAAAATGTTTCGATAGGTTAATCTTGAATCCTACGATCTCGAGCTTTTGAGGTTATGCGAATCGACTGACGTGTAAAATTCATGGTGATAAATAAAATAACAATTGTGAACGGATAATTTTACGATTAGGTTTGGTCTATCTTGCATGACACAAGACTGTCAGAAGACTATTAGCAGACCATTACCTTTAAATTTTATTCACCTATCCATTGTTAGGCCAAGCAATAGAGCAGAAAACGAGTGATTCTGTGACAAAAATAGTAACAGGATGCCGATGGTGCCATCACGCAGAGGATAGTCCGTGGTTGTATTTTGTCATAAATTCCACTCGCAACAACCATTGCAAACTTTGTTATAAACATTTAAAATCAAAAAATCGTTTTTTCTTTAGTTTTTTGCCTATAAAATCCAAACTAATGAAGTAATCTTGATGCTCCCACGAGATAAATTGTAGAGAATCAGAATGCAAAGAAAATGAGCTATGGAACGACCAGATCGGGTTATTAGTAACGGAGAAAAATCGGAAAAACCCGGAAAAATCAGCCTTTTTTCGAAAATTCATAACTCCGCCATTTTTTGAGTCGTAGCACAGATCTTTCGCAACATAATAGCGATTGATATGTACTTTATGCGTGCAAAAAACAGGTGCTGTAGGTTCATTAGTTTTTGCACAATTGCAATTTGAATTTTTTTTTGCACTATCTTGCAGCGAGCCTGGATGCTCTGGAGATCGTCCGATCTCAATTTTCAAAAAAGATTTCGGAAGTAGAAGTATAGTACTACAATACGTCTATCCTGATTTTTCGTTAAAATGCTGCTAAATAGGTGAGAAATACGTGCAAACATGACCGAAAACGGCAGAGCGCGTGAAAACGGTCGAGTGGTGGGGGTAGAACGCCAGACGAGGATATAAAGATGTGTAGCAAGAAACATCCGATAGCAGCTTTTCCGTTAATTATGACTGAAATCCGGGTAAAGGATCAGATTTCGCGGGTTCAGGTACCCCGATATCAAAAAAAAAAATGTCTAATAGCTTCAGTAGTTGCTGAGATAATCGAATTTGAAGATTCATGACTCGCGCGCAGCGCGCTTCTATTACTACATATACTCCTCTCCTCGTCTGGCGTTCTACCCCCACCACTCGACCGCTTTCACGCGCTCTGCCGTTTTCGGTCATGTTTGCACGTATTTCTCACCTATTTAGCAGCATTTTAACGAAAAATCAGGATAGACGTATTGTAGTACTATACTTCTACTTCCGAAATCTTTTTTGAAAATTGAGATCGGACGATCTCCAGAGCATCCAGGCTCGCTGCAAGATAGTGCAAAAAAAAATTCAAATTGCAATTGTGCAAAAACTAATGAACCTACAGCACCTGTTTTTTGCACGCATAAAGTACATATCAACCGCTATTATGTTGCGAAAGATCTGTGCTACGACTCAAAAAATGGCAGAGTTATGAATTTTCGAAAAAAGGCTGATTTTTCCGGGTTTTTCTGATTTTTCTCCGTTACTAATAACCCGATCTGGTCGTTCCATAGCTCATTTTCTTTGCATTCTGATTCTCTACAATTTATCTCGTGGGAGCATCAAGATTACTTCATTAGTTTGGATTTTATAGGCAAAAAACTAAAAAAAAAACGATTTTTTGATTTTAAATGTTTATAACAAAGTTTGCAATGGTTGTTGCGAGTGGAATTTATGACAAAATACAACCACGGACTGTCCTCTGTGTGATGGCACCATCGGCATCCTGTTACTATTTTTGTCACGAAAAAATCTCTATTGCTTGGCCTACAATTCTATGCACGATTTCGAACACGTACGACCAAAAAAATGTTTTTTTTACGCGAAAATAGAGAAGATATCCATGTAAAACGGCTTTGAAAACGTTTTACATGGATAACTTCTCTATTTTCGCGTGAAAAAAACATTTTTTTGGTCGTACGTGTTCGAAATCGTGCATAGAATTGCGCGACGAAGTTTGTTTCATTGATTTCGGTGCCCAGGCAGAGATATTCCGTTTAATAACACCTTTTTTTCCAAATTTTGAGGTCTGGTGGAACTGGGTAGGGAAGCACCTTAAGTATTGGATGGTATTTTTTCATTAGAATTGACCTTTTTTTTATTTACTTGATATTTCATTGTACGAAAATAGTGTTTTCTTTGCAAGAAATGAGCTTGTGTAACGTGGAATCGTTTAACTTTACAAATTGAAAATTGTTTACTGACTTCCTTTCTCATAGAAAATCACAAGCCATAGAATTTTTCAGAAAAATTTGATATTTAGTCATAAGTTTTAATATTTTGCTAGAAACTAAAAAAAAAAAAATAGTCGACTTAACTATAAATTGAACTGTGAGCTTGAATAACTTTGAAAGGAGTCAATTTATCAAAAAATGATAGGAAATACTTTTTGTAGAGCGTTCAATTTCCTATGAAATATATATGAGTCATTTGGATTTAATCATTGATTTGTGAGCTACAAAATTAAAAAAAAAAAAAAAAATTTCCTACGCTAATAAAATAGGAAATAGAAATCCGCGATGAGCGACCTCTAAATATCGACAATAAGAGCCCCCCTTTCAATAGGCATCTTCTTTCATGCCCCCGAAAGTATTTCAATGCGAAAATTAAGAAAAAAAAATTAGTCAATTTTTCTGAATCAGTCTAATATTTAATCATAAGCAGCAACTATAACCGTGCTTGCAAGTAACTCCACTATTGCCGGTCCCAAGCCCAGATGATACAGGAGGAGGGCTACACGTTGCAGGCATATAGAATTATACCGGATTCTAACGAAATAATTCGTAGAACTTAATAAAAGAACACATGTAACGTCTGTACACAGAAATTTAAGGCTCACAGAAAAGTATGAGCATACGTGTATATTATAACATTATTTTCATTCATTTACGATTATACTACCGCATTCAACATTGCTGCTTTTTGAGGGATTTGGATGATACAAAATGCATCACCGTACATGCATTGAGATGTTCATACTCGGAGAGAAATGTACAGTAAATGCTTCTAGGCTTTCTGAAAAACATAGATGTTACGACTGTAGGAGCCAGCGGAGCCAGGTAATAATTACTATGTAGCACAGTATAGAAAAATTCCGTCTGATATAACTTTGCGAGAATTTCATCATAGCAATGCCAGCATGGTCAATATTACCATGCTGCCTGCTTCAGTGCGTTCCATCGAATATTCACATAACCTCAAAGCGACACGCTCTGCTGTCTGGTCGCGCTCACATCACTACAAGGTAGCACGAACTACCCAGCAAGGTAAATATTACCATGCTGCATAGATCCTTGCCAATAGAATAAAAGTAAAAATTACTTGCAATTAAGCTCCAGGCAACATGGGACTAAGAACACTGAAAAATAGTAGAATTCACCATGTGACATATTGATATCTCCAACCTTTTTTTTTTTCACGGACTAAATACTAGGTAGCATGGTAATATTTACCTTGTTTTTCTACGTGCAAAGTAATATTTACTTGAAATTTCTCTCCGTGATAGAAACATGTTGAGGATAAAGAGACAATCGAGCTCCCTTTACTCAATTACCGACAGGTGTTGACACCTATCGTCCTCCTTTTTAAACTGATTCTAACGACTTGCATTGTTCGGCACCTTCTGTGCGAGCGCATGTTCACTCTGCCTATGGCTATTATACAAGTAACATGTAAACCACAAAACAGTTCATTACTATTCAAAATACAACTTAATTTTCTTTACTAAATCGTGAGACCAGTATTTATATCTCCCCAAAACTTAATAAAACAATTGGCAGAATGCTGACAACTGAGCGAGCCTCGCAAGCGAGGATATAGGAAAACCCAATCGAGCGAGCGTAGCGAGCGAGCACAATTATTAGGTAGTCCAGCAAAATTGTACGAAAGGTGGTGATATCAACCCCAAAAAGCACTCCTGGTGCAAAAACCTTTCGCCAAGTACATTAATGTGGTCACTAGCCGAAAAAAATCCACCAACAAAAATTCCTTCCTAACAAAAGTGGTACTATAAAAATGTCTACTAACAAAAGGATTGAAATCAGATACAATTGCCAAGTACATGTCTTCTGTATAAAAAAAGTTTGCAACAGGAGAACAGAAAACTCATTAGTCTTGTATCGTTCACTCGCTACGCTCGCTCACTCGATCGGATCTTGATAATTACAGGGAAAAAATCAGGAAAAAAAATTTAGGAAGTGGTACTTGGCGGGCCATTATAGCAGTATGTATCGAACAAATGATACATAGACCTAAGTGAATACTCTTTCACTTATTCATGAATGGGCCGCAAGTACCACGTACTACATGTTTTTCCTGATTTTTTCTCTGTAATTATCAAGAGACGATCGAGTGAGCGAGCGTAGCGAGTGAACGATACAAGACTATTCAGTTTTCTGTTCTTCTGTTGAAAACTTTTTTTATACTGAAGTCATGTACTTGGCAATCGTATCTGATTTCAATCCTTTTGTAAGTAGACATTTTTATAGTACCACTTTTGTTAGGAAGGAATTTTTGTTGGTGGATTTTTTTGGGGGTAGTGACCACATTAATGAACTTGACGAAAGGTTTTTGCACCAGGGGTGCTTTTTAGGTTTATTGAATTACAAGTATAAAATTTCCAATTTTTTCCTAAAAAATTGACACATGTATCATAATATTTAAATATAAATATAAATTTCTAAACTTTCTTGCTGAAAATCTACGCATAAATTATACCATTGAAATACAAGTATTACATTTTTCGACTTTTTCCTCAAAATTGACACATGTATCATAATATTTGAATATATATGTAAATTTTCAAACTTTTTCCATCAAAAATCGACATATGTATTATAATATTAAAATACAACCACGAAACTTCAACCGTGTCTTATTGAAAATTGATACATGTATTTTAAATTTAAAATAAAAATATGAAATTTCGAGCTGTTTCATATTATATCCAATTCAAACAGCAAGATTTTTAAATTTTCCATTTATTTGCATCTGAAATTCCAAAACATTTTTTACAGTGTACGAGTTATTTAAACCTCCGGGTAAACCACATTTATGTAACTGGGAATTAAAAGGTCAGTAGCTGGGCCCTTTATCTTATATGTAAAAAATTAACGACAATTTTCAAGCACATGCGCTTAAAAAGGTGTCCCACTTGACGTGGAATGACTCCTAAATGAATCTTTTCCCAATTCAGAATAAAATGTAAATGTAACGAACCTACAAAATCTTTAAGCCCGCCCAATGCTCAATCATCTAAACAGATCGCAGTGACGTTAAAGAGAATCGCAAATCATTAGCGATAAATGAAAGACCGCGGGCCGAGCTTATCTGGGCATATACGTGGGAGGAATTCACACGTTCCTAAATTCATTCGGCTGTGCTCAGTGTTGGTAATTTATCACGATAGAAACTTATCCTTATAATCTGGGGATTAGCTTATCTAAGTGGGGGGATCATCATGAGTACAAAGTCGCGAGTTGCTGTGGCTCTATGGTTCACTCGTTACCAATGTGCGTGGACGGTGCAGTCACACATCTGTAGGTAAATTACTGAAAAGTGTTTTGAACGAATTGGTAATTGGACTTAACAAGACGTATTAAGAGGTATTGTTCATTACAGTAAAAAATATTTCATAGGTGGAATACAACCAATTGTATGTGACCATTTCGGGACTTCTGTTATTCGAAAAACCGTAGGATCGTGTGTTGTGTAATCAACGCCAACTCGCAGATATCAAAACCATGGCGTTTTATTCCGAATGCTTGATTGTACAACTTTTCGGACTACTACTCGCCATCGTCGGTACTGTATACGTTTATTTGAAGTATGTGACCTTCAATTATTGGAGTTCTAAAAACGTCGATTACATCAAGCCAGTCGTTCCCGTTGGCAGCTTGTGGCCCGTCTTATCCCAAAAAACTTCGCTAGGTGAGAATAATTCTTTCCTTGAAACGTTATCTGAAAGCGCGCTGCTGATTTGTAATGTAACGATAAATTTCCAAATATAATATCATTATTTGAACCGCCGGATCGTAGGACATAGAAAATTATTTTGCCATGTCGCGCTGG
Organism: Tenthredo notha; assembly: GCA_914767705.2. Lineage (NCBI taxonomy): Eukaryota > Metazoa > Arthropoda > Insecta > Hymenoptera > Tenthredinidae > Tenthredo > Tenthredo notha. Next base: position 5,947,145 of record OU611908.1, read on the forward strand.
CCCCTGATCGCCTCTGGAAAAGATGTCAAATTTTGATTTTTGAAACCCGCATCCTCATACGAAATTTCATTGCGCATCTTTTTTTGGAAAAAAAAACACAATTTTTTCAAAACGAAAGATGTTTCTCTTTTTTCACTTCAACTTGCGCTAAATCATAAAATATTCCGAGTTTTCACTTCAAGTTTGGAGCAGTTATGTGTCAAACTATTCTCAAGCTGGTGAAGTAACTGAAATTTCTTATTTTTTCTGAATTTGCGATTGCTTAAACTTACCTCGATAAACCGAGCGATTGAAAATATACAAACGCGATCTGTTTGATTACTCAGAAAAAATTGAACAACTTTTCTGGATTGAGAAAACAAGAAATTTCATTTACTCTACCAGCTTGAGAATAGTTTGACACATAACTGCTCCAAATTTGAAGTGAAAACGCGGCCTATTTGAGGATTCATAGCGAGTTGAAGTGAAAGAAGAGAACCATTTTTCGTTTTCGAAAAATTGTGTTTTTTCCCATTATTTCGAAAACGAAAAAGGCTGTAACTTTAAGAAAAAAAAAAGTATGCCTGAAAAAAGTACTTTCAAGATTGTTTTTTTTCTCATTTTCGAAGTTTTTTTTCACGAAGAGCTATCGGATTCTGAACCCATGCGTCTCGATTCAATGACCCGACAGTAGGAGACGACATCTAACTTTCTTACTCCTACATGAAAGTTATGAGATCTACAGTAATTACTAACGAAAAAAAAATCAAAACAAAAAAAAAACTGGTGATACTTGAAAAACCACTTGACATTGAGACATACCAAGATAAAGACTTTTTATGCCTGTGTTTGTACTTTGATCCGGCGGTTCAAATGATGATATTATATCTCGAAATTTATCGTTTTAAGGTTGTACGCGCATTAAAGCAAAGTATAGATCACGAGCTGAATTTTAAATATGTTATTGATCGATATCAAATACACATCATTTAATTTTTTGAGTAAGATCTGACGTGTAGTTTTTGCATATTTAATTTTTGAAAACTGAATATTTAACATGTGAATTATACACAATCCCGTTTGAAACACACATTTTTCATATAATTCAACCATAACTGCTATAGATTAAAATTTAAAAAACTGGCGTTCATATTATTCAATTCTCGTAGATTATGTAAAAATTATGAGAAAGGTATTCTACCGTATAAGTTTGGAGATATTTCAATTCAAATAATCGAAAATGAACTAAATTATCTGTCAGACATGATTAAAAATAAATGATATAGATGGGTTGTGGAAGTTTGGCAACGTTGAACGAAAAGTGGTGCGCATTTTGTAGGCCAAGAGCCAGAGCGAAAAAAGGGGGTTCATAATGCAATCCTATACTACAGCGATTTTATTGTTGGAAGATGTTCGGGGGGGGCCCCTGAGTGTAAAACCAAGTTGCCGGGAGGGGGGGGGGGGGGGGGGGCTTCAGCCGCCATCTTGGAAAACACATTTTGTGAACCATTTGAACTGTGAACCATTTGCGACAGGCGTCTTATCAATAAAAGTTATAACCTGTTATATCATCTAGTGCCCCAATAATCACTCACAGAGGCAGTATTTAGGCAATGTTATCAACGTTGAGGTGGTTGGCTTGTTTATTTCATTAATTAGCGCTCTGAGTGCTACGGCGTGATCATACAATATTAGCCAATAATATGTTAGAAGACGTATTCTTTACATACTTGTATCCGTAGCTCGTCGTCAGCTGGTCGTCGTTGTAACAATTTTGAAAATTTAAAATAACTTCCACATATTTCTCAGAATCTGATGCATGGTATGTCGCTTTAAAGTGAAGTTAAACATTTCAAGGCCACGGCCAAGTGCCTTTCACCGCGGTCAAACCGAGATACCCAGCGTTTGGTACCGCTCGGCGTAAGCCGAGCCGTATTACACGTATACTGGCTACAATGTCGGTGCAGGTTGTGATCTCAACTGAATGTCGGTGTTTTAGTTTTGAGTAACAGAGAATCAACGATTCTCAGCCATTTCTTCAACAAATGACACGGGATTAGGCTCAAAGTGTTTGGTATTTCATTGCGGAGTGGCTAATTATCCGGAAAATGCGATTATCTACGGCGACAATGAATAATCTCGCGATTTACGTGGTCGATACGTCAATCTGTTAAAATTTTTATCAAATTTTGGAAAAGTGAAATAATTAGCCACTTTCTGCCACAATTATGTGTAATTCTTCAAAGTTTCATCGCGATCGGTTCAGTAGTTTCGGAGAATTCTTGATCCCCGTTTTCAAGGTTCTGACAAACGTTTCACTTCATCTTAAGGAGTGGCCAACTTAACCACTCCGTCGATTATTGCCTGTACCCGTAATTTTTTCTAACATTTCAAGATTTTGAAAACGGCATACTATGCATGAGATTTTAAGGAATTTTCCAAGATTTTTGTCACGAAGCGCTACCGGATTCTGAACCCATGCGTCTCGATTCAATGACCCGACAGTAGGAGACGACATCTAACTTTTTTTCTCCTACATGAAAGTTGTGAGATCTACAGTAATTCCTGAAGAAAAAAATGGAAAGAAAAAAAAAAAAAAAAACTGGTGATACGTGAAAAACCACTTGACATTGAGACATACTAGGATAAAGACCTCGATCATCCATTATTTGCCACGCAACATTTATCTAAAGTCTTCTTTTTAATCTTTGATAGAGAGATATCAACTGATACACGTATAATGAACTGAAAGTGCCTTCTATTTTAAGTACCTAACCTTGATGATCAACAGCATTATTTTGGCATTTCGAGCTGGCCTCTGAGCACCTCTAGAGAAAATGTCAAATTGTGATCTTTGAAACCCGCATCCTCATAGGAAATTTCGTTGCGAATTTCTTTTCCTCTGAATCCAGAGCTCAAGGTTGTGCGCGCACAACGTAGCGAGTAGAAATACAATCTAAATTTTTTTATCTTTAAAATAAAAATAATAATTGTATAAATTAATATATTTGATTTATATCTTATTTAAGACCATTTGAAGTCCGCTTAAGTTAATTATATAATTATTTTTTAAAAAATTAGATTTTATCTGATTTCGGTATTTATTTGCAAGAAATGTATCTGGAAACACCACATCTAACAGGTGTTTGTGTTGTTGTAGTCATGCAGTGTTTGGTTATAAACCTAAAAATTATTTTTAAAAATGAATGATCAACAACATCAATTCAGACACAACGGGCGGTTTGCAACAAAAAAATGTCAGGGCTAGTATGAAAAAACACCTACTGAAGCAAGTAATATTTATTTGATTTACACAGGTCAAGAGCCGCGTATTTTTTTTTTGCAATCCTATACTACAGCGATTTTATTGTTGGAAGATGTTCGGGGCTGCCCCCTGAGTGTAAAACCAAGTTGGCGGGACGGGGACGTGGGGGGGCTTCAGCCGCCATCTGGGAAAACACGTTTTATTGAATATCTCGTGAACCGTGCATCGAACGATGAAAACAATACAAAACTTTTGGCTTCAGCCGCCATCTTGGAAAACACATTTTGTGAACCATTTGAAAAATTACGATCGGACTACTTCTCGAGCAAGGATGGCTCATCGAAAATGATGCATAAAAGAATTCAATTTGCAATTGTGTAAAAACTACTTATCTGACAGTGCCCATTTTTCGCCCACGTTATCTAAATGTTATTCACTACTACCCGGCAAAATGCCTATGTTATGACTTGTAAAATGGCGGAGTTATGAGTTTTTGAAAAAACACCTTTTTTTGAAGGTTTTTTCGATTTTTCTCAGCTAAAAATGCACCGATCGAGTCGATCCGAGGTTCATTTTGAAGGTTGTTCAATTCTCTACAACCTTCCTTATTGGGGTACCAAGATTGCTCCATCAGTTTCCATCCTAGAAGCGAAAAACTGCTAAAAAAACGGGTTTTTCATTTTTAAACATTGTTTAAACAATAGCCGGAAAAAATTAGGAGTTGGAAACATGTACGTTTTCATCTGTGAACCGTTCTTCAAAACGTGGCACAATCAGATTTCAGGTGGGATTTTTGTCACGAAATCGCCTCCTTTTTCTTCTATTGACTGGACTAAAAATTGAGTAAGCTAAAGCGAGTTGAAGTCAAAATAGACGAGAATTAAAATAATAGACCGATAAAAATAATTAACAGACCGAAACGAAATGATCTCCGATTGGAGGCTCCTCAGCCAACCAACGGTCTTTGCTGAGTTAGCGGAGTTAGCGGAGAGTTACAGCATCGCAACCCTGATCGTTTTTGCATACGTTTCAATGATTATACATAAACTACACGTCAAAATTACCGATCCACCCCTAGCGTGACCTGCCATTTCCAGACGCCTAGTCCGATTCACTTGAAATTTGTACCAAGGCTAGTCCAAAGTGTTTCCAACTCGGGTCCAAAGTCGTTTCTCTGTATCTTCAAGGGTTGCGATGTGGCACTGCGAAAGACAACTCTATGCGTACAATCAAAATTACATGTCGGTGGTATCGGGTTCCAACACCGATTTTGGGCCCAAAAAATGTTTGAACAACTTTTGGTCGAGCCAGACGATTCACTCCACTGCTGAACCATACACCCTCGCCTATTCAACTCGTCCGCTTCCATCCCTGAACCGTAAAAACGATTCGGAAACACTTTTGTGTTTCCTGTGCCGAGGATTGGTTTTCGGAGTGTCACATCGCAACCTTCGAGGATACAGAAAAGCGGCTTTGGGCCCAAGTTTGAAACACTTTGGACTAGCATGGGTGCAAATTTCGAGTGAATCGGACAAAGAGTCTGGAAATGGCAGGTCATGCTAAGGGTTGACCGTTAATTTTGATGCGTAGTTTATTGAATTGATGAAAATCAATCGTGAAAAAAGAATTATGATGCACCTTCCGTTTTTTTCGTTTTTTCTGACGATTGCACGCTCTGTATGGAGGCAGAATCTTTCCTCAGATAGAAGACTGAGTTAAAAAATTTGGTTCGTCTCATCCGATAAATTCTCATCTGGACGGCCCCTAACGAAACCAGCTTATCTTAGCGCTTGAATTATAAACAGCGTATTGGCGCGTTGCGAATCCGAAACAGCTTATTTGTACATTGTTTACACAAACAGTTCATCTTAGTGAGGTCGGCTGAAACAGCTATTATCTGGGCAGCTTCCGCAGAAACAGCTTATCTTACTGTTGTCGGCAGAAACAGCTTATCAGCATTTCTGTTAGTTTGCATACTAGGATCTAAAATAAAGTTTGATCATGGGAAATGAATCAGGCACGTCATTTACATGGACCAAATGCAGTACAAGTATTTCACGTACCAATTGGTTCGTGTAAATGACGTGCCTGACTTATGTTCCATGATCAAACTTTATTACAGATTCTAGTATGCAAACTAACAAAAATGCTGATAAGCTGGTTCTGCCGACAACAGTAAGATAAGCTGTTTCGGATGCGTAACGCGTCAATACTCTGTTTATAATGCAAGCGCGAAGATAAGCTGGTTTCGTTAGCGGCCGTCGATCTATGAAAATTAATTATGTCAAGCTTCAAATTAATACATAGAATAATAAATATATACAATTTTTCGTACTTTCTTGTTAACATATTATTTATCGAAAACAATTGAAAAAACATTGAAAAAATAAAGCAATCACAGGTGAATAGAAATCTCTTTGATTAGAGTATTGAGAATCCCCAAAAAGCACCTCACGTGCAAAAACCTTGCGCCAAGTACATTGATGTGGTCATTACCTCAACAAAAAAGAACACCTTTAAAAAAAGGATTGAAATCAGACACTATCGCCAAGCATCATCACATCAAAAACATAGCAAAATAAAAATAAAAAGATTTAAAAAAAAATTTGGAGGTAGTGGTACTTGGCGGGCCAATATTTTATATCACTACAGGATTATCGACATAGATAATATAGATATACGTGTGATTCCTCGCTTACATCGCAGTGATTTGGGTAGTAGACCGTCAGGTATAGTCAGCATGAAAAATTATCTGTGATCGTAGCCGCGGAGTTCTATAGCACCGGTCGATGACGCTCTTCAGTCTTGACAGCTATGGTAAAGTGAGTGTCATATTATTACGGAAAAGAATTGTTGCACCCACGAAATGTTCTTTGTGCACCGAATGATCGTTATCCAGGGGATTGCGACTGATTGGGGATGGATAAGTAAGTAAAACTAGTTTTCACAATTACGAGTGCATCTGTAAGAGCGTAACCTCAAAACGGCAAGTAACGACGGTCAAGGACGAGTGACCGTTTTCAGGTAGGCCAAGGGGCTTTACGGTCCTAGTAATTGACACTTAGAGCCAGCGTGGCTCTGAGAGACCAGGCGTGCCGACCATGACACTACATGACCCAGAACTGGCCAAAGTCAAAAGTTCTACTTTTACTTTTACTTTTCTACTTTTTCTTGTTTTTTTTATTTTTATTTTTATATTAAATATACTTGCGCGCTTTAGGAATTATTAACAATTTTCTATAATTTTCGCACTAAAATTTTTTACGGGTTTGCAAAGAAATCATTAGAAGTTATTATTTCAGAGAGCATGCAGCAGCCTCGGATTTTTCTTGACCTGGCATCCTCATAGTACGAGAGCCCACGACCAAAACCATGTCTCATAGCAACTCGGCTAAAACCTTATAAAATTGATAGATGATATGACCCTGAACCCGACTAAGAGGGTAGTAATGTTCAAAAGTGTAGCGTCTTCGTGGGGGGCCATTTCTGCTATGTCAAAAAAAATAGGCAGTCGGATGTATAGCATTTCGTCTGATATTGAAAATGTACATAGTGATTGTCATTTTATTTCAAAAAATTGAGTTTTCAGACATTTTGCGCGTAGCGTGCGACCTGGACAAATTTTCAAAAATGTCAAGAAATTGAGCCAACCTGATCCATAGCAACTCGGCTAAAACCTTTTGTAATCGATAGATTATACGACCCCGAACTGGGAAATGCAGTTTTCAGACATTTTGCGCGTAGCGTCCGATCCAGGCGAATTTTCAAAACTGTCAACAAATTGAGCCAACCTGATCCATAGCAACTCGTCTGATTTCCAGAACGTAGTTAGATGGTGCTCTTGAGGTACCAAAATCACGTTTTTCAGACACCGGTAGCGTAGCGTATGTCCAGTAGACCATTTTGAAAAAAAAAAATGAGACAAAAAAATGGATGTATAGCATCCCGTCTGAAAATCATTTTTATAAGTACAGTGGCGTAAGTTGATGTGGAAAAAACAATTTTCAGACAAAAATCGTGTCACCACATGTGTTCGGAGCATTTTGAAAAGCAACGCTCCGCGGTCGTTTGCAATGCTCCAACACTTGTTACGGTCCTATGTCAAAATGGGCTATCTATTCACTTATTACGCTCCTGACTCAACTCCGCTACGACCCAGCGGATCCCCACTAAACTTTTGTGACCGTTAGAACTCCGATCGTGTTTGCCAGGTGGGGTGTGTTTTACAATTTCGAAATATGTCTAATATTCTCGATTGTGTATTTTGTCGCAAACAATCAGTATCGAAAGTACAAAAATTTGACGATTCTGACAGTGATTAAATTTTCGATGAATAAAATCATAAATTCTCATCACTATTCCATTGTGTACAATTTATTTGAAATATCCTTCAAGTTTAGTTTAACCATCTTAGGTAACTGAATTTATAATCATTATCAAGAAGTTGTATGAGTGCAGCATGAATACATGCACGAATACGGGTATTTTACGATTTTTAGCTGTCGAAAAATTGTCTGATAGGTTAGCTGCTACACTCAATTCGTCTGATAATAATTTTTTCTATGTCTAGGTAACTTACTTTATCATGTGCAACAGTTTTCAGACGAATTGCTATGGATCAGGCTAGCTAAATTTGTTGACAGTTTCGAAATGCTCCGAACACGTGTGGTGACACGATTTTTGTCTGAAAATTGTTTTTTCCACATCAACTTACGCCACTGTACTTATAAAAATGATTTTCAGACGGGATGCTATACATCCATTTTTTTGTCTCATTTTTTTTTTTTCAAAATGGTCTACTGGACATACGCTACGCTACCGGTGTCTGAAAAACGTGATTTTGGTACCTCAAGAGCACCATTTAACTACGTTCTGGAAATCAGACGAGTTGCTATGGATCAGGTTGGCTCAATTTGTTGACAGTTTTGAAAATTCGCCTGGATCGGACGCTACGCGCAAAATGTCTGAAAACTGCATTTCCGAGTTCGGGGTCGTATAATCTATCGATTACAAAAGGTTTTAGCCGAGTTGCTATGAGACAAAAATCTTGGTCGTGGGCTCTCGTACTATCATAGCTAGATTCGTACTGGCACAGGGTGTGGAGGTGTTTCATTCTGCCAAATCATTCTACGGAGTGTGTGCAGGAACAGCTAATACACTGTTTAACGAGAAGGACATCAAACTGGGACGTCGGTTGCACAATGCTAACGAGTAGGGGCATTTTCCACTGCGTACCAATAGACACGACTAACATCCTAAGCTAGCATGTTCTGAGATGTACCATATTCGCCCATTTAATACCAGATCACGTAACCATTCACCTTTCAATTTCAAATCGAATAGTGTTGCCGCAAGATACGAGAAAAACGAAACAAGACAAGATGAGAGGTGTTGAGACTCAAGACAAGATGATGATTTTTCTCTTATCGTTTGATTCGAGACACTACAAGAAGACTTGGACGATAACCGAGACAAGAGTCGAGAATATTGGACCGCGGAGTAATCAAGATCTTGATAGATTGTAAAAAGTTAAGAGACGTTAAAACGGCTCAATTGTTTGCGCAACACAGGATTTCCTGGGAAGTAGAAGAGAAATTCAAAACGAGACAAGATTTGTTACCTCGAGACAAGAACTTATCGAGACAAGACTCTATTAATTTTCTTGACTTTCAGTACGAGACGAGACGAGTATTTCATTATACTTATTAAAACTTATTAGGCTGAGAAGACGTGTAGATTATTGTTCCATTCAGCAGAGATGCCTCGTAGGATGAAACACTCTCAGCGAATCGATGCGATATTGCTCGATGAATGATATTCGCAACGCTTTGTTCGTAACCCTACTTGTCGAAGAGATGCAACGGGTCAGTCAGTCTGTGAAAAAAAACGTGTTGCTAAAATTTTTTAAATTTATCGGAAACCCGTAACAAACTTTAGTGCAGTAGAGTTTTTTTAAATTGCTCCAGATGTGGAACAGTGGCAAGGAAGAGGTTGAACTTTTTGACTTTGGCCAGTTCTGGGTTATGTAGTGTCATGGTCGGCACGCCCGGTCTCTCACAAGGGAACCCCGCCAAGTGTCCCCCTCCGATTTCAACGAAACTTTGGGAGATTGTAGAGGGGGTGAAAATATTCGACACGTATTTTTTTATATCTGCGGAATTCCACCCCAAGGGGGTGTAATCAACCCCTGAAAATTGCGGATTTCGCTATTCGATAGCTCGTGCAGAACGAACGGCCGAGGATTTTTGGCTGACAAGGTGCTACCGGGGGTTTTCGGGGCCGCTGATTACGAATCTGGCATCAGATTTTCAAAATTCAAAATGGCGGATCCAATATGGCGAACGTCGAAACGAAAAATGGTACCAATTTTCCTGAAATTCTGTACCCGGGGGTTTCGAGGTCGCTGATTACGAATCTGGCATCAGATTTTCAAAATTCAAAATGGCGGATCCAATATGGCGAACGTCGAAACGAAAAATGGTACCAATTTTCCTGAAATTCTGTACCCGGGGGTTTTCGGGGTCGCTGATTACGAATCTGGCATCAGATTTTCAAAATTCAAAATGGCGGTTCCAATATGGCGAACGTCGAAACGAAAAATGGTACCAATTTTCCTGAAATTCTGTACCCGGGGGTTTTCGGGGTCGCTGATTACGATTCTGGTATCAGATTTTCAAAATTCAAAATGGCGGATCCAATATGGCGAACGTCGAAACGAAAAATGGTACCAATTTTCCCAAAATTCTGTACCCGGGGGTTTTCGGGGTCGCTGATTACGATTCTGGTATCAGATTTTCAAAATTCAAAATGACGGATCCAATATGGCGAACGTCGAAACTAAAAATGGTACCAATTTTCCTGAAATTCTGTACCCGGGGGTTTTCGGGGTCGCTGATTACGATTCTGGTATCAGATTTTCAAAATTCAAAATGGCGGATCCAATATGGCGAACGTCGAAACGAAAAATAGTACCAATTTTCCTGAAATTCTGTACCCGGGGGTTTTCGAGGTCGCTGATTACGAATCTGGCATCAGATTTTCAAAATTCAAAATGACGGATCCAATATGGCGAACGTCGAAACGAAAAATGGTACCAATTTTCCTGAAATTCTGTACCCGGGGGTTTTCGGGGTCGCTGATTACGATTCTGGTATCAGATTTTCAAAAATTATAAATAAAAGACCCCACAAACTAATAACAGTTTTATGACTGAAGAAAAAAATACGGTGTGGTAAATACCTCGCTAATTCATGATTAAGCTACCTTTGGCAATCGTTTTATTCACTTTTATAATATAATGGTGTTATAGTATACGAATATAATATACGAATATAGTATACGAATAAAGGTCTTATGTATACGAATATAAATCTTTAGATTGAACCTTACAATATAGCTTACATCATGCGTATTTCGTCACGGGTGATAGTTTTGACAACAGTGATATTCATGAAAAAAGTGTTTTAAACATAGCGACTTCTTACACCACGCACACTTGATGATAGCAACGTCGCCGCATATGTCACACGTTGGAGAACTCTCGGTAAAACAATATTGAACCGGATTCTCGAATTTCGGTGGTCTTGCGTCTATGTATCTACTTTTATACAATGAATATTTAAAAAGATCTGTAAATCTAGGAGACAAAAATCGATTGTGAGTAAGACTTTGCAGCTTGACGATATTGTCTCTCAAATGAAGATTTACGTCGTAATCATACAGTATCACGATATCAGAGAAATGTTTGATACAATTCTTTCATATGCGAAATCCGAACACGTCCACTGGCTGTATCATTCCAGTTGTCCCTGGGGGAATGGTTAGAAGTTCTACTTTTTGTCCATTGAAATTCATCGTTTCAAATACGCCCGGACATTGACCACTCCATGAATCCAATAATATAACCGATTTCGGACTTGTGTGCGGAAGGTATACGTCTTGAAACCAATGTTTAAAATGTTCGGTTGTTAATTTCCCAGATTTCGAAGCCATAAGATATACATTCTGTGGTTTAAATATAGTCTCTTGCACTCGAGGACCAAATCCTCCACTAGATTCTTTTGAAACAATTAATAAAGGTGACAATAATTTGCCATCGACCGAAATCAAAGGCTGTATGGTGTAGCTGTGCGTTGTTGATGACTTTGATTGTATTATTGATTCCACTGTTTTTTGCCCTCGCAACGCTAAGGTTCGCCCCGCATGTAGCTCCAAATTGAAACCGCTCTGATCGGAATTGTAAACGATTTCGACTCCGATATCGACGATGTGGGTTTTTACTTTCTGAATGAAGATGGCCGCCTGCTCTTTTAAAGATTCCTGTGTTGCTAATGTATTTTTTGTTATATGTTTCGTAATTTTCCGCGACACGATTCCGTGACGTTTCTTAAATTCTAATAGCCAGGTTTTGGATGCCTTAAATTTTGCTGGTGCCATATCAAACAGTTGTCGCGCTCGTATGGCCCAACGTCTAATATCAATATCGTGAATTGGCAATTTCCTATTCAAAGCATCCATTACATTGTTAAGAGTATACTCACAGATCATTTTCAACTTTACTCTGTATGTCCCACCTTGATTAACTTGATGTGCCCAGCGCCGTAATTGTCGCACAGACTGAACTTTTCTGAATTTTGATTGAACGGACGATACCTTTCTGTTTCCCGTTTTTCCGGACCTCCAAAATTCTGTCGCTTGTTTTTTGTAATCATAATCCAAATCTTCATCATCGATGGTGCAAACTTGGTCCGGTGCATCTATATTGGGATTCAGAAATCTTTGATGATTCCAGTCTTCTGTTCCATCGTTGTCTTCTATAACTTCCGATTCGTGCACTGCATTTGGATGTTCAAAATCCAAACTCCATTCAATTTCAGTTTCCATTGGCTGTATCATTGCATCTTTGATGATGATTTCGAGCTCTTCGCTCAACTGCCTTTCGGATTCCGTGACTGGAGAATCGAGTAATTTAATAGCATTGAATGCTAGTGACTGGAGAATCGAGTAATTTAATAGCATTGAATGCTAGTGACTGGAGAATCGAGTAATTTAATAGCATTGAATGCTAGAGACAAAAGCTGAATGACGTTCAACGGTGCATTTTTCTCCAAGTCTCTTTAGAGGGATGGATGAACTCAACTCCATACGTAAAAATACACTGAACGACAACAGATTAAACCGTCTTATGTAAGTTCGGTTTATAAGATAAAACACGTTTCTTATCACCAAATATTTTTACTTGTGAAATAGAAATCTTATGTAAGCAAAAGAAGTCTTATGTAAGTTCGGTTTATAAGATAAAACGCGTTTCTCATCACCGAATATTTCTACTTCTGGTTATCAGCACAGCATTTCTATCAGAACTATTTATTATCAATCATTCATTACTCATGATATGTCAATAGAAATACATTTACCGTACATATTTATGAACCAATATTTTTACGCAGTATTGCATAAATACTTATGGAACATTCAATTCATGAAATTACCAGAATATTGGCAATAATTTTCATGAAAATATTTACACTGTTGTTTAGAAAATACTTGGAAATTACAGTTTTTGAAGATTTGATAGCAATTTCTGGAATTGAAATCATATTTTTATTGAACAAAAAATCATCACGTCATATTCTTGTCATCTCTAACGATACAATGTCCGTCTACTCATCTACTCGTAATTTTCCAATATCAATTTTTCAATTCTAACCTCAGATTTGTAATCAGCGACCCCGAAATCCCGGGGATACCGAATCCGAAGCAATCCACACCATTTTGGAAGAAGTCGGTCCGCCAGTTTGTGTCAGTCATGTTGAATTTTCAAATTTCGACTACACATTTTCAATCAGCGACCTCGAAAACCCCCGGGTACAGAATTTTGGGGAAATTGGTACCATTTTTCGTTTCGACGTTCGCCATATTGGATCCGCCATTTTGAATTTTGAAAATCTGATACCAGAATCGTAATCAGCGACCCCGAAAACCCCCGGGTACAGAATTTTGGTAAAATTGGTACCATTTTTCGTTTCGACGTTCGCCATATTGGATCCGTCATTTTGAATTTTGAAAATCTGATACCAGAATCGTAATCAGCGACCCCGAAAACCCCCGGGTACAGAATTTCAGGAAAATTGGTACCATTTTTCGTTTCGACGTTCGCCATATTGGATCCGCCATTTTGAATTTTGAAAATCTGATGCCAGATTCGTAATCAGCGGCCCCGAAAACCCCCGGTAGCACCTTGTCAGCCAAAAATCCTCGGCCGTTCGTTCTTCACGAGCTATCGAATAGCGAAATCCGCAATTTTCAGGGGTTGATTACACCCCCTTGGGGTGGAATTCCGCAGATATAAAAAAATACGTGTCGAATATTTTCACCCCCTCTACAATCTCCCAAAGTTTCGTTGAAATCGGAGGGGGACACTTGGCGGGGTTCCCTTGTCAGAGCCACGCTGGCTCTAAGTGTCAATTACTAGGACCGTAAAGCCCCTTGGCCTACCTGAAAACGGTCACTCGTCCTTGACCGTCGTTACTTGCCGTTTTGAGGTTACGCTCTTACAGATGCACTCGTAATTGTGAAAACTAGTTTTACTTACTTATCCATCCCCAATCAGTCGCAATCCCCTGGATAACGATCATTCGGTGCACAAAGAACATTTCGTGGGTGTAACAATTCTTTTCCGTAATAATATGACACTCACTTTACCATAGCTGTCAAGACTGTGAAGAGCGTCATCGACCGGTGCTATAGAACTCCGCGGCTACGATCACAGATAATTTTTCATGCTGACTATACCTGATGGTCTACTACCCAAATCACTGCGATGTAAGCGAGGAATCACACTACTGCAATGCTATTTCGGTCGGTAACTTCGAGCTCTCTTCAATCCCCAAGCTCACTTCAAGCCCACTTTGTCGGCTCACGCTTTCCCATTGGGTGAACAGTCTCTAGAATACTCAGTCAACGCGGTAACTTAACTGAATAATTCGGATTATTCATCGGATTCACTTTCTGACGATGCCAATGTTTCAAAAATTCTTTATAATTTATAAAGAATGAATAAATGAATTGATTAATTAATTTTTTTTTTCTTTATAATTCTTTCTATTTTTTTTTTTTCAATATGTTGTGACAATGTGTTCGCACATTTTCTACTATTTCAATTTACCGCTGTGCGGCTACATGAGTTTCGTTTCTCGATAGTACATAGGTTACAATATTCACGAGAAAATGCAAAAACTTGCATGTATTTATTATTCCATATCGATGGCCTGAGTCTCAAATGTCGTAACCCACAAAATTTAGGAAATTGACTCTTTTGACTTTTTGGACTTTTTTTTACTCTCTCTCGGAAAATTTTTCATTTGTGGGTTACGACATTTGAGACTTAAGCCATCGATATATTAATTTGAAGCTTTGCACAATTGATTCTCATTAATTTACTAGACTACGCATCAAAATAACCGGCCTACCCCTAGCATGACCTGGGGCTCAATTCTTGAGATCATGCGATAAATTTTCGCATGATCTCAAGAATCGAGCCCCTGCCATTTCCAGACGCCTTGTCCGATTCACGCGATTGCACCAGGGCTAGTTCAAAGTGTTTCCAACTTGGGCGCAAAGCCGCTTTTCTGTGTGTTCAAGGGTTGCTATGTGGCACTCCGAATACCAATCCTCTGCACAGGAAACACGAAAGTGTTACCGAATCGTTTTTACGGGTCAGGTATGGGAGCGGAGGGGTTGGATAGGTGAGGGTGTGTAGTTCAGCAGTGGAGTGAATCGTCTGACTCGACCAAAAGTTGTTCAAACATTTTTTGGGCGCAAAATCGGTGTTGGAACCCGAGGCTACGGACCTGTGACTTTGATTCTACGCAGAGGGAGGGTTGGTTTTCGCAACGTCACATCGCAACCCTTGACGAAACAGAAACCCGGCTTCGGGCCCAAGTTGAAAACACTTTGGACTAGCCCTGGTACAAATTTGAAGTGAATCGGACTAGGCGTCTGGAAATGGCAGGTCATGCTAGGGGTGGACCGGTAATTTTGATGCGTAGTTTATAGTATATATAATCATTGAAATATACGCAAAAACGATCAGGTACGATTTTCAGCAATATGTATTGTGTTTCTACTAATGATTAGACATGATTCTACCCATCTCGTTTTTCTCGACATTTTAACTTGAATTAAAGTTGCTTCTTGCACGCCGTGATAAGGGTTTTCTTAGTTCCAAAAATTGAACAGAATATAACTTGTCATTTGATCCAAGGCCCCCCGGGTCGAAATATCTAGTCTCGATTGAGTCTTATCGAACTCAAGTAAGCCTCGATTCAGCCCAGACGGTATCAAAAAGCAGCTTGAGCCTATAATAATGCCGAAAAAGACTGGATGAGCCTCAAATAAACCTAATCGAGACTAAACCAAAGTTATATGTTATATTGATCTAGGAATTATAAATACGACTGAAGTTAACTAACTAAAAAAAAAAAGCAATGGATATTAAAATCACAGAAATAATAAATTATTTTAAATACGTCATTTGAAATTTTTATACTAATTAGAAATACGTAAATAATTTCAATAATTGGTTGTCATAAGTCGAAGGAGAAGAAAAAATACACGTTGATTTGGTGGCTTGTCTAATCTCTTTCGGCGTCATTATAGGCTCGAGATGTTCTTTGATCCGGGTTAGGCTAAATCGAGGCTTACGTGAGTTCAATAAGACTCAATCGAGGCTAGATATTTCGACCCGGGCCATGTCATAACTGTTCGAAGGTTACTGCCCAATGCCAGTGACTTTACTCAGAATAAAAAATTTGAACTATCTTTGATCAGTGACTATCTCAATATTAATTCTGCCAGGATTTAGAATTCTTTAATCTATAGTATCAGTTAGAATCTGCTAACAACCCGTGTATTTATGTTACAGGCGAATTCCTCCGCGATACGTATCTGCAGTTTAGAAAAAGGCCAATTTATGGTTTCTACACATTTCACAGGCCTATGCTCGTAATCAATGACCCAGAGCTCATACGCGTTGTTCTTACCAAGGAGTTTTCACATTTCCACGATCGCGGACTGACTTGTAACGAAAAAGGTGATCCCTTGGCGTCGAATCTTTTCTTACTGCCCGGTTCAAGATGGAAGATGCTGAGGGCCAAATTTTCTCCCACCTTCACTTCCAGTAAAATGAAGCAAATGTTTTTCACGGTCAAAGATTGTGCCGAAGTACTGACTGCGTACGTGGGTCATATTGCCAAGAAATCTGAACTGGTTGAAGTAAAGGATTTAATGGCGAGGTACATCGCTTGAATATTGGCTTGATTTTATCGTATCACATCAGAATATATGAACGATCATCCCTTATTGCGCTGATTACAGATATTCCACTGACGTCATTGCCTCGACAGCTTTTGGGATCCAGTGCAATAGCGTCGAGAATCCAGATGCAGATTTTCGCAAGTACGGTCGGAGAGTGTTCGAGCCACGACCATTACAAAACGCACTTTCAATCCTAATTCCACGCATAGCACTGTTGTTCAATTTTCAATGTGTTGATGAGGATATTGCTAATTTCTTTATCAACGCGTTCAAGGAAACGGTGGAGTACAGGACCGCCAACAACGTGGTTCGGAAGGACTTTTTGGACCTGGTCATGCAGCTGATAAACAAGGGCTACATACAAGATCAGGACGCAAAAGAATCCGGGCCAATGTTAGGTAATTTTCAACTCGATTCTCTCGCAAATAGTCGAATTAGCTACGAATTGAACATTTTTATCCTGGCGCAGATGATGTCGGGAAAATCACCATGATTGAAGGAGCCGCGCAAGCGTTTCTCTTTTGGCTAGCTGGCTTTGAAACGTCTTCAACAACTGCCACTTATTGCCTTTACGAGTTGGCTTTAAATCAAGACATTCAGGACAAAGTAGCTGATGAAATCAACACAGTATTGAAAGAATTCGGGGGTGTAACTTACGAAAGCATAAAGAAAATGAATTATC
This sequence comes from Tenthredo notha, assembly GCA_914767705.2. Lineage (NCBI taxonomy): Eukaryota > Metazoa > Arthropoda > Insecta > Hymenoptera > Tenthredinidae > Tenthredo > Tenthredo notha. The sequence continues at coordinate 5,964,388 of OU611908.1, forward strand.
TTCACAAAGTTGTGTCCGGTAGGTTTCCGCGTATAATTTTTGCTCGTATCCTTGGCCTTAGAATTGAGTACTAACTTAGGTTCCCCAACGACTCTCGTCTGTCACAGAAACGCTAAGGAAATATCCTTCGCTGCCATTCCTCAACAGAGAGTGTACTAAGGACTGTGATTTGCCCGGTACTGGCCTTCGTGTTGAGAAAGGAACCGCGATTCTTATACCAGTATTGGGACTTCATTCGGACCCAGAAATATATCCAAAACCAGAGAAGTTCGATCCGGAACGATTTACCGAAGAGAATATTGCGAGCAGACACCAGTACGCTTATCTTGCTTTTGGTGAAGGACCTAGGAACTGCATTGGTGAGTTGAAGCTTTGAATTATTATACAAGTGCTGGGGTCTCACCTTTCTTCCCTGTTTATTGTAGGCATGAGGTTTGGTTTGGTGCAGACTAAGGTCAGCCTTCTCAGTCTGCTCTCGAAGTACCGTTTCAAGCCAGGACCGAACCTAAAAGTTCCAATCGAAATGGACAAAGGGAATTTCGTGCTCAGCGCAAAAGGTGGAATAACCCTTCGAGTGGAAATGCGATAATGTCACACGATATAAAGCGTAGTGTAGTTGTGTTGACGTATTATTGTTGCTATTTTTTCCGTCGCAACACATTTGTTTGAGTGTACTTAGATGTTTAATGTAAGAAACTACAAGTTCGCGTTCTCGCAACATATTCATTATCACACTCTATAGCTTGAGGGTGTCCGAGGGGTCCCATGGTGAAAGTATAACCGCATATACTCATGTACACCCCCCGAATGAATTTCGGCCCCTCAATTCTCGAGAATAAAGAATTATTTCGAGAATCTGAAGTGTGAAGTGTGAAACAGACAAAAAACCTGAAGTGTGCCGAGTTGGCTATGACTGAGTGAAAACGATACCCGAATCCTATCTGTATACATACAGAGATGGATGCGGGTCATTTGTTGAACGAATCTGTGTTCAATTCATCGTGAATTCATGGTCAGGCATCAACAAGTGACCCGCATCCGCGAATACTCATGGTATATACGAATGAAGAGGGATAGTCAATTTCACTATTTTGGAATGTTACCTCAACAATTGCTTGTCAATAAGCAATCTAATTAATAAAAGTATCACGCGTATATATGAACTGGGCCGTGTAGGTGTAGTTCGAAAGATCGACATATAGTGGAGCTAGTTGACCCTCTCGGATAACTTCAAGTTGAATTCATTGACTTACAAGAATTTTATGAGCAGCAGTTAACACGAAGGAAATAATCAACCCAAAATTGCCCCTCAGCGGTGGTCGTTGAATTAATACACGTCCGTGTAAAGACAAGACGGGTTTTCTAGTTTTCACAAAGTCCCTTATTTTCAACAACAGCCGATTATTACTCACATCTGGTGACCAAACCTTCAAGCAGATCAGAAAACAATACTAACAGGTTATTATAATTTAGGCTTTGACAAACCCGCAATTTCCCCTTTTCCTCTAGATTTTCACTTAGCAAAAATTTCAATTTTCGAAAGTCTTCAGATACATTTGAAACATCGATATAAGACAAGGCCGATAAAACTTGAATACATACCTTAAATTCAAACTTAGACAATCTTTAAAACACCATTAATATAAATCTGATAACCTTCTCATTTCGATTTGATCCAAGTATGTTTGTGAATAAATATTGAACTTGTTATTTCAACCCTTTCTCATCTCCATTTGTGTACAGTAGGGTGGACCAAAAAAAACTTTTAATTTTTTTTTCTTTAGTTACCATGAAAATATCGTCGAAGATGACGAAAAAAAAATTCTGCTAAAGCTTGAGCTCTTAATATTAATATTAAGAGGTCGCTCATCGTGATTTTTGATTTCCCATTTAAATAACACGGGAAATTTTTTTTTTTTCATTCGGAATTTTATTGCGCTCGAACGAATTATCAGCTAGTGGAATTGAATACATATACTTGTAAGAAATTAAACGATCTATAAAAAAGATCTGATATGATTTTTTGCTAACTCGACTTGTTTAAAAGTTATTCGAGGTTAAAGTTCAACCTCAAATTGTAAATGATGACTCTTACAATTTAAAAAAAAAAAATCTTATTAAATCTATTTTGTAGATCGTTCAATTCCCTACAAGTATATGTATTCAATTCCACTGGCCGATAATTCGTTCGAGCGCAATAAAATTCCGAATGAAAAAAAAAAAATTTCCCGTGTTATTTAAATGGGAAATCAAAAATCACGATGAGCGACCTCTTAATATTAATATTAAGAGCTCGAACTTTAACAGAACTTTTTTTTTCGTCATCTTCGACGATATTTTCATGGTAACTGAAGAAAAAAAAATCCAAATTTTTTTCTTCCACCCTAGTGTACAGTAATGTTCATTAATGGGTTCGCGGTGACTAACATTTTTTTCTGACTCTTTCGGAAACGAGACTCCATTCTAGTCGTATTTCATGTGCCGATGGCCGAAATTATAATAATAATGATTATGACCCCTTATAAAAATGATATAATATTATTTTATTCGAATGTATCCGAAAAAGTCCGAAAAAACAGTAAGCCACCATTAACCCTCTTTCGTGAAAGGCATTTCTCCCACTCTGCGGTCACCCGAAGCGGCGGAGCGTAGAGACGATAGTGTGCGTGTCGCGGAACCCACCCGCCAGGGCTGTCTCTTGAATTATTTTGAATATATTTATTTATTTGAATATAAGATTCTAAGCGGCCTTTATTGATATAATAAGATAATAATAATCAGGGCCTGGGAGTTGGGGCACGACAATTAGACGTAAAAAAGAGCGGAATTCGGTAGTCGGTGACAGGTGATGTTCAATGTTCAGGTTAAATGACGACTAAGTTTAGACGACCGTGTCAACTTCTCAATTTTTTAATATTCTTTTGTTTGACGTGTGTCTTCACTATTAAATATTGTCGCACAGATTATTTCATCGCAATACCCATCAAATAATAATGTTTGCGAGTTATATATACTATGTACGACTTAGTTTTTTGGCCGAAAGAAAGAACTAGCAGTGTGATCGAGTCAACTTTAATTAACAACAGACAAGATTTCAATCATGTGACTGTTCGATGGGGGCGAAAATATGTATCTGCTCTTATTATCGCCGAAAGTGGTAAGCTTTGAAATATCGTATTTTTTTCTTTATTTACTGAATAATTTTATTTATTTTCTTTTAAAAAGTTTAGATGATGTTTATTGGTTGGAAAGCCTCATCGTCAATACTAATGATATTATCACCGGTTACACTGTTACTGCTGCTTCTGATAGTTATGCTACTTCCGACGCTTCAACAAACACAACAGGTGTTGATGCTTCTGCTTCTACAAGCGCTCCTGTCACTGCTATTTCTACTCCAATAACAACTGCTATTTCTCATCCTATTACTGGTGCTGCAACTGCTATACTGCTAGTAGCACTACTGTATCTGTTCGTTCTGCGACTACGACTACGAGTACTGCAACTGCTAATGCGACTAGTACTACTGTTATTACTAGTTTTTCTACAATGACAGGTGCTACTACTGCTATTGCTAGCACTGATGTGTGGCTTTTACTTCTATGTCTGAACCTATTCTCAATTCTTTGCCTACGTTTGTCACCACTACTTCTACTACCAGCACTGCAACTGCTGCTGAAACTATTCGTAGTGAAGAGATAATTGTGAGGTGATTGTGCGGGTGAATACGAATGACGACTCGGTTACTTACAAGTACACGTAGATTTATTTTACAAGAATTATTATTTACAAGAATGTCTAACTTAGAGCAAGATGAAGAAAAATCAGGAAAATTAGTGGGTGAGAGGTCGATTACTCGAGTCGAGTTGACTGATCGACTGCTCTGCACGAGAGTTGGTTAGTGACTGTGGCATCGGTATGTACGTAGGTAATAAGGTACATACGTGCCGAAAAGTAATAATAGAAAAAGATAGAAAAGGTAGAAAAAGATAGAAAAGGTTTTTGAAAAGAATTACGAAGTCGGAAAAACCGGGACCTGGAAAAACCCGCCTCGCGAGCGATGTCTGGTCGCCAGATTTTTTATGACCTCGCGGTGCTGGTCGTGTACGACCCTTCCAGGTACCGCGGAATTAGGGAAAACCCGAAAAAGGTTCGCGGGCAGTGGAAGTTAAAATCATAAACGATAGCGAAAGTAGAGAAATAGCAAGGACTGAAAAATATTTACAACATTAGGGTGTATTCGTATATACAGTTATGTTTAGTGTAGAGAATGCTTGTGTCGTGCATGTGTGAATGTGTGAGTGGCATAGGCGTATGTGGAAACATAGTCGCCACAATTGAATTACTGGAAAAAAGTAATGTTTATATCAGTTTTGTTAAATTTAAAGACATCATGCGTTTCAAGAACAAGCCGAATGAGATAACGGGAAGACTGTTACTGAGTATAGTGGGGTCGGAGTAATTAAAGCAGATGTCTCTTAGTGGGACAAATCAGCAAAACCTTATTCCACCTGAAGTCCTCAATGCTGTCGAAAGTAAATGATAATTGATAACCCTAGACGAGGCATACCGTTTTTCTTGCCCTGTACGGAGCATGTGGGGTCCGTGTGGCCCCCACGCGTTTCCTTCGTGTAAAATGCTTTCTATAATTGATAATCGGGTTCAAATATAGATGAATCTCTTCGTTTTCCAATAAGGGATAAAATGGTGTATATCAAAGTCAATTTTCGAACACTAAAATCCGTGAAAAAGTGCGTTAAACGAAAAAAAAAATGTGAAAAACATGCAAAAATGACTTTTTTGAAACAAAAATCTCTAAATTTTCTTCTAATCAACTGATTGGAAAAAATCAAACGGAGTTTCAAAGGAGATACAATAAAGTATCAGAAAAAAAATATTACGGTTGCGCTTCCGCGGAAAAGTATATTTATTTGAGGATATGAATGTGCCCAATTCCTGGAGATGCGGGGATGGGAAAAGTTAGGGATAATTCGGTAAAACAAAGTTGTTTGCAAGTAATATCAGTATAGATTTATTTAAAACTTGAACAAATATGGCAAACTCGAACAGATAATAAGCTACGGTACCTTGTATCTTTTTACGCGCGAGCGAAACAAACAGGACATGACGTGAAAAATAAAAAACTTTGTTGCAAAAATAGATTTCACAGCCTATACTTTGTAATTATGCAATAATAAGCGTAATTTATGACCTCATACAAATGAACTCAAATCGACTTACCGCTACAAAAACTAACGCAAAAGAGCACGTGGGGTCCGCTTGGCCCCCAAATTATCGTCCAATAAACACTGTTACACGACGGGCCGCTTTCCGGCGCTGTAACGAGTAGGCTGACTTCCTAGATAGTAGAATTGAATTATCGAGAGGCTCCAGACCCGAGTCAGCCGCCTGCGATTTCAAGTTCGCACTTTAGAATGGGAATGGGGTCCATATGGCCCCCACATACTCCTTCCAGGGATAATTATATAATTCTACGTGATTTTTTTCTTAAGTGATTCTTTTTGCTATTTGAACAAATTGGAATAAAAAAATCTAAAAAAAATTCAGCCTGCTTTCGAAAGATGAAACAATCATATGAAAAATTACGAACCAAATCAAAAGGGTCGAGGGTCAAACCCAGGTCAAGATGGCGTGGAATACCCCATATACATAAAAATATTTAATATTATGATTTTGTTCCAGAATTTACATTGCAAAATACAGAAAAGAAAAATCGATTAACGAGAAAGCAATTCACTAGATGCGTGACTCTCTTTTTATATAACTTGAAAAATCCAAAGAAAGAATCTAAAAAATCAACATAACCTATTAATCAAAAAAGAAATTTGAATTTGTTTATCAAAGAAGTTAATAAATTAAATGTGTTTACGAGACTTACATTTTTTATTCTTAAATTACAGTGAAAGATAAGTTTAATTTGTGATCTTGCTGGCGATGTTGCTCGTGATCTTGCTGGCAATCTTGCTGGCAGTCTTGCTCGTGATTTTCCTGGCAATCTTGCTCGCGATCTTGCTGGCAGTCTTGCTCGTGATTTTCCTGGCAATCTTGCTCGCGATTTTTCTCGTGATTTTGCTGACAGGCTTGCTCGTCATCTTGCTAAATTTTGCTTGCGATCTTCGACGATTTCTTTATTCATCCAAATCAGAGTCTTCTCTTATATCATCCTCCTCACGTCCTAAATTTTTATTGTAATTTATGACGATGTGTTGACACAACGTTTCAGATCGCATGCTTTGTCGTCTATTGCTCCTATAGTAAGCTTTATATATACTTAATGACCTTTCAACGTCAGAACAAGTCAACAGTGCATATTTCATTCGTGGAGCATCATTATTATTCCAATGATTTGGTAAGTTTTGCATCACTTCATTAATAATACATTCATTTACCTACATCATCTGTGTCAGTGCTCTGTTATCTTCGGAAACTTGGACTACTTTGTCGCGGATTTCTTCATATATGTCCATATCTTCTTCGAATTCTTGTCTTAACTCAGTAATCATGTTACAAATATGTGCTAAGCTGCATCCTCTCTTCTGTAGTTGCGTGATAGTAACAACTAGGCACGAGAATTTAGCTGCAATATCTTCAAATTCTTCGTGGTTTTCAGGCCTTTCTAAGCTTTCTTGCAGTCTTGTCACAGCTTCACTGTTTTCCTCCAATTCCATGAAAACTTCTCTCACTTCATTGTAGTGAAGGCAGTAATACTGACATGCTTTAATCCAGGTGCCCCATCGCGTCGTTACTGGTCTTGACGGTAGAGGAACGTTAGGAAGGGCGTTTTTGAATGCATCAACGCGTGCATTCGCTTTTGAATAAACTTGTTTGGCATTAGCAATGACGTCGTTCACTTCTCCATAGCACTCCCTCACGACATGCGTGTGCCAAACATGTCACATTGACAAGCTTAAGATCATATATTCATCACGCATCGGCGTTGCGAATCAACGGTTTCGTCTACAGAAATCCAAATCAGATTGTCTCCTATTTCTTCCCGTATCGCCTCTAAAGTCTCATTATAAATAATCGGTAAATAGGTTTTACTCATCGTTGTTGGATCGGGGATTTTTTTGTTTTGTATGGGTTTCGAGAAATCCTGCGAAATCAGATTGGCACACTTTATCGAAACAAATATCAGACTTTATACATGCAGCGGTGAAATCTTTAAGGGGAGATATACACCTAGGAGCCGGAAAAAAGGTCATTTTTGTGAATTTTTTCAAGGAAAACTATTTGAAATTTCGGATTAGGGTTTTAACTATCTAAAAGTATATACATTCAAAAATATGTTGAATTTTTTGTTATTCAATAATATCAAAAATATACAAGGATATTGTATGATTCTTGGAGTGTCGTAAAAAAATCTGCGTATACGATACCCACTGGCGTTTCTTCAAAAATCATCTGAAAACAAAAAACCAAAAAGATTATTAAATTAGATACTATAATCTAGTACTTGCCATAGCCGATTTTAAAAATATCGTCCGTTTGAACATAAATAGTGATTTTTGGGCCAAAAATTAGGTATGATTTTGCCTATAAATAAGGCTACCAGATCTAAACGAGTGCAATGCCAGACACCGCCTTACCACCCCCCCCCCCCCCCCCCCCCCTCTAATGCATGGACACAATCATTCAGTTTTAATTTTTTTTATTCAACACGATCAAGTAACGTTACAATGATAGATAAATATAATATTTTACCTAAGTTTTGAATATATAATATACTCACAGTATCTTGGACTGGAATTCTCAATTCCTCAATCTTACATATAAGTATTGCAAACATCAAACAAAAAAATTAAACACTCAAATGATTGAATAATCTATCTATAGTACATATCAGTTACGATATTGTTACTTAGTTTTCGGCACGAACCTATACTTTTCCGAACTGTGGATTTTATTCAAGAAATCCGGATATTTCATATGTTGAAAAACAAGTTGAAACGAACTCGCACATAATCCAGGACAATGCAGTACAATTCTTATAAATGCAGTACGAATTCGGGGTGTAAAAAGATCCAGGACACTTAGCTGAAATCCAGGACTGTCCTGCCTAATTCAGTACGTCTGGTAGCCTTACCTATAAAACAAAAACTAAGTGACGAAGAAAAAAGTCCTGACAAGTACTAGATAATGGTGTATCAAATAACCACCAAAAACCTCAAGGCAATCGGTTCATTGGTTTTCGAGAAATTTTGGGTACCGATTCGATAAACGTAGTTTTGAGAAAAACGCGTTTGACAATTTAAAAATGAATAAATCATGAAATTTGCCAACTTACATGGAATCATCGATATCAGGCCCATAGTGTAGGTAATCTACGGTCGACGGAATGTTCATAGCTTCTAAATTTTGTTCTTACAAAGAATCATAAAACAGGTCTAGACACAAAGGGTCTTCGAAGGGTTGCTTGCCGTGCCTGTCGGCTCGGCGCCGCAAAACCCGTTTCACTTTCCAGGCTGTAACTGGCTTATTTATCGGAATATTAACTTTCCGTTTTCACCAGATATTCTGGAGACCTCAAACTTCAAGAAAATGCAAAAAAAAAATCGATTTTTTTTACCATCTAGGTGTATATCTCCCCTCAAAGAATGGAGAGTGTCGAGTACTTAAGTTTGGGAGGTGCTCAGGAGTTGGAAAAACTGGCTGGTTTCGTCTATTGATAGCCTGATGTTTGACGCTGTTGAAATGACGTTAAAATGTGTATCTTTTAAACGTGGTTAATACTGTGGTATATAACAAGCACCGAACACAGTCAGCTTCGGGTCTAAAATGGTCTTGTGGTATTTGCAACTCTCTCAGAATATGTTGGTAAAGTGGAATACGGGGATCTTGTATCGCCATTTTTAATAGTTTTTGAATAATTATTTTATTTACTCACAGGTCTACGAAAACAAATAAAACTAGAAAAAAAAAGTAAAAATCAGTAACTCACAAAAATAAATAATCAATTAACACGATATAGAAAATTCTATAATACGAAGAATAACATGAAATTAGAAAAAAGCACCGAGAAACTATCATAGAACCAATAAAAAAAAAATTTAAACGAAAAAATGAAAAGATTGTTTAAGGCCCATCCTTAGTCGCCCACCTCCTTTCCATACAATGTAACGAAAACGGGGCCGGGGAGACACATTTCGATGATTATCCGAGCCCAGGCGTCGAAAACGCAAAAAAGGCCAACGTAGCGCGAATTCTATTTCAATTCCAAACATATACGTCCAAAAAAATTTTCGTTTCATGCGAAAATAGAGCCAGCGTTTGCTTATTTCTTTTTTCCATTGTCTAAATGGTTTTTCATTGTCCTTGGCTTTAGACAATGGAAAAAAGAAATAACCAAACGCTGGCTCTATTTTCGCATAAAACGAAAATTTTTTTGGACGTATGTGTTTGGAATTGAAATAGAATTCGCGCTACGTTGGCCTTTTTTGCGTTTTCGACGCCTGGGCTCGGATAATCATCGAAATGTGTCTCCCCGGCCCCGTTTTCGTTACATTGTATGGAAAGGAGGTGGGCGACTTAAGGCCCATCCGTAGTCGCCCACCTCCTTTTGATACAATGTGACACGTTTGATTATTATCCGAGCCCAGGCGTCAAAAACGCAAAAAAGGCCAACGCTGCGCGAATGCAAATTCAATACCGAACACATAGGTCCAAAAAAATGTTCGTTTCGTGTGAAAATAGAGTCTACAGATGGTTTTTACATTTTTCGTAATGTAATGTTTTTCGTAACAATGTAAAAACCATCTCTAGTTTCTATTTTCGCATAAAACGAACATTTTTTGGACGTACGTCTTCGGTATTGCATTTGAATTCGCGCAGCGTTGGCCTTTTTTGCGTTTTTGACGCCTGGGTTCGAATAATAATCGAAATGTGTCACATTGTATCAAAAGGAGGTGGGCGACTAGGGATGAGACTTAACAGACAGCATTAAAATCAGCTATTTTCTGTAAATCCCAAGAAATGGAAGAGCTCCCAGGTTTGAGCGTACAGCCAGTCATTGATAAGCTTCGTGCAGTCATTAGTGATGCAGAGACCCTCCAAGTTATTGAAGGTAAGTGACTATACTTATGATAATGTCTAAATGTGGTCGCATGCCAAAGAGGCATTAGAATAAATAAACATAGTCGTGTTAGTTTTGACTACGTTCACGCAATAAATTGAGGTTAGTTTCAAATAAAATTTCGAACAACGGATCGTATAAAATATTGTAGGCGCCAAGTTTAGAATTCAGTCGAATTTCCGAGATGGACCAACTAAATTGTTACCTGAGTAACCAAATGGTTGCTGAAGGTTTGAACGGTTTAACGCGGAATTTCTCAATAATCCAAGGTTTGACTGTCACTCGTGGCGTAGGAAATGATGGTTTTCAATGTGGTCAGGATGGTTGCCGTAGCCGATTCATTCATTTCTACTCTTTGAGAAAGCATATTAGAGAGAATCTCATGGTCGAAGGAGAACGTGACAATAACATGCGAGAGCAAAATATCGGAAACGAAAATCCTGTTATGAATAATGGTGATGATGACGAGGTGGATATGGTGATTTAGGACCCAAATGGTGGAAATAATGTTCAAATAGATGATGTTGATGATAATGATGATCACGACGGTGACATTGATGACATTGGTGATGATAATTTTGATCACCTACGAATCTTCATTGTCAAAATGATAGCTCGATTCCAATGCCAAGGCTCGATGACTGGAAGTACACTCCTACAGATTCTGAATGAATGCGAAGCGCTCATGTTTGAAACATGTAACTTCGTGAAATGCAAGGTTCCGAATTTTTGTAGAAGACGAGAAATGCATAATGATGCTGACGTTCAACAACTTCTAGCCGATTTCAAATTTCCTAGTCCTTTCCATAGGTTAAAAAAACTCTAGACCAGCAGATCGACGCACTGACAACCGATTGTGGATACATCGAATCAATTGAAATACCTCTTGGCTACCGCATGGTCAGCGTTCTTGATAAAGAAACTGGTACATACGTACCAAAACAAGTAATGGAAACATTTCAATATGTTCCAATTATCAAGGTCCTGAGTCTAGTGGTGTCTAGCCCTGATGTTCATCAGGCAATACTTTCAGAGGAAAAATCAGCCGATGATGATGTTTTAGCTTCATTTTTTGATGGACAACATGCCCAAATACATCCTTTTTTCTCTAAAGGCATCCACATGCGCTCACACGGAGAAAAAAATATCGCTCTCAGAACTATCTAATAGATAGCTCTTCGTAGATCGCTACTGTAGCGATACGTTTTCGTATGGTAACAACACGATATCGCTATTCCAGCTATCTGTTAGATAGCTGAAATTGCTATACTACATTTTTCAACAGCCTTCTTACAGCGCCCTCTCATTTCCGCGCCAATTCGAGTGTCGTGCTGTTGTTTTAGACGCTTCTAGTTGAAATAATGTTATAAATAATTATATCAATTGAATATGGATTTGTGGGTGCATAATATTTTGATAGAGTGGGGTCTTATTGGTTATCTTGATACATTCACAAATTTTGGAGGTTATAAAATATGTCAACGCACAACACGACAGCGAAGTGTATAGCTCTTCTAACGATCCCGTATAGCTATTTTAGCTATCTAACGTATCGCTCTGAGAGCTATCTACTAGATAGCTACAGTAACGATCTGATAGATAGTCAACTGCGTATATAGTTACTGTAGCTATACAATATAGCTCTGAGAGCGATACTTTTTTCTCCGTGCAGAATCCAGCTGTATTATGATGAACTAAAGATTGTGAATCCTCTAGGATCGAAAACAGGAGTCCGTAAATTAGGAGCATTTTATTACACGGTTCAGAATTTGCCACCTCATATGAACTCCAAGCTTAGTAGCATCCACGTTCTCCTTCTTTGTGCTGATGCGGATGTGAAGAAGTACGGGTTCAAAAAAATACTCACCCCGTTTTTGAATGATCTCGCTAAATTAAAGAACGATGAAGGAATAATAATCGAGACAGAACAAGGCGAAATTCTGCTTCGTGCGTCATTAGCCTCGTTTTGTGGAGATGGGCTTGCAGTACAAGAGTAATTCCACGTCAAACCGGATAGCTTTCTGACCTCGATGTTACCGATTTCGCTATAATTTTTTTTACGGGTTCTATGGAACAAATAAATTTATCAAACAATTTTTTTCTTTGTTACCTCCATTTTCCGAGTTACACGGGGGTGAAATTCAGGAGAAAGAGCCAAAAATCGAAAACATAGTTTGACAGAGAAAGATTTGTCGCTGAAAGACAAGATGAATTATCGATCGGTTGAAACTAAGTATTCCTCAAAGCGATGCAACTGTGGTTTATTTGGAAATAATAAGGCTCTATTCGAGTGCATTTCTTCAGGAAGATATGCCTCCTCTTGAAAGGGTCGAAAACAGCTGGTACTGTATTTTTATTCTACGATATTGGAGAACATGGTTGCTCAGTAATACTGAATATTCTGTTACAGATAATTTCATTTCTCTGAATACTTTTTCATGCATGGAAATCAATGCACGTGGCTTGATAAATTTTATTTTAAATCTGAAAAAACACCCGGCTACGACAGATAATTTCACAAAAATGTTTTTAACGTGGCTAGCCAGTAGCCAAGCTTGCGAACATTTTTTTAGACGTTTGAGATCTATGAGTACCACCTATTCCACTATCGTTAAGACCACCCTCCTTGAAATTTTTCAGCGAATTGAAAGATTCTTCCTGGTAATTTAAACAAGAAAACCAAGCTTTTTCAGTATCTAAGAGCTGAAATGAGTAAAAATCGAGAAAATGAGGGGTGCTTATGTTACCTAATACAGATGATATCATTAAGACGATTGAACACGCCAAGAAGAATGCATTTTTAAAAGTTAAATCTGTAGGCATGAACCTGAATTTTTAGGCCGGTGATGAAATATCTTCCAAATTATTAGAAACCGACTGTGATGATTTTGAGGATAACGATAATGACGATGAAGTAATAGATAACGATATAAAAAAAGACGAAGAGAATGATCAACAAGAACTATGTGATGTCTTAAGCGCTCTCCCAAATGTACAAGGTGGTCTGGATTTGAAAACTTACGAAAAATCTCGAGAAAAATCTAAAATCCAACTTCATTCGAGGAGTCCTTTCGTTGTAGTCAGAGATCAGAGGAAGAATGGGTTAGTAGTAAAAAAATCTTCCCTTTGCTGGTTATTTAATACAAATTCATCCAATTTGAGCAGTGATCGGTTACAGAGAGTTCGAGATTCGGAGTTAAGGTGCTTCCCTACCCAATTCCAACAGCCTTGAAAATTTGGGAAAAAAGGTGTTATTAAACGGAATATCTCTGCCTGGGAACTGAAATCAATAAAACAAACTTCGTCGCGCAATTCTATGTACGATTTCGAACACGTACGGCCAAAAAAATGTTTTTTTTTTTTGAAAATAAAGAAGATATCCATGTAAAACGTTTTCAAATCCGTTTTACATGGATATCTTCTCTATTTTCGGGTAAAAAAAACATTTTTTTGGCTGTACGTATTCGAGATCGTACATAGAATTGCGCGACGAAGTTTGTTTAATTGATTTCGGTGCCCAGGCAGAGATATTCCGTTTAATAACACCTCTTTTCCCAATGTTTTTAGGTCTGGTGGAATTGCGTAGGGAAGCACCTTAACAATAGTACATTTCGATACGAGCGCGAAATGAGAGGCGTTTATAGTCGAGTGCGATGTTTTCGGCATGAACCGTAAAACGGCGGTGAGTGCCGAAAACATCGCACGAGCCTAAACATCTCATTTCGCATGAGTATTGAACACTATTTTTTATAACACATTTATGAAAAAGTCTCGCAGGATTTTGAGAAAGTTGACCGCCAAAGATCTTGGAAAAGTCGACTCTTGACAGACTACTGCGCTTTCCGGCGGGGTCGAGGGGCCGAGGAGCGAAGCCCCCTCGGGGGGGTTCGGGGGGGGGGGGCTTCGCCCCCCCCCCCCCCCCCCCCCCCCCCCCTCATATAAAACAACCAAGAATATTCTTGAAAAAAAAAAGCATAATTATAATTTTATTTACCCAAAACTTTACATTTGATTTGAGAACGATCAAAACACGTACGGCACGAAAAATTCTAACCCTGAAATTGATTGCGTTTTTTCTTATTGAAAGGATTTAAAAAATTCAAACGATTGAAAAATTAATATATTTTCATTTAATATTTTTATTTAAAATAAAACAATAAAATGGCAAGAAATATTATTTAGTATAATTATGTTTTCAATGTTATTTTATTTTCATATCTTTAGTTTAAAAATACCTAACGTTATTTTTTTTTATAAATGTTCAACAGTATTACACAGAATCTGTAATGATTCTCTGAACCTCTTAAAATTAGGCAATAGAAAGGAATATTATTTTATGAATTAACATTATTACAAATAAACGGCAGTCATTCTAAATATATTATTTCTTATAATTTTTTTTTTTTTTCGTTATTCCATCACCAAGAATTGGTAGTGATTCTCTGAACCTGTTCTCTGAGACTTAGCGTGCTTTTTAAATCATTCCTTCTCTCTTTGAATCAAAGTGAAATGTGCAATCAGTGCAATTGCTGATTTTTAGGGTTATCTTTCCTCCGGGCGAAACGATCTCAGTTGGTGCTTGTTGATTGTTTCTTTCTGGAGCTGGAGCTGGAGTTGATGACGTAGATGGTGATGTCAACGACTCAGATGCAGATGTCGACGTTGATGTCGACACTAATGTCGATGTTGATGCTGATGTCGATGCAGCTTTTAAATTTATCGATCTAGTTATGCGACTATATATTTTTCGCTTTTCGTTTCGAGAGCTTTCAACGTATCCTTCTGCGACTGTATCCGATCGCCAGCCGCCATGACGCTTCAGAGTTGCCATGTCAGCTCCACCTTCGATAAGCAAAGTCGCTGATGTCCGACGCCAAGCGTGACCAGTGTATAACTTTCAGGCCGATTCAGACCCAAAAACCTGGCAACTTTTTTAGGCATTTCGCCGAATGAATTGACACCAATCACCTGGTTAACACACTTGCCATTTTTTAATTGCAGGAAGAAATCTTTTTTTTCACTTAGAGCTTTCGATCTAAGATTTTCGAATTTTTGGTAAATCTTATAATATTCTCCTTCAAGAGTGAATGACCTCGGTTTGTTCGTTTTCGTCTTTGGTATCTTCACATATAGTGCGGGATTTTTTCTTTCTCTGTCACTGTCCGGATAATAAACTTCCATATCATCTGTTGACACGTTTATTAGTTCGGCTCTTCGGCATGCCCCGAGGAATCCAAATATCGCTGCCACCTAAAAATGACATATTATATATATTCATATATTTATTTATTCATACTTTTATTAATTAATTCATTTTGAATCGTGTGGAGATAGTATAAATGTACAGTTCTTACTTTTATTGCCAACCATTCATCGTCTGGAGCTGTATTCAAGAATCGTTCAATTTCTTGTGATGAAAAAGTACTGGCTTTCTTCGTTTCGCTATTGGCATCTTTTTCTAACTTTTTCAAAAATCGTTTCGAATCAATGTAATCAATGTCGATGTGATGGTTATGGTGTATCATCGTTTTGAGTTTTGAAAATTCACTCCAGAGAGTCACTGGCTTCCACTTCTTCGACAATTCGTTAAAATAGGCGAGAAGAACCCTCTGCGAGAATGATTCAGCTTTCTTATCCTTTTTCCAGGTCATAAAATTGTCGTAGCTTTTTTTGTAACATTTAGTCGATTTCGCCGGCAATAATTTTTCTGCGACGTCTTCATTCACATCACAAATTTCGGGTGGAGTAGGAGGATTCACGTAATTATCGTACGAGCTCATGTTTGTCTATTGTATTATTCGAAAATTATATGATAACGATATGAAAACCAGTCGCGAACTGTTACGCATGGACTGTTTCTAATGTAGAGAACCACAAAAAAAAAAAAAAACGAGATAAAACGTAAATTCCGGTTGCTTTTATTTTTCGTTGTTTACATTACCAAAAACATCGAGTCGAATCAGGCTTCACAGTAATATGCACGGGGATGGCGCTTCAATGATTATAAAATGCACTTTTTCGTCACTCATGCCCAATTGACAGCCTTTTCCGGTCCGATTTGGCGCCGATAGATGGCACTTTCTCGTATTAGTCATGAAAAGGCGAGGTGCGCCTGCCTAGGCAATGAAAACCACTTTTTCGTGCCTAGGCATTGAAAAATCGGACCGGAAGGCTGCGAATTGGGCGTTTGTGACGAAAAATAGTATATGTCATTCGACTTCGACCTCAGGTTTTTCAGTCAGTGTTCGCTTCACAGCACTCGGCATGGTTTGGGGGACCTCGGCACGCCTTCGGCGTGCCTCGAACCCTCAAACCATGCCTCACACTGCGAACCTCGCACGGTCCGAAAAACCTTCGGTTTTCAGCCTAATGACATAATGTACTAATAAAGAAACGACTGAACAGTAATGTTATTAATGAAAGTATTGTTTTCGTAAAAGTCTGTGATGAAATTCATATCGGTGACTGGTGTCTATTTAAAAAATCAAAGAGTTTTAAGTGTTTTGTTGGACTCATTTTAAGTTTTGCATATTCAGAAGGAAAGACATTGAAGAGTCACGAGTACTCTAGTTCGGATGCAAATATATCAAATAATACCAAAGAAATTGGGCTGCTGGACCAATGGTATAATTTAACTCTGGAGAGAGAATTGGTTCCTGTACTGATGGATCTACATGGTTATATTAATATTAAACAATATCATATAACCATGTCATCTCCTATCATAAGTGAAAAAAGTTTGAGTGTTCACGAAAATGTTTACAAGAAAATAAGAAAATTATCCTAATTTCTTTAAGGCCCATCCGTAGTCGCCCACCTCCTTTTGATACAATGTGACACATTTCGATTATTATCCGAGCCCAGGCGTCAAAAACGCAAAAAAGGCCAACGCTGCGCGAATTCAAATTCAATACCGAACACATATGTCCAAAAAAATATTCGTTTCATGCGAAAATAGAGAGTAGAGATGGTTTTTACATTGTTACGATTAGTACATTATGTCATTAGGCTGAAAACCGAAGGTTTTTCGGACCGTGCGAGGTTCGCAGTGCGAGGCATGGTTTAAATTTTTTTATTTTAAATAAGTGAAATCAGAGAAAACTGAAATCTAAATTTCTGATATTTTCAAACTAAATAAATGAGATTATTTTTTCATAACAATTATTGATTGACTAATTATATCGATGTCTTGAGTCTCAAATGTCGTAACCCACAAATGAAAAATTTTCCCGAGAGAGAGAGTAAAAAAAAGTCCAAAAAGTCAAGAGAAGTAAAACGTATTCCACGATTTTGTGGTAATTTTTGCGATTGTCCACGGTGAAAGCGGTAATGGCTGCTAATGTGATGACAATTAGTTCCCAGAACGCCCGTGACATGTCGCCGCGCTGTCACGTTGATACAACTGGTACCACGTGACTCGACCTGCAGTCCAATCAGTTCTGACTAATAAGCTAAAAACGAGTGTGTGGTGACATCTCACAGTCGTTCTGGGAGATAATTTTCATCACATTAGCAGCCATTACCGCTTTCAGCCGTGGACAATCGCAAAAATTACCACAAAATCGTAGAATACGTTTTGCCCCTTAATCGTTGTCGGAAACAAAGATGTTTTTGGATCGTTATGTCCGGAATTCCATACAGAATCGGGCTACAGAGGGTGATTTTGCATTCTTGATGCGTAGGCTTTGATATAAGTCGAAATAAATGGTACGTCCACACTTTTCGATGAAAAAAAAAAAATCCGATTTCATCCGATCAAACGTACAAGTTCGAACTCATTACTCGTCAAACATCGGCTGCCGAAAGGACAAGTCGATTGATAGCCCCGTTTAGAAGATATTCGAGAAAATAGAAAGGTCGGTAAAATTAGAGTATACCCCCCCCCCCCCCCCTTAATGCAGCTAAGATATCTTGACTGAACATCCGAATTCCAAATATCTTCTTAAAGCAATTTCTTTTCTAGAGTTTCATAAGTTCTCAAGAATAAAATTCAGCTTAAGGCCGTCCTCTAGTTTCTCGGGTCGAAAAAATCGATTTTTTTTTTTTTTCATAAATCACATCTACAACATGTGTAGAAAATGTGTGCCAAAGGATTTTTCGATCTTCGAAGTGGTTCACAAGTTACGGCCCTGGAACGGAGCAGGAGCGCGCGCCAGGCTGCTCCGAAAGCCGAGCGGCGCTGACCATTGTATTGATATCCCTAAATCTAACTGCTACCTGAACCTTTTGTGAATTAGGCCCGAGTAAAGGGGAGCCGAGACCGTTGACAGACGCTAGGAAGGCCTATTGTATGGTCCAGGCATAGCAGATTGACGGTGAGATGAAATTTTTAGTATAAATCACATGCGCGAACTTTCAAACGCGTTTTTCTCGAAACACCATTTTTCGAAACGGTAACCACGATATTTCAGAAACTATTGCACCGATCTTGTTCAAATTTATACAGCATCTTTAATATGTTATAAGCCAGCGATTGAAACAGGATTATCATGATTGCTTCGATAGTTTTTTTCGTACGAGCGAAAAACTTAAGAAAAAATGAGTAAAAAATAGAATGTAATTTTCAAAAGTGTATAAAAAAGTCAATTTTTGTAATTTAGAATTCACTCTGGTTCGATCGCTAGTCTTGAATATGAAGATTAAAATGCCGTTTGGTTTTTTGATTTCAAATAAGCAGAACAGCCGCAATCTTGGTCACCGTCAAGCACCTCTTTTACTTGATGTCTTCCTGTCGGCCACTATAACTGCTATTCTATTATATATTTTGACTTCAAAAAATTTGTAAAGCTTATTTAAATGTTAATAATGTTGAGAGTATGTATACATACATAGGACAAAGTTCCTAAGGTGTGTGCTAATGGACTCTGACCCGACACCTGAGCATGTATGTACGCGTGTATACGTGAGATTGGCGAGTGTGAAGAATTAGTTTCAGTTTAGCTCGATACACTAGCATGTAACCATCATCAGGTTATGGGCCCAGAGCGCGCGGAGAGTGTGAGTGATTCAGTTAAATAAGTAAAAAGTGAGTGGATATTTCGACAACGTTCGAGAGACTTGAAGAAGTCGACGCGTCGGTATTGTTGGACGGGAAAACCGTCGGCCGGCTTGGATAAGCCGAATAAGAGTTAGAGAATAAAGAAGACGCAGTGCAATGTCATTATCGTTGAAGATCGATCCGCTCTGTGCGGAAAATTACAGATCATGGAAGGCCCAGGTAAAGGGGCTGTTGATGGGCCAGGAACTGTGGGAACACGTCACCGGAGAGGAGACCAAGCCAAGCCCAGCAGGAGACGGCGCGAATGCCACTGCGATAGCGAAATGGGTGAAAAGCGACAGAAAAGCCATGGCACATATGTTGCTAGCTCTAGGTACAGAGCAAGCCGCAGCGTATGACGACCTGGAGACGGCGCAGGAGATCTGGGAGAAAATCAAAGCAACGTACGAGTCAGGAGGCCCAGCGAGAAAAGCAAGTCTGCTCAAAAAGCTGACCCTGATGCGCTTAGAAGAGGGTGATGACGTGTTAAAACACATCACCGAGTTCTCTGAAATAGTAAAAAGGCTGAAAGAAGTTAATTTAGAGATAGTCAGTGAAATGCTCGTCATATTATTGTTAAACAGTCTACCAGAGCAATATGCGGTGTTCAAGACGTCGATTGAAACACAGAAGGAGTTACCGACATTAGAGGATTTGAAAATAAAAATAAGGGAATTTCATGAAGCACACGGAGGTCAGACGGATAAATACCAGGGAGCATTGTACACAAAACCAGCATACAGAGGACAGCAGAAACAAACCGGCGGAAAGCCAGGACCGACTAACGTCAACAAACCGCGAAGCGACAACTACATGCGTAACGTCGAGTGTTTCAAGTGTCGTAAGAGAGGACACATCGTGAAGTATTGTCCGGGAGTGAGGAACACACACAACGCGAAGAATGTAGTTGATAATACAGAGGGTAAGCAAACGATGCTGATTACCTCGGAACAGTCTATGTACGCGGACGGAAAAGAAATGTGTTGGTGCTTAGACAGTGGTGCTACGATCCATTTGTGCAATGACAGGTCAAGTTTCGAGAATTTCGGAGAGAAAAACGCGGAATTGAGTCTGGCAACCGATAAAAGTGCGCGGATTCTAGGTGCGGGAAACGTTCCAATTAAAGTGGACACAGGTGTCGGGCAGTGCGAAATAAACTTCGAAAATGTGTCGTATGTGCCGGATCTCAGAACAAATTTGTTGTCAGTGGCTAAAGCTACAGATCACGGGCATATAGTTACCTTCGGAAAGACGGAAGCAGTGATTGTAAACAGTCGGAACAAAGTAGTGCTGCGCGCACAACGTCGCGGGAATCTATATTTTGTAAACGATGTGAAAGACGTGCCAAGAGGCGTAAACAGTGCAATGACATGTAACGAAAAGTCAAACATAGATAAGTGGCATGACAGATTAGGGCATATAAACGAGTGTGACCTAAAGTCGATGGCTAAAAAAGGACTAGTGTACGGTCTAGAAATCAAGGACGGTGAAAAACTATCGGAATGCGACGTGTGCATACAGGAGAAACAAACCAGGTTGCCATTCCCTAAGGGAATGAAAGAAATGACTGAGAATTTGCTGGAAATAATACACACGGACGTGTGTGGGCCAATGAGGCATGCATCGGCCTCGGGAAAAAAATACCTCGTAACGTTTATAGACGACAAGTCGAGGTGGTGCGAGGTATATTTCATAAAGAATAAATCCGAAGTGTTATCGAAATTTAAAGAATACAAAGAAATGGCTGAGAAACAGACTGGTAACCGGATCAAGGCGCTACAATCCGATAACGGCACGGAATACTGTAACCGTGAGTTCGATACATACCTGAAGGAGCATGGAATCGTCAGGAGGTTGTCAGCGCCGCACACGCCTCAGCAAAACGGCGTCGCGGAACGCAAAAACCGCACGCTAATAGAGATGACACGATGCATGATGCGACAGGCGGAAGCACCTCCACATTTATGGGCAGAGGCTGTATACAACGCCAACTACACTCGTAATAGATGTCCCACGAGTGCATTGAACGGCGGGATACCATATTCAGAGTGGACAGGGAAAACACCTACGGTGAAACATATGGAAGTCTTTGGGACAAAGGTGTTCGTATTGAATAAGACTCAAACGCGCGGGAAACTTGAATCAAGATCACAGCCAGGAGTCTTCATAGGATATGCCCACGAGTCAAAAGCATATCGAGTATATTTGCCACAATCAAGGTCTACAGTAGTTTCACGGGATGTGAAATTCACCAGTGGGATCGGTTTCAAAGGAGAGTATCAAGAAATACTGGAAGAAGCTGAGGAAGAAAGACAGACAGAAGTCGTAGTGGAGATACCTGATAACACAGGACCTCCGAGTGAGAGCGTGAGACGTCAGAGAAAGAGAGGAGCAACATCCTCGTGGCACGGTCTCGTGCAGCCGGCGAAGCGAGGTCGAGGACGGCCGATGATAGTTCGGACGGGCTCGGTGGGAAGACCGAAGAAAGTATACGCAATAGCACCGAGTGTCGGCGGTGTGGAATTAGATAACGAACCCGAGGACGAACAAGAGAATGAAGAAATGGAAGATGACGTATTTAAAGAGGCGCACCTGACGGTGACAGAAAATCCGACCACTTGGAGCCAAGCAAGTAAGACGAAGGAGGCAGACTCATGGAAAAAAGCGTTGGAGGACGAGATGATAGCCCAAATCAAGAACGAAACATGGGAAATGTCAAAAAGGCCCAAGAACAGAAAGGTGATGGAAGCAGATACGTGTTCTGCACCAAGTCCGATGGATGTAATAAGAAGAAAAAGGTCAGACTGGTCGCAAAAGGATGCTCCCAGAGACCAGGTGAAGATTTCACGGAAACATTCTCACCCGTGGTCAGATCTACGTCGGTGAGGGTCCTAGCAGCGGTTGCAGCGGAATTTGCATTGCAGATACATCAGATGGACATAGTCACCGCATACTTAAACGGCGAGCTAGAAGAAAATGTTCACATGGAAGTGCCCGAGTGCTTGAGTGAGATTATTGAAAAAATAATCGCGGGTGAGCCGGTAGGCTCCGAAGGAAAAGTGATAAGCGATGTAAGTGTAGTGAGCACAGCGAAGCGCTGGAGAGAGGGTATGAGCGTGAGTAGCGACTGTGTGTGTGTGTTGAAGAAGGCTCTGTATGGTTTGCGCCAATCGGGCGCCGCGTGGCATAAAAAGCTCGTAGAGAAATTAGTTAGTCTAGATTTCACGTCATTGCCGCAAGATAAATGTATGTTTATTGCTCGAAAGGGAAATAAGGTGATGTATATCGCGATATATGTTGACGATATTTTACTCGCAGGCGATGATGAAGGATGGATAAAACATGTAAAAAATGCTCTGTCAGAATCATTTGAAACAAAGGACTTGGGCTTAGTCAATAAATGTCTAGGTATAGAATTCGAGCGCGACGAAGAATCGAGGGTGTATATGAGACAAAGATACTATACCGAGACGCTGTTAAAAAAGTTCGACATGTATGAGTGCAAGCCGGTAGCCACGCCCATCGAGGCGAAATGTAACTTGGCAAAACCGGAGTGTGTAAATGAGACCGAAATGAGTAAATATCCGTACCAGAGCTTGATCGGGGGACTATTGTATTTAGCTGTCACTACAAGACCGGATATAGCGTACGCGGTTAATTTCTTGAGCCAGTTCAATACGGCATACAATGCAGAGCATTGGAAAGCCGCGAAAAGGATTTTGAGGTATCTTAAAGGTACAATTGACTGCGGGCTCATTTTTGAGCGAACTGACCTAGCGCTTTTTGGATGGGTAGATGCCAGCTGGGGAGGAAACGTTACAGACCGTCGATCATATACCGGGTATGGTTTCGTCTTGGCGGGAGCTGTAGTCAGCTGGGACGCGCGAAAACAAAAAACCGTGGCATTATCTAGTACAGAGGCCGAGTATATGGCATTGGCCGAGGCCAGTAAAGAAGCAATGTATCTGCGAGGTATGCTAAGCAGTATGGGTGTGCAGGATGAGACCGATAAGATCGTATTGTTAAACGATAATCAGAGTGCAATCAGTATGATAGAGAATGACGTATACCACGCTCGTACAAAACATATAGATGTAAAGCACCACTTTGTGAGAGACGCATAT
The DNA here is from genome assembly GCA_914767705.2 of Tenthredo notha. NCBI lineage: Eukaryota > Metazoa > Arthropoda > Insecta > Hymenoptera > Tenthredinidae > Tenthredo > Tenthredo notha. Next base: position 5,987,642 of record OU611908.1, read on the forward strand.
GAAAACGGTGTGATAGACGTTAAATACCTGTGCACAGAAGAAATGCCAGCAGATGCATTCACTAAGGGACTGAGCGCAAACAAACATTGGGAATGTGTGAATAACATGGGCTGTAACTTCCTGTATATGTTTCACCAGCTGAAGGCTGGTGAAATTATACTAGTTCGCGTGTTTTCTTTTTCACGGGTTATTCTGTGAATTATTTGGAGCTCCTCTGGGAAAAGTTGAAAAAACCCTTAATTTACCCTGATACAGACTCGGATAGATTTTGCACTACCAGAGCTGCCTCCCTACAGACTTGGGATATGCTAGATTCACCAGACTAGGATAGCAATTATAGCTCTACCGTAGCTGTCCTGAATCTAGCTCACCGAAGCTGCCTTTTTACAGACTTGGGATATGTGTGTTCTCAGACTAGGGTACCAATTATAGCTATACCGTAGCTGTCCAACACACTCACCGAAGCTGCCTTTTAGCTAAGAATGATTTTAAGTTTGATCTGAAAGAATTGAAATTTGTTAAGATGGAAAATGAAAGAGAAAGATCAGATTCATGATTAATTATATGATCACTCGATCATTTTCGGTTTATTTCTCCTTGGGTTGTGATTCTTTTTCTCACAGTTGATTTTATACAAAATTATAAGTTTTTAATGCTTAACAAAACAAAAATCATGAATGATTGTATGAATGCTATGAATGATGTGAATGATGTGAATGATGTGAGAATGATTTCCTTAATTTTAACTTAATTCTATTTTCGAGTTTTGGCTCAATGGCCGGACTTTTGGTTTTCTGTTTGATTTTTATCTAAGTTTGTCTAGATTTTATTTGTTAGTTTGTTTGATTTTATTGAAGTGCCGTTTTGGCGAAAACAATTTGTTTTGAAATTTCTATTATTTTTGTACTGCCGCTTTGGCAAGAACGTTTTTATTTAAGTTAATCAAAGTGCTATTTTAGCTAATTTGAATTTGATCTGGATTTTGAGTTTAAGAATTGAATTTATTTTATTCTGAGTTTGTTGTGAGTCGCACGGCCGCTTTGGCTCGAATACGCTAATCGTGCTTGACCAGCTCGCCTTTTATACTTTTGTTGAGTACACACAGACGTGTGGCTATCTCTGTATTGTATTACGCTGGTACAATACCAGCGTCTTCATCCATGTTTGAAGTCGTCTATAGTATGTTCGTTCGGCTATAGGCCGAACACGTTACAGGGCATATGGGGAGAAAATAAAGGTTAGCACGTTCGTCACTTTGAGAGAGGGTGTTGAGAGTATGTATACATACATAGGACAAAGTTCCTAAGGTGTGTGCTAATGGACTCTGACCCGACACCTGAGCATGTATGTACGCGTGTATACGTGAGATTGGCGAGTGTGAAGAATTAGTTTCAGTTTAGCTCGATACACTAGCATGTAACCATCATCAAATAAAGATTATGCAAAAATAATGACATTGATTATTTCGATGCTTTGCCCGTAAAAAAATTATTGAAAAAGCCATAAAAAAAACAGCCGAGAAACTAGAGGACGGCCTTAAACTCAGCCATGTTTTCGTGTACGCAATTTGAAATACTCAAATTATTGCAAACAACCCTTACATTTAATCGGTTCAATCGTGAACATAAGTAACAGATGAATCCAATTATATTGTTCGATAAACAACGTATCATGTTGATAGAATAAATTCGCTCACATGTAAAGTCAACGTCACAATTTTGTCATCATTTATCTGTTTTACACGTTTCAATCAACAGAATATTTATTCAATGCAATACGTTTCCTCGAAAAAAGAAGATTGTACATTGAACTTTATATTTTGTACATGTTACTAGATATTAGTTCATATAACATCTAATGTAGTTGAATTTACTAAGTCTTTCAACAAAATGGATTGCTTCAGTGAAAAAAAATGAAATTTTTGTTTCAGCAACTATTTCCACACTGACTAAATATATTTGGGTAATTCAAACGATTTTTTTTCTTGGTGAAGGAACAATCACAGAATCAGTCAGAGGAGCAGTCAGGGGAGCAGAGAGAGAAGTAGTACTTGTTATGGTACATGAGGGTCCATCGTCTCTGCGCATTTTTTTCACAATTTGAACGTGATGCTGGGGATCCAGGTGTAAATAAGATTGAATGGATTGGGGATTGGCGTGGCCTGTGATCTTCATAATTTGTTGCTCACTCACCCCAACTTTGGCTAAAGTGGTAACTGCAGTAGCCCTGCTGGAGTGGTTCGTGATCTTCTTTGTCTCCGTATCCAAACCAGCCTTGGCTGCAGTCTCTCTCAACCATTGAGAAAATGAATTTTTCCCGATTGGCATATCTTTGTACCAGCCCTTGCTATTCAGCTTTGTCCAGTAGGTGTTGGGTGTCAAGAACAATTTGTGAGTCTTGATGTGTTCATTCCGCTTGGAGATCAATTTCTTGAAAAGTCTTACCGGGCATATGTTGGATCAGTCGTATTTGGTGTTAGCCACTTGCCTTGTGCCATTTTTTTATCTCCTCCTTGTGTGGTTTTGGTGAAGACTGGGTTGTATTCGATGCGTCCACTTGGGGTACCATCATTGTTGGTTTCCTCTCTGAAGTAATGGATCAGGGCAGTGCTTCCCTCTCCACCTCTCCAAGCTAATTCGATCGAAGCAATTACAAAGAACTTTTTCTGTAATCCCTCTGGAGTCTCTTCATTCCAGACATGATGCATTTTCTTTACCTTTGAGTCTTCTAGAGCAATGGCACTCTTCTTCATTTTTGTAGAATCAACTTGGAGGGCACGACGTTTAGAATCACGTGCATCACTCGCTGGTTTGAACTTCATGCCTTGAAATGCATCAATATTTCTCTCGAACTCTGTGAGATATTTTACTTGAATCAATTTCGCTGTCACATTCCACATCGTTTTAACAACTGCTTTCTTGTAATCTGCTCTATTCTGTTTCTTCATATTATATCCCCAGTCCTTCATAATGTCAACGACCTCGGCCTCTGTAGTAGTCGACTCCAATTCATATTTTTTTTCTACACAGAACTGCGAAAACTGTCTCCAAATAGCGGCTTGAGTTTTGACGGTATTACCGGGCACATTGTCGTGTATTTTTACGTCAATTTCGGCTAATGAGCACTGCCCAAATCGACTCATTTCGGGGTTTGAATAAAAACAAACCGTCACGCGGATTTCACAGGTATTTGAATGAACTCTGTCACATTCGTGGAAAACAATTGACCGGCTACTGCTCTTGAAAGCAGGTATCATCAGACCGAGTTGCTCACCCTTTTCGAGCCCAATAATTCTAGTTAAAAAGAAAGATGGTTCGGACCGATTATGCGTCGACTATCGCGAGTTGAACAAGAACATGGTACCCGACCGATTGCCGCTGATAGCCGATCAAGTCCAGAGATTAAACGGCGCGAATTGTTTGACAACACTTGATATGGCCTCCGGTTTTCACCAAATTCCCATACAAAAAAACTCGATAGAACGTACGGTTTTTATCACCCCGGACGGACAATACGAGTATCTCTCTATGCCATTTGGTTGAAGAAATGCGCCTTCAGTTTTCCAACGCGCAATTAATAAACCCCTCGGTGAATTGGCTAATACGTTCGCTGTCTGTTATTTGGATGACATAATCATCCCTGCACGTACTATTTCCAAAGGCAGACAACGACTGCGTGTAGTTCTAGAAGCATTAACTAAGGCTGGGTTCCTTTTCAAAATAATGAAATGTTTTTTTCTAAAAACCGAAGTTGAGTACTTTGGCTATGTGGTAACCGCGGGAGAAATAAAACCAAACCCGGGTAAAATCGAGGCTTTGACACGATTACCTCCGCCTAAAACGGTCACCCAAGTGACACACTTTATCGGTCTTGCGTCTTATTTCCGCCAATTCATTCCTCGGTTTTTTCAAACCTCTAGCCCACTTCATCGGTTGACATCAGGTAAGGGCAACGTCGAATGGAAACCGCGTCACGAAGAAATTCGTCAAGAGATAATTTCACATTTAACTAAAGCCTCAGTCCTAATGCTATTTGATCCAAACTTCCCTATAGAGTTGCATACGGATGCAAGTGCAGACGGTTACGGCGCAATCCTAATGCAAAAAGTCGATAAGCCTCGTGTCGTTGCTTACTTTAGCAAAAGAACGACAAGCCGAGAATCGCGCTATCACTCTTATGAGCTTGAGACCCTCGCCGTGGTGAATGCCGTCAAACATTTCGAACACTTTCTGCTGGGAAGAAAGTTTGTTGTAGCATTGACTAAAGATTTGTAAAGACGGCCAGGTTAATGGGGTCTGCCGAAGCTCGATTTTTCAGTGGTGCACGACCGCCCTCTCGATGATCTCGAGCATTTTCAGCCGAACTACGTTAACCGTCCCGGTTCAATGAATAAAACAGTTTCCTGATAATGACCTTACCATTTGGGCACGCAGGGTAAGGCAGTTTAGAGTTTGAGGTCCGATATACCGACCTATGAATATATGGGGCATTCGGCGATTAGCAAACGCTCACCATCGGCGATCTTTTTTCCGATTTTCATGATCCTATTTTTATTATTAGCTGCGTAGTGAGAAAAAATCTTCGATCGAAAATACTTACTTTGTCTCGACCAAACGCAATAGGACTCCTTGCAAGTAACTGTAGCACGCGGCCGCCGGTGAATCACTGACGAACACGTTCGGAAGCGTGAAGTGCACCTCTCCCCCCTTAACCCCCTGCCTCACCACCCATAGTTCGATTGATATTCACTTTGTTTCAACCGTACCCTGTTACAACTGTACCCAGTCTACGCTACATGTCTTCTGTATAGCAAAAGTTTACAACAGAAGAACAGAAAACTGAATAGTCTTGTATCGGTCACTCGCTACGCTCGCTCACTCGATCGGCTCTTGATTATTACGGGGAAAAAATCAGGAAAAAAAATGCTGGAAGTGGTACTTGGCGGGCCATTATAGCAATATGTATTGAACAGATGATACATAGACCTAAGTGAATACTCTTCTACTTACTCATAAATGGCCCGCAAGTACCACGTACTAAATTTTTTTTCCCTATTTTTTCCTTGTAATTATCAATAGCCGATCGAGTGAGCGAGCGTAGCGAGTGAACGATACAAGACGATTCAGTTTTCTCTTCTTGTGTTGTAAACTTTTTTTATGCAGAAGACATGTACTTGGCAATTGTATCTGATTTCAATCCTTTTGTAAGTAGATATTTTTATAGTACCACTTTTGTTAGGGAGGAATTTTTGTTGGTGGATTTTTTTGGGGGTAGTGACCACATTAATGTACTTGGCGAAAGGTTTTTGCACCAGGGGTGCTTTTTGGGGTTTGATAATTCTCTTATACTCTACACCCGTTTCTGTTCATACATCTTATTTTTATCCTTCTTGACTCTTACTATTTGTATCATCATCACCCCTATCTGTCTCACCCAACATCGCACTCATCTCATTACACACTACCAGGCCCTGGAAACTCCAAAATTGAAATCAAAAGACTGAGTCTATAAGACTAAAAACTAAAATTATATTATAGTATAGCCCTCGCCCCAAAGGCGAATAAAATGTACTGATACCTCCGGGTGCACTATTGTAAACCCGGGAAACATATTTTCTAAAAATAAATGCCTTTATTCGTCTTAATCTTTTTGAAAAAAATTAAATTCTGGAACAATCAATGTTTCATCAATTTTACAAGACGTAATCTTAATAATAGTTCAGATGAATGCGAAAATGCTGCATTAAACAGGAAATATTTTCCCTTCTTCCCACTGGCTCACTGGCTCACCGTCTCACTGGCTTCGTGGTTTCACTGCATTTGAACACAAACTTAAGTTCTTCCTTGATTTCGTCTTTGAAAGATACCTGAAATCATACATGAATATATACAAAAGAATGAAATATGCAAAAAAAAAGTGCCTCGCATTCCGTTAAAAAGGGTCCATTTTCAAGGGACACCCTAAAATCGATAAATATTTTTCGAGTAGGTCTCGTGTTTTAAGGGGGTATCCACACCTTTGATTTGGTAAAAATTCTGAGGAAGAGATTGTAATTTTACAGCGAATTTGAGAGTCTGATCAAATCCAAAAAAATCATGGACTTTGAGGAGGGTTTGACCCTCATTATCCATATTCAACATTGAATATTACTTTGAGTCTAATAGTAGTTACGCTGAATATAGAAAAATACAAAATTACTCGGTTGTCGTAAAGACTGAGGAGCACCGATGGACCGGTTCTGGAATTTTTGGTCTTCAATTGTTCAGAAGAGAGGCCTCTATCAGATGAACATACAACTTTTTGATATCGCAAAAATTGCCTGACCTATCTAGTTTTTACTAAGATTTTTTGAATTTTAAAATTTTTTTACTCTATTTTTTCTATTATCTCAACTAAAAATGGTGATATCAAAAAGTTGTATGTTCATCTGATAGAGGCCTCGATTCTGAAAATTTGAAGACCCAAAACTCCAGAATCGGTCCAACGATGCTGCTGATTCTTTACGACAACCGGTCAAAATATTCATTCTCCAGAAATCAACTTTTAAACTTTTTTTTTTTTTTCTTTCCTTTATTTCCTAATTTTCACAGAGAAGAAAATGTAGTTACAGGAAATCAAGTTTTAAGATGTAGCTTATGATTAATATGCTGAATCCGCAGCTGCTCTCGTATCCATGTGTTATGAGTCGAGTCTAGACCCATGTGCCAGGCGGAGGTTTGTAGTGAGTTTTGACCTGTTCTGTCCAACAACAGTGTCCGGTAGGTGTCTGCTAAGGTTGCTAGAAAAAGAATGAATTGCTCTAGGAAAAATCTGATCAAAATTTTTCAAAACATGAAAATTCTTCAGAATTCTTGATCTTCAATATTTTTGAGATTCAGAAGATGCTAGCACAATTTCTGTCAATATTCCGAAAATTATTTCATCTTTCATCAATCATACCTATTTTCTTATAATATATAATATTAAACTTTCACAATTATTACATTATAGAAATACTCATCTTTTTAGCAATCTAAACGTGTAGTCTCCTGGCATCGATTTCAAACGTAGTTTTTGATGAATCATCTTCTTTCGATTCCGAAGTCTCATGTCAGACATACATACACTGTGTTTGTTCAATAATGAAAATCACTATTGGCTTGAATTCGTAATGAAAGCACGACGATTTACAAACAAGTGGACACCTAACCTCGAAAAAATGTAGATCGCAGCCATGTGTTCTGTCAATGATCACAATTCAAAAGAATATTGAAAATTAAATATGTGTAAAAATGATCATTACAAACAATTGGAAAGTCACAAAATCAAATTCATAATCAAAATATATAAAAACGTCAAAAAAGTAAGACAGTGGTGTTCGCGGTCTTGTACAATATTTATGAGACCAACATGTGGGTCCGCACTCCGCGCGCCGCGCAGCGACGATTCGTCGCAGCGCGGCACTGTCGAGGCTGTAACTTTTCGAATCCTCGAGATTTTTCGACGCCGATTTATTTACAGGTAGATTAGGTCACTAGCATTCCAAATAAAATATAAAAACAAAAACGATTTTTTGAAAATTCAAAGGTGTAGATACCCCCTTAACGACATCGGATATCTGTGATACTCACTTCTTTCTTCGCCGAAGTGCAGCAGACTTCCCAAATAAGTGCCCAGGCAGTGTAAATGCCGGCTAATGCCGTCCCAACCATAAGAACGACGAAAACACCACCGACGTTGTTAGTGCCAAGAGGATTTGCTGCCAAAGTAGATTTTTTCTCCTGCGGAATGGACCAATCAAAGAATTCGAATCATTCATTCCCTGGTCCGGCGAAATAATTCTTAATAAAAATATAGTAGGTGCGTAGATATTAAAGAAATCCATTTTATTCCATAAATAAATATGAGCTATTCGAATCTTTATGTCAATGGATATACGGACTCGTACAGGTCGCATCGCGCAATCTAATGATGGGCCAGTCACCTAATATTGTAAGCACGTAACACACTTTATATTTGCAACGTTTACAAAAAAATGACTCGGAGTCAAAAACTTCCGTATCCTAAGATAAAACTCATCGAATATCATTGGTTTGCAGCAAAGTACAAAATTACACGAATTCAAAATACTCCTTCCGAAATTGGAGAGTTCTCGATAAACGATGCCACCAGCATCTTGCGACAACCAATTTTTCTTCGATGCAATCGATTTGTGCAACGCGAAGTCCATAGGATTTGAAATAATTCGGGATCATGTCTGAAGATATTGGTAGTGATGAATAAAATATTTCTTCCACTTTGATGATTATTATTATTGTTAATAATTGTAAGTTTTATCGTTTTCTGCTCTCATAATCGCCCGCAGATTCCATAATAATTTTGCGAGTAATCCTCACCTCACACCGTCCACCACCACGTTTTTGAGTCCACCATTTTTTTTCCAGATCTGTGAGGAAGCCGGTTTCTTGAAGTTTCAATAGGGTTGTGCTGAGAGCCTGTCGATGCGGCGAATCTGAAATCGTATTTAGTTCATGAGGAACGAATAAATTACAGGATGATTATGATCTATGTAAAAGAAAAAAGAAATTTCATCAACGAACTTTGATGTATGAAAATAAAGTTGAAGCACCTACGTTTTTTCATGGCAATACCGTAGCCTTTGAAATCTAGAAGTTTCCCGACCTGCATCAGATCACACTTCCTCTGAGCCTCATAAGCGATCGTCGAGGACTCCATAAAGTAGGCGTACTTTCCTTTGAGAACCTTTTCAACGCCAAGTTCGTTCGAGTCCATCAAAACTTCATCCTTATGTTCTATCATGTATTCGTACATCTTCGCATAGATTGGGTCAGTAGATTTCTAATCAAAACGATTTGATCGATTTGCTAAATCTTGACATAATATAAAGATTCTGCTTTTTTAAATACGTGTAAATGGAAGATCACTTACTTCGAAGAAAGTAATCGTCGAACCACCCTTCTTAGCCCCGTATTTAATGCCATGTGGATTGTTCAAAAGATCTGCGGCGTTTTCAATCAGTACTTCTTTGGATACGGTGAGCAGAAACGCTGCCAAATTAGCGGTGTAAGACGGCACGATTAGCAGACAAAAGAAAGCCCAGCATGACAACAACATACGCGTTGATAATCCTCTGAAAATCGAATGGGCTCATGAAAAAAAAAATTGTACCCTCGATTGGCATATTGTTCAATATCGCTGGACATTACATTTCGCAAATTATTCTCTCAACTGGTGAAATGTATGCAGGAATTTTAGCAGCTATGTACTTACATCGGAGCAAGTTCACACCCTTGCTGCATTATGGCTCCCAAATTATACCAAAAGGCATTCCTAAAGGAAAACTGATTCTCAAGCGTTTCAGGTTCATCTATGCAGGGATAGGGGTTGGTCCACTCGGTTGGACTGAGCCGTCCAAGAATGAACAACAGCACAGATACTAGCGTGTAAGATCCGAGCAGACAAATCCAAAGTTCGGAAGAGAATGGTAATAGAAAAGAGAACAGTCTTGATCCCGCCGGAACTGGTTTTGTAAACAAAATACTGATACCTGAAAGGAACCCCATTATTCAAGATTTGCCAATAGAATTATCGCACGCATGATCATTGCTCCATTAAAATAGAAGCTGGAATAAGCTCAATCAATCATCAATCACCCAAGTTCATGAATGGCATCGTAAAGTCCACGGCTTCTTGTCGTTCCGCCGTTATTGTTAGGTCTATGATGGCTAGATCTGCACGCTGCAATTATTTGAAAATTAACTTCATTTTATTCTGCATGGTATTTGTGGTCAGCTATTGCAACATTTTTATTTTTTCAACTTTCGATCCGTTCAATCATTGTCACATTACGATTTAGCATAATTAGTGAATTGACATAGGGGATGGTTTTGTGAACTGACGTCGTCTATTATTTTGCGGATCATTCCGTTCCATTCTTTAGTTACTGGGTCCTGAGATCCGTAGTTGGAATCGTGCTCCACAAAGGTGTAATTGAAACCGAGTCTTCTTGATAACTCTTGGATAATGTCAATGCCGAAACCTTCGTACCGGTCATTTCCAGTTTCCGTGTTCGCAGATTCCTTCAGCATTCCATACGGAGATGTCTAAAACACTCGACCATTAATTCGTGGCATAATCACTCTCTCTGCTAATTTTTCGTAATTTCAGAGCACGCCTCCTAGACCGATTCTCCGTTTGGAAAAATGAATTTTGACGCAAATAAAAAATGTTTTATCTCAATATTAACACGTGCGTGCAAGCACGAGATTTTTTATATGCAAATAACACGGGATATCGCTGGATTTTTAATCATAATTTTTGTCAACATCACATGTTGCATATTTCCAAGTATTAACTATGGGATGTTGTTGGAGAACGATGCGTTTACACCGGAAAATATTCATATCTGACACATGGTGGGGTATTTCGGTACTAGAGCTGCAGGACATCCCCTGTTTTCGAGCATGTAGCGACCAATCGCGTACTAGTTCGTAATTTTTTTTTTTTAATCAGTTAAATGCGATCGTAAGGTATGAAAGATACATTTTTTAACAAATCTAAGGGTTGGCAACGCCTTGGAATGATTCTTTATGGGTCGAAATACGCGCCAGGGGTATTTCGTTATAAGTGAATATTCCCCTCGTATTTTTTTTATTCTCTCAAAAATTTTCCGACTGATTAAATATTCTGAAGGTCAACAAAATTCAGTACTCTCAGAATTCAGTATATAGATAGAAAAAATTATTTCGGGGAATAAGAGACAAAAATTCATCAGTTAAACGTCATTTTCCATGAAATTTCGTTGATATTCAGTTATAATGACTAAGAAATATTCAGAAAGAAAAACAATACAGGGGAGTGGGGGGCATAATGGCCACACTAAGAAACTAACGCTTCAAATCGAGGTTCAAATCGATAGATCTCCGAATTTTCACCGAAAAATGATAGCCTAATCGATGTCGGGTATTAAACGCCCTTCTTTGAAAAGTTCAAGAATTGCGGGCAAAATGTGCACCCTAAAAAATTTTCGCAATTTTTCAAAATTGAGAAATGTTCTGGATTTACTTTCGTACTTACTTCGGAATCAAGAGACTCGGTAGAGTCTCGCGCCAAGTACATTAAAAAGAATTTTTAAGCGCGCGGCGTGAGGCCCGACCGAGTCTCTATACCCGCATGAGAGCTCTTCGCAGCGTTGCCAACCCTCTAGCGGGAACAGACCGTACTACATATGAAAATGGACCGTACTTTGCGATATCAGGACCGTACGAATATTTTTTCGAAGTATATGTATAATAGAATCACATTTTCATCCCTTATTTCTTATGACATTTATAATTTTTCAAGTTTCGTTCAACACTGGATAAATAAATAGTACAGGATGTATTAGTTATTTTTTTTTTTTTTATTGAATTGCACTCATATTTCTACTGTTTAACGAATTTTTTTCAAATATAACAATTTATATTCTTTGGGTAAATGTTCCTTCGTCGTTCTTTGCTATTTTGCTAGTCATCGAAACTGAAACCGTCGGTGTCAGCATCTTCCGTACTGTTTTCCGCATTGGTTGTAGAAGCTGCGGATTCCGATGGACGACCATATAAATTATCTTTCGTCATAAGCTTTAGCAATCTATCAGAAGGCGTGAACTTTTCGCATGATGAACCACAGTTTTTCACGCCTTGACTAGCGAGTATACAGCCATTGACGGATGCAGTGTTAAGTCTGTTTCGGGTTTTAACCTTAATCAAATTCACCTTGCTGAATACACGTTCACAATCAGCGTTCGAATGGGGCAATGATAAAGCTGCAAGTGCAAATCTTGCTAGATGAGAGAACGGCGAATCACCGGAAATATCCCGAAGCTTTAATATTTGAGCCCAAAATTCGTCAGGCTCGACGCAGTTTTTTATATCGTCAGGAATTTCAGTGATTGGTAATCTGCGCCATTCGTCGTCAATACACTGCTGTTGGTCATTATCCGCGATGGAAACGATCCTCGGCAATAGCGTCACAAGAGGAATAAGAGACGGCGTCGATTCTCTCTCTTGATTGGAAACAGCTCTTTTGGGTGTTAGAAGAGATAATAATGGCAGAAGGGCGTCATCAAAGTCATACCTTTTCTTTAATTCCTGACATCCCTTTTGTAAAAACTGCCTGCATCTCTGATAAAAATCCGTGAGCAGATGTTTTTGACTAGCAATTTCAGGTTTTCGTAGCGCTCTCATCACGTCAACTCCCAAGTACATACTTGTATCCGGTAAAAATTTATCAAAATTACTAGGATCAATCGTAGACAATTTAGTTTGAGTCACATACGAGCGATTCATGTAACACAATAGCAAATCTTTGTACGAGCTTTGCATTTTCTCATGAAGATCACCTATGACAACCTTGCTGCTTTGAAAGTATTGATTGATCCCAGTAAATTTTGGTAGAGTCCAAGTTAAGAAATAGTAGAAAAGCTTCATGAATGGATCGTTTAAGCAGCGATGTATTTCCTCGGCAGCTATCAGTCGTTCCTCTAAATATTTCGAATCGAAATACAGCCGCAAGGCATCCCATTGCTCGATAATCCTTGCGACAACGGCATGTAAAGAAAGCCATCTTGTTTGTGAGGGATGAAGCATCTTGTGTATAGGAATTTCGACGAATACCTGGAATTGCTGCAACTGTGCTTGTCTCTTGGCACTAGCGCCGAAAAAGTTGTGAATATTGCGCGCCAAATCCTCACAGCGTCTAGGAAGATGTTTACAGGCTTCACTGGCACACAAATGAAGCGAATGGCACACGCATTTTAAAACAGTTATTCCCGGGCACTGGGCTTTGAATCGAGTCATCACTGAGTTATGAGCTCCCATCATCGCGTTGCAGCCGTCAGATGCGAATCCAATGATATTATCGCTTGGAATATTATATTCTTTTAAAGAATTCATGACTCCTCGGAATAAGTTTTCGCCGGTCGCACCTTGGATAGCTCTTTCATAATCACCTGAGTCGAAAACATTGCAGAGATTCCAGAATTTGCTTACGATTCTGTCCGTGTTGATATCAAAAAATCGAACAACGACACACGAAGTTTTGACTGTGCCAAAATCGGTTGATTCATCGGTCAGTACGCTGAACTTCTCCTCTTTAAGTTGCTTTGCCAACTCATCTTTATGATTTTTGGCAATAACATTTTTTACCACAGCAGTGCATTTTGTCCTTTTCATTTGCATACTTTCCGCGATCTTCGAATCCGGGAATGATGTCTTCAAAACACTTTGCAGGTGATCCATAGCTCGAAAAGGTATATTATGTTCCGCAAAAAAACCGGCCAGTTTTATTTCTGCAGTACGCGCTAATTTCTCAACACTTGATTCGATTTTCGCTCTCGCGACAAACGACATCATACTACTCCGACTTGCTACCGACACGCCCTGCATTTTCTTCGCGTGTTGTTCACTAATATTATGTTTCTTAACATTTGAAAGGTCCGACACAAAACTTATGTTGCAAATCTTACATCTTGCTTTTACAGCGCTGGTATCATCTTTACATAACCACTTTTTATACTCAGGAAGGTTTTCCCAAGCAGATCTATATTTTTGTTTTCGTCTGGTAGTTTTTCCAGAGATTTTGGTTTGTTTTGCCGCAGGAGGACCAGTATCGCTATCGGAATCGCTGTTGAAATTCATATTTGCACTGGTGCACAATTCTAATAATCGACGCGCTTTTCGTAGATTAGCCAGGACACAGAATACTACGTAGATGGAATTTGGGGAATACCCTGCTGTTTTAACTTCCATTTTACACCGCAAGTCGGAGCCACAAGTATTTTGTACGTTTGCTGTTTCACCGCATCGCTGAAATGGGGAATTTCTCTTGAAACTCTACATGTGATTGGTTTATGCTATACATAGTCCGTATTAAAGTGTCAAAATATGAGTCAGTGATGTCCACCAAAGAAAATTTAAATTGGTGTTGATTATGCATTGTAAAATATCCCCAATATTGCAGGACCGTACATATAACGTACGGTCTAGCAATCGGACCGTACGACCGTACAGAAGGCGAAATTACCGTACAAATACGGTCCAGACCGTACGGTTGGCAACGCTGGCTCTTCGGCATACGGCGATTATATTATCCTGATTTTATTCCGACTCAGGTTATACACGAGATTCAAATATTTATCTTAGAATATGGTTTCAAACAGCTTTTATTTGAGCCCAACTTTTATGCAATCGGTGCACGGAGAGCTGAGAACTACTATTTCGATTTATAGAAATGCTCAGTTTGATCCTGAATTTTCTTGGTCGTCCCCGTCTCCACGATGACGTCACGATGCAATTGTATTGGTATATAAATAACATAGAGAGGCGTTCCTTCGCTTCTTGGGCCCACGGAAAGACTCAGGCCAGGCGGACGGAAAATTAAGAGCGTTTGCCCGTCTAGCTGCGAACAATATAGCCTATGGCCGTTAGTGAACGCTTCGTCCTACTTCCGATAACGGAACAGGATAAGCACAAGGATCAAGAAGAAGTTCGTCCTACTTCCGATAACGGATTAAGCATACGGATCTTCTCCTTTTTATTTTCGAAGTTATAGTTTCATAATTCTTGTTTTATTAATTTTTTTTCTGCGTTCTTTTGCTACTATACATTTTTTTTTTCCAAACGTAGGTTTTTTGTGCAAAAGAATCTCAGCGTTCAAAAAAACAATATTTTTTTTCTCGTTCATGCTTGTGGAAATCTCTTAAAATTGAGCTCAAAATTTGAAAAGCTGTTCATTTGCCGTTGCCCGAATTTTGAAAAAAAATTCAATATTTTTTTTCGCAAAACTGGGAAAATTTCACATCATACACGTAATTTCCAAAGTGGGATCTGGATAAACAGTTTTTTAATCTAATTCCCATACTTTCTACATAATTATAACATAAAATATATGAAATAAATTTGAAATTTTCTCCAATCTATGTTCTTTTATTCATTTCTTGAACGAGAGAGAGAGAGAGATAGAAAAATAGTTTTTCAGAATGAGAGAGAGAGAGAGGAAAAAGAATAATTATTGAATGCATAAAATGAATTAAAAACTTTCTTCAAGTTTTGTTCAATAATTCATTTCTCGTGTGTTTATCGAGATCTCACTTTGAAAATTACATGCACCATGTAAAATTTTCTCAGCTTCTCGAAAAAAATATTAAAATTTGTTTAAAAATTTGGGCATTGGCAAAAAAAGAGCTCTTTAGATTTTAAGCTCAATTTTGAGAGCTTTTGTAGAAAATTACGAGGTAACAGCAAATGATGGCCCGCCAAGTACCCCTACCTCCAAAGTTTTTTTCTTTTTTTTTTCATCTTCTCATTCTCATTTATGCAATGGACGGGCGAATTATGAATTTGAGAAAAAGGTAATGTGATGTAGGTACTTGGCAGTAGGATTTTGGGGGATGTATATCACATTGATGTACTTGACGAAAGGTTTTTGCACCACAGGTACTTTTTACTTTCTTTTTTCATCTTCGTTTTCACTATTTTGCCCGCCTCTCCCTGAGTTGTCAAGGTTTTAAGTTTGCTCAAGCAATGTGAATAATGAAATTCAAAACGTTCTTCAATTTTGAAAAAGTACGAAAATTTTTTGGGGGTAGCCAACTTGCCCCTCCTCTCCCCTATTGGAAGTCTTTGCGGAAAATAATGCTAACCAATGGACAAAAAAATTTTCAATGCCATTGGGTATGGAAAGATCAAAGATCTGTCTATTTCTAGCTGTATTCGCGCTTTTTTCGGACGTTGCGCCCTCTATAATTGAGTCAAAAATACATGTTTCTGATCTCTGAACATTATTTAATTGATGAGGAAAAAAATTAGTCACCAGTACGTGAGTGGTCGGTCGATCGTTTTTAGAGCACTTTCCTGGGGGTGTCCTGCAGCTCTATACAGTAGGGGTCAATATGAACTAGCTAACGAAAACGCATTGAATTCTCAAATTTCCCACGTAGTCATATGTACCATGCGTGTGGAACGATCGTTTGAGAAGATTTCAAATTATAACAAATAGCAACGATCAAATAGATCGAGAATAGAATTTCAATTCAATAACAATTTTTCTAACATCCGACAAATAAAGAATTTATGGGATGAGAATCCACAACTCCTAAGGGGGGGGGGCTATACTCGAACTTTACCGACTCCATCTATTTTCTCGAATATCTCCGAAACGGGGCTATCAATCGACTTGTCCCTTTGGCAGCCGATGTTTAACTAGTAATGAGTTCGAACTGGTAGGTTTGATGAGATGAAATCGGACATTTTCTAATTTTTTTTTTTATCCTGAAGTGTGGGCGTACCGTTTATTTCAACTTCTATCAAAGCCTATGGATCAAAAATGCAAAATCCGCTTCCTGAGCCCGATTCTGTATGGCATTCCGAACACAACCATCCAAAAACATCTTTGTTTTCGACAACGGTGAAGAATCTGCATCTAATCTACGATTTTGTGGTAATTTTCGCGATTGTCAACGGCTGGGGGCGGCCATAGCCGCTAATGTCATGAAATTAGTTCCCAGAACGCCTGTGAGATGTCACCGCGCTGTTACATTGATACAAATGGTACCACGTGACTCGACCTGCAGTCCAATCATCTATGGCTGTGGAGCTAAGAATGCGCGCGCGACGACATCTCACACGCGTTCTGGGTATTACCGTCATCACATTAGCGGCAATGGCCGCTCCCTGCCGTTGACAATCGTCAAAATTACCACAAAATCGTAAACTAGATGTCGTTCCTTCATCGTCGTCGAAAATAAAGATGTTTTTGTAACACATGCACGATTTCTGCGTTTTTCCGACCTAAAAATAGGGCCTAAAGTAGCCGTTTATTGACCATTTGAAAAGAGCGGTACAAAATGGATTCTTTTTGTACATAATATATATGTATATATATCAAGAGACTCGGTAGAGTCTCGCGCCAAGTACATTAAAAAGAATTTTTAAGCGCGCGGCGTGAGGCTCGACCGAGTCTCTATACCCGCATGAGAGCTCTTCGGCCTATGCGTCGACTATATTATCCTTATTTTCTTCTGACTCGGGTTATACACGAGATTCAAATATTTATCTCAGAATCCGGTTTCAAACAGCTTTCATTCAAGCCCAACTTTTATGCAATCGGTGCACGGAGAGCTGAGATCTGATATTCCGATTTATAGAAATGCTCAGTTTGACCAAGAATTTTCTTGGTCGTCTCCGTCTCCACGATGACGTCACGAAGCAGTTGTATGGGTATATAAATAACATAGAGAGGCGTCCCTTCGTTTCTTGGCCCCACGGAAAGACTTAGGCTAGGCGGACGGGAAATTAAGAGCGTTTGCCCGTCTAGCCACGAACAATATAGTCTATTGCCGTTAGTGAACGCTTCGTCGTACCTCCGATACCGGATAAAGCATACGGATCTTTTCCTTCGCATTTTCGAAGTTTCAGTTTCATCATTCTTGTTTTTTTTTTTTTATTGCTTTCTTATGCCACTATAAATTTTTTTCAAAAAATAGGTTTTTTGTGTAAAAAAATCTCAGCGTTCCAAAAAAAATATTTTTTTCTCGTTCATGGTTGTGGTAATCTCTTAAAATTGAGCTCAAAATTTGAAAAGCTGTTCATTTGCCGTTGCCCAAATTTTGAAAAAATTTTCATCATTTTTTTTTCGCAAAACTGGGAAAATTTCACATTATATACGTAATTTTCAAAGTGGGATCTCGATAAATCGTTTTTTAATTTAATTCTCAGATTTTCTACATAATTATAACATAAAATATATGAAATAAATTTGAAATTTTCTTCAAACTCTGTTCTTTTATTTATTTCTTGAACGAGAGAGTAAGAGAAATAGAAAAATAGTTTATTAGAAAGAAAGAGAGAAAAAAGAACATTTATTGAATGCATAAAATGAATTGAAAATTTTCTTCAATTTTTGTTCATTAATTCATTTCTCGTGTGTTTATCGTGATCTCTCTTTGAAAATTACGTGCACCAGGTAAAATTTTGTCAGCTTTTCGAAAAAAATATCGAAATTTGTTTAAAAATTTGGGCGATGGCAAAAAAACAGTTCTTTAGATTTTGAGCTCAATTTTGAGAGCTTTTCACACAAATTAACAAGAAAAAACATTTTTTTTTGTAAAGCTGAGATTTTTTTCACACAAAAAAACCTATTTTTTGTAAAACATTTTAAAGTGGTAAAAGAATGCAAGAAAAAAAAAAAGAATAAAACAAGAATTAGAAAACTATATGGAATACTCCGTGCAATAACTTCGAAAATAGAAGGTAAAAGGATCTGAAAAAATTTGGAATGCTGTTTTTCGATGATCTAACATGTAGATAAGAGATCGCGTACTGTTGACGCATGAGCTAATACATAGGGGTGAAACAGAAGTAGTAGAGATTCAACTCTACCTATATTATACATTTACAGTAAGGAAATAATTTTTACAATTCATTACGAACGAGAACAATTAATCAAATTCTACAAAAAGTAGTGAGATCCCCAAAAAAGCACCTCTGGTGCAAAAACCTTTCGCCAAGTACATTAATGTGATATACATCCCCCAAAAAGCACCTCCCAGGTAAAAAAAAAAAGAATCCCAAATCAGTTGCTACTGCCAAGTACCTACTTCTATTGGTGTAAAGAGATAAACAAAAAACATGGAAAAATGAAAATGAAGAGATAAAAAAAAAAAAATTTGGAGGTAGTGGTACTTGGCGGGCCTTTTGTAGAAAAGTACAAGGTAACAGCATAAAGTAGTGGCCCGCCAAGTACCACGTACTCCAAAATTTTTTTTTTTTATCTCTTCATTTTCATTTTTCCATGTTTTTTGTTTATCTCTTTACACCAATAGAAGTAGGTACTTGGCAGTAGCAACTGATTTGGGATTCTTTTTTTTTTTTACCTGGGAGGTGCTTTTTGGGGGATGTATATCACATTAATGTACTTGGCGAAAGGTTTTTGCACCAGAGGTGCTTTTTTGGGGATATATATATACATTTATTTTATCATATTATTTACTTTTTCCAGTTACCTACTACCTTACTTTTTCCTGTCGAAAAAATGCAATCCAATTGTAACATAGCTGTGAGATGCCATGTCAAAAAAAGGACACCTTAGTGCCGCAGAAATCAATACATGCGTTACAAAAAATATGATGTGTACCAAGGGCTAAGCGGGCTTTTTGACCTCGTGTGGTTGCAGTACTCGTCTTCGGCTCGCGGATGCACTCGTCTTCGACTCGTGCACCCTCGCCTGCGACTAGTACTGCAAACTCCACACTCGGTCTAAAAAAGCCCGCTTTACGCCCTTGGTACACAATATACTATTTTGGATCGTTGTGTTCGGAATGCCGTACAGAATCGGGCTCAAGAAGCCGATTTTGCATTCTTGATCCGTAGGCTTTGATATAAGTTGAAATGAATGGTACGCCCACACTTTACGATAAAAAAAAAATTCAAAAATTTTCGATTTCATCCGATCAGACGTACCAGTTCGAACTCATTACACGTCAAACATCGGTTGCCAAAAGGCCAAGTCGATTGATAGCCCCGTTATGGAGATATTCCAGAAAACAGACAGAGTCTGTAAAATTCGAGTATGAACCCCCCCCCCCCCCCCCCCCCCCCCCCCCCCCCCCCCCCCCCCCGTCAACCCTCAGCATTGTATTTTCCGATTGAGCGCGTGAAAACCTTAACATTTCGCGACTGTTAATTAATGTCAAGAATTTGTAATAAAAATCTTCAATTTTCGCTAATTATTTCACATTCCCCCTACTGTACCGAAATACCCGATCATATGTCATATATTAATATTTTCCCATCTAAATGCATCGTCCTTCAACAACATCCGATAGTTTATACTCAGAAATATTCATCAAGTAATGTTGAAAAAAATTATCATTGAAAATTCAGTGACATCCCGTGTTATTTCAATACAAAAAATCTCCTGCTTACACGCACGGATTAAAATTGAGATTAAACATTTTGTTTGGCACCAAAATCCATTCATTTTTGTTTGTTTTGTTTGTCATGTGTATTTCCGTCTTCCAAATAGAATGGAAAATATTGTTGAATATTAAACATAACTTACCATGCATATTAGCACGATGAATGTCTTATTGCGGAGGCTCAGTTCCGCTTGATGTCCCGGCGATACTCGTGTTGGGATAAACTGAATTCCACTTGTGCTATTCCATGCTCCGATCTTTTTAACACCATTTTTCTCCAGGCTAATCAGGTCCAATTTTAAATCACTGCGGTAACCAGCAGGATCAAATTTAACTAATCCTGTGAGTCCTCTGAATTCCGTCTAAAATTATTCGACGAGTTAATTAATTATCGACTGGTTACTCTTATGATGATCTCAAATGAAAAATTGACGAGTTTGAAAGCAACAAGTTATCATCGTTAATTAATCTCACTTAATATTACCAATCTCATGAAGTTCAACAAACTTGACCCGTGCTCCCAGCTAGATAGATTGTCACAAAGCGACGTCTTGACGTCGGCGACAATAGCGTCGTCCAGCTGTTTCAAAGCTCTGCCAAACAATTGAACACCGTCGTAAATTAGGGCTGCCTCGACCGTAATCTGAGAAGGATCATCCAAATCCCAATCAAGCTCAGCTCTGCCAAATGCCTTAATGACGACGGGATCTTCAGGGTCTATCAAACGTAAGCCGGTAAAATTAGTCCCTCCGTGTTGGTACGGTTCCAAATCGATCGTCTGGAGGTCCTGCAGTAAGAAAGATGTTGAACTATATTTAGGGAAGTACGAAATAGGCTGAATCAAATTTTCTGCATTTAATTAGCGGATCTTACCAATGTAGCAATTATGTAACTGTGCTCATCGGACAATATACCAACTTGTTGCGCCTGTTCCAAAACTTTCGGTAGAACATCAATCGAACAATCCAATACTATGTTGAGTTCACCGGAACTTTTGATTTTTCTGAATATCTCTCTGCAGAATAATAGCGTCTTTTTATTTGGATGTTTATCCCATGAATCGTGCAAGTCGTTTTGTCTCACCTGTAATCTGGCCCATCGGGTAATTGTCTGACGATTATTGTGTGACCGGTGGAATTCCATCTCTTTAAAAGTTGGTTCATCCGGGCTAAATTATCGGTGGTTTCATAGATTATCGTGAATGTCTCCCACTCATAAATCACAGCTAATTGCAAATATACCTGATAAAAATTTCGGAAAATCATTGGGAAAATGTCACTATCCTAAAATTTTTGTCTTCAATTTTTTTTTAACCTGTTTTCATCACTACTGTACCGTGGATAGAGTGTGCAAGTGTGGATACATGTTGATGAGTCCATCCCTTCGGATTTCAAGAGAATCCCATCTAGCTGCAACATGAGGAATTTCCATCATGTCGCACATGCTTTTGACAGTTCTGGATGTGATTTCATTTTGTGGTCCGAAAATTGCTGCTATTCCTTTATTGGCCAGGTCACAGACTGAAAATCAGTATTCAAATAATACTATCGAAAGTATAAATTACGTAGATACTATATTACGTTCGAAAATTATGTAACAAATCATTTCATCACATGATTATCGAAATGTTGCGAATTTTTTCCATCTCCCAAACTTTTGGAGTAGCTTAGATATTTCCTTATATGATGATTAGAAATCACATCTCTAGATCATTAGGCCACTCGATAAAGTGAAGTGTTTTTTTTTTTCTTCTAGTTTCTCTTTAGTAATTTGATTGAAAAATCTTACCAGTACGTGATATATCGTATGAATCGTTATTAACCGTGGTAACAGGCTGAGGCTGAATGAATTGGTGCGGCATTTCTGCGTCTGCATGTCTATCAGCGTTCAACGAGATTATAGAAATTCGAAAGGCTTTGTCAGCGAGTGAATTTTCCTCGAAAAGTCCACCTGCAGCAGGAAAGTTAATTCATATGTCATCCTCGAATATGATGTGATGATGAAAAATGTGTTATTTTCAACGCGGAGGTACTATTGCATGGAAAATATTGTCATTTTCTAATCTATATTCCCAGATGTGTGGAAATAATTTTCTTACCTACGTAAACCGTTCTTCCAAATCCGCAAATGCCCAATGGAAAAAGTGTTGCCAAAAGGAATCCAATCAACATGTTATAATCATTCTGAAAATGAACACGCAATAAATGAAGACACACCATCAATCATCTAAGCTATAAATAATCCAGGAAGTCGTTTCCATATTTTGAATGGCTGAAGAAGTACGACGGAGTTGAGAAATCGTATAACACGTGCAAAATTCTTCTCTATGTCGTTTTTCCCTAGTTTTGAAAACCTTGAATCTGTACATGCAGCATGTGAATTTTTCCACCACTTAATGTATTTATCGTCAGTTTTTAATTTTCGATTCCATGATCTTCTCTAATTTGACTTTCGCATTTATTCTCAAATTCATGACGAATAGCGTCACACATGCTCCCCATTTCTAATCGCGATACAATATTCGTCATCGTCTCGTTACTTCCGCAATAAAATTGACTAGCGATACAGAATGAATTCTTCGAGCCAAAGATTCGGCGTTCATTCACCCTGAGATTTGGTGCCATCCCTCTTATATACATTTCGTTTTTTCAGAATTCCATAGCGAACACAGAACCTCAAGGCATAGAACGAACCCGTTATATTTAGACGTTCGTCTTCAAGACGGCGATGTAATTCTCTGATAAAATCTGCGGCACAGATTTCGGTTAGTAAATTTTATCACTACCCCGCACGATTTTAATTAGAGCCCGAAAATAATTTATTCAAATAACTCAAAGCTAATGCAACGCAATAAAATTCCAATTCTAATAAGTTCTTAGGTCTATAAAACCGCATAGATTGATCTAAAAAAAAATTCAAATCCGTTCATCCGATGTCGAGATATCATCGGATCGAAAAATTGATCACATTCGCAATATGCACGCACACACGCACGCAAGCCCAGACGTTTATCTAAAAATGGTTGCAGGTGATTCTCTGAAATCTCTCACATAAAAAGCTGATCAAACTCTCTTGAATTAGTGCTACGATCACGATTGAATCGCAAGATTTTATTAATACCTCTTCGAGTGATCGAATCTGATGTCTTCATCTCTTCCATACAATTTCGTTAATTCGAAACATATGAATTAATAAAAATTTCGCATCACATTGAGTCGAGTTAGAAAGTAAAACTGGAAATTCCTGCGCCGTCGAAAATTCGTCTAGACATGTTTCTCACAATATTTCCAAACCACGCAATCACAGACTCGAATTTCCGAACAGACTAGATTGAATTTTGCGCGAATAATAATAGGCATATACAACCCCACAATCTTAAGAATCACACTGTTAGGGAAAAAGAAAAAAGAATATCAATTGAACTTGCTTCTGAAATTCAGAACAATCTGATCTCATCGATTTATATTATATTAGGGTTCACCCTAAAAGGGCTGTTCTCGAATTTCATTCCTCCGTGCGGGTCAATTGGTTCCAAATAAATGAAAAAAAATGTTCTATCAAAAGATTTCCTTTAATTTTGATTCCAAGTAGCGCCGTTTCGAACTCGAAAAAAAATGGGTGTTTAGTGTCAATTCAGTTCTTTTTTCTTTTCTTCTGAATCTGCTGAGTGTTTGAAAAATCTAATAAGCACGGTAAGACAGCTTTTGGGGTCACTGAATCCAAATTTGATAACAGAATTCCAAAATTTTTCATGGCACATCCAATAGGGCGAATAAAAACTTGAAAATGGGTATCCATGGGTTTTGGGGGTCGCTAAGTACAAATTCAACAATAGAATTCCAAAATTCAGAATGGCAGACTTCATATGGCGAATAGAAATTCCGAAATGATCAGAATTTCTTGAAAATAGGTGTTCTAGGGTTTCAGAGTCCGCTGTTTTGAATTTTGAAATTCTGTTATCAAATTTGAATTCAGCGACCACAAAAGCCTACTTACCGTGCCCTTGAGATTTTTCAAACGGACATTCTAACATGTATGGGGTATTGAAGGAAAATTAATGTATAGGCAAACTCCAAATCGAGCTCACCAAAAACCAGGCTGTATCTGCTCTCGCGGATGGACCGTCAATACTAATCGTGCCAACGTTCCCATGTGCTTATTTCATAAATTTTTCACCGCTCTCCCTTCTCCACTATACCTGCCCTCGATAACAATTATATTCCCGGCATTATTATGCACGAGATTTGACATCCCTTATTTGTTCTCCCCGTGACACTTGATTTATTTTATTTTTTCACATAATTTCAAATTACTTTAACTTCACTCCCTTGGGTTCCCGTCAGGACTGGAGTACAGAAACAGCCTTTTCTCTAAACTGAATGAGCACCGTTAGTTAGAATTCTATTTTAGGGATACCTTTGACACGGTTTTTGATGTAAAACTGTGTAATGGTCAGGTCGAAGACCCCTTGACTGTCCGGCTTTGGTTTTAGAACGGTTCTGTTCTTATCTTAGCGAACGACGATAGGCTATTCGTGGGATGGATGAATCTATTTTTGAATAGAAAAAATAGTTATGTAAAAACCAATTCAGTTTAACCAAAGCGATATCCACTTCGCTATTCATTGAACAGACTCATCCAATATTTGAAAAAGATTATTTTTTATCACAGTATTAATCTTGTGAGCGTTTAAATTTTTAATAAAAGTTCATTAAAATTTCATCAAACATGGAGTTTATCATCCGAAAATAAATTATTTATAATATGTGACTTAGGATTTTTTTTTTCTTCAAATTTATAATCACAGATGAAATAATCTCGAAACAATCATATCTTAAACAATTTTGAATGAGAGTTGTTCGAATTTTGATACGAAATCAAATTTATTATCAAAATATCATTATGGGGTAAAGAATATTTGAAATGCTTGATTTATTGGATCAGAAAATAAACTGTAATCCAATAAACTGAATGGGATCATTTATTTCTCCACAATTCCGTTCTTGATATGGCAAGAACAAAAAACAAAAAAAAACAGTTCCAAAAACTACGTCGTTGATCTTCTTCGTGGGCAAAGAGTGGGAAATAATTCTCAATGCAATTTATTTCGTGGCGAATGGGCTACTTGTGCTAATTATAATAATTCGATTACGTACAATTAGCAATAATTATTATTTACAAGAAAATATTACAAGGAAGACTAAAATTGACAGTACAATAAATATTACTATAATATGTATATATAACTCAACAATTTATATATATCATTAACAATAATTATTAGAAGAAATAAAAATCCTTAGATATAATTATATTATTACTTCTTTCGTACAATTTAATCAAATTATAATTTATGTATATAACACGTTATGAGTGAGTATAGGCAGAATTCATCTGAGTTTGAACCAACATTTTTACAAGGTAGGTGAAGTTTGTATAGCGACTATAAAATCAGAAATAATCATAGATTAGTATTCATATCAAATCTTGATGCACGATTTTTTACTTTTTTTATTTTTTCGACCTCTTCGTTTTTTCTAACAATGAATTGGAAAATCGTGATAATAAATAGATATTAAAACCCGCTACATAGTTATATATTAGATGATCAAATTTTTTCCAATTTATATAAACAATACGAAAGCAAAAATCTTGTCTTTAACCCAAAATAGAAATCTGACTTTTTTTTCTCAAATAAATGAGACATCTTTACAAAATTTCTTTCACACCACTCCACATTGCCTTGACTAATAAATTAAATATTTACATCTTACGGGCTAAGTAAATATATTTTATTATAATATACTCTCACATATGTTGAGTTCGTAATTCGTATTTTCAATAATTCGAAAAAGAATCATTGCAAGCATGTTCTTCAATAAACTTTTAAACGCGATTTGTGACGAGAAGAAAAAAAGAAAAGAAAAAAAGAAATGGTGTCGTTACACTTTACACTGTAATTCATAGTTCGATATTGGTTTCACATAACTTCACTTCGTACCGCCCGTATGAAAAAACCATATATGGCTAAAATATATGGCACAATATATGGTAATTGTATTTTGATATATGGAATCATATATGGCAGAATATATGGAATCATATACAAATATTCGGACAATAAATTATATGGAATCATATATGGCAACAATATATGGCAGAATATATGGTAATTGTATTTCAATATATGGAATCATATATGGCAACAATATATGGCAGAATATATGGTAATTGTATTTCAATATATGGAATCATATATGGCAACAATATATGGCAGAATATATGGCAGAATATATGGTAGAATATATGGCAGAATATATGGCAACAATATATGGAATCATATATGGCAGAATATATGGTAGAATATATGGCAGAATATATGGCAACAATATATGGAATCATATATGGCAGAATATATGGAATCATATATGGCAGAATATATGGCAGAATATATGGCGGAATGTATGGCGGAATATATAATAATTTTGTAAAATATGGTATTCATTTCAATAAAAAATTTGAAGACGGTTAAAAGTTTATTCACGAATATTGTTGAATGTAAATTTGTTGATTTTAATATTTTAAAATATTTATTCACATATGTAATCAGTGACATCGATAATATTTACAATATTTACTTAACAGGTTGTCGAAACAGATCTTAGAAAATATTGATGATTCAAGCATATACATATAAAATAGTTCATTACATGTGTAAAAATTACATTTTTTTGCATTCTTTTTTTTCGTTCATTTCAACTACTCACACAGAATACGTTTAACATTTTATATATCATTTGTAAAAATTTTAATATTTTAAATTATTTATTCACATATGTAATCAGTGACATCGACAATATTCACAATATTCACAATATTTACTTAACAGGTTGTCGAAACAGATCTTAGAAAATATTGATGATTCAAGCATACATAAAATAGTGTATTACATGTGTAAAAATTACATTTTTTTGCATTCTTTTTTTTCGTTTATTTCAACTACTCACACAGAATACGTTTAACATTTTATATATAGGGTAAAGGGCCCAGTTATTGATCTTTCAACGGCATCCACCATCACTTTGATCTTCATTTTTTTTTTTTTACTCCGATCTTATTGTGGATTTGATTTTAATTTTTCTTGTTGAATAAAACGTCGATTAACGTAGTGACGTTTCGGCTAGCGAACGGCTGGCCATTCTTAGACTGTAAAAACAAGCGAGTCTTGGGAACGTGTGGTTATAAATAAGTCATATAATAGGATAATCAATTAAGAATAAGATTACAGAAGAATTAAGAGCTTAAAAAGTAAATTAACATGCGGCTCTGAACTAGGTTAGGTTTGCACGTGGCGCAAGGTAACCGAAAGTATTCGAAAAGAATTCTTTTGATGATGAAAGAATATACGAAATCCAAAAGAAATATACTAACCAGTTGAAAAACAATAACTTATATAATAGGATAATCAATCAAGAATCAGATTACAGAAGAATTAATTAGCGACTGAGCTTATAAAAAGTAAATTAACATGCGGCTCTGAACTAGGTTAGGTTTGCACGTGGCGCAAGGTAACCGAAAGTATTCGAGAAGAATTCTTTTGAAGATGAAAGAATATACAAAATGCAAAAGAAATATAGTAACCAGTTAAAAGACATATTATCAGTGATTGCATAATGTAAGAGCAAAAGAGTTATTAATTACCTGAACGGACATTCCTCAACGCATGAGATGTTATACGTGCGACGCGACGACGGGAAGTGATTCAAAAATTAGAAGAACAAAGATGGTAGACCAAGCAATGCTAATGACATGTTCTAAATAGTCAGATGAAGTGTATAGTCTGGACGTTCATGCGCTACGCTAGAGTCAAAAGAGTACTAACTGTTAACGAAATTCATTCGGGACTTAAGCAAAATTAAAAAATATATCAATAATCATACAACGATTTATAATGCTTAAATATCTATCCCAAATATTTTTTAGTCATTTATTATAAAATAACAGTAAATATAAATAAGCTATTAATTTGACTTTACTTATCTATTCTGCCATATATTGTTGCCATATATTCTGCCATATATTCTACCATATATTCTGCCATATATTCTGCCATATATTGTTGCCATATATGATTCCATATATTGAAATACAATCACCATATATTGTGCCATATATTCTGCCATATATGATTCCATATATTGTTGCCATATATTCTGCCATATATTCTACCATATATTCTGCCATATATTCTGCCATATATTGTTGCCATATATGATTCCATATATTGAAATACAATCACCATATATTCTGCCATATATTCTGCCATATATTCTGCCATATATTGTTGCCATATATGATTCCATATATTTTGACAATATATTTATACATATACATAATTTCGGCCATAATATAACACCACCTATTACCATATATTGTGCCATATATTTTAGCCATATATGGTTTTTCCATACGGGCGACCATGGTAAACATTATAAAATATTTTTTTTAAGTGAATGGTGCTTTGCCAACAAAGTGGACGTACGCAGGGTAAGAATCTTCTTCCGATATCACACCTGAATTTGATTTTTGCCGCTGTGCTTGTTGCTCTCGTCAAATATATTTCATTTCAGGTCTTCTTTTTCCGTTGTCAAAATTCAAGGCGTTAATTGAATCGCCCGTCATATCCGAGCATATAGATTTCTGGAATTAACCATAAGACGTCAGATATTATATTAACAAAAAACGTAAAGTACTTAATCTCACGAATTGTCATTTTACGGCTTAGAAATCGAGCAGAGAAAACAGGCATCGTTAATCCTAATGATCTGATAAAAACTTCAACAAAAATCCTCGTGCATGGGAATCAGGGAATCTGCGAGTGCTATCGAGTGAAGAACGATCGAATCATGCATAAGTGATTTTATTTTTGTTTTCAATGGTAGAATTTCCGGTTTCATATTTTTGTCAAACCTCGACGTTAAGTTTTTGAGAGAAATTCTATATTTCTCTTTTCCTTAGAAAAAATCTGTGTAAAACATGAATCAAATCGGAAGATATTTAGAGGTCACTACCGGATATTATAGTATTTTTTTCGATTTTTCAAACATTTTCATGATAAGCTTAGCTTCTGATGCGTTGGGAGTTTCTAAATCTTAGTTGGATGACTTAGTCTCATTGCACGAGATATTTCTGAATGTTGTATTAGTACTACTGTAAGAAAAAAATATAATTGACTCGACTAAATATTTTTGTTTACATACAGGGTGATTCAGAATTTGTGACGAATCTCTTGAGGGGCTAGTCCTTGTCAAAATTGGGATCGAAAGCCACTTTTCCGAAAAATGAGTTCTTTCCACGAAACTAAAATTTTTACGATCATCTATTTTTTTCCATATTCGTCAATTTTAAAGAATCCGAAATGATGCCATCGAGTTTTTCTTTCTCAATATTAAAGAAATTTCTCGATTAAAGTTTTTTATTTGGTGGAAGATGTTGGAAAAATGTGTTTTGGTTCCAAGGAAAAAATCATTCTGAGGAAAAATGACTGAGGAACTTTCGATCCCAATTTTGACAAAGATTAACCCCTCATAAGAGATTCTTCACGAATTCTGAATCACCCGGTATAGTTGCAAAAAAATATTTAATTGATTCATCTCAATATGATTTGCAGTACAGGTTATAGTTGGTTGATTTTGGGTGACATTCATTTCAAATTCATTGTTTCGTAAATGATATTATTGAAATGAATCAATTAAACATTTATTTGCTACTATATAGACAAAAATATTTAGTCAAGCAAATTATTTTCTTTCTTAGTGTGGTACCAACATAACATACTACAATATCAAATAAAAAACTACCTCGTGCAACGAGATTCAGTCGTACCACTAAGATTTGGAAGCTCCCGGAAGCTCCCGACGCATGAGAAGTGAAGCTATACATAAAAATGTTCAAGAAATCGACAAATAAAAATACTATAATATTCAGTAGCGACCTCTAAATATCTTTCTAGTGGATTCATGTTTTACACAGATTTTTTCTACATGATTTGGAACAATATTCATGGGGTGCCCCACAAAATCCCCAAAAAAAAGTTCAAAAGTGGACGACCGTAAATGTATATCTATTGATGTTTACATATTAATTTGCTCACCTCCTGCGAGTCCATACAGCAAGGAAGGCAAGAAACATTTTGACACAACTAACAATTTCATATAATTTCAGTGAAATTTTATCATTTGCAGTTTTATTTGAACACGTTTAGTTACCGATATCAATATCACGAATCGTTAATCAGTTATTAACACGTGTTTTTAAAAAACACCATAACTGCTTCAGTTTATGTATTTATTTATTTATTTACTTATTTATTTATTCATTTATTCATTTCTTATACGTAAAACTAATAAATAATTTTTGATTAATATATATACTAATAATAAATTTATTCTATTATTCATAATTATTTATATTATATATTTTATATATTTTATAATGTAACGTATTAAAAACTGCGACAGACACACATTTTTAATATAAATTCGAAGTATAATAAGGAGCGACTTTATGGAGTCCGTAGATTCAATTCTATAACCGATCAATTGTAAAATTAACGTTCGAGATAATGAGATGATTGCCCTAATTGTTCAATTATTTTTTTCTAAATTTTTTTGTGTTTCTTTTCCATTTCTTTTTTTCACTTTTCTATTTCAAAACGTGAATTATTTTCTACCAGCAGTTATAAACTTTGCCAATTTTATTTCAACGATAATTCAACAATTTAACAATTTCACAAAGCCGTCTCGCTCTACCCTGCAGCCAAAATTTCATAATCGTTTATATAGTGGTATATAATAGAATAATTATTTATTTATTATCATTATTACCGGACATCATGCGTTCGTCTGATCACAGTTATGGACGAGATATTTAATTATCGATTTTCACTTCAACGCTCGATTTCAACAAACAACAACAACAACAAAAATTAAAAAAAAAATCATACATATATATTCTATTACATGATATAATATAATATAATATAATATAATATAATATAATATAATTATACGTATAGCTACGTGTACATATATTGCTATCGAAGCATATGAATAATTATGTATTATATTTCAATCGATGATTATAATCAATAATAAAAAATGAAAAAAATTATATTGACTTATATATGATTGATTTTCATTTTTTCTTCCCCCTTTCTTTTTCAATTTATAATTAATTTATACTTTTTATCGCTTCATATACATCCAATAGGTCTTGATAATTTGATTCTTTATAACGCGAATACGACGGAAATAAAAATATTAGAATAATAAAAATGAAAAAGGAAAATAAAATAAGAGAAACAAAGAAAAAGTTAAGATACGATTTTTATTCAAAAGGCAAACCTACAGACTCCGTATATATAATATATTATTATTATTATTATTATTATTGTTAATATTATTCATTTCTTTCTTTCTTTCTTCAATAATTATTATTCATCGTAGTCTGTATCATAGACTGCTAATTAATTATCTGATATTTACAATAACTTATATTTATAGAACTAAGTCAATTATCTATTCAGTATAAAATTGTGTGATTGTTTTTAGGTTTTTTCTCCTTTTTTTCATATATATAACATATATATGTATATTATTATTTGGCTGGGTTAACTTGTCACATGTTAATCATATAGGTTTATAACGATTTTTCATTTTTCATTCTTCGTTCTCTATTATTCGTTCGCCATTTTGTTCAATTTTCATTAGTTATATTGTAACATTAGGTATATATAAACTTCTCTGTGTAATATTCTATCAATTTTCTTTATCCATTGCCAGTTTAATTGTTATTAATATTCAATTATAATTCTAGTACTTGATATGAGCAAATGACAGATGTGTTGACCTCTCCAATTTTTTTTATTCTCTCATGTATATTTCAACCCTTTTCAACTAATAATGTTATCATCAAATAATGTCAGAAAATTTATTTCCCTTTTTTCTCTCGGTTTTTTTTTTTTTGTTCAAAAAGAAAAGAAGAAAAAAAAAAGGAGGAAAGAACAAGAAAAATCAGAACCGAAGAAGATGATTCCGCTACTGTTATAATATCGAATGTAAAATCTTGGACAGGTCAATTGTATCATAGCTTTAAACTTTTGATTATTTATTTATTAATCGTTCATTGATTTCTCACAATCATGCATATCGTATTTGATGGAGTTCTTCTTTAGGTCCACGCAGTCAGCTCAAATAAACAGTAAACTTCAACTTCAATCACTGGTTATTTGGAGTCTGTTTTCGAAGTGTAGCGATCACCCGACTAGCAGCTAGTGAAGATCAGTGAAACCTTCGCAGATTGGTTTGCCGGAAGATTTCTGCTTCTAAAACAGAACACCAAAATACCCCGTAAGATTTCTCTTCAAAATGACAAAAGAAAAAAAAAACTTAAAATGAATAGAAAATAAAAATCACATCAGCATGCAATTTCAGAGAAATTCAAATATTCTCGAGCGACTTCTGAAAATGCATACATCAAGCTGTAATTTTCAGACGATTCATAATTCTTAACGTAGAAAGTGACGACGTAGTGAAGAAGAAAAAAACGATTTCTGACTATTTTTTTAAGTATCAAAAACTTCTTCAGCGATCTCTAAAAATTTTTTAATTCTGCTGATTTTTTGAGAGGATTCCTCCAACATGTAAAATTAACATATTATCATGCGAGATGAAAGAAAAAATGTATGTATTCGAGTTTTTTTGGAGCTACCCTGAATCTAGTGAATATCAGACTTTCTCACTTATCGCGAATGTAGATGAAACGAAAGAAAGATCTCTTCCCTCTTTCGCGATAAAATATACTCGTGCCTGCCTGAGGCTAGTCAAAACAAAAGTAATGAATAATTAATGAGAAAATATATGGATAGAAAAGATTGGTTCTGATTGTCTCAAAGAAATTTGACTGACGTTTCATTGTCTCATTATGTCTTCCGAATCTAGAACGAAATAACGATGAAGAAATTTAACAACTTAGGTTGATAATTCAATTAAAAAATTAACAAATAAACCGGTGCGGAAAAAATTTCGTTTAGGTATTAGACGTAGGTACGGCTAGTGCATTCTTGCATAATATAATACAAGGGTGAATTATTCGCGTAGGCTTTACGATGGGAGAAATCATACCCGCGTATATATGTGCAGCGTGTGAAGTGAAACTTACCATCACGACCTGAGTTTTAAAAGCAATAATTTTCACTGACGTGGAAATAATTTAAAGAGAAATTCTGGTAAGTTCTGAGACAGGCATACTATCGTTGTATCTGAGCCTGGAGGGAGAACGAATTGAACGATCAGGATATTGGCTGACTGACGTTAATTCGACAAGTGGATAAAGCTGCGTGGGTGTTCCGACTCAAACGCGATATCCAAAATGAGGAAAGAGAATTCCCTTTTTTTTTTTCACTCAAAAACAGAAAGGAATTACGTACGACGTACGAAGTCATTAGGAAAGAAGAAAAAATGGATCGGAAAACAGCCTTCGGGCGTTCGGAAGTTTTTATTTGTTTGATAAAACGTTTATTTGTTCACGTTATACGAATGTTAGGTGAACCGTTAAGCGAAACGTTGAGGGTAGAGTAAACAGAGTTTTATGTTTGCCGTGGGAAATTAGGCGGGATAAAATCACCGTACCGTATTATACAACGTATTTTCGAAGCTCCATCAGATCTCATAACCGCCCAGTGCAAGTGCAGAGTAGTATTTTTGGAAGAAGTTTGTCGTTCGAAGTCTCAGGTTTCGACTTTTGTTTGGCTTTGGGATTAGGACCACCTTACGTGCGGATGGAAACTTCTAACTTTTAGAATCTTTTGCCACACCGTTAAGAAGGCAAAGCGGAAGCCCCAAACTTCATACGAACCAATGCGGTCTTCTCGAATTATTTTATACCGTTTTTTTGTCACAGGTCTCCTCTGTCAGTGGTTGGATGATAAAAGTAAATCAAAGGGAAGGGAAAGAGAATCGCGTGAAAATTAGTCTTTTCAAAATAAGCTGAAATATGATCGGCTTCAGACTTGCGCTAGACCTCAGTTATTCTGGATCGTGAAATGGACCTTTAAAGAGGAACTCCACCATCGAGCGAACATCAACTGATATATTCCCGTGGTATATCCGGGTAAATGGCGTCTGGGTCGAGGTGCGTTTCCGGTTTCCCGTGCCCCTTGACCTCAGGGTCCTCGTGTTATCTGACCTCACTCACCCGTTCCTCGACTGCGACCTTCCGACTCTTCCAGACGAATTCGCAGACTGCTATTACACAGGCGACCCCCATACCACCCATCAGAACTACGAATACACCACCAACGTTCGCCAGGCCAAGTTCGTTAGCTGCTGAACTACTCTTGGATGTATCGTCCTGCAAGGAGAAATGTTTTAGACAAAGTGTAAAGGGAGTGAGGGATATGGACCTTTGAATTATTACTCCCTGAAGATGTCAAGGGAACAGTTCGCGACATGACGCACGACATCACCGACGTCTAAACTAACCGGAACTATTTTCAAGAGAGTTAATTGGAAGGGCGTTCATTTGGGACCCGCGTTTCGTCTACTTGCGGTTACCGCAGCACACGATGAGACATTGACTTTTATATTTCTTGCAACGTTTCCACCAGCTAATCGGCACGTGTTATACGATGAGAAAAAGCCGCAAAAATCAAGTCAAAGTCAATTTGCGTCAAGTGACTTTTCTCCGATTGCATCCAACTCTGAGACCCGATTACTCAGAACTCCGAACTTTTATTTGATTATGCGTGAAGATATTAGCGAACAGCTGTTGTCACAAAACTGTTTGATTAAAAATGATCCGGGGTAGAACTTACCCTGCAAGATCCTCCGCCACGTTTTTCCTTCCACCATCTGGTTTTGAGTATGTGAAGCTTGCCTTCCTCCTGAAGTTTTAATACGGCTCCGCTTATCGCTGTTCTGTACGGTGAATCTGGAAATTGAATTTGCTTAGTAAGACAGACTGGTAATGCAAACAAGATTTTATTTAAGATATAGAACTAGCTAAAGATCTGTTGACACAATGACGGGGTAAAAAAATATCTCAAGTAATTCCTATCGTCATATTTTCCGCAAGTTATTTTCCGGATAACCGTCTTATTGGCGCGGAAAAGGACTTGTGGTGATTTCTGGCCTCGTAAATTCTTGAAATACACGAATCTATATTCAACAGACGTAGATATCGAATGTGGCATAAATTTGATCGACTCAACTCACTCGGGGGCATAGCGATTCCGTATCCCTTCGAGTCCAGCAGACCACCAACTTGAGTGAGTTCGCAGTTTCTCTCGATAACGTATTCGATTGAAGTGGACTCCATCAGAAATGCATAACTCCCCTTTCCCTTCACCACTCTGTCTACACCTTCGACATTGCTCGTAGTGAAAACAGTCGGTCTTGCCGATTCCATGAAGGACCACATCCTCTGGTAGGTGGAAAAGTTCGAATCCTATGAAAAAAATACAGATTCATATCGCGACGTTATATTGTCACAAAGCTCCTTCAATCGTGTTCACTGCAGAATGCCAGGCACTTTGTCTCTCTACGAACCATCCGTCCCTTTAAAGTTTGAAAAACGAAGGTTGGTGAATGTTTTATGCAAATGACGGTTAATCGATATAACGTAGCTAGTTTTTTTTACCGGGTAAAAAAAATTAGTGGGTAAAACTCGGTTGACTCCGAACCAACTCCATTACCCACTTCATCCATCTTCACCGGTGAACCAGAGCCACGACAAGATCTCTTCCACCTAATATCTTGTCCGCATGTTCTATATTATGGTGTATCAATCAATCATTCATGTTTTCACGCTCGACTTATCCACGGTTATGCCTGGATCACGTCGTATATAAGTTTCGTGATGTTGGAGTCTCTAATCGTCGTGTTTATCTAACCAGAGTAACCCGTGTCAAAACTTGAGTTACAAGTTTTGCATAAAATGAAAGGATATTGCCGCTCGTTTTCCCCACGACTTTTCCCAACTTCATTTCCTCCTTCTGTCTGATTTATTAACATAAAACAACGAAGTTGAAAAATAACCTGTGCTTATTCTTACCCTGAAAAATGCAGCCGTACTTCCGCCTCTCAGAGCACCGTATTTGATTTTTGTCTGCTTGGCTAGATCCTCGGCACTTTCTATAGGTGAATCCATTCTCTCTACGGTGAGAAAAGCCGCGAGATTTGCGGTGTACGATGATATCATAATCAAGGTGAAAAACCACCACATCCCGGCAACCATCCGCGTCGATACAGCCCTGTGATCATAATTTAAACTCGGTACATTTTCTGTCGACAAATCTATAGAATTTGCAGGGCTCTATATTCTATGGTACAATTAGCCGTCTATAATCCCCCTCGTCATTGTCTAGGCTTTGAATGGGCCGAAGAGACCGTAAAGTACTTTTGACAATTGTCACAGTGAAACTTCCATGCAGATACTAAAGCGAATGATAAACTCGTAATCAGTATCTCGATCACCAGCGTACCAAGATCTGTTCAAGACTTCATTGTCAGTGATTGAAAAGTTTTAATTAAAATTATAAGGCAGTATAAGGATGGAGTAAACATTTTACACAGTGTAGAAAGCGTACATGATTACTTTACCTCTGTCTGTCTATCTGAAAGAAAAAAAAGGAACAAAGAAATAAAGAAAGAAGGGAGTAACTATTGCCTAGAACGTCCAGATCGAGCAACAAATCAAGATTCACTACACAGACAGTAAGGTGTCGACAGAGAGAGAGAGAGAGAGAGAGAGAGAAGCAGAAGAAGAAACAAGAATTCTAGTTTCAATCACGTGGATCTAGGACTCTACAGCGGATAATGCGGCCAGCACTAACATATGCTAGTGCAGCAAGCCTACGATATAGCATCCACCGAAATATTTATCTCTATGCTATAAAAATGTTCCTGGCCTACTCGTAACTCCTACCTATAGATGTATACTATAGGTATATATTAGGGTGGTTTTTAATTCGGTGATATTCGAATTTCAATGCCCCCATAGGCCAGAACGTTTCCAAATATGTAGAAAAAAAAAATCTATCCAAAACCCCAGGTTTCTATTTCAATTCTTTCTAATTACTGCCCCAAAGCCTTCGAACTTTCCCATTTGAATAACATGCGATTTTTGGTACTTCGGTGTTATTTTTGACTTCCTTATCGCCTTGTCGCTTCTCTGAATCTGGAACTCCGCACCCTTCTTACATATAGTACTAGGTATCCGTGAAAAATTAACAGATTTTAAACGACAAAATTTTATTCGTCATAATTTGGAGATGAGAATATTTTTTTTTTTTGTACGCTGTAGCCTCGAGAATTATATTTTTGAAACTTTGTCGAATTTTCGTGAAACACCTAATGCTACAGGTGAGAAGTGAAACAAGTTTGAGATTTTTTGGAGGTATACTGCGATAGGAGGAAAAAAAATTAACCGGGAAATGCGACAATTTGTGTTTCATTAAAATGAGAAAGTTCGAAGGCTTCGGGACGGTGCATAGAATTGAGATTGGAACCTGGGGTTTTGGCCATATTTTTTGGTATATATTCGAAGATATTCTGGCCCATGGGAGCATTGAAATTCAAAAATGATCAAATTAAGGATCGGCCGAATGTATATAATATGTATAACATAAATCCGAGAGTTTGAATCAGAACTTTGGGATAATTTGACGCTACTCTCTTCGGAGGATTGGACATTCTGAGGGTTGCTGTGATTACGGTATGAGGGTACGCGATAAGAACCAGTCGAGTCGAGCGGAGCGGAGTCTTAGGTGCTAACCACGCGACATGTTTCCTGGCTTAGTTACGAAAGGACAGGGGACTTACTTTGGAGCTATATCAGAGCCTTGCTGCATGAGCGAGCCGATGGTGAACCAGAGCGAGTTCAGGAGCGTGAACTCGTTCTCAAGGACCTCGGATTGCGCGTTGCATGGGTGCGGATTCTCCCACTCGTAAGGGCTGAACCTGGAGACACGTCAAAGGAAGGGCTTGGGATTAAATGCTGGACTTTTATTTGTCTTAAAAAACCGTTTCCTCGATCAAATTACTAGTGAAACTTTCACTAGTCAATATTTTCATATAAATTTACAATTTACGAGAGTATTACAGTCCCGCACCTATTCCTCGCACAATCGATCAACGTCGGATTAATGGGACAGGTGTAAATCCTCGTGAAAACTTTTTGCTATCCATATCATCACGTCAGTCCACAAATGTACGGCTATCAATTGGGCCCTCGGATAATTTAGGCTGTTGAATTTAATCATTAGGCCTCCTCGTCTTTTTCCGCGCCTTCATTATCGGGATTAATCAAAGACGGTGCAAAGGGCATGCAGCTTAATAAACTTATGAACTTTCCGTTGACGTGCAGCTCTGCCGAGTTCCCGCTCCTCGGATATTCGACGGTTGTATTTTTTTTTTTTCTTTTCTTGTCACGCCGATTGTGGATGGGATTTATGAAAAATTGGATACATCGAAGGGGTTTCAATTGCACATAAAAAATTCCAAGACCAGTATCAGTGTTACAATACAGTGCAGATTGGACGGGGCGAGGGGCTTACTTGGGCAGGATGTCACAACCCTGACGCATCAGAGACCCAATTGCGAACCACATGCAGTTGAGTAGCTTGAAACGATTCTCAAGGTGATCCGGATTGGCGTTGCAAGGATGCGGATTGTACCACTCGTATGGTGTGAATCTAAACCAATCATATCGATGTAAAAAACCATCGATTATGAAGAGAAAAAAAAAAGAAAAATCGAAAAACGAGAAGCATTCTTCTCAGGAGGTGCCCCCTATTTCCGCTCGTACTTCTCTGCGTGGATTTCTTTTGTAAATAAAAGTGTCGAGCTTTCGAGAATCACTAGATCCGAAGGGTCGACCACTACATGGTCATTGAGCGCAATATCTCAAATGACTGAATTACCAGCTAATTTCGAAAGTGGTCAACCCTTCGATACGATCTTATGTCCTTAAGCCTGAACCATGAAACGGAGGTGAAAAATACTGTGAACTTGCCTTGCCAGTATGAAGAGCAGAACTGAAACTCCGAGATATGCTGTGGCCATGTAAATCCAAACGTCCAGACTCAG
This sequence comes from Tenthredo notha, assembly GCA_914767705.2. Lineage (NCBI taxonomy): Eukaryota > Metazoa > Arthropoda > Insecta > Hymenoptera > Tenthredinidae > Tenthredo > Tenthredo notha. The sequence continues at coordinate 6,026,744 of OU611908.1, forward strand.
TGGGCTCAGGAAGGAGAATAAATTCGGTGGTTGTTTGATGGGCTTTCGATATAGAATACTGATTCCTGAAATAAGAAGAGTTACGTTTGATGATTGGCGTCCGTTTGAAGTCAGTAATGATCTTACCAAGGTTCATGAAAGGCATTGTGAAGTCAACGGCCTGCTCTCGGTCGTAAGTTATAGTCAAATCGGCAATTGCAAGGTCCGCCTTCTGGTCGAGAAGTTCCTTCATCATTCCGTCCCATTCCTTTGTTTCTCTGTTCAACGACCCGTATCGTCCATCGGGTACGAGTCTGAAGGTGTAATTGAAGCCGAGAATGCTCGATATTTCGTGTATCAAATCGATGCCGTATCCCTCGAACTGAGAATTTCCAGTCAACTTTTCACTCGAATCCTTCCGCATGCAGTAAGGAGAACTCTGTGAATGGGGGTATAGAAATTGGCAAGGCTCGTGTCGAGGGGGTCGTTCCAGGTAGAGAGGTAGAATTATGTGTTTCCATTAAACTTTCCTACGTGTATCCGCAACAATTGCAGCTCAAAACTTTTGAATTAAAGAATATGAAACGCACGCAGTGGATAATGAGAGACTTGCACATAGCTAGTTAGAGCGCAATGAATAAAAGCTAAGCCCAAATGAGAATTACATTGCAGCTTCCACTTTCTTCTTATTCTTATTCTTATTCTTATTCCTATTCTTATTCTTATATTCTTATTCTCATTATTCTCTTTCTTATTACTCTTATCCTCCAACCAGCTACTACCTTATACTCGGCGACATTATAGCTGGAGGTAAAAGTTTTTTACGAGATGCTGAATAACTACTGTTATACTAAACTTCTCGCTGGTTTATTCAAAAACTTTAACCAGTTCAGTTTCATAAGTACATTACTAGCTACTGCAATTAGCATGGGAATAAACAGGGCTTCAGTTATACGCTGCACAGTTAAATACAGTATTTCGTAGCATATCCCTACAGGCAGCTGGACTTGCGATGAGAAAACATTTTTCTTTCACATTTATCTGCGCACTAAAATCTCACCAGTATCGTCGTCACGATGAAAGTTTTATTCTGAAGACTTTCAACTATCTGGGTATAAACGTCGCCGTAAGTTCTCGTGAAGTTTACACCCTCCGTGCTGTTCCATGTCCCGATTTTCTTCAATCCTTCTTTACTATTCAACTCCACTATGTCGAGTACAAAGTCAGATCTAAAGCCTTGGTGATCGAACTTGATCACTCCAGTCAGCCCCCGCATCTCGACCTTTTGAAAAATGAGATTACCCGGTTGAAGAGGTGTCGATATACTCATTTTTATACTCACAATCTTCATGTAATTTATCAACGAATATCCGTGAGGCCATGTGTCGACCGATTCGCATGATAGTGGTTTTATGTCAATTTGCTGGGATGTGTCGAGGTCGTGAAGAGCCTTGGCGAATAAGTGGACAGCGTCGTACATTAGCGCTGTTTCCGTCTGTGGAAATAATTCATTTTGAATATTGGTCACGGTTAATGAAAAAGTCCACTTAAAGTTCGGATTAAAAATTATACAACTGATAAATTGCGCCCGGGGTTTCAAGCTAAACGTTTCAAGTAGGGCGGAATCCGGAGTCCGGAAAGTTTTGGAAAATAAAAGAGCAACTTTTGGTGAATAATAAAGTTTTATCCCTCTAGTTCCGGCTAGACGTATATTAAAGCTTTTTATAGTCAGCGGCCTAAATTTCATCCACCGAAAGTAATGCCATCCGGGAACGTTTCATAAAGGTCTATTTTATGACGTAAAGTATTTCTCTAAAGTCTGACGTACTATCTCGGGGGTAACGCGGCAAGAAAACTGGCAATCTCGCTCGAAATTTTCATAAGCTTGTAAATTAAAATGATAAAAAATTTCACCCAAACTACCCATCCTTTGCATTTCACCCTTTCGTAAAGATTCTGTTTTAAAGAATTGGACAATTAAAGCCATCCGGGTCTCTTACCTTTATGAACGTGAGGTTGTCCTGGTTCCAAGTAGATTGTATGAAACATAGAAACATAATGGAGTTACCTAACTTCTACTGGCATCATTATACAGATTACACATTTCCGATAAATTGAATGATCATAGAGGTCTGACGTAACCGGACCCCTCTGTCCAGTGCGTTTGTAATTGGAATCGTTTGATTTGAACATCACTTTGAAATTTTCGGAAAACTAAAAAACTAAGCGTGCTTTTTTTCCTTTTTTCAATATTGCCTGATTTTTTTTCTTTTTTTTTTTTTCTTTCTAATCACCTAGGCCCTCGGCGAGTTATTCGATATGAGTAGAACATGACTAACAATAAATTATTCGGATGATCCGGGCGTGAATTATTCAATTTTATCGCAACAGAGTTACACTCTGATAAATCAGGCAAAAAATTTATCCTCGAGTTTTGAAATTCGATAAAAAACAAATCATTGCGTCATTGTGACATTGATTTCTTTTGCTTCTTGAATGATCGAATTCTAATGCAAAATTAATATACCGTGCAAAAATGTCTTCCATCTCAACTAATACGTTTCCGAATACGTATAAATCAATCGATTATAGTACTGCATTCAATTTTACCAACTTACTAATTGCTGGAGTTATGGTATATATGGAGCATTAACTGGAGTTTAATGATCGAGACTGGAGCATTTGTTAAGGAGCTTTATCGCATTGGAAATGTTTTCTTTTTTTTTCAAATCAATGCTACACTGTGAAGAAATATTTATTTACATTTCATTTACCAAGCAAAGAACTGAGTCAATAGAACATCTCTTCAAAGCGTACTAGTGTTTTTTAAAAACTGTTTCCCACGTGGATACAATTGATCAATGTCTTTCGTAATTCTCCAAGAAGAGTAAATATCGGATAACAATTTCATGTTATCGTCATATAGTTATTTCTGGATAATATATGGAGCTTTTGTGTAAAGAATTTCGGTATAGTCTAAAAAAGAGAAGAAATATCTGCCTGGTTCGATGTCGATGGTAGTAAGATTCTGCAGCATATACATATATATTTACATATGGGGCATTCCGCGTCACTTCAGCCAATGAACAAAAAAAAAAAAAAAATCGATAATTTTGCCCTAAAATGTGGTCCAGAATTACTCGCTTGAATCTGAATGAATTTCGTTCTCGTAGGCCTTGAAAAATCGCAGATTTTAGTTTTTTTTCTAAATTTGCAATTCCGTGAATTCGTTCGTATCATATAGCACGATTTGTTGTGATTGTGTTGGAATTTTCATTCTTTTCATTTTTTTTTGTTTTTTCTCTTCCAGTGGCTGAAGTGATGCGGAATGCCCCATATATGTATACGTGTATATAGGTATAGGTGGAGGCATAAATTTTCTCCAATGTACAGAATGAGCCAGGGAGTAAGTTTCTTGGCGGCACAGAGGAGAGAATCTAGGCAAGCAGAATGACTACGAGGCTTTCGAACGTGGTATATACTGTATTGTATTATAGTCAAGTTGAATTCCAGGACTTTGGTACACAATGCTACAATTTCAAAGTGCGCCCAAGCGGTTAAAGGCGGCTCTCCTCGTCTCTTATCCTCAGCTCGTACTCCTTCCTTCGCCAGTTTAGAGTCTAGACTTGATTCCTACACCTGGTAAAGTCTTGGCTGCTAAACTTAACCAGGACTTGTTTGACTTGTATTAACCCAAGAGTGTCGCCCGTAATTAACCGTGCATGAAAGTGCGTGAGTTCCCACTCGGGGTTTCTCTATTTTTGGTTACCTAGCAACCCTCTCAGCGCACTATAGTCTACGACACGTTATTCCCTCCTGGAAAATCCCATATCCACAGTGCGAAGAATTTTTCTCCCCATGATTCCTTCCGTTTGGCACCGGATCAAATTATCCAGCTTAACTTTAATCAACCGCTAATTACCGAATTACATACAGTATATGCGTGCTCAACGATTATTCCTATATCGGATCAAAATTCAGTGAATTAACATCACACTACGTTCAATGAATCGCACGTGATAATTATACAATGCAACAGATCGGGATGAACAGATTTTCGCTCAAATAAGCACAGGTGAAAACCAGCCATGGGAAATTTTACCTGTCTACTCTACCTAACAGGATTATTTCCGCCCCATTACGTCTCACAATATAGTGACACACTAGAGCGTTCCGAAGCAATAAAGGGACGCCTGCGAGCTGGTTTGTTGGTAATTATTTGTCCTCAATTCGCTCCAGCAACTATTTTCAAGGAAGAAACTGGCGATGCGTGGTTCACACGACTTACTTAACAGACGAATAATCATTACGCTAAAGACATTCCGCAGCGGAACTAACTGTTAACGAATTTAGTAATATGGGGTGGCTTAAGTGAGCGCGTATATATATTAAGCATTATCCACCAAACCAGCCACTTTATTTTTTCACCCTCTCCAAAATTTTTGGAAATTAGGAATTTCAGAGTTTTTGCGTCCAACCGTTTTGGGAATACTTTACTTTTTTTCTAGTGAATATATCTAAAAATATATATAGGACGCAGAAAAAAGAATGATTCGAGGTAAAACTTTTCCATCATCTTTCAAATGAAATTTATGCTATAATTTTATCATCCTTGTTAATTAGATTTTTGACTAGTTGGGCAGAGAATGCTTCACGTGAGTTAGGGATGTAAAAATTGGACACATCTCCGGGGATCTGAGCTGAACGATACACAGATATCCCCTGTTTCGAGTCTTTATTCTGCGTAATATCACCTACGAATCTTGATAATCAAAACCCTTGTACCTTACTTCATGTAACTGCCAGATTAGATCTAGGCGAGCTTTATAAAAATGACTGCTGACTTGATTTCAGAATCAATTTTAGTCCAAACAGTATTCGGCTCCGTCAGCTTATTCATAACTAATGTGATTCTAGCGTGAACTAAGATTATTAAAAACTATTTGATTTTTTATAAATTTTTTAATTTGCGAAGTCTATGTACTAAAAGGTGAAAAAAATGGAATTTTCTAGAATTTTTTTCAGCTGAGAGAAATACATATATTTACGATTTTTTAGTCTGCGTCAAAACTACGCGTAAGAAATTTATGTACAAAAAATTATAATTCGTTCGGACTAATGGTTCGGAAGTTATTGAGGCAACAGTCAAGCTATTTCAGTTTTACAGAACTCGTTTCAACCTATGCTGGTGGCTACATGATGCAGGCTGCGAGGACTTTTGACATCGAGATTTGTAGGTGACATTACATATAATGAATGCCTGAGATGGGATATCTGTGTATTATTTGCCTTAGTCGCCACAATCCCTGAAAATATGTCTGAATTATACATCCCGGGCATATATAGTATATACACATGTACATTGTACCCCCTTAAAGATCGCAGAGAAAGGAGGCGATACAACTGCAGATTATGTCACTGCAATTTTTATTTTCCTCTTCTGTGTACTGTTCGCAAGTTAATTCGCGCTTTTATAGCGTAAGAAAAAAAGCGAACCTTTGAATGATAAATATGTCTAGATATATCTGCTAAGTCCGTATACTCTGGACTTATGGACTTATGGAAATTCCACGAAAGTCCAGACATCCATCTTGTTTTACAGAGAAAGGCTTGTCCGTGACGCTACGAATTACGGCTCTTGTCAAGCAGTAGAAAGGCTAAAGCCAGAGAGGATAGGCTAAAACGATCCAGATAAAAGCTCGGTGATTTCTTTTATTTATCAAACCCTCGCTGGCTTGTATCCATGTGCATAAATACATGTCAGATGCATAAGTGTGGGAATAATGTAAATGCATTCTTTTTTCGATTCCCATTCCCATTCCCATTCCTTTTTTTTTTTTTTTTTGTTTATCTCTTTTAATTTTCTGAACCCTTGCCAAGTTTCAAACCAGTTCCGGATACTTCGTGTGTGTAGAAACGTTTTCTTTATTTTCATTTTATATACGGTTGAATAAATTTTCGAAATTTTTCGGAAAATTTTCCGAGTCAAATCGAAACGAACCGTTAGCATTTCGCTAGATAAAACCAACCGCGAAGATCTGTGAATATACGTACCATAATAATACTTACAGTGGTTGGTGGCTAAATTTTTCGCCCGGTCATACAACTGGCGTTATAATATCATTAGGGCGGATATTTCTGACCCAAGAGAAAAGAAAACGGCTGCAACTTGGGTTCAAAACGAAACTAAGGAACAAAAAAGTTATCAAAAACTTCTTTTTTTTTTTCTTGTCTCCCAAACTCCCAGCTTGCCGATCCGCAATCAAGGTGGCTGGGTACATAATCCTAATATTCCGAACCCAAAAGTACGAGCTGAACCCATTCGACAAGAATAAGAAGAAGAATAAGAAGAAAAAGGAAAAAGAGAAGTGAAGCAAGTGATGAGATGAGATCTAAGCGAATAAACCGCCATTCGCTGGGAAGCTACTTTGCTCACAGATGTTGCAAACGTTCGACTATACAACGTGAAACAAAGTTATTTTGTTTTTTGTTTTACTTTTTCCTCAACTTTCTTTTTTACTTTCTACTAACAGATGAAACGAATTTCATTCACTCGTTAATTTCAGGTAATTTCTCCGTATAACGATATAGTGGTAGTGCCTGTAATTACAAGGCAGAAGGGTAGCGAAGATGCGGAAATTCGCAAAGGATAAATTGCACAATTTCATTTGTAGAATTATTTGGATCGTTGAAAATATAATTCATTCATTTTTTTTTTCTTCTTCTTATCTTCTTATTTTTTGTTTTTACATGCAAAATACACATTTGGCTAACAGTTGAGTGCAAATCTTCTGTATATGTATGGGTTAGTCCTTTCGCGTTGACACTTTCGCTTGATTTATGTCGCCGGAATGACTTGGGGTTTCATATCTATAACAGCAGCGTTATTTCGGGATGTGGATTACCCGGATCTACTATCTTTTGTAACAGTCAACGAATACTACATCTCCTGGATTAGATATAGGTACATACATCATATATATACCAATGAACTATAGGTTTTCAAATTGCGCGATAAATTGGAAATTGCTTTATATATCGATTCGCGGTTGTACAACCGGAATTGGCTCACTGTCGGCTAAAAATAATACGATTTCAAGTGAGTCAAATTGTTCGTAAATAAAGGAAGAAAAAATCAAATATATATATAGACCCATCTATTTCGAGTTATACAATTTTACATAAATTTATATATAAAATCATCTGCAAAAAAAAAAAGGGAAAAAACTTTGGAACTAATTGAAAACTTTTCCAATGATATGAACTTTCATATTTGTTCCAGTTAATTCGGCAGGATTTTATTAAATTTGTTACAACAACTAACAACGATTTAGAAAAAAAGACAAATTACATAATTATCAAATTCGTACTTATGGTTTTTTTTTTTTTTTTAAATCTTATCAATTCGACTATGTAAGATCGATATCTCATCAAGGCATACGCACACATCGGTGCATCTACCCATTTGCGGTATTATCAAATCTAAAGTATCAGTAAAACGGTCGTGAAAATAATTTTCTTTAGAAATATTTCCAATATAAATTCCATATAAATATAAAATCTATTAATTTCTGAATGAAGTAGGTAATGAACATCAGCGAACGCTCTTCCAACCCATCGGAAACTGTCTCCTGCGTTCGAAAACGGATTAACGATATCGGGTAGGTAGGTATAGCGCCCTTGAAGATATATTGGCTAAATATCCTGCATCCCCGATATACTCATATACCTATACATATTACATATTATAGCTGGTTCGTCGGTACCAATCTATCGCTCATTTAAACGGGTTGGGATTTTCCATGGCTATACCTTACTATCCGGTTTCCACCTATCTTTACCAATATACCCATACCGAGAGTGGTAACCCAGCGATTGCCGGAAGGATGCTTTCCGATCGAGGCCAACGAGTGAGCAAACTGCATAGGCAATTTCCTGCCTATGACTCATATACTATATGATATACATATATATATATACAGGGTGATTCAGAATTCGTGATGAATCTCTTGAGGGGTTAATCCTTGTCGAAATTGGGATCGAGAGTTCCTCAGAGATTTTTTCCTTTTCCCTCGACGAAAACGGAATTATTTCATAGTACGATAGGAAGAAATAGAACAACCCCCCCCCCGAAATGAAGCTTGTATGTATCTGTACGTTAGGGTGGTCCTTATTTAGGGTATGTTCGAATTTTTTTTCGAGCCAGTCCGGAATAAGTTCGAAATATATTTAAAAAAAATCGTGCCAAATTGCAGCTCTTAATTTCAAAATTAACCCGGCCCCCCCGACAGCCAAAGTTTTAAATGGAAATAACATGGGAAAAGTCTGTTATTACTTTGGAATTTTTCAAGTCATGAACTAATTAACGGATTATATCGACACACAAATATTCTTGTAGTAAATTTAACGCTCTACAAAAAAGGTCTCTTGTGATTCTTTGCTAACTTGACTGGTTCAAAAGCTATTCGAGGTCAAATTCAAAGTTTTGGTCAATTCTATGGTTTTTCCATTTTTATCAAAAATTTGAAATTAATGATTCAAAAATGTAAAAATGGTTATAATTTATGTTCTAGATGACTTTTTTTACCTTGACGTGTCGATATAATCCGTTAATTAGTTCATGACTTGAAAAATTCCAAAGTAATAACAGACTTTTCCCATGTTATTTCCATTTAAAACTTTGGCTTTCGGGGGGGCCGGGTTAATTTTGAAATTAAGAGCTGCAATTTGGCACGAATTTTTTTTTTATATATTTGGAACCTATTCCGGACTGTCCTGAAAAAAAATTCGAACATACCCTAAATAAGGACCACCCTACTGTACATACTAGGGTGGTCCTTAAATGGGGTTGGGAAATTTTTTGACCAACACGCCCCCCAGATCAGCTCTAAATAATTCAAAAGAAATGTGGAAAAAGTTTCAGCCCCGCATCTTAGAAATTGGCCATTACCCCTTTGAAATACACGTGTTTCTTCGATTTTTCAAAGACCTGCGTATTAGAGCGTCTAAGACTCTTTCTAAAAATCCCAAATACTTACGAACGCGTTCTTGGTACCTATATTCTATATCCAGATGAATAAATCAAACTCCTGATTCAACTTTGACTTTTTTCACGTTTCTTTTGAATTATTTGGAGCTGATCTAGGGGTCGTCTCGGTCAACATTTTTCCCAACCCCATTTAAGGACCATCCTAGTACGTATAGCATTACCACGCAATCGGATATTCGTGCTTGATTATCAAGTTTAGCGCCTGAAGTCAAGTTTTCTGAAGTATAAGTTTATGTACGTAGGTACTTTGGAAACTGTATAGGAGTTAGTTCAAGACCTGAAGACCGCATATTATATGCAAAAGGCCTGCAGATACGGATATACACTGTACGACTATATGTACATCAAATTATGAATAATAGATGTTGGTGTGTTGGCTATACAGGGTGATTCAGAATTCGTAACGAATCTCCAGAAAGATTAATCATCCTCATCAAAATTCGGATCGATAATTCCTCAGCCAGTTTTCCGAAAAATCATTTTCTTTTTTCCATCTTAAGGAATCCCAAATGATGCCAATGAGTTTTTCTTTCTCAATATTAGAGAGATTTCTCGGCGAAGGTTTCTTAATTGGTGGAAGATGTTAAAAAAATGTTTTTTTTTTTAAAATGGCTAAGGAACTCCCAATCCCAATTTCGACAAGGATCAACCCCTCAAGAGATTCGTCACGAATTCTGAATCACCCTGTATACCTCTAGTTGTTATCTGATACTCAAAAGCCTCTCGCCCTCAACGGTCTTATGTAAAAGTGTGGAACTTGACGGTTATTCTATTTGCATTTTTATTAGAAATCTAGAAACACAGTGCACTACAACAGGGAATTGAAATTTCTGCAGTCAGCTTTTGAATAGGTAATATTCAATTATCATTCTCCCGCACTTCACGAAAGAATTACTCGGCTCTATTTTAAAACGAAATTCCTTTAACCGTACAAAATTATTCGAATTGCATGATTCTCGTCTTGGGTAATACTCTTAATCAAACAGAACATATTAAATCAACATAGTTTCTGAACATGAATCTATCATTCAGAACTAAGGGATTAAATGTGACAACGGCATATACCGTGCGTTTTTGTGGAAGCGCAACATGTCTAGATCCGAAGATAGCCGAACGTACGCCCTATTATATGCAACCGTCCACAAGTGAGTCGTGTTGAGGTGGCCTAGAGTCGGAATCGTTTTAGTGGTTACCAAGTCCTTGATTGGCTCTAGGTACGTTGCGCTTCCGCTAAAACGCACGGTGTATAGTGAATGATCATATTTCAGAATAATAGAGAAAAACGCACCGTCTATTCAATTGCGGATATTTCGAAACGATTTTTTTTTCAGTCATATGCTCCCTTGCGATGCCAACTAGACCTTATGTTCACTGCGAAAGCAAATATCACTGATTGAGCAAAATAAATTGTTCAAATATGAGCGAAATGCCCTTTTTACTGCGATAAATCCGACCACTGGCATATATTTGAATTTATACGAAACAGACTTTGGTAGACCGTGTGGTGATACAGCTTGGAAAATTAGGTATAGAATAAATATTGAGTCATCGTTTAATTGGACATTACGTACAGTAATGTTCATCGATGGTGTCCCAGTGGCTTACTATTTTTCCCAGCCTTTTTTTCAATCAAATTTCCCTTCTACAAATATTTTATTTGCCCATGACCAGTGGAACCTTCAGGTTATTAAAAATATGACAGATGCGAGGTGGAGCAGAGTCACGAAGTACGCCACTGGTCATGGGCAAATAAAATATTTTTAGAAGGGAAATTTGATTTAAAAAAAGGCTAGGAAAAATAGTGAACCACGGGGACACCATCGATGAACATTACTGTACATATTTTCAAGGCAATTCATCAAAGCACTTATATACTAACTGTATATACCGTGACAATTTGAGCATGCGGAACGCCACGGATACCAACCCAAAACTCGTTAGCAGCAGTTTAGTAGCTTACTACATTTTCCTAGTGAGATCACTGGAAATCTAGTGATGTCCAGTAAAAATCTAGTGATTTTACTAGAAACATCTAGTGAGTTACTAAACTGCTGCTCACGAGTTTTGGGTTGGTATCCGTGGCGTTCCGTATCCTCAAATTGTCACGGTATGTCCTATTTGGCATTAGTCCAACCTGGTGTTAATTATATGACCAATTCGTCCAAAGATCGTAGTGAAAGCACATTTCAGAGTATTCTTCAAACTCGAGTAGGGGTGGTTTCGTCCTTGTGAATTACTTAATGCAATAATTGCATCCAACAAAAATATCCGTTTATCCGATAAGTGAAGGAATTTTAATGACCAGTATTTAGCGCGTGGTACCGGTGATTCTTTTATCGGAAATGAGTAGCCCGTCGATATTCTTATTCGCGCTAAATTCGCATGACTTATATAAAGGGCGCATTAGGGTGGTCCTTGATTCGGTTATATTCGAAATTCAATGCAATATATCGAGAAAAAAAATGTAGTCAAAACCCCAAATCATCACCCTGAATGATGAAATTAAGGAGCACCCTAACAGGCATAGATGCATACCGGGCGATTCTTCGCTTACATCACAGTGATTTGGGTAGCGGAGTTGTATATCTATATCGATGGTTTAATGCCAAACGGGCGTAGGCCACAAAAAAACAAAAATCGTCTCTTTAGTGGCAAAATCTTTTTCATGCAATAGAGAATCTTTTGGGCATATCCGCAAAAAAATAATTTTTTTGTCCCTTACGCCCGTATGGCATTAGTCCATCGATATATAGATATACAACTCTAACAACTGACGGTCCGCTACCCACATCACTGAGATGTAAGCGAGGAATCATCCGGTATACACATCCATACACGTAGGTACACAGTCGTTTTAAAGTCATGTTCAGCTTGGGCAAATATTGAAAGTAGTTTCCGAACGTATCAGCTGATATGCGAACTATAGGTAACTGGTTTAACCATGTATACAGGTTGATTCAGAATTCGTGACGAATCTCTTGAGTTGTTAACCCTTGTCAAAATTGGGATCGAAAGTTCCTCTGCCATTTTTGCGAAAACCGATTTTTTTTTTCTTGAGATCATAACACATTTTTCCAACATCTTCCACCAAATAAGAAACTTTCACCGAGAAATCTCTCTAATATTGAAAAGAAAAACTCATTGGCATCATTTGAGATTCTTTAAAATTGACAAATGATGTGAAAACCCAAAAAAAAAAAAATGGTTGAAGAAAAATCGTTTTTCGGAAAAATGGCTGAGGAACTTTCGATCCCAATTTTGAAGAGAATTAACCCCTCGAGAGATTCATAAAAAATTCTGAATCACCCTGTATACTAAGTACCAATATGCACAGTTCCAGTTAATTCGGTTTCGTTATACATATAGAAAAAATTACGGCCCTGAGTCTTTCATTGAAAATCAGAAAAATTCACTCTTCCATTGCATTGGAAGGTGGGTAGAATTTTCATTAGAAAATTCCTCGCACGATCGCAGCTGTACGTAATTAGAAGTAAAAAAGAAAAAGAAAAAAAAAAAAGAGACAGAGAAAAAGAAAAACGTCGGATGTAAATTTCTCGTAAAATAGGTATTATCAAGGCGCATCATGTATACGCAGTTATATTGTGTAATAAAAGAAAATCGACAAAGAGATAAGCTTCTTGTTGTTACATTCTTTGCCATAGCTCATTGTTAAAGTTGTTATCCGTTTATGGGTTCTTTCTATTTATATTTTTCTTTCTTTTTTTTCTCATTTTTTTTTTTTTTTTACACACTACATCGAACGACGTTAAATGAATGGAATTTTTTCAAGCTCATTCCTACCTTGTTAGTGTTTTGACCCATGTCGAGCTTGCGACCGTAACGTTGCTCGCCGTAGATCCAATCACGGACGACCCTCTGAAGCTCAGGCTTTTCCGGGTCAACCAATCGGAAGGCAGTAATATTGGTACCACCATACTTGAATTCTTCCAGGTCAACGCTGTGCAGGTCCTGCAAAAGGATGTGGCGGTTCCCTTTATGAATAACCTTTACCACTTGAGGCCCTAGTCGAAGACTGCAATCTTCTCTTGAGCAGTTCACGATTATCGACAGGATGCCAAAGTACGTGAAGTATATGGATACAAGAAGACGAAAAAGTTACACATAAAGCTCCGCATGAGGGATGCTTTCCAATTTCATTTCATTTCATTTCCCATCAGTTTATATTTTGAGGAAAAATAATTTCACAATCATTTTTATAACAATATCAAGTCATCCGAAATTGACATTTTCAAATGACAGAAATCAAATTCGTGAAACAATTCTAATTTTCAGAGTAGTCCTTCTGTTTTGCGATCCGATGCAGAAAATAGGTTAGAGGGGCTTTGATACACGCTCTGATCACCTCGAAAACGCGATTCGTAGTTTCTCCCATACTGTAAAACCGATCGTAATGAAACTTTGGGGACTACTAATTTGTCTCGGCAGAAAGCGGCGGAGTATTTCGTTTTTTCAAAATTTTCAATTTTTTTTCTCACAGCTTCTGTTAGCATCAGAGAAATCCTCGAATTATTTACAGATGCACTAGGTTTATCACATTTCTTAAATACACAGCCACTCGGCGATGGCAATTTGATAAATAAATGACCGAGAAACTACGATTTTGAATCGTATGAGAAAAAAAAAAAAAGAATACCGACATCTTGCCATAAGAGTCACCCGCGACGGAGTTCACACGATTAACAAGATTATTAGAAATCAGATAAGATGAGATTTTCTAAAACTCAAGAGCTCATAGAAAATTGATTTTTAACCACTGATTGTTTCCGCGAAAGATGTTCGATCGAATGGGGGAATCGCTGTAGAGAGACGTATTACAAGCTGGCTAGGGGTGCGGTAGAAAAAATACTGAGTCTTGAATCAACAGAATTTCCCTCACAGCAGGGTGGTGGGTCTGGGTCGTCGGATAGAAATAACAAATGGTGTCGATTTGATTTCGTGGGTAAATCGTTGTTTTTAGGTCTCCAAAGCAGGTCTATAGTTCGTGAGTGTAAATAATGAGAAATTGGCGTATTCGAACGATCAGTGCCGAATTGCGTATGATAAAAACGCTAAAAGATATCCAGGTGAAGAAAAAATAACGAAAAACAAAACGATGTAAATAAATTACGCCATTTTTTTCCCCTTTAGTTCACATGGCTCATTTCTATCGAAAACTAACGTACATCTGTTATTTGGAACTCTAGTCATTACAGTAAACGATTCTTTTGTGACTGTAGGGAATCGTTTTTTTACCATGAGAAATCACTCTACAAATTTTGACGATATTTTTACTCATTTATCCGGGTTTGACAATGTTATTGGATTTATTATTGATTTTAAACAAATTCAAGGAGTTGATATACGTTCATCGTATGAAATTGAGGACAGGAACAAATTTTTCTTCTGAAAATACTCAGATTTTGGAAACATGGAAAAACATGATTGGAGGAAAAAAAAAAAAGAAATGCATCTTTGTATCTTCACGGAACGTGCGAAGTCCTGAGAAGTTTGTGAAATCTCATGGGATCTTTTGAAATTCTGTAAAATCTTCTAAAATCTCTATGAAATTTGACAAATTTTTTTTAACATCTTAATATTATAAAGTACCTCAAAAATCTCTGAAATGTTATAGAAAGTTTTATGAAATTCCGCGAAGTCTTACAAAATCCTTATGAAATCATATGACATTTCATGAAATCCTACGGAATCGGGTGAACATCTTTTAAAGCCTTCGAAGTCATAGGAAATCTCTAAAGTCCGAATGAAATCTATAAAATTCAATGAAATCTTCTAAGTCCGGTGTAAGTAATTTTCTGTAATGTTTAACTCCTCGTTTTTTTTTTTCTCTTCAACCCTTCGGAGTATTTTAAACAAAAATATATATTCCAAAAAAAGAATCCGAATTATTCCAACCACGATATTATCCACTCTAGGTAAGATAAACGAGAACGTTGATTACTAATTTTGTCCATCAGATCGACAGGCGTTGAATGAATGACTTTGGTTCAAATTTGAAAACTCGCCCTATTGATAAAACTTGGGGGATTTGACTGCCAAATATCTGGACGAAAAAAATCTCTTTTTTTTTCCTGAAGAGGGGATTGAATGAAATTTTGGCAGAAGCCATTTTTCCGTTTTTAAAATTGCAAATATAAATCGTATGAAAAATTCTTGCCCGTAAAATGTGGATTATGTTAATATCTGTTTTTGGCAATTTCATAAAATGAGAAAATGAATTTCACACGAATTTCATTAGGTGGTTAATCCATCGACTCCAACAAGTTCCGTGAAACGTATAAGGGTAGGTTCACGTCAGTCTTGATCGCGGCCGTTGGAAAAAAATGTCTGTTATAAGTGCAGCGTATATCTATCGACTAGGTGTGGGTCGGCTCGTTTTATAAAAGACGAACTAAATGCCAGGTTGATGGATGTTCGCAATCGGTTTTCCGGGCGACGCAACGTCTTAACTAAAATTCTGAGCTGTTCGTCTGACGTAGAGCGTGGAGCATGCTGGTGGTTTTCCAGCTATCTCACATCCCTATAACTTCGAAAGTGTCTCTACGTCCGTCGTCCCAACGGGTCGCGTCTTCTTGGCGTCGCAGAACTACAAAACAGGGATCTGGCACATAGTTCTATAATAGGGTGGCTCAATAAAACCAACTTGATTTTTTTTTTTCTGATCTCGCATGAAAATATATGTGGGTTTTCCAGAAAAAAAATTTGTTTCACTTTTTGGGGCGCATCAAGTAGAAAATAACTCAAAATAGTGGGATCATTTTTTTTTTTTTTTTCCGATGAAAATTGCGAATGTTATAAGCAATTGAAGTTCACTGATTTTGATATATATAGATATACCTTAACATGGGTGACGTCATATTGTTGTAGTTTTCAATCTGTTATATCAACGGCAATTTTTGTTTAAACGAAAAAAGAAAAAATACGTCCTAATCATTTTTCCCCATACTACTGGAATATGAAATAAAAAAAAATTCGTGGAAGACTCAATTGTGAAAACCTTGAGAACAGTCAAAAATCGATTCTGGATTATTTTGTGAGATTTTTGAAATTTCTGAACGACCTGTAAAATTTGCTGATTTTTGGGAAGGGTTCCAAAAACATGAAAAAACTAAAATATTTTCATGTGAGATCGGAAAAAAAATTAGGAGTTTTTTTTTTTTTCGGCCATCCTATTGGATATCCACGAAATACGAATATTCTTCTTACTTTTTACTACTATCCAGTATTCCAGCTACAACACCCTCGCGTTTTACGCACCGCACAGTGGGCTGAAACGCCAAATATGCGGACATATTCCAATAACTCATCGTAGTTATCATAAATATGGCTGAAAAATCGTACACGGGGGTTTTCGGGGCTGCTGATCACGAATCTGAAGTCCAAATTCCAATTTTTAAAATTACGGCTCCAAAATAAAAATCAAAATCGCGAAAATTCGCATCGCGAAAGTGAAAGTAGGTAGTCGGGGGTTTTCGGGGTCGCTGATTACGAATCTGTGGTCCAATTTCAAAAATTAAACATATCGGATCAAAAAATGCAGTCTAAACACCAGATTTGGGGAAATATTACATTTTCGAAAATTAAATAAAGCCAGGGCCGACTCAAATACCCGAAGGTGCGGAAAGCAAATTTGTACATAGTATTGAGTATATCCGGAAATAGCTACGACTCTGGCGCTTCGCTCTCATTGGCCCGCGAGGGAATTTAGCCAAAGTTTCAGTAAGTTGCAGCTGAAACTTTCAAAACTTTGAGGTATTGTGGTACAGAATGAAATGCAAATTGTCTCATTTTAAGGAATTTTTGAGATTTTCTTGAATCTCTATGGGAATTTGAATTTCAATTCCGTTGGAAACCTTTTTCGTAAAACTGATCTACGAATCCCAAACGAGACGAAATAATAATGATTATATTTTTCTCTGAACTCTTGAAGGTGTACTAAAAGGTACGTATGAGTATGAACAACTTTAACAAAAACATTTAGATCCTACAGCGTATTGAATCAAGACATTTTTTTACAAAGAAAATAGCTTACCTCGTAATGTTAACATTCATTCTGTTGTACCTTCATATGACAGTCTTATGAATAACCAAAACGGATATTTTTTCATCGTTGACACATTCATTGATTCGTGTTAGTCCTTGATTTTAAAAAATGTGGGATTCCGTTTTTGTGAATTATGTCCGGATTTTCGGCGTTTCAGCCCACTGTGCGCCGTTGCTCTTCACCTAACTCACGCATATATATTCATCGCGACTAATAAAATGATACGCATAGCACATAAAACGCGAAGAGTCCTCGGCAAGCATAATAATCAGGATTGAATTCAGGGGCTAGGTTTCAGCCTGTATATTTTTGATTCGATTGACATTTTTTTTTTTCAAGTGACAGTAAGTATATTTTTAATTTTTTTTTACGCATACGTTTTTGAGTTAGAAATATTCAAACTTTATCCCAATTTTTTTGGAAATGCGATAAACAGGAGCACAAGAATTTTTATTTTTACATTATATTTATATCATATTCTGCGAGAATTTTACCTCCTACATTACACGAAAAGGAGTAATATGTAATTATATAGACTTCGAAACCGGCATTCGTTGAAAAAAAAAAAAGAATTATATTATCCGAAACCTTTGACCTGCCTTTCACCTTTTCATCAGTTTATATATTTCGTACAGAAGTCAGAATAATCGATTCCTAAATATTTTGTTTTTCATTCCAAACCGACGATATCAATGACGAAGATAATAATTAATTATGCTCGTGCAGGTATCGCAGCGTCTAGTCGTTCGTATCGTAATTTATCTAAACGTTGACTAGATTTCAATTTAGATCCATTAAAATGTAAATCAGGGTGTAAAATTTGTGGTACACTACAGTCGTTTGCTTTTGTTCGTTGTTAAAATCCACTCTACAATCCCTCCCTCTCTCTCTCTCTCTCTTACTCTCTTTAACTGATTTTAAAGGTATGTCACGTGCGATTGAACCCGAACAAGGATCCTCCCTTGAAGTAGACAAAAGAGTCTCATGATAATTAGACACGATAATTAATTGTACTTAGATTCATTTGCATCATAATTATAATCATCATCGCATTTAAGTCTATGTACTTAGAGTCTCGATTCTATTTACTCTCTTTGTAAATACATGCTATGGATCCACTGATCTCTCGGGGTCCCAAATTCAGTTTCAAGCATACGTACGTTGGATAAAAGCTATGCTTGATTGCGTTTCCACTTGATTAAAGAACTTACCAACGAAGTGATGAGGTAGCTGTGGTAATCGCTCATCATACCAATCTGCTGCGCTTGTTTGAGGACTTCGTAAATCCGTTCGGTAGAACAATCTAGGACGATGTGAGACTCGGCAGAGTTCTTTATCTGCTTTAGCAACGGCCTGAAACAATAAACGTAGGTATGCCCATTATCATCACATTGGGATATACATAGGTGTACTTGACCAGAGGATCAGCTTGCCTATGTGTAATAAAATAGAGAAGATATGTGTTGTCATTATCACGTACAATGCAAGATTCGTATAGTTGATATTGTCAGTCAAGACGAGGAGGAGACTTGCAAAAGCATTGGCCATATTATGGAAATAAATGGGACATAAAAGTCGGATATATCTTACGATGATGCAAGGATTTCATAACCCATGCCTCAAGTGTAGTATAATGAAACCTGAAGGACTTTTCCTTGAAGCGCGTTTCCGATTCGCCAAACTGCGATAAACTTCTCATACCAGAGATTATATTAACGAAGGTATTCGAAAGTTCGTTTATTAGGCAGGATCGTTCGTAAAACGGTTGTCACAGTTGAAAATTCTAGAACGAACTTTAAGAGATGGTTTATCAACCACAAGGAAACTCTTCAAACGTGAGGCCAAAGTGTTATTTAATTATAATATAAGATTTAGTTCCATCAATATACACATTTTTGTGGGAACAAAATCTTTCGGAAACTTATGACGGAATCATCTCATACACAAATACGCAATGCTCCATTAATTTTCGAGAATTAAGAAATATTTTGTGAATCTGTTGTGTGCCAATGGTTCGTTGGAGCTAAATTTTCTGAGTACGATAGTGAGGTGGGTCACAAGGGAGCCAAGAGTTGCAATAAAATGTCAATAAAATATATTTGTAACGCATGATAGAATAAAGATGGCCGCCATGTCAGACGACTGAAATCATATTTTGGCGATATAATGATTTATCGCACTCGCCAAGTACTGTGGACTACTTCAGGCACAACAATGTGACGGCAGGAGTGGTTTTATCACAATTTCATGTTGAGGAGCAATCAGAATTCTGAGAATTCATCGGGCGAATATTCATAGTCAAAAACCGGCTTGCTGTTGGGATCCATAACTGGCTCAAAATTTTCGGGGTCACCATTAATTTCACCCACGGACTCCTACAAATTCATATTAAATAGAATATACATTTGGATACAGAAGGATGGTTCATCGCGACGTATTGTGAAATATAATTACCTGAAAAATTGTTCATGGATGGGCAAGAACCTGGATTTAATAACCGAACAGCACAATTTTTTTTTATAAATTCGACCCTGTAGGTATAGTATGAAAAATCAACACGTAGTGGCGCTAGTTTTCTTTTCCGACACCCTCAACGAACTTTCCTATGAAACACGCTCTGATCACCTCGAAAACGCGATCCGTAGTTTCTCTCGCACGACGGAACTGATCGGAATGAAACTTCGGGTATTGAAGCATCATTTCGGCAAAAACTGGCTAAGTATTTAATTTTTTCAAAATTCGGAATTTTTTTATACAGATTCAGTTATCATCAGAGAAATCGTGAAATTATTTACAGATATACTCGGCGATGGAAAACCACACATTTTTAACACTATCTCATCTCATTTGATAAAGAAATCATCAAGGAACTACGATTCTGCGTAGTTTGAGTGAAAAAAAAAATACCGACAACCTACGGAGGCAACACTTTGCAGCAACATAATCACCCGGTAAAAGTCACCCTTTGAAGCCATTATGAAACGTAATACTGTTCGTGTTCCAAATCCTAGTTTCCGATACATATCTGAAACTCCGAATTCTGTACGGGATTGCTTGAACCAAAGTGAAGTGCATTTGGCTCTATTACGTCAAACGATTCCGCCCCGTCGCCGTTATGTTATTTTCTTATTTTTCTTATAAGATTTTCTTGTTCTATTCCCGGGGCAACTGTTGCCCCTGCAGTTTTCTGACAATTTGTCATCAGCTTTGAACTGCATCAAAAGACGGCAGTGCGGTACAGTAATGCAAAGGCAGAAGTCAGTTTCTTCGAATGCATTCAAAGCATATGAAACAAAATTCTGGTCCAGTTGACGGCAACTTATAAACATATACTGCTACAATCCGGGTTATGATTGAATTCTTGATCGTTACTGCAGGGTTCTAAATGAATAGAAGTTGCAAAGCTTTTGAATCTCTAACGAGGAATCCTCCCTTTTGTAAGGGGTAAAATTTCATTGAAATGAATTTAGACGAATTTAACTCGTGCCATTCTGCTATCCAGATGGGAGAACCGTGACATTCCTGAGGTCTTGGGATGCTGGGGTGCAGGGGTGCGTAGACCGTGAATTAATCGTCTTCTCTAGCAATTCCTTTACTCCCTAGAGAAAGTAAGGATGGTTAACGCGTTAACTTTGTCAGCTTTAGAGCTGGGACCTCGTTTTAAATTACTCCATAGTTCTTAACTCTTCGTTCACTTGTGTGCAAACTGTTGCCCTACCGTCTAAGTACCCAACCATATAGAAAAGATTGAAAAGCTTAAACAACAACTCAGCTTATCAGGCTCTGTACATCAATTAATAATTCATCAACTTAGAATGATCGGCATATAGATCCTGACAGACTAAACTTCATCACACACAAAGTACCTTGTCTAGTGCCTAACAAACTTTGATTAGTATTTCGCTGAACAAGCTCCCGAGGTCTACCTCGTAGCGTAAGCAATAATTGTTATCGAGTGGTTCGGCGGAATGGATTTTAGCTCTCAATTATTAACTAGCATGTAAGAGGGTTGGAAACTTTCGGCGTAATCCGAACGGTGTTTCAGAAATGTCATTTTTATTTTAGCAAATGATTTTTAAAAGTACCACGCAGATGACGGTATAAAGGAATACAACGTCTTAGATATGTATGTATGTTTTCTGACAATCGTGGAGTAGATGGGTCCTGATATATTGTTTCAAATGAATTTTCTTTTCCCTCGGTCATGGTGCAACAGAGTGAAAATTTTTCATTAAACTAATGCGAAATACGGGGCTAAATATTGCCGTTGGCGTTATTATTAGCCAGGAAAAAATAATTCTGGATACAAATGACGCACTCTTGTTTAATTGAGGAAGAAAACAAGGTATCAGATTAATGGCGCATCAGACTACCCATTTATTTCACAATCTAAAACCGAGTATTCCGAGTTTTTCATCAGAGAATATACTACAGGGTTTATGATAAAATATCTCTCTGAATTCATCAAAAAATAACGAGCTGTGCAATTCATTTGTTTATTCAGCCATATATAAAGAGAAAATCGAGTGAAACTAGGAGCACAATATCTCGCACCCTTCGGGACTCGATATACCAACGAACCCCATTGTAGAACGCGAATCGCAGGGTAGTCCAGGCTACAAAGTTGCCTGCAGGGAGCCAGAGGGCTGTATATATATCCAAGGTCCTGAAATCCGAGCGCCGTTTCCGTTATAGGATGGAATGTGCCCATCCTGCAGAGTGTCGTTTTACGTTCGGAGAAAACCATTTTCTTCGCAGCTTTCCTACGTCGTGAAGACTCACGATCAGAGAACAGGGAAGGATTCGTTTTGTCAAAGCTTTTGAATTCGCTGGAGAAAATCTAGTACCTGCAGTTCTTCCTTAGTTTTTTTCTTCTTTCTTTCTTTCTTTTATTATTATTTCAGGGTAAATATCGGCGAGGAATGAACATATGCAACACTTTATACAACATTTATGAACCGAGTGAACCGAACTAAGTTAATCAAGCTAAAGTCAGAACTCGTTGGTCATCGGGTCTCAGAATTAGATGCAATCAGATTAAAAGCACTCAATGCAGGGACCTGGATGAACCACTACTTCGATTATGGGTGGGGGTTAAAATTTCGAAATTCCGAAACGTGAATTGGCTGAGATCTCGAAATTCAAAATTAGCGAAACGCAAAATTCAGAACAGGCAATATCACACGATACTCTATAAAGTATACAAAAGATCATTATGAGTACGGAAATATCACAAGAAAATTTCATCGAAAAACCAATTTAAGAATGGACAAGATCACGAAGAGCAAAATATCACATAGTGAAAATATCAAATATACGAAATTTGAACTGTTCTTCATTTTAGAATAGTCAATCTAAGGACCGCTTAAAAATTTTAATTCATTCAAACGAAAAGTCAAAAACTCCAATGGTCAGACTTGAATCGCTAATTAAACATAGACGGGCCGAAATAGCGGAAATGCTGCAACACTTATCTAGTAACTAATTTTGAATAATCAACAAAGATTGTCGACGTCGTTCATAAATACTTAGGAGCTCATGGAAATTCTATCATTCGAGATTTTGACTTTTCTACATTCAGCGTTTATGAGTTCTGCTCCTTATGAATTTTGTGGCTCTCGCTATATTTATGTTTGATTTATTAGCTGTTTAAAATATTAGCCATTTTCGATTTTTAGTTTTGGAAATATAAACTTTTCATGTTATTATAATCTATATTCTGCTCATTCGAAGTACGAATGATCTGAAAACACATTGTCGAATTAGTGACCTGTCGGACGAATAACCCTTCGACGAAACACTTATTCGACTCAGTGGTCTGTCGGAAATAAAAGAAGTTGATCCAAATCCTTGCATTAAGTGCTTTTACTTTGACTACATTCAGCTATGAGTCCCACTGACTCACAACTTTAAACTTTAACTTGATTGTGCTTCAAAAGATTAGCTTGTAATGTATTATTCAGATTATCAGAAATTAGACAGCAAGTGAGATGGTGGTGAGACATAAACTGCCAATAGAAAAGACAATAGCTTATCCAACGGGATCAACGAAGACATATATTCTCTTGATCGTAAATGTTAACAGTCTAAGGGGTAGTTATAGATTTCACATTCGGAAAGGTACTTAAGCGGAAAAGACTTGCCTAGTCCTTCGAGAATCGGGATGAAACGGTACTTCAAGACGCTCATAATCATCGTAGTTACACGTAACTTTTGGCATGATACATGCAGATGTCCCTGGAATATCACCCTGTATGCAAGAGAAATTGTTTCCTAACCCGCAGAATGAATCTCTTTGTCTGATACATGCACAGCTTTCCTATGACCCAGAAGTTTCGAATTAAGTATCTCTCTGAGTTCTGGACCCTCAGTCTTATCAGTGCACTGTATTGAATGTATAATAAGTTCAGTTATAGTTGAATGTAGATTAGGAAATTTCACCCCTCGCATATACTTGATTTGCACATTGTACATAACATTTGGATAAAAAGCTGAATACCTTGAGAATTAGCAACGAATTGATCGTTATTTGAGAAGACATTTTTTCATCCCCTTTCCAAACCCTTCGATCTATTTGACTTGAATTCAACGCTAGCTCGGAGAACTTTGAGGGCCTAATTTCGTTATAATCGATCGAGTCATTTGCGAGTTATTCAACGGAATATGAAAGAATTACAAGAAACACATCAAATGCCTCGTAAAACGAGGGAGTTTTTTTTTTTTTTTTTTATTAGTGAACGAAATTCTGACAATTTCAAGCTCAAATGTTAAGGGATGTTCTTTATAATGCAGGCAATAAATTATTCAGATGAAGGGTTGCGGATTTGTGGCCGAAAATATTATGCCTGTAAATAAAATACTCTACCTACGAACCAGCTGCACCACCTTCACTCGACGTTTTCATCAATTATCTAACCTTTTTACCCTCGAATATTTTTCGACGACAACGTCAGAATTCATCAACCGCATCCACGTCACGCTCAACACTCATCACACGTGGTATTTTTATCAGAATTCTAAAACATCAAAGGACTTCAGCATACCAACTGGAGTTCACATTATCTTTTGTCTTTCTCGCAGAGGAGAACAAGCATAGAGCTCTTCGTAAAAATCACCCAAAGTGCATTGGGTTATTATTTTTCTGTTCTTTATTTGTTGCTTTTCTTCTCTGATTCAATTTCCGGTTGATCTCAAGAAGCCAAATTCATAAGTTCGTTCCATATTTTGGAGCAGAATACTGGGAATACAAAATAATCAGAACCAACCCGATTTCGTTTTTTGCTTATATTTTAAATAAGAATTGTGCTTTTCTGGAATTCATGAACGCTGCTTTGAGGAACTCAGATATAACTGATCCCAGCTCATTCGCGTGTTTCGGGATTATTCGTGAAAAAAACAAAAAACTAAGGAATTCGACGAGAGAAAGCAGAGCACGTCTTTTTGATCTATTCGAGACGTTGTGCCTTTGTTTAAAAATCTGGTTCTTCAAAAGGCACCTGCTTTTACCGAATGTCAAAGAGGAACCGTATTCGGTGTCTTCGGAAAAGGGATCGTACTGGAAAATGGTGGCTTCGAGTTACCGCGGTAACTGATTCTCTGAAGATCCAGAAACTAATTAGCTAATTTTTGTATTTCTGATACGATTTTTTTGCTTTTTATGACAATTCAACTCTGACTGTAGGGTATTGTGCGACATTCAACCCCCAAGGGCCAGTCGTACCAATGTCCCTGTGGTCCGAGTGCGAAACCCCCCTGGTGGTACAAAGCCATTGTCTCGAAACGTCGATTGAAACGGTCCACGGTCCAGTCCTCCTGAATATTGGATTTTTCGATTTCCTTTCGTTTGATGAAATTCTGCGGTATCCTATATGTGACTACCCCGTTACCGCGACTGCCACAAAGGTCGCATTCCAGTTTTAGCCTCGATTACCGATCTCCGAACACGTCGTTTCAAAGGAATCAACAACCATCAAGACGCCACTAAATCGCGACGAACTTCGATCCGCATTTCTTTTAACCACCCTTTTCAAAGAACGGGAAGCTTTTATAACCCCCTCTGAGCTTTCAACGGATCTCCACGTTTTCAGGACCGGAGAATCATCTCCGACCAATTCGGATGGACATTTGGATTTTTAAATAACGAATGAACGGATGGTAACCCTTTCTAGTATCAATCGATGCGGTTTTTCCCGACTTAGAACTGATTAGATTTCGGATTAGAATTTATCCGGGCAATAATCTCCAGGGCTGGTCCATCGAGGACGGAAGACTCATTCGCTTATCCATTACCTGCATAAAAAATATGGAACCCAGACATCAAAAGACTTCGAAAGGTGTGTCACGGATGTCTACTGAAGTTTTTTTTTTTTTTGTAACCCAATGGGTTTCATTCAGTGATCATAAATTTAGAGGATGGAATGAAAAATAGTAAATTGAATTTGCAGAGATGAAAATCAACAACTATATAATCATCTGCCCGGTGCACTGATTGATAATCTAGAAACGATTATCACTAATTAAGCCTAAATTGAAATTCAATCAACTTCCATTGTACGTTTCATACTGTATTAGACAGAGCTACATTAACGAGGGTAATTAATTCCACAAATTGCATTCGGATGTTGATCATCTGTTCAATCTAAATGCCTGTGGGCTATCAATGACCATCCGGTTTATACGATGAGTATACGAATATTGATTAATATATGTTATATGATATGATCACTCAGGGAAAGAGATTAAGTCTGTGAGATATATATTATTTTCATACAAATTTTCACCGTATCGCAATTAGCATTATGGTAGATTTAGCAAGAGCTGTTGGTATATTGAAATGAATAGAACAGAATTTAAAAGGGATGTAAATAACACAGGTAAAATAAATAGGTATTGACGTTATTCTCTTTGATATACGTATAAAGTAAAACAATATAACTCATAAATATATAGTAGGTATATCTAAAAAAAAAAAAAAAAAAAAAACAAATTGATTAAGTAAACAGATGGAAAGTAAAAACAAAAAATGAAAAAAGGGCAGAAAATGTTCGTTTGACTCCATTAAAATCGTGGAATAGAACATCGCGTGAACCGAGGTTGAAAAAGCGAAGAATACCGGTAATAATTCCTTCGCTTTTATGTATTTTACACGTCACATTGCAATAGCCTGATTCTGCAGGTGTTAAAATGAACCTGGACCGAATACTGGCTGACGTGACGTATTACTCTGACGGAGGAAAAATCCTGCAATAAATTCTCATGGAAAAAAAAAAACTGCGAAGAGAATTATTACCCGGATTTAACGCTCTTTACATACACAGAGCGATTCTGTGGAAAATCACGCGTCTAAAAAGTAGGCTAACGAGAAACGCCTGAATTGAGCAGATCAAACATCGACGATTGGTTCTCCCGAAACAATCATTTTGCATATACCTCCCCATTTTTTCTATAATAAACATAATTTTCCTGATTTTTTTTTGCAGAATATATTAGTAAATCACATTTATAAACGAGTCTAGAAGACAGCTTTTTTATTAAAAAAATCGTATTAACCGTCTTTTTTTATGTGCATGACCCGTAAAAGTCATTTCCCTGGCGCGTACCTTTTACATTTTCGCACATTCTAACAGGCTACAAGGGTATACAAAATTGGTGAATGATGAAACTATGAATATTTCCTAAAACTATTTAGTATTAATATCACTCTTCTGAAACCTAAACAAAAATATGTCACAAATGCGTCATAATATAACATGAAACTTTGTACTCGGGTTGTTCCGTCATTCCCCTGGCTCTATGGAAATCAGTCAATATTTACGAAAAAATATGGCGTTAGCTTACTATGCTTGTCAGAATAGCGCGATCTCAATTTATTTCATCAAGCTGATCAATCGCTTATTCGTCATTTTGGTTCCTTCCGTTTGTATTTCGTCGAGGTAAGGTGCCTGAAGTCATTGTCACAAGCTGGTGCGTCATTCCTCTGGTAAGTGCCAAGTCTACATTCATGATTGAAATAAATCATTATATATTTTTCATTTTGGGCGTGGACATCCAGGTAAATGACGAATCTTACAGAGTAATGCCACCAACTAGATTATTATGCATGAGTTTACATAAAAAAAATTGAATTTCTTATTAGGCTTGAAAGAAAGAAAAACAGCTTGGCCTCTAGATGAGGAAAATATAGCAAGAGGAAAATCATCGAAACCCGGTGATCATGTCCTGAGATATAATCATTCCGAATTTTCTTCTCCAAAATATTGTTCTTTGAATAACTCGTAAAGTACTGTACCAATAAAATGCGAAATCTTATTAGTTTTAAGTTCGGGAGAACCGCATCGATTGGAATAAGGAGGGATGAAATCCGTTCATCTGTTCTCGAGATATATTTGGACGAAAAATGGTTGGAGGTGATTCGTTGGTCCTTCAAAATGCGGAAATCTGGCGAAAAGTCACCCTTTTATTTTTGGGCTGGTCATAACAACTTCCCGGGTAACAATTCGAAGTGGCAGCCATACGGCCGCTCTATGGCCAACCGACCTGCCAATGTGGCCGCCATGTGGGTTTTATCATGGCTAGTACCTGGTTAGTACCTGGCAACGACGACCAAACTATGTGGCTCCTTCATGGCAGCTAGCTGGTTAGACAGCATGGCTCACTTATGGTTACGACCTGGCAGCGACATGGCGGCGCTTTCTCGCTGCCATGTAGAGGCCAACTAGCTGCCTGGTAACAATTCATTGTGGCAACCATACGGCCGCTATATGGCCAATCCACCTAACCTATCGGTTTTATATTGGCTTTTACCTGGCAACGACGACCAAACTATGTCGCTCCTTGATGGCAACTAGGTCGATAAACAATATAGTTAATTTATGGTTTTGATCCGGCAGCGACATGGAAGCGCTTACTCGTTGCCATGTAGGGGCCTACTAGTTGCCAGTAAATTTGATACCTATCTGAAACGTGAAAGCCATGAAGTAACCATGAAATTTCCCCAGCTAGCTGTCATGTCGCAGCCACCCTAATTTTAAACGAACGCCGCTACTTGGGTTCTATTCTCCCTCAAGTATATTTATTTTATTCACACAGTATTCATTCCAGAAGAACTGTTGTGAAATATACTACCGCGAAGGCGGTATGAGTCGCTTGACTCGTAGATTAATTATGATTGTGGTCGGCTGGCAATGGGTAGGTGTAGTCAAGCCAACGTTACTTTACTTGCGAGCATTGCCGCTCATCTACCGGCAAGGCAAGGTACTAAGGTGGGTGGCAACGCAACGTATGGACCAGGTAAGTGCCAGACTACCTTAAGACATGGCCGTGTCAGCTTGCCCCACGTAAAAGCTATATGGCATGGCAAGGTAGCGGTCAGGTGGTCGCCAGTTAACGTTAAGACATGGCAGTGCCAGGTTGGCCCACATAAAAGCCATATATCATCGCGAGGTAGCGGCCAGGTAGTCGCCAGTTAACATCAAGACATGGCAGTGCCAGGTTGGCCCACATAAAAGCCATGTGGCATCACGAGGTGGCGGCCAGGTAGCCGCCAGTTAACGTCATGACATGGCAGTGCCAGGTTAGCCCACATAAAAGCCACATGGCATGGCGAGGTAGCGGCCAGGTAGTCGCCAGTTAACGTTAAGACATGGCAGTGCCAGGTTGGCCCACATAAAAGCCATATATCATCGCGAGGTAGCGGCCAGGTAGCCGCCAGTTAACATCAAGACATGGCAGTGCCAGGTTGGCCCACATAAAAGCCATGTGGCATCACGAGGTGGCGGCCGGGTAGCCGCCAGTTAACGTGATGACATGGCAGTGCCATGTTAGCCCACATATAAGCCATATGGCATGGCGAGGTAGCGGCCAGGTAGTCGCCAGTTGACGTTAAGACATGGCAGTGCCAGGTCAATGCTGGGTAGTGACAAGACATGGCAGTGCCAGGTTGGCCCACATAAAAGCCATATGGCATCGCGACGTGGCGGCCAGGTCAATGCTGGGTAGTGACAAGACATGGCAGTGCCAGGTTGGCCCACATGAAAGCCATATGGCATCGCGACGTGGCGGCCAGGTCAATGCTGGGTAGTGACAAGACATGGCAGTGCCAGGTTGGCCCACATAAAAGCCATATGGCATCGCGACGTGGCGGCCAGGTCAATGCTGGGTAGTGACAAGACATGGCAGTGCCAGCTTGGCCCACATAAAAGCCATATGGCATCGCGACGTGGCGGCCAGGTCAATGATGGGTAGTGACAAGACATGGCAGTGCCAGCTTGGCCCACATAAAACCAAGGTCGTGGTGCAAGGTGGCGGCCAGGTCAATGCTAGGTAGCAAGTGTACATT
Source organism: Tenthredo notha (assembly GCA_914767705.2). NCBI lineage: Eukaryota > Metazoa > Arthropoda > Insecta > Hymenoptera > Tenthredinidae > Tenthredo > Tenthredo notha. The sequence continues at coordinate 6,056,171 of OU611908.1, forward strand.
GGATACATAGTCAAAAGCTATATTAACTAGCCTTGTAGCTGCCAGGATGGCGCAACATTGGTAGCCTAGCTGAATTAGCCTTACTATCGCCATGTGGAAAGGCCATGTTGAAACCATATAGCCGCCGCATGGTTATCGAACATTAACCTGCTATGTGGCTGGCTGACAGCATTGCCGTACTAATGCCACATGGCATTGATGTGGCTTGTGGGCTGGCCATGTAAATTGTTACCCGGGTTCCTTTATTTAAAAACGGGACTTTAAAAAATACGAAATTACCCTCCGAAAGGTGTCAAAGCTCGTGTGCAGTGATTTCCTAATTTATCGAATCACTTAATCACCCGTATGATGTAACCAGAAAGGGTCTTCAACTACGTCCTCAAGTACCGGAGTGGGTAAAGCTATCAAAGTGCATTTTGTGGCCCTCGATACGACCCTAGCTGTCCTCGTCACAGGGTACATAAAATTACGCAAGCAAAACTATACCCACAGTGCTGAGTATACTAGTATATTGTGTACCAAGGGCGTAAAGCGGGCTTTTTTAGACCGAATGTGGAGTACTGCAACCACACAAGGAGAAAAAGCCCACTTAGCCCTTGGTACACACCATATTTTTTGTAACAGCACGATTTTCGCGTTTTTTCTTCATTGGTGATAATTTTCTTGAAAATATTGATAAATAATTTATCGGACGTTTTCAGTTTATTATTGCCCGCTTATGCTAGAGCAGCGGGCAATAATAACTTGAAAACGCCCGCTGCTCAACGTAGCGGGCATTTTTATTTTTTCTTTGCCCGCTCGTCTGAAAACTGCCACTTTACGCCCGCTTAATGGGTCAAAAAAAAAAAACGCAAAAATCGTGTATGTGTTATAAAAAAACTATTATGTCCCGGGGTAATTGAATTTTCTCTGATGGCTTTGAGGGATGAATAATTATTTTCGTAAAAATAAATAACTTCGCAATCAGCCATATTGAAATAAGGAAACGAATACACCCTTAAATTGAGTACGTACGTATATTGAACCCAATTTCATTGATTGGAAGTGAAAATTCTGTTTTATCTTTTGTCATTCTTTTTCGAAAATAAAAATCAAGTAGTTGTTCAGTCGGCTAAAAAGTCGAGCGAGTATACGAGGGGGTTCGTTCTTCGTCAGAGGAAACTTGCACTTGATGTGAGCAGTGCGCAAAAATTAAATATCAAAAATTGGAATTGAATGAATTCTGATGCGAACAAGCAAACCGGAAATATACAGCAATGGGTGTTATTAATTCCAGAGCTATTTGTTCCCCTCTGTCAGATATTCTGAACTAAAGATACGAACTTTTTTATTCATTTTTTTCTATATGAAAGTCATACGTTTCGCACCAATTTTGAACTCGTAGTTTTTTTTTCACACATGCCTCGCCTCGCCTCGCTTTATCATACGTAGGGAGGAAATTAAAATGATCTTCAACATTGCGTTGATTATTGGGTTGGTAAAAAAATACTCGAAGACTTGTATTAACGTTCGTAAATTGAAGGAGCTTGCAGGAGATGCAGAGACAAGCTATTATAACATCGTTAAAAAGAAATTGGTTCCATAATCAATACCAGTTACGCATCATCCTCGAAATATCCATCACGCGGTTCCCCTTCGTCAAGCACTAAGGGTCGCCGTGATGAATGCCAACCCCCAGCAGTACATAAATTAATTTCTATGTATTATGAGGAGGCAGGTACTCAGCTTTCGTATTTGGCTTTGTTTTCGTCTATTTCTCGCTTTTCACTTTCGCCCATTTAATTTCTGCCACAGCCACCGAACCTGTCGATAACAACTGCTTTATAAATTCCTTGAATTTCTCCGTGTTCAGGATGAAAGGACTTTTCATTTTTATTATTGTCCAGCATCGTACCCCGATAAGCATATAATGCGATGTTAATTCCGAGCCCGAAAATGAACTTATAAACCCTTTATCCAGTGTTTTATCGTCCGAGAAACGGGATTAAGGACTTTTAATCTTGAAACTTTTCCACCCTTATACAGCCGAGACATTGATGAACCAGAAACTGGCGAGAGGTAGCCCGCACGGAAATATATATATGCGAAAAATATATGCCACATATATGTGACATATTTTTTTTTTGCGCCAAAACTTATTTTTATATATTTGATATAAATGTCTAGATATATGTCAACATAAATGTTGCGGCATGTATGTCGACATATATGCGACATAGATGTCGACATAGATGTCAACACTATGTAAAACTCATCAAACATATATGTATTATGCGTACATATATGTTAACTATATGCGACATTTTTGTATTTTGCGCACTTATATGTTATATATGCGACATATATGTTGCATATATTTTTCGCATATATATATTTCCGTGCGGGAGGTACCATCCCGATTCATCATCTGGAACTAAAACTGGATATGAAAAATATCGGAAATATGAAAAGCCCGCAACTATGATCAAAGAAAGAAATCACGGTACTTATTATTGGCGGAAGTGATATCGAGTGAGAATATCCATAGATAAATATTGAACATCAATCTCAGGGATATTTCTAGACCTGAATTAAATTTCGTTGATGATAACATGCCGTGGTAGGTCCTTTTTTTATTTATTTATTTTTTTCTATTTTTCAAATAGAATAAAAAAGAGAATTGGAATTTTTTAATAAGAGAAGAATTTGGAAAACGACTGACACATGAATTCAGAGTTCAAGTATAATTTCGCTATATGGTAGAAGGCTTGGCGGAAAATTTTTTGACGAGGATAAAGTATGAAATGTAAAAGAATAGACAGGAGGTCTACTACCCCGTACTCTACTCGTACCTATTATCATAATTGAATGAGGTTCCTCAATTCCACAGAGCGTGTTGAGTATGGGGTTACGTTTTTCCACAGCGGATTTAAAAAATTAGCTGAAACACTCGGAGAGGAGAGAAAAAAATTTTTGCAAATGTTTATTTGTAACAATAATACTGTCGTATAAAATAGAGATGTACAACAAGTTGTGTACCTAAGTTACATTGCGGACGAGTAGCTAGTATTTTCATACTATTCTTCATTCGGACTGTAAAAAGGGTGGCTCTATGGCGCCGTGAACGTGGGGCTAGGATATAAACAGGAAATAAGTAAACAGGGATGAGAAAAAAGCAGCGGGAGTTGGATTATAGAACGTGAGAAAAAGCGGGAGGGCTGAAAGGCGGGAAAAACCGTGAGAGAGTGGAAAAGGGAAATAGAAGATTATGCAACGTTCGTTCACGCCTTATTTCCCTAAACACCAAACCCACTATCAACACTGCCGCACTATACCAGCTACCTACTCGAAACTCGCGAACCGTCCTCCATTCGAATGAGGCTCCTCATATTTTCGAATAAATAGTTTTTCCACACATTTGAGTGACGAGAATTTTCTCTGGGAACCATCGTTTGAAGGAAATTCATAGCTCTGGATGCAATGGGGGCATATCGCGTGACTAAAAGCAGAAGGGCGAATACGCCAAAAAGCTCATTATTACGCCAAAATGGCGTATACGCCTTTTTAATATTGAAAATGATGATTACCATGACTAAAAGCAAAAGGGCGTATGCGCTATTTTTTTTCAATTTTTTTACGCAAAAGTCATGAAAACATCTGAAACGCGAAGATAAATTTTTAAAATTGACATTTCGAAAAATTCGATGAAAGATATCCGTAGATAAAAGCAGAAGGGCGTAAGCGCCATTTTTCGATCCGTCTTGACATTGATGAAAGCGCGTATTTTGATGGGTTCAATTGACTGTCACAAAAGTCAGGATTCTCAGTACAAGTATGAATTGTAATTGAATTAAACTTGGTTTCTATTCAGTCTCTACGATTACTTTACTTATTCTCCAAGTGCATCACCGCCTGTATAATTTTTTTTTTAATTTCTAGCCGTGGCAAAATACTTACTCAGTCATAATATTGGGGGCATATTTTAGGTACGCTATAATTCTCACAGTCGTTTTCATGATTGAAACATTTTCAGATGCCTTTATAACAAGAAAGTGCCAAAAGGGAGTGAAATGTCATATACGCCCTTTTGCTTTTAAACAATTGTAAAAATTTTGAAAACGCTACGTGCAATAAGAGTGCCCTTTCGCCTTTCGGCACGCCAAAAATACACAATCATAATTTTAGGCGCGTATTTCGCATAGGCTATCGCACGTTTTCACTGTGTGACATAATTTTAAAATTTTATGCGCCCTTTTTAGCAGGTCATGCATATTTCTAAACCGTAGTGCGTCATCCCTTTCATCGAATATCGCAGTAAAGTTTTATTTCAGAGTGTCCTTCTCGTCCTTTCTGATCATCCTTCAGATTATTGGATCATCGCATGTCCTAGATTGGTGTATAATTTTTCGATTTCACTCCATCAAATCGCATATGAAAATTTCAAGAATTTCTAAAAGTGCAAAGAGCAAAGTTGTGTCCAGGAGGAAAGGAAATATTGAAGAAAATAGACTAGCCGTGAAAGCGAAGAGCGAAAATCGTGTTTCGCCTCTTCTCCAAAGGCATAACTGATTCTCCTGTCTTTTCGCTCCATCGGGAGAAACAACTACCCGGTTATACTGCAGGGTGGCACTGGCAGGGAATCCCTAGCTTAATACGGTACCAGCCAAGGGACAATCTATATTTATGACTTTCCTTCACGCGATAAGTTGCACCACGTATTCTTACCGCGTTCTATGAATAAAAGTCTCCCGCTATACTTCATTCACACTTCTCAGTACCGTGCATGTTAAAATGCTGCAGAATGAACATCCCTTTTTTATACCCAAGCGATTCAGTAGACATATGATATTTTTTAGATGAATCTTCGTGGGAATTGGTATATATATGTCCGAAACAGCTGGACATAAATAATGGCAAAACACATTTGAACGACATATGCTTATTGAAAATGATTTTAAAAAATTTTCGGAATCACTGATCTCAGAATTGCGAAATTCACAACACAATTGGAATATATTGAATTTTGCAGCGTAGAGGTTCAGATTCCTAATCTGCGATCCCATGAGCTCCTGAAACAGTCATGCGACGTCATTCCCAGTCTCGGAATGAGCATTTGGGTGATTCTTAAAAAAAGTCGCAACCATCACGAATTTTCACACGCATTACAAGATACTATTCAATAAAATTAAAAGAACTTTTTTCCTAGGCTCTGTGTGACCGGAATAAGACATGTTCAAAGTGAGAAAAGGATCGAAGATTGTCAGACCCCAATCTCTGTCAATATAGGTATGAAACGACATAATTAAAAAAAAAAAAAAACTCAAAGCCGCTGCAATGTTTATGTGGGAAAGCGAAAAAAGCTGCGATGAGTTTTTTTCAACTCGACAATAATTGGTAGGGATATCAATATGCAGGAGAGAAAGAGAGAGAGAGAGAGAGAGAGAGAAGAGGAAAAGATATATACTCGTATCTGGAATCCTTACTCGTTATCAAAACATCATCCCTAAAGGCTGAAAAAAGCAACGTCTACGTCCCTGCCCCGAAGGCACCCCTGGAAGTCCTTCTCCAGGGGTTGAACATGATTGTTCTTTTAGCCTCTTTTCACGTTGAGTAGGAAAATACGGTGGCCGGGGGTGGCGGAGGTTAAGCATACCCACTTTTGTGCCAGAATTAACGTGCTCATTTGTTTCCCAGCAATCTACCTGCCCGAAATTTTGCCCTCGCTGTTACCTCGTGCGAAATGAAACCACTGCACAGTCACTGTGCGGTCCTTTTTATTCATAGGTCGTATGGTTTATATACCAAACGACTTGATTATGCAGCTTAATTTTCTTTCTCTTCTCTCCTTTCTTTGCTTTTTTTTTTTTTTTTATTCTTTTTTTTCTCTTATTTTTTTTCATTTACCGAGGTCCTTTCACAGTTACATTTTATACAGTCATTTATAAACGTATGTAATACCTATACAGAATATGATCAAAGTAATAACGAGGTTGTACGAGGACGTTGTGCAAAAGTGTGATAAAGCTTTTTCACCTTGTAATTGATATCAAAGTTATGAACGTTCTTTTCTCTTTTCTCTTAGTCTCAAAAAGTCTGAAAACATTTCATTTTTCCCCTTTCCTTTTTTTTCTTTTTTCGCCAATTGAACCACGCTGCCGTGGTGGAGTAGCTTCAAGGATCATTTAGCTAAGAGGATCCTGCCTTAATGTGGTGAGGGAACGGATAGTTTGTCTTTACCAAGATCGCGGGCTCAGTTCAAACTTTGAGTTTAAAGTTATCGCAAACTTTACGGCCAGAGATTTAAGGGTAAGTAGGTATACGGGTGTACATATGTATACTATAATCAAGATTATCTATAAGATATATATAATATAATATAATTATGTATTAATAATAATATACATGAATAAATAAATATATAATTTGTTTACCTCGTCCTGCATCTCCTTAAAAAATTTCCAATTACCTAAGTACGTCATAATCTCATCAGCTCACTTCTCCTTCGTATTTTCGTCATCTTTTCAAACTCACACCTACCCCCAGCCCCCTCAACAAGGTTTTGTCAAATTGACGAGGAGCCAAGCCAAGCACGAAATTCAGCTACATCTTTGTTCCGAAAATCGATGCTATGGCCACGAAGTTCGACTTGAAAATTATACGATTTGTATTCGGCGCGTTGAGTCGTAAGAATATTTATTATTAATCCACGTCGATGCCTTCCCGAGTCAAAAATGACGGAATTTCCTTCTTTCCTCTTTTTTTTTTTTTTTTTACCTTTTTCTTTTATCTCATTTATTCCCTTCTCTTCTTCCTCGACATCTTTTCTTATTTTATACCTTTTTTCATATGCACATACGATGGTCTGGTGAAATTCGTCTGCAGTAGGTAGGTATCTTGTTATTTATTTTTTGCTACGTGCCCCGCGTTTTTATATCGTATAATTTGATTCCTTTCTCTGCTATGCTTTGTTTCCCAGACGATTGTGCGAGGATCACTGTTCCCTCAGGAACTTGCGTATCTTTGAGACCAGGTGAGGGTGGCACAAGGGGAACTCTCCCCCTCACCTTATCTCAAGGCATTCTAAACCCGAGTTAACTCAAATCTTCAACGAAAATTTCACCACGAAACCCTTGTGCGCATCTAGCTGATAGCTAATATCTATATATCGATATCTTATAATACACTATAACTTCTTTCACTTTAACTTCAAATCCAAAAATTTAACAAACTCACAGTCCGTTTTGTGAGACTATTGCAAGATAGTCGAAAGGCAGAGGACGATCCTACAAGAGTCGTTTGAAGAAGGGAAAGGCCTTCTGTGTGGAAGACGAGGATAGCTCTGAATTTAATTAGAGTAATTCATGTGTGTAAAATCGTTGCTACCTGAGAATGAAGAATAATTAAATACCGTTTGTGGAAGGGTCTCACCTGTAGTCTGAGCTTTCGCCAAGCTGTCTGACGGCAATGGGAAATTCGCTTGGTCCATGAGCTTTCAGAAGTTCTTGCAACCTGACCAGCCCCTCGTTGTTCTCGTAGATAATCGTGAAACTCTTCCAGCCCCAGGCCTTGACGAGGTCGACGTACGCCTGCGAAAATAAAACACTTATTTAATTGCTGCACCTCTTTAGCACGGCTTTGTTTCCCGCGAACGTATATCCTAGACACATTAAACCATGAAAGCATTACGATTCCTTAAAAGTTTTTATTCTGCTCTGAAAACAGCTTCTTTCACAATTTCTCAATGAAATAGCTGCAATTGACTTTAGTTCGGGAGATTTTTCCACTTCTTATTTACATACATACACAGGTATTGAATAAATCCATTGAAACTGTATTTACTCAGTTTTCATTTACTTATTTATTTATTTATTTATTTATTTATTTTCACTCGCTCGCTCGCTCGCTCGCTCTCAAGTTTGAGGAATCTTACTTAAATATATACGGTTCGAGTTGACGTACGTATGTATAGCAGAGTCGTGAGTAGTAAATTGCAGAATCAGATTCGAGAACTGAACCGTAGAATTTTTTTCACCCCTGACCGAATCTCGTCGAATTGAGCTACTACATATTTCATAAAGTGCGCGAAGCTTTTCAACCTTTTAGCCAACAAATAGCGCACTCCCACCCCACTTTTAACCATCGAACCCCATTGAACGCTTCTTTGAGCTTTTGCCAGTTCACGCGTCTGCTCCACTCATTCCAATTACGTTTCTCATCGCATGAAATTTAGCGTGATATATGCAATGGGGTATAGTCCTTAATTCGCTCATATTCGAATTTCAATGCTTCCATGGGCCAGAACATCTACAAATATATAGAAAAAAAATTTAGTCTAAACCACTAGTTCCTATCTCAATTCTAAGTACTGCTCCAAAGCCTTCGAACTTTCCCATTCAAATAACACACGATTTTTGTTACTTCGGTGTTATTTTTGACTTCCTATCGCATTATCGCTTCTCTGAATCTGAAACTCCGCACCCTTATTACTTGTAGTAGCAGGTGTCCGTGAAAAAAATTTACAGATTTTTAACGACAAAATTTTATTCATCACAATTTCGAGATGAGAATTTTTTTTTTTTTTTTATGCGCTGTAGCTTAGAAAATGATATCGTTGAAAATTTGTCGAATTTTCATGAGATGCCTACTACTACCAAGCTTGAAGAAAAAAAAAAAAAAAAAATTGAGTGCCCGAAGGCACGCGAATGAATATATGTAGAGAGAGTGTTTCCGGGATAAGATCAAGTGAAAGTACGTATCTTACCCTGTTATCCGAGTCTAAAAAACATATAAAAAGAACCAGAAAGAAGGAAAGGTTAATAAAGTATATCGCAGAATTTCATACGTTTTCGTTTTATTTCGGATTCGTATATATTGACAAATGTGATTTTACACTTTGAAAATACAAAATATATGCGATATGTATGTAAATGTTGGTGGACGTTGTTGCGGGAGGTAACAAAACGCGATTTAGTATGTACGTGGTTTATTTAAGGGTAGATATACACGTATATTTCTCTTGTAGCTGCTGGCAGCTAGGAAAGAGGGATGCGGAGGTTGGGGAGAGGGACAAAATTTACGATAAATTTATGTATGACAGAACTGTACATGGCTCACAGTCAATATATACATACATATATATGTACGTATCTATACAGCAATGCCTGCGAGTGAATCGAAGATAAAAAGTTTGAAGAGATCTTTATTTCCAAAAATTGATCCCCTATTTTTTTTTATTTCTATGTTATTCGGAAAATTTCGAGCCTCGAACGGTACTCGAGTCTGTGAATGAACCTCATTCACGGATTACCTCTAAATGACGAATTGATTTTTGCAAAAAATTATGTATTTCAAGGTTCATTAAAAAAAAGTTGATTTTATTTCTCCTCTCCCTTACGTGAAAAATCTTGTTATTTATTATTGTTGTTTGTTAACATTGACATAGGTTTTTCTTTCACCATGTATTAACATTTTTCATATATTATATAAATATATATGGGGGTACGTCTGAGCAGTCTCCAGCCAGTTCTATACTCAATTTCATATTTTCTGGATTCTGTAAGAAATTCAGTTATGAAATCCCCTTTTTTCTTCCGAGATTTCGACTCGATCTTTAGCTCTCTCTCTATCTCATATCCACCTGGCTTATTTCATCTTTACTACGCTCTCGCGATCGTTCCTAATTTAACGAGTATGAAATAAGGGTAGGAAGAAATGGAAGAAAAAAAAAAACCAACAAAATTTCTTTCTCCGCAAAGCCTGTAAGATTTGGAAACAGAATTCTGTTCGAAATATATATGAGTGAATTTAGTTGATCTGCAAAGGAAACGTTCGTCCCGCTCAAATCATAGTTATTATTATTTTGAATATAATTTTTTTTGTCATGAGTTTTTTTTTCTAATTTTTTTTTCATTTTCTCCCTTTCGTATTTTATTTTACTTTTTTGTTTTTTTTTTGTTTATTTTTTTTTATTCCCGGCTTCACGATCACGCCTCTAACTCGACGTTCTTTCTGAATTCTTTTACTCGCGCTCCGGGAGCTAGGAGCCATGAGACACCCTGCAGACACTGTGCATTACGTATTCGCCGGGCGACTAGACCGCGTCGGCGTTTTTACGGTGGTTGTAAATTACGCGGAAATATTTCACCCTCTATATCTTTTTCCTCTATCTCGAGTCTCACAGCTCGCGAGTTATTCCTAGAATCCTAAATTTATTATTGTTGCATTTTGACCATTTCAAGCACGTATATGAGTAACCCCCGTGGTAACCCCCATACCTTAACCGATGCATGTAAAATTGCTTCATATTTTCGATAATCTCGTTATTTAAAAAATAAAAATAAAATAGAAATGTTTCATTGCATCGAAGAAAATTTATTTTTCCCATGACACAGATCGAGTATCGTTCATTGAAATTTCTTCAAATTTCGAGGGAACATTCTATCTACATTATGATACGTAATTTCGAATATTCGAAGAATTTAATTTTTGGGTACGAAATTTTTTTCATTCTAAGTAATTTAATTTTCGTAAAATCTTGGAAAAAAGCCTTCACCTCATTTTTCTAATATTTCCGCAAAATTTCATTAAGTTTTGATTAACGACGCGAAAAAATATTTCTCCTAAATGTACCAGGTGTAAATATACCTAATTAACTAAAATCCACGTCTCTTTTGTCACCATTATTAAATGACAATTCCCAATTAGGCAAATCTGCTCTTAAAAATGTTATTTTACGTTGTTACCGTCATTTCGAAATGAAATATCTACTCGGTTTAAAATGGCCCGAAATTCTCCTGTCTGTTATAACATATCACTTGTGATAACAGCCTGCAGGTTGAGTGCTATTCGCAAAATCTTTATTCTCATTTTCCTTATGTAAAATAAATCCCGGATTTAACTGTAAGTTCAATTGAGGAAAAATCCCTGTTTACCCTCACCAACAATAATCCTCATTTCTACATACATATATGATATGTATTTATCAACGTATGTGTAATATAACTGTTATATGGACCGTTCACTCGGCGTCAAACTGCACTTGGAATAATACGCTTCACCTGTTACCGCGGCATAAAATCTGCAGAAACGACCCCCTGCAAGTCTTTATTTCAATACCTCCATACATGTATAATTTATGTGGATAAATGTTGATGTTTTCGAATCTAGCCATGCTACTGTAAGCGGGAAATGTATTTTCCAATACCTAGACTGTCCTGAAAAGGTGGTGAATGAACGTGAACCGGGGCTTAATAAATGGACAGTAATTTATCCAGCTGTAAAATATTTAGTCAACTCAACTATTGTATATACACATGTACTGACTTATGGACGTCGCTTTTCACGCCTTACGACTTCCGAAGGCCCAGAGTTTGCGTTTGTGTGCTTCCTGCGATGTGCCTTTGGCATTGTATGTCTTGAGCTTTCCTCCTGCGTCTAGTGTGCTTTTTTATTCCTTATTTTCACACCCTGATATATACCAGAGGGTCCTAGTACTGTAATTCTAAAGCCTGCTGAACGTGGAGTAGCTACCTACCTCAGCTACCACCTACTTCAGTTGTCAATGCGAATTCACGATAAATTATACAAGAAAATGAGAGAAAAAAATATTCCAAGACTCACACACCTGGCGGGTACATATTATTCACAGTTGAATGATTCCGCTGTATCGTGGTGCGAAAAGATGAGGAAGAAATGAAAAAAATTTCTTCATCACCCGCGAAAATGCCTTTGATTATTTAAAAAAAATGAATTTTCCGGGTTCGGACAGCCCACTTTGGATCTTTTTCGCTTATTTTATCATCCCTATACTATACACGGCTCCTGAAGGATGCACTCGATAGAAAAGGGCGAGGATTCTACCTTTCCGTTTTATTTGGAATTGCTAATGCACTATAGTGGATCATGTATATTCCATGGGATTCCCTAAGCGGTTTCCGCCAATTTTTTTGTCCCCGGACGTATATAATTCGTCTTGGGGATGAGAAGAAAAAAAGTAAAAACTTGAGATGGAATTTTAGTGGCGAAAGAAGAATCAGGTAAAAACTTATGACGCCGGAAAATTGTCCTTGGGTGTAAACGTTGATAAAAAAGTGTTGGTTCCACGTCGTTAAGTTTTTTTTTTTTTCATTCTTCTTTTTATTTCTGTTTACGATATAATAATACTAATATAGGTGAAAACGTTTCGAGAAACGACTGAAGTTTCCGTGGGTTTACCCGGATCCGCAGATTTTACTTTTCCCCTTTTTCTACCGCCTTTCTTATCCGGAACTTACGACGTCACTGTGTCTGGCTACCATTTATCAGCTGATTGTAATTTCAGGTTTTTCTTTTCTGTCAGCAGGATAGATTTTCCTAAACTCGTTTCGCTATAAATTGGCTAGTAAAGTCGCGCGTGCACTCGATTGTTCAACGATTCAAAAGAACATACATGTTATCCATATATTCAATCGTATCTCCTTAAATGAAATCAAAATCAAAAATCTTTTCAAACTAAATTTGTAGAACTATTCAAACCCGACATTTAACCTTAATACAAATATTCTACAGCTCTTCTAGATTCGAAGTTATTCCGGCATTTAACAATCCGAAATAGCTGCCATTCCTAATAAATTAGACAAACGAATTCCCGCGCGGTTAGTGACAAGCCGAATTCCTCTTCTAATTTTTCGACAAAGTTCGTTCCCGAATTTTTGACAAAAATTGGAACTTTTTCAACAATCAGAAACCGGGGGAAAAAAAAGTAAAGTAATATAAAAGGAAATTGCGCGATACTTTTCAAGGCTGCTGATCCATAATTTTCAGCCCATCTAGCCCATACTTACTCACTGTCAATGGTGGTGCTGTCCATTGTTGTACGATCCCTGTCGGGTGATCTTAACGACGCCAATTTCTCACGTCGCAATCAGTTCTAATCACCGAGTGGAACCCGGGAGCTCGACAAAGTCTTCTAAACATCTCTGGGACAAGCAGCCTAACGACGTGATTACCCCAATATAATCGTGTGTGATTTGTAATTAACGCGTCTATACAATTTCATCCCGTTATACGAATATATACGTGTACATAGCTATAGATTAGGTATATGGTAATCATCTATAAATACAGGGCATTTCATGTCAAATCGATTCCAGCCTGTCCTTTGTATCGCATATTTTTTCTTACTCCTGCCTTTTCATTTATTTTCGCAACACCTACATCAAAAGTCCTGTTTTATGCACCGTCTATAGGCACTTAAAATGTCTTTTAAACACTAGTGCGAGAAAACTTTCACTTGTTGCAAAAAATAGTGTTCGACACACGTGCTAAACACGGCAATGCCACTCGTGTGGAGGCCCATAGCACGAATCCGAAGTCTCGTCTTCGGCTCGCCTCCGACTCGACATCGGGCTCGTCCTACGCCTTCACACTCGGTGTGCGGCATTGCCGCCTTTATGCACTTGTATCGAAAAATACTATTCTTCATCAAATGAGATGAGATAGTGCTCAAAACGCGCGGTTCACTATCGTCGAGTGGCTAGATATTTTAAAAGTGTAACAAATTCCACGATTTCTCCGATGATAACCGAATCTGTGAAAAAAAAAAAAAAATTGAAGATTTTGAAAAAACTGAATATTCAGCCACTTTCTGCCGAAATGAATCAGTGATACTCAAAGTTTCGTTCCGATCGGTTGTCTAGTATGGGAGAAACCACGATTCGCGTTTACGAGGTGAGCAAAGCGTGTATCATAAACCCGTAATGGTTTCCAAAGGAGTAAACTAGCGGCGGTACATGTTCGTTTTTCGAACATATATCATCCGTAGAGACGAGGTAACCTTGTGATGCTTTTGATTGTCAAATATATCCATACATGTGTCTCGTATTCAATATAAATGTATAAGACCGTGTGGCTGAAGTGGACAGAATCTTCGGACATTTTTCGCCAGCTATGGCTCCTAACACGGAGCCTGTTAACGGATCCGAATTTTCGCTCTCTGAATTCTCAGGATTCTGATTGCTTTTCAACATGGGATTGTGATTGAATTATTCCTGCCGTAATATTGTTGTGCGTGAAATAGCCCTCAGTACCCGGCGATAGGAAGAAATCATTATATCGCCAAAATGTGATTCGAGTCGTCTGACGCGGCGGCCATATTTATTACGTCAGTGTATACATACATATATATCCGTGTGTCACGTGGCACAAGAAGATTTTATTAACATTTCATCACAACTTTAGATTCATTTACTAGTCTTATGGCTATGGAGAAATCATTCAAAGAGAAACTATTGTTGCGACTCAAGGAAGGTTAATCTTGAAGAGAATCAGCATCTTATACTTGAAGAGAGTTACGAGAGGAAGAAAAAAAAAAAATTAAACGCGTTGAATAAAACGATCATTATGATTATTATTTCGTTTTAATGTACGAAAAATCGATTCATACCACTTTCAAGATATTCTATTTTCGGAACCAACTTGGAGCCTGACGACAAGTAGTAACAGTCCGTGAGCGTGGAGACCAGACCGAAGTAGTCGAGGTCGTTATTTGTCAGGCTGGCGCCGTTCGACCGCCCATTTTCTACGGCGTAACGGACTTATTGTAGGCTTCGAAATGGAATATCCCAGTAAACCCAGATTTTACCTCAGATTTCTTCTCCTGAATATTGAAAGAGTTTCTACAAATCTTTTCGAGATATTTTTTTCAAACACCATTAGGCGAGTTTGAAAATCAAAAAATACATTTTGCGACGATTTTTTTTCTTTTTTGAATTGAGATGGCAGCCTGGGGTTCTGGGTCCTCTTTTTTTCGTATATATATAATATATATATTAGGGTGGTTCTTATTTGGGGCTTGGTGGAATTCAAATCTTTGCGCCCCCCTAATCGATCACAAATAATTTAAAAAAAATCAGTCTAAAATTTGAGCTCCTAATTTTAACATTAAGCCACGCCGCAAAGACTTTTATACTATATTTTTTTTTTTTATTTAATTTTGTTTATCTAGAGATATAATATTGAGTTTTGTGCACTTCTAGATCTTTTTTTCCCGTCTGCAGCAGCACTCAAATTCATTGGCTATTTTTTTTTTTATTTTATTTTAATTGTTACGTTTTTTTATTTTCGTGTACATTTATGTGACTGTTGCCTCGACGTATAAATGAGTTGAGACGAATACGCACGAAGACCGACGTGGATACATGATACTTTTGTACTCACAAAGTCATGCAAACTAATCAAATTTTTCAATTTGGCATAGTAAAAACAATATTAACATTGTTTTTTTGAAAAAATCAGTTGGAAACTTGTCGATTAAAAATAAACCAAACAATAAGAAAACAATCACGAAAAAATGAGAGTTCAAAAATATACAATTTTAATATTTTATTAGTTACTGTAGCTAATTTTTAATGAATGTTAGAAAAATCGGAGATCACGCATGATTTTGCAATGAGAAGCATCGATGTTTCACAAGATTTTTACTGCCGCAGAAAAAAAAGATCTAGAAGAGAACCAAACTCAATATTATATCTCTAGATAGACGGAATTAAGGTAGTTGTCCTGCTACCGTCCAATCCAAAATTGTACACGCTGAGTCGATGTCAAAACATGCGACCGACTTGGGTTATATCCTTCAAACTTTTTGGTAATACTGTCTCTCGCACACGAAACACGTATCTATATGGATACACGCATACCCTCAAATATCGTACCAAGTAACGATATGGCAACGTCGCGTTAACCTTAGTCGACGCGTTGGCTTACATTGGTTCACATAACCTAAAACATTGTGCGGTGAATGGCGGTGAATGGCTTTTATTAGATAATAAACTGATATAATGTCAGAACAAATTCGATTTAAAGGACAGTTTATTAAAAAAAAATGTCTCGATAAGAAATTGAAAATTATTGCGGCTCGTTACCGAAGCAGAAATACGAAAGATGATGAATATGTCGATCCTAACCCATGTGACGGACGACGCGTTGTGGAATTGAAAGTACTTGGTAAAAATCTGAAATGCTGCGAGTGCAAACGAGTTCTTTCGCTAGAAAATATAGTAAAAGAAGTACATTTAGGGTTGAATTCCATTTTGACGGTAAAATGTGTGCACTGCTCTATATCAACCAAAGTGTCAACAGGAAAGATTCATGTGACAAAAAATGATTCACGGTCTTCCGATGTAAACACAAGAGCTGTTCTTGGTAAGTTTCCTGTAATTTAATAGCTATGCACTTTAAATTTATTAATGTTCTATAATTTTGAAAATTGAAAAGTCAACCTGGAACCTTAAAATAATAGGTACTCTACATGCGGGTATCGGCTACACTGGACTCAACAAGATCCTGGCTTGTTTAAACATTCCTACCATTTCGAAGAGTTTGTTCAAACGGTATGAAAGAGAAGTCGGGCCAGCTATAGAAGAAGCTGCACAAGATAGCTGCAAGCGAGCAGCGCAAGAAGAGCGGCGATTGGTATTGGAAAACGTCGACAAATTGTGTGAAATACTGTAAGACTTCGTTTTTTTATCATAATGAGGCAAGCTTCTGTCGTTATGGAAATTATTGACACTCATGATTGCAACAATCACTTACAGTACGTAGTCTGAACTGTAAAACGTATGACATTGAAGTCTGCATCGTTCGAACGCAACGAAATCCGAAAAAAAAAATAATTCAAATATATTAATTTACCAAAAATGATCCAGCTATATGTTTGAAAAGTGAAAACGACTAGAAATAACTTGAAAATGTAATTATTCAACGAAGTAATAAAACCTATGAAAAATCAATAAACATATGATAACTGTAACGCCTCATATTTTGCCACCTATCATTTTTATTTTGTTCTTGGTTTGGATTAGGCCCAAAGAAATAGCCGACGAGATTTACCTTCCCCGCAAGACCTTGTCCTCTTCCAATAATAACGATTCTCAACCAGAAAGTGATGATACACTTATAAATAGCGCTGTGAATTTCGATGCAGCATTAGGTGAAATCGTTAATATTATTATTTCCTATGATATGGGATGGAGCAAGCGAGGTAATGGACGAAGTTATGACAGCTTAAATGGGTATGGTACTATCATTGGGTTCTTGAGTGGGAAAATTTTGGATTATGCAGCGAGAAATAGAAAATGTAAAAAATGTGACGCAGGTCGAAGCAAATCTGACCATCAATGTCGGAAAAATTTCCAAGGAAGCGCCAAAGCCATGGAGTCTGATGCGGGAGCTGCTTTGGTGAATAAAAGCTCCATTCTAAAAGAAGCAGGACTTAATGTACGGGTAGTAATTGGCGACGAAGATAGTTCGACTATTGCAGCTGTGCGTCAAGGAAATCCTAGACAGATTTTCAAACTTAGCGACAGAAATCATCTAATAAAGTCATTTGTTAAAGCGTTATATAAATTACAAGGAAATTTCAAGGAAATGAAACAGAAAAATACAATAGTACATCTGAAAAAATGTTTTGGGTATGCGCTCGCACAAAACACAGGAAATGGCACGAGACTGGCATCTACATTACGCTGCATTCCACATCATTTTTTCAACCGGCATGAAAACTGCGGTACATGGTGTCACCATGGCGGTGAGAATGATTCAAAAAAGCAAGCAGTTATACTAAAGGATCCTTTGCTTTATGATCAACTGAATGCAATATTTTCAAAGTATGCTAATAATGCGCACAAATTTTCTATCGCTGCATCAAGTCAGGCTAATGAGGCTTTCAATAATATAATGGCCCACAAGGCTCCCAAAAATATTTGCTACAGCCAAAGCGAATCATCTTGCTATCGTCTTGCGAGTGCAGTATGCACAAAAAATGACGGGGATTCTCACCTGAAAGATGTTCAAAGTAAATTGTTATTGTCACCGGGACGGCATACTGCATCTTTTGGAGCCCAATTAGATAAGAATAGGTATACACGAGCAATAAAAGCTAAATTGCCTGCTGTGAAAAATCGCAGAAATTTACTAGCCCAACAAAGGGAAAATTTGCGAAAAAAAAATGAAAGCTCCGAAGGTATTCAATATGAATCTAATTGTGGATTGACGGAAGATAGTGAAGACCTAAATGCTCTCCATGAATCTCAAATTACTGAGTTACCAATTGTTTCGACAGCAATTGAGGCCTGCAATATCGTTTATTTTGACTTGGAAACTTCAGGGTTACATAAAACTGATGAGATTTTACAAATCGCGGCGAAATATAAGAAACGTTCATTCAGTGTGTACATTGATCCAACTAAAGCTATTCATCCAGATGCTTCAAAACATACAGGATTAAAAAATATTGATGGTGAATTATTTTTTCAAGGTGAAAAAGTTAAATCAGTTCCCGCCAAAGATGCTCTGGATGCATTTCAACAATTCTTGAAGTTATCCTCCAAGCCGTGCTTACTCGTTGCACACAACGCAAGCTTTGATACCTCACATTTACTTCGTACTATTTTGAAATATTCGATGATCACCAATTTTAAACACATTGCTGGCTTTTCAGATACGCTAATGTTATTCAAACGAGAAATTCCTGAGAGACAGGGTGTGGGGAAGTTCACACTTTCTCAATTAGCGAAAGATTACTTAGACATAAATACAGATGAAAAGTTCCATGAAGCGTCGTACGACGTCGAAATATTGGAGAAACTCACATCTGCTCTAATTGACAGGAAAGATTTGTTTAAAACGTGTAAATCGTACAAGGAATCTTTGATTCATGTAACAGCCTTACAAAAGACAACGGCTATGTTATCCTTTTTAACACCTCTAAAAGGGGTAATATCTGGCAACATGCTGAGGAAAATTGCGAGCGTTGGAATAAAATTCGAGACACTAAAAGAAGAGTATGAGAAAGGGGGTAAAGAAGGATTAGTGCAATATTTGAAGGAACCAATGAGCAATAAGAAGCCGCGAGTGACTAAAGACAGACGAGTACTGAACAAAATAATTGATCACTTTGAGCCAAAGAATAGTTTATAATGTTTCTCCATTGAACAAGTGTTTATATACATTTTTTAAAGTCTTATAGATGTATTCTAGTCCTTACAATAGTTTCCTACAAGTTTTGTTTCATACTATATGTAATAATATGTTAACTTCTGATAAAACCTTTAATAGTCTGTCATATGAACTCTTTATCTAGTTTAAGAACGAATGCTACTGCTAATTATTGTTACTTAGATTCTGTAAGGATTTCTACCTTTGATAAATATCCTGCAATTAAAATTTGTGTCCCTTTTTGTACAATTCTAGTTTTTTCCGATTCAAAAGTTCGAGAAGTCTCGTGCGTCAGCATCTAACCTATGACGCGCTCGTACGCCGTTGCCAAATCGCCATCGTTCATCCCCTCCCGTTACTCCTTTGAATTGGGTTTTACTACCAATTCGTTGCTTTATTTAATGTTATTTCCTAAATTGAACGGTCAATGTTTCCAATTTTTTTCCTGAACATTCCTGAAGAATTTTTATGCTTATATATTTGTTTTTCATCACTGTGTTGTTGTCCGGTCTAATTAATAAAATTGAAAATACACGGTTTTCATATGCCTTATGTATGCAATGCATGTAAAAAGTACGGTATTTGATCGCGATTATCTCACGTTCGGGACGGTCAATTGTTTCTAGATTTCACTCACACGTAGATGCCACATTTATTGAGTTGTGGTTAAATTTTCAGATTTTTCTTGTTAAATACGATTTCCCGAACAACTACCTTAATGTTAAAATTAAGAGCTCAAATTTTACAGTGATTTTTTTTTTATTATTTGTGATCGATTAGGGGGGCGCAAAGATTTGAATTCCACCAAGCCCCAAATAAGAACCACCCTAATATATATATATATAATATATTTGCAGACGTCCTGGTCCAGAAATTGGAAAATGATGAAATTAAGGACCACTCCAATGCACTTATTACATCCAACTTCTCAATTGCTTACGATACAACAGCGGAAAAATCGGAGAGCAATTAAACTCGATCTGAGACATTGTTCATCTAGAATCGAGTTCGGTGATTCACTGTCGATATTAGTTACATTGCGATAAATAAACGAGCAGAACTTGTGGCGCTCGAGGTCCTGTATCTAGACCAGAATGAGAAAGAATGGTAGAATTCAAGGGTGGTGCTGCAGTGGGTAGGTAGCTAGGTACATACATTGCTGCAGAGAAACTCTGCGGTAACAACTGATGGCTCTGCTCTACCCGGAAAACGATACAAATTGAATTCCAAGGGAAACACTACACAATATAGTCGATTTAACCGATCTTCTATACCCGTACATATATCCTCCGAACTATCGATTGTGTGTAGGCATGTGGGTACTTGTTCTCCCCCCTATATAGTTCGTTTCTTTCGTTTTCTTCGACTTTATTTTGCTATTGAACGAGAAAGACAGAGACGACTAGAGTCCATTATCGACAAGGGATTGTTAAGTTATTGGCCTTGGCTATACAGCCCCCTATACTGGAAGGATTCAGGGTTACTGGGCAAAACAAAAAAAAGTCCAAAAAGGCTACAAAAATTCATCAAAATTGAGTTAAATAAAACTTTTTTATAAATCATGTTTTTCCAAACAACGAAATCGGAGAATCACGCGAAGAAAATAAGTTCTGGGAGTAAAATACCCATACGTACCCCTCTAGGGTTAAGGAGAAACACCAAGGCAATGAAAAGATCTGCTAATGCTGATGCAAAAATTGAGTCATTTTTTTGGCTGGTCAAAAGCAGTTCAATTTATTTCCGGTTAAAATCAGCGTGACTGATTTTTAAAAAAATCTTCAAACCAATGTCCCAACTCATCTTTATACATCGACACTTGAATCAAGCACCAAAAGAGAGTCTAATTCTGTGTTTCTTACCTTTTTTTTTATTTTTCTTTTCTGTTATGAAAGAGCTATACAAGAGAGGTTCCCTAAGACTTTTTCGCTTTTGGTCAAGAAGTCTGTGACGTCAAGTGCGCCGCTCGAAAAGCTCTCTACTCATCCTGGTTCTTTTTTTACCATTCGCAAAATTCAAGTGAACGAATCTTTATTTTTTTAATTTTTTTCTTCCTTCTATCCCGTGTTTACCTACTCGACTAAGCCACAAGAAAAGGGGTATCATTGCGAAGGAACTCTTATAAGATAAATAAATATAATAATTATTATTATTATTATTCCGACGTTTATTTTCTTGAATATTTCTGAAATATTAAACTTTTTGAAGTGCTGAGTAGGTATATCCTTATTTCAAAGTTCTCCGCCGTTTCCAGTGCGAACCATTAATAAATCAAAGAGCTGTAAGACGCCGACGTATTTTGTGCCTGGGTATTGGTTTGGTTCCTTCACTCTTTTCCAGAGTACCTATTGCAATTCCCCTTTGATCTTTGGCAAAAGATTGAGCAATGAAGTAGAATCCTTCCTTTCTGTTTTTATACCACAGTACTCTAGGGAGAAACTCGCTCTGTGGGAGGGAACCTACCCATTGAATTTTATATATCTACGGAGCTAGTTCCTACCCTCAGACTAATCAACCCGATGTCAGATACGCGGCTCATGTGCAAGCGGGTATATGTTCCGATAAGGGAAGAAAAAGACTTGATAGCGGAGAAAAGAGTGTCGAAAAGAAATTTTTGCTTCTTCTTCTTCTTCTTCTTCTTCTGCTTCTTTCTATCAATTTTCACTCCTGCGAAAAAGTAACGTCGACGATGTGTACCAACTCCTTCCCTACTTTTAGATATCCTGAAAAGTTTCGAAGTTGTTCCTATTTCGCACATAAGCAGCGTATATAAAATATAGGTATAATCCTTCTGAGTTTAAAGATTTAATTGAAAGTCCTGTAAAAGTTTCAACGGTGGTTTTTGTGGGAAAATAAAGATCCTCGAACTTCATGGTATATTCGGTAGGTACCTATCTAATATTAATCAAGAAAGTGTGCAGACCCTGTACAACTTTTGGCTTCCAATTAAAACTCATTCTTTTCTTTCCCCTGAAGAGAGAACTCGTATCGATCCATTTTCATTATTTAACATTTAGATAAACCGCGAGTTTGCTTTGTCCAAAAAGAATCATCGATCTACTTCGCGACTACCAATATTTAACGACTGCCAATCGCATTGGATCGTTTTTCTTATCCGTTCCGAAAATATCGAATACAATATTTTATCATTTCATTGTTTCGACTTCAGAAAGAAACTTAGTCGTTCTGCGATCTTTAATTTCTCGATAAAACTGACTCGTATATAAAGACAAATGAAAATTGATTGAAACTCATTGATGCCAAAGTTGTAATTCCCTCATTTAAACTAAAACTTGACTATAAGCACCTGAACTGAAATTATCAAGAACTAACTGTATTTTTCCCATTTAATTCCATCTCTGGTCTAATTAGTCTAATTGGACGGATTGGTCGAATTGGTCAATCTCAGAACTGATTTGATATTTCCATAGAATTAACTATTCAACACTATATTACAGATCGAAGTTTGTTTTTTCTGAACGAGATTCTATCAGCGGTAAACTCTGACCAATCCAAAGCATTCAGAACTATTCAAACCCATTAGAATTTGTTCGTTTTTTATTACGTTCAATTAATATGTATTTTCTTTTTTTTTTTTTTCTTGTTGTTTTCTCTGGAACAGGAAAGTGGAAAATGAAGAGCTTGATAAACTGTATATCTACCTTGGAAAGCGTTGTCGGATGTGGGTAAAGATTAACCAGGCAACTCTCTCGGCGAAGACGATAATCCCACCGGGTTTCAAGATGAGGAATTTCCATAGTGTCACATATGCTTTGTACATGTGATGCTGTGTGCGGACTCTGAGGACCAAATATGGCCGCGACTCCATTCCTCAGGAGATGACAAACTGAAAAATGTAAAACATCGCGTTCACTTTTAGTTGGAATTGAAAAAAAAAATTCTCCAAAAATACACAATCGAAATTGTGAAATTGAAAAATAATTACGACTTTTTTCATGTACAACGGTATATGCATACAGGGCGATTCAGAATTCATGACGAATATCTTGAGGGGTTGATCCTCGTCAGAATTGCGATCGAAAGTTCCTCAGGATCATTTTTTTTCCTCGAAAGCATAGGACATTTTTTAACACCTCTCACCGAATAGGAACTTCCGATCTCAATTTCGACGAGGATTAACCCACCAAGAGATTCGTCAGGAATTCTGAATCGCCCTGTATTTAACGATCGGTTTTTCAATTTGGGGAGGAAATTCACCCTGCTGTACGTATCACCCGATTCAATATCACGTAGAGAAGTTGATAAACGGTGTATTATCGGGGCTGCAAACCTGTCGAATTGTCATCGAACCCGGTGCACCACGTCAAGCGTATTTTATAGCAACAAACACGGTTGAATTTACGGTTACATGGGTATAACCTACGGTTACATCCTGCAGCTAAATTTACTCTACTATTGTTATTGAAAGCTGTTAAAGCTGCAGTTGAGAAAACCCATATTTACGATGTATATTAATAACTTTGAAATGATTAAACAACTAAATTATTTCCTGATCTAGATCTACTTTATTGATAATATATAATCGCATAATTGTCTACCAAGAAGTTTTACAAGCATAATATGATAGTTGAAAAACTTTTTCATCACCATCTCCATCAAAGTTCTCTCTATGAAACTCAGACTTGAAACTACGTCGAAGTAAACTTGCTATTTAAGTTACCGTGTCTAACTAAAGTTCTCAAGGAGACGAGGACTAATTTCATTCTGTTTCTGCTGCGTCAATTTATGCCCGATGTATGTCTATGTAGATATTTATGCATGCATGTGTGTGCCGCGTGTCTATGGTTGTGCACATGGGTATAATATATGTATAGATAAACGGTTCGCAGAACAGAATGTTTAATCAAGAAACGCGTAATCGCTAATTTGTAACCACCGTTGCTACATCTCGGTGCCTGTAATCACAGAAAGCAGAGACTAAGATCAAAGACTTTGAAAATTATTCAAGACGAGTAGTTCAAATTAGAAAATTAAAGTATAGGTACTGCGGCGGAACGAAGACTTCGAAGATCCTCTTCGCGCCTCTAACGAAGATAATGAAAACTGAAAAATAGGAGATTTTCTATTTTCTCGAATCGTTCAAATTCCACAACTCGGTTCACCCCCACAGCTTTCGACTCTAGTTAATAAATATTTACGGATCCTCATACGCGATTATATAAAGTGACAAAAAAATTCTCGTATCATGTTATAAATGGGCGAAGCTGTAAAGCCAGCTGTGTTCCCAGGGATAAATCCTGATAAGTCGTTTCCTTTCAATCGACGGCTTAATTTACTGAATAAATGTTTCCACTTGGCTTTTATGTCGGCTTGTTGAGGTTCAAAAGCAAGTTTCAACACTGCTCTACTGCAGAGTTATCTGCCCACTTTCTGAACTTTATTCAGTATTAGAAATAATTCTATAAAAGTATAAGAAAAAGTCTGCCCAACTTAACATGACGGTGAGTTTGAGCAGAGGGTGGAGAGAGCTTGTATAGTGAATATTCCCAGCCTAGTATGGGGTCGATAAATCCATAACTATAAAGAATATTATTTGTTGAAAAAAGATGTACTATCCCTACTTTTGAAATTCAATTCAAAAATCTTCCCGGATATCCGGGTTGGGCGGTTTCCCGTATTTAATACAGTTTCTGATATCCCCCCAGCTTCGTGTATCCGTTTCCTTCCGCAAGATATTCAACTTTACTGTAATACGTTTTTTTTTTTTTCTTTTTTTTTTAAGGTACACAAATATTTTCGAGAAAGAATTTGCCCCCACGATTTCTCGTCCTGCCCTTCCAGGACCAGATGTATCAAGCGTGTTTGCATACCGTCAGAAAGATACACATCATAGAAATGTATGCAACACATGTTTTCCGGCTCTTTCAATTCGGCGAATTTAAAAAACAAAAATTTCTTATCACGAAAAGAATTGGACATGTACGCAGGGAGGAATCATATGGAATATGAAATTCTACAATATCAAAAACACCGTAGACTCCATGTAACGACCAATGAGAAAACAAATTGTCAAGGCATGATGAAGCTGGCCAATTTGGTTTCTGAATTTTTGAAAAACATCAACATTTTCCATTGTCATGCATCGTTTTTGACAGTATAGAGTCGGACTGCAAATTGTCCAGTAAATTATTATCAGTGAATCTTCGGTTTCCCGGAATGACTTAGTGTACTGGGCGTGCAATTGAATCCTGGGGTAGAGTCGACTGGCAACTAGAAGCGCTAATCTGCAGGCCATTAAACTGCATTGTGTTACTAGAGCCAAGCATCTTCCTCGATGACCACTAAGTCATAGAACAGCCTGTGCACTAATCGCATATCTCTGTAGACCCTTGCTTCTAGAATACCATTCTGTGTACCTTGATCTACACCTAGTACAGGGTGTTCGTAAACGTTGTTTCACGCGTAACTGGTCATGTTGTCGATTGAACGTATGACATGGTGTCAAATAAACCGAATTTCATTTGAAACAGAATTTGATGATGTCGTGGATATTGAGATGGATGCTAAAAAAATCCTTGAATATCGAAATTACGGTATAATCATGGTCTTGTCAAGTCCGAGCTTTACGAAAGCCGAACAAAAAGATTGGGTTTTCACCCTTTAGTGCATAGATACAGGACCTGTGAGCGCTCTTTAATATGTTACAAATTTGACCCGAATTCGTTGCTCAATTTTTGGCACTCAATGCAGGGACCGTATCACTGGGAAAGATCAAAAGCGTACCGTACCTACTCGTGTTTTCGGACCACCCTACTGCACATGTATCTAATTGTGTAACCACCGAATGCTTCGCCACAATGGCCTAGGATATCCGGCACGTTTACTGATAGGATTATCACACGGTAATGCATCAAAGTGGTATATAGGCACTAAAGCAGCAGCAGCAGCAGCAGTAGGAGCAGTAGAAGCAGCAGCAGACCATTACAACAAAAAGTCTTCCTACCTCATTGGAATATCACATCACCATTCAGAAATCCGGATGAAAAAAAAATTGATCACGTAGTACGTGTATTCTGTATTTCACATATGTATATCAAAAGCCAACGTATTGATTTCAGAGTTTTCTTGTAACTCATGCCTTTTTTTCTGTAACTCCTGCAGTATCAAGGAACAGGAAGTTATATTATAAACATCCCGAAAATATAACGTTCATTTTTCACCGGATCTCCGTGTTTCGTGATCAATTTTTCGTTGGAGGATATCTCGAGAACGAATGGACGGATTCTATTCTTCCTAGTATCAATCGATGCGACTCTTTCCAACTTAGAAACTAGTTTGATTTCGGATTTGATCGGTCGAGTAGTTTTTGAGTTATTCGAAAAAACACAATTTTCGAAATTGTATCAAGTTTGAGATTTTCCGGAGCTATACTGCAATAGGAGAAAAAAATAAATGAATAACCGCGAAATGTGAGAAATCGAAGGCTCTGGGGTAGTACTTAGAATTGGGATAGAAACCTGAGATCCTGGTAACATTTTGTTGCATGTATTTGGAGACGTCCTGGCCCATGGGATCACTGAAATTCGACAATGATGAAATCAAGGACCACGCTAATGGATACATTCAATGTGACAAAGAGGCTGTGCTTCATAAACTAGTATATATAGAACCGATCCGAGTTACGGGGTATATCAGAAATTTATAGTAGACATAATTCACAACCAAAACAATTTCGGGGTGTGTAGTTAGCCGTAGAGTCTTTCCTACCTCGTAGTTAGTGCCGTATTCGGGATGATAATTTAACTCGGTTGGTAGCAGCATGAACAGTGGGTCAGTGCCGGTCTACCCTTTCATCCAGCCTCTTGACCAGAGGGTATTATTAGTCTTCGACCTTCATTAGCGCGAAACGTACACGGGAACAATTCGACCCGTAACACCAACCGGGATCATTTATGCAAGGTTTTGAAAATTTATCAATAACGTTTAGCAATGGTTCGAAAAATATTTGGAAACCAACGAAGCCCCAAAGCGAGGTGAAAGACTTTTTTTTTTTCACAAACTTATTATTACTCAGGTTGGAGAAATGGATAAAATAAAATTTCAAATCGGGGTGCATAAATTTATTTTAGGTCGATACAAAATTGAGAGGATCATTATAAATGCGTCTCACTGTTTGGTCATTTTTTATTTTTTTTTATTTTTTATTTCTTTAACAACAAGAAGAAAGAAATACGTCTTGTAACTTTATAAAATGATTAATTGAATCTTTTATCTTAAAGTTTCGACGATTGATTGAAATTAATATTCACCACCACGGTTTAAGGGGGTATCCACACCTTTGAATGGGTCAACATTCTGAACAGCGAAATTGATAGTCTGATCAAATCCAAAAAAATCATGAAGTTTGAGGAGGGTTTGACCCTCATTATCCATATTCAACATTAAATATTACTTTGAGTCTAATAGTATAGTTACGCTGAATATAGAAGAATACAAAATTACTCGGTTGTCGTAAAGAATCAGGAGCACCGTTGGATCGATTCTGGAATTTTTTGGTCTTCAATTGTTCAGAAGGGATGCTTCTATCAGATGAACATACAACTTTTTGATATGACCATTTTTGATTGAGATAATAGAAAAAGTAGAGAAAAAAAAAACAGAAAAATCACAAAAATTTCAGTAAAAACTGAATGAATCAGGCAATTTTTGCGATAGTGGATAATTGCAAAGAGGATAATGAGGGTCAATCCCTCCTCAAACTTCATGATTTTTTTGGATTTGATCAGACTATCCAATTCGCTGTAAAATTTCAATCTCTTCTTCAGAACTTTGACCCATTCAAAGGTGTGGATACCCCCTTAAGGCGTGGGAAAAAAAACAAGAAAAACAAAGCGAAAAATAAAGAAAATATGAAAAATAAAGAAAAAACTTTAGAAATTTTCCAAAAAAATTTGGAGATCGCAATTTTTTTTTTCTTTATTTTTCAAAGGAAACTCACCGCTCCGGTATTTCTAACCGTCTAAAAAATACCCTCGGCAATGTTTCACGTTACACTAGATGTATATTGCTTTTCAGACGAAATTCTTCCCTCCTTTGCCAACTCTTGACCGCCTATTCGTGGGAATAGAAGCTTTACCGTCAAAGGAAGTTCGTGTCCTTTGTTACGTCATCAAAGGCAATAGCGATCGTCGAAACGAAACGATGCCGATAAAAAAGAAAAAAAAAAAAGGAAAAAATAAGAATAAAATTTTCGAAACGGGACATTCCGTGTGGAAATTGCCCGGTTTGGCCCGGTTGCAACTCGGCCTGGTATGCATAAAACGAAGTATACATGCTAATGCTTCGAGTAGTATCATCTACTACCAAGCATTTTGGGTTAATACTATGTATGTGTAGCCTTTACTTCACTCGGGTAGCAAATACTACACGGTGGGGTATCTACTACGGCTACTGATTCTCGATTTTTTTTTTCGTAGTTTGATAAACCCCAATGTCCATAGTAACTCCTTGTTGAAAGCCAGGATCACCTAAAATCAGCCAGCTACTAATAACTTCGGTTCAACCATAACGTTATCCACGTATAAGGGTCAGCGGGGCAGACCGGGGTACTTCAGCAATTCAATCATTTCTCATCTTTACTGATAAGTTTTTTTTTCCATTCGTTTCAACTTTTAATTCAAAATAGTATATTGTGTAACAAGGGATGAAACAAGGTGAATGCAGGCCAGGGTGAAGGTGTCTACCCGAAGCCGAAGGCGAGGGCTAACATTCCCCGTGCCTGCATTCATTTTTCATCCCGTGTCACACACTATGTTTTTCATAATATCTGCTCTGGAACTTCAACTGTCAGTTTTAATAGTCTGAAATTTGCAACAGGGCAGTTATTTCACTTGCACTCCCAAGGGATGTAATAGACCAATTTTGCAATCCCCTGGGATTGGAAAACACCAATTCACACCGCTGATTCATTGATTTAATAATTGGCGTCGCGTAGTTAGTGAATCTTCGGTGAAAAGTGTTCATTTCTAATTAACTTCTGACGCGTACTATTGATCAGCTAGTGGTGATATAATACAACACGCAGTTTCCAGAACGGTAACAACAAATAATTGATGTACCTAGGGTCAGCATTTTTCCATGCGCAAACGTGCATAGAATCGCATTTCAAATTTTCTGGGTATGTTGTCGCCCTCGTGTTGGTTTGGCCTTTCATTGAAACAGTACGAACTAAGGATTCATCTATTTGTTCAATCTGAATTGAGAAGCTGTATTGTAAAGACATACTATAGTAGATGTATAGATATAGCTGTAGTTTCATTATTTCATCATAAGCCCTAAGGACTAGTTCCGCATCTAGGCAGCCAAATTAAAAAGCTTGTAATAAAGAGATAAATATTCGACGAAATAATTTAAAAATTGAAGAAACTCGGTTCTTGATATTACTTCAAGACTGGTTAAAGTTTCTATTTGTGATACTATAACTTTGAAACTACAGGTTAAATTATTGGTCCTAATATCTATCATAATAAAAAATACCAAAATGCATGAAATAGTATATTACTCACCTAGGGAGGGAAAGTAGGCTAACCCAAACTGCGTGCGAGATTGATACCCGAGCCGAAGGCGAGGGTGTTAAAAACGCAGTTTGGGATGGCCTTTTTCACTCCCGTGTGAGGTATACTATTTTTCACCACCCCCTGGCATCGGAAAGTACGACTTCCCGCTCACGCGAGGGGCCGAAAGTCGTACTTTCCGTGCAGGTGTGGTGAAAAAAAAAAAAAGAATTGAAAATTTCACTATAATTCGCTTTCACTTTTCAACTGCGAATAATCGAATAAAATTATGGCAATATCCCATAGGGCCTAGTGAAACCTGGTCAGGCTATGGCCGGACAGCCCGGCCATAGGCCATAGGCTATAGGACTCCTAGCCGGGCGCCGAATAGTCGAGCGTGACGCTTCTGGGCCCGGCCAGCATCCTGGTTCGATTTCCACATGGGATGTTTAGGTGTGTAACATATGAATGAGGTATTCTCCCCTAAGTGAGACAGGCTCGGACCCTAAACCTGACAAATTTGTTTGATAATTGATTTTTGTCATCAGCAACTCGAAAGGAATTTATGCCAATTATTTCAAGTTTTTCTTTCGAATGCTTTTTGAGTTGAAAATTCTGAATTTTACTAATAGAACAATTTTCAAATAATTATGACTCGGCTCTGGCTGGTCGAAACACAGAAAACAAGGGTATGAAAATGACTGTCAGAAAACGTACTTTTCGAATAAAATATTGTTGAAATTTCATGACGTATCTTTCATCATTGTTTTCAGGTTTACACGCAAAGGCTTGATTTTTTATTTTTATTTCTCCAGTATTTCTTGATTTTTCTATAATTGATTCTTAACGTATTATACACAGAGAAACTAAAAACAAACAAAGAATGAATGGATAAATTAATAAATGAATTAATTAATTAGTTAATTAATTAATCATTATACTTTCGGGGCCATGGACAAGCACAAGCTAATTAAACAAGCCAATTAAGGCAGCAATAAAATGTTGAATTGACTGTTATTTCATCCGGCACGTACGAAAGAATATAAACAATTCTATATACCGGAATATAAAAACTCCTACGCGATGAGAGATATTATTTTAAACGAATTTAGTGAGCATGAACGAGTCAGAGATCGATATCAATTAACCAATAATTAAACAATGTGAAATGAGCACAACGACGACAGTTTAAATTATTTTCTTTTTTTTATCTCCCCTTTTTCTGTCTCTCCTTTTTTTTTTTTTACCCATTTTGCGAAAATTTTCGAACCCAAGCTTTGATATTAAATAGCTGAGGTCAACTCGGGTCGTTAATTAAACACATTCTTTAGTCTGCCGTTTGATTTTCGAAGGGAAGAATTAGCGACCAAATGTGGGCCGCCTTTTATCCTTTTTTTCTCCTTTTAGCTGGGGGAGAGTTCAGTGCAGAGATTCTGAGCAGTGCTGAGATGCTTTCTTCTCAGTATATGACGAAGGAGATCCGATTTCGTTAAATTCCAGAGACTCGTGGAGGATTCTTTTCTCCAACGAAATAGGATACCTATATCAAAATACGTTCGGGAAAAACCCGAAGGCGAGGACGCAGGAGGTGGATAGGTATACTACTCACCAGAGAAGAGAAAAATATTTCCTTAAATTCGCATATTAAATAGAAATAGAGATGAAATAGGTACGTTATAAGGTCACAAGATGTTTGGAATTTTCCTTGGATTCCGTTATACAATATTTGACATTTCATTTCGCCCGTTGGGTTCCAGGGAATTTGTGAAAATGTCTGTTTCTGACTGTGAAATGTTTTTCGACTGTTTAACCGTTTAGAGTCCACCAATTAGTTGCAAGACTCTCGAAGAAAATTACTTCGCCTAATTCGTCTCGCGTTTTCTCATTTTCTCCTCCTAGTTGTTTCCAGGTTTCATCAGTTTTCACCTGATCTTCGTTTTTCATCGTTTTAAACGCCCTGGCAGTGGGCTAAGGTCGATATGGTATTGTTACAGAGTGAAAACATAAAAAGGACGAGAAAATTCTTAGCGACAAATATCGAAGAGAAATCTACGGGCTTCGACGAATCCCTTGACTTTTACCCGAGAGACTCTAGAAATACAATCATGCCCGCGAGCCTCGCGCCCTAATCTGGTCATCCATTTCTCTTTGCCAAACCCTTCAAACTGTATACACCCATCCTGCTGTGCAGAGTTACGCGGGAAAATAGTATCGATATATATATCAGACATCGAAAGATAACGAGAGTTCAGAGAAGAAAAAAATAAGCAGGTAAGTCGGCTGATCTCTATGGGTCAACCCTAGAATTTCCCACCCGGACTTTCCAAGCTCGATGAATGGTATTCCCTAGGTGAAAAGTGTTTTTTTTTGTTTTGTTTTGATTTTCTACACACGAACTACTGAATCGATTGATTTCAAAATTTGACCAGATTCAAGTTGGAGCAAGTCCCATCGATTGAGACAAAAATCATTAAAATCCGATCATTAGTTCCCTAGATATCATCAATTCAATTTTTTATTTTATTTTTTCATTCGGAATTTTGTAAGAAAAAAGAAAAAGAAGAAGGTGAGGTATGATTTTATGGCAAGAAATGCAGTGAAAAAGGTAGAAGGGTGATTGAAATTTTTCGGGTTGTTATTTTCTCGAAACGCTTTGCGTCGAAACTCGTATGATAACAAGTTACCAAAACGACGCATCCTGGATTGATGTTTTCTTGAGGGGTTGTTTGATCTCTGAGCTTTATGGTTTCAAACAAAAATGATGAGGGGTACTTCCGTGACACTTCAAGAGCTCGAGTACATTTATTGGTTGTTTAATTAACCGGTAAAATATTTTGCGAGAAAAATGTATAGGCATAAGGTAGGTAGGTAGTTAGGTAGTTAGGATAAATGGGTTGAGTAATGGTATACTGTTACGAAAAGCTCCGTTAAGTCCGGGGCTTTCTGTTCGCCTGTATACAAGGAGAAAATACGGAAAAGAAATGAGGAAGAAGAAGATAAAAAAAAAAAAAAAACGCAAAAACAAAACAGAATGATGAACCCAAGACAAAAAAGAAAAAAAAAAAAAAAAGAAATAGGTAAGAAAAGGAAGTGAAACAAGGGGCAGAATTGAATTAAACAAACAACATAATATAGAGGATCATTCACAGTGAATAAATATTCTATAATGGAAATAAACGAGTTCCAAAAACCTGCAGCGGTGAATTAATTTAAATACGGCCTTTTTTTTTCTGCACCCCATCGAATAACTGAATAAACTTTGAAAAAAAAAAAGAAGAACAGGCTCAATCGATTTTATGCCAATAGATGAATGAGCGAATCATTAGAAGACGATTGATTGACATTAATTGCAAATCCGGCCAAGCAAACGACCGGCAAAAACAAGCCGCTTTCACAAGCGATAATACCCAACAAGATTTATCCAGAAGATCTGGAAAAAGGTCAAGAACTTAATATAACGACTTACGATTTAGAAAAAAAAAAAAAACCACGAAATGAAATCCTCAAAAACTGAAAAGCAACGAACGGACTGTGTAAAGCGGTTATTAGTGAGTTTAGACGCCAGAGGTAGGTTTTTCATCGTATTTTTTACAAACTCGGACTTTTGTGAGTCAATTGATGTTTTTTTTTCTCGCATCTTTTTCTCTCCTTTTTTTTCTCTCTATATAATCGTTTGTGTGGTGTCGTTGAGGCAGCGAATCATTCTTTTCTTCGTTTTCTTTTTTTTTTTTTCTTTTTTTTTTTCATTTTCGTATTTGCTCTTTTGTGTAACGAAGTCTTTTCATCTGGCTATCCAAAACCGCGGACGTATATTGTGCAGACGAAATCGCTTACATAATCCCATCTCTTTTCCTGTTTCGACCCTGTGGTAGTACGGCGCGTCGTTGCTGACCGGTATTACGAGCTTCCGGGGTTAATCGGCATCCAATCACCACCCTTGAAATACACGACCGACCACCACCGACCACCATCCAACCCCATTTCAACCCAGTAAATGGATTTACCGAGTCACGTGATGCGCCTTCGTAAAACGACAACACCAGTCATATTGTTTCGCACAATGAGACTTTCGTTACGAAATACTGGCAAAAAGGGTCCCCACGATTTTGTATCTACCTACATAGAGATATGAACGTATATTACGGTTATTTATTGATACACACGTACCTATATACCTATATGCACGTGGAAACGGTTAGAGTAAAAGCTTTGGGACATAACTTTCA
Source organism: Tenthredo notha (assembly GCA_914767705.2). Classification (NCBI taxonomy): domain Eukaryota; kingdom Metazoa; phylum Arthropoda; class Insecta; order Hymenoptera; family Tenthredinidae; genus Tenthredo; species Tenthredo notha. Next base: position 6,089,859 of record OU611908.1, read on the forward strand.
GATGTAAACTGAATCGAAGTTTTTTTTTTTCACATAGAAGTTCAAATGAGAAATAATCAGGTTTTAACAAAAATATTTGCATTTTTTTTCCCAAGAAAATAGGGAAAATTTGATCTCATAATAACAAAAAAAAAAAAGGAGAGAATTTTGAGAGTGTTATTTTTGGAATCAATATGTTTGTTTGTTTTTTTTTGTTCCAGCTTACAACGCGGATGTTTTGTTCTTAAGTTTTTGATGCGGCAACTATAACGCGTACACTATGAGATAGAAATTTGTAGGTGCGTAGAGACACATAAACTTTTAGATTTATTTCTCCAAGGGAGTATAATATCCTCTTAATGTTATGGATATTAGCGTGAAAGTTGTTAATACTACTATAGGCTATTTCTGCGCCCTAGCTGTTTTTGGGACTACAACATCGCAGTGTAAGCGTTGGATTATACTAATTCGAAAGATAAACAAACAGCCACGAAACTTTCGAGTGTACTGTCTTCCTTCTTGCAGGATACCTCTAGAACTATGATACTCTGACTTTAGAGTTGTTTTTATTATCACCCCAATTCATCAGCCGTATATGAGATGAACGAACGTTTATTTTTTATTTTTTTTTCAGAACTCGAAATTTCGAAATATCTTTGCTAATAGGTTGCAGAAAAACGTCGAGGTATCTTATCATTAGTTGATTAGAACCTCTTTTTTGTAAAAAAAAGGGTGGGGGGAGACACATTTCGATTATTATCCGAGCCCAGGCGTCAAAAACGCGAAAAGAAGATACGCTGCGCAAGTTCAAATTCAATTCCGAACACATACGTCAAAAAAACATGTTCGTTTCATACGAAAATAGAGTCTACAGATCGTGTTCACGTAATTCGAATGTCAATTTCATCGGTGGTCATGATCATGAGAGTCGTTCACAGAGTTCAGCCGGCCCGGAAGGTAAAACAGGCCGAAGAGGCGCTTGGCAGGCCACCACGTTACATGACGTTACATGATCTCTCCGACACACCGATCGAAATAGTCGGCTGTCAGTGATCCACGCATCGTGTAACGTAATGGCTTGCCAAACTCGGTGGACGACTCTTAAATTGACATTCTAAATATGTAAAAACCATCTGTAGAATTTATTTTCACGTAAAATGAACAGTTTTTCGAACCTATGTGTTTGGAATTGAATTTGAATTTGCGTTTTCGCGGGCTATGGGCCATCGCATGCCAATGTGATGATTTTTTGTTAATTGTTTTTTCATTTTCATCGAATATTTTTCAACATCACTTGCTTGACAAAAAAAAGTCGCAAAAATAAACACATGAAACTTTGATATGGTATATATGTTGATTGAATTATTGTTTCGTTTCTTTTCTTTTCTTTTCAATTTTATTCTCTATAACTCAACTCCTATAAATAAGAAGTAGAGAGATTTTTTCTCTTTTCAATGTTAATAAAATTTCTTACAAACTTTCTGAATAATAAACCAGTTAATCCAACAAATCTGCCGGGCATATTCGTATAGCGAGCTTTTTCAACTGGCATAGCATGGCGTTTGGTTTATAAGTTGGTTCATCGGCACTGATTTCCCTTGCGAATCGAGAAAAATATGTATATATATATCTATATATATGTATAAGGGTATAGGGCAGGCAAATTGTTTGATAAAAATACGCTTTTCAACTCCATTGCATTGAATAAAAATGGATCAATAAATAACAAAACAAAATTACAGCCTCATCTTTTTTTCTTCTCCTTCCCATTTTTTTTTTTTTTTTTTTTTTTTCTTCCCACTGTCCAGAAATCAAATTTTGCAACGTCGTTCAAGCACGAGCGACAGCTGCGCAGGATCTCGCAATTCGAGTCGAAAATTTTATGTAAACAGGCTTCAGGGAGCTCTTGGCAAAGTCGTTCGTGACATCAGTTCCTCGCCTATATTTACACTGAAATTTGAAATTCTTTGATATTGCGAGCTTCCGATGTATGTTTTAGCAACGAATATTCATAGTTTCTATTTTCATCGTCCATCCACCTCTTTCACCCTCACTTTCTCTCATGTCCTTATCTTTATGATAAAAGATCTGTTTCGAACGTTTTTTATTTATTTTTTTATTTTTTTCCATTCAATCAAGCTGAAACTTTTATCTCAGACCCAACTCGAAAATTATCAAAATTTCGGGGCAGGTGACAATTAAATTATTGATTTTGAGTAAAGAAGTTCATTAAAATTATAGAAATTGTTTATAAAAATTGAATTTTCTGAAACTCTATGTGAATCGTTGAATTTATATTCACTTCTTTAAAATTATTATTATTATTACAGTCGTCGTTGGTCGGTTGCAGTTTATAACGCTAGTTCGCGCGAAAGCTAATTCTCACGAAATGTTAACCCTTTTTCACACCATTGTCTTACTGCATGTGATATACGGTTCAGTGTTTCCACATGTGTATAATCCAAGTTCTTCGCTGCAGCTTTGTTTCCTAGATATGCTACAGCGTGGTCTAAATCCGTTCTATAATTTAAACCCACTACGGTACGCGATACCCGCCACAATTGTATCTCTCATATAAAATACTGCAGTTATACTAACTATGAAAATAATATTAAAGGAAATTTGACGAAGACACAAAAATTTTAACATCATATTTTACCTCCTCAATTATTTCGACAGATTTCAACAGGTATACCTGTATAGTAGGTTGGTCCTTAAGGTGGTTCTTCCCCTACAGTCCCACCAAACGTGGGTTTCAGACAAGATTTTGAATACTTCTCGATGGGGAAAAAATCTGAAAAAAATCAAGCATGTAGGAGATCCTCGGGAGATTGATTTTGCATAATAATTATTCAAAAAAGTTATTAACAAATCGATGGAAAAAAAAACTGTTCAAGAAATTAGCCGGTGACCCAACTTTTTTTTCAGGTGAAAATGATTTGTCAATTTTACTGAATACGTATGAATTTTTTGATAATTTTGGTAACTTTTTGAAAATTGAGGTTTGTCAGGTATGAAAAAACGCAATTTTCAAAAAGTTACCAAAATTATCAAAAAATTCATACGTATTCAGTAAAATTGACAAATCATTTTCACCTGAAAAAAAAGTTGGGTCACCGGCTAATTTCTTGAACAGTTTTTTTTTCCATCGATTTGTTAATAACTTTTTTGAATAATTATTATGCAAAATCAATCTCCCGAGGATCTCCTACATGCCTGATTTTTTTCAGATTTTTTCCCCATCGAGAAGTATTCAAAATCTTGTCTGAAACCCACGTTTGGTGGGACTGTAGGGGAAGAACCACCTTAATTTTAACATCTACGAATTTCGGGGGCTCCCATGGGCCTGTTCTAAGTACCGCCTCAAATCCTTCGAATTTTCCCATTTTAATGAAATACGATTTGTCACATTTCGCGGTCAATTGTTTTTTCTTCCTATTGCAGTATAGCTCCGAAAAATCTGAAACTTATTCCACTCCTCACCTGTAATAGTAGGTATTTCATGAAAATTCGACAGATTTTCAACGATATAATTCTCGAAGCTACAGCGCGTAAAAAAAAAAAAAAAATTTCATCTGGAAATTGTGATGAATAAAATATTGTCGTTAAAAATTTGTAAATTTTTCACGGATACCTACTACTGTAGGTAAGAAGGGTGCGGAGTTTTCAATTTCAAAGCTCAACGAACTAGAAATTTATGTCAGTCACATATTTTCGTGAATTATTTGACAGTTTTTTCGTATCTGAATGAAAAACGGATCTAGAACAGTCCAACAATATGTTATTCAAATTTAGAAGAAAAAAAAAACTTTCATCCAGGTGTATTTTTTTTTTCTAATTTTTCCGTTATCTGCGATTAAACTTCCTTCATTTTCAATTGTATTAACATTATTATAATTATTTTAAAAATCCATAGAACGATAGGACGATAAATGCATCCACATTTCTGTCAGGCTCCTCTTTTTTCCATTTGAAATACGAAGAAAAACGAAATTACTGCGTAACTATAGTGTTTTTAAATTTCGAGCAAAAACTAGAATCAATATAATAAGCGATTCCATATAGTATGAGATATAAAAAAATAATAAAAACACGTTTAATTACCAACCCGAAACACAATACTTTTTCAAATTATCATAAAACGCATAAATATTATTGCGAACCGTTGATAAAAACTTATTTTTTCTTTCCCCTTTTTTTCCGACTGAGAGAGAACGAGAGAGATGGAAGATTTTAGTATGTTTATAGACCACGATATAAAACTTGGTGGACGGGGGTGCGAAAGGCCTGCGCAAGGTTAATAAAATAAAAAATTATCACCCGTCGACGTAAACATTTGTCCTCCCAAAAAAAAAAAAAAAAAAAAAAAAACGAGAAAAAAAAAATACAGTTTGTCCCTTCAATCTTGTTTTTATTTTCTTTCTTCCTATCCTTTCTTTCTTTCTTTTCTTTCTTTCTTTTTCTGTTTTTGTTTTATTTCGTTCTGTTTTACTTTTTTTTTTCTCTCTCTTCTAATGGATTCACTGCAGGAATCGAGATAACTTTAAAAGCACGTGTTCAGCGAAATAGGAGGTAGGGGGGGGGGCAGGTGGAAAGGTTTCGTTACGGGAAACACAAGCATGTGATAAAAACTTGAGGTTGAAGTGAAATAAATTTCAAATTCAAGCCGCGGTCGCGCGTGTGGATAACATATTTTATAAAAAAAATAAAAAATAAAAAAAACAATAATACTTTCGTCGTTAAAACGCACAGTTTTAATAGCTTGCCGAGGCAAAAAAACATTTAGATAAAAATGAATCCGAACGACCATCTTTCTCTCTCTCTCTCTCCCTTCCTTCCTTTTCTCTCTATTATACGCTCTTCATAAACACATCGAAGTCAGATAATATTGAAAAATTAGTTAAAAAATCTTATAAAAGGCAAAAAGTTACCAAATTCCTACCTCTTGATTCTCACACGTCTATACTAGATACGCATATTCAGAAAAATCGACTGATTTTTCTTTAGTGTTTTCTTTGCGAGAAATGAGCTTGTGTAACGTGAAATCGTTTAACTTTACAAATTGAAGATTGTTAACTGACTTCCTTTCTCATAGAAAATCACAAACCATAGAATTTTTAAGAAAAATTTGATATTTGGTCATAAGTTTTAACATTTCGCTAGAAACTAAAAAAAAAAAAATAGTCGACTTAACTATAAATTAAACTGTGAGCTTGAATAACTTTGGAAGGAGTCAATTTATCAAAAAATGATAAGAGACACTTTTTGTAGAGCGTTCAATTTCTTATGAAATATATATGGGTCATTTGGATTTGATCATTGGTTTGCGAGCTACAAAATTCTGAAAAAAAAAAATTCCTACTCTAATCAAATGGGAAAAAAAAAATTAGTCGATTTTTTTTTAATCAGTCTACTGTATAGGTATACCTATACGGTTTCGATATTAATATCAACGACGATGAAAATATACACCTACAATATTTTCACACGTTATCCAATTTTTCGAATTTTTTATTTTATTTTTCCCTTTGTTTTTTCTCCCTCTATCTCTCTCTCTCTCTCTCTTTCCACAAACGTTATATACCACATTCATTCGACGATTTAAAAATTTATAGCTGTTGGAAATTTGGTGGAAATAATTTGGACGCATGTGTAATGTGTAGATGTGTGTGTGTGTTTTTTTTTCTTTTTTTTTTAATGTTTCGTTTCCCTTTGATTCTGTTTACTCACATTTCATAACTTCCATTCCTTTGTTACTCGACTCGGACAAGCTGGATTATGAATAAAAAAAAATGCTGCCATTAAACTCCTGCGAGGCGTACATAATTTCTATTCTTCAATGTACTCACTCTTTCTGTATAGTGTATATAAGTACCTATACAAACGACGAACGAATCGTGTACTTTATTTCATTTTTTTTTTTTTTTTTCGATTTTATTTTTTATTAATTAGCTAGAAACTCTAGCCATCAGACTTCCTATTCGAAGTTTCTATATACGAAGAATTTTTATCATCCATTAATTCTGAGTTATTCCAAAATTTATCATACCTCAATATTTGATACACAATATATTCAAAATATTTGAGATTTTTCATCGTAACATAGAAATTTTTGAAAATAAGAAATAAGGAAATTGATCATCATAATCGCTCCGGGAATCGAAAGCTGAGTTTTCATCAGATCTCATCGTTTTGAAGTCCGGACAATCACCTCAGACCATTTTCTTTATGTGTCATAAATTCTTTGTCCGGCAATATCTTGGGAACAAATAAACTTCCTAGTATCAATCGATGCGGTTCTTTGTATCTTAAAACTGATGAGATTTTGGATCTGATCGGTCCAGTAGTTTTTGAGTTATTCAAAAAACAAATTATTCAAAAAAATTATCTACAGGATGAGTCTCTTCGCAGGTATAAAATGGGTGGGACTTACTTACGGCGAATCCACGCATTCAGTAAATCAAGTAAACAATTATCCGGGTGCGGATAGGGTAGCAATGCTTAATTACGAATCACGGCGTGCTTTTGCCGCAAGTAAGTCCCACCCATTTCAGACCTGAGAAGAGATTCATCCTGTACATACATATGAGGTTTATTTTAGCAAGGAATTCGCTTCTCTTCATAAAATCTGTAACAAAAATGAAAAAGTTTATGAAAATTTTCATAAATTATCCATAGATTCCGTTTAATCTTCTGTATTTATCTTTTCATTAATTGCAGCCTTCTTTGCGTTTAAATATCACTGCACTTTCTGCTTCAGGTATCTACCGCGGTTAACTGAAAGTTTTAATTAATATACACTACTGAGGTATGTAAGTAGATACGAAACGAGAAAATGAGAGCCAACTAATTATTTTAGTTGTTAACTTTGTACAAAGCTAAAAGAAATATGTGTATAGAAATGAAGAAAGATTTGAAGTAATAATTTCCCTAACCAATTTGTAACTACCTCGAACCTACAGGACTTACGATAAGTCTAGAAATACCTCCGGCTTTCAGGATCCTGTGATGGACAAGGAAAAGCTGGCAAAAGTCATGACTTTTGATAAATAAAGCGAAACAGAAAAAGAACAAGAACAAGAAGCTAAACAAGAACAAGAAGAGGGAGAAGAAGCAGAAGAAAAATAAGATCCAGCTAAGGGAGAGACTGGAAAATTGGGTCAGTAGCATTTGAACAATGCACGATTTTTAGTACTTTGGTGTTATTTTTGACTTACTATCGCATCATCGCTTTTCTGAATCTGAAACTCCTCACCCTTCTTATACTTATAGTAGTAGGTATCCGTGAAAAATTTACAGATTTTTAACGACTAAATTTTATGCATCACAATTTCGAGATGAAATTTTTTTTTTTTTATGCGTTGTAGCTTAGAAAATTATACCGTTGAAAGTCTGTCGAATTTCGATCCCATTTTTGATCAAGATTTATAATTCGCCGCGAGGTCTGGAACACCCTGCATATACTTCAAGACGTCTTGGTCCATGGGAGCACCTAAATTCGAAAATGATCAAATCAAGGACGACCCTAATATATTAGGGTGCTTCGTTTTGGACGAAAATTTTTGTTTTTTCGCTCCATCGACGAAATTCAAAAAGAAATTCCCTTCAAGTTTGCGCCCTTTATTCCAATTCTAAGGCCGATCTAAACGGTTTTGAAATTTTCTCATTCAAAAAGCATGTAAATCTACCGACTTTTTTTTTTTTTCAATTATCTAATGCTCAGCTGCATTTTGTGATATCGTCTCACGATGAAGATCAATATGTAGGGAATTTCGATTCTCAAAAAATGCCCGCTGTGATTTAAGTGTAACTCGAGTTGTTTCACCTGTATCAACATCGAAAGTCATTTTTTTAGTATAACTCACATATTTTCGTTGATATCTGGAAAACAGCTGAAGCTAGAAGAAATATGTCGACAACAAATTTACAGCAAATTTGATTCCCTAAAAAAAATCCTTATTGTTCTATCGCGTAGGACTAATAGTTCAGAAGATAGAGGCACTTGAATGTCTATAAATCTAGGACATCGTGGTTGGTTCTAGATACTAGTAAACGTAATTTTCCTCAGGCTACCACCGCATACAGCTATATGGAAGCGGAAAGTGACCATTTTATGATCGCCTTACTTGCCATTACCTCATGCCAACCACCCGGCTACCTAGCGACATTATTACTCCGGCTCTACGAGACTATTACATATTTTCATCAGACATTCTGCCAGGCGGCTTACTTGAGCAGGAACTAAAACTCTGATGGGCAAAAAAAATGAAGAAGAAAATATGAAAAAAATATAGAAGAAAAAAAATACCGTATTAGGTTTATTTTTCTGACTGTGATAAAAATATCTTGCAGTCTTTGCTACGACGACAGTACGAATAAAGATCACGAAATGATCGGTTTATGAGCTGGGGATATGGCAATAAATCGATCAACCGAACACGAAAACAAGACATAAAAATAGTATTTTTCAACGTAGGTTTTCCTCATTATTTTAGAAGCCCACGCAATTAACGGAAGTACTGTCAAGTCAATATGTGAAGAATATAGATAGAGACATGGTAATTTTTTATGGCCGTCATCTAGATGCTGAATCCTGTGAATTTCGGATTTTTTTATTTTTTTTAGATTTTTCGGTGGTATTAAATCTCCAAATTTTGAAGAACCGATTAAAAAAAGTCGAAAAACAGTCGAAACAAAATAATCAAAACAAGGAAATTTTTCATTTCCATCATTTCAATGTATAATCTCGTAAATTTGAAATTTTTTTTCAGCTCGCCATTTCTGACATCATTTCTAAACGAATGCAAAGTGAAATGGAGTGGGGAAGGAGGAAAAATCGAATTGGACGAAATGAGCGGAAGAATAATCGAGGAAAATGTCGATATAGGTTTATATTTGATAATTTGAAATACGTTCATAGTCGGAAAATTGATGTTTAATATTCGCGAGTTTCATGCGTGCGGGAATCAGTGAATCACATGAATTGAACTTTTGATTGCAGAATGTACTGCGAACTGCATTAGAGTTTGTGGTGATATTGGCAGACGTGGAAAACGTAATTTACCGTAGAAACTCGGTGCCAAATCGTTCTGCATTTTGGAACAGATTCTGGCATTTAAAAACAGTTTTAAGATCGTCTATGGGTACGTGGTTCTAGTCGTAAAACTTTACGATTTATTCCAAACTCGTTGACCCTTAAATTTCAGGTGTCCAATTTCTCCAAACTAATAAGTAGTCTGTCGGATAAATCGGTCCGACTGATTAGAACAATATCAGATTGATTCAAGACTTCGACTCCGGTGAATTGATAAAATATTTTTCTGAATTGCCAAAATCATCAACCAAAGGCCTATTTTTCAGATAAATGAATCGACTCATCGCATTCCGTCAAATAAACCAAATTTTGGATCAACAATCGAAGGAAAAAGACACATCAAACAAAATTCCTGGGTTTAATCAACGTAATTTTATTTGCCATAGTTAAAATGTTCAGTCCGATTTTTTTGGCAATTTCTGAATGATGAGATTATGCAACGGTTAGAAATTTCCAAAAGATGTGCCCCCGAAGAACTGTAATAATTCTGCGTGCCTTTCGGTGTCTGCTTTTTGATTTCCAGAAGTATATTATTTCGTGTATGAAGTTACGCAAGAGGTCCTCCGCTCGGAAGAATTGTAGTGGTATTTCATTTTTTTTATCTCTCTCCTTTTTTCTTTTTCTTTTTCTTTTTTTTCTCTCAACCATTTTTCGCGATTCTACCAATAAAGCTGAGACCTTATTTCGTATACGATATAGGAGGGACGCGGGAGGATGGTTGGAAAATTTTCATGACCATACCGCTACGCTGGCCCATGAATTTTATGAAGGTTTCTATGTAATATCGGCAGAGACCACCAGATTATGTAAAAACAGTATTATCGATCGAGACAGCTCGCCTATACAGCTTCTACACCCACGGTACCAACTCCGAGACTATCCGTTCACACCGTTGCGATTTATATATATTTTCGTGCGAAATTTCCAACACCTTTAGTTTCACCTAACTTCAATACACCCCCATAACATTTCCCACGTTCTAGACTAAAGTCTGCAGAAACCTTTTGTTAACTTGAATAATTAATACACGCTAAGATATAGGCTTGATTAATGGATCGATTTTATTGAATCATTGTCGTATAGAATCTACGGATTATATGGACATGGTAAAGTGGCCCAAAAGGCATGAGATAATCAAATTTTTGTCACTTTGAGAGGTAAAAAGAGCTTCAAGTCGTGGATTTAGTCCACAAAAGAAAAAGTCGTCGTCACACGGTCCAAATTTCGTAGGAATATTCAGAAATCATGTCATTTTGTGGAAAGGGAATAATATATAGGGTAGGGTCACCCTTAAAACAGTTGTTTCCGAATTTCATTTCTTTGTGTGGCTCAATTGGTTCCAAATAAATTAGTAAAAAGTTCTGTAACAGGATTTTCCTTAATTTTCATACCAAGTGGTGTCGATAAGCTCATTCTTTCTCCCATTTGAATAACTCGGGTTCTTAGTGTAAGTTTTTGCTCAAATTAACGTACATTCATGAGTGTCATAAGTCTGTGACTAATTAGGAGTATAACTTCTATATTCATCGATAAATTGAATAGTTTTTCAATTTTTTTATACAACATCAAAAATATTGGATTTTACTATAGACATCAATTAAGCTGATCGAAATTTCGCCCGATTTGTTCGCTAATTATTTTTAAAACTCCTGTCCTTCGACCACCCTTATATTTAAGAAAATTTTCGCAAAACTGATTGACGATGAAAAATCTACTTCCGTTATTCTTCTCTCTGACCAAACCGCGTTGTATAAGTACACACGTCACGTTCGGTTCTAACCTTGCCCTGGAGAGGAGTAGCTGGACCATCGCCAATGCGCCTCATCTTATACTAGGCGTTTGGGACCTCTATACAGAGTACGAAACAGGAATTAGTTATTATTAAAGTTCATTAATTATTAGGGGTAAACCGACCTCGGAATTGTTTTACTGCAGGTTCCATTGGGGAGCTGCTATGCGTATACATACTTATAGGGGAAGACGGGGCTAAACCGCCACATGGGGCGAGACCGCCCACTAAAAAAAAAAAAAAATTCACACACCCGCATTTTCGCATCAAGGGGGATCTTACGAAACGGTATGCAATGTGACTTTGCTGATAGTAATCAAAAATTTTCAGGATGGGGCAAAGTCGCCCACCCTACAAAAAATTGCTTACTAGCATTTCCGTTGAATTGACGAGTCACTAATTTTGTAAATTCTTGTTCATTCACTGGAATTGATGGGAATTAACCGAATTACTGAAAATCGAATAAATTAATGAAAATCAACTAGGTAAATGAACAAAAAATCGTTCAAGCCCCCACCCTTCCAGTCTTGCATCGTTTTCAGTGGAACCACGCTGCATATAGTTTCATCTCACTTACCTGGACGTGAAAATACCATTTAGCCACTTTTTTTTTTTTTTAGTGGGCGGTTTTGCCCCACTCTGGAAATTACTGTCAGCGGAGTCACATTGCACACCGTTTCGTACGATCCCCCTTGATGCAAAAATGCGAGTGAGTCAATTTTTTTTTTTGGTGGGCGGTTTAGCCCCATCTGGCGGTTTAGACCCACCTTTCCCTACGTATACTATAGATTTGCGAAGTACTTGAGATTTGAGAAAATATGTGTTGCATTATAGAGGGACGAGTAATCTACATTATATATAGGTACACATATACACACAGAATGTGCAAAGAGTAAGAAAAGGAAGAAAATGATAAATAAAAAGAAAAAAAAAAAGTAAAAGTTGCAGGAGGAAAACAGGCAAAGTTTTAAGCATACAGTTTCTCCGAAAGTCGGATGGCAAAATGCGAGGCAATGTCAGAGCTTGAAATTGGGTCTTAGCTGTCTGTAAAGAGTTTTTCCGTTTAAAGTAGAACCATGAATTTTCTTCTACTTGCAGCAGTAACAAAGTGAAAACTTCTTTTCTACCCCGTCAAATTCAGTTGTTAACTTAATTCAATCTAACAATAAAGTTGATTTAATAGAAAGCTGCGAGTTAACATCGTTTCACAGATAACCTAAGACACGTTCATTTCATCGGTGTTAGTAGAATTCGAAAAAATTCTGACCTGCCACTTCGATTCCTTATCGTTCCCTATTTTTTTTTTCTTTTTTTGATTTTTTCTTCCTTTGCTTCTTAACGCGGGAAACGTCAACTACCCCGCATAGATATATATATATATATATTAGGGTGGTTCTTAAATACAAAATTGACGAGTGAAGTATGGCAACCTTCAGACAAAAAATAAAAAAAAATTGTCCCCAAATATTAGATTTTTTCGAAAATTCTAACAGGTGCCTAAAGAGTCCTGAAGTTTTCTCGTTTCTTCTTTGTTTTTTCAATTTCCCTGCATTCCTCGTGAAATTTTACTTCGGAAACGACCTTCAGAATATTAAAAAAAATCCCATCGTAAGGGTGCTAATCGAAAATTCTAATATTTTCGCGTAAAATTGTGGAAAAAAATCAGGCTCAGGGGCTAACATCATAGACAGATTGACCGAAAAAATTTCCTTGATTTTTTTCTATATAGTGGAATTTTTTGGAGCAAAATTGACCCAAAATCGAATGGAAAGGAAAAAAAATCATAAGATCCAATGTTATTTAAACGAGAAACTTTGAACCTCTTTAGGCACCTATTGGAATTTTTTGAAAAATCTAATATTTAGGGACAATTTTTTTGGATTTTTTGTCTGAAAGTTGCCATGCTTCACTCCTCGAGTTGGTATTTAAGGACCACCCTAATATATATATATATATTAGGGTGTGTTAAAAAAAATCTTTATTTTTTTTTTTCACGAGCTACCTCTCGAAATGGCAGCGTATATTGCCTAGAAGATTCTCTCCAAATTTCAGCCCAATCGATAAAGGTTTAGAGGTGGCTCACACAGGTTTTGTATTTCGAATTTGAATAACACGCTCAAATTTATTTTCGCAGTATCCGGCTGCAAAACTTCCATTTGAGATCAACACACGACTGTTTCAGTGACTCTAATGAGCAGTTGGGGTTTCGTAGAAGCCATGACAAATTGAAAATGAAAAGTTACTTTTTTAATTTTTACTATTTTCTCCGAATTATTAGGAATTGCGAATAGAATCGCCTTTCCCGGTCTCAATTATTTATTAAAAATATTAAATCTCGTGAAATATATATGTTCTTATGTAGTTGTACCTCTGATGTTTTTTTATTGATATTTTTTATACCATCACATCGAATATCGGTATCAAAACGCTGGATGTCAATGAAAAATGATATGCCTGTTGGGCTTAGATTTCTTGAATCAATGAATAAATAAAGAAATATGGGGATTTTTTCATAATTTTCAATATTTTGTAAAATCCCTATTTCCAAAATATCACTATTGCAATAATGATTTTGCTCGTTTAAATATGCAGCGAATATATTAAAAATTGAAAATTGAAAAAGTAACATTTCATATTCAATTTTCAGTGGCTTTTACGAAACCCCAAGTCCTCATTAGAGTAACTAAAACAGTATTATGTTGAACTAAAATAGAAGTTTTGCAGCCGAATGATACGAAAATAAATTTGAGCGTGTTATTCAAATTAGAAATACAAAACCTGTGTGAGCCACCTCTAAACCTTCATCGATTGGGCTGAAATTTAAAGAGAATCTTCTAGGCGATATACGCTGCCATTTCGAGAGGTAGCTCGTTAAAAAAAAAAATAAAGATTTTTTTCAACACACCCTAATATATATACTCGAATATATATCTGCAGACGAAATCAATTTGATTCTCGTTTCCGAGCTCATACTACCTTGGTTCATCACGGTCTAAACTTTCCTCAGCTTTTGCGAACCAACGAATAAAGGATCTGCAAGGTAAGGCGAGTTTGCGGGATCGGCGAGTAGGTAGGTAAGCTCTGAAAGTTTCACCCACCACGAAAGGTAGGTAGGTGGAGGTACCCATATCCGGCGTTTTTCAGTATAAGTGATTTCGTCAGAACTTTGAACGGTAAATTGACTTTTCTTCTTACTTCAAAAGGATTTTCTATACTGCGGCAATTGCTCAGCTATACATATGAGTATGTGTGTGGGTAATAGATATTTTCTACCTATTTCAACTTCTGCCCGTTTCATTTATATCGTTATAATCACCGTTCGTCATTATTCTTGGTCGCAGAAGTAGCTAGGGGATGATATTTAACGCGACATTTAAAGGGGCAGAAAAAACTCTTGGCTAATCCTCACCGAGGGTTGAAACACCGGGGCGAACGCTTTGCGCGTATTTAAGCGTTGATTCGTTTAAGCGTGCCTCCCTGTCTACCTTGCTCCTAAATTTGCATTTTACAAGCCTTTAGAATTTCAGATAGTTCTCAGTTTTTACACCCCTTTTCCCTACCCTTAACCATCTATCAAATTCTACCGGCGAGCAAGGGAGAGGAAAACCCTGAATGGACAGACGTTAACCTTAACCAAAGGCGAGGCTATCAATTGCCGGAAATACTTGGGATTTCACCAACCGATACCACCCTTTGTTTAACCAACCCTAAACTTACTCTAAGAAGAAACAAAAAATAGAAGAAGAAAAAAAAAAAAACAATCATTTCGAAATCGAAAATTATTGCGACTCTTCTGTTTTGAAATTCTCTAAATTATAATAAATATGTATGTTGAAAAAGAAATTTTTATTCTCTAATTAACACTTTAATTTTGCTGTATAATTTTGAGTTAACATAATGTTGGTTTACGAGGCAGACAGGCCATTAAAAAGGCTCGTTTAGTATATGTGCTGACCGTTGCGTTACGTTGCGTTGCTCCTGGTTTGAACAAGACGAACGGCCTATATCAACCTACTGAAAAATTTAAAAGACTCTAATTAACGCTTCTCATGGTGATTAGCGTGCAGTAAAAAATTAAATACCGCTTTTCAATTAGTTTACTAGACGATGACTAGTCGGGGTGGGAGACTAACGCGCAGAAAGAGTGATAGGGATGTTTCTAAAGGACCAGCTTGTGATCCAGATTGTTCTCTTATCAACGAGTTTCATTTTCTGATTGTTCAGCAAATAAAGATAAGCAAACAAATTTTACGATACTGCAAACCTGATTCGAGTGATCAATTTTTTGGTGTCAAATTTTCAACTATGGAAACGATTTTTGGCTGTTTGTTCTTTTTTTTTTTTTTATCTAAAACGAAAATAAACGCATCAAAAATTTGTCTGTTCATCGGATATCTAGAGGTTTTTATAAACAATTAGAGACCCAAATATTTGAAGTTGAATCAGTAGTTGATCAAAGCTCCGTGGAGTGAGTGCTTTTACTTCGACTGCATCTAACTCGAGAGACAAGTCGACTCACAACTCTTAACTTTTACTTGATTATGATCCAAAAAACTATCAAACTTCTGTAATAAAGCTGTTCGTTTGAAAAATTATTTTTGGACGCATTCCAGCTGCACTTCGGCAACTACCTCTGTCCAAGGTGCATGTCCATCCTAATTTCTTTCGTGAAATTGAGAGCTTCCAAAGTTCGATAAATCCACAAATTTTTATATCAATTTTTGAAAATTAAGAAGGAGAAGAAAAAAAGGTATATTTTTTTTTTACGCAGATATCATTTTTTAGTTTGAAATTTGTGTTCTGCAGATACATTGAATGCGCAATTCAAATTTGATAATCGTAGAAGGTTAGCTGGAGATAACTTTTTGTGGATTTAGAAACATTGTAATAGACATGAAAAAATTTGTGCAAATTTTTCGCTGTATAAGCTTAGAGACAAAACTAATCCTGGCCACTATCAAAACTTGAGATTATACATATTCCGCGTATACATATGTATATATATATATCGCATGCTAATAGGGTGCACACAGTGGAAGGGATGTTTCTTAGTGGCTGCGATATAGGCATATGGTTTCTCCTCTTGTTACCATTCAGAAACTACTATTCTCTCTCTCTCTCTCTCTCTCTCCTCCCTCGTAATTAAGCTTCAGTCTATACACTTAGGGCAAGTAGTGAAATGAGACGGGAGTTGCAAGGTACGAGGTACGAGGAGATGTTTAGACTCCGTATACATATAGGCATAGTATATATATGTATATGTACAATGAAACAACAGCATCGCGTTGTTTCGAGTGACTCGATTACATCTATTATCAAATATATTATGTATGTATACATACAGTGAGGATAGGGATATGGTTTTCACTCAGTTACAGCCAACTCGGCACACTCCAGGTTTTTTCGTCTGTTCATTGCAGGCTGGCCATAGGTATGTATTTTTCACCACACCTGCACGGAAAGTACGACTTTCGGCCCCTCGCGTGAGCGGGAAGTCGTACTTTCCGATGCCAGGGGGTGGTGAAAAATAGTATACCTCACACGGGAGTGAAAAAGGCTATCCCAAACTGCGTTTTTTAATCTCACACGCAGCTTGGGTTAGCCTACTTTCCCTCCCTAGGTGAGTAATATACTATTTTCTCTGGTTGAATTGATTTGCTTTCGGAAGACATCGATTCGAAAATAAAAAAACGAAGAGTGGATGGTCTGCGTGCAATAAACAGACGAAAAACCTGGAATATGCCGAGTTGGCTGTGACTGAGTGGAAACCATATCCGTATCCTCCCTGTATGGGGCTTTCCACGCCAACCCAACCTACCATCGAAATTGACATTTTTGATTTGGCCTTAATGTTTTTTTATCAAGCCGTTCAAAAGATGCGATTTCTCAAAATTTTAGATGTTTGATTTTTTAATGCTTATAACTTTTCCAAAAATGCATCAATTTGCAATTTTTTTTTCTTCAAATTGTGTATTTTTCAATGAATTTTTCAAAAATTTGAGTAAAAAAAAGTGAAAATAGGGACCAAAGGGAGTCAAAATAATCTTTTTCACATTTCGAGCCGATTGAAAGTCATCCAAGATAACTTTTTTTCAACGACCACCCTAATATATACTACATACCGCATACTGAATAAAATTTTCAATTGTCATATTCATATAAACAATAAAAATGTGCAAATTTCATTTATTCGTCCATTTTTTTATATTTTTTTTCTTTTCATTTTCCCGGGGGATTTTAGGGATTTTCCCTTTATCAATTCATTGGTCATTATATCTGTTATTTACTATTATAAACGATCTCAGTAATTTATAGCCCTGTTTCCAACTCATTGTTCAACTTTTTTATCGTTTTATAAATCAGCCTATTCAGGACACCACATATACTGAAGACCTGAGCGGCAGCCCGCAAAATTTGTAAGACGGGTCACGCCGTTCAGGCGCTGAATTGGCAGGCTGAGGATTGGAGCTTGGTCCGGCTACACTTGGACAAGGTTTTTCGGCAGTCACCGACCGTAGTAGCGTAGTGCTAGCACTCGAGACTGCGGAGCGGGAGGACGTGGGTTCGAATCCCCGGCCTGTCGAGGAAGACCTGAGCGGCAGCCCGCAAAATTTGTAAGACGGGTCACGCCGTTCAGGCGCTGAATTGGCAGGCTGAGGATTGGAGCTTGGTCCGGCTACACTTGGACAAGGTTTTTCGGCAGTTTTCCCTTGTCCCTCGTGCGAATGCGAGTGTTTCTATATTCTAACTGCCACCACCTGCTTACTCTCTCCTTACCTTACTTAATTCATACTTTGCAAATGTAATTGTAATAAAAATAAAGTAATTTTCTAATTTTTTCTATACTATATATTCACTTTTATTTGGGAAACTATTTAGTCGATTTATATGAAATTTGGTCTCCATGGGTCTTCCTTGTTCAACTTTTTCAATTTTGGGTATAAATTATGAAATATAAAATAGTCGATCTAATATAAATAATACGTTTATAAACCAAGACTCATTTGCTCATCAAATATAAGGGTGATTTTGAAAATTATCCCTTTTGAAAATTAACCCTCCTGAACCCTAAATTTTCCGCGATTTAGAATACAAAGATTTTTATTCTTCTCTGATGTCTGCGCGAATGCTTCAAAAATTCACTTTTCACATTCAAATTACAATTTGACGCCGTTTCGCAAATTTCAATTCCGATCTTTAGCTTTCAGAATTATTGAACTCTCGGTCTACTTCGTTAAAATTCTTTAAAAATCGGTTATCTATAGACTTTCAGGGAAATACCCTTTCTCAAAACTGACACTCGATGATATTCAAATTCCTAATTTTATATCGTCCGTGGATTTAAAATTTCGGAACTTTACCCCGTTCCGAAAATATCGATTATATTTCATTTTTGGATTGTAGAATTTTGCGGGAGTTTTTTATAATTGCAAAATGCGTTTCTGAATAAAATTCATCTCTGAAATGACAAATTCCGTAAATAATAATCCAGTTATCATTCTCTCTTGCTTTTGATTCCGCGATGAATACCTATAGGTCTCCTTGATCCATGTGCCTTGGTGATCAGGGTTTAATTAGAATTCTAACGAGCGTGAAACAGCGGGGTTCTTAGTTTCTCGTAATAATTATGCACTGAACATAAAAGCCAGTCTACAACCAGTCTCTCATTGTTAAAGAACAAGTCTGGAATCGCGCGGCTGAACATCAAGCAGTAATAAACGCCTTCATCATTTTGTCAGAAAAGATGCAGTTTACAACTTGCCGCTTTACGGTACTCGCTCGACGCCACTCCAATCGTATGACCGAAGAAAAAAAGAAACCAAGAAAATATCAGGGTGAAGAAAACGTGCTTTTATAATATACAGAACCGTTCTCACAATGGAAAGCTTTGTACATTTGTGATCGTGGTAGACGTCAGATGTAAAAAAAATCACAAATCCATTTCATCGGCGACGAAAATGTTTTGTGATCATTTCGTAAAGAAATAATCGATCGGCGGATGGAAATAAAATTGTATACAGAAAATCGTATACGTTTGCAGCATATGCATACGGATAACAAGACCGGTCGAGACAATTCAGTGATCAATGCCAAAATGAGATCGATGAACGCGATGAGTATTATAAAAGAAGTAAATTTTTTGAAAAAAAAAAGTACTATCTCCATGAATGTAATGCGATTTCAATTATTCAGACTGTAGACTGACCTGTCTGGAATATTCATGTGAAACTTGGTTCGTTTCATATGATCGGTGCTCGAGTAATCCTGCACAAATCAATTAATTATGGGTTTGCTTATGACAGCTGTGAAAGCTCACTGAATGAATTATTTAAATATCTCGAAACGGGATTTGATAGAGAAATAATCAATGAAACTACATAAGCCAAAGCCGAATCAACCTGGTTCATAATCAATTCGCAGACGTAGGTATAAAAAATTTTATGCCACGGTTGATGCGACCCTTAAATTTCCATCTAAGTCCATACCTCGTTTAAAAAAGCTCCGCTTTTAACGGTGACGATTATTTCACCTTCGAAGCTGAAACTTATGGTGAAAATCTGTCTTTATGCGAGTAAAAAAAAAATATATTCCACCTCGTAATCAGACAATTGAAATAATAGTTAATTAACAAACGATGCATAGTCTTATGGGTAAAAAATGGGCATAAGGGTGTTCACTGCTCATGGGAAAACGCTTCTGAAATGTCATAGTTAAAACGATGGCTTCGCCCAGTCCAGCCAGAGGTAATTAACCGTGAAAATGATGTATATGTACGCATGTGCATTTAAGGTACGAGTGCTTCTAATCCAGTTAATTTGAAATTCTGGGTGGTCTCCGGGTCCTGATTGGCTGATGTTATCCGATGATTAGAGACGATGGACTCTGCTTGGTCTGGCCCGTTCTAATAGCCGTTGAAATTAATTAATGCTAATTGAACGAACCACCTCCGATATCAGTGTATGCCTTATAACTGTTGGACCGAACATTTGTATACCTATATATCTGTACACCTATGTACACATATACGTATAATATACATATTATACAGTAATAAACATGTACTGTCAAGAACTGAGTGCCTCTTGACCACTGCAGTCACCTGTCGTCAAACGCAAATCGCAATTAGTGACTCATGAACTCGTCGAGGATAGTTTCCGTGCTCCACTATACACGAAATCGTGAAATTTTAGATAACTGTTCAGACCGTTAAAGCGAAATTTATTAACGCAAAGTACTCACGGTGGTAGAATGTGCATTGCGTTTTTTAGCTATTACTATTTCGAAATATGTGAATAATAATTAATTAGAAAATAATAATGAATGATATCAAAACTTCTGCGACTAAGTAACTATAAGTACAACAATTAGCTGCATTTATATCAAGCGAGATCCTTTACTGAACTTTGATTAGTTTCGCGGTTGGTGGGGTGAAGTAATTGCTTTAATTACTTTGAAATTTCATCTCTTATAGTTTTAACACGTTTTTTGTTCAGGTTTATCATATTCAAAGTTTATTTCTTTATTATTTTATCGAAGGGTTGACAAAAAAAAATGAAAAATTGACTTTATACCCGACTACGATAAAATGACCATATTGGCGGGGAGAAAGTAACCAATTTTTTACCAGAGAGAATAAAAAGTGATTTTGCGAGTAAAAAAGTAAATTTGCGGGTAAAAAAGTAAATTCGCAGGTAAAAAATTATTGAAAAAAATGTATATTCATGTTTTAAAAATGCTTTCAAAAAATTTGAAATTCATTTTATTTTTAGTGGGGGGGCTCTGCCCTGCCCATAACTTATATTTCATAGCCCACACCTATATATTGTAGTGTTCTGTCATTTTATCGTAGTCGGGTGAAAAGTAGTATATGCCACACGGGAGAAGCGGATTTCACCTCGTACTCGTGCTGCTCGTGCCGAAAATCACGCACTTTCCTCCCTAGTAGCATAATGTACTATTCTTAAATGACAGAAATTTTCATGAGAAAATTTTAAATATGATTTTTACATCGGAAGAAATTTTTCATCACTTCGTTGACGTCGACTGGTCGTAGAGAAATGTTCACCCCCTCAGCTCGTATTAAAATTTTTCTTAATTAAGCCTGAAAATTTATCTCTATATAAATTGAGGGGTTCATATGTTAAAATTTTAACGCTTTGAAAATCCTGCGCATCATTGAATAATGCGTCACACAATTTTCCCGGTGCCTAATCTCGTATAAGAACTTTCGAAAACTTTACTCCCGGAGACCAAGACCACCGCGTGTTCTTCGACGAACGAGTTTCACGTCGTGGAAAAACTTTTACCAAGCCAAGTAAAAGTTCCATTGTCAAGCGAACACGCGCGGTATCCCATACACAGTGAGACCGAGCTTGCAACGTTCAGTTATTTTCTTTTTTCTTTCCTTTTTTTATATTATTTATTTTCTGTTTCCTTTTTCACCTTTTTTTTTCTCTCTTTTCTTTACTTTTCTTTCCTGTTTTTTTTTTTTTTTTTCTTCTACTTCTCATCTATGTAAGAAATTTTCCTTTCCTCTGCACAACAAAAATGGAAATCTACAGCCGAACTGAAGAAACTTCGTGTTACCACGAAGGAATTGAAATCGCTGACGAAATAAGGTGAGAAAATCAAAAAAATAAAAAAAAAATAAACGTTTTGTGGTTCGAATCGAAGATTGAATTTATTGAAATCGACGTTGTAAGTTTTAACACTACTTATAGCTTCGTATATTTTGTAAATTTGCACTCCAACCGATTGTGGTTGACGATTTGAAAAAAATTTATATCCGCAAGGCGTGTGTGTGTGAAATATCCGGTATTCGAATATAAGGCTGGGATTGAGGGTATCCCGATATTTCTTCGTTAATAAATGTCATTTTACCTTCATACCACGTGGCACCGTTAAAACCTTCGGAGAGACAAACCCTCTGGAAAGAAATAAAAGGAATGAGGTTTTTCCTGGCTTTTCCGTACGACGTGGGGTTGGGGCCTGAGCCTGTTAATTTTCCGCCGGTTTTAACGCAGATCTGTGCCCCAGAAATTTGCATTCTTGCAGGATTTTTCTCCTCAACCTCTCCTGCCCAGGATACCTATACCAGGCTACCATCCTGCAGATTCACCAGTCTCACCAGACTTTACAGAGAACGTCACATCGATTTTTCATTAAGCTCATACCATTTTGCATATACCTATCTATCCATTCGACGTCCTTATACATAATAGGTATAGGTACACCTATGCCTGCATGTGGGACTGGGGGTAAACGTCAAATTTTTATCGTGCCGATATCGTTAAATAATAAAAAAAATAAAAAATAAAAAATAAAAGACGTTCAAGAAAAAGATAAAATGGGTAAAAAATATCCCGGTATAATAAACTGTGAGGGTTAAAATTTTTTTATCATAGACTTGATAAATAATTCTAAAAATTCAAGTTAAAATCATCATTCTTCAAATAGTTATAATATAACTTGAAATTGATATTTTCGTAAAAAAAAAAAAATTAATCAAAGTTTTCAAAAAAAAAATGATGATTTTTTTTTTTTTTTTTTTGCACTTTTTATGGTGTTTTTATGTTTTTGAAGTAACAGGCAAACTTTGAGAAAACTATACGCACCTTTTTGGTTTTAGTATGCAAAAAAGGCATGTAAACATTAGGGTGTTTGCAAAAAAAAAAAAAAAATTCCAATTTATTTTTTTGACCACTGAATGTGTGTATCCTAATCTCGAAATACACTCTGCGAACAGAATTCGCCGAGAAAAATTCTCACGATGTGCTAATCGATATTTACCGATAAAACTAGACATCGATTTAGCGACCTCTAAGGATATGGTTCATTGTCCGCGCTGTCCTTTTGCATGGTGCATTGTGGGGGGTAAGTCTAAGGTTCAAGCCTTGACGAGGCGAAGAAACACAATATTTCTGGAAAAAGATGTTTAAAAAAGTTTTTTTTTTTAAATGTTGAAAAAAAATTCAAAAATAAAACTCTTTTATTTTTTTATCTTTTTCCAGAAATATTGTGTTTCTTCGCCTCGTCGAGGCTCGAACCTTAGGATTCGAGATTAGGATACACAAAAAAATAAATTGTCATTTTGTTTTTGTTTTTTAAAAAAAAAAAACACCCTAATATCCATGTATTGATGGTGTATTTGGCATTGGAGACGCGATATTATATTCTTTTAGTCTGAATATATATTCGGCACAGATGTCATCTCCTAAAGTTTGACAGGAGTGATTTTATGTGACATTGGGTATATAGGTAAGCCGTTAGAGCAGTGGAGACGAACTAATCCTTACGGGTAAAATGATGTCACGATTTCACGCGGTCCTAAAGTCATGGTACTTCGATAAGCTGAAAACTAACTTTGAGGAACTCGACTGTTCCCATTATCGTAAATTGTTACGTCACATAGGTAGGTTAAGTCTATCCTTATACTCGAACCATCCGAGTGAAATTATCAAACTTTTAGATGAAAGAAAAAAGAAAAAATTGAATTTATATAATCGCGGTTCTAATCGCTAATCTTAACGGCCCATTGCACCTAATATGGGCTTCATATGTACTCGGAACTCTCATTGCAAGTAATCTTATACTCACTCATTAATTTACTCGTTAATTAATGAAGAGCGAAAAGTTTGTTCGTAATTAGAATTTTACCATATTCAACTTTGAATCAGTAAAAATGTTGACAGTACTTTTCTGTTTTTTTTTTTTTTTTCTTTAAATCGTAATACGAATTGCAATATGAACCGCTCAAAATGTGCCACATGTCAAAATGACGTATCGTTTACCCCTGAATTAAATTTTGACTGACACAATTTATTTTCTGATTGAAATATTGTGTGGGATTTTGAAAATGAATCACCTCCCACATGGATTTCATTGTCAACATTAATTGAGATTGTTTCCGGAAAACGTGCATGTCGTGGATTCATAATATGAGGCCCGTTTTTTCTTTTTCTTTTTTATCAAAACCCTTCACTCGATTTATCATCTTTAATTTCGATTTTATAATGAGCATAAATTTTCAGAGTTGTTCATGCCTTGACAACAAATTTCAAAATCATTCAAGCGATGATTCTTCGGAAAAACTCGTGGAGAAAAATAGTTATTTTCAATTTGAAACGGCTAGTCGTTTAATTGAAATAAATTATCGAAAAAAAAAACTTTGAAACTCGTTTTTCTTGAAATGTTGATATGGCCGTGGGCCTAATTTTTCAAAAAATTACAAAATTTACTTACCTGTATAATTAATAAACGGAATAATTTTTCCGCGTCAGATTTTTTTTTTCCAATATCAAAAGATGTCGCGGATTTTCTAATGATTCAAACTCACCTTCGCTCATCTATGTAAAGGGCGTCAAAGAGGATATTTTCGACAGGTAGTACCAGTAGTCAGTAATTAATTTCAGTAATTAAAACGTCTACTAACGGTGTCGCCGCTTACAGCTTCGTATTTTCAATATACTATAATTTATTCATATATTATAGCTAAAGACGTACCTACTTTGATCTATACAATCATAATGACTAGTTTTCTGAAAAGTAAATGATCAGAACAGAGAGGTCTGGTTGAGCCGGAATTATCGTTTTTGTCTAAAAGCTTGCGGATAATGATGATTATGGATTATGAATATAACTACCGCGTACACTACTCAATCTATAAATTATTAATTTTGGTTTATCTGTGAGTAAAAAACTGAAGAACCCAGGGATTGGTCACTCGGTATCTACCATTAGTATACACAAATCCTATGGAAGTTAATTAAAATTTCAGTCCCGCGTCGGTCGCGGATATATGGGGTTTTCATTAATTAGCATCGAAAACTGGTGCAGCAAAAACATGAAGTAGACGAGAGATGTTGATTTATTTATAAAAGCCCGCAGCGTGGGATGGAAATTGGCCACCAACCATGCTGGGTATTATTTCGAGTTATATTTGGATACAGAAATCGGTGAATTTCGACACCCTTTTACCCGACAATTAAAATAGTTCACATGCATATATACCCATAGAATCTGCGAAGAACTGCGTATCAGCGACGCAGCTAATCAACTGATAAAAAAAAACAAAAAAACTTCCGACTGTTTACAATTCGTCCGAAAAATATGAGCCAACGAAATGTTATGAAAAGAAAATTTAAAAAATAATTAAAAAAGAAAAAATGACCGGTAAAAATTTTTAATGAAAATGAAAATGTTGATGTGAATGTGAATTCGCTTGATACATCATAACTCATAACATAGAGCAAGAGCCCGCGACGGCCAGGCCTTAGTTAAATAATAAAACGTAAAAGTTTCTCTGTGTATGTCCACTATACAGGTAAGAACGATCCCAGGATATGAAACTTGGGTCGCGGTGGCTTTGGCAGGTAACAGGTAGTAAAGGTGTGTAAAATTGTGTCTCAAAGTTAGTATAGTATAAAGCTTAGTTTTCATATATTTTATTAGTGATAGTCTTAGAAATCACCTCGTCCACAGCCAGACACTTAGTACAGTTCCAACCCCCTGCCAGGCACCCTTGAAGTAGGGTTAATTTTATTTATACTTTAGTTATAGTATAAAAGCTGAATTTTATATATGTTACTTGGAGAACTATAAAATGATGTTTCCTCAGTAGCCAGGCAGTTTAAATGGTTCCCCCATATTGCCAGACACATTAAAGATCTATTGTTGGTGCGACCGCGAGGGATATATGCGTAGCGGGTGCGAGTGAGATAGTGCGTTCGGCCCACGGCGATCTTTTATTGAGCATCAGCTGTCTTTTATTCTGTATTCTGTGGTAAACAATTTTAGATTTATCAAGAAAATTCAATATATAAAATTATCAGAGACTAAAAATTAAGTTTTCAAAAAATTATTTAGTAAAATTTTACGCAAATAAATCTTTAAATCAACAATTCAAAAATGTAATAAATTACGTTTCAGAGTTTTGTAAGCTTCATTAAATATTCAATTCAATAAAAATTTCAATATTTTGCAAAAAAATTTTTTACCATAAGGAGGGAATAATTATTGTGATAGTAAAACATTTAATGAAAAAGGAGTTTAATTTTAATTATAGCCATTGTATACAAAGTAAAAAAAATAATATTTCAAACATTTTATTATTTTTATTAAATTCAAAAAAATTTTCAATTATTTTCATCGTTCTCGTCGATATCTTCATCATCCTCATCACTGCTACTTCTGTCTGTGGTGTGGTCATCGTCAATATCTCCTTCTTCGTCATTTTCTGTAATAATTAAACCAAGTTGAGGTGGTTCTTCCCCTACAGTCCCACCAAACGTGGGTTTCAGACGAGATTTTGAATACTTCTCGATGGGGACAGAATCTGAAAAAAATCAAGCATGTAGGAGATCCTCGGGAGATTGATTTTGCATAATAATAATTCAAAAACCTTATTAACAAATCGATGGAAAAAAAAACTGTTCAAGAATTTAGCCGGTGACCCAACTTTTTTTCAGGTGAAAATGACTTGTCAATTTTACTGAATACGTATGAATTTTTTGAGAATTTTGGTAACTTTTTGAAAATTGAGGTTTGTCAGGTATAAAAAAACGCAATTTTCAAAAAGTTACCAAAATTCTCAAAAAATTCATACGTATTCAGTAAAATTGACAAGTCATTTTCACCTGAAAAAAAGTTGGGTCACCGGCTAAATTCTTGAACAGTTTTTTTTTCCATCGATTTGTTAATAAGGTTTTTGAATTATTATTATGCAAAATCAATCTCCCGAGGATCTCCTACATGCTTGATTTTTTTCAGATTCTGTCCCCATCGAGAAGTATTCAAAATCTCGTCTGAAACCCACGTTTGGTGGGACTGTAGGGGAAGAACCACCTCAACTTGGTTTAATTATTACAGAAAATGACGAAGAAGGAGATATTGACGATGACCACACCACAGACAGAAGTAGCAGTGATGAGGATGATGAAGATATCGACGAGAACGATGAAAATAATTGAAAATTTTTTTGAATTTAATAAAAATAATAAAATGTTTGAAATATTATTTTTTTTACTTTGTATACAATGGCTATAATTAAAATTAAACTCCTTTTTCATTAAATGTTTTACTATCACAATAATTATTCCCTCCTTATGGTAAAAAATTTTTTTGCAAAATATTGAAATTTTTATTGAATTGAATATTTAATGAAGCTTACAAAACTCTGAAACGTAATTTATTACATTTTTGAATTGTTGATTTAAAGATTTATTTGCGTAAAATTTTACTAAATAATTTTTTGAAAACTTAATTTTTAGTCTCTGATAATTTTATATATTGAATTTTCTTGATAAATCTAAAATTGTTTACCACAGAATACAGAATAAAAGACAGCTGATGCTCAATAAAAGATCGCCGTGGGCCGAACGCACTATCTCACTCGCACCCGCTACGCATATATCCCTCGCGGTCGCACCAACAATAGATCTTTAATGTGTCTGGCAATATGGGGGAACCATCTAAACTGCCTGGCTACTGAGGAAACATCATTTTATAGTTCTCCAAGTAACATATATAAAATTCAGCTTTTATACTATAACTAAAGTATAAATAAAATTAACCCTACTTCAAGGGTGCCTGGCAGGGGGTTGGAACTGTACTAAGTGTCTGGCTGTGGACGAGGTGATTTCTAAGATTATCACTAATAAAATATATGAAAACTAAGCTTTATACTATACTAACTTTGAGACACAATTTTACACACCTTTACTACCTGTTACCTGCCAAAGCCACCGCGACCCAAGTTTCATATCCTGGGATCGTTCTTACCTGTATAGTGGACATACACAGAGAAACTTTTACGTTTTATTATTTAACTAAGGCCTGGCCGTCGCGGGCTCTTAGACTAACAGCGGATATATCGTACTTCCACACAGTATTGACAAGTTTACTTCCATAGTGGGGTTTCTTGATTAAAACTTTCTCGTGTCTGCCAAAGTTTATATCACACAGTTAGTTCGCCCACACACATGTCTATGCTGTGGTCCAGTTGAGGTTAGCCAACTAGTTCAATATATTTGTAGCCATGTGGTTTAGTGGACCCCAGTGTACACCAAAGATCTTCACTGTAATATCGTGGGGCAGTTATTATGACAAGAAATTAATTGGATAAGAAAAAAATCGGGAAATAATCCGCCCGAAAAGAAAAAGTGTCGACGGTTTCAAACGAGCATTCATGTTTCATTTTTTGAATAGTGAATAGTACTTTTTTGTAACACTGTACGGAAATTTCTTACTTTGTGCACCGAAAATTGTACGCGAAATAGCAGATTCCTGATGATCTTACAAAGTGTGCGGGAATCAACATTCCTGCACACTTTTTCGATTTATCCATGCGGAGTGTACGCAAAGTACGAACTTCCTTAGACTGTTACAAAAAATAGTATATGATACACGTCTTTCCGCACTAGTATCATAATATACTATTTCAACACGTGGTGCGTAAAGTTCGATTTTGCGCACGCCTCGCGTGCATAAATTTCAACCTAACGCGCGTTTTGTTGAAAAACAAAGTCCGATAATCAAACGAGTCGAGAATCGTCTTTCGCACGTGTATCGGACTCTGTTTTTAAACACAACGCGCGTCAAGTTTAATTTTATGCGAGCATCGCGTGCCTAAAATCGAACTTTACGTACAGCCTCTTGAAAGAAGAAGTTTTTCTTAATCAATTGAATAGGCGTCTAATTAATTGTTTAATTTGAAAAATCCCTGAAGTGCACAAAATTGAATCGGTCGAGGATTAACAGAGTAGATTTCCGCATTTCCGCAGCTCCTCAAATTACCTGGCCAGAATATTTCTTGCGGTTTACAACGAGGTCTGAGAGCTCAGCCGCTGTAGGTACTCCTGTCGGACCCGAGGCCATTCAATTTGTCCTCAGAAAATTACCAGCTAATTTACTTCGGGCGACCTGACAGGCAAAGAACTCCCCCATGAAATTTCACTCAAATTAATTAGATTTTATTTTTAATTTTTCACCCAAAGGTGAAGCCCGATGTTTGAACCCCGTTCTCCCTTGATCCGAAAAACAGCGCAAGAAAAACTCCCTCAGAACTCTTCAGAGGATCATGATGAATACTATATATACGTTCGAGGTTTATTCTTTTGAATAAAAATTTTCTTCAATTTTCTTTCTACATTTCATAGCCCCAGTCTCGAAATTAGGTATAGTATCACAAATCGGATGACCAGTCTCAATATTTTCTTCGACATATGTAGCGGAGTATTAATAATGTTGGAATAGAAAGGAGAGAAAAAAGGAAAACTATAGGTATAACGATGACATTTTTCTGGAAAAAATATTCAAATACATACATATATATACGTACGTCGATGTGCAAAGGACTATATATAAATAGAATGCTATAGGGGTTTACCCTGAAGCCCAGTGAGAGCATGACGTGGTTGCGGCTAGTTACATCGGCCATGCGGTTAATCCTCTCCCCGGTCTCTATACCCTTGTTAAAGGGTAGGTATATGTCTATGATATCGTATGACCGCAAGTTTGATATCTCTTTGATATACTTACGTTTTATACCATCTCCTCTTTATGCTGGTAAGTGAACGTTTCACGGCGGTTGGAAATAGCTTTTTCAAATCACCGGTTCCCTTTGAAGAAAAGCTTTGATTACCACCGCATTCATTCATTAATTTCTGGCAGAAGGTCGTAGCCGAATAATAATACCGAAACTACCCCCAGCTAGTATTTTAATGACCTTCTATTGTATCATCAGGCTAGAAGAAAAAAATCATTCCAAAATAATTCTTACAGTCGAGTCCTTTTAGCCGGTTTTTAAAATCGTTTCGAATTTGGATCCGTTACTCTCTCGCCGTTGGCTTGATGCGTCGACGATAACGTGAGCCCCGAACCTTTTCCTGATGGTTATAGTCGATGAAAATTTGCATAGATAAACTGGAGATGGTATCGAAATTGTTACCGCTACCCGATATCGTTTAACCGAATTCCCCAGTACGATGATATAAATGAACGTATTTCATGCTCTCTTGCTCGTAGACTGCACACCTAACTAATTTTCTGCATTATAAAGTTGAAAAATAGTTCAATTTTCGTGAAAAATTATTTTTTTTCAAAGTTTTTCTTCCTTTTTTTTTTTTTTCTATCCCGACTAATTACACACCACGTATTTTTATTAGATGCTGCAAGAGAGAGAGAGAGAAAAAAAAAAAGAAACTCGTTAAAGGATTTGGGATCAATTTATGCAGGTCATTAGGTAATTAGCCAGGTTTGATAGGGTTAAACTTTTAACGGCTGTTTCCTTTCCCATCTTTGATACTGAGATGAATTCAAAAGGAGCTGAGTCTCTTTAAAAGGGATTTAAACCGGCAAAATAAATCGTAGCAATTATCCAACAAGCGGACTTCGCGTTTTTCTTCCTTTTGCTAATTCTTACCGTTGCGTTATAGGTATACATATTCGCGTTTCTCTTTACCCTCGCTTTATCTTTTTCTCCAGTCATTTCAAGACCGAAACAGTTTTTTCTCTTCAAAAACGTGGATATTTTCAAATTTGAAGAACATTTGCATTTCGGATGCATCTAAATAATGATAAAACAAAAAAACAAAAAAATGACTAAATCTGAAGAAAAAAAAAATCTAATGGCGATATAATCGAGGCTTTCATTCATATCTGTTATCTTCCACCGTCACGTTAGTTATGAACTTTCTAAAACGACGTAATCCTTGACTGGGAATAAGACCCCATTAAACTTCCTAATTACAGTTGATACATAAGTACCTACTCGAATTACCATAATTTTAATACGCGCCTGTACGGTTTGAGGATAATTTGAAAATAGCGTATCGCGTTAGCATTTCCGATTTCACGAGTTGAAATTAACATTGGTTTGCACTCGTCACGATGACGTGGGTTATTTAGGTCATACGGACCACCGCGTACATATGTATATGCAAATATATATATATATATATATACGTAACTTGTAATAAAAAATTTTATCAGTCATACAAACTTCGGCGGTTCAGATGTGCCAGAAAATTCCTTTTCCAAAAACAGCAACTAGCTGATAGGATCCATAATTGCAAAACTCGTAACTTTATCATCGCTAAAAATTTCTACTGAATAAATTTTAACGCCGATCAATGCGGAATCGAATTTACAAAGCGATAAAAGAAAAACAAAAAAAAAAAAATTCATTATTTTTCACAACGATTCACAAATATATTACCCGCAGTCGTATTTAACTCAAAACAAAGCCCACTAGGAAGAGGATATATTCATTTATGATTCATTAACGGCTGCATCCTGACACTCACAGGCCCAACCATTATATAAATTCGCTAGCTTAAACAGCGTTTTTTAGACAAATTTCGAGATAAAAACGTCAACCTTCATTCGAACATACATTCGAAAATCGAAATGACCACGTTGAGATTAATATTCTTAGTCAATATGGTAAAAGAATGTGAAGAAAGCATGGAAAAAATAAAAAAAGAAGCAAGTGAGTCGACTGACTCCGATGGGGTAGCTCTAGAAATTTCCGTTCGGATAAAAAGTTTGATTGAAAGAGACAGAAATGTATTGCGAAAGGGTGATTTTTTTTCCTATCACAAAAACTACTGTAACGATTGATTCCGAAATTCAACCACATTCAGATTGGAGGAAATGGTATTGATGGAGACGAAAATCATCGGAATCCGTTGATCAGTTCTCGAGATATCATCAACGGAATATGTACAGGGTGAGTCTCTTTGCAGGTCTAAAATGGGTGGGACCTACTTGCGGCAAAGACACGCCGTGATTCGTGATTCAGCATTGCTACCCTATTGTTTACCTGATTAGCTGAATGCATGCCTTCGCCGTAACTAAGTCCCACCCATTTTAGATGTGCGAAGAGACTCACCCTGTATATAATTATTTGAATAATTTGTTTTTTGAATAACTCGAAAACTACTGGACCGATCAGATCCAAAATCTGATCAGTTTTAAGATACAAAGAACCGCATCGATTGATACTAGGAAGGACAAAGTCCGTTTATTCGTTCCCGAGATATTGCCAGACAAAAAATTTATGACACACGAAGAAAATGGTTTGAGGTGATGAGATCTAATGAAAACTCAGCTTTCCATTTCCGGGGCGATTATGATGATCACTTTCCTCATTTCTTTTTTCAAACGGAAAGCTAAAAATATGCGTGTATGTATATTGCATACATGAAGTGGTAGATTTAGCTTCCCACCGCGTACAGAGAGGGTTGTAAAGTCAGTCATCTTCTGAATAATTTCTCTAGCCAATTTTGCGATCTATATAGCCGCTACCAGAGACCTCGTGAAATATATGTAGATTGTGTGACTGCAGAATGCAAATCTGTAACATGAAGGGTTCAGCGCAACGTATTAATTCATCCGTGTTGAGGTGGAACGTTGATGATTAGGAAAAATGAGAAAAATGAGAAAAGTTAAACAAATAATCAATTAGAACTTCTTTGTTTTTCATTTCCCCTATTTCAGAATAATTTCCTACTATTTGGCAAATATTTTCGTAATCGTCGATTTCACAGCAGCAAAAAAAAAGTTAAGAAAATGATTAGATGAATGAATTTGAAGTGAAAAGGAAAAAATAAATAAATGAAAGAATGAAATGATGAAATGATGATAATTTCGAAGAAGTTACAAAGAGGTTCGCAGAAAATGATGAAACCTTTATATTAATTGAAAGAGGCAGATGTCAAGCTGAAATTGAAGAGAGAAATAAATATCATAACGAATAAAGAGAAATTCGTTCATTGTTGCGAACAATTGATGAAGCTCGTCGAGTGTAATTGAAGTTTAAACCGAGAGTCAAGGGATCGATATAAATATATGCTGACTCGGAGAATGATATAATTTCATTCCGTAGATAGAATAAAAGTAAAAGTAAAAGTGAAATAAAATAAAATAAAATAAAATAAAATAAAATAAAATAAAACGAAAAACGATGGTAGGAATAAATTCATACCCAACCAAAAAACTGCTCGAATATACGTTCATAGTATATGTATAGGAAATATATATTTCGTTTCTCGATTCAATTTCATGTCTTATACGACTCAGATGTATATACCTAGAAATGTGAAAGCAGATTTGAAATAACTTTCCATTTCTCTGTTTTTTTTTTTTTGCTTGTCTCCTACACTTCGCGAACTTTTATTTTTTTCATTTCTTTTTAGCGAAATGATCGAAAAGAAATTCATGGTAAAAATCGAAAGGAGTCCCGGCGATGACGTCGTGATTTGAAAAAGAATACCCCATATATGTGTGTATATAATCTTTTTGTCATTTTGACGTTGGTAAAAGTGACCGTCTACCAAATCCTCTTTCAGAGACGCTTCACAGCTTCCTGTACCATTTCATGGGCTTACTTTCATCCGGCTGCATTATTTAGCGCCATGAGTCGCGCTAATACAAAGCTGACCCACAAAACACCGAGTAAAGCACGCGAAAGACCTGAAAGCATACTAAACATTCTCTATATACCTATATATAGATATATACACTTTTCTACAAAAGTATATACCTAGTAACGTGAAAGTAGAAAAAGAACAAAAAATAAAAAGGATTCACGATCACCTAGGTCGGTATAGCGCACTGAAACTTGTCTCCAAAGTAAGTAACTAGATTCTAAACCGGGAGTATTCGTGGAAATGCTTCATAGGATGCCTCATATACAGGCAACTGAAACATCAAACGATAAGGTTTTGTTCCCAAGTATCCAACTGGCACGGAATATGCGAAATAAAGCAAATGCAATCTATTCATTTTATTTGTTGGGTAATTTTGTCATTTTTCTGGTTTTTAACAATTAATTGATGTTTTTTTTCTCGGTCGTTTATCGTGGTTCCACTTTGTTCTTTGATGGAAAATATTCCCAGGTAATCACAGAAAGCGTATGATTTTTTGTTGTTGTCATTTTCAATTGGGTGTCATTAAGAAAAACCTATTTTTCACTATTGTAAAGGAATAATGAATGACGAAAAATTGAAAAATTTAATTCGATCATTTCAAACTCTAACAAGTACCATACATGATCATTGAGTCTATCTAAAAGAGTCAGGGTTTTGAACTCCCTGGTTTGACCTGTAATAACCCATATATATATTTTCTCTATCTAGATTTATTTTATCGAACAAAAATATCTCTTCCTTCAAGATTCTAGAATTACGACAAAAGAATTTTTCTTTCTTATTTCCATAAACTTTGTTTCTTTTTTTATTATTATTATTTCACTCCTCTTTCCAGCTTCCTCGTCTATAAATATTATTCCCTTCCACAGCTTTGTTTTATTCGCTTCGAATCTATTCGCGGAAAGAACAGATCCCTCTCATCTCCTTTCCCTATATCTATACTTTCCTTCACTTCCCCTTTTACGCTACAGGGTTTTCCTCCTTCGATGCGAAAAATCAGCAGAAATCTCGGTGAATTTTTTAAAAGCTCAGCTTTTCATATACATACGTACGTATACATACATATACAAACATATACATACCTGCAGCTATATAGGCATATAGTATATATATAATATACAATATACATATATATTCTCTCATAAAGTTTATAACCAACCACCGAAACCATCCCTCGATTCTGTGTGGACCAGAGTTTTAAACGAGTGGCAATTTACCCATTGATGTATACTCACGGTTAGAAAGAGAGAAGAAAAAAAAATTTCGTTTAATTATTCTTAACACGTTTTTTTTTTTTTTTTATAATCGACGTATGGAAATGTTCTTTACTTCTATCACTCAGTGTGATAATGGACGTTTTACCCACGCCTCGCGTGGGTAAAATCCCCATTTTCAGAGCTTATAAAATAAAATTTTGTACTATACTCGACGGAAAAACTTCTTCTGATCTCGTGTGATTGTAACACTCGTCAGAAAAAGTTTTATCGCACTCGTATCGTAATGTACTATTTTTGTCAAAAATGAGTTATGACTCTAAGATGGTATAATAACATTAATCGATGAATATTTTCATCATATTATTTCATAATAAAAAGACTCTATTGAAGTTGCCGTATCGTCGTTAAACTTGTCAATTACTAGAACAATTAGCCGTATTTATCATTATTATTTATTCAATAATAACGAGTAATATAACCTTTTATCTCTTTCATTCAAACTAAATTTTAAAATCGTTCGACTATGAATATAATTCCTAATGACTGTGAAAATTGAAAATTGAAAACCGTGTGCTTAGCACGGCATTATAAGTCATGTGTCTACCGCCGCCGCGAATGCGTTGCGAAAGTTTGTCTTTACGTGAAAACAAAAGCTCTAAATGCAGAATGTCGACGACAATGTAATTCTTTGATGAATTCTTTAGAGCGGTAAACTCGATTTAGACACAAACACTGTCTGAAAAAGTAATTCGAGCACCTTTTTTGTTTCCCAACACCTGGTCGTGGGTTTTGATTCGAACTACAAAAACAAATATTTTTTCACAAATTCGTAATATTTTAGCCATCCGCTCTAGAATTATTGAAAATCAGCCCATTCCTGGACGGAATTTTCATTTTTTTCTGTAATTGTTGAATAAAGCGAAACTTTCGATACACGCTATTACGGTCGGTTTTTTGCGATTGTCAACGGCTGGGAGCGGCCATTGCTGCTAATGTGATGACGTTAATTTCCAGAACGCGCGTGAGATGTCGTCGCGCGCGCATTCTTAGCTTCTCAGCCACAGATGATTGGACTGCAGGTCGAGTCACGTGGTACCAAGTGTATCAATGTAACAGCGCGGCGACATCTCACGAGCGTTCTGGGAACTAATTTCATCACATTAGCATCAATGGCCGCGCCTAGCCATTGACAATCGCAAAAATAACCACAAAATCGTAGATTAGATGTCGTTTCTTCATCGTTGTCGAAAACGAAGATGTCTTATTGGATGTTGGTATTCGTAATGTAATGTTTTTCGTAACAATGTGAAGACCATCTCTAGTCTCTATTTTCGCACGAAACGAACATTTTTTTGGACGTATGTGTTCGGTATTGAATTTGAATTTGCGCAGCGTTGGCCTTTTTTGCGTTTTTGACGCCTGGGCTCGGATAATAATCGAAATGTGTCACATTGTATTAAAAGGAGGTGGGCGACTAGGGATGGGCCATAAGGATAAAAAACAAAAATATATACCATCGTGTGTTGATTGGGATAGTAACGAAAAGTACTATTCCCGCCGCGTTCGTCATAACTGCGATTCATTTGAACTTTCGTTGAGAAACTAGAGAGAAAAAAAAAATAGGAATCAAAAAAAAAGAGAAAAACAAAAAAAAAAAACACCCTGGAATGAATTTTTACTTTTTCTCTCACCTTTTGTTACCTAAGTTCCATTAATGCCAGTGAATAATTTGATAGCCGGAAAAAGGATCAAAGGACTTTCTTTGTAGGAACAAAAGCCAAGAGATAAGACGGCGGCGGCAGGATCATCCCTTAGAAACGAAGAATCTTGATTCGTATTTTTATTTTTTTTATTTCTTTCTCTCGTTCCTCCTTTTTCTTTTTCTACATAATTTTTTTTTTTTTTTTGCGTTATTCAGTTTTATTATTATTTTTTTTTCTTCTCTGGTCTCTTGGGCATGTACCAGGATTACGATATCTCGTTAAAGGGCTGCATAGCATCTATTTTGACCCCTCATACCCCCTAAACCATATTATATGCCATATTAATCGGACTACGAATGTGATATACGCTTGGATATTGCTGAAAGAGATACCTACGTTTTTTTCATATTCATTAATGACATTGAATACGATAATTGAACAAACCAGATCCGTGAAGTGAAATTTGCATTCCATATTAATTGTAAATCCTTGAATAATCGAATTTGGCTTAATATCAGAAAGAAGAGAAAAATAAATAAATAAATAATCGCGTATAGCATTTGAAAATTATTTATCGGTCCGATCGACATTGTCACATGAGATTTTAGTCGAATTGACCAAAAACCCCCGATGAATTTTACAACCGGAAGTTGACCATCGCCAAAACTTTGGTTAAATCTGGCGCTGTGGAGCCCCGCTGTAAAGTTGTTCAAAATTTAAACCACCCGCTTAATTCGTATGTGGGAGTATGTGCCTGATGGCTCGTAATACCGGACTTGTCCAGCTTTCCTGGGCCGGAAGGCAGAGCTTTGACTAGACCTATATATGTATTCAGCTGTGTCATGGCAGATGGGAAAGTGGTTTTCGAAAATTAAAGAGCTTGTTATCATACTCTCTGATGTGTGTAATTTCCAATTGGAAAACTGTTACGAGTAGTCAAATTTCAAAGGACTCATTATTTTTGGTAAAACAAAAGGGTGGTGATGTCATACAGCGAAATAATGACGTATTGAGATAATTTTGAAAAATTCACCGCTCATATGAGTTGGGGATTTTTCGGAACGATCTTTTTCTTTTTATATATCCTTAGTCGCGACACCAACTAGACCTTATATGTTCACTAGGATGTCCCTTGAAAGGGGTCTCTTAAAATTTCATTCCTCCAAATAAATAAATAAAAAGTTCTGCCAATTGAGCCAGAGGGAGAAATGAAATTTGAATACACCCCTTTTTAAGGACACCCTGATGTTTGCTATGGAAGTAAATACCACCGATTGAGTAGAAAAATAAATTTCTGATGCTAAATAATCTCGGAATATTCCACGGACTCGGGTGTGATGTTATTGTGAAATATTCTTCCGACTTGTGAAATTGGGGCAAATATCGCATCAAGATCCTTAATTATTTTATAGATAAAATGAAAGGAGCCTTTCTTTTCTTTCGTTGGATATTGAACTAGGGGTTGAAACTGAATCGTTTTATTTCGCGAAGATAATTTTATCAATAACGTTTTCCACCAAGTATTTCTAGGGTTGGATAAAAGCCAAATTCTGTAGAAACGACCCTCGACTCCACGGATATAACGGACCTTGGCGACGCCCCGGAAGTCTTGCCCCATCGTAAAGCTACGTCCGTACCATTATACTCGTTTGTATTAAGCTCGGAAGGAGTTTATATTTCGTTATTTCCCGTTCCTCGAATATAACTATAAGTAAGACCAAAATTATAAATGCGAAAAAAATGACTCGAGTTATTATGGATAATACGAAGAAATCTCATCACTCTTAGGTATAGAAAAATGTGAGGAAAGAGTGTTGAGAGTAAAAGATGAATGAATATATGGTAAATTTGCAAAACCCATCATTTGTCACATCGGCGTCGTGGGAAATTTTCCAGACTTATACGTCGTGTCTTTATTTCACAACATATTTTCAACCCTCCGCTTTCTTGCATCAGTTTCATTCACCCTTACCGCCTTGTGTAACTTTGAAAGTAATTTAAGGGAGGCATTGTCATCGTTTGTCTTTTTCCCTTATCGTTCGCTTTTCGTTTCATTAATTTCGTTCATTTCATTCATTCATCAAGTTATTCACATTATATTTTCGAAGCCAATTAATAGAATAGTTTTATATGCGAAACGGATTTAAATTCGAAGGAAACATAAAGACAAATTGGTACGAGAATAGGAAATGAGAATACTAATGGAATAAATATAGTTTAAAAAGTTGTATAATTGCGTAATAACAGGTGGGTAGATGCTGTTTGATAACTCACCGCGTTTAGAAGCGTGAAAACTGTCCTGCGGCGAAATCTGTTCAATCTGAGCGCTCAGACGAGGCCGCGGCAGGATTTCCCTGTTGGCATTTATCTTTTCTACAGCGTACCGGAAGGCCACCTCTTGCTTGTCGTCCACGGGGTGAAACAACCCTCCTGGGAAATCATATTCATATTCAAAACACAATTATTTCAAAGACGTTACCTTGTTTTTGCTACTGTTACTCTTACTGCTGTGCGCAGAAAAGCTTTCTTTATTATTCATTCATCCCTTTCGGACTTGAGGACAATCTACCGCGATAATAAGAACAAAAAAAAGTATAATAAAAATAGTAATAAGAATGATGATGATGACAAGAAAAGGAAACGAGGTAGAAAATACTATTTTTCACGGTATTCTTTATCAGCATAGAAACCAATTGAATCACCGGAAATACTGTGACAGTCAAAAAGCAAAAGTCTAATTTTTCTTTTCCCCACGAAAGCAAACGTTTGAATCGATACAGATGTGGAACTTTTCATTTATTTTTTTGTCTTCATTCGATTTTCGAATCTAATTATTGAAAACTGAACCTAATGATGGAATTTTCAGAGTTTTTTTTCTTTTTTCTTTTTTTTTTCACTCAAACTGAGGAAGTGATTGAAATTCTTTGTTTTTTTTTCTTTTTCTCCTCAGTCCCAATGTACAGTTAATATTGTTCTCCAAGTCAGTACGCAGATGTTACGCTTAGTATACTGACGTAAGATCTTAGCTCTCCATCGCGCTATTTAGTCTAGTAACGAGGGTTTCTATGTTTTAATTTAATTACAGGAACTCAAGCCCTAACGACGTTACGTCATTACCGCGTGTACGAGGCAGACTACTTAATTTATTTACCCGAAGTAGTTCGCCCTCGCCTACGTAAACTACGGCTTACCCTAAGCGCGGAAAACCTCACCTGAATCTTTGGTCTCTATATATATACGTATTAGGGTGGTCTTCAATTCGGTCATATTCAAATTTCTATCCTCCCATGGGCCAGAACGTCTCCGAATATATACAAAAGAAAATTTAGTCAATACCCCGGGGTCCTATCTCGATTTTGAATAACGCCCCAAAGTTTTCGAATTTTTTTCAAAAATTATCGAATAAAGGAATGAATAATTTTTTTTTCACAAATAATTATAACTGATTATGATTATTGATATCTCGAAAGATAATTCGTTTTCACTCACTCCCGTGAAACTCATTTGTGGGTAACGACATTTGGAACTTAGGATATCGATTAGGCATAATAAGAGAGCCAGTAAAAAAAGAGGAAGTTCATGTCTGAAAGACTTCTACTAGATCCTTGAATCCGATTTCAGCAATTGACACTTTTTAGTCACGTACCAGAAAGAGTACACTGACCTACATCCCTTCAGCTCTGGAGTATACCACAATGTACTGCACTGGTATCTATCCTCTAGTACTTATTCTGAGAGAGGTGCTAACTCCTCCAAGATACGTGCTCATTCTAATTCCGTATTACAATGAAATCAAAAAATGATCACGGTCCATGAGAAAATCAAAATCTACACTGTTGGAAAAAATAATGTTCCAGGAGGTCCACTATCATTTTTATGTCAATTTCAACACTTTTTTTAGTTAAAACAACATTATTTTCACTTAAACGACAAATTTTTCTGTTGTTTCAACTGAAAAAAGTGTTGAAATCAACATAAAAATTATAGTGGACCTCCTGGAACATTTTTTTTCTAACAGTGTATAGGGTAAAGTGCGGAGAGATGCCACATTTCTCATATATATCTGAGATTTGCCGTCGAATGGTGATTTATGTTCAGTATTAGAGTAATGAAGCAGACGATAATTGATATTGCGATCGAATTCGCACAAAAAAGAAAGTCATAGCGGACAGAAAACGGTACACATAGCGAGGTTGATTCTAGCCCGGAAGTGATTGTTTGGTATATGATTTAACACGCTATCCCGATCACTTCCGGGCCAGAATCAACATCGCCATGTGTACGTTTCACGCGGCGAGTCTATTTATGCAAGTATCGCTATCCTCGTTACAGTTTTTATAAATTTTATGGTTTTACTGAGTTCCTACAGTCCAATTCGAGATGTACGTTTCATTCGCGAAACGAGAATCAGTATTATTATTAAATTTTTCAATTTTTTTCAATTTATCTTTTCTTTTTCCTCCCTTATTCACACAGTAAATCCACACGGAGAAAAAAGTGTGGCTCTCATCACTAAACGGTATCCTGATTACCACGATACTCTTGTGACTATACGCTATATACGGAGAGCGTCAATTCACTGTTTCGCGATTATCACGATCCAGACGGATCTCGATATCACGTACGTCTGTATTGCAATGGTAGCGATTCCGTTTCCCTATAATAACTATCTATTGATTTCATGCGTGTGACGATACCACAGAAACCTGAATATTTTTAATATTGTTAAATATCATACCGTCGAAATTTGAGGTTAATATGGATTGATTTTCAAATCAAACTTTCAATCCAATAATATTTTAAGAGGCACCAACTTTTCTAGCTTCCATTCTATGAGTTTATTGGTCACCGAATCGTCCATCACGCTGCCAATTAATAAACAATCACTATTTCATGACTTGTCTGCATGTTGTACGATACACGAGGCGAGTATTAGTTTTGAGAACGTAGTAATGAGTGGTGGCGCTGAAAGCGTGGATCGCGATCATCACGATCCGTTTCGCGATAGTAAGGAAACGTTAGCTTGCGATCGCTATACATATTGATACATTCACGATACTGTTGGATCTTCATAATAAGTATTTAGAGTTTCGTGTATATTAATATATGTATTGTAACAGTAGCGATACCTCGAAAGGCTATTGTAAGGATATTAAGTATAGAGCATAATGGTATATAGTATCGTGATAAACATGAAACCGTTGAGTACCAATCACAATACTACGTTCACTATCCGTTGGATAGCTACGAGAGCCACACTTTTTTCTCCGTGCAGGAAACAAATAACAGAGTCACAAGATGCGAGAAAGGATTCTTGTGGCGAATTTTGGAAAAATTATTATAAAATAAAGAAAACCGACGACTGGATCAGATGTAAAAAGTGCAATATTCGCTGCACAAGAATTGCACGCTGTACGGACAGTTGTGCAATAATTGTGGAAGACTAGATGCCCGAACAATGCATCTGAAACCGTATGGCATCTTTCTTGTACTACTTCACGGTTTTTTGTTGATATACATATATTTTATATGAACATAAAAGTTTATCAATTTATTGTTCCTTCTTGCCACATTATAGTACATAGTTTTTACCTTATCTGAGTATCCACAGTACTAATTCAGCCAACAAACTTTCCAATACCAATGGCAAGCCACGAAGGTTTGAAAGGCTCGAACCTTCAGACTTAACTACTCGATTTAAGGGGTGGTTGGTATGTTCAGAATGTTCAGAATGTGAAGATTAGACGGGTTTGTGGCGACTGAGGTAAATGATTGACGAACTAGTCGGTTAATTAAGTGAAGGGGGTGGTAAGTAATCGGTGGAACTCTTTCTCCATTCTGTTATGCAGCCAATGGACGGATCGTGAATATACTACTAAGAAATAATGGGAGAAGAAAAGAGACTGTGAATATTTTGGGTCAGGTTGAACCGCGACGGTGCGGTAAAGAATCGGTAACGTTTGTCAAGTGTGTAAAAGAGGGCAAATTATTCTACAATAGGTACGTCGAGATGAAAGAAAGTGGTTTCCGGTACGAGGCAGACTCTTACCTATCCTAATGAAATCAGGAAGGGCACTAGCGCAGGCGACGAAGACCGCCAACAGAAGCAGCCTTGTGGCCATTTCCGGTTCCGGCCCGCCCCAACACTTCCTTTTCCAGCTCCACCTTTTCCTTCAACTTCACCTTATCAACAACCCACTTCAACGCTGACTCGCGCCACTGTAACATAAAGGAGAAAATTCATGTCTTAATTATCATTATCAGTACAAGAGAGTATAAATGCCATCTCATAAATTATGGTGAAAAATATTTTACGTAAAATTCTTAACTCTCTGTCTCACAAAAAAAAAATTTCATAGTTTTAAATATTTTAATATAGGCTCCGTAAAATTTCATAACGATAGAATATGGGTTTTCAAAATCGATTCGAGAATTCGGAAAATATAAAAATTTACCTAATTTCATTATTTTGGTAATTTTTTGTCCAAAATTTCGTTTACTCAAACGTCAGACATTATAGAATATTCGGGGTGAAATCGAGAGTATGAAATTCGAGGTGAAAACGTTGTGATTTAAGTGTGAACATGCCAATCAGCTTTCTGAAACGTTTAATCAAGCTTTGAATTCCAGTGTTTTATGCAAAGTCGTTTTGCAACTGACAAGACAGCTTGTCAATCTTCCAATTTTGATTCAAATCGTGGTTTGAAAATCCAATTTAATATTTGTTGAAATTTTGCAGTAAACGATTGAATGAAATGCGACGAAATTGTCGATGGTATTGAAACTGAATTCAGGCACCGCATTTTCCAGTTTCTCTACCGCGTTTCGCTTCGAATTTATATACGATTCCTAAAATTATATCTTATGCATCGAATCGATTGAACAACGTGCAGTACTGCTACTGCTGTCGAGCTCCTAGCCCCGTACCTGCAACTATTCAAAATGCATAATTTAATCAGAAATTGGATTGCACCTCTGTTCAATTCTTCGCTCTCACACCTGTAGCCGGCACTAGCCTCCTGCAACTTTAA
This sequence comes from Tenthredo notha, assembly GCA_914767705.2. NCBI lineage: Eukaryota > Metazoa > Arthropoda > Insecta > Hymenoptera > Tenthredinidae > Tenthredo > Tenthredo notha. The sequence continues at coordinate 6,133,102 of OU611908.1, forward strand.
ACTAACGATCTGCGTTCAACAAATTGCAATGCCACATCTAATTCGAAGCTAATTCGATTTCTACTAGCTGGGTAAAGTAAAGTTCGCGAAAAGTCGAACGAGAAACGTTGATTAACCTTTACAGATATATATATTATATATATGCAATCTAGTTTTGGTTTTTTTTTAATAATAAAAATCATTTCGGAATTAGTTTTCCGATCGATTAGTTTTTCCCTTTTTTTTTTTGTTTTTGGCAAATTTTTCTAAGATGTGACAATAATTTTTGAAAAATGTTTGCCTTCGAGAAACGGGATTTCACCCGTAGATGACGGGATCTATCCAGCTTGTTAAATCCCAGACTAGAAATTGCTCTTTCTCTTGAAAATATAGCTTTCCTCGAGCGCAGAGAGAATAGACGTTATAACCCGTATAGGTATACATAAGATAGGATAGAATAGGATAGGATAGGTAGGTAGGTACAATGTTTTCTTGCCTGGAGTTTCAGGCGCTATAGCTACAATAACCAGGGGTTTCTCTCATCGTCGAATGGAAAAGAAATTGCCGTGAAAATTCTGGCTGTCATAACACGGGTGTATGTATACAGACGGCTAGATATTTTCATTTTACACCTTTTTCGAAATTTTCCGCACCCTTAGATTCTCGGAATTTCATACTAATTAGAATCCAGGAATCAGGGTGAATGAAATCTGGGGTGAAGTAGGTCGGCATTGGGGAATGTCTATGTCCAGTTAAAGTCTTGTTAAGGGTTCAACGTCTTGAGATTAACACGCCGAACCGCGGAAGTTTCAAAATTGAATAAAATCACTTCTGAGTTCTTGCCCACCATGGAAGGTAGGCCTCGGTTAAGTAAGGGTATACGGCATGGCCTCTCGATCCCTTTCGCCAAAGGGATTGAGAGATCGAAAAGCAAAGGAAGTAAATATCAAGGGTCAATCATTCTTTGATACAAGATTGCTCTCACCCTTTCCACCTTTGATCTTCTATTTCCAAGTTTTACTCTCACCGTTCTGTGACGTGCCTCTTCTCAACTTTTCCCCACCCCAAAAACCCCTTCAAAACACTTTGAGGATTTCCTATGTCAACTGTTTCGACATCTTGTGGCCTTCACGATACTTCCGAGCACCAAGAGTCCTGTTCTCAAAAGTTCAAAGGGATGAATTTTTTATTTTTTTTCTTCATATCTCACCTGTTCAAAAGTTTCGTACAGGTGACAGGTATCATTCGTCACATCCGTTCTAATGGTTCGATATAACTTCGAACAATTTCGGTGAAATTCATTGTGCAGAAATTTCATTTCACAATTCGCAGCATGTTTCGTTGCACAATTTCGTTCATTTTTGTTTCGTACAGAGTAATAACTGCAGTTTGATTAGTAAAAAAATAAAAAATAAAAAGATAAAAAATCAACTCTGTTCGTCCGGAAAATTCTAAATCAGCTTTAAAACAAGGATCGTAAATTCAGGGGATGAAAATATCGTCATAAAATAAACAAGACTGATTATACTCCTTGCTCGAGGTTTCTTCGCACGTCAGTAAGGTCTTGAGTCCAGAAAGCACCCTGGAGCTTGTCTGACCCTTGAAACTGATATCTATCCCTTTCTGATTCACGATGAAACGAACCTTCGCAATCTACAATCTACAATCTAGAGTCTACAGATTCTACAGTTTCTACAGCCAAAAAGCTTCCACCATGCTATAGGTGCCTACAGAATTCATATCGATTCACGTTTCACATCCGGGCGAGCACACCGCGAATAAGCCCTTGGTGAATCCCAAGGCAAGTCAATGCAAGGCAAGGAAGGGCAAGGCAAGGCAGGGCAAGGCAAGGCAAGGCAAGGCAAGGCAAGGCAAGGCAAGGTAAGGCAAGAGGCAACGGCTGCCGCTTGTCAGAGCTTTAGGGAAAGAGGCCAGAGGCTAGACCATCGACACCGCCGGAAATGTGGCCTGAATTTTAATGAATCTCTCCTCCCTCTGTATATGCTGAAGCCCTTTCTGGACTCGCCAGCTATGAGCAGCTAGCTCCCAGCTAGAAGATATGAAATTTTTATGAAATCCGTCTCCCGGATTACCGGCCCTAATCGACCAGTGCGTGACGGGACTTCCATCGAAAATAAGAAGCAGAAATAATGACAGAACTTATAGGGAGATTGACGATACCATTCTCCCTGCGTTTGGTACAATAACAGATGTAATGAGAAGAATTTCAGAAATCGGAAAAAAATAAGGAAAAATGGATTTGGGAGTAATTAGATGGACAATGAAAGCAGGGAATGTAATCTGCATTTTCTATTCTGGTAGCTGTAATGTATTTTTAAAAATCAGGGGGATTAGATTGGCTGAGAAAACGAGTTTCAAAGTTTTCCTCTGGGTTTTCCTGTGAGCGAAAGAAAGAAAGAAAGAAAGAAAGAAAGAAGGAGAAAAAATATAAAGAATGAAAGAAAGGAAAGAGAGAAATAATAAAGGATACCTTGTAGGGCGTTGTGTTGTAGAAAGAGGGAGATTATTTCTCCTAAAGGATAATTAACCCAGTTTCGAAAAGTCGTTTTAGTCTCGTCCTCTCGGTTTTGGTGTAGCTGATATATCCGAGAGAATAGAATAGAACGAATAATGAGATCGATGTGTAGTTGTACCCATGTCGTTTGGAAATACGAAAAAGGATCGCCTCTTGTTAGTTTCAAGGATATCTTCGCCCTTCGTAGCTGGAGTGACAAGAGAATTTGGCACCATCCACTTGGCATACATCGACCTTTTCCCTTTCGAAAGGATCGTGAAAATATCCGATCCCTTGGGTATTAGAGGATGGAGTAATCCTTGACTTGAACCTGCGAATATCCCTCGAAATTCTTTATCACCAGAAAAACCCGAATGTATAAAAAGAAAAGAAAAAAGAAAGGGTTACCTTCTGACTTGCCGGTGTTTCCTGACTTGATGATATATGTATAACGAAAATAAACTAAAGATAAATAATTCTCTGAAACAATAACACTTCCTAACAAAGCATGGAGAACTACGTACAGCCATGACACTTTTTCGTATACCTTTGCACACTCCACTTTACATAAAATCTGACTCCAACCTATGCAGACAAAACGGTGTGTTGGTTTTATCAGAATTTCAACGATCCTACCTTTTCAAACAATTCCAAATGACATTCTACTGTTTGCAAATTATTATGCAACCGAAATTGTATAATGGCAGACCTTTCAGCGGGAGCAAATATCCGGGATATTCAGGTACGTATTTTATCCTATGAAAGCAGCTTGCCAAACTACAGAGAGAATCGAATCTGATTCGAATTTAGAACGTATTTCTCTTTTTTTTTTTTTCTTTTTTTTTTTTTTTTATGTCAATCTCATAATTTCAAAGAAAAAGATGATCAGGTCTAATAGTGTGGAACTAGTTTGAGTTTGAATCAGACGATGATTGAACGAGTCAACAGGAAACGAGAGTGGCAATTGCTAACCCAACCCAGAGTCCACTATCAGTTTGTATTTGTTCTGCACCCCTTGTTTTCACACGTAGAACGCACGCAGGATGCGACTACGGATTTTGGGTCACCCCCTGAAACGTGCGTAACAGGGGCTAGTGAAAATGTTTCCTTGCTTGGTCGTGGAACTACCTGAATATGCATGAGCGACTAAGTGTGCAGCTGATGTTGTACTGCAACGTAGGCCAAACTGAAACAATGGCCACCAGTAGTCCAAGGAAAACAAATCCAAAAGCTTTTTTGACATTTTTTTACGACTTCGATATAATCTGAATCCACGAATCCTGCGAGAAGATCATTTTTGAAAATCATACCAGCAGTGAAATCAAAATTAACGGGCTACCCAATTTTTCCAGAAAAATCACCGTTTTTCAAAACGCTATTACTGGATGGAAAAATATTCGTAAGAAATGATCAAGAAAGCATTTTACAGGTTGAAACAACATCTTCAAGCTCGTTTTCGAAAATTTCACCTGCGATTGTTTTTTACCTGTTGGTGCAGGTTTGAACGAAGAACTGCAAAATAAAGAGAAATCAGACATTTTCAAACTTGGCTGCGGGGGTGAAAAAAAAAATCGCTCGAAGTTTTCACGACAACGAGGGTTTGAAGTCATTATCACCTTGAAAGTGACGCATCTGGGAGTCCCGATAAACATATGGGGTGCTTGAAAGCCGTACCTCCACGTGGTGCATCCTGGGTAACACCAAAACGGTATATACTTACTAAAAATTCAATAACCCGGCTGAAAAAAGTCAAAGACAAAAATTTCGAGAACAGTTTTGAAGAGCAGACCTGAGGCTACACAACCATTATCGTGAAAACTTTGAGGGTTTTTTTTTTCACCCCCACAGCCAAGTCTGAACATAGCGGATTTCTCTTTATTTTCCAGCTCTTTATTCAAACCCGTGCGAACAGGTGAAAAACAATCGCAGGTGAAATTTTAGAAAACGAGCTCGAGGGTGATGTTTTAACCTGTAAAATGCTTTCTTGATGGTGTTTTTTCTGGGAAACTTAGGTGGCCCGTTAATTTTGTCACTGAGTGTATATGGGCAGTCCTGATCGAACCTCCCGTTCGGATTTTCAAGCTAAAAAAATCATTCTATGGGTACAAAGTTTGATGAAAAGAAGAATGAATGCATCACAAGCGAAGAGTTAATTTTTCTACTTCCAACTACTGGATTAATCAATTCTGAAATCTGATCAGATTCGAGATGGGGAAAATTCTGTCGGTTCAGACCAAAATCATTAAATTTCATTGAACAGTTATCGAGGTATCATTTCGCAACCGCTGATTTTTGAAACGGACTTTGGTGCTTGGGATTTGGCAAAAATATGATAAGAATTTTTTTTCCCTCTCATACGTGTATTCGCGGTAGTATATAATTCCAGGGATGATATTTAAGCAGCTTAATTCGAGTTCTCGTATATTTTTTCAGAGCTTGTCACTCCCGCCGTTTCTGTCAAGCTTATAAATTCTCTTTTACATCGATGGAGTGAAATATTCAGGATTTTATTTCAGTTGAATTGATTTATTTTGTTCAGTTTTATATTTCGTTTCGTTTCTAGCTTCTGTCTAGATCGCTCGTTGGATTTTGACAGCCTTTTTTTTTTGCCTGTTTGGTGTCATCTACACAAATAATTGCATTTTGTCGATCTGACAATAGGCATGACTAAAAACTCCTGAAGACTTCGTGCTGCAGCTTCTAGGATAATAACAAAGGAACTTCTTGGGCTCCAAAGTACGACTCTGCTACTCAAGCGCAAATCCTTTATCTTTCTCTTTATATTTCTTCAGCGAGTGGCTTCGACAAGGGTAGAAAAGTTTTCTCCGCCTCAAGATTATCGAAGAGTTGACGTATTTTATTCCCCGCACAATATTATCCCTATAAACCGGTAAACTCACCCTCAAATCCCTCGCGAATTCAACAAGAGACTCAGAGCTAATAGTTACGGGATTCACTTGTGGTCGTCAAAAACGGATCGTGAAAATCGTCATTATTCTTCCATAAAAGACTTTCTGAACTAACTTTTTAATCGCGGTGAATCTGACCCGATTATTTGACCAAATGAAGCTTCTGCATCAAAGAAATCTCCTGGAACTGCAGGATCTGCGAATGAGCCAGTAAAGTTAAAAAAAGAGAATTCTGATTTTATTTCAAAAATTGGGGTTCCAAAGTTCGGTATTTAGAAATACCTGAGCCATCCCACCCCTTCGTCCAGAAAATCTTATTCGTTCATCCCTAAAATAACGATGAACTATTTCAATTCTTTTGATTCAGTCAATCGTTAAAGAATTTTTTTTCAAGGGCTGTTGTTTTATTTACCGGATTTATATGTGATATCTGAAAATATAGAAGTTAAGAAGTTAAGCTTCAAAGTCTCTTTGATCTTGTATCCATCAGCTTCTTTCTCGAAACTATATTACAGCATGGGGCATTAAATTGATTCACCTGTCACCCCCAGTTCCAAACGTTTACAAAATTTTGACAGCTGTCAAATTCAACAAAGACTCGTCGCTGTTTGGCCCAGTCAACTTTTCATGTTGGGTGGTTCGACGATTTTCAGACCTGGACATGCAATTTCCAATCCTGATAGCTATTTGGGTATATCTGGCTTTAGGAAGAAGCGAATATATTTCATCGTGCAATAATTCATTAGATTTTAAACAATATTTCACCCTAATGATGTATTTATTTTCAATCAACGAAATCAGCCGTCAATCAATTTCTTCTCAATGATTGACTGATCGTTTTATAAACAGCTAAGAAAATTGATAAACAAATTCAAGTTCGATAATAATTTTCAGATAATTATTCCGCCCCTAATTACCGAGCTAAAATTAAGAGAAAAAAAAAAAATCTCTATCATTCTATGATTTCAATGTATTGTTATTTTCTTTATTTTCTGATTTTTCACACTTATTGCACACCAAATGTTTGATTTCAAATTTTCGGTGAAATTTTTTAAGCGATAAAGACACACAGCTCATATTTCAAAAATGTATTTCCGTGCAATCGATGATATCTGCTTTTTTCCAGTGAATTCGAAATGTATTTTTTCTCAAATGATCTGCCCCTCAATCACTATAGTTTTGAATTTTATATACTTGCGAACGAGCTTTTTTAACGCGATAAAATTTTTCTAGTAGCTTCTTGTTACCAAATTTAGTAAACAGAATTTGTTTTTTTTTTCTGTATTTCATAGCTCTATTTTTATACCGTGTTTTTCTCAATATCGAACTCCCTAAAGGTATAAACAGTTAAATAATCGCGTGTATTATATAACCCAAGAGAAAAGTTGTATCTACAGTTTGTAAAATTCTCGTTTGTGTGAATATCTTTAGCCTGTCGTAAAAATAATATTATAAAAAGTATCGTATATTTATTATTTCTACATGGATATCGGACAATAAAATTTCTATTCTTTACATCTTCACCCTAGGTGAATAGAGGCATATATATTTTTCACCCTGTTGTGTAAATTCATGTACATAAGTATATAATAAATCGTTTTCAAAGACACGCCAGCATTAGGTATTTCATCACGTCGCAAATTTTTTCCTCCTCTTTTTTTCTCACCGTGTTGAAAATTGTCGATGTCTAAACACTCGAATTATACCATTCAATATTTTTCGCATTTCAAGATACATGCTAGATGAGAACAAATCGTCTGGCTCGAAAGCCTCTTCGACGTAAACACAAAGCAAACCAGAACGATGCATTGCCAGAGAGCCTGTGGCAAAGCCTTCTGCGTCATGCGGTGATATAGAGACCCTGACATGTGTACGAGCTAGGGGTGTATGAAGAAATACATATATATATATACATCTGTATAGTGTATACATGTCTAATGGATGTGAAAATATGTCTGTGTTAGTATTCGGGTCGAGCTATCCATAATACAACCACCTCAAAGTCCAAGACCCCAAGTTCTTGAAGCTCTCGAGTGAAATTGTATTCCCAGAGAAAATGGGGGATGATATTTTTCATTCCATACGTATATATGCGTGGTAAACCACAGGTCAAAGTTCCACGATGAATTTCAGTCCTTTTCAAAATGATTAGATTTTTATTTTTCATATTATTCTTTCTTTTTTCTTCTCTCACATTTTTATTTTCTTTTTTTCTTAAATATATTTCGAGACGTTCTGGTCCATCCCTTACGGAAAAAAAATACTGAGAGCTCAGTACTTAGTACACAAATCTCACTACTTAGTACACGAATTTTCAGTACTTAGTACTAACACTACAGTACTAAGTACAGAGAACTAGTAGTACTTAATACAGGAGTACTAGTACTAAGTGCAGAGTATTAGTACCAAGTGTAGACTACTAGTAGTACTTAGTGCAAGACTACTGGTACTTAGTACAGGGAACTAGTAGTACTTAGTACATGAGTACTAGTACGGATTTAAAGAATACTAGTACCGAGTACGAGAGTACTAGTACTAAGTTGAAGAGTACTATTACTAAGTACAAGTGCACTACAGTACTCATTACTGTGGCACTTTGACCTATCAGTACAAGAGTACCAGTACTATAAGTACACAAGTATCAACTGTGATTAATACCGCAGTACTAGGGTGACCTACCCAGTAGATGGACACTGCCCTAAAGATGGACGGTCGACTTTTGGATAGGAAATTACGCGAAGAAGTACTAAAATGTAAACTGTTGCTTTGAATGTTCAATAACTATTGCTATTTTAATTCCCCAATGACAGTTTTTTTGCAGATCGAGTTTTCATTTCAATTGCTAAAAAAGAAACGTCCATCTACTGGGCAGTTTTCTTAGGCGTCCAGCTATTGGTCGGTACACCCTATTACTTGAAATAATACTGCAGTACTAGTACTCGAACCAATACTCCAGTACTCGTACTCGAACCAATACTGCAGTACTAATACTCGAACCAATACTGCACTACTACTAAGTACTATGAGTACTGTGTGTACTCGCGAAATAAGTACAGCAGTACTTTGGCAGTACTTCAAGTACTGCTGTACTGGCAGTACTTTCAGTATTTTTTTTCCGTAAGGGATGGTAAAATCGAAATTTGAAAATGAAGAAGATTCTTGAGCGTTTTTGTGACCCTTTAATTAAAATATCGCGAAAGTTCTTCAGCTGGTCGTTGATTGAATATGAATCGGCGTTTTTTCGTATTAACCAGAAAACGCGAATGTCTCGAAAGCTCGTAAATTTTTATCCAATCGCGGTAATACGTACCTCGAATTTTTCAAAGCTTAGGGTATCGACGGGGGTTCTTTTGATATGTATATTACTAATATCACAGGCATTATATTGAGCTTGAAAAAAATGTGAGACCCGAAAAAGCTTTGGGTGTATAAAAGGAGGATGAAGAAAGAATGGGAATAAAAAGAAAAATTTGAAGATTCGTTGGGGGAATCGTAAATCGAAATTTTCAACTCATAGAAAACTAAATGCATAAGCATACAATCAGCTGGATATCGCCTGGAGGTACGCGGGGTGAGTTTGAGCGAAATTCGAGGGCGATTTCCGCGGTGTAACCATAACTTAACCCTGGTAGGCGTTGCGTTATGACCTGAATTAATTAGAGGCTTCCCTAAGCTTGAGTAACGTTAGCAACGGGTTGGTTGAACCTGCCTTTTCCCTGCCACAAGTAACAGGAACAGACCAAACGATGCTTTTGAATATTTTATATCGCTGCAGCCCTTATAATGGGCCTCGCGATCTTAATGGAAAATAAAAATTTCAGTTTTCGACATTTCATCATCTAACTAAGAGTTTAATCAAGCTGAATAGCCCCCTAATTATAGCCCGAAATAATTAACATCGATCTAACGAAGTGGAAGATACGATTTCATCTCACGAAAAAATATACAACGAGGGTTGAAGATCGCTGAATTAAATACCTCTTCACTATACAGGGTGATTCAAAATGCGTTACGAATTTCTTGAGGGGTTGATCCTCGTCAAAATTGGGATCAAAAGTTCCCCAGACATTTTTCTATTTATCATTCAATATCATTTGTCAATTTCGAAGAATCCCAAATTATGACAATGAGTTTTTGTTTTTTTTTCTTCTAATATTAGAGAGATTTGTGAAAAAAAATGTGTCATGGTTCGAAGGAACAATATGGCTGAAGAACTTCCGGTCCAAATTTTGACAAGGATCAACCCCTCAAGGGATTCATCACGAATTCTGAATCAGCTATAATCAAGACATTTGATTAATATAACGAGATACTCCGATTCGCACACATAGATACACACAATGAATATAAAATAACTCAATTTCGAGATAATAATTACTAATTCTATCTCCGGTTCAAATATCATACGAATAAATAATATCTCACCCTCTTGAGATTTATTCGCGGTAATAGCTACCCCGATTGGGACTAAGAATTGGCGAAGGAGACATACGTATATCTATATATCTATATATCTATATGTATATTATATACACATACATATAGCATAGTTGAATTAATTTAGCGAACTGTATAAGGACGCACGTGGGCTTCAGCTTAAATTATAATAAAATTTTCTCATGAAGGTACGAAGGCACGGAGAGCTAATTCTGCAGTACAGTTGAAGCTGGTAGAATGTAAAATCGTCGTGAAATTCAGCTAATTAAATTGTTTTTAATTAAACCCTATACGCTATTTCTCCAGCCGCTTATTCTACAATAATATTCCTACTAATTTGAATTCTCTAGGTATATATAGGTGTGTATGTGTATGTATATCTCTCAGAGTATACGCTACATCGCATTTATTTTTTACTATATTTTCCATTTATGGAATTATTAGTATTATACTATAGTTCGTTTTCCCTGATTAAAATCTCTCATCATTTTTATAGACGCAAAAACATGTAACACAGAAATAAAGGATTTAATTTTTTTTTTCTTTTTTTTTCCAGCAACATTAACCATCCCTAGTCGTAGGTAGCTTTTATATTACCATAATTATATATAGAAAAAAAAAGAAAAAAAAAACAAACTGAGGTTCTGTATAATAAAAATAAGAATGAAATTTAATTCAATCAGATGAGAGACGTAGAGAGGGATGTTACATATTTTTTGTTTTTCAATTCTTTTTTTATTTTTATTTTTTCTCATCCTTGAATCACTCTTGTTTTAATTAATTTCAATGATTGAATAAAATTAGATAACTTTAATAATTTGCATATTACTAGTTCCGTGAACGACTGTAATTAATAACCTTCCGGTTAATTAATTTCGATCGAAACAAGGCATAGGTACGACTCAAACAGTAATTGAAACCTCCGTATACACGCAGTAGATTCATTAACAATGACTTTTATTATTATTATACCGGAATGCAGGACGGCTAACTATATAATTATTGACAAAAATTAATTAGCGTAAAGTTTTTCGCTTAATTCGACTCTGAGATAAATGAAACACAAGGTTATGGTCAACATTGACGAGAAATATATATGTAAAAAAAAAGAAACTTGTAATATTAGAGAAAAAAAAAAAAAAATTCCAAGCTGAAAATCACTCGGATTCTCGCTTCATTTGAATAATGATAAAAGCACGCCCACAGTAGATACTTGAGCAGATTTGAAAAATTTGCAAACTAAGGTAATTCCGGTGATTCAATCATAATTTATTGTACTCGAAAATCCGGTCGTTTTCCATTCAACGTCAAGCTAAATAAAAAATATCGAACTTTTTATGCTGACTGATATTTTCAACCGCATAGTCGTATAACTTTGATTGGATCAGTGGAATTCATACCTCGAGTACGTTTTAAAACATTGTTTCATTTTTTTTCATTTATTTTTTTTTTGCAATTCTAGTAGATAGATTGAAATTCCGGTATAAACCAAAGTCAAAATAGTATAAGCCCTAGGGTGAATCTTGATTTCAGCGATACTCTGATTTTTGAGGGTACCCAACAGTTTTCAGAATTTTCGATTCACCCTAATAAACCCATGGGGGAAAAAAGAAGAAAAAAAAAACACTTGATCGAATGAATTATTTATATATATATATATATATGTATGTCTCGGATATTTCGGAAGGGTTCAATTTTTACCGCTCGATCAATTTATCGATGTCACAGCTCGGAGACAACTAGCCCGTAAATGATTTGAAACAAGGGCTGTGGCGATCGCTTCGGATCGCATATATATCACTGATTCAACCTACCTACCCTATACCCCAAAACCCTGGTGCTGTCCGGTTAGGAGTTCGGATCGGCATCCGAATGGCAAAATTTTTTCACGCAACGCTAACCACGGTATCCAAAAGTGGCGACGTGTGTATCCGCGTAAATATTTTTATAAATGAAAATAAAAGAAAATAAACGAGTGTTATCGCGATTGAATTGAGGCTCGAATTTTCGCAAATATATTTCGGTTTTTGTTACGTCTGCGGATTTTTATTTTTATTTTTATTTTTAGTTGTTTCTCTACAATTTTCAAGAGAATCTTGAAAAACAGAAATTCATCTAAAGTTTTTCAATTTTTAGTAGACAATTTATTCTGTCATACTCATTGATAAGAGGAATTGTCTGTTGCGATTAAATCATCGAATCCTTTTTTTTTTTTCTTTTTTTGACACAGTTGAAAATTCAATGATTCTTAGAAAAATTTGATTTTTTTTTCATACACTGATTAATCAGAGAGTTTTTGTCTATATCTAGTAATTAAATAATCAAAGTGTCATTTAATACAGGTGACTGATGATTTTCGGACGTTTTTTTCTGAAACTTTGTTTTCATCATTTAGAATTTTTGTTGCAATCATTTTGAAACGGACTGAGGGGAGACTTTTTTTTTTTTTCTTCTTCTTTTAATTAGATGACGAAAGTCTGTTTCATCATGGGTATAAAGGGTTGATGATTTTCTGCGAGATAATCTCCACAGCTTGACGCAGTTTGGTTTAATTTTGCAATATAGATAAGTTTTGGCAAATATAACGAGCGTTTATATCGCGTAGGTTGTTCGCCTTTGGATTTAGAGGCATTATAAACCCTTCGTAAGCAGCGAAGCACCCTGCAGCCACACCCTATTATGCCGTGTGAAGTTGCCTTATCTGAATCACAAATGGGACTTTATATATACAGAGCTATGAGAGTCTTGAGCCATGCGCGTGGCAAAGCTTAAATATCTCCGACTTAGAAACGAAGCTCAACTATTCTATATTATATATATCCATGCCTACCTATACGTATAACTCTGAAAACTAATATAAATGTGAATAATTTAACTTCCCACACGCGTTGCAATTGAAATCTTAAACGCATCTTGAAAATAAACTCAAATTTTTCATACAGCCTATCCTTTATCGATTTCAAACTTTATCCAATTCATCACCTATTCCGCTCCGGGGTTCAGTTGGAAAAAGTTCGAAAGGAAAAGAAAAAAAAAATGGGGTATGAATTTTCAACTCCTCAAAAATGATAAAGAATCATTCCTCTAAGGGTGTATAATTTGTCGGTATGATATGTAAAGAAAGATTCGATGATTTCTCAACTAATTATCCCTATTTTTAGACATTTTCAAGCGGTCTTCGTATTGAAATTCCCTCAACTGAATGCAATATTAGCAAATTTGTCTTGTACTAGGAATGTCTCGAAGAGATTCCCTCTGTTTCTTCCCCATAATTCGCTTCAAGCTTTCATGAGCATCGAATATGTACCGAAAGCTCTGTATAATACATGAACAATGTATGTAAGCGAGAACCTTTAACGTTAACATATGTCGAATTACCTAAATTACCGGAAAATTTAACCCCCGAATCTCGTGTCTGTTACAACACGGTATCCAATAATATCTAATTGCTTTTTAATTGTGAAACAAAATGAATATGAAATTAATTCTTCTCCATCAATTTACGTCGATGAAAGTAAGTACCGAATACTTGAAATTCACATTTTTGAAAATATGTCGAAAATTATTTCCAACCAATTTCTATCGTATGTATGTTAGTCGACCCTCACTTGCAGCAGATGAGGAGCAATATTAATCCGCGGTAATATATGCTTTCAAATATCGAACAATTGCAGCTGTCAGATTTATCAAATCATAGTGTAAAATATTTGAACTGGTACACGTTATGCAGCTTTGTGATATTTACCTGACGGCTGACGTGCGTTGTATAAATACAAATTCACCTTGTCGCTTCAGGCTGACAATTACACCACGGAGTGCACTGCACTCCAATATGTACAGTTATGTATACAATAGGATATATGTAAACAGATTGCTGGCTAATTATACGTTACAGAGGTAGGAAACTAGCCATGTGTAGAACTCTATTTAAATCTACTATATGAAGATATATATCGTATCACATATGTGTGTTCATCCAACTATTTAGGCAATATTTCATACTGCAATACATCTATATTGCAATAAATTATCTAATCAGTGAAAATTCAAGCCGAACTTTGTATACATTGGCCAGTCCACGTCATTTGTTGGTTTTTTAATTCCTAATTTTCTCGTATTCATCACTTTGGGAAAAATGTACATTAGGGTGGTATTTTTGTGCTCCCATGGGTCAGAACGGTTCCAAATATACATAGATTGAGTCTCTCTCTCTCTTTTGAGGAGAAAGTGTTTATCGCAGGATACAAGTCGCATAGTTTATCGAAATTTTGTTACATCTAAAAGGAATAAAATCTAAAATCAATTTGATAGTTTTTTTTTTCAAAATCGTAATCATCGATCGGTTGTAAAAAATCTAATCGAATCGATATGATATTTACTCACAGCGTAAAAGTGATTTGAAATAAATTCCTCCGAAAGTGTATAATACATTTTTTGAAACGACTATTTTTTTTTTTTTTCAACTCCCCATTGCAAATCTTGTAGTAGACGTCGAATAAGGAATCCTGTCCAATTTTTAGCTCTTGATTCCAATTACAAGAACTCGCACTTTTCTTTTTAAGTTTTCCCATGCTAAAAGCATGTAAATATTATACTACTTTTTCTTTAGCCGCGCACAACTCAGCCGCATTTCAATGGATTGTTCTCATCCAAGACTCATTTGACAGAGAATTTAATGTTCTTCAAAAGTGCCCATGATAGTTTGATTGATTTGAAAATATTGAACTTGACATTTTGGCAGAATTTTATATTTCAAAAAATCAAAGTCCTGATATCTTTTGAAATACTGGTTCGAGAGACTTTATTTATAGGACTTTTTTGTAGAGAAATAAATTTCCTACAAAATTTTCAAAAAGTTTTTTTTCTCCAAGTCCAACTGTTTATTCGCCCAGAGTGAGAAAGAAGAATTCTGCATGAAATCGACTTTGAAGGCTCACACAGGTGCAGCGGTTGAAACCACAGCCAAACTACCTGAGGAACTTTTGAAGATCACTAAATTCTCTATAAAATGAGTCTTGGATGAGAACAATCCATCGAAATGCGGCTAAGTTGTGCGCGGCGAAAGAAAAATTCGTAATGTTTACATGCTTTTAGCATGGGAAAACTTAAAAAGAAAAGTGCGAGTACTTAGAATTGGAATTAAGAGCTAAAAATTGGACAGGATTCCTTTTTCGACGTCTATACAAGATTTTCAATGGGGAGTTGAAAAAAAAGCACCCTAGTATACATAGTACAGGGTGAATTCTCTCCAGGGTTATATACTTTCTTAAATCTGAGTAAAAATATGATTTATCTAATTTTCTATCAGTTATTTGTCATGGAGACTGAGAGAAACAATTGTTTTGAAAAATCGGCACTGCAAGATCTATGACCAGGAATATGATGTCTTTGGTACAAGGGATAAGACAAAGACGCTGGGGGGGTGAGCTGTATCTTCTTTATTTCCCCAGCGCCTTATAGCACCGGAGCCGAAAGACCATTCTCGTCATCCTCACCCTCGCATAAATATTAGAGGAACCACCGCACGGTCTCGGAAAAACGATCCTCGCAGCTCGCAAACTTGCGTCTCTCTCATCTCCTGGCTGTATCTTAAATTCTCTTTCACTTCCTTCAACTCGCCAGTATGCCCTTAAGTTTCTCATATTTATTTATTTTTTTTGTTTTTTTTTTCTTTTTCTTGATAGCTCGTTTCTCATTTCGCCCGATCCCAGTTCAGAAGTAAGGATAAAATAAAAAAAAAGGGAAAAAAGAAGGGAAAGAAATGAAAACAATACGAGGAAGCGATATCATACGTGAATCAATTAATAAACTATGATCAATTAATTCAATTATATCAATACGTATGTTAACATCATTTGATGCCCAAATAATCAACAAAAAAAGAACAAAAATTATAAAAAAAGAAAAGAAATTGATGATGGCCTTAATAATTTCATAATTCATTCTTAAACATCGGTATATCAAATTTTCATGTCAAGGTGTATACGCAATAAGGTTTTCAAAGACCGTTGAGATCGGTGAATTATTCAAAAACTGTACTATAAAAACGAATTTTAAATAGAGTGGAAAAGAAATTGGTATATCTATATGTAAAAAAAAAGTAAAAAAAAAAAACCGGAAAGACACACGTGTCACTTATTTGCATGCCCTAAAGGAGCCCTTAGGGATCAAGCGGGTAAAAAGCATGATCCCCCAGCTTCCCAGTTTCTACGTTAGGTCGGGGTATTCGTTTGCAACTCGTTACGGTAATTAACTCCTGGTAAAAGAAACAGGGGCGGGTTGGAAAAAAAATAAACAAAAAACAAAAATAAAAAATAAAAAATAAGAGAATAAAAAGTCGGCTAAAAGTACAACAATAATAATAATAATAATAACAATAATTATTTAGAATAAATTTATTCCACATCTAATTTACCGAACTCTATTATAGGTACTATTCGATCTCGAAAAAACTGAATTATAAAATACGAAAATATACCCAGTGTAGTTTGAATATATTTATTGCGCTATTCTTTATCTTCGCGAATAGTAGCAGCTGTTTGATGATTTTTCTAACTCATTTGATGCCGAATTTTCGTATATTTATGCAATTTATATTCCCAATGATGGGGTGGGGGTCGAAAAACCGAAAGACTAAAATTCATAACGACCGTAATTCCGAAATTTCAAAGTTCCGAAAACCAATAATCCGAATGAGCATCATACAGAGGGTCCATAAATCCGAAATGAAAAAATGTAAAATAAGAAAATGTCGAAGGTGAACCGATCAGATAAGTACAAATGAGAATTGGCGAACTTTCGAACGACCAAAGACCCGAATGATAAAAAATACCGAATATTCGAAAAAGCAAGTCACACATTTTCAGATGAGTCAGAATTTATAAAAATTAAGTACCGAAATGAAATTACAGAATGACCGAAGAAGCGATGCATCAAAATACCGAATGATCAAATACTCGAAGGTGCAAAATCCCGAAAATTGTATGAGAATGCGGCGTGTCAGTTCTGGCCGGTAAGAGGGCACCACTTTCGGGATTTTGATTTTTCGGAATTTTGAGTTTCGGTATTTTGACACATCTGATCTTTTAGTATCGGATGTATTGATTTTCGGAACTTTGCTTCATCGAGGTAACGGCTGTTCGGAAGTCTGATTTTCGGGTTTTTGAACTTTCTGTTTTAATACAATCTGCATTTCGCTACGTTCGAGATTTTGAAATTCGGAAGAAGGTTTTTTGGTATTACCGTGCTTCGCATATTTTCAAGAATTGTGAAAACACACTTCGGAATTATGGTCTTTCGGAATATGTGAATTAGGATTAATTGACTGTTCGGTGAAAATGGTATTCGGGATTCCGATTTTCGGAATTACGGTCGTTATGAATTTTGGTCTTTCGGTTTTTCGACCCCCACCCCCAATGATGGAACACTATATTTCGCTAAATTTGTGATATTTGATATTGCAGTGAATTTATAAGCTCTGGTTGGTATCGCAGGGGAGAATTACTGAACAAAATATCAGTTCGAAATATTCACGATACTCAATGATCACACTGTTACGTTTATTCTCGATTCTGTCTCTTCGGCGCAATAATTATTTTTCACCACACCTGCACGGAAAGTACGACTTTCGGCCCCTCGCGTGAGCGGGGAGTCGTACTTTCCGATGCCAGGGGGTGGTGAAAAATAGTATACCTCACACGGGAGTGAAAAAGGCCATCCCAAACTGCGTTTTTAACACCCTCGCCTTCGGCTCGGGTGTCAATCTTGCACGCAGTTTGGGTTAGCCTACTTTCCCTCCCTAGGTGAGTAATATACTATTGCTACATCGTAGTCAAATGGTGAAAATAATATATTATGATACTAGTGCGGAAATTTGGTGATTCCCAATGAGTGTGAGGCTTGCAGCACGAGCCGAAGACCAGTGTTGCATCTCACACGAATGGGGAATGGGAAAGTGTGCGAGAATCAACATTCCTGCACGATTTATCCATGCGAGAATGTTGATTCCCGCACAGTTTGTGAGATCATTAGGAATCTGCTGTTTTACGTACAATTTTTGGTACACAAAGTAAGAACTTTCCATAGAATGTTACAAAAAAAAAATAAAAAATGTTGCATCAATAATTCAACTCGTGGAATATTCGAGCAAAAATTCTAGGATGCATATACACACAACTAGGCATAACACCCGGTGATATAACTATAGGTGTATAGGGTATAGTGGATAACATACGCATGGAGAATTTAGAGGCGTGCTAACGTTATCGTTCAGAGCGTTAAATCCCCGTCGTCGTTATTTGATATATCAAGGGTCGCAAAAAGTACGGGGAGAAAAAACTCCACCGACGATCATAAACTAGAACTATGAAGTGGCGGAGTGGTACAGGTCGAGTTTTCATCTCATAATGTTTCTTCGAGAGATTGCCAATCCGAGCCAGACCATATCAGGCTCGAATAATTTTCCGTTATTCGTTTATTTTTAAAAAGAAAAAACATTTATTCACGCGTATAATAAATCCGTGCAAAATTTAGAAAAAAATAATTGAAAAATATTTCAATTAAATATAGAATCAACTGAACCAAAACAGTAAACTGTGAATATTTATCTCTTCACATTTGAATATCAGTTTTTTTTCTTCTAATTTCCTGTATTTCCCATTTAAAACGTTCGGAATTTCGGGGCACGGATTAATGTTCAAAGCAAAAGCTCAAATTTTGCAGGAGATTTTTTTCCATACATTTGCATTCATTTCAAAATGCATCGAAATAAGGACCACCCCATATATTATATATATACAAATGTGTCTGTAAATAACAATGATAGGGGTAATCGGGTATGCGATCCTCGTTATAGATAGGACATGGGTTAATCTAGATGATAATCTATTCAGTAATGACACGGTCATCTAGAATCTAGATAGTCATAAAGCACCAGTCGCGTAAGTACGGAAGGTTAATTGCCGCTTAATGCCAACGGAAAATTGAATTAAGTTCAGGGTAGGTAGGTATATACGTAAATATGCATTACCTTGATACGCGTGAGCTTTGCTAAGCTCAAAATTCAATATTAAATGATAAAGAGAAGCATGCAAGGCTTCATGTGTGTCTGATGCATTAATTTCGAATTCTAGGAAGAGAAGAACTTACACAATGAAAATTATGAATTGTTTTAACGTCAGATATAAGTGAGGTAATATTTTCAAAAAGAATATATAAATTATAATATAAATATATATATATGTACTAAAGAGGGAACAATTTTTTCCCTCTCTTTGATTTTGAGCTGAAATATCAGGTTCAGAGCTTTCGTTCGATTCGATCCGCGAATTTCCTGAAGACGCGGACGTCCTGCGACGCACGTAATCCTTGAATTACATGGCTATTCGCCTCACGTAAATCTAAAGTCGTAACTCCGATCGTATCGGACTCGGTAGGCCATAGAATCAAACATTTAGAGTTTAGAGTTTAGAATATAAAGGAAAGGCGCACCCATCCAACCCTAGCGAGACTATGGTCTTCAAATTCAATCCTCAATTACAGTTCCTATTTCTGATCCTATAACGATCACGAAGTTATATTATTACACGTAGCTGGAAAATTTCATGAAATAGAAGCACAATGTTGAGCAAAAACTGACGATGTCAACCGGACCTCATCTTCAATGCAGAAGCAAGTATCACCCGCGTGATTGAGTCATCATGATTTGACATTTTCAGACTATAGCAGGTGTCTGACAGTCTTGTGAATCGGGCTTCAGATTACGCCATAGGCTTATGTTGATGTGCTTTTATTGCATCCAGCCCCTAAATTCCAAATATCCTAATGGGTTAGGTATAGAATTTTGCTATAGTATAACGATCGGCAAATTTCATCTGCTCTAATCCGGGTCTTGAAAATACATGCAAGCCAGCAGATCCGACATTATACCTAGTAACGTCTCTGGAGATATTGAAATGGGATAATGGGCTACGACCATAACACTAAATCCTGGCAACAGCAACACCACTTCGAATCCCAGATGAGGAATATTCGAGAGAAATTCTCTGAACGCACTGTGATTCCACCTACTAAAAATCGATGACATCAAGCTGTACTGAACTGCAATGGAAAAACATTTCCGATATCTAATAAGGGTAATGGGCATCTTCTCAACGGACATCAATGTGACATTTGGCTTGGACCAATATTGGATGCATGGAGTATAGCCAGAAGCAAAAGGGAATACGTAGAGTTCGAACTACAATACGAGGATCACATGATATTGCGCGAAACCTGCAGCTAACTTGGATTTCACCATGTGCAGAGAACTGATGAAATGCGGGTAAAACGTGGAGTGAAAGAGATCATCACACGGTCAGACTGAACCACATGTTGAAGGCGAAAATCAACTCCAGAAACATGGCTAGAGCTATCAACACATACCATACAGCACCAGGCCTAACGTTACCTACTCCTTTGGGACCATAAATTGGACTAACACAGACCTGCCCGAAGAAGGATGCGAAATGCCACATCCAGGCACCATGAACAACACCCAAAGGCCTGCACCGAAAGGCATACCCAAGGGGCTAATCGCTATAGCAATCTGGTGAAAAAAGACTCTATTGTGTAATCTGATGTAATCTGATGTAATCTCTGTGTAATCCGGTCGATATTTCGGCATCATCTGTGTGTTATCCTACAGGTAATCTCAGTGTAATCTTTTTAATTTTGTAATCTTGTCATCGGTGAATGGTATTTATACACAGTAATCAACCCCTCGGGATAGTATAAGCGACTATGGTTGCGGGGGTTGTGGTTCTATAGAAGACGAGACTCGCAGCTACATCGCGCCGTATGTATATCACTGAGAACAGAGGACAACAGATCCTTTTTGAACTCGGTCGACACAACCATCGACAACTTATACAGTGCATAACAACCAGCTTAGGTAAAAGACAAGCATGGGGGTCCAGAAACCAAGACACTTCACCCAGGAAATGATTCAACTCTGCATTGGACATGTTCCCGGAAACCTTGACGGATGGATTCATGAATACGGGACCTATAGGTTGTACAGGAAATATGGATGTAGCAAAAGGACGCGTGCAAGAGGTGGACCGGTGCGGAAAGCAAGAAACAAATCACAATTCGATGGAAAGACAAAATATTATGGGCTGATACCTCATCAAGGCCTGACATTGGCCATACTGCGAATATAGTATGCCAGAAAACGTCCTATAGAAAATCAAGGATGCCAAATGCTGTGGGATATCACCTTGTTATCACAGATTATGCGATAGAGCAGAACAAGCTAGAAATACAGTAGATGGGGAAGAGAGAACAAGACCAGCCATCTGGCCAAGGTATTTATTGCGCTAAAAACGTACAGAGAGAAGGTACAGAAGTGTGCTAAATTTATTAATCAAAGTTTGAGAATTTTAGGACAGTGCTGATATAGGAGGGTATATTCAATATCTGCTATAGGAGCGTACCGAAAGCGCTTCACAAAATGAAACTTTCATAAAATCTATAAATATTGAAGCTATAAGAAGCTTTGATCCTCGACTGATCCATGCTACGGATGTTGCGAAAATTGGTAAATTAATAATGACGGAATCGAAAGTGAGAAAGACTTGAAGAAATTTTTGGTGTCTCTTCTTCGGGGTTTGCATACACCTCGTCATCACATTTACATTCAGACCCATATGTTTTGAAATGGATTATGAAATGATAAAGGATGAGTTAAATTCGGCTAAAAATTCTCTTTTTCGTTTATCATTCATCTATGACATTCCATTTCGATCCATTGGAATGTATAATTCAATTAGTGAGCTTCACAGCCGTCATAAACGAACCCATAATTAACTGATTTGTGAAGAATCACTCCGGCACCTGACGTCTGAAATAAACCTAATTCCACATGAACATTCTAGACGGGTGAATAAAGGATATCGCATTAGATTCACTGAGAATACTTGTTTTCATAACATCTGCTCTAGAACTTGAACTTTCAATGCTTGTTTAGCCAGTTGAAACAAGCTAATTTCAAGCTACTGCTATGCCGTGAAAGGCTTTCGGCGTCTGCACAAATCGGAAATTTAATGAATGAGCGAGATGAATACGACTATTCCCATCCCCGGGGATGAAAAAGGCTTTGATTTCAGCGGAAAAATTTTACGCACGAATTTCATACGATATTTTTCGACACAGTATGCATAAAATGCAATTTTACGTATACTATATCGTAAAACATAATGAGTGACACAGGATGAGACATAAATGTAATGCACGGATATTGTTTCATCCCTTGCAACTCAATCTACTATTTTTACAGGTTCACTTCTTTTTTCACGATCATAGCGTTTATCGATCTCATTTTGGCATTCATCGCAGAAGTTTATCGACTGATATTAATATCCGTAGTTCACACTATGAGGAAATGTGTAATAAGCGAGTTTGTTCATTATAAACTTTGTGGATGCAACGGTTTTCATGTAATCACGTACGAAATGCCAGAAAAGTTTATTCATGTAAAAGTACTTACAGACAATATATGTTGCAAAATATTCGAAAATGAAAATGTCCAAGAATTGAATTTCATTTTTTCATATGTAAACTCTTGGATTGGAGAGAAACTAAAAGATCAACGACGTATTAACAATACAGAAATAATAGCCATAATAATAATAATAATAATAATAATAATAATAATAATAATGATGATAAGGTGAACCGGAGTTTGACCAGCGCTTGCGCCGTGAAAAAGGTCAGAGTTTTCCTGAAATTTTCGTCAGTTAATTTCCGCCCTGTGATTAGACTTGGCGTAAAAAAAGAAAAAAAAAAAAACAGAAAAAAAAGGGGCGGGGGGCATATAAAAAGAAAGAGCATCCAGTTAATCGCTATAGCATTGCGAGCAGTTCACGTTTTATCTCCAGAACAGTTCGATATACGTAATCACATTAACTTTACCTTCGATAATTACAATACAGCTGGCCGTCCAAATGTCGTATGGATAAAATAAAGTAATGAAGTTTAATTTGGGAAAAAAAAAAAACGAGAAAAAAAAATTAGAGAAGAAGAAAAGATAGAGGAACAAAAAAAAAAAGCAATTGAATCGGATATCATTATTCATTGATTCGATGATTATATTTTTCATATTTGATGAAATTGTTTTCTCCTCGATGGAGGAAAGTCAATGATGAATTAATGAAATAGATGGAATTCCAACACCAGCTCGATTCTTTAAGAATGAAAACCGATATTCTTCGTATACTCATTCACGAATAAGAAAATACCTGTATATACCTATATACTGTTGTAAAACTCCTTTGTCACTGATAAACTAGGGCCTGGACCGGATACGAAAACTCGAGGGAGTTTGAAACGACGTCTCAAGTACCTATCTTTCATACCCTTGGCGTCGCGACGACGCGCGGCCGTAAATGGCTGGTGACAATCCAGACTCGATTGCCTCCCGGCGAGCAATTAATGCCCTCGTTCACCCCCTTTTTCACCGATCCAACTTTCTTTCTCTCATTTTCCATATACCTATGTGTGTATACTATATATATACATATATATATCTTTCCCGCTTTCTGCAAGGATGAAATCGAGCGGTCAGCGAAGAGAACGGGAAATATTATGGGGGACAGAAAAGAGTATAGATAAAGCGAGTTTTACTAGGTAGCGTTTCCAAAAAGAGGAAATAAAAAAATTGTAAAATTCTAATCTCCCGAAGATTTCATTCTTCATTTATCTTTTTTCCTAAATATAATATCTGGATAATTGATCAAAGCCAGATCTAAATTAAGTCAAGGTGATGTTCGGCGTAAACAGGTAGGCACTAAATAAATGCAATCAAAACTTTTGGGGGTTTCTGTTTAGGCTAGCAATTAACCATGCTAAACAGCTCTGAACGAATTATACCCACCCACCTCGAAGTTTACTCAATAAATTAAGACTGATCGTTTTATTTCGAAATTTCATTACCCTCCGCGCTAATATTTTCAATTTATTTTATATACAATATAATGTTATTTATATTACAGTATAAAGTTATAGTAATGGACAAGAATTTTGTTATTTCTTTCGGTCAAGTAGTTACGGAAATCTAACGAATGATTTACAAATACGCGACACACCTTCACGATTTCAGAAAAAACAATTTACAGTTTTTTTTTTATTTTTTCTCTCGGAATTCCGTTCAAATTATAAATTTCTTTCGTTCAAAAAACCGTGTCGAGTCAACTTCCCTTATATCGGCTTTCAATCTCTTTTCAACACGCTGTGCGTAAAGTTCGATTTTACGCACGCTTCAAATGCATGAAATTCAACCTAACGCGTGTTGTGTTGAAAAACGAAGTCTGATAGACGTGCGAGAGTGTGGATTCTCGGACGAGGGTGATTATCGCATTGAAAAACCTCACACTCTTACACTAGTGTCGAAAATTACTATTTCAACTCAGTCGTATATTTCTTGGGTCAAGACCGGATGCGCCTTTTCGGAGTTTCGTGTAATACCTAGCGTGACGTAGAAATATATGACATATATCACCCCGGTATTACCACAGACTTTTCCGACCCTCTCACCCTCTCACCCTCTCTCTCTCTCCCGTTTCATCTTATTCTACTCCATATCTCTATATCTTCTCTTCCTCTTTCTGCGTCTAATGGACAATATTTTAGCTATTCAGAGATGAAATTCTATCTCTGTATAGACTGAGCAGATCCACAATGCGTGGGTGGTTACATACGTGTGTCTACGAGCCCCTGGAAAACGTCTGCGTCACGAAACGTGAGTTACGGGAGGTTACCTAGCATCGAAATGCGAACGACTATATACCTACCCCCAACCACTACGTGCGTGTGGTGTGATTGATAAGGACAATCCCTCCGGCGTGCAAAGCTTAACCGCAGTTTCACGTCACCCCGTAAAAGCCACTTACAAGACTTGGCAGTCAGATGGGTGGAAAGTTTTAAGGGTGCCTAGGACGGCATATAGCATGCTGCGTTTCAAATTATTGCTGAGATCTTCTTCAGTTCCTTTGAGGAAGAGGGAGATAAAAAAAAAAAAAAAAAAAAAGAACGCTTTGGTTAAAAAGAATTGCCAAAAGTGTTGCCCGTATGTAGTTTTTCACATTTTCTTTTACATCTAAGAAGCATTCTATCCGCAATTTACCTAAAGGGATGAAAACATTTGTTGGATAAAAAAGTAAATATTTTTTTGCTTCTATTCGTGTAAAATCGATACAACGTAATTGTATGATCGATACCTCACCAGCGTCGATGGCTTGTTACCAAAGTTTTCCTGAAAACATTATTTTCTCGCTGATAAATCATTTACCGAAATTTAATACTTCGTTCCTAAGATTAATCGGGTAATATAAATCAAAATCTCTCGAACCAGTGCACAGAGGGAAATGGTAGATTAGTCTGCAGACTCGAGGTGGACCACTGACCCGTAAAACAGATCCGAAATGCCATCCCAAGATTTTCTAAGGTTTTAAACTCGACCGGGTGCAGATCCTTGATTATTTGTTAATTATTATATATATATAAAAATATGTTCATATACTATAGGTGATTAAAATATTTCAGAGTATCTTTCACTCGTTCAGATTTAAGCTTTCGGTGAGAATTCACGCAGGTAATAAATGGGAAAAAGTTTATTTTCTCCAAAACTAATTAACCGATCGATTCAGGGCAGCGAGCAAAAAGAAAGTAAAGTCACGGAAAGTAGGAAAGCTAAAAAGCAACAGAGGACGAAGGACGAGGGCCTGAAGGCAGATTGGATTTAGAGAGATAAGCCAATCGGATTTCTACAAGGTTCTATAGTATATATATATATATAGATGTATATATATATACTCATATATAGGTATATTCTCGGGCAGGGATTTCGACTAAAGGACTAGACTCTAGAATTTGGAACGAAGGACTAGGCCAGTTTTGCCTCTAGACGTTACGCGGTGGGATTTAATTGGAGAAAATGACATTATGCAGAAGTTTGCTGCGGACGGCTGCCTCGCAATCAAGTTTAACTTTGACATTGTCTCTATAGATTCGCCCCTGACGTTCTCCCTCGTTCAAAGTAAATTCGCGAGATCTAGAATCACGTGCGATACATGTATATATACAGAGCGATTCTACGGAAAGTAACCCGCCTGAAAGGTAGGCAAACGCGAGACGGGGCTGCATTGAGCAGCGCAAACATCGACGATTGGGTTTTATTTCCCATACGTAATGAATAAAACCCAATCATCGATGTTTGAGCTGCTCAATACAGGCATCTCGCGTTTGCCTACCTTTTAGGCGCCTTACTTCACAGAGAATCTCTCTGTATATATGCATATAACCCCTCGAATTCTGAATCTAATTGGAAATAGTCTTTCATTTGAACTTAAGAACCCCAAGTTCTGGAAAAGAATTATTTTTCAGACTCACAAAGCATAAAAAAAAACGGGTATAATAATTCATACTATGATAACACAGGACCTGATTTAAAAAAAAGCTACATCATTATTCGAAAATGGAAAGCTCGAGCTGAAGAGCTTAAAATTTATAACGCAAGGAGTATTTTGAAACCACAATATTTAAAATAAATTCAAAATACTCCTTGCATCGAGTTTTTCAATTAATTTGTACTACGTAAAATTGCTGAAGATTGACTTTGAATACTTTTTTTTTTCTTTTTCTTTATTTTTTTTAATCCGCAATATAGCCCTCCCCCCTTTCTGGATTCTACCACTTTGAATAATAAAAACTCGAGAATCCGCGACAATATTTAAACTACCCCAACGTACATACGTTTTGTCTATAATTACTATGAAGTTTATTTCCGCATAGCAGCGTGTCTCGTGTCCGTGGCGAAGGAAGCGTTGGCTCAGGCTACCTAATTAGCAGCTAAAGTCCCTAATTGCACGTGCAGCAGTACCAGCCGCGAACCACCCCTATATGAGCTTTGATCGTTGCCTGTTATTCGCAGCTCCGACTTCGGCGAGTAGCCTAATTAACCATCGTATTTATACGAATGTACGTACTTCTTTCAACTTCTTGTTGTCGTTGATGTTTTTCTTTTTTGTTTTTTTTATTTCCATTTATTTTTTCTCAGTTATTCCCCGTCGAGTATCCTGTTATACGATCCCTCGTCACGGGTGATACACTGTAAAAAATCGGCGGTGTAAACTGCGATGGAGTGAGTGGTTAAATTATTTGGTGTTGAAATTAACACCGAGGGAAAGTAAGAACCACACTTTCGATGTGGTATTAACAAAAGCGGTGTTAATTATTTATCTTGCACACCGTATTGTGTGCCGGCTGCGAGTTGACACCCATTGGTGGTGACATAAGGGCTATGGTGTTGATTGCGGTGTCATAAGTTTATGTCACACCATTTGATGTACATTTTCAGTCGAGTATATGCTTCTTGGTGTTGAAATTACGACGGAAAAAAAGTAGAAACCACCCCCCGATGTGGTTAAAACAAAAGTGATGTTTTTTATTCGGCTTCAACACCGGCTATTGGTTGAATTGATCTCACACCGACTTTCACACCGTTTCGTGTCTATATTCCATGAAGCACGTTTTTTTCGGTGTAAGAATTAACATCGAAAAAAGTAGGGACCACCCCCGATGTGGTTAAAACAAAAGGGGTGTTTTTCATTTGACTTTAACACCGGCTATTGGTTGAATTTATCTCACCCCGACTTTCACACCGTTTCGTGTCTATATTCCACGAGGCACTTTTTTTCAATGTAAGAATTGACACCGAAAAAAGTAGGGACCACCCCCCGATGTGGTTAAAACAAAAGCGAGTGTTTACACGGAAAATAAATTGCGACGCTATTTACTCCAAGATTGTGTTAAATTTACTGTCGTTAAAAATACTCTAAGAATAGTAAAAATTATTCCATATGCCGCGAATGTTACTGCATTGATAAGTTGGATTTACTCCAATGATGCTAATTTAACCTCAACTTGGTGTTGTCCTATGCTTTACTCCATTCTGTAGTTAACCTAACTCTATGTGTTGTAGCAATGACAGCAATTTATTTTCCGTGTATGTAGAATAAATCGAAACCTCATGGAGTTGATCTGGTCTTTGTTTTGTTGTATCTTTTTAAAACTCAGAGAAGTAATCAACCCCATTACAAAATAGCTGGAAAATCAGGGACAAAAATAAGAAATATTCCACAGACGCTATTTTCACTGTCAGATTCCTCTAAAAGATACTTCAGGTGGGTTATTCTCTAACTTTGCGGCTACGTATAGCTGCAGAATTCCTAACTGCAAAATAATTGCAGCTACAATAACTGACTAAACAAGAGCGAAAGTGTAAGATATGTAGATCAGTAGATATCTGCATGGCAACAGATAAACAACGTCACAGTTGCAGAATACGGATACAGCCATTGTGCAGCTATGAAAATCCACAAGAATCAAGCTACCTATTGGCTGCTTCCAATGGAATTCGCGACTACGATTATTCAAGAATACATGCTGCGCCACGCCGCGCCAGAACGCTGCTTGTTTAAACGTGTTCATTGGCGCATGGCGTCTTTCCGCTTCAGTCGTCAGTGTCGTGCGAGTACAGGTTCCATCACGATTTACGGGGTTGTTGTAACGGCTGCATTTTTCCGTATGCCGAGACTAATTGTTAATAGTTTCAATATCGAGAAATATTTCCATCGCCAAAATGAACCCAAGAGACGATTCGATTTCACAATCTGCGTCACCTAAAACTGATCGTGAGTCGAGAAGCTTCGATGCAGCAAAGCCACAAGTTCTCGAGCATGGCGACCACGTGCTGGGCAATGGAGAATCAGTCGGTCGCGAAAAAAAATACTTCCAACTTCGACGTGTGAAAGTTCCCGGAGAATCTACTAAGTGGATACAAATTCCTTGTGAAAGCAAAGAGAAAAAAGCTAGCTACGAAGAGGTTATTTTGGCAGGTAAGTGACTTGACTACATACCGCGTATGAATCCTCTGAAATAAGGTAACGTTACTAGAATTGAACGTGCGCATAATGCTACGTCTACTACTATCTTTTTTTATCTAATATTGAGGGGTTTCAATTTCTCATTTTTCCATCAGTGAAGGATTTTTTCGTGTTAACACCGAATGGTGTTCTTGCCGGGTACAAACAACCACGCTTGTAGAGTTTGTATACTAGAGCACGTGTTCGTTGTTGGGGGTAACCAAAATTATCCGTTTAGCTTGCGTATGTATGAGAATTCGCGCCAAGAATTTTACGGGGTGAATCTCGAGGTGAATCCTCATCAATAATGACATCGAAATTTTTTTCCTCAATTCTTTTTGATATCCATACATTTTCTTTAGTAATTAAGGCCCATCCCTAGTCGCCCAGCTCCTTTTGATACAATGTGTCACATTTCGATTATTATCCGAGCCCAGGCGTCAAAAACGCAAAAAAGGCCAACGCTGCGCGAATTCAAATCCAACACATACGTCCAAAAAAATGTTTGTTTCGTGCGAAAATAGAGACTAGAGATGGTTTTTACATTTTTCGTAATGTAATGTTTTTCGTAACAATGTAAAAACCATTTCTAGTCTCTATTTTCGCATGAAACGAACATTTTTTTGGGCGTATGTGTTCGGAATTGAATTTGAATTTGCGCAGCGTTGGCCTTTTTTGCGTTTTTGACGCCTGGGCTCGGATAATAATCGAAATGTGTCACATTGTATCAAAAAGAGCTGGGCGACTAGGGATGGGCCTAAATTATAAATTTACTAATATAAGATGCATCTTATACACGGTGGCCTGTCGAAAAGAAGCGTGCTCAGCTGTGTGCATCCATTTTATTTTTGTGTCATTGGCAAATTAATAATTAACTGCTACAACAAATGTATAATTTGTAGAAAAAAAATTAGCTTAGAAGATTGCTGTGCCATTTTCTTTGACAGTTGATCTTGGTAAATGCCTGACGCGAATTCTGAAACACCATGCACAATATATTACTAAAATAATATACAAGTACAGTATAATCTCACTATGATGCTATAATGATTGAAAGAGGAAGAAAAAAGTCTGATAGAACTTATTGCTCAGAGCAAACCTTTACAAGTTATACGGCTTGCAAAAGTTCATTTTTGCAGAAGCAGAAATCTTGAGGTTCAGTAATGTTCATTAATGGGTTTGCGGTGGCTAACTGTTTTTTTCTGACTTTTTCGGAAACAATCAATTGAAATAATATTATATTATTTTTATAAGGGGTCATGATTATTATTATAATTTCGGCTATGGGTATATGAAATACAACTGGAATGGAGTCTCGTTCTCTGAAAACGTCAGAGGAAAAAGTTAGCCACTGCAAACTCATTAATGAACATTACTGTTCATGCGATTCACATCATTGATAACGACCATGAAACAAAAGTGTGCAGCAAAATTATTTTCTACAACAGCGGAGCGAAACCAGCGAGTTTCCATTCTTGCTTGCGGATGAAAACTCACTCTCGTACCGCTATTGAAGAAAAAAGTATGTTCACCTAGGAGAAAACGGTCGTTCGCGCCTCGTATGAAGTTGAGAACACCTCGGCGCTCACCTTCATACTTGGCGCGCTAATAACTGTTTTCCCGCTCGGTATACAATGTACTATTTTTTCCTGTTTCTTTTACAGTTAAAGATAAGTTCCAATTGAACGAACCACTAGTAATCGAAGATGATGATGGGGCAATAATTGATGATATCGTCTTTGACTGTTTTCCTCTGGCAGTACTTCATATTTCTGAAAAAGCGAAGCTGCGCGGTACGTACTCATAATGACAACACAAGTTCCAAGGCATCAAATACATATTTTGGTTCTCTGTTTTATGGGAAAAATGCAACTTTTCATGATTTTAAAGAGGAATTCTAGTATACACAGTCTGATATCGATTTCGACAGAATGATTTATTCTTTCGAAATTAAAAATTCCCAATAATTGAATCATCTGCTGCCCGAAAACACCCGCTATATATATTGTATTTTTGTGAGACTCATGTTGAATTACATGTGTTGTATATGAAATATTGAGAACAAAATTGGAATTTGTCCGTAGAAGTTGATTTTCGTAACGATGAACTGACTTCTGAAAGTTCACTGGCAACCACTGTCACTGTAAGTGAAGCTCCTTCTTTAACAAGTGTAACGCACGAACCAGGAACTTCAAGAATATCAGCAGAAAACGTGGTGCGAGTTCAGTTTGTAAATTCCTTGTTCAGATTTAATGGAATTTAAAGAATAAACTTCCATAACACTGTAAAGTTATCTTATGGTGAATGAATCATTCTGTCTTTTTCCATAGAATTTGTTGAAAGTCATCAAGTCGACTCCAGGAGGTTTAGAAATTTTAGAAGAATATGAGAAAACAAAGACTCTGAATGCTCAAACTCGCAGGAAGCTTGTGAACGTTGTTGTTAATTCTTTAGTGGACAGATTCGGGGCACATCCATCCACTGCAGAAAAAGTCGCTTATGCGCAGAGCATAATTCTAACATTTCCTACTTTGAAAGACCCAGGATCTACGGAAGGTTATGTAAGTATTATTACATATTCCATTGCCATTCTTGATGATTGAATAGGGAGGAAGTCGATGCACAAAAATAAAATCGTTTGATATAGGAGATATGAGATAGGAGTGTTGGGTTGATTTTTAACTTGATTCACGGCCATACCGAATTTCTAGAAAATTGATGATCGAAATAATCACTGATTTCCTAATTTATTGAACTTATTTTTGACATGGGGTTTGGAATCACTTGCAAAGAAAACGGCTGGGCACGATGATCATTGCCATGGGTTCTGAAAGATGATATAGTAATTTTCAGTAAAAATTGACGGATCAAGTTCTGATGTTTTTTTCAAAGATTTTACTTCAGTCGCCCGTTCAACAGTCTTCGTATTTTGGATGGCATTTTTCCAATTTTCAATACTATTTTCCATGATTCTACTTGACCCACAACAATTCACAGGATACAGAACCCTGCAAGATATATTATGCTATTATTTTATTCTTACCTGTACTTCAGGAGGCATTTTATGACCCTGCGACAAGAAGTGGGTATATTTCCTGGAGATTAAGAACGATCAATCGAAATCAACGACATGACCTGAAATTATCTAAAAAATTGAAAACTGAGGACAAAGAACCGGAAAAAACAACTACTCCATCAGAAGAACTTCCAATACTCTCTGATGAAGAATATGCTGAACGTATGCTTTTTCTCAAACATGCGTGTCCTAAAACTCAAAAAGATGAAATTAAATCTGCTATGAAATTGACATTTGTAAAAAGAAGAACGACTCCCGAAAATATTTTAGAGCACTACCCTAAATTTGTCTGTACTTCATATCTTGTGAGTATTCATTATTCATTGTCCACAAATAACATCGATCCGATTGAATCATTTATTCACCATGATCTAATACTTTTTTTCAAAGATAAACTACGAGTTCTCTCTCTTACATCCAACTATAAAATTGGAAAACTTTTCACACCACAACATTTTCAAAGCAGCATCCTTACATATTGCTCGAAAGAATGATGTGCAGCAAGACGAAGAAGCAGGTTATTATTTCAAACCATTAACCCACTAAAGTCGGGGATATTCTAAGCAAGTTTGAGATTTCCTCAACAATATTTCACATCAAAATTTCAGTCTCTCACAGTATGGATTTTGTTGATTAGGATGAAAGGAGGTCTCATTGACAATTGAAATATTTTATGTGAAATCTATGGAACGACTCCATCACTTTGAAACCTTGTCTTGTGTTATTGAATTTTTTTCATAGAATGTTCGCTTGAATTGATTTAGATTGGGATCCTCATACTCGAGGTTTTATTACGCTACTGAGGATGCTCCCTCCTACTGCAAAGGGAAGAAAGAGAACAGATCGTGATAAGATCTCATCAGCGATAGATAAACTGATCTTGTTCTTGAAGGTATGTGGCCATGAGTTCACTTTTATATTATGACAGCCTAGGTGTAAGGGGGTTTCATCTAATTTTGTGAATTGATTGAATTCGTCTCGATTTTTATCGATAATGTTGTGTAGTATCTGTAGTATCGGTAGTCCAATCATACTAGGCTTTCCAGTCTTGTTTTCAAAAGGGATTAATGTTGGTTGAGGTGACCCAAAATCGTTAAGGAATGTAAAAACTCCCAACTTCTGAACTTCTTAATTAAAGTTAATGGGGTTGAGTACTGTACGAAAAAAGGCATTGTTATTGATATTTTCTCATATACATATTCGCTTCTTTTGCAGCTTGGAACTCCTTTGGAAAACGCGAACGTCAAAACTAAGCAGCCATGTCTATTGGCCGTAGGAGCAAATAGAGGTGCAATTAGCTCGTATTTTATTGCTGTAGATGGGCAATATCTGCCAACTGACGGACAGACTTCATTAGAGGCGTTCGATCAGTTATTCAAAACTCACTCTGTTTTGAATACTAAATTTGACGACAATTTGCTTAGCTTCTACCAGTTTATCCAGGTATTTTATTATAAGTTAAACGTGGATGAAGTCAAATTCACTCCTCGAATGAGAGAAGTACGCACGTGGCTAACTCACTGCAGTGGTTCATAGTTTTCTACATATGCACCATACACTTAATTGGTAATCCAACTATAGAACATGTAGCGATGGATGTTCAATAATATAGTGAACTAGAGCAATTTTTTCTGGAACCATCTTCAAGATGACCTCAATATGTTGTTATATTTGCTCAGAAAGTGTACAATCAGTCACTGAAATAGTTAAGCATCTCCGACGAAACCATGCGTTATTTTCTGGGTTAGAGTTACGTTTGAAGTGCTGCTTTCCCCCATGTTCACTAATTTTCAAAACATACTCAGGCTTTCGGAAACATTTAGTCAAGCATCTCGAACTCGATTATAATGATAATGTTGATCGAACATGTAGTGTTGATGACCCACTAGCGACTGGTGAATTTGTTGCCACGTCTTCCCAATCCAATGATTTTGAACATTCAATCGTCTCAGACCGTAATAGTTCCTTGATGAATCTTGATGATTCTTGGCAGTATGAAGATGATCTTGGTCGTGACCAACCTAATGCTTCACCTCTGAATAAATTTTTCTTAACATTGGAGTCAACTGGAATTCCAAAAAGAACAATTCAAACTGTTGTGGAATGTACTGCAAATTTATTGAGTGATGTAATGGATGATATTTTAGATATAACCAAAGTAGAAACTGGAGCTACAAATAGTTGTGTGGAAACTTATATAAATAATCAAAAAATTGAGATTAAGAAAGTCAAGAGTACTCATAAAAGGCATAACATTTATTCTAATTCAAAACATTTCGTTCAGCCAGTCGAGTTATCGATAGGAATGCGCCATGATCAAGTGTACGACAAGTCCTTGAATATCTATAAAACTGTTGCAATGCCCTGTACTATGACATATGTTCCCTTATTAGAGACACTCAAGTCTATTTTGTCTAATAAATCTGTGCGAAAACAAGTGAAGGCTGTGAAACCAGAAAACTCTCAGATGGTAGAAGATATAACAAATGGTAAATGTTTTCAAACAAATTCTCTGTTTCAAACTTCTCAGTACGGGCTGCAACTGCAATTGTATTTTGACGATTTCGAGACAGTCAACCCTCTTGGCAGTAAAACCGGTGCCCATAAACTGGGTGGCATATATTTTGTTCTTCGCAATCTTCAACCTCATCTCAATGCAAATTTACAATACATTCATTTGGTAGCACTATTTTATACTGCTGACATGAAAAATTTTGGCATGAACGCCATTTTAAAACCCATTGTTGAAGATATAAAAATATTGGAATCTAGAGGTATTCAAGTGGGAAATAAAGTTATCCGCGGCACAATTTCAGCGCTAAGTTTCGATAACTTAGGTGCAAGTATGCTTTATGGAATGGTAGAATCATTTTCTGCGACACATTATTGTAGAATTTGCATAGCGAACAAAGAAGAAGCTCACACCATGACAAAACCAAATCCAAATTATCTTCGCTCATCTACTAGATATGGAACCTATACAGAGCCAACTGCACCAGCTTCTCACGTACTGGGAATTAAAAATCCCACTGTGCTCAATGAATTGAAATATTTCAATGTATTTGATTTTCCCTCTGTGGATATAGGGCATGATGCATTAGAAGGTGTAGTCCAATTAGAAATCAAACTTTTCGTCCACGAAATTACAAACAACCTGAAATTGATTAAAATCTCTGATTTAAATAACAGAATCAAGACCTTCGACTATGGTATCATAGAAATGAGTAACAAACCCAGTCCGATAATATTAGACAAGCCTGGTTCATTGATTGGACAACGGGCGGTACAAAGTTGGTGCCTTATCCGCTATTTGCCTCTCATTATAAGTGATATCATAAAAAAAGATGAAGTACAGAAAAAGTGGCACGTCATAGAATTGCTGTTAGGCATTATGCAAATGATATTTTCCCCAAAAATTAGTAGAGGTATGATACGTGAATTAGAATCTTTGATAGATGAACATCACTCCGAATTTCAAGCCCAATTTCATAGGTCTTTATTACCTAAACACCATTTTATGATCCATTACCCACACGTAATCGAACGTATGGGGCCACTAATATTTTTATGGTCCATGAGATTTGAAGCCAAGCACAGTTATTTTAAAGATTTAGCTAACAAATATTGTAATTTCAAACATATCGCCAAAACACTAGCTGATCAGCACCAACGTTACATGTTCTATAATTGGATTATCAACCAGAAAGATCTGGACACAAAGATCCAGGCAGGCCCGGGACACTTTGTTAAATACTCCGAAATAGTTCACGAACTATTTGTAGAGTCTAGTGATATAGATATAAGTGCTAATACCTCAGTATTATCAGTAAATAAACTGAATTTTATATTTCCTTATAGAGTAAGATTTTTCATTACAACGCATACCGACAACACTGAGTTGCCTATCTTTCAAAAAATCCATAAATTATTCGTTCATAATGATATTCCGATGTGTCTATGTAAGAAGTGGAAGAGTACACATTTTGATGAAACTTTATGCGCATATCAAGTCGAGGAAGACATGTCGAATTCCTATAGCGTCGTGGACATTTCGTCGTTGCATCATAAAGTTGCATACAACCTTCATCAAGCGTATGATAGTATCAAAACTTATATAGTACCTAAATATGCCATCATTTTTTAAGCTAAGTCTAGAATTAATTCATACGTACGTTCTCTAAATGCAATTGTCAAACCGTACTTTCATAATTTCGATTTATATGTTCTCTCATATGACCTTTAATATCGTCCTGATTATCAGAATTGATGATCAAAGCTCCATACAATTTTTTTTTGCCAAGGTCACTACTCTATAAATATATGTGATAAATCATTGATGTGATGAAAGTTTGAGATATTAAAGACTCACATATAGTTCCTAAGTATAATTTTTCGTTATTTAAGCGTTATCGTGCATAAACTTTGCAGTACAAATTTTATACATATGTATAATATAGAGATACATTCCAAGAGGTTCCGGTGAAATCTTGCACAGCCAACTCGACACTACCAAAGTTTTTCGTCTGTTTCTCGCAGGCTGGCCATCCCCTTTTCAATTTCAAACAGTCAAAGGCCGTGAAATGATTAAATAAATGACAGTTTAAAATTAAAAAAGGGATGGCCAGCCTGCAAGAAGCGGACGAAAAACTTGGGTAATACCGAGTTGGCTGTGACTGCGAGGTTTCACGGAAACCTCTTGGTGTGTCAAAGTCACTATTGTTAACATGAATATAAAAGTGAAAAAGAGAAGACTGGAATTACTTTCTATAACCAAAAAATTGTAGTAATATGTATTAACGTACATACAAATGACAGAAATTTTGTTCAAAAACTTGAGTGTTTAAAAGCATATGTTAAATTTCTATATCGTTTTTAATATGTAATAAAGTATTGCCTTACATATATAAGGGCAGGTCCACCGATTACTTGTAAACGATCCGGGATCAAAATTTCAGTTTGTCTGCAATTTTGATATCTCATAGTGTGTATTGAGATGTAAAAGTCCACCAAGTATTAGAACTCTGAGCCTTACCGTTCAGGAGAGACGCGTTCATTAGTCTTTCAACTTTGAGTACATTGACTTTTACATTAGAATTTTTATCCCATCTCTACGCAAACAAAAGAATTTGATCAAACGTGTTTTTCATGTAAAAATATCTGATCTTTCCGAATATAGAACTTGTTTTAAGCTAGATTCTCGAAAACCATCAAAACAACACGTGTTTTTTCAACGTTCCCCAATTTTTTTTGTTTAAATTTGATATTTTCATCTGAAAGCTTGCAGTTTTTGAATAAAGGAACTGAAATTTGTTTTGGGTGCTCGGAATGGTATCAGGCGGGAGTTGCATTTATGTTTATTAAATTGAGTATAAAATATTTTTTTTTCATTATTCAGCGAAGAATCTTCATTTTATGGTAGGTAAAAAATATAGCTCTTTCACAAATGAGAATAAAATGAAGATACTTTGCTGAATGAGAGAAAAAAAAAAAATTCGTACCTAATTTAATGAACATAAATGCAACTCCCGCCTGATACCATTTCGAGCACCCAAAACAAATTTCAGTTCCTTTGTTCAAAAACTGCAAGCTTTCAGATAAAAATATCAAATTTGAAAAAGAAAATTGGGGAACGTTGAAAAAACACGTGTTTTTGTTATGGTTTTCGAGAATCTAGCTTGAAACAAGTTCTATATTCGGAAAGATCAGACATTTTTACATGAAAAACACGTTTGATCAAATTCTTTTGTTTGCGATAGAGATGGGATAAAAATTCGAATATAAAAGTCAATGTACTCAAAGTTGAAAGACTAATCAACGCGTCTCTCCTGAACGGTAAGGCTTAGAGTTCTAATACTTAGTGGACTTTTACATCTCAATACACACTATGAGATATCCAAATTGCAGACAAATCGAGACTTTGATCCCGGATCGTTGAAAGATAATTGGTGGACCTGCCCATACATATTGTTTTCATTGTAACCACTTTGTTATTATATCCTAATACCATGTAATACTAATATTTCACACCACAAAAGTGTTCCATGGGAGCGACTTACACCATAATATCACAGTGTCTTCAGAATTCAGTGTCGCTAGTTCACATACGATAGTGGTGATGGTTCGACAGAAAACAACACCTCCTACGCGTTGTTTCAAACTCCATGAGGGTGTTACAGCTGACCATTAACACTCGTGGTTGTGTGAGCACTCCACACCATACCGTGCTAGTACTAACATAATTCAGTGTCGCTGGTTCACACCGATAGTGGTGATGGTTCGACAGAAAACACCTCCTACGTGTTGTTTCAAACTCCATGAGGGTGTTACAGCTGACCATTAACTCTCGTTGTTGTGTGCGCACACCACACCATACCGTGCTAGTATTGACATAATTCAGTGACAATTGATTACACTTTTATGCGTTATGACTCAACACTAATAATAACACCTCCCATATTCTTACTTTGACATCGCCAGAGTATTGAAGCTGTGAATTAACACCTATGCTCATGTGGATAATGTACACCTTACTGTGACGATCGATTTCATCATTAAATGTTACATATTTACACCATGAAGTGTTATTATTCCATACTGCACTAACACCTCTTATGTGTGAATTTGAATAACACTTTCAGTGTCGATTAAAGTGGTGTTGTTCAAAAACACCGTTCGTACACCGTACATTTTACACTAGCAATTTACACCGCTGGTTTACACCGAAGTAATGGACCTATATAGACCACGTTGTGGTGTTAAAACGGTGTTAAATTTAACACCGCATTTTTTACAGTGTAGATTACACTTATGAAATATAAGAACAGAAGAACAAAAAAAGAAATACACATAACTGATTATGAAGTAAAAAGCATCGGGCATCGCAAATCTCAATTTGGGATAAAGGCTCTGGGCGGTGCAGATTAACGTGGACAATGGCTTTGTTTCGGCTATTAACGACCCCTGCCCGAGTAACTATCTAGTAAACGTCAAACACTAAACGCCGAGCGTCATACTAGCTCGTATAAAAAGATGTCCTTCGCTTATGGACAAAAATTAATATCACTTTGGAGGACAAGGGTAGAGCGGGATATCAGTCTGTAACTCATATACAAGAATAACCACAGCTATGTCTCTATTGTAAAATTTTGCCGTAAAAAAAAAAAAAAAAAAAAAACCATTTGAAATCTTCAAGTTCCGTTCGAACGTCGTGGAATGACGCCACCGCGACTAGAAAAGATGTAGTAACGCCATATAAACTTGATATAGTATGAAATGCGCATTGCTAAAGATTGATGAAGATAAACATGTAAGGATTGATCATTCTTCAAAAATGACCATTGTGCAGATTATGCTTCCAGTGAAACTCGAGTTGTTTTACCTGTATCAATCTAAAAAGTCCTTTTTACAGCAAAACTCACATATTTTGATTGATATCTTGAAAACGGCTGAAGCTAGAAGAAATCTGTGAATGACAAATGTACGGGCAATTTAATTTTATACAAAAAAGGTTCAATTGTTCTGTCGCCTAGCACTAGTAGTTTAGAAGATAGAGGGACTTGAATATTTATTAACATTAAAATTTAATAAAATGTCTAGGATTTTCACCTCATTAATCGCAACCTCATTAGCGACTCTATCTTCTAAACTATCAGTTCTAGACGATAGAACAATGAAACCTTTTTTGTAGTGAATCAAATTTCCTGTAAGTTTGTTGTGTATGCGTTTCTTCTAGCTTTAGCCGTTTTCCAGATATCAACGAAAATATGTGAGTTTTGCTGAAGAAATGACTTTTGATGTTGATAACAGGTGAAACAACTCGAGTTACACCGAAATCACAATGGGCACTTTTGAAGAATGATCAATTCCCGACATGTTGATTTTCATCATAAGACGATATCACAAAATGCAGCTGAGCATTAGTTAATTGAAAAAAAAAACCGCTAGCTTTACATATGCTTTTTAGATGGGAAAATTCCAAAACGGTTTATATCGGTCTTAGAATTGAAATCAAGGGCTCAAACTTGGAGTTAATTCGTTAATGAGTACAAACAACAATATTTCGTCGATGGAGTGAAAAAAAGAAATAAGTTCCGTCCAAAACAAAGCACCCTGTGTGTATATAAATGAATGAAAGGAGGAAAAATCAGGATACAGATTTTCACGTCCAACTCGAAATGTTGTGTATTCATTTTATTAGTAATAGGCCCGATTTTATTGAGCAATATTTTATAGATCTATATAACCTTACGCCATTATAACTAGAAATTGAATATGGATTCTATCGATATAATGGATCGGTATCAATTTTTACTATTCATTTATTTTCGCATTATTTTAGAATGTTATCCGTACTCAGTTAGAAAAAGGTAAAATGGATTTATTTTCATTTTCATTTTTTTTTTTTCTGTACATACCGCAGTGTCATAAAACGCGTTATCTGTACTAGCGCGATTTTACTGTCGCTGTGAATTTTAACTAAACTTGCAAACCGTAAGGGTCACATATTATACATATATGGTATAAATTTATTCAATGATTTTTAACGCGACGGATAATAAACATAATAATAACAATATCATACGGGAATGGGGAAAACGACAAAAAAAAATAATATGAAAAAAAAACAAAACAAAACATTTTATCCCAAATTATACAACTCTATGTTCTTTATCATAATATGCGAACGCAATCGCCATATATACCTCGCGGCAAAATTACTCCGATATACAATTTTCTCTCTCTCTCTCTCTCTCTATTTTATAGCGATCTCTATATTTTTACTCGATAATTATTAACCTCCTGCTGATTCCTACGTAATTTTTTTTTTTCAATTTTGTTTTTCCTTCTGTTTTCATTTATTTCTTTTTTTTTTTTTTTTGCTGCCCCCCCCCCCCCCCCCCCCCCCCCCAACCCGTTAAACCACTGGAGAAAAAAAAAAATCAAACCAGGTGGTTTATTTCTCACGGTTTTATTTCTATCTCTGGTTTTACCTACCTATAGGTACCCCACGCTAGTGCTCACGAGCTTAATTTACGTTAATATACACACGTATTTCGTACCTTAAATAATCTGAGAACGTTACAGTCTATATCTATATATATAGATATATATATCCGGGAAAACCCGGTAACACATGTTTCCTATGATTCTATTACATTCTCGGTGTTATATTACGGCGGATTCCGTTCCGTTTCTGTCTATGTTTTTTGTTTTTTTTTTTTTCTTTTTTCTTTCCATCGTTTCGAAATGGTGATTATTTATTTATATTATTTTTCTTTGAATCTCGAAGATCTGAATCTCAGTTATATCCTAAATACGAGAATCTAGATATAAGAAATAAAACGAGGGATGAAAAACGAGGGAAATAAAAATTTCTTGAATTTCTTGCGAAGAGAGAGAATTCGAGATTTGAGCTTCGAGCTTCGAGCTTCGAGCTTCGAGCATCTTTATAAGTCGCTCGCTGCTTCCATTTTACTCGCGAAAATCCCGACTTTATTCTGTCTGGATCTCACATATATATATAGGAGTACTTTTTACTCTACCGCTAAACCCGCAGGTCATGGAAATGGGGTTGAACTACTTGCATATAATTTTTTACTCAAATCTTGTTCATAAAATCTAATCATGCCGTACTACATCGTTGAATTTAAAAAGCTCCGTAGATTAAAGTGTTAAAAAATAAATCGAAAAATGTATAAAAAGGATCCTGTATCCTTTTTGGATTTTTTTTTTTTTTTTTCTCTGTTTTCCTTCTCTTTTATTTTTTGTAATTGATAAAATGAAAACAATATCAAGGGATGGACACGAAGTGAAGATATATTTTCCTTATTTATTTATTTTTTCTCATTTTTTTTTTTCGTTTTTTCTATTCCTCCTGGTTACTGCAATAGCTGAAATTTTTCTTTACCTCGGGGTTTTATCCTCGAGCGCCTTGGCGCACGTCTCGCTCGTTTTGGTCGAAGTAGATTAGAGAGCGGGAAGAAACTAACTCTCGTTGTACCATCCCCTAAATTCAGCAGGATGTGCGCGAAAGTCTTGCGTGGCTGGTTTTCCCCCTCCGAAATATCCTGAAAGGAGGTGGTAAGGAACGAAAGAAAAGAAGTGAAAAAAATAAAGTCCTAGTTCCAACGTTCTAAAAAAAAATAAAAAAAAAAAAAAAAAACGTATCAATAATTACGCGAGACCCTAAAAGCGAGTGAAACTCCCTAAATGGAGAAAAATAAATAAAAATGTCTTGAAACTTGAATTTTTAGAGGCCGTTAGGTGAACGAAGTTCGAAAATTCAACGACAGGAAATAAGCTGTCCGCTTGCAGCCCGTGTAATATCCTTTCTTGTACAAAGTCTTTATGAAAGAAAAGGCGGGAAATTCGAACACCGAGGCAAAACTCTGCGGTGCAAGCCAGTTCGTTTACTACAAGTATGAAATATGATCAACCTGAGTTGAACGGTCGCTGACGAAAACCCTGGAACAATATAAACATACCGTATATTACTCGAACTTTAAACGGGGTGGAAGCTGGTCTTTGAAATTTTTTTTTTTTTTTCCCCATGATTTATTTGTCCTTTCTTCTTCTTCTTCTTTTTCTCACCCCACGTCGGTTTTCTTATTGCTTGTATCAGAAAGTAGTTTTCGTTATTTTCCTCGTATATCTTGCACCGTCAAAAATACGCCAAATATGTATTATGCATAAATGTACCTAATACCGATAAAAAGTTTTTGTTTTTTTTCACTCAACTAATTCTACTTCCGATTCACACTTTACCAAAAATCCATATCCTTCGATGTTAAAGAAGAAAAAAAAATCATGTCTCAGAAATGAACAAAGAATCGTATCTGTAAATACGAGTGGGTGAAATCAGTCATATATTTTTCTAAATATTTTCTCAAACAGCGTTAAAGTGATATGATTTTGATAAAATGTTGACGTAGGAAAGAATATAAAAGGAAAAAAAAAAAAAAAAGAAACGATCGTTCTAAAAAATTGTTAAAAAAAGAAAATAAAAAATACAGGAAGTGTATCAAGGAGATAAAACACACAATAAAATGTCACCAACAGATGCAGTGAGGAAATGGAAATGTACCCACCAACTTAGAACGGAAAAGAAGATGTAGGCACTCGGTCGCGACGTAATGGTCACGGACCGATGAGTTTCTTCCCTTTTCTTTCTTTTTCCTTTTTTTTTTATCTTTTTTTATCTTTTTTAGGTTTCCCTCGCGGCTCAGACGAATGGTAATAAGTGAGGGAGAGTAAAAAGTCTCTGATTTTCTCTTTCTTCGCTAAAAGCTTGAGTACGCGATGATCCTAATGGCGGCTTCGAATTCTCGAAATATTTACTTCTTATATGTTTATTATTCTTATTTTTATTTTTATTTTTAGTATTTTCCTGGTTCTACAACGTTGAGTAAAGAAAAGTAGATAAAATATCGCCCGTGGGAACGCCCTGACCTTTTGACCTTTAGAATACAAACTGCTCGCTTAAGACTCCCGATCTTTCAAGGCTTAAGAAAAATTCTAGCCTCCAGATCGATCCTGCTAGCTAGTTTCCCACCGCTTTATCAATACCCCTGGTGCAAAAACCTTTCGCCAAGTACATTAATATGGTCACTACCCCCAAAAACATCCACCAAAAAAAATTCCTCCCTAACAAAAGTGGTACTACAAAAATGTCTACTTACAAAAGGATTGAAATCAGATACAATTGCCAAGTACATGTCTTCTGTATAAAAAAAGTTTACAACAGAAGAACAGAAAACTGAATAGTCTTGTATTGTTCACTCGCTACGCTCGCTCACTCGATCGGATCTTGATAATTATAGGGAAAAAATCAGGAAAAAAAATTTAGGAAGTGGTACTTGCGGGCCATTCATGAGTAAGTAAAAGAGTATTTACTCAGGTCTATGTATCATTTGTTCGATACATATTGCTATGAGTAAGTAAAAGAGTATTCACTTAGGTCTATGTATCATTTGTTAGATACATATTGCTATAATGGCCCGCCAAGTACCACTTCCTAAATTTTTTTTCCTGATTTTTTCCCTATAATTATCAAGATCCGATCGAGTGAGCGAGCGTAGCGAGTGAACAATACAAGACTATTCAGTTTTCTGTTCTTCTGTTGTAAACTTTTTTTATACAGAAGACATGTACTTGGCAATT
Organism: Tenthredo notha; assembly: GCA_914767705.2. NCBI lineage: Eukaryota > Metazoa > Arthropoda > Insecta > Hymenoptera > Tenthredinidae > Tenthredo > Tenthredo notha. The sequence goes on from OU611908.1 coordinate 6,177,136, forward strand.
GTATCTGATTTCAATCCTTTTGTAAGTAGACATTTTTGTAGTACCACTTTTGTTAGGGAGGAATTTTTTTTGGTGGATGTTTTTGGGGGTAGTGACCATATTAATGTACTTGGCGAAAGGTTTTTGCACCAGGGGTGCTTTTTGGGGTTGATATCACCACTTTTTGTACAATTTTGCTTGACTACCTAATAATTGTGCTCGCTCGCTACGCTCGCTCGATTGGGTTTTCCCATATCCTCGCTTGCGAGGCTTGCTCAGTTGTCAACGTTCTGCCAATTGTTGCTATAAACATCGCAATGCATGTACGGTGATGCATTTTGTATCATCCGAATCCCTCAAGAAGCAGCAATGTTAAATGTGGTAGTATGATTTTGAATGAATGAAAATAATGTTATAATATACACGTATGCTCATACTTTTCTGTGAGCCTTAAATTTCTGTGGACAGACGTTGCATGTGTTATTTTATTAAATTCTACGAATTGTTTTGTTAGAATCCGATATAATTCTATATGCCTGCAATGTGTAGCCCTCCTCCTGTCTCATCTGGGCTTGGAACCGGCAATAGCGGAGTTACTTGCACGCAGGGTTATAGTTGCTGCTCATGATTAAATATATATAAATATTAGATATATGTGTTGCAACTCTTAGGTATTTTTTTTTTTTTTTAATGCAGCTAGGTCCTCTGCAAAAAGAACATGTACGCGTCCCATACTCATAACGTCAACTTCAACTTCGGGTCTGAACAGAAGGTATCGAAATATATAGAATCAAGCCTATTGATGCAAGACTAGCGTAGAGCATAAAATGAAAGTTTTCGAAATCAAAAACTTGCATTCTACTCTATTCGTCTGACTCTACCCGTTTCTTGGATCAAATCACACTATCCCGATATCTTGCAGCTTCAGCGTTTTCTCTCATTATCCTCTCGTCTCAAACGACGACCGACTCCAAAATTGAACAATCCATGACAAAGGTTTTTATCACATCAGACCACGCAGATCAAGTTCAGTAGCGGTGGCAAGGCGCAGTCAGTTGTGTAGGTCTGTGTCTGTGTCAAAACTTACCGCCGCTGCAGCGATTTACCGATCGGCGAGTTAGCGAGAGTCTATTTGAAATTTGACATCCAATTGTGAATATCGCTACGCACGTTCTAATATGTCGTAAACCACAAAATTTGAGAAATTGACTTCCTTTGAAAAATGGAATGTTAATAATGTTTCGCAGCTTATGTGTAAGTATCAGCGGTCAAATCGTAGATTTACTATTTTTAAATAAGTATTCCGATCCGTAAGGTCTTATCTTTTCAATGGTGATAGTGAACTGTTTTTATCGCCTACTGAACATTTTTCCAAATGTAGGATACGACATATTAGAACGTGGGTATCGATATATAGTTTGTACTATTAATTTACATGTAATCATAGATATTTATACAGACTTTGAGATCGTTCTGAACGGAGGATCTAAGCTGTTTGTAAAACATGGATTAAAAAATTATCTCTACCGAAGGTCAAGGCACTACGTTGACTTGGAGTGTAGAATAAAGCCTATTAGAGTCCAACACACAACGTCGACAGACAGTCTCGTTTCGACTGGATGATACGGAGATAGATTATAAAACTCGTTGGAATCCTACGCCTAACGGACTCACAATTTAGGTCTGAGCAGACGAGCCTTCAAAGATGAGCTTAACATAGAGCTTGAAGTGGAATTTGTTGCAATCCAACGCTTGAACTCGGCTTTATTGGTCTGGCTCCGTACCGTTCCTTATATGGAATCATGCTATCCTCAATATTTTTCAACTTCAACATGTTTTCTTGATTTTCTATCGTCAGACTTCCTCAGGCGATAACTTGCTAAATAATTGAACCCAAAAAACCGTTACCTCCGATAATTGCATTCATAAATAACCTCAAAAGCTCAAAATCGTAGGATTTAAACATTTTTGTTGGTGACTATCACATTAATGTCCTTGGCGTAAGGTTTTCGTACCTGAGGAGCTTTTGGTGGATATTCCCTAGTTTTTGTACCTTCAAATTTTGTATTAAACATTGCTCGAACTTTTTTTTATTTCCTTTATTTGGATTTGAAAACATGAAATGACAACACGCGTCTGCTAGTGTTGCAGACGATTTTTGTCTGCGATGCTAGCGCCTACTACGTCGTGACTCTCGTACTTACAGCAGTCTATACAACTCTTGTGTGGATTTATCCCTTCTATGCCATATTCCCAGATGCGTAAGGACGTATGTTCCGTGTATGAGCATAGGACATACGTCCTGCGTTTGGCGGCGCGATGTGATTTTATGGGAATGGTTTTAATGCGATGAATCTTGGTCCGAATTTTTGTGTGGACTTTCCTTTCTATGTCTGTTCCCAGATGCGTAAGGACGTATGTTCTGTGTATAAGCGTAGAACATACGTCCTGCGTTTAGCGACGAAATGTGATTTTATGGGAATGGTTTGAGTAGGCTGAATCTTGGTTATGGAGTCTGTATGTTAGGTATGGAGTCTGTATGTTAGGAGACCGAACTGAGTCATCCCCACCGCTGGAAAACGTCCCCGTTTTTGCCGCTGTATATCTATAGCTATAGGTAAACTAAAGTTCGCTGCACCTCTAGTGGCGCTAATTAAAGGCTCAGGTTGTCATGGGAACCGCCATTAGGAACCGCGATTTTCAACTGTTGTTTGAAAATCTACTCTATTATAAAACTGCAATAGAAAATATTCTAGATTACGCATTTTTATATTAAACAACTCTCGGTATTAATAATTAATTGCGAAATGGGTTGTTCGATTCCTGGCTGCAATGTTGGGTACTCATCAACCCGAGATAATAATAAGCGGAGAGCTTTTCGAAATAAAAGTTAATTTGCGGTTCCTAAGGTTAGCTCGAAACGTGCAATTATAATTCTGATAAGTATTTCAACTATACTCATCGCGTTTATATGAAAAGTAGTGTGCTTGACAGTGTTGCGAGTCACTACTTACATTTTTCATGAAATTACAATACTCATTTAATTATCCATTACTTTGGTAATCTATAATAATAAATCAAATTCGATTGAATTACACATTACCAAAGTAATTTGTTGTAAACTTGGTTTAATTACACATTACCAAAGTCAGCTGCTTGATGTTTTATTTCATACTATAATGTGACTTTAAACGAAGTAGACTCTATTTCACACGTGTTTTAGAAAACGATACTTGCGATACATTATGCACGTGGAGACTATTACTCCTGGCTGCCGGTAGAGGCGCGTCGAACTTTAGTGTATCGTATATATATGTATACAGAGCTAGGAAACTTGAACCACTTCCGTACTACAGAGTTCGGTCTCCTAACATACAGACTCCATACTTGCGATACATTATGCACGTGGAGACTATTACTCCTGGCTGCCGGTAGAGGCGCGTCGAACTTTAGTGTATCGTATATATATGTATACAGAGCTAGGAAACTTGAACCACTTCCGTACTACAGAGTTCGGTCTCCTAACATACAGACTCCATAATCTTGGTCTGAAGAACACTAAAGAGAAAACGAAACATTGTACGTGAAAACGAGGTATCAGAATCTGAAGTTAATTATATCTCAGCACTCCGGACACCGATTTGATCGATCTAGGGCTCAAATGAAAGCTTTTCATGCCCACATCCTAGATAAAATTAGTTTTAATTCGTGCATGATGTGAGGTGAAAGAAAACGAAGATACTAATTCGCGTTATAGGTTAGGGTAGTTGCCTTTCGGGTATATAGACTCGTTGAGTCTCGCGCGTGAAATTTTTTTTTCTTGAGGAAATTTTTTTTTTTTAATGTACTTGGCGCGAGACTCTACCGAGTCTCTTGATTTACGCGAACCTTACAGAGAACTGAGGAATAAAAGGAATTCAACAATTCCCGAATATCTATATGCGGTCGGATCAGAATTGCATTCAGAAATCATTCTGATCAAAGTTTAGCTTAAAGGACAAATTCAACAATTCATTAATCTCCTCCTTTCATTATTATCAATCGGTACGCCTAATTTTATAATAATTTCCGAGTTCTATTAGAAAGAATTGACGCGGAGTTGATGAAATTTCTCTAAGAGTTTGCAGTTTGTTCGCCTGATCTTTTGATGGGATCTTTGAATTCGATTTTCGAATTATATAGGCGAGTAGAATAATTCATTCTTGATCATCAAAGTTGGCATAATAACGGCATGAATCCGTTCTTAGATTTGATCAGACTAAATTTAACAACGACATTAGTACCCACGGCATTCCATTTCATTCCATTCCATTCCAGCCCAATTTTACCCTAATTTCTTTCTACTTGGCATGAAACTCCCCAGCTGAAGATTAACGAAGTAGTTCATTTCTTGGTTGCTTACGTTCTGTGCAGACTATGGTTAGGTTAGGGTGGAGTCGATCGATCAAGGGGTTACATACATATGAAAACCCGGCCTCGTAATCGAGGGATGATTTTTTTCCTAGAGAGGATTAGCCAGCCTTTTTCGATCGATTCAATCTCCTGGTGGAACCAAATCTAAGTTGAAAATTTTTCACATATACCGTGCGTTTTCGTTGAAACGCCGACATGCCTATAGATCCGAAGATAACCGAACGTACGCCCTATTATATGCAACCGTTCACAATTGCGTCGTGTTGAGGTGTCCGAGAGTTGGGACCGGCAATTGTTTTAGTGGTTATCAAGTCCTTGATTGGCTGTCTAGTAACAAACAATTGCTGTTTGATAAAAACATCGAGGCTCGACATCTGACGGCTTACCGTCAAGACTCAAGCGTAAAAAATAAGCGGCAAACCGTCAGATGTGAAATCCCGATGTTTTTATTAGACGGAAATTGTTTATTACTAGACATGGAATAAAAACAATTGCCGATTCCGACTCTCGGCCATCTCAACACGACTGATTTGTGGACGGTTGCATATAACAGGGCGTACGTTCGGCTATTTTCGGATCTAAGCATGTCGCGCTTCCACGGAAACGCACGGTATGTATATATTGATAAACTAGGAAAAGACTGATGCTAATCTATCATCTCGAGGATGAATATTTTTCGAATATCGGGTGGATGGAAGAAATGATGTTTCGACGAAGGAGATCTATACAGAAAGGAATTGGCTTCTAATACCAGTCTTTTTTTTTTATCCTGTTATAAATTGAAGGATGTCAAATGACTCGATAATATCTTGATATATTAAAGATGTCTGAATATGGTATTATGAAACTGCTCTTGTTATTTCTGACGGATATTGGAAGTCGGGATTTCGGCTTGGCTATACTTTCATTTCGGAGCTAATATACCGTGAAAATGAATTTTTACACCCCAGGGAATTGTGCAGAATAAAAGTCAAGCCCATACGGAATAGAATTCGATAGAATGAGATGATGAGGATTTATTATCCGATTCATCTGCCGATTAACCCCACAGGAAAAACCACGTACAGATTTGTGTTATATATAATCTACAATGTAGAGAAAAAAAAAAACGAGTTTCAGATTCACATGAAATTTTCTCTACAAATTTTTCTCAACATTCAGAGAATCTCGTGATAATTAGACATAAATTTAATTGAGCCCTGTCCAAATTCGGAACATCTTGTTTTCCGAACTCTCCAACCCCATGAGAACTGCTTTTGTTCAAAATTCTTGTAGAATCGTTTCCAGAAAAGTTGAAATTGGTTGGCTGGTTGGTTAGGGCCGAGGTGTGACCGCTGACAATTTCAACTTATAATTGGCGCCTGTGCCGCGAAAAAGAGAAAATAAAAAATAAATAAGCGAAAAAAAGATACCTTGCAGCCATTTCTGCAACTACATTTTTCACAATTTTTTTAATTATAATGCAGAGTTATTCGATTACGGTTTATTTATGGCTTAGAATATTTTCCTGTATGATTCTTATCGAATTTCTATTTTCGTGCACGAAAAATTCATATTTTCCCTGAAATAATTCTTCCAATTTTTATCTAATTAACCAATTAAACGGTTATATGGTTACATAGGTGAAATAAAAGATCCTCAAAGCCCACGTTTTTCGAATCTGATGAAACTGAAATTATTCAAGACCGCAGTCGCTCTTATAATTTTCAAGATCCTCGAAATAACTGTGTCTAACACCGTCGTGTAAACTTATTCGTTATCAGAAGCTAAGACGTGCGAGAAGAAGGGAATAATTCATTAATCAAAGCCGAGGTAAGCTCCAAGGAATTTGATGAGTTCGCTTTGACTCCCTAATTGATACACCCACCTGCATTGAACTCGGGAAAAATATAGGGGATCCGATTCTCTACTGGGAAATTTTTAAATTAGTCTTAATTAGATAATTGCTTGATACCGTGGCATCAAAATAATCGGCTTTTTGATATTCCTCCCTTTTCATACTTCATTTTCCACCTTTCATCATTATACCACCTTCCATGTATCAATTTCAAGCAAAACTTTGCTGTATTGCAGAGAACGTGGATGGGGTTGAAAGCTGGCTGGGTGGAAACTCAACATATTATTAAACTCTGTCTACTAAGTAAAGTTTTAATACTTCCGAAGCTCTTAATTTCAACGGATATGAAACTAGATCGGTTTGTTTGTATTACGGAGTGTTAGTTTTCTTATTTTGGTATGAGTCTACCGTGAATTCCTTGTTACTATGATAGTTGGAATAAACGATATCCAAACTCCTATTCGTCAAAAGATAGAGTTATTCTCATATATCTTTCTCTCTCTTCGTAAATACCAAAAGTGAACCAGTCGATATCTAAAGCCCATGAAAAAATACTAGTCCGAAATACTAAATTATGGAATAAGAATTTGACGTTTTGGCGAGTTTGAAAAGTCTTGAAAATCTTCATCGTCCTTGAGGGACTTTGATAGTCGCATGGGACCTCCGACGCGGGCAACTTATGCTGCTATACAAAGTGTCGCCACCGTAAGATGACGATATCTTGTTACGACGCAAAGTCGTAGTTTCTCGGTCATTTATTTATCAAATGGTCTAAGACGGTGCTAAAAATGTGTGGTTTGCCATCGCCGAAGGGTTAAGTATTTCAAAAATGCAATAAACCGAGTGTATCCATGAATAATTCCACAATTTCTCGGATGATAATTGAATCTGTGAAAAAAAAAAATCGAAATTTTAGAAAAACGAAATACTTAGCCACTTTCTGCCAAAATGAAGCACTGATCCCCAAGGTTTCATTTTAATCAGCTGCGCGGTATGGGAGAAACTACGAATCGCGTTTTCGAGGTGAGGGCTCAGAGCATGTATAATCTTTTTTCGCCCAGAAACGAGAGAACCTAAAACCTAGAGGCGAAACCAAAAACAGAACATCGACTTGAATACTGCAGCGCCAGTCCATCGACTCTTTATCATTTGAAAAGTCAGACGTTAAACTCTACATAGACTGGAAGGTTCATTTCGTGCTCAAGCCACGTCGGCTGTTTTCTGGGGCGTAAGAAAGACACGCAAGCGCTTGCACGTGACCCTCGTTTTCTCTTCCGCCAGTCGCCACTGTTCAGAGTCTCTTCCTCCTCAACTACAAGCTCATGTAAAGCTCGCTTTACCGCAACAGACAAAAAGACCCTAGTTTCCTTCAAACAGTCCCTCGTCGACTCTGTCCACCAATTTAGGCGTTAATTCGCTCCTTCTCTCTCACCCATTTCCAAATTCTATACATATACTATATTGGGGTGTCCCTTAATAGGCGTGTTTTCGAATTTCCTTCCTCCATGTGGTTCAACTGGTTCCAAATAAATTCAAAATAAAGTTCTGCCAAAGGATTTCCCCTAATTTTGATTCTAAGTGATGGTAAATTTACTTGTTGTTTTTTTCTGAGCCAGTTAAGTGTTCGAAAAATCTGACGATCACGGTACGAAGACTTCTGGGGTCGCTGAATCCGAATTTGATGACAGAATTTCGAAATTCCGAATGACAGATCCTATATAGCGTAGAAAAACTGGAAAATGAGCAATTTTCATGAGAATCGTTACCCGTGGGTCTTGGGAATCGCTGAATCCAAATTCAATAACAGAATTTCAAAGTTTGCAATGTCGGACTTGATATGGTGGATAAAAATTTGGAAATGGTTCAGAGTATTCGGTAGTTTTCGTGTTAGAAAATAAGATCAACTCTCTACTCTAAATACATTTATTTTTCTTTTAATTGAACTTTCTACTTATAGAATATAACTAATATTGTTTTTTTTTTTTTGGCTGGAAAAATCCAGGCGGAAACTTCTAGGGTTGCAGGTTCACGAAGCTCAGTCTTCATCTGCTTGTTTTTTCTTCGTTTTGTATAAATTCAGAATAAAGTTTGACGTTCAGTTCCTGATCCGGACGAGATTCTTGATAAAATTTTTATTTCGTGCTTCGAATCTCTCTCTCTCTCTCTCTCTCTCTATGTAGATTTATGAGAAGCTGATCATCCATCAGCTTCCCATCAGTTGCAGTATCTGCCTTCTTGGCATCGGGATAGATTATTAGCTATGCTGCAACCTAGAGCTCCTAGAATCGACAAGAAGTAAGTTTGCTGCTCTCTAACACCTCCGCGTCACTACCAAGAAAAACATCTTTATGACTACGTAAAGGAGAGGTATAAGTCGGTAGGTGGATTACGTCTAAGTAAAAGAAAATACAAAAAATAAAAGTTTATGTCTATGACACAATAATCATATTTTTTGTTCGAAAACTCAATAAGCTGTAGGTGAGTGAATTTTTCAAATTATTTTAACACCGTTGAAATAAGTTTTCCAAAATTCATAACTTTGGAACTGCCTATCGATCGTGGAGACAATGACGAAGAGCATTTTTCATCGCAAGATTGATTGAGGGTTCAAAAAAATAATCGAAGAAACGTTTATCAAGTGAATATCACACGTGTAAATGATTTCGGTGATTATATAAAAGCAGTATTCTACGAGAGTGGGTATAATAATTGAAAATTTTTTGTCAAATTGATATTCAAAAGATGTAAAGCGTCTATGATTAGAAAAAAGTTAATCTCCTCGGGAAAAGTCCGGGATTAATTAATATGCATCGTTGGTTTTGTTGCTGCGATCCATTCATCGTATAGTGCAGCAAGTTGGGCCGCTCCTCTATTCCGACAATCCGATTACAAGCAAAGCCACTTAGTTTCCTAAAACGCGAAAAGTCGCGCTACCGTATCGTCCACTGACACGAACCACTCGGCCTTTGATCTCGACCGTAAAGCGGTCACCTAGTGGGTGGACACCCCTAAGTCTTTTAGCGCTTGCTGCCTCTGACAGTTCGCAGTTCCGACGAACTACCCCAAAAGAGTCTCACTCATAACCCTTGACCACTCTGACGTTACTTTATGATGGAAACTATGCGATAGTGAGGGTATAGAGCCGGCGCGCGAGAAAGGGGTCAATAAATTAATGAATGAATAAATAATCGAATGAATATTTATAGAATATTCATTTCGGAGTGACGAATGGATTCTGACTCGAAATCAATTTGACTAACTCTTTTTGCTTGCATTGATTTTCGATTACAGTCTGTAATACACGAGAAACGTGGTCAAGAACCATTATTCATTGATCAGTAGTTTTTACAAGAGGTTCCATACAGATTAATAGTCTCTCGATAAATAACTTCGAATGATTTCAAATCGAGTAGTTGCCGGCTTTAAATGACTTTTGTTGAGTGCCAAAGTACAAACAACTACTTCGAACAAGTTGAAACGACTTTCAAGGACCTGAGACCATTGAACTGTCTCTGACTTTTCACTGACCATTATAGACGCTAACGATTCCATGAGACTCAAAACTATCTGATATTCAAATCCCTCATCCCTTTATCCCGTGCGTTGTTCATATTGCCCATCGTAATATCCGTGTTTTTTTCGAAACGAAAATATTTTTCTTCAATCGGGATGTAGAATAAAAAAAAAAAAATAAAGGAAAGGAATGTATGTATAACCATTTCCTCAAACAAAGTACCAATAACTTTGGATTGGTCTTGATCCCAGATTGCCAGCATCGAAAAAGAACAAAAGAAAAAAGAATGGTTCGGGTCTTGAAATTCTAACTTTTTCCCTGTTTCTTTGATCATTAGAATTCCTGCAAAATTCTACAGCTTTGATTAAACGGTAATACTGTCAACTAGCTTCGCAATCAGAATCTTGGAACAGGAGAGCAGGTATTAGACTGTGGTTTCTCTCCTTGATAGAGAAGTATGTGCAGTCTTGTGCAGTTCTAATCGAGCTTAGAACTCTGAGAACCTGCAGGAGCTGCAAGGAAAGCAGCTCACCCAACTGCCTGATACCCTAATAGCAAGCGCAATCCATTCACTCAGGACATGGACGATGTATTTTAGTTAAGGAATGCAGGTAGGTACCTACACCTTAGCTTACTTAGTTCCTACATACGTACTTTGTAAACCACTTGGATGGTATTACTCCAAGGTACTAAGGGAGGCACTCAGTGTTCCTACTTGAAATAAATCGAGCCTGTAGTCCTGAAACGTCTCAAAAGTTTTTAGAAAAACTTTTAAGATTCATATACATGCTCTTGATATGCTTTTTTTTTCTTTTATTTTGACCTCGTATTATACAACGTGCTTTTCTCACTCAAAAAAAGTACAGAGAGACGAAGTGCGAGAGAAAGAAGAAGAAGAACATAAGATCGAAAAAAATGACACTATGGAATACACACCGCGGGTGGCAATCGTTCTACAGCCTTGGGGGAGCGAGTTCTTGAAACGCCTTTCATGCTCATTTTCTTCCCCTAGTCGTAAACTTTATTACCCCCTTCATTGTTCGATAATAATTGAGGTCTATTAGACGCGATATAAAGAACAAGTTTACGGTCAAGGGAAAAAAGAAAAAAAAAAATTACGTGATCATATCCAAATATCGTGCCGCAAAAACATAAGGGAAGAAACAGTGGTCCGCATTAACAGCGTATTGTACCATTCTTCTTTCCTTTAAATGTTTCCTCAATCCAAATTCATTTGCCATTTCATTTAATTACTAAAAATAGGAAAAAATCTTTTCCCCAATTTGAGTTTCTTATTCACTATCTTTTATTTTTCCCGAAGTTTTAATAGCGGGATTAATCTGTGGATCTATAGATCCCGCAACCGAGTTCTTAAAACGCTATTTATATTCCGAATCGAATGCTTTGACTTGCATTCGGTCCTTAATGTGAAATTCTACCTCGAAGCTAAAGGGAGATCTGTTTCGGTTTGAATAGGTACCCTTTACGAATCGATGTAGGGTCGAACCTTCGACCTATCTGGGAGGACCTTCGCTACCCCAGACTGTCCGTCTGTCCTTACGTTTCGCCCTCTGTCAATTTAATGGCGATCGCAAAGCCACAGATACGTTTCACAGGAAACTACCTCGTTCCTTCGCCTGAATTACATACCAAAAATATCACCACGGTTATTTTCTATTTCAAAAAAGAGAATTTATTTACATACCATTACTCACTATATATTACGAGTGATATTTCAGTTTCAAGAATTGAGAAATGACCATTTTTTTTTTTTATTTTCACCCCTTTTGTACAAGGGATTGAGATAAACTATCTTTTTTTTTTTATTATTATTATTATATAAAATAGAATTACGGTTCTTTCAACGTTTGCGATTAATGTAATGAAAAAAAGGCGAGATGGGAATTCTAACGCTGGTCAAATCTTCTTGGCGGTTTTTTGTGAAACGGACTTTTCCCCTTGTCCAAGTATAGTCCGGTACGTGTACGGTTCTGATATTTCGACAAAAAGTAAAACCCTTGACTTAAACAAAAACATCCAACGTCAAAGCGAGAAAATGGCAAAACCAAGAACGAGGGATCAGCTTAAAATTTCATCTGGATATTGTACAAACACCTGTACACAATATATCTGCTTCATAATATCTTATTCTGTACATTTCAATCGCGTAATTAACACGACACGTTCCTAAATTTCATACACGCATTCGAAATTCTCATTACATTATAGAATTTTCAACTTTTGATCATTCTGAAAATTGGTATTCGATTCTCTGATTAATTATCAAAAATCCGTACAATATAGTATCCACACATCGTTGTACCAATCTGAAATCCTAAATTTCGCACGTCTCATATGAACATCTTATGGACTCTCTAATCATGTTGAGGATGTCTTTAAACAATAAATCGTTGTGTATGAAATTTTCCTATTAACAATATGGTATATTCTGTATTAAAAAGTTTCTATTGGAATATCATTCATTTATCTCTTCAACTTTTACCGAAATGTTGTATCGAACCTAATACTTGTTTATTCAGTCTATTCAATCTGAGGTGATTTGAGCATATTCGAATATTGTAGATAGAGGCTTTGCGTGTGCAATATAATCCTCTTTGATGCATCTCGGCGAGGTCGTTCTCTATATCAAATAGATATCTAATATCAGCATCGTTACACAGACCGTATAACGGATATTTGCAATACATCTATCAATATTTGTCATACACATGCATTTCCAATGATCAGCTAAACTGTGCAAATGTTTTGTCATTAAATGCATATTTTGATGACGTGATTTCGCCGTACCATTTCAGCCGATAAATCAATATCCCGAAAAAAAACATTCTACCTATACGGAATTTTGAAATCTGCTATACAGACAATGATCATAAATTCAGGGTGAAAGAAAAAAAAAAAGAAAAAAAAACCGGTAGACTATAAAATGTGAGAAATTTATATTCTTGACTGATTTGCAAATGTCCCATTACTTATAGACACACGTTTGTCCAAGAATCTACACCAATCGAACCTGTAGTTGAGAAAAATTTCGTCTCATTCATCTCACGTCTGAAAAACGCAGAATAGTATTTCTTTTTTTTTTTTTATTCTCATTTCATTGCCTACAAAGAGTGACAGGCAATCCAATAGAAACTGACATTCTACGCAAGGCTATAGAACTTGTGGAGAAAATCTTTTTTTACAGAATGCAGAAACACACGCGTGTACCCCTCGATATACCTTTTTGCAGGTTTCTTTTTTTTTTTCTTTCTTTCCTTTCTTCCTTCCTATTTTTTTCTCTCTACTTCTTTTGAAATCCAATATATGTGTCGTGGAGGTAAAAAATATCTTTACTCAGAAGAAAATCTGCACTTGAACCGAGATTTAAACAGTTGGAAAAATAAGGGGGAACCTCGACTTTTACCCTGTTTGATAAAACTTGAGGGTAGAAATCCTCACAAATGTTTGTCGCATGGGAATGTAACATATATACGAAGAAGAAGAAGAAGAAGAAGAAGAAGAAGAAAAATAAACGAAAAAATAATAAGAATACACTCGGCATTTTCATTTTACCAAAATTGCCAAAATTCAGGGCTTTCCACTTTTGTTCAAGGATCCAATACATACATCAAAATAACAATATATTGCGTGATTTACAGTTACTTTTATATAAATGAAAGGAAAAAAAAAAATAAGAATCTTTTCAAGGAAATTAAGAGTTTTGATCGATTTTATAGAGTATTCACATTTTTTTGTTAAACTAAATTTAAAAATGGTAATTAAAACCAAAAGGGGGCCTTCGTTGTTCGTATTCGTGTTTAAAAAAGGCCCCCTTGATACCCGATTATAGTCGTAGTGTTTACGATCGTAACAAAGGGTGCAGATATTAGGCCCCCCAGGTCCATAATATACCCGGTAACGACCGTGTACGTCCGCATGAATCAAATTCTCGTGAGAATAGCGTTGCTCGGCATCATCACTGTCCCGACACCCCTCGTCAACTATACGTATAGCCAGAGAACAGCACAGAGCGTGTGTTACATGACTCTAAATTCTACACACCACAATAATCTTTAATTAAATTAACACACCCCATCTACAGCCCGGACCTCGTATTTTAAACTTTTTTTTTTTCAACCAGTACCAAACTGACGGTGAATCAATTCCCCTGTTGGTCACCACCGGCTGTCAGTCAATCAAACATGTCGCTTATGCATAACCCACTACGCAAAAACCAAAATTACACGAAATTTATTTACAATTTTTTTGATTTTTTGATTTCATACCATCGTTTTTTTCTTTTTCCAATCAAAGTTCAGTCGAGGAATTCGAGCAGTTGATGAATATCGCATACTTAGGTACTGAATGAGCAAAGTAAACAACTTGGATATCGTTTTTTTTTTTTTCACATGAAGAAATATTCCGTTTACTCTGTTTATTTCACAACTAATTATTTTTTGTGTGTTTGAAAAACTCAAAAACTACCGAATCTATTGATTTCGAAATTCAACCAGACTCAACTCGGAGATAATCCTATCAATTTAAACAAAAATCATCAAGATCCGTTGAACGATTCTCGGGATATCATCAATGATAGATTTTGTCTTCGAAATTTTGGTATTTGAATAACTCGAAAACTACTGTACCGAACAAATCCAAAATTTAATCAGTTCTAAGCTAGAAAGAACTGCATTGATTGGTATGAGGAAGAATGAATTCCGTTCATTCGTTCTTGAGATATCGTAGGGCTAAAATTGATCACAACACACACCCACACCCAGGCGTCAATCTGAAAGTTTTCTGGACCTTAAAACGTTGATATCTGATGAAAACTCGACTTCTCATTGTCCAGATAATTGCAATAACTTTCCTTGTTCTTCCTCGGGATGTTGAAAACTACGTTACCGGTGACATAGGTGAAACAAAGCGGTATCATAATCAAGCAAGCAAGTTTTTACGACATGACAACCAATGCGATATGACAAGTCACAAATTATTCACGGAGACGAGATTATACTTCAAAACTCAGTTTCTACGATATGTCGGTAGCTAATTTTACCTCACGGAAATTCACTCGTCAAAGTTGACAAAATATAGGGTTCGCATGAGACGAAGGTACGCTCGGAGGTATTGTGAACCATATTTTCACTCGTGATATACGATAGGCATTACAAGAGCGAAATATCTAGCTAAATAACTCGAGCTAATTGGATCTTTGCTCGATGCTCGTAGAGAAATAGTGCGGCACATAAACTAAAGTCTACGGAAAATATACGAGATATGATAAATACCTATATCACACCTGTACCTATATATCACATGCAACACATGGGAGATATTGAAGCATATCATACGCAGTAAGGCGTATTGAACAAAATTGAAACGAGACGGAAAAGAAAGAAAGAAAGAAAAAAAAAAAAGAAAAAATTTGCCAAAGTCTACTGAAACGTAAAATTATTTCCTAAAGGCAGAGGCAGCAGCCAGTCACGATTTCACTTGCTCGAGGAAACTCCGCGATGCAGCGACGTGGACAAGAATGAACGATGTACGAAACTAAATCAAGGAACTTCGTGGCTTTGCAGAAAAAGCCAAGAACCACGCTTTACCTACTTCTGTTAGGGGGAATCCTTGCATCGAATTTCAGGTTCAAATGGTATAACCAGTCAGAGAGGAAGAAGAAAAAGGAATAGGGAAATCCTGTTCCGAGCTTTTCTTGCTGCGGTACTCTCCTGATATTCTACCTACACTTTGACCACAGACTGATTCAGCTTAACCTCGCCAAAGTCTTCGGATTGGATGCTGAGATCCCTGTACCGCATCTACATCTGATCAACCAGAACTGCCGGAAGGAGTTACGGTGGACTTCCTCAGGATTTTTACTTCTTTGCAGCAAATAGGCACCGTGGATTTTGCCATAGGCGACCATCATGGCGATGATAAAAATCTGCACGACAGATCGAATTGCTGGCCCAAGAAGTCTTGGTGCTGAAAGTTTGATCGTGCTTTCACACAGCTCCATACGCCTCGCCCGTCATCTTGGTGTCCAGGTGCTCAAACGGTATCTTTGACAAGCTGGCAGGCGATAGGGAGTCTAGAGTAAATCCTGTGCTTCATCAGTCTTGAAAATCTATCGGCATCGCGGAGGGTCCTTTCCGTTTCTCGGCAAGAGCTTTCTTTGGCGCAGGTACCTGGGTCGTACCTGGTGAGGTAGTAGTAGTAATCCTTCCTGGACCATCGTAGGGGTAGTTTCCCTCAGGCGATAGTTTCCTGAGACGTTATCCAGACGAAATCTCGGTAATTGGCGAGTGGGACAAAAAGATTCGTTGAGCGAATAAACAGAAGTATAAGCATCAGTTTAATTTAATTTTTCTGCATAAATTTTCGCCGCTATTCCCTCGAGCTTTTAGTTGAACGTTTCTTCGCGGCTGCTTTTCGCGATTGGTAAAACGTTTTAAAATTAAAAAATGATTTGATTATTTAACAAAAACTATTTCAATATAGAAACGAGGGAATATTCGGATTGAAAAATAAATTATAAAGAAATGAGTAAAATTTCTACCTTCCATACGATAAATTCTTGGATAAGCAGCAATGTATGTAAGCGATAGGTAATACTTGCATATATATATTATATATTGCCTACGATTATCGGTAGTTTGCAGTTAACTAGAAATTATAGGTTCCCCAGTACGTTTGGCACAATTGGTGAAACGGTCGTGCGCTGTTGTAGGTGGCAGGCAATTTCATGGAGGTACTAGGCTGCAGTGAATCAAGCCTCCGTAGGGGACACTTAAGCGAGAGGTCTACGTTTGACGTACTATATATGTACTCGAATGGCGAATGGCGAATGGCGCTGCAGGTCTATTCCAGGTGTTCACAGCTCAGTAACGGCTGCAGCGTTATATTGCAGTCAAGTGTGGCAAATTTTGCTGATTATTTTTCCGACCCAAATATCGACCAATAGAATTGCACCATTCGACGTCACGTGGTACAACCTACATGGTATTATACTGATAATTTTTTGATTATTTTCTCTGGTAGTTGCTATATATAAAAAACAAAACATAATCCAGTCAAATTAACCACACGTCAAACTGACAGGTTGAATTATAATTCTGTGACTTCCGAATTTTTAATTTTTAACTGTGGATTTTGTCTCATGGTGCAATTCTATCGGCCGAAATTTGGATGAAAAAATAATCCCCCGAATACCACTCGAGCTTCAAAATTAATCGGGTATTTCCCTCAAGGTTCCCTGCAATCAAACGAAGTCGTCAAGTTTTTCAGAAAAATCACTCGCGCTTCGCGCTCGTGATTTTTTAACCTGAACAACTTGACTCCTTCATTTGTTTGCAACGAACCTATCGGGAAATACCCGATAATTTTGAAGCTCTTGTGGTATTATAAGTGAATAATTGCCCGATTCAATAGCTAATCACGATCTCACCCTTCGAAGTGTGGGATGTTCAGTTTATCGGAGTTTAAGCCATGCATACGCGTGTTTATCGGTGAACTATCTCTCGCTGGGTGCAAATCCCAGATCATCGAGATCCGCGGGATTTAACCCCTCTACGTATACGGATCTGCAGGAGTACGGAGAGTCTTAAATATTCTATACTGAGCGTGACTCGGCACAGGATTGAGATAATTTACCTTTTTTTCAAAGTTTCGAAGAAATAAAGAAGAAGAAAAATCGGCTTTATCTCATCCCCACAGACTTTGTTTGTCTACACCCTTCGTTGCCAAGATTTAAAACTGGATTAAATTCGTAAGATGTAGACTTTGAATCTGAGGTTTTAAAGGATGAAAGAATTTTCTTTGCTCGTGTGAAAAGACCTAAGTGGTTTACACGCCGGAGCTATACTCAACATTTCTTTCATACCAAACTCGCCATTATTCGATTCGACATTTACTTTGAACGGAATAAAAAATTGTGTGAATTTTGACTTCGCTGAAATCCTCATCAATGGAGCGTTGATAATATTTAGAAATTTTTTTTCAAAGGATTGAATAAACTCTTCCAGGAGTTTGGGGATTAAACAGGATAATTTCATTTGTCAACATTTTTGATAAGTACGAAAATATGGTAATATGATAAATTATTTCCACGGTTTATATACCGGAAAGAGTATTTGTTGAATTTTTTTTTCCCCATAGTTGCAACCCTCGAAGCATTGAATAATAATTGAAAAAATGTGTGCAAGCCCCAGACCTATAGCTTGATCCTTGATTGCAAAACGTGCCGAACTATTAGTTTGAAATTAATTTCTTTTTCTTTTTTCCTTTCCTCTTGTTTTTCTCAATTTCTTTCTATTTTTTTGACAAAAAAGAAACTAGAGCACAAGAAAATTTTCTATTCTTTTCTTGTCTTATTATTTAGATATTGATGACGCAAGTGAATTGAATTATTCAATTACCTCGATCGATTGTCACTTATGTAAAATTATAATTATTCATTTGTATTTTTTTGTTGAATTATACTATTTCTGTATAACCTTCGAAAAATATTTCATCTTTTTTCAAACCTCACCCCTTTAATGTCTGAATACGTATAGATATATATATTATGTGTATACGACGAGATTTAAATTTTTCCCCAAGACAGTCGGTTTTCGTAGCATATATGAAAATTAATAACGCGTAGAAATGTTGGGGTCACAAGACGTAGGTACGAGTGCTAAAGACTTTTGTTGAAAAATACTTGAAAAGAAATGCTGGATAAAATGAAGGGGAAAAAGAAGAGAGCTGGAAAAAGACAACAGAAAAAAACGAGAAAAAAAAATCAGAAAAAAAATTAAACAAGCCCTTCTTTCATTTCACGCCGTCTCGGATATATAACGACCGTATATTATTCTACCCCATGTATCGTGCGAGGAGCCAATTTACTCACAAGCTGAAAGGTGTTAATTATTTTTCATCCCCTAGTATTCCTTTCTTTTATTTACATTACTCAATTTTTTTTTCTTTTTTTTTTTTGGTTTTATTTTCACCCTCAAGCGCATCAAATAATTTTGGGGCATAATCTCATGAATTCGGAAACATGTGTTTACCTTATCGAGAAGAAGAAAAAAAACTGTTTGAATATATCGAACTCTTTCATATTTTGACTGTTTTTTTTCTCTCTCTCTTTCTCTTTTAATTCAGATTATTAGCAAATAATAACCGTATGAATATTTCGTCGTATAAATGGGGCATTCCATGGTAAATCACACAGTATAAAAATAAATATAAATTTTTCAAATTATTTGTTTAATTGGAGTTACGATAATTGGAGAGAAAAAAATGAAAGAAATAAAAAAAAAATCCGAACGACTGGCAATAAAAATCTGAAAAAAATCACAAATGTCCTTCTCAGTGATAACAACGATACGAAAAAAATATTAAGCGAATTGAAATCGGTCGGGTTTTATACTGTCTGATTTACCATGGAATGTCCCAGATACATACGAGCGGCTTAGTTTAATCTTTCTTTACACTCTTGAACTACCGCGGGTGTACCCCTAGCTCACTTATTATTCAGGACGTGCAAGGATCGCGTGGTATTTGAAAATTACTTTGAAACTTCGCCCCTGTACGGATGGGGCCGCGAACTTTTCGCGACAAAAAACTTTCCCGATATAATCGAGACTGAACTTTCAAACTATACCTAAATATGGGCTTCCCGTATTCACTTGATATCCCTCAGCAATAAAGTGTGAAACAAAAGACGATGATAAAGTGCCTTTATGCCTATGGAATCAAGGCATATATCTATACAGGGTGATTCGAAATTCCTAACGAATCTCTCGACGGGTTAATCCTCGTCAAAATTTGGATCGAAAGTTCCTCAGCCATTTTTTCGAAAAATCATTTATTCCTCAAACCTAACTGCGTAAAGGTTTGTCAATAAAATTGAGAACCTATCGATTGCAAAAAGCGTCGTCTTGCGCACCAAACAGGAAACTCATTAATTTCTTGCCTAAGAACCGCGACCCTATAGACTCGAAGAGTCAGTTGAGGAAATCGAGTAACAATTTACGATAGTTTTTTCAAAAGAAATAAATTTTACTCGCTTATTCCGCTGAACAAAAAATAACAACAAGTTTGATTTTTGTTCTTTCTTTTTTGATTCAGGAATCGCCCTTATTTAACCGCCTCGATTTTTGTCCAGGCTGTTCCTTTTGTAAAAATAATTCTTTTTCGTGTGGTATATAAGTTTGCGGGAATTTGATATTTTTGTTCAACGAGGCGTGGAAAATGAACTCGAAGCAGTCCTTTTCTATGTGCGGATTGTAGTAGGTACCAATAGCCGTGTAACTCGTTGCGAAATACAGACACATTCACCTAAAAAGATTTCTAGTCTTTCGCTCGATCCATTCTCGAAAGTTATTTGTTACGACAGCCGATACAGACGTTCGTGTAGCCTTCCTTGGCTCCGATCATACCTCGCTTCACTGATTTTAAGGGCCTTCGTCAGGTTCAATTTGCTGGAGCAGTAATCGAGCCGTGTTACAAATAACGAAGCACTTTCATTCTCTCTATGTATTACATACATATCCATACGTATATACTTACTACGATGTATTTAATTGCAAGGTATATGCCTCATTTTATTACGGCAATGAATACAAAGACGGAGAAACAAAAAAGGAAAAAAAAAAAAATTATCAATTTGGTACAAATTTAGCGTGCGAATTTTTTTTCATTCATTTTTTTCTTTTTGTTTGTTCATTTCTTTATCCAACGAGATGAAATAGTGCTAAAAATTTGTGGTTTTACATCCCCGACTGGCTAAGTATTGCATAAGTGCAACAAATCGAGTGAATATGCAAATAATTTCACGATTTCTCTTACGATAACTGGATCTGTAAATTTTTTTTCAAAATTATCAAAAAATTCAATACTCGACCACTTTATGCCGGGATGAAGCAGCAGCCCTCAAGGTTTCATTCAGATCCGTAGTCTGGTATGGAAAAAACTATAAATCGCATTTTCGAGGTGATCAGAGCTCAAGCCATTTTTTTTTTTTTTTCTCCACTCCAAGCGCTGAAAGACTGACCTTTACGTTATTGATTTCCTCCGAATAACATTAATTCCTTTGAATTGAAGAAAAAAGTTTCAATAAATGGTGCGACCTGTATTCCACGCGAATCACTTGTAAGTCGAATTCCATAAAGTGCCAAATAATTTCTAATCATATTTTCTGAATTGAATATGATATTTTTTTTCTAAAGCATATAAGCGATTTGAAGAAAAATTATTTTGAAGGTAAACACAGCCCCTTAATTGAACATTTTTTTACACCCTATTTAACATCCCCCTACAAGTTTTGTTCGAAAACCATTTTTTAGCATCACCATTATTTTCTCGTCTAATCGACTGTGTCAATTAGAATTGACCTGCACGACGCACGGTTAATGCTTCGAATCGCAAATGGACCGAACGAAAAGTACTCAGCTTTTTCAGAAAAAAATCAATATCCACTCTCGAAATGAAAAAAAAAAATAAGAAATAAATTTATATCGATAGAAAAAGTCAGTGGCGAGAGGACCTCACCGTTAAAGAATATCATATATGCAGTTTAGGATCTAATTAATTGATTTCATCAACAAATTCTAATTACATCAGATGCCGTGTTCTAAAACTACTCTGTGTAATCAACGTTCACAACTTTGAAGCAAAGGATTACTACGCCCTAGTTAATCCACAGGGATTCAAAGTCGTAGTTTCATCAGTGACTAGAGTGAATTAATCAACTAAAAACATTCAGTTTCATTATAATTAAATGAGGAGGAGTATTCGGAACCCAGCATTTAGTATAGATCTAATTAATTAATTCCCCACAATATGTGCCCGGAAAAAAAAATGGATTAGATCAAATTTGATACAGTGAAATTCTAAATTTTAGGGGAAAAAATATAGATCCAAATATGCTTTGATCTAATATTTAAGATCTAGCCAGGCTTGAATAGATACAAATAGATCTCCCAAAATCCATTCAGATCTAATTGGTCCAAAAATTTAGATCTAACTGGATCGGAATGTAATCAAATTTGATCCATTTTTTTTCCGGGTGTCTGTTTCATCGTTCGAGACATTTTATTCATTTTTTTTTTATTCATTTTCACTTCTATTTCATCCGGCACACCAAAGTTTATTGAAATATTCTCTGTTCTCGAAAATTCGGAACGAGTGATATTTAAATATGAATTTATTATCGCGAAACATTCGAGTTCAGAGCGAATTAAGTATAAAGATGTTAAATGCGATGCAGAGGACTTGCTGCAGCTTCGTCGTAACTCCTAATCCAGGTTTAAATATAATTCGAAATGCTATTACTTCCACATCAACGCGAGTGGATGAAATATTAACAACGTGGTGCGTTGACGGGCAAGCTGCTGAAACAACTTCAAAACTCTTGGAAAGTTATTGTTACGACTACCTGACCCCGTATAATACTATAGCGAACTTCTTTTCTTTTTTTTTTCAACCATAAATATAGCCTCGAAATATTGTTAAAACTTTACCTAGGTATAGTTTTTTTTTTTTTTTTGTTTTTTCGTTTTTCGATACAGCAGCTGGAAATATTCTGAAATATCATAATAATCACTAGTACATATGGAGCATTTCATACCGAATCGACCTGAATCTGACCGTCGATTTTTCGGATTTCGTTCACAATTTTTTATGCTGTCGTCCGAACTCTTGAAATGACTCAGTTTTTTTTCTTTTTAATTTTTCAAAAGTTGTCTGGTTTACTTATAATTTTTTTTTTTTTTTTTTTTAATGAACACATCGTTAGCCAAGATTCTGAAATCTGGAAGAATTTTGAAATTTTTTTTGAGTCTAGATCCAAAGCGACCGACGTACCCCCTTTGAACACGTTTTGGAATCTTTTTTTGGTTTTCCTTTTCCTGTTTTAACATAAGAATGCTAAAGTAGCAACTTTTTTGGTTGAAAAAATTGATCCAAAGTGATGAATGCGGAGATAAATGAAATTTTTTCAAACTTATACAGGGTGAATATTCTCCGGGGTCTGATCTGGGCGGAGCTTCGACGCGCTAGGATTGTCAAGCAGATAAACTTATCTGCGATTTGAGTATAAATAGAAAAAGGTGTAGCTTTTGTTCACCCTGTATATTTTTTTGGTAACAATAATTGAAGATATTTTATATTTTATATTTTCTTTTTATAGCCTCTACATCCGCACACAATAAGAAAGGTCGAAACAATAAGATTCCCTCAGATTTGATGTGTGGGAGGGTATATTGTATATAAGAGAAAAATAATGGCGCGTTACTTTTCTTCTAACTGGAGTCCTCGGGTGCTTGGGCTTGCAGGAGACGGGAGACGGGAGACGGGAGACGGGAGACGGGATACGGTTATAAAATCTAAATTTACGGTTAAGCAAAAAGAACGTTGAATAAGTATTTCATTTCGCAGCTGCAGTGCTACACTTTTTACTTCATGCAGTCATCTGAAATAAAGTAACGAGGATTTACCTCCCGCAGACCATCACACCTGGCTAACGAAACATAACTAAAATGTAGTAAGAATTGAGGACGTTCAAATATAATGCTGAGGTGAATACACGTAGTCACACATCTATATATACCTACATACATACGTACTGCACTTTCGCACAGTTTTTTTTTATTTTATTTTTTTATTTTTTTTACATTCCCGTAATACTTGATGCTTTTATGCAGAAACATGTACAGGGAAAAAGCTATTCCTTCTTCTTCTTCTTTTTTCTGTTACTTCCACGTACCTTTTTTCTTTTTTTCCTACCAGTTTCTAACGGTTTACATCGTTTCCGTATCTGCAGCTTGTAATATTAAATAACGAAGGGGGAGAGTACAACCCCTAAAAATTTCGTGCTCACTCTACTCTTCACCTCACACCCCCTTCAACGAATTGAACGTAAACATTCACCGCAAAAGGTGTATCCATTAAAAATACACCATCCACAATTTTAACCCGTGTACTAGCACACATACCCCACCTATATGGAGCATTCCACGTGAAATCGAGCCGACCAGAACCCTGACCCCCCCGTCAGAATCGTTTCGAACTTTGCGAAACGTTTTTCTTCGTTGATAAGATCACGTCGGATTTTTCGTAGATTTTTATTCGAACGCGTTCAGATTATATATAATAAATATATATATAATTATAAATAATCTATGGTACATACCAGTTGATATGATATATGGAAAAATCGGCATAACGCTAAAACTATTGATAATAAAAAATGAAGTTTTAAATAAAAAAGTTTCAGTTTCAAGTCAACCTTTGAGACATGGAATGCTAAAAAATATTAAACCCCTGAAAAGTTGAAAAAAGTCGAAGAAAAGAAAATATAAACGTGGTTTTTTGGATTTCTCAAAAAAGAAATAGTTTTTTCTCTCCAAATTTCACTAAATATTGATCAAATTATTGATCTGTTTCTGAATAAAAATGGAAACAGTAATTGTTGTAAAACGGTGTAGAGGGGTAGGTCGCACAGTCGGTAAAACCTACGCGTCTACCCTGAAAGAGAAGAAAATCGATGTTTCTTATTTAAACTTTATTAGTTTTTTTCATCTCTGTCTTATTTTTCTTATTATATTATTATTTACTTCTTATTCCGAATTCTTGTTATTAATATTATTATTATTATTATATTTTATTGTATTCTTCATCAGGGCATCATTCAGATAATGATCATATTTTATATTATATTTCAGTTATAAGGTTCAGTTCTTATCTCAGTCGTCAATTATTTATCCACGTGGCGGAATCTTAACTTAAGAATTTTTCTCATCCTAATGGGCTACTAGGTGGTCGAATGAGTCGAGATCTCTTAAGGAGAAGAAGAAAAAAAAAAAAGAGAAGAAAAAAAGAAAAGAAAAGAAAATTTCTTTGACTCAAATCCAGTTTTACATTCTATACACCAAACTCTCTCTCTCTCTCTCTCTCTCTCTTACTACCAACTCGTCGTTGTTAAAATTCTAAGAATACAAAAGAACGAGGCAGGGAAACGTGAAGGACGAAAAACGAAAAAAAAAAAAAAAAAAAAAAAACGGAAAAACAAGACGAAGAAAGAGATGAAGAAAAAATGAGGTGAGAAGTACTAGACGCTACGGTGTAAATTAATTCGTTAATTTAATGACGCACTCAACTCGTCTTATATACACACCCACCCACACACATACATACCTATATATTCAAATAAATATATATATATATCCATACACATTATATATGCCTATGTATTACATAGAGTTTTCTGCCCCAGGGACTAATCTGCGCGGAAAAGTTCTCGGATCGCGTGCCTAGGTCTGGCGCAACCTTACTTTTACTACTAGATTCTCCTGGGGCGGGTTACGCCTTGTCAAACCTATAGCCCAACTCCAAAGGATTTTACCCTTACACCCCTTATACTTCATGATTTCTTCCCTGCTTAGCTTTCCCTTGTTTAAACTAAAGATTCATTAGCTTAGAGCTTTTCTATGTACCTTTCTCGGTGTTTAGATTAACATTATTATTTTTTTTTTTCATTTTTTCAGAAATAATAAAAAAGTTCTTTTTCTTACAGGAAACAAAACTGGTGTTGGAGTAGCTCAGCAAAAATCAATTTAATTATAGAATCACCTACGAATGCTAAACTAGTCTAATTAATTCAATACATCGAATTCGAAGGCATTTCGTGTAGCACATGGGTCTGAAAATTTGATGTTAAGTGGTGTGCAAGTCCTGAGGAATTCGATCTCATTTAATATCGTAGTGATTATTTGCTCTACGTAGTTCAGCCGTAGATTTGTCTAATTCAATTGTCGTTTGAGGTAGGCAAAGGTACTTTGATACTCTGTAGGCCGTTGGCACTACAATCTATGTGATCTTTGGAGCGATAGGGACGACCTGATACCCTTAATTTGGATTAATTGCTTACCCTAACAAACCCAACTTGACCTTCGTTATCCCTAATGGATGACACTTTAAACTAAAATCGTTCGCCGATTCGAAACAATTTTTCGCACTTTCATATCCTGGGTGCTATTTATCTCGCTTCAATGAATTGACCATTTTCTTTAAGCCCTGATTCGCACTACCTTGAGAACATTTTTGTTCTACAATAATCCCCAAGTAATACCCCATTTTATATACCTATTTTATATTTCCAGGTACTTTGCCTTACAGTCTTTAAACTCTATTCCATTATTATACTTTTTCTCTATCAACTATCATAACGAATACAAGATATTCGAGTTCACAGCTGACAGCTTCGATTTACATGAAGATCGAAATTTTAGATCTAGGGATTAAGAACGAACGGGGGGTCCTTAATTCGGTCGTATTCGAATCCCTATGCTTCCGAAACCCCGGGTTTCTATCACAATTCAAAGTACTGCTCCAAAGCCTTCGAACTTTCCGATTTGAATAACACACAATTTTTGGTACATTGGTGTTATTTTTGACTTCCTATCGCATTATAGCTTCTCTGAATCTGAAACTCCGCACCCTTATTACCTATAGCAGTATAGGTAGCCGTGAAAAATTTACAGATTTTTAACGACAAAATCTTATTCGTCACAATTTCGGGATGAGAAATTGTTTTTTTTTTTTTGTTTTGCGCTGTATAAGCTTCGAAAATTATATCGTTGAAAATCTGTCAAATTTTCATGAGATGTCTACCAGTACAGGTAAGGAGTGGAACATGTTTCAGATCTTTCGGAGCTTTACTGCGATAAGAAGAAAAAAAAAATGAACCGCGAAATGTCGCAAATCGTGTTTCATTCAAACAGGAAAATTCGGAGGTTTTGGAGTGGCACTCAGAACCGAGATAGGAACCTGTGGTTTTGGCCAAATTTTTTTTTACATATATTTCGAGACGTCCTGGCCCGTGGGAGCATTGAAATTCGAAAATGATCAAATTAAGGACCACCATTAATGTACATAATACGCACATCGTATTCGGTTGGAAAGGTAACGTGGTACCAATTTAATATTTAATTATCCGAAGGGGTTAACGGAAACGGGAATACCCATGTGGTTTAAAAATCCTTTTAGCGGGTATTTCCGGTTGACGAGACCAACGTGTATATATATAGTATCAAACCGAACACGTATAACAGACTCTGATATTGTATTTAAAAAAACGAATAAAGAAAAAAAACAGGTATCCATACGTATAGATTATTTTCATTATTAATTTTGGATTTGGTAGATTTTAACGACTATTTTTTTTTTGTTTGTTTTTTCTTTACTATTACGTATCACGCGATATTCGGCAAGAAACTGAGACGTGTTATATCGCCTTTTTATGTCTGAGGAATAACCCTTGTTCGTAAACACGATATTTGGATATATGAATACGTATATATACTAGAGTGTCTCAAAAAAACCGACTATTTTTTTTTTTTCAAAGAACATTGAAAAATCGGCAGAGTATCTCTAGAAAACGACCCTGTAAAAATATGAGCTCTTAATATTAATATTTAGAGGTCGCGATTTGTAATTTTCTATTTCCCATTTGAATAACACGGGAAATTTTTTTTTCAAACTTTGGAATTTTGTGATGTGATAACGAGCTACTTCATAAGTATGACAAACTCACTCTTTATAGGAAATTTGATGCTCTACAAAAAAGGTCTGATTGACATTTTGCGTAAGTCCAGCCGTTTCAAAAATATCGAGCCTCAAACTTCAGACTGTTTAAAATTATGCTTTTTTTTTCGTAAATACAAAAAAATCAATTTATTTGTATTAAAAACCCAAAATCATCAACTTAAGAATAAATATATACATATATTAGATGAAATGAAGATCCAAAATTGTTAATAATTTGACAAATGATAATTTTTATTGATTTTCAGCGAAAAATATTTACTTACCTAAAAAAATTGGTAGAAGTTTGTTATAAATTTATTTGTATAGTGTATTAATAATATATTTAGTAAATATATAGTAAATTTATAATAAACTTCTACCAATTTTTTTAGGTAAGTAAATATTTTTCGCTGAAAATCAATAAAAATTATCATTTGTCAAATTATTAACAATTTTGGATCTTCATTTCATCTAATATATGCATATATTTATTCTTAAGTTGATAATTTTGGGTTTTTAATACAAATAAATTGATTTTTTTGTATTTACGAAAAAAAAAAGCATAATTTTAAACAGTCTGAAGTTTGAGGCTCGATATTTTTGAAACGGCTGGACTTACGCAAAATGTCAATCAGACCTTTTTTGTAGAGCATCAAATTTCCTATAAAGAGTGAGTTTGTCATACTTATGAAGATAGCTCGTTATCACATCACAAAATTCCAAAGTTTGAAAAAAAAATTTCCCGTGTTATTCAAATGGGAAATAGAAAATTACAAATCGCGACCTCTAAATATTAATATTAAGAGCTCATATTTTTACAGGGTCGTCTTCTAGAGATACTCTGCCGATTTTTCAATGTTCTTTGAAAAAAAAAAAATAGTCGGTTTTTTTGAGACACTCTAATATATACGTAATTTAGTTCGAAATTGTGGTAAAATTTTTGTAAATTTGCAAAAAAAATAGCTTACGATATCGTAAAATCGGAAAATAACAAAAACCGTACTCCCACACATAGGTATATACTCGTGTATTATAATATGGGTTAACGATCTACGAATAAAATTCGAGGAAATTGAAATACCGCAGTTATATTTCACGGGGAAAAAAATCGTAAAAAGTAAAAATAGGCTCAAAACATTTCGCGATTTATTACTTCACATAGATTTTTGGAATAATTAGAAACTCAATGGAATCATGTATGTAAATAAAAATGAAAATGAATAGGAAAAAAAAAATCGGATGAAGAAAATTCTGTACATAATTGAAAGGAATAATGTCTTTGAAAATTTTTATTTCAAATGAAAAATCTCCGCTATTTAATATTAAATTAGAAATTTTGTATTTTTATGGAGACGAAGAACCGGCCACTTCCGTTCGCGTTAATTAATCAAAAGTTAATCGGTTTTAGGCGACAGTTTATTGGCTCCCCTGGTATAACGGATATTGAGTTGCATTAATTAACGTATCGTCAGCAGCTACTTCTACCAGGTTGGAAGAACTTCCCATCGTTGTGGGGGGCCGGATTTAACTTCCGGTTAATTTAACTCTGGGTAAAAGTAATGTAAAGGGAATTAGCCACGAACTAAACGTGAAGCGTGAAATAGACGGAAATAGAGAGAACACAGCGCTTAGTTTCCGCCCGCAGCTTTAGTTGTAAACAGCTTCTACCCCGACTAAAGAATACAGCTTTGAGCTATTTGGGGTAAAGAATTGGGGATTTCACCTTGTTATTCGTTTCTATTTTTATATATAATATATATATTTGTTTTCTTTTTTTTTCACTAAAAAATCAGACCTCGAATATTGGACTGTGGAGGAGCTCGTATAGAATTCGCATAGCGAACCATTTTCTAATGTGCGAAAAAAAAAAAAAAATAATTGAATCTGAAAAGGCGCAGGAATTTGTCAAAAATTGGAATTTCCTTTGTTGAAGAAACAAAAAAGAAAATAAAATTTGAATAAATCTTTGAAGAGAAATTTATGGTAATACTCGAGGTTTAAAATCCTGTACGCGTTGTTGACGCAAAGGAATTCCTCGGACCAACCACTAAATCCTTTCCTCCTCATGGTCCTTGCATTCTTAGAAAGATCCGTCGTTAAGATCCCACCAGATTGTGCGACAAGGGATAATGAGTTTTTTTTTCCTCGAATAGGTTTAGTACTTTGCTGACGTTGCCGAAACGTGCTTTCAGCCAAAGAATTATTCCACCCGAACTGAAAGAAGGACCCAAGGATCCTTTCTTTCCCTTTGTCTTAAGAACTGATACACTTTTAATGTGGAAACTTTTTATTTTCTTCACTTTTTCCTTACCTACTTCATACAATTTTTCATTCTTATTTATTATTTTTGTTCTTTATATTCATTTCAATTTCTTTCTTCTTCTTCTTCTTCTTCTTCTTCTTAAAGGTTTCTTGCGATGGGGAGTGACGTAAGTTTGAGTTGATAAGAAAGAAAGATAGAGAGAGAATGAAAAAAAGAAGACATAAAATAAAAATACTAATAGATAAAATAAGATAAAATCGAGAACTCTTGAGATAAGAAAAACTGGGTAAGAGAAATCGATGCTAAGGGTTGACCCGTGACTTGGAAATTGGGGACAACGAGACTGGAGGTGATAACAATGTTTCGCGAAGCAATAAAGCGGCAATAAACTGTCCTGCCCTGGCGTTGAAAGTCGCGCGAATCACTTTGATCCTAGCGATACGGCAAGGACTATCTATTTCTATCCGAAAACCAATTCGCAACTATAGAATCAGGGGTTGGAGTCCGCAGGGACCAAAACTGCGATTTCAAAAGATTTCAACTTTTTAACTCTCTCGGGGAATTGCGGCCTCATTTCTGAACCCAATATCTTACTACTAAAACAGCGGAGATAAGCTGAAGCCGATATTCAAACTCAGTATATCTTCGAATAACCCCTGAATCTCCATCTGATATCATTTATCGCATGAATCGAACATTATTCATAACCATATCATCGTATATATACACATAGGGGGAAGGTGGGGCAAAACCGGCCACCAACAAAAAAAATTACCCAATAGTATTTTCGTATTAAGGCGAGTAAAACAAAACGGTATACAATGTGTCTCCGCTGGAAACGATACAAATTTTAGAGGATGGGGCAAGACCGGCCACCGAAAAAAAAAAAGGCTAAATCGTATTTTCGCGTTGAGGCGAGTAAGAAAAAGCTGCGTCCTACCGTATCTCTGCTGAAAACGATAAAATACCAAGAAATGGAGGAAAACTGGCTAAACGCTTTCTTTGATTTCTTCGAATTTTCTAATATCTAGAAAACTGTATAAATATTTGTGCTTTTGATTAATTTTTTAATTTTTTTTTTTCATTTCAAATGGTATGGTTATAGCTCTTTCGTTAATCACATCTTATAGTCTCGAAAACTCTTCAATTTTTTCTTTCATTATATTGATTTTTCTATTCTTTGTTACATTGAATTTGTATTTGTGTAATTTTCTTTTTTAGTGACCGGATTTACCCCATTTCCCGGTATTTTGTCGTTTTCAGCAGAGACACGTTAGATACAGCTTTTCCTCACTCGTCTAAACGCGAGAATACGATTTAGCTTTCATTCTTTCGATGGTCGGTTTTGCCCCACCCTCTAAAATTTTCATCGTTTTCAACGGAGACACTCTGTATACCGTTTTGTTTTACTCGCCTTAATTCGAAAATACCATTGGGTAATCTTTCTTTTTTTTTTTTGGTGGCCGGTCTTGCCCCACCTTCCCCCCATATAAGTTTAACAGCTGATCATCACGTTTCGATATAATTCAGGAAAACCCACCATACGTTAAGTTATCGCGAATAATTCCAAAGGGATACAAAATTTCACATCCAATGCTTTTGAAAATAATAGAACCGCTGGTAATAGTGCGACGCGAATCGAATCGAAACGCTGATATATTTTTGAATTTCACGAGTCAAATTTTCCGATTTTCATCCATTACCACCATCTTACGTGTTCAATCATTTCATCCCTAGGGTATGAAAGAAGTGTTGAAAAGTGAAAATCTCCTGATTTCTGAACGTCGAAATAAATCAATGTTCATAAATTCTAACACATTATTTGCGTTGCCTAGGCTCGGGCTAGACCTTCAGCCATCATGATATCCCGCGATATTCAACCCCAAAGGAAAGTTTCTGAGGCCTGAAGGGAACTGTGGAATAGGAGTTTGATCCCTATGAAAATCGCACCCTTTCAACGAACCAATGATAATAATACCGACTGAAAATTATACCCTGTAATATGTTATACGAAAGACAAAAAAATACATTTTTGACATAATATAGTTAAGAGCAAAGGTGAAAAACTTTGCGAAAAATTGAAAAGCTTACCTCGAAGCTTCGTTCGAGAAAAAAAATCGAAGGATTATCAGCGGCTCGTTTCTGAATAGAATGAAAAATATCTTTTCGCGTAAATCTTATCTTTTTTGGGAACTTTTAAAGATAGAAATAAAAGTATATGAGAAAAAACTTGTAAATTTTTTAAGTTTTTCGTTCTATAATAATTCATTTCCCCTGTAATTACGAGGGAAAATAAATTTTCCGAAAATCGGTATGGGATGATAATTGAATCCCTCGAAATTCTGCGGCGTCTTGAATTATTATTATTTATTTTTATTCATTTTTTTTATTTTTTTTTCTATTTTCTCATTCTCATTCTTTATTTAAACACCGGCGGAAGTCGAGGGCAAAAGTTCTTCTGAATATCACGTAAAATCAGCAACCCCCGGTGCTTCTCACGCGGCGGACATAAATTATTTCAACCTCTTTCCAATTGCGGAATGGCTTAGTGTAGGTGCTGGTCGGGTATCCTGGGGAGTTCTTCTTCTTCCATTTCTTCGAACCTCTTTTTTTTTTATACCTGGAGCTAAATCAGGGGTAGAAATACACATCCTCGTCCAATAAAATGCAAATAATATTCCCGGCTTTTTAAAATTGAAAATTAAAAATTAAAAATATTAAAAAAAAAAAAAAAAAAAAAAAAACAATTAATATTGGATGAAAACTAATTTAATAATAATCCAGAAACTCACCAAATTAATTCACGCCAAGATGATTAAAGGTGAAATTTTCTTTTCAAGATTTTCCTGTTACGTTTCTCTGCCTACACACACACATAGCTATCGAAAAAATATTTACTAGTCATATTATTTTCACATAAATTAAATAGTTTATCGAACTTTAAACTTTACGTAAAAAGAAAACGATCATCCAACCCAGATACCAGCCAGAGGGAAACGTATCTAACCCGCGCACTCGCGTATAGTTTAACTACGGCCAGGTAGGTTGAATTAAGATCAACGATGCGTGAGTTAGCGGCGTAATTCTTGACCTTAAAGGTAACGTTTATTTCGTCGAATAACTAGGTAAAACGCATTTACCTAAAAGTTAGGTAATATAATCTCTGATTGCGAACAGGGTTCAGTTTCTTCTGAGTACATAATACAGTTCACACACATGTTATAGGCATACATATATACCTATTTAAACATATACCGAGTTTATATTAGAAGATTGATAATGAGGGTGGAAAATGTTTTCATTTCGGTAAAAAAAAAAAAAAAATTAACAATCAGTTAGATTCCTTTACTCGAATTAGCAGCAGCAGCAACAACAATAACAGCAAAATCAAAAACCAACGAAAAAAAAAGAAAAGATGTACGTCTCTCACTATTTTTACAACTTGAAATATTGACGAACAATTAAAACCGTTTTGTCATTCTTATTTCACAGAAATTATCTGACTTGGAGATAATTAGCACGAAACACTTGGGTAATTATTATTTTTCAATCACCGGTTTAAGCACTGCGTTTTTTCGTCCTCTCGCTCTCTCCTCCTCTGTCTTTTCTCTTATTCACATGAAATTTCGAAGGTTTAGATTATTCGTTGATTAGAAATTAGGCGATTAAAAGTCGCGGGAAAAAAAGCTAAACCCTTGATTTTCGAATCGTCATTAAAATAGAAAAAAAATTAATAAATAATGTTTGGACGGAAGATGCAGGATGAATATCAGATCTTTATAAAATTTCGGGAATTTTCTTGAATGCTCGTCGTTAATTCGACTAATTGTAAAATAAAATTAATTCATTCGATGTGACAACGAGACGTTGGGAAATGTTTAAATAACCGTAAACTCGATAGGGACCGTTACGTCAAACGGAAGACGACCCCTAAAGCTCGTCCTTATGTACGACGGAAGACAAACTGGTCCAGCAACGCGGCGCCGCGACGCTCAGAGGCTGTGGCCGCCGCATCATCCCTCCGACGCAAGGGTGCCAGCGCCTCGTACAACCCGTACAAAATCCATCCCCACCATAATATCGATCCCCCCTTTAGCCCGACTAGACAGTGTTCCATTTTACCCGCGACAATTTAAACTTAACTGGTTGCAGAATATAACGGAATAAAAAAAAAACAGCGACCAGAACCCAGATGACATTCAGGCTTTTACTATTTTCACGAATAATTGATAAGCGTGTAAGTTTATCGATCGGAGAAAAGCGTCGGGTGTAAGGATTTTAGATTTCAAGCCTTTCTTCGTTCTTTCTTTGTTCTTTTTGCTCAAATTCTAATTGCGTCTCAACAGACGAGAAATCGGCTCTGAAGATACCGAGGAACTGGAATATTTTTTAGAAACGTGGAAGCGATTTTGGAAAAAATTCTTCTCATCCCCCGATCAAAAAACAACAATCAATGAAATTTCATTAATGAACCGTAGAAACAATTTCCGAGAAACTGATTACGCTTCGAAGAACACTCAATGCACTTGAATAAACAGAAAAAAAAAAACTGGAACGAAAAATTCGAACCGGGATAAAAAAACAAACAAAACAAAAAGGAATGCAAAGCACGAAGAAAAGAGAGAGAGAAAAATTTTTCAAATTTATTCTACGGTTTTCACGTGCCATGAGTTGAAAAAAGTGGAGCGAGTGTTAATGAAGTTCTTTTTCTCCCGTTTCATATATTTTTCGGGGTTCTTCTTCGAGTGGTTTATTCATAATTATTGCATTGCGGGTAAATTACCGTGAATAGAATGTGATAGGCAAAATTCCAAGCGTACATGTGTGTAGAATTCATACAGATATATGTCAAACACGTATGTAGTACCTAAATTGGTTGACGTTTACCTAAATTTTACTTTAGTTTACAATAGTTTCAAATTTTAGTATAACAGTTTGGAAATAATAGTGGATACAGATGAAGTGTTTAATTATAACTTTTTTTATTTTTTATTGAAGGCTCTTTCGGGGAAGCACACTTCACTCCCAATTCACCATAACTATACCGTACGTACTCGTTATGAAATCCTATTAGCACAGCAGCATTCAGAATGGTATAATAATGTATATTAATTATTATCGGTAATCGTTGGATATAATTAAAATAAAGAAAAAATATACAATAATAAAAAAACCGTCTCTGCTTATTAAAATTAATGACGAAAAAAAAATCACAATTAAAATTTCTATAGATACAATTTGACCGTTGGTATATTTTGCGGAAAATGAAAACCATCACCACACTATCGAAATTAGCTACCTCGATCATATCCATCATTCGCGAAATTATGGTTTCTCATTCGTAATTGTAATCATTGAAATTATAGTCGAGTTCCAGAATCCAGCATTTCATGCATTTTTAATTCACATTCGACGTATTGTTTTCGTCTCTATTAGATAAAATCGGAAAAGGGATATACCGAGGTGTACTCTTCGAAATAACAGGCTTTTAGGATAACTAGGTAAGCCCCACGTGCCTTTCGGCTGAGCCTTTTCCATCGTTGTAAAAACATTTTCACTTGTTTTTTCATCTTTGGCATGAAAATTTTTCAAAATTTATGCATACAAATTTTACTTCGAAGTTCTCATTTACAAATGAAATAAGTTTAGAGTATATTGTGATGCGTTGGTCGAAAGTACTTGGAGAATACATCACTCTTCGGTAACATTGCGCGTATCACCTACGATATACCGAGAATATTCGGTGAGACTACACGATTCCCTTCCTACGGCAAAACCAACACAGGCGCGCACTGCGTGCGTGAGGCTCGTTCGGGAGGGGATGCAATGCTACTGGCACCTCATTCCGTCATGAACGAGCCTCACGCACGCCTGTGTTCGTTTTGCCGTAAAGGGGGAGTCTCACCGAATATTCTCGGTATATGCGAACTTGGCATACATGGAAAGAAATCCTTCGGGCCTGTTAGGAATACCATTCTGGTCCAGAAATATGGTAAAGGTGAAGAGAAATTCTGCTTCGATTAAGTGAATGAAAAGTACCATTAGAAGGCCTGGGTTGCTGGATACCCCGTATAAATATAGTTGTTTGTATTTAGCTAAACCATGCATTTGAATACAAAGTTTAGACAACTGTGGCTCATTGTCAGTTATCCTGGCTAGATACACATATTGCAAGAATAAATCATAAGTATGTGAGCACTATTATTCTAAGGCTCGTCAGCTTCACAATTTGGTAATGCTGTATCACTGAACCTTGATTTTTGCTCCTTCGTAAATAACTATGCCGAAGATCTAACTTTAGTAGTATAGCTAATCAACTCATAATGCATCGTAGCAGTTAGGATCCACCGAAGCCAATATCACTAATGACTACATTTATAGGGTTTGCAGATTCAACCTTACCGGTATAGCTGGCAGAACCTTATTTAATTGTGGGATCCGCCTGCCAACCAGAACAGTGACGCTGCATAGCGTATAATGTAATATTGCCCACTTGACTTAGCTATACACGATAGCTTACCCAAACGTACCGTATGCAAGTTTCAGGGAGTTTAGGGTTTGACGGTCTCGTTACTTCTTTCTTTATTCGAGAGTAATCCGCGTTCGTGAGATACGACCGGTTAAAAAATCCCGTTGGGCGCCGGCTTATAGGCAACCGTGGACACAGCAGGCAGTGGTTAGCAGTCTTTTTGATAAGCGCGCTCGACTTCTGATGCGAGTCGTAACACTTTTGAATTCGAAAATTCAAACAAAGATATTTTTGATATCAATTGTTTTTTTTTTTTTTTTGCGAAAACTCAATGTCGAAACTGTTTTTGTTTGAAATTTTCGAATTCAAAAGTGTTATGACTCGCATCAGAAGTCGAGCGCGCTTATCAAAAAGACTGCTGTGTCCGCGGTTGCCTACATGCCGGCGCGTAACGCAATTTTTTAACCGGTTGTATCTCGCGAACGCGGATTCGGAGACCACATGTTCCTCAGGTCGATTTGCTTAGCTCGACCCCCGCTATTACCCCTATCATTTATTGCACTTAATTCTGGGACACCCTGTATATTTATTAGGGTATGCCAGAAAAAACTTTTTTTTTTTTTTATAATCTCCCACATCAAAAATTAAAGTGGTTTTATGAAATAAGAAGCCTCGATGAAGGAGGGCACTGAGAAATAATGCAAAGTGGTGTCTCAGTCGATCAGAAGTCATAGGTGATTGAGGCACCTGCTAGACTCAATTGACCGAAACCCCCTTTCGCGAGATGAAATCTCACAGCAAGTTGAATAAAATCACAAGGTGGTATAGGGAATAGACTGATATGAAATTATGTTCTGAGAACAAAATTGAAAAAAATTAAAAAGTGCATATTCATAGATTAATTTCTAACAATTCTTGTTCATTTCCAACTTATTATACCACATGCTGAGACAGCTGAATGTCATGTAATATTTCAATTGCCGAAAGGGGGATGCTGATAATCAAGTTGAAAAGGTGCCTCATCAGTATGACTTCTGGTCGAGTGAGACACCACTTTGCATTTTTTCTCAGTGCCCTCCTTCATCGCGGCTTCTTATTTCATAAAACCACTTTGATTTTTGATGTGAGAGATTGAAAAAAAAATAAAAATTCTGGCACACCCTAATATTTATACATCAGCCTTTCTCGATTGTCCCTCGACTGTTCCTAGAATAGCTAGATTGTTGAAGTACCCAAAAAATGTAGATGCATATAGTTACACAGGTCTTAAGATCGCATGCAGTCTCGTATAGGCATCACAGCTATACTGGTATAGTTGATTCGCACGCTAGTGATTTCGTCTGTTACTGCGATACTTACTCACCGTGTTGCTTCTATCTGGAATATCGATATCATCCTAATATAGTGAATCTATGGCAGCGATAAACACTAGCCAAAAACGTATGAGTTGAATAGCAATACGGTATAGCAGTGGCTGAGACAGCGATCCATTATGGTCAATCGAAGTAGAAATATCGCTAATAGCCCGAACGATTTCTTTCCGTCATATGGATTTGGCGGCGTGAAATGACACACTGTGAAAAAAACGAGGGCAAACCCTGAGACAATTCGCACATAATCTTCACGGATGGCATTTATTTCCACATTAATACTTCATTATACAAAACTGGAGCTGTACTTTTCTCATAGTTGCACCCAGAACATGGGTCTTCTTCTAAACTACTTAGTTCTAGGCGATAGAACAATAGAACCTGTTTTGTAGAAAATCAAATTTCCTGTAAGTTTGTTGCATACGCGTTTCTTCTAGCTTCAGCCGTTTTCCAGAAATCAACGAAAATATGTGAGTTATGCTGAAAAAAATTACTTTTCATGTTGATACAGGTGAAACAACTCGAGTTACACCGAAATCACAATGGGCACTTTCGAAGAATGATCAATTCCCTACATGTTGATTTTTATGATAAGACGATATCACAAAAAGCTGCGGAGCATTAGATAATTGAAAAAAGAAAAAAGTCGGTAGATTTACATGCTTTTTGAATGTGAAAATTCCAAAACGATTTATGGCGCTCTTAGAATTGGAATTAAAGGATCAAATTTGAAGGGAATTCCTTTTCGAGTACAAATAACAATATTTCGTCGGTGGAGCGAAAAAAGAAAAAAAAAAACGACGCACCCTAAGCTATATAATACATTTTATACTTCGATCGTTCATAAGAGGAGGAATTTTAAAAGATTTTCATTTTCCCCTGTTATTTAAAGCATATTTTAATAAGAGCCCCAATTCTTCAATCTCAATTTAAGGTGGCAAGAGGTTCCCGTTGGATTCTTTCCGACCCCAGTGGGTATAGGAAGATCAAAAATCACCGTGCATACAACGTATATTTACAGAGCTTAATAAAAAGTCTCTTATTTACCTTAGGGCACGATTTAATTTCGCCCATCAACGTATACGCCCGAATCATTTACAAAGCTCGTTATACCTACATCTATATAACCGAGAATTTTCAGCTCGTTTCTCACCGTTCAAATCGAAAATCAATCGATGAACGACTCATTTGTTTTAGCACTTTTAATTAATTTTTATTTCGTTTCTTTTATCGGTTTAATCGGATTTGAAGACGTTATATAAGAGGTTTGAGGAAATAATTTCGTACGTTTTTTTTTTTTTTTTCAATTTTTTTTTCCCTCACTTTTTTAATTAAAGTTAATTGATAATTTTTGTAAAATCGAGGTACATGCATAGAATTTTTGCGACATTATTTTTGGCTCATTGTCAGTGTTATTTAACCCGATTTAAAAAGATCTTGTATTTTATTTTCGTCGTATTCTTGAGGCAAATCTATCAGAATCTCGTAGTCTGTTTGATCGAATTTGGCCGCGCCTCGGAGAGATCTGCATTGATCGTGTCATTTGGAATTCTCTCTGTGCGAATCGTAGCCGGCAGGATCCATTTGCATTATTTATGCAATTCTCCTGTAGAAGGGACCCTTTATTTTATCACCTTTATACAGCAACAGAATAACCCTGAGTACATACAACGCTCTGTAACCCATTAAATATTCTTAGAATTACAGACGTATAATACATACAACGATAAATCAATTCATTCAAATTCATTCCAATACTACCTCCGTCAACTGGGCTAATATTTTACATCCACTAACTATATATATTTTTTATAACGTTTACTCAAGCGACGATAGAAAGTGAGAAATCATCAGAAATATTCAACAGCTTAACGAAAAAAGGTTATACGCGCGCTGAGCGCTCACCTCGAAAACGCGATTCGCAGTTTCTCTCATACCACGCAACTGGTTGGAGAGAAACTTTGGGGATTAATGCTTCATCTTGGCAGAAAGTGGCTAAGTATTTCATTTTTTCAAAATTATCAATTTTTTTTTTTTTTCTTTGTTTTCACAGATTCAGTTATCGTCAGAGAAATCGTGGAATTATTCTCAGATAAACTAGATTTATTGCAATTTTGAACTACTTAGCCACTCGGTGATGACAAGCCACACATTTGGCGCACTATCTCATCTGATATATTGGATGAAGAAATAAACGAAAAACTAAGATTTCCTGACACACAAAGAAAAGATAATCACGCGACTATCAGAGCCCATTGGGGAGGTCCTGTGATGGGGGGAGGGGGGGGTCGGTGCGAATTTCGCACCCCAAATTCTCGAGAAATAAGAAATATTTCGTGAATCGTTCCTCGGATACGAGTATTGTGTGTGAAACAGTCGAGGTTGGCCACAAATAAACCTGAAGTTGTGATAAAGTGTTGATAAAACACACGCGGATGTACGCACTGTTGCAATAAACATGGCCGCAGCGTCAGACGACTGGAATCACATTTTTGCGATATAATGAATCGTCGCACTCATCGAGAACTGAAGAATATGTCACGCACAGCAATAATACGGCAAGAAGAGTTCAACATCAATTCCATTTTTGAAAAGCAATCAGAATAATGAGAATCAAGAAGGCCAAAATTCGGAGCCGATACGGGGCTCCATTTTAGGATTCATAGATGGCGGAAAATGTCCGAATGCCCTGTTTATTTCACCCATACATTCATATCGTATACAAAACGTACCCGGATGAAGAGGGATGGTCAATTTCCATATTCTGAAATCTGACCTGAAGAATTGTTCATATAAATAAGCAAGAATTCGGATTTAATGATAACAAAACACGACGTGCTTTTATGAACTCGACCCTGGCGTAGTTCTGTAGTTCAGAAGTTCAACACAGAGTGGCGCTGTTTCATCCCTTCGAACACCGTTAAAGAACTGAAAAGTGGTGAAATCGTATGAATTATTTGTCGAAAATATAAATAAATAAAATAAAATAAAATTTATGTATTGACCACTCGGCCCCCCCAAACCCTATAATATTTCTTAGGCTCTATCCAGTTCTGATTTACCGAAGAACTTGTAAAAAAATTAGTCGAGAACATGATCGATGTTGTCCATAACGTTCATCGGACCTCCTCCCTTAACTTCCTGGGTCATTAATTCTCCTGACGTTGTCTTAAAATGTGGTCGAACGATATCTGTATATAAATAAGATGTTTTTCCCTTGGTATATAAGGTATCTATATACATAGGTACATGTATAGGACTTTGGACAGCGAATTTCCCAAGGAACTTTCCCCCTTTTCAAGAAGATTTCTCTCTCTACTTTACTTCCCCCTGGTCTGAACTTCACCCCTTTCTCTTTCCCTTTTCCCTTTTCCTTTTCCTTTATATCCTCGGTATTGCGGGTCCTGCAGTTAACCAACCGTGGAAATCATTGTTCCGTAAAAACAGGACTCTTTAATCATGACAGTTTTATTTACAAAATATTTTTACCTTTCTTAATACCGTATTCTGAAACCTTAATTCCACTAGGCGAATGAATCCCGGGTAAAGTCGTCGAAAATGTACAGTTCCGAAATTTGAAATTTGGTCCATGAAAAAAAAAAATTCCAATAATTCTTTGCTGCGTTACAATTCGTTTCTGAAGATCGTTAAACGTAAAAAGAAGTCAGTACATAGGGTGGCTTCGGTTTTTCCCACCAGGAAAGTCTAGAAGATACATTTTCCGAAGATTTTTTGACTTTACCCTATATATTGGATATATACATATGTACAGGGATCTTTTATTAAATACAGATACCTATATATATGTATACATACATAATATATAATATACATATATAACCAAAGCCGTTACCAAGCGGCGCTGCGTTTAAGATGGGGGTGTCGATTCGCGCGAACTTTAATCGGTTTAGATTACAGGAAGCCAGGAAATAACCCCTCGATTAATGTCCTCCGGGAATTTATTTCAGACATTAAACTTCGGCACACAGGTGGAGTGCCGTTTCCAATTCTGAATTTGAGTTTAGAGTCAGGCAGAGTAGGCATATAGATATATATACCTATACAGGGCGAGGGGGTCACCACTTTGAACTTGTGTGTCCCAACTATTTCACATTTCAAAATCATCTCATATGATTTCACAACTATTTCATATAATTTCACAGACATTTCACAGGCATTTCATACCATTTCAAACCATTTTAAATAATTTCATAATAATTTTAAGATAATAGTTGTCATCCCCTCGATACAGGATGATTCAGAATGCGTGACGAATCTCTTGAGGTGTTAATCGTTGTCAAAATTGGGATCGAAAGTTCCTCAGTCATTTTTTCGAAAAATCATTTTCTTCCTTGGAACCATAAACACATTTTTTTAAACATCTTTCACCAAATAAGGAACTTTGACCGAGAAATCTCTCTAATATTGAAGAAAAACAAAAAACTCATTGGCATCATTTGGGATTCTTTATAATTGACAAATGGAATGAAAAAAAAAAAATCGTTTCTTCGGCTTTCGATCCCAATTTCGACAAGGATTTACCGCTTCAAGAAATTCGTCATGATTTTCGAATCACCCTGTAATACCTATGTAACAAATTTCCAGTCAATATCATCATTACAATTTTTTTGTCTAATTTTTTAAATTCCATTTCTTTATTTTTTTTTACAATATTATTTTCATATGTACCCCTAACGTCTCAAACTTTCCCGATCATTTTCTCCGCATTGAGTGACTGCGGCAGTGAATTAGGGTGTAGAAAAAACGAAAATTACGTACAGCTACGTATCCGTGCGGTGGTTTGGGGGAGAAAAAAAAGTCTTCCTTAACATTAGCCCATCCGCGGAAGCTAAAAAGTTATCACGCTTCATAAATCTCTTTAACGGTAAATCCAACCTCAGCCTTGAACGTATAGCTGGGTATATGTGCCTATATATTTATAAATGACTGGAAAGGTCACACGGTTTAAAAGAAAGATGATAGGAATAAGATCCGGCTTGAACTAACCTTGGAATGTAAATTTTACTAACCAAATTGCCCTCGCTCTCGGTATTCAAACGAAATTTCATGCTACGTGCCATTTTTTGTTTTTCTCTCTGTCTTTCCCTCTTTTTAATGATTCCACAAAACCTCATACCTACCCTCTATAGCCGTTGGCTGTATGAAATTAATTGAACATTTTCTGTTTTTATCTCGTTAAATAACGTAACGTGAATCTCGATTCCGAAAATAAAAAATGAAAAAAGAAAAAAATGATTGTGAATTTACAAACATTTAATATACAAAAGTTTTGCAAAATTACGAATGTGGCGTAGGAAAAGTGGATTGCAAAGCTTTTTCTATAAATTTCGAAATAAATTCTTCATTTTTACTAAACTTTGATAGGAAAAATACAAAATTGTATTTGAATTCACTAAATTGTTGGTAAATTTGAACTATTTGTAAATTAATTTTACAGGAAATGTATTGTGAATTAACTACTCATGTATGCGAATAATGCTTCCAATACTCATACGTACGTATTGGAAGCCTTATTCGCATACGTATATGAGTAAATAGTTCAAATTTACCAACAATTTAGTGAATTCAAATACAATTTTGTGTTTTTCCTATGAAAGTTTAGTAAAAATCAAGAATTTATTTCGAAATTTATAGAAAAAGCTTAGCAATTCACTTTTGCT
Organism: Tenthredo notha; assembly: GCA_914767705.2. Taxonomy (NCBI): domain Eukaryota; kingdom Metazoa; phylum Arthropoda; class Insecta; order Hymenoptera; family Tenthredinidae; genus Tenthredo; species Tenthredo notha. The sequence continues at coordinate 6,220,233 of OU611908.1, forward strand.
ACGCCACATTCGTTATTTTGCAAAACTTTTGTATATCAAATGTTTGTAAATTCACAATCATTTTTAACAGTGTACCGGGAATATTTGTGAAAACGCTTCATAGGGAAGTAAAAAGGCTTGCATACAGGCAACTCAGAAGTCAGGCGATTGCGTTTTATTTCGCATATTGCGTGCCCATTGGCTACGTGGGAATAAAACCTAATTGCTTGATGTTTGAGTTGCCTGCATGCAGGCGTCCTATAAAGCGGTTCCACAAATATTTCCGCTATACCTATATCACGTTTCAAAACTTCAAATTAATTGTTAGCAAAATTCTCTCTATACGTATACAGCTGTACCTATTACTTTGATTTTTTTCTGATAGAAGATTTTTGTTCTTTGCAAAAATGGGGATCAAAAGTTTGATCCAATGACGTTTTGATTTTCTGACATCAATTTTATCCGATTTACATACCTAGACAAACTATATTCTACTTGGCATGTATTTTTGTGAAATTCTATAAATGAACGAAATTTTTTTGTTTTTATTGTATAATCGAGGAATTAGTGCGGTTTGAAATGAAAGTATATATATATAACTAAGTGTGTCAAGCACCGTCATCATTTCCTGGGCTAACCTCGTGGGAGGCCCTCAGAAATAAACGCAATCTACCATCTTAAGATTGAAGGGCCATACTTGAAGCTCCTTCAAAGAAAAAAATATAAATCAAAAAAGCAAAAAGGAAGTACCCTTCTTTAAATCGAATCAAAGACCGCTGCTATGTCATCCAAATTATCTATTTGCCAAATCACAAAAATTCCGTATTAATTATGATTAACAGATTTTTTTTATTTATTTTTTTTTCTCTTCTTTTACATGGAGAATAAAATTTAATCAAAAAATTCCTTTCACCGTGAAATATCAAGTGGAAGAATAATTGTATAATTGATGTTGAACAAAATGAATTGCGCTTGAAAAAATATGAAAACAATATTAAAAAATATCGTAAATCAAGAAAGTAAAAAAAAAATTGTACAGCGTTAAAAATTTCTCTCAAATTTCTTTCAATATTATATGAAAATCTATAAAAGTTGAAATAACTGTGAAGACAATACTAGACTACGTTTTCAGTGCGTAGCAATACTTGCCTTGAACCTTGCGGAACGTATACACACATTATCGTATTTTTCATAAATTTATCTAATTTACTATGACACTAACAGCAAGGGTGCAGTAACAACGTCGTGATATTATACATATAAATACAAATACATATACAGGATGTCCCTAACTTAATGCAGAAAATGAAGAAGGTAATAAAGGGGTTCAAGCTGAGTAAATTGACCTATAGAACATGTGGTCTCCGAAGTACCAGTCGCGAGATACAGCCGCTTGAAAAATCGTACTAGACGCCGGCATGTAGGCAGCCGACTACACACCAGATTCGATGCGAGTCATAACACTTTTGAATTCGAAAATTTCAAACAACAATACTTTTGATGACAAATTCTATTATGAAAACGAGAAATGTTGTTGTGTTTTGCGAAAATTCAATATCGAAAGTGTTTTCATTCGACTTCTGAAGCGTATGTCAGCTGTATAGTCGGTTGCCTACATGCCGGCGCCTGGCGCGATTTTTTAAACAGCCGTATCTCGCGACCGGTACTTCGGAGGCTACATGTTCTATGAGTCAATTAACTCAGCTTGACCCCTTCTATTACTCTCTTAATTTTCTTCATTTATTTCTGGGACACCCTGTATATATACTATATATATATCTAATGTGAGTAAACGAGACAGTGGTAGATGCAGCACTGATTTTGGTCCCCGTTAATATTCATTACGTAGTGCCAGTTTTGTTGTGCTCTTTGTCACCAGTGGGGCGGAGGGGGGGTCTTTGTGATTTTAAATTAACGACGTCAACGTATACCTTGGCACTCCGTCCCGCTACCGTTCTAACGATCTTCAGAGCGAGATTTTCAAGTAAGAAAGCTCGAAAGATAGAAGAATCAAGAACTATATTTAATATACCTATATATCATATCCATAGAAAATGAACAGAATGGTATTAATATACTATATACAGGATGACCCAGAACTCCCGCACCACCTTGAACAGGCAGGTTCCTTATCGAATTCTGAGACGAAAGTTCCTTTACGAAAACTCTCTGAGACCGACGGTTCTTGGGTTATTAATAATCGCGATTGACCAATCAGAGCGTCTTTCTAGTCAACCGCTTGATAGTTTCAGCGTTCCAGGTCGTGCGCTCCATAGTTTTTGGCCGTTCACGTCACCCGCTCCATAGTTTTAGCCGTCCAGGTCATTCGCTCCATAGTTATCGGCCGTCTAGGTCAACCGCTCCATAGTTTTAGCGGTCCAGATCATTCGCTCCATAGTTATGGTCATAGAGAGACGCTCTGATTGGTCAATTGCGATTTTTAATATCTCTAGAACAGTTGGCCTTAGAGAGTTTTCGTAAAGGAACTTTCGTCTCAGAATTCGATAAGGAACCTGCCCGTGCAAGGTGGTGCGGGAGTTTTGGGTCACCCTGTATAAATAAAACTTATAATATTTTAATACTAGACTGGGTCTTGCATATAACATGGCGTACGTTCGGGTATCTTCGGATTTAGGCATGTCCTGGTTCCACGAAAACGCACGGTATATATAATGTACACATTTACCTAGATTTTTAAATACATTAAGCTTAGTAAATTAGAGAATAATTGCTCTAGAATAATATCGCAAAAAAAATGTCTCCTGACGTCGCTCGTACGTCTTCTTAATTGTCTTCAGTATTTATATTGCAATAGCTGTTGTGAAAAGCGCAGGTTCGCTGTAGTATAACCACATCTAAACTGGTGACGATGACAGAGCGATGTAATTAACGTGAAAACTTTCTTATTATATACCTATGTATATACTATACATATATGTACGTAACATACCTCTATATATATGTTTGTTGTATGTGTTTCGATGTGTAGCTAAATAATAATTATAAAATATTGTTGCGTGATTGTTGTTCGGAGAAAATCGTTGGGGTGGATGATCTGGATGTAAAAAGACTACAACCATCACAACACGGAGGAACAACAACAAAAGAGAGAAAATTTTATAGTCCCTTGTTAAGTGATGCGACAACGCGACGATTATACTACGCGTTAATGATGGATCGTGCGCTAACAACGTCAACGTATAACTTTACACTTTATATATACCTTCGTTATAATTTTCTACTCCATATTTACTATAGATAGAGGTGTAGGCATTTTTATACAGGGTGTGAGAATTTTAAAGAAAATGATTTAACCTAGTTTTGAATTTTTATTTAAATTGACGCTGGAGGCAAACAGCTTTATATACCTACTCTTCATTTTATTTATATTCGATGTTTTTTTTAGCGCATAGAGAGTATAATATCCTATTGTTCGAAACTCAAAAGTCATTAAGAATATCCGTTCAAATTAACAAAGTCATTTTCCGACCGGAATTCAGACACTATTTTTGATAAGAACTTACAAAAAAAAAACAACGTTTTCCAGCAAAGTTCAGAATAAAAATATTCAGTTTCTTTGATTTAGGAAGTAATTTACGTGGTTACGAAAAATTTTGGAAATTTCTTCGAACCGTAGTTACTTAATGTACGGCAAAATAAATTACGGAAAGGAAAGTACGTTATCTGGAAATTTCTCACCCCATCAGCCTACAGTCAGGCAACCCAGCATACTAAACTGCCAGTGCAAAAGTTCATATTAAATTATCGTAGGAGCCAATCGTGAAGCTAAAAGATACGACAGTTGGGTTGCCTATGTACAGGCTGATTTAAAACTCGATCGATGATTTTTGATTTTGAAAAATGACGAAACGAAACAGAAGAAAAAGTAGAAGTCACGTTAATATGAAAACTATGTGATGGTATAATTTTGTCCTGACATAATTTCACATCGTCAAATATCGTTCAGAGGTATTGAAATTTCTATATTAAACGAATCCCGCGTGTGATTTATCGTTGAAAAAATTCCAAAAATCACGGGATGTATTCCTATAATCCTAAATGCCTAATTTATGTAAAAAAAAAAAAACCAACGAACACCTCGGTAGAATTTCCCGAATTGAGTCTAAAACCCCGATTCATTGACGCCTCCGATTTACCAAAATTGGTATAAGAAATTTGTTGAAAACTGCGCTACGACGATAACCGCGTCTGAAACTCAGCGAATATAAATGAATTGCCTTGGAGATAGTCGTTTGCTTGATGGACGTTTAAAATTTCTTACTTCCTTAATAGGAAAAAGAAAGTTTCATTTTTTTTCATGTGTTTTTTATTATTATTATTATTATCATTATTATTATTATTTTTTTTTTGTTCCATTTCTTTCCATCGATGATATTGCCTTGCCGTCAACTTATCCACTGGGATTGGCTGGCAACTCCCACGGGTGGTTAGAAAATTGATCAAGAGTCACCTGGGCATGACGTTTACCGAACCATTTCTTTTTGGGTGAAAAATGGTAAAAAAAAAAAAAAAATGAAAAATATATATATATTTTTTTCTAGTCTCTCTATCTCTCTCTCTGTGTCTTTCTGAACCCCTTCTCTGATTTTTAAGAGGAACAACCCCCGTGCACAATATGTGTTAACCGTGTCAATTCTTGGATAGATAAATCGGTTCTGATCGTATAAAGATGAGAAACTGCGAATCGGAGAACCTGGGTAAGAATCGGACTTGGATAAGGCGAGATTCGGTTGTTGACTGTTCCAGCCCGTTAGCTGAACATGGCAGCGATTTATGAGATCCAATATCGAAAACGCCATTTCTTTTATAATAACGTTATACTGGGACACGTGAAGAGACCAGAGGAGCATATAGCGAGAGGAAAATATAGAAAAAGACCGAGCTGTCCCTTCCCTTTGACTATTTCATCTCATAGACTGCTACCCTGGATTTTTTACCCTCCTAAATAGATCACGTATATCCCTGAACTTTACATCAATCAAATTTTCAACTCGTATTACTATACAGGTTTAAATATACATGTGTGTGCGTGTCTGTGTGTGTGTTTGACTTTCATCCTTTTAGAAAAGAATATGGATTTAAGGCTACTGACACCCTCGTCTCGTTCCATAATTATGTGATAGAAAAATTCTGGATGATTGATCAGTTATTCGAACGAGTTTGATGAAAAGAAAAATTGATCGTTCTACGATTTTTTTTTTCTTTCATCAGTTTTATATATTTTGGTATTTTGTAAAACTGCAGTGCTAATAGGCGTTTGTTTTGGGATCAAGTAATGGTGTATCAAATACCGTTTGAATATCTAGAAATATTCTTGAGCTCGAGTATGTATACCTGATGAAGGTGGAACCGTTACGTGATAGCGTCTTAAAAATAATTTGACAAAGTCTTTGTTTCACTACCCGTCAACGTCAAAGAATAAGTTGTAACTCTATACGAGGAATCCCCGAAGGTAGTGAGGCGGACCTAAAGAAAAGCTGGGAAAAATATCTTCACCTTAACCCCTTTTCTCTCTTCACCCTCGCGCGACAAGATAGTCGAAGCTTTCATCCCCTACGGGTAAAGAAGAGCTGAGGGTTGTGATGGATAGGTGTGAATTCGGAAATGTAGGACAATGGTAGATTATTACTAGCCATATCTTACTTCACCACCTACTACGACCACCGCCACCCCACCCCCCCGCAATATATTGGCTTTCAATTTGAACCTAGGAAACTACTCGAAAACAATAAATTCAATATTGACAACTAACCGCAATTCCTGGTGCTTTTCATGACAAAAAAATACATGCAATTGTTACAACATTTTATCAACAGCAGTGAAAACGTTGCATATTATCAGAATTCAGGAGATGAATACAATACGGGGATATTGAGCAGACATGTACCCCTACTGCATTAATCTGATGGATTATTCACACGAGCGCAATACATACTCAAATCATTTACTAGACCAGTTATTATGCATTTCGATGAATTGATTTCCGCACACGATTTCTGAGCTTTATTACTATAGGCTGATTGCATTGAAAATCGTCCAGGGATTTCTGGTTGAGCATCACAGAATCGTTCCAGAATACATTTCCCCATTCATTTGTCTAAAAAAAATTACCGGCACTCTGCACATAAATTTCAATTTTAATCGTAAAAGTCATTTTTTGAGGATTTGATTTTTCTCATTTGTTTTCAAATCGCTGTAACTTCTGAGCCGTTGAACCAATTCTGACGTTTTTTTTCTCTTTAAAATTTGCAAAATTTTGTACACTTTTGAAAAAATTCAATTTCGTTTCGATTAGTTCATTTTTGGCCATGTTATCAACTGTAATGTAAATAAAAATGAATTTTCTCAAGCGCATTTTTCTCGAGGTGCAGATACTTCGATTTTCTTGATCGCGAATGCCGAGTTATCTGAAAATCTCAGATAGCTGTTATTCGTTTGATTTGATTCTATCACTTTTTAAACATCTCGATTCTGAAATTTGGTCGAAAATATCGTATGATAGTCGTCGACTGGTACCAGCAACGACTACGGTTACTACGAAAGCTCTTGAGCTAGTTTTCCGATGGTATCTAATCGAATTACACATCGTTGAACGGTGACCCAACGCGTAGATACTGGACAGTCTATAGAAGTTGTGGTAGTGCGTTCGGTGCTTTAACGACGATGCAAAATGTATAATTTAATTATAAAAGCGAAAGACAGGTCAGCCTGAATTCAGGCTGATCGATCTTTTATTATTTACGCTCGACATAGTCGCTCAGTAAATCTCATTCATTAGCTAGAAATAGAATTCCCTAGCTTTTGACATCCTGACAGAAAATATCCTCGGAATATTTATCGAAGAAAAATCAAAATTCCGTTTAAAGAAAATTTTCCAGTTTTCGATTGGCTAACAAGTTCATCGAACGGTTCGATTCCAAATTTCATTCATTTTCATTTTGACTTTCAGTTTTTATTAAGAAATGAAAATGCCGAATTTCTTTTCTCTCCGGGAAATTAAAAAAACAAAATGAAAATATCACTGTTTTTGTAAAAAGCTTTGAACTTCTGAATATTTATTGCTTTTAGTTTCACAGCTGTAGCTCGTTAACCCTTTTCCGCGTTTTAACGGATATTATATAGCGCGACATTATGGATTTGAACAAAGAAGAGTTATAAATTGTTTCATCTCATTAGCAAGTCAGTTAAACGAACTAATGCCATTAGCGAGACCCCTGTCTCATACGTACATATATATATAAATATATACATACCTGCGTAGTTACATATCGTATAAAACTTTGCGGACAAAACATGTTATCCATGCCGTCACCGCATTTCTGACACAGCGAAACTCTAATCTGTACGACAAACCATTTAACGAAGCTAATTTGAATATCACAATAAAAACCATTTGAAAAGAATTCGCAGTTTTACAAACCACAGAAAATATGAAATTCATAATTACGTTGGCTAGAAAAAAACAAATGAAAACTCTGCTGACGTTCAAAAATTCATTCATTCATTCATTCATTCATTCATTCATTTGTATTTGTATTGTATTGAACGATAAAGGTCGCATAGTTCATCGACACTTTTTCAAATTTATAGGAAATACTCTAAAGGGATGTAACCTCGTGGCAAATCGATAATGAATAGAGATAAGGTCAGTCTTAGACTGCTGTGACGGTGTGCCACCCTTTTTTCTCAATGTTGACAAAAAAAACAGTGGCTAAAAAAGAAAAAAAATTCGTTTCAATAATTAAATTCGTCAATATCTTTGATTTCCCAGAATTTAAAGAATTTTCGAGCAACGATATAGTAAGACCAATTGAAGAAACTAAGCCAGTAAAACATTTCGTTTGACAAAAATCGGCAAATAATTTCCATACTGTCCTGAATTTGAAAAAGCAACGCAACACAAATCTTCTCGATTTACTTCCGCAAATGAGCTAGAAAAGTTTGAATTGAAAAATTCAATGTCCATGATGCAAGGAGCATTTTGATCATATTTCAAAGAATCAGATTTCGAAAAGCTCCTCGCGTCACAAATCCCAAGTTCTTCAGTTCGAACTCTTCCAGCTCATTTCTCGATGTGATTTGAAGATATTGACGTAGCTTTTTTTTTCTCAGATCGATCAATGCTATCTTATAGTACAAATTATTTCTCGGTTTTGGTTAATTCGTCCGCATAAGCCTCCTCAAAGGAGTATTGATATCTCCAGAACCGTTTGTACAACGATTCGGATCAAATTTGTCCGATTGATCATTTTTGAGTCATCAAGATTTTTGGCAAAATATAGCACAATTTAGGAATCGAATGTGGAAGGAGCAATAGCTGAGAATTTCATTGCTGCATGGCTCGATGTCTGTTTAAATTCACTTCAGAATCGTGTTTTATTATAGACAGAATATCTTGCTCTAGATTTTAGCGAAGTAATTAACGGGACACGTTTCTTATGTCACAAATTTCAGCTTTTTTAATTCAAATTCTTCTGACTCATTTTTGGATATAATTTGACGATATTCCCGGAGATTTTTTTTTTTCAAATCACATCATGCTTTCTCATGGTAAACATTATTTTACAGTATAACTATAAAGTCATCGTCGTTTTTGTACTATTTTTTTTTTCAAGTATTATGGATAATTGAGCACACATGTTTCCTAAAACAACAGAAATAGTAAAAATGCAAATATATCTATAGGTGGTTACATATGCCAGGTGGAAAATATCACTGATAGATATATATGTACGAATATTCCTGTATATAGGTATACGTGCATGTAGGAGTACATGGGAGTGAAATAATCGAGTGTGCGAATGTTTCTAGGTTCTGCATATTTATTTAATAACATATCTACACGTTTTCACCGCATTAACTGATATCCAGCTTTAACTGCACATAGGATTTAATATCTGTGCATCTCGCTTTCGAATAATGGCCTTTTTTTTCAACCTGGGATACAGTATACTAAAGCTTAGTAAGGTTGTGGATATTTCCGTGAATTTATTCCTTTCATACAATCAGCGAGTCGTGAATCAGATCGTAAAAGCATAAAGAAACAATGGAATACCATTTTTTAGATAGAAAATAATCCCGCTGCACCCTCGCGAAATAAATTACATTTCGAGTTTCACATTTAACGCGATAATTTTTCAAACTCTGCTGTTTAGTATATGAACAACAGAAAACTATACATATAACCTGTATAAAAAAAAAAAAAAATTTAAACGAACATTTTTACGTAACATTTATGACAATTTTTTTTTTTTTTTCAGCTGGGATAAATTTGAGAGATTTTTTTTTTTTTTCAAATTGGTATTTCCCTTACATCTAGTACTTATTTCTTACGAGCAGAATTCATATTTACCTGCAATCACTCAACGAGTAATTCAAAAATTTACTTTCATCGCAGTTCATGTGTCGAATTTCGAGTTTTCAATTTTTCAAACGTATCTTTACGCTTCATTAGCCATATTTTAAATTGCCAGTAGAAGAGACGCGTATATCTCCTACATTATAACACGTATATCCACTACTTAATAAAAACTGTAATTAAAATTTGATCGAATAGTTTGGTCATTAATTTCAAATTGACAACCTTTCACCCTTTAATTTACGTCAGATTAAATTTTCCATCAAACACCAGGTCGGTCCCACCTGTATTATTACCTCGATTTTCAGTGAACTGCAGATCGATACCGTAATTATTGAACCCTAATTCTACAATATATGTCATCATTGAACAAACCCCCTGCCCCCCTGTCCCCGAAGTCCCGTCGAAGAAATTCTAAAAATTCCATCTTAGAATTGAAGTTTTTTTTTATTTTTCTCCATTTTTTTTTTCCTATAATCTCTACAAGCCGATTGAATTTGAAATCTTAAAATCCTAAGATATAGTGAGAGACTTTAATCTTTCGAAATAACGAAGCATTACATTGAATTAATTAGTCGACTCCGCGGTATAAATTATTAGCTGATATTTCAACGAATTCAATTTACGTGTTATTTGACAATAATCTAGTTAAAATATATTCTGGCTCGTGTTAATATATGGGAACAGATTATATTGTCATTGACAGCTAGTTCCAGTCAACTCATCAATGATTATTTGATATCTCATAATCGGGTAAATCTGCGGTTTCCAAAATTTTGTGGTAATTCTGAATAATCTATTTAATCACATAAAAAAAAAAAACATTCATTTATTTTATTCAAAATAATTATTTTATCGATGGCACTTTCTTAATTTAACAAAATATTTGATCAATTATAGGAAATCGATGTGTTGAAATTAATCTATAGCAGGAATCGTATTCACACCTCAGAAATTTTCGTTTTAATTATTACTTGTTTGATATTGCTGTATATGGGGGTGGTGTGAAACATTTACACGTATTAATTATCACCTCTGCAAAATTTGCGGAAATATTGTTCCTGCTTCACCCGTACGGTTCATATAGGGCATTCCATGGTAAATCACACAGTATAAAACCCAACCGACTACAATTTGCTTAATATTTTTTCGTATTTTTGTTATCACTGAAAAGGACATTTGTAATTTTTTTCAGATCTTTAATAGCCAGTCGTTCGGATTTTTTTTTCTTCCAATAATCGTAACTCCAATTAAACAAATGATTTGAAAAAATTATTCTGGCCGATTTTTTCGTAATTTCAAACAGTTTCATATGAAAATACTATAGACGAATTTTTAAGCATCACGTGATAATAACGATACGAAAAAATATTAAGCAAATTGGAATTGGTGGGGTTTTATACCGTGTGATTTACCATGGAATGCCCCATATATATTTTATATATATTTATGAATAATAAATCTTGATAATTTACTACCTATATATTGTAAATAATGAATTGTATTACTATACCGATGATTTATCAATGAATTATTTTCGAGGGCGTAGCGCTACACGGTATATACATATACAGGGTGGTCCATTTTAATTTACGCAGGCGAATATCTCGAAAACCAACAGTTATAAAAGAAAAAGTTTCATACAAAACTTAAAGGGTTTCGAGGGGGAAAGATAATGTTGATATGTGTTGACTTGTGGACTTCGCCAATTCCGAGATTTCGCAAGTAACTTCGGATTTTAGATAGGGAACACATGTTTTGGTTGGGGGCAGCTGATAGCGAGATCAAAGACTCATTCAAATACGGAAGCAAAAAAAATTGGAAAAAAAAAAAATTTGCAAAAAAAATTGGAAAAAAAAATTTCGCGAATTTTTTTTTTTTTGCAAAAGATCGTTTATTGTCTCTAGCTTTCAAACACATTCATTGTTTATCACTCCTGAGTCCGAAATAAGCTGTGTGTTATTGATCTACGAATTTTTTTTACTAATCTGGTACATTCAAACTTTCCAATTTCAAAATTGGCGAGAAATATTTTAAGCTAGAGTGATAAACAATTAATGTGTTCGAAGGCTAGGGACAAGTAAACAATCTTTTGAAAGAAAAAATTCGCGAAAATTTTTTTTCCATTTGTTTTGCAAATTTTTTTTTTTTTCTAATTTTTTTTTGCTTCCGTATTTGAATGAGTCTTTGATCTCGCTATCAGCTGCCCCCAACCAAAACATGTGTTCCCTATCTAAAATCGGAAGTTACTTGCGAAATCTCGGAATTGGCGAAGTCCACAAGTCAACACATATCAACATTATCTTTCCCCCTCGAAACCCTTTAAGTTTTGTATGAAACTTTTTCTTGTATAACTGTTAGTTTTCGAGATATTCGCCTGCGTAAATTAAAATGGACCACCCTGTATATAAGTTAATCGTTATATGAGCTTCCTTAATCCCGAGTTTCGCGAATATCGCAATTGCCAATCAAATTTTCGATACGTATTCGCTCCCGAGGCTAATTATTAACCAAACAGATTACATCTATATCGGTTAACGGTTTGATACAACCTTCGAGCTTCGCGTGCATCCGGTAAATCGGATTATACAGGATGATTCAAAAGTGAAAATAACGAACTCTAATTTGTTTTATTTTCTTGCTTGATATATAGGGGCGAAGGGGGGTCAAAACGGGCATCGATTCTGAATATAACAATTTCGTTTTGATTCATTTTTTTTTAATGATATCCCGACGTATTTTGGATCAATAAAAACTCAAGAAAGTAAAAAATATCGATAAAATGCGAGAATAAAAATTGATTTCTAATCGTGTGATTTGATAGTTAAAGGACGTATCATCCTCATCGGCTCCAGCACATGAACAATTTTACCTATTTTCCGCATTTTTTTTTTTTGTGTAAGTAAGGTCAGAAAACTGAAACAAGTCGTTTTCAAAAAAGTTAAGACGGTGTCCCCCTCGCCTCTGTATATAGTATATATATTTACATGAAATAATTGAAAATCAAAATAAAATTATTGTTCAATTGATTTGGAATCGCCTTCTACAAACACGAAATTCACCGTTCACGTACACCGGGAATGCACCGGAGCAAATAATGCCCGACAAATGTACATACCAATCTGGCAACGATCCTATTCCTTTGTGCCCCTGTGTATTACTGTGGTACCGCTCGCCTGTACACACACTTATGTCAGTATACATGATATATACGTATGTATGCAGAATAGCGTTTTAGATATCCGAGAATTTCATCTCATTTTCGGGTAAAAGGAACAGAACCACCCTGTATAATACATTGGGGTGGTTCTTAACTCGATCATTTTCGAATTTTAATGCCCCCATGGGCCAGGACGTCTCGGAATATATACAAATGAATGGTTTCTACCTCAATTATAAGTACAGCCCAAGATCACTGTTATAAATTAGGGTGTGCCAGAAAAAACTTCTTTTTTTTTTAAGCTCCCACATCAAAAATTAAAGTGGTTTTATGAAATAGGAAGCCCCGATGAAGGAGGGCATCGAGAAATAATGCAAAGTGGTGTCTCAGTCGATCAGAAGTCATAGGTGATTGAGGCACCTGCTAGACTCAATTGACCGAAACCCCCTTTCGCGAGGTGAAATTTCACTGCAAGTTGAAGAAAATCACAAGGTGGTATAGGGAATAGACTGATAAGAAATTATGTTTTGAGAACAAAATTGAAAAAAATTAAAAAGTGCATATTCATAGATTCATTTCTAACAATTCTTGTTCATTTCCTACTTATTATACCACATGCTGAGACAGCTGAATGTCATGTAATATTTCAATTGCCAAAAGGGGGATGCTGATAATCAAGTTGAAAAGGTGCCTCATCAGTATGACTTCTGGTCGAGTGAGAAACCACTTTGCATTTTTTCTCAGTGCCCTCCTTCATGGAGGCTTCTTATTTCATAAAACCACTTTGATTTTTGATGTGGGAGATTGAAAAAAAAAAGAATTTTTTGCTGGCACACCCTAATAAATATATGTGCTCGGGAAAATTAAGGGATTTTTTCATCTTTTTTTTTTTTGCCATGTTTACAAAATTTTATTGAAATACACTAAAGAGTATCGATTCGTAAACGTTTCGAGGTACTTGTATACATTTGTTGGATAGGAAAATCTTGACAGCTGAGGGAAATGTGGCCGCTGCTCCAAAACACCTTTTTTTTATTATGACTTGCGGTGACCATGATAACTTTGGAACGGCTAATCTGAAATCAAAAAACCAAGAGAATCTCATTAGTATATTCATACATAGAGCTCGTGGGCAAAGGGATTTTCATTTGGACTAGAATTTCTATCTTTTAGGGGCAAGAAACTGAATTTTTGGAACCCTGATTATCAAACTTTTTAGGAAAATCGTTGCCATTTCTTTTCAAATTGGATTTTCTCTAAACCCTTCGCTCACGAGCTTCGTCTGAGAATATACTAATGAGATCTTTTTGGTTTCTCGACTTCGCATGAGCCGTTCAAGAGTTATCATGGTCACCGCATTAAGTCATGATAATATAGAAGGTGTTTTGGAGCAACGGCCACATTTACCCCAGCTGTTAAGATTTTCTTATCCAAAAAATGTTTACAATTACCTTGAAACCTGTCCGAATCGATACTCTTCAGTGTATTTCAATAAAATTTTGTTTTCTCGTCTCCGAGCCGAAAGCGACAACTTTCGTCCCGCTGCGCGGAACGAAGTTGCCGCTTTTCGGCTCCGTCGATGAGAAAAATCGTATACACTCCTCGGGCAGTAAATAAGAAAGCCTCAGATCACATGTCTGTCGACCTCGGCTTCGCCTCGGACGACAATTACATGTGATCTGGGACCTTCCTTATTTTACTGCCCTAGGTATGTAATATACTATTACATGGCTGAAAAAAAATCATCAAAAATCCCTTAATTTTCACGAACACAAGTAGATGCATACAGGATGAGTTTTCTCTGTATCGAATCAGGGAGGGGCTCATCGGTGTAGACGCTTCGCCCCTCCCTCATTCGATAACAGAGAAAACTCACCCTGTATAGCCCCTTAAACCTAGCCCTACTTAGTCTAGTTACGGTCATGCTCTCTGACAGCGTAGGATTACCGGCTGTTTTTAGACCCTCCTAAATTACGAGGAGAACTTTCTACATACCGTAAATGTTTGATAGTTTTTATCGCAAGGTATGTGTTGCGATGAAAATGCATTCTGACATTTTGGTCCCGCCTGTATGTTACTACAATGAATTATCGTGTATAAATAATATCGCAAAAAAAAAAAAGATTGATCCTTCTTCCGAAAACCGCATTTCTTCGTTTTTTTTTTTTTTCGAGAAGTTTATTTCTTTCCAATTCCAGTTCAGAGCTAATATTTTCGGTAAAATTCTGCGCGTGTTGCACAAGCTTCCCTGAAATTCGGTAGAGAATATTGTCAAGATATTAGAGGCCTGAGTTTTATTATATTTATAAAATATTTTCACCACGTCTATCAGGGTAGAAAACTGGTGATCTTGCATTTCTACCTTTTTAAATAAACATAAATATATACGTGGAAAATTTCTAATTGATATAAAAAATTATTGGCTCATATTAGATTACAGTTATTGCCAGATTCATGAATTCCACCTTTTATTTTCAGGTCAATTATTTTAGCACTTATAATACTGTAATAAATACTGTGGATAAAAAATTTAATATCACAAGTTTTGAGAGCCAGTAAATGACTCTTTATGCCAAATGGCAACCCGCGGGTAACTTAGAGTAGCCAATTAGCGCGAATTCGATAATCGTTGTTCGCAAATTAATAAACGACAGATTACAAAACAAATAAAAGAATAAAATAACTGAACTATAACTTGGAGGCTAATTAAAGGATTAAATTCTGAAGAAATCGATACTACATACATAGGTAGCGATTTTTCGATTAATTTTGAATAAAATCGCAAAAAATTTCGATTTATTTGGAAGAAAATCGAAAATTTAGCCAACGAACGCGAGCACATGATACATTTAACTACTCGAAATACTATCTACCCCTGGTCTCGCATCAGTGCCTCATTCTACCCGAAAGTTCTCGGCTTTTAGGGTCCATGAGTAAAAGTTTGGCCAATTATTGTTCAACTAAAATGATTAGCTGGAAAATTATTTCAATCACGACGAAACAGTGTATACCAAAGTTCAAAGGATATCTGAGAATAAACTTCATTGGATAAACGTAATACGGAATCAGGATGAACTCGCTAAGCTGTATATTTCATCATTGTATGGGACGCTCAATGCCACTTCAACCAAACAAATTTTTTTTTTATTCCTCTTAGGTTCAAGTGCTACACAAGTACTATACCCTTGCCAAGTTTTATCAACTTCTTTTCAGTAGTTTCTGAGATAACCATATCTTCAAGTGTTTTTATTTCTTCACTCGGCAATTCCTATCCATCAGTGACACAAAATTGAACCATTGGGGATTGAAAATTATTAAAAATAAGCGAAATTTGATAATAATCTTAAAAAAATTTGTAATCATTGTAATTCAAAAACAGTCTCGCTATTCTCCCAGATTGAATTCTTACTTTTGTAGAATAATTGAGTATTTTTTTTTATTAAAGATGGATACGTCTGCCATTTTTTCAATTATTTTGAAATTATTCTGTTTCAGTTTCTTTTTTTTTTTTCTTTTATCTGAAAAGTCAGAAGAAGCAATGAATTTCCGTTTTTAAACTTTGTGGATGGCATGCGAAAATCTTATTTTTTGGGAAATCGAAGCTGCAACGGTTTGATCGTAAACAAAAATGTGGCATATTTTTATACTTGGAAACGTATCTTTGTTTAAATTATCTGATATGATAACATTAAATGAATAAAAATCGTTCGAATTCAACTGGCGAATTTAAATTTCAAGAAAACCGAGGGTCTTGAAAATCTAGTGACAATAACCGTAAATTTGTATGGTAATTGGGGTTATTAGGGTGGATTAATTGGCACAACATGGCTCAATGAATTCTAATGTCTGATAATCATTCGAAATTGAAATGGTGAGGAAAAACTTGTTCCATTTATGGCCAAATAAGAAGAAGAAGAAGAAGAAAAGAAAAAATACATACTACATGTATACGCAGTATGGATTTTGATTTCTGAAATCTGGACTCTTTGAAAGTTCTGGCATTTTAAACTTATGCTTTTAGTTTCTGATCTACATTTAAAGTATTTAGGCTAGCATCGCCCAAATTTAGATCAGTAAGGCTGGAAGCTCGCGTCGCGACGCTAGAAGTTTCGTAGATATACTAGAATATCTTTCCGCACAGTGCGAATAATTATCAAAAGAAAAGGGATGAAGATAAATTGAATTAAAATCAACCCCGAATGATCTCCGAGTGAATTAGTTCGATTAATTTTACCTCGTCCTTGAAAATATTAAGAAAAAAAAAAAAGAATAGGTGGATGGAGAAAGAAGAAAGAAAAAATCAATTCGCGATAAATGAATGTGTTTTTTTTTTTTTTTATTTTTTTTATTTTATGACTTTCGCACGAAAGTTTGATTAAGTACTGCCTCCGTGTACCTAAAAAGGAGTCGAAAAAGGTGAGGGGCCATTCTTTCACATTAAACAAAAGTTTTACTTTCTCACACCTTTGAATATCCGAGAATCTCTGAGAATTTAATCCAAGAAGAACGAATCGTTAATGCTTCGAGCGAACTCAAACTGATATTCGAAGGGATATAATGACGTCATTAAAGGATACCCGCGTATTTTCTTCAATATAAATTTTGATCTTTCTCAAAATAACGATTATCATTATATACTATCGTTGTTATATTTATCGTAGCTATTATTATTGTCGCCATTAAGTCGTTGAGTGCTATCCGTTTCATGTATTCCTTTACTCCACCCTAGTTTTTTTTTTTTTTTTTTTTTTTCTTCTACTTATTCCCTTACTCCGATTTCCCCGCAGCCTCCATCCGCGTCTAACTTGATGGCCATCGCGGAAAATATCGAGAGAAAAAAACTTTCTCGAACTGTTCTCTCGCTCTACGGTTTCTATTTCCTTTCCTTTCATTCCCTTTCCTTTCCTTTTCTTTCCCTTACTTTTCATTCCTCCCTTAACGGGCTCGACGCAGTTCGAAATATTTCCTTTTTCTTTCTTTCTTTCTTTCTTTCTCGAACACCCCTACACCCTGAAGCCGAGGGTTCTATGCAGGGTGTTTCAGCCCCTCAAACTCCCAGGCTACGTCCCTAAACCTAAACCAGAATTCGCACTTCTTCGGCTTGACTGGCCTCTTCGCCCCTAGCTCACTGCTATCCATTCATGTCCAATATGTATACCTATATATGTATGTCTATATATCTATTTCGTCATCGATCAGTTATACATATACCTATACCTATATGTTCTAAATACATATCTATATATACATGTGTTACTATTTTACTCATTCTTATCGACAAATCTCTGTGTATATGGTATATGCATATCATTTTATGGAGAAAAATGTATCATTATGAACCGCGTATACTATAAGATCTCCTCGTGAAATTAATTATAACGAGGTACGCGAACGTGTGCAGATCCGATAAGGAGTATAGCAATGAAGAATTTTTCCATTTTTCTCTCTATCTTTATTTCTTTTACTTTATTTTTTTTTTGTTCTATCTTATTACAGAAAAAAAAAAATTCCAATGTAATTATTATTATATTATAATTGTCTATCGATTTCGGTTGATACCGTAGCTACAGGGTGTTTAATTATTTAGGTATACGTGCTTTTTATATTACAAGACCTAAAAGCTCTTAATTAAAAATAGCGAATTGAATTATTAAAATTGGTGATACTCCAAAAATACAAAAATTTATTTAAGAATAAAAAAAATACATATTTATATATTTTTTATAAATATTTCAACTGAGAAAGAGAATAGGGTATAAAAAAAACGACGTTTTCCTGTGGCTTTTTTCACGTATAATTTTAAAACCAATATCAATTTAAACAATTTTATTCAATAATTTATTCTTATTAATTCTAATATCTAATTCCGTGTATTAACAAACATGAAATAATCAAATCACATATTATTAGAATAAGTGTTTTTTTTTTTTAGAAAACAAATTTTTCACATTTACTAACACGATTCATTAAACTATTTCAATAAAATAATGTGATAAAATTTGAAATAAAAAAGAAACAAAAAAAAAAAAAAGAACGAATTCTCGCAATAAACTAGGTGCTAAATTTTTAGATTGACTAAATTTTAGCCACTTGGTGGTAAAAAGTTGGTTCCGTTCCTGGATGGTCGGTGTATGTATATATATATGAGGTAAGGCTTCCCTTGTCATCGCGTCACGTATAATATACCCACGTTTATGCCTCGGGAGACAATAGCTATATTATATAACCAGTATCTATTCCGGATTCTAATTTTATCGAGTTGTGATAGAAAAAATAAAAGAAAAGAAAAAATTTCATAAAGATTTTTATGTACTACATATAGAGAGAAAACGATTTTATTTTCAACTCATTCACAGCCAACTCGGCAAACTCCAAGTTTTTTCGTCTGTTTATTGCAGGCCGGACATTTGCATTTTATCTCTGATTGAATTGATTTGCTTTTTGGAGACATCGATTCTATGAAAAACGAAAAAAAAAAAAAAACTAATAAAAGTCGATAGCCAGCCTGCAATAAATAGACGAAAAACCTGTAGTGTGCCGAGTTGGCTGTGAATGAGTGATAACTAAAACCGTTTCCTCTCTGTATATGTACCTATGCGTATACTTATGCACATATAAATCTAGAGTATCGTTACATTGAGCTAATTATATGCACCTATGAATATTACTCGAAGGTCCTTGAAAGCTTGCGCGCGGAAGTTGGTTAATTAGTGGTATAGGTACCCGCCTTAATTAACACGCGTCGTTTGACCCAACGTTGGTAGGTAGGTAGCTTAGTATATATATATACTAACTATATATATACTAAAGTGTTGAGTGAACCGAAAAATCCACAAAGTATTTTCAGGCTTTGAATTCTTATATCTTGCAGTCGGTACATAAAATTCATTTCCACATCATCCCTCTGTATAGGAGCAAAAGTTCTACCTATTTTTTTCTTTTTTTTCTCTTTATTCCTTCTACCCCGTCGATTTATCCTACCCGAACCACCCCACGTGGGTTTAGAAAAAATTATTTAAACTTGATTCAATCCGAGGGTCTATACATGTTCATTTTTTGCTTTTATTTTTTTATAATTTCTTACTTATAGAAAGTAATGAAAAAAAGAGGTTTTTTTTTTTTTTTTTAATAAAACGTCTTCAAAACTCTATGTACAGGTATAATAACGGTTATGAAATTCAAATATTTCAGCTCAAGCGGAAATCGGTCCTGATAACTTTTCTATTTACAAAAATTGTATAAACTATACAACGTTGTTCTATATAACAATTGTATTATTTAATGTACTTACTCGTGCGACTTCTAAGCCGTACGAGGCACGCTAGATTACAAGCGTATAGCCTCAATCTCCGTACATATTACTTCAGGAAAAAAAATAAAATAAAAATATATATATATATTTCTATTATACTTCAAATGATCGTACATAACATCACAATATATTAAAATAATTCACCATTGTCGTATGTAATATAATAACAACACCTGCACTATTCAAATTATCATTTTATCCAATCAATTATCACAACTGTCACACGTCACTTAATTATATACAACAATATAAAATATATATTCTCACATCTGTATATTATAGTCATACAAGATTATATTATCTAATCTATGAAATTATTTTTAAGAAAGGAATAAATTTATTATAATTTTACGTTTTTTTTTTTTCAATTTATTTATTTCACACACACACTTTTTCTTGATTTTCTTTTAATTTTAATTTTAATTTTTTTTCTCTCTCAACGGAGTTCTATGTCGATATATGTATGTCAATGGGATCGATGTTTCCGTGTTAAAACCCGAAAAAAAAAATGTCAAGAAAAATATGGGAGGGGGCGCGGTAGGGGAAAAAAGAAAAGAAAAGAAAAGAAAAAAAAAAAAAGAAAAAAAAAATAATATACGAGTACTCGCCGGAGTCGTGTTACTACTCGCTCCCTGCAATCCGTCTACAGTGTGCCCGTCACGAGGACAAGTCAACGTTTCCGACCGAGAGCGAAGGCTATACTTTGGCCGCATCGTCAGCATCGAGAAGTAGGTACTAGTCTCTCTACCTATACTAGCGGTGGGGTTCTAAGGTAATTAAAACCAATAAAACTTGTTGAACTCTTTTGTGTTTCGTAACTGAAATATCTTTGATCGGAAAAATAGCGATGGTTTAGCTCCTAATCCGCAAGGCCAAAGCTCGTTGTATGATTATATAGGTTCGCGGTCGGTAGGGTGACCCAAAAAAAAAAAACGACTATTTTTTTATTTTTTTTTTTATTCTCCACGTTCTCGTATGAAAATTCGTTAGTTTGAAATATCTCAACAACCCTCTTCAATAATCAACGCGATCGAAAAAAAAAAACACTCTCGAGGTCGGTCGAGAATTTTGAAAAATCTGAAAAATTAGTCAAAAATCGTTTTTTTTGTTTTTCTCTCCTTACTACGTCATTACACATATTTCTATACGTTGAGAATGATGAATCGTCGGAAAATTACTTTTCTCGATATCTTAAATACGTGTGTATGGCGTTTATTGAAAAAAAAAAACCATTTCTGAACCACGAATAATTTTTTTTTTTTTTTTCTCCTATTTATTTCGAATGGATTAATTAATTAATCTTGCTAATTGAGAACTATTTGAACCAATACATACGTCGTTTCAATTCACGATATCAGCTTATACGTGAATTGTTTTTTTTTTCGTTTTCTTTTTTGTTTTTTCATTAAAACTGGAACTGCCTCGCAAGCTCTTATCGTATAAACGTTTTTGAATTTTCGTTTTATATTCAATCAATTTCATATTTATTAGATATTTTATGTAATATAAATCTGTAGTGCTTATCGAGGATGCGAAAAACGACGCAATTTTCATACGTTTTCCTGCGGCTGCTAAATTCTCAGCGCTTTTCCCAGTTTTGTGGTCACGCACATAGGGTGATTGCGTTTCTAGTAAATTGAGGGGTGGTTGAACACCGTCGACCAGGAGCTGCAGGGGTTGAACAGAGGCCTGGAACGCGATATGATTCAACAGGGAGTAAAGTGAAGTAGGCGTACGCCGGAAAGTGGACCACTTTACTGGAGTAAATAAAAAAATTCAGAGGATGACAAAAAGAGTAGAAAAAAAAAGGAGTGAAAAAAAAAAAAAAAAAAAGGTACCGATAGAGGCGTGAGAGAGGCGCATAAAAATGAGCACCAATTCTCCCTGAATACAGTGTGGGTGGGTCGCCTCTAATCGCTTTAATCATTTCGCATTATTTGTTACGCGAAAATTGAGAAAAGGCCCGAAATCGCGGGGTTTTATTATAAAGGTGGAAATTTAACTGAGGGAAAGGAAATGCGAAAAATTTCAAAGAAATTGACCAAAATAAATCGCGGATAAAATACTGATCGGATTTCTATAAATATGCTAAAATTTTTGCCATACCTACCTCTTTGATGTATTTTTCTTTTTTTTGTTTTTTTTTGTTTCTGCAGTCTTTTCGTCATATCAAACAAATTATCGGCAGCCCTTCTCAAAGAAATTGAATCTTTTTTGGCAAAATTCTATTTGAGTCACCCTAACGTATAAGTATGTCACGAAAGAATACAGAGATAAGGACAAACTCGAGCTAAAATTATGGGGCAACGATCCAGGGTAAAAATTTTGATTTTCCTATAAATTTTACCGCCGATTGGATTTTTATACTTATGAGAGAAAGACTGACCCAAGTTGTTTCTTGTGTTTCGTTTGGACAAATTATAGCTACTACTGTGTCTTCTAATATTATTTTCGATTAAAATCGTCGAAATAATTTCAAGATTTGCTAAAAATGGAAGATTGCAGGGTTTCATTGCGAAAAAATTCACTTGTTTGGAATTTTTTGATTATCAATACCCACGCGGATACCATATTATTAAAAATGATTGTGAATTTACAAACATTTAATATACAAAAGTTTTGCAAAATTACGAATGCGGCGTAAGAAAAGTGAATTGCTAATCTTTTTCTATAAATTTCGAATAAAATTCTTGATTTTTACTAAACTTTTATAGGAAAAACACAAAATTGTATTTGAATTGACTAAATTGTTGGTAAATTTGAACTATTTACTCATATGTATGCGAATAAGGCTTCCAATACGTACGTATGAGTATTGGAAGCATTATTCGCATACATGAGTAGTTAATTCACAATACATTTCCTGTAAAATTAATTTACAAATAGTTCAAATTTACCAACAATTTAGTGAATTCAAATACAATTTTGTGTTTTTCGTATAAAAGTTTAGTAAAAATCAAGAATTTATTTCGAAATTTATAAAAAAAAGCTTAGCAATTCACTTTTCCTACGCCACATTCGTAATTTTGCAAAACTTTTGTATATTAAATGTTTGTAAATTCACAATCATTTTTAACAGTGGCATATTACGAGAGAGATCAGACTTTCTCACTTGAAATAATACCTCGGATCTTTTTTGACCTGAAATCTACCGATAGGACAAAAAAAATTCAAATTTAATACTAAATCTACTAAACATCGCCAAAAATAGGACTCGGTGGAATATCTCATTTCATTAATCGCCTGTTTGCACTTGATCCCATATTTTTTAAATAATGGGTTAAATTTGATCGGCAGTATCTCTGGAAATAGTATATATCGGAGTTTAGTCCCATAGAGGATGAATTTTGAATTTTGAATTCACCCTGTATGGGACTTAACTCCGATTTGGATTCAAAATTAAAAATTCACCCTGTATACCTATATGATCGCTTGCATTATAGACCTACGCATGTTGTAATTAGCGAATTATGAATTCAATTTAATTGAAATTAGTGAGTTAGAATTTCTGTCTTCATTATATTATATATATTATTCGTTGAACTTTTGAGGCATCTCTCAAGCTAGACTCGGAAATTTATACGTGTAATTTTCCACCATCATCTGACAATCAATAAAGCTTTAAGACTTGCGTAGCTGGCGATGCCGGATAATTACTTTCTTGGTATATCGACAATTTTTTATTTTATTTTAATATTTTTTCTTTTTATTCCACGTTTTGGTGTTCGAGGTTTTTATTCCGAGGCGTATGTCCATAGCAATTATTTCAGTCTCGCCAAAATGCCAATACCAAATCCTTTCCGCTTTTTTTCTTTATTGTTTTATCGTTTTCAAATCGCAAATTATTTTTAATGAGCATTGCTTCTCGCTAAGCTCATACTGCAGCAACCGCTTGTTAGCTGTTACCTGGAAATCAATATAATCCCTATAATGGGGCTCGTTAGTATCTGGCCAATAGATTAAAACACAAAAATTGAACACCGATTCCAATTTCTCTAATGCGAATTTTCTATCGCGTTTATATTATGCAATCCTGAATACCGATTAATTTCTATATTTATATATATCGTTACTACTGATTCAAATTATAATGCAGACGATTAAATTATTATACACGTGATACAGTTCGTTTATCTAATCCGATTTTGAATTCAGAAAGATGCGATTATACCTATATATATAGAATAAAGTTGAAATATTAAAAAAAAAAATGAAAATTAGTGGAAATGAGTCGAATTTTTAAAATTTCCATAATTCAAAACGATTGAAAATTGTCGAACAATATCTCGACTGTAATTCTTCGATTTTTTGTTCTTTCAATCAACAAATACCAATCAGCGTTGAAATGGTACCCACTGCAGGAATTGCCTTTTAGTGGTTTTTGGCTGGATAAATTTCGATGAAAAAAACTTCACCGAAATTGCTTTTTATCGTAATGGATAAACTGTTTGTTATCTGTATAGGATATTTCGTGATCCGACTAATGGCGTATCGTTTCATGATGAAGATCTATAGCCATGTCGAGGAATTTAGAGTTTCGGTTGATATCCTGGCGTGCTAATAGCACTTCGATAACTATTAACACTTTTTTTCCACGTCTGCTCAACTTCTTATAACCAACTTCCCCTAAGGATATCGAGGATCTGGATTGTGGGAGGGGAAAAAAAAAGGGGCAGAGGAACAAGAAAAATTAAACCACAGACGTAGAACAAAACGAAATCTCGTCTAGGCCAGATGAGATACAACAGTCGTAGAATTTCGTAATCGCATATAGTAGTACGGTGTGAATAAAATATCGAATTATATTTCGTGAAGAAAATGAGGCTTTCCACTTGAAGAAAGATTCCAATATTCTGTGCTCCGATGTTCACCCCTGAACCGTTGTGGGTATGAAATATTCGAGAAATGTGTAAATCAAATTCTGTAGTCTGGATCCCATGTCCATTGCATCGCTCCAGTGGCTGGAATCAATGGGATAAAATCTCCATGCATCTCTTGTAATCTTGCGACGAGTAAAATAATAATGAAAATCAACATTTTGATTTCTCTTATGGGGTCAAGCGGGTTGACTTTTTTTCTTGTTTTGTTTGATTTTTTAGCAATATTCTATCCTCCCTATTAGCGGGCCGGGGTAAGGCTTGGCTTTGGTAAGTGAAACTTTCGTGGATGAAATAAACTTTTGTTTCCCAAACATTCGGGGCAAGCTTTTACGTCCCATAAAGCTTTTGCCTTGCAAGCTCCTCTACTCCGAGAAGCAGCTCGAGCGGCGGCATCGTACAGCTGCGTTTAATGGTTGTTTGCATAAATAGCCGAGTTGTATGGATCTAGCCGAGACGAGTATACATACATACATACATACGTACACGTATGTGTATATATACTATATATACTTTATTATACCGCGACCCTCTATACCTCAACATTTTCTCATTTCAACAATTTTAAGAGATTGCGCCTCCACTTATGTTGCCTCATTTATAATAAATAACCAAAACTAAACGACCACGTCAATCTGTGGCCCAGTCTCGACCCGTTTACTTCACCTCTTAGAATCAACAGGTTATTTCCTCTCGTACTCGTGACCAGAGATATTTTTCTCACACCTCAAATACATTTCTTTACTTTCATCTGTGACATGGTTGGGAATAAGAAAATAATAAAAAATAATAAAAGAAATCGAAAATTTATGAAACGATATTATCCTCTTCTACTATTATAATACAATTATTATTTTATATTCGTATAAATAATTGTTTGATTTATATTTTTACAGATAATCAAAGAGAATATAAAATGAGAGCTTTAACTATCGCTTTGATATTCATCAATCTGGTATTGCAGAGTTCCGGTGTATCGAATATCGTAAAGATCGGTAAGTATATTGAATAGAAATGTCTGCAGAAAAGAAAAAAAAATAATCAAAAATTAAAACACTAATAATAGTAATAATAACTTCTATCCAAACTGGTTATTATCAGCTGGGTAATGATTGCCTTCAGATATAATAAATAATCCATTCAGAAATTAGCGTGAACAGTATAGTGTTGCACTGTTTTGACAATTCTACATAAATTTCTCGTCTATTATGTAGATAAAACGGCAAGAGTCAAATAAATAGTAGCTAACAATTACAAGTATGAATAGAAGGAGGCGGAGTATCAGTCGATTTAATTCACACCCTTTCCAATCCTCGGTGAAAGCTCACCCTGTATATCGTCTATATAATAGTAGAGCTTACGATAGACAAGACAGAACCTATGGACGTTCTTATCGTAGGATTATACCATGTGGTATACGTATATATGTGTTTTCTTCTTGTGTAAATAATAGCTAGAATTCTTTGTATGTATCTTGAAGGGTCCTTATTCCGAAAAGCAAGTGGATGGCTGTGCAGACATCCGGTAGTCCTTTTTCTTTTTTTTCATTATTATTATTATTATTATTATTATTTTCCTTCTCATTTTGTTTTTTCTTTTTCTTTTTTTAGAGGAAGGAATTGTGTCCACAAATTTGTCATTCCCTTCGATCTTCACAAACAACTTTTTCCCCCTTTCTCTCTCTATCTATCTTTCTATCTATCTATCTATCGCTTTCTAGACTCTTACTCAAGTATTTTATACAAGAAGATGTGAAATTGTTTGGGGAAGAAACGAGTGGCAGCTTTCATAAAAATTTTCTATATATGTATAAATACAGCGAATATTTGTACGTGTTTGTGTTTGTGTTTGTGTGTATGAATGATTTATCGATTTTTCTATATTTACGTAACTTCAGCTTCCAGCATAATAATAAATCCACACAAATCGTGATTTTCGGAATAATATCAAGTACTCTAATATAGGTACTACATACAAGTTATGTATTGTGATGTGCACTGCAGACGGTTGGGATTAGGGCTTCTAGACTCCCAACAGGCTACGTTTACAAAACCAGGCGATCCCATCGTTTGGTTGATAGATACTCTGATATTAAATCTCAGATATAAAATATAAAAATCTCAGTATGTCTCTAGACAGACAGACAGGGACTAGTGAAATCGTTTGTTGAATTGTATTTTTTTTAATGAATGCTACTAGCCCACAAGGATACTTGCGTGTATTGGATAACGATTCTTTAATTTTGATATTGGTTTTAAAAAAATAGAAGATCTCAACCGTCAACGATCGGATGGGTATCAAAAAATTGAGTTTCGAATTTAGAATATCGATGATTTTTTTCAGAATTTTCGAAGGATGTATTCTTTTCAGAGTTGCAGGTATTATTACATAAAAAAAAAGAACGGTTTGCTAAAGAAAAATTAAAAACAAAATCACAGATGATTTTTTAATATAGTACTACAACGTATGAAAAGATTGAGCAAAAAAAAAAAAAAAATGTCGAGATCAAAGGTGGGCGATAATGGATGGAATAAATGGATATGAAACTAGGAACAGATCAATACATATAAATGATAAAACACAATAATTAACAACGAAAAAATTACAATATTGGGGTCAGCTGAAATTCACAACAAGGTTCCGCAATTTAAAACAGGCTATTTAAGATAATCGGCAATTAGGGATTTATCGGATATCGAATTTATAACGAGAACACAAAAATAATATAATAGCGGCAATAATTCACTCAATATTCGAGATTAATTCTAAATATCTTATTTTGAATTTATAATTTCAAAAAATAACGTCTAGCTTGAATTTACATTTTGGAGCGATAATTCAAGATACTGTCTATCTGACGATAACACAAATCTCGATGATTATTGTCGAAAAGTCGAAATAATTTATCAACAATATTCAAATTGACTCTAACTTAACACGGTATGAAATAATCATTATTACGATAAATGAAAAACGAAATCACGAAAACCCGTTGATCGAATATAACGTGAAGTGGTGAGGGGTCAAAAACTTACCTATAATTGCCCAAGACACAATCACAATCACAAACGAAAGATTAGTTAGTTTCAACGACTCTACGAATTAAATGATCATAATTATCAATTAATTTCGCAATTTAGCAAACCAATAAAAAAATGATTCAAACAGGACTGTACTGGACGAATAGTCAGACCAGAAGAAGTAGTATCCCGATACGTTACTACCTAAATCATTTTAAGGGGGAAGAGGGGGGGGGGGACTACGCTTAAATTAGTGGGCGGATTCTTCCTGCCTGGATCTTCTGCGGACCAGGCAGGGCCTTTTCGCACTCAGACCTTTTGCCAGGGGGTTGATAAATGACATGTCGCTGTTCTCGGTATCTTGGAAGACGGGAGTATCTGCATTTCGACGCCTCAATGGCGAACCACGATGTCTCAAATTGTGGTAGGAAAACATGATATATCAAATTCTGGTTGGAGAACATGATATCTCAAATTCTGGTTAAAGAACATGATATCTCGAATTCTGTTTTAAAAACACGATATCTCAAATTCTGGTGTGAAAACATGATATCTCAAATTCTGGTGTGAAAACACATTTAAAATTTTTCTAAAGAACATGTTATCTCGAATTCTGGTTTGAAAATATGATATCTCAAATCCTGGTTAAAGACCGTGATATCTCGAGTTTTGGTTTTAAAACATGATATCCCAAATTCTGGTTGAAGAACAAAATAACTCGAATTTTGGTTTTAAAACATGATATCTTAAATTCTGGTTGAAGAACATGATATCTCGAATTCTGGTTTGAAAATATGATATCTCAAATTCTGGTTAAAGGCCGTGATATCTCGAATTTTGGTTTTAAAACATGATATCCCAAATTCTGGTCGAAGAACATGATATCTTAAATTCTGGTTGAAGAACATGATATCTCGAATTCTGGTTTGAAAATATGATATCTCAAATTCTGGTTGAAGGCCGTGATATCTCGAATTTTGGTTTTCAAACATGATATCCCAAATTCTGGTCGAAGAACATGATATCCCAAATTCTGGTTGAAGAACATGATATCCCAAATTCTGGTTGAAGAACATGATATCTCGAATTCTGGTTAAAGAACATGATATCTAGAATTCTGGTTAAAGAACATGATATCTCAAATTCTGGTTGAAGACCGTGATATCTCAAATTTTGGTTTTAAAACATGATATCTCAAATTCTGGTTGAAGAACATGATAACTCGAATTCTGGTTGAAGAA
Organism: Tenthredo notha; assembly: GCA_914767705.2. NCBI lineage: Eukaryota > Metazoa > Arthropoda > Insecta > Hymenoptera > Tenthredinidae > Tenthredo > Tenthredo notha. The sequence continues at coordinate 6,249,201 of OU611908.1, forward strand.
CATGATATCTAGAATTCTGGTTTTAAAACGTGATATCTCAAATTCTGGTTGAAGAACATGAATTCCGTGGGGGGGGCTACCCCATGCGATAGAGATTCTTTTCGCAGTGCTCTTCAGGCGTATCTCTGACTACGATGATCGTTTCACCGCGGCTAATGACTCTGAAGCTTATTGTTAGAGTACATTGATGATTCCAAAAAGTACTGGTTACTGGATTTCAGATATGCCATTTGGCTATGAACGGGGTCACCGTTTCGCAAATCGTTTTTTTGCAGAGCTCTCCTTAAATGGACGGTGCGGACTTGATTTTTGTGATATTTGATTTGTTTTTTGCATGGATAACTTTCGTCTCCATTTCTCGTAAGGAATCCGTTGGTACCCTGATGGTGCGCGGATTTCGCGACACCCTGTATACAAACGATTTCTGTTTTTTTTTTCCTATCTCATCATCTCCTCTCTCTTTATTCTAGTTATAAAATCTAGTTTCACGAGATTTAAAAATACCCTGTCGTGTGACTAATACAGATATACAGGGTGATTCAGAATTTGTGACGAATCTCTTAAGGGGTTAATCCTTGTCAAAATTGGGATCGAAAGTTCCTCAGCCATTTTTCCGAAATTTTTGATTTTTTCCTTGGTAATTTTTTTTTTTTTCGGTCCGACAAACGTTTTTTTTTCAACAATGTTTTGTTTTTTTTTCATTATTTGTCAATTCTAAAAAATCCCAAATGATGCCAATGTTTTTTTTCTTCCAATATCAGAGAGATTTTTCGGTAAAAGTTTCTTATTTGGTAGAAGATGTGGAAAAAATGTGTTATGGTTCCGAGAGAAAAAATCATTTTTCGAAAAAATGGCTGAGGAACTTTCGATTCGAATTTTGACGAGGATCAACCCCTCAAGATATCGTCACGAATTCTGAATCATCCTGTATAGACAATTTGACAGAATTCAAAGGGTTCACCTAAACCGAAATACTTAGTTTCTATTGAAGAATTTATCGAGGAATTTAATGGGGCAGAAAGTTTGGCTAAATATTCCAATAAATTTTATAGATATAGTGATTCCGAAGCGTCTTTATTAGATTCCAAGCTTGATAGTCAAATATTTTGTATTATCAATTGCTTTCCTAAATTCCTGAGATTCAGTGTTTTATACATTTTTAAATGAAATAATTTTATCACAATCGCAAAATGATTTTTATTGTGGCAATGAAGCTTCTGAATTAAAGAAAAAAAAAAAAAAAAAACGACATGATAATCTCTATGGATTATAATTCTACAAATGAGCCAGAAAAGTTTAAATTGAAAAACTCAATATCTCTGACGCAAGGAGCATTTTGATCACATTTCAAACAATCAGATTTCGAAAAGCTCCTCACGTCACAAATCCAATGTTCTGCAGTTTGAACTCTTCCAGCTCATTTCTCGATGTGATTTGAAGAGATTGCCGAAGCTTTTTTTTTTAGATCGGTCAATGCTATCTTATAGTACAAATTATTTCTCGGTTTTGGTTAATTCGTCCGCATAAGCTCCCTCAAAGGAGCAATTGATATCTCCAGAACCACTTATGCAACGATTCGGATCAAATTTGTCCGATTGATCATTTTTGAGTCATCAAGATTTTTGGCAAAATATGGCACAATTTAGGAATCGAATGTGGAAGGAGCAATAGCTGAGAATTTTATTGCGGCATGGCTAGATGTCTGTTTAAATTCACTTTAGAATCGTGTTTTATTATAGACAGAATATTTTGCTCTAGATTTTAGCCAAGTAATTAACGAGACACGTTTCTTGTGTCACAAATTTCAGCTTTTTTAATTCAAATTCTTCTGACTTATTTGTTGGATATAATTTGACGATATTCCCGAAGATTTTTTGTTTTTTTGAACCACTTCATGCTTTCTCATAGTAAAAATTATTTCACAGTATGAGGAGAATCATCTATACAGGCCCCCCAAGAACCAACACAATCAAGTTTTAAAAATAATTAAAAAAAAATAAAATAAAGACCGCATCCTTGTTATTAGTTCGAAAATAATTTTGAAATAGATGTTAAAGTTGGAATCCGGGTTTCTGTATATGATGATATTTTTGCGATTTGGAAAAGAATATCACGTTGCGTTGGAAATGGTAAAAGATACTCGTGTTTGTGTTATTATTGAATCGATGTGAAGAAAGGAGTGTGTTTTGAGTACCTATCGTTAAAACGAGTTGCTACCATAAAGTGACTACTGAAGTACTAGTGACTATCGAGAAATGTAGAAGTTGGGCGGGAGGGAATGGGGAAGGGGGTGTTGCGGTATATAGGTATAACTAAAGATACGTGAAATTTTTACCTCTCCCAGAACCCCAGCTGATCCCGCACGGAAATATATATATGCGAAAAATATATGCAACATATATGTCGCATATATAACATATAAGTGCGCAAAATACAAAAATGTCGCATATATGTAACATATATGTACGCATAATACATATATGTTTGATGAGTTTTACATAGTGTTGACATCTATGTCGACATCTATGTCGCATATATGTCGACATACATGCCGCAACATTTATGTTCACATATATCTAGACATTTATAGCAAATATATAAAAATAAGTTTTGGCGCAAAAAAAAAATATGTCACATATATGTGGCATATATTTTTCGCATATATATATTTCCGTGCGGGATGCTGCTTCTGCTCGGTGGTGAAACTCACTGGAGATTTCTACCTCGCGATTTAAGAAACTGAAACGGCTCTCGGCACGTCGTCCATTAAAAATAAAGGATGGAATGATTTAGACCGCGAAACGTGGCCGTGAATACAGACTTCAAAATTTATCCGAACATAGTTTCAATACGTGTCGATCGAGCCACCGTGTTTTGTATAGAAATGCTTCATACTTCTTTGTTATATTACACATTATCTTTTCTTTTGTTTTTTTTTTTTTGTATCCAAATTTTTGCCAACTATTTTTGACTACGAAAAAACAATATTTCTATTCAAAAAAATGACGAAATTTTGTATGAATTTTTCAAATTATAGACGATTGAAAATCACTCGTGTCTCAATTCGCGATTCACTATTCTTCACGAATAGTAGTAACAGTTCTATAATTTTCTAACGAATCGAACGACAAATGTTTTATTTATATACAATTTATTGCAATGAGGGAAGCCAGCTGATATTTTAACAATTTGCAGTGAGCATGAGGTCTGATTGGCCTCGCGGCGTAATATGCCCGAAAAAGAAAGAAAAAAAATAGCTTCGAAATATCGATGACTGGATAAAGGGTGCATTTTTTTTTTTTTCTCCCCCAAATCATATCGAGGCGTGGAAATAATTATCTGTACGCCCTTACATCAATATCAGATTAATATAAGAGGTCGGATGGTAACGATTTTGAAAACTGGGCGAAATTCAGCGCGTACCTACCTCGATGGACGTTTATTGATATAAATGATTCTTGGAGGAGCACGATCAATCCTGAAACTGGTGAAGAAGCTCGTATCTTTCAGTTCGACCTCCATCTACTCTCGTCAGGTTTACGCGAATGAAATTGGTCGATTGAACTAGAAAGGTATAATATAAAGGGTTGAGGAAGTAGTCGGGGCACATACACGGGCATAGTCCCAATACCTCTATGCCATTTTCTATAATATGCCTCTTTTCTCTCTCTCTTTCTCTCTCTCTCTTTCCCTGTATACGAGTATATAGGTATATACCTAATCTCTTCTAACGTGAGATGAGAAGGATATTTGCTCCTTCCTCTTTGATCTTGCAGCCAGTTTCGGTCTTACTATCCACACAAAAAGCTGTTTTTATTTTACCATTTTCCTCATTTTACTTTGCATTCGAGTATTATTATAGCTAAAGCTAAGAAGTATAACGGCGAGGTGGTTGTTGGCTTATAAAATTGCTTGTCATGTATAGTGCAGGTAAAAGAAGAAGAAAATAAGAGATAAGAAAAAATACACAATCTTTGATATCGTCAAACGAAAAATAACCAGAATTATTATATCGCAAATTGAATTATCCAGGCATTCGGTATCATAATTTTTTATACCGAATTTAAAAAAATAAAACTCAAGGGGAAAATTGAAAAATTGATTTATTATAAATTAATAAACGTGCATATGGTTCGTGATATACATATATAAATGAAAAACGCTATTGAAAGTAAGCTATGATATTTCAGAGACAGTTTTGAACTTTATTGTAGATGTAAATTCTACTGTGGAAATGAAATTGGATGAAATTCAGAGACTGGTAGGTATAGAAATGAAACAAAGGAAAAATAATTGGTTCTACAGAAGTTGGTCTATTCATGCAGACATATTCATTGTTTAGTATTTTTTGCTCTGATAAATAATTGGAAATAATTACGTGACATTGAACGTTGTTCAAAACACTTTGGTGGTACGCAACTGACTATGAGGATTGAATGATTGCAAGTATATATAGGTCCTATTAAAATTCCAGAAATTCTCTACAAATTTAATAATACAACAACCCGACCTCACTGTGAACCTTTCGGCTTCGATTCAATCCAGATAATAGTTGTATAACTTTGATTAAACTACCCTCCAGCCATTTAGCAACTCAACCACCATCAACCACTCAACATATTATACAAATTTTAGTTACAAAACGCAGCAGGTAATATTAAATAGGAATAAAAAAAAATTAAACACGAAATATCAGAAATCGTGTTTTATTCAAGTGGGGAAACTCGAACACTTTGGAACGGTATTTGGAATCGAGATAGGCACCTGGGGTTTTGAATACAATTTTCTTTTTATATATTTGAAGACATCCTGGCCTATGAGATAATTGAAATAAAAGAAATCATCTGTTTTTTACTCTGTTAGATTATTCCTAGAATCCAAGATTTGTGAACTCGAATTGGTTCATGACGATGATGATCAGGTGAACTAAAGTTATTACAGACGAATCAGATTTTTATATAAATGAAATAATCAAGTGCGAAACCAGGAAGGGCTTTATTCAGTTTGTGAGTCATTAAAATTCATGGAGTAATGTTTAGCAGCCCCACTCCACCCGGTCAAACACATCTTGGGCCCCTGGGATCAATTCGTCTACCCTTCAGCTGGAATATTAGAATTTCAATGTATTTTTCGATCTATAATTTATTTATTTGCTTATTGGTAACGATCGAAAGAGAATAAAAAATCAGCAACGAGATGACTTCATTGATCGCGAATGAATATAGTGGCGATTTTTGAGAATAATTATTCTAACTTATTAGAGGATAAATTCAGAGGTGGTATAGGTACCCTGAAGACCAAAATCCGCGAGGTGCCCTGAGGCTTGGGCAAGCACGCAGAGAAGTAAAATCGAGATTTTAAACACGTTGAATTTTTTTCGTAAGGAAAGAATCGGTTGTGTTAAATAAGGGTTAAAATACCGCATTTATACGTTGTTGAAGTTCTTCTTATCTCATTGATGTTGATTGCAAGACCACGTGTCAAACTAGCTAATGGATGCAAACTAATCGTCGTAGGAACTTTCGCGATCATTACACAGGTCAACAAATTTTTTTTTTTTTTTGGTTTCTGTTCTAATGCTTAAATTTTGATTCTAGACATCGAAAAGCACTTAAATTTTCATTTTTAGCTTTCAAAGTTTGCTTTTTTTTTTCGTTTTTGAACTTGAATTTTTGTTATTTTATATTTATTTGCTATTGTTTATCACAAATCCTAAATAATAAAGACTCGAGTGTTCAGCAAAAACTTTAATTGTAATTTAAAATAAAATTATGGAAAAAAATATATAAATCTATCATTTTTCACAAAAATACAAAAAATTGTTCTAGTTTCTTCAAAAGCAAACTTTAATCAAAAAAATTATTTTTTCCCTTCTTTTTAAAGTAGGAGAAACCAAAATTTTATATGCAGAAGACAGACCCAAAAATCGTGTTGACCAGTGTTATGATAGCAGGAATTCAAAATTTATTGCATATTTATTCAAAGGTTGATATTCCCAGTGATAATAAGAATAATACTTCTAATGATCGGCATGCTTCCGTTATTTGGGAACGGAAATTTCTCATTAAATTTCGATATCGTTTCATTTACTTCGTCGGAAATCACGGTATAATTATGTGCTACACACGACTGACGTCAATTATTCCTTGGTATCGAGTTTCTCTCAATTTTATTCAAATCCCTCCTGATGAAGGCTGCCTACAATTTGTTAAATATCACTGTTCGTATGATTGCACTCGTTGTAGGGATGGGAGATAAAGTATCCATTTAGTTTTCCACAAATTTATATCTTAAGAAATCGCAAATACTTCTTGATAATTTTCATAGCGCGCTGAACAACCATACGGAAAAGATGTACCGTTGAATTTACTATGCTGAACAGCTAGTATATGGACAACACCTTTTTGCAGAAGAAATGACAATAATTATGGTAACATTTACTCTTTCGGACATTAAAATCTACTTGCTCCCATGTAAAAAATACTAGAATTGTGGTCATTTCTACTGCAAAAAATGTGTTGTCCATATGCTAGCTAGTCAACATAGCAAATGCAGTAGCAATTTTTTTTCCGTCCAGCTTGAAATAGTACTTTACTTCACTCAGTGTGACAATGGACGTTTTACGCACGCTTCGCGTTTGTAAGACCCCCATTTTCACACCTCACGAAGTAAAATTTTGTACAATACTCGACGGAAAAACTTCTCCTGATATCGTATCTTAATGTACTATATCGATACTAGTGCGAAAGTGTTGGTTCTCGAATGAGAATGAAGTTTTTCGCCCCAGCCAAGCGAGGGTGACTGCAATCACACGAGTCGAAAATCATCTTTCGCACGTGTATCGAACTTTTTTTTTAACACAGCGCGCGTTAAGTTGAATTTTATTCACGCGAAGTGTGCGCAAAATCGAACTTTGCGCACGCCGTGTGAAGAACAACCATTTCTGCAGACTTTAATGTTTTTGGAAATGAGTTTTCATTGATGGGTGGCATTTGGAGACTAATTTAAATGATAAATTAGGTGATGTTTCAGCACGAGTGTGATATCAATGACATTGATATTGATATTATTTTTGCCAGTCGCCGGTTGAAGCAATTCGAATTACGGAAGTATGCTGATCATTTTGCAAGTATTACGAATGTCGTTACGAATGTCAGTAAAGCCTTTGCATAAATATACGATAAGGGCCTGTTATCATATGGTTGCGGAACTTTTCGCGAAGACTTGAATGCATTAGCTTGGTTCTAACACGGGATATTGTAATGCATCTGAAAAGTTAATACGAATTACGGCAAGGTATGAACGTGTTCAACAGAACCATTTCTAAAAAACAAATTTTTATTCTTCTTATTTTTTTGTCTTTTTTCAAAAACAGTAAAATCTTGAATGAACTTATTGCTTCAAGTGTAAAAAAGCAAATTTATTTTTCACAATGAAAGTACCAACATGATAACCCTTTTGAAAACAGAATAACATATTCTAAATTCATAAAACCCCTGTTTCGTATCAATTACGGGACCGAAAGTTGACGTTAATTTTGATAAACGATGTACCATCCATCGAAAAATAAATTACATAACAGCTATCGGTCAAAAATATGAAGTCAAGACCGCGGAAAACAAGTATAAAACTAATCGTAAAACGATTTTTATATTACCCTTGTTTATTTCCCTTACGTTGAACAAAAAATTATTAATCTTATATATTCTAACGTCGAATGGGAACAGTTCATAAAAAAAAAAAAAAAAAAAAAAAAAAACTTGTCTGGGGAAAAAAGTATGGGAAAAAAGTTTTCAGCAAACTTTTCCTCACTGGAAAAAGAAAATAATTATTATTATTTTGACAACCAGAGCGGTTTTTATTACACCGAGTCGGTTATAATAACATCCACGCATAGTATACATACAGGGTGATTCAGAATTCGTGACAAATCTCTCGAGGGTTTAATCCTTGTCAAAATTGGAAACGTAAATTCCTCAGCCATTTTTCCGAAAAATCATTTTTTTTTTTGTTGCGGAACCATAACACATTTTTTATCTCTCTAATATTAGAAACAAAAAAAATTCATTGGCATAATTTGGGATTCTTCAAATTTGGCAAATGTTATGAAAAAAAAATAGTATATTATGCACCTAGGGAATAAAGTGTTCTTTTTGACGAGTGTGAGGTTTGTCATCCGAGCGAAGCGAGGTTGACATTCACACTCGTCTAGAAGAACACTTTACACCATGGTGCATACGATATTTTATTCATCCGAGGGCAGAAAGTGCGTTGTTTATGCGCGCAGCCGGGAATAAAGTACGCACTTTATTCCCTAGGTGCATAAAAAAGAAAATGGGTGGGGAACTTTCGATTCAAATTTTGACGACGATTAACCTCTCAATGTAGATTCGTCAGAAATTCTGAATCACCCTGTATATGTTAAATTATTTGTATAGATATAAATATACAATAAAGAATTAGATCGTCTGCCAAGTGACGTCAGAGCGTCGCGACGCCAGGCTTCCGGCAAAGCTATTAATAATTCTTGTGAATGAATAGTTGTCAGCTAAAAAAGCTGCAAGGTACGTAGTGAGTACGGGTACCCATACTATCATCCACGTTCTATGGTTCGTGTAATACATATAAGGGGGTAAATTAATTCCGTGGGGACATGGAGGGAACATTGATAATGACATTTTACTCTCGTTAATCGAACCGTTAACGGTTTAAACTGGGCTTAACGGTCCTTGGTGCGTCTGGAAAGGGAAATGATGAATAATTAACCGAAGTAGACAGATACCAGCTTCCGTTACCATTTGGTTTCAATCATTTCTCTGCTATTTTTATTACCCAGTTCTCAACTATTTTCACGGGTAATAAATTCATTTGAATATAGGTATAGCTAGTAACGTATACCGCAACTTTTCATATCAGGAAATTACTACCTGCAGCTATCCCGCAGTTCCTACGGGGCGCTTTAACTTCACGTTCAATATCGTCGCGTCGTCCTGAGTAGTTTTAACTTGAATTTATACGTTATATATGAATGCTCGAAAAACTCTTCATTATTAATTAATATCTTAAAACTAAATTCAGATCTCGAATCAGCCGAATGATTAATTGCCTCTATACCCTTCGACCTCTTTGGTTGAAATTACGTTTCAATTTTCACCCCTCTTTCCCCATTGACGAAAATATACCTATAAATAAATAACATTCACCTGACCAGATCGAGCTGACTACCAAACTTCGTTACTTCATATACCTTTCAATGATATTGTAGCCGATATAAAGAAATTCAATTCAGAATCAGTTCTGCTAATTAATCACCCTTCAGGAAAAATCAAACAAGCTGTTTGATCTTATAATGATTTTTTTTTTTCTAAAGTATATTAAGTGTGTACGCGGCCGGGTACACAATTTGGAAAAATATTTGACGTAAAATAAAATTTATCGCCATTTATTATTTTCAAAATTATGTTTCATTAGCTTTAAAACTTTTTTTCAAATTTCATCCGCAAATGCCGATTCCAACATTTTTTTGGTACTTTTCGATACTAGTGCGAAAGTGTTAATTCTCGGACGAGTGTGAAGTTTTTTTCGCCCGAGCGAAACAAGGGTGACAATCATACGAGTCGAGAATCATCTTTCGTACGTCTATCGGACTTCATTTTTAAATAAAATGTGCGCAAAATCAAACTTTACGCACGCAGCTCAGTCTGGGAAAATTTATTTGATTAAAGAACAATTTGGACACATTACGTCACATGAAGATTGGTAAAAACGTGAGCTTAAATTTGTATAGAATTAAATCGAGTGAAATTTATAGGCAGGTAGACACAACAGACAAAGGTGTCTATAAATTGGATGAAAATAAACGAAGTGAATATGAAAAAGGTAAAGGTAAAGGTGAAGAAAGAAAAATTCTGATTGTGCAGAGCGAAAAAGTCCTCAGTAAAATAATGCCGCGTTGCGCTCTTCCGTTCAACACCGCGTGGCATAATTTCATTTCAAGCCATTATCTTGCCCTCTTTTAAGCTTTTTTATGCAAATTTCGCATCCTCGTTACTGCTGGTGCTTTAGACGCCTTAAAAACCGAGAAACCAGGTTGAAGTTTAGCGTGCAGATTTTTTTTTTCTATCACATTATCTAAATACCTGTATATTACGTACGTACATTTATATTACGTACGTTATAATTGGAGAAATCGTCGCCATTCTTACCCAGAATATCACACCCCATCCCAACTCATTGTGCAGACAAAGTGAGGTTGTCTAATTTAGCATAATATTGTACTCTGCAGCTTAAAAAAAAAAGTGGAGAAATAAATCTAGATAAATTTCTATTTTCTATGAGAATATTTGATTGAGGTAATAATAATTCAACGTATCGTTGACAGAAATGATAGAATATCGAGATATACAGGGTGAGTTTTCTCTGGTATCGCGTGCAGGAGGGGCTTATGGTCGCAAACGCCCCACCCCTATCTATGGAAACTGCTAAAATCATCAGTTTTTACGGCGCGTGAAAATAAAAGTGGGGTTTCTCGATACGACGATAATTAGTATGAATAGAAAATGACGAAGCGTTTGCGGTGATAAGCCCCTCCCTCGTGCGATACCAGAGAAAACTCACCCTGTACATGTATACCGTATCTGAAGTTAAAATTTATTCTTCCGTTACCGCATACCTAGAATTAATTCAACCCTGAAGGGGTTGATTTATTTCGGTAACTGCAGTTAAATTGTTCCCACGAACGAACAAACTTTTCCCTACTGCCGCGGTACTACATCTACATTTCCCTTATACCTAACACTCATACCTTTACCAAATTCATACGAAGCCCTAAAATAACTCACGTATGTGTATAACAACGTGGGTACCTGTGATTTTTTTTTTGTCCGCTTTCATCCACTTCGTTTTATAAAATTATAATCATTCCGATAAACTGTAGGATATACAGGGTGAATATTATCCGAGATCTGATCTGGGAGGAGCTTAAGCACGTCCATGCTCCTACCAGATCGGACCTCGGAGAATATTCACCCTGTATATGATTCGAATAAGGAAATAAGGCGTTGTATTTTTAGTTTTCGCACAATTTATCATGTATCAATAATTTATTTTGCTCAATCGGTGACATTTGTTTTTAAAGTGAACTTAAGGTCTAGTTGGCATTCTGACAAAGCATTGAAATATCCATAACTGAATGAATGACGCGTTTCTTTTTTTTTTTTTATTTCTAAACTACCCTTAACTGCAATATATACAGACTAATGTATTGTTTAATAAAATGTCCTTTTTCCTCATGAATTTTCGTTCTTTATTACCTCATTCGGCGTTGCAGTAAAGCTATATGATATAGGTATGTATAAATTCTGTCCACCGTCCTGCAGTTATGAACATTTCGCATGATTTTCACACCGTCATAACTGATAGTGTAAACTTGAAGAAACGATCTATCACTGATAATAAATGAGCATATTATGTTATATAGATATATAACGGCTAGTTTGACCGCAATTTCATAAGTGTAAATCACCCGAGGTTAAACTATCACCACGTGCATCAAACCACCGTCAAAATTAATTACCACAGTTGTAATTAATTCACCTGAATCTTCGGTAACTTCTCTCTCCCTCTGGCTTCCTGTCTCTCTCTCTCTGTCTCTTTCTCTCTCTCTCTCTCTCTCTCTCTAATTAACCATCCCGAGTACAACAAATTCGTCTGTACACATATTAGCTATGCACACTAATACCATAACGGAACGCCTAGAGCAATTCCTTTACCGTTGTCAAGTAGCGTATAGATATTCATACATTATTGTAGACACGTTTCAATTTCCGGTCTGACTTACCCGGAATTCGAAACTATGGATAACGGATAAGGCATCCATAAACATAGACTAAAGTTAGGGGTGAAACCTCCACCTCCACCTCCACTCACATGAACATATGTATATGTTGTACCTCGCATAATCTACACGATAGATCTTTAGTACCGTGAACAAGATCTGTTGTATATGGGTATTTGTACTTCAGTATATATATACAGGGTGACTCAGAACCCACGGGCCACATTGAATGGGTATATTCCTTGTCGAATTCTGACAAGAAAGTTCCCTTACAAAAACTCTCTGAGGCCAACGGTTCTCGAGTTATCAGAAATCGCGATTGAAAAATCAGAGCGTCTTTCTAGTCAACTGCTTCATAGTTTCAACGGTCCAGGTTGTCCGCTCCATAGTTTTTGGCCGTTCACGTCAACCGCTTCATAGTTTTAGCCGTCCGGGTCATTCACTCCGTAGTTATGGGCCGTCTAGGTCAATCACTCCATAGTTTTAGCGGTCCAGGTCATTCGCTCCATAGTTACGGTCATAGAGAAACGCTCTGACAGGTCAATTGCGATTTTCAATAACTCGAGAACAGTTGGCCTTAGAGAGTTTTCGTATAGGAATTTTAGTCTTAGAATTCGACAGGGAATATGCCCATTCGAGGTGGCCCGTGGGTTCTGGGTTACCCTGTATATATGCAAAGGTGCAATAGGTATATATAACTTTAAGCTGGATTGACCTCGTTGCATTTCTTCGACATCGCATGACATCTCCAGTCTCAATCTTCGGCACAGTATGCCACCAACGGATTTCTAATACTTTGAATCTACTTTAAGACTCTGTTTTTTATTTTTTTTCTTCCATTCTTCTTCTTCTTCTTCTTCTTCTTCAGCTTTTGCCGTGAATCATATAACTCTCTTCTCCGGTGGGTAGATGTCCCCAATTATATAGAATAGGGAGGGTAGACCGTGCGCCATTCGAATAATTAATCCAACTATTTCGAGTGAGTTTGAATGGATGCAAAATAGGGATGCGATGGGTAAAGCCAGCCGGTAACTGAATAATCAGGTATTAAATTAGAGGGTAGATTTCAGAGTTCAGATAATAGAAAACACACGGAAGCTGATAAATCTGCGATAATGTTTCTTAGACCGAGTCGAGTGCGAGTGGATGGAAAAAGGATTTCAAATTTTTTTTTTTTTCTTCAAATCTCACGCACCGCGTGGTTATATATACCTGGATTATGAGCCTGCGACCCTTATACTTTAAATAAAAAATAAAATAAATGTTTTTTTTTCTCAAAATTCCAAAGACTTTCTGCTTTCTCTTGTCACGCACTGGCGCTACGTCAAGTAAAATACACATAAAAACGAGAAGAGAATATGAGCGAAGAAAAGCTTTTTCTATTCGTCAAGTCCGGGAGAAAAATAAAACTGACTCTCACTTACGCAACCTTCACATTTTATAGGTGGTTCTTCACGACGCCTTCGTGAAGCCGCATGAGAAAAAAAAATCGTCAAATTTATTACCCGATGTCAGTGCAGACTATCACTCGTCAAGGATTATTCCGAAATTCTTCTTTATCCACAGATTTACATAAATATAAATAAGATATCCTTGTATACCCGGAATATGAATCCTGATTTTTCTCTTTTTTGTCTTTTTCTTTCAACCCCTCGTCAAAACTCTCGATTTTCTGGGTGATTTCAGCCTTTCATTTGCTCTATAAAAATTTAGAAGAATCCAGTTTTGTTTCTTTTTTGTTAATTCGTTTATTTATTCGCATTTTGACGGAATACTTGAGGAGGGGTGAAAAAAAAACCATTTTCTACGTATAAAGGTATAATAAATAAATAAATATATATATGCATATGCGTGTGATATATATCATGTGAAAGTTTAACGGGAGGTCGGGATTTATTGTGGTGAACTCCGACGTTTGTATACTAGACTCATAATTTGTCGGGTTGTGTCGTCGAATAATTACAATTTATACACGATTACACAACTGGTTGCAGCTGTATGTTGTATGCTGTATTCTGCTATGGTGTATCATAGGTACGGGGTTGGTGAGCTTAACTGGTAAACGTAACAACAAGCGAAAGGGTCCCAAAGCCAATAAATAACGAAAGTCTGACGCGTGATTTGTAACTTGCTATTTGTGACATCAACGCGGTTTACTGGGACGTTAAAATCCAACGGTCTGTGCCGCAGACTGTGCATTTTATTTCGTAATGCATATGCTTGTCAATCGAATCGAGTATTCACTCGTTATTAATTAACCACCCAAAATGTTCGATTAGTTCAATCAAATGTCAAATTATTTATAAAACTATAAAACGGGGTTGAAAAATCATTTCATTCATATCGCTAATTATTATCATTATTATTATTTCATTGTCAAGTTTGAGGGAGAAAAAAAAAAAAAAACAATGAAAACTGAGCTAATCTCATATGTACAGGGTAAGTCTGTTCAATTGGGGTAGCAATGCTTAATCATAAATCACGGCGTGCCTTTGCCGCAAGTAAGTCCCACCGATTTCAGACCTTTGAAGAGACTCACCCTGTATCAGCGATTTTAGTTCAACAAACCCGACGTAAATTAGATTTTTAAATCGTTGTATAAATGGAGTTGAGTCGCAGTTGAAATGGTGGGAATATTTTTAACACAATTTTTAAAACCCTTGCAGTATATTTGTATGCAAAAATTAACAATTAGTTCCGGCTAGTCTATGTTTTTAAAAGCACTGGAAGTACCGAGGCTCCGCAACAGCGCGTTGAATTTTTGTACAATTAATTAAGCTCCTTTCTTTGGTGGTAATTTATTAATTGTCACCATGTAGTACTTGGCGAAAAGAGAGGTACAGAGTTTAAAATTTTCTTCTTTTTTTTTTTCTCTGTAATTTTTTTCATTTTCCACCTTGTGAAAACTGACGATATTTAAACTGGTCCCGTTTGTCCTTTTCGTCTGTTGATACTAGTGCAGGTTACACGAGATTAACATTATACTTTTGATTATTATTCATGACGAATTTTCAGGATCAATGGATTAAAGGATTCCCAACATCTGATACGCAGACAAGCGGCAAAGCGGATTTTTCTTTTTTTTTTTTCGTTTTTCCCCATGATCGTAACTCATCGTTTCGAAATTCTTTTCAAGCAATATTTACATATATATATATGTATATAGTATATACCATGTACTATACTCGCATTTATAACACTCCGAGCTTCCAGGAAACAGGATGCAAGATACTTGAAGAAAATCGTTTCGCGATTTGCGATGGAATTTTACTTACGTATGTCCAGACGAACGCTTTTCTTTGCCTTCTTTGGTACGCGTACATCGAACCATTCATAAAATCTTCATGCCGTATCCAATTTCAACAGAATTCATTCTCAAAGTGGAAAAATCTACCATCTTTCTGATACTCAATAGCGCACAATACCGAAATATCCGGGTTAAGAATTTTTCACAAAATTATTCCGGACACTCTTAGCTGGTGTGTGTCCAAATCGTTTTTCAATTTTTATTTTCATTTTTATTCTTATTCTTATTTACTGCAGTATTTTCCAATTTTCTGAACAAAAGTCGGACTGATACAACATCGACTCTTAAGCAAATGAATGACAAGACTTCGAAAGACTGATAGCCCATAACATTTAGAATGGAAAAATAACCGCGCTGTTAGTTATTTCGAAAATCTATACAATCAATTTGGCCGATTTGTTATAAGAATGAAAAGCATTAACGGTCGATTGGCGAAAATATATCATCTAATTCCACCGCCGTGAAACCATCATATTGGCCTTTATTGATTGAGTTCGTTGCCATTTGGTTCGCCCCGATTCCCCACCTAATTATTGCTCAAGCCGGATGGGTCGAATGTACCCTAGGAGTCGGGTGAGGGAGTTTAACGAACGTATATTCACCTACTTCGTATAGCCTAAATGTAATCTTAATCGACTACCAGCGTCCTGCAGGGATTCCTTGGCTTAACTCCGGAACTAACCAGTGTACGACTAACCCCGGTACAAGACACCAGTTGAATGGTTTTCAATGCCAAAAGGAAGAAGGACCAATTTCGAAGGATCATGGACAAACGGACTATTCCAAACATCTCACTTCCTCCCACTGAAAATACTATGCGAAATATAATCTCCCTCATCTTCCTTCTCGCAAAAGCTTTCCTTTCGCGTGAAAATAATTTTGAAAATTTCAATACTAAAAATCATGGCATATCACTGTTAAAAATGATTGTGAATTTGCAAACATTTAATGTACAAAAGTTTTGCAAAATCACGAATGTGGCGTAGGAAAAGTGAATTGCTAAGCTTTTTCTATAAATTTCGAAATAAATTCTTGATTTTTACTAAACTTTTATAGGAAAAACAGAAAATTGTATTTGAATTCACTAAATTGTTGGTAAATTTGAACTATTTATTCATATGTATGCGAATAAGGCTTCCAATACGTACGTATGAGTATTGGAAGCATTATTCGCATACATGAGTAGTTAATTCACAATACATTTCCTGTAAAATTAATTTACAAATAGTTCAAATTTACCAACAATTTAGTGAATTCAAATACAATTTTGTGTTTTTCCTATAAAAGTTTAGTCAAAATCAAGAATATATTTCGAAATTTATAGAAAAAGCTTAGCAATTCACTTTTGCTATGCCACATTCGTAATAGTATTGCAGAACTTTTGTATATTAAATGTTTGTAAATTCACAATCATTATTAACAGTGATAGGTTACGCTTTGGATAAGCAACTATTAGTTGTTTTAAAATCGTGTCTTTTTCTAACCACCCTGGTGACTATCAAATTCATATCAGGCAGACATGTATGCAGATGAGAAAATTTCATTCTCTCTGAGGCGTGTTGTATGAGTAGATACACACCGTACCGTATATAGGATATAAGGGTGGTAGAAACTCGGGATCAAGTCTTTGTGCGGCAATTTTCATTCGACACGCGATCTGGAGAGGATATAATATATCTTACACCTACGCAATTGATTTTCCCGAGTTATCTCAAGTCTATGTATATATATACTATGTATGCGTGTAGACGGTAATACACCCAGCTGACTGTGTGAAATTTGATATAGCCAAAGGGGAAATATAGCTATGGAATCGTGTTGGTATAAGTGTGACGATGAGGCATACGTTTGGGGATGGGGGTAAAATTCTTGAATTTACTCCGCGAAAATTCATCGTAATATCTTGACCCTGTATAAAAGGTAGTATAAATTTACCTGACGGTAATAACAGTCACGGGGAGAAGAAGTTTGTCAGGAAACTATACTGTAACAGTATGAAAATGGAGTCTATATGAGGTACTACTACCGGAAACTTGAATTTAATCGTCAAACCATACGGCGAACTTCGGCACCGAAGATTCCCACCGAAAATTCATCATTTATACTAACTTCATTTTTCCTCCGAACTTATAGAAGTTTGAATGAACCGCGAACAGTATGAAATAAGGAAGTTTTCCTACACATCGCAAGCTTTTCAAGGTGTCTTATAATTAACGATGATGTAGCCATTCGAGCTTTTTCTTTCAGCCTACACCTTCGATTTTGAAATTGAACATTTTTTTTTTTTCTTTTTTCAGGAGCTATATTCCACACCGGTTCCGAAGAGGATGAGATAGCGTTTAAATACGCTATCCAGCGTATCGCTTTGGATCGTGTACCTGGCCAGTACGTCCTGGAACCGATAATAAAATGGATTAGCATTGATACCGATAGTATCGGTACAGCCGAAGCTGGTGAGTATAAAGTCAATTACACAACCCGAGGTAAACAATTTGTCACCCTATAAAATCCGAGGGGTCTCTAAGGAGGCCTGGGTCAAAAAGGACGAACTAAATGCCTACGAATATTCGTAAAAATCGTGGAACTGTCGTCATGGCGACGTCATGCTTTGCCGGATTTTTCACCCTCTACACCGAACTGTCTTTGCCAGTACTCCTTAAAATTTTCAACGAAAGAATAACTTTGGGTGTATATATTTTTTATTTTTTTTCTCAACTTTTCTCAACCTTGTTTTGTATCCTATTTCTTAAGCCAAGGTGCAAAAATTTCCTATTCAATTCCCTCTCGCCTAATATTTTATTCAAAAATAAAATATTTAGCATAATTTTTACGACATATAGTTATATTACATTAGTTAATGACGGTGAAATAGCAATTTACGGATGTATGTATCCGGTATGTTAATACTTATATGTATGTATGTGAAAATGCAAATATGATAAGATTCTCCCCCTGTATAGTAAAAAGGAATCGAGAATTTCGGGGTGAAATTTAGTTTAAAAAATAAATTTACAACGAAAGAGAATTTTCGGACCATTTCATATTCCATGAATACTTAGGTTGAAGATAACGGCGATAGCTGGTTGTTGGTTGTTTCGCGAAAATCGATATTTAAGAATCAATTTGAGTCGCCAAACGATTCACAATAATTGAATACCTCCGATACGCCTAAAACTCGGCCCTCGTATTACCGGAATCGTTCCTAACTTCTTCCCACGTTCGCGAAAGAAACTCTCGTTGAAACTCCCATCTTCAAAGTCGTTTATTCGCTACGTTCGCCTTCCCAATAATACCTCGGCAAACTCGTAGCTTATAGTATAAAAAGTAAATCGGTATTATTTTTTACCAAATATCTGATACACTTGTATAATTTATTCAATAAAAAAAATTTTAAGCTCTCGAAAATATAGACACGGTTTCCCTCATTCGTTATTTACGACGAAACGATAGTAGATTACGCAACGAGGGCGCAAAATAGGTGATTCCCGCATGAGTCGGCACAAGACGAGTTGCGTATAACTACTTTTCCTAACAAGTGTGAAAAGTTCGATTTCGCGTTCTAATTTGTCACTCGCGAATTTTTATTCTTCACACTTGCGCACGCGAATATTTATTTCGCGCACGCTCACAAAATGCGTTATGAAATCTGACATTTTGCGCACGCAAATTAGTGCGGAAAATCGAATCTTTTACACGGCGTTAGAAAAACTATAATATCGTGCTTGCTGATCTCTAAAAAAAATTCTTTTTCCCTTACAGCTTGCGAGTTATTGACCGAAGGGGTGGCGGCTATCTTTGGTCCGAAAAGCCCGTACACCAGGCCTATTGTCTCGAGTATCGCAGCTCGCCATGACATACCGCACATAGAGTATTCTTGGCGCCCCATCGAGGAATCTGTGCTTCAGTCAACTACCATTAACGTTTACCCAGCCAGCAAGGATATAGCCAAAGTAAGTTTGTGATTAATGACTAAATTATTGTGGAATTATGATTTTCTCTAAACGATAAATTCCTCTAAAATATCCTCAGCTATAGTGCCAAACTATAAGATCGTAATCGGTTATTAATTAATGACTAAATTCATTAATTCATTAATTTATTAATTGACTAATACTCTAAATTACTTAAAAGGTTGTGTTTTATTCTCACGTGACGTGATACTCTAGCAAAGAGTAAAGAGATTTCAAGTTTGATAACTTTTTGCAATTTTCTCTACCCTTCGAGTAGGAGGCGTGATGACGAGCTGGTAAAAGGAATTCCATGTTTTTATCTTTCATTCGTTGTTTTTCTTCTTGAAATATTTAAAGAGAAGCTACGCGCGTTATAAGACATTACTCAGCTAAAGGTAAATATCTCAGCGGAAACGATGCTTGCAGTAGCATAGCAGCATCAGCAAAAGCAACAAGAACACTTCAACGGTACTACCTACTCCTAGTATTTACCAAGGAACAAATTTTTTCATCATTTTTTCATATAGATTCGTTTTGTTTTTTTCTTTCTTTCTTTTTTTTAATCGTTTCAAAGGTAGCTAGGTAGTTAGGTATAAAATGTAAAGCCAATATAACCGGAAGTAAAATGATTGAAATCATGAATAATGTAAATCTTTGTAAAAAAAAAAAAAAATTTCTTAAAATATAAGCCGTTATAATTTCCGCGCTTTATGTTCGTTGAATAATAAATTATCTACGAAGGCCATCCAGTCCAGTACCTAAATTTTATCTACCTGTATGTCTTAAGCTCTTATAAATCTTTGTTGGAGATTTCTTTTTTTTTTTTTCATTCTTTCCTCTACCACGTAGCTTTGCGGTTAAGTAGATAAGCGGTTACCTGACGTCGGAAATTGACTTGCAGAAGCTTTTAGTGGCAATTCTTTCTAGGTGTATAAATATTTTGATAAGCTTCCATAATGCTGCTTGAAGGTAGATGGCAAAAAAAGTTAAAGAATAAAATAAAAAATGATATTAGAAGAAGAGGATGATAAGGTATTTTTGAGATTAGTTGCTATTGCTTCTACTGCCGCATATACATATGTATATAAATCCTCGTTATACACCGTTTCGAGTATTTTTATTACTAGCTAGGTGAACGTTGTTACTTCTTTGATTTAATACACCATCTTCGCGTAGAAACGATTCCGGGTATATCAACCTGTCGCGATTCAATATAAACCCTCTACGTTGCCTCTACGTTGGTTCAGGATCATAAAAGTCACGTACCACATAAAGATTTGTACGACCTTGTTTACAATTTTATACTTCTCGATTTAACTACTCTGCAGTTACTGTATAGCTAGAAGCTGGACCAAGACGTAAGATAACTTTCAGCATCTGCAGCAGTATTCTGCATTAACATACACCGCTTATCTTTACAACAAAAACCCACCATCTTTATCGCCACCAGGACCTAAAATAGTCGGGCGCGTTTTACGACACGGAGAGATAACAGAAAACTGCCTAATAATCTCGTGTACCAAAATAATGCAGATTATAGATCCCGCGAGATAACATATCCAATTTCTCACACAGTCTGCGGACGGCTGGGAAATTTCATATTTTTCAGAAAATTCAACGATCACAGTCAATTGTCAGAAAAGTACTTTTCAAATTCGTGATTTTTCTGAGGTCTTGATTTACTGTTCAAGAAATAGATTTGCGTTGAGCAAAAGATCCGAACAGTATAGTTGGGTATCGGAAACTTTACCGGCTTTCACTCGTACAACAAGTTTGAATTTTCACAAAGTTACGGTTCAGTCATATTGCGAACTTGTAACTACCATAAGATCTTGCAAACAGTTTCCTTTCAGAAATGCAACAGAAAGTTTCAGAAATCATATTTCAATAGACGTAACAGAAACAATGTCAAAGCATTTCAAAATTAGCGCCTTATCCACGGAATAGTTCCACGCATTTAGCTAGGTGCAAACTTATTGCCGCGAGGCTTTCCCAGAAGTATAAATATGCCGCCTGACATGATTATAACACGCCTAAAACAAACCAACCAACCCCTTCTTTTATCTACGAGTGTACAGACAGAATACCGGCTTCTGTCGCACCTAAAATCTGCAACCGAGGGTACAACGGTCTTTAAGTTGGCAATACGCTAAACAAAAGCTGGCTTGATAGATGAAGCGACACGAGCATTGCCTATTCCGCAGCTCTATGTCGCAGGGGTTCTCCATACAGCTTTTGTCTCAAGTATTGCCAACTTAAAAAGAGATGTACCCTCGGTTGCAGATTTTAGGTGCAACAGAAGCCGGCATCCTGTCTGTACAATGTTTCACTGACAGATATACGCGATTTCTGAGTTAGGAAGACAGCTTTGTGAACCACGACCAAAATAAATCTGAAATATAACTGAAACGTACGAGACGTTACAGATGTATGTACGTTTTACGGTTATATTCCATACATGTTTCAAATGGAATGTTACAAAGGCGGAATTTTTCAGTAATATGATACATGTAGTATACAGGGTGATTCAGAATTCGTGACGAATCTCTTGAGAGGTTAATCCTTGTCAAAATTGGGATCGAAAGTTCCTCTGCCATTTTTGCGAAAAACGATTTTTTTCCAACATCTTCCACCAAATACTTTCACAGAGAAATCTCTCTAATATTGATAAAAAAAAAACTCATTGGCATCATTTGAGATTCTTTAAAATTGACAAATGATATGAAGACCAAAAAAAATAAAAAATTGTTGAAAAAAAATCAATTTTTGGAAAAATGGCTGAGGAACTTTCGATCCCAATTTTGAAGAGGATTAACCCCTCGAGAAATTCGTCACGAATTCTGAATCACCCTGTATAGTATAGTATATGCATCTGAAATTGAACAATAAACTGTTAAGTTTCCGAAGAGTTTTGATTATGTTTTTTAAACGTATCTCGCGTTCCTCAATATCGAAGGCTTAATTAAATTCGCGGTGTATTTTTTTTTTTCACACTTTTTTTGTTGTTAGTATCCTCAATTGCTCGAGAGTGGTCCGTACGATCGTAAATAAAATTCAAATCAAAATCCTCGATCCTCGTTCGGCAAAGAATCTAAAATAAGTAAAAATCTAAGCAAATATTAGCTATAAACCAGATGAAAAAAGGAAAAAAAAAATACCATTTATAACGATGACGTCGATGGCGAAAAAAAAAAAAATTCTCAAAAGACATCCACCCCTCGATTCTAAGGGATGTAATTTATCGGCCAAACTTCCGATCGTCGAACTTTTCCTACAAAACAATGATGATAATATTTGATACTCTACAGTCGTCGATATTGTTACCGGAAAGCCACTTTTCAAACTAATTCTGATTACGTTTGTCTTTCGACCCCAAATAGTACGGGAACACGAGAACTGTCTTTCATTACGAAAATTGGTTTTTGGAAAAAGCAAAAAGAAATGAAGATTATGGTTGATATGATAACCGATGGCTTATGATGGGTGTATTGTTTCAAAGAACATTTGATAGATCAGAAATTAGAGTTATCGTGGCTCTTTGGTATATGGCGATCGGAAAACAAATTATTATCGACATGTGTATGACGACGGGAAAAGTACTTTTGGTTCGAGTCGGAATTGAGAGATTAAATTTTCGCATACCATCGATAAAATTCCATTCGTAATATATTTTCGGTTTGGAATCGACATGAAGGCAGGGTAACTGCTGTCCGTTGAGTGAAAAACTCCCTTTCAATCCATACCCTCCCACTTTTTCTCGTCGTCCTTTATATGTATGGAGAAGAGCTAAAAGCTATCCAACACAGAGTAGGTACCGATCAGGCCTTATACAATTCAATTCGCACTTGTTGTAGGCGGGCAATATTCGGAAAGAAAAGGCATCACGCTAATTGACTAATTGAAATCAACCGGAGGGCTTTCAACCTACGATCAATCCCAGTTTAATTTACCAGGGAAAATTTATTTGACCATGAAAAATCCGAATACTTGTTTGGTTCGAAAGGAGGATTCTATTCACAGATCATCTTCAAAGAGTTTTCTTGGCGCATCTATGACATAAAAAATGTCAAATTCATTTTCAAAAAGTGCAGCGGGTGTAGAAAGACGATTTCCTAATTTCTAGAACAGACGAATTTACGTAAATGATACATAAATTCAAAAAGATTTACGACAGACAAGATTTCGATGAAACTTTGCATTCGAGTCCTCGAAATAAAAAATTGCTGACGATTCCGAAGCGGATAAATTTTAACCGTTATTCATTAAAAGAGAATTTTCTTCAATCGAGATGGCGGGCGAAGAAAGCTCAATATGCTTTTTCCAATTATCAGAAAATTCATAAGCCCTGAAATTTACTGTTGGAACAATTTTTCACTTAATTTTTAATTTTCGTGCTTTTATGCGGGTTAATTCTTTCAGGTAATCGCAGTTCTCACAAAAGCTATGCCCTGGCGTTCATTCACGGCGATTTACCAAACAAACGATGGTCTTTCACGGCTCCAGGAAACGCTGAAGTTACACAGTCCACTGGATAACCCAACCACTGTACGACAGCTGGCAGAAGGGCATGACCACCGTCCGTTACTAAAAGAGATCGCAGCTTCACGTGAAACAAATATAATCCTTGACGTAAATCCTGAAAGTATAATGGAAGTAATACAGCAAGCTCACGAAGTTAACTTGATGAAGGATTATCACACGTGGATTATTTCCGACTTGGTAAGACTGAACCCGCCAACAAAAATTTCCACGTTTCTTTGATCGCTTTTTCTTTCATTCGTTTTTTTTTTTATTTTATTTTTTTTTTATTTTACCGAAGTTGTGGATGGAATTTAACGAAACTGAGCCAGTCGATGTCTTTTCATATTCTACGACAACTCAATCCTTAAAGTCGACCCCCGTCAATGTCAGCGTTTCTTTTCCTCTTTTATTTTATTTTATTTTTTTTTTTCTTTTTCCTTTCACTTCAAGAAACTGATAAGGATTCTATCTGTTTGTAACAGATATTCGCGGTAGAATTTTGATGATTTCCTGTTAAATGAAATTGAGAAAATCTCTGATAAAAGATTTATAAAGAAAAGGATATGAATTGTGTGTGTCGGGAATAAAATAGAAATGAAAGAAAAAAATCAAGTGTATACTATACCAACTGGTTCACTTTTAGAGGAATGAGTGCTGCAGGGATGTAAAGTACACCTGGCATTGACAGTTCTTGAAATAATATCTATTTCGCGTTTGTTTCTGCGCAGAATTTCCCGGGTCACTCGATTCTCGATATCGTTATGAACTCTACGGTGAATATAACTGGATTTGGAATTCTGACTGAAAAGAAAACTCAGCTTCAGTCTGCCCTCGGAACCCGTGCAGTGAAGGTAATTAAAAAGTACTTAACGAAAATGCCCAATTATAAATCTCAAAGCGTTTTAATTCCTGACTCATAAAGCAACGGCATAATTCGTTATTTCATATAATTTTTTTCTTCTCCTTCTTCTTCTCCTTCATCTTCTTTATCTTTATTTCGGCTATCAAAGAGAATGTCCTACAACAAGAAACAGGGAGAAAAAAAAAATTTCTTCATTAATATTTGATTATTTATTTCAAATTATCAATGTACATTCAAGTTTATCTCAATAGAGCTATATTACAGCTATAATTGAGTATAGATATACATACTGGGAATATTCGTGGAAACGCTTCGTAGGAGGCCTGCATATAGGCAACTCGAACATCAAGTGATTAGGTTTCGTTCCCACGTAGCCAATGAGCACGTAATATGCGAAATACATTCCAATCACTTGACTTCTGAGTTGCCTGTATACAGGCGTGTTCACTTCCCTATGAAGCGTTTCCACGAATACTCCCAATATATGGCTGGATTACCACCATATCTTGGGTTGAATTTCTGTCTGGTTTCTAGGTAATATCTTCATTAACCCCCCGTCATATAATAGAGGTACTATTTCCAAGGCTTGCCTTGCAATGGTAATTCCAAATGCGCCAGCAACTCACTCATACCAGGGAATACGCGACACGGCACTTACGACCAGCTGACGGCACGCCTTAATTTTCGTTTCATTAGCCCCAGTCCCACGTTTACATTCCGAAATTACATAAAAATGTTAACTGGCCAACGGTATAAGGGAGAATATCGTTAAACCCCTGCGAGACTGATCTGCATGTTTTTGGTAGCCGAATTAAAGCAGGATATTAATTTTCCAAATTCATTTTAAGCAAGTCTAATAAAAACTATATAGATCAAAAAATCAGACTCCATGTCGTAGCAGAGTCGGTCAATCAATAATTTGACCAATTAATTTTCCCAACGAATCGATTAGCTGTGAGAAAATCATTTGTACGAATTTTCACGAATTTTCATTAATTTTAGCTCGAGTCTGCCCTGCTCTACGATGCTGTCATCTTGTTCAACAAGGCGTTAGAGACTTTGAATTTAGCTAACGGGATGACAGATTCACCTCTTAATTTGGTGCCGGAATCCCTCCAGTGTGAAAAGGAAGAAAAATACTCTGCAGGACAAAATATAACGGACGCTATGTGCTCGGTGAGTATATAAAGAGCACATTATACCGACTGGTCGGGAAAATATCTAAATAACGTGTGTGAATATAAACTTTTCGAAAGTTCATCTTGGTTGACTGATACAGGGGTGCGACTGTAGGTAGAAACAAACTGTCGGTAATGTAGAATATTATTTCTAGCCTACCTACCGAGAGGGAGTTTTGACTGATCCCTTCTATACCGACTAAATAATATAAGTATCTTGAATTGTTGTCATATACACAGAAGAGAAATTTGTGTCTTCATTCTTGATATTACCTCGATGATATGTGTAAAATTAGAAGGAATCTGCTTATCGACTGGTGCGTGGTTTCAACTGTAGATAAGGTGACGCTTTCGGTAGCATAGGAAAAGCGCTTCAGTATACCTACCGAGGAGGAGGTATACTACATGAGTGATCTCTTCTCTGTCAATATCGTAGATAATAGATATACATTCACATCTTCTAAAATAAAAGGTATAATTGAAATATTAGTAGACGTAGAATTTCATTCGCGGGGTTTTCAGTGAAAATGCAACGGCAATAATAATTTTTTAAATCCAAATTTAATTTGATGCACTAGGTATTGAGAACATCCCATATCTGATTAACTATTTTTTTTCGAGTGAGATGGTTTAGGCTGGTTTTTAGCCAATAGGTTGCATATCGCACAGAACTAATCGTGTAAAAACGTTTTTGATAATGCCTGAAAACATGTTTTAAAATAGTAAATCAAAAATAACCACACGTTCCTCTGATCGATACCCGATGCGATTGATCTTTTCTATTGCAGGAAAAACGAATCAACGAAATGACGGGCCCCATGGACTTCGACGAAACTGGCCAAAGGCAAACGTTCGAAATGCAGGTGATGGAATTTCACATAGACACACTATTCACTACCGGTATAATAGACAAGGAGAAGATAAAATATACGAGAACTGACAAAGAGCGCGAAGATGACATGAGGAAAAAGATAACGAAAACATTTTACAAAGTCACCACGATAGTCGTGAGTTCAAATGTAGATAACAGAAGACTTTAGACCACGAATTACAATTTTCAATTTTTTTATTTATTTTTATTTTTTTCAGGGTGAACCGTATTTGATGGAGGCATCCAATGGAACAAGTGAAGGCATTTTAATTGATGGCAAACGGTACGAAGGCTACAGCGTTGATCTAATAGCCGAGGTTGCCAAGGTCCTCAATTTTTCATATCAATTCGAATTGGTGCCTGACGGACAACACGGCCATTACAACGAGGCTAACAAGTCTTGGAACGGACTGATCAAGCGCCTTAGAGATCACGTGAGAACACAATTACAGATTTAAATATAATCCCAAAATATTTAACCGCACGAAAAAAAAATACTCAAAAACTCAAAAACCACACCGTCGTTCCAGGAAGCTGATCTTGCTGTTTGCGATCTGACCATTAACCACAAGAGAGGACAGGCCGTTGATTTCACGATGCCTTTTATGAACCTTGGTAAGTGACGGTATCAAGATTCGGGGCAGCGAATCGCCGCCAAGTAAATTTTACTGACAAAACTTTGAGTTTTTTTTTTTCTTTTCACGTTTCTTCACCTACTACGCGAAAGAATGGAAAGAATGTCATGTTATTTGAACCAAATGTTATAGTTGAACAAGAAATTCACAAAGTTTTCACATTTTCGTTACTGCCGAATGAATAATCCAATTTTTTTTTATTTATTTTTTTTTTTTTCATGGGCAGATAAATTCTCAAATATGTATGCAAACCGCATCCAAGTAGATTAAATTTCTCGCCTTGAATTGTACTTCCACAATCATTGATAAATTACGTAAAACGAAATTTCGCGAAGTATTGTGACTTCGATTTTTGCGAATAAAATGTATCGATATTCTGCTTTCGAATACGGATAATTTTCAATATCAGCGGTATTTGGAAAAATTATCAATTCTTTTTCAATCTCAAGATCTCCATAGTCATTAATTTTAAATACTATCAACACTTTTCCAAAGGTATCAGCATCTTGTTTATTAAGCCGGAAGTAAAACAGCCAGATCTCTTCTCTTTCCTGAATCCATTCACACCTGAAGTATGGATTTGCGTTGCTGGAGCATACCTAGGTGTATCAGTGATGCTATTTCTGCTAGCTAGGTACGTTTGAAGCGGCTTTATTCACTTCAAGGGGCTTTTCTTACATGCTCTGATCACCTCGAAAACGCAATTCGTAGTTTCTTTCATACTACACAATAGATCGGAATGAAACTTTGGGAATTACGGCTTCATTACAGCAGAAAGTGGCTGGGTATTTCGGTTTTTCGACATTTTGAATTTTTTTTTTCGCGTTTCTTGCCGATAATAATCGAAATGTGTCGTCCTTAAGAATAATAGAAATGATAAGAATTGAATCTAAAGACTAAACTTATATTCTTGGATTCGGGATGACGCTTATTCAATCGGTGAAACAAGATTCACAATCTATTATTCCAAATCAGATTCTTGCAACTAGCACAACTTCCAATAAATTTTTTCATCACCGTTTCAGAATTTCACCCGGCGAGTGGGACAATCCACATCCCTGCAATTCAGAACCTGAAGAATTGGAGAACAGTTTTAGCCTGATGAACTCAATGTGGATGACAATTGGCACCCTTATGCAACAGGGTTCCGATATTGTGCCTAAGTGAGTTTCCATAATTACGTTTCTCTATGTCGGAGAAGATTTCAATAATTTTATAGTTTCTTTACTATTATTCGAGTCTTTATAAAATATACCCATAATTTGACGTGCGCTACCGACAGTTGGGGAATACAGATGATACGCTGACTCGGCTACAGCAGCAAAACTGGTAATCCCATGGTGTAATTGGTCAAAACCACCCTAATGCATAGGCTTCACTCCCAAATCGTTGATTCCAATTGAATCTTTTGAATCTTTATTTGCAGAAGCCCTTCCATCCGCATGTTGGCAGGTATGTGGTGGTTCTTCATTCTGATCATGGTCCAAACATATACCGCAAATTTGGCCGCCTTTTTGACAACTGGTAAAATGGGTGACACGATATCGAACGCCGAAGAACTCGCTGCTCAGACAGGGATTAAATATGGGGTTTTAGACGGTGGTTCTACTTACACGTTCTTCAAGGTGAACATCAGCTGAACTTTTATTGATTTTTTTTATCAGTTTGTGGCAAGCAACCTTTTCTAGGATTCGAACAGCACCCTTTACCAGCGGATGTGGACGACAATGCATGACGCTAGGCCAAGTGTTTTTACCAAAACAAATAGCGAGGGCTTACAGCGTGTGCTAAGTGGAAAACGGGGCTACGCTTTCATCATGGAGTCAACAGCTATCGAATACAGCATTGAACGACACTGTAACCTTGAAC
Source organism: Tenthredo notha (assembly GCA_914767705.2). Classification (NCBI taxonomy): domain Eukaryota; kingdom Metazoa; phylum Arthropoda; class Insecta; order Hymenoptera; family Tenthredinidae; genus Tenthredo; species Tenthredo notha. The sequence continues at coordinate 6,278,230 of OU611908.1, forward strand.
AAATCGGAGGACTCCTCGATAACAAAGGATATGGAATCGCGATGCCTCCGAGTAAGATAGTAGAAAAATATCAATCGAGTAAAAAGGACAGAAATAAGTCGCTGATGGAGTCTTCTTTCCTCTATTCATTTTGAAAGATGTCAATTTTTGTCATTTAATATTCTTGCCCGTTTTCGGCTGATTAAAATAATTTTCCAATCAAATTCACGTACCGGAAGGGTCTGCAAGTGACAGACGAATTCACACAAAAACGAAAAAAAAGTTATTTTTTTATTCAAGACGCTGGGTACAGAACAACAATGAGCAGGGCAGTTCTTATGCTACAGGAAAAAGGGATATTAGAGAAGCTCAAAACGAAATGGTGGAAGGATCGGAACGGCGTTGGTCTATGCAATAAGACTGTATCTACTAGCGAAGCGGACGAGCTTGAACTCAGTCTTGCTAATGTCGGTGGTATGTTTCTTGTCCTGGGCTGCGGATGTGCCGCATCATTCGTAGTCGGGATCATAGAGTTTCTTTGGAACGTGCGAAAAGTAGCTGTGGAGGAAAAGGTGAGCCCCAAATAACATCCCCGTGAAAATCTGATCCATATACAGGGTGAGTTTCTTCCGGGGTCCTGAAAGGGTGTGGCTTAAATCGGCTAAGACTCCACCTCCCCCTATTCATACTTGTAATTGTCAGAATAACAATTCTTACTCATTGTCAGCTACTATTACCTGATAATAACAAGTATGAACAGAAGGTAGCGGAGTCTCAGCCGATTCAAGCCACACCCTCTGAGGACCCCGGAGAAAACTCACCCTGTATAAGATGCAAATTATAATGATGAGCTTTTTTTATGCTTCTTTCCTCTTTTGTATTTCTTCTAATACAGATTACACCACGTGAGGCTTTGATAGCCGAGCTAAAATTCGCTGTCAATATTTGGGCGGAAACTAAGCCCGTCAAAGTGGCAAACAATAGAAATCTCAGTACCGCTCAAGATCGGGGTGGGATTGGGCGCGCTGCTTCCGTCGCTAGATCCATGGTGGGTTCGTTCCTTCGCCTTGATATGCTCGACAAATTCGAGAAAGATATACCGGATACCAGGAATGGTAAGCCCGGAAGCAGCTGAATCATTCGAAATCTTTTTATTTCTCAATAAAAACTTCGAAATCCTGTGAAGTCCAATGAAATTTCATGCAAATTGATGATTAAATTGTTTAAAACCCCGGAAAACTTTCAAATTTCGATAAAATCTTTTTCAACGACTAACCCCTCACTGAAGGATGGATATCTTTATCGTTTCCATTTCGCCAAAACTAATTCTGTACCTACTATTATTATAGGAATATCTGAAAATCATTAAAATGGGAAATTGGAGTGTGAGAAATAAAGGATTTGGTAAAAATTCATGTACTTTGATTTAAACCTATTCCAAGAAAAAAAAAACCTTTCCAAATTTTTAAGGAGGACGTCAAAACCTGCCTCGTTATCAAAGCGACTTTACGTTTGGCCTCGAAGTCCTTTATTCAAAGTTAATCTAAAGCCAAAAATCAAAATCTATTGTTGGATCCCTCAACCTTTGCGTCTTTCAACCCAAAGACGAAAGCCGTTCTCCGTTTACAGATCCGTTAAAGACGAAAAAGGGTGCGAAGGATGTAAAAAATCTTCGCCCAATGTTCCGATTATCAATCAATTGCTGAATATCATCTCATGTTCATCTCATGAAGATTTATTGAAAGTTTAAGATCCTTGCATGAATTGAGAGGTAATGGCTCAGAAATCACAACTTTGATATGATCATGCTTCAGGATAGTATAGTAAACTTAATTATTGGAACTGGGTACTGCAAAAAATTGTTTGGAAGACATCCAGTCTTCCAGAAATCGGAACCTCGAACAAAAAACCAACTACGTATAGAATATGGAATATTCGAGAAGAATAGTGTGACTCCAAGGATCGTGCGTCGACACGTGTAAGCAATAATTCAAACCAAAAGTATTCAGGACTAGATTATCATGAATTAGACATAAAAGAAGAAATCAGCTCCTGAAGAAAGGCAAAAAATCAAAACTGTTGGTTCCACTTGCAGTGTAAGGTAGCCAGAAAAAAAAAATAGAATTCACGCTTGGAGGTTGTACTGTAAAAATGATGAGTTATCAGGTAAATAGCTAAGTCATAATACAGAAATTGCAAAAATACATGAAAACAAATCTTTTGAAAACAAAACTAGTAGAAAAATCGGCTAACCTCGATGGGCCAGCCCTAGAAATTCGAACACAGATCTGTCAAGCTTAAAATACAGGGTGAGTCTCTTCGCAAGTCTGAAATAGGTGGGATTTACTTGCGGCAAAGGCACGCCGTGTTTCGTGATTAAGCATTGCTACCCTGTTGCAACCCGGATAATTGTTTACCTGATTGGTTGAATACGTGCCTTCGCCGTATTCGATAAGTAAAAATTTTGAATGAAAAAAAAAAACGAATGTTTTATTTGGTAAAAGCTCGACTTTTCATTTTTGGGCTAATACAATAGTATCAATTTTTTCAAAACGAAAAGTTTAGTCAACACAATAGACTCAAACCGACTTGATATTACAACAAAAAATTCACCAAACTAACTTTAGTAAATCATTAGTACTGAAACCTTTGAACAAAAAATTTCCAAAAATTTCATGTCAAAATTCAAAAAATTTAATATGCAGCTAGAACTCGGAATGCAAAGCAACACGAGACCGAGAAAAAAGTGCCGAGGGGGATGATCATAAATGATGTTATGATGTAGCGGGTAATTTTACCTTTCATCGAACATCTGCCTTTCAACAAAATTAAAATAGACTCATATTTATTCGATGTATATGTGTGTTAGATATTAAGCTGTATTGTGACGGTAAGTTTAGTTGAGTACCCAACCACTCTGAGATTATGAACCTACGAACAGACGTCTTATGAAAATAAACGCATTTTTCTCATAACTTATAATACATTTTCAAATTACATCACGCCACGATCTCGTAAATCTCGTAGTTATGAAATTGATTTTTTTTTTTCTTCAACAACGAATGCCAATTCTTTCGGCAAATTTTCAAATTTTAAGACACAATTTTGAAAGAGTGCTGATATTTATTATTTTTCTTCAATTCGTCTGTTCAATTTGTAAAGCAGATCATTTCGGAAAGGAAGGCACTTTTATTTTCGCAAAATATTCAGTGGTTTTGCTCTCATCGTGGTGATGGTGAAAAAGTTACTTTTTTTTTTTGTTATGACTAACATCCATAATGATATCAAAATTTTGTTTTGCTCTTGAAAGTATGAGTGAACGATAGCTATGTGATGAAAAGCAACTTTTTGAAATCATTCATTTCTATACGATTAATTCCTGAATTTAACCGTTACTTTCGACCGGCGGAATTCCTATAGGTTCCCTTAGGAATAAAAAAAAAAAAAATGGATTCGATTACAAAATACGAAACTACTTTCACTCTGAACGTAATGAAACCATTTTCAATGTGTGTATATCAATCACACTTCGATAGAACTGAAAAAGCGACTGAATAAAAAAAAAAAAAAGGAACGAAAGCTCTCTTTTTACCAAAAAAAAGCTCCGTCAAATTTTCGAACATGTAAGTGTGTTTTTGTGAAAATAATACCATATGTAAAATAATGAGTAAAAATGAATATATTTTCATTTCTTAAATCTGGACTTCTAGCATTCCGGCGTTTAACTGGTTCCTCGTTTGTTTTTCGTACCGATAGTATTCAGGCTAGCATGGACCAAATTTAGATCAGTTCGGCTGCAAGCTCCCGTTGGTGCACTTGGCGTCACGTTGTTAGTAAAATAATTGTGTATCCTTAGAGTACGAAGAAATAGCCTAACTCAAACTAGTTTTTTTTTTTTTAATTTTCTAAAATTGCGCTAGTTCATTAATTATCAATCGACGCATTGTCGTCAAAAATAACTGGAGCTAAAAGTAAGTACGTTCGTAACAAATGAATCATCGAGATGAGTTCTACACAACAAGATTTTGATTGAATACCGAGGTCGTATACCCAAAAGAAACCCAAAAAGGTGAGGCCATTATTTCAAATTGAAAAAAAGTTTCACTTTTTCACTCCCGAATCCAAAAATCTCGCGATTCAACTCAAAATAGCGAATCGTTAATGCTTCGAGCCAACTCAAACTGATATTCCAAGAGATTCGATATAATGACCTGATTAAAGAATCCAAAAATCTTTGTAAATATAATGATCATCATCATTATACCGTTCCTGGTATATTTTTATCGTGGCTATTATTATTTTCGACATTAGGTCGTTCGCTGGTATCCGTTTCGCGTTTTCCCACAAAGTATGAATAAGAAACTTGGACTTCACGAACAGATATGATCCTAGAAATAGGCGAATTCCGACAATGCGGTGTCAGCGCCTCTATGTGAGAAATTCTAAATCAATAATTTGCATTAATGATTTTTGGCCAATTCGATGCAAAAAAATACGGAAACGATAAGCAAGACGCGAATCAAATGGAAATTAGATAATTACTCGCGGAAAATATCGAGCCTAAATTTTTGAATATCAGCGCACATTTCCGCCCATGAGCTTCGAAATTGTCTTATGACGTGACCTAGAGAATTTCCGTTTGCCAAAAAAACAATCGAGTAACCAAAAACTGTGTTAATTTAAAAATTCGAAATAATTATTCTCGTTTTGTTTCCTTTCAATTTTGTTATCTCATGCCTTTTACAATAGGAATGAATTTAGCTGATTTGAAGAAGAAAAAATCTATCATTTTTTAGCACTATGTCCAACCTACCGAATATCCGCTTCAAATCATTTATCTAATCATAGGATTATGCTATAGAACATATGGCTCTGATGTACGCGGAAAATCCCGCGTCAATTGAGAGTAAAGATAGATCTGTGTCTCCCGCTGCGATGGGAGAATCTGTCCTATTGTCGTACCCGGCTGTTTTCACTAGTCAAATCATAGGGAATTCGGTCTCGACTGACTAAGGTTTCCAATACATTCATTTTCTTGTGTTACCAGAACTGAATGCTTGATCATCTTCGGTACCCTTTGAATTTTTATACGTATACGGGTGATTCCACGTTCAAAGGTAATTCCAGTGGTCAAGATAAAAAAAAGCATACTTTTTTCGAAAATATATCTAAAATCATATTATGATGTTATGATATTATGATATACAACGTCTTCTTTATGGGCATTCAATTTCATTAGTCAAATTTACTTAGTTTTATCATAATCGCACCACAAACATGCAAAATTTCTTTCCCCTGGCCTGTCTTTTTCCTATTTTGACAGTTAATCAGTAACTTTGAATAGATCTAAATCTATCAAAAGGGTCTAATTTCGTATATTTCATAAACTAATATGAATAATAATTGTAATCTAATAAGAAAAATTATTTTAAATTTTCTTTTTTATCAAAAATATTTAGGATATTTATTTATTGTGTTTCCTCCCCTGGCATTTCGTAATCCTAAAAAAAAATGGTGTTTGTGAGATCGATGGTTGCAAGTTTAAACCTGACCGCCATGCAGTTTTATTTAAAGTTGACAACGAGCATTACGCGAGCCATCTATTTATTCTTAATGGTGGTCATTCCGATCAGGCTGGTCGTAGTTGTGGATGCTTGCCAGTCAACGTTGTCTTTTTTCCCTAGTAAGTTTTATTCCGTAATTATTCGTCTAAATACAGTACTACCTCGATATAAGCTCCCTCGCTACAAGCGAATTTTCCCTCCGTTCTCCCAGTGGTGATGCTCACTGACGCACTGAAACATGTGCGATTTTCCAGTAGTGGGGGAACGTTCCGGTGACGAATTTCTTGGAATCCTATTCCCCTAACCGCCCTAACAGTCGCTTATAGCGAGGTAGTACCGTACTTCATTTCGTTCGCATATTTACTGTAATATGTGCGTAGATTATGATGCTTCGTCGTTTTTTAATTACGATAAATACTTTTATGATTATCTCTGTTTTCTCATCAAAATGTCTTTCCCCTGTCGCATCAGAGCGTAAGGTTACGTTTAAAAGTTTTTGTTTGCATGCTAAGAAAATTTATGTTATGTTTAAGTCAACGTTTCCAATAAGTACTTTAAAAAAAAAACGTTTAAAACGTTTAAAAAATTTTCGACTAGTGTACTCAAACTTTTGGCCGGTGGAGTATGTTTCAACATTTGAGTCAAGTATAACGGTATTATTCGCTGTGTGCATGACCTTTAGCGGCTGCGAGTTTCGACGCTAGCGCTCGCAGCGGCAGTGAATAACATTTCCAGTAGGAAAAATCCGGCACTTTCATAGGCTAGATTCGAATTGCATAAACGCGCCAAGATATTCTACCCAATCAGACCAAATCCTGTTCCTACTATTTTGCCATTTTTCGTCACTTGTGGCGCTACATGCATTGACGCACATAGCGAATAGCATTTTATGAAGAAACACTGTTAAAGGATTTTTTAAAAGTTTGATTAATAATTTATAAAAAAAAAATATAATTTAAGTTGAGATCTAGAAAAAAATGCGATTCTTCTATAAATTAACACTTAAATCCCTCTCCTGTTCATATTAAATCGTAGCCTGTAGGTCGTGTATATGTCCTGTACAATGTCTTTCCCCTAATCTCTTCTAAAACGGACAAAAAATCAAAAAATTGACTGGCCAGCTTACAGACAGGCACAAAATAGCTGTTTGAATAAAAAAATACTGTTATAAAGTTAAGTTTTGAAAATTTTTGTCATGCTAAAATCTAACAAAAAATTACCTCTTAATGTGGAATCACCCATACCATGACAATCATGTGAAACAGCGCGGTCAATTCGCACCAACGCCGACTCACTCAAATTTTCTACAGGGAGAATCAACGCGCGAAAATATCCCTAGAGTCATTGCGCGTCTCACCGCTGATCACGAGTCAAATTATCCTAGGGATTTTTTAGCGCGACGAATGGCTACTTACTGTAAAATACGAGTTATTCGGCTTCGACCCTGCCGTTTCACCTGATTCTCACGGTATATAGTGCGCCGCATGTGCGCTTGGTACTTCAATACTTTTTCGGATAAAAAATGCATTTTTGTAGTTGGAAAAAAAACTATCGCGGTCGGCGAATGTTTTTGCACCTGAGCTAGTGACATACTTGCTGCATGAAATCTGGATTTCACTACATATTGCAGAATACCTTTGTTAATCGTTGTTTCGACTGGTGCCTGATCAGGCTCATGATTATATTTTTCCGTAGTGATGTTAATCAAGTAACATATTGTCACATATCGTCACATACGAGGTCGATCCTGATTCTGCTCATTGATGCGCGCGCACCAAAACTACTGGTGATCATCACCCTATTGGTTGTTTGGCTCGCTGGCGCTATCTGAAATATATTTGCATAACCAACTGAAAAGAGACCGGTGCTATTTCAGTAGTAACGTCTCTGTACTTCGGCCGGTGTCTGTTCTTCTTCTTATACTCTTGGAACTTTCATTCACGCCGATGTACTCGCTATAGTTTTTCAGGCGCATGAAAAATTTCGTTCACGAACTATTTTAAATAGCTTTTATAAATATAGAATTCTGCCAGACGACGGCGCTTAATCGTCGACCTGGCTATCTCAATTTCGTAAGTAATGATACCTCTGCTCTTCATGCCCCGATTGCTTTGATTTTTTTTCATTAAATCAAAGCTATTCTCACATGTATTTTTAACACAAATCGTTGGCTGAAAAGGAAATTACCGATGCGGTAATCATTATTTCACTCCACTCAAACTTTCATGCGTTTTGGTTTTGCAATACTCATCCCATTGCTCATTTGCAGGGCGACAATGGTCTCTGTTTCCGCTCGTTTTTTTGACTCGTGCACCAAAAACTTTCCAGGCATATCCATACTTTTTGAACTTGTTGAATGTCATTCATCATAGTTTTTCGCTAGTACAACGATAAATACATATCTTCAAGCACCATGGATGAATAAATTTGAAAAACATTCAACAAGCTGTCCACAATGCTATAGAAAGCTTTTGCCGCAAGATCGACAGAAACGTCCTGCACATTTTCTCATTTCAACAATTTTGAAAAATTGCGCCTTCATTTATAACGCCGTTATTTATTATAAATAACCAAAACCAAACGACCACGTCAAATCTTTTTACTTCGCCTGTTAAAATCGACAGGTTTTTTTCCTCGCCCTCGTATCACCAGAGAAATTTCCTCACATCCCAAATACATTTCTCTACTTTTCCTCTGACAATCGAATAATGAATTGATAGAAAAATCCTCTCCTTTGATTATAATTGTTCGATTTATATTTTTGCAGGAAATCGAAAAAATGAGGGCTGGATTTTTTTCTTTCGTTTTGATTTTTTTGACCTTGATATTCCGCAGTTCCGGTATCTCGAATATCATAAAAATTGGTAAGTATTTGGAACATGTCCAAAAAAAGTTGGTGTATACTTTATCACTTAGCAAAAATGATGCGATCGAATATTGTGCACGATACATAAACACTCCCTTCGGACACTATAAGTAAGATATCAATGAAACTCACATTTAATAAGATTTATACAAATTCTACATTTTTCAGGTGCCATTTTTCACACCGGTTCTGAAGAGGATGAGAAAGCCTTCAAATACGCGATCGAGCATATCACGTTGGCTCGTATCTCTGGTCAGTACGTCTTAGAACCGATCATAAAATGGGTTAACGTCGATACCGATTGCATCAGTACAGCCGAAGCCGGTAAGTGATACCATTATATAGGCCGGGAAATAGTATATTGTGTAACAAGGGATGAAACAAGGTGAATGCAGGCCAGGGTGAAGTTGTCAGCCCGAAGCCGAAGGCGAGGGCTGACATCACCCGTGCCTGCATTCATGTTTCATCCCGTGTCACACACTATGTTTTTCATAACATTTGCTCTGGAACTTCAACTGTCAATTTCAATAGTCTGACATTTGCATCAGGGCAGTTATTTCTCTTTGCAATCCCAAGGGATGTGAAAGACCAATTTTGCAATCCCAAGGGAGTGAAAAACACCAATTCACACCGCTGATTCATTAAATTTGATACTTGCGCATATGTGTGACAACTTTTCTCGGCATTAGCCTGAAATCAGCCTCTTTCAACTGACAAAACAGGCAACGAAAATTGCAGTTTCAGAGCAGATGTTATGAAAATAATTTATCACCGTATAAATTGCTAGGGTCTCTTTCCGGTTAAATATGGAACCTTATGCTTTTCTAGATGAGTTTCCCTGGATATCGAAATGTCCTCATATTGGTGCACTTTTCCGCGCGAGGAACTTTGTGTTTCTTTGTAAAACTTCATCAATCTTGTCTTGAATCTTGTGCCAAAGCTCCATCGACAATTTTCTCCCCAAAGTGCAAAAGTGGAGAAAAAATATACCCCGCGGGGTGTTGCGGTTGTTTCTTCAAAATCGATATTCAGGAATCAATTTGAGTCGGTGAACATTTCACAATATAATTGAATACCTTTCGATATGCCTAAAATCATTCTTCCTACGTTAGCTACTTAACCATCTTCGAAGCCATTTCTTTGCTACAGCCTTCTTTCTATTCGAGTTACTGATGCCCCCGGTGTAAAAAATCAAATGGTACTATCGTTTCGAAAATCTGCACTAAATCTTGCAATCAAAACTGTCAAAATTTACTATCGTGCTTGTTGATTTCTCCTACAAAACTCTTTCTCTGTTCAGCTTGTGAGTTATTGACCGAAGGAGTGGCTGTTATCTTTGGTCCGAAAAGCCCGTACACCAGACCAATTGTCTCGAGTATTGCAGCTCGCCATGATATACCGCACATAGAATATGCATGGCGCCCCATCGATGAATCTATGCTTCAATCAACTACCATTAACGTTTACCCAGCCAGCAAGGATATTGCCAAAGTAAGTTTGAAATTAATGATCGAATTATTGTATCGAATTAATGTTGAATGTGAATTCCCGAAACTATATTAGGTGCGAGAAGTGATTTCATTCAGGTAAAAAAATATTCCAAACTTGCGGTGGTCCACATTCACCCATTCTACGTTTAAGGGGGATATAGGAGTTTCAAACGGTGAAAACGATCGTATTTTTTCGGCAAAGGTTACAACTAAAATAACTGATCGAACATTGCGTTACTTACAGACATATTTATTCAATTCAAGACGAATATTTGAAAGAAAGTAAAAAATATTTAAAATATTCAAAAATACGGCTGCTATAATTTCTGCAAGATGGTACAGCTTCTTGCGCATTGCTCAATGGTCCGCATGATAACTCGCGAACAAAGGTACCTGCATGGCTGATATTTTGATAGAACCTTCAAAATACCCTTTTCCATCATGCGGATCACGGTCAGTACGGTGAAACACATGGTCCGAGATCTAGGTCTGGAGTTTTACCCCACTATCCCCATGAAAGTTGCCGGCGTTGATCTATATAAAGTACTGAGCTGCAAGGATTCTTTTTTCAGATCACTGGTTCAGCCAGCAGGATGCAAACCATTGAGCAATGCGCAAGAAACTGTATGTCCTTACAGAAATTATAGTGCAATAAATCGAGTGCATCTGTAAATAATTCCACGATTTCCTTTTTGATAACTGAATCCGTGAAACAAAATTTGAAATTTGCAAAAAAAAAACCAAATACTACTCTGCCACTTTCTGCTGAAATGAAGCAGTAGCCCCCAAAGTTTCGTTCCGATCGGTTATATGGTATGGGAGAAACTACGAATCGCGTTTTCGAGGTGATCAAAAAGTGTATCAAAGCTCCTCAAGTATGGAACCAGTCTCCATTTTGATTCCTCAGTCGACGTTCCGTTCATCCATTTGTTTACAAAATTGTAAAAAATACATTGCCTATATAAATTCAAAGATAATTATGAACTTTTTCTAAACCTTGATGTTCTATGCTTCATAATTCTTGCAGTCAATCGCAGTTCTTGTAAAAGGCATGCCTTGGACTACATTCACGGCGATTTACCAGACTAATGATGGACTATCGCGGCTCCAAGAAGCGCTTAAATTACATGGTCCACAAGATAGTCCAGTTACACTACGCCAGCTGGGAGAAGGATACGACCACCGTCCGTTGCTAAAAGAAATCACAGCTTCACGTGAAATAAATATAATTCTTGACGCGAAACCAGATAGTATAATCGAAGTACTAAAGCAAGCTTACGAAGTCAATTTGATGAAGGATTATCACACATGGATAATTTCTGACTTGGTAATGTAGTACACCGCAAAATAAACTTCAACACTTTTCTAGCCGCCTATTTTTTAGTTTCTCTTTTTCTTGCCAAAGTTGGGGATGGAATTTAACGAAGTTAAATTGCCTGATGCAATTGCCTGTCAACTGTACAATTTGAGGAAATGCCTGACAAGGAGAAATAAAGATAGAAAAAAAATAGTGCACTGTACTGGTGCAGTTTTAGAGGAATAAGAACTGCAGGGTTGTCACGTATCGAGAATTCTTTAAATAATATTTATTTTGCCTTATTTTTCTGCGCAGGATTTCCCGGGTCACTCAATTCTAAATACGTTCATGAATTCGACAGTAAATATAACTGGATTTGGAATCTTGACTGAAAAAAAGAAGCAGCTTGAGGCTGCCCTTGGAATCCGTGCAGTAAAGGTAACTATAAAGTACTCGAGGAAATTGCCCAATTGTGTATCTTATACAACGATTTAGCTTAGTGCTTTCTTTGCTCATTTTGTGCTTCTCTCAGCTGTCGAAGAGCGAACTTCTCACAATAAGAAATTTGCAGCGAAATTCAATCAAAAAAGCCCCCATGATATAATAGAAGTACCATTCCTAATGGTTGGCTTGCAATGGTGATTCCGCTTGGCCCAGTACCTCGCCTATACCAGCAATACCTGAAATCCATAAATTTTATTAATTTCAGCTCGAAGCTGCCCTTCTCTATGACGCTGTCATCTTGTTTAACAGGGCATTAGAGACTCTGAATCTAGCAAACGCGGTGATAGAATCGCCTCTAGATCTGATGCCTGAACCGATTCAGTGTGAAACGGATGGAAAGTACACTGCTGGACCAAATTTGACAGATGCCATGCGCTCTGTGAGTACGCGGAAATTCCGTCATACGTTCGATGGAAATGAGATATGATTAAAATTACTGGAGTGATAACTGATCTACGTTCATGAACTTTGGTACTACAGGAAACACGGATCGACGAAATGACGGGCCCCATGGACTTCAACGAAACTGGCCAAAGGCAAACGTTTGAAATGCAGGTGATGGAATTCCACTTGGACACGTTGATCCCTATCGGAGTACTCAACAAGAAAGAGTTAAGACTTACGCGTAGCGACAAGGACCGCGCAGATGATATGGCAAAGAAGATAAAAACCACGTTTTACAGAGTGACTACGAGACTGGTGAGTTCAGAATATAAATAGCGGATAATTCTAGCCGCGGACTACAGTTTCGAATAATTTTTTCCAGGGACCTCCGTACCTGATGGAAGTAACCGATGGAACAAATCGAGGCGTTTTAATTGACAACAAAAGGTACGAAGGCTACAGCGTTGACCTGATCGCCGAGGTTGCCAGAGTCCTTAATTTTTCATACCAATTCGAATTGGTCCCTGACGGTAATTACGGCTCGTACAACGAAGCTAACAAGTCTTGGGACGGACTGGTAAAACGTCTTCGAGATCACGTGAGAACACGAACAAAAATTCACAATAATATACCATAATTGAATTTAACAGCACAAGAGACAACTTAAAAAGTACTTCATTGCTTCAGGAAGCTGATCTCGCTATTTGCGATCTGACCATCAACCACCAAAGAGAACAGGCAGTTGATTTCACAATGCCTTTCATGAACCTGGGTAAGTGACTTCAGGGTTTCTGATAAATTATGAAACCGGTATTATTAGTACAGTACAGCCTCGATTTATAAAATACGAGTGCTAGTCAGACGGATTAATGCATGTACTCTATAAAAGCCCGTATATAATCGAGGTTCCGCTGTACTGCGAACAAATTTTTCGCAACTTTTTGGAATCACTGCGAAGACTTCTAATCTTCGGAATCTGAGAGCGAGATTTTCGGACTTTTATATCACGTATCTAATGGCATAAGGTCACTTCCACCAATACACGACTTTTCACCATTAGTCTTCTACAAATTACAAAAACAAATAGAAAAAATACAAAAACAAAAAGAATTGTACGCGCCCTAGCCACCAAAATCGCCGTTACGGCAAATAGGACCTTATGCGATTGAACACGTGATATATTATCGCCTTCCTTTTTTTTTTTTTTTTGTTCACCTTCCGAAGCTACAAAAATTGGAATTTTGCGAGAAATACCGATTTTAATTTTTGTGATAACGAACTCTAAAATAATCTGGTTCTGAATAAGAAAATTGATATTTATATTTCGTTTATTTTAACAACTGTAAACGCTTTTCCCAAGGGATCAGTATCCTATATATTAAACCGGCAGTCGTACCGACAAATCTGTTCTCTTTCCTGTCGCCATTTTCTACTGACGTATGGATTTACGTTGCTGGAGCATATCTGGGTGTATCGATAATGCTGTATCTACTAGCTAGGTGCGTTTTCGACGATTTTATTCAACCTTCGAATAATAAAAATTACAGAAATTTCATTTAAAGTACGAATTTGAATTTTGGGAATCAGGAACAGTCTTGATCCCATTGAGTTTCGTGATCAAAGCTTATTTCATCACCAATATGTTTGCCGGTCATAAATACATAATCCAAATCACACTTTACAATTGACATAACTTCTATTGACACGTTTTGATACCGTTTCAGAATTGCACCTGGCGAGTGGGACAATCCACATCCCTGTAATCCAGACCCTGAAGAATTGGAGAACAGTTTCAACCTAATGAACTCAATGTGGCTGACGATTGGCTCACTTATGCAACAAGGTTCAGATATTCTTCCCAAGTAAGTTTCCATAATTCCGTATTTATGGATTTTTGAGAAGTGCTATTTGAATTTTTCATTCGTTCCTTCAGGGTTTTAACTGTACCTCCACTCTGCAGTACTAATGTGTGCTCAATCCTCGAGCTCATTGATCACAGTTTACAGTTTGCATCCCATGATTTCCTCGATCCCGTGATAGTAAACTCGTTCTGCTGTGTGCTAAAGTCAATCCTCAGTTCTTCTGCACGGCAGGGGTCTTTGCGGGACATTGAATAATGGAATTTCGTAATTTGAAAAAAAAAAGAAAAGAAGATCTTTCTCCCTCTCTTGTGGTCACGATGATGTAATTAGCGCGGGCTTCTTCGCGGCGATCTTTTCAGTGATTCTTTCTTCCTCTCTGACAATTAACCGTAGCGATGTACTGTTTGCCGGACGTATGTGAAGCGGCTTCTCACTTATTAACGTGTTATCCTAGCAGCTCTTCATTGCATCTACGTGTGTTTACTCGCCACGTGCTATTTGCCAGCGATGATGATAGTGCAGCACCTAGACCTATGCCCATCCTAAAGTAACCGAGTACATATGGAATCCAATATGAAAGTAACTTAGTAAATACGCTAAGTACTCATACTACACAGGCTACACCTTGACCCTCGACAAACAGTTCTTCGTGCTGCTGTAGTTTACACAGAGATGATACGATGCAATCAGTTTTCGCGTTAAACTTATATTTAGGACTAACAGGACATCATGGTCAAGTTTGCTCATCAGTTTTATGAAATTTTGCGCTCTTTCGGTGGCAAATTACAGAAGTGTGTTGGAAACATTTCCTGTGGGTCCTACAGGCGCTCCCAAATATTGTGTAACATTGGAAGCAAAATCAGTGGCAACGGAGAAAAAACGTTTCTTTACCTCGACCTAAAACCGCGGTGTATAAATCGAGGATAAAATTATAGCTGTGATTGTATCTCGAATTGATAATTCCTGTCGAATCTCTATTTTCAGAGCCCCTTCCATTCGCATGGTAGCTGGCATGTGGTGGTTCTTCGTCCTGATCATGGTATCATCTTACACTGCAAATTTGGCCGCATTTTTGACAACCGGAAAAATGGGTGACACGATTTCTAGTGCCGAGGAACTAGCTGCTCAGACAAAAATAAAATACGGGGCTGTCGAAGGTGGTTCTACTTCCATGTTCTTCAAGGTGATCATCACTTAAATTTTTATTGATTTTTTTCCAAAACTAGCTTATGCCAAGCCATCTCTTCTAGGATTCAAACAGCACCGTTTACCAGCGGATGTGGGCAACAATGCATGATGCCAGACCGAGTGTTTTCACCAAAACAAATGACGAGGGATTAGACCGTGTGCGAACTGGAAAACGAGGATATGCTTTCATCATGGAGTCAACAGCTATTGAATACAACATTGAACGTTACTGTGAGCTTGAACAGATCGGAGGACTCCTCGATAACAAAGGATATGGAATCGCGATGCCTCCAAGTAAGACATAAACAAATTTTTACTCAGGTAGCCAGAAATTAACTCGACAGAGTCTCATTTTCTTTATAGTATTTTTGTACTGAAAATATGAGCGTGTAACAATTAACCAGTTGACAGAGTATCCGTTAAAATTTTACAATCAAAACCAGCGAGGTTATGGAAAAAATGATTGGAATAATTCTCTTCGATTTAATTCGGAAAAATTCCCTAAAAGATGTTAACTTCACGTTTATCTATGTAATTTTCTTTAGATTCTGCGTACAGAACCACAATTAGCAGGGCTGTTCTAACGCTACAAGAACAAGGGATTTTAGAGAGACTCAAAACTAAATGGTGGAAGGAGATGAACATCGAGGAAGAATGTGAAAAGAATGAATCTTCGGAAGATTCAAACGAGCTTGAACTTCGTCTTGATAATGTAGGTGGAATGTTTCTTGTCCTGGGCTGCGGATGTGCTGCCTCATTCGTGGTTGCGATTATGGAGTTTCTTTGGAACGTGCGAAAAGTAGCTGTGGAGGAAAAGGTGAGCCCCGAATAACATCGCCGTGAAAATCTGATCCATATACAGGGTGAGTTTCTTCTGGGGTCCTGAAAGGGTGTGGCTTAGATCGGCTAAGACTCCACCTCCCCCTATTCATACTTGTAATTGTCAGAATAACAATTCTCACTCATTGTCAGCTACTATTACCTGATAATAACAAGTATGAACAGAAGGAGGCGGAGTCTCAGCCGATTCAAGCCACACCCTCTGAGGACCCCGGAGAAAACTCACCCTGTATAAGATGCAAATTATAATGATGAGCTTTTTTTATGCTTCTTTCATCTTTTGTTTTTCTTCTAATACAGATCACACCACGTGAGGCTTTCATAGCTGAGCTGAAATTCGCTGTCAATATTTGGGCGGAAACTAAGCCCGTCAAAGTAGCGAGCAGCAGATCTTCTAGCACCGCTCAAGATACGGGAGGAATCGGGCGCGCAGCTTCCGTCGCTAGATCAATGGTAGGCTCGTTCCTTCGCCTCGATATACTCGATAAATTTGAGAAAGATAACACATCGAATACCAAAAGTGGCAAGCGTAGAAGCAATTAATTGAACCAATCGAAATTTTTCGAGTTTTCAAGTGAAACTGTGAAATATCAAATTTCAAATAGTTCCAAGCAATCCGTCAATCGATTTGTAATCAAATTTCCTGTTTTAAAATCTCTATTATCTCTGAAAACTTATGAAGATGCCTGTTGTGAAAAATAAAAAAACTAACTTCGCTTAATGGCGACCCTATCTGAATATCTTCGTACATAATTCCTCAAAACTTACGGAATTCGATAGAAATTATTTTCCACTTAATTTTCATAAAAATTATTTATTAGGATAACTTTTGAATAGCTGCTCGTTATCGACTGATCCACTACTGAGACTGTAGGTAAGGTAAGTCCGCCGGTAACATAGAACTAAATTTCTAGCTAACCTACCGAGAAGGAGATATGATCGGTATCTTTCTTATCAATAGATAATTTCCGACTGTTGAACATAGAGGTATAAGAGATAGAGTACGTGAGCCATAGGAGCCTATACAAGTGAAAGCCAGCACGCGATAGAAAGAGAGAGGAGAACTAGTACGTCGGATTTCTTTGTCTAATGACGCATGCGCCAGCACGCGCAGTATTGTTGACGTGAACATAACCTGTTCATAAGCTTCATCAATTTAAATAATATCACCATGGTGATAAAGTGTATAATTTGTAAAGAGGAGCAAAAAGCATTCGAGAGTCGCAGCTTTCACAAGTAAGTAAAAATCAAACATCAATGTGAAATGACCCAATGGCTAGTTGTCGTGAAATTTTTTTCTACGCTCGTAACTATTCTCCGAGTATTGATGTTGCCAAAAAATACAATCCTAAATCTTGAACTTGTAGTGAATCTGCTGTACATATAGTGAAATATTATAATAGTAAAATAGTTATTAGTCTATTTATTCATCCTACTCAATCCTACTAGGCTACTACACAACCACATTAATTTTCGTAGTGAGCGCGGAGCGCAGCCTGAACTTACTAACTGCGCATGCGTCATTAGACAGAAAATACCGACGTACTACTTGCTCTCTCTCTTTCTATTCCGTACTGGCTGTATCGGCCGACTCACGTACTCTATCTCTTATACCTCTATGCTGTTGAACGGTTTCATCTGTAGGTAAGATTACGTTGTCGGTAGCGTAGAGAACATTTTTCTCTAGATTACCAACCGAGCGGGAAATATGGGTGATCCCTTTTCTATCGGCATACTAAAAGATAAAAGCCATTACTCCTTTGATAAAAGCTTCGTTTTATGGGAGGATATGAAACGAAACATGTTCAAAAAATGATTAGATACAGAATTTCAATGACTATGTATTAAATAATTTTGACAGTGAAACCATAGTATAAAACAGCGGCAATTAATTTTCGATTTGAAATTTCTTTTAGATTATTGGTGTAAATAGCACATAATTATCTGACTCTCTGTTCTTTAGACCTAGTCGGTTTAAAGTCGCGTCTTGGCCAGTCAGTCAAAGGTCTTCTCCGTTCCGGTGGTAAAATACTTTCAAACATAATAAAAATAGAAAGTAACGAGCGATCACCTGGTCTCGCCTAATATCTGATGTACTCGACCTTTGCTACTGTAGATAACCGATTCGAATTCATCGAATTAGGCCAAATAAAAACGTTTGAAATGCAGGTGATGAAATTTCACTCGTTAGACACGTTAATCACTACCGAGGTCGTTAACAAGGAAGAGCTAAGACCTAAACGGAGCAACAAGGAGCACGAGGATGACATGGCGAAAAGGATAGGAAACCACGTTTTACAGAGTCACTATACGAGACTCTTCAGTATATATTATAAAAAGCAGAGAACTCCGGACCGTGGATTAGAGTTTTCAGTAAGTTTGTTCAATGACAATGACAAAAGATGTGAAGGCAACAGCTTTGACCAAATCGTCGATGTTGCTATAGAGTCCTTAATTTTTCATAACAATTTGAATTGTTTCCTGACAGCAATTACGGCTCGTACAACAAAGTTAACAAGTCTTGGGACCAACTGGTCAAACGTCTTTGAGATCGCGTGAGAACACGAACAAAAATTATAATATGACCCCAAAAGTGAACAGCACGAATAAACTTCAAAAGTACCCCATTGTTTCAGGAAGCTGATCTCGCCATTTTCGATTTGACCAATAACCACCAGATAGAATACGCAGAACGCGTTTCATGAACCTTGGTAAGTGACTGCAGGTTTTCTGAAAAGCTCCAGGATCGAAGTACTTATATTTCAACCAAATGTATCTGCATTTTTCTGTTTTAGTACTGTAAGCGTCTGGATCTTCGCAATTTTTGTACGGGTCTTCATGGGATCACCCCGTTTTTAAAATAATTCCCAAAAATCGAACTTCAACGTTTTTGATGGCTACATTCTATGCATGTTGTATAATAATGTTAATTTTCAAGATACGACATATTTCAGCATTATATGGTTGTCTGCGATTCTGTTCTGATGATATTTCTTCTGATATTTGACAAAGTTAGTGTTTCTTTTTTCTTTCACAGTTTATGAGAAAATAGTTAGCAAAAATTTCCACTCCTAAGGTAATAGGAATAATGTCTATACCAAGGTCATGATAATTCACGAAATCGACTTGCCTTTCACCCTGACCATTTTCAGTGTTTTCTTTTGATTTTTAGTTTCAGCTCAAGGCGTGAGTAAATGAAGTATCCACAAATTTTGTTAGTTTTGAATATATATCTGCGTAATTGGCTGATAAATTTTCGAAAGTTCATTTTTCCATTAAATTATTCGTCTTCGTTAGTACTTCTGTACGTATACGTCATCATCTTTCTTAGACTTCTTCGAAAGCCATTTATCACCGATTAAAATTAGCCTTTTCATTTTATCGTAAAAAAAATCTCAGAAAATCTTCTTTTAGATAAAAAAAAAGTTGTATTCATATGCAGTTCGTTTGAACGACGATAAACATTTCCTGTGAGGGACCAGCATCTTGTTTCAGTATCAGTTCTCTTTCCTACCGCCATTCACCACTGAAGTTTATATTTTTCCTTGCTGGAGCATACCTGGGTACGTTTCAAGTGGTTTGATTCACCTTCTAAATAAGAAATCTCAAAAAAATTGAATGTACGGTCTAAACTCATTCATGCTTACGTTTCTCGATTATTCAGCAAAATAAACTTCACAAAGTAGTATTCGTTCGTAAAAACTTCAAATCACATTCTGACAATTATTACAATTCTACTGAAAGGTTTCAACGCAATTTCAGAATCCCCTCGATGAGTGGAACATCCCACATCCCTGTAATCCAGGCCCTGAAGAATTGGAGAACAGTTTCAACCTGATGAACTCAACGTGCCTGAAAAATGGCTCACTTGTGCAACAAGGTTCAAATATCTTTTTATTTTGGAGCAAGTAGCCTCCAATGTGCCAAATACTAGAATTTTGGTAACGTATACTGCAAAAAAGTAATTAATACTGCAAAAAAAGTGCTCTCCATATATTCACTGCTGAGATAGTAAATTCAACAGAAAATTTCTTTACGTGTAAGTTTCCATGATTTCGTATTCATGGATGTTGGAGAAAAGTGCTATTTTAATTTTTCATTCGTTCCTTTGGGTTTTTAACTGTACCTCCACTCTGCAGTACTAATGTGTGCTCAATCCTCGAGCTCTTAATCACAGTTTACTGTTTGCATCACATGATTTCCTCGACCCCGTGATAGTAAACTCGTTCTGCTGTGTGCTAAAGTCAATTCTCAGTTCTCCTGCACGGCAGGGGTCCTTGCGGGACATTAAATAAAGGAATTTCATAATTTGAAAAACAAAAAAAAAGAAGATGTTTCTCCCTCTCTTGTGGTCACGATGATGTAATTAGCGCAGGCTTTCTTGCGGCAACCTTTTCAGTGATTTTTTTCCCCTTCCTCCTCTCCCTCTGACAATTAACCTTAACGATGGACTGTTTGCCGGACGCATTTGAGGCGGCTTCCCACTTATTAGCGTGTCATCCTAGCAGCTCTCTGTTACATCTACGTGTGTTTACTCGCCACATGCTGGTGACGCATACAGCTCTTTGCCAGCGATGATGATACTGCAACAGCTAGGCAGATGCCTTCTCTAGAGTGCCAGGTACATAGAATATAGTATGTATGTAACTTAGTAAAGAAGGTAGATACTCATACTGCACAGGCGACGCCTCGACCCTCGACAAACAGTCTGAGGTGCTGCTGTTGGTGCTGCTGTTACTGTAGTTTACACAGAGATGATACGACGCGTTCAGTTCACGCGCTAAACTACTAATTAGGACTGTCAGTACATTATGGTCAAGATTTAGTCAGAGGACATCATTAACTGTAAGACGGCATAACTTATCTCCAACTAGTTAAGTTTTAGATGTAAGGCAATTTTTTTCAACTAGATCATTTTTTTTCTTCACCTCAACATCTTAGATATTTTGTTTCCATATTCATGTAATCATCATGGATTCGAATAGCACCGTTTACCATCGGATTTAATATCCATCGTCTCTAGTTCGCGAGAAATAAGTTGTCTACTATTATTCTAGGAATGATGTATGAAAAAAAATAAATATGAACCTGAATTGCAAATTCAATTCATGGTATAAATCAGCAAACCCTCCCGTACGTTCTAAGAAAAGTAATCTTTTCAAATTTTTTAACGAAGGACATCAAAACCTATGCCTCGTCCTCGAAGCGACTTTACGTTTGGCCCCGAAGAACTTTATTCAAAGTTAATCTGAAGCCAAAATCTATTGTTGGTCGGTGACTTTTATCCTTGAAGATGATATTTACAGTTATAAACCATAAAATGACCCTATTGTGACCGCGAGGTATATCCTGACTGTGCAAGACCACACCGGAGACGTATTTTCGGTAAAGTTAAAAAAGGCATGATTTTTTCTGATCCCCCCCCCGAATACTGGTGTATTTTATGGTGTCCATAGACAATGCATTGTGTATTCTTCTCCACGCTTATCCGTAATATATCTGTCAGGCGTAGCGACCCGATGCCAGGACCAAACTCACGAACCACAAAAGCGCCGACTTCTTCGTCGCCTTATGTATATCGTATGTCCCGGAGTTGGTACAGAAAAAATTCATCTCTCAAGATCCCTTAACCTTTACGTCTTTCAACCTAAATATGAAAACCGTTCTCCGTTAACAGATCCGTTATAGGCGAAAAAGCGTGTGGAAAATACAAAAAAATCTTCGCTCAATTTTTAAGAATATCAATTCGTTCTTGAATATTATTTTACGCTTTGTTAAGAAAAAAGAAAAACAAAGAGAGCAATATATATATATATATATGTAGTGCGGGAATCAAGCTTTAGGTACCTCAAATTCCTGCAACGAGGCTTGGTGATGAGTTTTGAAAAATTCGAGTGGCGGCTTGACTTTCAAGTTGCTGGGTCCGCCAGTATCTTGCAGTCTAAACTGGCATGGCGAGAGAAATATGAAACAAACTCGATATTAATTACCGTCCGCCCGACGTATTAATGGTTTATTCCAAGAGATAGCGGGTCAAAGGTAAACCCTTAAATCACAAGTCGCACTGAAGGATATCTCGATAAGCCCTTTGACGAAAACCGCCCCCACGCATAAGCAATTGCTATATATTCATTATAACACTTGGTTCAAAATTATTCTAAATATTATCTTCAAACTATAAATCAAAGAAACACCCCACACGGATGAAAGACACAAAAAAGGGCATCAGGAAGACTGGTACCCACTATTTTGATGACATATTTGAACCTGTTCGTTTCTATACGCTGTTCTATGATTCTGAATGATCCTGAACACCTCTGCCCCTTCTGGACCTGAGAAATTTCTTTCCCCCATAAAAATCATCAGATAATTTGCGCATAGAAAAACGCTTCGTCGTTTGATCAGCTGATCCATTTAGATAACTTGAAATCTTTTGGAGTATCTGATCCGTCGAACATGTTCGTTTGAATATTATCACATGTGAAGTTAAAAACAGGAATAGTGAGGGAAATAGAGTCGAGTCGAATATTGGTTTTAAATTTGATTTGAGTAAGGGGCTTCTTCTTGCACTGCAGCCAAAGGAGGGTAGAGCGAAGAAGGCCATGGTTCCCCCGATCGCATCGCTGCTGTAGGTCCTACGTTCAGCGTCCAACAATATTTGGACTTGCCCATAATGGTGTTAACGAACCTTCGTCCCCAGGGTTTTGGGGATTTTCGTCCCCTCGCAACCCCTAGGGCCACCCTGATCCCACGCGGCGTCTTTGTGGCATTATTTTCATCCACGAGACTCTCGAATCCTATGCGAGAACGTCACTTTCCGCAAAAGTAAAGGCTGCACAGAAAAAGCTTCTGGGAAGCTATGAAATTGCGAAATCAAAGGAAATGATCTTATTCACACATTGCGTATCCGTGTGCTTTCTCGAAGGCTCCCTTTCTGTGCGATAATGAAATCCTCTCTTTTCCGGGACTAAAAATAATAGTTTTAACAGTTTTTGAAAAATTATGAGAAAAAAGAAAAATAATCTACTAGAATAATACGAAGGGAAGATAAAATAATTATTCAAAATCCAAATTCATCAAACTATTTGGATTTTGATCCTTGTTAGATTCTCTCTTCGAAGTCATGGCAGTCGAGGGTAAAAGAAAAAAACAAAAAAAAAGAAAAGAAACGAAGACGTGGATGAGGATGAGGAGGAAAAGAATTTGTATACGTAAATTTGGTAGGAGAGCCCATTTCGTTTGAATGATTCATGGAGGCCAAGGGAGTCCCGAAAAAAAGGCTCGGCAATTATTCAGAAGTAGAAGCGGCTGCAAGGCGCGTTGTTATGTCCTGTGCAAACAGGAGACACGTGGGAGGTCTGCCAGTTGAGATCTAGAGTCAATCCTCCTACCCCCCGCCGATGGGGGATGGTTGTTCGGACAATCCTGACTCTGACACCTTTATTTGACTCGATAAGTACTTCTTCGTATGGCGTTTTTCCTGGTGTACCAGCTACTCGCGGCACCTTTGGAGTATATAGGTACGCGCGTCTGAGCCTTAAAACTTCAAAGTAACAATGCGTCTGTTTGCTTTACTTCCTTGAAAACTACGCCGCCCATATTATGTGCCAACGCTTATCCTGCGTAGAGTTAGAAGAGAAAGAAGAAGAAACAATAAAAAATAAAATAACGAAAGAGAAAAGCAAACTGAGAAAAGGACCCCCACAGCTAACTCACAACGAATAGATAATAAAGATGCAAGTCTTGCAGATTTTATGTATAATATATACATGTGGTGGTTGAAAAACGCAAACGACAGACTTTACGACCTCCCAAACAATTCGGAGAATCCATATTTGTGGAAATGCCTTGACCAGTAGAAAATTTGAATTTTTTCAGGGAGCTGTTCTCTAATTTTTTCATGGTTTTCGGTATGGAATGATAGGTTCATTTTTTTTTTTTTCTCTTTTTTTCCTCTCTCTCTTCTTTCTTTCCATTTATGCTCGGGGCTTTGGGAATGACTCGGTAAGGGAGGTGGTGAACAAATTGGGGTCCATTCAGTAAACCAGGACTTCAATTTGGCGTAATAACGACGATTCATCCGATTTCCTAAGCTTCAATCAACGGCTAAGACCTCATTAGGAACCGACGGGTGGTCTGCTAGCCTCAGTGCAGGTAAAAAAAGACACGAAATCGACATTTAAGGTGATTATATGCAGTAGCCGAAGCCACAGGATGTCAATAGTTTTGTAGCGAATTAGAAATTCTGCTCAGATGAAAACCTCATCCAATTTTCCTCAATCATGAAAACATGAAAGTTCACTGTATTGTCAATTCTGAACTATTTTCCCCATCGGGATTCAATCGTTATTCAAATCTATCAAGTAGCTACTCTGAAGATTTTTGCCGCAACCAGATATCAAGCTGGAGCAATCATGC
Organism: Tenthredo notha; assembly: GCA_914767705.2. NCBI lineage: Eukaryota > Metazoa > Arthropoda > Insecta > Hymenoptera > Tenthredinidae > Tenthredo > Tenthredo notha. Next base: position 6,302,622 of record OU611908.1, read on the forward strand.
CCAAATCGAACAATTGTGAACTTTTTTTTTTTATCAAAGTTCCAAAAGCTCCTTCATTGAAGTATCATTTTATATCTATCCTAGCCTTCGTCATTTTATGATCCATTGCCCAATATGTTGATTCTGAAAATGTCATGTCAAGGTGTATGCAGTAAGCCGTTAGACGACTGAAATCTTCCTCTCAAAGAAAGGTTTGCTCGAGGATTGAATAACTCGACAATTCGCATATTCAATCGTACAGATATTCGCAATTCCGTTGTGAAAATTGGATTCCAAATTCCAGGATAGTTATTAATTAGTGCTGCCCCGATAATTGAAAATAATAAAAACAAGGTCTCGTTTGAACGGCGCAGGTCCTTCTATGGAATTCAAAATGGCGTCACGACGGGCGATTATTCATCGCGATAAGCACAAGCTGTATATATATCGTTTGTATTTTGTTTGTGTTTCTGCCGCTTGTTACGCGCTCGATATAATTAAGGCGGTAATGGTTCCTCTCGTAACCTTCAACGGAATGCAACGGTCGTTTGCTATGGATTTTTGATAAAACACTCTCATATAATATTCATTCGTAACCCTCTCGTCTCGCTTTTAGATAAAAGAAATAGATACTTCGCTTATAATTTCGATTATCCTTATCGATGTTGCAGAGATATATGAGAGTCCGGATTCACACTCGTCAAGACCGCGGCAAAATTGGCTGTTGAGTTTCGAATCTATCGAAACCTAACCTAAATGAAGAAAAAAGGCGGGAAGAACAAATCGAATGAACAACTAACTTCAGGATTGTTGTTACTGGTTCTAAGTATTGCCTAAAGCACTAATACCAATACTAATCCTTAGAGCGTCGGGCCTTGAGTCTCGCCGCGACGCCGTAGGAGTTGAAATTGATTTCGGTCGACTTCCATTACTCAAAGCGACCAGAAAAATTTACCGACAAAAGTCAGGGCCGATCCTTTGGGGATAAGGCGAACTTAGCCCAACTCGAAAAGAGGTCCCACTGCATCCAACTGGCTATGCTGAAGAAATTCTTGGCGCGTTTAACCAGCAGGAGAGGAAGGATCCCCGCGTCTCGCTTTACGCCGCGCCGACGCGACGACCAAGACCTGCCGAAGAAGTTAAGTTCCGACGCGGACTCTGCGCGTATCTCCAGGGAGTGGTTGAAATTTTCGATTCTATTGATAACTTTAGGTACGAACCGGTGCCTGCTCGCGAGTGCCGAGTGGCGACTGTTCAACCATCCCTCTCTCGGAGCTTCAGGAAGTTCAATCGTTACAGCCCTAGTCTCAGAAGGATGCGACTGCTTGCGCGATTCAATCGTTTTCAGATCAAACTCAAATCTGATTAGGCATGAAAGGATCACTTCTGTAATACTAGTACAGTCAATAGGGAAGCCCGGCATGCTTGATCGCTTTGCACTAAATTACAGGAGTAATTTTTTTTTTTCAATTAGGTCCAATGAACAAAATCCTTACAAATTTCAACCCCGGAAGTGTCGCCATTTTGAGAAAAACTGTATCCGTCTATATCTCCGTCATCGTGCACTTTAGACAAAAATTGTAATGACCTTTCTTGTAGGTAATTAAATTTTTTATCTTTTTTGTGAAACAATTCTTTTCGTATCACTTACCGTTCACGACTTAAGATTTATTTATTGACTTTTTGACCGCAGGAAGTCCTGTATATTTTCTCTTTCAAATATACAATGATGTATATTCTATCGAAAATGATGACGTAGGAGGCGTTCTACAGGATGCGTTCCAATAATATACGAGAATTTATTAAAAATCGTTGTATCTAACCTCAAAGTATCCAGGTCGATTAACATGCGTTCATGTTGGCCCTCTACCCTTTCGATGCTGACTTTTGTAAGACTTTAGATACGTTTTTTTTTTTAACGGTAACAGATACAAAAAAAATTATTCCACAAAAAAGATAGGAAATTCAATTACATACAAGAAAGGTAATCACAATTTTTGGCCTAAAGTGCACGATGACAGAGATATAGGCAGATACCATTTTTCTTAAAATGGCGGCACTTCCGGGGTCGAAATTTGTAAGGATTTTGTTCATTTATATTCTGTATGGGATACTGAACCTAATTGAAAAAAAAAAAAAAAACTACCCCTGTAATTTAGTGCAAAGCGATATTACCTATTGCCTTTACTAAACAGTTCGAATAGTTTTTCAACCGAAGAATTCTGATCATTCAATTTTTTATATTCTTATCGAGGACGATGTTTGACTTATTGGTCTTGCACTTCATCTTTAAGTTTTTGATGTACCCATTTTGTGTCATGTGTGTTTTTATTATGAAAAACGTGACACAGAATTCGAAAATACGATGTAGGGGCAGGTGGAGCAAGGAAATATAGTAGTTAAAATAATTCCGGGATGTTATTTTATTTTCTATACAAATTGGATGAGAAATGTGGAACAAGACAAAATGCTTTTCGAAATTCTTCGTTCCTTGGGAAATTAATTTTTCTATATTTTCTTAAACTTTATCAAATTCTGAGTGAGACTGTATGAAATGAATGATTTTTATATAGAACCTCGTTGTGATGTCCGAAAACTCTTGAGAACATTGAAGAAATCCGGGAAGACGAAGAAAATTAGGAAGAAAACAAAAATGGAAAGTCCATTTGAATTCCTAGATGAATGTCAGGAAAATCTGAAAATTTCAATAAAGAGGTATCAAAGGAATCCCAGGAAATCTATTAGATCCTATAGAAGCTGGTGTACTTATATACAATTTGAGGAAGTCGTTAGAGCGCCAGAGTGAGACTCAAATCGCTATTCTGCAAGCTCCCAAAATCGCAAGATGTTTTAAGAGGCGATCAGGACCAGCAATCCAACTTATAAATAAGTGAGAAATCAAAAAAATTGAAGAACAACGACAACTATAATACGAAATAGCTGCGTAACAAATTTGGAACTAAAATAATGAGCGAACAGTGTATTTTAATTTGATCCTTCAAGTGAGGATTTTTTCAGTGTCCTAAAAGTATCTCCTCCCTTGCTCACCCCATTACCTTGTTAACTCATTTATATTTGTTAAAAAATAATCATATTTTGATTAGGTTTTTGTAAAATTAACAGATTTGGTAAAAATACTACAACAATTGGTTAAAAAAAAAGATCCTTTACGTCTCTTTGAATAAAAAAAAAAAAAACTGTATTTTCATTATTGACTTCAAAATTCTAGGTTTCAAATTTTGGTGATGTAACAAAAATCGACATTTCATAGTGATGTAAGAGAGAAAAAAAAGTAGATTTTCTTCGACACACCATATTTCGCAAATGTAACGAGAAATTTCTGAAACCATATTCCAAGACACGTAACATACCCACGGATCAGTTCGGCGCTCGTCGCTAGATGCAAATTTGGCGCAAGGGTCTCTCGAAAGTAGAAATATGCCATCTGACATATTAGTACAAATCGCGCTTGGCTGAGCCCAAATCAACACTTACTGGATGCTCGTAGTTCAGATAGTTTCACAATGAGTGAAATAAGCGAAATTACAGATTCGAAAAGCATCTTGAAATCCCGATAAGTAAGTTTTATGCGTAAGAGGACCGAAATATATATTTAAAACAACGTTACAGATACGTTTGACGGTTAAATTTTGACACATACGTTTATAGATATCTAAAGTGCAATATTAACTAACTGCCATATACATTTGTTTTTGAAACAATAACAAGTTTAAGCGCAAAGTTTTGGAATCCTACCTGCGCCTGATACTTCATGTAATATTTTTGTTAGTAATATTATGATAAATTTTAGGAATAGAAAAAAAAAGGTGCCATGACTCTTTAGTAATTTTGTAATCAAATTACCCTGCATCGTCAGATACAGATACTTAAATATTCTTGAACTTGATCGTTAAACACGGAACCCTGACAAGATCTAAGGACAGCTCTTGATCTAACGCGGCAGTGGTAGTGGCGGCGTAGGTACCTCTATCTCTTCTCTCATTCATAGTTTATACCGCGACGATGGAGGAATTTTAGCGTGGGTGACCAAGGAGGTAAAGAAAGAGGAGTTGGATGCGAAGGAAGCAAAGGAGAAAGAGGAATCGGAGGCGTCTGGTATACCGGCAGTCATACGTGCGCGTGCGAGCTAGATGCAGCCGCGGGTATGCAAAGAAAGACCAAACTACGCGGTTCATAAGGATGGAAAGAGCCGGATTGAGGGGTCGGAGGAAGGGGAAGGACCCGGTTAAGGAATACGATGGTATCGGCGCTTGTTAGCTCTCCAGACTTCCACAGCGGGGTGCTTCCTCTGGCGGCAAAACCCGCCCGCCCCTGAGATTCCGTCTTTGGGATCTCTCTTTCCTACTACTAGAATCACTCGGCATCAAAATAGATCGTTAAAACTCAGAAAGGTACATATAACACAACGTATAGAGGCTAAAGCTCGTTTTACACACCGCAGTGTGTCTTGCCTCCATTCGTTTCATCATTACTATTATACTATACCTATACCTTTCTTCCTTAACTCCCAGTTTACAAAAAAAGGGGTTAGGGAGGGGAAGTTATGACAATCAACCCAAAAATCGAATGTTCAGTTTTCACCAGATCTCCAAGGATCTCCAAGGAAGGACCAGGATTTTCTCCAATTTGAATCTCTTCGGATTTCAGAATTCATAGATCCAGAATAGTTGTCGCTTCGAATGAAAAATGAACTTTTAAATCATAACAGATTTCCATTTTTCCTTACTAAACCCTTCGCTCGTATAATGGTATTTTTTTCTTTTTTTTTTTTGAGCATTGAAAATCCTTTTTAAAAGAGTTTCAATTATCGTCAATTATTATACATTCACATAATATGTAAAATCGTAACAATATCCCTTGTGTAGCAGCGCAGTTAATGGTGTAATAAAACAAGGGTTTATAAACTGTTTAAAATGAAATTGCTTATTCGAGAGAATAAAATAATGTTTAACGTTTGTTTTGTTTGTTTGTTATTTTTTTTTTTCGAATTTTTCTCGGGTCAAGTTCTTATCTTAACGTTCGTGTATATGGGGTGCTTGCAGCGTAGTAGATATACGGTTGTACACCGGTGTTAAACGGGTCTTTCTCTCTTTACGTATTTAGATATAATTACGATGAAGTAGGAAAGAAGAATGCTCGGCGGCAAGATGGCAGTCTTTTCAACGGCCCTCTCTAAATTTGATTTATGCTGATTAAAACAGAGGAGCGAAGCCGAAAGCCAGCTCAGCCGCTCGAGTATGTAGCTAATATACCATACATATGTATACCTCGTGTACTATACAGGGTGTCATTAAGCTATATGTACCTAGCTATTTAATTGAATAATTATAAACTAAGAAAGGAATAAAAATTTATTCAAAAAAAAACTGGGCAAGAATCAATTTTTCAAACCTCAAATATCACCTCAAATTATCTCCAAAATCTAGGGAAAAGATTTTTTTTTTTTTTTTGAATAGATCCCTTAGCTTTACCTAAATCAAATTTAGGAACACCGTTTAGGTTGCGAGGCCTTTAGGAGGGACATTAAAATTGTAACAGAAGTCGCGACACTGGTTCAGGTAACTGGTGTGTATCTCTACTCGACCGTCGCCTCGCAGGTTTCGAGTCGGAACCTTTACGGCTCTCTTTTAAGTTTTTAACGAACCGCCTTATCGGCTAATTATAAAGCCACGGCTGTTGTACAAATAGCCGGGTCTTAGTGGATGTCGCCCGATAAGGCCCAGCTCTAACCGGCTACCGGACTCCGGTGCTACCCAGGTCCCAACGACATTTCCGAAAAGCATTCCTCTCCAAATTCTTTCAAACTGCACCACCGACACAACTACCGACTTTGGGCAGCTGCTACAAACCGATGACTTTTCCAAATTTTTCATATTATTATACACTTTTTTAACAACAACCTAATTGCGGATTTCGATGCAGTAAGGGTATACAGCGAATTATCACGCTTTTGTGACAATCGAGAAGATCGCATCATTCATTTGTTATGAATACTTCGAAGCGATAATTTTAACTGTCGAAATACAACATTTCGCGTCCAATACGTTATAAAATCATATAACTGTTACTATTAGCGAAGAATAGTACATCACGAATTCAAACATTGGCATATTTTGGAATTTTGGAAGTTAGTGCGGAATAAATATTGTGGTATCGTTTGATTGGGCATTTGTATCGTAAATCCATGAAATCTGAAATACATTACTATTATAAAAATGCCCAACATCCAAGAATACATCTTATTTCCAGAATACAAAGACGTATACTCGTTATCCCTGCAGTATTTTCGAAGATTCCACTTATGACAAGGGTTCGAAAGGATTCCTCTCTGCATAAAAATATTCTGAATTTTCTATAGAAAACGACAGAGTCCCAAGATGCGTTTTCCTGTTTTCTAACTTTTGCCAAAGAAAAAAACCAGAAGTTTGAAGTTCATGAAAATCTTTCTACACAAACGCTAATCTTCCGTTTTTTTCTCTTCAAATTTTCACAGGTGATGTGATAGCGCTCGCCTTCGGATCAAGAGGATAATTTCACCCTGGGACTCAATTCTTGAGATCGTGCGATAAATTTTCGTATGCGAACTTCGTTTTCCGGCCAATTGCGACGTTCGCTTTCTTTGAAAATATCACATGATTAGTCGAAAGGCGAATTTTGCATACGAAAATTTATCGCACGATCTCAAGAATAGAGCCCCTGGCCTGCATTCATATTGTTTCATCCCTCGCCACTCAGTCAACTATTCTGCATGTATAAAGATAATGCAAATGGATAGAAAGAAGCTCGAAGCGAATGCGTGTGTGTGTGTATAATGCATATATGCATGTACACATAAAACTATGGATAAATGATCAGTAATTTCCGGTCTACAGGTGCTCGAAAGCAGAACGTCTTGTTGGTGGCTTGGTTGCTGCAGCGGCGCGTGAAATTCCGTCATACCTCGCGGATCGAAAAAATGTAGAAAATTTTGTGAAACCGCAGTGCGCGAAGCCCCCAGTTTAACCACGTTAACGTTCCCTGCAATACATCGCCGCACCGGGTCGGGTATTCCCCTCTATCACTACACTACACTACACTACACTACACTACACTACACTACACGGCCTCCACGCCGTGTAACGTAACGAAGCTTAAGCCTATCCGGCTACTGGTTTTACGCCCGAGAGCCTCTGGCTACGCGCTCTTTTGACGCCGCTATTCAGATGGTCGTATGTCCTCTTCGAGCTCCCAGAGTTCTTCTTCAAGCTCTCGGTCTTCTCGCCGCAGAGGGAATTTATTTATTATTGAAAAAAAAAAAAAAGGGGGTGAATTTTGAGTTCCAGAAAAATGTATCGATATATATGCGAGCATTTTGATCTAGAAGCGAATTTCTACGTGAGTTAAGATCCAAAAGTGAGAATAAAAAAGAAAAAAGGAAATGAATTGCAAAGAGTTTATCGATATCACGCAGCGTTATATGCACATGCGACCATCTGACTCTGGGTTAAAGATCGTTGAGATAAGAGCCGCCGGTGAGAAACGGTTAATTTATTTACGACACGATTCGGTTTCATTAGCATACCCATAATCCCTTGCGCAGCGCTTGCGCGGTTCACTGCAGGGCAGTGTTTACATCGTGGTATAGGTGGGGTGAGGGTATACCGGTACTAATCCCACCGTAAAACTCCGTAAACCATCGAGAGATAAACTGTGAAATAATAATTAATAACTTCTAAGTTACGACGGCTGCCTACTATCCGTTTCGAACAGGGAGGTTCATGCGTGTATAGTATATACGCATCTATAGATATAATAGACGTTAGGATGTCTCCAAAAAAATCGACATTTCATCTTTTGTATCCCAACACTCTGACCATTAGTCATTTTACACGAAACAAAAATTCTCAACTCTACGAGTTAGCGCGACCCTTTTTCTTAGTGTTTCTTTGATTTTTTCCAGCCTACACTTTTTCTTGCATATACCGTGACAATTTGAGGATGCGGACCGCCATGGATACCAACCTAAAACTCGTTAGCAGCAGTTTAGTAACTTACTAGATTTTCCTAGTAAGATCACTGAAAATCTAGTGATGTCCAGTAAAAATCTAGTGATTTTACTAGAAACATCTAGTGACTTACTAAGCTGTTGCTCACGAGTTTTGGATTGGTATCCGTGGCGTTCCGCATCCTGAAATTGTCACGGTATATGTGACTTTCTTCAAACTCACTCGGTAGGTTTTTATTTTTGGAATACCCATTCTGGATATGAAGTTAGAATACAGAGATTCAAAACGGTTAATCAAAATCGTAGAAAGTAGGCTGAGTTTCATGAAAATTGCTACTCAGGCTTTTTAGTGATCATGAATGTGAATGTCGTGATTCGTTTTTTGTTTTAAAATAGTTTTTCAATTCAGATTTTGAATAAGCGGCGAAAAAACCTTGGATTATCAATTTTTCGATACGCCGTATTGAATTTCTGTATTCCGACTTGAAATCTGGAATCATCGAGCCAAAAAACATCTCTTGAGTAAATTCCGGAAAGATTAAATGTCAGGAAGACATATAGGCTCCAAAAACTTTGAATAAGCATAAAACAGTGGCTTGCGCCATCTCTTAGAGTTGAAATGTGGAGCTGATCTTCCGAAAGGATTTATTTCGAGTAAAAGATTAACGTTTATAGTACTGAGAGTATAAAAAATAAGATGTCTATTTTTAATATTCAAAATCAAAATACGGAGAGGATTTTGTCGCTTCTGTTAATTATTATATACAAACTACATAATGCAGGCACCTGTATTATAACCCTATTAAAGTTGATCAGAGGTTATTATACCGTGAGGTTACGTAGAAAGACCTGGTTCCAAGCGCGCAGGCGCTGATTTATTCGAATATTACGAGGGCCGCCAATTTCAGACTCACCACGAATATCCCTAGAGTCTGTCTGCTATTTGTTTCCGGTTGTTGTCAAATACAAATGGCGGCAGACCGTGGGAGGGATAGGTTATGTTTATGTTGTGAATCTAGCAGACGACAGAACTAGGGATATTACTAAAAAGTTGGTAGAGTTGCTAGCGCGATTCTGCTGGCCAATGATATTCGAATAAATCATCGCCTGCGCGCGATGAACCACGTAACCTCACGGTATGAACCTTTCAAAACTGCCGCCCTTGAGTTTATTAACGGATTCTTCTGTTTTAAGTAAAAAATTAGATAGTTTGTTGTTCCCCGTAAAATTTATGAACATATAAATATTTTATCTGTTCAATTTTATTTCGAAAATTCTATATGCGGATTATTTTTCCAATATTTCGGAATGCGGTTATTTGAAAGAATAAAAAATAATAATAATGTAGTAAATAACAATTAGCTGCAGAGAATCTCGTTTATAATAGTGTAATAAAACTAACAAGACGAGTATTGGTGCAGCTATGACGCCATCACTGAAAAAATGCAGAGCAATAAAAGTTTTCGGTCTCTGGTAAAGAAATGTCTGAGTATTATAGGTATGTACGAGTATATTGGTTCTTAAGAGTATTTAATATCCCGATTAAACGATTCCAGGAAAGGATGATCGGCTCCGAAAACAAACATAGTTGACCAAGCGTTCAAATTATTTTGCGGTTTGAAAATCCCTATTTCGGCAGCTCCGAATCAATTAGTGAGCCGCCTTCTCTCGACCACAAAACGCCTCTTTGAATTCTCGCTTTGTCGCTTCTTTGTTTGTTTTTGAACAAATTCTGAAAAATCATAATTTTCAATTCCAGGAAAGATACGCAGCGTGATGAAAAACTGCCGGTCTTTGGTCTTTGTCACCGCGGTGGCAAACTGGTCCAACGAAGAAGGAAGAAAAAAAAAATCATAATAATATATGACATCGATTCGGTAATCCGATTTCCGAAATCCATATGAGAAAATCCTAAAAAAAAATACCAATAAAATTTCCCTCTAAAATAAACCGTCAGACACTATAACGATTTCTTTAAACGTTAGAATTCTGTAAGGAATGCGAATGCATCCTCGACATCTTGACAATCTGACGCGTTCCTTAACGATCTTTAAAAGGTCAAAACGTCTACACTTTTCCAACGAGACATAGATATAAACAGACTCTCGCGAATAGCCGAAATTTTTGTGCATATCTTTATCTAAAAATCGTTGAGAATAGTAGTCGTGGTCTTTGATGCCAGCTCTTGTCCCGCTTGTGCAAACTATAGCGATTTCTTTTGAAAACTGACCGCGAACGCGCGGGGGGTGAGAATTTTAGACAAATTCATTGAATCTATAAAGGAACCGCATTCACATCAGTTTGATCAAAGTGACGTTTTTTCTTTTTACAGTTATTCAAAAAAAGGTTACTAAGCTCTCGAAAAAATACCGCCTTTGTAAATAGGTGATGCCGATTTCCGGGACCAATTTTATCGCCTTGCTATATAATTCTTTTATTGTTAGGAACCGCAATTTGTCACGAGAGTGGACATTTTTCTTTTTCTTGTTTGTTCTCCATCTTTTTATTATCTTTTTATTTTTCCCTCTTTGTGGGATTTTTTTTTTTCTTTTCTTTCTTTACCATTTCACCATTTCGATCAGATAATCGAGCCGGACCTTCCGCGACGCCTCGATACATCACGCCGAAGGACAATGCTCGGAATCGCACCTGATTGCAGGTTATATGATGCGGATGGATAGATCGGTGGAGATCGATCACGAGATGAATAACAAAAAAAAAAACAAAAAATAAAAAGTCTTTGATTATTTTATTTGACAATCAATTGTGTGTCTTTTCGTTCCTTTTTTTTAGATTCTTTTTTTCTTTATTCCTTAATCTTTTATTCTTTCAAAGACTAAAATCAGAAAGTCGGTCTTTGGTAAAGGATTCAAGCGGGCAAAGAGATCTCGAAGGAGCGGCAAAAGGACGTAACGAGATATTGAGGAGATTTCAGGGCTCAAATTATGAAAGGACGTGAGGGATTCGAGCAGGACATCGAACGGTATAACACCCAGCGTCCTTTCAATCATCTACACCCCAATCCATCTTTCTACTTTCGTCACGATTTGGCGCTCCTCAAACGACTATGTATCGAACTTTTCTAAATGGAGGTCGGACTCTTTGACGAGCTTTGACATGGGACAGAACTTCAATTAACGTCTTCTATTGACCACCCATACCCTAAGGATCAGCTGCATTCTTTAGTCATTTTCAAAGATTACGATTAACCCATATACACATATCATAACTTTAGTGTTGAGCTTTCGTGACATTTTTTTTCAATTCTGCGCCTCGTTGTTTTTTCTTCCAAGAGATTTGTTTTGTTTTGTAGACTCCTCAACCTTTTTTTTTTCACTTAAATGGTAATTTGTATACACCTACACCTGTATCTGTTAGTCATCACTAGATGAGAATAATAATTCTTCCATTATCATCCTTCAAAAAATAATTAGGATTTTCACTCATTACGCAGGGTACCAGACATAATAATAATAAGCTTTTTTTCGGGGATGCTAAAAATCTGAATAATTGAATATAAAGGTATAATAACACGCGTAACTTAAACGGTAACACTTGATATGAATTGACCTCCTTATACTTACAGCGATAAAAAAAAAAGATCAGTCTTAGAGTGAAGTATAAAGAAGCTTTATTCACAAAAATCATGAAGAACTGAAGAATTCCGTAATTCTCAGTCTAAGCAAGGAGGCTTGAGGAGTTTTTCGTGTAATAAAGCCTTTTCTGAAACGGAGAAACGCGCGTATAGTCCTCTACCTTCGCGAGTAGGTACATTACCATCGTTTACTTTTTCTCCACGTCTTATTTCTTCGTCTCGTTGAACCTTGTCCGTGTATAACATACATGTACACATATTGTATTTCTGACAACTTGTAAATTTTCATGCACGATTCCTGCTGCTTAAATACCAAAGACGCCGGTGTGCTTCTCGGTGAACAAATGTATGTACCGCACGCGCGCTCACGCGACTCCATCTCTGGAGTTCACGGTTTATTTGCAAGCTTTTCCATAAGAATATATCTATTCCCAAGAATTTCTCCTTATAAGATACCGTCCTCTTCTGCACCAAGAGAAGAGATACCTACTTACTACCCTGTGCACCTCACCTACCTTATACCTTTGAACTCTGCATGGCGCCCCGCCACGGCGCGGCATTGCACTACGCATTACACTCATACTCTAATGTATGGCTGTGCATCGAGGTCTGTGCAGGTGAAGCAGATCTTGGTCAGCCACATTGGATCGACTTCACCATCGCAGTAGAATCTTTGTTCTGAAGATAGACCGAAGGCGCGTGAGCTTGTGCAGTGACATACGTATATTATAAGTACAGCTAACAGTTTTTCGTCCGTTTCGTTCGCGAAGGCGCCGCAATCAAGAAACCCCAAGAAACGACGTATACCTACCTGTCGCTGCAGCACTACGAACCCATCCAACTTTGGATTTCCCGTGCGCCGCTTAGAAAAACAACACCGCATGATGGCAGCAGTTCGCGGCATTGCGTTTTCCAGAGCCAATTAGTGTCTCCGATTTCATTTTTCTCTTCACTTCGCTTTTATTTTATTTCATTTTTTTATTTTTATTATTATTATTGTTTTTATATTCGAACGGTTTCTTCTCCTTCACCTGGATTTTATTTTCAAATCGGTACACTTGAGGCACGATTTGTATAAATCGAACACTGCTGCAGTATCACAAATCGACGCGGGATCGAAAGAAATGTTTCTGCTGAATAAATTTCAAATCGATATAAATGCATAAATAGTTTTTGCCACACAATGTCAACCTGTAGAAAAACTTTTTGCAGTCATCTTCGACAGACGAATAAATGACTAAAAAATTTTCCACATGTACCAAAAAATTCAATTAGGGTCTGCTAAAAATTTTTATGAATTTAACTCAGGTGGGCGACCGCCTTATAACTTATAAATTATGATGATAATTTAAGTCTGCCCGTTATAAAATTGGGCAGTTTTTCATCAACACATGTATACTGCAAATGTAGAAAAATTGACGAAACAAAAAAGAAAAGTACGGTGTTTTGAATGTGCGCGATTTCCATAACAGTTGTTGATGCAGGGGTTTGTTAATGGATGGGATTTCGAGGGCCTGTTTGAGGGTTGGAGTTTGAAACCCTGAGGAAAAGATGCGAGGGGCAATGGCGTTGGTGCGACGGCGGCAAGCCGCAACAAAGCTGGATCTGGGGCCCGTCGTTGCGTCGCAATAGAAAAGCGTATAACACAGCAAAGAGAACAGGCCCACAATGGCAGTCACATGTCACCAATGCTTTGAACCGTGCCGCCCCGACTCTTTCTTCTTCTTCTTCTTCTGTACTACGTACCTACGCATCCCTCGGCGGGGGAACCCACGTTCTCATCTTCCCCCAGGAGAAGAAAACCCTCTCATCGTCAGCAGTACCTACCTCGATCCTCAACAAGATCTCAACATATCCCATACATATATATGCCTGCGATTAGACTAACTGATTAGAAAATATATTGGCACGAAAAAATATCAACCAATGAACATACGTACGTACGTACTCTTGGAAAAATAAAAAATAGAAAAAAATAACTGAACAAAATATAAATTCTAAATTTTAATATCAAGAGTTAAGTCCAGCCCTCCTACCTCAGAGCTTACAGCCGATCTATGAAGGCTATCAGGCCCGATCTGGACGCAGAGGTATTGTGGATCCAAGAAGGAGGAGCACGTGTTCTGGACACGTGTGTTCTCCAGTTATCTGGGGACCAATCGGTCGTGTACCGTGACATTGGATGGAGTGCAGGTGGTAGTATTTGTAAAGGGTCTTTGATTCTTCGCTAAATGTTGAAGAAAAATAAGAAAAAGAAAGAGAGAGGATGAAAAAAAAAAAAAAGAAGATGAAAGAAAGAAAAAAACTGGTTAAACCCATGTTAAACATTTTTCTATTCATCTTTTTTTGTTTAAGTGCTTTCTCTCTCCTGACTTATATATGAGATTTTTGAAAACACGCCTCGCCTTGATCGCTATACATATAACTGCGAAGTGAAGGTTGTAATAACAGTTAAAATTGTTGACCCTAACGTAATTAATAGCCAAAAAGAAAATTAAACGATATCTACCACGGTACCACGCCTACGAAATAACCTGGAAATTATTCTTATGCACTTTTGAGTTATATTATTGCTTAGACGTCTAGCCGCGTCCTGCGGACTTGACCATAACGGATATTTATCGAATGATCATTTCTTGAACGATAATCGTAATATTAAGAAGCGGATAAAAGGAACTCCTAATGGTATACCTATACATATATATGAATAACCCATATAAACATATATACCGAAGCAATTTTGCGAAAAAGGTAGAGAGGAGAATATTATTAATATTTATTTAGTCCCTCCCTCCTTCCTTCCTGCTGAAACCAGGCGCATTCGTGCAGGACATAAAAGCGTCCTCTTGATGCCGACCTGTGAAGGCGCTCGGCCAGGGTTAAGAGATACGGATAACCATAAGAATAATAATTACAATACACCGTAGTATACGGTTCTCCGTTTGAACCATAATTTTAACCTTTCCCCGAACTTTTGTACCACATAAAAATGGTTTATTTCCGTAATCATCTTAGACTTGGAATAACAAGTCCATAGCTCAAGCTCGAAAGTGGTTAAAAGGACTGGAATTCGTTATTTTTTTCACCTCTCAAAATACCTCCCAGATATCGTCAGCTACATCAAAAAAAAAAAAAAAAAAAAATCCTATAAAATAACAACAATCTATAATTTATCAATTTGAAAATTATCAAACCGTTTTTATCTGTAGAAATAGTCGAAATAGAGATTAGTCTCTCCTTTTCGGTCTATTCCACGGAAGTAAGCATAGGCACCTAATGTACTGTGCTCATAACATGAGTGTCTAATTGTTGGCCTGGGGATTTGTGGAGTCCGATGCTAATTTTGCAAATTAGTTTGAAGAGTAGAGGGGGAGTAGAGGAGAGCGATATGCCAGCTGGGTCAGCTGAGAGGGGCCCCAGGTCCATGTCGGCGAGATGAAAGGATCGGTGATGTTTACATAATAGTGGTCTACCGCGATTCTGCTCTCTCTCTTTCTCTCTCTCTACCTCTCTCTTTGTCTCTTTCCTTCTCTCTCTTTTTCTCTGCGGCGTCGCCGATTCAACGACTTACGCATCCCCGATGTCTCCCACCTTAGGCAACATCAAAGATGCCGACACTCGGGGTGTACATCTGTCCCTCTTGGGTCCTCTCTTCGTACAGACGCAGCATCTCTTCTACTCTTCTTGTAGGGCCCAGTTAACCCCCACCAGAAGAACTCCGGGGACTACCAAGGCGCGAGGCTTCGCTCCAACATTTTCATCCTTGAGTGATTCTTTCGGACTTTGGTGTATCGCGGCGATAAACGAATCTTAATTATACCCACCTCTCTTTAGGATCCTTTTTCTACCACTCGCTTTCTTCATTTATTTACCTCTCTCTTTCTCTCTCTTGCTCTTTCTTACTCGACGAGTGGAATCTGATATGTAACCGACAAAAAAAAGCAGCGATTTCCGATCTGCAACACTTCGCATGAAGCTTTTCTTTGATCGCTATCGTCAAGGTTCTCATTTTTTCTTCTTCATTTATTATCGTTAGAAAAAAGGAATGAAATTATCGGTATAGCTTCGGCTCCAAAAGTTCGGTGAAAATATATACCTATTAACAAATCAAAGAATGAGAGGATGGGGAGATTCCTGCAGAAGGGGAAACGAGAAGCGAATGAAAAGCCAGCCGAATAAGGCCCGGACTATTGCGGAGAAGGGATGAAAGATACCGGCACTTTGCTTACTTCGGGGTACATCTTTGAAGAGAAGAGATACGCACCCCAACCACTAACCAACCACAAATGCACCTGGTGATGCCATCCTTGAGACCATATCGATCTATGCAGATAATCAAATCCCACTGATTCTGTATTCTTCATATCAGAACACTTGTTGGACTGAATTTATTCATAAATCAGTTGAAGAATTGCTTCGATCATTAAAGTAGCTCATCAGATACGGCTAAAGTTGTTTTAAACAATTGCTAAAAATTATTGATTTTATTTCGAAATTATTAATATGAATTATAAAGGTCATCAATATAAGAATTATAAGATTTTTAAGTAACAGCTGATCGAGCAGACGTCGCCATGTCGATTTTGGTTCCCGTTTCTCGTCAATTTCTACTGATTATTGTTAATATGATCGGAACTCTACGGTGAATCGTCTTGAAATAAGTGTTGATATTTTTTTATTATTTGTTTCATATTTTGAGTAAAGAATTCAGATTTTAATCTTTATTCACCACAAAGTTATGAATTTTCACATAAGACGCTGGGTTAAATCCTGAATTTTCAAAATTGACTTTTTGAAAAACTAAAACGTCAATTAAAGCGAGCAAAAAAATAAAAATTAAAAAACCTAATAATAGTTTTTGGCGATTCTTTGTAGTTTTCAAAAATCTTTAAATTTTATGTATTATATTTTTTTTTTACTGCTCGTCAATTATGTCCACATCGAAAAATATCACATCGTAAATATAATTCCGAGTATTTTTATTAATTAGGAAATTCCGAGACTCAGGTAGACGCAACTATATCACAGTGAAATGATGTCGTGCAGAGTATTTGCACCATGAATCATAATGGTTCGATGTCAAACCCGGGTTATAAATAATTTATCCCCAATTAATTTCAGTTGATCATCTCCTTCTAATTTGTTTTTTTTTTTTTTTTATATAACACCGAAATTACCTGTAGGGGTAGGTTCAATTTTTGATCTGTGTTATACCCGGTCTAAAAACACACAAAGTCGGTATCATCTCGAAAGAGGATCTCTCCTCTGATGGTACACGCTCGAATGGAGTGGAACAGTGTGAAGAAATGAAGACATGATTCCGCTCGTAAAGTAGCTATAAAATTAATGCAGCGGTGCATCCATCCCAGATTTTATAGTCCTCGTCGTCTTTAGCTCGGTCTGCAGATCTCTGAAACGTTTATCATACTCTGTACCAATCTATACCGCTGCAGAAAAACGGAAAAAAATTTGAAAAGAATCCACATCTTCTATATGTGATTTTGTATTCCTAAGTGATGTTATTGTGATCATTATTCACTGTAGTTTTATCATTGTCATTATCATTACAATCACTGAGTAGATTGACCGGAGATCGTGAAGGTCCTCAGCCCCTATCGCATCTTTATCGCATCTTATACAAAATCCGTATTTTGGCCATTTCTCATTATAGTTCAATGAAATTTGAAGTGCAAAAGTCTTGTTTCCTTGTTTGTAAATTCAACAGAAAAATTTTTCACGTGTACTTTTCGTTTCAAACCAAATAATTTCTATAAAATTCGCAAATTTTTATCATTCTCGAATTTTCTATGTGAATGAAGAATGCCTTTTCAAGTAACGAAACTGCCTTCGATTGACAAAGATATGAAGTCCAAGCCAAAGTATCGTATCGTAGTAGACGCGCATCACCTTCAGAAGCCTCAATGCAGAAGAACGACAGCATTAAGCGACTACGGCAAAACCCATTAGAATCATCCGAGAAAAACTGTATAGGTAATTTTATTTTCCAGAATTCGAACAACGCTCAAGTTCCGCGAAGCGTTCGACTCCTCTTCGTACTTAGTTAAACGCCGTCGTATAGAGGAGAGACTATCAACCGCGACCATCTTACTTATATTATGGTAAAAGCACAGAAGTACGCTAAAATACACGTATGTGTTATTTTTTTTATGACGAATAATAACTTATATTCTAAAATGCATTGTAGACGAATTTCAAAGTGTAACTATGATTCATGAGCCTATTGCAGGTGGATCTATTTCTGTACTTTGTGCTGTTCCGAAAAGCGAGGATAATACATGCTGGGTTTGTCTCTTATTATACGGATATCAGTGTCCTTTTAGCGGGTTTTTCGGAACAGTTAGGGAAGGCACGCCTCGTGGCGAATCGGACAAGACCACGTTATTGTCCTCTACACTCCTCGGAACATATAGCTGGACCAGTGAGGAAGAGAAAAATGAATAAAAAGAGAGGAGAGGAGAGGAGAGACTCGCGACAGGTCCACCTGCACGATTCACTTTTGTCGGAGCCGCGCTTTCCGTAGCTTTGATCTTCGCCCGTGTCCATGCCTCGGGCTATCGCAAGACCACTGACTAAAGACTGACTCCTGCGACTTGCAGTGGGCGGAACAGGAGTCCTCGACGCGCTTTGGGATTGAAAAAATTTCAACTTTGTATAGTTTATATTCATTTATCAACTGCTTGTTTACATACGCGTTTTGAAAAAGTACTCGCGACACCAGAGGAGCAGGATAAACTATTTTCAAAATACCAATTCCGATATCTCACATGATTTTGGCCTTTTTTTAGGAAACTTATATTTGCATATTTTCAATTCTAGAAGCAGAGACTTTACACCAATAATAACGACTTAGAAATTACTGTTTACAGTATTTTCAAAAATCCAAGGCCAAGTCGTTGCAAAAATTCATGAACTTTAAATTTCCATGTTCAAAATTTGAAATCTGTTTATTTATCACAAATTCTTGAAAATAATTTAACCATATCGAAAATATCTAAGAACGAAAGCGATACACTTACCAAAATTTATTTTCAATCAAAGAAAAGTTCGTTAACGCAAAATTTACTGTAGTAAAAGATTGATGACACAAACAACCTTTTCATAACATGAAATGTTGCCTGTTTGTCTGATAGGGTTTTATTTTCTAGACAATATGAGATTTACAAAAAAAAAAAAACGTAGATAATTCAATAATAATACGGTTTGCATTAACTTTGTCATTTTCAACCGACAAATGAACTACTCCTGATAAAAGTTGATTATTCGAAAATTCTATTGGGACACAGTGGTCCTAAAAAACGATATTTCAGGTCTATGCACCCATTGAGGTGAAATAAAATGGATCGTCTAGAATACAATATGTTCCGTTTGATGTGGGGTTGAAACGTAACGATCATCTCTGTTCTGGTGTTGGAGGTTAGAGTAGTGGGCCGGTCTTTTCACTTTCGGGCACCACGTTGTCGGTGCTCTTTGGTGGGGATAGAGTGATTATAAGGCTGTTAAACGTAACCCTAAAGCAAAGTGGTGGGGGCCGGGGCAGCACTGATCCCCAGGTTTAAAACGAGGCTGAAAATCTCCCCATGAGACGACGTCACGGTCTTACATTACTTACACATGCATAAAACTCCCTACTATTTTTTTTTTTTTTTTTCCCCCGATCCTCTTTCACTCGCACTTCACTCCTCATATACACTCATATCACATACTTATGGTTATACTACCCTCGCTAGTCATTCAACATCCATATAACCAACCCCAGGTCGAAACTCCAAGAACTAAGGGGCCAAGGAGCCGAGGTTGAAAAGCTTGAGGTGTGCTGACTCCCTGAGTCGTCCAAGGTGGTGGGGGGAGTCCGTACGATCTCCGACTACTTTATAATGGTTAACTGCTTTGGGTTGTCAGTTCGTGTCTGACTTTGTTGGAGGTAGGAGGCACCCAAGCCGAGAAATATTAAAGAAGAATTTCAGAATCAGAAACTTAAATTATACCCAAAAACATTCTAGAATTGATCAATTTTAATAAACAATAAGTTTAACACCGGGATAAGACTATATATACAACAAATAAAGCGAGACACACAAATCATATGGGACCATAAGAGTTCTAACTAGCCTTCAGTGGTCCAGAAAGAAGAGAAGTGGTCGTCGAAACGGGACCGAGAGAGCAAAATCTCTCCGTAAGGGCGGACAGTGTGGTGCGGGCCGTCAATCCGGTCGCACGTTGTGATCGGTATAAAGCGCGGATGGTAGCGATTTGATTTTTTTTTTTTTCTACTTTTCCAAAAGGAAATGCGAGGCACGTGTTTGGTATCCACGTGACAGATTTGGTATTAGAAGATTTTTCTCCCAATACATGATTGTTATTTGAAATAAGTCGATCGATCGTCATTTTCGAAGTAAAAACAAAACAAAACAAAACAAAAGACAGAATGCCGCGAAAAAGCTCAATCAATTATCCCCACTGCACAGTATTCGAGTGACTTTACGTATCATACATTGAACAAAAGTGATTAAAAAAAACGTCAATAAACGTGGCAAAACTATCGGTCTTCGTTGTTGAAAGATGGAGACCATCCTGAAGGTAAGAAAACTGAATTTTATTTTTATTTTTTAAATGTACCTAACTAGTGATCCTCTGATCAAAACATTCAGAGATATTAGACGACCAAGATTGCATGCTTATTCCATGCTCACATAAAATGCGATTATTTGCAATTCTTTTAAATGTTCATTCAACTGTCAAACGGAGATTTTTCCATCCGAAAAAGTGCAAAGACCTTTCCCCGAAGAAGCTTCCTTCGTAAATATAGAAATGCCATGAAGATTTCTGAGGAGCTCAAGTTCTGTTTGCTGTAACACATCGCTGCAGCCACGTGCGTCTTGAATGACGTACTCAGAGTCTGTGACGGCAGAATGATGATTACATGATAATTTACAAAGAATTTTTGGTCGCAGAAAATTTCACACACCATTATTCTTCATTGATAGCTAATCGTGCATCACCGTTTTTCTTTTTTTTTTTTGGAAACTCAGTAGGTACTCCCAACAATAAGTCATCGAATTATTCTGATCAACGTTTGAATAGTTTACAAAGTAACAAATATTCCCATCGTGTTTAATTAGTATTTGTTAATTTGTCAATGATTACCGTTTTGTCAAGGCGGTAATATGAGACGATTTTTCATCTCCTGCTAGGAATTCACCCTGCAAGTTAATCTATCTCTTCCTGTTCCTCTTTCTCTCCTTCTTCTTCCTCTTCCTCTTACTCTTCGTAGGGAGAATCTAGCTAGCGGCGTAACTAAAGTCCCGTACTCAGGTGGGGGGGGAGGGGGGGGGGGGGGGGGAACCTCGTAGATTACGTCATGGTAAATAACAATCCGCGTATTTGTACTACGCGGACGCGTCTCGCGAATGAAATTGTCCCCGGCGAGGCGACCACGACGGCCCAGTGCTTGGGAGAAGTTCTTGCTTTGATGTCACGGGCCTCTGACACGCTCGACTCAATCAAAGTCTTCCGCGACGCGACGCACGCCCCCGACACGATGCGACGAGAGTAGACGTCGGTTGCACAGAAGTCAAGCTGTACATACCGTGTACACATATCATACATGTCGTACACGTATACTATACATACTTGTATAGAATATCCGAGAAAGTGGTGGTGGATGAGAGAGACTTAAGTTTGTGGTAGATCAAAGAGCTACTACTACCCTCGTCAGAAACACCTCTTCGAGCTTCTACAGTTCTTTGCTTACTAAAGCATATTTGCAATTTCAAAGCTTCTCGCATTTTCATACTCGCAAGGACGGTTTCAACATCCTAAATAAGGCTCGTATCAAATTCACGTGTTCACCACAACCATCGATTTCAAATTCGGAATTCAGTTTCTCCATGGTATATCACCGTAAATATTTATCAAATCAAATAATTTTACGAACAAATATTTTAGATCGGAATGAAAGGGTCATTTTATGTCGTATACATTTCTCGAAAATGTTCACCTCCTACCTCGCTACGATGACATTTATTAGTTTAAACAAGTATATGTCTGTAAAACTAGACAGATTCGAAAAATGTTCGAAACAAAAGCCTTAGCTTGAAATTAACTGACCATCTTATGTCCAATAAAATTTTCGAAAATATGAAACCCATGGGTCGCTACAGGGCCTTAAAGAACTCCAGACGCAGTATGACTCTCATTAATGATTTATACGGTATTTTTCAAAAATCTAGCAGTACTCTGTAGAGTCTGATCTGTTAGTCTACCTAGCCGATGGATCAGTGAATGGCACGATCTCGCGGATGCTAGCTCAAGGAAGAGTCGTAGACAAGATCCGATGTTCTCCATCCGAGGACGTAGCCGCAGTTGGGCTGTTGCTGCCGTTGGTGCCGCTGCTCGTGGGGCGGTGAACAATTAGCGACACAGCGGCGAGATCAGAGGGTCGGGGCGGGGTGGGGGACGGCCTAATTACACACGGTACCGACCGACTTCAAAGGAGCCGCCAGTTCCTCTCCTCGAGAAACTCTGCCTCTGCCTCTTCTCTTCTCTCCTCTCCTCTCATCTCTCGCGTATACTTCTCTGCGCCTCAACTGGAAACCGAAGGCATCCGTAGGTACCTTCGTACCTCAGTACCCGCGTCGTATCACCTTAAGGCCAAAAGATCTAGCGACAACAGCAATTCTACTATCCACCTGTAGCTCCGGAAGTATCCTAACCTCGTTATATGTACGATGCTATATTCCCCTTGTTTCGAACCCTCAAACATATTTCCAACTCTCTTTACCTGTGGATACTATTTCTGCAGTTAGGATACTCTCCCCTATAAAAGTACCCTTCACAAACTCATTTTTATCACAGGAGTTTAATAGTCTTTTGATTGGTCAGTTAACACCTCGTTTCAGTTTGATGCCGTTCAAGTCAGAGGACTTGTCGTAAGGAATCAAATACACGTAAAGAAATTTTCTGTTGAATTTACCATTTCAGTAGTGAATATATGCACAGCACTTTTTTTGCAGTATAAATGACCAAAATTCTAGTATTTTTTTTAGGCACATTAAAGGCTACTTGCTCCAATGTGCCAAATACTAGAATTATGGTAATTTATACGGCAAAAAGGTAATTAATACTGCAAAAAAAGTGCTCTGTATATATTCACTGCTGAGATGGTAAATTCCAAAGAAAATTTCTTCACTTGTGAGCTGCTGTTTATGTTTAAATTCGAGATTTTTTGGTCTCGAATTGGTTGGAAAGAAAAATCAAATTTCTGCTCATCTGATGTAGATATTTGCTTTTCGAACAAATGTTACAGGCTAAAACCAAACAATAGTAAGTTGAAAACATCTTTTCTTCAAAAATCATTCGTTACAGACTAAAATCGAGTTTAGTTGAAGACTAGAGACTTCCGGTGGTGAATTTAAACAGGGAAATAATCAGAAGAATGGCTTCTTCACGATGTGGTCTCTGCTTGTGCTGATCGTCTCATGCTCGGTACTAACTTCAGGGTTTACATCTGGTTTCTCCTAACTTTTATCGTTCAACTTATGGTATTTCGATTTCTGAATTTTTTTTCGTCTTTTTTTTTTTTTTTCTTGTCATTTATGTAAAAAAAAAGTTGAACTCATCCTAGGAGATGATCTGGGATAATCTGTAGGGATTAAGTTCTGAGTTATAGTTATGTGTTTCACGGCGCTGCTTACTTCCACGCGTTATTCAATGATATTTCATATATCGATATGAAACGTTGAAGGGTAAAGAGTTGAAGGTAAAAGACAGACGATGAAAAGGATAAGAAGAGAAAAGGATATATTGGAAAGGCAAGGAAAAGGACGGGGAAGAGAACCATATCGAGACGAAGCGCGACGAAGAGTTATCGCAAACGTGCTTTAGGCGGCACATCAAAGGCGCACCTCGGGCGTGAACGAGCGACCGGGCACGCGGCTCCTCGACCCGCCGCCAGCGCTGATCCACTCCGCCATATTTACTCCCATGGACCACCGCACTGCACCGTGGTTTTACCACTGTTACTATATCTAGATACCTACATATGCTATATAGCCAGAAACGTAGGTGGGTGCATATAGTATACGCAATACGTATATATGCGTATGCGATGAGATCACGAGATAAACATTATTCTATATTTTATTATCCTATGTGTACCTCTACACCTCTGTAGTTATTTTTATTTAAAAAACAAAACTAAAAAAAAAAGCGAAAAACACTTTTCGGATCAAACTCGTTGCTTAAGATCCTCGTTATTATTAAATCCTTCGAATAACGATCGTCATCTACTCGCATCTCCAATTCCCTCTGGCCGTTCGCCGAGGCCCCGAGGCTGCGTTCGGACGCGGCGCAGTCATATTTCAGCCCTTGTTAGGCCTCAGGCCCCTGCCGCGATGAGAGGGTGGGGGATATCTCTTTGACCTGCCGCCTTCACCGCGATCGGTTGGTGCGGGAGACTTATCTTACCACCTGCTTTCCGCTCTCTCCCGTAGGGCAGGGGCGGAGTGGCAAAGCCGAGGTATCAAGGGGCGCCATTACCATCATAAGACTGGAGGAAGAGGGGGAGGTGGAAATAAAGTCAAAAAACGAAAAAAAAAAAAGGAGTTTCTATATTCACTATACATTCATGTTCGTATATAATCTATACAACAATAATTACCTGTATGCGATATCCGTTGGTCATTCTTTTCTCAAAATTTTCATTACCGAATTTTCCTCTACTTGAGATAACCAACAATAAACCCTCGATGGTTGAACTTATTTCTGCACCTAAGCACTTCAGACATGAACATCTGTCATTCGAAACGACTCAATCAGTGCCCAGGGACGCGAGGAAAGAGCTAGAGCCGCAGAGAAATCTTCAAACGCGCCGCCAATCTCATTGCATCGGTCTACTGTCATTGACTTTATCGGTCAGAGAGCGGAAAGTCGATTAAATTTTTCGCCCGATTCAATCTTGGACCACAAAACGATTGAACATATGTATGTTAGGTAAGGTTAGGGTTGGGTTAGGTTATATCGATTGCAATTAGACTCTTTGGTGCTGGATGACGTCGATGGTTGCAAAGGCATTTCGGCATATGAATAGTCCCCGAAAATACAGAAACGATACCGTACAATGGTGAATAGATTTACAAAAACACTTCTGAGGATATAAGAAGAAGAAGATGAAGAAGAAGAAGGGGAAGGAGAAGAAGTAAAAGAGGAAGAGGAAGAGGAGGAATGAGAAATACAGTTATGGTAATAACGTACGTCTTCGGTGTTGGTGAAGGCGTGCGTGCACAGCCCTCGTAATGATAACGAGACGGTCTCATCATCATCATCATCATCATTTTCTACTTCTTCTTCATTCGTTCTCTTCTTCAGTTTCTCCGTCGAACGGAACAAGAACCGGCCGATCGGCAACTGACCGATTCAAAGATGCCGCCAGCCGGATCCACCGAAGGGGAAACCCCCCTCCTCACTCTCTCATTCTCTCTCTCTCTCTTTTCATTCGATATTTTTAATGGGTTGGATAGACTTGACGGGCGCCGCGCTGTCTTACGATCTTCTTATATTTATACAACGCGGTGTATAAATCTGATAATAAAAATAAATGAAGAAAAGAAAAAAGTATAGCTGTTGCTTTTTTTCAAAATTAAACCTTGTGCAAGCGCATATGTAGTACATACATACGTAAATACGTATATACCTCATGTACTAAGTATAGGCGTCAGATCGTTGAATTTTATCGATTACATAAACGCGGAACGATAGAATCTTCGATATCGGCGGTATTTTCAAAGAGTTTAAAACCGACAAGCGGTATTATCGCTTTGGATTGTCTCTAGACATGCAGAATCGTTAATAAAAATGCGAGTTCCGTTTTTAATGGAAGTTGTACCGCGCGTGTCCGCGCGAGGGAAACGGAGAATCACTGTAGGGATCAGCAGTTACTTTTAATTAATATAATTTAGTGGCGCATGGCGCGCGGCCCGGGAGCTTGGCCGCGGTATTTTTCAAAGGAAAGTTTAGACCCGCCTGCATTTACGCGGCAATGACCTTGGGACCAAGCCGTTCCCAAAGTGGTCAAAACCCACCAGCTACCGAAGAGATTTCGCCTTAGTTTATATCAGATACATACCCGAAACCCTGCAATCCTGTGTACATTGTATCTGCATGGGGAGCAGCAATGATCAGTTGATATACCCTAACGATAAGAGTAGCCACAAATTCCTACGTAAAGAGGGGTAAATTCGCATCAGTTACAGGACCAAGATTTCTTTTCAATACTTACCGCAGCTCACGCTCGAATGTAGTCTCGCCTTCCGACCATCTTTTTACTCAATTAAATTCCTCCCGTCTTTTTGCTAACAAATCTCATCGTGTCACTCCTGTTGTGTTCCCGATTCGACAGAGAATTAAGTTGTGCTCGCGCACGCGCAACTCCCCACTCTTCGGCTTCTTCTTCGTCATATTATCGCGTCAAGAAAAAAAATTCGAGAACCTGTCTCCAAAAAAATGAGAAAGATTCTTTTCAAACAGTGTAGCTCGTTCCCTCGATGCAAAATGTCCGAAATTCGGTTTACTTTTGGGTCTTTTCGTATGTCATATCCTGCACCTATATGTTCGAGTTAAGTATATACAAAGAGGCTTTGCGGCTTCTTAAAGGGTTTTTTTTTTTTTTTTTTTTTTTTCGAGAACCCTTAAGTCTGCGGATCTTTGGAAAGGAGACATCGAGCCCCTAGGGAGTGGCGGGTTGATATAGGAAATGCGAAGGGCACCGCAAAAGGAGGGAGCCTTCAGTTTTTGATTTACGACATAATAAAGAGGTTACGTAAGGCAGACTTCTCGTCCACCTCGAGTTCCCTCACAATAACATTGATTTACGATCTTCTTGAAAGTTTCGATTCGACACGGATCCCAAAATCGGATTTCGGAACCTTCGAAATCCCGTCGTCGAACCGTGAAAGACATAAAGTTAGTTCCTCAGCCTGCACCCAGCTCAAAGCCGATCCATGTACTTCATAGGCAATAAAATTGGTATTCAACTCCGCCAAAAATTGGTCCAAACCAAAACCAAAACCAAAACTAAAATGAAATATCTGATAAGCTATTAACGTTGTATCAAACGCTGCAGGGCTGTACGTAACCACCTTTATAGGTAGGCATACTTTATTGCCTTTGAAACACGCTCCAATCTGTCCTGAACCATTATACCTGGTCCTATTCCTGGGTAGCAGCAGAGGTACGTCGGATCGTCGGCTTCTTTCATCTCCAGGAGTTCGGGCTTCTGTTTCACTGTTTCCGCCGGCGGCTACCGACTTGGAACTTGACCCTAATCGCCTTAGAGAGCGCGCGTTTTCAATTATTTTGATTGTACCTGATTGTTGCACGGTCATTTATATCCCAGAACAAAGGATTGCGCCGACGACGTGCACCTCTATATAAATTTACCACAATATATGTATATATATATATACATAGATATATATATATCCATATCATGTGTATCAGTCTATGTGTAAATGGATACACAATCCACAATTCGATCGTCGAATTAATACGACCGAATCAAATCCTCGGTTGATAATTATTTTTCATAGTTTGCGCGGGTAATGAGTAAACGGGAAACTGGTATCATGAGTATTAGCGTCAGCCAGCTCCATGGGAATAAATAATTGAGAAGGTCGTCCATACGTAACGTAGTTATGTTAGTCGTATGGCATATCTCGTCGCCGTCTCGTCTTTGCGGTTCGCTGAGTCTTTTGCCCCGGGTGCCGACAAGCAATATATACTGGGAGCCATCATCAGACTAGACTTATACCAGGGAACACCGACCTCAACCTAATGTCCGACTCGCAATCCCGTCACTTAGCCATCAGTACAGAAAATTTTCAGCGCAGATCTCATCATTTGTCAAAGAAGTTTATAGCCATCACTTCTTTATAAATTGACGAAGACATTTTTCTAAACGGTTTGCTCGTAATTCTTTGTTTTTTTTTTTTTTTTGTTTTTTTTTCTCCTTCGGAAATTCTTCTTAGCTTTTTCTTCCTTTTTTTTTTTCCTCGAATTTCTTTGAGCTTTCCAATTATCGGGTTCATTTTTTTAGCGACGGTTTGTGATGTTTAGAGGTTTGTTTGAGAGTAAACATAGTGTGGAGCGTACACCACGTGTTTCGAGAACGGTGAATTAATGAAGAAGAGTTGACGAGTTAACTGCCCCGCTTTCGTACACTTTCGTACGAAAAGATAGCAGCCGATTTTTGTTTACGTCCTACGAGACCCCACTTCTTTAAATAAGCAGAAACTGAGCAAGAAAAATTGATCTTCAGTATCCCGCAGTTAAGCCTAAGGGGAGCCGCAGTCAAAGATCAACCTCCTGCTGCGCCGGGCTTCTTCAGATCTTTCGACTGTTTCGTGTCCGAAGAATTCTCGAGCAGCTCGATTTGTCAAAACAACCCATCCTTGGCTCTTCTCTCGTCTTAGGCTCAGTTTCACAGCAGAGTAAAAGAAACTCAATGTGAATACATGTAATATCACTTGAAAGATAAAATTTAATCACACATAATAAAGGGGTGATTTTTTACGAACGAAATCCACCTGCATTCATGTCAATTATTTATCTTTATCAGCTAAGGACATTTCAACGAAGTCACTTATCTCCTCACATCACGTTCGGTTCCTTGCAGCGAAACAAGACACTTGCAAAACAAAAAGATCTCATAAATTTCCGGCTCAAATATCTCCTCAGCGGCTAGCCATACGATGCGTAAAAATCGTGGGTACGATACCGATAAACATATCTGACCGTCGAGAGGTTAATGGCTGACGCTTAAAGGCCGTTTGTGAGGATGCAGCGATATCAAAAGTGTCCGATTACTGTTTCAGATGGTATTATGCTTCGCGGTTTTGACCGTCCAGCTCATCTCGGCGGAGGATAAAGCGACCAACACTGTCTCAGTGTCGCCAGGCTCGCCCATTATCCAGAGCAACACTATACAAAAGTTTATCGAAGTACTGGGAAAGTATGAGCTTGAGGACCAACGTGCCTTGAAAAGAGTTTACCTCAGCAATAGATCAATCACTTGCAACGATGGGTCTCAGGCTGGTTTTTACCTCAGGAAATCTCAGGGTTCTAAACGCTGGGTCATTTTTCTCGAGGGAGGATGGTACTGCTATGATCACAGGAGCTGCCGGAACAGATGGCTAAGATTGAGGCATCTTATGACTTCCACTCAGTGGCCAGAAACCCGAGACGGTTAGTTAATAAAATCTAAAAGCGGGATGCATATTTCCTCCCCGATGTGCAGTTCTAGAATTAATTGTTAGTCACGTCGTTACTGATCCTTGAACTTATCCATAGTCGGGGGTCTCCTGTCTTCACGTCCTGAGGAAAATCCATTCTGGTGGAACGCTAATCACGTGTAAGTATTGTCAAGCCTGGAATTGAATCGAAAATAAATGATTGCTGTCGCCGATTTTCATGATCTTTATACTCTGTCTGAACAGATTTGTCCCTTATTGCACGAGCGATAGCTGGAGTGGTACCAGAGCTACTCCAAGTGACATGTTCTCTTTCATGGGAGCCGAGATTGTGGCTCAGGTAGTGCGAGACTTGATTCCCCTTGGTCTGGAGAACGCCAGCTCACTCTTGCTCGCCGGAAGTAGCGCCGGAGCGACTGGAGTCATGCTGAATTTGGACCACGTGCACAGCCTAGTCCACCAGGAGTTGGGTAAGCCTCGTTTAAACAAGTACCATTGCATTACTCTTGTTACCGATACCACGATATTCATTGAATCCTTCTTTTCTTTTGTCCCTCCGCAAAGGCTTGAAGCACATAGCTATAAAAGGAGTGAGTGATTCTGGATGGTTCTTGGATCGGGCACCATATTCCTCGAACGGTCTGCCTGCCACGGACGC
The DNA here is from genome assembly GCA_914767705.2 of Tenthredo notha. NCBI lineage: Eukaryota > Metazoa > Arthropoda > Insecta > Hymenoptera > Tenthredinidae > Tenthredo > Tenthredo notha. The sequence continues at coordinate 6,332,123 of OU611908.1, forward strand.
AGTCCGAAAAGGCATGGAACTTTGGAAGGCAAGAATGCCCCACAATTGTGCCCTGAAGTATCCGCATGAACCTTGGAGATGTTATTTTGGGTACAGACTTTATCCAACTCTTTCTGGTGAGTCTGAAGTTGTTTATTATACCTCATACCCATAGGAGTGTCGATTGAAGCCATGTCACAGTTTTTTATTAATAATTTCCTCCCATTTTCAGTGCCTCTCTTCGTCTTTCAATGGCTTTTTGACGAGGCTCAGATGACAGCCGACAACGTCGGTGCTCCAGTGACCAAACAGCAATGGGACTACATACACAAAATGGGTGACAGTCTCCGTCAAACTTTCGAAAACGTTACAGCAGTATTTGCACCAAGTTGTATAAGCCACGGTGTGTTGACTAAGAAGGATTGGCAGTTGGTTAAAATCGACGAGGTATCACTACCACAGGCTCTTCATTGCTGGGAGCAAACGTCAGTTGGAAATAAACGTAACGAGTGAGAGTCGTCTGTCTATTCCAGAATATTTTCATATCGTCAAATTTTCACCCTCAATAATTTTTCCTTGATTTTATTTCCGCAGAAGCCGTCATCAGATCGAAACAAATCAACCCTGTGCAAAATCTGTTAGAAAGTTGTTACGATCAGGCCCCACCAAGTCAAACGGCACCGTAATCGTGGATGGGAGCAAATCCAAGAACAATACACTTCCAGAGTCCAGGAAAACCGGGGTAGATGATGGCGGTTTGAACGAGGATAGAAAAGGGTCTAACAACCCGTCGCAAGGTGGTAGAGGTAACAAGAAAAGACGAAGAAGAAAGCACAAGGGGCGAAGGAGGGAGAGAAATAAAGAAGGAAGACAGAAGAAAGACAAACAGGAACGAAGGAAAGGAGGTAATAAATGGTCACTTATGGTTTATCATGATTTATTTAATGCTTGATGATCCCTATGCTTTTTCTAACAGACTTAAACGACGACGCTTTTCTTTCAGGACGAAGACACGGTGGAAAACACGGTAACAATCACACCGCAATGTTGAATGGGACGAGACCTCAACGGTCAGTGATCCCGTCTAATAAACGGAAGTGTATCCAAGGCTGCCAGTTCAGGCTGATCGAACGCTGTACTTGGCCTCAATGTAATCACAGCTGCCCAAGACTCCACAATCCTTTTACCGGCGAAGAAATGGACTTTATTGAACTCCTGAAGAGCTTTGGTCTCGACATGAAAAGCGTCGCTAATGCCTTGGGCATCGATATTCAAACTTTGAACAATATGGATCATGACGAGTTGCTGAATCTTCTTACACAACAAACGCCAAACTAACGATCAACCATATCTAACGAACTTCGAAAGAAAAAATCACAAAATAACTGTAAGTTTTTTTTTTTTTTGGGTTCTTCGAAAAGATCCCATAAAAATCGGTGTTTCAATTCCAATTTTTATCACCCACCATTTACTCTTCGAAAATTTCACCTGAATACTTTTTTCGCAACACAAATGCATACTTTGTATACATTTCGATGATACACAGACATCTGACGCGCAATAATAATTAGTCAATCATTTATTTGGCGCTTCTCAGCTAAAGAAAAAAAAAATCTATCACTCTATCACGTTTTTCTATTATTCTTCAGTTGGAGACAAATTTTAGCACACATAGATTATTGGCACACGTGCCTCAAACTTAATGTGTAACAGAAATCATGTGGCCAAAAGGTATTGTGCATAAAAAATCATTGAAATTGAAAATGTGTTGACGTTATACATCAGAAAATAATTGTGTACATCGAATATAATTCTCGTCTGCGAAAAGTATATTGTTGTTCATATAATGGATGTTGATGAAGTGGTGGTGTATCGTTTAATAATAATAATAATTATTTTTTTTTCTTCTTTCTCAAATTTCTCTCTTAATAATATATACGCCGGATGTAAGATCTTAGTTATTTGATATAAAGAAGAAGTAGCTGTATGAAAAAAGTGCGACAATTGAAAGTAATATGTACTGTTATGTTACCAGATATAAAGAAATACTGATAAACTTGAAGTATATAATAACAATACAAATCAAACCCACTAAACAGCAGTATTCAACCAAAACTATATATTGTACATATGATAATAATACTAATAATAATAATAATAATAATACGAATAATAATAATATTAATATTAATATTAATGATAATAATAGAAATAAGAAGAAGAATTCTAATGATAATGATAATAATAATAATAATATCTCCGAAGAATTTATATACATATAATAATATTATATTATTTTTTAACTTGTAATATCTTAATTTATTGAAGATTATAGATGACGTATTTTCAAAATTTTTGGAAAAACGTCAAAAGTATTGAACTATTATTAGATTTGAATTAGACTGTTGTTATAAATATATTTAATTATTAATAACTGATAATCTGACGCACGAGCTAACACTGCCAATTTATCGTTGTACTACATACGTGGTTTTAAATGAGATTCTTTACTCCCAACAAATAATAACTTACGTGTGTTTTTTATTTTTATTTTTTATTTTTCATTCTCTTCTTCGTTATTTATGAATAGATATTATAACTATAATAAATTATAAGATTTATAAAGAATCTCATTACGTCACCAATTAGTCTTCTCCTACTTGCGCGAACGTAAGATCGAATAATAAGAGTAAGACACGCGGAGTCATTATTCGTCCACTTTATGTAATTCTTCAAATATCTCGTCATATTAGATGATAGTTTAAAATCTTTCAAGAAATTCTTATCTCATTTCTTGATTACACATATAGGATATAAGGTACGAATAATGACTCAACGACGAATTATAATCCCGAACCTCTCTATATAGACTGATTAAATTATCTACCTCAGTAAATCAAATTGTATTATGTCCCTCGTGTATACTGCATCTCCCAATTAGTTGGAATATTTAATATAACTTAGGTGATATATATGTTGAGAAAAGTTAAGAAAATCATAAGAAGAAAAGTTTAGAAAAAAAGAAAGAAAAAAAAAACAACATAGAAAATTACTGTATTTAACGTTTGTAAAATATTAAAATCCTACAATATTATTTATTTTTAAGTACCTGTACTTAACGGACAAATAGTTCCCAGTGTTCTAATTATATCCCCCCTCAGCTGGCTAAGTGCTCGATCGCTAATTTATTGTTTACTATAATATAGAAAAAAAAAAGAAAAGAAAAAAAAAATAGAAATATCGTGAAGAAAAATAAATAATTAAAAAAATAATACGAGTCTTTTGTATAAATAATATGACTCTTTCCCTCGTAATAAATATTTCAAGGGCCACGACCAAAACGTGTAAAATATTCACGGCAATTCTGGTATGGATAAGAGTTGAGCAAACCATCAAGTCCCCCGTGCTTATAATCGGTATGATAATTTGATATAACAGACAGCAGGGAGTGCGCGGTTGGAAGAGGCGAGAGCGTCCTCTCAAAATAATATCCTTCCACACAGGAAACGGTATTTAGTGCACCCGAGTCAAAGCCGGGCGATATATACTCGTTCGATGATGGCTATGGTAGTGGTGGTCCCCCAGGTCAGAGCGTGGCAATTGAGGCGAGCGAGGAAGTGACAGAGGATGGCACAATGTCGTTGAATATGTTCTATTAGTTCAAACCGCGTTCTGCTTACTGGTCGGTACCTAAGCCGGTCGGACGGTCGATTTATAACTCTTAGTCGCTATCCTGGATCGTCCTGACCCCTCAGATAAAATCTGAAATAATTGATATCCTTTGGTGCAACGAATCTAGGAATCGCCATGTTCAAGAGCCTCGTTCTCTTGTGCGTTCTGACTATCAACTATCGTGGTAAGCGAGAACAAACATCATCTTAAACGTATTCTCTTTAAGCTTGATGAAAAATTCGTAATATTTCGTCAACAAAATTCCTGATAAACTAATTTTTTGACAAGTTCGAAAATTGAAACTCTTGTGATAGTTAATCAGAAACAATCGCGGAACATAATTCCGGAAATAAAATATATACCATATCCATTCTCATCAAGAACTGTGAAATTGAAATACAAGATAAAAGATTTAGGCTTTTCAAAAAATATCACTATTTCTTTGACGAACTCTGAAACTGGGTTTTTTTCTAAATGTTTCTACAAACAGTGTTTGTCTGACAAACTCCTAAAGAGATTGCGAGTTGGCGCTGATAGGAGAGCGAATTAACAAAAAATTAAGGGATTTTGATTTTGAACTTTTGCAAATGAATTTTTAAAGAAAAATATCCGTACAGCATGTCAAATTAATTTTAATTTCAAACAAGCGAATTATCCAGATTTATTCGCAGTATAAAAAAGAGGAAAGTACCATTTCACAATGACAAAGTTTTGCCATACTATAGCCAGAAATTTGGCCCCATTATTTTTGTTCGTAAAAAAAGAACAATTGGGGCGCCAAATCCAGAGCAATGTCACATTGCAACTTTGATGATGAATTAGTAGAACTCAGTTATGTAGGGAAACGTTTGAATTCGGAAAAGGTTTTTTGAACTTCGTGACGGAGCCAAGAAATCATGAAGAGTTAGTCTCCAAAACAAGATAACCATTAGGACTTCTTTCAGTCTAGATAATATACTGTAATGTTCATTCCACATTTTTCACGATGTAACAGCTTTGGCCATTTCACATAATGCAATGTAAGCTTCTTTATAAAATTGACTATTCATTCAATCTTCGTTCCAGCATCATCAAATCAATGCGGAAAGGTGTGGCTCACAGTTTCGTCACTGTGGAGGCCGATAGCAACTAATAATAAAGTTGTGGACGCCGAATTGGAGGTAAATTGGGATCTGGACTGTCCTGGAAACGTAGGATATCCGGACAGCATCAAAGTCTTTACTGCTGATCCAGCGCACAGTAATTAATTTCACAGTTTTGCTTGCTTTATCAATTTATTAGCCACTGCGGCATTACATCGACATTCATAATTCAGTGAATTCAAGTAATACATATATTACATGCCTACGTTACCCTGGACACAAAAATTCGCAGTTCCCAAAACCTAAGTCATAATCATTCCAGACAAGACGATAAAACCGCAGCTTACGTTACTCCTCGCCGAACATCCTCGGGGTTATTATAGGACAAACATAACCGTCGGACGACCACCACTCCCTGGAGGTTGGGACGAAGGAGGAGGCGCTACACTACCAGGACCTCACTGCCTGAAGCACCATGCTGCTCTGTACAAAAACGGAGAATTCCTGACCAGTTCATGTCTGCAAATTTGGCCCACGTGGATGTACGACTTGAGGTGAGTTGGTACTGCAAGTTATTCAAAGCATGATATTCCACGATACTCTTGCGTTAATATAATATTGGAAATGATCGTTCCAGGAGGCAGCTCGGAAGACTACCAATAGGTACACTCATGATCCCTGGAACCCATAACTCTGGATGTTACAAACACGGTGATCTTACTAGAAGAGATGCTTTTCAACGTTACTTACTCACCCAGGATCGCGATGTGTGGACCCAGCTGGTCCACGGGATTAGATACCTGGATATCAGAGTTGGATACTACCCTTCGATACCCAGGAACAATACTTTTGTCGAAGAATCGAATTATGTTAACAGATTTTGGGTAAATCATGACATCGTCAGAATAACACCTTTGATGACTATCATCAAGGATGTAAGAAACTTCTTGGATGTTGCAAGAGGAGAAGTGGTCATCCTGGACTTTCACAGGCACGGAAAAAAAAAAAAATTATAAGGCATATCCCAATATTTTTATTCAAACGATCTTTTAGCCTCATCAACAAACGATACTTTTTACAGATTTCCAGTTGGATTTGAAGGACGACCGAGCCGGCATCGCAGACTTGCCTCAATTCTTCATCGGGAATTTGGCGGCCTTATTCTCAGGCCTGACAGAGGAGTTGATGGTCTCGGACCAACTCTGAACGATATTTGGACCGTTGGACGTAGACTGGTTATATGCTATGGAGACAAGCAGACGGTAAATGGTGAGAAATGATGTAGGGGCTTTTCGTCTAGGAAGACTGAACAATTGACAACCGCGAATCATGGGACAATCTGATTTTTAGAATACGACTGGTTGTGGCCACCGATGACCCAGGCGTGGGGCGATCAGCAGAATGTTGAAGGTCTGAAGAATTATTTGGAGAGAACCATTGTGGGTAGTAAACGGCCCAGAACGAACCAGAACCCACTTTGGGCAGTAATGGCTGAATTGACACCAATTCCTTTGGATATAATGCTGAAGCCTTCTGGAGGACTTCGACAAATGGCTGATTCAATAAACAGGAATTTAACTATCTGGTTTCAGGATGAATGGTGGAAGCAAACAAACATCGTGGCGACTGATTTTTTCCTAGGAAATAATCTGATCGACGTTTCGATACAGTCAAACATTAAAAAGAGTAACATTGCTCATTGGCGTCTCTAGGATCGATTTTTTTTTTTTTCTTCAAGATTATAGTCAATTAATAACTAATTAATAATTACTATGGTAATGCTTATTTATTTTAATATTTCTTTTCTTCACGTTTTCACTGTCATGTAAATCCCAATATTATTCTCAATGATTCAGTAAATTCTCTCAATGGCAATTACGTTAATATTGTTCCATCCCTTATCCAATTCGTTAAAATCTTCTCAAATTATTAATTGAAATATCAAATCAGGATGAGAGGTCGGAAAGAACGTGAACCCGAACATATTAGATGAAATGTATTTAGAAAACGTCTGACGTTATGTAACCCAACATACAGATATGTAATTCGAATCTGAACTGCTATAATAATGATAAAAATGAAGCATTCCCGTATGCTGGGTAGCATACCGGTAGGCGTTTCCTGTCCATCTAAAGAAAAGAGTTTTGCATTTTGAATAATTCATGAAATAGATCGATTAGGTAGTCTGCTCGTGATTGCCAGGCCATTCCGCGTAGAGATGAATCGATATACATACCTGCGTGTGTATAAATTTACTGTCGATCACAAAATAGTACCATAGAAAAATTATTCACTTTGATGTAAAACTTTAGTAGACAATTTATTTGTGACAAATAAGTTTTATTCGTCACAAATGGAGGAATATTTTGAACATAGAACAAATGTATTCACTCAGAATAACCGATTGGACAAATTTTGTATATTTAAGGAATAAAAGTTGACTCTCGCAAATCAATATGTTTCTAATATATTCACATCAGTGAGTCCTCTCAAAAAAAAAAAAAAAAAAAAAAAAAAAAAGCACTATAACAACGTCTTTGTTATAAATAAAATAAATAACAATGATGTCTGATGATCAAAATTGATGGAAATCAGTTGACTCCTGTATTATACGGAGTTCGTCACCATTGACCTGCACTTTCTATACATATATGCGACACATTTATCTCCAAGCAGGACTTCTCATTTCCATTTTAAATACTTGTCCCGATCTCTGGCCTTGATAATGTTCCGTTGGTTGTATAAGACCGTTTTCAATGGTCAGTTGCTCCGTCAGCGAGACGCTGAAACGAGATATATATCTGTAACACTGCAACTTTTCAAGTCGTATAAACAACCAGCATGGATGGTGAATCGTGGCTCTGCTATGTTTTTTGGTCCTTGATTTTGATTTTGAAGATGATGAATTTCACCTGGGCCACTGGCAGGCTTCGCGTAGCCAGACAGGTACTTTTCTGTTATTTTGCTTTCCAATTTCTTTTCTCTTTTCTTTCTTAATTTTTGCAAATAAGAAATTTTATTCAACCATATTCAACTTAAAGTGCTGCTATACATATAATTAATGGCATCTCATCCCTATATCATTATTTTCAATCGAAATTATCCAGGTAATCCATAGCGAAGCGGACCGAATGTTCATGAAAGAACCAGGTGTAATTCTGGATCCAACGGGAGGAGGACATCCAGATATTGATCGTATAAGAGCAGCGCATCGTAGCGACGTTGAGATTGTAATTCCATTCCTGTTAATAACTTTAATCTGGCTAGAAACGTCTCCTTCCCCAGATTTAGTGAAATTAATATTGCGCAGTTTTTCATTAGCCAGAATTTGCCACGGTCTCGTTTACATGGAAATCATTTCCGGCGTACATCGATTTATCAAAATGTTATTATCTGTTTTTAGTTACATTATAGTCACTTACGTCGCAATTTCCCTCGCTGTACATTGTGCCTAATTAAAAAAAAAAACATGAACATGATCAATAAATGAACATGTATTATTTTAATCATGCGCATTTCCTTATTTTTAAATGTATATCACATTAAGGCCCATCCTTAGTCGCCCACCTCCTTTCCGTACAATGTAACGAAAACGGGGCCGGGGAGACACATTTCGATGATTATCCGAGCCCAGGCGTCGAAAACGCAAAAAAGGCCAACGCTGCGCGAATTCTATTTCAATTCCAAACACATACGTCCAAAAAAATTTTCGTTTCATGCGAAAATAGAGCCAGCGTTTGGTTATTTCTTTGGAAAAAAAGAAATAACCAAACGCTGGCTCTATTTTCGCATGAAACGAAAATTTTTTTGGACGTATGTGTTTGGAATTGAAATAGAATTCGCGCAGCGTTGGCCTTTTTTGCGTTTTCGACGCCTGGGCTCGGATAATCATCGAAATGTGTCTCCCCGGCCCCGTTTTCGTTACATTGTACGGAAAGGAGGTGGGCGACTAAGGATGGGCCTTAAGGCCTATCCCTAGTCGCCCACCTCCTCTTAGTCAAAATGTGTCACATTTCGATTATTATCCGAGCCCAGGCGTCAAAAACGCAAAAAAGGCCGACACTGCGCAAATTTAAATTCAATTATCCGAACACATACGTCCAACAAAATGTTCGTTTCGTGTGAAAATAGAGTCTACAGATTGTTTTTACTTGATTCGCCGAGGAAACCGAATTCGAAAACATCCGAATAATGCAAAAACCACCTGTACCGAATGATTCCTCGCTTACATCTCAGTGATTTGGGTTGCGGACCGTCAGAGCACAGATGAGCTCCAGACCTCATCATCTCCGATTTGATTTTTAATTTTATATGTTATCATTCCATGTCTGGAGAACCTTGCAATTTTTTTTAGATTTTTCAAATCAACGCTTTCGGAGCTATGAATTTTTTCATCCTCAGAAAAAGGACCTTTTTTAAGGATTCCGAAAAAGGACCTTTTTTAAGGATTCCGAAAAAAATCACAAAAATCCCGATGATGATATAGAACAACCTCCCTCTCGCAGAAACGTGGGCAGAATTTCTCTTATATTTGTTTTGTCAATTTTAACCCTCCGTGATCACAACTCCGATTTCAATCAAGCTGGTCACACCGGGTCAAATCGACTCGAGCCATTTTTAAACGGTTTCCGCGTGAAAAACATCAGTCCGATCGGCACCGAGAAAATACTGAAAAAAACTTTGAACATTCTAGAAGATGCAGTAAAAGTCGATGTATCAAAATTCAAATGGCAACATGTGCAAAAAAAATCGTCGAGAGGTCAATGCATTTTAGATTTTTTATTTCTTATTATTTTTGCATTCTTCGGCCACGGACTTACCGGAATTTACCTTCAAAGTTTATGCTCGGATCATTTTGACCCATGGTGACCAGGAATTAGGGTTAAAAAAAATTTATCCCGAACAATGCTGCCCTAATGACATTTATGCTACCAGAAATCTTGCAAACTTGCACCATCAGATTTTTTAAAGCCTTTGATTTTCACATTGTATTTGCCTTGAGCCTCCAAAGAAAATTTTTTTTCGTAGGTGAATGAGTAGTAGGATAAAAGTCATTAGTGAAGCATTTTTCGGAATAAAATTTTTCTTGAATTGATGAAAAAAAAATATAAGAAAAATTCTGCCCACGTTTCTGCGAATGGGAGGTTGTTCTATATAATATGGGGCATTGAATGTTCCATGGATATCCTATGAATATCTATTGCACATGTGTGCCGTGTGCGTAATAAATCCGTTTCAATTACAGCGTAATTTTAATCTGATTTATTACGTGAGAAAATGTAAACTTGCCGCTGGTCAAATTTTAATATCAAGGTAAAGGATTCATCCGAAAGTTTCAACCAATCATTTTTCAACATCTTTGAATGGTGCAGAAGTCCAGATCCATCTGGATAATATCGCATTTCATTTGCGGCTGCGAAACCATTTATAAACAACCAGAAATACTTGTACTTCGAGAGTTCGAATATCAAAAGTTCAATTTCGCTACTAAAGCGTGCCAAACCGCATTTATTTTTACTTCTCCTTTTGTATGTATATCTAATCTAATGTGTATAAATTAACGAATAAACTACAAGACAAATTGGGCATAGATTAAAGTGTGCAGCAATTGGTAGCGTGATATATTTTTACTCGACCTTATTTTCAACTGCTGGCTAAGCCCGTCAATCTGACGGAATAGCTCCGTATTCTCGGTGGATAAACTCCACCAGTTACAAAAAAGTAGAAAGCAGACAACGATGAGTCCGGCGACAATAAGCGGAGGGCACCGACCACCACCAACCCTCATACCATCGATGCTCATCAGTATTAACTCTTTCTTTGCTACGTATCAACTAGTTGTCATTGGGGATACTTTTGTCCACAGCTTATTTCACAGCGGTGATAGGATGGCGGTGAATATTAGATAAGTAGTAGATAGAAGGTTCTTCTATTCCGCCAATAATTTCGAATTTGTTTGTAAATGAAGTGTCACGCCAGTTCTCAAAAGACGTAAGTGTGATAAAAACGGGAAGTTTGCAAACTATGTTTTTCAAGAGCGTGAGAAGAAGGTGGGACTAAGTGCATCAATGAATTAAATTCTATCATTGAAATTTGACTCATCTTTAGTAGGCCCAGTTTATTCTACACCTAATACTTACTAGGCAATGATGTTGGATATATTATGTACATACAGCATAGATGTTACAAATATTGTTTTCACAATTTTAATTCGGTTACCAATCTATTTTTGAACATACAGTCTAACGTATCCGGCTGATTGTACCAAGAAAACATCGGTGATGAGCTCATAAGAAGTCAGAAAACCCAAGGCCAGGGTCTTGGACCTAGTCTTGAGTCCGTGAAAAACAACAAGGCAGCTTTGATTGATTAATTACCCGAGTCCTCGCAGCTAGCAAGTAAAATAAAAACAGGTGGCCTTTTGATGGCAGACCCATCTTTCCCACATCCGATAGCTTGAGTTCCGACTAACATCATATTTCTCAATTATCACTTGCACAAGACAAAAAAAACTCACAATAACGCCGGTTGTAGCCATAACCATGAGGTTAGCCAAAACCGCACCGTTACAATAGGTGCATTATGTAATTGTTGAATTTCAGCAACTATCAATGATTCTGTATAGTTTATTTCCTTTGGATATTATTCATCGAACTTTCCTCCATAGAAAGGTACATGTTTTAGAACTACTTTCCAATCAGTGAAATACAAAACACCCAGAGCACCTGCTCCGCCGAAGGTTGCCAATGAAGGAACCCTGAAACGTGACAATTACGGAGAAATTTAATACCAAAGGATGTGCATGCATACATACTTCACATATTGATGAAAAACAAATAGGTTAGGGCTAAGATTTTCCAGTTACATAATCTGCCTTATGTAAATATATTTCTCTGATTAGTTTTGTGATATTGGCTACTTATTTCATTTACTGCAATCTGTGAATATGATGAAGAATATGAATCGCATAGAAGAAAATAGTTAGTGGTTGATGAAATCAATTATTACGATATGATAATGAAATTTCCTTCGATAATAATTTCTTCATTTTCTCACCATTTAGCGAATTGTTCGACGTGTTTTTTACCGACGATTCTCAATGGTCCTGGCAGCGACATTTTTGTAATTTGGTTACAAAAGTAAACCGCTCACTTTAATAGAATTAATAAACCCGAATAACACTCTCTCGTACAGAAATAGGAGTGAAAACTGGCAGTAGCAGACAGCTCGCTCAATTCTTGAAGTTTCATTAGCTGTGTTCGTCTTAGCTTACACTTTCTACACTTTTCCTACACTTCTTACACTCGACCAATCGGAGGTGTAAATTCCTAGTGAAAAGTGTAAAATCTGGTGAAAGTGTAAAAAGTGTAGCTAAGACGAACAAACCAAATACCATGAGCGCGTTCTGGAAGGCGATCAAAATCTGTCTACCATTGAATTTCCGCGCAATGCGAATCCAACGGAAAAATTGAATATCTTTTATTGTTCGATCAGCTTGTAACTGCCAAATGTAACTCCTTCCCCTTGCTTCTAGCTATTCAATAATACCAGCAATTATTATCCAACATTGTTTCAAAATCGACGAAAAACGTTGATTGCAAAACTTGTCCAATTTTAAGAAAAAGTCCCTAGAACATAACCACACTGAATTCCCTAGTGAATAAAGTTTGTTCTCAAATTCGCAGCATTGCTTTCCAACGGTTTTTGAATTTAAAGAAGAAGAATATGGCTACAGGTGAAGCATTCGTTGCTGTTAAAAGTATAGAAATCCGTCAGTGTTTCGCCTTACCAATTCGGACGAATATCAGCATCAATGCGTAACCCATTGATAAGTCTCATAGATACATCTTATCAACATAAACAAATTACTACATACTCTGGCCAAATAATTCTCCAACCGTGAATCAAACAAGGTAAGATTTTCAACCGTTCGTTGACTACAATCCCATTCCATCACAACCTGAAACTAGAAACTTTAACCAACTAAAACCCAGGATTTTCTCCTTCCTTAACCAAATCTGTAAAAATAACATACATAATGTTTGTCTTTGAAAAAATAAACAGTATAATAATGATGATGATAATAATACACTGAAACCTCTTGTATACGTTTTACACTTTTACGTTTTTCTCATGTATGTGGTAATTTCCTTGATCCCGACCGTCTCTGCCTATAAACCATACAAAAATGTTTCACTTTCACGTATTACTCGTTTATACGTTTTTTTTTTTGCATTAATACTAGACTGTTTCAAATGAAACAAAGTTTTTTTTTTTACTTTCCAACGATGATGCAGTTAGGGGCGAATATGAGAAAGATCTTGCACCGAAGCGGGTGCAGTAATAATTTTTTTTGAGCTCTTCATTGGTGGAAAGTGAAAAAAAAAAACTGTTTAATTTGAAGCAGTCTAATTAATACGCTATTCATTCCGTCCCCTAGCGCTTTTGTGTTCTTTTGCTCTCTTTTCCACTCTCTTTGCTTCCTTCTCCTCTCCGCCCCTCATTCTCCTGCACTCTTGCTCCGACATCACTAGACTCTGTCTATTGAAGAAATATACGGTATTAAATACAATCAGCTTATTGTGTCTACAATGATAAAAAAAAAAAGAAAAAATAATAACACCAATATTTTTTCTTGAAAGAAATTAGCGATCAACCAAACATCATATAGCCAAATTGTTTTGCAGATGAATAACACACTTGAGCCGATCGAGCCGATTGGCCATCCAGGCACAAGTTTGGATTTGTCTTTTATTCGCGGTCGTGACCCTAGTATTTTGGCTTACAATCAGCGACCGTTTCCCCTTGAACATACTAAGAAAGATTTAGATTCATTATATGAAGATGAAGTTCAGGCATCCAGATATGCCTCTTCTTCCATCCCGTCAACCTCCACACTGAGAGACACAATCAAAGTGTATTTACGGTTGAGACCATTCCCACATAACATGAAAGTTAGTCAACAAGAGCGTAACGCTTTTCAAATAATAAATGCAAACACACTGTTGACCAAACTACCTAGTCAAGATAGTAACGCTAGCTCTTTGAAGAGACTTAGAGTCAGTGATACTCTTACAAGAAAATTCACATTCACCGATTGTTTCGGGCCAGAAACAACGCAGTTACAAATTTTTGAACAAACTGTAAGACAACAACTGGATGACTTCTTAAATGGGCACAGCGCTACAGTCATGAGCTATGGTGGGTTGCTTTCTTCAATAAAATTATATAAATTTGGTGGACAATCCATTTGCGAGAGAACAGAATAATAACTCGTCGTTATACTGAAATATATTGCATATTAGATGTTTCTTTGAAAATTCAGCCCTCGATCACTTGCTTAATATTGCCGAGGATGAGCTATGAAAGTAAAAGATCTGAAATTTCCTGCTTTAACAAATTATTTTGTTGCCAATCAAAACTACTATCTCTGTGGGCATGAATTGATCTGCAAAATTCCATTCTAGGAACTACTAATTCAGGAAAATCTTACACGCTCCAGGGAACGACGGTGTCCCCAGGAATAATTCCTAGAAGTTTGGAGTATGTATTTGGCCATATAGATCCAAGACCTACGCCTTGCTACAAACCGCTTCACAACACAACCGTTGTGAGTTTAAACGCAGGTGCTATAGCCTATGAACTGGAGTCTAAGACAAAGCTTCTTACCTTTGGCTCAATGGATAAAAGCCAATACATACAGGCCTATAAAAGTATGCAGAAACTATTGCAAGAGGAGTCGCCATTGAAGCCGACTAAATCCAGCGACGCTCATTATGCAGTCTGGGTTTCTTTTGCTGAAATTTATAACGAAACTGTATACGATTTGCTCTCGAATGGTTGCCAAAAAAAAAGACCACCTTTGAAACTGGCGACTGATAAAAACGGCAAGGCATTCATTAGGGATCTCAAAATGGTGTGCGTCAATTCCGGCTCAGAAGCTTACGAACTTTTGATGGCCGGACAAGAAAACTTGAAAATAGCAGCTACTGCGCTAAACACCAGAAGTTCTAGGTCTCACTGTATTCTCACAATCAAACTCCTCAAATACATCAAAGAAGATTCACCAGATGATGTTCAAGTCTGCACGTGAGTACGAAGACACAAATGTGTTGAGTAAAGATTTGGAGAACCGGATTCGATTGGAACGGCTCTTCTTTATGTCTGAAATTTGGTGATTTTTTATTTAGAAAGAAAACGGTCTAATCCTAAAGCAAAATAATTATCTTTCAGCTTTTCATTTTGTGATCTTGCGGGGTCTGAACGTTTGAAGAAGACCCTGAACGCTGGAGAACGTTTGAAGGAGGCTCAAAACATAAACAGAAGTTTATTGGTTCTTGGAAGATGTATAAAGTCGGTTTTTGATGTTCAGTCGGTGAAATCAAAGAACGAGGTGATGGGACCTTACCGAGAATCTAAATTGACAAGACTTTTTCAATCAGCCTTATCGGGAAAAGAACACATCGCTTTAATCGTCAACGTAAATCCGGTACCGAATTTATACAACGAGACTCAAAACGTTCTCACCTTTTCCGCCATCGCTAAACAAATTGTCATTGAACCTGTGACACACAAAAAGAAAGCTTCAAATTCAAGATTTTCTCTAATGATATCCCAAAGTCTCACTACTGTGACGGACTGGGATGTTACAGAATTGCAAAGCATTGGTAAGATGTAATGATAACAAACTGAATGCCTAATCAATTCACAATTTTTTCTCACCACTTCTTATACCAACTAAATTTCTAACGCTTATTGAACCTGTTTAATAATCCAGATAAAGAGCTGTCTTGTAGAACTACAGAACGAGAAGAATACGTTCACATCGATGACTACAACGACGTCATGCAACAGAATGAAAAATTGAAGAAAGAAGTAGCACAGTTAAAGTGTGCTGCTTTGAATAATGACTTTGAAATACGGCAAGAGATGTCCAACATTTATACAGCGATAATTGATAATCTTGAGGCTAATTTCAAGTGCGTATCGGACATTGTTCACCCTCTTCCATTCCCATTATTCCAATTATCAATATTTAAATTACAGAAATCGGTTGCAAGACGCAGAAGCACAGCATTCCGATATGTTGGCATGGTCTGTGAAACACGTTGAGGATTACTATAAAGAAAAATTGAGCACATTGTCCGTGAGGAAAAGAAGTCGTATCGACACTGGCGATGATTCCGAGAACGAATTTGATAACGAAGAATTAGAAGCTGAGAACGTAGAGCTAACAGCAAAAGTTGAATCTTTGAAAAAATATATCAACGAACTTCGAGAATCTAAAGAGGAATTGATGGTCAAAAATCAACAAAGTACATTCGAATTATCGCTGGCTAAAAAAGACCTCGAGAATTGTCGTAATCTACTACACGCAGCCCAAAATGATATCGGATGCGGAGATGAAGCTAAGAAAGTTATAGAAGAACTGAAAACACAGTTAACAGCTAGAGAAGATCAGATCAAGGTGAATTAATTAACTGATTGTTTTAAGATATACTCTTCGAATTTAATTGACATGCGTGTGTTTCGGTTTTCTTTTGTTTAGTCATTGAAAGTCTATCTGAACGACGCCAAGGAAGATTTTTTGAGAATTACTCGCGTGGAAACAGAGTTGCAAGAATGTTTGAAGGAAAAAGATGAACAGCTGGTTGAATTGTCAGATAAGATAACCGAGCTCACGGAACAATTGGAACAATTGGAACATACTAATTTGTGTTTTGCTGAGTGTTCAGAAGCTGTTGAAACTCTTGAAGAAAAGCTCGATATCTATGCAAAGAACTTAGCTACTGCGGAAGAAAATCTACAGAACGCTGAGGACCAATTGAGCAAGTCCGAGGCTAAATATTTAGTCGTTTTAAAAGAGAACGAAGAACTTGAACGACTCCTAGATACCGCCAAAAACGAGAAAACAGAACTAGAAAATAGAATTGCCGAGTCTGAGAAAATTGTCGAAAGACTTCGGGGAGATCTTGAAGAGAGTCAAAACAGGAATAGAGAAAACTCTGAGGTGCAAATTGCAGATACTACATAGAATCGCAAAAAGAGTCTTGTATGCTTAGGTATCTAGAGGCTTTCAATGTAAAACAGTATTCGATGTCGAATTGAGATTTTTGATTGCTTTCAGGCTTCTGAAGAAAGTTTGAAAAAGATTGCCTCTCTGGAAGCCCAATTGTCAGAGGCGGTTGAAAAACTTGAAGAAATATCCACGAAGGTAGAGTAAGCAATGAAATTTAGAGTATTTTAATCACTTGATTCGTCGTTTTCATTACTCATGCATTACAGCGTTCAACCGAACACCAAGAGCAGATCGATAAACTGGAAAAAGAAGTCTCTGCAGCGAAGGAGAAATACCTTATCAAGGATCAGGTTCGATAGTTTTTTTCATTTTTTCTAATAAATCCGATTTCCCCTTATGAAAGAGATGTCTGTACAATTTTTCTGGCATTTTATCCCGACAACTTATCTCACCAATTTACTGAATCTGATCTATCCAGCTACTGGATGCACACATCCAAAGAATATCAAAACTGGAGAAAGATAATGCGGAGGCAGTAGATCTGAAAGAGAAATTAACGGCTCTAGAAAATGAGCTGAAAGTTTGCAAAGAGCAAAAAGAAAAGTTGGAAAAACAGTTGGATGAAAACAGCAATAAGATTATATCATTAGAAAGTGAATTGCAGATATCTACCATGAGGGAACGAGATAAGGAAAATGAAACCATATCGTTACAGAAAGGTAATGAATTGATAATTGAATAAAATTGGTTGTGAAATGGAAGAAAAAAACTGGTTGTTCAATTCTTCTTTTCAGAAATAAAAAACATGATTCAAACGAGCGCAGACAATAGCAGGCGAGACATTGAGATGGAAAAGGAGGTGAAGAAAACCTTGCGTGAACTTACTGCTGCTCAAAAGGCGCTTGCTGATTCCACAGCGGCGTTCAAAGTCCGGGAAGAAGCGTCTGAAAAACAGATACTACTTCTTGAAATGAAAGTTAAGACCTTTGAGGAAAACGCCTCGTATCTAGCGATGCTACAAGAAGGCGCTAAAACGAGACAAGCGGAAAGTGAACAGCTCAGAATTTCGAACGAAGAATTGAAGAAGGAAGTTGATCAGAAACACCAGGAATTGATATCTTTTAATAAAAATAGAGACATTACAATACAAAGGTATGAAACTTTGGTCAAACAACTGCAAGAAGAGGTCGAGAGGAGCAGACTAGAGGTAATTATTCAACGACTGGTACAACAAGTTGTTATTTAGCTATCAGTTTGTTGAAAAGATGGGAAGATAGTTAGTTTAAAATATAGGAAACATTTTCTTCTTCTTTTTCTTCTTCTCTTCTACCATCAAGCTTTTATACATGAGATTATTGATTAGATATCGAGGTACCAGGAATTGTTTTTAAGACACTCCACACCAACTATACATAAGGAGCAGATTAGGAAGCTAAAAGATGAGCTTAAAAGTAAGACCAGTCTCCTCGATCAAGTGCAGACAAAAGTAAGTTGTCGTAGAACTTTCTCATTCTCTTTCAGTTATTACATTTTTTCTTGTATATACATTTTTCACATTTCTACAATTGATTAATGACCTACTGCGAATGTGCTGTTCGAGGAACACTGGGTCTTATTCAATTTTTTATGAATTTATGGATACACATTTTTTTCGTATGCGATATCCTAACAATAAGAGATTCTGTAATTGAATTTCCTAAACAGTTAAAGAAATCTGAATCTATGAGGGAAGAAAAAGAAAACATAAACACATCAGAGGATGAAAATCTGCCAACCGACATTCGTCAAACACGACGACGAGGAAAAAACGTCACTTCTGTCGTCGCACCTAATGATATATCGGTTATCGAACTCTCCGGTTCAGAGTCAAAGTGAGCGAAGTTGAACTTTTATTGCCATTTTATTTCTTATAAATTAGCGGAAAGATATGACTGGTTGAGACTATGTCTTTTCAATTTCATTATATTTACAAAAATGAAGTCAAAGTCTTTCTTGATTTGTATATTATCTTGGTGTATGATCGTCATTAAGTTGTGACTATTTTAGGCGAGTAACTAGGCGAACAGCTTTGGCACCACCGTCTACAGTTCCTTCTGTTGAGAAGAGGAAGCCAAGAAAAAAGAAGCTGTTCGCATCCGTTGAAGAGTCTTGTGTGGATGTTGAGCCAACCGAGGTAGGCACAGTTACTTAGCGGGAAAACTCAAATTTAATCGATTTCTGTATATTTCTATGACTTTCACCATTGATTATGAATTATAAGTGATCAAAATTGCACGAATACTTGATACGGTGAGAAAGTTCAGTGCTTCTTCTACTGAATGAGATTACGTTGTTCTCTATCTGTAGGTTTTCATTCACGCTACTCCTTGCATCTAAGTTTTATTTTTAAAATTAATTCTGTTTCAGACCACCCCTAGACCTGTAGTAAGATCTCCATTATCAGCCACACGCAGTCTGAGAAACCGAAGAAAATGAGTTGACCTTGTTAATTTTTTTATTCTAGCTTAATAAGTTGTGTTTTGTAAAAGTGAAAATTATACGTATAAGATGCTACGGCTTGAAAAAGACGATAATTGTGAATTTTATATATTTTAAATTGTAATTTATTTTTATAAGAAAAAAAAAATTGAAAACCAAAATTAAAATATAATAATTACGTATAAAAGAATAAAATGGTGTGAAATTTATCTTTGAACAAAATAAATTACATCATAGAAGAATAACTGTTAATAAAAACCATTGTAATGTGATATTGCTGATATTTTTTTTAATTTAAACCGTCAAGAGTTTAAAAAAAAAAAATGGACCGAGTATTTCTTCGCAGTACTTTCAATCGCATTATAAATCAGTTTAATTAATCGAAATAGTATCAAGTAACATACAATCAACATTTTGTTATTTGCATTACGTTGTAAAACTGTTTTTTATTTAACATGAAATATTATTTTTCAATGGTATCAAACGTTTATAGATCAGTCCGCGAATTCAGATTTATAGATTATGAAAATTGATAAAAACAAATGTAAGAAACGTACTAAATATTATTGATTTGAGATCGGAAAAACATTATCTTTAATCAATGAGTATAAAATAACATAAGTTGTGAATAAGATATTGAGAGTAGTGAATTTATGTATGGGGGAATTTCAAAAATTTTCGAACGGTCGTGAACCTTCACCACTCTCGATTTTTCAATCAATTTCTCCTTGTAGTTCTAGACTCAAAAAAGATTGGTGATTTATTTTAGATTTTTACACGCTACGATTTGGAAGATAGGATTTTTATAAAATTCCTATAATTACTAAAATCACTACTTTTTCGATTGTCAAAAAGCGAAAATGTTTCGGGTTTTTTCATATTTATCAAGTACAACGTCAGGAACAACGATTATTCGTTACAGAGCACTGTTGATGAAAATCTGTAGACCCTGAAGCATAATTCAAACGAAATAAAAAAAAATTCGGTTTTTGCGTTATTCTAGAGTGGCGTACTACCCCTTAAGGTGATTCCCTACCCGGTTCGACCTGTTCTAAAAACATTGGGCTGAACAGTGCTATTAAACGAAATATCTCTAACCGAAACCGGGCTAAAATATTTTATTCCCTACACCATTTCTCTATTTTGGGATGAAACGAACATGTTTTGGGACGTCCGTGTTCGAAATCGCCATTGAAATTGTGCTACAGAGCCCTTTTTCCCGTTTTCGGTGCCCAGTTCGAGATCTTCCATTTAATAGCACCATTCAGCCCAATGTTTTTAGAACAGGTCGAATTGGGTAGGGAATCACCTTGACTGAACAATATACCAATTTCTAGAAGAAAACCGAAAAAATCTACCCTGGAAGAATTGTTTCGTCCCTCATTATGATCGTGTAGATGAATCATTTGGGTACAAAAGTAATTAACCATTTTCTACATTAAAACATTTATAATGTATAATTCGATTGTTATATACAAAAACTTGAACAACTGATGGGAATGGAATTGTCGTAAAATACATCATATTATTTTCATGTATTACAATTATTTCTACCATATAAAACGGTCATCACTTGTCAAATAGATTGCTTGAAGGAAGTAAATATTATAAAAAGATTCAAAACCAATTAATTATTCCAGGTAATTGCGTCTCTTGACTTTATAACAATGAAAAAAAAATCGTTTGAGACTCGAAAATTTGTTTGATGTAGTGTCTTATGTATTCTCTTGCTGAGTTTGCCAATAAATTATCGACCAATCGTATTTTTAATCAATTTCAAGAATCTACGTCAATTAATAATCGAACTATGTGGCTCACGCAGTTACTGATATGAGATTACAGACTCTGAAGATTATTTTTAATAGGGTTTTGAGATAAGTTATGTCCTAAGGGTGATATGACCTGACAGCTATACCCTAGTACATTTAATAATTGGTTATAGGTACATGTTGCACTATGGCTATATCGCTTGATGAAGTAATTCGCTTATGACCCGTTTGCCTTCGTATCTGGATCCGAAACTTCCGGATGCAGTACTTGATCCCTCAAGCTCTCTTGCGCTGCGCCGTTGTCTTCAGGGGCATCGGTCTCGTTTTCTACGTAAAGAAATTTCAACGAAAACTTAGGATTGTTGGGCTGTCAATAAAAATCGCACGTAATGTTTATAAATCCTTTTTTATATACCATCTGATTGTAATTGACTGCCATCGCCATCACGAATGTTCTGTTCTTCCTGATTACCACCGTTCTGTGTTTCATTGGTCATAATTGTTTCCGCTGCGGCTGTGAATAATTTATTTCTATCACTACTAGCACTAATCTACAATGAAACACGGGAGATATATTTTTTTTTTTTCACATACTTTTAATAATATCTCTATCTACTTTGATTTGTGTATACATATTTGTATATGTATACTAGTTATTCATTATTTATGTTATTGATCATTCATTACAGTTCTAGGTTTTAGTTATCGTTAGTAGCTTTCCAATAGCTGATTATCTCCAAGCTAATCAACCACCAGTATCTACGGAAGATAAGACTACCTTTAGTATTCATGAACACAAAGAAAAAAGAAAACAGAAAGAGAAGAAAAGAGGGTAAAAAAGCTAGTTCGAATTAAGCCTTTGTTAATATTTCGTTATCAGCAGTTTCCTAGTTACCAAAAAATCTAGGAGACTATGAGCTGCACAGATCAGCTATGCACAAAAAATATTGAAAGAAATGCCAAAGAAGTGATTAAATCTAGAGAGAAAGATGTGCAATGGTGATGGGAGTACAGTAAACAGAGGAAGGCAGGCATATGTAGAAGTACAAAAGCTACACCAATCTCAAAGACCGAAAATATTGGGTATTTATAAAGGATTTATGCATCTTTAATGATATATATTATATTATAATTGAATTATACTCCGGAAGAGTGCTGTAATAAAACTGCAATATCTTCAGTCTTTGGAGCATCAATATCATTATAAAGTTATACATGAAAGGCAGAATAATAGCCATGGGGCTGAGCATGAATAGATAAGATATTCCACTAGCTAGTGTCGCCGCTGATAGCGGTATCGATTTCGTCTCTTTTTTGTCAGATTATACCTTTCAGCATGGTCACAGAGAGCCGAGGAAGTTGGCGCACGGCACCCGGTGGATCTCGAGGAAGTACCGGAATGCCGTGGTACTTAATACCTTGTCGACCAGAGGATGATACCTCGACTGCTCCCTCGGGAACCGGTCCCAATTGGGGTGCACTCGACTTCACGGCTCTTGGCAATACTACTAATGAGGCAAACTCTGTGAATCCTTCTTACCTATTCCGCTAACAAGATAAGGTCAATTTTGGCTAGTTTTAATTAATTACACCAACATTCAAAGACAGGATTATTTTGCCCTTGAATCTTTTCCAGCTGCTTTCAACTACTTGGGGGATCTATGAATCGCTCCGGTAACGATTCAACCCAAAGCTCCAGCTGGTCTCATTGTCAGAGAAAGTATAAGACGTGTAAAAACGATCGATTTTGGCACCTAAGTAAGTGGTAATAGTAGTAAAGGCAAAAGAAATGGGAACTTCGTTGAAATCAGCAATTAGCTGTAATTAATGCAACGTAACTCTGATTTCTACACAATTACAGGTCCACGAAGAGGTTTATGCTTTTATGCTTTAAATTTAGTTTGAAAAAAGGATTTGATTTTTGAAACTAACGCACGCGATTTTATTCAAACAATCTAGCTCTAACGTAGATAGGATTAAGTCTATAAATTTCTGAGATTTTCGCTTGAAAATTATAAATATTCACTGTTCTGAAAATGTTATGTCTCTTTTCAGAGCAGAATTGTGTCCTCTGTCTGAAAACCTTCCCGAAGAGTATCATACATACACAAAGTGGGGTATGCTTCAAAACCACACGATTACAAAAGAGAAAGTAAAATTCATCACTTGTGAAACATTTCTCACGAAATATTCAAACATGAAGATCGAAATTTTTGCAAGCTCCAATATTTCGGGGATTAATTTCGATCTATGGGAGGAACTTGAAGAACTAATTCAATGAAAATTAGTGATCGGTGGGTTCCACCGCTGGTCCAGTATCGCTGAAATGACCCTAATACATCTTGAGCTGATTGCAGATGAAAAAGTATGATCAAAACTGCAAGCACTGTTTGAATTGCTATCAGTTCTATAGCTGTTAGCCAAAATCGTTGGTCCTAACACATCCTGCTTTGAGAAATGATCAGACATTTAAAGTTTTCTTAAAATTTCATGCACAAAAATATGATCTTGCGAAGCAAATGTGACATGCTGTTCAACAACAACTACCACAAACAGTGTAATAATTCAATAAACGAAACTAAGCATCGATATATCTTACTGAAATGAAAAGAAACAAAAGATTTGGTAAACAGTTTGTCAAGATATTCTCAACGTTAAGCTCACCTTGCGATTCCACAGCCGGTGTTTTTTTATTCCCTGTTAAATCTTGGCTGAGTTTAAGGCTGCTCAGTTCATCTTGGACCTGAAAATAAGGAGAGCAAGGATTTTCTAATTCCAATGCACGGAAGTGCTGAGGTTTCTATGAATTCAAGGTTCTGAACTTGCTAAATATATACTTTGCCTAATTCTTCCTGGAGCTTTTTAATGTCCTCTTTCTTCCGCTCGAGTTGTTCATTGATGGCTTGCTTTTCTAGCCTTAGAGTCTCGACAGTCGACAGTGATTTCTTCAAAGATTCTACGTCGATTTTGCACATCGTTAAATCAGTGTCTTTACTTTTTGACGATTCTCTTTCCTGACCCAGCTGCTTGTGCAACGTCGTTACCTCTTCTTCTGCCGTCTTGTAACGCTGTTCCAATTTACCACGTAGGGTTATGCATTGATCTCTTTGCTCCGCGCTGTGGAATCATATCATCAATTCGTGATGTAGAATTAAGGTGATCGGTTTATATGAAATTTGCTTTTATCAAAGTTTTTTATGCTTTTATTGTTTTCATCTATTGCCTGGTTTGCCTGCCCATCCATCAGTCAAATTACTGTAAGCACCAACACGCCATATCCGGCACGCATCCTATCTCACGACTCCTAATCAAAGGAGGTCCTAACAGTTTGTTAGGGTGACCTAATTCCTACTTGCTCACCTACCAGATTGAAACCTTGCATGAGCAGACCCGTGAGTGAGGGAAAATGAGAGACAAGACTATTTCCAACTGGACTCACAGGCAATTGATTAAAAACTCCTAAGCTCAAAAGACTTAGCCTGCAACTTGCAGGCATTTTAAAATCATTTCACGGACTTCAACTTATATAATGCTAAACGAGATAATGTGATAAATAATAAGTCTATAATGATAAACTCATATGAGCGTTATCTTCTCAGTGGTTTGTCCAGATTATAATTTATTTCAACAACACATATCACTCCGGTTACTCCTGAGTGTAAAAACGAGGAATAACTTTACTTTCTGTGAAATTTCTGGTCAAAATCAATTGAACGGATTTGATCTTGTCGCAAAAGTTGTTATTTGTCATTCGTTATTTCACATGTGATTCTTTAAATATTCGAGTCAATTTACAGTCATTCGAAATAAGAATAGAACCGGCTGTTACGGTTTCCTAGAAAATTGAACCCGTTTCATATTGTACTCAACAGAATATAGAATTCAAATTTACGCGATGGGCAGTTCGAAATTTCAAGGGATTTGGATTAATTAATTGCAAGATTAATCCATTACCAATATTTTCTTCAAATCAAATGAATTAGGTATGTGATTGTAGCCATACCGAGAAAACTCAAAAATCAATTCATACACATAAATTACATTTAGTACTATTATTTCATCTAACGTGATTCAAAATTTGTCAAACGTATCCGGTTACCGGAAATGCGAGATAGCATGAGCTGTGATATAGATGAGAACGTGGTTTCATATAATAAACAAAAAATAACTGAAATACGAAACTTATTCGCAATTTGATATCGGCCAGTTTAAATTACGTTAACAATAAGATTGAGAAACACATTATACGGTAATAAATCCGTTTCAATTGCAACGAAATTTTTATCCGATTTATTACGTTAGAATATTTAAACTTGCTGCGAGTTTAATTTTTCAAATCAAGGTAACAGATTCATCCGAAAGTCTCAATCATTTTTCAACGTCTTCGAATGGTGCAAAAATCAAGTACTTCATTACTCAAATAATTGTAGAATCAGATATTATTCTCATTATCATAATAAATATGTAGTTTCGATCCATCTGGATAATATCGCATTTCATTTGCGGCTGCGAAACCATTTATAAACAACCAGAAATACTTGTACTTCGAGAGTTCGAATATCAAAAGTTCAATTTCGCTATACTAAAGCGCGCCAAACCGCATTTATTTTCACTTCTCCTTTTGTATGTACATCTAATCTAATGTGTATAAATTAACGAATAAACTACAAGACAAGTTATGGGCATATATTAAAGTCTGCAGCAATTGATAGCGTGATATATTTTTACTCGACCTTATTTTCAACTGCTGGCTAAGCCCGTCAATCTGACGGAGTAGCTCCGTATTCTCGGTGGATAAACTCCACCAGTTACAAACAAGTAGAAAGCAGGCAACGATGAGTCCGGCGACAATAAGCGGAGGACACCGACCACCACCAACCCTCATACCATCAATGCCCATCACTGTTAACTCTTTCTTTTCCACGTATCAACTAATTGTCATTAGGGATACTTTTGTCCGCAGCTTAATTAATGCCAGTCCCGATATTCTCCCGGCTCTAACTGTCAACGGGACTCCTTATCGCACTTTGCTGTTCGGCTGGTATTTAACCTCAGCAACAAACCTCGAATCTTTAAAGCCACATTGCCCACTGCACATCTACTCCCACATCTCTGTCAAACGGGGGGTTTAAGGTACCGTACATTGTAGCGACAGTCGCGCGCGACGAATACATACAGAATTGTTGTCGCGCGCATTGCGATTTTCATGAAATAGAATTCAAATTCATTAGCAAATATGAAGTAAATTCACATTTCTGTCAAACTGTGACGTCAGATTTCACGCTGGTTCTTAATAAATGTTAAAGTAAGAATTCCGGCAGGCATTCGTATGTTATTAAAACGAGACATATGAGTTATTAATAAACGTTAGTTTTATCAGCTGTTTCAGATGTATTAACGTATACAATCCGTCCTGCGACAGTCGGAATTGTCGCGTTGTAGTTCAGTTGATTAAACGTCAACGCGACAGTAATAACCCCCAATATGCAGTTTGGAGCCATAGGCCTATACAATTCTTAGGTCCATGTTTGGAGCCAATGATAGAGCTCTATTTGCTCGTCGCACGACGATGTCGTTGCAATGAAAGCGAAAATCTTCGATAACTGAACGCTGGAGCCGCGTGGTTCGGTAACTGTCCGCGAGGTTGTGACGTCACTGACCAATTAGACCTCAGCGAATTTAAATTCGCCCAATCGGGTTGGCCGCCGGTAAAATCTAGGCGAAACACTATGTTTATTCAATTTTATTTTCATAAACTAGGTTGGAGTAATTAACGAATTTAGTAGATCAATTAAAGAGCAATTGTTTGATATATAAAAAATTGAAAAGTAATCAAATTTTCAAGCTAACTTCATATAAGTGAATTTACCGATGATATTACAGTGTCCTAGCTTACTGATAGAATAACGTTAGTTCTCTCTCTCTCTCCGTTTGTGACTTAACGCCTATAATAACGTTAGTTCTGGCTACTTTCCTTCGGGATATAAGCCCTTGAAAAAAAAAAAAAAAAAGAAGACCAATGTTAGTTATCTTACGAGTAATGATAATATCTATTGGTATGTCCATAAGGTAGTTCATCTAATATTAATACTTACCAGATGGTGGTAATAAGATTCCGATTATTTATTACTCCGAATTGGAAATCAAATATCTTAATGCTAGATGACAAACCAATTCGAACAATTGTTTAATGATGATATATTTCATTTAAAGTGTTTATTACAGAATGGAATGGCACCGAGTAGTCGTTTCAATTTACTACGGTTATATTCAAAATATTGAATCAACGAACTCGTATTTTATAGCTTACAGCGCTTTATCATAATCATTAATATTTGTATGTACAACTTGTTCAACGGGTTGATGTATGCATTTTTCAATATTGTTGACATTTTTTATTTTTATCTCTGCGGGGTGAATAATAATAATATCGGATTCAAATGAAAAGATATAGACTGCGCCCATGCCTTTAATGTGCATACGAAATCATGGTTAATTATTATTCCAGATTGGAAAAGCTGTTATTAATGCCGATCGAAGTAATTGATTATTATTCGAAACGAGCCCGGCCTGGCGTGTTATAATTTTCGTTAGGGCCTCCAGTCCGCTCTATGGCCCATACCTCTAAACGGCAAGTGCAGGCTACGATATAATTATCCATTTACTACGTCCTCATCTCTAGACGTGTGAAACAGGCGCTGACGGCTGTCGAACAAGGGTTCGAATTATACGATTTAAATTACAAAAACGATTTTTACATCGATCAAAAGCGGCCTATAGGTATATTAAAAATTTCGAAATTTCGATTTCACATTCTATATTCGTTATTATATTTTCATTCGGGCCATAATATATTGGAACGAAGAAAATTCCTAAATCTAACGAATTATTTTCAGCACCTTTTTTTTACATCTTGAATGAGCTGTTAATATCATACGTAGTATAATACATACACATGTAATATGTAAATGTAGCCTTGATTAAAGTAAATACTTGAAGCATAATTAGCTGAAGGTTAATCTAGTAGCTGCAGTAAAAGCGAGTTACATTGGCCAACGAATATGACTTATTGAGTTAAAAAGCGTTTAGAATTAAACTTTGATTATCCTTTGAAGAACTCGCGCGGCTTATTACTAAACCGTCTTTTAAGTTTCAACTTTCGAACTGTAGGTTGATGCAGCAGCCAGTCGTCGCAATACTACATCATCCTTCGCTCTTCAGGAATAAAAGAATTAACAGCTGTGAGGAAGGTTTCAACTTTTCTTTTAATTATACCTATATATAGATACATACGCGCACCTATATATTATCCAACACGCTGCACGCTTATAATATTATGTAATTGGCGTACGACATCATTAACATCGAAATAACATGAGTCATATATAATAAGTATATATACAAGGGGTAGTCCACCTCAAGTCGGCATGCCCACGGACCTTGACCCTTTTAAAATCTACACGTCTTTCAAATTTTACCATTGTCCTTCCCTCTTCGCCCCCCATGCCTTCTAATAAAGTCTTTCATCGATTCCAGGTTTTTCAAATTTCGAATCTCTCTCGAAGGTTCTTGCATGATAATCGTTATGATTACGATTTTGAGATCGAAATTGTTGGATTCAGAATCGTAAATCGAAGAGGTAGTTTTCATGCGAAATTTTAGTTTTTTTTCTAGTTTGATTGATAACTTTGACAAAAAGAACGATTTTTTTTTTTCTGTAAAACTACAAAAATTTACAAAATATTTTTACGATAAACCACAAGAATGTACAATTTTTGATAAAAAAAAAAAACTACGAAATATTCAAAATTCTTTCAATATTTGTAGAAAGTTTTTATCAGGGATGACGAATGCCGACTATCTTCTTATTTCTCATTTAAAAACATATAGCGTAATTTTATAAAGAGCTCAACGTTCGAGAATAAATTCGCGATTTCTAGGTAAAAGAAGTCAAAGCGTGTGGTTCTGGTAGTTTGAGAGCCAGAGAAGTGAGAACGTGTTCACGCCCTCGTTTGGATGATATGCCTGAGATGAGAGCCATGTGCCGTATGGAATAGTGTCGAGATTATAGGTCAGGATCCGTAATGTATATAATTCTAAGACGCGTTAAAAGGCGATCGCCTGCACGCTCTCAATCGCAAGAGCCGAATAAGGTGAGGATTAAAAAGAGGTCCAGAAATATTTTCGAGTCTTTTTTCCTGCTCATCAATAAAAAGAAAAAAATCTCATCCAAGATCTTATCGCAAAAATATGTATAGCCGATCGATGAATTCGTTCTGCAATATTATTTTTATCTTTTTTATCAGAGTTATTTTTTCTAATGACTTAACTATATAAGAGAAAATTACCCTCTTATGAGTAAAACACAAAAATACTTATAGCCGTTACAAACTGAACCGATTTTTTTCTTGTTTTTTGTTTCTAATAATTACAACAACAGAATTTATCGAAGTTTTCATTAAAGTTTATGATGCTTTCAAAAAAATATCGCTCTTTCTTTGAAAAACAAAAAAGCTCAGATTTTCTCTGTTCAATTTGCAGTAATTCTCAAAATGGATTAGAAAATTTTTGCTCATTATATTGATGAGTTTTTGTGAATGTTTAGAAATAAATTTCCATCAATACTGCGATAAATGGGTATAATGTATCCCGTCAATAATCCATCCGACGTACATATACAAGACGACTGCGTTACGATTGTGCAGGACTTAAAGGGTCTATAGTTATACCTACACGCAAGTCCAATAGTAAAATTTGATTGACCTATTCTGTGATCTATAATACATAATAATATAATACCCTCTTGAGCCGGAGAACATAATAGAAACTCTTCGGCTTCTCACCAAGTCATGCTTATCGTCGTACCTACTTGCAGGAAATAGTTCGACCCGTCAAAATGCCGAGTCAAGCATCCTCGAACTTGTGCGGACGAATAGGGCGGAGAGGATTGAAGAGTCAGCCTTGGAGGCCAGAGTTAAAAAAATAAATTGGTACACTACATGTGAAGAAATTTTCTGTTCAATTTACTATCCCAGCAGTGAATATATGGACAGCACTTTTTTTTGCAGTATTAATTACCTTTTTGCAGTATAAATTACCAAAATTCTAGTATTTGGCACATATTGGAGCAAGTAGCTTCCAGCTGAGATGGTAAATTCAACAGAAAATTTCTTTACGTGTACGAAACAGTATAGATGTATATTGGAAAATAAGATGAAATTATATTTGCAGAAGAAATAGACATAAATATCAAAATTTACACATACGGTCAATTGAATGTATTCAATGTACGTCAACTTTCAATCAAGTGAACCCCCACAGGACAAACGAGTCGAGTGGATTAACTTTTACGAAAATACATTATTCAGTGGTTTTTGGAGTCGCCAATCGCCTCGATTTAACCTAAAATTTATTTTGCAACTTATACATCAAATGAATTAGGCATTCAATTTATTCGTAAAAATCATCGTCTTCCAATCCAAATACTTGGTATATACCTAATTGGGTGATTAAAGGGTTAAATACGAATCGCATTTGAGTACTTCATCACAATTACTTTTATTATTTGGTAAAACAATATTTAAAAATTTCTTATATTATGTACAAGATTTAAATAAGATAAGATTGTAATCATAATGGATATGAATATATAAATCCGTTGAATCAAGCAGCTGCAGCACTGTAGACTTCTTTGAGACGTCCTAACCTCATCTACTCCCTGAACCCATGTGTTGCATCGCGTGGAGGCGTGATGAACTAAAGATGAAAATCCATCGACAAGCCGCTTGCAGCCTTTCTTTATCCCCTTATGTTTTCACATGATTAGCCTAATTACTTGTTTGCCCTTTCAATCTCGCTCCGGCGTATGTCAACAAGGTATATAACATAGACTTCTGGGTCGTGTGCAACGGCCACCGATATGCAGTTATGCGGAAGAAAACAGACTACCAACGACGACGACAGGCCCTCCCCTAATATCGAATACGTAAGATGAGCGGAGATTTGACCTTTCAGGGAAGGTGCCTGTCTATGTATGTGCTTAAATATACACGAGAGATTGAGAGCCAAAGAGAAATAGTAGCATACACGTTTTACTCCAGTCTGAAAAGGACGCGAAGTTATTTTCTAGGGTCATTATCCCCAATTTTCTAAATGTCATTTAAAAGTCACTCAAATTTTGTCATATCATATTATAGTTTTTAAAGTCTATTCAACTAGTTTAACAAAGTAGCAAATTTTTAAATTTCAATTTCGGTGAGGATTGCGAGAAAAAAAAAATATTGCTGCGGTTTGGTATAGAATGCTCTATATACTCTAAGTCTAAGTGAATAAGAAATCAGATCAGGGAAAATGCTTACCATCTTGAAAATTTGTTGATGAACGTGAGTCCGTTCTTGGGCTGACATACGATCAATCAAACAGCAGGTCGGAGCTACTGAGCTAATTAATTTATTTCCAACATACATAATTAAATCTTAATTACTCCCCCGGGTTATAAAACACTTGTGATATACATAATTCTTACACTTATGAATATAGTATACATATATTTATAAATATATATATATATATAAACGTGTGAGGCAGATATTTTGAGACCATCGACTCTTTGGGAGCCTAGTCACGGTCCTGTGACAACCACCGGGTGTGTTCTAGCATTTGTTGGTGTGTGTTATGGTCTCCGAAGTGAGCGATCAGTATACAAAGTAACTTTGGGCCCCAGGATCGTGTTTGTTGGAACTGTCCTCAAACCATGCGTTAGATACCCGGATGATTTGAGACCAGTCCCCAAAGTATACTGATGTCCCAAAACCATGCGTTGTATATATAAATTCTATAACCTCTGTCCCGGAATTAAACGATAGATATATTTATATATATATATATATATATATATATATATATAGATATACGGTAGCTCCGCGGCTAAATATAATTCTACGAAATTCAATTTATACATAGCTGATACAGGTATTAGATACATTTGTTTATATTATATGGCTATATGTATAAACTGTGTATGTATACATATTGCGTTTCTGTTACGCAATTTATCTATACCTCACCCTCATAGTCGCGATATAAACACACTGGCCTTGGCCTTTATTTATCCACAAGTTCGTGCGTAAGTAAATAAACTGTTATATATATATATATATATATATATATATGTAAAATCAGCTTCCCAAAAGTCTTCGTTTCTCCTCCTTTTCATATTCTCGCCCTTAATTGTTGGGCGCAGACTAACTATGGATTGTGTAGGTATAGGCTTTGCATTTGGGCAGAAACGAGGTCTTAGAAAAACTCTAATAGCTAGATTTATGGGTTATAGTATTATAGTGTAAGATCATCCAGGATGCAATGTAGACCGACGTCCGTTTTTCAACACCATCTTCGTGTATTCGATTCAGAAAACAACAATGGCTCTATTTCTTTGGATTATTCATTCCTTTTTCTTTTTAATATTTTTCTAACACCTCCTTTGCACCTCTCTAAGGTTTTATATCAGACATAAGTTCTTCACATGCGCAGTTATATCCGTATATATTATGCGTAGCTACAACCGTAACAATTTACATAAGTAATATATAAATTATATATTTCGTTTTCGCCTCATCACCTTGATGGTATTCATTTTACTGGAAGGGGGAAGAACGCGTACAAAATTTTCTCCCTGATTTATATGTATGTGTTGAGATATGTTGTTGCGGTATATAGTTCTAAATGTAACAGATTCTTTCATGCCATTGAAATGCGTCATTATATATAGTCAAGGGATGAGAGAAATGTTTACCCTTTGATAAAAATTAACGGTATTTCAGCAAAAAGCCGGAAGTCCTTATAATTCTTATTATACAAGACAACCATTCAACAGCATTAGTGTAAAAAAAAAAAAAAAATTATAGTGTCAGACCACAGTACGTTTTTCTCTTTAAAAATCTAACTTTAGAAAGACTCTAGGTGTGTGTGTGTGTGTTGTGGTAGAGAATCTTTATTATATTTTCCAATGATGATAGTGAGCGCTAATCTGACCAACGCAACTTCGCTGGGTACTCCAGAATTTTAGTAAGTATATATATACATACATACATACCGTATGCGGACCAACTACCGCGTTGGGAACGTTAGAAAAATAATCAGTACTGAATTAGGCCGGAGAGATATGGATATACGCGTATATATTCTGTCTTCTCTGGCATCGTCGTACCGTACGCTGTTTGCGCCGATAACTGTTCGTCTAGAAACCGGATGTTCTTCAGACTCAAACGCAAAACTAGAGCAGAGGCGTCCCGTTTAAAATAAGATACGCTTTTATACAATTATTTATCATGATATGATCAATATTATTATTATTTTTTTTTCTTCTTTTTCTTCTATATACACTGCATACCAATAATATGTATACTTTTAGTGTCCTAAGAATATGAGACACTCATATGTATAGCCATACCTTCTTCATGTTGTCCATTCTTTGAATAATTTTCAAACGCGTCAATCTATTTCGACGAAAATTTCATGCAAAAAAAAACATATAGAATAATTTTTAGAACAGTCGCATTGAACTTCGCAAAATTGGTCAACGGATTTTGAAAGAAAAAAACAAAAAAGAGTTAGGAAACGTGAACTCAAATTCGAGGGTAGGATTGTGCATGTAATGAAATTCTGATTCACACCTATTAGAGTCGATTGAACTTGAAAAATTTAGAAATAGAGAGACGCTAATCCATTCCGACTCGGGTGTATGGGCTAACTTCAGGGTATTGGTGTTTCCTGGTAGTAGGTAGTTATTTATGTTCACAGCCCGTAACGGGATGTACTCTAATCAGAATTTTTCATTAAAGGAAATCTCTTCGGAGGGCTCTGTAGCCATTGTTGGTGACTTGCTGTAGCGCCTTCTGAGATTGCTCTCTTAGAACGTAACTTATGCGATCTTGAGAGAACCACACAGTGTTTTTTTTTTTGCTAGATGCGACTATCTGCAATCGTTCAACGTTAGTAGTTCAAAGTAGTTTATAGGCTCTCATAGAATTTTGCTATTATAAATTAAACCAAAATCGCTAGCAGTCGAAAACTTATCTGCATTGTAAGGGCAACACTTTGGCAGTGTTGATTACGCGGGATGTTATTTAGATATGTGTAGATCTATTATATTCTGGAATGATATTATACCCACCTCATTGACCACACGTCATTTGTAACTAGTGTCAACGACGCCACGACGGTGACGTGAATGAGCATATACCGAGAATATTCGGTGAGACTACACGATCCCCTTCCTATGGCAAAACCAACACAGGTGCGTACCGCGTGCGTGAGGTTAGTTTCCGTCTCGAACGAGCCTCACGCACGCGGTGCGCGCCTGTGTTGTTTTTTTCCGTAGGAAGGGAATCGTGTAGTCTCATCGAACATTCTCGGTATATCATTCATAAAGATCAGTACAATTCGTATATTTGAAGAGGGCGAGAATTATAGAATATGTAAATGTTATAATATAAGCTCAGCCCCAGTAAGGGTTGATTTTCATTCGATTTGAATAGAGAATTGATCACGATGATCGAGGATATCGACTTTTGATAAACGTCAAACGTATGTACGTCAAGCGACGTTTTTGAGGAGGTATCATAGGTGTGCATAGGAATAGATGGCTTATGACTACACAGAGACTGATACATATATTTGTCAAATTATCTTTGAACATGTTAATAATATAACATCGTGTGTATACAATAGCTCGATTATGTATGTGCGTCTGGAATTTGATCGGACAACACGTTACTGTCGTGCCTACTATGTGACTCAGGTTCACATACGAACCCAAGAAGGGTTCGGGTGGGACGGACACAAAACCGGAGCCGATTGAGATGGATAGTTTATTCTTGACGGATCAAATTCGTGGCGGTTGTCCTGGACACATCGTTCGATTTATCTCGGATTATCCTACGGCGGGGACATACCTATACTTGTACAATAGAATACTCAATAAAGCTCTATGCCTGGTAGGTTGAAGAACGATTCCTTCCGAATTTCAACCGTATTTTTGAAATTTGTAAGAGTTTGCAGGCGACACTTATTTTAGCAACATGATGGTATTTAACTCGTGAATTTGACTGAAAGGAAATAAGAGTCAAATTGATAACTGCATGTGTAGAGAGAATGTACAACCTTCCCCCCTCCAAAGGGTAGTATTATCATATAGAGCAATGGGAACAACGTCATATTGAATTTAAAAAATACCAGTACCTATAACGATAGGTTGTATAAGTTCAAAGTCTGTATAAAATATACCTATATAGTCATTATAACATCCACTGATGATTATTTTATGATTTGAAAATGATCCGAGG
The DNA here is from genome assembly GCA_914767705.2 of Tenthredo notha. Taxonomy (NCBI): domain Eukaryota; kingdom Metazoa; phylum Arthropoda; class Insecta; order Hymenoptera; family Tenthredinidae; genus Tenthredo; species Tenthredo notha. The sequence goes on from OU611908.1 coordinate 6,367,467, forward strand.
CAAACATACTACCTTACACACATTATTTTTTAGAAATAAATAAACGGTATGGTTCGCAAGATTACACGTTACCCCCAAGACGACGACGACTTATATGACGATGCTGAAAACCGATAATGCTTCTGAATTAACTATTAATGATGTATGTTATGTATTCTTTGAATAGGCGCAGTAGCTAGCCCATTTTACTTTCTAGTACCTATTGCTGTCTGCTGTTCAATACCCCCTGGACAGAGAAAGTTCGACAAGGACCGTACGTGTGTCCTGAAAGAATTTTTTTTTTTCTATTCCTCATTTTTCATAACAGTTTGCGTCAAGAGCCGAATAAATTCAAAATTCTATGGACGAAAATACCCTTTGAATAGGTAAATAATTTCTTTTCTTTTATGTCTGTCAAATTTATAAATTGGCAAATATTATTTTTTACAAATTCTTCGATCGTTTAGATAAAAAAAAAATAATAATAATAATAATAATAATAATAATCTAATGAAAGAAATGAGGAAGGAATTATGCATACCGAAAAATTACTTCTCTGCGCACATCAGGATCCTGCGGATTCTCGGGCTTTGGTCATACGAGAATTCGGGATTTCGAGGATCTTTAAAAGAAGTATTATACCGCATCTATCAGATCGTGGTTATTTTCACTTTTGGTTACCTCTTTACTATACTGGAAATAATTCAGCTTTATTTCTCTTGGGAAAATTTCGACGACTTTATAACCAACCTCTGTTATGCCATAGTCCACGTTATGGCCTGTTCAAAAATTTCGTTGATGTTGATCAGAGCTAAGGAAATACAAGGAATAACGAAATCTTTTGAATCTGGTATTTTCAAAATACGAGGAATCAGAATACCCAAAGAATCGGAACTGGTTCAAGACTGCGTTCTTCGGACTAAAAAATTACTCAACATTTATTTTCTCATCGGTACTTCGGTTGTCATTAACGGACTTCTCTGCCCTCTCTACATATCCTCGGATGCTGCCAAGGTAAAAAAAAAAAAAAAAATTGATATTTTAAAACATTCATACCTAGACACGTTAATAGAAATGCCTAAAAAAAATTATCCAAACCTCTCAGACCCGGACGAACCGTGTCAAGATAGGTAACTTTTACACTGAGGTATTATTTCGGAGTTTTCAGGTCGCGGTTTACGGAATTGGAAAATTCAAAATGGCAGATCCAAAGTAACGAACAAAGATGATGAATGAGGCGTTATTTTGTCAAAAAATTAAACTGTTTGGAATTTTTGTTTGTCACCTTTGATTCGTCATTTCTAATTCCACAATTTCCAGTTCAGTTTTGTAATCAGTATAAGCGTTGAAAGCTTTTGAATTTGATTTTTTTGAAAATGATAGTAAAAAAGAGCACCGTTTAAAATCTTGAGACATCAAATCCTACATAATTTCATCAAACATGATTTCCAGAATGAAGAAACTTGTGGCGCCTTATTCTCAATGACTTATAATTTGAAATTAATAATCAACTACCACGGCAAAGTAGGTAACGAAAAAAAATTTCTGGAATTAATTTCTAGGGTGGAAAAGACTATTTCGTGAACTACACGACAGTGCAGGATGATAATGATCGAGGAATTAAAACGCGCCGAAAGCTCCCTTACATGAGCTATTTTCCATTCGATATTGACGTTACGCCATATCACGAGTTGGCTTACGCTTATCAGGGTTTATCCCTGATGATTCTCAGCCCGATAATCGTGACGACAGACGTTTTGTACGGAAGTATTCTCCTCCACATTGCAGCACAATTACGTGTTTTAGCCCAGACTTTGATATCCCTAAAATCTATCGCTGTAAAAAAGTTGCATAAACGCGTAGCTGAAAATGATTGGAAACTTATTTCGACTGATTTATTAACCGTCGAAATTTACGACTCGTTAAAACAATGCGTTTTACATCATCACGCCATCATAAGGTAAGACGTTCCATAGGTAAAAGTAAAGGGTGCAGGAGTAATGAACCACTCAAAAATGATAATTTAGATCGATCATTGATAAGAGTGAAATTATAATATCTCAACGCGTTGATTAGGATTTGAATTATTGTAATTAGACATTTTTTTACCATTTTCAGTGAGTAAGACTTATCGAAATAGACGATCTTAATTCGTTTCTCTAACCGGCACTTCAACTCTTTGATCTTTATGCATTGATTTTATCATTTTTGGATCACTTTTTCATCTAACATGGTAATCAAGTGCAAGTATAGGTATTCAAAAACGGATTAAAGACGCAACAATTATTGTAAAATAATGTTCACTATGAGGTGAAGCATGATCCGTTTAAAAATAAGTTAGATTAATCTCTTAAAATTATATCGACAAATTAGTTAGTAAATTTATACCCTCATTCGTAGTCTAAAAGATAATGTATAGCTTCTTTATTAACTGATTGACTTAATTTTCATATTATTTAGAGTTTCTGCGTAATCTCATTCGATGCATTTATTACCGTAGTCTGACCGTGGAAATGGAGAGAATATTCAGCATACTGGTTCTACTGCAGTTTCTCTGCAATTTAGTAATCATGTGTTTCCCCCTGTTTCAAATTACTTCGGTAAGTAATAAATAATAATGGTTTACAAAGCGTTTTACATTTTTTCTTTCTTTATTTTTTTATTTTTCGCTTATTCCTCTTCAAGAAATTCTATATGCTCAATACAATTTTAACTTCTATAATTCTCATACGATTTTATTGACATTTGCCTATAGATGCATATACATATGTGTGTATAACCGCGACCAACCACAGTAGGTACTACCTTATACTGCAGTTGAATTATTCATGCTATAGATTCATCGCAGTCTTTTATTCTTCTTCTTCATTTGTAATTCCCGTGGTGACGAATGAATGAATGAATGAATGAATGATTTTATCTGCGATATACTAGTATCAGCTCTTCGAAAATTTCATACTTTATATAGGTAGATAAAATACAATAATTATTATTATTTAATTTGATATTATACTTACCGCGATACTTACCTCTATATCCCTAACACAATTGCCGCAGGTACCCATAATGAGTTTTCCATTTTTCTCTATGGTTTCTCTGATGACCGCAATGATGTACCAGCTATTTATATTCTGTAATTGTGGCGACGAAGTTACTCAGCAAGTAAGCGCTTATATAGAAATATGGAACTAATATGAATAATCTAAAGTTAGAAATTTTGAAATTTTATAGTTACGATTTTACAAATACATATTTCTGGCTCAAAATATAAATGCAAGATCTATATTATTATCTATATTTATATATACAGAGTGAGTTTTCTCTAGTATCGCATGAGGGAGGGGTTTATATTAGCGCAAACGCTTGTCGTCATATCGAGGCACTCTACTTTTGTTTTAACGTGCCGTCGAAACCATCGAAAAGCTCACTCTGTTATGACTATCTTATAAATAAGAACATATCTGTGCCAGACTATAAAAGTGGGGTTTCTCGATATGACGAAAATACGTGTGAATAGAAAGAGACAGAGCGTTTTCAATGATAAGCCCCTCCCTCATGCGATACCAGACGAAACTCACCCTGTATACATGTATCACATATATCGAGTTTTATTAACATTACAGAGTCTGTCGGTAGCTGATGCAGCCTATTTTAGCGATTGGTACGATTCATCTTCTTCAAAAATAAATCGAGCCCTTTTACTGATCATCAAACGATCTAGAAGACCTCTCCAACTAACTGTGGCTAAGTTCGCAGTACTTTCGCGGGAGACTTACATGAGAGTGAGCAAAGAAACGCATAAATAACACATTTTTATGAGAATCTATAAAGAAAACGGCTAACATAAAATAAACAGCGAAAAAACTACATTTACTATATTAATTCACGTATTTAACTGCGTATAGGTGGTGCAAGGATCTGCATCGTACTTCATGTTCCTCCGCAGAATACACGATGACCCATAGTAGCGGATGAGATAACGAGACAATGCCGCTATGTCGTCACTTATATTATAATAATAAAGTCGTAAAAACCACATGTAGGGAAAAAAAAGAAGTATTTTATGAAGAGATGTGTCATTTTTTAATTCTTTCTTATTCAGATGATTTCGTATATTATATGAATACATAATGTGTGTGTATAGCATTGGTAGGAGAATAAAGTATATTACGGTGTCCCTTAAAAGGGACATCTTCGAATTTCATTCCTAGGTGTAAGGTTTTTAGTGTAAGTTTAGTTATTATATATTTCTAGGCCTGCTGAGTGTTTCAAAAATCTGACGATCACGATAAAAAGGCTTTTGGGGTGGCTGAGTCCAAATTTGATAACAGAATGTCAAAAATTCTCAATGGCAGATCCAATATGGCGGATAAGAATTTGAAAATAGGTATCCTTGGGTTTTGGGGGTCGCTGAATCCGAATTCAACAACAGAATTTCGAAACTCGAAATGGCGGACTCTGAAACCCTGGAACATTCATTTAACAATTTTCGAATTTCTATACGCCACACGGAGAAATGACATTCGAAAACTCGCCTTTTGCGGGGAACCCTAGTGTATATTATAGCTTAATAATTGACTATGAAATCCTGGAGGAGGGTGGGGCAAAATGGACCACTGAAAATAAAAAATGATTGATTGATCAAAAAACTTGAATATGAATATTAACTTTTTTGCCCCACCCTCCCTTATTAAAAGATCGACCAAACTTAGAGAAAAGAAAGCATTTTTCACTAATTTTAGGTATTTCAGGATGAGTATATTCTTTTTCTATTCTAATTTGTATCATGTTTCGAAAATGATCGTTAGATCGATGTAATGTAGACACTTTCATGGAGATAATAATTGAGGAAAAAGAAAAAGAAGGAAAAATGTCTACCTGGTAAGAGCATACTTATACACATATAAAGGGTGATAATGAAACGACGTGATATAAGTAGGTAGATAATAAAACATAAATAGATTGTTCGCTGAATGAGACGACAACCTGAGGCACGAAACTCGCATTCACCCTTAAGGGTTTCAGATTAAGCGAGTATCTCCTCACCGCGTCCAATCAACGTCTCGTATTTAAGATTAAGATCGCTACAGCTATAACGTAAGCCTGCGTAGCCGAGCGAACCTAACCCTAACCCTGACCGCCTCGTTCAGTGGCCCATTAGCCGGTTTTATATCGGTTATATCATTGCAGGGCGGGATGCCCCTCTATTACACGCAGTTCAATATTTAAATTATTTCCGTTCACATACATCATGCCCACTGTGAATACATCGATTCAAAATACTTAATAATCATGTTCTTGTTATTTCTTGTTTCTTATTTTTAAGGTATTTAGTTTGCGGAAGAGAATTACAATTCTTCTTTCATTGACAATATTTCTATACGCAGGTACGAGCTCTGGCTACCCTATATAAAGGATGATATTTATAACACGTGACTTTATGATCCAAGCCATGACCTCGGCCTCATAAATTAATTCATCCCATTGCGGCATTTAAGCAATCTGATTTACGGTATAGCATCTCACATACCGAATAGAAAGACCTACTATATATGTGTACTGTATATAGTATAGATAAATATATCAATAATATACATTCATATAGTATTTGGCTTCTGTATGTATCTGTGTACGTGTACATGTGATAATAATGTATATATTTATGAGACGGGGAAGTAATTCTTGTGCCTCATGTACGTTTTCAACTTTTATACAATATATTATATATTATACATGCCTATAGTACATATAGAAGAATGGTTCGTTACGGAAATTTGATTTTTTGCACATATTATATTGTAAAGGTAACAAAAACAACGAAATGATGTAATTTCTCTCGAAAAGAATGGCTGCATGACGAGAACCATTATATTATATAGATATTTTTCTATATATCTATGGTTTATGATGAAAATTCAATCCGGAAGAGTATCAGGTCGCAGAGCATCCTCGTGGGATCGTTACGCCCCATTCATTCTCAACCTTATTTTGATGCATTAGTTATAACCACGATGTTCTCTATCATATATGGTCCACGTCCATCCATCCATTGCAACCCGTAGTCAACGAAGGACCATAGTAAACTATTGACTACCGTGCTGATCTGATGAGCGCCTCTCATTGTCAGATGATTACACATCCATCCGCACTGGCTCAACGTGAGTCGCGTCGCCGGTCGCGTCGCGGTCGTTTCTCGCACAGCACCTCACCATCAACAGCGCGCGATTAGACAGACTCGTGCCCTCGCCTCGTTGTCGGAGGATTCGAACGCTCGCTCGCAATCAGTCCGGTTCCGTCTTGGGCCACGGCAACACGAGACTCGATTGCTTGTTGCGCTATACTCGCGTATGTATATGATCGTTGCCGCGACTCGTGAGAAAATAATAAATAGTGACGTTCAGCCTCGTGTCCAAAAAAAGTCGTACAAAGATCTGTAATCCGTAGGAAAAAAAAAAAAAAAAACGAAAAAAATTTTTTTTTTTTGATTTAAAAATAAAAAATAAATAAATAAAGAAAAAAAAAAGGTTGTATTTATTCGCCTTCGGCTATGACGTACGAAAAATGTTTGATGAAATAGCATCGTTCATTTACGCGAATACCAACGTGGTATTTTTACACATTTAAATACCGCGCGGGGCAGCGCAGAACCCGGTGATATACCCACATTGTGTTTGTTGTTTTAATCAGTTCGGTTTAGGTACCTTATACCTATAAGTTGTTATAACGTGTGAGTGAGCTCACGATATATATCGTAATAATGTCTTCAGGATGAAAATACGATTGAAATATGGTAAGCTTACGTTTTTCGCTATTTTCAATATCATTTCATGTAAAAAAAAAAAAAAAAAAAAAGACCTGCACAGTGTTTGAAAAAAAAGTTGTCAGCTTTTAGATGTCGCGCGCAATTATTCATAAATAAACGATCACTTTCATTGACATATATTATAGTCAATGAGAGAATTCTATACTCATATATTTGATTTATATAGACAGTCGATGATTTTAATAGCCTTTTTGAACAGCGTGCATCCCTTAAGTATTATAATAAACGTTCAAGTATGTATATAATAATTAGTTATATAAAGTACCGAAAAGGCTGAAGAATTTCTCTTAATTTAAACGACGGGAGAATAAATTGTCCCGTACAATTATTCCCGTTGGTTTATACGTATCTCTATATATTATTATATATATATACATATACATATGCGATCTAGTGGATGTATTGGTAAGCGCGAGTACCCTAAGTCGAGGTTTTGTTGCTGTCATATAGTCGAAATAGACAAAACTCTATAATGTCTATACCTATATATCTATGGTAAGAATAAGCGTGGATTCGCGACTAGGTATAATATAAGTCATTCAATATACTGGAATTGAAACAACGAAGATAGATGATCAAACTATGACAAGATCAATTCTTCCACGACCACGCGGATGTATTTGTATATGCAATATAGTATGTATCGTTATTCAAAGACGCGATCTAAGAATCAAAGAAAATGAAGCAAGAACAAACAAAAAAAAAAAAAATTCTTATCGATAAAATGTTTAACAAATACGTCAACGAATTGTGAATGAAATTTTTTTTTCATAGATCGAAGAGAAGCTTCCGAAACGCACGATGCTCATCGCACATATGGGGTGAGTTGTTCATTTATACTTATTTTAATCCATTATTTTTCTTTTGCTTTTCCTTAAATAAAAATAAGAACTTTTTCATAAGAAATTTTTGATGTCTGCACCATCCCCGTGTATATGAAGAGTAAGAAAACAGGTAGTCGCATTAAAAAAAAACAAAAAAAAAACGTTGCTACCATAAAAATCTCCGAAGATATGATGACCTTTGGATGACATTCACTTCGGAAACTTATTTTTCCTTTTCCATATGCAACATTTTTCTGTGTAATCGATAATAACCGAATTATTCTGGGCGGGGCATGGAGTTGGATGAACCACCCTGTAGATTCGTGGCACGCGGCCAGAACTACTCGAAGATATCGTTTAATTAATAGTATACATATCTTCGCTATATACTTTGCGATATGATATAATTGCGAGTTTCCTAAGTAGATATATACAACATAGCGAATTGCTAATCAACCAATTAATTCTATGCGATTATTAACAGCTTTTACCTTTCTACTATGCAACGATTTTTGCCCGCCATTTTCTTGACTTTTTTTTTTTTCTTCTTTTCCATTCTTCATTTTTCATTCTCTATCCAGCTTTTATATACGTACGATGTATTGATATTTTCTCTAATTGCCGAGATAATCTATCGCTGGTAATTAACCTAATCCAGCATTTATAGATATACATAAATTCTCGTGTCTATATTATCGCAAAAAAATAATAAAAATAAAAAAAGGTAAGGAGACGGTTTTGAAAAATCATATTAGTGTATAATTTTTGCCATTTCTAAGGTCAGAGGTGGCGCTGAAACTCAGGCAATACTGCTCAACGAACACATACACACACATATTCATATATACGTATCCGTAATATATATATACATGTGTGTATGTGTGTGTGTGTAATATCTATCGACGAGAAACCCGATCAACCGAGGGGAACGATATTAGTCACGGGTAACACGGTGTTACAGAGGTTGTTCGATATGGTTACTTTAGAATACCTGCGCCTAGTTCAGGTTCCCGCGCATTGAATAAGGTGCAGTAGCTCCTAGAATGCGCGGGAAGTCCCCGAGTCGAATTAATCCGTTGCCCCAACAAGTTACAGTTTTTCGATTATCGGAGAGAAAAAAAAAAAGAAAAAAAAAAAACAGATTTATACATTTATACGCGATCTTATAAATTAACATTTTGAATATACTATATATCTATATTTATAACCAAGAGGCAAAACTTATCAGATTATCAATTCAGAATCATTTCTTTTTTTTTCTTCACCTTCTTATTTACAAATGAATGAATAATTATGCATAGGTATGCCTAGTTTTATTATAAAGAAGAAGAAAAAGAAAATAGAAATGGGAAAATAATAATTACGAGATAGTTTTTGAATTTGTTTGAGAAAAATGAGGATGTTCTGTTATCAGCACGTGTGTAGTTCGTAGTAACACGCGTATACATGTGTAGAGTCGAGTTATCAAATTGACGGATGATGACTGATGCGTATCTTTAACGCGGAAAATATATTACCATCGTATATATATATATATATATATATATATATATATATATAGCTACTACGTATAAAAGTCAACGCGTCCCTGAAATCGATTATTCGAATAATTTTGGTTTATAAGCGGTGTCTTGTTCAAATAATTAGAATTTTTTTTTTTTCCAATTTATAGAGTAGATTTTTCGCTCCTTTAATTATTTAAAAGATAATTGGATTTATATATTAGATTTTTGTTAACATTAATATGGAAATAAATTTAATTACATTTCTAAACGAATGAAATAAGAGAATAGTTTATGCTGGGCTAGGGGACTGCAATTTATAAAGACACACTGTATATTCTATATCGTTGATTCATATACATATATAAATATTCCGAGATTCATTCACCACGGTTTATTCAAATATAATAAATTTTACAATTTTGAAACTGATTTATTTTCAAATTAGACACAGCCGTGTGTTATACCTATATGTATGTATATAGATACGATAATTATTGTCTGATACGTATGTGGCATGAGTGATCACAGAGGTAAGTAATTATTACGAATCGTAATTCTACAGACAGCGTTTGTAATTAAAGATATAACAATTAATAATACTGATTTAAGACATACCTATGTATTGCTTTTAGCTTAATTTTTAAGATCAATATTTAACTCGGTATTAATCAGAAGGATATCGATCGATTTATAAAACCTTAAGTTTTCAAAGTCAAAGTTAATCAATGAATAACAAAGTGGACAGTGTATATAGCTAGGGTGTGCCTTATTTTCATCATTTTCTGTAATTTCAGAACACACCCCCTAGATCGATTCTTTATTCAAAAAAATGAATTTTGCCGCAATAAAAAAAAAAAAAATGTTTCATCTTAATGTTAACACGAGCGTGCAAGCACGAGATTTTTTATATATGCAAATAACAAGGGAGATCTCTGGATTTTCAATGATAATTTTTTTTCAACATTACAAATTGAATGTTTCCGAGTCTAAAATGTGGGATGTTTGTGAAGGACGATGCATTTACATGGGAAAATATTTATATCTGACATATGGTGGGGTATTTCGAAAAACCTCGTGCTTACACGCACGTGTTAATATTAAGATAAAACATTCTTTTTTTTTGCACCAAAATTCATTTTTTTGAACGAAGAATCGATCTAGAGGGCGTACTCTGAAATTGCGAAAAATGATGAAAATAAGGGACACCCTAATATATACACACTCTCAGAGTTAGATAAACTTCAGTATTCAAATTACTCTACTAGTAGTCCGTCTAACTTTTAAGTATTACAAATCGATATTCAAGTATTTAGGTCAAATTTCAATTATCGTATCGTCGATAAGAAGAAAAAAAAAACTTCACGTAGGTATAGATTTACTTCTAATTCCCTAGTTTTGAAAGTTGGTGTTTTTTTTATTCATTTATTTATTTTTATCATAATGGATTGGATTACCTATAATAAACTTCAAGTCAGGAATATTTCATTCGAGATATAAAAATGAAATGAAAATCGTAATAAAACTGAATTTTGTTTTCGTTACACTTTCTCGCAAATACAAATAAAATTGAAATAAAAAGAAATGGCATCGATATACCGCGAGGTTACGTGGAAAGCGTTGGTCCTGAGTGCACAGGCGCTGATTTATTCGAATATTACGATGGCCGCCAATTTCAGACTTTCCACGAATATCCTTAGAGTCTGTCTGCTATTTGATTTCGATTGTTGTCAAATACAAATGGCGGCAGACCGTGGTAGGAATAGGTTATGTTTCTTGTGAATCTAGCAGACGACAGAACTAGGGATATTACTGAAAAGTTGGTGGAGCTGCTAGCGTGATTCTGCCGACCAATGATATTCGAATAAATCAACGCCTGCGCGCTTGGAACTAGTTCATTCCACGAAAACTCACGGTAGATATAAAATCTGGCGTAGAAGCGAAGTGATGCACATGCGCTATGGCTTATCCTTTCTGCTTATGGCTCATAGATTCCTGTATGCTTCTACCTTTAAAGTGAATTTTGGAAAATTACTTTTGACCTAATTTTAATCGAACAAACGCCCTCGTTGGTGAATAAAGTTTTTCAAAACGAATTTATCATGTATAGACGACGATGTATGATCGAAGATGATTACATACGTATATATACAGTGAGTATATACACGAATATACTAATGAACCACGAGTGAACCGCATACACGAAAACGCATGGTATATAGCTATATGGGATAATTATTTGACTATTTATTTATAGCGTGCAATATACCTGGAAGAACCTCTGTAACACTGGTAGTTAACATAATTGATACACGTTAAGTTATATACTCCCATGATTGGCAACTAAGATAATTCTGTTATGTCTATAACCCTGTTATGCCTCCTCCCCGACTCATGGGTATAATAGACGTGTCTACTGCAGATACCTTCTCGTGTTACGAACGAATCAATGCATACTGTATCCTATATCGTGTGCAGAAACAGGGCTTGAACTCCTCGACACCGGAGCACTAACTTCAGCGGTTTTTTTTTTCAGATTTATTAACAAAGATTATATAAGATTCGATCGATTGACGATTAGCTGAATTTTAATCATTTTATATTTTCATATCTGATTTTCAGCCTTATTTGACCTTTGATGACAAAAAGAAAGAAAAAAAAAAAATCATATCTCGCGGTTATAACGCATCAGAATATGTGTGATGTGTTTGTATACATGTATCTATTTTATACGTCATTATCTCTACCGCAGGCTTGCTTGCTTGCTTACTCGCTCGCTCGCTAGCTTGCTAGTGTGTCACGTAATCTTCTTCTGCAGCGCCCTGTTTGCCTATGCGCGGTCGCGAGCCGAGGGCATCTCCCATCTCTTGAAGATAAAAAAAAAACAAATAAAAAAAAAATAAATAAAAACAAACGTCGAAACGAGCTCGTAGGTCATAAAAGACCCGCAAGAATGTCACCTGCATTCACACAGAATACCTACCTTAAGCGTATGTGTTTCCTAGATTATTATAGTCGCGGTACAAAAAGACAAAGGAGTGAAAAAATTAAACAAAATTAAAAAAAAAACCGTTTACATCGATTTATTTAATTAATAACAAGCGGTCTCATTTCTTTTCTTTTTTCGTTTCTATTCGAATCAGTGATAAGCAGTCGAGAAAAATTTTCCAGGGCCGGGGTAGGAAATTATTTCACCTCAAATTTTTGGGCTAATATTCTAAAACGATGTCAATTTCAGGGCGATTTTAATATCTGAATAAAATAATCACACATAAGTTTTTCTGTATGCCCAAGGATGTAACGAATTCTGACAGATCTATTATTAAAGATATATGAAAGATATTGACGGTAAAAGGTTGTCTATATAGTTGACAAAGAATGCCTGATATAATGGTAGAAAAATCAAGTTTTTTTTTAATTTTTTTTATTCATTTTCTTATTATGAGAAAGTGGCGATCTAGGTAAAAGATGCATAATACGAAAACGCAATTCCCTCTAGCTATCCCGTTCACTGTTCACCTCAGGCGTACATACTTATATACGTATAATGGAATGCGATCAATTTACCTCAACAATTATTACGTATATTATATAACCCGCAGGCATCAGGAAAAAAAGTTTATCATTTCGTAATACTATATTGTGGAATGATATAAAGAAACAAAAAAAAAAAAGAAAAAAAAAACAGCTAAGTCGGTTGACCCCCTTGTTTTATATCAGCCCCGAGATCAGCCCTAGATCTTCCTGCCTGGATTTTTCAATCTCAAAGAATAGCGAACATTCTATACGAACGAAAACTTGTTTTATTATTTTTTATTTTTATTTTTGTTCTCACGCGAAAATTATACTCGATCGTTCAATTCCAAAATTGAACCCAAATTCAGGTTGGAGCAAATCCTATCGATTTAGACCAAAATTCGTGATAATCCGTTGATCAGTTCTCGAGATATCATCAGTTGAATTCTTTTTCATTTTTTTTTTTTTTTATTGAAAATTATGTTGTTTGAAAACCACTGGATCGATCAAATCCAAAATCAGGAAGAACCGAATCGATTGATACGAATAAGGATGAAATCCGTTCATTCATTCTCGAGGTAACGTAGGACAGAAAATTGATCACACTCACACAGTATCCATCTAAAAATGGTGGAAGATGATTCTCTGTATCTGGTGAAGACTCGACTTTTCTCAACTTCCGTTTTTTTTTTTTTTTTTTTCAAACGGGAATAGGTAATCCTTTATTCTATTGCGGGTTTTAAAAACCTCTTCTGCAGTGTATATCTACATACAAATACACATATGCATATTGTGTGTATACATGTAAAGACGCGTATATTAAAACACAACTGCTGTGCAACTTGTGCACGGAGTAGTTATGTACCTTCATACATATACTCTACTGCATTTATTCAAACCGCGTAGTTCACTCGGAGCCTTTGCGTGAATATTTGAAAAGTAATGCCGCCAAGTTGCCTTTTGTTTCGTACCCTAAGTGCGCAACGAACTTACCTTTTTCGTTATATTTAGTTGTCGTTATACTATATCTAGTTTTTATTTTTCTTCTCTTTTTATTTTTTTATTCTCTTCATCATATTATAAACCATCTAGTTATACAATTCTAGGGATTTTTTTTTCTGCTTTTTCCCTAAACTCTGAACTAAATTTAGCTCGAGGCTTGAATTATAATAAGACTTTTAATATAAAACTCTGCGATCTATATTGAATCTGGGTGTATACCGCGAGGACCAGGTGAAAGAGAATGGTCCGTCCGCCCAGACACCTAATATTTTGTATTTTCATGGGGATAGCCACTCGTTGCGCAGACAATCCTTAGGGTGATTTTGGCGCGTGGTCGATAGCTTCGACCCCAGGATATATTTTTCAGCGCAACGAGTAGCTATCCCCATGAAAACACGAAATATAAGGTGTCTGGGCGGACCGACCATTCTCTTTCACCTGGTCCTCGCGGTATATCGAGAGAAAAAAAAAAGTAATGAAGACCAAGTAAATTCTCATCACAACAGTTTGATATTTTCTCGAAAATATTTGCCGGTAGGTATAATTAAACGATTATAGTATAACATTCGCAATTTATTACTATAGTCGTATGAGTATAGGTGTGGTTAAAAATTTATATATCGCACTGTCGTTATAGACGATAAAATTATTCAATTCGAATAAAGATTTACTGCCATTCTCTATCTGTATAAAAAATTTCGAAGAAAAAGTAAGGAAAAATAAAATAAAAATGAAAAAAAAAAAAAAAAATATGAACCAAGCTCATAGATTCTTTCTATCTATAGTCAACTTCGAATCGATTAGAAATCAAAAGACATTATCGATGATATATATCTACGGATTTTTGTCGGAGTTTCTTTAATTTCAAATTTCAATGTCTATATAATTAACATATCAATAATCTCTGAGTCGAGATTCGAAAAGTAATAAAATAAATGAAGAAATAAAATGTAGACAAGTTAGGTATTCTACAAATATTTATAGTATTGAATATTAATAGGCTGTAGCTATTCAGACCTGTTTATTATAGTGGGAGTTTTATTGACTTGATAATATAACCATGCGTGAATTTAATCGTTTTAACAAATAACGGCTTACGTTCAAGAGACTTAAGACTCGCGAAATATATAATTAACAGTTATATCTATCTCGTATTTCGAATCACGAATCTATGACTTTACGTCTCTATTTCTCCCGCGGGAATTCGATATACCAATATATATATATGCTGTATAGGTATATACATGCATGTATACATACGTTATACACGCTTTACTTATGTGCATTGAAATTGAAACCAAAGACCGGAAGCGTGTTCATATTCACCATATAGATACGTATAGGCAAAATGCTCGTTGTTCAGATATAATAAATAAATATACCGAGAATATTCGGTGAGACTACACGACCCTCTTCCTACGGCAAAACCAACACAGGAGGCGGTCACCACGTGCGTGAGACTCGTTCGGGAGGGAATGCAATGCTACTGACACCTCATTCCGTCCTGAACGAGCCTCACGCACGTGTAGTCTTACCGAATATTCTCGGTATATCGAGAGTGAAGCTATATACAGGATGAATTCTCTCCGGAGCTAAGACTCCGCCTCCTTCTATTAACACTTGTAATTTTCAGAATAACAATTCTCACTCGTTGTTAGCTACTATTTATTTGACTTTTGCCGTGTTATCTAATTTCTAAATGAATTGTTTATTATCTGAAGGCAATTATTCCCCTGATAATAACAAGTATAAATAGTAGGAGGCGAAGTCTCAACCGATTTAAGCAACAGTCTCTCCAGACCCCGGAGAAAATTCACCCTCTATAGAAAATAATATGCTCATTATCAGAGAGAAAAGTTTGGGTAATTTGAGTCCAAGCATTTTTTTTTTTTACTTCGATTGTGAATACAAAAATTAATATAACTTCATTATAGCGAAATTAAATTCTTTTGCATCATTTTTCTGTATATATACCTATTACGTACCCAAATTTAAGGTCTTTGTACAGGGAGAGCACCGTTTTTTTTTTTTTTTTATTTTTTCTTCTATCTATACCTAGTTTAACTCTCGTAAGTTATAGTCGCCGTGGCTCCTCTTCATCACCGTGTCTAATTGCAGTGCTCGTAAAAAAGCAGCAAATATACTACACAGGTTTAACCGACAGGTGTCGAGGCTGAAAATTGAATGGAAAATGGAAATCATATTCGTCTGCTTTGCGTCGAATGGTCTTCGTTAGGACTATATAGAGACACCTATAGCGGTGCAGCAACTACCGAAAGTCATTAGTTAGGCAAATGTACGTATCTAGAACCAATGACAGTTTATTTAACTAAGCTAGCTGAGATTATTATTATTATTATTCGACGACGACCCAAATCTTTCTCGAGGGAAAAATAATGAAAACAAAAAAGAAGTGGGGAAAGGGGGAAGAAAGAAAAAAAAAAACGATTGGACACGGATCGTCTCTCTCTGTAGATGCGGATGAATTATAATTACACCAGTGTAAAACACGAAGATGTATATATATGTACATCTAGGACGTAGGTATATATATCTATGTATCTGTGTCATTTTTTTTTTCTTCTTTTTTTTTATACCTTTAGTATTAAATATGATATATATACATACATAAGGTATGGTGACCTGAAACTTGATACGTGAAATATACATAGAGTATGAATTCAGGTCTCAAGTCTACTGACGGTAGATAAGATGTCGCGTGGCCAGCTGTATTATGTATAATTCGTCACTCAGCTTTCAAAAACTGAGTGCTCACTTTCGATCGGGCTCTTTTTATCCCGGATTAAACCGCACTTTTTGAGATTTTACGTAACTGTAGTGCAGTAGAGTAGATAGACAGGAGTTTGGAAGTATGGAATAATTCCGTTTTTTTTTTTCTTCAACTTTTTCATCTTTTTGTATTATATACAAGAAGAAAATTATACAGATGCGTGCGGGTACAGAAGAACGCTATTCAAAAATTGTAGACGTATTGTATGTACCTATACCGGATGATTCCTCGCTTATATCTCAGTGATTTGGGTTGAGGACCGTCAGAGCACAGCGTTGTGTATCTATATATATGATATACAGTGAATATTCGTATATGCGAGTCACTTGTTGAATGAATCTGTATTCAATTCATTGTGAATTCATTGTCAAGCATCAACAAGTGACCCGGAGATACGAATATTCACTCTATATAGATATACAACTCTAACAACTGACGGTCCGCAACCCAAATCACTGATATGTAAGCGAGGAATCATCCGGTATCTGTATACCGTGAGGTTACGTGGAAAGAGCTGGTTCTAAGCGCGCAGGCGCTGATTTATTCAAATATTACGAGGGCCGCCAATTCCAGACTTGCTACAAATATCCCTAGAGTCCGTCTGCTATTTGTTTCCGATTGTTGTCAAATAAAAATGGCGGCAGACCGTGGCAGAAATAGGTTATGTTCGTTGTGAATCTAGCAGACGATAGAACTAGGGATATCACTGAAAAGTTGGTGGAGTTGCTAGCGTGATTCTGCCGGCCAACGATATTCGAATAAATCAGCGCCTGCGCGTTTGGAACTAGCTCTTTCAACGTAACCTCACGGTATATGCCACGCAATCGATCGTGATTATTGGTGCGTGAGCGTTTACGGTTGATTGTTGTTTGATTATTAAGAAAATAAAGATGTATGTTGAGTAAAAAAATTAAAAGAGGAAAAGGTGCAGCTTGTAATATTATATAAATATACGTTGAGTACTGCTACTCCTTGCGCTACTCCCGAGGCAAATCTGAACAAGAATCAAACATTGCTGTTCACCGTTCATTTTTATTACCGTAGGTATTATTCGCAAACTTGACTCGAAAATTTTCTTTCTTTCGGTTAATATGCTCCGGATTCCGATTCTTTGTTACAGATTAAACCGTCGAATATATCACGTTCGAGTTACGCCCTTTATATACTCTTACCTGAACTATAATTTTTTGAATTTGAAAAGAATTATTTTCAAAGAATTATGTCCAAAGATTGCAAATATGTAAACGAATGTGACGTTCAAGAATACCCGAGGAAGTTAGAGTCGAAAAAAATAAATGAATAAATAAATGAATAAATAACAGTTAGGTTTGAAAACGTTGTTAGAATTTTTTTTTTTTTTTTTTCACTGGAATAGAGATTGACGAACTTGGTGTAGGTTAGTGGTTAAAATGATAAATTATGATAAAGAGATGGAGGTATAATATAGCTAGCTTTCAATTTTTCATCTTTAATCACAATGATTGTTGAACTCGTGGAGTAGGTTATGAGCTCATGAATTACCGGGAGATTATTCATTCTGCGCGTGCCGTAGGTACCTATATGTATACCGAGAGTTTTCGGTGAGACTTGACAGTCCCCTTCCTATGGCTAAACCAACACAGGCGCGCACCGCATGCGTGAGGTTTAGTACCAGTAGCATTGCCTATCCTTTCCTGAACGAGCCTCACGCACGCGGTGCGCGCCTGTGTGTTGTCAAGTCTCACCGAGAACTCTCGGTATAGCATTACCCCCTCCTTCCTCTTCCTGATATATTCTAATTTTACCGTATATATAAGTCGTGTAACGAGTTATACCGATACATACATAGTTTGATGTTTACCAGATCGGACACTGACCGCAATTATATGAATAAGAACATCTTCAAATAGCTTATTTAACCCCTTGAAAGCTTAACACAAATTATGGCGTCACCTTCTTTTACTTTGCAAACTATTTTAGCATTACGTATGGAATTTTGTTTTTGGAAGTCCTTTGTGATTCAATCTCTTTGAATTGCAAGTTAAAATTATCGAATTCAAAATGGCAAACGAACATTAAAAAAATTAATCAAATCTCTACGAAAATCCATTTCCAATTGCTTTTCAGGTAGGTGACAACGAGTCTGACCTCAAAATCGCCGGTACAATTAATTTTTCGTCGAAATTCTGCTCCATTCTGAACTTTGATCGGTGGCTTTTTGAATTTCGCAATTCACGCAGTGACTCGAAACAGCTAACAAAAGAAGAAGAAAAAACATAGTATATTGTGTTACTATAGTGACAAAAGTTGGCGATTGCGCGACGAGTGTGAAGTTTGCCGCCCGAGCAAAGCGAGGGCTGCGCAAACACACGAGTCGCAATCTCTCAATCATTTGTTGCTAATTTCAGACAATTCGAATATATTTTAAATGTCAAAATAACTGACAGCTCTTCTCATTCAAGAGTAAATAAATTTTTCTGCAAATGGATAAAAAATAAATGAGTACGCAAAACTCAAATTTTCAAACAGATGTTATGAAAAATATAATGAGCGACTCGGGATGAAAGGTGAATGCAGGCATGGGTGATGTAAGCCCTCGCCTTTAGCTCAGGTGAACAACTGCCCTCTGGCCTGCATTCATATCGTTTCATCCCTTGGCACTCAATCTACTATTGTTGTAAAAGTTAATCTACTAGATTTCTTCCAGCCAGAAAGATGACGCGATGCCACGTATTGTGCATGAATAATTTCACATATAAGTGTATAACGTAATATAATATCGAAGCATAAAGTGTTGCACTTCTACATTAAAAGCGTTGAATAATAAGTGTCGCGTTTTTCGTTGTCCTGCAGAGGCTAGATTTTCGGGGTTGGGCAGCTGTGATCTAGATTAAATACCACTGTGGCAGATGGGACGGTTTCATTGTGTACAAAAGATACATTCTTTGATTTCCTGGCTGGCGCTAGGACACACCTTGCTCCATAAAACTGTCGGATGTGTAGAGACTAGCCTGTGAAAGCAGGACTGAAAAAAGAAGAAAAAAAATTATGAAAAAAAATTTATAGTCCTAAAAAGCGTCCAAGTTGCCCCAGTAGCCAAAGCCATTGCCACTACGATTACCATTCTTGGTTCAGAAATAGATAAGGATAATAATTTAAGTGGTCTGCTTCATCCGATTAAATTCTATGGGAAAATCTGTAAATTTAGTCAAATTTGAGAATCTATTCCCATCGCATATACAGGGTGAGTCTTTCCAAATGTCCGAAATGGGTGGGACTTACTTACGGGGTAGCAATACTTAATCACGGATCACGGCGTACCTTTGCCGCATATAAGTCCCGCCTATTTTAGACCTTTGGAGAGATTCACCCTGTATATGCCGAAAAGGATCAGGACATATGATGAGTCTTCTGAAATCTGTGAGAACTGGTGGAGTTTCAGTGAAGGAATACGATGCGTTTATTATTGAAAAAAAAAGTCAAAGCTTTCGTTTACTTTTGTGGATCATGGTGTTTATCACACTATACATATTTCACGCGCATTATAAATTTAAAATATGGGTGAGGTAGTTCAGTGAAGGACTTCTTTTGTTAAAATTTTACCGTCCGTCTACCTCTAGCAGTAAATATTTAATCGCGATATGAATACTGCTGCACCTTACTGGTTTTCACGCAAGAAAACAACCGTTGTCGTCCTCGGGTAAATATCCTGTCCAATATAGTATTATTATAACGCAAGCATGCTGCAGTTCAGATTTTAAACTCAAAGTCAGAAGGAAAACCTGCAACTTAATGGGGGGGTATAATAGACCTTGGAAATATATTTTCTCCAAACCACCGCTAAGCTCTGAAGAAATGTTTCATTGACTCAATTGTTACACCTCTGATTACTCGTATTTTGATACATAATTTCAAAATTATTTGACATTTTATGGACTTCTTACAGCTACATAGATTTATTGCAACGAAGGAAAAGTGGTTTTCGAAACCATATAGAAATCTGAAATAATTACGTGTTAAGGAGTCCAATGTATTTTATGCTACAATTATCCCACCATTTTTCAATGCTTATTGTCAGCTGCAGGGTCCATGGCTGATTATCTCTACGCATTATCTCCTCAATTGACAATTAGTTAGTTTTAACGTGTCGATTACCCTGTTCGGTTTCTATAACTGCCGATTATAAACCGTGTAACAATTGCCTCGGTTCATTAATCACTAATTGCTGACCTACAAAGCGTAACAATTATTATGTAGTTTTTCACAGCAATTTACAAAAGAAAAATAGAACCACTGGTACACCTAATTGGTATTCGATCGTTGGTACCGATAATTTTTTAATCAACAAACTTTTAACGCGAGGATAAAACTTTTAGTATATTTTACGGTAAATTGCATATTGATGAGTAATAGTTGTATAGCCATGGCTCTGTAGTAGCTATAGGTAAATGCATAGATCGAATAGGTGCTATCGATGTCACTTTTCTCTAGTTGATGTTGCAGAGCTAGAGGAATAATTTCCGGTATCGCAATTGGAGGTGGGCAGGCAGGCAGTCAGTAGCGTGTAATTGTTTCCTGTTGAACGACAATTAGACGCGAAAACTCGCGTTATGCAATTAAATCGAAATATCCGGGGATGCAGGCTCAACTTGCAGAGTTAAATTCTGATGATAACGATCCGGTAGCCAGACAGAAGGGCCTCTTTCAAGCCTCTGATAAACGGTTCGGTATGCACCCAGAACGAGATCGGCATTTTATTATACTTGATAGGAACACACAATATGGATGTACGCAGACCCCGTTCAGATATCGATCCCTGATTCAGTCCTGTAATATGATTATACCGTTGCCAAACTCTTTTCATTTTTATTTCATAAAGAATACATCTTATCAAGCTTTATATAAGAATATACGGTTGCAGTCATTGATGTTTACCCGAAGCTATAGCTTGATTTTCTTAATGTCAATATATCGAGGAGTAAATAAAAATTGAATATTTAACTCAGAGAAAAGCTCGTTTATAATTTGATACAAGCGTTTTCATCGATTTGATTTCTTTTATTTTATTTTTATTTTTTTGTTTGATTCAATAAAAAAATGTGAACAAAGTTGATTCGTAACAACAAACAAACATTTGTTTCAATGTGTGACAATGCAAGAATTTTCTCTGAATGAATGCTATAGTGTGATGAGATGAGCTAAATTTTTGATGGTTCACAACGTCACCACAATATGACAATATGTGATTAGAAATATCTGCACGCTTCGCACGCAACTTGTATAATTGCACTTCCTCATACTTGCACAATGTGCATTGTGTCATTCCTTATTGTGTTCGGTTTATCGATATTCGCCACAAGCCGTTACCGACAATTTTTAACGCAGTCTCATGCAGTTTTAAAGAAAAACTTTCGCGATTTCCCAGATATTTACTATAAAATCGACTCAAAATAGTTAATTACATGTTGGCAAGAAAATTTAGTTGAAACCGACTTTCTCAAATAAATCCTATTTCCTGCAAGGTACTGTATTAGATATCAGAAAGATTAGAGTCGATTCCTTCGCGAGTCGAGCTGAGCCGTTTATCTTTGGTCTAATTTAACTACTCGACTTATTTGTCCTGCGAGAAAGCGGCTGCAGCATCAGAACGACGCGACGCCTTCTAGCGGCAATGCGAAGAAATCGCGCTACAATAACGTCTGGAAAATCGACAAGTGGGTTTTTTTTGTACAGAAACTCGTTGGTAAGAATATGAATCGGAATTGACGCGTAAAAATGATTGTTTTTTTTTTTTTTACCCGACATTATACCATTTTCTTCAACCACTAATTACAATACTGTTTTTTATCCCGCCAACTGACATTAATTGACGTTAACTAAAAATGATTTTTTTTTTTTTTTTTCCTCGTTCTCAATTCGTTTCCACTTACTTCGATTCCTAATTCTTTGTAATAGACTTTAGACTCTTTCTGGGCATAGAGTTAGGTCTAGATAGCGCCATAGAGGCGCCGCCTTGGTGGTTATCATTCTTATTTACGACCCTTAAGACGGACAAGCCTATACTATACTATATAGAAATAAGGCACCGAGACCTATACGACTTTGAAAGGTTTAGGAAGACCCTCTTCTCCATATGGTAGTTATATTGTTGTATAAAATGTTGTGTCTTTTTTTTTTGTTTTTACTCACACTTCTCTGCCGTCTCCATTTCCTATTTTCTTTCTCTTTTCTCCATTCGTTTGTTAGTTTCTTAACTATAAAGTAAACGGAATTTAACAGACTTAAGGCCGATGCAAACAAGATTCCAGAAGCTCGTAGCGCATGCGCTGTTTCAATAGTCCGATAAACGATGCGCGTATCCCAATTTGTTCAAGCTTGAAAATCTGTCGAGTCGCGTCTTTGATAGCAAGACAATCAATATCAATGTACATTAGTCGTTTATTTCATTATCATGTGTCATTGAAAATGCGACCCATTCTTACGCTTGCTATACGATGTGGTGCGCTGGACCCATTACGCTCTTATGCCTATGGAGTTTTGTCTGGATTGAAAATATCAGAAACCATAAGCAGAATGCTAAAGCCATAACGCATGCCCACTATTTACTGGACTTTCGCAACTGCGCATGCGCTATGGCTTCTGCACAGGGAAAGACCTATGGCTCCTGTAATCTTGTGTGCATCGGCCTTTACGGCGCCTAGCTCATGCCTTACTTTGATCGTTACGTTTATGACGGTGTTGAGTGCTTCCTTCGGGATCATTTTTTTTTTTTCTCTCTTCTTCTACCGAGGTATATACGATTACGACTAGTATTCAAAATTATATCATACAAACAGTACTTAGCCAATATTTATGTGCTTTTAATTAAAGCAAAAAAAAAAATTAACCACTCATGTACTACATGTCAGTTTTTGTTTTTTTTCTGACCGAAAGAATTTTTTATCGCAATAATTTTTGTGCCGAAAAGATGTGCAGATTTAATGAAGGAGTTTGGAAGTAAAATTTAAATTCATGGAAACGATTTTTGTAAAAATAGACAAAATTAAAAATAAGATCCTTCCGTTAGATTCAACTCAAAAAGTTTAATGACCAATGACGTAAGAAATTTATCTATCATAATTAATACCGTGTGTCTGTTCCATAGATAATCTATTTTGATCATTTTTTTTATATACGCTTATCACAATTCACAGCCCAGGACTATGCGTCATTATGATTTTGTAATATATGAACGGAAAAAGGGGTGCGGGCGCGTATCAGTATCAGTCACACGTTCGGCAGGAAGTTCATTTGGCAAACGGATATTACTATTATCTGTATCACTGGAAATATATATAGAACAACGGAGATCCTCGTCTAGGATAAAAAAAAATATAGACAAAAAAATAATGAATATTGACAATGATGAGCTGAAAACTATATATAGAACTAGAACGAATCGTTTTACATTCCGTGCTAACTTAAGTAACGTCTCATCCTTTATTTTTCCAACTGTACCTAAGAGACACTGACATTTTTATTCATACTTTTTTCAGCGATCGTTATTCATTCTCGAATCCTTTAGACTAAATCATAAAATTGATTTAATATCCGAAATGGTTGCGGTAAGACGTTAGCCGACTTAGCGTGGAATTATACAGGATGAGTCTTTTCAAAGATCTAAAATGGGTGGAACTTACTTGCGGTGAAGGCACGGATTCAGCCAATCAGGTAAACAATTATCCAGGTGAGGATTGAGGGGCTGCTCACTTAAGAAATCATTGGACCATTTCATCCGAAATCAGACAGGGAATCACTAAAAGTCGCTGAAAATCGCTCGAATCGCGCGATTCCTGATTTCCTCATGATTTCTCAAAATGTATAGGAAATCATGGGGAATCACAAAAAAATCACGTGATTTGGGGAATCGCTGGGAATCACTAATCCCCTTTCCAAGCAAGCAAGCAAGCATTAAATGTTCATTTATTGCCAGTCGAGAAATCAATGATTTCTGAAATTTAGAAATCACACGAAATCGCAGGTAATCTCATTGATTCGAAAATCACGGGAATTGCAGTCGAAATCACAAGAAATCGATTCCTTTTGGAAATCGTCGTGCCACCGAATTTGCGAGTGAGCAGCCCCGTCGTTGAGGATAGGGTAGCAATGCTTGATCACGAATCACGGCGTGCCCTTGCCGCAAGTAAGTCCCACCCATTTTAGACCTGCGAAGAGACTCACCCTGTATATTTATGATTCGAAAACGACTTGAACTTTTCTTTTATTAATTTTATTCTATAAAATTCAAATACATTCATATAATAACAGCTGTGTCTAAATTTAGCTTAGGAATGAGTTATTCGGTTGCATGCGCGATGTTTCTGCGATGATAAAAATAAGAGAAAAATAAAATGAGTAAAGTGAATAAAAAAATAAAGAAAAGACACTTAATAATAAACCGTGATTGTCAGCGGCTGAAAATTTGTCGCGGTTCAAAGCGTGCGAAATTATGCGTATTATGTACTGTTATACCCTACCTGTACAAAGGGTCGTCGACGCCTATGATCGTATAAGACTTACGAGATGGTTTGCAGTTTGTACTTAAACCTCGCTAAGATAATCGCGTCATAAATCATGACTTGTGCCAAATAACATTGGTTTTCGTATTCTCGCAGCTTCGCAGCTATATACATCACCCCAAGATACTTTAGCGGTTCGATATGCTACAGCCTATAGGACAACGACACTCATATATTATATTATATGCATATTTGGGGTGATTCATGCCAACTCGACAAACTATTTACCACGACACCTTAGATTTTCACTTTAGGGATTTTTCCTGTCATAGAACAACCCTAGATATTAGGTTATTTCTACAAAACAAAGGTTAAGGGAAAATGAAACACGATTTTTACACTTGGAATTTTTTAAACCTAGTTTCTCAGCGAAAACATATCAGATTATTGCGAAATTGATATCAGTGATGGAGAACAAGTGAACGAAGGGTATGAAGCTCTTCGATTTCCAAGAAGCGAAAATAAAATGTACAGATTTTTATCAAGAGTGCTCTGTAACGAATAATCGTTGTTGCTAACGTTGTACTTGATAAATATGAAAAAATCCGAAACATTTTCGCTTTTTGGAAATAAAAAAGCGTCATGCCCTTCGTTCACTTGTTCTCCATCACTGATATCAATTTCGCAATAATCGGATGTGTTTTCGCTGAGAAACTAGGTTTTGAAAATTCCAAGTGCAAAAATCGTGTTTCATTTACCCTTAAGGTTGGGGATGGCCGTGAAGAGATACAGTGGTCACTTGAAAATCATGTAACTCCAGTTGCTTGCCCACAGGCGCAGGAATCGTCCCATCGTTGGGAAAATTCACGGTATATGTATGTATGTATATATTTATTATACATATATCTGTTCATGCGTATATATATATATACTAGTATATGTACAAGCACGTGCCAGGGTATATGTTTGATACTTATATGTCGCGTGTAATCCGCTTGCAGGACGTGCGATGCGCGCGTTATTTATGAACGTACCGTTCGAGTTATGGGCGGCCCGTGGGGAATATAAAATTGGTTTTTGATTGGGCATAAAATGCACTTTGGTCCAGGTCTGTTTCTACATGAATGCTCGTCATTGTGATCTTGAGATACCTACCTAACCAGCTTCATGAAAAGAGAACAATTTACCACGAGCTATGCAGCAATCCGCTACGGAACAATCTTCCCATCCAATATCAAGAACCACCCTGATGCAGAACTGTTCTTTAAATCACATAAAAATTATCATGTTTTATTATTAGCAGTATGAATATCGATGGCCAATTTCGTACGAGAATTGATGCTTGAGAAAAAAATAAAAAAACAGCGATTCTGACGTTCTTTTGGAAATTCTGAATCTACACTGTTTCAAATTTTATAACTTCAACGATTTTATCGGCAACAATAAACCGACGAAATATCCTGCTTATATGGTACAAGTCAATTCTATTATATGTGACGATTAGAAAACTGGATTCCGGTCCCATGGAATTGATCAGATTTGAGTAACTGCATAAGATTCGGTTTATATTCTATGTATAGTATGATTATATATATGTGTATCAGTATATAGAAGGCAACAGTTTTACTTGGAGCCAATGCAATGCTAGGCGTCGACCGGTTTCTTGCAATTAACATACGCGACGTTAATTTAACGGAATTATAATTTCACGTCACTCAACGCTTTAATGCAGCTCTGGCGAACAAACCCCGGTTCAGAAACTTCGCGAAGAGCCTTATTATGCTCGTCGAGGACCACGCGCTACCGTGCCGACGAACTCAGGAAATACATACCCGCATTTGTATATTTACATATATACAGGGTGATCCAGAATACGGTACTTTCCTTATACCAGTGGATTCCTCTTTAAAATCTAAGACGAAAATTATCAATGCTAAAATATCGAATGGGAAGCCGTTTTCAGGTAGGAGACGTTTAAAGTTAGCCAATATGAGACTGGCTCAGGGCTGCCACTGTCATTTTCGCAGTTGGCAAGATCGCAGTGGCTGATGACGCGTCGCGAGAACCGCTGGGTCGGCGTTGGCAGCCCTGAGACAGTCTCGCATCTACTCTCGTATTAGTTTACTTTGAACGGCTCCTATTTGAAAACGACTGCCCATTCGACATTTTAGTATTGATAATTTTCGTTTCGGATTTTTACGCGGAATCCACTGGTATAAGGAAGTACCGCATTATGAATCACACTGTATATGTATTACGTGTATATTATATGTATACGCATCCACATGCCTGCAATTAGTTTAACGCCCAATTACCAAAATGTCTTACGAACCTCTCGTGGAATTCATGAGTTAATTTCTCTAAAATTAGACATTCTTTGGTGAATTTTTTTTCGCTATTCACTACCTCATACCTCGCTTTATATATTCTCGTCACCCCCTACAACAGCGGATTTCTAACTTTACTTTAATTATACCTACTTTTGGTCTTTCAAATCTCTGAGTACTTCTGCTTTCAAATTAGCGGACGTTTAAAGTTCAACAAAAATTCACAACTATTTTTCATCTAACGAATTCTGAAATATGACTTTTTGCAATTGAGGCACATTATAACATTTCGCAGAATTCTAAATCCCATTAAGAATTCTTTTGTCTTTTTATCCACGAATCTGTATATACAAACAGACAAGCCAGTGACTAGACTGATTTGGCTTAGATTTCGTCAGAATATATCGTATAACCGATGACATAATGTAAGAATAAGCCTTTTACACACTATTTTCCAACGACTTTTCCCGGGCTTCTCATAGATTTTTTTTTTTTTTATATTTGAGTTAAATTTCCTACGATTATTCGCTTACATTTAAAGTATTGAATCGAGAGGACCGTATGAAAGAAAAATTCACGTTTTAAATTACCAAAAATTTTCTCGGAATTTATAGGTATAATAATATGATGATATGTGTTGTATAATATATGATAGAGATGGATAGAGAGTCGTATATTAAATCGATGAAGTTGGAGTGACGCCTCCCACTTCCGACTTCAAACAGCCCGTAGCTGATATTAATTTAAGATTATCGAATGAAATTTCGTTTCGGCGAACCAGTCAAGCGTAGATTATTGAATTATTAAGTTCGACAGGGCGTCGGTCATCGGGCGTCGCGGTTCTTTGCTTTGTCAAACGCCGTCAGATATGTAGGAAACCACGCATCCATACGAGTACTTGCAACTCCCCGTGATCCGATCTTCTATAAATTTTATCAATAAATAATTACAGGTTGATTTAGAATTCGTTACGAATTTCTCAAAGGGGTTAATCCTTGTCAAAATTAAGATCAAAAAATCATTTTTGTTTTGTTTGTTAACGCTCACTAGACCAGGTCACTACATTATATACATATAGGTGTCTGCTTATATCGCCTATGACAGAAATTTGAGATAGAAATTCCGCTCTATTGAATGTTCGCGCCTGAATACCATAAGTCGCGCTATTGACATTGAATATAGTTATATAGTCGTGCTAGAATGTAAAATATAAGAATTATTAGTCATCGGTTGTTGGACTGATTAACACCAACTGTGCCCTGGGCCATAAAAAACAAAAAAAAAAAAAAATTACACCCACACAACGGATGGCACTGTTTGAACAACTGCAACGAGTCTATCGCGTTTATTCAAACTCGCAAATATTTCACTATTTATTTAATAAAAATAGCATCTATAATTATGTCGCTATAACACCAAGCAACGGGTTCGAATGTCGATCATTCATTCGAAAAAAAAAATGATTATGAACTAAAGACAATTTATTTCTGCACTAGTTCATGATTTTTTTTTTGTTTTTTGGCTATGAAAACTGATTTTTTTTTTTTATGAAAATTATTTTTGTAACTGATGTAGTATTTTTTTTTTTTTTTTTCTGTTGATAATTTTACGTGACGTGTAGCTCGAGTGAAACGAGATTGATCAGTGGAGCGAACAGCAGTAAATCCGCTCGACTACTCAGGCTGATTTTGTCATGACGAAATATCTTCTTTACTCGCTCTATTTAGAATGATTATTACTATATCGAGAGCTAAGGATCAGAAGAGCGTAACACACATGAAAACTGCGGATGCTACCGGAAAGGCTCACGTGTTAAATTTTCAGATATACGCCCTTATGACAGCAAATTCAATAAAATTGAAAAAATGTGGGTTACGCCTTTCTGGTCCTTAGCCCTTGATATATATATATCGGGGAAAAATCTTGAAACTATTCAGTCGACTGCGCATGCGCCAAATAATTCAATTTTATTGGTCAGTCAGATCGTAGAACGGTGATATTTTAACTTACGAGGCACGTGTGCCAACGTGCAAAAAATTAAGCGAGAGCTGTTAAACTCGCACGCGTAAAGTAGTTAATCGAGGTTATGTTGTTTCTTTATTTTAAATTCATCTTTACTGTATTATATTAACGCGATTGAATAAATTACTTTCACCTAGCTGCTTTGTTTTTTCTAAACACACATTATATTTACAATGAGACAGCTGTAGTATTCAATTCTAATTGGATAAAACAAATACTCAATAAATATCGGATCACGAATGCCAACTCTTCTGAACATAATACTTATTGTTGAATGTATTCAAAGAATAAAGCACAAAAAAAACTGAAAGATGCTGATCATCGAGGTAATCGAAATGTTCAAATATTGAAAAAATCGTCATTTTCCAACGTGCATAACTTAACTTTTAAACGAACATTAGCTATCTGGGATTTTCAGAAAAGTTGGCATTCGTGATCAAGAAGATCATATATCCAGAACAATAAAATCGAAGTATCTGCACCTTGAGAAAAATGAGCTTCAGAAAATTGATTTTTTGTTTTTTACATTCCAGTTCATAACTTCACCAAAAATAAACTAATCAGAACAAACTTAAAATTTTCTCAAAGTGTACAAAATTGTGCAGATTTTGAATTGATAAAATCTCTTCGGGGAATTATCGTAAGATTTGATAGAAAAAAAAATCGCTTAATTTATCGATTTCTCTGAGATTTGACAACGGAAGTCTTTGAGACTTCTATATGTGATTTCCAAAATTTTCTGGTAATAATAGTTATTCTATGATTTCATTAAAAAATGATTAATTAAAAAAAAAATTCGCAAGTATGTAATTTCAAATAATTTCATAAATAAAATTTCCTCAATATTTATCGCATCGAATTCACAATTCAGCTGTTCAAATATTTCTCAAATTTCATCCGATTCTACGGACTTTTTCGCGGCTTTTTGAATCTCCGTTAAATCCGCAGGACATTCACATAATACCTATAACAAGTACATGCTACTCATTTACCTGCATCAATACGCAGCAGCATAGAATCTCGGATGTCTATGAACCGAGGCGGTCCGGTATCATTATAGGAGTCAGTTTGAAACTTACGCATCCATTGTCCACCGCAGTGTCCAGAAGTTAGTAAGCGTACGAGATGCGGCTGGTTCCGTGTGTAGCCTCGATACCGAAGACAATGCGCTTCCACTAAAGCGTGCATCATATTTCACGGTGATTTCTTTTTTTGTCATACCCTTTCTTTTTTTTTTTCTCTCTCCTCACTTTATCGTCCGTGTGTATCGCTTGGGCAGGTCTGTTCGGTTTTACGTCGACACCGAGGAACGGGTATCCCCTACTGCGTGGACCACCATAAGCGATTTGACCTCACCTGCAGCAACAGCAGCAGCAGCAACGGATGCATCGAATGCTGTTGTAGGCAGGAAGGCTGAGAGGCGGACAGGCAGGCAGGCAGGCGTCGCCTTCTCAATTTGATATCACGTTTTTGTGTCGGTTTAGAGACAGCCGGTACCATCAATGGTTCAATGGTTTGAGATTACTTCGAATCCTCTTCAACGTTCGTTTCGTCTCGTCTTATATCGTAGTATGCTATTCTTTTCTCGTTGTACCGATTCTTTATGGATGAATAAAAAATAAAAAAAAATAGAAATAAAGAGAAAAAGATAGGGAGAGATGGGGGTCCATGGATTTTGTTTGGAACAACGGGAGGTATAATTAACCCCTTGCGGCGAGGATAGGGTCATGTATATCACGAGTAGACGATAACCCTTTCGTAACTATTGAAAATAGTTGGGAGGTGCAGGTGGGTACACGGAAGTGATCATCGAGGTTTATCTTCGTAGTGATCATGTAGTTCTCGGAGTCGAAGTTTCGCGGGTCATTTTTTATAGACTTTATTTATATTCAATTGATTAATCGAGAATTTTGTATACAGATAATATGATGCAAGAGAATTACTCATGGAATCTTTCAATGAAATTGCAGTGAAATTTCATGCTGGAAAAGAGTAGTTCTGTAGAAATTTCTTTTCTTTTTCAGAATTCTTCTGACATTTGTGAAATTTACGAAATCTCAAGAAACTCATGCATCGACTGTGGCATTTTAGTAAAATCTTATAGAGAAGTCTTAGAGCCGTGACATCCTCGTGTAGATAATCTACGAAATACATGTAGAATCTGTCGAATTTAGATTTGTCAGGTGAACTGATAAAACTTCGAAACGCTCGCAGAGAAATAGGTATACGTAGAATTTTAGAGAAATCCGTTCTAGATATTCCTAGCAGAATCTTTGGGAATTAGTGAAATTTTTTTTTTTTGAATTCCTTGTGAAATCTCTGGAATGTTTAAAATTCCATATGAAATCTTTGATATTTCGGAGAAACGCGGTTCAATCTTGTCATGACTATGAAATTGATCAAAATTGCATTCAAATTCTGCAGTAAATAATTTGTGAAATTTTTTCTTTAATCTTTGTGGAAATCTGTAATATCTTTTAAATCTGACTGCGAAGATTATAAAATTTTGAAAAAAAAAAATTTGTGAAGCGGTTCTGTCTTCTTTTGTCTTGTGTATAAAAATGTGCAAATATTCTTTCAAAATTCTATTGAAAACCGTCAAATTTTTGAATCACTAAATTTCATTTTGAAATCATTGAAATTCGTCAAATTGGTTATTTATGAATTTTAGCTAATTTCCATAAAAGCGTTTTGAAACATTTGAAATCTCATGAAATATGTCAGGAATAAATCTTATCGTTAGTCAAATTTCACTAGAATTCGCACAGCGTTTGAAGAAGAAGAAGAAGAAGAAGAAGAAAAGAAAAAAACCATGAAATTGAAAAAAAATTTAGTAAAAATCTTTGAAATCTGTGTGAAATCATTGAAATCATTTATAACCGTGCTGAAGTGTAAACGAGAGATTTTTTTTCTTACATTTCTTCAATTCATTTCTTCAAATTTCTGAAAAATTATCGACGGTATAAAAATCCCCCCCAAAAAAAAAAAATGAGAAAAATTGAAATCCATTAATATTTGAGCAAAATTATGACATTCTAATTCCGACATGAAAAAGCTAAAAACTTGCGAAAAAAACCTAGTAAACATTGAAATACCATTATCGTGTAGTGCTTGAAAGTCATCATCATTTTCAGATTTTGAAAAATAGCGTTTTCGGAATCGGTTCTCAGATTTTTTTTTTATTTTTCATTCCACTGGCGGTCGAAAAGATCTGAAAAAAAATTCTCAGACCCTTTTGGGTCGGTAACAAAGTCATACTGAAAAAAATAATCAAAATCGAAGGGGCTGAAGAAAATGGACTGCTAGTTTGACGTGGAAAGCCCCATATAGTATATATATAAATGCATATTATATATGCATATTTATTAGATGGATCTTGTCGGTTCTTAAGCCTATATGCTTAGTAAACTAGTATACTATAGTAGTCAAGTGCAGGCTCTAGTGTAATTTGCAAGCTTTTATACTCGAAGCGATGCTCAACATCATGATTAATTAACGTCTTCCTAGAATTCGCAACAAGTAATACGTTATTGACACACTTATCTGCTCGTGTTAAGTCACGTGTTCCGACTCATATATACATACCCTATACACCAGCAAAAAGCTGCGACCACATAGATTAGCTGTATACCCATCTGTCTATGTTAATATTTACAATTTACGTATACAGGGTGAGTCTCTTGGCAGGTCTGAAACGGGTGGGACTTATTCGCGGCAAAGGCACGCCGTGATTCATGACTAAGCATTGCTACCCTATCCCCACCCGGATAATTGTTTACCTGATTGGCCGAATGCGTGCCTTCGCTGTAAGTAAGTCCCACCGATTTTAGACCCTTGAAGAAACTCACCCTGTATATACTAAAAAAACAATTATAAATGCCCAGCGTATGTTTTCTTTTTTCACTTTTTCTTTTTACGAAAATCGAATCTCTTTTCACATTTTAAATCTTTTAAAAATAATTGTCTTTCTTTTTTCAGACTGATTATTCTCTCGTCGATAGCCTGGCGTACCGTAACGTGTCATGAGTATAAAAACTACCCAATACAGGTGAGTGCTTGAAGTTTAGAGGTAAAAAAAAAAAGAAAAAAAATTATTCCCATTTCAGGGATAAGCCTGACTTTGAATTTATTTAATTCATGTGCTCTTTGCAGCTGCATCAGGATGCGTTAATTACCATGAAAAATTGTTGTTCTCTTCAGTTTAGATTGATAGATATTAAGAAAATTAAATCATAAACGAAACGTAACAGAATAATTACGGATGAATTTTTATCATTTTGTCTTTTTTTCATTTCATTTTTAATTATCCATTTGATAATTTTAGTTATAACGTTTAGAATGACTCTGTCTTAGACAGACCGTATATATCTACTATGATCTGAAGCTATTCAGGGAGGCTGAATTAAGTTAACGTATAACTAGTTAACTCCCGTATTTAACAATGAGAGAAAGAAAGGAACGAATCCATCTCTAATTGACCCCTATGCCACGATACGCTACGGATATCAAACGGAATTAGTCCGTGTCATGATAAATTAGACAGTTGAGCCATTACTTCGTTCAACCGAAGTCTCGTATCCCATCCATTACGGCCCTAAGGCTGGGCCCCACTTCCGGCCCCATCTACTGTCAAGCCAAGAGAAAAAGAGAAAGAGAAAATTAGCTGCTGCAGATCTCGAAGATTTATTTCCTAATGAAATTCCAATTCAATTTTCTTTCATTTTTCATTTCTTTACATCAATATTGCGACTTGCCCCGATATCACATCATCTTAGGATATGTCCTTCGAATTTTCAGAAGCTTGCAATATTCACTTTTTCTAATGATTCGCTTGATGATGTAATAAAAACTGAAAAGAAGAATGAGAGAAAAAGAAAAAAAAAGAATTTATAAGAAAATCGTTTGCTAACCAGGTGCATCAGATGTTCCAAGAAAGAGTACAGCACGGTTCGAGAAGCAGTGATCGAGCGAAAGGGAACTGGGGAGGCTGGGCTGCTTGGTCCGATTGTTCTCGATCATGTGGGACCGGGGTGCAGTCCCAGGCGAGAGAATGTGTTCCGACACGGTAGGACAGTTAATTTTTTTCTTGTTTCGTTTCAACCCGAAGGGGTTGTCAACATTGTTATTTCTTAAAAGTGTTTAAACCAGATTTTATAGATCTCTAAACTTATAGGAATCGATATAGGATTTCAATTTGCGATCGATTGTACACAGAATTAAAAGAAAGAAAAAAAAAACAAAAAATTATTCACAAGGATCTATAGGAATCTTGTTTAACTTTACACAATTTTCAGGACTCTCGAAAAATTTTTAGAAAAAATTGTTAGAATAAATTGATCCACGATTTAAATAGCAGCCCTTCAACCCTCGGTATATCCTTGTTACTATAATTCATCGTTGTTTCCTTTTGATTCTATTCACTAATTTTGATCATCTGAGCTTTCGGTAGGAAGGTACTCATGCATAACTAGTTGCCTATATTATCTATAATTATCTCCGATGATCATCGGTATTAACTTTTATTACCTCCCACTCGTTACATCTGTTATACGCCTGGTCTAATATTGAACGTCTTAAAACCTGGACCTCCAGTAAAAATTTCTAACAAGTTTTTTAATCGAGATTTTAAAAAAAAAATTCACATTTTCTCGGTGTAGAAATGAAAAGTAGAACTTTTGGGAAAAGTATGTATTACATTTCTAATATGAAACTAATTCACGTCATGGTGTATCGCTTCCCTCATTGTTTGTAATTCAAATCATTTTCTCCATATGTACATTTAATTCTCTTTGATTGAGGAGTCGCGTGTCTCGATAAATGTTAGTTACACAGTTATATATGATATACCTATACATCTGTATATGTGTAGATTAAAACGTTGGGAATCAGCTGTATGGGCGCCGGTTAACCATAATTGCGGTAATTACAGTGCAATTACGCTAACTGCCTGAGCTGCAGCAGTGGACAAATGCCTAATTGCTTCTTTACATTTCATCCTCTGTATTATTTATTATATTCATTATTATTAGATTCTTATTACAAAATAATCCATCCCTCTGTAGGTATACCGTGGAAAAAACGTGGAAAGAGCTTGGTCCAAACGCGCAGGCGCTGATTTATTCGAATATTACGAGGGACGCCGATTTCAGACTTGCCACAAATATCCCTAGAGTCCGTCTGCTATTTGTTTCCGATTATTGTCGAATACAAATGGCGGCAGACAGTGGCAGGAATAGGTTATGTTTGTTGTTAATCTAGCAGACGACAGAACTAGGGATATTACTGAAAAGTTGGTGGAACTGTTAGCGCGATTCTCCCGACCAATGATATTCGAATAAATCAACGCCTGCGCACTTGGACCAGGCTCTTTTCACGTTTCCTCACGGTATATATTAATATTCATATCATTTTAGTGGATATTTGAGGAAACGAAGTATCGCCAACATGGAAGATGAAAAACCGGATATAAAGCCGATGTGTATTGGTACATACAGAAGATACCACGTTTGTAATACTCAGGTAAATGTAAAAAAAAAAGACGTATACACGCACACACTAGAATCAACATAATTGAAAAATTTGTGTATAATTTATCGTCCATATTCCGATTGTTTTTTTTTTTTTTAATTATATACAACTATTACGCACAATTTCTCTGTCGGCGCGCCAGTAGCCCAGACAAAGTGCCGATAAGTATAATAAAGTTGTTAATCTTGCCATTCTTAACTATTTATATAAATTATCGTTTATCGTTATTAATAGCGACCTTTGCTATGAATAATTATACAAGCCGTTCATTATCTCGTTATCATACTTCCAGATCACGAAATGTTGTTATCTCTTTCTATGGCTATTAATTATACCAATTTAAAAATATTAATATTCAATATTTTCGAGACAAAATTATCGCTTTCAATTTGTAAACTCTTTTTGGATTCGAACTTCGACCGAAAGAAATAATTTCCTTGTTACTTGAAGTGGTTTTCTTTTTTTTTTTCTTCTTTACTTCTTGATTCATTGAAGTTTGCAGATTTCTAATTGAAACAATAAAAGATTAGTTTTTGAATGAGAAAAACGTAAAAAATTTATTCATTTATTATGTGTGTGAAAAACTATACAAGAATCTACAAAATTTAGAATTTTTTCATGAAAAACTACGCTAGCCTAGAATTATTGATAAGAATAAACTACCGAAATCTTCAATTTTGTTATAAAAAAACTACAAAAACTACAGAATTCTACAATATTTTTCCATGAAAAACCACGAAAATCTACAATTTTTTATAAAAAAACTATGGAAATCTACAAATTTTTCTGAAAAACCAGGAAATGTCGTGATTTCGAAAAAAAAATCGTGAGAAATTTGTAAGATTCGAAATTTTTAGCAGGGTAACGTAATGTATGCAAATAATCGTGTGTTTATCGATTATACGTAGGCGACTAGTCGTTAATCATTAATCAGGGCATATGAATAGGTACTTGGCGGGGGCTGCTGTGTTATGTATATCAGAATTCAGACGCTCCATGACCGGAAGTTGCAAACAGTTGGTTTAGTCACTCGTGACGTCATGCTTCGATGGTTTAACGATATGTTTTTGATACCAAACCGCGATATGACGAGTATATATATATATGTATGATATGACTGAGATGGGATCAGAGACTGCGGATGTAGAAAATACAAAATAAGATTATTACTCATTTCTATACGATTTGGTATCAGTCTCATATTCATTACTCAACTGTGATATATACATACACGATTTTCACTTTGTTTATAAAATGATGTGTAACGATCGTTTATAAATTCCTCAAAATATATCTAGCAATAAATAAACTGAAATTTAAACGATGATAAATATTATCATAGTTTTTGGCGAAAAAAAAAAATCAATAAGAGATAACGAGTTTAATAGCGAGCCCGCGATTTCCAGCTTTGTCACAACGTCATATATATAAGATTCTTAAATTAAATGTGACATGATAGTACTTAATTAGTTTATTTAAATTAACTAGAACTAACTAGTTTTTGCGCTTTTATTAAATCGTTAGAAACGATAGTAGTAATCATCTTAATAACCGCGCAGAGCTGTCATCGATATGATATATATAAGAGAATCTTTTCAAGAATAAAAATGAACTAATCTCTTCTTTATGTATTCAAACTTGACCATTTTTCAAATGCCTGGAATTCGAATTAGCAATTGAGGGATAAAATGCATGAGACATCCCAAAGAATGACTTTCGAACATTTTGATAACTTATTATTTCCGGTGCGAAGCGCAGCTTCTCTGAGATATCTACGTTTCAGGGAAAAGTAACTAATCAAATGAGGAATTATAGGCCTTAAGGTCTTTGATACACGCTATCTGATCACCTCGAAAACGCGATTCGTAGTTTCTCCCATACAACACAACCGATCGGAATAAAACTTTGGGGATTACTGCTTCATCACAGCAAAAAGTGACCAAGTATTTTACTTTTTTTTTTTTTTTTTTAATTTTGAACAAATTTTTACAAATTCAGTTATCATCAGAGATATTGAGAAATTATTCACAGATTATTCCCTTGATTTATTACACTTTTGAAATACTTAGCCACTCTGCGGTTGAGGATCACACATTTTTAGCACTATCTCATCTAATTTGATAAAGAAATGACCGAGAAACTGCAATTTTTCCTACGAGACTACCAAAACCCCTTGAGTATTAACTTGAGAAAATTATTTTATTTTTATCCCCCGATGTATAGAAAAAATTCGGAAACGAATATAGTCATTATTTGCTACATAATAAAGCTATACCTATATAACGAGAAATCTATGTATAATACTGACATATTCTCAACCTACGACAAGTATATGGTCAAGAAATGAGATAACCCTGACCCAAAAGGTCCTTAAGGGGCAAATAAAAATAAGAAAACAAAAATGTGAAGTAAAAGTAGGGGACAGGTCGCGTGCAGGTTGGTAATATATCGTGAGGTGCCGAAAAGGATATTTAGATTTGTATCTGCAGGGTGTTAACAAGGTAGATCTATCTTCTTGGCGCCCTGCGGTATTATAATAAGACAAGAAATTTTTTGAATTAAGATTTTCTTCTATTTTCATTTTTCTTTCGTTCTTTCTTTCTTCTGAATATCAAAAACGGCCCGAGTTTCTTTTGTTTCAAATTTCTTTTTAGGTCCACTGATCTTTTTATGCAATTATGGGATATCTGTGAGATCCTATATAATACATTACATACAGAGAGAAAACGGTTTTAGTTTCCACTCATCAGTCACGGCCAACTCGGCACATTCCAAGTTTTTCGTCTGTTTATTGCAGGCTGGCCATCTGCACTTTTTTCTCTAATTGAATTAATTTGCTTTTGGGAGACATCGATTCTAAAAAAAAAAAAAAAAAAAATTAAAAGTCGATGATCGGCCTGCAATACACAGACGAAAAAACCTAGAGTGTGCCTAGTTGGCTGTGACTGAGTGGAAACTAAAACCGTTTCCTCTCTGTACATGGCGTTAAGATGACGTAATTAGACTTTTGCCTGCAGAGGAATTTAACGCGGAATTCAATTGTCTGACGCTATGAAGGACGTACGCGGTTCTTTTAAGCGGTATTCGCACAGATGTTTATTTTCGAAAATAGACTAAAGCCATACATACATATACGTATGCGAGTACAGCTGATTATCGCCTCTTGACAATTACAATTGTAATAATGTATACCTATGGGAAGAATAGATTCTCTATTTTTAGATGATAGTCAGACTTGACCTAATTACGTCAACCAACCGCATCCATACATTTGCATATATAATTATTTAATTATACCTCAATACTGTAGCGCAAAAAAAAAAAAAAAAAATTGCCCATCAATTATCATTACGACTTATTAAAACTACGAAGACAAAGATGAATTTCTTATTTTTCTTTTAACATGAATTAATCAACAGTTGATAATAATTTTCGTTTTTTATCTTCTCATTTTTTCTCATTTTTTTAACACAACCTTAGGAGTGCCCTGACTTTGGAGATCTGAGAATCGAACAATGCGCAAAGTACAACGGAAAATTTTACAAAGGACGGAGTTATCAATGGGAACCGTTTCCTGACGGTGAGTATTGCGCCGTCTATTTTTTATAGTCGCTCGTAATTATCACTACGACATAAGAGCGAGGAAAGCTTCGTTTTTTCTTCTTATTTTTATTTCTAGAAAATAAATTCATTTCACCTAAATACCATAATAATAGTAAATCGTTTGGTGATAATTACTTAAATTAAGCCAAGGACACTGTGATGTGGCTAAAATTCTATATCCGTTATTGAAATTTAGGTGGCAGATGTCTTTTCAAATGTCTCAAATTATGTGAGAAATTTAATAAAATCTCTTGAAAATCTAAGAAAATCATTGTGATATCTTATAGAATTGAAACGAAATCCTTGTGCGATATTAAAAATTTCATGAATCGGTCTGAAATTGTTTTTAGAATCCTTCTGAAATGTTTGAAACTCGTGATCATTGTTAAATTTTTTTTTTAACCCTTTGAAATCTAATGAATCTTTCCGACATCCTTGTGAAATTCGTCTAAAATGTATGCGATTTCACGAAATCTCAATAGATCTGTCGAATTTGCTTGAAAAACTTTGTAAAATCTTTGAAATTCCGTGAAAATTCGTTATTGTGCGATTTTTTTCGAATTAGATGAAATCTCATTAACTGTTTTAGAAATTCTTGTTCAAGATTCTTGTTCAATTTTTGTAATCCTATAGAGTGTCATATGGATTTTCCTTCAGAATTCTCGAAATTCGAAGAAATATCGAGAGTTATTCAAACTCCTATTGAAATCTTATGAGATTTCTGAAAAATCCTTGCGAAATCCTTGTGCACTTTCAAAAATCAGGAGAGTAAAATCCTTGTGGGATTGTCGTCGAATCTTGAATTGATCCATACAACCTGATGAATTCCCCGTGATATTTCTGTAAAATGTTTTAAATCGTCCGAAGTGTCATGTAATCCTTTTGTAATTCTTGTGAAACTCTTTCAAAATGTTCGGAACAGTGGAAAACATTATGATTTCTTTGAAATTTCGGTAAAATCTCATAAAATTCCGTGAGAATCCTTGTGAAAAGTTTGTGCAATTTTTAAAATCACCGAGAATATCACGAAAAGTCTTAAAAATTCGTATGAATATTCTTGAAACAATCTGATAAATTCCCTTCGGAATCGCTTGTGCAATACCTACTCCCGAAATATCTGAGACACCTAGAAATCTGTAGATGCAGTCTGTAGATTTCTCACGAAATTTTCTTAATATCTTTAAAATGTCGATATTTCTTCAAAATCCTTGTGACACGATCACAAATTTCTTAAAATACTATAAAACGTCATAAAGTGTTTCCAGAATCCTAGTGGAATATCAATTGATTTTTTTAAAATGCTGTCAA
Organism: Tenthredo notha; assembly: GCA_914767705.2. Classification (NCBI taxonomy): domain Eukaryota; kingdom Metazoa; phylum Arthropoda; class Insecta; order Hymenoptera; family Tenthredinidae; genus Tenthredo; species Tenthredo notha. Next base: position 6,408,169 of record OU611908.1, read on the forward strand.
TTCTCATAGATTCCCTCTAAAATCTTTGTGGGAAATTTTTGTGAAATGTCTATAGCGCAATGAAATATCGTTATAATTGTGAAATCCTATTGGAATCGTCATAAGATATTTGGAATCGAAATGATGTTGCATAAAAAATCTTCAAAATTTCGCAATCTTCGAGTTTCTTTCTTCCGAGAATGAACTTCCACTCGCGTATTTTTCATCCCTACACATACCTATTCCACAAATACAAAAACTTCACGCATAAAGTGTATGTTCACTAGCTCCGAACGAGTGCGCCTTGAATTGCCGAGCAGTCGGAGAGCGATTTTATGCTACCCTCGAGCCAGAAGTCTTGGACGGGACACCGTGCCGAGGAATATCACGTGGACGCACGCGAGTGCCTGGAGTCCTTGCCGTAGGCGCCGGCGATCATTGGATCTGTGTAGCTGGTCAGTGCAAGGTGAGTTTCTCTATGTACAATGTACATGTGTACTGTCTAGACGTGATAATATAGATAGCTACGCAAGGCGTTTGACTTGAATTGATTTTTTCTCAAAAACCGGAAACCTGCCCGCAGTTTCTCGTCTGTACATCGATAAAATCCCACCTCCGTATCGGTATATAACATATGTATTACAGGTATAGTATATGCATATAATTGCCAAGAAGTATACGTTGTGCCTTAAGATTATCATTTTTATTACTATTTGAACAAACCGGAGGGATATCTCGATCCAATTTCGCCATTCTTCAATTACTCACCTAGACACTACACATACCTGTTCTTACTTACCTTCATGTATGTGTATTTATCGATTGATCAAAGAAAATAGAAAAAAAAAAAACCTATTTCCGATTTTTTCAGTCGATTGGATGTGACGGTGTGGTGGGTTCAGGCCGGATTTTAGACGCGTGTGGTGTCTGCGGTGGTGAAGGTAACAGTTGCAAACTTTTCGAAGGTATTTTTCTTGAGCCACAATTAGGAAAAGGATACCAACTGGTCACTACTATTCCAAAGGGTGCCGTTTCGTTGAACGTCACCGAACTACGTCAGTGCAACAATGCTTTAGGTAATCTATATTCTCCTATTATTCGTCGATGTATATCGTGCGTTTTCGTGGAAACGAAACATGCAAACCCCGAAGATAGCCGAACGTACGCCCTATTATATGCAACCGTCTACAAATGCGTCGTGTTGAGGTGTCCGAGAGTCGGAACCGGCAATTGTTCCAGTGATTATCAAGTCCTTGATTGGCTGTCTAGTAATAAACAATTGCTGTTCAATAAAAACATCGAAGTTCGACATCTGACGGCTTACCGTCAAGGCTCAAGCGTAAAAAATAAGCGGTAAGCCGTCAGATGTCGAGCCCCGATGTTTTTATCAAACGGCAATTGTTTATTACTAGACAGCCAATCAATGACTTGGTTAACCACTAAAACAAGTGCCGATTCCGACTCTCGGCTACCTTAACGCGAAACATACCGTGCGATTACGTGGAAATGACAGGTTGCAAGCGCGCAGGCGCTGATTTATTCGACTATTACGAGGGACGCCAATTCCAGACTCGGCACGAATATCCCTAGAGTCCGTCTGCTGTTTGTTTCCAATTGTTGTCAAGTACAAATGGCGGTGGACCGTGGCAGGAATAGGTTATGTTTGTGTGAATCCAGCAGACGACAGAACTAGGGATATTACTGAAAAGTTGGTGGAATTGCTGGCGCGATTCTGCCGGCCAATGATATTCGAATAAATCAAAGTGCGCTCGCTTGGAGCCTGTAATTTCCACATAATCGCACGGTATGTGGACGGTTGCATATAATAGGGCGTACGTTCGGCTATCTTCGGATCTAGGCATGTCGCGCTTCCACGAAAACGTACGGTATAGGAATAAACATAAAAATCCTTGTATAAAATAATTTTACATAATTCCTCGTATAAAAATCCACAATTTTTCGCCTCTTTTTAAATATGTTTAAAATTATTTCACAATCTAAGAGTAGAAGTTGCAAGGCAGTTATGCACACGCTCTAATCCAGAGTTGAGCGAGACCGCGGTGCCCCATACCGTCTAGATATATCTATAACGTATAATATTTTCATGAATGAGTATCTCAGTCACGGATTCTTTTTCTATTTAATTTTATTAACTTATTTCTCTTTCTATAAATAGTTTTCCCCCTCATACACAGCACGTGTTTGTGCCTTTGGTTGGTTTAATAGTAAATTTGTACATGTATACCTAATATGCTTTTATATACAGACAAGAGTGATGTTATAACTCAAGAATTCTATCTACATACATAAACAGATAATTTACATTTTTAGAAACGAGTATTTCGCCATATTATTTAACCCACTCTAATACGCACCGTATGCCATTATGCCTATATGTATACATACATACCTATATGGCGATAATTCACGTTTCATCATTTTTTACTCTTTTTTTTTTTACACATACATATTGATTCATTTTCATGTAAAATAAAATGAAACCTAATCTTCCCTTTTTTATTTTTTTAAAAATACCGTCTACAAAATCACCACTCGACCCTAGTTGACCCTTTGCTAGATATACTATAGTGCGAAATCTATGACGCCATGCCCAGACCTGATATATTAAGCTTTTAACGCCTAGCAACTGCATGGGCACTGTTATGGTCAAGTGTTTGATTTGTGTTTTTACGTCACTTGATATGAAACATTGATACGCTATGTCTGAGCTATAATGTTATACTTACTTACAGCTTTATACGCTATACTATACGTGTATATAACTACTTATATGACACTTTATCGATAGTGCGAATCGTAATTCATTCCGCAAGCGGAAGAAACTCCTTCTCACCAAATAAAAAGTCCAAAAATCTTCATCTACTATGAAGTATTTCAAATTCCCTATATTTTTGTTCGTAGAAATTTCTAGCAGATATTTGTAATACGATTGAGGGATTTGCGTGTCAATCAAATGGAAAACTTTATTGTCGATCAAAGTACCATTTGGAATTTAATCGCAGCACTTACCTTTGGAAGTTTTATTATTTTATCGTTATTATACCGTGAGGTTTCATGGGAATAATCCGGTCCAAGCGCGCAGGCGCTGACTTATTCGAATATTACAAGGGCCGCCAATTTCAGACTCGCCACGAATATCCCTAGAGTCCGTCTGCTATTTGTTTCCGATTATTTTCGAATACAAATGGCGGGAATAGGTTATGTTTGTTGCGAATCTAGCAGACGACAGAACTAGGGATATTACTGAAAAGTTGGTGGAACTGCTAACGCGATTCCGCTGACCAACGATATTCGAATAAATCAGCGCCTGCGCGCTTGGACCGGGTTCTTTCCACGGAACCTCACGGTACATATAGAGATTTTCGCCCCAGGATTTCGAGGATAAATATCTAGATTCATTTGACTTAAAAAAGACAAATTCTTTCTTTTAATGTCGTAGCTTTGAGAGATTTGAACAACAATTTTCTCTTGAACGGTCCATCGTTGCGAAACACGAACGGAGTTTACAAGGGTGCTGGAACGAGCTTTACATACCATCGAGGAGACGCGATGCACGCGGAAAATATATGGGCCGAAGGTCCGCTCGAAGAGTCCGTTGATCTGATGGCAAGTTTTTATCTTTTATTCATTTAGGTTTTCAGATTTCAGTTTTTTTTTATTTTTTCATTTTTTCAAATTAACATTTTTTTGTCTTTATTGTTATTATTCCTTGTAGATTTTAACCGAAGAATTAAACCCGGGAATATTGTATAAATACATGTTGCCTATAAACGAGAAAATCGAGGACAGCGCGATGCTGGCACCGCCACTCCTTGTGGCAGGTAGGTATTCATTTTGGAAGAATAAAAAGAAAAATGAATAAATTGAAAAAACGTTTTTTATCAGAAATAAACTGAAAATCATACTAAAATTCGTTTTTAGGTCCTAATGACAAAATTGGTAATGAAATTCCGGAGATATCTGGTCAACTAACAATGCCGCCGACGCCCAAACCGTAAGTATAAGTAGTTTTTTTTTTTTCATTTTAAAGGAATTTAGAATTTCGGTATAAAAGAATTTCTGAAATCCACTCGACCCGGAGATTATTATTGGTTTTATTTCTGCTTAAAATATTCACTCGAAATTTAGACTAGATCGTGAAAAGACTGGAGGAAATAAGATTGAGCGTAGAAAGGGTGGCGGAAAGGGAGGTGAAGATAAACGTGGAATGACAAAAATGGCTGGTGATCAACCGATGCAGCAAAATCAATTAATCTCCAAGGATCAACGCAAGAGGAAAAAAAACAACAAAAAATTCTTCTGGAAAATTTCGGGGCTTGCTCCATGTTCTAAGGCATGTGGTGGGGGTATGTAAAAAATATAGAAATTTCTTTTTAATGATAATATCTATAGGACGTAGAAACATGAAGACCGCATCAATAAATAAAACTTCATTTGAAATTTACGCGAAATTCTTGAAAGATCTTAAAACCCCATAAAATTTCGGAGCATTTCAAAAAACTGAAAATATTCTTTATAAGATCGTGAATCTTTTCAAATATTTGCGGATCTTTGAATAGCGATCATAAAATTTGACAAAAATCGATTAAAAATTCTTGTGTAAGGTTTGATAAAATTCCATGGAATTTGATGAAATCAATCTAACAAGTAAAGCTCTGAGGCTGCTGAAAGTATTCGTTGAATTTTTAATAAGTTTTCACAGTATTAGTAGACTGCAGTAATAACTAATAACTAATGTTGGTTTCGTAACCCCTGGAAGTGTTGCCGGAGAATCGGGCCTTGAGTGCAGGCGTGTAAAACGATCTTGTTCTTGGAAGGCCCAGGTCACCCCGTGTCAACGGCCGCAGATAATTCCATCAAATTCTTGTTTTCATCGTGTCGCTAACTGTGCATCGTATATACATTCATATTAGTTACAGTAATAATAATTTTTCCATCTGCAAGTTGCGATCGTTCAGTTTTTTTTAGTAAGTTAGTGCATCACTCAACGTGACTAGCATTATTTTCTTTTTTTTTTTTTTTTTCTTCACACCAAACCTTGTGTTCCCAAAGCTGCTGATGATCGTTATCAGCTCGTAAACCATATAGGCTCGAGAAAAAAATGTTTACACGGATTTAGAACTCGGTTTCTTTTTTTTTTTTTTCTCTCTTTTCTTATCGCCTTAAAATCTCTCTTCTATTATACCTACGTATACTACACGACGCATGGTATAGTTACTATTTAAAATACTGAAATAAACCCTTTATCCGCGTCTCTATGCTATATAACATAAAAGTATTTTATCAATCAATAATAAAACTGGGGAGCCACTACACGCGTTATAAAAGACTTTGAAGAGTACAGATTTTGATTAATGGATTAGCCATAATCGTATTATGATTCAAGTTGTTAAGATTTATCATAAAAAAATATTTCCTAATACCAATTACCTACCCAACCATCGCTAAGCTACGAGTTGAATCGTTCATTTATTACCCTGACGCTATCTATCCGTGTATTACTTGTTTAGGTATTACTTTATGCCTCAATGTGAGAGAATAAAGATTCAGATGATTTTTTATTAACCTGTTTATATATCTCATAAATTGCATTATATCTATTGCATTTGATGCAACTAAAAAACTATTATAGCCCAATTAATATTGTTGGATTAATTTTATCTCGAAATAAATGACTAACATGAATGAGGGTGCCTAAATTAGCCCCAAATATATATACATTCTCAAACTTTGTACCAATTCGATGGTTATTTTCAGAGATTAAGAGAAATTAAATAGACCAACTAATTGATTGAAATACTTATATGGGCATTAAGTATACTTTCGCTAAATAAGTATACGCAGTGTTAATGAATCTCCTCACTATTTTTATTGATCTAAGTCTGTGCAAATGGTCGATGGGGGAAAATAGATTAGACGATTTTTCATTTGATTTCATTAGATTTATTAAATTGATTGGTTTAATTGAAGAATATACGAGCATAACGTGAGTTTTCGTGGAAACGCTTCATAAGACGCCTGCATACGGGCAACTCAAACATCAAGCGATTAGGTTCTGTTCCCAAGATTCTAAGACACTTAAAATCAAAATTCAGGGAAATTCTTTGGATGAACTTATTTTGAGTTTGTTTGCAACCAATTGAGCCACACGGAAGAATCAATTTCGAAAACACCCCTTTTAATCAGATTAATGCAAACGATGTAGCTGCAGGAGTTAGAGTCAATATTGTAATTTTTTTTAATTCCATTTTCCAGGTGTGCAATACGCAACTTTTAAATGCTTTCGAGAAAGTACGCAGGCGATGGCTCCCGAAAGAAGATGCAAGCGTGTACCAAGACCGCCGTCTCCACCCCCTATGAGATGCAACACGCGGCCATGTCCCGCAAGGTAAAAATAAATAATGATTGTCGAAAACGCAACGAAAAAAATGGTATATTTCCTGATTTTTTATTTTATACTATGCAAATTGTATTCTGATTTAGGTGGCGCGCTGGACCGTGGAGCTCGTGCTCCGTAACATGTGGTCTCGGTACTCAGACCCGAAAGCTTGAATGTGTTCAGGAATTAAACCCGAAGTTAACTATGCGCGTGGCTTCTGGTGCTTGCATAGAAAAAACAGATTTAAAAACTACAATGCAGTGCAGAGAAGCATCCTGCGTCTTTACCCGAACTTCTGAAACCAGACAAATCGAATCAAAAGTTGAACCAACTTCCAACGAAACACATTGGACAACCAGCCCCTGGGGAACGGTGAGAACATATAGTCCATTGATCGTTTATTGTCTTATTTGTATGTAATTATTTATTTTTCCAATTTTATTCTTGCAGTGTTCGAACATTTGTGGATCAGGAATTCGCAAGCGACAAGTAACTTGCATAACAGCAGGAGTTGCTACTTGTTCTCCCGAAACAAAACCAGCTAATGAAACAACCTGCGAGGATTTACCAGAATGTAAGAAGATTCCCAAACTTAAAGCGCCTTGGCTATACACCGACTGGTCGTCACAGGTAAATGAAAGGAAAAATAAAAAACGTTCGTAATAATATAGTTCGAATTTCTAATGTGTGTTCAAAGTTTAAGTTTCAATTTTAATTAAACAATTAAGACACGTGTTCCTCGAAAACGGGTTAGGTCACGTTAGCGCCTGCATTTAAGCAGCCAACTACACAGAGGCGACCAGTGGCCTGTCTGGTTTTACACGCGGACGACCGCCGAAAGAGTCATAACGCTTTTCCAGTTAAAGAATCACAAAAATCATTCACAGTCGTAGTCCAGTGATTCTTGAACTGGAAAAGAAAGCGTTGTGTGATGTGATCCTGAAATCACTGAGCCCACTATTTGCCTCCGTGCAGTTGGCTACTTGAATGCAGGTGCTAGCGCGACTTTTAAACGGCCTATATCTCGCAGACGTCACAACGGAGATCACTATTTCGAACGGCAAGGTAACAAGCTAGAGTTCACCAATTACCCCTGACGATTTCATGAACGGAACGATGTGAAGAATCTTGTGACTTTTTTTTTCGGATATCAATACTGATAATACCTAATGACAATTGTTTTATAGTGTTCCGCCGAGTGTGGAATAGGTTTACAGACTCGTCAGGTTGCCTGCAACGATGGTAACGAGGTATTCTGCGACGCAGCCCAAAAACCATCCCTTGAAAAAACTTGCAACGGAAATGGTACTGAGTGCGACAGGATACGATATCAATGGTTCGTCGGAGCCTGGAGTCCTGTGAGTGGATTAACTTTTTATTGGACAAAAATAAAGAAACAATTATCCTCCTTGTGATATGTTCAACTTATCATCATCATTATTATTGTTACTATTATTGCGGAATGATTTATTTTTCTTCATTATTCTTAGTGTACAGTTAGCTGCGGCTCAGGCGTCCGTAGTCGAGATGTTGTTTGTGTCTCGTCGATAAAAGGCGAGCTAAAAATCAACAGCGACAATGAATGTGCGAAATTGACGCGACCCATCGCCGAAGAAAGATGTTCTCGACCTCCTTGCCCATCGGAATGGTTTACATCCGATTGGTCAGAGGTAATGTATACACGTTCTTCATTTCTATGGAAAAACAACCATGCAATTCTGTTTAAGGGTGTTCAAAGGGGTAAGCTAGCGCCCGTACGTGTTCATTCTTCGAACTACACCACCAAGGCTGAGTTCATAAAATCGATGTGGTGTTACGAATGTTTGAATATGAATTCTCGCTTATCCATGAACAATTTTTCAGGTCATATTTCAGAATACTGAAATTGACAATCCCTCTTTATCCATACATGTTTTGTATTCGATACAAATGTGGTGGAATCGTGTGAGTGAAATGGACGAGACCCTCGGACATCTTTCGCCAACTATGGGGCCTAAATACGTCCCGAATTTTCACGCTATGATATTTCAAAATTTCGATTGCTTTTCAACTTGGGATTGGGGTCAAACTATTCCTGCCGTAATATTGTTGTGCGTGAAATAGTCCTCAGTACCTAGCGAATGCGAAAAATCTTAACATCACCGAAATATGATTCCAATCGTCCGACGCGGCGGCCATGTTTATTGGTCAGCGCGTATATCCGTATGTTTGCTGTTACGACACGATTTTATTAATATACTATTACAACGTCAGTCTCATATTTGTGGCGAACCTGGACTATATCACACATAACATTTGTATTCAAGAACCCATTTCCATTCAACAGGTCTTCAAAATTATCTCTTATTATTCTCAACAATTTAGGGGGTGAAATTCGCTTGTATAGGTGTCGCAATGTGTATTCGCCGCTACCCTCACCATTGAATCCCCTTGGACACCCAATGTTTTCATTCCGTTTAGAAAAATTTGTAGATTCTTTTTCTTTCTTTCTATTTTTTGCATTATCTTTAATTTTTAAACGATATTTCTAATTATCGTTATTTCCCTGCAGTGTACCAAAAACTGCGGCTTGGGTCTTCAGACACGCGTAGTACGCTGTCTTCGCGAAGGTGTCCAGAGTTCCGATTGTTCAAAATCAACCGAACCAAAAGGACGAAAAATATGCGAAAAAGAGGCGTGTAAACCAGAAACAGAAAACCCAGCCAAGCCTCCAAAAAGTAAGATTTTAATATAATTTTTGTTTTTATTACAATTTATTTAATTGTTCCGATTATTTAGAATCCATGAATTATTAACTCGAATAACTGATTATTAAAGTTAATTTTTCTTTTCTTCTTTTCTCTGTTTGTTTTTACTCTACAACAGAAGTTCACGAGAAGACAGACTGCGTTGACAAATATCCGAATTGTAATCTCGTGGTTAAGGCTGGATTGTGTCGTATCAACTACTACAAGCATTCTTGTTGCAGTTGTCGCGAATAATCGAAATACGACGGCGTTTTGCTGATGCGGACAAAAAAAAAAAAAGAAAAAAATTGATTTTTTAAAGCGAATATGTGAAGCTTTATAATTGCTTTCAGAGATCCCATTTTATTTATTACGAATAAATAATAATTGGGGATTTCTTTTCCTTTTTTTTTTTTTCTTTTTCTTTTATTTCTGACTTATACACAATAGGTATTGTTGATTTTAACTGTTTTCATAAAACAATTATATCAACCCAAGTGTGCATAAATCACGATTTATAGTTGAAATACCATCAAAATTTGCGTTTAATACTTTGAAAATAAAATTCAAAAATAAAATAAAATAAAAATATAACGAAATCTTTGGTATAACGAATCAAAGTAGGTATAGGTATACGTATATACATTATACACGTAAGAGTACGAAGAAAAGTGAAGTTTACTTATCTCTTAAAATTTATTACGATTCATAATCCGTCGTTTTATTTATTTTTATTTTATTTTTTTCCTTTTTTAAACATTCTTACGATTTCCATACCGATTTTCTCATATACCGTGAGGTTTCGTGGAAAGAGCTAGTTCCAAGCGCGCAGGCGGTCATTTATTCAAATATCATTGGTCGGCAGAATCGCGCTAGCAATATCACCAACTTTTCAATAATATCCCTAGTTCTGTCGTCTGCTAGATTTGTATTTGACAACAATCGGAAACAAATAGCCGATAGACTCTAGGGATATTCGTGGCAAGTCTGAAATTGGCGGCCCTCGTAATATTCGAATAAATCAGCGCCTGCGTGTTTGGAACCAGGTCTTTCCACGAAACCTCACGGTATAAATTCACTCTAAAAACCTCTTACGAGCTTGGAAAACGATTCAAGACTCTTTATGGATCACATACGAGCTTAATTAATATTATACATACTATACAGATAATTCTTTTTTTTTTTTATTTTCACTTATGTCACCAAATTATTCCTTCTCATAAGTTATTACTATAGGGAAGGCGACTGCCAAACTCTGCTGCCAGGAGCGCTAGCGAGCTTTCGGTCACATGTGCTAAGCTTGTCGTGTGTTTAGTGCAAGTAAAAGTGTTTTTTTTTTTTCATTTAATCATTTTAATAATTAAGTTAAAACATGCCTACCATGTGCGTGGCGGTGAGTTGTAAAGAAAAGGGTTTCAAAAAATAAATAAACAAATCACATATGGTTACATATTAATACAGCGATTATCAAGACATAAAACTTGTAGCGAGGTCACGCACAACTATTGATAAGAAGTAAAAATATCAAGGCGCTGTTTTCTCAACATCATTTAGAATACGTGAAAAAGGACTTCGATTGGTCGCTCTTGCAGCTATGATCGAAATAGATTGCATGTTATTATCTCGACTGATAAATTATGATACCAATGTCTAACTTGTTCGAATAAATTTTGTTAATTATTGTTGAATAAACATTTTAAAACGAATGAAAAGTCTAATCGTATTCATTGCCAGCAAATGATTGTCTCTCATTATGATATCGATTTGTTCAAAAGCTATAGTTACTTCTGATCTCTTGGCATAGCTGTATTACCTAATGACGTGAGTTATGACCGAAAACTCGGTGCTGCCCTCTGCGCTTAGCTTTACGTGTCGCCTTCCCTATATTATTATACTATCATTATTATGATTATTATTATTATTATTATCATTATTATGACTATACGTGTAGAAACTAATGCATTTATTTAATCGTATATGAAAAAAAGAGATGAAAAAATACAAAATATAAAATTTTCTAATTAAAGATCTTTGACATTATAATACTATAATATCATCTATCTAACATTAATTCGTTGTTGGTTCTCTTGTTACTGTCTTTATAGTATACTCCATGTATTTAAAAAAAAAAAAAAAAAAAAAATTATTTTGTACCGTTAGACGCAGTTCGTCTAATCGTGACGCACCTAATTATAATTATAATTATGATTCGAATTTTAAATCGAGTGAAATCGAATGAATATGTATATGTTTGATAATATTTTGTTGATTATTAAGTGAAGTATAGTATGTGTGTTACTTACTACTCCGCATGGACTTACGCAAGAAAATTTATATTTCAATTATTGTAGCTCGTATATTTTATAGTTAATCGGTATAGTAAGAAATTATGACGTGCGTGTAAGGATGCTTTTCAATTAATCAAATCATCAATTCATCATCATTTACATATATTTGTCGATCTTTTAATAAATATAAATAAAATTTCGAATTTCCATAGGTATTATTATCTTTATAACATAATTCGTTGGTAAAGTAATTTTCATAATGCATCCCGAATTATAAATACAGGGTGAGTCTCTCTAAAGGTCCAAAATGGGTGGGACCTACTTGCAGCAAAGGCACGCCGTGATTCGTGATTAAGCATTACCAACCTATTTCCACCCGGATAATTGTTTACCTGATTGGCTGGATGCGTGCCTTCGCCGTAAATAAGTTCCACCCATTTTGGAACTTTGAAGTGACTCACCCTGTATATATAAACTGATTTATTATATCGAATGCATTTCATTGTATTTAATGCTTATAATTGATGATATTTATATGGATAATATCTGGAGAAAAGATTGGCGGCAATTTTATACTTCTTCGATTGTATTAAGCCATTTATACATACCTATATGCATGCATACGTGTCATATCTACTTAACCAATTCCCGTTAATAAATAGATATGACATAAAATAAATTGGCAATAATTAGTAGCTGACAGTTCAATAAATATCGCGAAAATATCTCTTCTTACTAATAAAAATAACTGTTTGATTCATTAATAATACAAGCAATATATTGGCGGGAAAATTTTCTTCCTCTCGTTATACAGGGTGAATATTATCCGGGGGCCCTGATCTGGGTGGAGCTTCGACGTGCCGAAGCTCCGCCTTCTTCTATTCATACCCAGAGGAAAAAGAAAGGAATCTTGAATCTACAACAGCATTTACACGCTTTCATAATGCTTTGATTTGTAGTAATAGTATATTTGAATATACCTACATGTATACCTGTACGTACGACGTAAATTTGTGTTAATTTGTGTTATAATAATAATAATAATGATAATAATTGACGATATCTAGGTAGTAAATGCATATTATATTATTTATATTTCGTATATTATTATATCAACAGTAAGTCGATACAATGGATTCGTGTGTCAGTCTTATATTAAATTTCCTTTTTTTATAATTTTTTTAGACACATATTTTATTTTTTTTGTAGTCTATCTGACACGTTGTACGTTGTTATTAGTCGATGATTTACTATACGATTGTTGATTCTATTTTATTGTAGAATTGACTAATTTTAGCTTTATTAGTATTATTTGAAACGTATTATAATAAGTTAGAAAAGTTTTATAGTATTAACAAAAAAAAAAAAAGAAATAAACTAGTTTTAAATATTTACCTTTATATAGACTGCCATTTAACTATTATATTTTACCACTATTTGTATATATGTATAATATATTCGATATTTCGATAATCAATGTACTGAATTTTTATCTACCAATTTATTATAAATAGCCTACTACTTTCATTTAAATCTAATATTTCATCAAATATTGATAAATAAATTCAGTTAAACGCGTGTCTAATAATTAATACACATAGGGCATTCCACGTCAAAACGAAAACGGTTTAACCGATGGGTCTCCGATTTTCTGTCAAAAATTTTTTTTCTCGTTCTATTTCAGGACCAAAACCTACATACCAAAGCATTTTTCAATTGGAACTTTGGTTTTTTATTAACGTATTTTCGAAAATTCGGTATTTTTTTAAATCTGAAAATTTCAATATTTTTTCATTCAGTGTTAGCTTGATCTAAGAACAAAATATATGCGAAATGAAATGTTCGATTTGAACTGTACTTTTCATAAAAATTGACATTAAATTTTTTTGCGTCAACGGACTTGCAGTGATTCAAAAAATAAATATAAAATTTCGATTTTTAAAATAAGTACACTTTTGATTTTTGATTTTTTTGTTTTTGCAAAAAAACTTTCGGAACTTAGAAAATTTTGAGGACCAAAACCATAGTGGGCCGACGATTCTACGATTTCTTATGAATTTTTAAATTTTTTGCTGACCGAAACTTTTGCTGAGCACCACTAGAGGCGCGTCGATTAATAGTTTTTGTTCGCGCTACTCAGTTATCATATTGATAACTACCAAAGTTAGGTTACATTTTATCAGTATGGCGCCTTTCATAAGATTTGATCGTTGCTGTAATCCGTTTAACGAAAGGCATCATTTAAAAAAAAAAGGACTTCGTTCCCCTTCGTCGGCAATACTAAAAAAAATGCCCAGTTTAATGCCAAAGCATTTGATTTGTACTCCATGTCGGAAAAAAATTGCTGCAGCGAGCCCCCCACCATCAACTAGTGGTAATTATCTTCAATTAATTTTAATTGATTCTGATTTATCAATTCTTTGAATTACCATATTCATTTTTCGATATGATTAAATATTAAATATATATAAAAATATATATATTTTTATTTATTGAGTAGCAGCATTTTATTGATAAAAAAATAAATGAATAAAATATTGTAAAATTCATAGATTTACTCAGTCAACGAAGCGATATAATCACTACAACTACCAGTTGGAATGAGCTTGACAGCGAAAACTCCGATCTTAGTATTTGCACAAAATTGCCAGTCATTAATGAAGCGCTGGAACTCTTAGGAAATTCACCTATCCAAGAAAAACATCTTAACCCTGTTGCTTCTACGAGTAAGGAGCTTGTTCATAAAACTGAAAAGTTCGTTAGTAAATTGAAGAATGAGCTTGCCGTTAAACATACCGAAACTGACAGTATTGTACACGATTTCACTGAAATGGTTGCCAGCTTAAAGGAAAAATTTCACCTTCCTTGTACCACTCACGAAACTAAAATTGAACTACTAACATTAATGCCAAGTAATTGGAGTATTCGTAAAACGGCAAAAACAATGAAATGTTCTTACCATTTAGCCAAAGTTGCTAAAAATGTTGTCGCTGAAAAGAGAGTGCTTTCTAAGCCAAACAAAAAGATCGGTAAATACAACAAACTGTAAATCATATAAATGGAGCTTATCATTCTAAATTTTTCCAAACGATCATCGTCAATTGATATAAATTTTTAGGTAAACGTCTTTCATCAGAGGCTCAACATTGAGTCATACAATTCTATAAAGGTGATGAAATCAGTGTTATGATACCAGGTAAAAAATGAGCTAGGAAAGAGAGTGCATCGTCAAAAGAAAATCGTTCTGGCAAATTTACGAGAGATTTATCACCAATTCAAAGTAATCAATCCTGATGTTTTAATTGGGTTTTCATCGTTTGCTAATTTGCGTCCTGATCATTGTGTCCTTGTGGGTGCCAGCGGAACTCATACTATTTGTGTTTGCTCCATTCAACAAAATCTTGAACTGTTGATATTAGGTGATTTGATGTTTCAATATTGATTACAATTTTTGTGATTCCATTCATGGGTAAATATGTCAAAAAAAATATTTTTCAGCTATTAAATTGCCGTCGTTGACATCCAATGACGATTTCCCATTGGGAAATTATGAAGACGTGTTGATGCTCCTGATATGTCGAGAATTCACTCCGGACTGTTATCTTGGCAATTGTAAAAATTACCCTCCAATCGATAATCTCTATCGAAAGTTATCACAAATATTAACGGAAAATCAGATAACAGATATTTTTTATGAAAGCTGGGTTTCTAAACCTCGATGCACGCTGGAAACTGTGTATTGTGCTACACGCATTCATTACCAAGCAACAATCCAGCTACTTGAGATTCGTGAAAAATAATTTAGAAGAGAATGAATGCATTGTCATCGTTGATTTTGCAGAGAACTATGGATTTGTGATCCAAAACACTGCGCCGGGGTTCCACTGGAACAATAATCAAGCGACAGTTTATCCAGTCGTGATATATTACACGGAGAACGACGTTTTAACAAATAAAAGTCTTTGTGTAATATCGGATTGTTTGAGTCACGACGCGGTTACCGTTGTTATGATTTAGGATGGAATACGTAATACCGTTTATGCATATTCTTGCATAATCAGTGATTTTGTTAGGACCTTTATGCCTCATCCATCTAAATTCATTTATTTCTCAGACGGCGCTCCTCAGCAATTCAAAAATTATAAAAACTTCGTAAACATTCTTTATCACAAACGAGATTTCAATATCCTTGCGGAGTGGCATTTTTTCACGACAGCCCACAGAAAGGGACCCTGTGATGGTGTCGGAGGTACTGTCAAACGGTTGGCTGCTAGAGCTAGCCTTCAGCTATCTCATGAAAAGAAAATATTGACGCCTCATGACTTATATGAATGAGCTTCAAGACCTGGCAATATTCCTCGTATATCAGCGAGATACTGGAATGCACAAAATTATAGCGAACTCCATGAGTTTTTAACCGAAAGCTTCAACAATGCCAAGTCTGTGCCCCAGACTCACCAATTACATTGCATTATATATAAATGCAATGTAATTAAATTATTTCGAAAGAAGCGCTATTCATTTGCCACGAAGTCAGATGATTGCAGAATCTTAAAAATAGAAATCGAATTGATATATCACGATTCGTTGACTGTTTACCTTGTTTTCTAACATGCAAATGTATTATCGAGAAATAAATTCACAGCTGAAAATGATGAAATGAAAAAAAAATAACGATTTCATTTATTTATCTATAGCAAAAATTCAAAAATTCATCAGAAATCGTAGAATCGTCGGCCCACTATGGTTTTGGTCCTCACAATTTTCTAAGTCCGAAAGTTTTTTTGAAAATTAAAAATCCAAAATCAAAAGTGTACTTTTATCAAAAATCGAATTTTTATATTTATATTTTGAATCACTGCAAGTCCGTTGACGCAAAAAATTCAATATAAATTTTTATGAAAAGTACAGTTCAAATCGAACATTTCATGTTTCATATATTTTGTTCTTAGATCAAGCTAACACTGAATGAAAAAATATTGAAATTTTCAAATTTAAAAAAATACCGAATTTCCGAAAATCCGTCAATAAAAAACCAAAGTTCCAATTGAAAAATGCTTCGGTATGTAGGTTTTGGTCCTGACAGAGGACAAGAAAAAAAATTTGGAAGAAAATCGGAAACCCATCGGTTGAACCGTTTTCGTTTTGACGTGGAATGCCCCATATACACATACACATACATGTAAAAGGTATACGTTATATTTTGTTTTAAATTCTATTTTATAATTTATTAATTGTCTATTATCAGTACATAATGTATAATATATCTAATACTAAATGATTAGTAATGAGTTAAATGCACAAAGTATATTATGCACGTATGGTTATTATAAAAAAAAATTTCTTTTAAAGTGTATATTTTATAAAATCAATACCATCATATGGTGTATAAAAAATAAGCAATAGAAGGAAGAAGAGACCATGAAAGAACCTTTTACATTTTACATTATCCATTATAACTTCTTAATTTCTGATCATCACTGATCCACTCATTCATCATAGATGGAATAACATTTTTCATACTTATTTATTTCGTAGGGTTTTCTGAAAAAGGGATTTATCGATGCGGTTAGTAGAATATCGTCTATTTTTGTAAGACCTAGGTATTGAGGGACGATCCATTTTTGTTTGAAACAATTCAGCGCGCACACGCCTTTCCAGACGATCAAATTACCGCTAAACTATCCTCGACTAAACGTCGTTAGCTAGCGAGCCGCGGTTACCGACCCACCTTTCCTTCAGGTCCACCTTTAGTCCCAAGTCTCTCAAAGCAGCCTTTATATCCTCCTCCAACACTTCCCCGTGTTTCTGTATAGCGTTTAGCAGCAAATCCTCGATTCCATGTACCAAAAATTCACGAGACTCTGTCTTGTTCCGTACAGACATGTTCCTCACCGCCCAAGAGGCTTGTCTAATAACACTTATGCTATTCGGATGAGCCTTCATGGTGTCTACTATTACCATCGGAGCACCGCAGTCATAAAATACCCCGGCATTAGACGGACTCCTCAACGTTATCGCTGAGACACAGGCCATTCCTGCTGAAGCTATCGATTCAAAGCTCTGGAAGAAACGTTTCAAACTCATTATTACGATCAGGGTGATCTTTGTCAAGACCTTACATTTATATGTAGGTTTAATACGTAGGAATGGCACCTGATCATTTCATAATCCATTCCTGAACTTAGGTCTAAAAATTCTATATATGTAAACGCTTAGGATATTCAGTAACAAATGCCGTACTTTGAGCCTACCGATCACCGATATGATCAAAGGCACTCCTCCAGAGGTGACGATGTGGGCTTTGACCTCGTCGTTTCCTGCCAGAGCTTTTAAGAGCTTTAATGCCTGCCGATTGAGCTTTTCGGTATCTGGATAATCGACCATAACGTCTAAAATGAACTTCAGACCACCAGCCTCGTCCACTGTTTGGCAGAATTCATTTCTTACAATTAGAGAGGCGAGCGTTAGCATCAAATCGCCCACGACGACCTTGTCGGTTCTGAATTCTGAACAAATAAGAAACACAGTTCAGTGTGTGAAATATTCTAGTCTTTTGCATAGATTAGAAGCATAGAATAAATTGAGAGAATTACTCTGAAGCAATGAGGTAAGATGGCCAAGCGATTCTCTTGCAATTGAGGTCGCATGCTCATGTGCTTTTCCATAATCGTGTCTAATGTCATCGTCAAGTACCAGAGCCCTGAGAACTGCGCAAATGTCTTTCAGCTCGCTAGCAGCAGCTTCTTCTCGCTCTAGAAGTAGTTTCAGTTTGTCAAATATGTTCGCCTGGAATATATTCTGCCTATTCAACTCGTGCTTTAAACAGCATTCTCTGATCCAACGAAGTAATAGCTGTACCGTTGTTATGTCGTGCTCGTAATCCAAGAGTCTGACAGAAAAAATGAATATAGAATTAAATTCAGGGACATTTTTTCGATACA
Organism: Tenthredo notha; assembly: GCA_914767705.2. Lineage (NCBI taxonomy): Eukaryota > Metazoa > Arthropoda > Insecta > Hymenoptera > Tenthredinidae > Tenthredo > Tenthredo notha. Next base: position 6,426,506 of record OU611908.1, read on the forward strand.
AGAACTAGTAAAAATCGTCTATAATTGCTAAAAATTAAATACGATAGACCATAAAGTGAATCTTGAAGATATTTAAAGTAATGTTATTGATTTGTAATGTTTTATTCTCCAGTTTTGACCAAAAAAATCGTCTATAATTGCTAAAAATTAAATACGATAGACCATAAAGTGAATCTTGAAGATATTTAAAGTAATGTTATTGATTTGTATTGTTTTATTCTCCAGTTTTGACCAAAAAATTATTTTATACTATAAAAGCGAGTTAAAATCATGAAAAAAATGAATGAAAAAGTCTATTAACTCAATTTGCAAAGAGATTCCTCTTTCGTCTAATAAATCTGGATGTCCGGTCATCAGCAATGTGATTGTCTTTATCGCTGGCCTTAGAACCTCAACGTTATCCTTGCTTTTTTGTATCAAATCAATCAATATAGAGTAAGCTCCATGTTTGGCGGCAAGAACTCTCCGCGCCATGTCCTTGTCCAATTCAATTTGTAATTTTTGTAAAACAGTAGAAATGTCTTCCCCATTGTTAGACTTTAGGTAGGCGGCAAGCTTCTTTAGACATTCTTGTATGGTTTCGGAATCATTTGATATTATCAAATCTTTTATTACGTTGCTCAAATCTATTCCCTAGAAAAAGCAGAATTGAAAATAGCGTGTTATTATGATCACTGATGACGTATGATGGGTTTGACAGATTTGTCAAGTTTTGAAAATTTTGGTAAAAAGTTTCATTGAATGTTAAACTTTTTTTTTTTTTTTTAGTTTTATATATCTTGAAAAGAGGGGGAAAAATTTGAAAACAGATACCTGGGCCTCGAATTGTTTGATAGCATCGTCTATCGCCTCTTCCGGGGACATTGAGAATTCATCAATATTTTCTTTGACGACTTCGTCGTAAGTTTCTTGTGTTATAACACGCACCATTATTACTAAGCTATCCTTCTGCTTCTTTTTCTTCTTCTTCTTCAGTCAGACTGTAATTTCTATATAAGGGAATGAATGTCATCCGCTCCAGATCTTTTCAAGAATCATAACCTTGAGGCATTCAAGATTCAGGTTTGGTTGTGTCAAACAAATTCAGACCATTCACGTTTTAAATCGAAGTTTCATCAAAGATAGCGCCACTATTAGGTTCAGAGATGGCGCTATCTTACCATCACGGTTGAGCGCGTCAGAATATACAGAATTTCAATAGATTCGTTCGTTTTGGAGAAATCGGGCTGCACTGGATTAAACTGAACCAATCACCTTGAACCTTAGACTAGTATTTACCAATCGAAAACTCCCAGTGCAGTCCGATTTGTGTAAAACGAACGAATCTAATGATTAATGCCTCGTTTATGCCTGGTTTACGCAGCTGAATCAGGTGGATCGAGTCTCCTGATTGGTCGATCATTAAATTATGGTAAATTACGACGCTGCGTAAACCAGGCATAATTGGCTTCTAAATAATTATTCTTCAATTGTTCTTATTGAGTATACAAACTAGAGAGAAACCTGAGAGAGCCCACGGAGCCAAAAGCCTGGGACAGACTAGTGGAGCTTGGTTCCGTGTGTTCGTTCCGTGAACTAAATTCTCGGCGGGTAATTGATAGATGCTAATACTATTACTATGCAGATGCTGCTCCTCCGCCACGCTCTGTTTTGTTTACTCACACATGTAACCTCACACGCACATTACAGAGTAAAACCGCTTTGTTCGAAGTTCTAATTGCTTGCAGAAATCCGATTTCGGATAAAATATGTAGCATCTCGGACTTTACATGTAATATTTATTTAATAAAATATATATTGGGAATAACTCTTGATTTGAAGAAACTGCACCGTGAAATAAATAAATAATATGTACCTTGAAAGTTAAATCGCAATATAAAACAAACATTTTTTCAACAAAATTTTCAAGTTATGAATTACAAGTTGTGGTGAATTATATTTCGTAAATAACAAAGATACATGTTCTTTGGATTATCGTGAAGATGAGTAAATTTGGGTTGTTAAGAGTTTTATTTAGATGGTATGCGATTATCTGACAGAAAATTCTTATTAACAGACGCAGTAAAACCTATTGAATGCGCAACGCCCGCCTGTTCCGAAAGGACCAAGATCGACTAATCCTTCTACTTGGTCCATTGCTTCGGAATACTCCTCCATGCTCTTTATTTTTGTCTCGTCGAAAATCAAAGAAAGGAGCCGTTGATCGACAGGAAGTTTTGAGAGCTTCTTACCTAGAGCTTGGAAAATTGAGTCAGTAAACCCAGGTCTTATGTCGTAATCCATAGCCGTTTCATAGTCGACGAACTAGGAAAATTACATCCCGCTTGTCGAAGTCGACTCATCCCAACTGGAGAGTAATAGTGCAACAATTTTGCCAAATTTTTCTCTTCCTCCGAAAATGGCGCATTAGCCGTATGCAGTTGCAAACATATCATTGCTTTTGCACCCGCTGCTAGGTCCGAGAGTGATAAAACCATTTCACGGACATCTTTGGTTTTCAAAGTGAATTTCTCCGCTCTGGCCTTTGTTCGATTCTTGCGATCGTTGGAATTCATGAACTTCTTCTTCAAAACGCGCAATTCTTTCCGAAGTTGATGATTTTCCCTGTCAAGACGATTTACTTTGTTCATGAGATCATTAATCGCAGCATCAGTCATAGTAGGTTTAGCGAGTTCCTTCGATTGTTCAGCAAATGACGAATTTAATTTAAATGAAGAGTCATTTATTCCTGACTGATCGTGCTTCATGATTTCAACAGAGTTATTTGAAGAGACTGATTTGTTGTAATCGACAGGGACAGCTGTGCTTTTTAAACGGTCAGGGGTCAAAAACGCATCCTCCGCAAAATGTACAGCACAAACGCCAGACTTTACGAGTGTCGTGATATTCCTTTTTATCAGGTCAGAGTTTGCTGTAAAAGAAGAATAGAAACTGTGGATCTTGATGTTTATACTATTAGGCTCATCAGTGAGCATTTCAGAAGTTGAAAGTTTTATAAAATTCCGAAAATAAAAATAAATCTGCATTCATGTACGGAATAAAAGTTACAAAATTAAAATATATATATCACACACCGCAATTGCGAATCCAAATTTCCCGACGTTGAACATCAGTTGTTGGAAAGCGAAAAAGTTTCCTTGTCGCATCGCGTCGATTTTCACAGCCTTTATAGGAACACATATCACTGGCGCGCCCGGCTGATAGATTTTTATTTGAACTTGACATTTTTTAAATATATCATCAATACGACACAAAAGCGGTTTTACAAAGCGGTTTTACTCTGTAATGTACGTGTGAGGTTACACGTGTGAGTAAACAAAACAGAGTGTCGCGGAGGAGCAGCATCTGCATAGTATTACCTGCATCTATCATTTACCCGCCGAGAATTTAGTTCACGGAACGAACACACCGGACCTACGGAACCAAGCTCTACTAGTCTGTCTCAGGCTTTTGGCATTAACGTCTAAGCGGTGGCGCTGGAGTAGGTGCTCATAAGTTAGTTAAGCCTAAGGCTGGATTTTCATGGACAGCAAGTTGCTGCTGCAGCGAGCTGCTGCCGCAGCGCATGAAAATGAGTCCTGCAGCGGCAGTAAGTCACTGCTGTGTATCCGCCAACGGTTCTCATTTCTGTTTATTCTAATTCTTAATACTTTAATGTTTAATAAGTTAATTCGGCGTTCGGGTATCAGTTACCATAAGTCGTAAAAGGAGAGAGAGAGAGAGAGAGGTATCATTTACCCGAAACGCCATCATAATTCTTATTTTATTTATCCTAGAAAGTAGATTGAAGCGATTAATTAAATTAGTAGAGCAATTATTATTGAAATGAAGTTAAAAATTCAATGTAAATCATTGCAAAAAGAAATTAAGTTGTGGGCTAATCTCGCATCTTTTACCAGATGCAGGGAAAAGGCACACGGCTTATTATACGCAACCCGCGGATCTTTTGTGCATTTTGAGTTCTATAGTTGCCTAACCTATGGCGCGACCGGCGTAAACTGACCTACGACAATGGCGTCCCCCGCCCCGCGCCGCGCTAAAGTAAATAAAGGCGCCGTGCGCGCTCTAGCAGAGCTCAGTGATCAGCGCGGCTTTTTCGAGTGAACATGGGTGACACGTGTCGAGGAGATTTGCGGCTCGGGAAGGCTGACATCAACGGAGGAACGTTGGACATGAGTGAGTTTGAAATATTTCAATCAATATTTTATGACGGCAATAAATAATCGACAATTTTCAAAGCTTGTGGAAAACAAGCGAAATTGTATTCAATACTTTTCCGACAGATCTCACGCGTCTCTTATTTGAATCGTCGAAGTAAGTAACCGTTGAATTGCTACCGGCAGACTTTGATTATAATTGCAGATATTATTCATTTTCAAGTACATTCTATTCATACCAGCGAACAAATGTGCGAAAATCTAGATTTTTTACGAACATAACCTCTCGGACCTGTTCTGAATACAAATATAATGGGCGAGAGAGTTTCGTTTGATAACTTCGGGATAATTATCCCATCATCCCATTACATTATTGGCATATGATTCCGAGTCCCTCGCCCTGTAGCGTCGTTCGTTTTATAGGCATATTTCGCGTCTCCACATGGGAAACTGATTTGTCGTGTTATTTCGAGTTGACAAGTATTTTTCGGGAGAATACTCGTTCCCCGATTTATTCTTTTATTCGATTCTTTGACAGCATTATCGGTCGACGGAGATAAGAATGAACATCGCTGATACTTGAACTGCATAGATCCTGCGTGCCACTTGGTCGGAGATTGACGCCATCCAACACTACCCGGCTAGTCCTGGATCAACGGTCGACCAAGATAATAGTGAGCTTTGTATCATATTAGCCAAAGACCCAATTTAACTATAAATTTATGTCCGCAAAACAATCATTGCTGAAACATACTTCGCGATCCAATATAGATTTCGGACAGATTACTTTTCCAAGTGTATGTACCACAATACTCATCGGCCAAGTAACCGTGACGCTCACCCTGTATCTTTGACTCGATACTCGGGTCTCCGGCTTGCCTCTGTCTTCCGTATACGCCAGAAACTTTGACGACAACTCGGTTTCACTCAGCTGCAAGGGATACGATACCGACGCGTAACAATATACCCAGAGGTAACATATTGTCCGTCTCGTTATATAGGGTAAGCCTAGGAGAGAAAGCACACTTCATTCTTGGAAATAGCAATAAATTCTCTCTTTTTAATGACAAACCTGAAATATGATTGATAGATCTCGAGAGAATATGTTTACCTTATTGAAATATAGTAGACTCACCTCGTAGTAGAGAAATATTTGAATAACCAGGATCAAAGTTTCAAGGTTTGAAAATAAATAGAAGGGTAGATAGCTGTAGGCCTAATTAGGCATCACATTTATTTTTTAAACATGGAACATAATTCAATATTGGTGATAAATTACTCCAGAGTCTCAAGTACCAGTCATAACGATTGAAATATTGAAAAATCTATTCATGCATGCAATAGTAATACTAGCTTATTGACATTCTTGATTCTGTTGAAAATAGTTAAAAGTTTATATCAAATTTAAAAATGGTTCAGGCAGGCTTACAAAATCAATCATAAGAAATATATTATAATAAATTTCATACAGATGTATAATCACAATTAGGAATTCTTTGGTATTTAGTTGAGAATGTTTGCTTGAAAAACACCTAAACTTAATCTATCCAATGTACCCTATGCTTATCTAGTTTTTATCTTCACAGGCGTTGTTCACCGAGGGAAACTAGCTCCTGCCTATCCTCAACAAAACCTCTTCAATATTCATCAGGACAGGGGATTCGCACCAGGGAGTGAAGCAGTCCAAGCACCAGGGGAATGACCGCAAGACACCTCTGCACCGCGGAGTATTAATAAAGCAGCATCAGCGAATGGTTCGTAATTACAGTTCCTTTTGAATCAGTTTTGATAAAATCTCGCATCTGGTCTGATCTATAATTATTTTAAATTACTTTACTTTATAATTACTTTTACTAATTAAATCGAGTTCACTTACACATTACCAAACTATTGAGTAATTGAATAAGTAATTTCATTAAAAATGTAATCAGTGACTCGTAACACTGCAAATATCCATGTAATAATAAGATCGTTTATGCAATAAACATGTATTATTATAGTAAATGAACGAATTCTTGAATAAATATCTCTTGAAATTGTAAATAATCGATCGTTGAATCATTTTCCCCTGTCCTTTCCTTGCCTATAAGTCGAAAATCATGACAATCGCATGATTTCATAAAGCCAAGAACTATTTTTGCAAATATATTAATATATTAATATAAATATAAATTTATATAAATTAATATAAATATTAATATTAATATATTAATATTTTTAATATTAAGCTGCCTTACCATATGCAACCCGCATGCCATTCGTGTAAACGACAGGGCCCATGTTAATTTTTGTTGCCTATTTGGTGTTTTCCGATTACCTATATTCAAGCGTATTGTAGTAATTCAGAAAAAGGTCGAAAAAAAGGTTCTGGCAGTTGATACCTAATTTAAGGAGTCGGATTTCTGGCAGTTGACACTTTTTTAAGGAATCGGATTTCCTGGTACCTGAATGAGGTATCAACTGCCAGAAGAAAAAGGTATCAACTTCCAGAAATCCAGAATTTTGCTGATGGCTAGCCTCTGCAGCGCCGTAACTTGATTTAATTTCAGAATCGACCAATCAGGAGGCTCCTTTTCGAGAAATTGAGCCTAAATTGGCTCAAGCAGCCTCCTGATTGGTCGATTTTCTGGCAGTAGATATTTCATCGTAAAGCGACTAAAATCGAGGTATCAACTGCCAGAAATCCGACTCCTTAAATAAGGTATCAACTGCCAGAACCCTTTTTTCGACCTTTTTTCAATACGCCTGAATATAGGCAATCGGAAAACACCAAATAGGCAACAAAAATTAACATGGGCCCTGTCGTTTACACGAATGGCATGCGGGTTGCATATGGTAAGGCAGCTTAATATTAAAAATATTAATATATTAATATTAATATTTATATTAATTTATATAAATTTATATTTATATTAATATATTAATATATTTGCAAAAATAGTTCTTGGCTTTATGAAATCATGCGATTGTCATGATTTTCGACTTATAGGCAAGGAAAGGACAGGGGAAAATGATTCAACGATCGATTATTTACAATTTCAAGAGATATTTATTCAAGAATTCGTTCATTTACTATAATAATACATGTTTATTGCATAAACGATCTTATTATTACATGGATATTTGCAGTGTTACGAGTCACTGATTACATTTTTAATGAAATTACTTATTCAATTACTCAATAGTTTGGTAATGTGTAAGTGAACTCGATTTAATTAGTAAAAGTAATTATAAAGTAAAGTAATTTAAAATAATTATAGATCAGACCAGATGCGAGATTTTATCAAAACTGATTCAAAAGGAACTGTAATTACGAACCATTCGCTGATGCTGCTTTATTAATACTCCGCGGTGCAGAGGTGTCTTGCGGTCATTCCCCTGGTGCTTGGACTGCTTCACTCCCTGGTGCGAATCCCCTGTCCTGATGAATATTGAAGAGGTTTTGTTGAGGATAGGCAGGAGCTAGTTTCCCTCGGTGAACAACGCCTGTGAAGATAAAAACTAGATAAGCATAGGGTACATTGGATAGATTAAGTTTAGGTGTTTTTCAAGCAAACATTCTCAACTAAATACCAAAGAATTCCTAATTGTGATTATACATCTGTATGAAATTTATTATAATATATTTCTTATGATTGATTTTGTAAGCCTGCCTGAACCATTTTTAAATTTGATATAAACTTTTAACTATTTTCAACAGAATCAAGAATGTCAATAAGCTAGTATTACTATTGCATGCATGAATAGATTTTTCAATATTTCAATCGTTATGACTGGTACTTGAGACTCTGGAGTAATTTATCACCAATATTGAATTATGTTCCATGTTTAAAAAATAAATGTGATGCCTAATTAGGCCTACAGCTATCTACCCTTCTATTTATTTTCAAACCTTGAAACTTTGATCCTGGTTATTCAAATATTTCTCTACTACGAGGTGAGTCTACTATATTTCAATAAGGTAAACATATTCTCTCGAGATCTATCAATCATATTTCAGGTTTGTCATTAAAAAGAGAGAATTTATTGCTATTTCCAAGAATGAAGTGTGCTTTCTCTCCTAGGCTTACCCTATATAACGAGACGGACAATATGTTACCTCTGGGTATATTGTTACGCGTCGGTATCGTATCCCTTGCAGCTGAGTGAAACCGAGTTGTCGTCAAAGTTTCTGGCGTATACGGAAGACAGAGGCAAGCCGGAGACCCGAGTATCGAGTCAAAGATACAGGGTGAGCGTCACGGTTACTTGGCCGATGAGTATTGTGGTACATACACTTGGAAAAGTAATCTGTCCGAAATCTATATTGGATCGCGAAGTATGTTTCAGCAATGATTGTTTTGCGGACATAAATTTATAGTTAAATTGGGTCTTTGGCTAATATGATACAAAGCTCACTATTATCTTGGTCGACCGTTGATCCAGGACTAGCCGGGTAGTGTTGGATGGCGTCAATCTCCGACCAAGTGGCACGCAGGATCTATGCAGTTCAAGTATCAGCGATGTTCATTCTTATCTCCGTCGACCGATAATGCTGTCAAAGAATCGAATAAAAGAATAAATCGGGGAACGAGTATTCTCCCGAAAAATACTTGTCAACTCGAAATAACACGACAAATCAGTTTCCCATGTGGAGACGCGAAATATGCCTATAAAACGAACGACGCTACAGGGCGAGGGACTCGGAATCATATGCCAATAATGTAATGGGATGATGGGATAATTATCCCGAAGTTATCAAACGAAACTCTCTCGCCCATTATATTTGTGTTCAGAACAGGTCCGAGAGGTTATGTTCGTAAAAAATCTAGATTTTCGCACATTTGTTCGCTGGTATGAATAGAATGTACTTGAAAATGAATAATATCTGCAATTATAATCAAAGTCTGCCGGTAGCAATTCAACGGTTACTTACTTCGACGATTCAAATAAGAGACGCGTGAGATCTGTCGGAAAAGTATTGAATACAATTTCGCTTGTTTTCCACAAGCTTTGAAAATTGTCGATTATTTATTGCCGTCATAAAATATTGATTGAAATATTTCAAACTCACTCATGTCCAACGTTCCTCCGTTGATGTCAGCCTTCCCGAGCCGCAAATCTCCTCGACACGTGTCACCCATGTTCACTCGAAAAAGCCGCGCTGATCACTGAGCTCTGCTAGAGCGCGCACGGCGCCTTTATTTACTTTAGCGCGGCGCGGGGCGGGGGACGCCATTGTCGTAGGTCAGTTTACGCCGGTCGCGCCATAGGTTAGGCAACTATAGAACTCAAAATGCACAAAAGATCCGCGGGTTGCGTATAATAAGCCGTGTGCCTTTTCCCTGCATCTGGTAAAAGATGCGAGATTAGCCCACAACTTAATTTCTTTTTGCAATGATTTACATTGAATTTTTAACTTCATTTCAATAATAATTGCTCTACTAATTTAATTAATCGCTTCAATCTACTTTCTAGGATAAATAAAATAAGAATTATGATGGCGTTTCGGGTAAATGATACCTCTCTCTCTCTCTCTCTCCTTTTACGACTTATGGTAACTGATACCCGAACGCCGAATTAACTTATTAAACATTAAAGTATTAAGAATTAGAATAAACAGAAATGAGAACCGTTGGCGGATACACAGCAGTGACTTACTGCCGCTGCAGGACTCATTTTCATGCGCAGCGGCAGCAGCAACTTGCTGTCCATGAAAATCCAGCCTAAGCGGTCAGTATGATTACTTTAGTCTACTAGTTAGCTGGCTACATTCTGAACAGGAGATATGCCATAAAGGGGGGAAAAAAAAAATTAGTCTAATAGTAATAAAGCTATGTCACGAATCTGTAATTAAGAAACCCATATAATAAATACTTTGTAAACTGATGAGAACTGTACAAATGTGATAAACCCAATCCACGATATTCTTCAGTTCTGAATTGCGCTCTATCCTAAAGGTGCTATTTCATGGTCAGCAAGCAGCAGCAGCAGTTTAGTAACTTATTACGTTAAGGGCGATAAGTCAAAAAAGGAAAAAGAAGAAGAAGAAGAAGAAGTAAATTATTACGGCGACTACATGCCCTAACGGGCGATAAGTCAAAAAAGGAAGAAGAGAAGAAGAAGTAACTTATTACATGTTTCTAGTAAAGTCACTTCTTCTTCTTCTCCTTCCTTTTTAACGACTTATCCCTCTTGCGAGGATGTAGTCGAAAAAAGTAGTAAAGGCACTAGAAATCACTAGAACTTTTAGAACCATAGACTATAAAGATATACTGAAGATACTCTTGGGATTCCCCTCTGTAAGTCGCAATACCCGACCAGACGGCTCGCGAAGTTAGATCCTGTTTACGGTCAGTTCATTTTTACCATTTCTGATTTCTACTACTCTACTACTACTCAAAATTTCTCGTTGTATAGCTGTTACCATAATAATACAAATTAAGTTCTCGAAACAAGGATAAGTCAATTAAAAAGGAAGAAGAAGAAGAACAACAACAACAACAACAAACTAAATTACACATAATCCTACTAAATTGTTATCCACAAGATGAATGCCAGGTATAATAATGCGATAGAAACAATTAATTAAATATATAACGTAATTTCGCAAGTGCGTCATTAGACTACGCATATTACACTCCAGTCATTATGTTAGAAGTCAAGACCTTTCTACAAGATGCAATTAATCGTTTAATTAACAATTTTACACCTATTTCCAGATCTAGCGCCTGTGACATATTCGACCTTCCGGATAAAATTTTGGTCAAAATTATGTCAAATTTAAGCGTTGAAGAGCGTTTGGTATTGGCTAGTTTGTGCAAGAAATTAAACAATCTTGTATTCACAGAGAAAGACTTATTAAGGTGATTATATTTACTGAGCCAAAAATTAATACTCATAAACGAAAAAGATGATAAGAGCAATCAAATTTTGAATTAGATTAATTAGAAGAAACTTGACTTCATCTCCATCAGATCAATATTACATATATATATATATATATATATTTGTTTTTTCTTTTAATAAAATTCCTATAATTTATACAGAAATCTACACTTTTCTGGCGAAAGTTTTACATCTGTGTCCGAAATACGGAAATATTTTGAGAACAAAAACACGTACAAGCACATACAGCATGTATGTGTTGACAACTTTGACCCCAAGGAACCAGACCATGTGTTACTCCATTATTTAAGAAGAGCAACAAATCTAGTTGGGATTGACGTGATTGGAATAAAATTCAAAGACCTAAGAGAACTGGGAAATTTTTTGAGACCATTGCAACATGTAAGATACCTGTCGATAAATTGGCCGAATACCAAGTCAGAAAATAATCAGCTAAGTTTGGAAACTCTGCGACAGCCATTCAGCAAGCTTCAATTTTTCACGGTGCATTTAGACGCGTCAGGATACTCAAAGACGTTTATAAGCATTTTGCAAGTATGCCAAGAACTGATAAGCCTCGAAATATTTGGAAACTCCGACTCCATTGTAAACCAGATAACCGCTTCTAGTCCGTGGAGTATAGAGCCCAGAAAACTAAGAGAACTAAGCTTAGTTTCCTTCTATGGTCCCTGCGTACCGGAGGTGAGGAAGCACATTATTACTGTGCTTCCGAATCCTGAGAATTGGAACGACTGGATAGATCCCCCAGTCATTTCTCAAAGTTATCAAGACGAATTCCACCTAGTTGGTATGGTTCCATTACACATATCAGCATATTATTATATTGTGCTGACTATAAGCCAGAATGTTTTTAGAGAAAACCTTTGAGGAAGTGATGCTTCGAAAATACATAGAAAAAATACCATATCTTGACCCGTGGGTGTACCTCAAATGGACACGGATTCTGCCTCTTACATGTCTGATGAAAAAAGTACTTGACCTCCACAGTGTGGAAGAATTGAATGAATTCTGTTGTTTGTCAGGAATTAGAGACCAGGAAATATGTGTACTAAAGATTGAGGATGCAGAGGTAGCGTTATATTCCCTACTATGATGTATGAATGAACAGATAAATTTCCGTGATTTTTATCAATGAAATTACAACATTTTAGCTCTTGTTGAAAAATGACGAACATGAAATAACTTATCTAACTTTGAATCACGAAATAGAGCAAGAATGCGACGTACATTTACTTGCTCTGGCTTTCCCAGGGCTAACTGAGCTTGTTTTAACTAACATAACAAAAAGCATTGGTAAGCATTTCTATTTTTATTCAACTAGATTTCACATTAATGTCTAGTACTTCAAACATATCTGGTATTTTTCAACAAAAGGGCCGAAAAAATCTTCAGCCCGAAAAAACCTAAGGAAGAAACTTGAAGCAAACAAAGTAAGCTCGTCTTTTACAAAACTGGTCCAAAACACCCCCGAGATAAAAACCTTGACGATTCATGCTAGGTAAATATACTGCGCTTCTTATGTATAAATATACGGGTGATTCCGTGGCTAATCATCTCCGTTTAGCAAAACGTGGGTATAAAATTCTGGATATATTTATTGTCATGTATGTTAGCAGTTTTGATCAATTTCAGATATCCTGATAATAACTAGATATATTGTTTGAAACTTTTGAAATATATCCTGCTTGGAGATTAGAAAAAAATAAAAATATTCAATCAACTTCTGTTATTTCAGACAGTTAGAAAAAGACCGAGCCAAACGAACGTGGGATTTGAGCGCGTTGTATCAAATTACAGACTGGAAGTGTCTCACCACTTTGTACTTGTCATGTATACCGATTAAAAGTGGTAATTTCCTGATTGAAATTGGCAAGAAATGTAAATATCTTGAGAATTTAATATTGTCTCACCTCGGTAGGAGTGGTGCTTGTTGCTACAGTGAAGAGCTTCCAAAAATGTTGCGATGTTGTCATAATTTAAGAGCATTCTCAATTCATCAAGACAACATGGGTCAGGTGTCTGCCATATTCAATTCAATCGTGAACAGCCCAAATTTAGAAAGCGTTCATGTGATCAGTTCAGGCAAAAGAAATTCTGCCACAGACTTAGAGGACTCTATCAATCAGCTGGATCGTCGTTGCTCTAAATTGATTGACTTCAAATGTGAAATCAATGGGTTGATCTACGAAGTCTCTCCCAGTCTGACGTCCGATTCGCTAAGGTAAATAGTGCAGAGATATATTCAAATGACGGAAAAATTTCTCCTGTAATTATACTTTTTTTTCATATTTCGAATTGTTTTTCTTTTTTTTTTTCCAGTGATCTTGAGGATCTTTTTGCAGCCTGGGATATGACTGCATATTGCGATGACATGGACTACTCAGACTACTCACACTACAGCTCCTTAACTCTTGCCAATTTCTTAGAAAGTTATCCATGAAGCAGGAATAAAGTGTTTACTTCACGCAGTGTGACAATGGGAGTTTTACCCACACTTTGCGTGGACAAGATTCCCATTTTCAGACCTTATGAAGTAAAATTTTGTACTATACTCGACGGAAAAACTTCTTCCGATCTCGTGTAATTGCAACATTCGCCTTCGGCTCGTGCTGCAACCTCATACTCGTCAGAGAAAGTTTTACCGCACTCGTATCGTAATGTACTATTTTCAAACGATTGTCCCATATTAGTATGTAACAGTAAATAGACTGTTTGTGAAAGATCAGTTATCACAAAGTGAAAGATAAAGCAATGCACTAAATCTTTGAGAAATGATATACGGAGGTCAAATGAAAATTCAAGATTTTATTTAGTGATATTCTCATATATTATCGATTTAATTTTACATTACAATAGAGATTAGTATGTTTTCTGAAGACGATAACATCTGAAGATGTTAAAAGATAAGCCTTATACAAATCAATAAAAATTACGCTAAAATTACGTGTTTTCGTTTCAACTGTTCATCATATATTCTGGGAACAATCCCAGTCACTACATTTCATCTAAGTCTTTATCATTGATTCCACTGAACATTGGCTTAGGAATTATGCTTTCGATAGATAATAATATTAGTTTAAAGCAGTGGAGGTCAGCACAGCCACACCTCTTTCATAGAAGCTGTGCTGTTCCTGTCCGCTAGCGATATTTAGATCGACGGTAAACAGCAGCTCCGTTCTAGTGCTGTTCAAATATACTGGCAAAGATAGTTTTCCCTTGATAGTTTCCTCTGCCGCCGATCTAAACCATCTTAGCATAGTAACAGGCAAGTCAGTCATGATGGTTGAAGTGAGAACTAATTGGTTCGCTTTGCATTGCGCGCCTTGAAGCTTCAGACCAGTTACAGCAAAGGAACAATCGTCTGTGGCGATGTTATCTCCGTCACCGATCGTTACGTCCAGCTGTAACTCTTCTAGGGACCAACTATTCGCCTGAGCTATGCATTGGCGGGTTGCTGTTATGTAGGCTTCTGGATTTAACAGACCACCGAGCCAGACTGGGAAGCTCTGCAAATAAGGAGAAATAGGAGAAATGATGGTTAACATTTCGAGAAAGATCAAAGGGCTTGAAAACAAACCTTTATCTCTTTAGCACCTCCTTGTGACACAAGTCTAGATACTTCTTGCAATTGTGTTACTCTGTGACTGAAGTCTGTGATCCATTGAATTACTGTACAGCCCCTTGGAACAGTGTACCGTCTCCAACCGGCTGGTAAAATACCTTTAACAAGCTCTGATAGCATTGTTCGGTGATAGTTTGTCTGCTTCTTTTCACCCTGCAAATATTATTTATTTACATTGGGCTTATGTTAGTTCATTCTACAATTCAGAAATAACTCGAATCACGCTTAATTCTGAAAAATTGTTTAAAGAAGAAGAAATTTGGTCTAACAGGCAGATAAATTATACCTTTTCACTCAATATCTATGCAAAATGGCTTTGAGATATGGAAATAAGAAATTGTTGATAAACGAATGAAATCATGAGTATTTCACATACTTGACAAATTAATACGACGTCTTCTAAATCGTGTATAACATCTTGTAATAGTTTAGCTCCGCTGTTAACTTCCCTCTCAAAGTATCTGTACAATGGATCTTTGATATTCTCTACAGTTCGTTTCAAAGTTGGTAAATTTTTGGGCAATAATTGTAGCCAAGTAGAAGCGGAATTGTGCAAAGTTCTCATCCAGGCTGGTCGACCGTCGCCCTCAGCTTCTCTTGGAGCGTCCAATGACTCTTCGTTAGAGTAAGCGAGTTCATCTTCGTCTTCGAGTTGTTGCATCTTGAGCAGTTTTGATACTAAATCCGTGCCTCGTGTTGTGAGGAGAACTTTCTCAGCATTGTTAGGCAGTCCGAGCCAAGACGGAGTTTGTCTATCGGCGAGGGATTCGATCCATTTCAAGAAATGATCGCGTCTAGTGCCATCGGGCATTGTTATGTGCCTCTGATTCCCTTGGGCTCCGTCGACGTTTGCTACCAGGGCAAAATCGCCCTCAAATGATCTTGGAGTGAAGAGTTTGCCGAGGAAAGAAGCGAGCAATCTCTGATCAAAATCGTTGTCAATTTTACCGCCGTAAATGCACTGCGATAATAGCGTGACTAGAGCATCCCACGGCACCTTCTCAGGAGGTAAATTCGTCCTTCCCATAGCTGTAGCCTCGATCCATGTGTCTAGGGTATCGCAAGCCACTCTCAAGTCGCTTTCGTTGAATTCATAGTGCTTAGCCCATCCCAGAGGAGAATATCTCAGTCGTTCTTGAACAATCGCGTGGAACCATGCCAAAAGGAAATAGAGCCTAGCTCTTTCGTTCGGGGCTTTCATCATGCGAGAGGCTGGCACAGTGTTAAAAGTACGCAACAAATTAGCCCGGATACCAGGGGGTGGTTCAAAGACGAATATTCTCCCGGCTCTGAGCAGGTTTACTGGTACTTTGGGATTGATTTCCATAGTTAAGAACAGCCTGAAGCTAGCGTGTGGCTGTAAGCTGTGTAATTTTTTCTCAAGTTGAACAAGCCACTGTGGTGCTAGGTGAACATTCTTCAATATCACCCATCTTCCGGCTTTGACAGCCATATTGATGGCTCTTTCTGCCTGGTTGAAGCCCTCGGCTGAGCCGATAGCTATGCTAGCTATTTGCTTAGATTGTTCAGCGGCCAGATCATCGACTCTACTAGAAGCGTCGAAGCCGGGAACGGAGCAAAGTAAAGCTGGGACATTAGATTTGAGTTGATTTTCAACCACGGATCCAAAGTCCAACTCCTCTTCTGCCGCTGCCATGAAAGCTTCTCCTAGTGCAGAAGTAACAACCAAAGATGCAGCTGCGATGACGCGGTCAGGTCTGAACGCTTGGATTGCTAATAGCTGGTGCATTGCCGTGCCGATAGGAGAGAGGGGCTTTTCTTCTTCCCAAAGTTTAGGAACGCAAGTTTCTGGCGTTGGTGATTGAAGCCAGGTTCCAAAGTCTTGAGTCCCTTGTATTTTGTCTGCAAGTTTTTTGAAAGCTGGGAGTCTGATGGTCAGACGCATCATAGCTTCCTGTTGTTCAGAGCTTAAGCCATTAACCGGTGGCCCTCGGATATTGAGAACGCCCTCTTTCCCACGCAAAAAGAATGTAAATTCGCTGTCGTATGTAGATTCAGTGACTATACCCTTAAGATGGATACGGCAGAGGAGTAAAGCGAAGGTGAGTCTGTCGGTGTGCAGCATTCCTCTTGCGACACGTTCGTAGCAGACTAGGAACAAGTCGTTTGTGATAAGCGATAGTCTCTGGGTGTAGTCTGATACCCCTGATAATTTTGGATTCTGGCATAACACGGAAGTAAATATGTCCAAGAACATCTTCAGCGAATATTGATACAAGAAGTGTACTTGGTTCAGACTGTCCATTGTGAAATACATGTTCGAACAGGCTTGAGATAAAGGCATATACTGTTGAGATACGGTCTCTATTTCTCCAATAACTTTGTCAGTCTCTTCTACCTTCTTGCTAATATCAGCAGCCTCTTGTTTTAGCGTTTCTAAAGTTGTAATGACCGAATCGTCATCGAGAATCTTTCCTTTAGCGTCGTTAAGAGCTTGTAGCAGAGATTTTTCCAGTTGTCTTAATCTCAGATGGAATTCTCCCTGTAGTTTTAACAGGTCTGATCTCTTCTCGTCAATGTCTGGACGCTCTGCTTTGAGAACTTGATTGAGACATTGGCTTTGCAGTGAACTCCTGGTAACGGTGAAGTTGACAAAAGTTACCCGCGAGCATATGTCAGGCGGGAATTCAACGGTTGGATCTCTAGTCGATAAGAAAATAACAAAAGATGGCGAAAGATCGATGTCCTGGTCTCCTAATGTGATCAAAACCCGACCTCCGGTTCTTCGCAATTCTCGGTTCAACACAGGGTTGAGTATAGGGTCGTAATTTTCGACGTCTTGAACCAGTAATGGATTACCAAATCGTAAAGCACTCTCAAGATTCTTCCTGAACGAATCGTCGAGGAAACTGGTCTTTGTTATCTTCTTGTCCTTAAACTCGTTCATGATAAACTCCGTCGCTTGACCCGAGGGGTCAATTATCAGTGGATATCGGTTGAAGCGTTTAAGCATTATTGCATTTTCGGTGCACAAATCGTCTGTGGGCAAAGCGTTCGCTTGCCATCTTAATCGCTCATCAGGATTGGATAGATACTCGGTTCTCGCTATGTCGGGACGGAACTGTAAGTTGGCTTGTTGTAAATGCTGGCACCAGGTTGCAAATAGGTTCTGACGATACTAGAAAGAGAAACGATGCAAAATGTCATTAGCAGTCAAATATTTTCGCACTTCATAAAATGTAAATCTCTTACATGCTGATCGAAGTAGCCGGCATAAGCCAAAAAGGCTGAAGATAACAGCACGTCTCCGATAATCGTGGACATTTGGCTTCTGAAAGTTTCGCTAGTTGCTTCCCATCTCTCTCGCTCTATGACAAGGGACTTTAGGAGAGCAATGGACCGGTCCACTTTACCCTGTACATTTTCCAAGTCAGTTTTTATCGCTTGAGCTTGTGAAATGAGCTGGGCGTATTCCTCCTTGTAAGATGCGATGCTTTGTTCCAGCTGAGAGATCAGATCTTTCACCTCTTCACCCTTAGATTTATTAGTTTCTGCTTGACGTTCTAGAGAGTGAAGTTCCTCACGGAGAGGCTCCACCCGTTTCAACATATCCGCGTATTCGATCTGGATTATAGAAATGGTTTTGAGACGCATGGGTTCAAAGTAGGAAGTACTTAAATTGCTGGAGTTTGTGCGTTACCTGCGCGATAGCCCATTTGACCATCGGACCACAGGCCATACTTGCACGATTAACTTTTTCAAAGTTATAATCGGGATTACTCAAGTATCGACCCTTCATTTTCTCTCGAACATCATCGCTGTAGGATATATTTTAATTAGTTGATAATCGAGCTTGAACATAATCTGGTTTCATGGTTCGTTTATATCTGGCGAGGAAGCTTCTAAAGGCAAAGTAAGTTCTATGGAATTTACGATCCTAGAAATACTTATTGAAGGGAGTAGATGACTTAGGGAACTTTTTTATCAATTCAAATAAAGCATCCAGCATTTTACTATCTCATCGACTCCTAAGCAGAATGCGTGAATTTTAATATGGGAAAGTGTATCGAAGAAGGATCTAGGTGAAGAAAACAAAAACAGGAAACCCAGATGTAGAATATTTTGCAAAATTATATAATAATATTCTATTGCAAATAATAATATATATAGTATATAGCTTTGTAAATGTTACGTGATGAATGTTTCAGCCAAAATGATTAATTTTTTAATGATAATTCGTTAATGACAATCGTGGGTGTAGGAAAGTTGCATAATTTCGTTTTCCTGTTATTTCATTCTCCACAGAAAGGTATGAATTCAATGATTAGGCAACTTCCCTATGGGTGAAATTTAATTGCACGTCTCACTGGTTAGTGACAACTTTATCAATCATTGTTAGCATGCAGTAACGTAAGTAAAAAAAACAAGGAGAGCTGATGATGTTTATTTCATGAGTTCAGTTATCATTATTGCCTCTTTCCAAAGCTGTGTGAATGCAACTTATCAAATGAAATAGGCAAGCTGTTTATGGGGATGAAATTTCAGTCAAGTTATAATCTAAGAACTCGTACGAATTCTTCCTCCAACCAGACGAAGCGTTACATATCCTCATTCCCCTGCTTATAAATTGATAATATTCAACTTTCACAGGATCTAGAATTTATTTAAGCTTTATTTATACGTGACATGATATACAAGCGACTAAGAAAAAGAATCAGCAATCAGAATCTCACTTTCCGAAATATATTTTCTTCAACAGAATAGTAAAACTCTTCGTCTGATGAAAAGAAACACGTGAAAGAAGTGACATATCGCTGTAGCTTCCGAGACAACAATATAGCCAATTAAATGACAAATCTCTATCAAGTGTGGTACGGGACCAGCCAACATTAATTATTTGAAGCCCTTAAGCGATGGGATATCAGAGAAAAGAAAAGAAAACTCTACGTTGATGGACCGAATGATTGAATTACAAATTCTCCCAGAATTGCTTTGTTCTTTGCGTTCGTTAATCCATTTTCATTCTTATGATTCAAATAAATAATTCAATCATACCAAACTTAGAGCTTTAATTATGATGATGATCCACTGCGTTTGCATTCTATCTAAGCCCAATGACAGTATGTATAAATATTGATGGCTTGTATTCGACGAGCTTTACTTTATATGCTAGCGTGGTACTAAAACAAGCAGTTAAAGAGGTATATACAGTCTGATTACCAGTATTTTTAGCCATCATTTAAAATTATTTCAGATACTTTATTGGCCTTGCCTTACATAGATTAGACTCAATCTATGCTAGGACAAAGTCAATAAAATAAAAAATAATAGGCATGTTTTCATCAGACCAGCGATTCGTCATTGTGCGATTGAAAAGTATGTATGTCCAAGGTTTATCATACCTAATCGGTTCGGTAGCAAGTTGTAAAAAAAAAAAAAACCTTCGAGATAGTTGAATGAACTGATCGTAGCATTGTCTACGTTCTTTTTTTTTTTTTTCCTTTAAATATAATAAATTTCACTGATATTTAGGATATGATCCAAGTTAGCTGGCCCCTTAACGGTAGCTTAGTGAATTTTGGGAAACAAACAATGAAAGCATGCTTACGTAATGTCCTCAGTACTGAAATTAGAGACAATGGTATTGATAAAATTGTCTCTCATGATGACCGCGCGGATAGATTTCCAGTCGCTGGCATTTTCGCCGAGCAACAGGCAGATAGACTCCAGCGCAACCTTGACGATCGCTGGCGGGTTCGCCATTGAGCGAACCTCCACCAAGTGCTGTTTCTTTATCGATTTCACCGCTATACGAGAAAATTAAACGGTCTCATATAGTACAAAGAAGAAAATAGGCAGGCAGTGGAGGCAAGTTAATTACGGTGAAGTTTTAAGAAAAAGCTTTGAAGTAGGCTGCAGCAAGTGTGATCGGCGTACCTATAAAAGTTAGAAATTAGGGCAAGAATAAACACACAAGAGGTAAATGCTTTTTACAAGTAAAATTAGTATTGACACAAGTACAACTCTTCAAGAAACGAGAATTATACCCATAAATGTGGTCTCAGAGGTGTAAAATGAATTCTGTACTTGTGTCGACACCAATCTGTAAGAATAATGAAAACAACCAACGAACACAACGGAAATGAACATATATCAAGCAGACATTAGATATCGTTATTAGACCAGCGAGCATGGTGCATTCAACGATGTGCCTAACTGTCTTACGTGATGTCCTCGGTGTTGAAGTTGACAATTGTTGGGATGAAGCTGTCCTTCATAATAACAGTACGAATCTGTTTCCAGTCATTGGCATTTTCTTCTAGCAATAGACATATCGATTCTAATGCGAGCTTTACGATTGCCGGAGGATTAGCCATTGAACGAATTTCAACAAGGTGCTGGCGTTTAATCCCCTTTACAGCTACACTCGTTGAAAATTTATTGAAAAACACATCACACAATACACGAGCATGCAATAATTCATAAAATTAGATCAAAACTTTCATATACATTAAATCTAAATATATTTATACCATTTCAAAACTCATAGAGTGCATCGAGATCCAGTCCACCAAGATCTTCAGATCTCCAGACTTCTAGATCTTGCAGTTTATGAGAAAAAACACCACAACGAATTCTCTCATCTTTTTACATAGCGATAAGATGAGAATTCCAATGTGATACTAAATCGCTAAAAATGGGGAAATTCATTGATGTCTCTCCCAAACTGTGAGGCCTAGAAGTCTAGACCTTAGTAGACTATCTCATCTCAGTGGAAACTATGAGTGGTAAGAATTACAGATAAAACAAAATTTTGGCGCCTGATCGTTGCGCTTTAATAGGTAAATTTGTCGTGTGTCTGTACATTGACGTTGACGATAATAGACTAGATAGTAAAAAATGTACATTCTGAGATGAACTAACCCTGTGGATTTGTGTTGAATTTTTGATTAAACTAGATGTGCTCTATGTAGATTTTTACAAAGTTTAAAATCATAGAAAAAGAAACTGGTGCAACGGCCACAGTGATTTAAGTTGATATTTAAGAGTAAAATGGAAATTGAATATCAAGCCGTTCAACTTTTGTTGATAATTAGTCGAAATATTGAATTTAACTCACCATTCTGAGCATCGATAACGGCAGGCTCAACCTGCGCAAGATCAGCCATTACGTCGTCCCTCTTTTGGTTTATCGCTACAGTTTGGATAGCGAGTTGTTGCTGGATTTCCTGACTCTGAACCTTCTTCTTTTCAGCCTCTTGCTGGTCTTTGACCATCTGTTTCAACTTGGCATTGGCTGCTTCGTTCTTTGCTTGTAGTTCCTGGCAGGATTATTTCAAATTATTGTAAATTTGTACTACGTAGAAGCTGAAACTTTAAAGCAACGAAATCTTTTCCCAAGAAATGTGATATTCTCTCACCTGAGACTTGACCGCCAAACTCTTTTGCATTTCTTCGACCTGTTCTACAGTCTCTGCGATCTTTCCGAGACCAACATTCAAGTGCAACTGTTGTTCTTCCAAGTCGCTTCGTTTCTCTTGATAAAGCTTAACGAAATGATGAATAAAGTCCAGATAATGTCTCGGAGTTATAGCCATTGTCCTTCCGCCTCTCTTCGCCAGTCTTGCGTTTGCCTTGTGTAAAGTTTGGTGGACGTACACACAGGCGTTGATTACAGCATCACGATGCATCGGCTGGGCTGGTATAAGCAGACAAGCTGAAGGGAAGAAATCCGGAGATCTCCAACTCGGCCTTTCCAGGTCCACACGATTCGTGAACTCTTTTCCAACTTGGAAAAGCGCATTGTCTGACCAGTCGCCGAACCAGTTAAGAACGCATCTGTTGAATAGGGCAGGGGAAGTCGCTGCTCGATCTTTTAGACCGTCGGTACTCGGGTTCATCGTAAATACTACATGAAGGTTTCTCATCACTTGTCCAGTGAACCATTTGTACAATTCTTCATTCGAGTCCAGCATCAATCCCTCTCTTTGAGCTCCTTCCTTACACTGCGTCATCAAAGTGGTGTATTCGTCTCCTTCGAACAAGCCGGGTACCTCGCCGTTAGCAAGCAGAGTGTTCATTCTTTCTAAGAAACCAGAATCTAGGACGTTCGATTCGTCTAGGATGAAGGCTATTTTTTCATCCTTGCAACCGGAACGTCTTAAAACTTGTCGCAAATCTTCGTCAAAGTCTTCGCCGGTGTATTTGTTGTGTACCTGAGTAATAATAAGCGATATGAAGATA
The DNA here is from genome assembly GCA_914767705.2 of Tenthredo notha. NCBI lineage: Eukaryota > Metazoa > Arthropoda > Insecta > Hymenoptera > Tenthredinidae > Tenthredo > Tenthredo notha. The sequence continues at coordinate 6,449,378 of OU611908.1, forward strand.
AGAGATTCGACGATATGAAATATTTCTGAGTTTGAAGCTACGAAATTAGGGCAGGATTTTGCAAGACAAACCAAAAAATGGTTTCACAGCAAGGGAGAAGAACGAGATGAAGATTCAAGTGACGAAGTTAACATTATATCCGCATAGACCTTGGAAATAATTTTTTTTTTCATATCTTTCCATATAATAATATTTCTCCATAAGTCTCGCTACGAAAGTTAAAAATTGTGAATGAATCGAGTTTTTCATGCAAACCTTAATCTGGAATATAGAAAGTCCGTTCATCCAGGCTACGAATCTAGAAAGAGTAGTTTTTCCTGCTCCCGAAACCCCGATCAATAAAAGATGTCCTTGAGGCTGTCTGAATATCCTGTCGATCCTCAAAACGTGGTCCAAAACTTCGTCGAATAGAACGAGCGGCACGTCCAATTCCTCCTCGTAAAATACCTTGAGTCTAGCTCTGACATAGTCTCTCAGCTCTTGTCTATTAACAGGCACATAATCCTTGGACAGCCAATTGCTGTACAAAATCGGCCTCGCCAAAGCCTTCTCTCTATCAATACCAGGGAAGTGTTTAAGCCCGACGATATCGATGTTTTTATTTGTCCAAGCGCGTTCTACATCCTCGACTAATCTGTCTTGGAATAAACGGAGAGCTTCGTGAGCCCAGAGACGGACAAGACCCTCGACTGACAAACTATCCAGCGGTCTTATAGCTTCGCAAATTCCTCTCACCCAGCGCGTCATTTCACGAGGAGAGTAAACGTAGTGTGGCTGCATGTCTTGGGTGAACTTTTCCTGCGATACTAGATAGAATTCTACCATTGCGTTTGTTAAAGGCTCGGCGTAGCCTCGCAGAGAAGGAGTCAACCTGGAATTAGAAAGCAAGAGAGTAAAATTTGACCAGAAGTGGAATTTCGTTTAGCTATCAAGAATCACCTTAACATCGCTCGTGTGAATGTGCCATAGATTTGTTTCAGAGATGTTTCTCCGGGGTAATCGACATAGATTACAGGTACATGTCTAAGGAATCTGTGGCTTAGTGGTTTTCTGCCAGGATCTGTGGGTGGGTTGCAAGCGCCGACAAATTGTATTCGTTCTAAAGCGACCCAGGCTTGATCGCTAGTTCTGTAGAATCCTCTGTGTTCGACCAGTTGTCTTAGGAATGAAATTACCCGTTGAGTTCCATAATTATCCATGTCTGGCAAGTTTATTTCGTCGCAGAAAAGCACCAGCCATTTACCAAGCTGTACAGGGGACAGAATCACGCCGTTTGGCGTCTTTCTGTACTCGCAGTAATGATCAAAGGTCTTTAACAACAACTCTGGAGTCGTTGCCGAGGAGAAATTCAAACCCACTACTTCCATATCTGGTAAGGCTCGCAACGCTGAGAAGAGAGTCATTGTCTTACCAGAACCAGGCGGGCCACAGAGAACTGAAAAAACCAAATCGGCCTTAGGAACAAGCGAAAATTGTTTCATTTGCAATTGGAACAAGGGATCGCATACTGATAAGGTTCGATACACCAGATTCCACGAGTGCTATTCAAGCTCTTACCGAGTGGTTTATGCTCCGCCAGCCAAGTGTAGAGCAAGCTTTCATGTCTGACAGTATCTAATGTAGGAACGACAATATCAGGACTAGCTACTTTATGAGTTTCGACTTCGATCTGGGGCACCTTATTGCTCCATGGTAGCCATTCCCCATTGATATTAACTTCAAAGTCAATGATAGGTGTGTTAGATTGAGCAGGCAATGGAACGGTAGTAACGGACCTCACAAAGTCTCCAAGATCTGATCTAACTTTGAGTTTAGCATCTCCCGCGAAGCTCCACAATAATGCATACACCAAACACTTGGGCATGTATCGTTCGAGCTGTTCGCTTGGCAACGGGAAATCCATGTGTGTATGATTGTACTGTAAAACGTTCCGCACAGATTGATTGAGCATTGAAAACAATGAACTCAAAGCCCTCAGTCGTGTGAAATCCATAATGTGTTCTTGTTTCATCGCGTACTCAAGGCATCTGACGACCAAACCATCGGGAGCAAAATAGCTCTGTAAAATACTGGCGACTTCGCGTTGTACAGACAGCGCAGGAGACAGAGTGTCCTCCTTGTCGGATGACTTCTTGCCAAGATTGTCCTCCTCTCCATCCTCTAACGGAATGTTTCTGAGCCTAAGCATGTAGTTTTCGAATATCATTTCGGTGGATAAAACGTCTTCGGAGAACCAGACCATCCCGCAACGAGAAACTGTGGCTAACGTGGCGTATTTCAGGTCTTGGACCTCGAACATTACTCGGACATTTGGAGGCAGACTCAAACGTTCGCCGTTTGGAAGTGTTAGAAGTTTATTGTCGTCCAAAACGGAGTTTAAATTCTCAACCCATTCCGGGTCTACGTCACCGTCGAATATTATCCATTGCCGCTTGTTTATCTCTCCTCTTACATTGTCAATTATCTTTCTTAGAATATGAGTGAAAAGACCGTCAGTCCATTCACGTGTATTTGGATCCAGGACTCCGTACAACGTTTCTTTGCTAATAGCCTTCGGGTCGATTACGTGAGCGACACCCTCAACCCCTTCGAATCTTTCTAATGCTTTAAGCAGGACTTTCCAGGCCATAGTTTTGCCGGAACCGCTAGGACCGACCATCATTAGACCGTGATTTAGATTGCAGATTTGATACAGTTGTAAAACCTGTGGGAAAATGAAAGTTTGCAATACCGGACACGTTAGGGTTTTGTAAGAGATGACAAGCGTGCGTTGGTTGATCGAGGAAATCCTGTAGCGATTTTATGTACTCTAACAATCATTCACAACAATTATACTCTGTTCTATCTCACCTTAGCGACCCAGGTCTCACCGACCATCCCCTGAGCGTGCGTGAGATAAAAGTACAATTAGCAACTAGATTTCTTATTATCATTAAAATGATAACGCCTCAGCTATTCCTTTTTTTCTCTCTATTCACTTCGATGAATTTTTTCAATGTGTTAATGAGATGAAGGTGCGATAACACGCTACCTACCAGTTTTCAGCCCCTTTAAATATCGGATAAAAAGGTCTTACCTTTTCTTGCCAGACTCCACCTTGCTCGTCTCCTTCGCCACAAACGAGATATTCCTCAGCGCAGACCTTGCGGATTTCATCTTTCAATCCTGGAATAAGTAAATAGTAAAATTAAGCCAGAAAATAATTTCCGCAACAGTTTTGTGCACCTAATTTCATCCAGGCATTAGAACGTACCCTTCATTTCAGCACGGGTGTAATTTACGTTGGGGAATACATCGTTGAGTAGGCTGAACAATAAGGGAATATCTTCAGCGACCAATTTTGGAACCATTGTTTCGCACACAGACTGAATGAGGATTTCTTGTTCGGGAAGATTTTCGGCTATGGAAGCCTCGTCGATATCCGAGTCTCCGCGGTTCTGCATATTCTCTTTTATTCTTTGAATTCTGTCACGTTTAACATTACCTGCTGATATCAGGACGGACTTTAAAGCTCTGAGGCCAAAGTCGTAATGTGATTGATTGGATAGCTGCTCGTCGCAAAGTCTAGAGAGTAGAAATTCGTAAATTGGAAACATTGGAAATAAAGTCGCATGAAATCAAGTAATAGGATTTGAGACTCACTTGAAGAACGGAACTATTTTGCAAGCGAGTTTCTCCGCAGATCTAAAACCTTGGCTAAACAACATTACTTCGGCTATCAATTGTCTGTCAGGTGTTGTCATAGCCAGGGATCTGAACAATTTCTTTAAATTATCAGGCAGATTTGATCGCCCTGCGTATCCAGGATTCATGGTAATGAATATAGCCATGTCTGTAGAGACTTTAACTTGCTTGCCGACAAGTTCTACGCAAAGTGTTCCTCCCTTTTGACCTTCCATTTGGCTCTTCAAAGCCTCTTGGATTGTTTGTACTTGTTGCGATACTGCGGACAACATACGCTCTTCCAAACGATTGAACTCGTCAAAACAACCCCATGCTCCGACTTGACAGAGGCCAACGAAAATACGACCCATCGCCTAAACATTGCAGAAGAGAACAAGTCATGCTTAACATCCAAACAAAAGATTTTGGTGTGTGCGTTTAGGGAAATAGGAGAACATGAGGCCTGTGAAACGTTTATTTTCCTTTTCCAATAAAATTCTTACCTGGAAATCGAACGTCTCATCACAATTGAAGACCAATACGAATCGTCCAAGCTGATGTCCGAGGGCTTTAACAGATTCAGTTTTTCCAGTACCGGCTGGACCGAACGGTGATCCACCGAGTCTAGCTTCTAAGGCTTGAGTCATGGTAAGATAGCATCTATCCGTAAGCGGTGTCTGAACGAGTCTGTCTTGTACACCAAGGTACTCAAACCCATAGAAGAACTTGGCGTTTGCCATGTGTATTGTGAGTTGTTGCAGTACCTCCGTCTGCCTTGGATCGAAATAGAATCTCATTTCGCAAAGCCATTCGAAGGCTTTTGGGTTTGAAACCTTGTTAGCCAGGAGCCTCCTGGTCACTGTTCGTTTGTGCACAAATTCATTGATCAGATGTTCCAGTTTCTTTCTCCTCAATGCAGGCTGTTCTTGGAGCACAGAGTCAGCGAGAACGTTAAGAGTTCCTTCGACTTGGGCGAGGACTCTTTCCAGCGGGTTTTTACTTGGGCTAGACTGAGCCTCGTGTAAAGCCGCCTCGACGTCTTCAGACCATAGAATTTGGGCAGCGAGGACGATTATCTGGGCTTGATATTTGTCGCACCATGTCATGAAGGCCTCCGCGTTGATGTTGCCGTCTTTGAACTGTTTTATATCCTGCACAGCTTTCATAAGACTGGAGGCCAACGTGACCCGCATCTCTTTTTCGACTAGCGATAACCACTCGTTTATTTTGGGGTGATCCGTCGTGGAAACCGGATCGTTGAAGGTCACTTCTTCGCCTTCCCTAGAGGCGATTCCAGTGATAACTGTGTTGTCTTCGTTGAGAAGTATCGCCGCAACGCCAGCAAACATTTTTTTGAAATGTTTCTGTAGCCTGGCAACATTCTTGCTGTTTCCAATGATCTCCAATAGATCTTCGTCGCCAACGAAATAAAAGCGGGGAAACGAGGTCCTCTCTCTTTCCAGGTATTCTCCAAGGGCCTTTTGAATCTTTCCCAAAAGATCGGCGAGACGTTCAAGAGCTCTCTGGACCCCGGGTATATTAAGAACGTCCATTACCATCGGAGACTTTGATACTTTCTTCATTAATCCAAGAAACTCTGAGCTTATGCTTTGGAATCGCGACGTTTCAACAGGAAGCAAAGTCTTGATGTCAGCGCTGCACGAAAATATACCCTCTAAATATACCCAGCGACGCTGTACGTCAATCCAAACATCAAACAGGGCATTTATTCGGTTCAATTTTTCCTCCCAAGTCAGAGCTTCTTCCTCAAAGACCTTGTAGTATGGGGAAAGCTTCATAGCAGCAACAGAATTAATGTGCTCTTTAACTTTGTTGAACAGATCATCCCACCCTCGGATCAGTCGGCATTTGTTCTGGTAGTTTATAAGGTCAAGTTCGTAAGTCTGCCAAGACTCTCTGACTTGTTTCAAGAACTCTTCCAATGCCATTTCTCCCTGAGCAACGAGGATGACGTCTTTAACTGTGCTTTCGTTTTTCTGTAAATTAACGTCCCAGACTTGGCCAAGAGTAAGATCGCTCAAAACCCAATTAACTCGGAGCTGTTTGGTCAGTTGTTTCCAATGTCTTTCCTTGAGAGCGTCTGACTTCAGTTCTACAATCAGCATATTGACTTTTGTGTAGCTCTGTAGCATTTTCTTGACGTATTCGTAGGAAGAATACTGTCTAAGACGGGCAGGCAGTTCCTTCAACTGAGCCATCATGGTGTCTAATTGCTGACGTAATTTCCTCGGCTGTACAGAGAGCCATGGTTTTTCTCGAGTTTCGTCTATCTGAGACCATATGCGCGATAATTCAGACCAAACGCCTTTAAGATCTTGCAATTCTTCAAAGACAACTTGCATTCTGTCTTCGCTGGTCGAAACACCACCAGGTTCTTGAAGTTCCAGAGCTTCTTTAGCCTTGGCAACGTTGTCCCTCTCTTCTTTTAGCCTGGTGAATTTTGCCTCGAATAATTGCAGGTGCTGCAAGGCTTCGTCAGGGCGCAAATGCCCCTCGACTGGCTTGCCTCGCTCCCAATCTCCCAGGTAATCTGTCGTTCTTGTCTCCACCGCTTTGTCTTCGGCGACTATCTTCATCTGTAGCGAGGCAACTTGAGTTTGAATACTGTTGTCTTTGCGCTTAATTATCTCATTAAACGCTCCCCATTCTCCCTCTATGTTATCTACATGCAACCAGGTGCTTGGAAACTGGAATCTCTGTCTCTCAAGAATCCTCTGACCCTCTCTGTAAACATCAACCTGTTTTTCCCAAACCTTCATATTCCGTTTGAGAGATTGAACGTAAGTTATGAATCCCACAGCATCCGAGGTGCTCGCAGCCTCGATAGATTGCTGCTCTAAATCGCCCCTAGATTTCGAAACCTGAGCATGAAAGCTGGACATTTCGCTTCCCAGTAGCGACCCGAACTTCCCCAAAGTCTCTTTATGCCATGAGTCGTACTTCAGCGATACCTTGCTCTGCACTTTAGCAAAGTCGATTATCACAGGCCCGAATTCTCTCCTGGTATCAGAAGTGTCAAAGGTCGTTCTAGTCTTCTTTATATCGTTCAAACACTTCATCCATAAGTTAATATCGTCTCCTAATTTCCCGTACAAATTATCAGGCTGCAAATCCCAGAGTGATTGATACCTCAGCCATTGATCAACGTAGTTAACTATGTCTTTCATCTTGACTTCAACAGCCTCGTAAGCAGCTTCCAGCGGTGTTTTTCCTCCGGGTAACTTGGTCAATAAATTTCTGTAAGTACCTGACTCAGGTTTATCTAGACCGACTTGATACCTCGAACTCTGTAGCCTTATTTGGGAAGTTACGATGGCTTGCCACGCAAAAAGTTGTTGCATTATCTGGAATCGTGCGTCTTCAATGCTTGGATACAAATACATTGTTTGATTTGTTATCCTAACTTCGTGAATTTGATTTTGTATTTTCGGATCTCCGCCTGGTTTGTGGGTCGGCTGTACAGGTGCATCTGTGTCCATGCTCAAATCGACTTCTTTCTTTTGCCCCATCAAGGTATCGGTCCAGGCTTTGATACCAGCTTCCAATCTCGCGGCTAAATTCTTTTCAACTTCCTCGTCGAGTCTTGCTACCCAAATATGCAAGTTGGAATAATTCTTCAGAGACAATTCGTCGACGGATTTTTGTATTTTAGACAAAATATCGGCAAAAGTGTTCGCCGAGTAAGGGCATGTTTCTATCGATCTTACGTCGACGTCTAACTGTTCTTCGACAACCAGGAGATCCTCAACTTTCTCTTGGAATGAAACTACGACCTCGGAAAGACGCTGTATGTAGGGATCCAACTTGTAGCTTTCCCAAACCAAGGCGATACCCTAATTACATATAAAATGATTAAAAAAAATATTCATACATCGTTTTGTTTATTGTTCGTTAGAGTTTGAGGGTGTATATTTACCTCAGAAATTAATGATAAAACGTCTTTTCGCATTCCAGCAACAAGGGGTATGATACTAGCCTTGTCCTCGATCTAAAATCATGTAAATTTATTCAAAATTTATGGTAATGAGTGTTTACAAAAGTCTTTTTCTCTCCTCACAATGATACAACATTAAATAAATTGCACGTTTACTATTTAAGTAGTAGTAGAAATAGTAGTAGTAGTAGTAGTAGTAGTAGTAGTAGTAGTAGTAGTAGTAGTAGTAATAGTAGTAGTAGTCATAGTGATAGTAATAGTAATAATAATAATAATAATAATAATAAAAATTGGGATCATTAAAATGCAAAATTAAATAGTTGATGATCTCTCCAACATTACTATAAGGTAAACGGTACGAAAAACATTTGAATATTTTGAAGATGGAACACGCGTTTGATATTATCATTGTATTGAATAATATTCAGTCAGTAAATTTATTCCGCTAATTTGTATTGATGAATATATTATTAGACAACGATAGGTACAGTAATGTAAATAATTAATAAGACTGCTCCATCTCCATAGGAAAAATATCAACGCTACAATAGCTCTAAGCAGGCAGACAATTATAATTATGACAGAGTTAGGCAGGATGCATAATTATTCAAGCATCGTGTGTTAGACTACCTTCAGTGTGGGACAGTGAGGACTCCGATTGGTAAGCTAAAAATAGCGGAGATCCGAGCGATTAGAAAAATTTGACGCGATTAGAGAATCCTCTTCATTGTCGTAATAGTGTTTAATCATTGAATTTATTTACCATTTATCAGTTTTCTAATATTAGAAATCAGATATATAAAAAATAAGACAGCAATAATACGCGTATTACGTTGTTCGAATCAACGCTACAAACTACAATTTCAAATGTATTAAATACAGTATAGTTTCAAATATGAATCGAGGTCTTTTCTCGCAGATTTGTTATGAAAATCTGCTTATATTCAATAGCTGAGAAATAAAAGCTCTGTAATGAAGTCTGAGAACTAAGGATCGACTCATATTCGTAACAACGAGGTACATAAATAAAATAAGAGCGATAGTTAAATAGGCGACTAATATCTTCCTTACTTTTTCAAGAGTTCTTTCGTAGGTCCTGATGCTCTCTATCAGACTTATCGCGAATGGATAAAGCTGGTTTGCCTGATGAGCTTTGTTCACGATTGCCAACGGGACTCGGAATCCAAGGTTCTTAAGGTTCCTAACTTCTTTAGCCAGCGTTATAATCTCCGGTAGAAAATTGACTTTCAATTTAAGCACATTGCCTCTTCCAGATCGAGAGCGGACGCTATCAATGGTGAAAATTCGACCAGTTACACCTATGTTTCTTTGCTGTACCTTGCGAGCCCAATCGTCAAATATATCTTGAGTCGATAGTTTCATACGGAAGCTGTCGCCATCAGCCTTCAACTTTTGTCCTTCTATGTGGTTCTCCCAGCCTTTTCCTGTTGTGTTTGATAAACCGAGAACAGATATTAACTTTATTTACATTCAGGTACCAATTTCAATGTAAAGATTGCTTCGTTGTAAATCAACGATCTCTATCTTCAACGACATCGATCAAACTTACCTAACACATCTTCAACACGTTTTAAATACATCGTTAATTGATAATCTATCTGTTTCACCCAAATAATCGAACCAGCAACGGGCGGAAGATCTCTCACCATACTCATTCGGCAACATTTACTCTGGGAATATTGAACCTGTAGCAAAAGTTTGAGGAAATAATGATACAGCGAATTTTGAGACAGGGAAGCGTTAAAACTAGACCAGAAATCCCAAATCCAATACTGAATCCTCAAATTCTAAAACTTTTACCTTAAACTTCTCGTGCAGGGCCTCGATATCGTCTTTCACACGCTGTATAAGCTGGGTTTGATATTCTCTGATAGCTCCGCGAATATGAGGTCGTACAAAGAGAGCATTGAATCTTGAGAAGATTCTGAACATCTCATTAGCGTTCTTTGCCGTCCCAAGTTGGTCTCTAAGATGAGCGGTGATCCTGGCTTCGACGCGTTCTATTCTCTCTTCGTATCTGTGAACAGCGGCCTCCCAAGATTCCAGACCTTCCTTAGTTATGTCCAGACAATCGACTTCCTTCACGTTTTCATAAGCCAGATTTACTTCCCCGATAGCATTTGCGTCTGCTGCGTCAAGCGCGAATTCTACTTTTGCGTTGTCATTGTCTGCATTTTCTATACTCGTGCTAGTGTTGCTTTGGCGGACTGTCGGTCTCAGAACACGAACTATTACCGTTCTCAACTGTTCGTGTTGGCGCCTGAAACGTCTCATGTGCTCCATCCGAGTCTGGAGCTTTTTGTGCGCCGGAGATACTCTCCAAACCATTTTGAAGTGCTCCTCACGTTTCTTCTTGACAATGTCCCTAAGCAGTCCGGTCAATTTGTCGTACTCGTCATCCCACGTTGTAAATACTTCGAAGCATTGACCCATCACTTTCTCAAACTCGTCGAAAGGGATATGCATCAATCTCCGAGTGCCAAGGACCTTCAAAAGCTGCTGACCCAGATCTCTAGAGATGGCTTCAACCAGGCGTAGGACTCTTTGTATGGGATATTTAGTGCTTCTGATTTTTCTAAGATGCATGAATATCTGCTGAACGGCTATTTTGATTCTCTCCAATTCTGTGGCGGAGAGTAAATCGTTTATTGGAAAGTCTTTCATCAACGGATTGTAGTCGTTGACCGTTGCCAAAGCTTGCTTCAAGCCAGTATCCGTGTCAAAGCTAACAGTTGCGTGAAACCGTTTGCCGTGCTTCAGGATGTCCAGAGTCAGAGATATCTCAATGCTCTCTCGTTTTTCCTGAATGCGATGCAACGCTCTTTCTAAATTCAACCAAAATGAAATTTCCTGTAGGGCTGTACCGGACTCTGGATCTCTGTTCAGCTTGGTGACCTGCAAGAATGTTGAAAGTTAATTTTCAGTAATCCAAAATGTACGGATGGAGAGGTTTCAGCTCTATAGTTTCAAACCTTCTGAATTTCTTTAATCCATCTGTTAACGCCGTTTTGTAGCTGGTTCAGGAAAGTAGAGTCTTCTACTTTTTCCCCAAAGTCAGCTACCTTGGGCTTTCTACCCTCCTCGGCGCACTGTTTTATTATAAGACTAACAACTGGATGAACGAGTAGTGAGATCTCTGGGATATCAATGTTTTGCTGTAAATGTAACAAGCCCATTTCAAGCTCTGCTATCTTCTTCTCGACCGACGGTGCCATCTTATCACCGTCTCTATCTGCCCTCCCAGTCCCTTGTACATAGCTCTTGAAATAAGGAGCCATGGTTTTACTGATAGCATGTAAAGTCTCGTAAGGTGGACCGTCTGAGAAGGTGACCAATCTAAGCTGCGAATGAATAGATTTGTCCACTTCAACGACTGCTCCTCGTTTAGTTAGAACCAACGAAGCCATTTTTGGATTTGTAAAGTATATCTCATTTGATATATAGTACGTCGTACTCTCTTTCTCTTCGTCTCCTTCTCCGCCATCTTCCTCTGAAAATTGCATCGGATCATCCTTTCGTAAAATGACTACATATTGATGATTTATAATGATATAAGCCGTTCTAGACCAATTTCCATGAGTCTCTCATTGGCATGGAATGCACCATATAAATTCAACAAAAAAAAAACCTATATGAGGCATCTCGTGTAAATTCACACAAAGCTTTATCAACATTTCTTTCTAATAAGAACGAAATGGTTCGTGGAAGTAGAGAAATTTATGTAAAGCATTGACAATTCTATCCTCAACCTTTTCCTGTTTTTTTTTTCGTTTATCATAATTGACAAGAATGCCGGGTACGTGGGTATAACGAACGGAATCGGAATAAAATATCGCGATTGGAAGTGAAGAGAAAAAAACAAAACAAAACGCAAATGATAATCAGAGCTGTAATCGAATGCGGAAAGGTATCTAGATGAACAATATCATCTGCGAATCGAGTGCCGTGGGTGGGTATACGTATATATAACTCTATTGATTTTATTAGACATGACGTAGCGATGTCAGATGTGTGTATTCGAACATACGTATATTTATGAATGTAGAGTTTATTCGTAATGGAGGCGACCGGATGAGTAACCGCATTTTTGTATCTACATACACTTATGGCAAATGCAGTGAGGCATTATAGTGACAGATAAATAATGCGAATTAAAATTACCTTTGCTTGAGCTTCGTTGTACGTAAAGAGACCATACTTGTGAATCGCTCAAAAATTTTCTCACACATTCTTGATTGTTTTTATCTTCTAATGCTAAGTTTAATGCGGGTGGAGCTACGTCCTCGTCGGGTAATAAAATCGTTACCGCTTTACGCAGATAGTTAGCGAACGACGTGTAGTCCACTATCGCAACATTTTGTGATTCAGGAGACGGGTCCCCCGACCCATCTAGAGAATCACCCATTATTTTTTATTTCTCAACACTTTATAAATCAATCTTCGGTTTAGAAATTTCACCGTTTTAGACACTAGACGACATTCATTACAGGTGGACTGAGGTGGAGTTCGCCAATGTTCGCCACGGGAATGGCTAGCGGAATACAATGCCGAACGTACCTATGTGTCAAATGTCATACGCGCGATATCTGCCGGCGAAATGGTAAACTGAGTAGATCGGATGGTTTAGTGATAACCTAAAACTTTGGATTAGAGTAACATTTTTCGTAATTTGAAGATTACTGACAGCACGGTTATTGCTGAATCATTTAATCATGTCAGCAGATAAGAAGCCTCAATTACGTCTTCAGTATTCAATTGTTCTTATTGGATTTATTAAAAACGTAATATTTGTTCAGGGATTCTAACGTAAAGTAAGTTTCAAATTTGACAGGTGATGGCAGGTATAAGGTGAGTCACGTGATTATTTGAGACAGCGCTGCCAACAAGGGTTGCCACCTCAGGCCAACTACTGACCCGGAGATCGTGGCGGGGCGGGGCAAAACTTCACAGTATACTTTAAGAAAAATTAAATCCTATTCTGAAAAATTAAATTTTGAAAATTGAAGGGCCGGAGATCACGAGGACCTAAGGCTATAGCCTTATTAGCTTTACAGTTAATCCGGGCCTGCATATTCTTCTTCTTTAAATTCAAAAACCGTTAGAAAGCAATGTTGCGAGTTTGTGAACAAACTTTATTCACTAGGGAATTCAGTGTGGTTATGTTCTAGGGACCTTTTCTTAAAATTGGACAAGTTTTGCAATCAACGTTTTTCGTCGATTTTAAAACAATGTTGAATAATTAATTGCTGGTATTATTGAATAGCAAGAAGCGAGGGGAAGGAGTTTCATTTGGCAGTTACAAGCCGATCGAACAATAAAAGATATTCAATTTTTCCGTTGAATTCGCATTGCGCGGAAATTCATAATGGTAGACAGATTTTGAACGCCTTCCAGAACGCGCTCATGGCATTGAAACTTCAAGAATCGAGCGAGCTGTCTGCTACTGCCAGTTTTCACTCCTATTTCTGTACGAGAGTGTTATTCGGGTTTATTAATTTCATTAAAGTGAGCAGTTCACTTTTGTGACCAAATTACAAAAATGTCGCTGCCAGGACCATTGAGAATCGTCGGTAAAAAACACGTCGAACAATTCGCTAAATGGTGAGAAAATGAAGAAATTATTATCGAAGGAAATTTCATTATCATATCGTAATAATTGATTTCATCAACTACTAGACTATTTTCTTCTATGCGATTCATATTCTTCATCATATTCACAGATTGCAGTAAATGAAATAAGTAGCCAATATCCCAAAACTAATCAGAGAACTATATTTACATAAGGCAGATTATGTAACTGGAAATACTTAGTCCTAACCTATTTGTTTTTCATCAATATGTAAAGTATGTATGCATGCACATCCTTTGGTATTAAATTTCTCCGTAATTGTCACGTTTCAGGGTTCCTTCATTGGCAACCTTCGGCGGAGCAGGTGCTCTGGGTGTTTTGTATTTCACCGATTGGAAAGTAGTTCTAAAACACGTACCTTTCTATGGAGCAAAATTCGATGAATAATAGCCAAAGAAAATAAACTGTACAGAATCCTTGATAGTTGCTATATTTCAACAATTTCATAATGTACCTATATGTTAAAAAATAAATTGGTAATTGAAATAAAATTGTGAAAACCACGTTTGTAACATCTATGTTTTATTTAAATAATATATCTAACATCATTTCCTAGTAAGTATTATGTGTAGAATAAACTGGGCCTACCAAAGACGAAATAAATTTCATGTAATGATAAAATTTAATTCATTGATGCACTTTCTGCCACCTTCTTCTCTCGCTCTTGAAAAACATAGTTTGCAAACTCTTCGTTTTGATCACGCTTACGTCGTTTTATAACCGGTGCGACACCCCACCTAAAAACGAATTCAAAATCATTGGTGAAATAGAAAGACCATGTATTTACACTTATCTCATATTCACCTCCATCCTAATAACACTGTGGATGAAACAACAATTGTGGCGACAGCCAGGGCCACCGGGCCTGCGGCAAATTTTGTATATGCCTGCCACATTCTCGAAAGAAGTTTTATATTCCGAAATTTGAAGAATTTGGAGGTTAGGAGGACTCACTTTGAGCTGTTGTTTTTACATCCGCGGGTGTTTCGGACAGTTTATCTTGATTCATTCGTGTTTCAAGAATAGGTTTCCAGATATATGCACCGCCAAAAACCCCTATAACGCTCGCCACAATAAGTTGACTTACTTTAAGACCCCGCGGCTTTCTTATTCTCATATCGTGCACTCGCGAGCTCCTCTCAATTCGCGCAATCAGCAACAATCAGCAAGCGCAGACCGAATCTACTATGCTTTTGTCTTTGTATCTTCTGCTAGGTTCAAGTAGTCCGGTACCGAAATGGCTTCGTTCGATTGCTCTTTGCTCTCTGTTGATGAAGGATACAGAATTGGTTTTACAAAATATGTTCCTATATGTAAGCCGGCTATAGTACACAAAATAACTTGGAAACGACGGTTCGAAAGAAGCTTCATGACCGCATTTCTTTTTATCTAACTTTTCACGGGTCACGTGACTAATAAGGCAATATTTATACTCACAGATGAAAAGTCGTGTTGCGCACTACTTTCCGTCAAACACGGGTGTCTATTATTTTTTTTTCTTACAAATATTGACCTTTCAACTGTTTTTCTTTTAGCTTTCATTATAACTTTGAACTATCACTCGATAATATGAATGGCGTGAATCGAAAAGCGCCAAACATTTTGGTCACAGGTAATTACTAAGTTATAGAGACTCGCATCGCATGTGACTTAACCTAAAAACAACATTCGATCACGACGTATAACTTTCAAATACATATAACACGACGTATAACATATTCAATTTATCACCAGAACCCCATTTAAGGAATTCCGTTTATGCATAATCCCCGCAATATTCTTTACTTATATATTCAAGGAACCCCAGGCGTTGGCAAAAGCACTATGTGCCGTCTGCTCGCTGAAAGGGTCGACCTCACCTGGCTAGAAGTCAGCAAATTAGCTATCGAGAACAAATGCCTTGAAGGGTATGACGAGGTCTATCGATGCCCTGTTTTAGACGAGGACAAGGTATTCCCCTATGTCATGCTTATATGTTGGCCTTTGAGCAGTTTCTTTAGATTAAAATTAAGTCCTTCTTTCTACAGTCTCAAACTTTTTCCAATTCTCTTCATATTCTTTGTCAATACCAGTTCATGACCTCTATCATTATTATTGTGCAGCTTTTGGATGGGATGGAAGAAGCGATGAGAGAAGGTGGTAAGATAGTGGATTACCATGGTGCTGAATTTTTTCCTGAACGTTGGTTCGATATAGTATTTGTCTTACGAGCAGACAACACGATACTGTACGATAGATTAGCGGCGAGGGGTTACACAGGAAAAAAACTAGAGGATAATATTGACTGTGAAATATTTCAAACCATATTATCCGAGGCTAAAGCCTCGTACAAAGATGAAATAGTTCATGAACTGCATAGCAATTCACCTGAAGAGATGGAACTCAATGTTAATAGAATATGCCAGTGGGTAGAGCAGTGGAAACGCGATAATCAATAAAAAAACGACTTTTTTTTATCATGTTCTAATTTTTTCTCAAAAATCCTCAATTTCCTTAACTATAAGCTTTCGATAATATGTTGAATATCATCTGTGCATCACATGTAATGGTAAATAATAATTTCATCAATTATAATTAGAAGCTAAATATCTAAGAATTATTAGCTATAAAAAAAAACAAAAAACATTGGATCCTACAATCAGTCACATTTTGCTGTTGATTTGATAACCCCTAATTTGACTAGGTTCCTTTCGACATCCTCAGGCTCTTGTTAGATAGATATTATACAACATTGAAATATTGCCTCGAAAAAGGACGACACGCATATTTCGTCTCAACTGAGTCAACAGCATTAGCAAATTAGTTGTCAACTCTTCAGATCAGTCCCAACCCTTCGTAAGGCAATGACTTGCTTTCAGCAATCTGAATATCTGAAATAGTGGTAATGAATAAAGAGAAAACTGCCAGAGTATAATTTCAGGATAATTTTGAAGTTAAGATAAGATCTAGGTTTTCATACCCTCTGGACTCCAAGAACTTCATGATCATGGTGCAAGTGTCTTCTATTCAACTATACCAAGATTTTCCTTGATAGTTTTCAATTTAGCTTCGATACTATCATAGTATTTCATTTTGACAAGAATTTTTCTAGCTTGTTCGACATCATTTTTTTTAAACGCTGCTGAGACTTGTCTAAAAATATGTTGAACAAGTTTAAAAAAAGGCGGAAAAAATTGTATGCATAATATCTGAGTTTGAAAATAAGTCTTTCCTATTAAATTCCGATAGTAACTACCTTGAATATTCCTCTAATATTTCGCGATTCTCTTTCATCAATTTCAATGTCTTCACAGTGTCATCAGACGCCGCTTGTACTTCCTCATTTTTCTCCATTATCCCCATGAGAAATTCAGGATTCAAACTCGTCGATCCCTCTGGTATTTCCATGCTATTTAATTGCAACATGTAAAGACCTCGTTGCAAAGGGTGCGACAATGTACTATAGGCTTTATTAACCAGAGACGATAAGTTACCTGACAATTCCTTTTCTCTCTGCAATTGAAAACAAATTTTTTTTCTTTCAAATATTCTACTGTTTGAACGAAACATTCTTTATTATTATTATTATTATTATTGTTTACCTCTGTACTATTGCTAAACTTGTCTGGATGTAATAAGTTCTGTAATCTTCTATATTTATCACGAACTTCTGTATTTTTAATATCGTAATCCTCCTTGACGCCTATTATTTGAAAATAATTTAAATTCTCATGAGGTTCCTGAAGCGCTTTGCATTCAGCACAAAATAATTCGGTCGATTTATAGGTGACGTTGCATCGCCAACATTTCGATGATTGTATTTCGCTAAAATATCTTGTAGAATTTAATGATAATCTTTGGCAAAAATTTGAATTCGGTAATTCGTAACTCGAATTCGAACGGTTATTTCCTACTTGTACATAACCTATTGTCGTTAGTCTATTGTACGCGCGGTAAAGTGACCGCAGCTTCATGATTTACGTCAGATTTAAAATTCCGATTTGAATATTAGTAGATAACGATTTCTCTCAGATATTTCTTTTGATTCTTATGTCTCGTTATCTAGTCGTCGTAACTTCTGATAATACGACCAAAAATGATCGGTGAAAATTCTCTTTAATTAGCTTCGATGAATCGAAAAACAGCTGACTAACGATTTCGCGTAAAACATTCTCGAAACGTAATCTGTCATATACGTACGTCACAAGTGCATGAACTTATTTTTATATCTTTGCAAGGCAGACAAACAGCAATGCATATCTGTAAATGTAATAAATAGTAAGGATAATGAGAGGTTATCGAATGAATATTTTATTACAATAAAACAAATGAACGAACAACAATTTTTTTAATATGGTAAAAAGAGAGGGAGTTGGAGAAGCGTTTTTCGCATTTGTCCAGAAGCCGGGTTTAGTATCGTCTTTTCGAAATCGGCCAATCAGCGTGCGACAGCGCGCAGGGAGTTCGTCTCGTCTTTCGTATGTGTAGCGGAGGCTTTGGAGCGTTGGACACGAGCCACGTCGTCCTCTTTGAAAGCGGTAGTCAAGTCAAGTCAGTCAGTCAGTGTCAGTCGTTCACTCGGTATTCCGAGTATTGGTATAAACTCTAAATTTGCAAGCTTATATCTAATTGCGAAAGGAACTAGTACTGCTATTCGGCTATAAACGAATTGCAACAACCATGCTGCTAAGAAGCTTGATACTATTCTCCTTCGTCCTCGGCTCACTCGCCGCCGAAGAAGACGTCCTCGAATTAGGCGACGATGATTTCTCCCACGAATTAGAACGCCATGAAAATTCTCTCGTCATGTTCTACGCTCCTTGGTAAGAGCATTAATCACATGGTTATTTGATATCGTTCACAGCTAATCGTTATCTCACCCATTAAGCCCTCACGTAATGAAATATTAGTCGGGATCAAACGTATGCACATACACACATACAGCCAAACTTTGAAGCTCGATTGGAGCCGGCTTATTGCATAGTTTTACGCGATAATTTTTATCATCAAATTCTAGTGCATAAATCATTCATATTCAGGATCTATTTGGTTCCATTCTTACATATTTGATAAAGATGTATTTCAAATTCATTTACATGAATGTCTGCAGATTCTTTTCACTTGTGCATGCTTATAAATACTTTATCACATCTATCTATGTATCACCACCTTATCAGTCGTGATTGAAATGAAATTATCGACTTGACTGAAATAGCGAAATAATGAATGAAAGAAATATGATAACAAAATTAACGTATTAGTCATACTGGAGATACTGCCAATTATGTTTCAAGACCAAAGCATAAGTAATATAGAAGGTGTGACTTTGCTGTTTGCCTAAAGGTGCGGTCATTGCAAACGTCTAAAACCTGAATACGCAAAGGCAGCTGAATTACTGAAGGGTAACGACCCTCCAATAACATTGGCCAAGGTGGATTGTACCGAGGCAGGAAAATCGACTTGCAACAAGTTTTCAGTGAGCGGATATCCGACTTTGAAGATATTCTCCAAGAATGATATGGTCAACGATTATAACGGACCCAGAGAAGCGGCAGGAATCGCTAAACACATGAAGGTAATAGATTCGGAGAAACGGAAGGATATTGTTAATCTTGTATAGTTTTCTCAATCTTTTAACACTTCGCTTTCTCCAATATTTTTCAGGCACAAGTTGGACCCGCTTCGAAAGAGCTCACTGGCAAAGACTGCCAAGACGCATTTTTGGCAGCTGATGATGTTGGAGTGATCGGCTACTTCGAGAAAGACGATTCACCTCTGTCGGCAGCTTTCCATACTGTTGCTAAGAAGCTCAGAGAGAAGGTCCGATTCGCACATACAACTGCCAAGGAACTGCTCGATAAGGAAGGACTCAAGTAAGTAGAAATTAATTCTCGTTTATCCCTTGAGGCTGAATAATTAAGATATTACAGGATATTACAGTCAATATCGTATTGCGCTTTTCAACTGGAGAAAGTATGTGATTATAAGTATTAAAGTCATCCACTGTATGTGTGAATGGAATCTTATTCCTAGTTATTTTTCTGTTTTCAAGTTTCTAACGTTATTCTTCTTGTTGATAAAATCTTGAAAAAATTCCTATATGGGCTGAAACTTTGGATCTGTCTAACTACTGATGAGAAAAATTTGACATGATAATTTAATCACTCTGATAATGACTCATTTAGAAATAACATCGTCCTCTACCGGCCCAAGATTCTGCACAACAAATTCGAGGCAAGCAGCGTTAGTTACGAAGGCGGTGACTCCATTGCCGATGTGAATGACTTCATCACCAAAAACTTGTAAGTCTCTTCCTAGGTTAAGCTCACAAGTTTCATTAACAAACAAGCCATGTATTCAGAAACAATTACTGAATAAAAATCGTCTTTCTAGCTTTGGTATTGCCGGTGTTCGGACCCGTGACAACGCAGCAGACTTCAAGAACCCGTTGGTAGTTGCATACTACAACGTCGACTACGTTAAGAACGTAAAGGGAACCAATTACTGGCGCAACAGAATCCTTAAGGTTGCAAAGGCCTTCCCGACCCTGAACTTTGCCATAGCTTCAAAGGACGATTTCCAGCATGAACTGAATGAGTATGGAATCGACTTTGCAAAGGGTGACAAGCCCATCGTATTGGCGCGAGATGCTAAGAACCAGAAATTCAGCTTGAGCGAAGAATTCTCGGTAGAATCTTTCGAAGCATTTTTGAAGGACCTTGAAGCCGGAGCTCTAGAGCCTTACCTGAAGTCGGAGGCAATTCCAGAGGACAATAGCGGAAACGTTAAGGTCGGAGTGGCCAAGAACTTTGACGAGGTCGTTAACAACAACGGAAAGGATACGTTGATAGAATTTTACGCGCCTTGGTGTGGGCACTGCAAAAAACTTGCCCCAATCTTTGACGAACTAGGAGACAAGATGGCCAATGAAGATGTAGAAATTGTCAAATTTGATGCATCAAACAACGATGTGCCTGCACCATACGAGGTCAAGGGATTCCCAACGCTTTTCTGGGCACCAAAAGACTCTAAGGATGCTCCGGTTAAGTACGAGGGAGGCAGGGAGCTCGATGACTTCGTTAAATACATTGCTAAACAGGCTACCAACGAGCTAAACGGATTCGACCGAAAAGGAAATGCAAAGAAGGCTCCAGCCGATGAACTTTAAATTGAATTTTCACACAATTTAATCCTTTATCGCGGGGATTAAGTACGTCGTAATTTATGAAATATGAGGTGGTGTTTTACTGCAATCAAAACGACATGATTGTAAAAAGTCATCCGTTAAAGTATAGACTTTGTAATAATTATTACGATACGTCGCGGAGTTTGAAAATTGTTTTCTATCGATATACCAGAACGTCCGTTGTTACCAACTCAATATTGTTTGTTAAAGAAATTTGATGGTTTTCTTATTCGGAATCGATTTCTCCAAGTCCAACAAACTGGTGAATACGTTTTCAGAATTTTTCCGATTGCTTATCGTAGATTCATTAATACTTCAGGGTCAATAAGACTAATCTCGAATAATATCTGTATCTGTTTATGTCGGTTTATTATTGTTGCAATTGGAAAACAGGTATACAAACATATCTGAATTTGCTAAAGTAGTATATCTAATTTCATATTGTATTTATTAAATCTGAAACAAGTGTGGTCCGTACCCTTAGTATTAATGTAATCATACATGTAACTGATACCATGTGTACGTTTGAAAGTTAATATCTCGTATATTTTTACTCTTTGAATAGAAATAAAACTTCGTATTATTATAAGAAATAAGACACCGAGGATTGGTTGTAATCTCTAAACACTGAAAAACAAGAAGAAACAAAATGGTGAAAGGCCTATCGAAATACTTCATAAAGTCGAAGTACATATTGTCATAAAGAATTTTCATTACATCATTCCAAGATCGTTCAAATTTTAGCTATATGCTAAAAGGGGTAGGAAGGTAGGAAGAGTAAACTAATTCCATCTCGTTCCGATTTTATATTCAATAGAAACTGCATATGAGGAGATTGTTTTATATTATACACACACGCATATAATATAGGGAAAATGAAATCATTTGATTTGTGATTGAAATAATATTAATATTAATAATACTGATTAAATAAATAGAATTTTTGTAAACAAAAATAAAACCACCTATCGTTTCTATCTCTCTATACGTTCAATACGATCAATAACACTTGGTTCCTTATTAATAAAATCAGAATTCAATCCTTCTCAAGATTATTTATATTCGTAAAAATTCAAATGGCTAAACAGGAAATTGCACAACAATCGTCGTAGTACTTTTCGCCACTACATCGCCGACCAATCATCTTTCGATTAAATCTGCGCCGAAGATCTGCGCAGTTTCAATTTACCATTTTATTTGATTGGTGTTGAAATTTTTTATTCCATTTCGAAGCATAATAGATCATTTTTCAAATCACGAATTTGAAAGAAAACACGATTCTTCGTTTAATCCAAGCATAGCAAACCGTTCAGTCGGCACATGAGTTTAAATTTCCGCGGTCAAATAATTACGATATGCGCATGCTCGCCGGGGCAGCGCCATGGCGATAATAGAAACCCAACTACGTGTATATCGGATTATTTTGGTCCGCTGTTCAGAAATTTGTCTGTAGTCGTAGAGCCAAGGTGTCGTCGCTCTGTAAAGCCGCATTTTTTTGCGTGTCAAATTTTGAAGTACTTGCTAGTCGGAGATCAAGGCTGAAAAATGACTCGTAAGTTACATATATATTCCCATTTCTATCGTGTCTAGTTTTACCACACTAAACAACCGTTGTCTGTTTATCACTTCGCAAAGCTACAACATCCATGCATACATACATACATCGCCATATTATATTCACAAGAAACATACCAATATCATGCATTACTTTTCGCCCACGGTTCTGTAAAAACATTCAAATCACAGCTATAAATTTGAACAAATAATAACCTAGTCGTCTCAATATGTTGACCCGTTTACCAGTGACTTCAAATTCAAGTTAATATCCTTCGCATCCTTTATGTAACGTAATAATTAGCTCTAAAATTCTGCAAATCAACAGACAGTCAACCTCACGTCCTCCATATTTTTTTTCTTTTTATTCTATACAGTAACTCTTCCATTTCACAATATTCATTCCCTATTTTGATCCCAGTAGTAAAATTAATGTTATCCTGCCTTCGACGGTTGTTTGAATAATAAGAGAAGAAAAAACTTAAGCTTCTCAACATGTGATGAATCTTGAACGTGAAAATTTATATCATCTGCAGAAGTTCTTTTATCATTCAAATATTATTGCTTTTATACCTATATTAGCGTTTAGTATGCGAAATACAAACCCGTTGAGATTAGATCGTATTTCACATTGGAAAGCGATGAGTTTAAGAATGCTTTTGCAATGACCGTATAGACCCCGTAGGTCAAATTGTGAAATAGAGAAGTTTAATACTGAAATCAGTACTCGTTAGTGGTGATTATAACACTGCTAGTACGCATGTTTTTCGGTCGGTAATGGGTTACGAGTTGAACTGCCTCCGGGTTTGAGGCTATCATAAATATACGCTTAAGAAATCTGACGGAATATTTTCTTTCGTTTACCTATTATTACCGTTGTATAAGTATAACTTATGACATTAACTTAGTAAATGAATTATTTCAAACGCTTCCGGATTGCTTGCGGTGATAATTATAAGTATAATAATACGCGATGAAATGTATACAATTACCTATCTGATAAGACGCGGTATTTTGATGTATTCATACGCGCGATTGGGTTCGAAATTCAAAATTCTAGACGCACGCTAGAATGTAACTTGATTAAAGACTGCTTTGGCGGTATTTATAACTAGAAATGACTCGCAGGTGGTAATCAGCGAGATTTAGCCCGTGCCAAAAACCAGAAAAAAGCTTCTAAGAAGGCCGCTGGTGAACAGGACAGCAACAAGGGCTTGACCCTCGAGCAGCGTAAACAGCGGTAAAATATGAACATATTTTTTGTATATTATTTGTACCCACTGAAATTCTAACGTATCTTTGATCACTTTGGGGCAACTCAACAGCCAACGGCTCTATGATGAATAATTAACGACAAAAAAAAAGATTCGAAAGAAAAAAAAAAAAAATGTAATTAAAATAAATTCTATTGATATATTATTTACAGCGATGCCGATAGAATGAGAGAAAAACAATCTAAAAAGCAGCAAGATGGAGGTGACGGAAAAGAGAAGCAAAGTGCGAGTTAATTATACCGCGTAAATATATAGCTATATATGTGACACAAGATTCAAATAATACGAGTTTAAGTAAGTTAATTATTTAAAATTATAAATATAAAATATAAAATATAAAATCTAAGCAGCGTCATAATAAAAACACCACTTTGCCTACCCGATTATTATCTGTTATTAATTATTTTAGCTGAATGAAAGAAAGAAAGAAAGAAAGAAAGATGTGAAATCGTCGTCGGAACGGTTTTAGTTACCTACACTGCATATACCTAACTATACATAATAGTTCAATTGATGTTTTCGAAAAAAACAAAAAGAAAAAAAAAAAATCGATTAACCCAAGACGTTGTGTGAAATAGATATATAGTTGAAGTTTATTGACAAAATACGATTGTTCTATGTGAGCTTGATCAATTTTCGCACATAATATATACATGAACAGAGAAATTGAACTTTGCAGACTGTTATAGTAATTGTAACTATAATAATAATAATAATAATTATAATTATAATAATAATACACTTGTGTCTATGCACGTATATTTACAATTTGTAGTTAACTTATATACATAATATGTAGCTTCAAGTGTGCTACAGAAGTATTATTATGTGACGTGTGGTACGAATCATTTCAAATTTTGTATATTAAATATTGTAATTACATGAATTTAAAATAGTAGTATAATATTTTTTACTTTTTTAATACAAAGACCTTACATAATTGCAATTATTGCAATGAGTCACCCTATCGTATCAATTCGAATAAATGAATTGTCTCAATTTTAAGAAAATTACGTAAAACTAGATGAGTCTGATTCAGTTACAGATCTGTTATCGGGTTTTGAATCGGATAATGATTTTTGATTTACTGTCACCACTGCTTGCAATCTTGCCCAATGATAAAACCACTTTTTTTTTTTTTTTATCATGTCTTCCAATGCTGGAAATTCTGTTGCTCATATATGTGACTCACTGTTAGTATTCTATATACGCGGATACGAAAACGTATCAGAACTGTAAAATGTTCGTTAAATGAAATCGACCAGTTATGTAAATATGTAACAACATTCAAGACATATTCTACTCATTATTAAATAATTTGAAAAAGACAAAAACAAATGAAAACATGAAAGAAGCTGCTGCAAAATGATGGAAATGTTGAGAAAAATTCTAGTTATGTTTGCAAGTTTCGTATGTCCAGAATCAGCAGAGTCTGATTCAATATTCTCTTAACAATTGATTCTTGCTTTGTGTTCTTTTGAAATGGGGGTCTTTAGCCGACTTGTTCCCAACGATAACAATGTCCCAAAGAAGTCTGAGAGAATGTTGAATGCTTTATCTGTAGAAGTCTCACAGCAATGTGAATAACAATATTGAGTATAGTTGAAAAAAAAAAAAAACTAGAGTACTTTTTTTTTTGTACAGATTTTGGAATCTCGTTAATCGTTCAGTTACTAATCAAATGCATTATAACTTCTCATGAGTTCTCATAACTTCTCAAAGGCCAATTCACAGAGCTGAAAATTTATAGAATATCCTTATCAATTGTGGATCGATAGAAACTCTAACAAGCACGAGCAAATAAGCGTAATGTATGTAAATACATTATCTTTTTAGTTTCTGAATAGGCAGGATATAATCACCAGCCAATTTAAAGACAAATTATTTTTAATAAGCCGCAACCAAGATCCCTCAGGCGTATCCGCAATTGTGCCGATCCCTTGTTATTATTTGATCGAAGTAGGATAGAATTTATATACATCTATAAATATAGTAAAATTAGGTAAATTTCAAAGAAAAGCCAATTTATTTCCCATATTTTTATTGCACTTTCCCAAAAGTACATTCTCAACATATTTTAACGTGTATTCGTGATGCACAAGTTGAATTATTATTAATATTAATGTTATTATTATTATTATTATATTTATTATTATTATTACCACGGTAAATGCGTTGCTTTGCGTAAAGAACATTACATACTTAGTAATTGTTATTCGTATCAATTGATAAACAAATTCAGAGTTTAATATTCCCTAAAATTCTAGTGGTTTTTCAATTAGTATTTTGTGGAAGACTATAATTCTATCGTAGTGTGATCCATCAATCCTGGCATCGGGATTAAGAAAATGTTATAAAAAGAATTCATTTGTCTTGTATTAAAAGTTTAAAATATTATCTAGCCTCTAGAGACCAAAACCCTTATGAAATATTTTTTTTTTTTTTTACCATAATTAGTATAATACGAGTTACTAGTGATGAAATTTATTACTAACTCTTCCAAATGGCTTAATTAATCACTCGCGTATCTGTATTCATACTGTATTATCCGGTTTCACAGTATATGATAGTCCGCGTATATCAAAATATAAACGCAGGTATTATTTTTTTTTTTATTTCTTCTCTCAATTTGTCTGCATTTTTTTTTGTGCTTTTTGTTTTCAATCAGACTCCATGCGAGAAATATTTCGGTTATAGTATACCAACTATTCCAGGCTAATTAGCGTCAATTTTATATCAGTCTACACTAACCGATCAGGAATATCGGCGTTAAATTAAAAGAGAAGAAAGAGCAAAAAAAAACAGAAAATTTTCAAACCTAGGATGATAAAAAAATATTTTTTCATTTCAACACGAGATGGAGAACAAAGTTTGATCGTATACATCATTATCGTTAATATGTATCCTGTTTCGTATACGGAATTAAGGCATCACAGCTACTAATGAATAATTCCCGGTTCTTTTGTTTCGGAATTAGACGATTTTGGCCATCGTCGTTGGTAATCCTGTGGCTATTTGAATAAGTTGCGTACGAAATTATAAGGTGAAAGATTTGAGCTCATTATAGGTACACATCCGAGATCTAATACTTCTGGTCAGAGGATTGCATTTTATGCGAAAAAAAATAAAGTTTCGTGTTGTTCGAGCGATCGTCAGAATAAAATGAAGATGTTTGAAAACGGAAATCCGGAAATGGCACTCTACAACGTCTTCTGAATTTTTTTTTAATTGAGCACCAACATACTTATATCCTATGTCGCGATAGAAATATGCTACAGAAGAAATGAAGAATAAAATCCTATAAAATTCGATGTCTCTTAAAGAATTATTCCGTTAAAATTACTTTATAATATCAAATGGACATACGACGAGCAATTTATATGTATATTGTAAAAATGTAAAATCGTTGTAATAATTGTCGTTGAACTATTTCGCAGTTCGTCTTAATTATCAGCTACGATTACAATTAATAATTATTATTCTTTGTATTAGATATTTTCACTTTGAACTCGTATAGTTTATCGATAAAAAGCCGAATATAAGTATTGGGGGAAGCCGGCGTACCAAACTGTACCAGTGGTGGTACTATAAAAAAATATCTATTACATAGCATAAGTTTGCGCGATTTAAAATTTATCTATAATATAGCACCATAAATTTATAATATTGTTTGTGGATGATCTACTGCAGCTGATCCTGTCTATAATCAACGATTGATAGGTAATCACATGAAGGTAGAGTTTCAAGAGTCTTGGGGGTAAGTGGGGATATCGCGCGTATTAACAATTGAGAGGCTTTAAAAATATTGGAAAAACTATTCAGTTATCATTCATTATTAATAATAGTATATGTATGTATCGCGATCTGCTAGGATAGGATAATTATAGAACTTGAAGATAAAAAAAAAACAATAAAAAAAGACGATACATTGTATCGTATATCCTAAATAAAATGGAATGGGATATTTTGTACGTTAGATATACTGAAACCAGGCATACGTGTGCTATGAATAAAAACCCTTCATAGAATAAGAAAAAATAGTCTACTAACATAAAACTGTGAAAATAATAGAAAACAAGAAATTAATTGATGAACTTACTATTAAGGAACGTGGCAACCTAATGGAAATCTTATCCTGTCTAAGAACTATCGGCATCAAATAGTTCTTCAGACTATCAACTTACGTGTAAAATACATTTAGGAAATTACCTTTAGTTAGGTATTATTATTTATTCTACATAATTTTAGCGTCGACGAAACGTGGAAATCGCTTCAACACACGCCCAACTACTGGCGACGCCACCGTTACTCTGCTGCTAAACCATTTCAATCTACCTACGCAATTTCACCATCTCCTCATTTTTATCTCAATATCATTATGGTTATTCCTAGAGTTATTTTTTTCTTTTTCTTTACAAACCTTTTATCATACCTACAAAGCTATATTTACTCTCTATGGTCTCTATCTCGCACCTTTTTTCCTGAAACTTTTATACTATCGATACTATAAGGGAACAAAACATTGTTTTTAAAATTATTGAAATTTAAACGTAGCTTTGTAGTAGTAGCAAAGAGTCTTGCTATTTGGCTTAGACTTCGATGCTAGACTTTTTGAAGGTTCAGAATACATATGGTGCAACATTTAACGTTGCAGTGTTTCTCTCGACGCTGAATCTGCGGTAGTAATGGTCGTGGTTCAGACTAAACTTGGTAGGGCCAAAGGCTGTTTTCCGTTTGCGAATGCCACACACATGACGCAGCCGCTCTGGTCGATGTAACCGGTAGCGAGGAACTGGGCCCGTTTGACGGTCCATTCTCCGCTCACATCACCTATTTATGAAAAACATGTAGAAGAGATTAATCTTTCAACCCAAAACTCGACATGAGACAATGCTAGTCAATTAGGGTGCTACAATATAAGGAAATCTAACGCTAAGTTTCCTTCAACAAGTTTGAGCTACGGAAGATCTTGGTTTACCAATTGCAAAGCTTATAGGTCAGATAAACAAGGCACTGCCAAACTCTCTGTGTTACCTATAAGTACTGTGATTGGTCATCTAAGATCAAATTCTTGAAATTTCTTTGCATCTGATGTTTCAGGTATATAATATGAAATCCTAGTTCCGTGGTGCCTCAACTTTTACAAGCATAGCGGCTAAACATGTTTCTGATCATTTTTCATATGGTATATTCAATTCTTGGGTACAACAGTGGAGGAATTGGTCTTCTGGTAATGGATCAGGGATTATAAGTTCGGGATTTTTCGGGTCTCCGGTAAAACTGAAACAGCTACCTTCCTCGTCAGGCCTCAGAACCATCTTGGAAGCATAATTCAAAAGTATAGCTAGGTAATAAGTCAAAATTCCAGGAAAATGTTGTATGTGATAATAGTTATAAGATTTTGAAAGGATGAGGAAAAGCTTGAACAGTTAGAATACCTGTAGGATTTGGCTAGCTTCAAAGGCAGTCCCTGGCAATAGGATAACCGGACTGCTGACGTGTCCACTCTCGACGCAAATCATGTTCGGGAATTCATCGTCACCAAAATCAGGAATATCCCGAGCCTTGTCTTGCCATGGGTTCCATACAACTGTGTCTGGGAAATTGTATTTTTGGACTCTCATTTTTCTACCTGAAACTACGTTCGTAATTATGTGTTCCGGCTGTGTGTTTTGGTAGATTCTGTCCGTCCATTCGCAAATTGTTACCACATCTCGACCCTCTTGAAAGATTTGGTTATCTCTTGTCTAAAAAAAAGTGGAAAACCAATGAAAATAAATACATGGAAATATAAATTTCATATCATTTATCAGTGACAAATAATTTAACAGTAAATAAAATATTATAAATATCATTTGCAGGGTGTTTGTTGAATTTCGCGATGAACAAAAAATAAAAATAAAAAAAGTTTGAGCGAAAGTTAGGGAGAAAGGGATGAAAATATGTGGAAACTTTTGTTTTGTTTCTATTATGACCTTGACGATGATTGAATTGTCGAAAATTTGCCAAAGTTCTTTTACTCCCGGTGTTTTACCACAGATTTTCGAAAATTCTTCTTTTTTCGAAATCAAATTCTCTGAGATATTTGTTATACTCTACCTTGTCGATGAAGGTACATCCGTGGAGTCCCGTAACCTGACATCTCCTAACGTCCGGAACTTTGAAGTACGTATGAAGAAGTAGATTGAAGCTAAAGGTGTGATCCTTGCTCGGATTATATACCCCAATGTTAAAATGTAGCTCCTTCTCCCGAAGTATCAATCTGTACGTCAACCTGAATGGATAATTCCACATCGAGCGTGTGAACTCACTGTCCATAACTGAGAAAATAGCTTCAACGTCTCCGCTGGGCAAACGTTCAGGAGACTTTTCCAAATTCCAGCGAACAATTCTGGCGAATCCATGACCAGGACCAAATGTCCAGGCCCCGAATTGAGCTTGGATAAAAAATATTCAGTTATGAAAATCATTCTGTATAATATCTAGGAAAGACGGTCCAGGGAAGCAACTGAAGCAAGTCAGGATAATGCTTGGAAAATAGTAATCAATGGGGAGAAAAACATTCTGCCAAAGAATAACAGTAATATAATAATAAATCTTCAGAGGGATATTGACTTTCATCGTTACACTGCTCTCTGAGCCTTTCACATGATCGATTCGCGGTACGGATGATTAATCACCGATGACAACATAGAAATTCGCAGTAAAGATACTTTAAATGTGCTTTAAAAATGAACGAAGTTCATTACATTAGTCTAGAGTGTATTATATGTATGTGTAAAGTTTATTCTTACGAAAGACGAACGGGATCCCGCCTCTGATTGCCTTTTTACCATCGAAGACTGCTTGCTTACTGA
This sequence comes from Tenthredo notha, assembly GCA_914767705.2. NCBI lineage: Eukaryota > Metazoa > Arthropoda > Insecta > Hymenoptera > Tenthredinidae > Tenthredo > Tenthredo notha. Next base: position 6,479,496 of record OU611908.1, read on the forward strand.
AACAAATTAATAAAAAGGTCCACTTTAGCTATACGCAAGTCTTGACATTGTGATTAACTAATTGCTATCTGCACAGTTCCGTTGCGATTAATCACTAGAGATTTTCTTCTCATGGCGTGAAAGCGATCGATCAGAATCTAATGAAATCTCAGCTTGTGCTGATGAGATTTAACCACTATTCAGACTTTCGCACAGCAACTCATCAATCCCGAAATCGTAACGCGAAACAGGTGGTGCATGATGGAAACTTAATGGGATTTGCTGATCCTACACTGAGAACATTTTATTGGAGAGATTCCCATACTACGTATATATAGTAATTTTGGGATATGCTTCCAATATGACAATCGTTCCTATACTTTATACCAAACGTCACCATGAATATAGGAATGTCTTTCTTATATTCATGGAAAATTAAGTACAAGTATCGGAACGATCGCCATATTGAAAGTATAACGAAAAATCACTATACGTAGTATGGGAATCTCTCCAATAAAATTTTCTCAGCGTATGCGGGTTTTCCGATCGCGCACTCTAGTGCTACACTGACAATTGTAGTGATGTTGATTTGCCATTAGAAGACGACATTCGGGTTTCGAAATGACGCGAAGTAGTGTTGAGTTGACATTGAAGTCTTGAATGTGGTAGTCTATAGGTACATCAATACCGAGCTTTATCAAATTTCCATTCTGAACGGAGTTGTATGGTTATTTGTTCTTTACCGGAAAACGTGTATAAATCCGCATACAGTATTGAGATACGGTTTAAAAAGGTTCATCAAATACGGCCTTAGAGTGTTTCGTTGGCTCAATATTCGGAAGAGGTAACTTGGGGCAGTCTCTCTCCTCTCAACTTTCAACTATCAACTTTCTGAAACTCTACGAAGTCCCCATACGACAGCTTTGACTAATGATCGTCCAGCGACCATTCACGTGGTTCAGTGTACTCCAGAGCTTATCAGCTATCCAATGTTGCCGGTCAAAGTACCAAATGTCCCTCCACGTGTTCACGTCAAGACGGGCGTTACCACTACTTCGAATTTTGAATAATCTCCTCAATCATTGTTGCAGATTACGAAAAGACTAAAAACCTCTGGATCATTGTTTCAATACTCGTGTATGCCCCTATCTCTTGCGTATACATGCGCAATGTGTATTGGCGCGAAACAAACGGAACAAATTGAGAGAGTTAGATAGTCTTGGTTCGAAAGAACCCGATTTATCGAAAAGCTGATGGCATAAATTATTCACCAATTCGTTCCATCAGATCTGAAGTCTCGGGAACACGTCAGGCCTGAAGGTATCCGGATCACAAATGATGGTTATAGCTGTTCAGGCTTGGAAGAGGAGGGTAAAGTTATATAGAGTAGTAGATGGTATATACGTATATACATATAGGAAGCTGCAGAGAGAGGAAAGGAGAAGTGAAGAGAAGAGAGCAGAGAAGAGCGAGGGGCGAGGGGCGAGAAATGGAAGGAGGGTACGGGGAAGAGGAAAGGGAGGCAGTGGCAGTGGCTGATGCTGATGCTGATGCCCAGCAAAAACCGTCTCCGCTGTCTGCCGAGCTTTTTGTGGGCGCCGCAGTTTCCAACCACCATCGACCAAGCGGAGCTGAACCTGGAGCTGGAGTCTGCTTTAGCCAGAAAATATCTCTCTCAAAAGAGAAACGAAATCTGTCGCCGAAGAAACCATTCCGTGAGTTTCGTTCAGGCATCGTGATGTAGTCCTCCTAATCTCCTTCGCGATCTTGAACTATCTTTTTCGGCTTTTTTCAGATCAAATACGATCATAGGCAGCCGAAGATCATTTGAATTTTTCAAAGATCGATGAATTCCGCCTGATCGGTGAAGAATTATTTTTTCAATGCTTCATCACTTTTCTCATCGTGTAATGGGAATACACTTCGATGAAATTGAGGTACAAGTACAAGATGTCTTTACGATGCACCGAAAACGATATTCTTTGTACTGTATGTATTCCTGTTACATATACAAATACCTATATACATATATGGTTGTATAACATGGAACGTATTTTGATGGCGTTTACTAATGCGAAATCGATATTTAACCACATAGAACACCGGCTGCTTGGTCTGGTCATGGATTAGCAGCTTAAAGAATGTGAAAAGTGCGAAAAAAGACCACGATGATGATCTTTTAACAGCTGAGTAAATAGATATCGCAAATCTGGTAATTTGGAAATGTTATAGCGGGTATGAATAATATGGGAATCGGCAAACGAGGTGAAGATTCGAAACTGCGGCCACTGAAGAAAATAACCCCTCGGTTGTGCGAAGAGGATGAAATTATCCGTTGGGAATATATATAGCATCTGATGGCGACGAATTATAAACACATTACCAACGAGACCCAACTCAAATCGTTCTGCATTATATGTTCGGATAGGCAGTCCGTAACCCTCCGATCCCGGGAGTCGGTCGCTTTCTCAAAGCGAGAAACTGATCCTACGCAAGATCTTTGATTATTAATAGTATTGTACAAAGGAGATCTAAAAATTTCTGTCAGAATCTCATCTGAAATGAAGTTTTAGTTTGTAGTTTGAAGTTTCTAATACACTCCATAACTTAACTATCTATATAATACCCCGAAACTAGCCAACGTTTAAGGCATTTTTGAAGATGGATGCCACATCCTGTTAACCAACGAGTGCAGAGATGAATAGCATATAATTCATACAACGTATTGAGTAACTGGGTAGAACCGATTTCCAGACTTTGGTAAAGAAGACGAACGGTCCTTCTCTTGCGGTATAAATAGGGCTGGTTCTTGTTCTGCTTAGTTAAACAAAGTTCTACATTGGAGGTGGTCCTCGATGGTTGGGTAGCCGGGGTGCTGCAGGTTTCGACGAACCTAACCCGCCCGACGTTGCCTGGGAATAACGCAAAAACTCTCCTGGTCGTCGGGTCCGGGTGCTTGCAGCTCGAGGATACCCTATACATACATGTATTGTTGTATATCCCACGTCGTATGAATGTACATACATACATACATACATACATGTACACAGTCAACAGTGCGTACATACATACCATTCTGTAGGGTGTTCCGGAATTAAGTAGAATTAGGAATAGTAGGATCAAGATGTCGATGCAGCAAAAGATTGTGATTTGGCTTATCATATATCTCATCTCGTATTGTACCTTCCTACATGATGCAGATAATTACCTGCTGCAGTTTCCTCGCGACACTGATGAACCGAACGAATCATTCTTCAAGAATTTCTACAGTCCATGAAGCCCACGCGGCCACTTATCAACTTATATTATAACGTATAATGTTGTAAAATTGACAAAGAGCCGCTAAATCAGCTACTATCATTGAGCTAACTCAGATCGTAGCTTTCGTTATTCGTACCGATATTATCGCAATTTATCTCATATACTTATCATCTGTAACATGGGTTGCTCCAATAATCAGACCAAGAACGAGATATGCGGACTAAAGTGTTATAATTCACAATTTGGCATTTCATACAAACTATTGATTGAACAAGATTTAAGGATCACGCAATTCTTTTGTTCCATTTTGATAGGGTGGAGGCTCAGGTTTCAGGGTACTATAAGGATCTCTAAATACTTCGACAAGCCGGGTTTCAAAAAACCTAAAAACCTAAAAAAAAAAAAAATCTATACGATCAAAATAATGATAAAATGAGAAGTTAGAAAGTTGATACGTTATGTGACGATATTATAACACCAAGAAAATCCTTAAAAATCGTTTTATCGTAAAAAATTAACGTCGAACACGACACGGAACATAAGACATCAAATTTGTTCATTGATATGAGTGGATGATGTTAAAAAAAAAAAAAAAAAAAATCCTCAGCCATCGGTAATGCATATTTACGATAAATTCATAATTACTTTCTACGATTTCATGCAGCGTCCTTTGATTTAAGCGGTACAATTTTTTTGAAGAACTTTAATTTCTGGTAAATAAACTTTAGATACCTCTTCACAGTGAATCATCACCTGTGCAGCTATGATTTGATCCGAGATGAAAAAAGAAAAAAAAAATATATATATATATATGTGAGCCTTGTACGGAAGGTATAGTATCTTTCACGCATCAAACTCAATTACTCAAGAATTTTTAGGTGTCCTTTGTCCATGTGAAATTGAATCCTCAAGATCAAGTATAAAAGTCGGTTTGTAAGACGGTCAGAGATAGGTACATACAATTTGATACGTGTCCACGAGCAGCAGACAAAATACCTATCGCAAGTGAAGGAAGAAATCCAACTTCGCGGTCCTCTCTAGTTTTTTTTTTCTTTTCTTATTTTTTTTTTATTTTTATTTCAAGCTTTACCATCTTTTTACCGAAGAAATTCTCGATCAGTTTCTAGACCGAATCGATGTACCCATTATACAAACTGAGATTAACTCTCAGACACGATAGTCACCTGAACTAGAGGATAATTAGTCACGCTCGTAAAATTCTTTGCTTCTTTACCTCGATTAGATCTGAAGAAGCAAAGAATGACATCGATTTTTCTATCAACTTTTTTGTTTTTTTTTTTTCGTTTTTATCTTACCGCAAGAATGTCAAATCGATTTTTCAAGTTTTCAATTTTTGTTTTTAGCCTTAGACTAAACCTAGTATATAAAACGTGTCCTTTCTTCGATAAGTCGCTCTCAAAACTTGCGTTTCACCCGTTACATTACTCTACAGTTATGGGCTCCAACAGTCGACTAATGATTTCAGTGGTTGTGGTTTTTGCTGACATTCTACAGCATTCTCATTCAACTGGATGCTGCTGCTGCTGCTGCTGCGAGGGACTTCGAACGTGATTCGCACCGAAGGTACGCTGCCCGAAGCCCAAGGAACCGAAGGATCACTATCTTTCGCGAGCTGAATCTTCATCTCAAGATTTATTTCATGTATAATTAAATATCACATCATACCAGTTTTTCATACGCTCCATATAATCCATGGACACATTTACGTTTCAAGGTACGATACAATATCCTATCTACATTAATTATAGAATCGAAGAAACTCGTCTTGAGAAAAGAAGAAAAAAGTTGAAAAATAATTATCCGAATAACATTTTTTGGCGCCTCACTTTCTCATTTTTCTGTAAAACTGACCAAAATTATGGACATCCAATTATCAGTCTTGAAATTATATGTAGAAAGAGTTGCGAGTGACGTATCTTTACGCATGTAATAATACCGATCTCCGTAATTCGGTTGCGGGTATTATAGTTGGAGAGCTGGAGCCTCGAATCAGCTCTTCTCTTCGAGACACAGCAAAAACTCTAGGCGACGGCTGCACTGCATCATTAGTGCATCTTCCGTCTCTCTTTATCCTTCCCTTCCCGCTTCCCCTTTCCGTGCCCTTATACCTTCCCTTTTCAACAGCCGCACACAGTATAGTATAGCGCAGAGTTTCCCCCCCAACTGCAACACTACTTCGTTGTCCCTCCCTATAACAGCCGCAGGATTTTATACTACGCAAGTTATACCCTAAGCTAAGACTTGTGTGGAGCCCCCTTGACGCCTTAACCCGATCATAGTCACGCTCGAAAATCGCTTGTACCCTATAGGACGTGAAATTTCGTGCGAAAAATTTCTCGACGAGATTGACTTTGTGGAAAAACAAAGCGCGTGAATTGTTTCTTTCGAAAATCATATTGTTCCCATAATTCTACAGCTAGATTTTTTATAAGATCAATGATTATGTATTATTTGTACATAACTGAGAGTTATGGGGTTGGAATAATGATGCATCCTATCTGTAGGTATCATTTTAGTTTCCGTTCCCAACAGCGGTTGAGCCACATGGCTCGTCGTACTTACTCCGCCCCGAAGAATGATCTATGGGAACAGGGAACCCCGAGTTTGTCCCTACGAAATTCGGTCTCGCTCATATACAGACGTCGTTTCTAATGTCAAACGCAGTTAGGCAGAAGCGGTTTATTTACCTCGCGTATAGTTCGTATATTCTAATACATCATCATAACTAATATTCTTTAGAGTCCATATATACATGTATACATAGATTTATGAACAGTCTGTACATAAAAGTTGCGCAGGTTTTTTTGTAATTGGATATTATAAATCGGCTGCAATTTTAATAGCTTGAAAGTTCATTTCCTTCGAACAGGAAATGGCTTAGAGGTAGACGAATTACTTTCAGATTAAAAGTAACTTTCACCTTAATGTAGTTTAATGGTTTTTGTTAGGATAAAGGATATTAACCGATCTTATCACTGAAATAAAAATTAATTATCGCTACAGTACATATACCTATACATTATTATATCTTTAGAAAGTTTCTCAACACTCGCATAAGCACTATGTTATTTAATTTTGAAGAGAAATAACAATTTAATTTTTTTAATACCGCTGTAAATGAGTCAGAGGAAAAAAAAAAAATCAATTCATTTCCGCAGGATTTCAAAATTGTGAATATATGTACCAACCCCTGATTGTTGGAATCTTTCATACGACCGTAAATCAACAGCTATAATTCCTCCAATTCAACTCTTCGAAAGAACGGCAGCAGTTAGATTCAATACTACACTAACAAAGGGGTGGTTGGGAAATCCATTGTATATAGGTATATACAATAGCTGAAGCGAGGAAAAGGCGGTGGCGGTGGCGGGAGCGGCTATCGGCTATCTTAATGCAGAGTTTATTTCATTGTACAAAATTTGTCCCACTGAATGTGGATGAGATATAACAACAACAACAATAACAATGGTAATAATTGGGGGCGGAAAGAAAAAAAAAAACAAAAAAACATCAAGCGACGTAATGTTATATAAGCAAAATTCGACCCGCTGTTCTTCGAACTTTGAAACTAGCAATAAAATTCCTAGGATTAGTAGTTACCCTAGAATAAGAATGAAAGAAAATAGAAAAATCTAGGAATAGTGGCAATAAAATAAACGGCTAATAAAACTTAGACTCGGATTATTTGACGGACGTTGTTGCGACGTATAATAAATTCAGACCCAATTTATAATAGACGAAACTTCTTCTATCCAAATATTTGTATAACTTATTCGTCCTGAAAGTCCTAACCGCGACGTCAATCGTACATATACATACATCCTGTAGTATGCATGGCACAAGATGATTGGCGGCGATGGCGAATGCTGTGGCTCGAGGGGTTCGGGGTACCACAGGGCCCCGACCTATCGCCAGAGCAGCTAGCTGTTTCCCAATGTTGGGACGCTGCTGACGATGAGTCGAATATGTGAGGCCCTGTTCTCTTAGCCTGGACCACGCAGCATCCTCTCCTCTTTTCTACCGTCAGTTTTTTTTACCGTCTACTCTAGGTACCTACGGTCGCGAACGTTCGCTTGAAAAATCTCAAACTTTAGATTACGAGACGTATAGTGGCTGTTGAAAGTGTTGTGCGCAACCCGTACGCACTGCAGGCGCGCACATTCAACAATTCCCAACTAATTTCTCAAGTATTAATCTCACTTCATTTGCATCATGTATAGTTGAAAGTAATTTTTAGAATCGTCTTTATTAAAACCCATATATTAATGTTTTTTTTCCGCAATTATAACTGACATGGTTTTAAATTAATCTCAAAACTAGGTATGACAGAGTATCTAGTAGAGCTTTCTATCTAAGAAATCGTAAATGTCGATGAATCCAATTTCGGTTCTTTGGGACACGACTATCTTATATTTTTACTTATAAATCCCGATAACTTCTCAAACTAAGGTCGTAAGATTCGGGACATTTTACAATCGATTCCGCGTCGAAAATGGCACTGAAAAACGAATAATTTTGATCGCTAAAAACTGAATAAAAAATGCTCGGTATACCTTGTCGGGTAAAAAACTATATACGAATTGAAAAATCGTGAGGTAATACAAATATATCAGACTTTGGCGCGTGTAAATTTGGATTTATGAGGATTGAGGGTTTTTATTTGCTATGTGGAATGAAGATAAGAATAAGAATAAGAAGAAGAAGAAGGTGCAGAAAAAGGACCTTTAGTCTTTCACATGCATCAATGGGCACGAGTAATGCCGCGCTAATAATTCAACCTGAAGAACAAAACGACGAAAAACAACGACACCTATCTGGATACTGAACACACTAATACTTGAAAAAATTTTATCACCGCAATAACGTTGTTACGAAACTTCACGCCATTATTAACTTGTACAGATCGCAACCTCGTTTTGTAATTCTAATTCTTGATGCAGGTTAAATACAATATGTGTTTAAACGTTGTCAATCACATCTTATGATTGATTGAATTGAATACCCGACTTGTCTGCACAACTTATTGACAACAAATTAAAATTACATAAATAGACAGTAAAAGTAGTTTCGATTCAATATAGCTACACACAATTATATTCTAAGACATTCGAGTCTCGCGGGTATGAAAAAGAAAAAAAGAACCATTCAACCATTATATTTTTTTTTCTTTTTCTTAAATACGATTAGTATATTATATAACTTACCTAACAAATAGTTGTTCCTGGTTGTTCACCCGCCAGGATACCACGGTCGCTCCTAAAAAATTAAAAAGTTTGTTATTTTATTTTTATTTTTTTCTATGTTGGTGTTATTTTTTTTGTTTTTTGTATCAGATAAATGCAGTGCGGCTGTTTATATCTTTGAATGACGATTTATAATGTCACTAAAAGTTTAGAGATTAGATTTGAAAGTTTAAGAAAAATTATATTACAATTCTTCTAGTTTAATACAATTTGATTGATCGATTGCGATCGAACTGCAAAATGTGTATGAGTTATTAGTTAATGGTAAACATGTAAATAAATAAGTATAACGTAAATAAATCTTGATATTAATAACAAACGAATGTGTATACATTAAATAATGATATTTTAATGAAAGTACAGTACATATTTATTGGTTGTAAGAACATAGCCTATATGACTGGGATAGATATAGACAGTTGAGCTATCTATCTGTGTCAGAAAAACTTTCACTGTTTTTTTAATCAACACACCACATCGTATGTAGTATGTGTGGTACTTTAGACAGTGAATATGTTAAAATAATTAATTTATCCTGATTTCTGATTGATTTTTGAGTAACGATTATCCTAAGTAACGATTAAATCTTATGATTTAATGAATTTCAATGTATATAGGTAAAATCGCGTAAGAAGAAAAACACACACCGTGAAGATTTATCGTGCAGGTGGTATTGTTGCCTCGGTCAAGTACCACGACGCTGGTAGCCGCTGCCATGTTTGAATCGTGAATGCGCTGTCGACGGCTAAACGCACGGCACAGTCACGGCACAGGCGCAACACGCAACGATACGATTTACGCTGCTGCTGCTGCTACTGCTGCTTCTGCTGCCTTTTGGCTATAACCCTCCTTTACCCAAGGCTTCGAAACGTTTGTCGATGCTCCCACGGGACGAGTGCCCCTTTCTCGCCACGTTTTCCCCCCCCCTACTTACTTACTATATCGCTTTTATGTAGCTACCGCCAATGGCAAAGAGAAACACTAACGCCATCATCATACATCTTTGAAAGTTCGATGAAAGCGAACGGAGGTCCAGCCTAGGAAGATAAACAGGTCTACAGACTCACTCGGTAAGAAAGATAATTACACAATGCGGGAAGAGAACAAAAATTGAACAAATCGGATGATTATGAGAATAAATGAGAGCGTAGGGATGTAGTTTATTGATTCCAGTTTTTTCAAGTTGTATATTATGTTTTTGCAAAAATGTCCTATGGGTTCGGCTCGGCTGGTAGTGCAGCGATCTTTTTCTTTCTTAGCTTCGCGTATTGTCGGCTGCCTATAAATGTCTTTCACCACGCCGGACAGGATCTCGTTTTATCGATATAGAGAGATTTTTAAATAGTAGGAACTATTATTCTATTCCATATTCATCATTTCTTCGAATGCTTTAACTCTTTTTTTTTCACTCCTATGTGTACCTGCTGTCGGCAATGTAGTTAGGGAATTAGAAAATCATGATTAATAAAAAAAAAAAACAGGACAAAAAACAAGTTCGAAACATAAATTTCTAATTTGAAGATTGATACAAAAAAATGTATATTCGCAGTATATCTCATCGACGCTAGAATTCAGATAGAAAGATTGTGTCAAATGTTGATATGTTAGGTAGCGACGTTGCGGCAAATTGATGAAACATTGATACACGATGCGAGAATCGAGTTCTAAAATCCGCGTTCCCAGTCTCGAGATGTTAGAGCCGAGGGTTCCGCATTCCGTCGTTTCTTTTGTCAGTTGACCGTTTTCATGCGACCAGCGAGGTGGTTGACAGTGGTTGACAGTAGGGGTACGTACCGTGTGATGTCTCGTTGTTTTTTGTCGAGCCGACAACAACGACGACGAATACGACAAGAACCAAGAAGAGTTATTATCGTCACAACTATCATCATCCTTATAAGTACTTTGTTTTGAAAGTCTACAATTAAGTGTAAAAAGAAAAAAAAAAAAAAAAATAATAATAATAATAATAATAATAATTAAAAAAAAAAAAAGCCAAAAGAAAAAAAAATACATAAACAAACCGTTTAATATTTTTTAGCCAGTGTGTGGTGCTGTGGGGTAAGGGATGAGGGACAGGGGGATATTTTCGAAAGAGATTTGAGGCTAGAAATGTTGAAATTTGGAAGTAAAAACGACGTGACAGTGGTGCATCGCGCCACTATTCGCCTCTTGGATGACACCGAGATTATTCAGTGCGATTTTCAGGTGAAATATTTACGTATTACAACATCGGTGGTTTGTTCCTACTACTTCTCCTCTTCCTTTACCTCTCCAATCTACCCTACAACCCTTGATTTATTAAAACATCCACTTCTAACGTGAAAAAACAAACGATTAAAACTACAACTTGTTTTTCTGTTTTATTTCAAAACCTTTCCCTTTCACCCATCGTTTTATCCCTTAGATATTAAAATCGATTACATTGTTTATCCGGCATTCAACTCATAGAATTCTCTTCCGATCCAAACAATTGAATTCAATGTATCTTATTAGTCGTAATTCATGATAGGTGTATCTTTTGTAATTACCCGTTCATCGAAATAGTTTTTTTTTTTTCTTTTTATGAAATAAAAAGACAATTTTTAAAATTCCAAGATTATATGTATATTATAATCTTACGATAGGAATTCTTGTAATTTTATACATATAATATATCACAGTAGCGAATTACTTCACGCAAGATGTAGGTAAGATGTTGTACAGTTAACTTGTAATGTAATGAAGAGATTTTTCTCTATTGTCAGTTTTTCCTACTTCTGTAATGTATAGCGGTACGAAATGTCTGTTTTATCGTGACAAGATAAGTTGATTAATAACCTAAAATTCAACCCCAACCGAGTGTTGTTACTTTTCCCTTAGTACCTATACTTAGTACGTATACGTACGTGTGTATTAGTTGTTAAATTTCAAACATAGTGCGTGACGTGATATTATCGAATTCCCATAGGTAGGAAAATACTCGGCGAAATGTAGTAATAAAGTACACATATATAACATTTATACACGATATTGAGGGCAGCGTAGTTTCGGACGTGGACGGACGAAAAATACATCCTCCGTCTTCGGTTTTTTTATATTTTATTACTCTGTATTACTACACTCCTGAATAGCGAAATGTAAAGCGATGCATGAGCCACGCGTAAGTATCTAGCTCTGAAATTCGAACTATTTTCAATATATACATATTCATATCTGAAGTTATTAAACTAGGTATAAATAATGATAATAATAATAATAATAATAACAATGAAATGAATCTAATCCTGAAATTTATGGAGTTGCAAGAATCTTCACAAATGTAGTTATGAATGAATTAACGAAACGAGATATTACACATCAAAACGATGTATAAGTATGTGTTATAAGTTTATAGATATGCATCATGGGACCCGCTCTACTTCCGGTATAATCGATCGTAATACGAGTTGTAAAATTTTACTGACTTTTTCCAAATCGCTACGATTACTTTACTTCCGCAGAGTAGATAGTCCCGAATGAATCGTTAATCATATCGTTCGTAAATCGTCAGTATGATATGACATCGAATAGAATGACGTAATGGTAGAGCTTTTTACCACCCGGACGAATGACTGGCATTTTGCCTGTCTGCGAACAATACCTACGGCCGTTTTTCAAACTTATGTTATAAGACGTACCTATATAGGCTCATGAATGAATGTATGTATTATAATACAGGTTAGGTTACGTAACTTAACACTTTATTACTCCAGTTTATTTTGCTGTGGCAAAATTCGCGTCACATGAAACAAGAAGGAAAAAGCAACAAGTATAATTCGTCAATAAAAAAGATATTATTATCTTCTCATATATGATTATGGAATAAATTAGGTTGAATTATATCATAGGATCGAGCCATAATGAAGAAACGAATATCTATGGTTTTAGACATATCACACAGTGCTGAGGTAATAAAGAATACTGTACTAACAAGTAGATCAGCTACAAATTAGTAACAAGGATGGAGAAAGACAAAAGAACACTGCAGTGTACAAGTTGACGTTGTATGATGACAACAATACTGAATGTCCTTAAAAGAGAAGAGACGAGACTGAGAAACAACGATGCAGAAACAAAAGGAGAAAGAGAGACAGACGGAATAAAATCAGTAATTATGACTCAAGTCACAAGTTGAATGTGTCAGCTCAAAACAGAGACAATTCAGGGTCGTAAGGTTGTTCTTTGCAATTTTGATATCTATATTACACGCGGTAATGAACACAAACTCTCATTGACTACAGAGACATGTGGCTGGATTGAAGCAAACATATGTAAAAAAAGGGAGAATACGAAAAGAACCAATTTGTTTGATTTTTTATCACAAAAACGAGAATATAGGAAACTGTAAGATCTGTACAAAATGATTGAAATATAAGGCAATATTACTATGAGTAGAAATGACATAAGTGTCTGTAACACTAGCAGGTGATATCCTAATTTTGTGAAGAAATGTTGCTAATGAACGGGATCGTTTTCTGCACTATTGAATTTGTCGAGGAGTAGATATCGAGCCGTGTATGAATTCCGGGGACCGGTTCAACCCTAGACTACCCGTCTGCACCCTCGTACTGTGGCGGTTGTCCGATTGACCCGCTTTGGTAAAGTCAAAAGTTTAGGGGAGAGAAAATATCAGAGGTTTTAGAAGAATTCACCAAACTGAAGAAGTCGCCAGACACCGTGAGGCGCCAGACTATATAAGCTAGACCCATCTTCTCTTTCTTCGGTTTTTCATTGCTGCAGGGGTTAAATGTCGTTCCAGATGGTGTAGAACGGAAATGAAGGTGGTTTTAACTTCTAAACGGAAATATAAACGGTCTGAAAGTAAGGGAGCAAACAGATTGTTTATTACTTCTTACCATTAACTATAGTCGAGCAATTAGCCAATTCGACAGTCTTCACAAAAGTTAATTAATTCCTCTCAACGACTTGCGAAGGGGTATTACGTTATTAGCAACGAATTCTTCGAAGACGTCACTTTTCGAAAAAAAAAAAATCTTACAATCCGAAACGTCTTTGCGAATTAGTTACCGATATGATTATACAGTTTCAGGTAAACTGAAATAATTCCTTCACTCAACGATAAATAGATTATGCATTTAAATATTCAATTATTCAATTCGCTTGCAGCGTTATTGCGAAATCCAATTACAACAGTTGAAAGTTGTTAATAGCATATTTCTCTATGTCTATAACTCGGTGCATATATCCACTCATCGCTCCTCTTGTCTACAAACTCCACTTGCCAACGACTGATTGCTGATTGTATCGTATAATTGTTGGATTCTACTATCAGCTTGTATTTGATCTCGTGTCAGTATAAAACCTAGCATGTGTTCGAATGTATCAACTATTCTACATAGCTGTCAAAAAGTAACGTTAATATCACCCTCATGTCGTTCTTCAGTTCACAACTTCTGTCAGTACTAAACTGAAACAAGATCTATTGGTAAATTAAATTATTTGAAAATTGAAAGGACCAATTCGTTTTATAATTTACTTGAAAAATATCCAGACGATATTACGTGTACGGCATAGGCTGGTCTAAAAATTTATGAAATTCTCTTGAGTTTATCGATTGCTAAAAGTGCAGCTAAAACGAGAGCTGAAAATCATCTCAGAAGGTGTGATTTCGTGAGAAGAAATACTTCACGGAATACTTTGACATGATCGATTAATATTGAATGGTTGCTAATATGAGCGCTCAATCATTCTACATTTACCTATATCGAATCTATAATAAGTTCTTGAATGTCGATTAGCGCCTGCTTTTGTCGAGTTAATGAATAGACGTAAAGTCTATATCCATCAAACATTCGATTAAAACGTGTGACAAAACAGCACACGTAACGATTCTACACCGAAACCTTTGAGTATGTCTTCAAAGAGATGTTTGGATCTGTGGATTTGGTTCTACTATTGCCCAATTAATTATCTACTCGTTTTCTTTCGTAATCGTATTCTTTCATCAGCCAAACATACAATGTAACATACATCTTCTGCAACTTTATATTATTATTTCTCTCCGTCTTCCACGTAGCTTTGGACTGCAGGATTTGACCAAGGTTTACGAGTTTACCCAAAAGGGGTATAAAAGTAGTAGGTTAGGCTAGAACGTATCCTTCCTCATCTCGTCTGTAGGTCACGAGGGACGAAGCCGAAGGAGACTAAAAAGGCCAAACTACGGTCACATCCACGAATCAGTATTATATCTACAGAGATACGTGTAGTACAACGTACGAGTCCACGGTGGATTTTACTTCGATACTATAATCTTATAGGTATTGGTATGAATGAAAATTGGAATCGGATCTGAGAAAGCCTACGTAAAACTACCTATACTGTAAAATGTACTACAACATTACACTATAATTGTAAAACAGGTCACATAAGCTACTGTTCATTTGCTCCCGTGTTACTTGAGGCCAGCACAGCGGTTAGTGAATAGATTTCGTTTTTATTTTATTTTTTTCCAGTAACCTTAGACGACTAGTGAGTATAAGTCGTCGTTTTATTCTCTTGATCTAACCTCAGACATTGACACTGATATTATACACTTGTTAGTATAAAACGACATATTAGCAACTGACACCTTTGAGTATAAATTGATGGTTTAGATTCTAAACTTTAGAAACTAAAAATAGCTAATAATTATAATAATAGTAAGGAGCGGATAATTTGATTTTGGAATCTTGAAATTGATTAACTTTTGTTCAATTGTTAGACGAAATCATTACCTATAAGTATTCATTTATCGATTGAATTTGACAATCCATCAATCTTACAATTGGGGAAATGGAGGGAATAAAAGCTTAAAGTGTGCCAAATAATCGACTTCACCTATACTGAATGAATTTGACATTTTTAGAGAAACTTATTATATGTCAACAGACAAAACCTTGGACTCGAATTCTGCCCTTTATTATATGATATCCATTCAGATAGAGTTTTAAAGAGATTAATTTAAAGAGATTAGTATTCAGAAGATCCCAAAGATTTTATAAGATTTAAAAAAGTTTCTCAAGATTTTATCAAAATGTGTATTATATATATACACCATATTTCTCGAACTGAGGGTCTGCAGTGTAACACGACTCTTGAATACCCTAATTAATATTTCAATTAATATTATGATAAGATACATGTATATTTTATTGGATAAAAAAAATCTTTGAACGAAATTTTCGATTCAGAAAATTGTTTGATATTCAACTTCAAAAAAATAAAAAAAAATAAAACAGAGATAGGTACAACATCCTTGTCACGTTTGTTACTGATACAATTGCATTCTGAATCGAGATTCGTCCTGTGATTGCGAAATATCGTTTAATCTAACAAAATTTATTCGATGTTTGTTCCGAATAATTTTGTTTATGTCCGTATGGGGAATAAACTTTTGTTTTTTGACAAAAAAGAAAGAAAAACAAAAAACAAAGCAGAAAATGAAAAAATCTGATCAAAAAGTCACTCGAGAGTTGTACGATCATTATCGAGATAGAGAAAGAGGAAGGTTTCTGTTTGTGGTATAAACTCGCAGTGCAGGTGATCAATTCTCTTGTCTTCTTTCCTGTTCACAGCCTCAACACAAGGGAAGATTCATACTTGAGTACGTTTGTAAACAGCTGAACATTTTGGAGACGGATTATTTCGGGCTGAGATACGTAGACCACTCGAGGCAGAGGGTGAGTTTTATAAATGTAAAAAAAAAAAAAAAAAAAAAAGAAGAAACGCGATCAAAAAGCTCTCTGAAACGTTATAAAATAATTTTTAAGTCCCTCTTAGTTTGTTTCTTTGTTTCATTGTATTTTGTTTGTTTTTCATGAAAATTCTTATACGGTTGTTAAGTCCATTGGACCTGCAGGTTTTTTTTACTAACACCGGCAATATTTACAGACTTGAGATAAAAATTTTCCTCTAGCCTGTCTGGAGAAACGATTTGCTTTGTTGTTTACACAAACTGCGAAGTTGTAAATGCACGGCCTCTGGCTATAAATAACCGATAAACGTATACCAGATGACCTAATAGCAGTGATATAACTATGTAATAACTGAATCTGGCTTCACTCACTGACTCCGGGACCAACTTCTATTACGTCATATACCAACGAAATATCCGCATTTTTTTTTAATTTTTTTATTTTTTATTTCAGAGTTAGAGAAACATCATGACTCTATCCCTGCGTTAATAATTGATTTTTTTTTTATTGCTACAAAAAAAAAATCAAAGTTTTAACTGCTTTCCTAATCACCCTAAACTTCAATGGTTTCCTTAATTGTATTTCATGTTTCAGCATTGGTTGGATCTCGCAAAAACTGCTATAAAGCAAGTCAAAGGTTGGTAATAGATCCGTTTATCATTAGTTTGCTGCTTTAGGTATATAGTTATGTATATGTTAACATTTCTGCGAGGAGGCAAATCAATCTTCATTATCATTTTTCTAGCCTTTGAAATTTTAATGCTAGATCTAAAATTAGACTGGTGAGGTAGACTTTACCTCCAAAGACTTTCCCTAGTAGCCGCATGTGTATATATCTATATATCTATACATTTAGCTACCCACATGTATGTATATTGTATATACATACCCATATAGTAGCCGTAGGTAGTACTTATACGACGCACGTATGTTGTACATATAATATACGACGAGCCTCGCTCGATGTACCCAGAGCACTTTCACGTCGGTGGCATTTATTTTTACTTTGTACATAGCGAATAAACTTTTACATGTATACACAACCTGCCATTTTATATTGATTCTAGTTTCACCCCGGAAGTTCCTTTTTATTATATGTCCCCTTGATTAAAGAAATACGCAAAAGAATTTAATTTTTGTTAATGAATTTCGACATTGGTTTTTTTTTTATTTATTTTTATTGCAATTCGCAATGATTATATTTATCATACCCCACTCGTATAGAAAGGATAAGAGGTCAGACCGCCATTTTGTTTTCAGATATGGAGCCCATTTTGTTCAGCTTTCGAGTCAAGTTTTATCCTCCCGACCCTTTTCGGTTGAAAGAGGAAATCACTAGGTACCAAGTCTATCAGCAGTTGAAAAGGGACCTACTTCATGGTAGGCTTTACTGCAGTCCTGGCGAAGCTGCTCTTCTCGCGGCTTGCGTAGTTCAAAGTAAGTTTTCCTTTTGAAAGTACATAAAATAAAATCGTCGTCATAGCCAAAAGAAAAAATAAATGTTTAGGTATTGTAAAAACTCTAAAATCCATTCGAATATAAGGATGAAATTGATGATTCGATTCCACTCTAAAATTATTGAAAATTAAAAAAAAAAACTCATTTTGGCAAATTGATATAGTAGCTTAAAGATTTTTACAATTATCAACGATACAGGGTGAAAGGGGAATGATAAGTTTCAAACGATTCATTATAAATTTAAAAAAAGATTACAAATAATTTCCGAAAATTTCATTATATTCGAAAAAAATCAAGGGCTTAAAAAGGATTTCGAATAGTTTCTAAAATGTGATACTGATAAGGATTTGGGTGCAGACATTCAATAATAAAAAAAGAAAAAAAAAAAAAAACAAGTTGGTCGGCAAGCAAGCTTCACCCTCTTAAATTATTGAAACGACATAATAGAATTCACGATTATTTTTTTTGTAAAAATACTAGTCAAATTGGCTCAGCGTAAAGTATGCAGGAATGGTGTATACAGGAAATTCTAAAAGAAAAACAAAATCAAAAGAAGAAATAAACGTTGAAAAATGTGTTGATAGCAGAAAGTTACATTTCATAGTTGGTTGACTTAATACGCGATGATACTGCGCGTCAAGACAGTTTGATAAATGATATACCGAATGATTGATTGTTCACGAAATTCTCTTAAAAATGAGACCCCAATCACCTACAGGTGAGCTCGGTGACTACGACCCAGACATTCATGAAGGCAACTACATCTCCGAGCACAAGCTGCTGCTGAAACAGACGGAGCCTATTGAGGAAAAGGCGATGGACCTGCACCAAACCCAGCTTAAAGGGTTCACTCCAGAACAGGCGGAAACGCATTTTTTGAGGCTAGCCTCTCAGCTGGACACGTACGCCGTTGACCCACATCCGGTCAAGGTATGGTATTATCCCTCCCTCACTATGAGCCATGAAAAAGCAACTATTATATCCTGCATAATCTTATAGCTGCTCACCTCCCCTTGCCTCGCCTTTCCTTGCTTTTCCTTTTCCTTTTTTTTTTTTTTGCCCACTTTTATGTAACGCATCATCGTGTGATTCCGTATTATATTATAGCTGTTGTATATGTATGTGGTACCTTCTCCATCGATCGATAAAGGTCGGGTCGGTCAGGCTGAATTTTTCTAATTGCCGCGTGCGGATTCCCTGGATTAATCATCATTCTATAGCGATAAGTTAAACTCGAAGTATCACAGATCAGTCGAGTTGGCGTGAATTTTTAAACAAACCGTTAGAATTCTTTCCTCCACGTTCCATCTTCACATTTATTTACAGATTTAAATCTTTCGGCTACTTCTCCAATACAAATTAGACTTTGATCCAAAGTTAAAAGCAAAGACCAGGCTTTTTATTTAAAACAAACAGCAGACATCTCATTCCATTTCATTGCCATTCTTTGGTTCGATTGAAATTTCAACATATGATGTGAGTTCAAAAAGCTGTCGTACTCGAAAGGATGTAGAAAATCGTGACAACCCATTTCTTGGTAGTCGAGTTCTTTTTCGATACGCGGGGGGTCTTTTTTTTTAGACTACGGAAAATAACGCCAATCCCATTGTAACCACAACGTTTGTTTGTCTCTCGTAAAAATTGATTTGTAGTGAAATTATTATTATCCAAAAGGTTTGTCAGTGGAAGACTGTTACATCGCATGCCGGCTGAAAGATGATATTTATGGACTTCCCGGTTAATCAACACCCGTAATTCTATACCCACACATACAGGGTGAACCAGAACTCCTGCACCACATTGAAAAGGCAGATTCCTTATCGAATTCTGAGACGAAAGTTCCTTTGAGAAAACTCTCTGAGGCCAACGGTTCTTGAGTTATTAAAAATCGCGATTGACCAATCAGAGCGTTTTTCTAGTCAACCGCTTGATAGTTTCAGCGTTCCAGGTCCTCCGCTTCATAGTTTTTGGCCGTTCACGTCAACCGCTCCATAGTTTTAGCGGTCCAGGTCATTCGCTCCATAGTTACGGTCGTAGAGAACCGCTCTGATTGGTCAATTGCGATTCTTAATATCTCTAGAACAGTTGGCCTTAGAGAGTTTTCGTAAAGGAACTTTCGTCTCAGAATTCGATAAGGAATCTGCCTGTTCCGAGTGGTACGGGAGTTTTGGGTCACCCTGTATATGTTGATGTATTTTATTATCATGTATGTATATTTGCATGCAGGTGCTCATGAAATCAACAGTAAAGATATAACGAGATTGTAGGATAAACAGAATCGAAGCACGCTTCGTGCTCGACAACCTTTATTCCTTTGCTCACCGTTTCCTTCGAGAAACCGAAAGTGATTTATGGTCGATGTTTCTTCCTATCTCGCTATCTTTCTCTTTTTCTGTTTCTCTCTACTTTTTTTATTTTTTTTTTGTTTTGTTTTTTTTTCATTCCCTTCTAGACCCTGGCAAACCTTCGCCCTATATTTAACATTGTATCAAGTGTTTGTCGCCCGGTAGCCAAGCCAAACATACATCCCACGCACTACTCAATAAATTCCGGAGGGGTTGAGGGGGTCCAAGCTAAATCCTTAAGACCCGGGTCACAGTTTTTCTTTTCTGTATTATTTCTATTTTCATTTTCATAGAAATGCATGGTAGTATTTCATTCATCGTTTGTATACATCAAAATATTTTTTACACTTTTGGTTTTCTTTTTTCTTTTGTCTTTTTTAATACACCATCGCAAGCTGTATTGCAGACATGATTAGTTAGTTCCTTGTAATAGATGGAGATGAAGTTGTCTCGGCCAAAATTCTATAGGACTTATAGATTTCAAATGAGAACGAGCTGAAGTTGGCCAATCACAGCTCGCCGCTAAGGCAACGTGAGCGATGCGCGTGGCGTAACGGTTACTCTTTGGAGAAATTTAAATTTCATGCCATTTGAAAACTATAAAATCCTAGAAATTTTTTTTGAGACAAAATTATCGCCTTAATTCGCACCCGTAATACAACAACCGTAAGAATATTAAAACCATTTTCACACACCCTATGTTATAAGGGATGAAATTCCTGCTTATTTTCACACAAGTACTTTGAAACTAGATGGAATTTAGAAACTGTGAACTCGACCGACTGCTGCAGCAGCACGAATCGATTCTGTATACTAATTTACATTTCGCACTGCGTACATGTACGTATTCGTGTATGCAATCGTATGTGTTCTATACATTACGCGCGTTACTATCAAGCAAGAAAAGCATTAGGGGGCGATGTGTCGGCACGCGCTTTGCAGGAATGAACTCCATGATGTTCATCGCATTAGCCGTAATAGATTCCTAGCTAATTCCATTGGAATGATCTGCGCCGTTGATACAGGAATCTATCTCATTTCCTAGTTTCAGATTCAAAAGAATCGGTTTCAACGAGTTACCGATAATGTGAGGCGAATGTACAATCTCGGAAATCCAGATGCAGGTTTTCGGAAACAACAAAAAAAAAAAAAAAAGGAAAAATGTTATGCTGCAAAATTTGAGAAATAAAACTAATTAAATAAATAAATGAAATTACGTGACAGTTTAGTCGAGTCGATTAGTTTTAATGACAGTCTATTTTAATAGTCTATTATTATAAAAACGTGCGTGGTAATCAAAGTGGAATTAACCATCCCGTTACGTAGAATCAGGGTCATTTTTTTTTCTTCTCAACTTTAATGGAATAAAAAATTATTCTTTACCGCGGCTAGCTATTATTCAGGAAAAATATTCACGGTAATATAAAAATTCACATAGTTTGCTGGGATTTTGTTTATCTACTGCTCAACGTTGTTACCAAATTCAATAAATGATTCTTCGGTAATTTTTTTTTAACCATGCTACGAACTCTTTGCCGTTAATAACAAAGGTGGATCTATAGGTATAAGACATCCTTGTATTGATTCAATTACCCTTAAACCCTCGAAATGTAGCTACGTAGCTTGCAGTATTTCTGGAGGCTCCGTATCTTCATAAAAATTGGCAGACCTCCTTGCCAGCTCATACATTGCTCCCAAAACCAAAACAAAAAAGAAATAAAAAAAAAAGAAAGAAATTCAACTTTGGCTTTCCGCCGATTTATTTATTTTCTTCTTATGATTATTAGTCTGTTAATCTTATTTTCTTGTCGACGGACATGACATTTCTGACTCGAAGAATTTCCAGCACGTATTTTTATATACACCTCATATCTACCTACTTTGTTCCGTTCTACCGGATATAAATCATCACAGCGTTTCTTCTTCAGCGGTGTATCATCTCCGCAGCCCTACCCACTTCCGGTTACTTTTTATCCCGTTTCTTCTTCGAGCAACATATTCGCAGAAGGAGCTCTCCTGGGCCTCGGCTCGGCCCCTGCGATCGATTTGTTTGAATTTTTTAGCTCGACCTTATAGTGTACCTACTGGCCCTATAGCAGACCCCTCAGTACCTATCGTAACAACTCAGACCGATTAGCGTATCTCTTTCTTACCCTATGCACGATATGGACATACACCGTAAAATATACCGTGGTATCCCGTACAGTTTTACATCCCTTTTTATATTTATTTTTCGCTTATTCAAAAAACAAAGAATTTTGTTCATGGGATTTTCACAATTTCGTTTTGAATCTAGTCGAACACATTTTCATTGGCGTCTAAATTTGGAGAGATTCAATAGCTATTTTTTAAAGACTCCTAAAAATTTGAATAAATTTAGGAGCTTTAAATTTAGCTGCTTTTTGTCCTTGTATTTTGATTTTGAGAATCGAGAGATTCACATACCAGATCATTAGCTTTGAGACGAATGATCTATGATTTACAATTTCGCCTTTAGGATCACAGAGGGTCGCAGTTATATTTGGGTATAAACCACTGCGGTATTCTGACGTTTCAAGGATCGAGGAAAACGCATCACTTCCGGTGGCCGGAAGTCCAGAAGATCAATTACGAAGGGAAGATGTTTATTGTCCATCTCACCTTTAACGAGGTAAGCAAACTACGTATTGTACCTACTTACCTATATCTATACATATACACATATACATACCTTCTCTCTATATACTCAATTCAACTCTCCTCGATACTCTAATCACCAATTTGCATCCGGTTTATCGTCTCGTCCACAAACAAATCTCTCGAGACCTTTATACCTACCAGTAAGCCATCTATTTCAAGTTTATCGTCAATTTTACGAGAATCGTATACACCAACTATATAATCTTTGTAGGATAGGTATATCCGCAAACGTTGTGTTATTATTTTATACTTTACGAAAAGTTTTGGCTGCAATTTTGCTTGCGAGACTCTAATTTCACAATTTGTATACGAAAATGTTGCGCTCTGTTAGTTTTTTTTGTTTCTTTTCTATCAAGGCGAAAGAGAAAATATAGAATTATATGATATTCGATAAATGGAAGAATTTTCTTTTAATTTGTCGTTGACCGTTGCTTCGAATTCAAACTTTGGCGTTGTTGTAATAATTTCGCGAATTTTACAAGAAGAAAAAAAGGTAGCTGTCCCGCCGTTTTGAAACCGGAAGTGGTCTGGGTCTAAGACATGATGTTCTGTCAAAACTTCGGTGAAATTAGTCAAGCGATTTGTCTTAGATCGTCGATGCGAAAAATCTGCACCACTGCACGCTGATCTGAAAAATTCTGAAAAATGTATTTAGATGAGAAAAAGTTCCATTCCGTTGTCCTAATGGAAGAAAAGCGAAAGTTATTTGAATTTATAGAGAAGACCAGGGTGAAATGGGTACCTTAAGGAGATTACACAAGAAAAATGACTCTATGAGCTGTTTCTTTTTTGCTTTTTAATCGAAATTTATGAGAAAAAAGGTTTGAAGAACAAAAAAAAACAAAAAAACTTTTACATTGATCTTCTTCAGGTAACCATTTTTCTCCGGTCTTCCCTACAAAGTTTGAACGTCAACAAATTCAAAATCGGAAGTGGCGTAGGTTCGGAAAGTTTTTTTAGCACATCATGGCAGAGTATCCATATGATTTGATGACAAATCTTTATCCCAAACTGCCCGCCGGTTTATCGTCCGGAATCATATATCTATATTGAAAAAAAAAAAAAAAATCAGTACATGCATTCCTACTTTTTTTTTCAAGATAGTTGAAAATTTGGTTGTCGATGACAAAACGGGTTTGAAAGTTAATTCGAAATTTTTTTTGTCACGAATAGTATACGTCTTGCGTGATGGCAAATGTATTTTAAAAGCACTACGTTTTGATTAAATTCTATAGAGCTTTAACGTATTTTGAAATAGCGGTTCAACTATCATAAGAGTAAAGATTTTTACGCGCTTTTTTATCGTGACAAATAAGAAAATTCGACAAAATATACTTAAATTATTATTATTATAATTGAAAGTAGTAAACCAGTATATTTTGATTCATTGCATGATCGTACTGACGAATGTAGTTTGTCTGTCTCTTTTCTTTTTTTTTTTTCTGTACGATATTACTCACGTCCTGAAATCATTATGGTGAAAATTAACAAAAAAAGAAAGAGAATATTTGAAGACCTGCAAAAGAAAAAAAAAAAACAAATCTATATATCTATGAAATCAAAGTGAAAAGAATCTTGTTGCGTAAATATAAGGACACCCTTTGATGTTACCAAGTAACTTCTAGATATCTATAGTTATATATAGGTATACCAACGTATATCGATGGGGGATTGACCAGTAGGAGCTATTAGTTACGTCATGCTGTGTATACACGTATATCTATAGACTATATGTATAATGTAGGTATCCACGCTAGAATACGCGTCCATGTATAGGTAGGTATACGAACGAGCGATTCTAGCCTTTCCCTTTTCCCCGTCTATCTAGACTCTCACCGACTATGCTGTGGTTTGGAAACGGCAGATTGACGCGTGTGCGGTTGCCTACTATTAGGCGCACGTAATACTGCTCGTATACATAATATTACGTGCTCGTATAATGTAGATACACATGTGTCTGCCTAGTGGTCCATGAAATCTGTACATATGTAAGTACAGTTATAGTTCTTCATCCAAATTATTCTAAAATCATGAAACAATCGTGAAATACTTTTATTTACTAGAATTTCAAACGTATGATAGTCGGGAATTAATTCGGGGTGTTCATACGCGAAACTAGCGCCTGTTGGTGTTAGTTCTTCGAACTATACCCCCAAGGTCGAGCTGATAAAAACATGTGGTGTTTTTAATTCTTGAATTTGAATTCTTGTTTATCTATAAAGAATGGATCAGATCCTGAAATTGAATATTCCTATTTATCTATATATTTGTATTCGATGCGAATGTGTGGAATCGTGTTGGTAAAGTGGAAGAGGCCTTCGACATTTTTTTTGTCAGCAATGGGTGCTAACACGGAGCCTGGTGTCGACGGCGAATTTTCACGCCTTGAATTCTCAGAATCTTGATTACTTTTCAACTTGGGATTATGATTAAACTATTCCTGCCGTGATATTTTTGTGCGTGAAATAATCTTCAGTACCCGGGGGGTCCAAGAAATCATTATATCGGCAAAATTTGATTGCAGGCGTATGGCGCGACGGCCATGTTTGTTACGCCAGTGTGTATATCCGTGCTTCAGCTGTTATGACGAGATTTTATTAACATTTTTTTATAACTACAGGTCAATTTATGGCTAATCTCTGCTATTTCACGCACAAAATTTTCATTCAAAGA
This sequence comes from Tenthredo notha, assembly GCA_914767705.2. Lineage (NCBI taxonomy): Eukaryota > Metazoa > Arthropoda > Insecta > Hymenoptera > Tenthredinidae > Tenthredo > Tenthredo notha. The sequence continues at coordinate 6,504,867 of OU611908.1, forward strand.
ACATCTCAGACGCTGCAGATTCTCGTCATTATTCTTTATATTCAATAATTTAGGGGTTTGAATTCACTCGTAAGTGTGTACATGTGTATGTGCCGATATCCGAGCCATGGGACCCGCTTGGATACCCTTAAAATAATAATTTGCGCAAAAATATTTACAAACGAACATTCTCGCAATAATTTGAAAAATCAATTTACAGCTCAAAGCAATGTTTTCATTTTATTTTTGTTCAAGTACATAAAGTTGAAAAAAAAAAAAAAAAATTGGATTTGTTTTCTTTTTCTTTGAATTTCGAAAATTGTAAATTTTGATTCGAAATTTTCTAGACACCCTATAGGTGCCTATGCATGTATATAAATTAATTTAAATTTAAATTGCCTCCGGAAGTCGGTTAACCTATATATTACATAGTACTTATCAACCGGAAGAAATTTTCCTTGTGAGAAATATGAAATAGCGTTCAAACTACAAAGATTATATCGGCTTTTATTCGGCTTTTATTAACGTAACAATTACATGTCTCAAGAATATACTACTGAACTTATAATATATGAAAAAAATTTATGTCTATTATAATCTATTCACGTAGGTATATTCAAATATTTTATTTTTGAGTTAAAAATCGTTGAGGCACACAAAAAAAAAAAAAATGAAACATAATAGGATAGTTATAAAAATTGAAATAAATTCGTAGTTAAAATTTTCACAGCGTCAGCGTATATGTACAGAGCGATTCTGTGAAAAATTATTGGGTTTTATTTATTTCGTGGGAAATAAAACCCAATCTTCGATGTTTGATCTGCTCAATTCAGGCGTTTCCCGTTAGCCTACCATATAGGCGCGTTATTTTCCACAGAATTGCTCTGTATATATATATTTTTTTTTTTGCGATATAAAGGAAAGAAGCAAATCGCCTGAATGCAGAGAGAAAAATAAATGATGAATAAAAATAAAAATATGCCATCACCGCGTTTTTTTAAGCTCCCTAATCTCTATGAAAATACGCTTCTGTAGGTATAAATGCAAATGAAAATTAGTTCTTCGTAGCTGGGACGCGAGCTGGATTTCATTTAACGTACAAATATATATAGGTATACAACTGTGATATAATTAAATATGATTTAAGCCCATTTTCTTTAACATACCCGTTGAGTCGGCACGTGTTTGTGGTAGAATGAAACTAATCCAATTATCTATTTGCATTATGCCTTGCTCAGGACTTGAGGACGAAGGTAAGTCAGTAGTTTGTATCGCGTCAATCGTTGCACTGCTGCAGTTCTCTTTATTACAGAGCGGAAAAAATAAATAAATAAATTTTAAATTAAAAAATAAATGAAAACAGAAAAAGAAAATCAATCTGTTTTAGATAAACAAATAGATAATAATATTATTACAAAGACGATTATATTCATCGAATTATTCATTGTTGTCGTCAAACTGTGATAATATTTATACGCGAGTGGTTTGTTGTTGTTATTATTATTATTATTGTTGTTATCGACCGATTTTCGAAAAACTTAGCATCTGTCAAGTGGTATAGATACATACTATAAATGATTGAAACAAAACTTAAGGTGTTTATGGAATATGACGTCCAGAATATGATATAGATGATATTTTCATAAATACATAAATAATTCCCACCCTCGTATTAAATAATTCAGATTAGAAATAGGATTTGGTAGGGGTTCTCGGGAATGCAGGTTCCTGCGGAGAAGAACAGAACGGGGATTTACTGGCGTCGAAAACCTCGCGGTATTCCAAAATTGAGCGAAAAGTAAGTATTTAAGTAATTACGTAATTACGTAAACGCAGTAACATATATTTATATGTATTAACATGTGACGGATAAATTGTTGTGCAACTTTTTAAGCTCGTTATCGTATTACGTATACATACATACATACATACATACATACATACAAGTGTAAGGAGCCTGCATTCCTTCGTACGTAACGTATACGTAGTTCGTTAATTATTTACTCATTTACTTGAATAATTAGCTAGTTTGATTATAAACAGACGATAGAATCAACGTCGTCACTCAAAAAAAAAAAAAAATTAATTAATCCATTTATCATTCAATGTTGTAGAGTATAGAGTATAGAAGATATATAGATACATTAGGGTGTGTTGAAAAAAAATTCTTTTTTTTTCTTTTTTTACGAGCTATCTTTCGGAACGGTAGCGTATATCGCCTAGAAGATTCTCTCAAAATTTCAGCCCAATTGATAATGATTTAGAGGTGGCTCACACAGGTTTTGTATTTCCAATTTAAATAACGCGTTCAAATTTATTTTCGCATTATTCGGCTGCAAAACTTCTATTTTAGTTCAACATACGACTGTTTTAGTGACTGTAATGAGTAGTTGAGGTTTCGTATAGGAGCCATGAAAAATTGAAAATGAAATATTCTTTTTTCATTTTTAATATTTTTGCCGAATTATTAGGAATTGTGACTGAAATTGTCTTTTCCGGTCTCGATTATTTATTAAAAATATTAAATCTCTTAATATATTCGCTGATTATTTAGATGAACAAAATCCATTAATGCAATAGTGATATTTTGGAAATAGGTATTCTAAAAAATATTCAAAATCGTGAAGAAATCCCCATATCATTTTTCATTGACATCCAGCGTTCTGATACCGATATTCGATGTAATGGTATACAAAATATCAATACAAAAATATGGGAGGTACAAATACATGAAAACATGTATATCACACGAGATTCAATGTTTTTAATAAATAATCGAGACCGGAAAAGGCAATTTTAGTCGTAATTCCTAATAATTCAAGAAAAATAGTAAAAATTAAAAAAGTATCATTTCATTTACAATTTTTCATGGCTCCTACGAAACCCCAACTACTCATTAGAGTCACTAAAACAGTCTTATATTGAACTGAAATCGAAGTTTTGCAGTCGGATAATGCGAAAATAAATTTGAACGTGTTATTTAAATTGGAAATAAAAAACCTGTGTGAGCCACCTCTAAATCTTAATCGATTGGGCTAAATTTTGAAAGAATCTTCTAGGTGATATACGCTGCCGTTTCGAAAGGTAGCTCATAAGAAAAAAAAAACAGAATTTTTTTCAACACACCGTAATATAATATAGAGAGCAAAAAATTAGGTATTAGTTTCCCCCAATAATTATCATACCTATTATTCGATAGACTTGTAACTTATATAATTAGACGTATTGAGTATAATTATACAGTATGCTGGGTGTCGTGTGTTACAATGTTATAACGCGTAGAACAATTCGTACTTCAGTAAACGATATTTTAACACTTTCGGGACGGGAAAAAATTCCATACTACGCGAAATAAAAAATCTTAAGGTGCTTCCCTACGCAATTCTACCAGACCTGAAAACATTGGGAAAAAAGGTGTTATTAAACGGAATATCTCTGCCTGGGCACCGAAATCAATTAAACAAACTACGTCGCGCAATTCTATGCATGATTTCGAACACGTACGGCCAAAAAATGTTTTTTTTTACGCGAAAATAGAGAAGATACCCATGTAAAACGGCTTGGATAACGTTTGATAACGGCTTTGATAACGTTTTATATGGATATCTTCTCTATTTTCGCGTAAAAAAAACATTTTTTTGGCCGTACGTGTTCGAAATCATGCATAGAATTGCGCGACGTATATAACGAAATGTTCCGTTGAGGAACACCTTTTTTCCCCAATGTTTACAGGTCTGGTGGAATTGCGTACGGAAGCACCTTAATAATCGAATTTTGAAACTTTTAAGTCAGATTCGCAATCAGCGATCTCAAAAATTTTCTAAAATTGATTTTCTTCAAGCCCATCCCTAGTCGCCCAACTCCTTTTGGTCGAAATATGTCACATTTCGATCATTATCCGAGCCCAGGCGTCAAAAAAGCAAAAAAGGCCAACGCTGCGCGAATTCAAATTCAATTCCGAACACATACGTCCAAAAAAATGTTCGTTTCATGCGAAAATAGAGTCTACAGGTGGTTTTTACGCAATTCGCAGAGGAAATCGAATTCGAAAACATTCAAATAATGCAAAAACCATCTGTAGACTCTATTTTCGCATGAAACGAACATTTTTTTGGACGTATGTGTACGGAATTGAATTTGAATTCGCGCAGCGTTGGCCTTTTTTGCGTTTTTGACGCCTGGGCTCGGATAATAACCGAAATGTGATACATTTCGACCAAAATGAGATGGGCGACTAAGGATGGGCCTTAAGGATTGAACTATTTTTTTGAAAATCCTCTTTGTCTTTTTGGATTCGCCATCTTGAAATTGACCACTATGAAATAAGATTCGTAATGTTAGTGACCCGGAAAGTTTCTGGTCACTAATAACAGTCCAACTCTTCGTTCAAGATATCGGATCCACTATTTTGAATTTTACTGTTTCGACATCAAAACCCCTTCTCAAACTAAATTTCATACAAATCGATCAAACGGTTTCTAAAATAAAATTGGGGAGCAGCCATATGGCGGTAGCCAAGATGCTGGTTCAACACGAATTGAAAATAAATAAAACTGTTGCTCTAGTTTTTTGTTTTTTCAATTTATTTGAATTAAAAAAAAACTCAAACTCATTCATCGTTTTCAGTTTATTGATATTTGTTTAAATTAGCTCCACGATGCGAGAAAGATTCAAATAAAAATCGGTAAGCCAGATTGAAAAACCTCGAAAATGGTATCGAAAAGTGGATAAAATTTTTCCTCGACGTTAAACACCCTGTATAATGTACCTCGACAAGTTCAACCCTTAGTTTCCATGCAAGCATCGCCGCGCGGCAAAACGCATGCGGAAACGCGTTCAGCCGATCAGTAGCGCGGCCGCGCGATTTTGATTGGTTCAATGTTTCGCCGCGCGCGTTCTGCCACGCGGCAACGCTTGCATGAAAACCAAGGGATATTTTGACTGGTATGAAGTTGGCAGCTGACTTGTTATTTCTTGATATAACCATGAAAAAAATAAAAAATAAAAAGACAGAAGAATGTGGGGCCAACTTGATACCGGTGACAATAAAACTTGTCAACTATAATAAAAACCTGTATGAATCATACATCCAAATGAGATATAGCATATAGTTATGTATAATTATTATTATTATTAAAAATAGATACCTAGTAGATTTGTAGAAAGAGTGTTTTCTTTCTTTTCACCAATTTTACAGAAAAAGCACACCGTTGGTTTTAAGTGTCCAACGGGTTCGAGTTGTCGCCACGTCTGGAGGTGTGCGATCGAACAAATGCTTTTCTTTACGTGAGTATAACTAGTCCTTATAGCCATTAGATACTGTAGATTTTCGGTTATATTAACAATTATCAATAGAAAAATAAACGCTATACTTATTTACAGTCATTATAGTCTTTTCTCTTACATTTACCGTCAAAAGTAAAAACTACCAGTAATTGTCTTTAATATTAGAGTTTAGTGACTAGAATTCATCTTTCAACATGTTACAGTTACTTATCGTTAGAATTTCCTCCAGTAGCATTCAAACTTTAGCTACTCTAAAGTCCAATATTTATACCTGATATACAGCATACACGTGTGTATATATAGTATGTATAATGTATTGTATATATTCACAGGTTCCTAAGTTTCGCATATCCAGTACAGAATAATATTTGAAAATGTTAATTCATTTTTTTTTCGCTCGATTTTGAAGATTTTTCGAATACTGACACTAATTGTGAATCCAATTTCTTGACTGTTATCTATTCATTGATAAAATTGACTTGGAATACCGAAAGAAACAAGAGTTGGTCATGTTAGCTCCGAGTATTCCAGTACAACTTCAGTCATTTTTTTGTTTTTTTTCTTAATTAGGCATCAAGAGTTTGATAGGAGATGCGGGTCTGGCTGTTGTCCAAGATATGGGCACAAGGTCAAAGCGAAAATTACTTCTATATCTTGCCAAAAGTTCAATGCACGCGAATACTTGTTGATACCATTTCCATCGTCGAATCAATTCAATTACATTTATATACGATTCTCAAGAAAGTTGAGACTTTGCCCTAAGTTCAAGTCGACTGTAGATATCGACATTCGAAAGATAAAAAAAAAAAAGTTTATATTTTTCACGTTTTTTGCTACACAAAAAATGTCGGTTTATCATCATCGACCTTATTACTTTCCAAATAGGTATTATAATTAATAAAGGGATGACAACGGAAATAAACTCGAATTTCTGGTTTCATAAAATCTTCCGATATCTCTGTTTAAGGGGAAATGAAACATGATTTTTGCACTTGGAATTTTCCAAACCTAGTTTCTCAGCGAAAACACATCCGATTATTGCGAAATTGATATCAGTAATGGAGAACAAGTGAACGAAGGGCATGACGGTCTTTGATATCCAACAAGCGAAAATGTTTCGGGTGTTTTCATATTTATCAAGTATAACGTCAGCATCAACGATTATTCGTTACAAAGCACTATTGATAAGAATCTGTAAATTTTATTTTCGCTTTTTGAAAATCGACGGGCGTCATGCTCTTCGTTCACTTGTTCTCCACCATTAATATTAATTTCGCAATAATCGGATGTGTTTTCGCTGAGAAACTATAGGTTTGGAAAATTCCAAGTGCAAAAATCGTTTTTCATTTCCCCTTAAGTTGGCATTAATACTTTAGACAAAAGCTGGCTTAAGAGCCCTCGAGACGGAGAGCTGCGTAATCGCGAAGCTCGTGTCGTGCTTCATTTGTCAAAACGTCAATTCACATAACCGTAAAATGCACAAATGATTTCTCTGAAAATCTCCCCCTTCTTCCGCGGTGGCTCTCAAGCCAGCTTTTTCCTATAGGGTATTGTCAACTTAAACAGAGATGTATACTCTTGGTTGCATATTTTGGATGCGACTCTTGCCGATATCGTGTGAAGATTTCAGAATTTCGAAAGATGTCACGTGATTAGAGAAATTCGATTTAAAAGATTTCAAAATATTACAAGAAATTTAAGAGATTTGACGAATCAGTGAATTTCACGAGATTTCAAGTAATTTGAAATATTTGACTAGATTCGAAGAGTGTACACCAAATTTCCTAGGTAATTATACCCCTCAGATTTTGGTTTCACAAACATTCAAAATCATCACTTTTCTGTCATCTTTCGTAATGTATCTAGAGTTTCTTAAATTGAAACAATTAAAGTCAAAAGGGAAAACAAAAAAGAAAAAACAAATCAAAGGAAAGAAAACCAAACTCGAACAATTTCTTTGTCTTACGTAATTTTCATTCAACGTGAGAATATAACAGGAAATCGCAAATGGCGAGGAAAAGGGAACAACAATAAATAAGCAAACTGTGTATTTTTTAATCCGTAGTTTGCCCCGGGCCTCCGATGCTCCCGTGGTTAGTGGTGGCTCGATATTTTCCTGGGGAACAAAGTTCAAGTACACGGGCCGCACCGAGAAAGAAGTTCTCGAGGAAACGGGCCCTCTGCGAAAAGATGAGCCCGCGATTCAACGGGGCAATGTTCGCACCTCCAGTCTCAGGAGGAAGGCGAGCAGCGTCCCGGCCACACCAAGCACCCCGAGCCAAGATTTGGTCGAAATTCGTAAGCCATTTCAAATGATTTATTAAAAATGAGGAAGAAGCCTGCTTTTAGTAAATTTGCGTTTTTTTGTTTGAATGAAATTCAATATTTCATTTAAATTCATTCAAATTCATTCAAATTCAACCCTCTGTTTAACTATATCTATATGGTATTGTCTTGCACATTTATTACATACACTTATAATTAAATTATTGGATATGCTCAAAAAAAGAATCTAGGTATATGGGGAAGGGGTGGGCAAGATGGGCATCCTAAGAAATGTTCAAAAATTTAAACAATTTAAAAATGTACTTCAATTCATTTTCATATTTACTTTAGAATTCTATTTACTTTTTTAATGTTTGTACCCATTTTTCCCGCGTTCCCTTGAATTGTCAAGATATACCGTGCATTTTCGTGGAAGCGCACCGTGCCTAGATCTGAAGATAGCCGAACGTACGCCCTATTATATGCAACCGTCCACAAATGATTCGCGTTGAGGTGGCCGCGAGTCGGAGCCGGCGATTGTTTCAGTGGTTACCAAGTCCTCGATTGGCTGTCTAGTAATAAACAATTGCCGTATTAATATTTTTTCGACCAATCAATGACTTGGTTAACCACTAAAACAATTGCCAATTCCGACTCTCGGCCACCTCAAAACGACTCATTTGTGGACGGTTGCATATAATAGGGCGTACGTTCGACTATCTTCAGATCTTGGCATGTCACGCTTCCACGAAAATGCACGGTATAGTTGACTCGGTATGTTTGCTAAAGCAAAGTAAATAATGAAATTGCAAACGTTTTTCAATTTTGAAAAAGTACGACAAATTTTTAGGGGCGCCCAACTTGTTCTATCCTCCCCTACTTATAATAAATTTAAACTTCAATCTTGACATTTTTATGCAAGTGTTTTAAAAATTCAATTTTTTTTTCTTTCTTTCAAATTCTGTTAGAGGTATATTTAGCGTAGATGTAGTTTTAGCGTAGTTTTATAAATTTTTAAAACCGCATGCAGAAGATTAAATATAATTTTAGTGTGATCACTGAGACTACAAATGTTAGATTTTTGAATCGCCTTGAAGCTTCAAAAAATTCAGAAAATTTTCGAAAATTACATTTTCATATTTTGATTTTTTGATAAGTTCAAAGCCTTATCAAATACGACAATTTTCCGAAGATGTAACATTTTCATAAATCCGTAATACTATCAACAAACTTGAAGTTTAGTAAGCTTTGAAATTCAGAAACTTGGATATTTTGTCTTCATCTTTAGATAATTCTCTAGTAGGTATTATAATTTTACTACCAATGGAATAACTTCTTCAATAATGTTGAATCTTGTTCTCGAAATATTTCGGAAGAAAATTCGAGAATGTGTTCTCTATTCTCCAGTAGGAAAAGAATTGGAAAAAAACAAAAAAAGAAAGGAATGAAACTTTTCCCCATATTCTTTTAGCCCCACTAATTCTTTGTATCATCCCATTCCGATTACTTGAAATCGTTATTACAATCCCAGGGTACTCGAGTTTGCCAAGAAGTTGTCACAGCGCTGGTCTTGACGGTACAGGAATGTGCGACGGCGGAGGTGTTCCATTCAGCTCGCCGTATTGCCCTGACAATACTTTACCGCTGTTGGAGACGGTGTCTGAAGACCAAGAGATACATGCCCGTAGAAATAACGGTTGGTTGATTGGTTGTGTTACATTGAAAAACTTTATCAATACTTTTAGCATATTCATATTTCTTCCATATACTTCCATCTTACGTTTAAATCAGTCGATCGCGTCTGTTTCGCTAGAACGAAAAATCTACTGAAAGCAGAACCAGGCTGCTTGTGGAATTATGGGAAAGTATAAAACCATGTAAATAGATAGTATATAATTCCAACATAATCCTTATGTCTGTTTTCTTATTTTTAAACTTTTTATACCTTAGTTAGTTTAGTCCCACTTGAATACTCCCCCATTTTGAACATAAAATAAAAACTCAAATGTTGTACAAATTATAGGTAGGTGTATTACGTATTGAAATTATGCTGACAAATTTCTAAAACATCATCTATGTGAATCCCAAAATTCAGCTGCATGATGAAATATTCCCTGCAAGCTTTTTACAATGTTACAAAGAATGTCTTGCTTGGGCGGGAGGATACAAGGGTTTCGGATACTTAATAGCCACTTTTAGGATATCAATTATGTTGAGCCGCCATAGAACTGGGATTTCTTATGTATATATTTGATGAGGTCAGAAGGAAAATGAGGAAATTATTTCCAAAATATCATTGAAAAGACGTATTTTGGTAAAAAATGTCTGCTGTCAATGTAAATCTAATCTAAATTAGATAAGCCCAGTTGCTTTTAGTCATCTGCGCGCGTGTTTCATACCCAACCCGATAAGCTTTTGTTTATCCACGCAAAATGCACCCGAAGGATCGCCATACTACATTTCCGAGGGATAAATATAATTTGTAAATGAGCATTTGATCGGAATCGTCGTTTCTCCCCAATACCTGGCTTCTTAGATTTTGTTTTCTTATTATTTTATCTTTCTGTTCTTTAGCGGTAGACGAGAATGATTCGCATGCAAGTGCAGGCGTTGGAGAACAAATACAGCGAGTGAAAAAGTTGAAATTTGCAAAGACGACATTCAGCAAGGCTCCGCCGTTGTACAGTCAGAGAATAGTGATAGGTGAGGAGGAGTTAACTGGAAAAAATATCAATAAAATTGTGAGGCAAAAGATAGATTCATTTGAAAAAAGTCCAAAAGTCGTCAGATCCACCGCCCTGATTGTTAAGACTTCAAAAACTCCGGCCAAATCTACGGCCAATGGAATTTCTTGGCAAAAGTCACAAAACATCTCAACTCCCGATCTAAAGTCAAACGGTAACGTTTACCTATCAAAAGACTTTGCCCCGAGGGACTTGAGTCGAGGGCTGTCTTCTTCCTCAGGGTCTTTGCTTCTCGATCATACCCAGGATATTAAAGATGCTAGGAAGTTCCAGGTAAACCCAAAGATAGACTATCCGGGACTGGGAAGGAACCGAGTTGACTTTGCAGACAGGAATGTTCTCTCAAGTACAGGTGAGTCGGGTAAATAAAAAACTTGTACTTCTATTTTGACTTTATACCATTCTTGATCCATTTCTTCGTTGTTTGATTGCCTTTTTTTCTATCAGCTCTTAGCCGGCTTCATCAAACTGCGCATGGCTCCTTGTTTGTTAGTACATGCATAATAACGTGCCTTACAACGATTCCCCACCTTTGTATAATAAATTTTTCCATAGCTCGCTACACTTTTTGAATCCTGCAACAAGATTTGTTGTAAAGAAGGAGGAATGATACATTTTTCCTACAGTACAGAGAATCTGCGGCTCAGACGTTACAACGTTATGCTAATAATTGAGAACATTGGGACTAGGCTTACAGAGACTGAATCTTGTTGTTCATGGATGTTAATGAACTTGTTACAGTTGGTGCGGATGAAGGGGATACGAATGACTACTACTTCAGGGATTCGTTCGACCATTCCTCGTCTGAGAGCCAGCTTCTGGATGCGACAGGAAAACCGCATAGTAGATCAGTAACGCCAGTGCCAAAGATGCAGAAGCTCCAGAACTCTAAACTCTGTTTGCAAGTACAAGGGTCAGGAAAAATGTCCCACAAACGTCTTCGTATAATAAAAATATTCATCCCTGCGCTGATGCTGACGATAGTTGTACTCTGCATAGTCACAGTTCTTATATTTGAAACAGATACAGCGCTGTTCAACAGCATGCGAAAGACACCAGAGATGGTGGCTCTGAGAAATCAGTGTTACGCGCCGATCAGAGAATTTCTGAAAAGCAAATTTGGTCTGTTCTGATGTCGTCTGGAATTTCGAAAAATTTTAAGTACCATAAAGTCTTAACGCCAGTGCCAATTTAATCAGGGACAACGGTTTACACACCGTGTATACCGGATCGACTAAACGATATACTTTTAATCGAATTTAAACAGCGTATCGCGTCGAATCATATTTTATTTTCTGTTTCAAGCTATATTTTCAATACAGTTTTAGTACGTCAGGATTAACAATAACTCGGATTTCAAATCCACTACGTTAAGCGCTGTTGTTGAGTATGATCTCATGCGGGAACATAAAATATTTCCAATTCTCACAGGCTTCGGAATGATTTCTAAGTGTGCTCAAGAGAACCGAGAAACTAGCGCGGGTTCGTGTTGGTTTTTCGAACTACACCTTCAGTACGAAGTTCATAAATCATTTAATGCTTTTGTTTATTGAATCTAAATTCTAGCTTATCGATGAACAATTCTGCAGCCCATATTCCAGAATACTGAAATTGACTGTCCCTCTTTATCCATTTATGTTTTGCATTCGATACATGTGTAGGATCGTAAATGAATAATTGTCAACTATTATTGCGACGTACAAGATACCAGCTATTTTGATGAGAAATTAAAAGAACGCTGTGATTAAAAAGGAAAAAAGGATAAAGAAAAACGATTCCTTTGCTGGCAATCTAATCTGTCGTTGCCGCAGAACCGTGATTTGAAATTGCAATAGAATTGCATTTTGAATAATGATGGACAGATTTACTATACCTAAACGCACGCGTTATAGAATGAAATACCTATTTTAACGTTAAAACGGAACGGAGAATAATACGATAAAAATTATTTAATAATAGATTAAATATAGCAATGTTAGATAATTTTAATGTTCAACGAAAAGCAATTAATTAATAGGACTTAAGACTAAATAGCGCCGGTTTTATCGCGGATAGATATTACCGAGCTAACAATATGCTTTCTTTATTGTCCTACAAATAAATGGAGGCGCTAGTCGCCCAGGAAACAATTATATAAAAATATATATAGAATTTACATGCGCAGATAATTTTATTTCATAATCTGATTTGTTTGTCGATGAAAATTGAAGAATATTTACTTTTCGCAATTTTTTTTTTTATTAATTTAATATTTATTATTTATTTATTGAATTATATTTTTGATTGTTTTTTTCCTTTTCTTTTGTGTGATCATTCAGATGACTTTGAATCTCACCGATCTATTTAAATGCATTTAAATATCTCTGTGCATTCCTCATAATTCTTGCCACGTATGTTCCGGAATTGTTTTACAATTAGTGTAAGCGTCGCGTGCAATTTCAAGTAAAAAAGGAACAAAAACGAAAGGAAACGTAAAAATGACTTGCCTCCGTAACTAATCAATCGATAGATCTGATTTTCTTTCGTATACCTGCAGAAAGTACTCTCAGAGACTAAACGGATCATTTATCTGCTATACTTAGTGTTGGATGTAGAAATAGCGTTGAATACAAACGCTTAGCATCATCTAATTCATTCGTCAGAGCTAAGAATATAGGAAAATTCGTAAGGTTTAAATAACTCTAGAGTAGATGCCCTGTATTAACGTGGATCAAAGTTTCATTATAACGAAAAAAAAAAACACATGTCTTCGCGTTTTTAGGTCTTCATCTTGTTCTAATTCACCGCGAGCTTATCTCTAAACTTAAAATTAAGCCGTCAGCTCTCCAAGCCATAGTGATATAGATATATCAATCGTTTCATTTCAAATCCCTCGCATTTAATGAGGAAAGAATGAAATAAATACGAAATGCAAAAGTTATTCAAAAGATTTTTATCTTACTCGCATCTTTCCTCATAAGCACAATGTTTATATTAATAAATTATAGTGCTGTTAAAATATGTTTACAATGATGGTCATCTTTTTCATACAACAACTTTGCATCTGACTACATACCTTATTTCCTACAAGTGCCTACGCTGTACTAGAAATCTTTAAAATCGGTATTTCGGCCACGATATTTCGAGTAGACCAAGTTAAAATCCTCAATTTCACACCTTACCGAGTGATATAGTCAATCTGATGAAGCCCAAGGTTTGCTCGAAGTTGAACGAAATCTCGATACGCCAAACTCCATGCGAAACTATGTCTATAGTTCAACGTATATAACGTACGCCGTTTCTTTGACTTGATTTATCAAATCGTATCATAATAAAATGCAGCTTGGGCATGGGTGAAAGAAATAATATCAAATTTGAAGACAAGCATAATAGAGCTTGAGGAATTACTTATACCTTGTAAAGAATTGATATCCACCGGAAATATTAGATTTTCAAAAATAGCGCTTCGTCATAAAACCAGCTGTAATATGTCTAGGAATTTGTATATCAAGTCTGAGAAGCGAATTACCATTTGCAAATTGTATAAATAGATGTAAACAAATGTCAATTGCAATATATAATTATAATCTAGTTGTAATGAATTAAAAAAAAAGAAAATAATGCGAAAAAGAAAAAATAGTATGAGGAAAAAAGAACAAATCAACTTAATCGGAATAATCATATATTATTATGTATACTAGCTGTAGTACTTATTAACGGGTGGCGAGAAAAAAGAAGTGTTATCAAAGAGAAGATAAGAATAAATTGCGATTATGTAAAGTATGACGTAGAAAAAATTGGTAGGAAAAGAAAAGAAAATTATTATTTATTTTAATTAAAATTTTCTTTTCAAAAAATATATAATAAAAGAATTATATACAGGTAATTATTAACATCGAAGGATCATCGTTTAAACTGGGGAATAGGACATCAAAAAAAAAAAAAAATTTATTACCAATTCGACAGTTATTGCGTATTATAATCGTACGAAAATAATAAATATAATATCAAATTTGGGAATATTCCGGAAATCAATTGACAAAGAGAATTGTTAGCGCTTGTTAACTATCTATAATCGTTGTAATAATTGTCGGCATGAATGATTAGGAAACAAATACTTGGAGACCGTAGTTGACAAGAAATTTTTAACTGCTTAGTAAAAGGGATAAGTTGAACGTACTACAATAATTATTAGTGTATATTAAACCCGTATGTACGTAATGTCTTATTCTTTCTCTTGACTTGAAAAAAAAAAAAAAAATATATATATATATAACAAAAAAAATACAAAAAAATAAAATAAAATTGAAAAAATATAAGTAAAAAACAAAAAAAGAAGAAGAACGCTTTCGAGGTACACGTATAAAATTACTGATAGGATAATTTCTACGCAATCTTGCCTGGCTGTTGGCTCCGCCACAGAAAATTATAATTAATGATATACATATAGCTATAGAAACTCGTCATCTACATTTTAACAAACAATTAGACGACACAATTAATGAACTTTTAACATTTGCTTAGAATGTTACAGAATCCTCTCAGAATCTCATGTACTACGTGAAAATCCGTCATTCTTCATTATAAATATTGAAGAACATTTGATTTTCTTTATAGCAATTCATTTATAGCCGTTTCTTACTTAAATTGCAACAAGTATTGAAATCAGCATAATCTTGGGTCTGGAATCTTGTTGATTGATTTCATCAATGAATGAAAGATTCAAAGACCTAATTTAACTGATTCTAGGATTCTCGGATCTTGTGTCGTTTAATTCTATGTACCTAATTAATTCTAGGCTGTTTAATTTGGTGTGATAGAAGTAACTTAGTACAAAAGATAAGAAAAAAAAAAAAAAAAATGGAACAGAAGGAAGAAGAGATTTGTTAATGCGTACGAATTCCTCCTGAGTTTATGATAATACTATAGTGCGACAAAAATGGTAAAAAAAGGAATGAAAAAGGAAGGAGAATGTCAAAGACATTTTTTTAATTTAATTTCTTATGAGGCTTTAATTATTAGCTTACATATCACAAATAAGAAATCTGAATCTCTTATGCTTTTGAAGAATCTTGTAAGCCTGAATAATTTCATGTATGTTCCAATTATATATCTAGCTGAACTGCAGTAGTAGATGAAGTTTATTCCATGACAATGATCACGATAATACAATCATTATTTTTTACAATCAATGAAATCTTTATGACATTCAACCGGTAACGGGTTTTCATATTTAATAAATTAGGTTGACATATTTTATTAATATTTTTATTTAAATCGTGTGTGTTTCACGTTTTTTATACATTTAGGTATATCAAACAAAATTGCGACAAGTAATCAAAAAATCTTTATATAATTATTTAAAAATCTGTTTACGCTTTGTTAGTTGCTAGTCAGATGTGAATTGAAATTTTTCTTCAAAAACTAAGAAAATAATTGACTGCGAATTTTGATTTCAATTCATAACAACATGTGTAATTCTCTAATCGATATGTAATAACGCGATACCCCTTTTATCGTATTCGGCCGTTTTATAGGATTGAAGAATAATGATAATTCGCGTCATCTTGATTATTATATACCGTTTGAAAGAAATTTTGAACGAGAAAATTAAAAAAAGAAGTATAAATAAAAATAACAATAATAGCGTACTATAATATTACATAATACTGTCAAAATTACTATATTTAAATCCTAGGTAAGGATTTAGTAACAAAATTTTGCAAATCGTGTTCACTTTTGATGAAACTGCGAATCCATACATTCATATTAATTATACAAACAACTATGACGTACTTAAGTTATTAACTTAAATAGTATTTATAGTCTCCGTGAAGAATTTAGAATTCTTTTTTCGTTTCTCTCTTAGTTTTACTTATGAAAAAAAAATAAAGTATTTTACATCAAGTTATAATTATTTAACGTTTGCCTGCAGGCAAACGCGGTGCATTGTTGTTTACTTATTATGTTGTTTATAAATAAATAAATAGAAAAATAAAAATGAAAGGAACAAAGCAAAAAATTTGTCAGAAAATTATATTCATATTCAACTCTTGCGTCTCTCACCTGAACAACATTCAATATTATTCAGCAGTCTGCGTCTTCGGCGTTGACCGAATATGCTCATAAATTCAAAGCATCCCGCTAGTTGTGGCTAAACTAGTTCAAACAATCGCCATCATGATGTAACAGCGCCACCTCCCAGTCCCATTGTGCCGTCATTCTAATTTGTCGTCGGGTTCATTCGACGTTTTGCTTGCAAAATCTCGTCAGAGATGGAGGGCCGATCCATTTCTGAGCGGCCCCCGTATTGGAGATTCATGAAAACAGTTTGATACTTGTTGCTTGTCCATTCAATTACGCGAGGGACTATCGCGTTTGAATTCATTTCTTTCGCAATTTTTTCTATTGAATTATACTATGACAATAATGATATTTTATTATTATGAAAAATTAAATAGAATTCGAATCGACTAATTGACAAAGTGCTACGTCATTATTTCCACTTCAATACAGTTTTGATAGACTGTAATAATTCATCATGATGAAAATGAATTCATTTTATTTCAATGAATGACTTGCAGTTGAAATTGATGCAAGCCTTGTAAGCCTTTCTGCGACTTTGAACGAAATGAATTCACGACGTGATTGATACCCGAGTTCCTTGATAATTTGTGGCCGCGTATACTGCGGTTAGGAATCTTCATGGTTAGATCCGCAATGGGATAAGTATGGGATGCTTCGACTGCGTCAATATAAAATGTAAACTCAAAACACGATGAAATGGGATGGTGTTTACCATGTTTCTATCGCATACTATATTATATTCTATATTTAGTTTGATATTATCATTTTTCAACCAGGATTCGAGGAACAATAATGTCTGTTTAGCGGGAATGTATACTACAACTATTTCTCGGATCTCAAGACGCGCATCAGGAAAATCCATAAACTTATATACGTGACGTACGTATGAGTATCCTTACTGAAAATTTCCAGATGGATTTATCTGGTCGTTCGAAATTTCTATGGAATTTGCTGGTAATTTTAGATTCAATTCATTGGATTCTGCTGGGAATCCACTAGATTTTAGATGGAATTCATAGGAATTTCGAACGACCAGATGCGAATTCATGTGGAAATTTTCAGTAGGGATATACGCGCACGGAATATGGCGGAAAGTGGTTATTTTATACCATACACGCTTCTGTAATATGCCTGTCACGCGAAAAGTGATAAGTACTCAGTTTGAAATCGAATGTCTTTGAACTTTGATCCTTCATCGGTTAGGAAATATTTTTTTACTAACCTGACCGGTAACACGTTATCATATGAGGTAAAACCTTGCGAACGACTCACTAGGAGTCGACCAGAACTCTGGGTCATGGATCTCGCCCAAACTTATAGTGGTGTTTACTTGTACCAAAATATGAAGCACCTGCTTTATAACTTCCTGGAATAGGCTTATTTATTCTATCATTTTACCAAAATATACTGTACAAATCGACGTTACATGGATGGGTTTTGAAAATTGCTATGAAATGATCTGTTTTTATATTCAACATTTTTCAAGTAGCAGAAGGTCTTTAAATTCACCAAATGAATGTTCTACGCGTGATAAAAGACGAGAAGCAATGTGCAAACAGACGCAGAATAAAGTGATTCTATGCCTGGGATAATAAATTCCAAGAATCCGATGTGCAATAACCACTGAATTCGATGTATAAATATTCACTGCAGTGTAGAATCTCATAAGGCCACAAGAAAAAACCCTTATAAGATTGGGCAAGATCCATGACTTGGAATTCTGGTCGATTCCTAGTTAATCAACGCAAACGGTAATCAAATCACGTATGACATGAAAATAGGGAAAAAAAAAAAGAATACTTCGTTGCGAAATTTATCCTGTACCGATCATAAGGAGGAAAGTGAATTAAAAATATAGAGCAGGAAATCTTCAAGCGTTCTTGAATTATCTCCGCAAACCGCGCGCAACAACGGCCATCTTAGGTTCGTATGACTCACGCGCAGCTATCCAAAGCAGTGGTTCTCAAACTGGATACGCTGCGTTGTATAGCATTGGAAAACTTATGCACAAAATTTTATTACAAAGATCAATGGAAGTTGGAAGGATTCTTTACATTAGTTCTCATTATGCAACGTTCATTAAAAAAAATAAATACATATTTTGAAGTATATTCATAACCTGATATACGGATATAAATGTAGAAATGAATTTTGGGTTTCTTGGTATAAGTGGGAATTATACGTATCCTTCGACAATTTTGAATATCAATATACCATATAATTATTGCGTCTGCCTTCAGAAAGTCATACTTGTGATTAAAATATTGAATCACTTTCATTCGTCATTATGACTAAAAAAAACTATAAATTCTTCCCTAGTTAATATTGAGTTAAAAAAAATCACTAGCTTTCAGAAAGAACTATTAACGTGGTATAAAATACTCTAAATAGATACTACTGAGAAATTGTTCAAATTTCAATAATTCCAATAGCTGAAAATATCTAATTTTCTCATGACACTTGATCGTTATCGTCATAACAATTCTTTGCGAAAAAGAGCAGCTGCAGTGTTTTCCGATTGAAGACGAATGATATCTAGCTTGGGAAAATCTAAAGCTATGATGTATATTAGGAAATTTGAGAACCGCTAAATGTTCCCGAAGACTAGTATATAGTGAATCAGTTAGATCAGACTCATTCCGCAGTCGCGGATAAACCTGCGTGACGTACGGTTGTACTCTTCGTCGCGGCGCGCTGCACTTACCTATTTTCGATCTACTATATCTCAAATCTAAAGAGATGCGTCCTACGCGCATCGCTACTAGCTATTAACTAATCATAAATCAAATTAATAGCTATCGCAAGTCTCTTGTCTATGTATGTGTTTGTGCGCGCGCGTTTTCCTATTATAATAATATACAATAATATACAAGTGTAGTTAAGCGTGGTGTAGTGTTGTAACCTGCTTGCAAGTTACCGTTCCGTCACTGTGTGAAGTTATAAACTTACTACCAGACATAGACATGGATAAACTCGGCTTCCAGAGGCGGACGACCAGCAGCAATTAGGTTAACAATAAACTGGACTACCTACCGTGCGTCGTCGTCGTCGTCGTTGTTTTGTACATTGCTATACTACCAGCCAACGATAGGGTGTAGTGAAGTTGACTACATCGTGATAATACATTGAATCAAATAATCAGTGGTTGTTTGGCATGAAGAAAGATTAGGAACAGTGTAAAAAACAAATAAAAGGAAAACAAAAATCTAGTCAAAATGGTAAGTTCTTTTGTTTTTTTCTTTAACGGTTCTATTACAATAACATAACGACCACTTGCCTCAAACTGTAGGCATTAACGTTCAAATCAAAATGCGCGAGAGAGCGTTTAGTAATTATTTTTTTGTGTTTTTTTTTTTTTGTGGTAGGTGTGTATAGAGGTGCGGGGCTTATCGCAGTTCTGTTAAAGAATATCGAAAACCTGCGTATCTCGCGATTTAATAACTCTGATTGTGAGTCATGTATAGATACCTACTCTCGCATACTATAGCACGGTTATCTCTAATACCGTACGCTACGTTGTTCCTTATTGGCGAACATTGTACGAATTAGTCACCGGCGACAACTTTTATAGATTGCTTTGCCTCGACAGAAGACTACATACATACCAAATGTATTATTACATATATATATATATACTGTATTCATTGTTACATACATGCATACATATTTATAAGTCGCGTTGAATGACAGCTGACGCAGGATCACCACGCTCACTATAATATATATATTACATATTATGTATATGTATTTAAGCCATCATAAATAAAGATCTAGGACAAGTAGTCTGTTTTTTTATGTGTAGGCTCATTTTACAGTAAGAGACACACGAATGTCGTCTACGTGTCTATATGTTTAGGGATGGTTCCCGATTATTAATAGACATATAACAATACGGTATCGTAATTCGATTGGTAATTAAACCTGTGAATATACAAATAGAGGAATTCTTGAGTCTTGGAATTTTTCGAACCGTCTGGCGTCATGCTTGTGACACATGCCGGAAGACTGTTAAACATAGGTAGTAGTTTTCTTCGAATGTGACGAACAGACGTCAATCGCCTGAAATCGAAGAATAAATATGAAATATTAGTAAACTATTATTTTTTGTCTTTATGATACGTGACTTAATGTAATATGAACGAGGTTACATGCTGTACACAACCATCGAGGAAGTACGTTCGTTTTGCCGGTAACCGACGTTGCGGTTTTCTTGATCTGAATGATTTGAAAAGTGGATGATAATAAATGGATTTTCGCTATCGCATTACATTTTGTACAATACAGTTAATGATTACGAACTATATATAGTTCGAACTAAACGACATACATACATATGTATATGTCAAGTTTCAGAATATAAAAGTAAAAGCTACCAGTTTATTGACTCATCGCTTCTTCCTCCGTTTGAATCACACAATATCCAGACAAGGTCTAGAAACTGGTCGTTGATTCATCAATCTTACATACATATAGTTTTGTTAATATTATTGACCCGAAAAAACGAGATTCCAAGATAATCAGGACAAAGAACTCCCCCTTCAGTTTATCGATCAAACAATTGAATATAGGGCAATTTAATCATTCTTTCGCACTCTCAAAATCATCTTATTTACATTCGTGTAATAATTTCGGGGACGTAAATGAAATTATGGACTATAATTTGACATCATTTAACATACATTCATGGATATGAATATACAATATGCTAAATTGAAAGACCATGGTTTGTTGCCAGACAACCCGAATGGTATTAGTACAATGGGGGTAAAACCGTTATATCAGGATTATCAGGTAGGTATACTACATGTATCTATAAGCTACGTGGGTATTGTAACTTGCTGACATACCGACCTACACTAGGTCTACAGATTATTTGTATAGCAGGTTGACAGTCCTCCGCTATTATTGTTTCTTTATTCATTTCTTTATTATTATTCCGCTCGCGGAAGTTCTGAATTGAAATCTCAACACCCATACTTTATTTTATTGAAGCCTCATGCTTGATGTAGTTTCAGAACGTTTATGTCATACGAAACGTTGTTCTATGTGTATTTTATTCTTGTTTATTTCGTTCTTTTATTTATATACGAATTAAAATATAATACTTATTATTGAATGCGTAAGCAGAAAGTAACATAATACATAAAATAAAGTTTGTTAATTTACATCCAGTCGCACGAAAAAAAAAATTCGCCGTGTTTTTAGCTGTTGTAACCGGAAGTGCGGTGCATGAACAAAGAGAGGAGAGCGAGAGAGAGAGAGTGAGCGAGAGAGAGACGGATGTGGAGATGGAGACGAAGACAGAGAGATGTTTTAGCGCTCAGTGCCACCGGAAACATGCAATCATTTCAGAACCTTCGAGTCTGATGTCCTCGAACTCGTATCCATGCAATTTCACGATTTCTTTCGGTCTTTACTCTCTCGCTAGTCTAATAGCATATTATAGTTATACTTTTAATCTTACAGATTCAGCGATCCAATAATTCATTCAATTAGACGCAGCTATAGCTGTGGGTAAATTTCTTTGCATCTATATATATTAACATGTGTTATACAGATGCTTAAACACCTGGATATACATATATATATACAGGGTGATTCACTTCGCGCGCACGACCGTACATGGGTAGACTCCTTGTTGAAATCTAAGATTGATTTTCCGTTACTAAAAAGTCGTAGGAAATAGTTATCGAGCTACGGAAGATCTTGGTTGACCAATCACAGAACATATAAATGACACAGATAGGGGTTAATCATTAGTGTCAGTTGAGCGGTGTCTTGTCTATGTGAATTATAAGCTGTGCGATTGGTCACCTAAGATCTTCCACTTCCATAGCTCGAAAACTATTAGTCCCACGACTTTTTGGTGAAGGAATATCAGTCGTAAATTTTTATGAGGTATACACCCATATACGGTGGTGCGCTGAAAGTGAATCACTCTATATACACTCAGGAAAAAAATTAACGGACTACCTAAATTTTTCTGAAAAGCTGTTGGTTTACGAATCGCTAAAACTCAGGGAAAAAATATCACAAATTAATTGAGGGGGGTAGTTTTTTGAAGATCGAATCTTCATCTTTAAAATCGTTTCTAAAAATGTCACCTGCGATTACTTTTTACCTGTCTGTGCAGGTTTAAATAACAGGTTGCAAAATGCATAAGAAGTCCAAATTTTCAAAATTCGCTGTGGGTGTAAGAAAAAATCGCATGAAATCCTGAGCACAGTGGTTTCGTAACCTTAAATCTTGTCTTTGCAAAACCATTTTCAAAACTTCTTTGCGAATTTTTGTACCAGAGCTATTGAATTTTAAAGTAATGTCAGACAATTTTGGCGTTACCCAGGATGCAACACGTGAAGGTATAGCTGCAAGCATCCCATGTGTATGTGTGTGTGTGTATTACAGTATACAAAGGTACATTAGACTGGTTCAAAAAAATCGACTGTTCTTCTTTTTTCAAAGTCACATGCTTAATAGTTGTAAGGAGAGGAAATAAGATGCCTGTTCAAATGTGAATCCTTAATAATAATATTTAGGGGTCGCTCAACGCAACGAAACAGTTTTTTAAAGTTATTTCTGAATTTTGTAGTCCAGTAACGGGGCAATGTACATGAAGGTCCGATACATATTTTATAGAAAATTGAATGCTCTATACCAAAAAGGTCTCTTGTAATTTTTAGATTAGTCAACTTTGGTTTTTTGTTTTTATTCAAGGTTGAAGTTGAATTTTGACCTTGAATAACTCTCGAAAGAGTTGAGTTATCAAAAAATTACAAGAAACCTTTTTGG
Source organism: Tenthredo notha (assembly GCA_914767705.2). NCBI lineage: Eukaryota > Metazoa > Arthropoda > Insecta > Hymenoptera > Tenthredinidae > Tenthredo > Tenthredo notha. The sequence goes on from OU611908.1 coordinate 6,527,996, forward strand.
TAGAGCATCCAATTTTTTATAAAATATGTATCGGACCTTTATGTACATTGCCCCGTTACTGAGCTACAAAATTCAGCAATAACTAAAAAAGTTGTTCCGTTGCGTTGAGCGACTCCTAAATATTATCATTAAAGACTCAAATTTTAACAGGCGTCTTATTTCCTCTCCCTACAACTAATAAACATGTGACCTTGAAAAAAAATACAGTCGATTTTTTTGAACCAGTCTAAGGTACAGTAATGTTCATCGATGGTGTCCCCGTGGCTCACTATTTTTCCTAGACTTTTTTTAACTCAAATTTCCCTTCTACAAATGTTTTATTCCCTCATGACCAGCGGCTTACTTCGTGACTCTGCTCCACCTCGCATCTGTCATATTCCTAATAACCTGAAGGTTCCACTGGTCATAGGCAAATAAAATATTTGTAGAAGGGAAATTTGATTAAAAAAAAGGCTGGGAAAAATAGTGAGCCACTGGGACACCATCGATGAACATTACTGTACATACTACCTACTCATACTATATACGACCCGCCTCAATTCGTGGCTTAATAAAGTATGACAAAGGTTTTGCAGATAATATCGATGGCCTATCTTATCGATTGAGGTCCTCCTTCTCCTCGTCCTATTCAAGGTGTTTGATTGTCGTTCGTTCGAAACCACGATTTATTTTTAGATGTTCTCAGAGAATAATAATGCAAGATAAAACTCTGCAGGTTTTCTTAGGCAGCTGACTATACCGTGACGTTTGAAACATCGTATTTTATTACTACTTTTGTTTTTCTTTTCTTTCATATTTGACTGTCGAATGTAACCTGAAAAATAAAGCAGATGTTGCTGCTGCAGCATGTATTTTGCTGTTTCGTCATATAAGATGAAAAAATTCTCTTCAATCTTTGTACCAGATGCCTTTTTAACATAAAAACTTCTCGCGTCGTATTATCAGCCTCGTTTTAACACTTAATAGAGACGCTTTTCGTATGATATAGATATATGCATATGTATGCATAATACGGTGATATAATACACAATCTCTCCTGATAGTTTTGTAAGAAAGAATCTTTTTCGTTTTTCTTTTTCTTATCTTCTTCTTTATTTCTCATCTTGATATTATACATATACCTATATGTAACGGAAGTCGAATCTCTATGCGGTAAGCGGTTGTACTTGTTTTTTCCAACGACGTATATTTCTCTGAGAAATAAAAAGCTCATGTTACTGTCTTTAGATATTACATATAAGTACATATCTCTCTCTCTCTCTCTCTCTCTCTGTATGTAATGTTAACAATATTAATGACAATAATAATACAGATCGGTTATCGACTCTAAAAATTGTGGAATTATTCACAGTTGCACTTCATGGATATCATACTGTCCAGTATGATGCCACTCGGCGATAGAAAAACACACATTTCAAGCCCGGTCCTATGAGATTTGATGTAAAATTGACCGAACAGCAGTTAATCTGCTTCTCGTTTACGTAAAACACCGACATCTCACTCATACGACATTTTATACCGACATAATAGGGCGTATCAGATATTTAGCGTGGCTATTGCTCCTTTATTTATTTCATTTTTATTTAAACTGGTTAGAAGATACGCGCTGCGCCATCTAGGAGTGCGCAGAGGCATGTTGGGGTATACGTGCATTACCCAAGTTCAAATAGCTTGCGTCAGATGTTTTAAGCGACTTTAATATCCCCTTAAGGAGAAATGACGCACGATTTTTGCACTTAGAATTTTCTAAACCTAATTTCTCAGCGAAAAAACATACGATTATTGCGCAATTGATATCAGTGATGGAGAACAAGTGGACGAAGGGCATGACGTTCTTCGATTGCCAAAAAGCGAAAATAAAATTCACAGATTTTTATCAAGAGTGCTCTATAACGAATAATCGTTGTTGCTGACGTTGTAACTTGATAAATATGAAAACACCCGAAACATTTTCGCTTTTTGGAAATCAAAGAGCGTCATGTCCTTCGTTCAATTGTTCTCCATCACTGATATAAATTTTGCAATAATCGGATGTGTTTTCGCTGAGAAACTAAGTTTGGAAAATTCCAAGTGCAAAAATCGTGTTCATTTCCCCTTAATGACGATTTGAATCATTGGCATAGTAACAAAGGACTCGTAGACAAAACTTTGATAGCCTATTTCCATATCCCTATATGTTTTGTTTCATTCCTTCTTTTTATTTCAGGTTTACCACTGGCAGAGTCAGAATGTGAAGGTGTCGGGAGTAGACGACATGGTCTTACTACCAAAAGTGAATGAGGATTCTATAATTGAGAATCTTAAAAAACGCTACATGGATGACTACATATTCGTATCCTTAACAACAACAGAAAAAGAAGAAAAGACAAAGATAAAAAAAAAAAACGAGTCAGAATCGTAAATTTTGAACCGCGTAGTATTCATTTAGAAATAACTGGCATAATTTTCCGACTTGAATACGTCGGAAATTAAGAAAATTTTAGATTCCAGAAAATAGATACGATCGTAGTTATAACATAACGGTTTTACGCAGTGTCTCGCAAGAAAGTTGGACACTTGTATAAGCTTTTCACGTTCGCCGTCAAATAACTTTCAAACGAGTCGTTTGATTGTAACAAAATTCCGAACAGAAATGCCTTGAATAACTTTTCCGTCTAGTATTGAATCCGACAAAATTTGTCACCGAGAAGTTCGAACAAGGGATAAATGAAAGTGCCTTTTTATTGTTATTTCAAAGAAGTATACCGGGTGTCCCAGAAATCGCGACGAGGAATTCACAGGGTAAATCTTGATCCAAAACGGGATCGAAATTTCCTGAGCGGTTTTTTTCGGAAATGCTTAGATTTCTCGTTACAATTATTTTAATTTCAGTCAATAAGGTGCGATTTAAGAACGGGCGCTTGTCGGTGTGCTCGCCGCTTGGTTGTGTGCAATTTGTTTCGCGGTGACAATAGGCTGGGAGACGCACATACAACCGAGCGGTAATCACATCGACGAACGTCCGTTCATAATGCCGCGCGTCACTGGCTGAATTTGAAATAATTATAACGAGAAATCTAAGCCTTACCGGAAAAAACGGCTAAGGAAATTTCGATTCCGTTTATGATAACGATTTACTGTGTTAATTCCTCGTCGCGAATTCTGGGACACCCTGTATAATTATCTCTTGAACAGTTTGCATGACTTTCACGAAATTTATTTCGTCCATGCTTTTTCGGATACTAAGCTTTTCTGGCTGAATATAAAACAATTCGCAGATCAAATGTGGCAAGAATAACAGATTGAAATTTCATTGCGACACAACTGCAGTGCGGCAACGATTTCAGCTAAATTAATTGCACAATCATGTTTTACCATAATAAGCATATTTCGAGTGATACATTACTAAAAATTTTTTTGGGCACGTTCATTGTTTAATTAAATTAATAGTTTTCACTTAAATTTTATACAAGAATTCAAGAATCGGATTGCACTGCCGCAGTACGCTTAATAAACTGGATTCTGAGCCGGATGTGTTTGATAATTCTAGAAACAGCCAATCGGCGCTCTGGATTACAAAAATTCAGAGCGCCGATTGGCTGTTTTTCCGATTGTCGAACACATCCGGCTCAGAATCCATTTCATTAAGCGTACATATTATAGTATAATAGCTTCTGTTTTTTTTTTTTTCACATTTGTTATTTCTCAGAGTCCATATATTGCGAATTATAATATAATCATGATGTAAGTGATAGTCAGGAGGAGTCGACGGGCCAAGCCCTGTTCGAAAATAGATCGTTAATCGAGGGGATGGGCGGAATAACGGTATAACTCAAAGAACATAGTTTTGAGAGATAGGTGAAAAAAAAAAAACGTAGTCAAGTAAGATAAACTAAACGTATCCTGATATGATTTAATATTACACAATAATGCTTCCGATTGAATTTAAACAGTAACAAACAATAATACAACGAACTGTTTATAACAAAGATCGTATATGTTATCTATTTGTTGCCGATGATAAGTCTGCTGCTGAAGTAATCTCCGAAATCGCTTCGATAATCTCTACGCTATTAAAAACACGTTTCCATACCCGAAATGTTTCGCGTTTTGAGTAACGATCCGAAAGCATCACTTTGATCTTTTCGTCTACTGCAGTATAACTAATTTAATGAATAAAAGAGTTTAATTTGAAAACCTATATCTGACATTCTGACCGCTACTGCTTTACCGTATTATGAAGCCGATAAAGCCTTATTTTATTTAAACATTTCAAAGAACGAGTTATACCGTTCTTCCATAAAAGCTGTTTACTTCAACCTTTCAATATTCAACTAATTTTTATCAAATAAATATATATTTAATGTAAATCGATGGTCACTGATTATTTTTATGCAATCTTTGGAAAAAAAAAAAAAAAAATGGTATAACTCGACTTATACCGTTATACCGCCAATCCCCTCAATTTAGATATGAATGTAGTTACTTATCGTTAGAAATTTAGCCATAATCTAGGTAAGCTAATATCCGGAAAATTTCATCCTTAACTATTCACAGACATGCATTGGCCCGGTAATAGTATCCATCAATCCTTTCAAACAGATGCCTTACTTCAGTGAAAAAGAAGTGGAAATTTATCAAGGAGCTGTAAGTCTATTCTATTTTCAGCCATATCTTATCTATTTGCACTCTATATTTAATACTCGCAAATAATCGCACATGTATTGATGTTCTTTCATATATTGGAAAACTTTTTTCGTCAACCGCAGCACTTGCATATTTTTCAGAATTTCTTAGGTTTATTGAGAGACTCATATACTAATTGAGAAAAAATAAATACATAAATTTTAAAAGTGCATATCCGAAAGAGTTGAGTTTGTAAAGTTGTACAAAAATGATGAAAGGTAATTTACAATTAGTACTGCAGAGATTTGGTAAATTATTACGAATGAATCATCATTCTAATATATGGGTTGACGGAAAAAATTGGATCATTAATTTCACAAAGACAGCAAGTATAGCATTTTCATATACAGAGTAAATTGCTAACGTTTAGACATGTGGAATTCACCCGAATTTCCAGTGTAGGCAAATTTTCAGTGCCGCCAACTTTCTACCGAGTCGAACTGTCAGAATATTCGGGGGTTACACACATGATCGGGTCCGGCGATCTGTTATGTATAGATTTCATATTTTCGACGGTTGGCCGCACTGAACATTTGCTTGCGCTCGGAGCTTGCGCATGCGAACTGGGAATCAGGTGAATTCCACCTGTCTAAACGTTAGCAATTCACTCTGTATAGTATATAGGTATACTATATAGAGCGATTCTATGGATAGTAGTCAGTCTAATAGCGGGGCATGTCTTTATTTTTCGAAAGTGACAACCGCTCTACTCATATTATACCGTGAAGTTATGGGGAAGCCGAACGATGGCCGCACTATAGTTCGACCAACACAAGCTCGCGCTGCGCAGCGTTGTGAATTGTACGATAATTATCGTATTCATACGATAATTTCAGGCTGTGTACGATGTACGATACTGATTCATTATCGTACGCGAAAATACGATTATTTCGTCATTTCAACGGCTTCTATAAAAATTTTACAATCCAATATAGATTTAAAATGCGCGCGATTCCAAAGTCTAACTTCTTTGGCCGAAAGAGCACTAGTGGCGCGCTATCGGTGGCACCTAGCGGCTGGAACTATTAGGCGGCTGAAATATACATGAATTATATAGAAAACGAATTCACTTCATGCTTGATTCCATATTCCGAAGCAAATTCGTAACTTCCCGCTCAGTTTCAAATTCAAACATCACATAGCAATAATGGTGGCAGCATGATGGCGTCACGCTGAGTCTCACGGAATGAAAATGAACTCTAATAAAATTGTGAAATTATATTTTTCAAAATGCTGATATGAATATAATGTTGTATCTGTAATTATTACGACCAAAAAAAAAATAGACCACATCAATAATATCCAAATACAAAATGTACGATAATTTTCTAGAAGATACGATAATTTTTTCAGTCGAGTTCCATTACTAAACAACAACTATTTCACAACGCTGGCGCTGCGTACGTGAGCTTCTGCTTACTGCTAGTGACTGCCAACTCGATGCGCCCGGCGCCTCAAGGATACTAAACTATAGTGAGATATCCTTGAGCCTCGGTAACAGGCGCCGGGCGAATCGAGTTGGCAGTCACTGTCAGCTAGTAGAAGCTCAGGTACGCAACGTGAGCGTGTGTTGGTCGAACTATAGTGCGGCTATCGTTCGGCTTCCCCATAACTTCACGGTATAATTATACCGTGAATATTCGGTGAGACTACACGATCCCCTTCCTATGGCAAAACCAACACAGGCGCTTCCGTGTGCGTGAGGCTCGTTGGGGAGGGGATGCAATGCTACTGTCACCTCATTCCGTCCTAAACTAGCCTCACGCACGCGGTGCACTTGTGTTGGTTTTGCCATAGGAAGGGGATCGTGTAGTCTCACCGAATATTCTCGGTATGTCTATAACTGATAGCTTCAGACGTGACCGCTACCTTCTTTTTCTTTTCGACTACATGCTCGAAAGGGCGATAAGTCAATAAAGGAAAAGAGAGAGAGCGATACCTTCTTCTTCTTCTTTCCTTAAGGCTTATACCCAAGACAGCTACCGCTACGTCGTCTGAAGGTATTAGTCATAGACGTATAATATATCAGTAGATCGGTTGTCAGTTTCGAATAAGAAAGAAATGCCCCGCCATTAGACTGACCGCTATCCACAGAATCGCTCTGTATATGAGAATGATCGTCCTTTCTTTATGTGTATAATTATATTTATAAAACTATTATCGTCCTTTCTTTATGTGTATAATTATATTTATAAAACTATTAACTTTTAATATTGATGACTATTCGGTTGTTTGAAGGCTCCTTACGAAAATCCACCACACATCTATGGACTAGCGGATGAAATGTACAGAAACATGTCAATCGATGGTGAGAGTCAGTGCGTAATAATAAGGTAATGAAATATCAATTATTATACGATTGTATGCATATCTATGAAACAAAAAAATATATTTTACATCGAAATTTTTTTATTCATAATATATATTATAATTTTTTTTTTTTCTCGCTAAAATAGATTATATCATAGGTATATAATATTATATTAAATTTTTCGTTTGAAAAATGAAAAAAATGAATATTATTTCTAATATCTAGTTGAAAATATTCTATGAAAAATAATCTTCCCTCAAACACCACACTATCTGAGCCATTCTCTAATTACTAATATTAAACTGGATTAGCGTTGATCACCGTTCTATCTTTCGATTTTCTTTTTTTTTTTTTTGATATCTTGGGACCTAATGCACCGATTCGGGTCTTTTTTGTCAATCGAAACGCGAAATAATATGAAAAGTTAATATTTACCGGAGAATGCTGTGAATTTTATATTTCGCAAGGTACCTAATTCTATATTTTGGAAAGAGGTAGAAGAAATTTTGAATAATCGTTAAAAAAAAACAACATATTTTTGATAATAGTATTTTATGTGGCATGCCCGTAAACCAAGTGTTTTTGGTGAGGATAATGATTTCAGTACGAGCTAAAGGCGAGCCGAAGGCGAGCCGGAAGCGAGTTCTGAAATCATTATTCGAGTCAAAAACGGTTTACGGGCGCGCCCCATACGATATTTTTTTCGAAATAGGCATGGAAAGTCACTTTGACGCCTGTTGAGATTCGCACTTGATACAACGAAGAGTGAGGTTATGGCTGGCGCGATCTGTCGCGCACTTCGACTGCGCACCAAAACTGCCATATAAAGACTTTATACGGCAGCTTTGGATTGCGCACTTCGAACTGCGCATCAAAACTGCCATGAAAAGACTTTATATGGCAGTTCTGAAATGAGCCGTATAAAGTGCTACTTTACGGATCGAAAACAGGCGTCAAAAAGTGACTTTTCAATGCCTATGCCGAAAAAAGATAGTTGCGAAGGTTTCATTAATACAAAATCGAAAGGTTTTAGATGAACTTTAAGATGTAAAAAAATATCCCATTTTGATTGATTTAAAAAACTATATTTAATATTTGGGAAGCTTGAATAGGGTGAGTTTCATACAAAAGTATCAAATCACTTGTTCATTTGTGAAAAGCAGTCAGAACACACTTTGGCCACATGTTTCCTACTCATTGGCATCTGACACCTAGCAAGCACTTGTACGCTTTTCGGTCAAGGACCAACGGGCCGAAGTTGCATCTTTTTTGTTTGGCCATTTTTTTTTCCGGCCCATAGATTCCTCGGATCTTCATCTTCTGGAATGTCTTTTTCTTCCACAATGGCCTCGATTTGCATCTGCAATGTCGTTTCTTAAAGTTGGAAGCGGTCAGACGTCTGGCTAGGAACGGGTATAAAATCCGAGCATTACATTTCTTTTATTATCCTTACATAATGTACCGTGCGATTATGTGGAAACTACAGGCTCCAAGCGCGCGAGCTTTGATTTGCTCTGTGTTGTTCAGCCCAGTGTCATTCATTAATGGGTTCCGACAGTTTTCTCACGTAGTAAGAGGAAACTGCCTCGGTCGGATCCTTGTCGACGACGACTCCAACGCAGCGTAAGGGATTGCTGCCAGCATGTAGTAGTGTGTTGCCGCATCATTGATCAAAACCATTTTTAGACCATATTTATCTCGTTCCGTAGGCATGCATACATTCATCAAAATGAACATCTCCCGCGAAACGAAAGCAATTGTTCTTCGATTGTAGTACAATTGTTGTTTGACTCATAGCTGGCCGCGCAATTTGCAATGAGTAGATCCTAAATTTGACGGATATTTGTTAACTGATTTGTCGCTTTCCGAAATTTGATTGATTAATGAAATTATATCCTGCTGCAAAAAGTCGTTGAGCTGAATTGATTCCACGCATCGCTAGTTCTTCAAATGTTTAGAATTTTTACAATAATTTACACCTTCCACTTTCACAAATGATCTACGAAATAGAAAATTACATATCCTTTTCAAATGAAACCTTTAGCTCGAAAAGCGCCACGTGCTCCAAAATATCGTGTTTTATCCAGTATAAAATTGTTTATTTTACTAATAATTCACCCTGTAAGGATTCTTAGTTTAGGATTAACGTATGTTTAGGGCAAGGACTGGGTTACTGTAACCCGGTGTGCGGTGTTTGGGGGTTGAAACAGCATCTTTTATATTCTATATGCGTTTTCTTTTTTCATTTGTTCATTTATTACTATTTCAGTGGTGAATCGGGTGCCGGGAAGACTGTGGCAGCTAAATACATAATGTCGTACGTATCCAGGGTTAGTGGTGGTGGAGAGAGGGTTCAAAAGGTGAAAGATGTGATATTAGAGTCAAATCCATTGCTGGAAGCTTTTGGAAATGCAAAAACAGTCAGGAACAACAACAGCAGTAGATTTGTAAGTAGCACTGTATCATTTCCATAACAATAAAAGAAATATCATCTCAGAATTTATTCGCAGCCCCTTTGTTTCTTTTTTTTTTTTGTCACGTTTTTTTGCGATTTTAGGACGGTAATTGTACGCAAATTATTTATCTGCCCTATTTATAAGAGTATTAATAAGAGTATTTATAAGACTAAACAACGTATGAAGAATCTAGCACACAACCAATGTCTCACTTTGCACGATTTATCATACCAATTCATCTCTTGATGTTAATAATGATTAAGAGCTCTAATTATGAGCTCTATAAATATATATACACCTATGTAGCTATGTACGAAGAGACGTTACTATTTAAGCGGATGCTATAGTCAGTTTTTACCGACTGCGTTATATTTTTTTGGAATTTTGCATATGACCCAGTTGGTAAAGACTCGGAAGCAGATCCTCTCCTTTAAGAATCCCTGGCGTTTTCGAGGGAGTTTGATACAAGGTCTGATCATCACCTGGAAATGGCGATTCGTAGTTTCTCTCATACAATTTTGTCAAAATTTTGAAAAAATCTTTACAGATTCAGTTATCATCAGAGAAATCGTAGAATTATTTACAGATATGCAATTGATTTATTGCAATTTTTGAATAATTAGCCACTCGGCGGTGGCGTAGCTATCGTAGGGCAAAGTGGTGCAGTGTACCCCATACCTCAGGGGCCCCTTGGGCCCTCGGCTTGACCTAACCTAACGCTCCTACCGGATGTGAGCAACCTCTGCATTTATCCTCTTATACGTAGATATATACACCCAATGTTGGTGGGTATTATGTATAGTATATTTCACTATATGCACAGGATCTTGGAATGTCAACTCCGCTTGATCGACGGTAATAATCGTTACTGCCTTGATATACGATTCGGTATATCGGTATAAGAACTTAATTCCGTTTACCATAGAGCCCGACATCTGCTTATCGTATATGGAAAAACGGGAATTATATTGCAAGCCTAGATTTGCTATTGGGCACTTTTTCGATCATCAAAGATGAAAATATTTTTCTATCGCACAATAATCAAGAAGTCCAAATTTATTTTTGCGGCGCACTATAGCTACGACTTATATACGTATTTGTTTATTTGTTAAAGGTTCGAATTTTCAAAGTACCGAATTCGTTTGAGACGATTCCGAATTTTCAAAAAACGTCGAAGTTTCAAACAATAAAATTTCGAAAGGTCGGGATGCAGCCAGCTCAGAACTCCGAAAGTCCGAAAATTACGGTCCTCATTTCTCAGGATATAAAGACAAAAAATAGTTCATTCTAATCCGATCCTGATTTGCAAAAATCAAAGCGCCTAAGAGATTGTGAATTTGATTGTCAAAATCAGTTGAATGCTTATTTCTTGTGTAATGAACTTACGAATAGGTAATACTAGCATTCAAGCTATTTTTTAATTAAAAAGTAAAGATAAAAAAATAGAAGCGTCGGTCAAGAATCGAACCGAGAACTCGGGCTTCGCAGCAAAAAAGCAGTAAATTAATGCATGCCTCAAACGGCTTCACTAACGACTGAATTGACGTTTATAGGGTAAAAGTACCATTTGTGGCCACTGTACGCTTTTTGGCCACGTTAGGTTCAAATTAGTATGAAAAACTTTTTAAAAATACTGCAACATTATAAATTATATTTATAGTAATTTTAGAATGCTTTATAGTATATTAAGGTGCTTCCCTACGCAATTCCACCAGACCTGAAAACATTGGGAACAAAGGTGTTATTAAACGAAATATCTCTGCCTGGGCACTGAAATCAATGAAACAAACTACGTCGCGTAATTCTATGTACGATTTCGAACACGTACGGCCCAAAAAAATGTTTTTTTTTAACGCGAAAATAGAGAAGATATCAATGTAAAACGTTTTCAAAACCGAATATATTTATATTTTATTTGATAACAATAATAATTATTTAAGGACCTGAATCATGTATCGCAGCCATTTTGCACCGAAGTCCTTGGCGACTTAGTTACACCACTGTCGGTCAAACCACACATTTTATCTTATCTCATCTCATTTGATAAAGAAATGATTAAGAAATTACGATTTTTCCTTGTGAATGGTGGAAAAAAAAAAACATCTCACGGAGGCGGTACTTTGAAAAATTTGTTACTGAAAAATTATTAACAAATGACCGGATTTTGCTCCGTTAATTTCATATAATATTAATGATAATGATAATAATAATAATTTGAAATTACAGGGTAAATACGTGGAAATGTTATTTGAGTCCGGGCAACCTGAGGGTGGAAAGGTATCAAATTTTTTGTTAGAAAAATCTCGAGTCACATCACACAACCCTGGTGAAAGAAATTTCCACGTATTTTATCAGCTGGTGACTGGTGCTAATGAAGAAATGAAATGTAGGCAGGTTTTTCCAACGATTTTTCATGCATACATTTCAAACTATACTCGTCAAAAGTTCTCAAGGAACAACACCTATCATTTTGCTTGTAAAAAAGACCAAATGTGGCAGAACTAATCTTATACGTAGAATTTTCTAAAAATAGTTGGGTGTTATTATACAGAAGCGGTTGTCAATTTAATTTCCTGGACCAGACACCTCAGAATCGGGTATTGCTGCCTCTCTTTTATTTTTTCAATAGATACTACTGACTAGTGTGTATGTGAATAAAGCGATTTTCCATTTTTTACGCTCACTGCGTGGAAATGAAAGAATTGAGAAGCGACACATACAGAGATGATAGTCACATCGCTTGTAAGATCAATTCTGCCACTGCTTTGCGATTTTCAAAGTTGAATAACTTTTCAAATAAAATTCGTAAAATGAAAAATCAAACGGCGTTTCAAAGAGCATGCTTAAACCTATCCGATTTCAACGAAAGCCACCTAGAATTTCGGTTTTGAGGGACCTATGACGCTTCGAAGCGCGCGCATTACTTTTCGAAAACAAGTATCACAGAAAACAAGTTTTTGACCTGGTGACTGGAGATTTCGAGCTCCAATTTTGTTTTTCAAAAATTTCTCTACGCTGATCTGGTTGTCCGTTGTAGGCAATCAAAGTTTCCGGAATGTTTTTTTCTTAGAATTTGAATAACTAGGAGAAAAAAAAATCGTACACAGCTGAACAGGTACCCATTGTAGAGCTGAAACTTCAAGCTTCATGTAGAAAACTTTGGATTAAAAAAAAAAAAGATCCCGTGGACCGTGCGTGTCGTCAAACTTCAAGGAACATGTTCGCGAATCTCGACCGTTCGCTTTAAACAAATCCAACTTAGAAAGAGTATCAGATAAAACGATTTTACAGAAAGAATCTTGAAGTAGAAGTTCAGACGTTTTCAATCATTTTTTGGTGAAGTCTCTGCGCGCTTTTTTGACGAAGATACGAGGTTTTGAATTTGGTCTTTGTTTTTAAAGCGAAATGTAGGTGTTCCTTAAGGTGCTTCCGTACTCAATTCCACCAGACCTGAAAACATTGGGATAGACATGTGCAGGAGGTGCTATGAAACGGAATATCTCTGCATGGGCACCGAAATCAATGAAACAAAATACGTCGTGCGATTCTATGTGCGATTCCGAACACGTACGGCCCAAAACATGTTTTTTTTTCACGAGAAAATAGAGAAGATATCCATGTAAAACGGTTTAATGTAATTTTGTTTCATTGATTTCGGTGCCCAGGCAGAGATATTTCATTTAATAGCATCTTCTGCACGCGTTTATCACAATGTTTTCAGGTCTGGTGGAATTGGGTAGGGAAGCACCTTAAGAACTTTTGCGGAGTGTATTACATAATAAATTTCTGTGAATTTATAACTCAAACAAAAAATCTTTGGTTTTTTTTTCTCTCCAGCTTCGTTTGGACTCACCAATCTCGACCACTACGAATATCTCAGTCATGGGGGAAACCACAAAGTCGATGGGACTAACGACGCCCACGATTTTCAAGAGACTTTAAAAGGTATGTTTGTATCTATTATCAACTAATCATCAGTAACATATTAAAAAAATGTATTATTAAGCATTTCTGAAAGAGTGGGAAAAGAACAGTACCGATAAAAAGAATTCTTCAATTATAGAGAAACTTTGTTGATGACGAATTGGTGATAATAAGTAAAGAATAGTAAAAGGAAAAGATATAAATTCAGTATCGAATTAAAAAAATTACTTCTGTTAAGTTTGTTATATCTTCGTTTGTTAAATGAAACTTATTTTCTTCTCCTCTTCCGTTTTTAGCTCTGAGTGTTATGGGAATAAGAGATTCAGATGTAACTAGTATTTTTCGACTGGTTGCTGGAATTCTACACATTGGAAATATACAGTTCATAGAAGATGGAAATTACTCACGAATAGCTGACGAACGAAGTAAGCCAATGAAATATATTACTGTTCTTATCATGTCCTGATAATAATAATAATAATAATAATAATAATAATAATAATAACATAGAAAAGAACGGATCGATTTTTGCCGGGGAAAAAATATAAGTTTTCTAGGAAATTTTATTACAGTCTATAAGAGTTGTGGAAATATGATTGAAATTCTTTATTACTTTGAAAGATTTATATACAAGCACATTTGTCACTAAATTTACAAAGTTATTCCTATTATACCGTCAGAATCAGGTAAAACTACACGGTCCACCGGCCCAGGCATCAAATAATTCGAACGCGTGCCAGAATCACCCTAGGGATTTTTTAGCGCAACGAGTGGCTATCCTCATAGAAATACGAATAATTCGATGCCTGGGCGGGTGGATCGTATAGTTTCACCTGATTCTCACGGTATAATGATCAGCGAAAAAAAAAAGACAACATTCTATTTCTAATATCTCAGTATTTTATTTCTCTATTGCCACATAACTAAGAGTTTTTCAAAAAATTCTCGTGAAATTAGACAGAGACACCATTTGATACACAAAGATCTGTGATGTAAATTTGTGTAAATGAAAATATGGATATGAATAATGTAAAAAAATAATTTTCAATTCTCTCAAGGTCTGACGTATCCTTCCCACTTGTTGCAAGTTTCTGCTGAACAGTTATCCTACAAATTGACATCAAGAATATTTGATTCAAAGTGGGGAAGCCAGTCAGAACGTGTTGACGTTACTCTAAACGTAGAACAAGCCTTGTATACCAGAGATGCTTTGGCTAAGGACATCTACACAAGATTGTTCGACTACTTAGTAAAAGTATGAAAACCATTTTTATAATTTGTATTACTATTATGGTCAATAGGGTGTGTCATTTTTTTTTTTTTTTTTCGGGCTCTCACCCCCTTAGTATCTCATACTATATGCCATCACGATGTGGTACGGAAAACAGAAAAACTCGATGAGGAACCTCTAAAAGAAGTCCGATATAGCCGATATTCATACCACATCATTATGGCATATATAGCATGAGATACTGAGGGGATGAGAACCCGAAATTTTTTTTTTAAATACACAATGACACACCCTAATGATCAATGTATGAAATTTATGAAATCTGTGAATGAGTATGAAAATAAATCATTTATATAACTCGTTCGATTTACAGCGAGTCAACCTGGCGATGGTAACGAAGACGGAAGGGCACAATCTTGGTATCCTGGATATATACGGGTTCGAAATATTTGAGAGGAACGGATTCGAGCAATTCTGTATTAATTTCGTAAACGAAAAGTTACAGCAGATTTTCATCGATCTAACTTTAAAGGCGGAACAGGTAAGCTACTGATCCGTAATATCTGTAGACTTAAGGCCCATCCCTAGTCGTCCACCTGTCAGTTTCTCTCATCACACACAACCAATTCGAATGACACTGTGAGGATTACTGCTTCATTTTAGCAGGAAGTGGTTAAATATTCAGTTTTCAAAAAATGTTGAAATTTTTTTTACAGATTTAGTTATCATGAGAGAAATCGCGGAATTATTCACAGATACACTCGATTCATTACAATTTTGAAATACTTAGCCACTCGGTGATGGCAAACCACACATTTTGAGCACTATTTAATATCATTTGGTAAAGAAGTGACCGAGTAATTACGATTTTGTGTTGCATAAAAAAAAAATGTGCACGTGCAGCAGAAATATTACAATATATTACAAACCCCAATTTTTTCATGCGGATACGAAAACTATATCGAAACTCGGAACGTGAAAATTGGTAAAAATAGAAGTGGGAGAAAGAGAATGAACGAAATCCTTCGACTTATTGAATAATCCGATTTTCCAATGTCGAAGCGTGAAAAAATAATTAATCATCACTAAGGTAGAATTTTATTTTTCAAAATGTGCGACTTATCATTGAAATAAGTTTTTCAATATCTCTAAAGTAACTACACATAAATACATAACAGAGATAATCGACTTCCTTGATTTATATCGGTATACCTATGTGTATACCTATAGATATCTATATGAAATGGTAGCGTAAATAATAATAATGATAATAATTAATAATAATGATAGTAATTAATAATAATATTAATAATAATAATAATACTAATAACAACAACATAAGTTGGTAATCGGTAAATTGTATAATCACAGCTAAAGCTATTCTTCAATATCTTGCAGACGCGCGTAACTATAATAAAATCTGCTACTATACATAAACATTACAGTGGTAAAAGAAAAAACGACTATTTTTTTTTTCGTTCTCGCACGAAAATATGTTAGTTTCGAGATGTTTTAAGAACCCTCTATAAAAATCAGCAGGGTTAAAAAAAATTTGCAGACCCCTGGAGAATTTAAAAAATCTTAAAAATAAGTAGGGGAGACCGGGGCGGAATGGACTACCGGGGCAGAACGGTTTCGGTGGTTCAATTTCGTCTGGAGGCCTATTATTGAGATAAAAAATAATGAATTATTCAGACCTAAAAATTTGCTCATAAACCTTAGGCGGGCCGTTCCGCCCCGGTCTCCCCTATATCACTTTGAAAATTTGAGAATTCTTAAGCGATTTTTAAAAATGCATATATCAAACGGTAATTTTCAGAAAATTCATCATTCTTAACATAGAAAGTAATGACATAGTGAGATGCAAAATTTAAAAATGGTTAACAATCGATTTTTGAGTATTTTTGAGATTTTTAACATTCTTGAGCTACCTCTAAACATTTTTTAGTCGTGCTTATTTTTAGGCAGTGTTCTTAAAACATTCCAAACTCTAACACAATTTCATTCGAGATCACGCGAAAAAAAAAATACTCAAATAGTCGGTTTTTTTTTGGGTGACCCTAATAAACATATCTGATAAAGATATCGGGAATCTAATTCGGTATCCGTATATATAATTACTGTTATTATAGTATGTATGCTTCTAGATTTCGCGATAATTTTAAACTTTTATAAAATTCAAAAAAATAGTCTATTGTGCAATGGGGGGGGGGGGGGGGGGGCATTTCGAGCGAGGGTGAGACGTTTAGCACGAGTCATAGTACAGGGCGCCGAAGGCATATGTATGTACATTCCCTACCTACAGCTCCAGCTGGAGGGAAAGTACAGCGGGAGGGAATGTATATTCCCTCCCGTTCGGTACTCACGTTTGAAACAAGTGATTTCCCCCACGCCTGACAAGCATGAAAGAAGGCTCATTTCATGCACGTGTTATGAAAAAATCATTTTCTTTCTTCGAACCCGATACATATATGTTCATATCACGGAGGGAAGCAGGAAGAAAAAAAATATATATATATATAAATCAAAAGCTTTATATCATCTTTCACCAACCACCAACCCTAAAACGCGTAACCATGAGGCAATATATCGGTTCTCCGTGACATATACTTTAGGACTGGGGTAGTATGGGCAAAAATTGTTTGATTCGGAACTCTGCTTGGTGGCGGTGGTATTTGTTTTGGAAGTTCGCTTGATGTTGGTAGGGAATTTTCGGTAGTATAAATCTCAACGGCAGGTTCATTGCTATAAGTAACGACGAGTTCGTTATAGTTATTCCCGCCCAAAATCAGGCGGTTTCGATCGTCATCTTTTTCTATATCTATCAAGCTACTCGGTCGATAATGTATCTGATCGTAACTCCCGCCTAAATCGCCATTACTTATAATTTTTTCTGCACCCGAATACTTTTTCGGTCTGTAAAAACTTTTAGTAGCATATCTTATTTTATCACCGCGGTCATATGCGCCTACGGATTTAAGGTAGGATCTTGGCTCCCAGCTGGTCCGTCTTCGACTTAAATCAGCTGAGATTTTTCCCTGCTTTAGATAATATAGTTTTTCATTGTCAATGAACGGGGTATCGGACATAGAAATTTTCTTGCTGAAACTCAGCAGCTTGTTTGATGATGAGTTGAACGGTTCCTTCTTTATCGGTATTTCTTCGTCGCGAAATACTTCTCGTAGTATTTCTCCGAAGTTTATTCCGTTTGGACCATCTCCTCCACCGCCCCGTAACTCGATTTCGAGTAATTTGTAGTTGTCGGTGTTCGGCTTTTCCACGTTTGTTCTACTGTTTTGAGACCGCGTTTTGACGTTGTATAATTTTTGGTCCAAGAACTTGCTACTGCTACTGCTGCTGCTGCTACTGCTTTGGTTGATGTCATTCGGTGACGATGGAGGACGCGGAAGGACTAATGCTCCTCGACATAATCTCACGCAAGACAGGATTATCACTAGGGCAGAAAGTCGTAGGGCCATTCTGAAAGAGAAATTTTTTATTTATATTGTTGGATATAGCGTTTTATCAAAGTTTGTAGAGTTGGTGAAACAGAGATGATGATAATATCGACGTACAGTTGTAAAAGATAATAAGTACCATCATCTATAACAATGAGTGAAGATGAGATGATTCTAGTTGAAATTTATCTAGATAAATTGGAATGTGAACTTCTATGAAATATCTACATTTACGGATGATAAGATTGTCTCAATTTTTCATCTAAATGATAGAAAAGAGATCAGTAAAGCAGTAAGAAACTTTTTAGAAGAATCTCGGGGGTTTTATTATATGGATATAACTTATCGGTAATATCGCGGACGATAATAGGTAGATCGAAACTCGAAGAGTCGCTTGATCTCCACGAAAATTTGTCAATAGATGCCCAGGTGCTTTCCGAGTTGCTGATTAGAAACTTCACCTCGATATTTTGAAATTGAAAATGGCGGACTAAAATTGGATCAAAATTGGGGGGGGGGGGGGGGGGGGGGGGGGGGGCTCATCGCGTGATATCATCCTCCCAATTTTCAAGATATACGATTGATCAATCATCCGATTTTTTCAGATTCTCAAATTTTTTAGTGCCAGCTGCTTTCGTCCTAATCTCAAACAGTTGAATTCCCAATTACTCGATTAAAGAACTCCACGGGTTTTACTTCGATATTACTAAGAGCATAGATGAAGAGAGGGGGATAAAAGCGAAATATATGGTTCAAGAGAAAATCGGCCCTATTACTTGTTACAGGCATCACGAGTTGCTTGCACCCTGGCACACGTATGAATTTATACACACGTTTGGTATATGTTATTATAAATGCAGTGAAAGTTGCTGCATGACACTTATATGTATGGGTCGGTTCGCTACACAAAAAGAACGTTACCATTTCTCTCTCTCTCTCTCCCTTTCTCGCTTAGTTGAAACTCTTTCATCTTATATACGTTACGCAATTCAACGTGTGTGTATATACTATATATACACGTATATACCTATAACAAGAATTATACCGTGAGTATATATATATATAAAAATAAGTCACGTAAGGTAGGTAGCCTACAGGCAGGGAAACGAGATATGAAACTTGACGCAGGACTAATTACTGCAGCCCAGTTTTAATTGGAAATTTCATTCTAATCCACGAATTAGATATTGTATACGTTTATTAGCTTCGAAAATGACAAACGCCGAAAGGAAAGAATCGGAACCTTACTCCATATAGTTTCTAATATATGACCCAGAATATAAAAAAAACATTTCTATATTCATACGTAGCGAAATTGATTTGATCAAATTTCATATTTTGTATGATGAATTTTCTATATTCCACGTACAGGTATCAAGCTTTTTTCGTAGCATTTTTATAGCAAGTTGTTATACTATCTTAAAATTTACCAAAGCCTGAACTTCGATTGATAAAAACTCACGACTATAGGAGTCAACGATTTTTTTAATAGCTTACTAAAAATTCTTCCAAAACGTATAAAAAAACGTTTGTAAAAATATTTATCTCACCAAGACCTCCAGAAATAATAATGACATTTTTTTATCGAATCAAATTTTGTCTTTCTCGAGATATTCGCTTGTAACACTTGAAAAAAAAATTCACCCTTTATATACTGGGTGAATTCCCGACGTCTGCTTACCAAAAGTCGTGTTAAGGCGGCCGCGAATCGAAATCGGCAATTGTTTAGTGGCTACCGAGTCCTTAATTGGCTTTCTAGCAAAAAAAAAAAAACCAATTGTTGATTTTTACTCTCTGCCACCCTAACACAACTCTTGGTGGGCGGACGTTGGGAATTCACCCTGTATGTGTATTCACATGTGTACGTATACACAATATATGTAACAAATAATGACCGGGAGCCTTGGGCCAAGAAATTTGCGCGTGGTACAGTTATGGCGATTGGAACAGGTTCTCTTGAAAAGTGCAAGTCCACGTCAACTGAGTGGTGTATTATATAGCATATTTATATTAGCGCGCGGTCAAGATTGAAAGTGAGAGACCGTAGAATTGCGTTAAAACGCCTTCGGAATAATATCCTCGGTTCATTTATTTTCTTTTCTTTTCTTTTTTTCCCCCATCAATTTGTTTATTTGAAACTTTTTCTAAATTTAAATTATTAATCCTCGGATCAATGTGATATGCGGTTATAAGTATAATATTTTATAATGAAAAGGCGTGGTCGAATAAAATTTCTAAAGTGTTTGAATCAAGCCTTTATAATATTGTAGAAATTCATTAATCCCTTAGCGCTGCAAGCTTGACGTTAATTTACAGATACGCAGGAGGAGATCTGCAACCGGAAATGCTGCAGCTAGTAGTATGTAATTGTTGTGAAAGTTGGAAAGAAACGGAATTGGGTAGATAGTCGGGGCTGTGGTCGGGATTTTTAGAAAAAAGTAAAAAAAAAGAACCAAGACGTTCGTTGTTTATACTTTCAAACACCGCAATTTCTCCCTATTTTATTGTCTACTTAATTATTCACGGATATAATATGCATAGAGGTTTGCTATAATAACGTACTGCCCGTCCCTAACAATGAGTCTCCCTTCGTTTTTATTCTTCGCAATTATTATATAATATGATATTCAATTCCAATGCATTACACTTACAGCAAAACGCCTTTCATACATTTCCTCATTTTCTTTTTACAATTGCATGTAACGATATAATAACAATAATGCCAATAGTTTGAATTGAGTTTTGTTAATATCGTCACGTGTAATCGCGAACATTATACCCAAGCTCAAAGCGTGTACAGCTAGTTTCGAACAAACTGCTCTAGGGTAGGCGGAGATCTAGTCGATCATAGATTTGATAGGAAAGTGAGAGTGGTCAAGGCCCACTCGATTCCAGGTTAAAATTATCGCGAGATCATTTCGTATCGAGAACTAGTCTACAAGCTACACGCCGTTCACTTCTTATCCCTCTCTCTTCTTTATTTTAGTTCTTTTTATTTTTATTCGATACTTTTCCATTCATTCTATATCCATACACTTTTATTTTATTTTTTTATTTTTTTTTTATTACTGTTCACCTTATGTAAATTGATTTTTTAAACCCAGATATAATTTTCATTTGGGTCTTTTTTTCTCGTGAAAAGATATCATTGTGGCTATAATACGTCGTACCTAGGTGTATGTATGCCCTAGTCGTCTAATTAAAACAGCACCTGACAACGCGTCTAAGTAAAAGAATTTTTAGATATACCTAGTGCAGAGAAAGCAGACAAAAAACACAGAAACTGCTACCGTAACGGGGATCGGTGTAACTGTAATCTTAATACCTTAAGTAGGTACCTAAATGATGTAGATATTATACAAACTGAGTATCATATACAACTGGGTCAAACTGTATAGTTTTTTTTGTTTTTTCTCTTTTTTTTTTTTCTACATTCTGAGATATGGTTTATACCGTTTGTAAATCTGCAGTAGATAAGATGTATGTACAGAAAGGTATATGAATTTCTTACCTGTCAGTAAGTAATTCTGATCCTTTCCTACGATGTGTTAAAAGGTAAAAAAAAAAAAAAAGAAAAAAAATGAATAAGCAAATAAGTACCGGAAGTTCACCTCATCGTGTCTATGAGTATGAGGAAGACCTGAAGCAGAAAAAAAAAGAAAACAACATTTCATTCATGAATCTTTCATTTATTTAATAACATAAGGTATATAGTTCAATGGCGTAATTGTTGTTTCAGTAAAAAACCAGCAAAATGTCTCATTTAAATGATTATATGCCTCGCCAATTGAGATCTCTCATACTAAAACTCCGTGAATGAATGAATGAGTTGATCGATTGTATAAGTGAAACGGTGTCCCATCTTTTGATAACTTATTTTGTTTCTGAAAACTTCAATCTCTCTTATTCATTCGGTACGAAGCGTATACTTTACATATGTATAGGTTTATATACATATGACATCAAAGTGATCGGAAAGATCGATAGAATTGATAACCATTTTTGTAGATGCAATATGTTATGACTATTTCAATTAGTGGGACCAATTGTTGCTGATTTATGTACTAGATTTGTTACATATACCTATATACATTAATTAGATATTCGTTTGGAAATAAAACGCGCGGGAACTCGAGCAGAGTTAACACGTCCGTGTGTGTATCAAGTTTATTACGGTACAGTTTTTTTTTTTCTTTTCTTTTTTCTTTTCTTCTTCTCTTACAGTCTCGCAACTCTGCATGAACTCTCATACATATACCTAGATACATAGGTGTATACGTTGAAGCATTTAAATTCTGAACCACTATGTCTATATCTTTCTCTTATTATGGTATGTAGGCACATATAACGATAACAAAGATAAAAATCTTGTCTACGAAAGGCACGGAAATGTTATAGATGTATGTACGTTTCTTGCCCTAGATAACGTGCTTCGTAAAACATGATTAATGTAAACATTTTATACCGATACTGTTACGGATTATACGAAAAGCAATTTTTCAAATTGTTTTTCCCACTTTAAGACATTTCCAAAAATCCTCAGATAAGATTTGGCCAGTTTTCTGTTATTTTGTAAAGAAATTTTGAAATGAAGAATCTTTATCAGGTGTTTTTTTTTTTTTTCTTTATCGAATACCAAATTGATGTGATTTCGTCGTTATAGAATTAGCAGAAAAGCCGATCAAATTACCTCTACAGAGTTGCCTCAATGATTTTTCTCCGATTTCACGATTTGCAGAACACTAAATTCAATAACAATAATAATTAACGAAGCACCGTGTGTATGTTAGATTGAAGACTTTTTATTTTCTCCATTAATTCACTACTTTAGCCTATATCAGAATTGCTAGGATACCATACGAATTTTTCATTATTTTTCAAATTGTATGAAAAATTTAATCACGAAAACTGACAAAACTGCAATTATAAGTTAGTTTTACGATTAAACAATCGAAATTAACCGACAATTAGATATACCTAGACGTTTTACGCACAACGGGCAAAGATCGAGTGGCGTTTCAGGCTCCCTGTACCTCCAGGTAAACTGAAATACGAGGTACATTTAGTTCTTTCCTCTTGACTCTTACATCCCCACTATACATCCAAACAGCGCAACAGTGTCTTGATCCAGACCAATTCCCCACCACTGAAATATCATTTAGTCTAGTGAGAATTAATCTGCTGTTCACCATTTTGATAGAAGTGAAATAATGATTGCGGTTATTGATAGTTGTTAAGGTGCTTCTGTACCCAATTCCACCAGACCTGAAAACATTGGGATAAACGTGTGCAGAAGATGCTATTAAACGGAGTATCTCTGCCTGGGTACCGAAATCAATGAAACGAAATACGTCGTGCAATTCTATGTGCGACTCCGAACATGTACGGCCCAAAACATGTTTTTTTTAACGCGAAAATAGAGAAGATATCCATGTAAAATGTTCTCAAAAACCGATATCCATGTAAAACGTTTTCAAAACCGTTTTACCTGCATATCTTCTCTATTTTCGCGTATAAAAAAACATGTTTTGGGCCGTACGTGTTCGGAGTCGCACATAAGAATTGCGCGACGTATTTTGTTTCATTGATTTCGGTGCCCAGGCAGAGAGATATTCCGTTTAATAGCATCTTCTGCACGCGTTTATCCCAATGTTTTCAGGTCTGGTGGAATTGGGTAGGGAAGCACCTTAATAATTATA
The DNA here is from genome assembly GCA_914767705.2 of Tenthredo notha. Classification (NCBI taxonomy): domain Eukaryota; kingdom Metazoa; phylum Arthropoda; class Insecta; order Hymenoptera; family Tenthredinidae; genus Tenthredo; species Tenthredo notha. The sequence continues at coordinate 6,551,740 of OU611908.1, forward strand.
ATTCGGGCTCGACTGATCGTTATTAAATACACTTCGTGATGTGTGTACAATATATTTATCGATATAGTAGTAGGTATGTAAATGAAATTTTAATAATTAGGGCGTGTGATATGCTATTAGTAAGTTTGTCACGTGTGGGGAATGAAACTCCATGTCAACGTTGCTATTTCATTAGATATCTACTTCATATACTTACCTCAAAAGAAAGTGACTACAGATACTTTCTATAGTAGAATTCTATATCGGTGCCATTTTCGTTTACAAGTAGGTATATTGTATTTATTGATATGCACGATTCAACGGATCTGATAGAAACAGATTCTTTATTTTTAGTTGTTCTGCGGTACTGCAGATCGCGATGTTCTTTATTGCGGTTTTTTTTCAATATAAGATGAAAAAAAGTTATCCCGCATGGCTTCATCTTTAACCGCGATAGTTTACACCTTAACTTTTCTATGACTTTTCGCTCCAAGAATTTCTCGTTGAACTGAAATTCTCCTCTGTTGGGAAAAATCTTTATAATAATTGCGACAAATTATGAATAAAACATGCCTGAGAATGTCTATAAATTTTGATATCGACGCTTTTAAAAAAAAAAATTTCTCACGTATTCAGATTCTACATTTACCGAAAAAAAATTAACGGCTCCGACGTCATTCAAATGAGTTTAGTCTTTTGTATGTTCATTGAAACACTGCGACCAATAAATAGCTGGATTGAGTATGAATATCAGAAATTAGTTCTCCGAAGTTACACCAGTGAGTATCGCGGCTAGAAATGCTAACGACTACAAATTGACAATAAGTAAATAAATATAGTAAACTGATTTATCAGAGCGTATCTAATAATAAAAATATAGAAAGGTCATTTTATGGACATTTATTTCCGCAGATAAAAATCTGTCAAGAGTAATATTTTCTAGTGGAGAATACCGTTGATCATTGTATAGTTAGAGTTAGATGTATAGTATTGTTTAAAACGAGAAACTTTAACCTAGAATAAATCATTTCAATAAAATTACCCACTCAACTATATACATACAAACTAAAAGACAATAGAACAGAAATCCCAGGCGTCCCTGCGAAGTACGTCGTAGGATATTTGTTTTTCTTTTAATTAGTTTGTCCTTAATTGAACCTCCCTCTGTTTCCTACCATATATGTATACCTTCCTTTCCCCTCTTTTTCGCTCCTTTAATTCGTCTATAACATCTCCTAACCTATACAATTGAAATATTTAACCTCAAAGGGAGATGAAACACGATCTTTGCACTTGGGATTTCCCAAACCTAGTTACTCAGCGAAAACACATCCGATTATTGCGAAATTGATATCAGTGATGGAAAACGAGTGAATAAAGGGCATGACGCTCTTCGATGTCCAAAAAGCGAAAATAAAATTTACAGATTTTTATCAAGAGTGCCCTGTAACGAATAATCGTTGTTGCTGACGTTGTACTTGATAAATATGAAAACACCCGAAACATTTTCGCGTTTTGGAAATCAAAGAGCGTCATGCCCTTCGTTCACTTGTTCTCCATCATTGATATCAATTTCGCAATAATCGGATGTGTTTTCGCTGAGAAACTAGGTTTAGGAAATTCCAAGTGCAAAGATCGTGTATCATTTTCCCTTAAGGCCCATCCCCAGTCGCCCACCTCCTTTTGATACAATATGGCACATTTCGATTATTATCTGAGCCCAGGTGTCAAAAACGCAAAAAAGGCCAACGCTGCGCGAATTCAAATTCAATACCGAACACATAGGTCCAAAAAAATATTCGTTTCGTGCGAAAATAGAGTCTACAGATGGTTTTTACATTTTGCGTGATGTAATGTTTTTCGTAACAATGTAAAAACCATCTCTAGTCTCTATTTTCGCATGCAACGCACATTTTTGTGGACGTATGTGTTCGAAATTGAATTGCAATTAGCGCTATGCATTTTTTTTTTTTGCCCTATCGACGCCTGGACTCGGATAATAATCGAAATGTGTCCCTCCCCCCTTTTTTCGACCAAAAGAAAGTGGGCGACCAGGGATGGGCCTTGAAAATGGTTTGTTCAAAAAATCAGTTAACCCCCCTATCAATTGTTTCACAGACAACACAAATGTACGAAAGACGTTTATAAGTTCATAAGGCGACCATAAAACGTCTATCGACAGTCTTGTGTTGTCTGACGATGAGTTATACTGTAATCATAATAATTCTGAAGTCGGAGAAATGATATATTTCAAAATGAACGTATCAGGCACTTTATCCGACTGGTAAGTAATTTTTTTATTCAGAACAATTCAGAGTATATTGTATAAAACTATGTTTAGAATCATAATGAAAAAAATTATTTACCTTCGAAATTTTATTTACCTAGTAAAAAAACAAAAAAAAAACAAAAAAAAAATAGAAAAAACCAAATACCAAATGAAAATCGACCTCTTAAGTAGAGCAAGACGAAACGGTAAGCAGGACATTTGACGAGGGTAATAAGAGGAAGCTGGCAGGTATAATATTCGTTACCATGGTCTCGAATAACTGGGTAAAAAGCGTTACAATTACAGTTAGACGCGGTTAATCTGTTTGACCGTTGACAAACTGCCCGTATACAATAAATTTTGTATATATACTATACATACATAATTTCACGTTATGTTAGTCATTTTTCAACGGTCGAAGTTTTTAATTAAGTTAAACAAAAAAAAAAGTCATGCTATATAGTAACGAAAAAAATCCATAGACATAGATTTCTAGATCTTTTTTTTTCCCCCGTGTTAACCGGAGTTATTGATATCAAATTGGGGAGGGGGGAGGGAATATGCTACCTCCGATTACGGGTTAAGCAACAGGAACAAGAAGATGAAGGAGGAGTTGAGAAAAAACGGGATTCAATGCGACAAATCAGTTTTTTTTTTGGGAAGTCGATTATGTGCTATTTTTTTTTTTTGTTTCTTAATTTACACGACATACCTAACGACAGTTTTTAGCTCCAGAAGAAAATTTTATCTCTGAAACTTTAGAAATTGCGGAGTTTTGTTGATTTTTATGTATATCCTCCTGAATAATGCGATTTCATTCAACTCCACTATTCGAAATATTGCAAAATGATGTTCGTTCTCTTTTCTTTCCCACGTAATAAATAAAACCCAATCGTCGATGTTTGATCTGCTCAATGCAGGCGTTTCCCGTTTGCCTACCTTTTAGGCGTGTTACTTTCCACGGAATTGCTCTGTATACCGAGAGGAAACGTGGAAGGAACCTGGTCCAAGCGCGCAGGCGCTGATTTATTCGAATATTACGAGGGACGCCAATTTGAGCTTGTCACGAATATCCCTAAGTCCGTTTGCTATTTGTTTTTGAATGTTGTAAAATACAAATGGCAGCAAACCGTGGCAGGAATAGGTTATGTTTGTTGTGAATCTAGCAGACGACAGAATTAGGAATATTACTAACAAGTTGGTGAAGTTGCTAGCGCGATTCAGCCACAGATTCTGGATCAGGGTCCTTCCACGTTTCCTCTCGGTATATCCAATAGTTCTAAGCACTAAGAAAAGTTTTGATTTTTGATTACGTTCGGCTAACGATTATAATTTCTCTAATATAGGCGGACAACGTAGCACAAAGGTCAATCAATAAGTCACGTGAAGGTGACCATCATAAATTGGTGCTCACGTATTCAATCGATTATACATCAATTATTATCCTCGATTCATCGGCTGGATCATTTGCATATTATGTCTCGTCGCAATCTGGGCCTATCTTAGTCGAAAATTAAATCAGGATAACCGGCGCCCTTCTTCGAGCCCTCCTTAGTACTTGCCATTAGATATTGGACCATTATGCAAGGCCGCGTCAGTTCGATAATTGCTCCCTAAAATCGTTTCATCCTGCATATTTCACGAAGAGACACATTCTTCAAAACGCAGAAAAATCCATATATTAGGTAGATTCTCTCCTATTTAGGGCTAAAAAGACGGTCTTAAATCGTCGTATAATGTTACGGAAAAATCAAGAAAACAAGAAGAAAATCGGAGTAGCGTATTTTATCTATAAATCGCATAATATCGCTATTATAGACAGTGAAATAATTACAGCTTTATGCTGACCTAGGTTTGTAATATAAGATTTAAGATAGGTATATAAGAAATGGAAGATAACGTGGACCATAAATATAGAAGAAGAAACCGGAAAGAATGGTTCATTCAACCGGTATATGTATACCTCATCACATTTATACCTACCTCGTTTTCTCAATCAGAATTTATCGTCATGCTATATTCAACTTTTGTGAGTGTCTGCCTATGCCTATGTCGAAATTATGACGAAACAAACCACGGCGACTTGTAATTATGGAATTAGAGACCGGTAACCGTGGAGAACGAAACGGTATACCCGCCTCCCTCGCTTCCTTCCTTATTCCTTCTTACTTTTCTATTATAATTTTGTTATTTTGTCTTTTTGCTTCTATAAAGTGTACAGGAGACATTCAGAGCGAAACTGCCTCATCCGTCGTTATACTCTTATCGCAATTATCTGTTTCACGGTTTTCGAGGCAGCTTCGCGGTTGTCGATTTTAGTTTTTTAATAAATAAAAAATAAAAATAGACACAAAAAAAGCAAAACAACAAAGACAAACGAACAAACACCGAGATAAAAACTATGGATGGAAAAAATTCTGTGTCTTGTTTCTTGTAAACATAGGAATTACGGAACGTTAAAGAGATTTTATCTCATCAATATAACACTTCATGGTTTTCTACTCCTCAATGCATTTCTCTTCTGGAGAATTGTATACTTCTTGTTCAACCTCCCGTCGTGAGAATGTTTCAAACTAATTTTCATGTTCAAATATATATATATTAGACTGGGCCAAAAAAATTGACTATTTTTGTTTTTGAAAAATATATCGAGAATATTATTCAGAATGACAAGAAAAAATTTTCGTGAAAGTTTGAGCCCTTAATATTAATCTTAAGAGGTCTATCATCGCTATTTTTGATTTTTAGTCATAATTTGATGTTTTACGTCAGAACTGTCAAAACATTGAAGTGAAAGAATTTATTTTCGCTTATTTCTATGTGAAATCAAATTCCCTACAAAAAAGGTCTGATTATAGATTTTCGTCAGACAAGCCGTTTCCGAGTAATTAAGCTTAATAAATTGATATGTTTTTTCGATTTGACTTATTTAATTTGGAATTTTGTAACTAACGAATAAATGAATATCTGAAAGAGATCACGACGGATTCTTAAAGGAAATTTAATGTTCTACAAAAAAGATCTCTTAGTATTTTTGCCTAAATTCAATTTTTCAAAAGTTATTCTTAATTAAAATCGAAGAAATTAAGAATTTTAATTGAGAATAACTTTTGAAGAATTGAATTTAGGCAAAAATACTAAGAGATCTTTTTTGTAGAACATTAAACTTCCTTCGAAAATCCGTCGTGATCTCTTTCAGATATTCATTTATTTGTTAGTTACAAAATTCCAAATTAAATAAGTCAAATCGAAAAAACACATCAATTTATTAAACCTAATTACTCGGCAACGGCTTGTCTGACGAAAATCTATAATCAGACTTTTTTTGTAGGGAATTTAATTTTACATAGGAATAAGCGAAAATAAATTCTTTCACTTCAATGTTTTGACAGTTCTGACGTAAAACATCAAATTATGACTAAAAATAAAAAATAGCGATGATAGACCTCTTAAGATTAATATTAAGGGCTCAAACTTTCACGAAAATTTTTTCTTGTCATTCTGAATAATATTCTCGATATATTTTTCAAAAACAAAAATAGTCAATTTTTTTGGCCCAGTCTAATATATATACAGGGTGTCCTAGAATTCGCGACGGGGAATTCACAGGGTAAATCTTGATCAAAAACGGGATCGAAATTTCCTGAGCCGTTTTTTCCGGAAATGCTTAGATTTCTCGCTATAATTATTTCAATTTCAGTCAATAAGGTGCGATGTATGAACGGGCGCTTGTCGGTGTGCTCGCCGCTTGGTTGTGTGCACTTTGTTTCGCGGCGACAATAGGCTGAAAGACGCGCATACAATCGAGCGGTAATCACATCGACGAACGTCCGTTTATAAGCCGCGCGTCACTGGCTGGATTTGAAATAATTATAACGAGAAATCTAAGCCTTTCTGGAAAAAACGGCTAAGGAAATTTCGATCCCGTTTTTGATAAAGATTTACTCTGTTAATTCCTCGTCGCGAATTCTGGGACACGCTGTATATGAAGAACGCGCAATAAAAATGAGACAACGGTTGCACGAATTTCGGCTGGATTTCGAACTATCTGCACGACGGTTTCGTTCTTTGTTTGATATATTCTCGTGCTTCACGGACGATCAAGGACAAAAAAGTACTACATCTTAGGCCAGAATAAGGTTCTGAAGTCTTCTTTTCTTCCGCCTTTTACGAATCTCGCTGTCACTTCTCTCTCGTTCCGCCCATTTTTAGCGCACAATGTTCACTCGACCGATGTACGTGCATTCAAGTATGTATACCTACGAAAATTTCTCCGCTTTTTCTTATCATGTACTGTAACGGTGTTTAGAGGATGAACACGCTATTCTGCGGTGTTTTACTGGTGCGGGACAAAATTCGATACAGCAAAAATACAGATGTTGGGCGCCAGATGTTTTCCCCTCAATTCAATGAGCGTCATCCCAAACTAAGCGTCACAATAGTTTGACCAGACCACCACGCCGGTCGCTTACGATTAGCCAATTAGCTCACAATCAGAGCGATAAATAAAGAGATAGCGGGTTTACGAAATATAATAAAGAAGTTATATGAACCGGCATTTTAATTCCTCTATGGTCTTTATCCTGTATTGAAGTATTATTTTACAATATCGTATTAGAGGCGGAAGGTGATAATTGTATAAAATTGATAACAGTACAGTTTTTAGAATCCGGTACAACGCAGATAATATATGGGCTGCAAGATATGCGCCAAAAACGTTAATTTGCGGCACACTTTCAAGAAATTGATAACTTGTATCAAATGATTTGATACAACTGAAAAAAAAAAAACTACGTAATTACTGGTGATATATAGGTATCGCAGAGCGGTAAATTATTCAAGCAAGCAAGCTTTGACTAAACGAGAACTAAATGCTTGTTGGATAACATTCTATCACGCTACTCATACTCCTCGTACACGAATGCGGCCGTCAGCGCCATCTAATTAGATTACAGGCGTGACTGGGGTAACAAATGCGTGCATGTTTACAACAATACACAAGCTCGATTATACGCGTGTGTAGATAACATGAGGTACACATGGCGAGGTTGATTCTAGCCCGGAAGTGATAGGGTTAGCGTGTTAAATCATATACCAAACAATCACTTCCAGAATCATAGCGTTTTCGGCTGGTGCTACACCGAGCTACACTAGTGTAGTGTAGCCATTATTATCTCTTTCTTTTCTATGAGGAAGAGAGAGACACAGATAATGGCTAAACTACACCAGTATAGCTCGGTGTAGCCCTAGCCGAAAACGCTATCAACCTCGCCATGTGTACATGGTGACAACTCTAGTTTTCAAATGTCGTCATAAAATTTTGATACTGCCTCTGATTGGCTACGCCTTATGCGTCATATCTTTAATGGTAACTAAAGCATATCAACGTATCAGGCAAACGATGGCTCTGCGTTTTGCCTGAAGTTGCTTGAAGTCATATAATCATGGTAATCACTTGAATGAACTCACCTCAAGACATTTTGAGTCACGAAGTCAGTTGAAGACTTGAAGTCATAGATGTCAAGTCACTTGATGTCATTTGCAGTCAAGTAAAGTCACTACAAGTCATATGGTCTCATGCAATCACTTAATGCTGTTAAGTCATGTTAAGTGATTTGAAGTCATGCCGCCACTTGAGTGAAGTCATTTAATAAGGTCATGTCGTCACTCGAATAAAGCCACTTGAATATGTGTAAACTCTCACAAACTCTCATGCAGTTTTCAAATCTATCATACACAATAGCGAGGTTCAAAACAACACTGTTTTGGATAACTAGCTGCTCATCCTCAGTGTCGTTTCTTCCACAAAAAATCAGTTCTTGCAAAGACTGTAGTATTTGCCATAATTCTTAGTATCGCCTCAAAGATGTTGACATTTTAAGAGGTGCGGAAGTCATGTTCATAAAAATTCAGACATACCACTGCTTGTCAAGCTTGCTCTTTTCGTTTTGACAGGGGACATGTGTCTGAACATCATTGAGCAATAATATATCACAAAATTGACTTATTTTCGAACTCCTGAATAGTCTAGATCAATGAGGCAGTATTCAAAATTATCTTACCGAGGTAGGAGTCTGCGGTAAGCATTTTTTTGTACAATGGAAGAAAGAGTTGGTGAGCAGCGGCATGTCTGAATTTTTTAGAATATGACTTTCGCACATTCAAAAATGTCAATGTTGATGAGACAGAACTAAATATTATTCCACTGATCTCCGCTTTCTAAATATCTCGGTAAGCAGTTAGATCTTTGAACACAGATAACTGAAAGTAGCCGTGAGTCGCTAATTTAATCATTGCTTTGTGGAAACTATTTTTTTGTAAAAAAGAACAACGCTGCGGATGACAACTATTCATCTCAATATCGCGTACCATTTGTACAGGTCTAATACACACTTAATTTCTTAAACTCCCGACTTTTCTGGAAAGCCTAAGAGTCTCACAGACATTTTCAAATTGCCTTGCATTTTGTATTTGACTATTTTTAAACGTCGATTCCCTGCTCTGTTTACAGGAGGAATATATTGCTGAAAACATCCGCTGGACCGCCATCGACTACTTCAATAATGCAATTGTGGTTGAACTTCTCGAAGGCAAGAGACCGCCAGGGCTTTTCCTCGTTTTAGATGACGTCTGTGCCACATTACACGGTGGTAGTTCCGGCGCAGATGCAGACCTTCAAAAGGTAAATTCATAACATCACTGATCACTATAATGATAGTGTGACGGTATGTAAAGGTGATAACGAATTCCAGATGTGAATTTTGCCATAGTTTCTCTATTCCCATAAGAGCGTACTACTTCATGATGAGAATCAATATTGAGAAATTTTAGTTTCATCGTTTATTCGTTTATTTTTTTAAGAAGCCTGAAAATTAAAAAAATTTAACAAAATAGCTGCAGCTGCTTCTGAGGTGCGGAGAAGTTCAAAAGTTTCTTATCGCATTAATTTTAAAATCAAGAAACGAGGATCTCTTATCATACTAAAAATAATTCTAAATACTTTGTTGTGTCCTGGTCTCAGATTTTTTTGAAAGCCCCAAGGTCTAGTTGGAAGAAATAATGATACCGAAAATTTGAACAAGCAATTTTTGTTCCTTTTTCTAAGCACATCTTCTGGGCAGCTCAGAGTTCTCATATATCTTAATAGGGAGTTCTGGTACTTCTTTCAACAAATTCATTGATAGACCATATAATAATTTAGAAACAGATGAGTTTAAAGTTAGAAGAAATTCATCACATTAATTACTTATCTTTCCCAGAAATTATCTGGTGCATCAAAGGATCACGCTCATTTCCAAAACACAAGTGATGGTTTTGCAGTTTTGCATTACGCTGGAATAGTTAATTACTCAGTGGATGGATTTTGTGACAAAAATCGCGACGTTTTGTTCCCTGATTTGATTGAGCTGATGCGTACCAGTACAAAGTAAGTTACAGTATGCAGCTCGCTTCCTACATTTAGCTTCCTCTTTATTTTTTGCTATTGAATACGCAAATGAATCTCAGTCTCTATCAATATCTACGGTCTACAGTATTTTTTAATTCTTTGAACACTTCACTTCCCCTCAGTTCCTTTGTTCGGGAACTCTTCCCTTTGGAGTCTCAGGCTGACAAAGCTAAGACCCTGAAATCCCGGCCAACAACGGCCGGAAGTAAAATTCGAAGTCAGGCTAGTGGGCTCGTTGCTCAACTAATGAAATGCACGCCTCATTACATCAGGTGTATAAAACCGAATGAGACTAAGAGACCAAGGGATTGGGACCACTTGCGAGTGAAGCATCAGGTAAGTAATTGGAAAAAAAAATTAGCATTTTCAACTACAAATTTTAGTTCACGGGTTTTTCACTTTTCAGGTCGAGTATCTTGGGTTGAAGGAAAACATCCGCGTTCGTAGGGCTGGCTTTGCGTACAGAAGACCATTCGCTAAGTTCTTACGAAGGTATGCTATACTGACTAAGGAAACTTGGCCCAATTGGCAGGGAGATGAGCGGAAAGGTGTTGAATGGATTCTGGCCAATGTCAGGATGGAAAGAAGTCAGTATCAGCTGGGAAAGACGAAACTTTTTATCAAAGCACCTGAAAGCGTGAGTGAATTGAAATATATACATTTGTCTTGTGTATTGAACACTTGCATAGTGATGATATGATTCAAATTTGTGGAATCCTGAAGGGTCTATGAAATCTCAGTGAAATCCTCCAGTGAACTTTATTTTCCAATGTTTACAGGATGCCATTTCAAATAATTTGAAATAGATTCTATACCATTTCATTTTACATGATGTTATAAAATTTTTCGAAATTTCAATGAATTTCCATTCACAATTTCGGCCACATCAATAAAAAATAATACAGATGTTTGTTGCGTAGCACAGGATTTCATGCATAGATTAAAAACAATCGAATATTTTCAGTTGTTCATGTTAGAGGAGGCGAGGGACAGAAAATACAACGCGTATGCCAGAGTTATTCAGAAAGCATTCAAGAAATATTTTGCAAGAAAGCGTCAGGAGAAGCAAAAGCAGGAGGCTGCAGACTTGCTCTTTGGCCATAAGCAACGGCGACCAGGAAGTCTGAACAGAAACTTTGTCGGCGATTATATTGGACTGGATGGGAAGCCCCAGACCATGCTGCTTCTGGGAAGGCGTGAGAAGGTCGCCTTTGCTGAGGTGGTCAAAAAGTACGACAGAAGATTCAAAGTAAGACAATTGTATATAAAAACGACATTTTTCACATCGTTCTATCACGAATTTCTATTTTGATGAATCTAGGTTCTACTCGCTTTGCCTGCCTGTGTGAAACAAACAATAAACGCATATACGTCTCATTCTTACTAGTGTGATGCGACATGCATTTCATAAATACCCAATCACATTATACACATGTACTTCTAGGCATCTCGAAGGGATTTAATTCTAACAGGAAAATGCCTCTTCCTAATCGGCAGAGAGCAGATCAAGAAGGGAGTGGATAAAGGTCAATGGTACGAAGTAATCAAGCGGAAACTACCACTGGATCAAATAAGCTGCGTCAGCCTGAGTACTTTACAGGTCTGCACATTTCGATTGATTGTTTAATTATCTAGTTATTTTAAAGAACCTTTTACACGATAGAAAGACGGAGCTATTTTGTATCTAGCTATTCTTTTAGGCCTGGTATAAGACAGACTTGGATTACTGGTTTGTCTTATCAGATTGATCGTTGTGTAATGAGTTACTGTGTTTTCTTTTTCACTGTTATGCCTGTGCCGTCATAGTCGCTTATCAGATAAAGATTATTCTTGTTTCAGGATGGGTTTTTGATTATTCACACGAGAGAAGATTACGCTAGTCTATTGGAACTCGTTTTCAAGACGGAATTCTTGTTATGTTTGAGCAAAAACTACCTGGCAGAGACCGGACACACCTTGAACATACGGTTTAACAACAAGTAAGGAAAACTCTACCCTTGGCTATCTTCATTAATTCAATTGCGTCTTGTTAAACTTTTTTGGTAACAGATTTGTCGGATATAGTACAGAAACTGAAAACTTGTTTAACAACTCCTCAATCAACTATATCATGTCCTTCCCATTACAGTTTAGAGTTCAAAGTAAAAAAGGAAGGGTGGGGCGGTGGTGGAACAAGGCAAATCAAGTTTATTGAAAAGTTTGATGGAGATGTGGAAATATTGAAGCCTAATGGAAAAGTCCTAAGCGTAAGCATTGGACGTGGCTTATCTAGTACCACCAGTGAGTAGTTTTTTTTATATTAAACACTAGTCGTGTGTCAACTAATAGTAAATATCCTATTTCGAAAAGAAATACCAAAAGGTATATATGAATAATCAACTATTTAAGAACACACAAGACTGAAAATTATTGCAAACAACCGCGGATAACAAAAGATTCACTGCGGCTAAGAAATGTAATGAAAATAGGTATCTTATAGCCTGTGTGAGCCTCTATTGTGCAATTTCTTAAAAGGAATATCTCATCCTCTAGGCTTCGTAAGATCGATTCCACAACATTTTCCTTAAATTTGTAGAAATCAGTGTAACCCCAACATCAACAATGCCAACTACGCGGCCTGCAAACCAAGGCAGATCGCAGAGGCCAGCAATGAAAATCCCCAGCCACACTACTGCCCCGAAGAAACCTTCTTCCATTCCTCCAACACGACCTATGAATGCCCCAACCAGACCTGCTCCAGTCCCTCAATCAACCAGACCAACCCTTCCGCCAAACCGCCCTACTTTCCAGCCCAACAAACCCAACCAGCCCAGGATCAAGACGGAAGACCCAAAGAAGCTTGTCACGACTGGTATTCAGATGATGGGCATGTTTACAAACCCCAATAATCCTCGAAAAGGTATTGGATAACGACTTCAACTTTAGTTTTCTGAACTTCCGATAACATGTTTATTGTATTTTCACAAAAGGCAATTTTCATAAGACAAAGCATTGTTATAACTGGAATTTATTCATTGGAGAGAAATGCAAATACAAAAAATGATGTCTACAAATTGTAATTAGGGTTTCTAATACACGATTTTTGTCACAGGACTCATTCGAGCTCCGCCACCTCCGACAGGCCCTGCACCGCCAAACCAACCGACGGTGTACAGTGCTTTCAGATTGCCGAATGTAGTTTCTAATGGAAGTGCGAATGTACCTCATAAGGCACCAAACACAGGAACTGGGGGAAGCACTAGCACCGTATCCAATCCGAGATTGGCGAAAAGACCACTTCCAACTACCCCAAGCATGCCGGCACCAAAACCACCGACTCCTAGTCTTCCCAAGGTCAAAGCTCTCTATGACTACAGTCGCCAGGATGCGGACGAGCTAGAGTTCAAGGAGGGAAACATTATAGAAGTGATCAAAGAACGTGAGTGATCAGGGTTCTCTTATCTGTTCAGCCAGCTAATAATTGATTAACAATTATATGTTTATTTATTTTAGACGAAGGAGGATGGTGGCAAGGAAGACTGAATGGAAATACGGGCTTATTTCCATCAAATTACGTCGAGAAAATAAAGAGCAATTGAAGGGATATTGTAGTGAAGAATAAACGGTTGTGTATGATCATTGGGGACCAGATATGTCTCGCTTGTGTTAACTGAATGTATTTATTGGATGTATATATTGTGTTATAGGTGAGGAGTTATGTAATGATGTTATGACCGTTCTGACTGGATTATCAGTCACAGCAATGATGCTTTATTGTTATATATTGAATTGAATGAAAACTGTGCCGTTGACTGAATATTGCGAGTCACTGCCATGAAATCGAATTATAGATTTCGCGAAGCATGCAGAGGGTGCTATCATTCATCTGAATACATCTGTATTTCGGTTAAAACACTGTACGTGTTTATAAGACAAATTATAACTAATCTATCAAGAGTTGAACCCTCGATGTTGAAAAACACACGCATAATACAAAACAGCCAGTCTTCTTTTTAAAAAGGGAATTTCCACAGTCAATTTTTTTTTTTATTCGTCTTTTCTATGAATTCGGTGCTTAGGGTTGGTCGAAAATCAGTTGCAACGAATCGACCAATTATCGCGTTATTGTATTTAGCGCGAAAAATGCTCGGTTTAAATTACCTGGCAATGACGTTGCTCAGTTCCTTGTGCCTGCGCGTTATGAGCTGAAACCAGGCGGGCGAGCCGGGCAAAGAGCTTATATCAAGGCTGCGTTCCACAACGTCACCTGGGTGCTCTCGGGTATGTTGTATCTTTCTCTATTGTCATGGATGAAGAAAGGATAAAGACACACCCGAGAGCACCCAGATGACATTTTGGAACGTAGCCCAATAATCGAAAGCGTCCATATTTCACGGATACATAATATAATATTAATGAATTAGGCAATTTCCTTATTATAGATATAATTTAAGGATTCTATGAATATAACGTCTTTTATTGAGATGAAAATATCTTTTCTATTATTCATAGAATTAGAAAATCTTCTAAGATTATCATTATAATGTACAGAGTTGCAGATAATCATTTTAGTCGTCTGATCATAAGTGTTATTTTCTTTTTCTAGGAAATAAAAAATAATAATTAGGTCAACTTATCATATAGTGCCTTTATTAGATACAGCCCGAGGAAACTGCTGGATAAAGTTTCCAACAGATATATTATGAATAGTAGATTGTTAAAACTATTACGTGATCGTGATAGATTGTTTCAGTATAACAGCAAAGTATAGTGTGAAATGACTACCAAATATATGTACGTGTATTGTTATTCGAATAAGAATCATTCCCTATAATATATCATTAGTTATAGATCATTATTGTTAAATTTGTACGAAAAATAGGATACAACCAAACAAAGAAAATATTATATTTGCTTCCGCTTTTGTTATAATTCTTTCTATTATTATGTTTATACTTACGAAAAGTCTGATAGCAACTATAACGTTATACCTGTATAAAGAGAGATTAAAGCAATGGTTTCCATTCAGTCAAAGCCAACTCGACACACTCTAGGTTTTTCGTCTGTTTATTGCAGGCCGGCCATCTGCATTTTTTCTCTGGTTAAATTATTGATTTGCTTTCGGAAGACATCGATTCGGGGAAAAAAAAAAAGAAAAGTGGATGGCCACCTGCAATACACAGACGAAAAACCTCGAGTCTGCCGAGTTGGCTTTGACTGAGTGGAAACCATTGCTTTTAGATCTCTCTGTATGTATATTTATATTATTGGTCGCGACCTCTCACGGCTTGACTAAAAATACTTATACCTACCTTTATTTAGGTAAACTTATGGATTTCAGAAATTTAATGAAAAATTATGACTTGTGATAATGCGGGTTTTCAGCATTCCAAAGATATGCAGACATACATACATACATAGTACATACATAATTATACATGTAAATTCGTAGATTTATGTATAATGATAAGAAAACATGTGTGCGTGTACAGAAATAAATACGTATGTTATATTTAGGGCTGATGTATAGCTCTATACAGGATGAGTCTCTTCAAAGGTCTGAAATGGGTGGGACTTAGTTGCGGCAAAGGTAAGCCTATTCAGCCAATCAGGTAAACAATTATCCGCGTGGAGGGGATAGGGTAGCAATACTAAATTATATATTCGACAGTGTATCGCAATACATCCATCGCAAGTAAATCCCACCCATTTTAGAACTTTGAAGAGACTCACCCTGTATAACCGATGAAAAATTGATAGTATATTGTAATATTTATAATTTTCAGAGAACATTTAATTGATAATTAAATAAAGAATAACCAATACTTATTTAATTTGTTGTCAGTGTCATACAGCTCTTTATCTCATTCACCAGTTTTCTCAGTTTCGATTTATTGCCTTATGGATCTTTTGGGATTTAAAAGAAACTGAGGTATACCCATACGCGCGAGCGATATGGATATATGGGGTATTCCAATTTAAATTAACCACTTATACTTCTTCGATTATTCATTTCTTTCTTCTTCAAAGAATGTCGTAGTACTGCGCGTGGAAAAGAAGACATTTATGAACCCGGATGATCAGGTAGACAAATTCATTTTCTCATGTCTAATCGCATCTTCCCGAAAATTAATGCTTGTTTCTCAATTTGGTGTTCAACGAAGTCTTCGTTCTTATTGGGCTTTCCTGATATTTTCATATTTTTTGAGTCCAATCAGGCCTTCACAAAATTATTTAATTCATCAATTTGGCCGATTAGGATGTTACCAACAGACCTCGAGTCCAATGAATTGCAGTTTGATGAGAATTTTCGATTCAAATTTATTGAAAATGATTCAAATAATCTAAACTCGGCACATGTGTGTAGTTCGTTGATGTCCTTAAAAAAAAATCCGGAATCTTTTGTTTTATACTGGGTATTTTGCAGCAGGACACGACTAGTTTAAAAAAAAAGACTTATTTTTCCTAACTTTTCAAGGCGCAATAGGTTTCCCGTTAATCAGCAGGTATAACAAGTATACATAGGTACATTCACAAATAATTGATTCGCTGGGCAAGAACTAAATGCGTTCGATTAAGCAAGTGGCTGAAGGTCTCGGGCCGTTCTTCTCGCCTTCAAAGTTACAACCAATCATTAATCCACACTGGCGTAGGAATTGCTGTTAGTAATTTGACATTATGAGATATCTATGACGGACGTCAATTCCGTATTATTTTTGATAATTCTTCCAGAGCATTAACTATTCTATGATAATTATTCCATCCCATAACGAAATTTCGCAAGATGATAGACGAATTGTATCTGCACGATTGAATTCATAATTTGAAATTGAATGAAATCTAGAACTTAAAAAAACGAAACATTCGATATAATTCCACCAGCTCCAGAGGGTTTATTCGCTTAAATTCATTCTTATTAAGAGAAGAACGAATGAAATTCGCTATCCAATTACTATCTACGCCAATGATATTATTAAGAACAAGTTCACCCTCACACCGTGGTCCCTAGTGTCGATTGGGGGTGTCGGTGTTCAATTTTTGTTTATGATTACATACTACTTTCATTTGGGGTAGGTAATAATCTATTAGGCTTATAGAGACTTTGCGAAAGAAGTTGCCCACGTTTTACTTTTATTCTTCAGCCTCGACTTGGATCGAAACGTCGTGACAAACCGCTCCCGGAATATATAATATCCATTTATCAGCTTGCAATTCTTATACGCGTATATTCCATAGCTTTTACTTGCAATTACAAATCAGTTATTGTGTATTGTCTCTTGGCGACGATGTACAGAGGCAGCGAAAATTCGTATCCTGAACCGAAAGTCTTCAAGATCGAAAATCAAAATCCGGCACCAAACGAGTCCTCGAAGCCCTCTGTATTTCTCGGTGCACAAGCTCGTCTTGAGGTATCACCGACTTTGGTGGCACCGAGATACGAGAGAAAAAATCAGTTCAGCTACAACGAAGACAGACTACCGGAGCAGGATGGTAAACTATTGGATCAGCATGATCATTTCTACGATGACACGAAGGTCCTTTTGATCCTCTTCCAGTTAATGGGCGTAATGCCCATACAGCGTGGAATCGGTAATCATCATCAAACTCTAATTAGTTATTTGGATGCTTGGTATCGAGTAGCTATGGTAAGTCACCATAGGGTGCAGACCACTCTGCAATTCCAATTTCAAATTTTCCCGTCCCTTTTCTATTTGCCTGATCAATGTCGCTACTTGACCCTAGCCACTTCCATGCAATTTGTAAATTCTGCAATGTTCTTGGGATTTCGTTGACTCTCCAGCGTGATATCTTTTTCCGATTGCAAAAGATGTCTGGGTGAATGTAACGAAAAATTAGTCTGACAAAAAAATAGTAAAAAAAGGCTAGTTATCGAGCAATGAAATTTCAAACGGTTACCTCGCTCACACTTGATTTCCAAATTGTGCTTCATCTGGACAGAAGGATCGGTTCCTCGAGAAGAAGTACGAACCAAAGAATTCATCCAAATTGCAAGACCGGTTGCCGAGATATTGATACTCATTTAAAACTTACATTTTACTCTCTCCTTTCCAAATCCGTCGATCGATTTGACTAAAACTCAATACTGGATGTACAAATTATTCAAGGTATGCAGGTCGTTTGCCTTTTTACCTAGTTCTCCATTACACAAGAATTGTTGGGATCGATTAGAAAACGAAATCCAACGTGGATGTCACAGAAATTTTGATATTTAGCAAATTTTTTGATATTTTTTTGCCTTTTTCCAGTTTCCCAGAAAAGTGGCCACATTGTGTGTGTGTAAAAAAAAAAACGTTTTATTCACATCGATTATTATATTTCTTAAGTTCGATCGAAGGGCTATCCACTCCCAAGTTCCACTGTGTAAGGGTTCGATTTTCTGAGAGATTTCAAATGATTTTTAGTGGTATCAAGTGCTTTCAAGTGATTTCCTGTCATGTCGGAGCGTTATTTCAAAATACCGAAACCAAATAATTTCATTGGTTAAATTCCTGATTTCCTAGATGATGGTCAATTGATTTTCTGAGTACTTCGTGTATTCGCTTTGATTTAGTGCATTGGCATAACAGAATTGTATATGGCAAGATGTATGAAGCTAAATAACGTAAATGTATAAGGTAGATGAAGAAAGGACCCACGAAAAGTATATTTCGTTATTGAAACTATATATCTTTGCGACGGGGACCCCTTTTTTTTATCCATCCCTTGAATTGCCACATAATCCACGAACCTCAACCCTCAGGTACAACAACTTTTGAATGGACATCATCGGCGACAATCTACGCCATATGCTTGTGGATCGTGGAAACAGTGGTCGTTATCCTAGTGGGTAGAGAGCGTATCGAGAATACACTGCAGCCTGATAAGCCGTTTGACGAGTACATCTACAACATCATATTCCTCTGCATATTAACGCCGCATTTCTTGCTTCCGGTAGCATCTTGGCGTTACGGCGGAGAGGTGGCAAAGTACAAAAACATGTGGACACATTACCAAGTGAGATTCGACTCGGCTCATTTAACGTGAGAAAAAAAAAACGACGAGGAATGATTTCTAATATGTTTTACAGCTGAGGTACTACAAAGTCACTGGATCTACCCTGGAGTATCCAAATTTGAGACGGATGTGCATATCTCTCTGCATAGTCTCATGGCTCATATCAATCGGTGTAGTTGTCTCACAGTTTTACTTGCAGCCAGGTTTTACCATGTGGCATACTTCCGCCTACTATCATATCATCGCGATGTTAGATTGCCTCTGCGCTTTGTGGTGGATTAATTGCACTGCCATTGGCTCGGCGTCGAAAGGTCTTGCGCTAAACCTTCACAAGGTAATGTAATGTAATGTGGTGTTTTATTATGCCAGGGCCCTAAGGGCGAAAATTATAATACACGATATAGCAGAGAATAGAGAAAGCATAAATACAAATAAGTATAAAATGCGACAGATAGAGACATGAAAAATACAAATACAAAGTAAATGAGAATAGAGTAAAAATAAAAAATAAAAATGAAGGTAGGTAAAGATGAAATGAGGTATATATCGAGAGATTTAGAGGACATCATACATATCGCGGATTCACTTCTTTTCACTAATCTCTAAAACTTCTCTCATCTACTCTTGTTCCTTCTCCACCTCAGGCTCTGGAGAACACAGAGTCGGCCGAACTTCTAGTTGAATATCGATCTCTCTGGTTAGATCTCAGCCACATGATGCAACAGCTTGCTAAAGCTTACGCTAATATGTACGGTGAGTTGCTTTTAAATTAGCATTTCCTTCATCCTTGATGCTTCTGTGAAATTCCACTACTTTCTCACGGTACACAAAAATGGATTGGTAATCCCGTTTTTGGAGATTCCAAATTAAAACTAACTAACTAAGACACAAGTTGACGTCGTGTTCAATTCTTTTAGTCATGTTTCAGTCCAGGAATTCCAAGAATTGGCTTTGCGAATATATTTTCGTTGCTGGGATGATCCCGGAGCATGTCGAGGGGTCTGACCACCCTGACCGCACGTAAAGCAGGCTGATTGTAAAAAAAACTGTAAAATCAAAATCATCCAACGGAATTCATTGAATTTTGGACACATGCTAGTTCATGGTTTGATGAACGTCTCTTGTGAATTTCATTAAAAAATATTAAAAAACGGCGGCTCGGCGAAATTGTTGCCATGAAGTTTTCCTTCACGGTAAAAAAATCGGAAATCGCCAATAGAATTGCGGCACAGAGCCCTCTTTCCCGTTTTCGGTGCCCGGTTAGAGTTATTCCGTTTAATAGCACCGTTCAGCCGAATGTTTTTAGAACAGGTCGAATTGGGTGGAGAACCGCCTTAAACTGATACTTCGTCCCCATGTACTCGTTTTTATTTCAAGAATCGAAGTCAGTTCTATTACCAAATACAGTAGAATCCTGGTTTTTCGTAATCTCGATGGAGTGAAAATCTCGGTAATTCATAGTAATCAGTCGGTTCCTCAAAAAAATCGCCATAAAAAAAACCCGATAATTCGGAACATTGGTCAGATCCCTTGACAGTACGAATTACCGGGATTCTATTGTAATCCGTTTCAGGGATCTTCTGTCTGATCATGTTCGTGACGACAATTATCGCAGGCTACGGTGCATTTTCCGAGATCCTTGACCACGGCTTTAGCCTGAAGGAGCTCGGACTCTTTGTGATCGTAGTCTACTGTACTGGCCTCTTGTACATTATCTGTAATGAAGCAGACCATGCAACCCGAAAAGTGGGTCTTGAGTTCCAGGAGAGACTACTGAACGTAAATTTGGCAGCTGTCGATGCACAAACCAAGAGAGAGGCAAGTGCATCTCTTCTCTCCGGGGTTTGAGTTTATGAATCGTGAAATTCACATTAACAATTAAGCTTTTCTATTCCAGGTAGAGATGTTCTTGGTATCGATTGCCAATAATCCTCCAGTTTACAGTCTCAATGGTTACGCGGTGATAAACCGAGCACTTCTGTCCACCGTGAGTCTATACTATTCCGTTTTATTCGTAAATAAATAACTAAGGGTTTTATATCCGTAAAAAAGTATGTCAACTTTAAGCCTTTGTCATTTCATTCTAGAACCTGGCTACGATGGCTACTTACTGGGTCGTTCTAATGCAGTTTAAGTTATCCCTGATTAGAAAAGGAGGCCAAAATCAACCCACTATGGTCGGAAATCTAACGAGTGTCAACTGATGATTGTAGATTAATCGAATCCTGAAATAACGTTCGGAGGAATTTGGAATGAGGAAATTTAGGAATCGTTGTGTTTAATGAAACCAATATAAAAAGAACTGACATCATCGCTGTGCTTTATTACTGATGATTTATAAACAAATATAACTCATGAACTTTTCTTTCCCACGAGTGAATCGATAATAGTACATATATATATATATACTATATACATCATATATCACAGGTAGCAAGTAATGAAGATTGATTTTTTTGTTTTTGTTTTTAGCTGATATATGTAATAATAGCGTGTGATTACATTATTGGCAAGAATAGTTATTTGTTTTCTATAAAACATCAGGTATAAGATAGGAGGTATACCTATACCTATATCCATACCTATACCTATACCTGTGCATATTATATTAGGTATAATAAATAAAAATTTATATCATCGACAATATAGGTGTATGTATATTGAAAAACGTAAAACTACATTGATACAGTATACGACCGCTATAACAGAGCTTTTCTAAATAATTACATGCGAGCTCACTGATTTTTTCCTATTACAACGAGTCTGAATGGGGGGGACGGGGGGGGGGATTGAATTTAAAACGACTTTTTTTTCAACGCAATTTCTATAGGGTATCCGAACAAGTGAGTGATTAACAAAAAATTGCAAAATGAATAGATTTCGATTCTCTGAAATATTACTAGACTTAGTTTTCTGAGATGTTGTCATATGATAGAATGAAAGTTCGAATAATAAACATGTGTGAAATGGTTTTGAAATAATTAATTAATGAATTTTCAAAACTGAATTCTATGGATTTATTAAACATTATATGTATATTTATGTATCGTAGGTATGTGTGCGCGTGAGTGAATATTAAGTGTATGATAATCGTGTGAATAAATAGATAAGAAATTCATCAATTGAGAGATAATACCATTTATGTAACGTACGTTGATTTTTAATAGAAAATACTGTCAATAAGAATCGTGTATTTACAACAATAATTTCAATACATAAATCTTTCGGAAATATGATTGCCATGTTCTTGCAATATCTTTCTCGCCCTTTTCTGTGGGCCTCAAATTTGACTGATTGTACTTGTTTTTTGTTTATTATTATTTTTAAATATCTGCTCGCGATCGGGACCGAACATGGGAGTGGTTATGGCTTGAGCAAGTTTTAAGCCATATTTGTCTGCTACATCTCGTTTAAAATTGGTATCGGAGGTGTTATTTTGATTATGAATTGAGAGTTGTTTTATACTCCGCAGCTACAATGATGAGTAACGGTAAGAATCCTAGCTAAGAGTTTCAGCTCCAGGATAAGCCTATTGTAACATGTTCGATCCCAATAAAAAGAAATGAATTTATTTGACGACCTTTGAACAACGGATCTGCTCCGTAATCAGAGCACCACCACTTTAAAGCTTATATTTATTATTAATTATTATTAGTACACATATACCTAACGGAGTTGAGTTAAAGTTTTTATCAATTTTCATCTATCTATAAAACACGAAGATAATCTGGATAACTAATAGACTACAACGTTGTACTGTAATAATATTCGACTATGAGATATGAATTTGATTGATGAAAATGATGGAATTTAAAATATCAACGTATTTATATGTATATCATACGTAGTAGTAGTACGACGTTGGGTAAATTCATCGATCGCGCAACAATGGACGATTGATTTAAAAAGACACAGACAGAGTAAACGACTGACGTATACATATACTATGGCACCGTGCTTGAGTATGCTATCTTCATTTTCATTAACAACAATGAAAGTATCATGTAACTAGTAAAATGAACGAAAGAAAGATAGACGAGAACAAAAATAATAACAAATAAAATAGAATAAAGCAGAGTTTCGCAATATTTATGAAAACGATTAGGTAAAAGTTATCCTATAGCTATTTCTAGATTTAAACTTAATAGATTCAAATATAAATTATTTTTTTTCATTCAGTAGTCAACTATTTGTGTACATAGAATTAATTACTAAATTGCTTTCTCTTTGCGAATAGCGAAAACGAGCTGCGTTTCACATCGCTTAATTTTTTATACTATTCATCTTTTCAGAACATCAATTAGCAATAATCAATTTAATAATAATAAATCTTTCTATTCAGGTATTCACGAATTCACCAATTTTCAATAAATTTACAATCAAAATAGTATGTGAACGAATCTATCGTACGTAATTAACTATAAATAATTAATAACTAACTCGTAGGTGTCAGTGTAGGTGTAAGTGTGTGTATGTGTGTGCGTGTGTGTGTTCTTTTTATTTTTATTTCCTAATGTCATATATTATACTCGTTTAGGCTGATTAGGACAGATTAACTATTCATTCTTTGGCAGCTCCACAGCAACACGGTGACGTACCTAAAAAAAATTATTTTACCGATGACCGTGAGCTTGAAATCAAGGAACATGTAACAACTGGCTAAATCAAGTTTGTTTTGCAGCTTATTGGGGCTTTATATTGAGTCAAGTCTCTTATAGCTTTAGTTTCGTGTAATTGAGGTGCCACATTAGTGGCATGTTCTATATATATTTTGTGACGTCAGAAGCGTCAAATACGAGGAATTTCGTCTACAAATTGAGCCTAAACGAGGAAACGAATTCCACGGGTATTATTTTTTTTATAGAAGCTTAAATTGATCTGTAAGGCGCTTGCTTAGTGATTTTCACCGTAGATTACCCAGTAATGTGTATTGCGAATAAATAAAAATGACAGGACGTTTATACATATGCAACATGGCGGCATCAGAATCCCTGCAATTACCGACTTGTCGTATTTTGATCGCATCCAGGAAATTAAAACGTCTATTACTGAATACAGGGAGCAAGCGCTCTGCAGAAATACACACTTGTTTCAGGAAAACTCATTCAACCCATCTGCGTGCCGTAAATAAGGCTCAATTTGTCGACGAAATTTCTCGTATTTGACGCTTAAGACGTCGCCTTAAAGCTATGAAATAATATGAGGATGAAAAGATCCAGTTGCATCGTTTCTCCGTTAAAATTATCGAATACTTGGTTTGTATGTATGTAGAACATTACATGCAAGAAATTGTACGTTCAGCATTAGAAGATATGATTTGCGGAAAGAAAAACGTCAGATTGAGTTTTGACAAAACCAATTGACCCTGTGTCAGGGACTCTTCAAAGGAGTATCTAGTCGGACAAAATGGACGAAAAACAAAAAAAGAAGATATACAACTAGCTAACTGACCTCAAGCACAAAGCGCAGAGTCATCCTTGGAATAATCTTTGATATAAGGTGAAGAAGTGTTCACTGAACGACGCAGTTTTTATTCCGTTGAGCCAGTCCAGCTCTCGAAAGGTCTCGTTCAATCTCGTCGTCGTCTTCGATACTGTATCGTAAAATGATAAACAACGATAAAAAAATAACGATTACTTATTGTTAGCTTCTAACTTTTTGTCTTCTGAAATAAAGATTGATAGGTAATCGCATAAAGCTTACGCTCTCTCTTGGTTATCGAGATGATGAACCAGTTCGTCTCTTTTGTTAACTATTGAGACGAGTTCTTCGAGGAGAAGATTCTCGCGAACTTTTTGCTCCGCAGTCTTTTGCCAATCACAAACATCCAGGATGCTTCTAAGTTCTCGGTTTAACAGTTCGGATCGACGTTCCAAATCGTCTTCCTTTTCGCTGTAGAAAATAAATATAATATATTAGAGATAGAAGGAGTCCAGGAAAGAGATGGATCAAATTATCGATTCTTCACATTCACTTACAGAATGTTTAATTGCATCTGCCTTCTCAGAAGAGCATTCTTCTTGTTAACCAGTGTGAACCAGAGAGCCATCAATCTTTCCGTTTCCTCCTCTTTGTCACTTTCCATTGCCGCTCGAAGCTGCTTTTCCAATTTCCCTGCCTGAACGTCTATCTGATTTTGCTCTCTTTCGAGAGCTTCTAGTTCGTTCTGGATGTACGTCGTCATATCTTTTCCAAACTGCGTTATAGAATCAAAAATTAGAGAATTGTGAATATTTTACTTTGAAGAAACATGGAATTCTCATTTTAAAGTGAAGAATATTTTCTAATATGCCGTTTGAAGATTTTTTCAAACATTTCAGGTAATCTCTGATTGAAGATAACATTCAGGTAATGAAATAAAGTAGAACTACATACTCCGCGAGTCGAATAGACGCTACCATCAGGACTAGCATTCTCAGGTGATATTCTGTCCATAATTTTCGAGAAGGAAGACAAAGGCGACTTCTTTTCTGCGTCCGTAATCGTTGCCCCATTTGTTGGCACGTTTCCATTATGCTCAGACTGAAATTCAATTGATCAGGTGTAGAAAAAGAAGAGATTACTTTCATTTCAGAGAGTTTTCAACTCGAAATGAAACCCTTGTATTGACCTCGAGGGGAAAAATGCATATCGATATTGAAGCTCCGTTCAATTCTTTATATCCTTATAGAATTTCGATTCAACTTGTTCAACTACAGCAAACGTCTCAATTACGGCTAATTAATAAGCCAATTTTCACAACGTTTTCATATTTTCATAAACAATTCTGATGATCTAAAATCTCGAAAATTTCTACTCACTTTGATGCTCAATCTGTCCCCAGGAGTCGATGGAGTAGATGGAGTAGTGCTGCGCCTTGGACTGTTATTCTGATCATCAGTAGCCCTTGATTCGCAAGAATTTTCATCGCTAATTTGACTAGTATTAACTGCGGCTCCCATTCTGGCTTCGGCTATCAACCTTCTTGCTCTTTCGCGTAGCTGAAGTTGTCTCTCAGCGTCACTTTGTCCCTGAAAAGTATTTTTTCTAAATAATGATCCATTTTCGGTGGCTAAAACTCTGTTCAAATTGTGCGCATTGCGTCTTTAGCCAACCTCGACAGGGCTAGCAGCGGCCGAATTAGTCCCAGGCAATTTCGCCTGGTTTCTTGCCTGCTCCAAGAGCTGTCTAGCTCTTTCCCGCAGCTCGTCATGCCTCGTCACCAGAGGCTGTAGAAAAAATCGAGAAAAAAGAACGGAATGAATTATTGGGGGCTTTCGCATGCAGCTAATGATTTCGCGCATTAAATTATACGACGAATAATTACATGCTGCAATCTTTGGTCGGGGCAAGTTGGAGATGCACCACGGCATTCGGAACTCCCTCTACTACCTCTGTCTGCAGAGTGCAAAGAGTCCTGAAAGAATTTGAGAACTTCAATTTAACTGAAACTGAGTTGGTCCAGTTTAGAATTCTCTATTTTTGTATGTTATTATTCAATGTTTAGATGTACCCTCAGCAAATTGTTCTAATTGGTAAAAAAAAAGAAAAATTTTGAAGTCTCAATAATTACACAAGTGTATCATTATCATAAGTGCATACTGACGTTGTCGCGAGTCGAAGACTGCGATCTTGCAATAGAAATGGACTGCGATGATTTATCCTGTACGACTTGGAGTTCCTCTTCGTCGTCTGAGCCAAAAGGATCTGTGAGTTGTCTTCGGGTCATTAAAACTGGCCTCTGTTGTTGCTGAGGGGGTTGCGGCTGAGGTATCTGGCCACTTCTGGGCGGCGATTTACTCTGTAGAGAAACTCTACCGTTATAAGATTCAAAGTTAATCACGATAACGATATTTCGAATCAGGTTTACTACACAGACTTACGAATGAACTTCAATAGAAAAAATAAGGCCAGAATTAGTAAATCAACAAAGTTTCAGTTTCTTCAGCGACTTTAACATCTGATGTTCATAAAAATGTTTATAGAGTTTCATGGGATTCGATGAAACATCAATTTCAAGAGTGCCTACCTCCCAATTAGAACACACCTTTTCTCTTGCTGCATATTTCTCCTTGGTAGGCGATAGAACTTTGCCTAAAATGCTCTTTGAGCCAGCAAGAATCATGTCTTTTACATCTTTTACGCTCGAAGGTGATCTGTCTTTGCTGAATTGGTCGTGGTCCAATTGATCAGTGTTCAGACTAAGGTGCAGCTTATTCTTGAGAGCATCCATACCGCTGTCGTCTCTTTTCAAGTCGAAGGGGTTTGATCTGAGAATAATAAACATTGCATCAATGTAGGGGATTCCCTCGGAATTTGAAGAAGTTTCGATAAATAATGCGACCTGTACCCTAGGTCAACCACCTCTACTGAATTTTTAATTTCTACTTCTCCTCTTACCTCCTGTTACCATCTGTCTTATTGTTTCGTTGATCATTTTGTTCCTTTTTACGCATTTTTGTAATCTCTTGTCCGAATAGTTGAACGGTCACGTCTGTATTATTATCAGTATTGAATCTTCCGATCATGTAAGAAGACTCGTCGGCAGTTTTTCCGATTTGTTGTACCTGGAATAGAAGATGTGACGATTAAGTGAGCCCAAAAAATTGTATATAACAATATTTTTTAGGCATAGATGAATAGAGACCTCCAATTCGTGTCCAGTAAAATGAGCTCTAAGCTGGTACAAGTAAGTCATAACAGCTAGCTTGTCGGGAACGGTCAAAATGTCCATATCTGCAGGCTCTATGACGCGAGGGATACCTAACGCCTCACCAGCATCAAAAGCCTTTTTACAATTCCCCTTGACGTCGTGCGGTAGCAAAGTATCGACATCTCTGTAAAGCGGATATAAATGTAAACTAAATTCAGTTTCTAATTCTGTGGGTGAAAATTAGTTCGGAATTGAACTCACATTAGATCAGGCCTGAAGTGATGAATAATAGCGCAAAAGGCCATGCCATTGCGCCAAGAAGTCGTGAGATTTGTCACCTTCACACCTGCATAATTCCTTGTAACTTCTTTGCACCACTCAAGAAGATCTTGCCCTGGTGTTGTCTCACGAAATCTTATAGGAACGTCCGAAACACCTTTCTTCAAGTCTAGAGGCTGCAGAGAAAGTCTCACAGAAGATTGCTCGAAGTTTTTACTAAGAAAGGAAGTTGGATTTGCTTATTAAAATACAAAAGGTTCATAAAAAAAGTTAAGTTTCTGGACCCAGAGTGAAAATCTATACATACATTAGGGTGAATCGAAAATTGTGAAAACTGTTGGCTATCCTCAAAAATCAAAGATATCGCTGAAATAAAGGTCTCCGTGCAACGATTCGATTTTCTGACGATATATAGGGGGCGCGAAGGACGTTCAAAAATGCCATTTTGTCCCGCACGCCCCCCTATATTGTCGAAAAATCGAATCGTTGCACGGAGACCTTTATTTCAGCGATATCTTTGATTTTTGAGGGTAACCAGCAGTTTTCACAATTTTCGATTCACCCTATTATACGCATATGCTATATCTCAGTGAGTCATTTCCTTCAGTGATCTTACTCATTTTCAATCGCAACGTTATCTTTTAACGGTGACTTTTCCGCTCCATTATCACTCCCGCTCACCAACTGGATGATGTCTCTTGCAAACGGGTTGTTTTCGTCGTTTACTGGAGTCGTATCATCCTTGGATAAGCTTGCAACTGACAAAGGAAAAGAAGTTAGAAAGATTTTTCTCTAATACAGACCAGAAGAAAGTTAAAATAAATTTATGTAGCAGAATTTGACCATTTAATCTTTGAATTAGTTACCGCTTATCGGCGTGCTGGCGATTTCACTTTCTGTTAAACTGTTTGTTAGCAGGTCAATCTGTGTCGATATATCTAAAACTTCTTCCAGTGATTTTCCAGCTATTTCCTCAACGTCTTCGGGTATATCTTCGTTGTCAAAATCGTCCAAAGGTGCGATGTCGCTGTTGTTATTTACGGACATGAGACTGGCCATACTTTGCATGTCTTCATCCCTAGCAAGGAAATCAATTCTCAGACTCACAGACTCCTTTAGACAGTTTTCAGAATTGGTTTCTCGATTCGATAATTATCACAATATGTTAAAATTGCATTTGGTAAAGGAATGATCAATGAAAAACATGATTCCGAACTTTTATACTTTGTTAATTTGATTTCAAGGTAAAGGTCTATGTGTGAAATGAGAATGAAATGTGATATTTCCTTACGTCGCTTTTCCTTCCCTGAGAAATACGCATGATAACGTACATTCCAGAGTAGCGCTGACAATTTTTTTGGACGTTGGTTTAAGGTCCAATTTTAATTGCTGTTGACTCGATTCTAGGGAAGCATATTTTTTCATATTTATACTCATTGCTGCGACGTGTCGCCGTTTCCCAGTCGTAGAAACCTGTATGTTGATTATAAATAAACACATAATGATGTATACATAGGTACTATACACAGATTGTAGAGACTGGAAATATAGAAATATGTTTGAAAAATATTTGATCAGCTTACATCTTCGATAACAAAAGTCCAATCTTTGTCCTCCAGTTCGTGAGTTCTTGGGTCTTTGAATAGGGTGACAGAAACTATGTGATTGTCTGGTACAGCCCAGCTGACATTCCCCTTGAGGGGATCGCTCAGGGTCGGCTCCCATTCCAGAGGCTCAGAACTGACCCTTCTGCTACGTCTAGTCCAAACTACGCTCAACTTGTTTGGCTTCCTGAATTAGATCAGAATTTATAGGATTAAAGTAGTCACAACAATTATTGCAGCTCTCCAACTTTACCGGCCTTTCATCATTCCAACTAACACGGACGGAATGGAAAAAAGGAAGATAAAAAAACTTAAGGGTTTAAGGTATATAACATACATCTCTTGGAGAACAGATCTAAGTTTTGGAACGAATAGTAGTATCAAGATGTGCTGATCTATCTTATGTGATCGGTGATTTTAAACTTCTTTTGACGCAATTCAATTTTGAAGAGTATAAGACAGTACATAGTGTAGACCATAATAGTGTTTTACAATTAGATGAGCTTAGGAGACTTGGCCAACTTCAGGAAGACATTCAAGCTGTGACGACAACAAATAATGACTTCAACGTTATGGTGAAGCTCGGATGTTCAAAAAGGACTTATGATTTTTGAATAAGACGTAAGTAGGATTGAAAATAATTGATTAGTTTAAAATGCTATCGACCTTCTTGACCGACAGATTCACAATGAAAACAGAATATAGAAATTTTCTAATAAACGGAGGTATTTTTCATTGTTTTTTTTCATCTAGTTGGTGTTTATTAAGCTACTTTTTTTTCATTATAAAATAGCAGGTAAACTGCACAAATATGGCGGCTCTGAATGCAAAGTTATCATATTTTCATCATGACTAAAATTTATACAGTCAAAGTTAAAGCTATTTTGAATGTAATACAGAATACAGAAATGACAATGTAATTCGGGAACCTGTGATGTTTGGTAACTAATTTGTATAAAAAATATTAATCTTGAATAAAGCCATTCTACGAAATTATCAAATTCTCTCTCTCTCTCTCTTTCCTTTTAAGACTTATCGCCTTTGCAGGCATGTAGACGAAAATTATCAAATTTGAAAGTGAAAATCGTATTTAGTATCGTAGTTTTCGTATTATATAGATATTCCGGTATTTGAGACTTGTAATACCTGAAAAAAACAGAAAAACAAAAAGGAAACTGGAATCTATAGCAGTAAACCAATTATATTTTTGAATTACAGATTTGGAAACAACAAAACTCTGTGTTTCTTCGAATATTTGTGATATTCTTCACATATTGTGGAAATAAATATCCCGGGTATTTGAACAACATATTATCTACGTATTATAGACTGTGGAAGACTATCTTTAGATCTAATCAGCTGATATTGACGATATGATAGGTTGGGAAAGATCGTAATTGAATAAAAGTTTGTTAAAGTTATGAATACGTGCTAAACCGGTGTTAATATCCAGGTAATATATTTAAGGATAAAGATTAGTTTCAAGCACGTGAAAATAGGATGTAACTTCGATTACGAGTTCTTCAAGAAGCGAACAGACTACAGGGTGACCCAGAACCCACAGGTCACATTGAATGGGCATATTCCTTGTCGAATTCTGAGACGAAAGTTCCTTTACGAAAACTCTCTGAGGCCAAAGGTTCTCGAGTTATCAGAAATCGCGATTGACCATTCAGAGCGTATTTCTAGTAAACTGCTTCATAGTTTCAGCGGTCCAGGTTGTCCGCTCCATAGTTTTTGGCTGTTCACGTGAACCGCTTCATAGTTTTAGCCGTCCGGGTCATTCGCTCCATAGTTATGGGCCGTCTAGGTCAATCGTTCCATAGTTTTAGCGGTCCAGGTCATTCGCTCCATAATTACGGTCATAGAGAAAGGCTCTGATAGGTCAATTGCGATTTTCAATAACTCGAGAACAGTTGGCCTTAGAGAGTTTTCGTATAGGAATTTTAGTCTTAGAATTCGACAGGGAATATGCCCATCCAAGGTGGCCCGTGGGTTCTGAGTCACCCTGTATAGATTGTGCTTTGAAAAAACAGGAAGTATGATTTGAACTGCATATTCTTATCGCGCAAATTGCGTCATGTATTCATTATCAGCGAAGTTGAGAGCGGGAGCAGGAAAGTTGATTGAATGATTTGTCTCCTTCCTTTCTCTTCGCTGGCAATGTTCGAGCTTTATTTTTACTCAAACGAAGAAGAAAGGAGATTGACAATCCGAGAGTTTTGTCAACGATATCCGCATGAAAATGACGAAGTACAGATAAAATATTCATTCAATGAGTTCTAAAATAGTATATTATTCGTGCAAGTCATGCCGCGGTTTCAGGTTTCAATTGTGAGAAGAAAAAAGGAAAAAAGAAAAAAATATATATATGTATATACAGAGCGATTCTGTGGAAAATCACGCGCCTAAAGGGTAGGCTAACGGGAAACGCCTGAATTGAGCAGATCAAACATCGACGATTGGGTTTCATTTATTACGTGTGAAATAAAACCCAATCGTCGATGTTCGTTCTGCTCAATTCACCTTTTAAGCGCGTGATTTTCGACAGAATCGCTCTGTATATATATATATTGACTCGCGTATTCTTTTGTTTTAGTAACACACATCATTAGTGTATGATATAGTTCCTGAAATACTATAGTGGCGTAGGGTATGGATATTTTGTCGTAGAGACAAACTATAGAAAATATAAAGAGAGAAAACGAAAAGCGATAAGTTTGTATAGCTAGTGTGTTAGTTATGTCACTTACCATTTCGACGTAGTTTCTAACGTGACTTCGTGATAAGAAACGGTGAACTGAAATTTCGCCGCCCTCTTATTAACCCTCTGCAACCTTTTCCACACGGAGCTCATTTTTCAACTTTGCTTTTTCTAGATATTATGCACCTAGAGACGTTAGACTAGTAATAACCACAAAAATGAATCACTTTTTCGTCTCTAGCGTAGCAGTCGAAGTTCAGACTTCGGCTCATTCATTTCTTCGAAACTATGACGACGAAGAACGTAGATGATGAAAGTATAATGTGTATATTAACGTATCTGGATCTTCGTTAAAGGCGATAAAAGATAATCACGTGGGCGAAATTGATGATCAATGCTCGTCGTCGTACGTCTTCACAAAATTATTATTTATAAAACTCGTTGTGAGGTCATCGACGCAAGGTCCTTTCAATCACGCATAAGCATTTGACATTTCTCTCCTCGCTTTCGCGTCTCGTTTTACGTACGTATGTTTTTATTTAATATATGTATACTGTCAGACGATTATTGAATTGATTATCCGAAAGTCATATTGCTTTTTTAACTCACGCTTATTTCTATATCACGCTTTTTATTGACGCGCGTTTACCTCTTACGAATTTTCGATTTTTCAAAACAGAGTACACAATACATGTCGTCTCTGCTCCCTAGCCCCTAATTATTGTATGTATGTACGATTTTTGTACAAAGCTTCAGAAAATGAACGAAAGAACCGTCGGTCTATTGATCGCGGGTTACGCGATTTCATGATCAGAAACTCTCCGGCAAAATCGTGACGTCATAATACGAGATGTGTCAAAACGGCGACTCGGAACTGCCAACTGTCGGATCATTAAAATTCTTTCTAACTATGTGTGACGTCACAGCAGTAATCTGGTAGTTCTGATGGATGACGCGACTTCATGTGCGCGCCAATATTCGAATATTGGTCTACATAATTAGATATTCAAACGAATAATATGAAATACCTATCGATTCCCTGGAACTTCTATTTAAATTTACAATATATTCAGGTTTCGAGCAATACAGAGTCTAAACATAAATAACACGTCAAGAAAATCCGTTTGCATTTGTTTATGTTCTCACCGTTGACTGAGTATTCTAGAGAAGATTCTTCTCACCCTGGGTTATTTTGTGAGCCGACCAAGTGGGCTGCTGAAGTTGACTACATGCTCGCAAGAGCGACAAGTCGTAAGCAGAAGAGAGAGAGAGAGAGAGAAAGAAGAGCGAGAGGGCTGCTGAAGTCGGCTTGGGGATTGAAGAGTGCCCAAATTTACCGCCCGAACTACCATTGCAGTATACCTACAGAGCGAATTTCAGGAAAGTGGTTTTCCTGATGGTAAGGCAGTTCGCTTTTTCCTTTAAAGCGAATCTGTATATATATTCGCACACTATAGATATTAGGGTGCCCTTATATTTTCATCATTTTTCACAATTTCAGAGCATGCCCGCTAGATCGATTCTTCGTTCAAAAAAATAAATTTTGGTCAAAACAATGTTTTATCTTAATATTAACACGTGCGTGCAAGCACGAGATTTTTCGAAATTCCCCACCATATGTCAGAGGATGTCAAGCGGAAAACCTTTTCAACGTACTGGACCGATCTCTTAATTTTACAGTGCCAATGTCTGCAGAACGGAAAGGATATTCAAATAGATTACTTTTCACGTTCCACCGGTATCCTTCAAAGTACAGCCGATTCTCTATTGAACAATTGTTCTGATTTCCCTTTGAGATTATATCAACAATTTCTAGAATTATGCCGCATCGAAGACCAACGACATTATTCGGCGGTTGACAGGTCAGAGTCATGTTCTTTATTTGCACTCGCTTATATCGGACGTCATATGCGTTCGACGGGATCTTTGATGATATCTTTTTCGAGAAGTAACATGGGTATACGTTGGGCTACTTGGGATCCCTTGGCTTGTAGCACGGATAACCGTCGACAAACTTGAGCAAGCGGTTTGTTGGGCGTACGGATAAGTTTCTTTAACTTTCCAAGGCAGTTTCCAAATGAAAACGCTGAAAATTCATCTAACGGCCCTCCTATTTTTTCTACATCATCACATAGGTTTATTACATTGTGAAAATTCATAACCTGTGAATCGGTTCCGCATAAATAGGGCATGAGTTGAAAAAATCTTTTCAATAAGACCCTAGCCCATTCAATCTTACTGAGATGAAGTTCCAGCTCACATAATATTCTCGCTGCGACGTGGAGGAGGAGAAAATGTTTGTACATTTTTTGCGGTGGAAAACCTTTCAAAATTACTGGACTACAATATAACAGAAAGTATCGAAACTCTGCGGCCTTCCAGCGTTTCAAATCTTTAAGGCTACGAGGCTTTCGCTGAAATTCACTAGGAACGTATTTCCGAAGAGCTACAAGTCTCTCACTAATAGTTGACAAATTTTAACACCCAGCCTTGATCGGTTATCGCTGAAAACCCATTTCAGTAACAGTGCTTTCATAACCCCGAGATACAATAGATGCATGTAGTCCAGAACAAAACCGTTGACGAGATCAAAGTGTGGTATTTGTTCGAGTGGAGAGAAGCCAACATGGTGATCCTTCTGACGCTTTTCTCTAAACGATTCGTTTCTCCGGAGTCAACTATCTACGTCACTGTATATTCGTCTTCTATTTATCGTCTCACCAATCATCTCACACCGCGCCGTTCGCATGCAGACAACCCACCATGACTTTTGCTAAACTACACGAATGCGCGTGCGGGAGTATTATCGCAGGTGAAAGCTTTTATCGATATCGAAGAAACTTTTTTATCAATCTCGATACCAGTCTGAAGTAAATTATTTAGCTCGGTAACAAAATCTTTCATGTAAGCGTTGACATTTGCCGGCTTCGAATTTCCGCAATACAGAGCTACAACAAACGGCTATCTCATTTGTAATATCTATGATGTATCATGCACAAGATCGGCCAAAATTCTTGAGATGAACTTTCATAGATAGGTATAGGCCATCGACGTTGAATAATAAGTCGAAGATTTCTTCAATATACACCTCTGCATTGATTCTATCTCGCAACCCTGTTTCAATTCTGAAATAAACGAAATCTCCACGCGTACCTCTGTGGCTCAACATTGGTTGAAACATATATTGAGGACAACTCTTAGTCCCTAATAATGTCACTGCAGCGGATCGAGGTAATTCCGGATGGCCTACACGCCTCAAAATTTCTAGCAGATCGGATGTTGCTTGATTCGTCAATACATTACCCCTCGTCCATCACGCTTCTGACCCAAAGATACCATACACGGGCAATTCACTTTTCTCCGAGCCTGGCACGAACTATCGTATGTAATTATTTAATAAGATAGAAGCTATGATATTGTGCTCAGAAATACGATGAATATATATATCTCCTCGGAGGTCACTATAATTGCACGACACTATTACGAAGCAATTCACCATAAACATGTTATTATAGGATACACCGTATTATTAAGGGGTTGAAAAAAAAAGAAAAAATTATTTTTCATCTTATCATTATTCTCTATTATATAACAGCCCGTTCCCTGTATCATACCTATAATGAAGTTATCATAGGTGTATTCTGGGTGCAATCCGTGCCGCTTCGATTATCGTCGACCCTGACCATATCGAATTTCCATATTTTGTATTATAGAACTTTTTCTAAATCTAAGGAAGCCTTATTTTAAGGAACTGATTACTGATTTTGTGGCAAAAAAAAATGTAGAAGAAGAGTAAGTAACATGTAAAAATATTCAAGCATAATCAAACTATTTTAACTGCAAATTCGTCATTTTATTTTTAACTATAAGTGAAAAAAAAACAAATGCTACCACGGGGGCCCCCGAATATATTCTGGCCCAGGGCCCCCCGGTCCCTAAAAACGGCACTGAAACGGTGAGTCCTAGAAGGTTCAAACTTAGTGAACTTTTCAATCCTAGTACACACTACGAAAGGTAAAAATTTTAGGCCGAACGATTTTTCGACGTGCCGTTTATTTGTTGATAATTGGTATAGACTTGTCCATTTATTTAATCGATTTCAAAGGAAATTATTGAATGGAGAATATTTTCAACACAATTCTTATAATATGAGAAAAATACCAAGTGAATAAAAATATCTGCTAATGCTAGTGATTTTGGGGAATTATTAATACTTTTTCTCCAATATTGCAGCCGAGTTCTTCCTGAAGTCTTTACGAAGTGTTATATAATATTAGGCTTGCAACGTATCATGGCTAATTCCGATGCAAAACTGCAATAGCTGAAAGAATATGATTTACCATCATGCATTTCAATCATGCAGATATATAATCTAGTGTCACGCAACCGTTTAGTAGATAAGCTGCAATAATTTCGCTACCTATTTTCAAATTCACACGCGATTTGTCTTAGAACTTGAAGCCATCGGACGTTTTGTTAGAATAGTGGCAGTATTTTCTGAAGCCTTGTACCGGATGGTTGCACAGAAACTTTCTTCTTTAGCAATATCAGATAATAACAGTTATATCGAATGCCCTGCGATTTAAATCTACAAGTATCCGTATGAATTAATGACTGTGCTGCTACTGTATTTCCTGTACTCTCATCTTACGTAAGTACAGAAAATGTTATTATTTTTTTTAAATGTTCTATAGATTCAGAATTATTTCTCAAATTATCCAAATAAGAGATCTACCAATAAGTTTTTTCATAACATCTGCTCTGAAATTTCAACTTTCGTTGCTTGTTTTGCCAGTCGCAAGAGGCTGGTTTCAGGCTAATGCCGTGAAACACTGTCACGCATGCGCAAATTGCAAATTTAATGAATCAGCGGTATGAATTAGTGTTTTTCGATCCCTTGGGATGTAATGTGTAGCCTAATACATCCCTTGGGATTGCAATGAGAAATTGATGCCCTGTTGCAGATTTTAAATTATTTAATTATTATTCAAATTGACAGTTAAAGTTCCAGAGCAGATGTTATGAAAAACATCGTGCGTGACACTGAATGAAACATGAATGCAGGCACGGGTGATGTCAACCCTCGCGTTCGGCTTCGATCAGACAACTTCACCTTGGTCTGCATGCCTGCATTCACATTCTTCCATCCCTTGTTACACAATATACAGTAAAACCTCGTTTATCCGGCCTTCGATTAACCGAGTCTCCGCGTTATCCGAGGCAGCGGACTTATCCGAGTATTCCGCATTAATCGAGGTGTATGCTCGGATAATACGGAAAAACTCGAATCAAGCGATCAAGATGAAGCCTATGCTATAAGCGCGAAGTATTTTGCGATTGCCACTTTGTTGCTTATACACATGCCAATACTTTTGTGATTGAACATCATTCTACCATTTCAAATACATAAAAAATAATGAAAATTTCGGAATTTTCTATTTCTTCCGTGTTATCTGAGTTTTCGCGTATGCGAGGTATCTCCTTCTCACATTACCTCGGGTAAACGAGGTTTTACTGTACTATATAGGTTCTTCAATTGATTTCAGTGGCACAATCAATTGACATACTACACATACGCGGTGAATTCCTATCGTTCGTACACTTAGAGTAAAAAGGGAGCAATTGTGCTCTTTGAGTAGGCAGCGACGTTGTTTTTTTTTTAGGTTCCGTAGGGGGGCAGGCCGTGAGTGTGAAACTCAGTTTCCGAGCTGAGGGTGTCGCCATTCGGTCGCCATATTGAAACTCAGGGTGCAATTAGTTTCTTTGGTTTATGTCCGTAACCGCGAGGCTGACAAAAATTTGGTGTCAAGAATTTTTGTAGGCTATACAATCATCTACAACTTTGATCTATAACTTCTCCGGCTGAGATCAATAATAGAAAAGTAGTGAGCAGAAAAAGACGACAAATAAGGTGATGAAAATCTTTGAAGATCTGATATTCCAGACTTATCGCACCTCAAAGTATTTCAGCACCTTATTTGTCTTATTATCGATCTTAGCCGAAAGAGTTATGATCAAAGGTATAACTAATTGTATAACCTACGGAAATGATCCAAACAAGATTTTCGTCAGACTCACGGTCACGGAAATAAACCAAAAAACTAATTACACCCTTAATTTCAAGATAGCGGCTGAATGGCAACACCCCCGGTCCTGGAAACTGAGTTTTACACTCACGGCCACCCCCGCACCCGAAACCCAAAAAAAAATAAAAATCGCTGCCTACCCAACTGTACGGTCATATCACGGATTGACTGGACTGCTATGGGAGCGTTGAGCCTGATTTTAGAGTAAGAGCGAGAACGAGAGTTAATAAACTGATATTGTAGAACAGCATGGCATTAATAAAGATGGTCTCCCTTGAAGAGGAGTTGAAAAGGAATCCAGAATTGAAGACATCTGATTTGGACATGCTCAAAGAATGGTTGAAAAAGCAGCCTCATCTACCGCCGATGTCGGACTCGGAGCTGGTATTGTTTTTACACAGTAACTATTACCGAATGGAACCCACAAAAACAACGATCGATACATTTTTCACCTTCAGGACTCACGTTCCTGAATTCTTCTCAAATCGTGATTCAGTGGATTCGAAGGGACTCCGAGATATCAAGAAAGTCGTGTAAGTCGTGGCTTTCTATTAATTTGACTTAACATCAAGTCTCTCAGTGAAAGAGAGAAGATTCAAGAATCAATCGAAAAGCCTCTAGCCTCCATTACGTCAGCAAGGTTTCAAGTTGAGAGTGTAATGATAATATTCTCTTTTTCATATTAGACTGTTACAATACTTTCCACAGGAAATCTCGCCGGAATGTGGTTTACACACAGGCCTCACAATGTATGAGTGATATAGAATTTGTTGCTCTCATTACATACTGTAAAAGCCCAGGCCCCATTAGGGTGGCCCTTAAAAACTGAATTTTTTGATACGCCCCCTTAAAAGGTTCCTTTTTGTGTGAGGGAAATTTGTTTTTTGTTGCAAAAATGAAAAGTACATGTGCCGGCAGACGATCAAAGTTTCTGTTTCGATGAATCTGCAGTTCAAAACAAAAACTTTGCATGAAGAAATTGCTTGTTTTGAGGCACTGTCGTCGATATAAGCAACCATACTAAAAACATCGAGTCGATTCAGGTTGCCCAGTAGTATGTACGGAGATAGCGCGTCAACAGAGATAAATGATTATAAAATGCACTTGTTCGCACGCCGTGCGTAACAAAAAATCATGTTGTACACACTTGATGTGCGCAGAATGTAGTGCGCACGTTTGGCATGCAATATCGCGTCATGTTGGCATCGCCTACGGAAACGGCAGAAAAGTGCCACAATATGACCGCTGCAGAGCCCCAGGCAAACGACTTTTTCATGCATGCGTTAGAAAAATACTCGTTCTATTATGAACTGGTCGCCATTTGTTTTCACAGACGCTTGATACCAATACCTGGCACAACATCAGAAGGTTACAGAGTGTTATACATGAACCTTGCAGATTGTGAACCTTCTCATTACGTGTTGCTTGAGGGCATAAAGTACTGTATCATGAGCTTGGAGTTGATGCTTTACACTATGGGCACTAGTCCAGGGTACGTTATGGTTATGGACTTGGAGGGTACCGTATTCGGTCATGTAGCTCGCCTGAGTCCAATGCTGCTGAAGAAGTTCTTGTTCTATCTGCAAGAAGCTCTTCCGATCCGCATGAAGGGTTTCATTTTCACAAACACGCCGTCCTTTATGGACCTGATATTGAATATGATGAAGCCTTTCATGAAAAAAGAACTGATGGATGTGGTCAGTACAAATTCGTATTTTTTTATTTTTATGGAAAGACGGACTAATATTACTCACGTCAAGTGCGTGAGTAATAGATAAAGATCGACAAGGTGATTCTAAGTTTATTTCGTCATGTTCCAGCTCTATCTTCACCAGCGCGGAGAGACTTTAGTTAAACCATGCTCGAATGATCTCCTAGCGAATGAACAGGGTGGCAAGGCTGGCCCCATAGACGATTTGTGGGCGGCTGCGAAGATGCAAATTGATGAATACCGTGTCTGGTTCCAGGAAGAGGAGAAACGCAATGCGAACGAGGCCGCTCGCCCTGGCAAGGCGAAGGATGCCACGGACCTTTTCGGGGTCGAAGGAAGCTTTAAAAAGCTGGATATCGATTAGTATTGACTTTAATTGTTGTTGGAACCTTTGTACATGAATCAGAATTTGTATTGGGCAATACATTCAACCAATCAATTTTATTGGGTACCCTAAAATAAAGTCTGCAAATATAGTTGCATATAGTACAAAATCAACAATTTACTGTTATCAAATATAAAACCAGCGATTCTAGATCTTGATAGCGCCGATAGCGCACTATAAGAAATCCCTTTGGCTTGGCAGCATTGAATATCTAGTTGGAAGATTCTTGCTATGATTAAGGTGCGTCCCTACCCAATTCCACCTGATTTGAAATCATTGCTTACAACGCGTGCAGAAGATGCTATTAAACGGAATATCGCTGCCTGGACACCGAAATAAAAAAGACAAAATGCGTTGCGCAATTCTATGTGCGATTCCGAACAATTATTTCAATTACACATTACATTTGTAATAATGTGTAATTAACCTTTTTTAAATTAAAAAAGCACCATTACACTATTTCAAAATCAAGTTCAATGTGAATTCAGTTTGCGCTAAATTTCATTCAAACAATACGGGATTCACTCGACCGATTGGGCTTTTTCTTATTTTCTTTCTAATGTAATACAGTACTACCTCGATATAAGCTCCCTCGCTACAAGCGAATTTCCCCTTCGTTCCGCTTGAGCGAGCTTTATAGCTTCCCTCACTCTACCTGCGTACGTAAGGTACTCCCAGTGGTGATGTAGGTAGAGAGGTAGTACCAGCCCCCCGTAACTCCGTGTTACAGAAAACGACTCAATGTTGTCGCTACTGGCAGAGAGCGCTAGTAGTATAGTTGCGTGTTTTTGGCATATGACTGCACACAAACAGTAAACAGCTGTCGTGCAACTAAACTACTAGCGCCACCCAAAGGTACTAAAATCACGCGACACACACGCTAGCTCTTTTGAGTCTTTCTCGCATTTAAGCCCCAGGGGGCTGGGTAGTACTGTATACATGTAATATGCCAGAAAAATAGACTTTATTCCAGTAGTTAGACTCAAAATTTGTCCACGGACGTCCGGTTAACGTCACAAGAAGGAGACCAATGAGGGTCGAATACATCCAACGTCACATATTAGATACGGCGTAGCTCATCTTAGTTACATTTCACAACCATGGTAAATAATGTAAGGTGATAATATACGCTCCTATCATCACGTATTTACATTATTTACTATTAAAACATGTTTCCTTGAGGCTTCAAGTAAGGTCATCTTTCTCATCGCATGTCTAACAATTAACAGGTAATATTTGATATTCACTTTGTTCAAACTGTTATCATTAGACAAAGAGTTAGATCGAGTTGTACGATGGAAAAACTTTGATTAATATTCGAAAAAACCAAAATCATTTACTATAAAATAACGAAAAGATTGGTTTTCATTTTTCCTGATGAATTAATGCTCGAAAATGAAACGCAAAGAGAAAAACAAGTTCCATCTTGTTTATTCCAACAAGCGTATACAGATATTTATCCTAGTCTGATAAATTTTAGCCTCGTAACAAACTAATAATCCGATGAAATTGTACAGGGGATTTTAAAATGACTGATAAAATTCAGTCCGGTCAGCCTCAGCCCATTGTCAAAATAGGCCACTACACACTCGGGCAAACTCTGGGCGTTGGAACTTTTGGCAAAGTTAAAAGTAAGAAGGTCGTTTAAATTAAGTAACAAAACTAGTAAAATATATTCAGATTTACTCGGCAGTCAACTGCTCCAGAAAACAAGCGTATAGGACTTTAAGGATTGATAAGTTTCATTCTGATTTAATTGGAAAATTTTTATAAAATTCCATCAATTTTTTAAAATTCTGATGTAATCATGCAGAAATTTTCTTATCAAACTTCAAGGTTCTAATGGGATATTACAATACTTCAATGGTCCTAGTTCCTTGACTGAAACATTCATTAAAAAGTGTCATAAGATTTCACCAGGTTTCATATACCGGTATGAATCAGGAGTTCTGAACGACTTCTAGTTAGACTTTTCTCGCCCCAAAAATCTTTACTCATGGATTGGAAGCAGTGTAGAAGAGATATTAGATGTGATGATTTGTTTACAGTGAGTTCACTTTTGGGTTTCTTCTTTCAGTCGGAGAACATGCACTTACCAAACTGAAGGTAGCAGTGAAGATACTGAATCGACAGAAAATAAAGAGCCTTGATGTGGTTGGAAAAATACGGAGAGAAATTCAAAATCTCAAACTGTTTCGGCATCCGCATATTATTAAACTGCAAGTTTAGCTTTGATTTTTCACTAAGAAATTTGGCTTTCATGTTTCTGTTTCTATTTGTTAGCCCCTTAAGGGTGGCTTTTAGCTGGAAAGCGCAGGCTCTTTGGTTTACTGCGGGACAGAGAAGAGAAAGAGAATATCATGGGAGAGCGTAAACAAATGACAAAAATATTCATTGCCCGCCCCTTATAGCGCCAATAATACTTTTTTCTTAGTAGTTATTTATGCGATATTTTTGGCTGTGGTGAATCAAAGTTGAAAAATGTAACCTATTT
Source organism: Tenthredo notha (assembly GCA_914767705.2). Classification (NCBI taxonomy): domain Eukaryota; kingdom Metazoa; phylum Arthropoda; class Insecta; order Hymenoptera; family Tenthredinidae; genus Tenthredo; species Tenthredo notha. Next base: position 6,594,324 of record OU611908.1, read on the forward strand.
ATCACGTTTATATAAAATTCGGCGAAAGAGGTCACAGGAATTCATCTTCAATCTCTAGAATAACTCCTCAAGATGTTCATTATCTTGAGAAATGAGGAATTGAGAAAAATCAGAAGAGTCCGCATGTGCGCGCTCAGCTAGCTATAGTCAAAGCCCTTTTATGTTCATTACATCAAGCATACAAATATCTGGCAATTAGAGACGACCTGGTTTTAACTCAAATCTCATCAAATAATGAGAGAGATGAAAGCAAAAGTAACGAAAAAGTTACATTTCTCAAGTGAAATTTTAAACAACATTTCACTAGTAGATCAATCTATAAAATCGGATTTTCATTATTTAATACAGATATCAAGTGATAAGTACTCCGACAGACATCTTTATGATAATGGAGTACGTATCTGGAGGAGAATTGTTCGACTACATAGTCAAACATGGGAAATTGAAGGAGTATGAAGCCCGCAGATTTTTCCAGCAAATAATATCCGGTGTTGACTACTGCCATCGACATATGATCGTACACCGAGACTTAAAACCTGAAAATTTACTGCTGGATCATAATCTCCATGTCAAGATCGCTGACTTTGGTAACATGAAACAAAGAATCTGCGCTGATTTATCAGTGCGACAATTTACAATTAAATGAGATCAATTGGACAGCCAAATCAAATCTAACATTAATAGCCACTATCCAAACAGAAACAACTGACATGCGTCAAAATTCTTATTTCAAACAACCAATTTTATTATGAAGTTTGCTAGTCTTTTGAAGCATAACAAAATGAAGGTTAGGAGTTGTGAGTCATCGGATCTCACAAGAAGAGTAACTATAAGTAGACATTTCGTGTTCGGACCATATTGATGGCAGGTTCAATGGAGGTAGAGTAATGCACGTCGAGATAAGGGAACAAATATATGGGTGATCCCATGTCAGCTTGACCAAGGAATTCCCCTAACCATTTTCGATTTGCTCCAAAAAAATGTCTACAATTGTCCGAATACTAAAATGGCCCACTGAATTTTTTCACATTTTTTGATCGACCCGTTATTTTTTTATGAATTCACAAACTACCGAACATTTCCATGATAGTGCGATTTTTTTGTTCATTTTTCGACATTCTCAACATTATTCATCGACGAGAACGTGTTCAAATGTCCCGGTTTCAAATATCTCTCAATTGGCTCACTTTTCATCCCCATCAATTCGCAACCGACACGATTATGAAACATTTTCCTCCTTCCTTTTTTAGTACCTTTTTCGACATTGTGGATGAACGGAGCACCGTGTTGAGAAAAAATGTTGAAAACGTTGAAAAAAAAAATAATTAAAAAAAAATCCTCCACTCATAATTACTCTCCTTGTCGGAGCTAGATGTAGTCAAAGTAAAAGCGCTCAACGCAAGGATTTGGGTTAACTGATTCTTCAATCTTAGATATTTGGGATTCTAATGATTCACAAAAACAAGGTTCTCTCCGATGAACAAACAACTTTTTCATACGTCGATTTTTGTTCTAACAAATTGAAAAAGAGTAAGAAAAAGAAGTTTTCAAACTTACAAATTTGGCAGTGAAAAATTGATCTTTCGAGTCACGTTTACAGTATCAAAAATTTATCTGATCGTCGAATAAAGCATTGTTTTCTAAACAATAAGAGACCCGAACATCTAGAATCCTAAAGGTGGTTGATCCAGAACTCTGTGTTGAATTCTTTTATTTTGTTTGCATCTGACTGAGACCCGATAACTCAGAACTTACAAGTTTTACTTGCTTATGCTTCAAAAGATTAGTGAACTATTGTAATAAAACTGGTTGATTGAGGAACAACTCGAACACGGACCAGTCCTTCGAAAATAAGTAGTACAAATTAGAGAATTCTTTTTTTTGTTGTAAAAACCGTACAGGTTTATCCAACATGATGACTGACGGAGAATTCCTGAGAACTTCATGTGGATCACCGAACTATGCAGCACCCGAAGTTATATCAGGAAAATTGTACGCCGGTCCAGAAGTGGACATCTGGTCCTGCGGAGTAATTCTCTACGCTCTTCTTTGCGGCACTTTGCCTTTTGACGACGAGCATGTGCCAACTTTATTTAGGAAAATAAAAAGTGAGTAAATCTGTACTTTGTTAATGACTGTTCTGGACTTCTTATTGTTGTTAAAACTTGTTCAATTCTTTGTGCTTTTCTTTTTTTTTTTTCTTGGAATTTGCTTAGCCGGTCGAAAGACACGGAAACGTTAATTCTTCCTTTTTTTCAGCCGGTATTTTTCCCATTCCGGAATATTTGAACAAAACTGTGGTGAGTCTACTATGTCATATGCTACAAGTCGACCCAATGAAAAGGGCTACGATTGAAGATATCAAGTATGTTATTTGCACTCGACTATTTACTCAATTTTTTGAATTATACAGTCAAGGGGATACTCCGTTTATATGACCGTTGTAATAGATATAAATATTCACCAGAGACGACTGCCATACATCTAAAATTCTCATGGGGGTTCTGTTTTATATCGACAGCTTAATAACATAAGGTATGGAGATACGTTTCTATGTTACAAATCATTTGACACTCGGAAAACTTCAAAAATACATTCGTATCTCAGAAATGAGTGAATTCCTATCAATTTATGAAATTATGTAGTTTAGAAATTATTTATAACAAAACCACGTAAGTGTGGAGTTACGACTGTGTCATGTAAAAGATATGTGATGGAGATACGTGACTATCATGCCGAATTATAGATAATGGCTCTTTTCATTCATCTAAGAATTTCCAATGCTGAAAAATTCTGAAAAAAGGCCATTTTTGGCATTACGTGACTATGTTATTAAGCTGTCGATATATTTTAAATATATTTCTTGATTTCAAATACATTCTATGAGATATCATTTTTCACTGCACGACCCGAATGATCATTCTTCAATTGGCATAGAAAAGGGGATTCTCTGTTTTCTGAAAAATCTTGAAAAGCAAATGAATTTCTGAATCCAAACTTTGAATTTTTAAATTTGATTTTTAACTTCGCCTTTTAAGAAAGCAGAGCACAATCATTACATATTGAGTTAGTATCTGAGTTTCTTATTCGTTTCTCTTCTTTATAAAACAGAAAACATGAGTGGTTCCAAAAGGAATTACCGACTTATCTGTTCCCATCGCCCGTAGAGCAAGACTCTTCGGTGATTGACATAGGGGCTGTGAATGAAGTTTGCGAGAAGTTCAACGTTAAGGAAACGGAAGTACATTCCGCTTTGCTGAGTTGTGATCCCCACGATCAATTGGCCATAGCTTATCACCTAATAATCGACAATAAAAGGATCGCTGATGAAGCTGCAAAAGCAGAATACAAAGATTTCTATGTTGCTTCCAGTCCACCTCCAGTTGCCTTCAGTCCAAGTGACTCAAATAATAGTCCGTTACGACCTCATCCAGAAAGAATTGCTCGTGAGTTGTGAATCAGTAGAGTTTCTAAGCTCTGAAAAGAATTATTTAGGCTTCTATTTTACCTTGAAGAACTTATCATGTGTCAACTTTGTAACTGTCGACAAACTACTCTTCTTTTCAGCTCTTCGCGAAACAAAAAACTCCCAAAGTGGTATTCCAGTCCAAATCCAGGCCGGTCCAAACCGTGGAACACCTGTAAAGCGGGCCAAATGGCATCTTGGTATCAGATCTCAGTCAAAACCAAACGATATCATGAATGAAGTGTATCGTGCCATGTCAGCTCTCAACTTTGTGAGTGAATAACGAGATTATCAGAATTCACGGATAATGCAATTGAGCAGAACAGCTATTATTTATTTATATTGTTATATTTTTTGCCTTCTCGAATCGCAGGAATGGAAAATCATCAATGCATACAGTGTCAGAGTTAGACACAGGAACAAAATTACTAATAAATACAGCAAAATGTCTCTACAATTGTATCAAGTTGACTACAAAAGCTATTTGCTAGATTTTAAATCGCGGTTAAGCGAGGATACGGAAAGCGTCAATGAAGGTTTGTATTTATTATATCGCGTGTCCAATGGTACAAGGTCGTGTGCATCAAAAGGGCGATTTTTGTGATGAAAGGGGAGTATAATTTTTCTCGTTGCGGTGGGCGTAAAATCCGATTTTACAACTTGTTCCCCTTAGATAAAATCAAATTTTACGCCAACTGCATCGAAAAATATTGTTCGCAACACGGGCGTAATACTTTATACCCTCGTGTGATGCCGTGATCACTCGGGCCGGCTTCGCAGGGCAAGGCCATTTGTTACCGAAATATTATTGTTTACAGATTCCATGAACGCACCGTCTCATCTAACGGGTCACCATACAATGGAATTCTTCGAAATGTGTGCAGCTTTGATAACACAATTAGCTCGCTAAGAGGATGACAATATATTGCAGGTGATACTAGCCAGATAAATACTTATCCATATCTAATCTGCGAGCGTCTGATTGTTGTTCAAACATTACTTCGAGAAGAAACACCAAAAATTCAAAACGATAAGGATGAATACGAGGTACACAACGGAATAAGATACCAAAGTAACGAAGTCTAGATTGAAAGTCAGGAAAATCTTCAGGACATAAATTCAAGAATTATTTTTTGTCCAATGTATGTGAAGACGGAAAGACAAGTTGGAGGTAGCTAGTGTTAAGCAAGAAAAAAACAAAAAATGGATCGAGTTTAGATGAAATTGAAAATAGAAAAAGAAAATAATAATAATAATAATAATAATTAAACAATCTTAAGTTAAAATAATAAATTGTAAAAACTAAAAGTTGAAAAACTAAAATTCATTTATATACCTGAGTATTGGGAAACGTAGAATGGGTGTGGCTTAGATATTAGCCATCTACTGGGCAAAAACTAAACTACTCAAGGTAGGCTGCTCTGAATGTTTGAAATTGAAATTTTTTTTTCAAGTTTACCCAAAATAATTTGTAGGTCTATAAAAACACAATTATTTCCGGCACAATCGAGAACTTGTTAATTATATCAACTAATAGACATATAGACACATGTAAACATTCACTACTTAGCCTACCTTGAGTATTTACAGTTTAAGCCGCTAGTCGGCTTATCAGAATTCTCAGTTTCCCAATACTAATTAATATTAAATCGATAATTGGGGAATTCGGCGGTATGTAGCGGATCAGAATTGTAGTCAGAACGTTTATTTTAATAACTAGAAAATTTAGAATGATTTAGGTAGGTAGGTAGGTAGTTATGTATGTATGTATGTATGTATGTATGTATTATATTCTTTGTATGCGGTAAAAATATATTATCTGAAAATAGAGAAAACGAAAAAAAAAATATAATAATATAAGACGAATTAAATTGATCGAAAAAAATTAATAAAGAGAAAAAAAACAATTTCGCACTTACGTGGATGATCTCTGTCTTTCTTCTTTTATTACAATGACTTCTTTTGACTACCGTATATTTGTACATACAGAGAGGAATAGTATATTACTCACCTAGGGAGGGAAAGTAAGCTTACCCAAACTGCCTGTGAGATTGACACCTGAGCCGAAAGCGAGGGTGGTAAAAACGCAGTTTAGGATGGCCTTTTTCACTCCCGTGTGAGGTATACTATTTTTCACCACCCCCTGGCGTCGGAAAGTACGACTTTCCGGTCACGCGAGGGGCCGAAAGTCGTACTTTCCGTGCAGGTGTTGTGAAAGCGGTTTTAGTTCCCACTCAGTCACAGCCAACTCGGCACACTCTAGGTTTTTCGTCTGCTTATTGCAGGCCGACCATCTGCATTTTTTCTCTGGTGGAATTGATTTGCTTTCGGGAGATATCGATTCGGAAAAACAAAAAAAGTGGATGGCTAGCCTGCAATAAACAGACGAAAAACCTGGAGTGTGCCGAGTTGGCTTTGACTGAGAGGAAACGATTGCTTTAATCTCTGTATATACATTAGGGCGGTCGTTAATTTCTAACATATACTTGCCACCCCTTGAATTGATAGATAATGGCCCAAAAACACAATGTAATTTTTTTCAGATTTTTAGCTTGATTGTTAAGGGTGCCAAAATCAACTTGAAGTTGAAAAAATTAAAAATTAAAATTCCTCAATTTGCAAGTAAAGAAGCGGAGAAAAACAAATGTAGAATAACAAAAAACGAAACCTTCTCGACAACAAAAAATGTATTTTATGGTAATCTTATCATATTACAACGTTATATACACTATATTTGTTTTACATCAACTCCTCATCCATGGTGTTAACGTTACATTTGAAGTTGAAAAAATAAAATTTTTTGTACAAGAAAACAGCAATTGCATTATGTCAGTAATCCGATTGTGATATGAAATATAGGCCCGCTAAGTACCACTACCTCCAAATTTGTATTTTTTCATCTCTATTTCTCATTTTTTTTTTTTATGGTTTCTGTTAACACCAATGGAAGCACCAACTGCCCATCGCTATATCTATGGTTCTATGTAGCAAGACAAGATGGCTATAGAAACCATGTTATGGAAGGCCTAATTATCAATTTGAGAAGGAGTAAATGTGATGTAGGTACGCTTAATGAAATGAATTCTAGAAACAGCCAATTGGCGCTCTGGATTACAAAAATTCAGAGCGCCTATTAGCTGTTTCTTCCATTGTCGAACACATCCGGCTCAGAATCCATTTCATTAAGCGTACTTGGCAGTAGCATCTGATTTCAGATCTTTTTTTTTTCACGTGTTTTATTTTATTTTAAGATTCTGATATATTTAACTCACGATATTCAAACTAGATATTCGATTGAGACAAAAATTTTATATTTTCAACTTCAAATATAACGTTAACACCATGGATGAGAAGTTGATGTAAAACAAATATAGTCTATATAAAGTTGTGATATTATGATAAGATTACCATAAAATACATTTATTTTATCGAAAGTCTTCGTTTTCTGTCATTCTACATTTGTTTATCGCTTTTTTACTCGGAAATTGAGGAATTCTTTTAATTTTTATCACCCTTTCCAATCAAGCTGAAAATCTGAAAAAAATTACACGGTGTTTTTAGGTCATTATCTATCGATTCAAGGGGTGGCAAGTATATGTTAGAAATTAAACGACCACCCTAATATACATACCAAGAGGTTTCCGTGAAACATCGCAGTCAGTCACAGCCCACTCGACACTACCCAAGTTTTCGTCTGTTTCTCGCAAACTGGCCAATGGGGATGGCCAGTCGTCTTGGTATATAATATATATATTTATATATGTCTCATCGCATAATGATTATATTCATTACATTACAATAATCATTTATCATAAATTAATAATACAATTACTCAGCTATCTATCGGGCTTCTTGTCCTAATTTTTTCTCTCTAAAATCTAGCTTATTCTTTAATTTATTACGATCTCGAAAATGGGAGTAGAGGAATTGCCTTATTTATTGGTCAACTAATATACAGAAAACTGAATTTTGTGCGTATGTTTAGAAAAATATACAGTATATTAGGTAATTATGTTCAGGTTCAGTTCTCTCTACCTATTATCCTCGAATACGTGTTTTAGTTGACCAAAATGAAAAGTGGATCAAGGTACACCTACTTGTGACTGTACAAACCTGTAGAACAAGCTTGTACATCTTTTACTTATGATATTGATGCATCGGTATCGTGTATGTATGTTAGGGTTCTCCACTTCTGAACTTTTATTTGGGATTTTGTGGGTCACCCCTGAAAATTGTTCCAAATCACGTAGAAAAAATCTGTGTAAAACATGAATCCATTCGGAAAATATTTAGAAGTCGCTACCGAATATTATAGTATTTTTTTCGATTTCTTAAACATTTTCATGTGTAGCTTCACCTCTGATGCGTCGGGAGCGTTGAAATCTTAGTGGTTTTTAATACAACATACTACAATATTAATAGAAGAAATACCTCGGGCAATAAGACTGAGTCATCCAACTAAGGTTTAGAAGCTCCCGACACATCAAGGGTAAAGCTTTACATGAAAATATTCAAAAAAATCGATTAAAATACTATAATATTCGGTGGCGACCTCTAAATATTTTCCGATTGGATTCATGTTTCACACAGATTTTTTATACGTGATTCGGAACAATATTCAGGGGTGCCCCGCAAAATCGAAAAAAAAAAAAAAAAAGTTCAATAGTGGACCACCCTGATGTATGTGTTTGGGGAAATTTTCATGCCGATTCGACCATAATTCAATCCTCACTCTTGACATTTTTAAAGGGGACAGGTCGGGTACATTTTTAAATCTGAATGTAATTCCCCATAAACATATGTGTACATTAGGGTGGTCCTTATTTAGGGCTCGGACGAATTTGTTATCAAACGCCCCCCAAATCAACTCCAAATAATTAAAAAACAATACCCTCATTTTTCCAGATTTTTATCTAGACTAACCCCTCCCACCAAGAGGGTGGATTTCCTCATTTGACATACTCGTGTTTCGGCCATATTCTCAGGTTATATTTTATTCTAAGAGTAATAATTATTAAAAAAATTCGTAACTGCGAGATTTTAGTGTTCATTGGTACTATTATTTAAGAAAAAATTCACATTATCATACGGGTCAATCTAGACGAATTGCACACCCTTTAATTGAAGAAAAAAGTCAGATTAAAGCGTACACCCCTAGGACCACCCTAGTGTACATATTTACATCCTACTATTGAAATTGTCCAGCTTAATAATCATTCGTTAATATTACATAAGGAATAGCTGACGAAGCTGGACCACCTTTCACTGCACATCTATTCCGTATAACTTGGGAATACGGAAGAGCCATCTGCTAGAAAGGCAAAGGGGGTTGACGTTTAAAGTTTCAATTGAACATATTGTCACATTATTGCGTCAGATCCTGATCTTTAATAGCAGTTTAGACGATGTGGAAACTAATTTTGGATTAATATCACGAGCAGTTTATAAAGTGAGGAAACGCTTTCATTTTTAGTTTTGATATAAAGGCGGCTTAGAAAGGGGTCTAGCTCAGATTTGCGTAATTGCAGCATAGAGAATGATCGTATAACGTTAAACATTCAGTAAGGTAATATACAATATAATAGTTTCGCTATTATACACTGGTAAGCATGGTAAAGTTGATCTTAATATAACAATTTGGTAAATACATGCCATACCACTATAATCTAAATGGTGTTCCGAAAATTCAAATGAATCCTAAGCACCAATCGATCGAGATATTCATAAATGACAAATATACACAATGGCACGGTAGTAATATATTTTTTGTTCCATAGAAACGTGGCTAGATTTTTTTCCGCGACACTGATATCGCAAGAAGAAATTTACAACAGGGCAACAAATAATTTTTACTAGCCCACAGCGCTGCCTAGTTTTCAATCAGTCACTGACAAAGTGTAAATTCAATAACATTGTTTCATTCAAACAATGAAATTGTATGATGCCACGTCGTAAGCTTGCGTTAGTAATGAAAGTATATACCGAGTCTTTTCTGTAACACCGGACACCCCGTTCCTACAGCCAAACCAACACAGGTACATGCCGCGTATGTGAGGTTAGGGCTGGAGGGGATACACTGTGAGTAGCATTGCCTATCCCGTCCCGACCGAGTCTCACGGACGCGGCATGTACCTGTGCCTGGTTCGGCCGTAGGAAGGGGGTGTCTGGTGTTACAGAAAAGACTCGGTAGAATAAGAATGATGATATTGGTACATCGGCTTTGTTCCGGATAACTGAGGAAAAAAAAAAAAATAAGAATGATGATTCATTCTCTTTGATACATGAGTGTTAATAGTTATTTGAATCGGACGATCGTCCTCTCGTTATCCGACATTCGGAAGATCGGTAATTAATAATATTTAAGTGCAGATGCATATGGTATATGAAAAATATTTTGCTATATTTCACTTCCAATTATCCATAGTTTTCCTTATTTCTGATTAATACTGCGCGTACTAATTGGAAGATTTTCGCGGTAACACCTCGGCGATCATTCTGAAGAGCACGAATACCAATTTTGGATCAAATAAATAATTTCACATTTTGACATTTCCGGATCGGTAGGGAAACAAATTTATAACTATGGAAACATCAAGACGTGACCAAAATCAGTCATGTGAGTTTTAAGATTTTTGGTGCGATTTTTTTATTGATAAGCGGGTACTTTAATTCCTTTAATCAATCATGAGAGCACAAGGGTCTCCCGACACAAATTACCGATAAGAGAGGTCATTTCCATATGCGCGGTTGAAACATAATGAATGGATTGATGAAAAAATCTGTGAGCAACCCTCTGAATGAACAGTTTCAACGAGATGAAGATTAAAGATCAATTCAGAATTTATTTTCTGTCGAGTCGCAGCTCGAAAAAAAGGTAATAAATTTTTTTCTGATTGGCCGAAAAAAATACGGTACTCTTTGACATTACAGCCTTTTCAAAGCTGGATAATCCCTTGCGAGTTCTGTATTCCGTTATACAGTGATGCCAAAATTATTTTGAATATCCAAAAAAAAAAAAACGGATGGTACTCGAACTTTTCAAACAGATATATTGCAACCCTGATTTGATTTACCAGTGGCACGATCTATGGCTAGCAACAACTGCTTATACTAATGCACGGGAACTTTATAAATTATAACATACATATCTAATATAAACAACGACATAGTCATACAAATTCCATTCCACTGGACAGATTCCATGTCCTACTTGTTCAGACGCACGTTTTCAATGTTTCTTACTTAAAAAAGTTTGGCGATAAATTTGATACCGTTTGAGCGAAATAGATTGTTTCGGAATAGAACTCGACCTAGGTTGTGCTGGAGCGCTAAGAAGTGTCATGGGAGTTCATTGACGCATAAAAGTGGATTCCTCGTAAGAAGCTAGGACGAAAATTAACAATGCTAAAATGTCGATTGGGGAGCCGTTTATAGTTAGCCAATACAAGAAGACCTGACGGTTCTTCAGCCGGCAAGCCGCAACCGTAGATGTCTGATCATCGTTTTATCCCGTCGCGAGTACCGTCAGGCCTGCAGTAGTGGCCGTGATATAGTCTCGTATCTGATCTCGCAATGGCTAACTTTAAACGGCTTCTCAATCGACATTTTAATATTGATAATTTTTGTCTTAGATTTTCATGAGGAATTTACTGGAGAGCACTTGCCCAGCTTACGCTATCCGGGGAATAAAGCCAGTAGGAAGAAGAAGAAGAAGGAATTTACTGGTATGACGGACGTACCTCATTCTGGATCATCCAGTGAGCTACCGTGACACTTTTTTAGCGCCCTAGCGCCACCTGGGCAGAGTTTTCACATTCAAATTGTTAATAGGTGAAGATAGAACAATCTGATATACTCCAAGTCTTGTTTCTTTGAGAATTATCCCGCGCAGTTTCCTCTCATGTTTAATAAAAATATAATGAAACATTGAGAATACGAAATGAAAGTATCCCGTATTAATATACACAGCAATGATTCAAAACAACGGACGCTTACGACAGTCTTAGAAATCGATTACATTTCTGTCTTTATCCGTTAAATTTCTTGATTACCGTCGCCGTTTTCACTGTCTACAAACTCTACATGCGTGAATGGGAAGTGTCCAGTTTTCCCATGCAACTCGCCTTCCCATTGGCCGTTAATATTAGTTTTGGTAACCTTGATCATATCTCCTACTTCCAGCTTAAGAGCAGTTTTGTCATATGCATTTGGTACTCTAGCTTGTTTGACCTTAGCAAAGGCAGGGAGAGTTCTTTGAATGTTTGAACGCCTGGGGACTCCAGTCTGTCCAGTCTCTTGGAGAAGTAGCTGTGACTGCGGCTGCTGTCCAACTAAATTTGAATTCGAACTACAACTCCCACCGGAATCAGGTCGCGCACTGTTCTCCAATAACGTCATACTATCTTCCTCGTATTTCTGGATATAGGGCACCGGCACAGATCCTGTTTGGCCTAAACTGTTCCTAGCAGTCCACCACTGTTCCTCGTCCTTTGATATCACTGTCAAAATTTCTCCTTCAAACAGAAAATTGAAACGAAAAATTTATACCACATTTCATCAATAATTTGACAATAATTTTTAAGTTCTTTTCATTCTTTTCTCATCCAATACACTCGAATACCACAATTATTAAAGATCAACAATGGAATAATACGGCCCGTTTCATAGCCACGATATTTATTCCATTCAATTCACATTACAGTTCTGTAGGAATAAAAGTGTTTTATAACTCCTGCATGATTTTTTATAATCAATTTATGTGCTTTCTGAATTATTTACAGTGGAATACTTTGATGCGGTTATCGTTTGAGAATAATAGAAGCAGTGCTTAGACTCATGTGGTTTCTTTGTGATTGCGGTGAACCAAAGAATGGTGCTATTCTTTAAATTCCTAATGAATTCTATTATGAAAATTTATCAGTACGGCACAAAGTATGCCTAATTAAATTAACTGAAGTGAAAAATTCTATCAAAGTAGGAGAAAATAGGATAAGTCCACCAAGTTTAATACTGTTCGATAGAGAGATTCCAAAAGTACTACTCAAATAAACTAATAGAAGCCCAAAAATTTTTGCTCTTTGGTACTAAATAATGTCTAATAGTACAAGATTGGAGAAACATCATTTTGTCGATCAAAATATATGAGAATGCGGTTTTTTCGTTATTCTACTAGAATATGCGCAGGAACATTTGAAACCATTTATGAAATAGATCGCATTTTCGAGAAAAGAATTGGATTCAGCCAGTTTTACCGTAATACTCTTCAAATCAAAAATTTGACTTTCAAGACTTTTTGTCTTTCAAATCCTGGCTTACTTCCACATTGGAGCAAATTTTTTTTTATTACTTTCTTATAACAAAATAGGTACGTGGCTCTTGTGATTGATTAATTTTCACATCGACAGAACTCAGCCTAATAAGACTTTTAAATATTTTTTACAATGTTAAAATGATCAGGAAGAAAGTACCTTTAGATGAAGACTGACTATTTCGGTAATATTTGAATGAAAATTATGAAAATATATCAGCTTCAAAATGAAATAACGAAATCTCCAAACATAGTACAGAGTGATGAATAACTGTTAGAATTTATTACCTTTCCTGAATGGTAAGTCGTCAGAATCATGGCCGTCAAAGTCATACTTGGCGATAACTTTTTGAATCCTTCTAGGAGTGGGCCTAATGAGCGATGTGGTATCAAGATAATGTAGTTTATAAAATGCCAATAGGTTTGGTATATCGGGAAACATTTGGTCTCCGATTCTGTACCGTATCTGATCTCCCTGTTGTACTTTATTTATTATATAATGACTAACTTTACTATCTTCTTTAACACACAGCACAAAATCTCCCTGACTGGTCTTACTGTCTCTGACCAAAAATACCCCACCCTCTTTTTCGCTCATTAATAAATCTGTCGCGTCTTGCCTCGACATAGCGCCAAAGTACCAACTGAAAAATAAAAAATACATATGCGTTAATGAATTATCTAAAATATAATTAAACAATAAACAAAGCTCGTGTTCCTTGAAACTTTCTCTATTTTTTTTTTCCAAGGAATGTATACACTCGTCGAGCTATTTTCAGCGTGAATCTTCAACCAATGATTGATTTGGTCATTATTTTTCCGCGATTTGTAGAACTTTTAAATTTCGCCTTTCTTTTACCCATGTGGCTTAATGATGGTTGACGATTTGAGTCATTCAACTGACATACATGTAAGCACGAACGTATATGTAAATGTACGTATATGTAGATAAATAAACATTTACGTACCTCGATTTGTCATATTGGTCGAAAGTAGCCGCCATGGTTGAGCGTAACTATTATAGTGAAAGGTCTTATTCAAATAAAGAGCCTTGAAACATAGGTTGATATTAGTCGTTAAATTGATAAACTTCACGACAGCAACAGATTCGGTTAGCCTGCAGTCGCATAGCGAATTATTATATTGTTCGCGATGTATGTATATGTGCGGTACTTAAAGATTGAGGATATGTCGGTCCTTCTTTTTGAACAATAAACTAATATTGGTTTAGTGTGACGAGAAATGAATGAGGATCGTTTATATTAAATTTGATCTATTTCTCTGTTTTTAGATTCTTTTTTACGAACGTAGAGATATTTTGCTGGAGACAATTGACACTTGATGAAGAAAAAAAAAGAGTCACCCACTACGTACAGCCGCACGATGTGCAACTTCTCTTTTAACTTTAGCACAAGCACAACACTCTTTTGGATCGGTTCCTCGGGCCGAAGACATATTTTGGGGAATCCCCGGTGACGGTTTCGTGAATTTTTATAAATTTCGATCGGCGGCAGATGTTTTCTAATGTTTTGTTGAACCTGTAGAATAGAACCTCATTTATTCTCACTAATTACACATTGCTGGTGAGAAGTCAGAAACGCGACGTGCTGTCTCACAAAAATGGCTGATTGCTTATATAGCAAAATATGTAACAACAGAGACTAACCACTCTACGGTTATAAGCGATGATGCAAAATACGCCGCCATCTGCACGCAGAGTTAGTGACTATTCATGTGGGTAGACAATGAGTGCTTTTTCATCGAGGATCAGATCGGTTCAGAGTCGGGTTTAGAGTTAGTTTTGTCCGCGCGCTCGACCGGTGGAAACACTCCGTAAGTAGAGTTTGGGTGTCGTAAAAGGAGAGAGAGACAGAGAGTAGAGTTTGGGTCGACACGGTGTTTCCATCGCTAGAGCGCGCGGACAAAACCAACTCAAACCCGACTCTGACCCTCGATGGAATAGCACTCAATGTCACGGTATACAGGATGACCAAGAACCCACGGGCTACATTGGATGGGCATATTTCTTGTCGAATTCTGAGATGAAAGTTCCTTCACGAAAACTCTCTAAAGACAACCGTTCTCGAGTTATTGGAAATCGCGATTGAATTATTCGAACTTGTGGAATCGCGTAAACTCGATTATTCGCGTCGGGTGTATGGTACTGAGAGTACGTTGATATGTTTTTTGAAATGTTTTCAGATAATTAATTTCCAGATTCTCATAGCAGTGGCTATAAAACTGCTGTATGCATACGTATGCAGCTATAATTTTTCAGTTCTGTACAATCTGAATGATCTCTATATAGGTATGTATATGAAATAAATGTAAGAAACAGATTGGGTGCGAGACACATCGATCTCAGCTTACAAAAGCAATCATCAAGTTTTATTTGATAATGAATTCCTATGCCGCGAATGGAATAAAGAGGCACTTCTGCAGAAGAAGAAGAAATAGAAGGCTCTGAGAAATTGGTGTGAATCAAAGGGATGTGTGAATAAAGCACCAATCATGAAATCTAACTTTCACTCGAATCCTGTAATATCATTTACTTCACTCAGTGTGATTTTGGACGTTTTACCCACGCTTCGCATGGCTAGAACCCCCATTTTTACACGTCCTAAAGTAAAATTTTGTACAATACTCGACGGAAAAACTTCTTCTGATCTCGTGTGATTGCAACCTCACACTCGTCAGAAAAAGTTTTACCGGACTCGTACTGTAATGTACTATTGTCTCCTCTCCTGTAAACTCTAGCTGCTTTGTTGCATCCAATTTTGATAGAAAGCATACAACCAATAGCCAGAAAAAAACACCTCATTAAGAGGTTATAAATGAGTTTAATGATTGAAAAAAATTCATCTTTTTTATTGTATATAATTAGGTAGGTATAAACCCCTTTGTCTAGGGACGAATTGATCAGGTGCAATTTTGAACTCCATTAGGTACCAAAGAGGTCACGTCAAAATACGAATAACTACGCACAATATAAAGATTTTGAATTGAAAATTTGTTGATAACTTTTTCGAAATATGCACAAACTATTGGTTAAAAATTAAAAATTCTTAATATACTACCTCCCTTGCACACGGAGAGAATTTTATAACAGTTTTTGCCGAAAAATTATGGTAATAATTCTTATACAGTATAGTACTTCCGGAAGATACCCGAAATATAGAAATATTCACAATACTGTATGTGAAATATCATTCGGGGCGGTTTAACAGACGAGATAGGAATTATTGTCATACTCAAGGTGCTTCCTTACCCAATTCGACCAGACCTGAAAATATTAGGGAGAAAGGTGCTAATAAACGGAATATCTCTGCCTGGGCACCGAAATCAATGAAACAAAATACGGTTTTGAAAACGTTTTACATGGATATCTTCTCTATTTTCGCGAAAAAAAAAACATTTTTTGGGCCGTACGTGTTCGAAATCGCACATAGAATCGCGCGATGTATTTTGTTTCATTGATTTCGGTGCCCAGGCAGAGATATTCCGTTTAATAACACCTTTTTTCCCAATGTTTTCAGGTCTGGTGGAATTGCATAGGGAAGCACCTTAAGGTCCTTAAAATAGAGAAGATATCCATGTAAAACGGCTTTGAAAACGTTTTACATGGATAACTTCTCTATTTTCGCGTAAAAAAACCATATTTTTGGCCGCACGTGTTCGAAATCGTACATAGAATTGCGCGACGAAGTTTGTTTCATTGATTTCGGTACCCAGGCAGAGATATTCCGTTTAATAACACCTTTTTTTCCAAATTTTGAGGTCTGGTGGAACTGGGTAGGGAAGCACCTTAACATCGCAAGCGCAACTCAGACGGTATTGTGGATATTACCAAACTATTATGTAGCTACATTCACTATACAGTATATGTTTGAAACCTAATTGTGATATTGAGAATTTTACAATGCAGCTTCGCAAGAACTGTAATATATCATAGAAGTTCGAACCCTGGTCTAATATGATATCATATACGATTATTTCATAAGCAGTATCATGCGCGTATCGCAGTACAATACTACCTCGATATAAGCTCCCTCGCTACAAGCGAATTTCCCCTTCGTTCCGCTTGAGCAGCTTTATAGCTTCCCCCACTCTACCTGTGTACGTAAGGTACTCCCAGTGGTGATGCTCACTGACTCACTGACACATGTGCGATTTTCTAGTAGTGCAGGGGGAATGCTTCGATGACGAATTTCTTGGAATCCTATTCCCCTAACCGCCCTAACATTCGCTTATAGAGAGGTAGTACTGTATATCGTCCGCTTGAACGTTACATTCGGAGGATATTTTTCGCATGAGATCCGAAATCTACCTATTTCTTTAGTCAATGGATTGCACACGCGACAACGGCGCGAATCAGTTGAGTTTGAACTTAAATCAACGAAAACAGAATTATCCGAAAGACCTAATCAGAAATGAACTCATAAAGAACAAGAATAATTTCCAATACCAATGAAGATGGGTTCGTTCTGTCTATCAAGTTTTAGAATATAAAAGATCGTAAATTTTTTTCCCAAGTCGTTGAATGAAGAATAGTGAAAGGAGATCGCCCCCATACCACTCGAGGTACAAATATAAATTCTAAATTTAGACTTGTCCTGTCTAGTGTGTTCCGCAATCTAAATAGTACACTTGTAACAATCGTAATAATAAATTCAATAATTGTATCGAATAGCGATGACTGCCATGTATTTAACGAATCAGTAAGTCATAATAGACGTGATTGAACTTGAAATGAAAAAAAAAACATGTATGTCGCTCAGTTTATTTACCCGAATCGCATTAATCACAGAAACTTTGTTCCAGACCAGCATTGACGACCGTTTGCGACTCTGCTTATCGATACGCATCTGAAAATATGTTTTTTAAAAATTTCACCGAACAATCGAAGGCTGGCAATGACCGTAGAATTATTGAGATAATTAGGGGGATCCCCGAACTCGAAAATCTGACTATAAGAGAATCTTACGTTGCCAAGAGTAACGAACAGGCGAAAAAATTCCTTAAAGAAGCTGAACGGACGGATAACAATAAAATAAAAAAATCGTATCTCACCAAGGCATTATTTGCAGCAAACATTACATCTGATGACCAAAATACATTTTTTGATACTTTGATACATTACATTCGTTGGGCATTTGCCGCGGAAGATTTCAAAATATGTTTCAATCATTGCCAATACATGATTTCACTCTTGGATAAAAAAGTTTGCCCAAACCTACAGGACAGAAGCTACCACATATACAAAATAGAATGTTTGTCTTACAAAACAACGTGTCTCAAAATTTTCGGAGACACAGAAGTAGCAAAAACTTTGGCCCGAGATGGTATAAGAGAAGCAAAGAACTTCTTCCAAAGGATGGAAGAAGAAGGAGCAGCAATTACTGATGAGAATAAATTGGAGAAGCTGCGCCCTTTTTTGAGCGTTTTAAACGAGACATGGAACAATGTTAAAAAATGCAATGATGCAAAAGATACTCCAATAATTAGAGATACAAAAATGACTATAGCTGAACTTTCAGGCAAACGGAATAACAAACTACAGAGTTGCTCCGATGCCGTAGCACTGAGGTACGACGAAGCAAAGGGCAGGCACTTAGTGGCGACCAGAAACATTAAAACTGGTAGCATTTTGATATTAGACAAACCGTTCACTTGGAGTACGGATGAAAAAATGCTTGATAATAATTGCCTGCATTGTCACGAGTCGTTCAACTTCATAGAAGGTGTGCAAATTCCTTGCCACAGCTGCCAAACAGTTAGTTGTCTTAAAAATATTCCAAATTTAGACGTTTTTAAGATAATCAGATCAAAATCAGAGAACCATAATACGGCAATACGTCGATTTTTTCTGAAGACTGAAGAAAATTCAATTCCGAACACATAAGTCCAAAAAAATGTTCGTTTCATGTGAAAATAAAGTCTATAGATGGTTTTTACGTAATTCGCCGAGGAAATTGAATTCGCAAACATTCGAATAATGTAACAACCATCTGTAGACTCTATTTTCGCATGAAACGAACATTTTTTTGGACGAATGTGTTCGGAACTAAATTTGGATTCGCGCAGCATTGGTCTTTTTTGTGTTTTTGACGCCTGGGCTCGGATAATAATCGAAATGTGACACATTTCGACCAAAAGCAGGTGGCCGACTAAGGATGGGCCTTAATGTAACAAAGAATAAAAAAATCAATTTAATAAAAGAGAAAATAGAAAAGTTTTGGAGACTAGATGTGTTTAACAAAAGAGTTATTACTATACCATTTAAAATGAACGTAGAAAATTTAATCAGAAGTACAAATATTTGTACAGTTTTATAAAAATCAGAAAATTCGACGAAATGAGAGAGAGCGTCTGGCCGGTTTTCCCCCATTTCCCGGTATTTGATCGTTTTCAGCATAGATACGTTAGATACAGCTTTTTCTTACTCGCCTCAACGCGAAAATACGATTTAGCCTTTTTTTTTTAGTGCCGGTTTTGCCCCCACTGCCGGCTTTGCCTCAGCATCCCCTAAGTGTATACATTAAGTTTTTCAATTCAAACACTGCTGGCGCATTTGTACACGTCGTTAAAAAAAATTCACATAGCTTTTTCAATTTCAGAAACTGTATTCCGAAAATGTAAATTATTCTGCGATTTTGTCCCTTGAAAAACGAAAAACTGTATTTTCTTAAAATTTGCCGAAGTCCTTCTTGAGGGAAATAAAATGAGCAATGCCATTTTGTAAATTACGATTTAGAGTCCGATCATTCGCATGAATAAAATAATATGTGAGTTATAGTCATTGTGGTATAACAATGATAATAATAATGACGATCATTTTCAGGTGAAATATTGCTCAGAAGATTGCAGAATAGAATCGTGGGAAAAGTATCATCGTTTGGAATGTGTGATCTTTAACTACTTTTATCGGATGCAAAAGAATCCGTGTTCTCGTCTTTTAATGGCTTATAGGGCGACAGTTCTAGTGGCAACGCGAAACATTGGCACAGAGGATAATCAACTGAGTCCTGAACTGATGAAGTATTATTCAAAGAATGGCAGCGATACCCGAAAGCTTGAACTTGGATTGAATGAGGTATATGATCCATTGGATTATCAGACGGTATATTCCCTGCAAACTAATGGGAAAAATATTGATCCGAAAGTGAATCTTATGCACGCAATACACAGCGTGCTGCTGGCTAAATGCTTCAGATTTGTATCCAACAATCTAAGCCCAAAGATAAACATCGTAGATGAGGAAGAGGTTGTTCTGGCTACTGCAATGCTGCGCCATTTGCAAGCGATAAATTCAAATGCTTACGAAATAGTAGAAAACGTTTTAGACGCCGAAACTAAAGTCTGGGAACCAAGAACTGTTGGCGGAGCGATATACGCAACGGTCAGTTTGACAAATCACAGCTGTTTCCCTAATGTAGTTCGCCACACTTATCCCAGAGGTAAGATAATTTTTTGCCAGAAGATTGATGTTTAAAAGCGGACAATAAATGTCTCAAAATCTCTGTTATTTTCAAGGTCAAGTTGCCGTTCGAGCGATACGTTTCATTCGGAGGGGTGCAGAGATATTGGATTGTTACGGACCGCATTTTCTGCGTGATGCCAAGCCGGAAAGGCAAGAGTATCTGTTAAAAAAGTACAATTTTAATTGTAACTGCGAAGCGTGCGACAAAAATTTGGGACCGCCTCTTTCCTCAGCGTTATACAAGTGCAAGAACTGCTCAGTAATATCTGAGAAATTGATGAATTCCTGCGCTGAATGCGGTGCCAAAATTGACAGACTAAAAATTGATAAAGCTATCAAAGAATCTGTAAAACAGAGATCGATAGCGATTCAAAAAATGTTAGATGGCGACTACGCCACAGCTTTGCCGATATTATTGCGTCATGCGGAACTAGTGGATAAAATATTCTCTGAGTCAAGTATTGAAGCTGTTAAAACGCAGCAGGCTTTAATACAATGTTTAAATAGTATGGGATGCATTTCTGCATGAAAACGGTCATATTTTATTATAATAAGAATGAGAAAAGTGATTGTAGAATGGGGAATGAGGCGAAGATTGACTTGAAAAGATTTTGAAACTGATACAATTGAATCGATGCATTTTTAAATTTACCGCTCACAGTTTTATTTTCACACTTATCATACTTGGAATTATCTAAGAGAAAATTTAAATTAAGAGCAAAATAAAAATAATAAACAGAACAAGAAATAAGAATCGCCTAACAATAATATATCTAAGAAAAAATTCATTACATATTCACGAATATTGGGTAGGTAAGTATGACTGTATGTCTGTCTGCATGGATGGCGAGGTTGATTCTGGCCCGGAAGTGATTGGGTTAGCGTGTTAAATCATATACCAAACAATCACTTTCGGGCCAGAATCAACCTCGCCATGTGTATATACAGAGCAATTCTGTGGAGAAAAAGTCAGTCTAATGGCGGGGCATTTCTTTATTTTTCGAAACTGACAACTGATCTACTGATATAACGTGCTTTCCAGTTAGAATCAACGTGATCTGAGATCACTTTTTATTGGTTGGCATTCGTTGGCATTCTTCAATAAAAATGCTGCATTTCGGGTAATATTATAATTTAAAGTGATCTCGGATCACTTTGATGCTAACTGGAAAGCACCTAATATTATATGTCTAAGACTGATAGCGTCAGACGACGTAGCAGTAGCTGTTACATCTGAAGGTATCAGTCATAGACATATACGGTATTAGTAGATCGGTTGTCAGTTTCGAAAAAGAAAGGAATGCCCCGCCATTAGACTAACTACTATCTACAGAATCGCTCTGTATGTGTGTATGTATATATTCAAAAAGCAAAATTCATTTCATCTTTTCTTTTGAATGATAAACGAACGACAAGATTAGCGATCTTTGGATTTATCAGGCAGTAGTTCTTTCTTTTTTTTTTTTTCGAGACTTATAAACATTTCAAAGAAATAGATAATATATTTACAAAGTTTGAAGAAATAAAATGAAATAATTCTCGACTACGACAAGAAGTTACCTCCTCTTTTATATGTACAGAAAAGAATTTAAAACAAGAACAACAATTATATTTATGTCTCGAAAATATATTATCGAGGCAGCAATGTTGGATTTTTGTATTACAAAAGCAGAGGTGGTTGTCCTTTTTTCTTTCTTCTTTCTTTTCTTTCCGTTGGACTAAAAATTTACCTTTAAAACGCATAAATACAGAATTACACCTTAAACAGGCTATGATTTTAGAACAGCTAACTTCGACGTGCTTTTACTTTAATTAATGGAAATTATATATGATTACCTGCTTGGATGCATTTTTCATCATATATCAAGCTCGCACAAATACATGGGGCATTCCAGTTCATCTCGACCACCTTCTAGACCTGTCTTCGGATTCGAGTGAAACTTTTTTTTTGCTTTACTCAAGGTACAAATTAAAACCTCAATTCATTTCAGAATTTTTCGAGCCCCCGTCTCGGAGGTATAAATAGTAGAAATTTGCCATTTTATGAAATCCCAGAATTTTTTGAACAATGATATCTTGAGATTGGAGAGTCATATCAATAGAAACAGGGTGGTCAATAGATCCGTCTTGAATTCGACTTTTTGACAATGAATATTTTGGAATTTCGCGATACCGTTCCGGCTGCTGGAAACTCATTTCCAGCGGGACGATTCGGGCATTTTGTTTTCTTTTCATTTTTTTCCCCTAAAATTCCATGGAGAAAGCCGAATTTTTGAGGCACACAACGAACATGGAGACTTCAATGATTGATAAGTGATGATTTTTTCAGTTTCTAAAAGTGTGCGAAACTGAGAATTTCAAGCGACAAATACCTATCTCATCGGCTGTTTTTTTTTTTTTCATTCCTTCCGAAAAGAATTGACTCCTCATTCAAAGAACTGTACCCCATGAATTGAAAATAGATGAAACAGCCGATGAGACAGGTATTTGTCGCTTGAAATTCTCAGTTTCGCATACTTTTAGAAACTTCTAAACCATTGTGGTCTCCACCTTCGTTATGCGCCTCAAAAATTTGTGTTTTTTCATAGAATTTGGCAAAAAAAAAAAAGAAATGAAGCGCCAAAAAATGCCCAAATCATCGAAACATCAATTTTGCGCTTTCAAATGAACTTCTAGCGGCCGAGACGGTGTCGCGAAATTGCGAAATATTTTTTTTCAGAAAGCTGCATTCAAGACGAATCTTCTGACTACCTTGGTTTTATTGATATGACTCTCCAATCTCAACATATCATCGTTCAAAAATTTTAGGATTCCATAAAATGGCAAATATCCACTATTTATGCCGCTGAGACGAGGGCTCGAAAAATTCTGGAAAAAATTGAGGTTTCAGTTTGGACCTTCAGTGAAGCAAAAAAAAAAAGTTTCACTCGAATCCGAGGCGGTCAGGTCTGAATGGTGGTCGAGATGAGTTTAAAATATAGTAATTAATACAGTTTTTACCGTAATACATATCGCCTAATGCATCTTAAACAGTTAAACATATTTCATTTTCTCATCAAGAATTCATATCAACTACAGTCATAATTGTGCAAATGAAACTTGCCAATAATTAAATATACAGTCTATGCTATTTTCCATTTGTCAATCATTTTGTTAATTTCGTTATTTCCGTTATTTAGCGACAAAATGATCGCGATACCTGATTAAAAATTAAGTACTTCGGAAAGACTATATTTTGTAAATACTCGGTGAGGTGTCGCGAACTCGCATTAGAAAGTATAGCTGATTGATTCATTGATTCATTTAATCATAGGCAAATGGCATTAATTACCCATATATCATTTTTACACAGGTAATACCAATTTTTAGCTAGCCCTTAACGTGTGCATATCCTACTCATCAGCCGACGATCACCACATGTGTGTCTCACGAATTTCACTGATGATATGACCAGCTTTTGTTAGCGCCTGTAACAATGATCAATAAACAAAATGAGCTAACAAGTTATAGCCATGAGAGGCTTACATACACCTTGAAACAATTCATTTAATACCTTGCTGTCAGCGCATTGATGCGTTGTCTGAACATTACGCAGTAAATCTAGTTTTCTGACACATTGTACAGGATTACGGACAAACTTAACGCTGCAATGGAGTACTATATCTCAAATTCTGGTAGAAAAACATGATATCTGAAATTCTGGCTGAAGAACATGATATCTGCTATACCTTTGACATAGGAGAGACAGCATGTTCGTCAACCAGAATTTGAGATATATTTTTCAACGAAATGGATCCCAGCTTCAATCATTTCATAATCCGTTTTCAAACATGGGTCTGAAAATCTTGATGGTATGGTGTATGTAAACCCTCGATAATTATCCGAAATTATTATGAACCACGGTCTTAAGAGAATTTCATAGCTTCTCTTTACAGGCCGCGATATAATTTCGCGAATAAATCCCAGTCGGCGTGATGGAATGATGTAAAATGGATTTATTCAATGATAATATATGACGAATAGATTCAATTTAACAGGCGAAATTCACCGAAATTGCGGAAATAGTAGATTGTGATACAAGTGGGGAAACAGGGACTTTGCACGAGTGATGTTTTCAGCATGAGCCGCAATCGAGTGGAGGCGCTGCAGGCACCGTAACAAGATGAAGACGAGTGCGGAAAACATCACACAAGTGCTGAAAGTCGCTGTCCCCCACTCGTATCACATCCTATTTTTCATTACCAATGCATGGCAACCTTCACTTTCGATGCTTTGATAGTGTGACAAAGTAGTGTAACAAAGTTTTTGCCACACTCCTCAGCAAAGACTCATCTTGTCCACTGCTTACATTTTGAGAAAGTGAAGGTTTCCATGCATGTGTTATGAAAATTTAATTTTTTTGCATTATCAAGTCGCATCACAGAAACGTAAAAGCTGCAATTAGCGCTATTCTACATACAATGCCAAATACAACTATATATGTAAAAGAAGTTCTGTTTCACGCAACAATAATTCCATGGTATGTATTCCTGTAATTAGTGCTAATTGGCAATGGTCAATAACTGGTGATGATCTTGAGCCCAGATTCCCATACAATGCGCATGGCATCGGTGTTCAATCGCCAATTACCATTAGTTACAGAAATACACTTTTACCCTACATTCGTCAAAATAACCCCATTTCGAGCGTGTGTTACGGGACAAAAGACTCACATATCTCCCTCGGACGTGATATGCAGTCGACGCATGCGCAGTCACGCGATTTGGCTACTTATCAAACCTAGGGAGCAGAAGGGTGCGTCATAGGCATAATATGAACTCATTACATGATGTTGTCAAGGAGACAGGCGCGATTTTGATTTGAGTGAAGTTGCCCTTGCTTCGCTCGGGCAACAAATTTCACCTAAATCAAAATAGCGTACGTCTCCCTAACAGCATAATGTACTAATGCGTTCATATTATCGCCTCACGCGCACGTTCGTGTCTTAGGCTTCATACGTAACCGAGTCGCGTGAAAGCGCATGCGACGACTACATATCACTCCAGGAATGAGATATGTGAGTCTTCTCTCGTAAGACACGGTTAAAATGCGGTTAGTTTGATGCATGTAGGATAAAAAATGTCGTATATCATTCGGGAGAGAGGCGCGATTTTGATTCGGGTGGTGCTGCTCCCGCTTCGCCCGCGCAGCAAACTCCACCCTCATCAAAATCGCTTACCTCTCTCCCTAATAGCATAATGTACTATTCCAGCCATTATTGTTGCGTGAAACAAGAAAATTTCAATATCGCTAGATATGGCATCGCGTACGCAATGGCGCTACGGCATTTGGCGATGCGAAAAAAGTGCGTTTCTCTCGATTTTGATGAATTCCGCGTACTAGATCAAGCTTATTTTTCATGAATCATCGACTGAATCCATTTCATATCGCCGCTATAAATTTATTCGCGAATTTACATGGGGGTCGGTAAAGACCGACTGTAGCATCCTCTTGAGATTGTAGATTAAGCGAACAAATAATATGTTATAATATTTTACGTACTTTGAGCATATCTGCGGCTTCCCTACGCCTAACAGCGATGTGTTCGCTCTCATTAAGCAGCGATTCAATGTGATCTGATTTGTAGAGATGAGTAACTAACTCACTCTGCAAAT
Source organism: Tenthredo notha (assembly GCA_914767705.2). Classification (NCBI taxonomy): domain Eukaryota; kingdom Metazoa; phylum Arthropoda; class Insecta; order Hymenoptera; family Tenthredinidae; genus Tenthredo; species Tenthredo notha. Next base: position 6,620,231 of record OU611908.1, read on the forward strand.
TATCCTTTACGTAATTGACCAGGAAATGCATAACAGCCTTGGGTACACTGTCTTGGATAGATTTTCGAACGATGTAGAAATACGATTTGATCAATCGCTCTGGAGAACAGGCAAACGAATTGATAAATTAAGGAAAAAGATTCTTTATTATTGTATTAAAATGATGTTCAAGGCTACTTACCAATCACGTCACAATCTCGTAGCTCGCGATCGCTGAGTTTGCGAGAGGTTTGCATGGGAACTTCTGGCAGTAGATTGACTGGTTTTTGCTGAGGGGATCCCCGCTGTAAATCCAAAACAGAATTTGGGCTAGGAGTAGGGTTAGGAGTTGGACTCCCGTCTCTATATCTTACGGGTGATCCATCAATAGAATTTCCACTAATCGAGTCTGCCTTTCCTTGGGGCAGTAAGCTACTCAGTAGCCAATGGTTTTGCTGCGCTTGCGCATCTTTTGTTTGATCGTTATAAGGCGGTAACTCATCTCGACTGTTTCCTTGCTTCTGATTCTGGTAAAACATGTAAAATGATTAAAGTATTTAACAAGAATTGAATAAATTCATGCAATAATCAATATGAATAGGAAAGATGGTACAATTTTATAGATATTTAATGACGTAATTCATTCTGTATACTTGCTCACTTGTTCTGAAGGTAGAATTGTACTGTTGGTTGAAGTATTCGAAGATGCAGATAAATGTCTTTTGCTTGGTCTCATTTGGTCGGCTTCAGCATTTTTTAATAATGAAGAAACTAGGGCTGCATCTTTATGAAAGTCCGGGTGTTTGGTGTTGATGTAAGCCAGTTCAATCGCGACTAGATTTTCGACCTTCAAAGACACAAAAATGAAGCCTGTGATATTTCTCATTATAATAAAGCTGTTAATTCCTGAATGCTGTAATATTTTTTACCATAGAATTAGTGGTGGGCAATCGTCTGCGCAAAAGATGCGTGACAACGTCCACAATGCGTTCGTGTAGCTTTGGGAAACGCAGCATCTCTTGCTGGACCTCAGTTCCACAGTGTTGTATGATCCTCTGCATTTCTTCATGAACGAGTTCGACACACCGCTGAGAAGGTTCCTCCAGTCTCCTGATCTGTCGCTTGACTAAAAGCTCAAACGATACTTCAGGAACGAACAGCGCTGGTCTAGGACCTGTAGCGTTTCTAATTGCAGTCAAAATGTCCATCCTAGTTAAGCCGGCCAAGGGATGAATAGAGTCCAACGTCCGGCCAAAAGTTTCGTGAAAAATGTAACAAATACGAGCGCCTCCACAGAGCTCTGTGGTTTCAATATTCCTTGCAGTTCCTTCGATCGTTGCACAGTAACTACTTGCAAATTTAGTTATTATTTGAAGCAGAGTCTGGCTCTTGTCTCCTACATCTTCTCCGTATGAGTTTAACAGAGTTTGGAACTGAGACACCATCACGTTCACACGTGTCTGTTGATCAATAAATATTGTCAGAAAAATGTGATGGAGCAAAGGTTTTCAAATATTATTTTCTAGAGTTAGATGATTCGTTGGATCTCCGATTATTGACGATGATATGTTTGAAACATTTGATATCTGTTTGTGGCTTATTTTTCTCTGTCATATTTCGATTGTTCTATTGATAAATAATAAGTTGTGTTTACCTTTAGATCAGGTAGGCAATCTCTAATATGATGCATTAAAAGTCTGTTGAGAGTTTTTGCTAGGTAAGGAGTGCCGTTCCTGTTGGCTAAAGTTGGATATTTACGTTGTAAAAAGGCAGCCTCATCCTTTAGAGCATCTTGGATATTCTTGTTGTTCATTATATCTTGCTGGGAACGATTCACGACTCCAATAATACCTAGCTTCACGGGAATTACCCTTCCGCATAGGATGTCAATTGCATCCGTTCCTCAAACCCAAAATAACAAGCAAATCTCAAGCAAAATTATACAAATGTATTGCTAGATAGTTTTATTCAAATTATAATTCCTCGTTGACTGAATTTCAACGCTCACAGATTGTTTCGAGTTGGATTTGACTCAAATTATCCAAGTCGTACTTTGTTACGTATGTAAAAAGTAATAACAGTTTAATTTCGATATACTGTCCTCATTCAAAGTTCGTGCTGAATCAAGATTGATTCATAAAAATCAAATCAAAGTCTAATTCTAGTTTGGAATTAAATAACAAATCGAATTTGGCTTGATTTCTTCGCCCAAAGTTGATTTTGGTCAAGTTTGACTTTAGGAAATCAACTGCCAGCTCGGTTTCAGCTAAGCAAAGAATATGAGTCAAAGTTTGACTCGATGTCTATGTTTCGAAGTAAATCTCATTTTTTCAGTAAATTTCAACTGAAATAACATCAAGTTGTAGCTTCATGTCTGGGAAACTAATAATACCTTAAGTCTGACTGAATGTCTATATTCCAAGTCCGTTTTGAGTCAATTTTGACAATAAACGATTAAGTTCTAGCTCTGTTTTGGTTGATAACCAGATAACAATTCAAATTGAACATAATACCATCATTTGGAGTTTCGTGAAAATCAAGATCGACGCCAAAAAATGACTTTAGAGCAACTCAGAAATCAAACAGCATATCAAGTCTCGGATTAGTGTCCTCATTCAAAGTTTGATTCTAATCAAGCTCAACTTGAGAAAAAATAAATTTCTCATGCAATTTTACTCGTAAAAAAGTCACTCCCCGTTCCTATACCAGGATGACTGAGAAAAGGCAATTCCAAATCCCTCTTCCAATTAAATGATTAAAAATTACCAGCGTCCATAAGATCCAGTTTAGTAACAACAGCCAGAGTCCTTCTTCCATCAGGGTCGACATCTTTGCTAAGTTTGAGGCTCTCGCTAGTGGCCATATCCGTGTTAGCCGTAACAACTGCCAATATTATAGAATTCGGATTGCAGATATGTTTGAGTACCAAGTTCTTAATCTGTGCCTCAATATCCTCAGGCTGATCTCCAACAGGAACTTTAGTGATCCCCGGTAGGTCAACAAGGGTCAGATTAACAACTGAATTTGAATAAACCTTCAAGTTTATTGGTTCTGGACAAATTCCCTTGTTGGAACCAGCCATGCGACTAGTCTCAGCCTCAATTTCAGTCCTGATGTCATCAAAGTTCGTAAATATTTTATTTTTAGTATGCAAAAATACTCCCCACTCGTCAAGACTCAACGTTCCATCTTCGGCTGTTCTATGCTCCCTATCATCTTTAGGTGCATACACTAGCTGAAGAATCAAAGGCCTTCGGGTAACTATCCCAGTACCACGTGGGAGAAATGATCGACCGACCAGACTCTCTATTACCGATGACTTTCCAGAACTCTGATAGATAAAAACAGGCTCTAATCATTCATAGAACTTAAAGTAACAACATTCGCTGGTAATGGTCACATTTTTCAAAATTGTTGAAAGAAGACAAATATTTCATTATTTGATGAGAGCGCTTATCAAAAAAAAAATTCCTAATCATTGAATTTGGGAGTAAATAAAAAAATTTCGACTAACTGAGTAGGTATTTGAATGAAATGAGATGAGATGATATGCAAAAGTTATTAAGTTGAAATATTTTCAACCGTTGAATGATAACATCCAACATCCAACAGAATAGATATTGCAATTACCTGTGTTCCGAGAACGACAATTTGTGGAAGTTGGATAGCGTCAGCGCCAACGGTGTTGAAAACATCTTGTAGTTTATTTATTACTGGAATTAAAGCCTCCATAATACACGGAAACAAAAATTTGATCAATTATTCGAAGTATTCAGATTCGATTATAAAGGTGGCCGAAGACTGATGTGACGGAGCAAAGGTGTAGATAGATGATCTGATTCGTTACTACTGGTAGCGGTTACGAATAGCTTCAAGAATTGGATCAGATATTATTATATTTCAATTGACGCGTGTTGTTCCTATAATAAAATAACCGTTAATCTGATTAACAACCAGTGATACAATAAATCTAATTTTTTTTTTCAATCAATTCTCAATTTATAATCACTTATAAAATCACGTTTATCCACCGGCTAATATTTCTCTTGGTCAAGACGATCCCCTAGCCGCCATCTTTGCGGTCGATGCAAGGTTCGGAATGCAACCGTTGAAATTGACCGCCTAGATTCAAAAAAATTATACAACGGTTGACGATATTTGACTTTGGACGAATTGGACCAATCTCATTCCCAATTTTATTGTCTGATTATCGAGATGACGATTCAATATCATTTTTTTAACTGTATGATAATACGTGAAGAATATAATGGACAAACATAACCTCACTGTATAACCTAACCTAGCCTTCTCACTGTTGAGAATAACCTAACCTAGGTCGATCGAGAATTCTGATATAACCCCAAAAATGGGCGTCAAATGTTAGTCAGCTGATTCGGCGATCTAACACTAACTCGTTTCGAGTAGTATGAATCGCCTAAACTGATACGGAGCGAAAATAGTTATCAACTCTTTTGTTTTTCTCCGGGTTTATACATTATAAGATTGTTCGTCGTTATCAATCTATGAATATTAATTGTTGACTAAAGAGTTTTCGAAATAAGCGGAGAGTTGTCGTTTTTTCGAAAGCATTCATAATATGCAGGGAAAAATAGAAATTGGTAAAATAATCATTTTTAGCGTTAGTGAATAAACAAAAAGTAGATAAATTGTTTAAGTAATCTTCACACCATTATTCGACTTATGAATTTGAAAATTATTTTACAAGCAAAAGCATTGATCAACTTTTCTAAAACATGAATAACTCATTTGAATTATTTGCATTTTCTATACCCAAAGGATCCGAAATCTCTTGGCTACTTTGAAAAATGAAAAGGACCCCGCACATTTCATATGGGAACTGGCTTTCCGATGAATTCGGCTAAAATTTTCAGGTTTTGTAGTTCATGCAATGCTGATCAGAAGTTAACATTGCCACAACTTCCAAAAGTGAATCTTTCGATCTTGGTAAGCGGTTGAAGTGTAAAATCAATCCATTGCTTGTACTATCAGTTCTAACCCAAAAGTGCAGGTATTTTGCAGCCAAGAATTTTCGTCCAGGGTATTTCCCAACTTTTGACCCGAAACTGACTATCAAATGGCTAACGTACGAACTGATGAGTCAAAATACCTACTAAAAAAATCACCTAACAGTAAAAGCAAGGGGCTATTCACTCACAGATCAGGAAAGACTCGAGTACAAGCTATTGAAATCACGCTCGAATCTACCGCCTTACCAAGGTTTACTTCGAACGGTTTACGTTTGGAAGTTGTGGCAATGTTAACTTCTGATCAGCATTGCATGAATTACAAAATCTAAAAATTTCAACCAAATTCATCGAAAAGCCAGTTCCCGTAAGTAATGTGCGGGGTTTTTTTTGTTAAGAATGGGTTAATCTGTTCTATCAAACAATGTTTTAGAATCTGTTCTATCAAACATTGTTTTATAATCTTATTCCATAAAAATGAATCTCAGGGGGACGATTCTGGATCTTTTGTTTCCCCGCTAGCACCCGTTCACCTCCGCCGGCCGTTATATGTGTTGACAATTGAGAATTGAAGACGAGGAATCCTGACTCTATGATAACGCTATCTACCGATCAGGCACCACAGACGAGAGTTTTTAGCACCCGCGGCAATGCCAGCCATCCGTTTTGGGCTAAAGCCATAATTCCATTTGCTAGTTAGCGTCATGACAGAGTCGAGTTTTGATTGAGTTTAGTTGTTGATTGTCGATAATAAAGTTTCAAGTTGCTTAGCGACCTTGTATTTGCCACCCGACAGCAAAGCATATAGGCGGTAGCAGAGGTGAAAGGGAACTCGCGGGAAAGCACAACGATAGCACGGGCGCTAAAAACGCAGAAGGATCCAGAATCACCCCAGTAGGTCTCATTTTCACTGCAACTTATTATCTAGTGGATAAAGTGTATCACGAGATCCATGAACACACAAACATTTGAAATTTGAACTTTTTTTACCGCTTTCTTTGCATTTGAATTGGAGTTTGTTCAAGCGTTTATTTTTTGTTCATTTGTTTCTCGATTGCCATTCATACCAGGCAAAGAGAATCCTTGTCTCTCAGCAACCAGGGGATTTTCTAAACTCTGTTCAAGAAGTCCAAAAAATTGTTAAACATTATTACAGGTGTAATCCCGCAAGATTTAAGGCAGGAAGAGACTGTAGTCCAGATTGCAGAAGCTTTGGACAGTTTGAACACCGCCGTATCGAATATTTTTTTTTGTATTGATCAGCGATTGTCAGAAAATACCAAAAGGTTCATATGCCACGTAGTGTAAAGAACACAAAGACGATCAGATACATAGTCCCGACAATCCAAACTGTATAACAAAGCTTCTTGTATACAATTTTAGATTATCTGGTATCAAGAATCGTGCAGTTAGACTTCAGGGGAAATTGAATCACCTGCAAAACCATCTGAGTTTAAAAGCTGTGAAGCTATATTCAGCGGCTAAATATCCTTCAAATCATGTCTATAGAGAATATCCTATCGCTGTTAAGGTGTCTGTTCATAACGAGGAGAAACCGCCAATGGTGTACAAAAGCCCTGTGCCTATAGAGCAGGAGTCTAAATCGCGAGGCATTATTGGTGAAAAGACTAAGAGTGGAAGAAGGAATGGAGACGTGAATATACAAGATAAACTGCAGTTCTATCATGTCAGAAGTAAAGGAAAGGAGACAAATGACGGTACGGATTATAGAGCAGCTACCGTTAGACCGTCTTCTGTTAGCTCGCTTCTGCTAGATGACAGCAAAGATAATCAGTATGGCAAGCAGCCATCTAAAAGTTTCGCGCCATCTAATGATAAAAGGGAAATTGAAGAAGCTCCGACCTCCATTCTGCAATCCTGGCATCTTATGGACCTGGAATCTCCTTCTAATTATTTCTACGCTCCTACGCTTGGAGAAGTATGTCGATGGATTTTATTCAGAGGAATTATAGTAGAGCTCTTACTGTTTATGGAACTCTGAGATATATTTAATATTTCAAGGAATTCTATTAGATTCTTGAAGATTGAGTTACAAATTTGCGAATAAAACTTCACGTTTTGCATTCAGTAATTTCAAAACAAGCGTAATCAGAATTGAAAGACTTGCAATTCTCATTGAATATCTAGCAAAAGAGTTTGGAAATGTATTCAATACTTCGCGAACTATCGAATAGCGAAATCTGCGATTTTCAGGGTTGATTACACCCCCTTGGGGTGGAATTCCGCAGATATAAAAAAATACTTTTTCGGCCGTCACAGTGGCTATTCCCCTTAAAACAATGAAAATCACTATCAATTTTTCAGGTTCCGGTGATAAACGTCCCTCTCACTCTACCAGATCTACCGGGAATTGTAGATGACGAACGTTTTATTCTTGATCTAAATGGCCAGAGCCCGATCGCTCCATCTTCCGTCGTAACTACGCCAACTGTGAACTTGAGCTTACCATCGGCTCAGTCTAATTCTACAACTGACTCTATTTCAGTGGCTGAAAATATCATCAAAAACGATCCAAGCATTCCTAATTTAATCCTTCCAAGCTTATCGCCGGAGCAACATCCCCCTCCACCTCCACCTCCAGTGTCAACTAGCACTGATTCTCAACCGGGTCCACCGCCGCCTCCTCCTCCCCAAAGATCAACCCTTGTATCTCAACCATTTCCACCTCCCCCTCCACCTCCCCCTCCACCTCCACCTCCGGCATCCGAAGAACCAGCATCGGTTAAAACAGAAACGAAAAGATTAGTCGTCAAAGCTTCTCCCAAGCCAGAAACAGTCGATGATCGGTCAAGTTTAATGGCTGCTATTCGCGATGCAGGTGGAGTCGGTAGAGCGAAATTGAAGCGAGCTGAACCCACGGACGAAAAGGCGGATAAATGGTCCTCCGCTTCTGTCGGTGGGGATCTGATGGCTGATTTACACAGCAAATTGTCGCTCAGACGAAAAGGCATTTCTGGAACTGTTACTGGTGCTTTGGATCGAATATCTGCAATGATTCCTCCACCTCCACCCCCTAAATCAAACTCTGCAGCTAGTGAGCAGGACTCTCAACCGGATACTGATTGGGAGGAATGATTCTAGTCACATTACTTCCCCAAGAAGATTTTGCACTTTTTGTTTATTAAACTGCGGAGAAGATTTATAGAAGGAAATGATTTTCTGGAATTTCGGGTGAAAAAGATGCAGAAAACTATGCAAATATCAATATTGATTAGATTGGTTTGAGGAATGTTATGATTGGTGTAGTTGAGAATTATTGATACTGCGATCAAATTTGAACAATAAATTGTATATTTTAAATTTGTAAACAGTGTTTCCATACAAAATACCGTATTTACGCAGAAATAAGCCGCATCCCGATTTTGGAAGGGACATTTGTGGAAAACCGTTTCTATACTCGTATGAGCCGGAATACCAGAACAGCGCGGTAGGTACTTGAATCACCCAATGAGCGAAGAAATTGTTGCAAAATTTAAAGAAAAATCCGCATCCGCATATAAGCCTCACCCGGGTTTTGGGAGGTTGAGAAAACGAAAAAGGGCGCGGCTTATTTCTGTGTAAATACGGTATTCATTCAGAAATTATTTGTAACATATTTTTCCAGGTAATATTCATGGTCTGTGTATTGTTAGATACAAAATTCTGTAATTTCATTTAACGGGTAAACAAGATATTAACGATATTGAAAATATTAATAAGAAAATCATTGTACAATATGATTTTGCTAAATCTCAAACATACATTTGTATACGTGTATAAAATATTTAATAGAGTTAAAAAATCGCTGGAATCTATGATAAAAAAATGATTCTTTGTAAGCTTATACGTATAGATTGAAAATCAATCATCCACCAAAGTCTAAATTATCGAATACACCTTTCGTTCATTCTTAGAAATTCAATAAGACAATAAAAGATAATCATTGAGAGAAACCAAGCAAATGATTATCGACACAAGCATTCAATTATTTATACACTCAGATGAGCAATTCATATAAGAGTTCATATTTAGTTTAAAAAATGTTAGTCTTCCTTTTAATCTTGTAAGATGTAATACTGAAATTACTTTACTCATCGTTTCTGTTGGCGATTAGATACTATGGAATTGCATTAGCTTAACGGGGTACAAATAAGTGAGAGGGTTTTCTGACGGACTGACATGTGACAAAATCTTTTTTTCAACAACCAGTCGCATTACAGAAGTTTCTTCTTTTTTTCAAAGCATAATCACGTAAAAGTAAGGAGTTGTGAGTATAGTTCGGTTTCAAAGTTAGATGTAATTGAACTAAAATCAATTCCTTTGATCAATCGTTGCTTTGATTTGTAATATTTGGGTCTCTAATTGTTCAAAAAACAGACAGAATATATGGCGGTAAGAAATTAATTAGAATATACGTATCTATTCAGAAATCAATGCGTTTACAGATTGCAGTATTAAAAAGTTATCTATTCCTCGGACAGAGAATCTCTTTGCTTTCTGAATAATTAGAGACCTGAAATATCTAAAATCGAAGTAGTAGTTGATGCAAATTCTTAAATTCTTAATTTTAAGTTCTCTTCAATGGCTTAAGTTTTTTTACTCTAACTGCATCTAAGTCTGGAACCGGATGACTAACAACTCCTAACTTTCACTTGATTATGCTTCGGAAGATTAGCGATGTAGTGTAACAAAGCTGATTGATTAAAAATCAATTTGGACATCCCCCCCCCCCCCCCCTACCTGGTCAATTTCACATTTCTTTATCCATTGATAATTGTAACTTGCTCAAATAAAATAATCAATCCACCTAACAAATCCTGTACAAATGTTGGAAAAATATTTTATATTACTTTTGTTCTTTTTTTTTATTCTTACAACTTAGCAGTTCTTCTTCTTATTATTAACATATTTACTATTATATTATTATGCGTAACACTATACAGTTTTTTTTTTTTCCTTCTTTTCATGAATAAAGGCAGTTTTTAGAAGTATCAATAACACCAACTAAGCTCATTATTACTTAGCTAGTTTGTCGTTATAAATTAGGGGCTATTACATTGAGGAAATTCATCGCCACCTCAAACCCAAGGAAACAGGCTGCGTTTGCAGGGAATGCTCTAAGCATTACGGGAACGCATCCTTTGTAAAGAGCTCGAGGCCCTTCTTCCTTCATCAGTTGACTAAACACCGAGCGTATTCCATTTTTGTAAGTGCCTTCCGGTGCTTTGAACATAAAAAATGTCAGATTGAAATGGTGAAGGGGAATCCTTGATTTGAATTTCGGATGCTTTTTCAAAGCTCAAAGTTCACATTTTGAATCGTTGCTCTCGCAGTTAATGAACATATTTTAAGCCTGCCAAGCACGTACCAGTTTGTAATCTACTTTTCAAAACATCCGGCGGCATTCCGACTATCCAATTTGCAATACCAGCCATACCACCGGCAAAAATAGTCGACATGAGTCCGAGCTTTCCTCCTTCTGGCGTCAACCATCTCTGAATGCATTCGTAAGTCATGAAATACATTCCGCTTGCTGGTACGTCTGTTCAAATAGGAAGCAAAAAATAGGAATGAACCATCTGTGCCATTTCCAAAGGGCACTAACTTATTCTGAAGATTGTAACAAAGTTAGAAATTGGAAATCAGAATGTAATTAATAATAGTGTAGCAACGGGCGTGGGCTGATAGATAAGTGACATCCTGCCGGATATGGGACAAACAATCTGTCAGATAAATACAAACGAAATTCAGTTTCTCTCTGGCTAGCTTCTCTTTCAGGAATGTAATATTCCTCTTTCTACTAGCCTCACAGTTATATGGTATGATTTGTGATTTTATACGATTATTATCATGAAGATCTTCCCGCTGTTGTGGCCAGTTTTATTCCCGGTTTGTAATAATCATTTTCTAATCAACAAATTTATCCAAATTCTATTCGCTTTCTGGGTCCAAAGATAAATTGAAGATCAGTTAATTTATTTGATGTGTAACTTTTTCTTTGGGAACAAAATATGTTCAAAATATACTCTGCAAGCCTTGGAGCTCTTCATCTATGGATCAGAAATTGTTTTCTAACAATCCCAAGGCTCGTTTAATAACGGAAGATCAAGTTTTTGGCAAATTCACTGTTTATCTGTTCAGGCATGGTGTTTCGCACAAGTTATAGACATCGGGGGAATATGGGAGATCCAATGTCCGCATACCTGCAATTGTCAGATAGCCAAGTTCTCTGATCTACCTCTCCATCAATGGGCTAGCGTGAACATGAATAACAACGAGGTAAATTGATAGACAATAACAGACATGTTATACATATAAAATTAGAATATTTTTTACTCTGAGTTCGGTAATCAATTTTCAAGGTCAACTTTCAACAGTGAAATTCAGAAGTTTTTTTCTAAGCCCCTTTTAATGTGAAATTCCTGATCAAGAAATGATATCTCATTATCTACTCCGGGTAAAATTACGTCGTCGTCATTCGTTTGTAGATCTAAGTGGATTGCAAGTTTTCACAAACGTGGAGAGACCACAATTAAATATATGTAGCTGCGTATTTTCATTCAACAGAATTTATACTCCGAAGGAAACTACTATCAAAGTATAGACGACGATCAGCCAATGGCGAATACGTTGATGAAAGTAGCAACCTGCGTACTCACAGATAACGTAGAGCAACTTTTAGCATCGCTCCCATCAGATTTGGAGGTTTGAAGAGTTATTTTGAGAAATAAAGCACCAAGTTTCGAGGTTTTTTTCCATACCTCAACATTCGATTTGATCAAAATTCTAGGTTTTCAGTATCTTAGAATCTGGAGACGGAAACAAAGAATTCTTCTTACGATCAGCGGACATCGATCGTTTTACCAACTTAATATCATTGAACATACAAGGAATGGAGTATAAAGATAGGCTCAGAAATTCTGGTGCTAAACTTAACACAGCTGATAATAGATATGGAATAGTTATAGACGTAGGTACCTTGCTGCCGTTGGGTACTACACTTCGTTACTTGAACTTGGAACGTGTGACGCTTACTAGTCTCGGTACAATGAACAAGAGCCAAGTGAATTTAGTCGTAAAGCTTGTCAACCAGTCCAACAATGAAAATGCAGACCAGTATTCGGTACAAGGAACCGAACAAGTTAATCAGAATGGCTTAAGGCTCATATTTTTGAGCAACGGTGCTGAGAGAGAGAAGGACAGCGAAGAGGAGAGGGAAATTTTGCCATACAATCTATACAAGCAAGGAGTCGACGGCCACAGAGAAGCTACAGGACTCTTTATTAGCCTTCAAAGATTGACGCATTTGAGAGTATATGATTGCGGACTCACGGAAATTTCGTGGCAGATGTTCGACGGCTTAGATAGTCTGGTTTTCTTATCCGTGGAAAAAAACGACCTCAAATTCATCCCTAAGTTCTGTTTCTACGGAACTCCTATCTTGAAGTTCCTATCCTTGGCTTACAATCGGCTGCTAACTCTAGAAAGCGAGGATCTAGCTGGACTATTGGCGCTAGAACGATTAGACCTGAGAGGAAATAACTTGACTTATTTATCGGAACTCTCCTTCCCGCCATTTCCAGCTCTCGTTGATGCTGACTTCACCGAGAATCCACTCGGTGCCATATTTCCCAGGTAAGCATGATCCCAAACACAAAGTTATCCCACGAATTATGCATTCTACCCGAAGAGTTAATTATTCTTGAAGTTCGACGAACACTAGGGTGTGAAGTCATGAATAATCTCCAGAGTTTTATGGAATCTTTCGAAATCCCTAAAATCATAGGAAATCTCATCAAGTCTTATGAAGTCGTATCAAATCTTATGAAATCCCATAATGTTCCTTGAAGTCTTATGTAATACTACAATATCCCGTGTAATCGTTGGAGTCATGAAAAATCTCTAGAGTCTGGATCAAAGTGAGGAAGTCTGGTGTACACAATTTTTCGATGCAATTAACTTCTTCCTTCCATCCAAATTATTTGTCCCAATTGGTGTAAGTGATGATATTTTTTGTACAGTTGATTGTTATTTGATAATCATTTTTTCCAGCACTTTTGAGATAATGAATGCCACGACAAAACTATATCTCGGAGGTGATGGAGCTCTCCTGAAGTTGCAGCAAAGTTCTTTCCTAGGACTCCGTTTGTTAGAAGTCCTGCACCTATTCAACATAGACGTGAGGATACTGGAACGTTTTATATTCAGAGGACTGCCGGCACTGAAGGAATTGAAATTGCGCGGCAATGTGACCAGTATAGACTTTGATGCATTTATCGAACTCAAGAGCCTTGTCGATCTAGATTTGAGCAATTGCCAGGTACAGGAAATATCAATGGACGCTTTTTATGGCCTGGAAAAAGTCAGACGTATCGATCTGTCTCTAAACAATTTAGAAGCTATTCCGCCTGGCCTATTTACTGTTCAGCAACAAATCGAACTTAGAGAAATTATCCTCAACAAAAACAGGCTCACTACACTGCCTTTAGATTTTTTCAAGAACTTAAGAACCCCCACCAGACAACAGCAAATATTAAACTTGAGATTAGATGGAAATCCTTGGGACTGCAGCTGTGCTATGATATACTGGAACCCGAATTTGGTTTGTTGTTTTCATTTTCATATTCCGGAAAAATCTTAGCAAATTATCATGAATAAGAATGCAAGAATGTATTCCTTTTTAAAAATCTAAAATATTGACGAATGAAAGTTGAGAAGAGCTGTTTTGTGTTGAACAAAAATTATGTCAATTCTTTCTTCTCACTAACAGGTGAATAGAGTGAAGGAAACTGCACCCCGTTGTATGACACCGAAGAAGCTAAAGAATTGGGGAGTTTTTTACGCTCTGCGCAAAGGAGGGCTTCAATGCAGACGCATAAAGCGACGACATCTCCGCGATAATAAAAAGCTCTCAAAATTTGAAGACAAAGATGATATTAGCTAGAGATTATTAAGGATACATGTTACAGTGTCACTGTAAATTTATATCGTACATTTATGGTAAAGTTAACACACACAGAGTGACGCCGAAAGAAATTGATCAGCAATGCTATTTCTTGAGTAAATAATTTCAGAACAATTTAAGATTAGAAAGTGGACACGAGTGTTCGCTTTGTGGCTTTGAATAAAAGGATAAATCAATTTCCAGGAATAAGTATCAGGAACGTGTCTTGAAACTCCATTGCCCATTCCGTAATTATCAGTCATTTCTTTGAGAGGATACATCCACTTTGAACAGGAGTATTTTTAAAGGACTAGCTTATGTCTGAATTGTTCTTACATAAACCAGATTGATTACAGTAGTTCATAAATCTTTCTATGCACAATGAAGTGAAAATTGAGAGTTGCCAGTCTTCGGACCTAAGATTCAGATGCAGTTGCAGTAAAAGCATTTAATGAAACGCTGCTCTGATTGTTGAGAAAACAAAACTCTAACCGATGAACAGATAACTTCTTGATATTGCAAACTTTTATATTACTGACTTTCAAGTTTTTGTAACAAAAATCATTGTATCAAAGAGTTGTCTGTTCATTGGATAGAGATTTGGTTTTTCAACAATTAGAGAAACAAATTGCAGAAATCAAACCAGCGGTTGATCCCAGTCCTTCCATAAAGTGATTTTACTTTGACTGCATCTAACTCCAAGACCCGATGACTCACAACTTCTGACCCTTTACTTGATTATGTTTTAGAAGATTAGCGAACTGTTGTAATAAAACTGGTTGATCAAAGTAAAATGTATGATACTTGTAGATATACAAGTCCTTTAAAAATACCCGTATTCAAAATGTATGCACCCCGTTAGGACAGTATTTTCTGGTATATATTCTTCTGTGTGTGTGATTTCTGTGCATTAAGTAATTAATAATTATATTAGATTAAATTAAAGTATTATAAATATTGTATTATATAAACTTAATATACGATACATACCTCTCAACAAAGTAGCGCAGGTCCCTTTATAGATGCTCCTTATTCCACCCTCTCTGTACAATTGTTTGAAGCAATCGACAGGCCCTTTGTATTTAGGGGTTGCGTCTGCATGCTGAATTTGCAGAAGACATTTTATACGTTCTCCTGGGGCCATGATAGCGGTAGTAAAAACACCGCTGAAGGCTCCAGCATAGAATAATTGCGGCAGGCCTAATTTCTCGTCAGGACTTTTCTGTTGGATTTTTTTACCGACTCCAAATCCCAGGAAACTTATTGCAAATATTGGGGCTACACCCGTCAAAGGTGCTCCCATCCCTATTAACGCAAAACCATAATTACTTTCCTCTTTACAGGCAGGAATTCCTTCAACTCTCAGAACCCTGACTCCCTGATTAAAATTCCACAGTGTGCCACAGTAGTGGCATGTCCTATATAAATATTTTGTGACGTCAGAATCGTGAAATACGACGAATTTCGTCGACAAATTGAGCCCAAACGAGGAAATGAATTCCATGGGAATTATTTTTTTATAGAAGCCTGAAATCATCTGTAGGGTACGTGCTTAGTCATTTACAGCATAGATTACCCAGTGATGTGTATTCAGAATAAATAAAAATGACAGGACGTTTATACATATCCAGCATGGCGGCATCAGAATCCGGCCATTGTCGACTTGTCGTATTTTCGCCACATCCAGGAGAATAAAATGTCTATCACTCAATACAGGGAGCAAGCGCCCTGTAGAAATACACACTTGTTTCAGGAAAACTTATTTCACCTATGTACGTCCCGTAAATCAGGCTTGGTTTGTCGCCGAAATTCCTCGTATTTAACGTCTCGGTATGACATATATCTATCGAAAATCTGTGAATTGACGGCAGGTTCTGTGGCACCTTAAGGGGTAAAAAAACTTATCAAACTTAGCCTTTCGCTTCAATCTCTAGATTGCCGTTTCCCCTCAATAGTTTGATACGTATAATAATGAGCATCAGCAATGAGCAGAGGATAAGTTGTCTACTTTGTGAAGCCTGCTCTGTCCTTAGTTCATAGTTTATTTTAGTAATAAAAGAAACGGTAACGAGTGAGATTGAAACTTCGTTTTTCACAAATTTCATAATTTTGCGAATTCACTTTCCTAAATCAACAATAATTTGATGATATTTTATTGGTTTTTCTGTACAGTAGCCACTCTGACTTATGTGGAGCTTCTTTTATAGAAATATTCCCACCGGGTTTAACAGTATGATGCAGCCCAGTGCTTCAACTGTTGACACTGCTGCAGTGTGTTCTGAGAGCTGCTGGTTCTTCGTTATATTAAAACCTAATTACAACAATATCAATAATAAATGAGAGGCAAATTATACCCTTATAGAGGCCTCGGAATCCTTCTTTGGAAACTGTTTTCTTAGCGCAGTCCCAAGTTCCTGAATAAAGCGGCAATTCATTTGGCAAACTCTTTGGCATAGTCTGAAGTCGAACCTATATAAATTGTCTGATAGTTAGTCTCATTGTTACATATTCATTAGAATTGACTGTCTTTTTTTCAATCCGAAGATATGCCACGACTATTTTTTTTCTTTTTTTGTTTTTCCAGCTTACGTAAGAGACTTGTTAATACGTAATCATAACCTTACTTTTATTGTGTCCAGGGGATGACCAGCTATGACGGTACAAACTCCTCCGAACCCTCCGCATATGAAATACTTTATTGGGCTGACGTTTTCAGACATTTTACAACCGTTGGTAGCTTCGGAAATAAGCGAAAAGATTTTTTATGAATTCTATTATTGACTGAGTTAATTGGAATTTGGTGTGTCACCTAAGCTAACCTAACCTAGCCTTTTTGATTGCAGGTTAAAGTCCAACGAGGTAACGGTTAGCAAAAAAATCCCAGATATTTGAGTATTATTGATGAAATAATAATTATTACATTTCGTAGATTTATTGTTCTCCGTTTTACCCTATTTAGACGTATTGTCAGTACGTATAGATATATCTCTCATTTGTTTTGCTATACTAGACGAGATCGTTCAGAGATTCTTGCTCTTCATTGTTTTGTTAATTTACTTAGATCGTTCTTAGATAGAAATAAATGATGTTTTTTCACTCATTGATATCAGCTACATGTATGGCGATATCGTTAATATCCACTTTTTGGTACTGCAGATCGACACATCGACTTTTACCCTTTGCTAGTGACTATTCGAATATTGGCGCGCGACTTAAGGCCGGTCTACATCGTCTACATCAAGGATAGTATATTTGATAAAATGGCTCATCGGTCCGAAAAGTTTCCTCTGGGGTCGGGACGGGCCGGAGGTGGTCCCAGAAGCGCTGGCCCCATCTGTCGCTTACTAAGCGCAGCATATTATAATAACAAACAGAATCCTAACCTAAAACAGCTATCACGCAACGACGAGACTGAATACCCTTCTTATTTGTTAAATATGTACTCATATCCGTGACTCCACATATTGTATCACGTCCTGTCCAGACAAGAATATTACATTCAAATGCGTAAGGCTACCAGATCTGAACGAGTGGTTGATAGAAGCCGGCTGACTGTCAATACATCGCGGAAGGTAGACATGTGGGGCTATGTTCGTTTATTTGAAGAAAATGATAAATGAAGTGAATAAAACCTACGTGAATAAGCTATGAATATTTATCAAAAATCGATCAATCAGTTTTTAATAATATCTTAATACAATCAACGAATTAACCTCAGCTATAACTGGAAATTAATTAGAATTGAAGAGTTCATCGAGAAGAACCAATTTAAACGAAATTATTAATTGTATCCTGGGGTTGAGGCTTCAATAAATTGAACTAGGTAAGAGAGAAAAACTTTATTGAAGCTGAGTAAAAGTTTATTCAATACATAACAAGGATGATTGTCATGTTGTAATAAATTAGTCTTCGTTACAGTCATTTAAAATTGATCAATTCTTGATAAATATTCATAGCTTATTCACGTAGGTTATATTCACTTTATTTATCATTTGCTTCGAATAAACGAACATAACCACACATGTCTACCTTCCGCGATTTATTGGCAGTCAGCCGGCTTCTATCAACAATGGCTGCTGAGTTCCATCGACCGCGCGCCAAAATCAACCTAGGGATTTTCAGCGCTACGAGTGGCTATCCCCATGAAAATACGAAAAATTAGGTGTCTGGGCGGACGGACCATTCGGTTTCACCTGTTCCTCGCGGTATAATATACTCACAGTATCTTGGACTAGAATTCTCAATTCCTGAATCTTACATGTAAGTATTGCAAACATTAAACAACAAGAATTAAACAGTCAAGTGATTGAATAATCTATCTATAGTACGTATCAGTTACGATATTGTTACTTAGTTTTCGGCGCGAGCTTATACTTTTCCGAACTGTGGATTTTCTTCAAGATATCCGGATATTTTATATGTTTAAAAACAAGTTGAAACGAATTCGCACATAATCTAGGACAATGCAGGACAATTCTTATAAATGCAGTACGAATTCGGGGTGTAAAAAAATCCAGGACACTTAGCTCAAATCCAGGACTGCCTGCCTAATCCAGTACGTCTGGTAGCCTTAGTGTATACACTGAAGAAAACTTTAGTCATTGCAGCCCGAATTCTTTGTCGGTCAGCCATATGTCTTATTAAATAGGCTACAGCGATACCTTCTTGGTAAAAGACCGATACAAATATGGTTGAAACAGTATAGCTAGCGCAGGCCTACTGTCATGTCGCGACAGAATTTTCATGTATAGCTCCACAAGCATGATCGTCGTCTGGGTGGTTCAGTAATACTATAATATAGCTGAACTAGCTATACTACCAACCATACAATATAGCTGTATTGAGCATATGTAATACTGTTTCGTAACGAAGACTTTCCTTAGCCTAGAAAGACCTCCTGTATCCCGCAGAAATATTCTAATAACTAATTAACAATAACTATTCTAGCTGTAGTGTCATTCTTCACATATCTGAATTAAAAATTTAGGGTAAGGTTGCTGATATTGTGCAACTATCTGAATCATACCCATTAGGTTTGCTAATTTTTTGGGAGTAGTATTGAAGGGAAAGTATTGAAGGCTAGTTCGCTTGTGACCCTGATTAAACTTATCCTTTGAATTGAGTAATGAGACCTGCAAGGTTCCAATCTTCCAATTTTTCTTGGACGTACAAGTCCATCGTTCGTAGTATACTGCAACGCAAGATCACGACCGCGCCAATTTATGCAAGCTATTTACCGTTCACAAACTAATATAGTTGCATTGTCAACAACAATATAGCTCCGGGAGCTATATTAGTATTGCTATTCTGCTGAAAAACGATATACTTCCAGCTATATTGTATGGCTGAATTTGCTAGACGTGTAAACCTCAATTGCAAGGAACGCAGTATGCGTATATTGACAAAACTTCGCTGCTTCAGCTAAGTATATGATGGCTAGATTAGTCATACGGAATTAAGCAGAATTGTATGATATTTCCAGCAATAAGGGTTTTCCAACAAAGCCATTGCACTTTTTTAAATCAGAAACATTTTCTCTCCCGACCGCCTATAACTAGCCAACAAGAGTGGTATTGCTGTAAATCCCATACCATTTTTTTTAGTGTAAGCATGTGAAATGATGAACTTGATAAAAATTGAGAGGGCTCATTCGAGTTAAATCGCAAGATAACTCGTTTTACGTGTTCTTTGAATGAGAAAAACATTGTCGCGATGAGCCACGTGAACAAAAACCCGATAGGGGGCGGACTGCAGGGTAGTAATCTTGACCCTAAAACCTATCGGTTGCAGTGGTGCGTGGTGGGGACAAAAAAAAAATCAAACACCCTAAAATACATATTTTCAATGAATCGTATTTTACTAATTACAAGCATACAATTAATTATCATACAGGCGAAAACTTCCAGTTGAATGAGTGCACGGTGATTTAATAAGATATGATATTTCAATTATATTATTATTACTATTACTATTGTTATTACTATTATTATTAAAGAAACCAAGAAAATAAATTTCTCTTGAACTCATAAGCATGCAATAGACGTACTATGTTATCAGCGTATTCTCGGCCGATACTGTCCACAACGATGTCAAAATGTATGCACATAATCGAAAATTCGTTTGGCGTACAAGCTCGTTAGGTATCCATGTCAGTCAAAGATCTCCTCCTCTATACCCGGTTCAGATGAGGTATAATCAGCGCTAATACGCTACTCTAAAAATGAGATTTGTATGATTAAGTAAAATACAGTAAAGAGGTAGGAATTCGGCACTCAGAACTTGTATATTTATGCGATAAGTTGTTTGAAAGTTCACTTTTTGAGCATTGGATTTAGGCCGCAATGTGACCAATTTCAGGTCACTACAATATAGTGAAATATTATAGGACATACGGAGAGAACAGAGGGACAGTTGATCGCTCGACGACAGTAGCACTACTGCATGTTGAATCTAGCGCACGACTGCACGTTTTCGGGTGAATGAGTTGCCCAAACGACGGGAACAAAGAAACAAAGCCCGCCCGTCTGATCTTTTTGTAGATTCAGTTAATCTACGCGATCCGATATTCTACCCGATTAGGCAAAATTCTAACTTAAAACGTGGCGGCGTTGTATGACGAAACAAAAACAAGCTGCACCTTGACGGGCAACAGCTTGTTTTTGTTCCGTCATACAGCGCCACCACGTTTTGAGCTAGAATTTCGCCTAATCGGGTAGAATATTGGATCGCGTAGGTTAACTGAATTTACCAAAAGATCGGGCGAGCGGGCTTTCTTTCTTTGTTTCCGCCGTTTGGGCAACTTATTCACCCAAAAACGTGCAGTCGTTGCGCTAAATTCAACATGCAGTAGCGCCACTGTCGTCGAGCGATTAACTGTCCCTCTCTTTTCTCCGTGCAGGAGCCCATCATGAAATATTATCGGACAGTATGAATATGTTTCATTACAATAAACATAGTCAAGTTAGTGTTGACTACGTTCACACATTACAAAACAAAATGTCTGAAAATGTCAAATGTCTGAGTCAAAATGTTTTGATACAGAAAAACGCAGTAACACCAGTAACTTTGGGAACTGAAGTGAGTATAACATTGTTTTTCCAAAAAGTGAACCTTCAAACAACGGATCGCATAATAGTACTTTTCGATACTAGTGCGAAAGTGTTGATTCTCGGACGAGTGTGAAGTTATTCGCCCGAGCGAAGCGAGGGTGACAATCACACGAGTCGAGAATCATCTTTCGCACGTGTATCGAACTTCATTTTTCAACACAGCGCGCGTTGAGTTGGTTTTTATGGACGCGAAGCGTGCGCAAAATCGAACTTTGCGCACGCCGTGTGGAAAAATATTGTATGCGTCAAGTCCGAGAAGTGTCAAATCCGGTATGGGTATATTTCTAATTATGGGTATATTGATACATAAATAATTATTGTGCTTTTCACTAACCATGTCGCTGTGCCACGAAATCGATAATCCACCCGGTACCTCCGTTATTCATTGACGTGGTATATTTGACTAATACTTTTTTCTGCGCAGAATGATACGTAGCTGGGCTGTCCTGCAATCGAAAGTAAAAGTCAAACATAGCTTGCAAAAGTATACCTATATAAGGAAGGACGATAGGAACCCGAACTCGATTAAAATAAAATTATAATATAAAGTGTATTCGCAGCTTTAACCCTCAAACACCACACTTCCGGAGCCAACTGTGACTACCACACTGGGTGAGTATAACCCAGCGTTTTGTCTTGCGAATATCCCGGCATCCAATATACCGATTTGGATGCTTTTTTTTAATCGATGTGTCGAACAATCAGGGAAAAATATGTCTTCAGAAAAAAGCAATGGCTCTCATAGCTTTTAAGATATATAAATAAATCTTGGAGAAAATGTTTTCAAATTTTGAAGTTTGAATAAAGGACTGGGTTATCGTAACCCAGTGTGGTGTTTGAGGGTGAAGTAATAATTTTGGGATTTGGTTTTGTTAAGCCTTGCGGGCATATTCCAGTATTTTATCTGTAATTCTTTTTTCCACGAGGGACTGATTTGTCGAGTTATTTATTATTTTTACTTTTGTTATTGCTATCCTATTCGTCAAACGTGGCCAGGTTGCCTATGCACGACTTGTAGCCGTTTTATACCCGCGGGGAAGTACTCCTGTGTTAATGATTTGTTAATCCGATCTTTAATCACAGATTTATTTGAAAATAAAAAAATTCTACTCTTCTTTGATAAATTCTAATTCTCGAGTCGTTAATCTACGCTCTGCCAATTCTTCATTTAATCCTGACCCCTCTCCGCGGTACTGCTGCTAGCCGACACTTCAGTACTTGTAGTTATTATTTTGTTTAGATTTTTGAAAGCGGCGGTTATCCGCCTGGTGCCCAACAAATTGGTCGATCTATAGTTTTCGGGCCAATTATCGACTGGGTTGACCTCGGAGGCTGGTGATCCGGTCCAGATCCGAGGGTCAATAAAAATCAACGTCACAATACATGATACATTTGCAGATACGACCTTACGGCACTACAATCGTCAGAAGTACAAAAACCGCTGTCTCAGCGTTTTTGGTCATCAGCCCTTTATGTCATGAACTTTATTCACTGAATTTCAATTTGGATTTTGATTTACACCCGGGAGCAAATTTTTGTAAAATGGTCTGATATTCGTCATACTAACTTCTCCACAGTATGTAGTTGACAGCAGGGCATTTCCTTCCAGAGATACATCAAAAATTTTCAAATAGTCGGAGTCACAGGTTCCATTTGCTCCCAGGTCAAAAGTGTTAAATTGAAGTTCGACTACGAATCCCATCGGTACAGTCACTTCCCAAGTACATTCGCTAATGTTACGGTATGGTCCTGGATATAACGGTGATGTAAATCGACCCATATAATTGTAAAGCTTCCCTCCACACCCTTTTCCTATACGAAATAAAGGGAAAACAATGGTAAAAGACGATATATTGCAATCAATAATGACACACAATAGTATATTGTGCATCAAGGAAATAAAATAGGTGATTTCTACCGAGTGCGAAGTTTGCAGCCCGAGGCGAAGCCGAGGGCCGCACAATAGCACGAGGTAGGAAGCACCTATTCTTCCCTGATGCACACGATATTTTTTATCACAAATGCACGAAAACACCGATTTCCCGAGCCGTATTTATGTACTTACGTGTTTATTCCATCCGATGGCGCTTCGTCGAGAGTAAAACGCTATTTTCTTCCCGCTCCCTAGGGAAGAAAATAAATTCTCACGACATGCGCATGCGCGAGTTCATCTTGTGTACCACGGAAGACAAAATGCCATTTTACTCTCGCATAACAGCGAGGAAAATCGGGTTTTCCGTGCATGTGTGATAAAAATTTTATTCTGACTCTGGCAGGCATTTAAATTAATTGTTCGGGATTCACTCAACATTGTTGCAAAAAGTTGTTACGCTACTGTCATATACGAGTCATTCCATACATGACTGAGTTTTAGAGGGCCGAAAACCGGAAAATATCCCGGAATCGACGATGTAGTATCCGATTATATTCACGAAAAACGGGGTCAAGGCTCTGCCATAACTCGCGAAGTGACACAAATAAAAGCACTAGAGACTGCGAGGAGCATGAATATCCCTCAGGCGCAATTCCAGGCTAGTTTCGGTTGGTGTCGGCGGATTATGCGAAGGGATGGCTTATCATTGAGGCGAAATACAACCCTGGCTCAACGTTTACTAAACGACTTCGAAGAAAAAACTAGTCGTATATCAAAGATTCGTTTTAAACCTGCGGAGAGAAACAAATTACCTGCTTCGTCAGATGGGTAACGCCGACCAAACACAGGTGTATTTTGACAAGCCGTCAAATACAACCGTTAATATTAAAGATGCAAAAAGTGTCTTGATAAAAACTAGTGGTAATGATAAGATGAGGATCACCGTCATGTTAGTAGTATTGGCAGATGGTAGTAAGTTACCTCCATACGTCATATTGAAACGCAAGCGTTTACCAAGAGAAAAGCTACCGAATGAAATCCATGTTTGTTGCCGAGAAAACGGGTGGATGTCTGAAAATTGAGTGCAAGACTGGTTAGAGACAGTGTGGAATAGACGATCCGGTGCTTTGCTAAAACAGAGAGCAATGCTTGTGCTTAATGCATTTCGAGGTCATACAACCCAGGGTGTGTGACGTGTGCTTCAGGAATTAAACACAGACTTGGTTGTCATACCAGGGAGCATGACTTTCCAGCTGCGAGTTTTAGATGTCGTTGTCAATAAACCATTTGAAGACAGACTAAGGTTTCACTACATCAAGTGGACTCTAGAAGCAGAATACGCCTTGACACCGACCGGAAAAATAAAGAAACCATCGGTTACCCTTTTACTAAAATGGATTCAAGCTGCCTGGCGATCCATTGAGCCTGAAACCATCGTAAAAGGATTTAGAAAATGTTGCATCAGCAATGCCATGGACGGGACCGAAGATGATATCCTCTGAAAGGATGAGGATGCTTTAGAAGGAGACAGTGGCGAGGGTACCAATGAGAACGGCACTGACCAAGACTCTGATGATGCTTAGACCATGTACCTGAATATGAGATCTCGATATCTATATCATGATTAAAAATCACTGATAAGTCCTATTGAAACATGTGTTAGAAAAAATAAATTAAAATAAAAATAAAAACAAAAATATAAATATAAATGATAATTTCTTTGTAAAAGTGGACTTATATTAGGTCTCTAAAAAAATATCTCCCAATGAGACCTTAGAATTGGAGCTCATATTTTTTTGATAATTTTTACGCATGGTTCTTGCTCTGAAAATCACGTTTAAATGATATATTTGTTCATAACCAATGAAATTTTTCGTCATCGTGAAACTCAATAAATATATAATAATAATGTCATTCAATAGCTTCAAAATGATTCTTGAATGAAGTCTCTAGGATGAATACAACCAAAGATATAACCTTTGAATGGGAGTGTATTTTTGATTTTTCGCTCTTTTTCGTGAATTTCACTCCCGTATAACTTAGAAAATCGGGGCAAAAAATTGTTGGATAAATTCATTTGTTGGATAGAATCCGTTAAAAAAAATTATAGCGAAATTGGTAACATCGAGGTCAAAAAAGCTGGGCGTTTGACGTGGAATTACTCATACGTATCCTGCATTGCCAACCGGTCACCTAACTTGTCAATAACAGATTGAATGAATAGCGAAGTGTTAATTAATCTGGGTTACTATTATTCTGAGTAATGCATGACAGCTACAAACCTTTGTCAGTTGTTGTGTATGTTATATCGTAGATTTCATACGAATATGAACCTTGCGCCCACGAATGCAAGCTCAACTTGTTTCCAGAGCTGAAGATAGGATTTGGCACACGCAGCCCGCACAATTCGGCCAAGGTACTACTACTGAAATCTCCATCACGGACCTGAAGCGTAAAACAATACATTTTTCGACATTGTTATCAAAATTCTAGAAGAATTCACTGCGGAGTGAAAAACGAGGCGGAAGCATTATTATCTATACAGATCGCACTTCCATTCAAGCAATTTATTTTTTGAAAAATGAAAATTCTAGGTTTAAGCGTGCCTGTAAGCCAACGTCGGTACAGCCACGTCGGCTATACACCGAAAACTCGTTGAAGTAGAGTGAAATTGTCTGTCCAACTGCAGCAGTGATCGTGAACCAACATTCCGTTATATCTTCGTGACGGATGCGTCCTTGAGGACTGGTGAAGTTACGATTACACATGCTCACGCTATACTCCAGCTTGAATCCAGTGTGATTCGAAGCCTTTGGATTTTGAGAGGATTCGAATGAGATGACGATGTTATCTGCAGAGCTGTAATAAAATAGTCAATTTCTTATTCACGTAATTATTTCCAACGTCAAACCTTTATTGAAGTAAGAGAACTTTTAATCTTATAGTGCACGTACTTGCGATTGGTAATTAGTTTGTATGTATGATTGGTGTGAAATGTATATAACTACCTGTAGAAGTCCGGTGGTAGGGGATTTCCACAATACGTATAAGTTTCGCTTGTTAAACGAGATACCTAAAAGAAAATTAGGTTTCTTGCTTATTTTGATTAGTCTACAATTAGCCAATAAACATTAGAGAAAATCGTAAAATGAACCTCACCCCCATGTGCCATCCAGATGTACGGCGGTCAGATGTCCCGCTAAATACTAAATCTTGACCGAAGCCTTCGCTGACAAAGTTTCCACCCTGAAAAACATTATATGATGATGAGACAGTCATGAGCCACCGTAAAATAACATACATAGAAACTCAGCAAATTGGTGATATTTGCGAAGTCTGATTAGATTTAAATGACGATATTAACATTTCCATCAGAGATTGACAGCTTATCTTCCATGCAATTATCAGAATTTTCCAAATCGAACTGGAGAAAGCGAATGGTCAAGCTGGTCCAATGGCGTGTTGGGTCAGGATTGATCAACGTCCAACGACACTTCAATCCAGCTGAGTACATGGTAGGAAATTGTGGAGAAGTTAAAACTTGGGCTTGGGTCTGGTTTCCAACCATTAAGGTTGTATTGCCACAAGGAGCTACAAGAAATAAGCAGAAATTATAATTGACATGGCATATCAAACACATGATAATGAAGTATTGAATCACTGAAACTATTCTCATCATTGAACAATATGAACATGAGTCAAACAAGTCTGGTATTTCATTTCGAAATAAGTTAATTTTTACCATTTGCCGAATTAATATTCAGCTATGATATTCTGAACAACAATAGATGGAATCGTTTAACAATGGCAAATTCTTACATTCAAGGATTTGAAGTGTTGCCGTGACTCCACGGCCATTTAGATTATCATCGGTCACCAATCTGATCCACATAAAATTTGTCGACGTTGTGATTTGCGGTGGAAAAACAGTCCCGCAGTATATTCCTATCAGCTCGGAGAAAGGTCCCTGACCATCACGAATCTGGACAGAAATTTTACATGCAGGACCATATATCTACGATGTCTACAGATTATATAATATAATATTAATAAAATCCATGAAAGTTATTCACCTCCAAATAATCACCAGAGCATCGGCTTGCGTGATTTCTATCTGTTACAGATGTGGCATTCTTCAAATCGAAGTCAGTTATCGTCAGCATGATAGCATTGTTGCTCGGGGCGTGTATAAGCCAGTGACAATCTTCTAACGATTCGTACATCGAACCTTTTTGAGTTTTAAATTGGATTGGATTTTGTGATAGCTCAACCTGACCACCGCAACCAGCTGCCACGCCAGTTGTAAATAAAATCTGTCAAAATAAACAAAGTATATATACAAAAAAAAACATATCACAGCATTTACAGCGCTATTATCATATGAATGGCGAAAGATCCTCAAGAGATCAACCACTCCGCACAGTGCTCACTCACAAAAGCTATAGGGGGAAGTCCGACAGTACCGACACCCTAAGCTATTTATATTATTTTTTGTGGAAAATGAACGATATTGATTGAACAATTGTTGAAGTATGTTCACTGTGTCCTGAACTACGAATACACTACATGGGATACGGTTATATTTCGGAATTATCAGTTTTATTATGAAAATATAAAACAATAGGAAAATTGACTTTCAGAAAAGTGGTTGGCAGTATCGGCCACAACCATTTCAATGTATTAGAACATAAGGCAATGATTACGAATGTATTGATCTGAAGCATTTTGCACAGCAGCACAGGCTTCGTGAACCCATGCCTCACATTTCTGACACTGGATCCAGTTTCCTTCATGTGATTTCTAGGCATAGAGCACACGTTGTAAAACTACGCCAAGAAATTTAACAAGATAGCACGCGTCGTTAGCCCAGCAGACATTCATTCACAATACTGGCGAACATGCCTCGACATGAAGTTGCCGCTCCGTTCGCATGTTCGTAGTCAAGCCATGTATCGGCTGCAACAGTTGAATCAACCCGATCCACCGCAGAAACGCTAAAACTGATAGTGACCGATACTGCTTGCCTAATACTCCTAAAATATTATAGCACCCGTGGTAAAACAACTACTTCGACATTATACATTCACTAAATTTGACTACATGCTCACATGGGCGTTAAGTCTGAAGAGGAAGAGAGAGAGAGACATTTACTAAATACCTGTATAATTGGTACGAGACAATTAGATTCATAAAATATTAGGAAATCTGCGAAATTTCGTAATAAGCTAGTAACCTATTGTTAAATCTCATATGAATCACTTCGAAATTTCGTGAAATCCCTGAAATCTGCATTTTCGGTACTTGCGATTCATTTGAGTGCTTGGAATATGACTTACAGAGATCGAGAGTACCAGTTTCGTCTTTTCCATAAGGGCACGTAAGGTACGAGCCCAGGGCCCCCGGCCTGATCGGGGCCCCGAAACTAATAAAGTCACTGAACAAAAGTACATTCTCATGTTTTCACTCAAGTTTTTTTGGTGCTCTAAAAGGGCTCCTGAATGGCCTAGGATGGCCCTGGAGACTACTTGGTACATATTCTTATTCACACGTTTCATTCAAACCTACCTTAGCTGTAAATCCATCATAGTTGAATGTTCGGTCACTGATAAAATTGATAGTCATGGAGCCGTTCTCTGATCTCACGACTGGTAGTGTACCATTCAAGTTGCCACATAGTGAAGCTAGCCTCTCTTCTCTTTTGATGGTCAAGCCAGAGTATACATTCACGTAATCGTAGTAACATCTAGAATTATATAACGGTGTGAGGAACAGGCAGTTTCATATCTCGACGGCCCCTAACGAAACCAGCATATCATAGAGCTTGTATTATATACAGCGTATTGGCGCGTTACGCATCCGAAACAGCTTATTTGTACGTTGTTTACAGAAGCAGCTCATCTTAGTGATGTCGGCCGAAACAACTTACCTGGGCAGCTTCCGCAGAAACAGCTTGTCTTACTGTTGTCGGCAGAAACAGCTTATCAGCGTTTCTGTTAGTTTGCATACTAGGATATAAAATGAAGTTTGATCATGAAACATGAATCAGGCACGTCATTTACATGGACCAAATGCAGTACAAGTATTTCTCGTACCAATTGGTCCATGTAAATGACGTGCCTGATTTATGTTCCATGATCAAACTTTATTTTAAATCCTAGTATGCAAACTAACAGAAACGCTGATAAGCTGTTTCTGCGGAAGCTGCCCAGATAAGCTATTTCGGCCGAAAGCTGAATAATCTGTGTCACTCCAACTCTAAAATTTACTTGGTACTTTTCTATTTTCTAGTCAACTTTATTGTAAACTTTGACTAGTATCATTGAGTAGTTGCTACTCATCAATTCCGGTGTACGTATTTTCCTTCACAGCAGAACGTCAACTTTCACATTATTGTGTGATGGGCGTGCAGACTCTAGGCAGATTCTCAGTGTGTTGGTTTCCTCGATAAAAACTCAAATGAGTCGACGTTGGCGCCAATTGATCGAGTGGTTTTACCTTATTCTCACGGTATAAAATGTAGAACAAGTGCGAGAATTGCAGATAAATTTGATTAATCCTTGGAAATCGTGTATAGAGTATCGTATTCACTCTGACCTATCCAATTTTCTTACAACCCCATGTAATTGCAATGATACATCATATATTCGCACTAATCTGAATAGACGAAACATTAGCTGTTCTGAAATCTTAGTAGGCCTAGTTTGTTTTGTTGTAGTCACTTGCCAGATTCCACCAACTGGGCCGTTGCAACTTAGTGGCAGCGGTGGGATCGGACTGGAGCGACCGAGGAAAAAAGAGCAATACTCGTACTAGAAAAAGTACAAGTGTCGGCAGAGCTTGCCGAGAAGTAAACGTAACGCACTACTTGTAAGATAAACTCAAGCACATTGTGATACAACAAACTTTGCGATCATTTCGTGTTATCGCCTTTGTTGATAGTACTGTCTCAAACTCGCAGAAAACATTTCAAGTGCAGTTGGCACCGACAGGTATACTGACTTGGAATATATCAAAGTGCTACAGTAAAAAATTTGAAGGCTTATGGTAACAACTAAATACTCACTGTAAACTGAATTCAAGATGGAAACTCTCGAACCTGAGAACAACGGCTTTTCCATCTGGGGCTCGTACGGTCCAAGTACAGTTAGTCCTTTCGTGATAGGGACCAGTACCATCTATTGTCGGGGAGCCAATATCACTGGGTCGAGTTATATGGCCACCACATTCTATTGAATTCATTCACAAGTATACTGATTGGGTACAAATGTATTCCGATGGTAACGAATGATTAATAATTATATTTCAGCCCCCGTTTAATACTTGTAAGTTCGCCCCCAAACCCAAGGCAACCTACTGGACTTCACCAACTTACCATCAAGATAGTATGATAATCGGAAACCACTACGTGAGATATAGTCATCCGTCATGAAGTGAATTTCTAATCGCGAATCGGCTCTTTGTACAGGTGGACGATTCCCATTACACCAAACCGAATTTTCCTCACTATATCCTGATGCTATTATAGATACATTGTCGTACCGACACTTTCCGAAACCTGTCAAAAAACATTAGTGTTTCCAGATGAGTAATCAGACGTAAGCTCGATTAAGCAAAGTAGAATCAAGATGTTCTATTTCTGAAAGCGGGATGTGAATTCGACCACTGCTGAAATAATTTTCCAAGCGAGGTGTTTTCAAATGTCAATCAAACTCAATATCGCGTTTCTAATGGTATGAGGTCGTATGTGCCAACATACCGTGAATGGCCCAGTTCTCGGACATGTAGGAGTTCCCAGACAAAGCGCTACCAGTCACTAATTTTCTCGTTATTAAAAATAAATCCTCTCGTTTTATGAACTGATATTCCTTTAGATTATGCAGAGATAAATATACCGCGAGATTACATCATAAATTATTCTCTCTCTGATAAGTAAGAAGGTGAAAATCGAGATTAAAGTAGTGATCTATCGTTTCGCTCCGCATTCGGGACGTTCTCTTGTCCACAACAGTTAGAGTCGAGCTTCGTGTCAGAGTGCAAAAATATCAGAATGTCAGTGCAAAATACAATAAGATTTTTTCCATCGATAGATAATTGATTAAGGAATATTATGAAAAATGAAAAAAACAATGAATAATTTTCTACGTTGAAAAATCGTGTGTCCGAGAACTCGGACGGGTGAATTGAGATCGGTTGCAGTTATCTGACACACGATTTTTTGACGTCTAACCTAGATTTATTTTTTGTTTCGAACATTCGTATTCCGTAAAAATTACAATTGGTAATCAGAGATTCTGATTCTGATTCTGATTCTAACGTTATTTATTACGAATATGACCAAGTTCCTTTGTTTTCTATGATTTTTTACCAATGCTATTTTCTCTGTCCACTATGTCCGGAAAGTGGTTCTCCTGATGCCCGGAATCAGGTAAGCTTAACGTGTTTGATTCTGACCGGTATGAAGTTGGCACCACAGTCTTCTGTCTCCTTCTATCCTTTGTGGTTACATAGAGACGGTAAGAGACAGAAGACTCTGGAGACAACTTCATACTGGTCAGAATCAAACACGTTTAGTGTACAAGTTCAATTTGAGTGTCCGAGAACTAGGCCATGCGACAGTTCACTCATTATATTCAATATTTATTTTATTTTTATACATCGGAATCAGAATTCTGCTTATTTTAGTTCAGCAAACTTCAAAGATAATATTTCATCCATAAAATGCAAAACTTATTACCAAAATATGAAGAAATTCATATTTGACTTACGGCTGACTCTTACATGTCCGAAAACTGGGCCATTCGCGGTACGCACTTTTATCGCGCAAGAAGGTGGAGGACATATAATTTTGTTTTCTTTCTCTATATTCTTTTAAACGCCAGAAACATTAAAATACGTTCAAAAAGGGCGAGATTAGAAAATTGATCAAATAACAGTAGAAAGTCGTATATATTGGCGGAAATTACCTATCAGTACTGACTTTGAGAAGAAAAAATCTTTTGAAATGAATCTATGCGTTTGAAGTATTTTCATAGCGAATGCCGCGATTAGAAAAAAAATTGTACGACCTTTTACCACAATGTAATGAAAATTAGTTCCCAGAGCGCCCGTGAGATGTCACCACGCGCTGGTTTCTAGCTTATTAGTCAGAGATGATTGGACTGCAGGTCGAGTCACGTGGTACACATGGCGAGGTTAATTCTGGCCCGGAAGTGGCTGTTTGGTATATGATTTAACACGCTAACCTGATCACTTCCGGGCCAGAATCAACCTCGCCAAGTATACCAGATGTATCAACGTAACAGCGCGGCGACATCTCATGGGTGTTCTGGGAACTAATTGTTATCACATTAGCGGCCATTGCCCTTCTCAGCTGTGGACAATCACAAAAATTACCA
The DNA here is from genome assembly GCA_914767705.2 of Tenthredo notha. NCBI lineage: Eukaryota > Metazoa > Arthropoda > Insecta > Hymenoptera > Tenthredinidae > Tenthredo > Tenthredo notha. The sequence goes on from OU611908.1 coordinate 6,652,516, forward strand.
CAAAATCGTGGAATACGTTTTTTTTTTTTTTTCTTTGTGGCTTATCTCCTATTTGGAATGTGGGGAGCTCGACCCATTGTAGCGATGGTACGAAAGAAGCATCCTAAACTTCGAAAAATACCAAGTGTCAGGAAAAAGGCAGTTAAATAAACTACTAGAGCTAGTCCAAAGTGTTTCGAGCTCGGGCCCGAAGCCGATGGCCGATGTACCACGACTAATATACACTACTGTATTTGATCAAATAACTTACCACCTTCCAACTGAAATTCAGTAAACTTGACAATGAGGTCTTTTCCAGGTGCTACAAACGTGTAGTTACAAAATAGATTCGCCCCATAGCGGAGCGGCCACCCAGGCGAAGAAAGTTCTTTAACTTCTTTTGAGACAAGAAAGATCCCACCACAGTTTGCATTCCACTTAGCACGGAAACCATCAGCTTGAGTACGATTATTCGAGCGGAAAAGAATCTTCATCTTATTAGAAGTCGAGTTCATTGGCGGTGGTAAATTCCGACCGCATACTTTGGGTTGATCAAACCACTGAGCTGTACCGGTGTGCACATCATTTTGCCAGTAAGATATCTACGATGAGAATAATAGCCGAAGTATGAATCATACTCTGAATGCATGCTTTGCTCATGAAAAATACTTCCTGAACAATATTTATTAAAGAATAAGTTTGAACTCTGCGTGTTTGTCTGGGATAGTATATGTCATTTGATTTGTGGCTATACAATGCATACCTGTATAAAATCATTCGCACAATTATCACTGGTTTCTAGACCGAAACGGTCTAGAAACACTAATCCAATATGATAACCGTTTTCTGTTGTTATCACCCACGAGCACTCTGCGTTATTTGGATACTGTGCTGGGAATCTGTCAAAGAATTTTCGACCAAGTAAAATATTTTGTGATGAACTTCAGTATCAAGTAGATAGTTCAATACAAGAGTGACAATCGTATTGGAATTATGTGACACAATGATAGCTCTAAATCTGCCGAAAATAAAGGTATAGGGGTGTAAATGAAATCAAATAATGCATACCCAGGACTAGAGACTACCCCGCTCCTTCCAGTCACTAACCCACCACAACCACCTTGAACATTATCCACCTGAATTTCAAACTCATTGTTTGGGGCTTCTGCGTGATACTCGATCGATAACTGATTTGTTGTTGACGTTATATTTTTTGGAATAGATCCACAAAGTTTCTCTACAATTGGTGATGATAGCCTCCCTTTTCTGTTGACAAATTTAGATTTGGCGCGTATAGAATATTCATACAAGGTATAAAATTAGATGTACACATTGTGTACGTTATCAGAGCTTATGACATCCAGCTCATTGGGATACAAAAAGTAAACAATTCATTTCCAGTTGAATGCAGTCAATACATTCTGAGATCGAAGGCCGCTCTTTCGGCTAGTAGCATCAGAAAATGTTGTGAGTAAGCTACATACTTGACGGGTCCATTTCTTTCGTTTACTCTACTCCTATATTTGCATTCCTAACATTGGCCAACAGTAATTGAAGCCATTCGATTGCCTGCTGCTTCTAACTACGGACAATTCTAGCCGACAGTGGTCATAAGATTTATTATACATAGTGTAGAACCTCCGGCGATATCGTATGATAATGCTTTTTTTTTTTTCCAATCATAAGCAAGCTCGGGGCTATAATCTACCCAATTGCGCCTCCGAATTCGTCACAAATACATTTGACACAGGGGTGCCATGGTAGTCGATAGACTACTGCTGTTATACCGTGAGGAAACGTGGAAAGAGATGGTTCCAAACGCACGGGCGCTGATTCATTCGAATATCCTTGGTGGCAGAATCGGGCTAGAAGCGCCATTTTTTTTTTTTTTTTAAATAGAAATTGAAAAGCAGACAGGCTCTGAGGATATTCGGGGCAAGTCTGAAATTGGCGGCCCTCGTAATATTCGAATGAATCAGCGACTGCGCGCTTGGAACCATCTCTTTCCACGTTTCCTCACGGTATACCGTGAGAATCAGGTGAAACAGTACGGTCGAGGCGCTGAGGGATGATTCTTATTTTATTTCAATAGGAGTAGCCACCCTAGTAACATTGGTTTTGGAAAAGATTCTTTAGCCAGATACTTGAACAAGCCCTGGAAAAAGAATTGGACAATTCTTGAGCAAGACAGTTAACCAAGATTATTCGTCCAGATTGGTAGTAGACTTGGACAAGATTTTAAAACAGAATCTGGAGCAATACTTGGTCAAGTGTGGTGTCAAGTCCGCAGCCAGAATTTGCCCAGATTGTTGGTAAAGAAGTTTGACCCAGACTTGCGCGAGAAACGAAAAAGACCACGAGTGCGTATCCTTTCTCTTTTGATAACTAAAGGCATGAAAAGGATAGTGTTTCAGTGGTTCTCGTCGCATCTTATTCACTCCAAAATAAAGCTCATTCTATAGGTCAAAAAATGTATTAATTACGAAAATTATAGGACATTGTAATTGATTTCCCAAATATTCTGTTGTTTTATTTTCTTTTTGATATCAAATAAATGTAGAAATGATTTTTCCGCAACAAAAGTGTGAATTTTTCAGCAATGAAAAATTTATTTAACAAAATTGACGAGTTTAATATTTATTAACAAAAAAAAAAAAAAAATGAATTTCCCGGGATAATTTTTGGAAACTTTCTAAACTAACTCATTTACCTACAGTAAAAAAAAAAAGCAACTTTGCAGGACCATCTACAGTCAAAATGGCAACAAGCAGTCATGTTTTAGCAGGCTGACTGGGCTAATAATTGAGAACCTCTGCTTTCACAACTGAGTCTCAAAAAGTGATGGCAGGAAACCTCACCATTTCTGCCAATTTTCTGGACGAATTCTGGCTGCAGTCTGGCCCAAGTATCTTGAAGAAAAATCTGCCGTCGGTTTCTTGTGCAAGAATTTAAAAAATCTCTATGGGGCCGTCCATAAATGACGTCACTACTCAAGGGGGGAGGGGGTAACCGAAAATGTGACATGTTTTGACATGTGGCGGGGGGGAGGACATCCAAATGTGATGTCACATTTCAAAATTTCGATTTTTCACATAATATGTGCAGTAAGATTCTTCGGAATATTAATAAAGCATTTTTTGAGATAATGAAAAGTTTCAATGTTTTTTTCTTCATCATTAAAGGGGTGGTAGATGGAAGTTTTGTGACGTCACCCTTAGGGAGGGGGGTCTGAGTTTTGTGACTTGGGGGGGGGGGGGGGGGGAAAGCGAAATTTATGGTGGAGTCATTTATGGACGGCCCCTATACAGATACTTCATCTGTTCATCACGAATCTTAAGCCAGACTTGCACAAGGCTTGAACCAAATTGCTACTAGGGCACGCGTTGCCCTAGAGAATTCCTAAGGTATTTCGACCCCTGATCAGCTGTGAGACGCGTACTGACCTTAGGAAGATTTTCACGTGTTGGCTCGCCCTGTAAAAGCTTGAGTGGGTGGTCGTTGGCGCGAATTGACGGTGCTGTTTCGCCTGATTCTCATGGTAGAAGGCTAGTTGGAGGACATTGACGATATCGCCCTTTTATGATCTAGGACAATCATCAATGTATTTTAAAGGGTAACACCACTTTTTTTCTAAACAATTTACTGTTTATTTGTTGGGCAAAAAATCGATTTCTTTCTTCAAAAGTGCACCATTTTTCCAAAATTTGACAATCGAAAAACCCCTACGTAGTCCCATAGCTAATAATATACGGATTATAATTTTTTTTTGCATTTGTTCCAAGTCTTTTACTTTACAAGAAAACCGTCCGCCCGTGAAGCTATTTGTAAAAAAACACGTTTCTCAAGATGGGCTTTGTCACCGCCATTTTGTATGAAAACTATGATAATTTTTTATACTTTAATATGTGTTAAATAAGCCCTCTCAAAAGAAATCCTATTCCTTGTTTCATACTCCCAAAATAAATTGTCAGAGTTAGGTCTGATTTTCTGTGTGGTGTTACCCCTTAAGGTGCCACAGAACTGCCGTAAATTCACAGATTTTCGATAGATATATGTCATACCGAGGCGTCAAATACGAGGAATTTCGTCGACAAATTGAGCCTTATTTACGGGACGCAGACGGTTGAAATGAGTTTTCCTGAAAAGTGTGTGTATTTCTACAGTGCGCTTGCTCCCTGGATTCAGTGATAAATGTTCTCATTTCCCAGATGCGATCATAATACGACATGTCGGTAATTGCAGGGATTCTGATGCCGCCATGTTGGATATGTATAAACGACCTGTCACTTTTATTTATTCGCAATACACATTACTGGGTAATCTACGCTGAAAATCACTAAGCAAGCGCACTACAGATTAATTCAGGCTTCCATAAAAAAATGATTCCCATGAAATTCGTTTCTTTGTTTGGGCTCAATTTGTCGACGAAATTCCTCGTATTTCACGATTCTGACGTCACAAAATATATATAGCACACCCCCACTACTGTGGCACCTTAAATGGCTTACCGAAAATAGTTTTAGTCGCTGCTCCGAATCCAAATGTCTGTATTTTTCAGACTCAAAGTTCGTTAAAAATAGAATGGCGAATCAGACATAATCAGAGTAACGGAAGAAATTTGAAAAATTATTTTGCGATGAGCCGGCGTAGCACTATTTTACATATTCCTCGATAGATATGGAGGGTTTCTGTTTAGCTGCCCCTACTATCCAAATAATAAAATGAGTGTATACTGATCATAGTATATTACCTCACGAGTATGTAGTTGGTATCGCAATTTCCGAGATTCAATTTTATAGTTGTTAACGCAATACCCTCTCCATCATCTGGGAGCCTCACGTACCAGATGCAATCTAGAGGATACGTCAGATTCGTGGGCGCAGAAATTGTTTGGGAAGTACTGCCTAAAATGCCACCGCATTTATGCCAACGGTAATTCATAGTGAAATGTGCGTTCCATCTACTTATACTTTCCAGGGCCTAATAATTTATTTAAAAAAAAATCATATATCAATTGAAGATAATCAAAATATCATTTAGGTATGATTGAAATAGTTTAGAATGTTGAAAGTAATTGTAAATTTTTATCAGCTAGGTGTATCTTCATAATCTTCTTTCCGTTAAGGGTTTAACGGCCGTAATAGATAACAATCCGGTAAAATCTTCTGTTTCATATTGAGGGCTAAGGATCAGAAGGGTGTAACCCACAAAAAACTGCGGATGCTGCCAGAAGGGCTCATGTGTTAAATTTTCAAACATACGCCCCTATGGCAGAAAATTCAACAAAGTCAAAAAATGTGGATTACGCCTTTCTAGACCTTAGTCCTCGATATGTATCAAATATATCTATATCGTTAGCTGAATATAAAAGTTGTGATAAAAGGCAATAAAAGATAAACAAGTCAAAACACAGTCTTAACTGTGTTTAGTTATGATATTCACCACCAGAGTGGTAACTTCCGATATAGCCAGACCGGCAGTTCCTAATGGTTCCCAAGAAGTAAGCAACACGTATAAATCATAAAAATAAAACCTGTAATAAAAGTAAATTCAATAAACAATATTATTCAATTGTGAAGTTTCAATTAAAACCTCATCACTCTGCTTATAAATAAGTAAAGTCACGTAACTACCAACATTTTCAGGTATCGCAAATTTGAGTAATAATCACATATTTCCATTTCTATTTCATCTCTCCACTTTTTCCTCACTTTTTTTTTTTGGTTCTCACATGACTTTTGTATTCCGCTAACGATATACAGGGTGACCCAGAACCCACGGGCCACCTTGAATGGGCATATTCCCTGTTGAATTCTAAGACTAAAATTCCTATATGAAAACTCTCTAAGGCCAACTGTTCTCGAGTTATTGAAAATCGCGATTGACCTATCAGAGCGTTTCTCTATGACCGCAACTATGGAGCGAATGACCTGGACCGCTAAAACTATGGAGCGATTGACCTAGACGGCCCATAACTATCGAGCGAATGATCCGGACGGCTAAAACTATGAAGCGGTTGACGTGAACGGCCAAAAACTCTGGAGCGGACAACCTGGACCGCTGAAACTATGAAGGAGTTGACTAGAAAGACTCTCTGATTGGTCAATCGCGATTACTGACAACTCGAGAACCGTTGGCCTCAGAGAGTTTTCGTAAAGGAACTTTCGTCTCAGAATTCGACAAGGAATATGCCCATTCAATGTGGCCCGTGGGTTCTGGGTCACCCTTATAGATTAAACAAAAGATTTTAATGGATCTTAGCGATATTACGGCGGTTAACCGTTTAACAGTCGTTGATGAATACGGGGGTTAGTCTTCTATCGATGAAAAATGATATCAAGTTATATTTTTACGTATTCGCAGACAAAAAAATCATAGATAATTAATCAGTATTCCGTTGAAAGATTCACTTACGGCAATTCTGTTGATTGGTGATGGCATTCGAATAGTGATTCCACGCGTTAGGTTTCCACAAATATACGATAAAATATTTCCACCGTCTGAAATGTAAAAAATACTGTTTCACTGCAGAATTAGTACATTACGTATCTAGTTGTTCTCGGCGGATTCTGTTTGCAGTGTGTATTTCGAGATTAGGATACACACATTCAGCGGTCAAGAAAATAAACTAACAAAAACATTTCACACAGTTTGAACCGATTCTGAGGGAGTCAGGGTTTAAGCCAAGTAGATTTCACGTGGAATGCCCCATATTCTTTCACCTTCGAATACGGGCAACTGGAAAATTTGAAATAATTCAGAAAACTTTTTCTCACGTCAGGTAACACACTCCAATTCTTGCAGAATTTTCTAAAACATCGGAAGCCGTAGGTAGGTCACTTGACAGAGAATTCCTCATATATTCATCTAAATTCATCATTTGGAGTCGAATCAAAGACGATTATACCGAGAATATTCGGTGAGACTACACGATCCCCCTCGTACGGCAAAACCAACACAGGCGCTCACCGTGTGCGTGAGTCTCGTTCGGGAGGGGATGCAATGCTACTGGCACCTCCTTCCGTCCTAAACTAGCCTCACGCACGCGGTGCACTTGTGTTGGTTTTGCCATAGGAAGGGGATCGTGTAGTCTCACCGAATATTCACGGTATGTTTCTGCCTTCCGTACATTTCCATTCCATGTAGAACATTTTTGAGTAAATTTTATCGGGAAGAGAGTTGAATTTATCCATACATTTCATTCGCTAGATAAAATTCTTTTTGTAACACATGCACGATTTCTGCGTTTTCTAAACCTATTAAGCAGCCCCAAAGTGACATTTTTTAATCTTTCATTGAATAAGTGGGCAATGATGAGATATTGACTTTTTCCTGTTACCTACTATCTTACTTTTTCCTGTTGAAAAAAAGCGATCTAATTGTAACATAACTATGAGGTGCCGTGTTAATGGAAGGTCACCTTAGTGCCGCTTATAGGCACAAAAAATCGCGAAAATCGATGCATATGTCACAAAAAGTATGGCGTGCGCCACGGGCGAGGGCTTTTCTGCCCTCATGTGTTTGCGTTACTCGTCTCCGGCTCGCAATACGTATTCGTCTGTGGCTCGTGCTTGTTCGCCTCGACTCGTACTGCGAACTCCACACGCGGGCAAAAAAGACTCACTTTCTGCCCTTTGGTACACGATATACTATTTCATACTTCAAGAGGTCGAGAAGATATTATTCACAATGAATATTCGAGTTAAAATATACTTTGTTCTTCCGGTAAAAAATATATCAAAAAAATGTTCAAATGTTCGAAGGTCATCTAATATTTGTCAGCAAAAAAGATTCATTTCAGCGATTGAAAATATTACATCATGATATGGGGGTATGAGAATGAGTCGGGAAGGATGACGGGGTTCATGAGAATAGAAATATTGGATTATTGTTGACCCCTTTCAATACTCTTCAGTATGCTGCAATGTGTATAGGGCACAATCAAGTTCTGTACAGAAGTGATCGGTAAAATAGTCAAAGCAATAATTACTGTCATTAGTTGAAAACAATAATGAAGGAGAGTGATTGAATAAGATCAATGCACACGTACAAAAACAATGACTCAGTTCTCATAGCATCCTGTTCTTCGGAATTTGACTGTCAAAATTCTACAATAATGCAGCCTATAAATGAAAATTCTTCAAAAAAAGCTTACTGACCAGACATTCGAACGTAAGATGACCGACGCCGACACATACTACTGGACATTTCTCTGATACTACTGATACCGATAGTTCCAGATACAGTCATCGCAAGTGTTTGGCTGGTTGAATCAATCCAAGGAGAGCTAACTTTCCAATCGCAATAGAAACTAGTCAAATTGAATACGGCATTTTTATTATCGATCAGAGTACCTTGGTCACTGGTCACTGCGCCACCACATACTGCAAGAAAAAAAAAAATTATCAATTCAGATTTCGCGCTAAAAATATATTCAGATATACGATCGAGACGTTATAAGTTGGCGAAACAAGCTTACACGCAGGGACAATACTGCTGTAACGAGCTTTGAAACCTCTGTGGGCGGTGGAATCTGAGAAGTACCAAATTATCATTGTGTTGCCAGTACTCAAAATTTGCCTGTCTGTATCAGAGGCACGGAGATTTTTTATGTGAGATCTGAAGTTCAAATCATTATAAAACTGTAACAGATGAAGTATGTTTGTTATCGAATAAACTTCTTCAAACTAGCATAATATCAGTGTGATAATAACTGAAAATATATACAGCTAGTTGTGGTGACGAGAATGAGTAAGGATGTCCAACAACTTCCCCACCCAGATCGAAATCCAAAATGTCTATTTTAATGCGATATCCGTCTGGCACTCTTATTTTCCATTCACAGTGTCTGTAATAAATTTAGGAAGTACAAATAGTGATTGTAGGATCATAAACATTCGACGTTACATTGTATTGAGTTCAATGTGCACTGATTGTGTGTGACATGCAAATTACGAAGTTGTAAAGAAAAATCAACATTCCATGTTTTCTACTTCTACCTGTTAGAAATATCGGAATGAACTCTACTCTTTGAATGGTGGAAGTTGATTCTTACATTATCTCTATTACGTCAAAGGTTACTCTATTACGTTAAAGTGCCTTTTCATAGTGTGGCTAGTCGCTCATTTTCAGCGACAAATAGATCACGTGATCAAATACATCGCCGCGGCAAATTTGGTCTCTCTACATAGTTTCCATCGTCCAGATATCCATGTTCATAGTTTTGTTCCTTCAAGTATCCGTTATCATAGTCTCCGTCGTCCAGGTATCCCTTCTCATAGTTTTCATCATCTAGTCATTCATCATCACCTAGATGCCGGAAATTATGAAAATGGATACCTGGATGACGGAAACTATGTAGAGGGATACCAGGACGACGGAGGCTATGGAGTAAATAACCCAGATGACGAAATTTACGAAGGGAAACACCTGGGCGATCAAACAATTGGATAAACAACTCTAGTGAACGAACGGAACACTCCAGCCACGGGCACAGCATTAATAGCATTCGTAACCCGGCACTGACTTTCCACTGTATAAGCTCCGTGATAGGTTAACTTGGATACGTTAAAGCTCGGTAACCGTCAGTCACCGGAATTTTCGGCAGGGGACTTTTCGTTCTAGTATAGGAAACGGCGCGGCCGGGCTCTCAGAGAATTACTGGGGCCGTAAGTCCCTTCGGTCTACCTGAAAATGGTCACTTGTCCTTACCAAAAAGTTCGATGGTAGGGACAGCGTTCAGGAGAAATAAAAGGAACTAATGGGTGTACGGTCTATTTGGGACGGCAGCAACTGCGTCCAACCGTCCTGGTCTTTTCATACCTGCATGTCCTCACCCGTACCGACCAAAATCCAAGAAATGGCGTTGAAAGGATTAGTGCCGGTGAACGGGTTGAGTGGATTTACAGTTTTGGCTCTTTAGACTAATGAGTGTGCCGAGCCCTGCTGTATACTATAATAAAATGTGCACGACGAATGTATACGTGTAATATAATGTATATGTGTATGTATACCTGAGGTGCGATCTGGCATTGGGATATCCAGGTGAGCTGAATTCACCTGCAGTAGCTTCGAGGGTACCTCCACATGCTACGAAAGTAAATCATTGTTAGACGGTTGTGTTGATACGTAGATATAGACATATTCGTATGCTAATTTGAAAACTCATTGTGACTGATGGACATTTGACTCACTTTCGACAGAAGTTGTAAAATTGATATTGAATCCTCTGTATTCAGTAGAAGCTCTGGTATCACTCACAAAGGTCACCTGCACTAGATTTCCTGATGATTCAATCAATCCAGGCTTGATGTTTCCACAGTACTGTCCTATTTGTCGTCGTGTCAATTCTGAGTTGGATAGAAGGCGAGAGAAAAGAATCAATACTTTTTCTACGTATGTGGCATAATATGTTATCTACGAGGATGAATCGGATGAGAAGCGAGCGTAAATGTCTGATTCAAATGAACTGAAACTATAAAGGCTTCATTGAACGGAAACGGTTTAAAAACAAAGCTCCGCACAACACGTCTTCACGTGTTGCTGGTCGGTTAAAGTCCTCATACTTCCATTCGAATCTTTATCCGTCCACGCATTTGCACCAGTATTCCATACTTCTTTCTAACAGTATCTGTATCATCGGCGTTCGGTCACCTGGCAATTTGACAACTGTCTTCGACCCCTTTTTTAAACTTTCTCAACTTAAAGTTCCTAAGACTACTCGACTTAAGAGTCTGGCTAACTCTCACCTAAAACTAACTCATCGATATTACGCATATTACTTTGATGTGTTACTAATACAGTGATTTTAAGTTTTCTGTACCAAAAAAGTCGGAGCTTCGATTTTTTTTTTTTTTTTGTTTGACTTTTATTCGCTATGTGCGTCAATACACGTAGCGCCACAAGTGACGAAAAATCGCCGAAAAAGTAGGAACAGGATTTGGTCTGATTGGGTAGAATTTCTTGGCGCGTTTATGCAATTCGAATCCAGCCTAAGAAAGTACCGGATTTTTCCTACTGGAAATGTTCGCGCGAGCAGAGCCTAGCAACTATGGGCAGTGGAGCATCCTTCTGATTGAGGCGAGCCCTGGAGCGCGAGACAAGAAAGCGCGTCGACACGATATCCCTATCCTCAAGAGCGACCCTAAGCGCTGCAACAACTTGCTGGACAACAGCAAGAGTACGATCGGGGGACGGGCATGTGGCCTCAGTTAACGGCATTCGAACAGATGTATGTATATCAGAATAATCTTTATTTTACGAACGTGGGAATTCTTTATATCTCACCTCATTGATTTATTCTACCACAAAAAATCTGTGTCAATATTCGGCTCGATCGGATAACGTTAACCTCTACTTTCTAGCACTTGCAGGGATTCAACATTATTCGCAAATGGGGAGAAAAATAAGAATGCGGGATTTGTCGAACAAAAATATTCTGCGAAAGGTTACCAATGCACAAGCATTCATCGCGGTAGGTTAATTCTGCTATTTTTCGAAACACATACTCTCATAGACTAAAAATCTTAGGCATCGTGTTTGATTCGATCTGTTTTCGTAATTGAACAAAACGAAAGACGGTTTTTGTCGAAGCTTTAGTGTCATCTCCCCTTGTCGTTATCTGATGAAGCTGAAGCTGTTCGGCTTTTTTTTTTTGTCATATACACAAAATACTAAAAATAATGATAATTGAAAACTGTGTTGCCCATTCTTGTTGTTGACCCATTGAATATTATTCACCTGAATCGCATGCAGTATTAGCTTACCTCCAGTATCATTGTAATGTAATTCCTCGGAGATATCAACATGGTCAACAACTCCGCAGTATCTCCTGGCGGGTAAATCTAGATCTCGGAATTGTAGTTTCATGTTATGTCTGACTGGACCAATTATACGCCAAGTACAATTAATATTGGTCGGATATGCTGCTGGATAATTGGCGGACTTCAATATACCTTGCTTGTCTCTTATAATTCCACCACAATAATCTATCAATTACATAACAAAATTATTCACAAAAAAACGAAACGGGATATTTGATGACATTTTGCAAGCCAAAAAGACATCAGCTTACCCCCAATGCTCACGCGAGCCTGAAAACCGTTTTTAGGATCAGTAACGTCTGTATAGAAGCGAAGGTACATGATATTTCCGGTTGTGACCTGACTGCTAGGTGCGACATCACCACAGAATTGGCCAATAAGTATTGCGGAATCAGTTCCACCATCTCGGATTTCTAGATATTCCCTGTCGCAACTGCAACGTAGATATGATGGAAGCATTTCAAGATTACGGCAAAGACGTCGATATTTAACTATAAGCTTTTATTTGAATATAAGATTTCCACGCTGGTTAGACGTCAAGCCCATAAAACTACATTCATCTCACTGTCAAACTCACGTTTCAGTCTTTGTCAGGTCAAATCTTTCGATAAAATGAATCATAATTGGCTCTCCGGCCGGTGCCATAATTGTCCAGATACATTCAGTATGTGGTGATGGAATGTTGGGATAGTTTGGAGTCTTCAAATCCCAAGTTTTCATTGCCTGTGTTAAGACAATTTCACCGCCACAATTCATTCCTACCTCCCTGTATACGATTTCCGTTAATATTAGAAATAAATCACCGTTGTTACAATATTTGGGTATATTTAGGGAGTAAAAATAGATACAATGGACTACTAAGGAACCTTTCATCTTAAGATTATGAATGTACAGTTCATAACAAAATGTCGTTCGATTTTAAAAAAAGTGATCAGAGCACTAAATGCGAACGTATGTATCTTATGAAGCCATTGAACAAATATTCTTACCTGTATGTCAGTTTGAAGCGGGTGTTGACCCTTGAACCGACCACTTTTACGTAGAGCTGATTCCCAGTTGTTTGCAATGAATTTGGTATTGTATTGCCACAATATTTGCCAGTGCCAAGAATAGGAGATGAAGCCGAACCCCCATTTTTCAACTGAACACAGTAATTATACAAATTAATCGCGTAATAACGGATTAGATACGCGAACTGTAACGGTTATTGAATCCTACATCTCATTGTCAACAAGATATGCACATTGGATCTTGTAAAGTAGAACACGTTGTACATGAATCGTGGGCTACCCCAAAAAAGCAAATAAGAAAATAATGATTACACACTAGGGGGGGTCCTTATTTGGGGGTCAGACGAATTTTAATCGAAGCACCCCAAATAAAAAACGGTTCCAAATAATTTGAAAAAAACGAGAAAAATGTCTAATTTTTCGTTTTAATGGGAATACATGTCCCAACGAGCTTTTGACTTTTTTTTTACCAAATTCGTGGGAGAAAATGGTAGTTAGCGTTATGAAATGCAAATAAGTTATGTCAAAATTCAAACAATAGGTTGGTGAAACATTTTTATCGCAATTTACAACAGAAGTTCGAATATATCAAAAATCAACATTGCATCAAAATACGAAAATGAATAACGGAAAAAATAATTCAATTTCCACTTGTTTATATTTTCAGATGACTCATTTGTATTTCATAACGCTAAATGTCATTTTCTCTAAATTTCTATCCCTCAGAAATGAATTTGATGAAAAATAAAAGGAAAAATCAAAAGCTCGTTGTGGCACGTGTTCCCATTGGAATAAAAAATTGAAAATTAGACTCATTTTTTTTTGTCATTATTTGGAACCGTTTCAAGGAGCGCTTCGACTAAAATTCGTCAGACCCCCAAATAAGGACCACCCTATTACACACATGGTATTAATGCAAATATTTAATTTTTATATACCATCAGGTAGTTTCTGCTGCATGTCGTATCAGTGGATTCTCCTATATCGATGTCAATCAATTTTACTTCTATGGTTCTTCCTGGCCTGACGGTAACGTTCCATTGACAAGTTGTTACCCACAATTCTTGAGAGGGTGTCGTGCGGTTTGTTTCTATGACTCCATTAGGTCCGTACAACTGACCACCACAGACTGAAAACATAAAACAGTCAGGTATCGAACTTGTCTGCGATGCAAGATCGATAGAGTTTTTACATATTTATCGTTAATTGTTATGCTTTTTTTTTTACTAAAGACTTTCGTAAGATACCTCTGCGGACGGTTGCTTCAAAACCAGTTTCATTTATGTATGAATCGGAGTGGAAGCTGACTTTCATTAGATCGGTTGATTGTATGGATGTACCCGTGGAATTGCGTAAGCAAAAGCTCCCGAGCTGGGACCACTCTTCTTGCGAACTCAGAGAATTTCCAGAAAATACTTGGACCTGATCCGCGATGCAGTCGGTGGTTTCTTCTAAATCTAAGGATCTGAATTTCAAAAGTAGGTGCCATCCTGGAAGTGTCTCAAAAGTCCAGCTGCAGTCAAGATTGCTGTCATAACCACTGGGCCATCCGGGAGAACTGAATGTATAGGTGAAGTTTTCCGAGCCAGTCAACGAGATGATTTCGGCACAATCTGCTGTATTTTCATAAAAATTTCAATTTATGGTAAAAGCAGAGTTTCCTATCCTACCCTTCGTGTGCAAATGGCTGTCATTATGATCGCAACGTGAAACAAATAAATATGAGGAAATTGAAAAAAGTTATTTATGCGATCCGTTGTTTGAAAGTTCACTTTTTGAGTATTGGATTTAGGCCGCAACGTGACCAATTTCAGGTACATCCGTTGAGAGGGGTTGCCATGACCGGACTAAATGCAAAAAATACTAAATCGGTTTTGCTGAATCGACAATTAACGATAATTTTCTTTACATGTAAGTATTCCGTAGAGAAGGTTTCAATGAAAAGATCCACCATTGGTTTTGCATATCTGACTAAAAATGTCATTTTTATGACCAATTTTGCTTAGGGGGTCCATCGATAGCAACCTAGGCTTACCCTAATCTATGACACCGTAGCTCAACACCGAGATCGTTGTTGTGTTTTAACACGGAACAGTATTGATTATAACCGACACCAAAAACATTCAATAATGCAGAAATAGCGGAGTCAAAACTGCGAGGTTAATGTGCACCAAGCGAAATTAAAATAATTGATCGTGCTATGCACCAAACGATGTCATAAAAATGCGTCATCCCTACTCTACATCAAAAAGTGTTAGAATAATACACCGTTAGTAGTATTATTCGTTGGTGGGTTTGTTTTATGTCTGTGCATGATGCGTACATGATTTCAAAACCGTTTTACATGGATATCTTCTCTATTTTCGCGTAAAACAAACATGTTTTGGGCCGCACGTGTTCGGAGTCGCACATAGAATTGCCCGACGTATTTTGTTTCATTGATTCCGGTGCCCAGGCAGAGATATTCCGTTTAATAGCACCTTCTGCACGCGTTTATCCCAATGTTTTCAGGTCTGGTGGAATTGGGTAGGGAAGCACCTTAAATGAAAGCTTTTCATACCTTCATCCTACAAGAAATATTCTAATTCCATGTATACACCGAGACGAAAGAAATAAATGATCATAAATTGCCGTATAGGCCGCTTAGCTCCCGTTCGGGTATATATAGACTCGGTCGAGATTCGCGCGATACATAGAAAAATCATTGATTTTTTTTTAATTACCTGGCGCGAGAGTCGACCGAGTCTCTCGATCGCAACGTGAAACAGATGAAGAAGAGTTCCATAGTAAAATATTTAATTATATCTTGCGCCATTAAAAACATAAACAGCAATACGGACCGAAATGAATTTCAACACACTTACCCTGTGAGGTAACGTATACGTCTTCAGAAGATTCTCTAGGAACTTGTAGCCAGCTGAGTAGGAACCAACTGCCTCCTGTAAATCCAGTAGCGGTCAATTTGATGTAAACTATATTACTTGAGGATCGCACTGGCTCCGGCAATATCACACCACATTTGTCCATCAGCTCAGGTGCATTTTCGTCATATCCATCATAAATCTGAAAGATACAACATTCCAAGAATCAAAGCCAGATGGGCGATGTGCAGATGGTAAATAAGCAAACTTTGCCATTCTTATGCCCGGTTCTATAAAAGAGAGTAATCCCTAGGTTAACCCTAGGACCCTACACTATCTGTACAAAACAAATAACCTACACACGGGTTACGCTTACCCCAGCACTTCAAATCAACGCTGCTAACGGCCTGTTTGTCGTGATAGACCGGTAGCCCATAACACTTTTTTTTATGTGTCATAAACTACCGCTCACAACTATCTTAAATTCCATAAAACTGTGTCCTACATCACGAAAAAAGCATCGCCGAACAAATTCCGTGGCTACAAGATGTTGCGCACGCGTAATCAGATTGTTTAAAAAACTTAGGTTTTGGAATCATTAGTTACCGCGAGATGGTTTTTACATTGTAACGAAAAACATTACATTACGAAAAATGTAAAAACCATCTGTAAACTCTATTTTCGCACGAAACGAACATTTTTTTGGACGTGTGTGTTCGGTATTGAATTTGAATTCGCGCAGCGTTGGCCTTTTTTGGGTTTTTGACGCCTGGGCTCGGATAATAATCGAAATGTGTTAGATTGTATAAAAAGGAGGTGGGCAACTAGGGATGGGCCTTAATATGAATTTTTCGCCGTGAAAAATTCGATTGAACAAAGTTAGAAAAATGATTTCAGCATTTCTCACTAATTATGTGGGGTTAGAGGTACCCACTCGGGTACTCAGGTGTAGGGTGCTAGGGTTATCCTAGGGATGACTCTTTTCTATACAACCGGGCATTAGACCATCTTTTCTTTTCACTTTTCACATTGCGTTTATCTGTATCAATGATCAAAATTTCATGATTCGACGTGCGTATACTTACAGTGAGTGAAAGGAAACATGTTTCCCCATATTGCATAATGTGAAAATCTTTGAAAGTAATTTTTATCGACGATAACGAGTCAACAGTAATACGCCAAAAGTATTCTCCATTCAACAAACATGGCTTCGGGTATAACGGCGACGCGATCTCCCCGCTGGACCCGGACAAATCACCCCCATGTAACAGGCTATAATCAGCAACGAATCCCTTCTTTGTTCCATCTGCACTACTTTTAAACTTGATCCACAAACTTTTCGCTGAAGTTATAGCATCCATATTCTTGCCACAAAATGCGCCAATCAGTTTTCCAATGCCGTTGACCTCTCGCACTTCGACGTAGTCCAAATTACAGTGCTCGCTTTCGATCAAGTCAAATTCCTTAAAGCTCAAACTTAAACGATTTCCCGGAGATATTTGCAGGTACCAAACACACTCAATGTTCCGTGGATAACTGTTTGGATAGCCCGGCGTAGCTATCGTACCGTGTTCCGAAGTGTACGTACCCCCACATGCTGTAATGAGATGTCAACCATTACAATCGAACCTCGCCTACACGGGAAAAAATGTAAGTTCAGTGGCGCTTCACCGCGAGAATCTTTTCTCCCCGTCATTTTGATATCTTTTTGACACCGCTTTGGGCGCGCTAGCTTCCCAAAGTTGCGGGAAGACTGAACTTCCTCATCAGTCGAGCAGAGAGGGCGTCATGAAAACAAATACAAAGTGATACAATTGTTCGCCCATGCGGGGAGCTGAGCTGCCCAAAGATCTGGTGAAAAAGTTCGCTCATTCGTGAGGACTCTACAAGACCGGTGGGAAGCTAGGCTCCTCGCATTTTTTCCCGTGTATCGCAACCTCGGTCATTGCATACACATTGAAGCCTGTTAGTTCACAAGCGTACTAGCCAATATCTACCTGAATTGAGCACAGAATAGGTCCCAGAAAACTGCGTGTCATACAAATTTCCAAACTGAGATGTCACATGGATGGTTAGAGCATTCCCTTGACTAGTTATCGGCGGAGGAACTTTGGTACTGCACCAGGTGCCTAGCGAGGGTCCATCCGTTCCCTCGCCCTCGTAAACCTGTAGAGAACTTCCTTCACATTCGTCATGCCAGAAATGCAACGGGTGTAGTTGTTCAGTCAATGTTAATGTCACATGATCCTCTGGAATACGTGAATCAAAGTCTTGTAAATTCAAAAGATTTGAAAGAGACATTGCATGCACAGCCTATAGAAGTCGATACTAAATAACTCTCTCCATCTGATTGTCAAACAGCGAGTGGAGGCGTGTTTATTCTGTTGTGCAAAAAGAACTTCATTGCTGATGATCAAGTATCGTAGACCGGGAGATAGTGACAGAAAATCCCAACTCTTTTTCTACAAGTATGACACCCCTTTAGGGGTCGAATTATATAATTATTGAAAGGAAAATGCTGGTCATAGCGCTGGCCGTCGGGGCGTAATCGCAGGAACAAGTATTGAACTTGGATATCCCGTGGATATTGCTGATGCGTTTGCTGATCACTTCAAGAGCGTATTTTGTATGCCAGGAAACGCTTTCGCCAACCACTCTTCTGCCACAGGCGATACCTCAGCCAGACTTTTGCTCGACATTTCCGAGATGGACGTTTCACTCGCCATTCGTTCACTGAAGCCAAAGTTATCAGCGGGCGTGGACCAGATCCCCAATCTCGTGGTGCGTGATTGCGCGTACGTTTTTGCTAAACCGTTATGTTTTATCTGCAATCTATCACTGCGTCGGGGTTTGTTCCCTGATTTGTGGAAATCGGCGAGAATTTGCCCTGGGTTTAAAAGTAGTGATGCATCGCAGGTTGTGAATCACCGTCCAGTTGCTATCATCTCGGCTTTCGTCAAAGTATTTGGAACCTGCCTCTATGGTCATATATTTCGGCATGTCTCAGCTCGCATTACTCCCCTGCAGCATGGTTTTATACCGGCTCGCTCGACAATTACAAACCTGACACTGCTGTCGCGCATCGTGTGTTCCGCATTAGACAAGAGCGAACAGGTTGACGTTATTTATACAGACTTCTCCAAAGCGTTTGACAAAATCCACCATGATATTTTATTAGTTAAGCTCTCCGATTTTGGTCTCCATGATGGCCTAATTGCTCTTCTTGCATCGTATCTGGCCAACCATATGCACTGTGTGGACTTTGGGGGTCACAGGTCTAAGCCCTTCGTCCCTACCTTTGGGGTTCCGCAGAGGTCTAACCTTGGTCCCTTACTGTTTAACATATTTATTAATGACATTATGCTCCCCCTCAAGTGTGACGCACTTCTTTATGCCGACGACCTCAAGATCTTTCGTGTCATTCGTTCGCGCGCGGATAGTCTGACCATACAGCAGGATCTTGATTGTATCTCTACGTGGTGTGCCAGGAACCAACTGCATCTGAACACTG
The DNA here is from genome assembly GCA_914767705.2 of Tenthredo notha. NCBI lineage: Eukaryota > Metazoa > Arthropoda > Insecta > Hymenoptera > Tenthredinidae > Tenthredo > Tenthredo notha. Next base: position 6,671,699 of record OU611908.1, read on the forward strand.
ATAAATGTAAGACCCTGACTTTTTATCGAGGAGCCACCCCAGCTGTATTTAACTACAGTTTGGGTGATTCCATTTTGACGAGGGTGCATTCCGCCACCGACCTTGGCGTCACCTTCGACAGCGAGTTTCGGTTTTCCCTTCACATCTCGCAGATGGTTGCTGCGGCCAACAGGATGCTCGGCTTTGTGTTTAGAACGTGTAGAGCTTTTACCACACCTGCGGCTATTACCACCTTATACTATGCGGTCGTCCGCTCTGAGCTGCAGTATGGTGCTCTTATATTTGGTACCCAATCACTGCCAAATACGTCAGCCAAGTGGAAAAAGGTGCAGAGGAAATTTCTTGAATACTTAGCGTTCAGGGCTGACTTGGTGTATCCACCCCGTGGCATAGAATACGCTACCCTGTGTTCGCGCTTTAATGTGGCTGCGTTGTCTACGAGGCACGATGTTGCGGCTGTCGTGTTTTTATTTTAATTGCTGGTTGGTTCCGTTGATTGCTCGGACCTTTTGTCTTGTCTTCCCTTTCATGTTCCTCGTATTTCAGCTCGGAGTTCTGTGTGCTTCTACCTTGAATCGTGTCGTACCAACATCGCGCGTCGCTCACCGGTTTTTGTCATTTGTAGTAATTTTAACAAGATCGCAGCTATTTGTCACCCCGGGTCGCTGCGCCCGGCCGAATTTATCAGCAGGGTCCGCGCGCATTTCAGCTCATGTGACTAGACTTGCCTCTCATGTTTCATGTTTTAATGTTCTATTGTTTTATGTAAGAGTTTTGTAATTTTATTGTAAGAGTTATGCTGGGTCTGCGCGCATTTTATGTAATTTGACTTGCTTCTCATGTTTCATGTTTTATTTTATTGTTTTATAATATAATCTAATTTCTAAGTTGTAGGTTTATGTAATTTCTATTTCCACGATGTATGCAATGTATTTTTCTCTGTTAGCCCTGTCCTGGGTTCGCCTGTTGGGCTTAGATTTCCTAACTAAATAAATAAACTTGTCGGATAAATTACGGGTCTTGAACAATTTTTCACATAAGGAATCTTGCATTTTCCGGTAGCTTATGAAAAATAATACGGCGGAAGCAAAATGCCATACTCATGCAGGGGGCTTACAGCCCGCCATACTATTCGAAACAGGTAAGTTTTTTTCCTCTTTTCTGAACCATTTTTCACAGGTGCGTTTTGTTCCATCTAATTATTTTCAAGTCGATATTCACGAAAATTGCCACGCCATACCGTTTTTACGGGTCTAAATAGTCGCCATACTGCAGTAAAGAAGCAGATTTTTTGAAAGTTGCCAAAGGATTTTTTAGTGTATGGCATTTGGATTTTCGGAAAGTTCACTTACTGCTTCTTCACGGCAGTATGGCGACTATTGAGGAGACCCATCAAAACAGTAAAGCGTGGCGATTTTCGTGAATGTCTACTTGGAAATGACTGGTTGAAACAAAAATGAACCAGTGAACAATAGTCAAGAAAAAAGAAAAATAACTTACCTGTTTCGATTAGTATGGCGAGCTGGAAGCCCCACCGCATGAGTATGGCATTTTGCTTCCACCGGATTGTTTTCTATAAGTTGACGGAAAATGCAAGATTCTTTGCGTGAAAAATTGTTAAAAACGCGTAATTTATCCGACAAGTTCGATACTTTGTCTTGCAATCACGCCTCGATGGCCAGCGCTATGACCATAATTTTCCTTTCATTAATTATGTAATTCGACCTCTAAATGCGTGCCATACTTGTAAAAAATAAGTCGGGATTTTCTATCACTATCTCCCGGTCGATCAGTAATTTCGAGGCTCGTTCCACCTAAATCCGAATGGAGATACTGCACTTGCGACGCCAACGTAAGCCATGCAAGTAGTATTCAACTATACCTGGATCTTGCGCTATAATAGTCCAGGTGCAATTAACGATCTCCGTATGCAACCCGACCGTAGAATCCATCGAGAGGATTCCCTGATCATTAGTAACAATCCGTGCGCCACAGGCCATATCGTAACTTGCTTTGAAGCCTTTCGCCGGCCAGCTGGAATCTGTTTTCATCACCACCAGAAGTTCGTTGCTCGAGGAAATGTATGATGGAGGCGGTATGTTGTGACAATGAGTACCCAATATAGGCGCATCTCTTGAGGAGCCATCATGAATCTGTACGAAATAATTCACAACTCAAGATGAAGTGAAACGTTTCAAGGCCATGGCCGGATTCTCTTCATCGCGGTAAAGCAGAGGTACCCACCGTTTGGTACCTCTGGCTACCGCCAGATGGCGCTGCACGCGTCTGCTAACCAGCCATTCCAAAAACGATTCTAATTATTCCTCGTTCGTATTGTAGGTTAGCTGTTAGTGGGTAAGGTTAGCTGTGTGCGATCCGATATTGAACATTGGTATTTCTTGCCAAACGGGAGCAGTATGCACATCTTACGCAAAGTGACAGAAGATACCTTCACGAGTGCCGCTGTTCGGTTTAAAAGTATACTAGATGCAATGTCGGTACAAGCCGTGACCCCAACTGAATGTCGGTTCTTTAGTCATGAGTAACGGAGAATTGTCAATTTTCAGCCATTTCTTTATCAAATGACACGGGATTAGGCTCAAAGTGTGTGATTTTTCATTGCCGAGGGCCTGATTATCTACGCCAACAGTGAATAATTTCATAATTTATGTGGTCGGCACATCAATCTGTGTAATTTTGAGAAAGTAAAATAATCAGGTCAATTCTACCAAAATAATGAGTCATCTCTAAAATTTTCATTGCGATTGATTCAGTAGTTTCGGAAAATTGACGATTCCCGTTTTCGAGGTGTTGAGAAACGTTTCACTTCACCTTAACGTAGTATAGCAGGTCGTCCGGACGCTGGGCTATAGAATCGGACCTCGGCTATCGCAAGACATCGGGACCGAGCAGGCCCGAGCGACCTCGGCCATCACGACACGCGCGTAGGTCCCTACTCTTCACTGAAAAAAAAGTTTTACACGCTGCACGATACAATATTGCTACCGCCGCGATACGCACGTAGAAAAACATCGAATCGTAACATGGCATTGCTCCTAACACGATCTACAAATCGTAAAGTTGTATCGTTACGGTTACGATCCAGTTTCGTTACTACAGCGGTCTATTGAATCGCAGACTTAGCGATAATGTAGAAAGTCACTTTACATTGTTTATTATTCGTGTTATAAATAATGACTGACGGTATGAAATCCATATTTTAGATAAATTTAATTATCTATAATGTTAAATTAATAGGAGAAATAATCTAAAAATATTTTGATTAGTTATTTTGTGGCTGACAAGTTAAAACGAAACTGTTAACCTTTAAATAAGTATAAACTGCCAAACACCGGCGTTTCGAGCGTGGATCGCTACGGTCAGGATCCGTTTAGTTATTCTCACAATGCGTCTACTAACGGTAGCAATATGGATCAGTATATCTACAATACAATTGGATCGCTATCATAAATATATACTAAATCGTGTTCTGTACGATATATAGGGTAATAATTACGAAACTTTATATCCCTAATGGAAGGAAATAAAGTATAGTTCGTATTCACATTTAAATCGTTAAGACCACGATTATAGTTTGCTTCAGATAACGATTCATAACGTGAATATAGCAATACGCCGTTTACGATACAACGGATAGTGCAGCGTATCAAACTTTTTTTTCATTGTTTGCACAAGTCTGAAGCCAGCGTCACAAACTTTTCGTGTCGGATCACCTACGGAGATCGTGGCAAGTGTATAGTCACTGACACGTAGCGCCGGCCAATCACGTCAATGTGTGAGCGATTGAGGCCGAAAACGGGACACGAAAAATCTGTGTCGCTGGCATAAGGCGGTCGTCCCATGTAGAGTCGGAACGGGAAAACGGAACGAAATCTAGTAACTTTTTCGACGTATTGCATGTGTGTATACACCGACACATACAACGTTCCGTTCCGTGATTCCGGATTCCGGTGATCCGGCCTTACATGGGACGGCAGCCTAACCTGCACGAATCGTGTACAGCTCATGCCCCGAAATACTGAGAGATATATGCGAGGGCCATGTTGAGAGGTTGAGAAAGCTAAAGTATTTGCGCTAAGCGTCCCTTGAGCAGTCGACTACGTTCTTGTGGTGGCAAGATTTTTGCGATGGACGGGTTTGCAATAGACGCATTCCGACCATGTCGATAATTGCATGCAGCAACTCACCCTGACATAATCGTAGGTACAATTTGTGCTTCCCTCGATATCAAAATCCAAAAACGTTAAATTGACAAGGTGATTCACAGGCACTTGAATGAGCCACTCGCAGTTCTGATTTGGTGGATAATTCGAATTCGGGTAGTTAGTCGAATGTATGACACCCGTCGATGTTGTGAACCTTCCACCGCACTGAATGTCAACGCTTCTGTATTTTATTTTGAATCCCGAGCTTTGGAGAGAATGATCGGCGTGAAATTTGATGAACAGTTTGTTGCCCGTACTCGTGAACGTGGATCCATTATTCGAGTAACATGTTTCTATCAGTTTTGGTGCAGTATCGTCAGCCCCGCTGTATATGATCAATTTATCAAAAACACAATTTGACGTCTTTTCCAAGTTGACATCCAACAAGGTTATATTTATACTATGGAAATAATCTACTTCGATGAACCACTCGCAATCAATATTTTTAGGATATGGGTTCGGATATCCGGGAGATGTGATAGTTCCTTGTGGTTTATTCAAGCGACCCCCGCAACCTGTGAGTAAAAAGATAATATCACTTTCACTTCAACTAGTATTTACATACAGTTTAGCACTTTCATTTCATCTATTGTCCGAACCAAAATACGTAAACTTCGTATCCCGATACGCTATCATTGTATTTGCTGAGACATCTCAATATTCAACTAACCATTGACAACCCATTCAAGCCGAAAGCCGTTGCTTGCTACGTATTGGTCCGATAGAAATTGCAGGAAGACTTGATTTTGATCAGAAACTATTTTAGGTGGCAGTGCAGTAGAGTCACAGAATTTTCCCCAATTTTTGTTTGGTATATCGTTTTCTCCTTCCTTTATCTCCAAGTAATCATTCGCACAAGAGTTTTCGTCTCCTGCTTCTAAGTCAAAATGGGAGAATGTGAGGTTCAACTTGTTACCCATGGGTGCCTCGATTATCCAGCTACAGTTTTCTCGATCAGGGTATTTATTAGGAAAATTTGGTGATTCAATCACTCCTCGGAATCCACGAAGTCTATGGTGGCACACTGAAAGAATTGAAATTAATCACAAGAATCTTTTATTTAAGTTCTCAATAACCGTTCAATATTGTTACCAGAAACTAATGATAGGCTTACTAAATATATTTACCAGTATGATAACCTATCTGGAAGCCTCGGCCGGAGAAACTGTAGTCGCTGCGAAAACGAATGCTGACAACATTCGATTCGGTCGCTATGTTCAGTGGGTGATTGCTTTCGCAATATCTTCCTAATTTCTTACCCCGTCTATCGGGCCCCTCGTATATCTCTATAAAATCGAGTCCACATTGTGGGTCATTTTCAAGGTCAAGGTCAACTATTATAACTTCGATAACACTTCCAGCGGAGACTGTAATTTTCCAGTTACATTCAGCGGATCGACTATACGGCTGAGGATAATTAGGCGAAAAAATAGACCCACTAGCGGTGGTCAAAGTGCCACCGCAACCTGTAAACGATCATAGAACATTATGGGATGGATGAAGACGTATCTTCTATGAACAATTGAGCTAAAATGCATGTAACTATGGTGCATGTAGGTAAAAGGCATTTTAATGATTGTGCATCATGGTATTCACTAGTATTTATTGATGGAACAAACCAATAATGCTGCTATCCCATTCTATGTTGAAGCCTTCACCGCTTCTCGAAATGTCTGATTTAAACTTTAAGTATATTCGATTTCCAAAGCTCTTAATTTGTGTTGGGATGTTCCTCCCGCAGTATTTTCCCATCAGAGGAGATGTTTCTGAGCCTCCATTTCTGAAAAGTATCACGATGCTAACTTGGATCTATGTTTTTAGTACTGATCGTGAAATGATTTTCACTGCAACTTTGAGCAACGCAAGGGATTTGTATTATACTAAGAGGATTCCGTGAAACATCGCACTCAGTCACCGCCAACTCGGCACCACCCAAGATTTTCGTCTGTTTTTTGCAGGCTGGACATCCCCTTTTCAATTTTAAACTTTCAAGGGCCGTAAAATAATTAAATGAATAAATATTTAGATGAATAATTAAATAGATAAATAAATAAACAAATAAATGTTAACAATTAACAATTGTTATCACAATAAATTATATTGAAAGAGTAAAATTATTCAGTACAATTTGGTTGTATCAATAATAACATTAATTAGATTAATAATTATTTTCACTTAGCTGCTTTGCTTTTACGATGCATGGATTTCACGAAGCCATTTATTCATTTATTTAATCATTCAGTAATACATCTATTTATTCATTTAATTACTCATCTATTCATCCATCCATCCATCCAACCATCCATCCATCCATCCATTTATTCATTTATTTATTCACACAATTATATGATCATTTTACGACCTTTGAAAGTTCAAAATTAAAAAGGGGATGGCCAGCCTGCGAAAAACAGACGAAAATCTTGGGTGGTGCCGAGTTGGCGGTGACTGACTGCGATGTTTCACGGAAACCCCTTAGTATGTAAAGCCTCATTCTCCAAGATATATCCTCCTGAAATTCTCATGACTAAGCCGCTGACGTACAATATATCATGACATTTCAGGTCAATTGAGTTGTCTAGTTAGTTTAGTCAGTTCTATTAGTAATTCGTCGGAAAAAAATGAAAGTCAATTGTTTTTTATTTTCTTTTTTTGCAACAAAATAATATATTTTGTACAGAAACGGAAGGATCATCATGTTCTGTATATAAAAATACTGGAGCATATATGGTTTGAAGTTGATAAGTGATGAGGTTTCAAGAGATGTACATTTACCTTGCAGCTGCGGGTTCAGCCCGGAAAAAATGAATTTTATTTACTACGGGCATAAAGTCCGTACTTTATTCTCAGCTGAGCGCATAAACAACGCGCTCTCTACCCTTGGATGAATAAAATATCATATGCACCATGGTGTAAAGTATTCTTCTAGATGACTGTGAATGTCACCCTCCCTTCGCTCGGGCGACAAACCTTACACTCGTCAGAAAAAACACTTTTAGGCCGTCAGCCCACTGCCAAAAAGTGTAATGATAGCATAACCTATGCTCTCTAGGGTTTTGGCAGTTATACATATATAATGATTGATGAACCAGAAAAATTAGCGCGTCCCCGTGAAACTCGCATTGGACAAGTTAATTGTTTATTGCAAAGGGAAATGGCGTGGTACGAAACGCAGCCTAAATGTTGTCTAATGCAACTTCTTTTACTAAAACGATTGCGAGATTTGGCAGCAAAGGAACGAGAGGGATTCAAAGTTTTCGGCGAACGCCTGCAACGCTTGCTCACAGGCGCGGCGAAATCATCGAGGATTTAGAAATAATCTAACTCTAATTCAACTATTTATTAACAACATAATGAATCTTTGGGGGTCCGTGAGACCCCGTGTGTCTTCTATGATCGAGACGGGAGCTGTGTCTGCTAAGGGTTAAACTGACGACCTATCTACTGATATCTTATATGTCTGTGGCTGATATCTACAGACGACGAAGCGGCATTGGCGTAGCTGTCAGATATCAGTAATAGACACATAATATATCAGTAGATAGGTCGTCAGTTTGAAGAAAAACGACGAACTGCCTCACCATCAGGAAAACCACTTTCCTCAAAATCATTATATAGAATAAAAATTGCAGACATGAGATCACTGATCTCTAGTTATGAGTAGAGATGTATTAGAAAAATCATAGGTACTCACCTAATTTCAAGGTAGTCGAATGCACACCCTGTGTGCTCTTCGATATCAAATTTTTTAACATTTAATGCCACTTGGTGCTTGTTGGACGCCTCGATGACCCATTCACACACCCTATTCTCCGGGTAGTGATCAGGGTAGTTGGGTGACGTAATAGTACCAGTCTCCGAGCTATAGTGTCCCCCGCAAACGTTGGATGCGTCAATAAAAATATATGAAGCTACAAACCCAGCGCTGGTTATAGAAAAATCAGTGTGGAACTTGATCGACATTATTCGCGATTGTGTCGTCAATATCGGTGGCTTCGTCGTACCGCAGTACCTACACAGAATGATAAATTATCCTCCATTTCGATGTATGTATTTCACGAATCCTCGAATACATTCTACTTCAAAATATGCTAATACTCATTCTTGCCACTGGAAAAAAATCTTTATCTTACGTTGTTATTGAAAATAGTTATAAATACTTATTATAGCGCGTTTTCGATATTATGGGCTTGAAGTGCCCACAGATGACTTACTTTCCCAACTGTTGCTGCGAGGTACTCGTCATATTCTCAGATATTTGGACATAGTCGTGGTAGCAGGTATCTTCATATTCTAGGGCAAATGTAAGCCAGTTGAGCTGTACCACAAATCCTGGGGTCGCCTGGATTATCCACGTACAGTCCTCCCGGTTGCTATACCTTCCATTCTCCGACGGCGATTGAATTATGCCTGATGGCATTTTTAGAAGACCTCCGCATCCTGGAATAAACGATAGGTGTTCTTTTGTGACCTGTACATGATAACATAGAGCGCAGTAAGGATCACTAATGAGAAGCAAATAATCTAAGACTTACAATTGTCACTCGACATAATCAACGAAACAACTCCAGTATGTCTAGCTACTTCCGGACGCTTTTATAGATACACTGTAAATTTGGCACAGTAGTGCCAAAGTAGCGTCAAGTGGTCTCAACAATATCTTGCCGATACCGCGACATGTACGTTCAAGCATCACGATGTAGCACCACGAGAATCACCCCTGTCTTGAAAAGTGAAAGTCGCAATTATGAAGTGGAAACTTTATTCAACTGAAATCCGAGTTTTTTTATATCTCAGTTTTTAAATTTCAGTTTCTGAATCTTTTCTTGAATTCGGGTTCTGAAATTTATGTTGAATAAAGTTTTTGGTCCACTGCGACCTTCACTTTTTGTATACAGGTGGTCTTCAAGGCGCCATGTTCTGACGCTTGAACATACAAACTCGCGGGGTCGGAAGCACGTTAAAAAACACTCGCGGCTACTCTTCTGCCAATTCATTACAGTAAAGTACGAAGGTCGTCTGTTCCGTTTGTCTCCGGAATTGTTCAGGAAATGTCTCATCTTTCTAATCCGTCCCGTGTGTTTTGTCTGTCCCGTAAATCAAGATGTCCAGGAGTCGCGCTTCGTGGTTTGTCGACGATATTGTTGTTCTTGTTATTATTGTTGTTGTTGTTATTATTGTTATTGTTGTTATTGTTGAGCGAAAAAGTCAGCTAGTATCAAGTAAACTAGGCAAGGCGTCTGGAAATGGCTAAACGCGTTGGGGGTGTTCCCTTAATTATGTTGGGTAGTTCATACAAACATTATTAATTTTGAGGTAGTAATTTCATCTTCAAATTTCAACTTTTGATGTCTACTATAGGCGTGTAGCAAGCTTTCAAGCTTGAGCAACACGCGGCTGGCATTCATGGTTTCACATACAATTACTAGCAAATTTGTACTCACTGCGATCAACAGTCTCATATATAGCCATGAATCCGCGCTTATGGATAGTGCCATCCGTCTGAAACCTTAGCCACAAATAATTGTGCGTTGACATAATCGGAAAGTCGGGAATCGATGAGTTGCCTCCGCAGTATTTACCGAGCATCGTTGAATTTTCACTGTCACCATCGCGGACTTCTAAGAAGTCAAAATAGCAGTCGGGATAGTTCAAACCCTCAATGTCCATGTCTTGGATAGTCAGTTGTATAGCCTTGCCAGGTGGCTGTATTATCTCGTAAATGCATGTCCGCGATGCAGGGTAAGGGTTCGGATAATAAGGTGACTTTATAACGCCGGTTTCCGTGGTGAACTCAACGTCACACAAAACTATGTAATTCAATTTGAAGCCTTTGTTGTTATAACTCCAGTCGGACTTGAATTGTATTAGTAAGACATTGGAACTCGATAAGGTTACCGGAGGAAGCATCGTGCCGCAGTATCTCCCAAGGAGCGGAGCTTCTCTGTTGATCCCGTCGAATATCTGTGAATAGAAATCAAGTTACCGTACGTCTTCTAATGAGTCCGCTAGTTGTTTGCTTGTCTGTTTCACGTATTGACTATCCAAAATTCCATTCAATCAGAAATCTGGCGACAAGTAAACCGAGAGGACGTAGCAACACGAAAAAGATGTACAGATAGAGTGACCTTCACAAAGTCGAATCTGCATCCACGAGACTGTTCAAGTTCAAAAGTCGTCCACGTTATCCTAACGCGCTCTCCACTTCGTATTTGTATCTTCCACTCGCAATCCATGTTCGGTTCGTAGTTTGTTCCGAAATTGGGTGACGTGATCTGTCCAGAAGGGGCTGTATGAATGCCTCCACATCCCGGTAACCCTGGTAAAACGGTTTGTCAACGATGATGAATCATCTGAGCATCTGATACACGTATCGACAATGAGAAGCGTCGCAAAAGTAAAATTATTCTGATGTGTGAGAAGATCTGTGCAGTTCAATTCGTCAGTAGAATCTTGATCTTGATACACTGTTAAAATTTGTAGTAACTATCATTCCTAACAATATACTTCCACCTTCTTACCTTCGATACTTGAAAAAGTAATTTGGAACCCAGCATCTTGCACAGAACTGTCAGAGTGGAAGTGAAGCCAGGCTTCCGATCCAGATGTGATCAGTGGCGGTGGATGCGTGTGATTGCAAAATATCCCCAACTGCTGGCTGCCCTCACTCGGTCCATCTTTTATCTTCACAGCAGGATATTTACTTAGATTTCAATAATACTATTCTAGCGCGGCATAAGCACTATCGCACAATTCGAATACTAGAAAATTGGATGGTTTTAAGAGGATAAAAAAAACGTTGTTACCTCCAGGTAATCTTTTCCACAGGTTTGATGCTCCTGTAGCATCATAGTGAAAAAATGGAATTGAATTCTTTTCCCTGCGGTGACGCTCACGTACCAATTGCAGTCTCTGTTTAATGGATATCTACCGGGTGACCCAGGCGAACTTATCGTCCCGTGATCCGCGATTATTTCACCCCCACATTGCGGGTCTATAGAATTCCATTGTAAGGTGAATCCATCGCGGGAGACACTGTTATCCGAGTGGAACCACAAGTACAAAGAATGGTGGGTGGATACTATGTGCCCACCTGCCGGCAAACTGTTTCCGCAGTATTTCCCAATCAGGTGTTCACCAGCTGTGCGACCATCGTGGACCTACGGATCGTTTCAACTCATATGAAGTACTGGATATCCTATGGATATTCATTTTCGGTATATTTCATCCCCAAAACGCACCTCTCGTGCAAAATCCTTTCGCTAAGTATATTTATGTGATATACAGGGTGTATCACCTCATGTGTTCAGAATGGGAGGGACTTAGTCGACGCGCAGCCGCGCCCCTAAAGCCAATCAACAAGCATAAGATTTTCGTAGACCGAAACTCTCACGAGAAAAGAAGAAACAATTTCTTGGTGAAGGAAAAAAATGTCATCCCCATCACGCTTCGTGTTGACGTTTGCATTGATAGAGAAGGTCAACAAATCGAACCGCTTCTCTGAGCGTCGAAGTAAATGAACACTTAACAAGCAGATCGTATCATTGTTGATATTTTTTTTCCTAAACCAAGACACTGTATCGTCTATTCTTGTAAGAATTTCGGCCTATGAAAATCTGATGCTTGTTGATTGGCTATAGGGGCGCGGCTTCGCGTTGACTAAGTCCCTCCGATTCTAAATACATAAGGTGATACACCCTGTATATCCCCCAGAAAGCACTTCCCACGTAAAAAAAAAAAAAATCCAAAATCAGTTGTTACTGCTTAGTACCTATATCACGTTAACTTTTTCCCAAATTCATAATTAGGCCTTTCATTTTTGGCCTTCCATTTTGGGACAGTTTCCAATTTCCGCCATCCATTTTCGGCCACCACTACCTCCAATATTTTTTTTTTTTTTTAATCTTTTCATTCTAATTTTTCTATGTTTTCTGTTTACACCAATAGAAGTGTCAGTTGCTTATCGCTGTATCTATGGTTCTACGTAGAAAGATAAGATGGCTATATTAAGCCATGTAATGGGAGGCCGAATCAAGAATTTGGGAAAAAGTTAATGTGATATGGCAGAGCAACTGATTTTGGATTTTTTTTTTTTCCAAGGTTTTTGCACCAGAGGTGGTTCTTAAGGAGCTCACTACTTTTTGTAGAATTTGATTAACTAATTATTCTCGTTCGTAATGAATTGTACAGATTATTTCCTCAATACGCAATTCCACCAAACCTGACAACATTGGGAAAAAAGGTGTTATTAAACGGAATATCTCTGCCTGGGCACTGAAATCAATGAAACAAACTTCGTCGCGCAATTCTATGTACGATTTCGAACACGTACGGCCAAAAAAATGTCTTTTACGCGGAAATAGAGAAGATATCCATGTAAAACGGTTTTGAAAACGTTTTTCATTTCATCAACTATTTTCGCGTAGACGCAAGGAGCTTACTTCTCATCCCCTCCTCAAGTGAAAAACTTATACTTTGAACTTGAAAAACTATGCGAATCGGAGCACAGATAGGAATGGTAGTAAGTTATTCAACTTTGTAGGTATTACTAAATGCTTCACAACCTCACCTGAAGAAAGTCGAATTTGCAATCTGTGGACTGTTCCAAATTGAAGGACGAAAAGGTGACATTCAAGACATTAGAACTATTGGTGTTCAAAAGCCAAGCACAGCTCAAACCATGTTGATAGGTGTTGCCGTCGCTGGGGAACTGCAAGGTGCCCGAGGGATCTGTGATGATTCCACCACAGCTCTGCCGGGCTGTCCCACACAATGGTCCAGAGAAGTCTGCTGTGCATCGACACAGGGCCCTTCTTCTCACAGATACGCTGCATGTTCCGCGATTTTGGCACGGGTTAGGATCACAAGGATTCACTTGACCGTCGCAATTTCTTCCTAAACATAAAAAAATACATTCCATTGATGAATAAGATTATTTGAACAATTGATGCGCACGACTACTCCCCCGCCCCTCCCCTGATAGCACCAAAGTAAAAAGTTACCCGCAAGACCTTCAGAAAACTATGTCTTATGTAGCGAAAATAACGAGATCAAAATTGTCCGAGGTACAGTAATTGTAACAAGAAGAGATTGAAATAAATTGAAAATAACTGAAACTTGAACCCAATTGAGTTCGACTGAATTCGTATTTTGGATTCTGAGGTATATTTTACATGGCAAGTTTGAAATTGCGTGAAAAGGATTGCATGGCAACGGATGTATAATACATTACGTAGGTCTTTTTCCGTGATTCATCCATCAAATTATAATTGCGCTGCAATTTAGACCAACGTAAATGGAAGAAATGAATTCTCCGTCACAAAATACTGAAGATTACATGTACAGTCAAGAAATGTAATCCTGAAGTGCCGTATTCGATGGAATCGAGCAACCGTACATGAGCCATTCCACGTCAGACCGGACAAAATAAATCAAAAATTGACCTCGATGTTACCAATTTCGCTATAATTTTTTACGGGTTCTATTGAACAAATAAATTCGTCGAACAATTTTTTTTTTTTTTTTTTGGCCCTCATTTCCAAGTTACACGGGGGTGAAATTCCGGAAAAAGAGCTAAAAATCGAAAACATACTCCCCTTCAAACGTTCATAATATATGTTCCATTGTTCTATTCTACTTAATGTTGAGTTTTTTTCAGTTCATCAGATATTCTTGGGCATTAACTGCAGACAACTTTTGGCTTCAGACTAATCTTACCAGCATGTTGTCTTCGTCTTGAAAGTTACCTTGTTATTTTTGTCAGCAATCTATACTTGGCAAGGTTGATTCTGGGCCGGAAGTGATGAGGTTAGCGTGTTAAATCTTATACCAAACAGCCACTTCCCGGCCAGAATCAACCTCGCCATGTGTAAATATCATAACCAACATCATTTAATAACACTTTTTACGGTATGTTGCGATATTAAATCCACTTGCCAGTGTATCCAAGCTCACATCGACATGTGTAGTCATGAGGTCCATTTGGAATGCAAGTTCCGTGGCTGCACGGATTGCTAGAACACACTGATGGGCCGGAAAGATCTGTGCTGATTGTACAGCCGTTTGGTCCTAAGCCGGTGCCCTGGTATCCTTGCGGGCATCGACACTGCACGTACTGATCGCTCATCCCAGGGTTGTTCACGCACGTCGCCAGTGGATGGCACCCACCGTTATTATTCGCACATGGTCCAAAGTAGGAGCACGTTACCCCGTCGCCCTGGTAGCCAGGTGGACAAGCAGCGCATAGCCTTGAGCCCTAAAACGGAAATCGTCATCGTCGTTCGTTTTGATCATTTTGCAATGCTGTCACCATATTTTCGATAGCTTATTTTATTTTTTCAAGTGAACGGGCGTTTTACTTCTTAAAAAAAAAAATCTGCAGTCCGGATTTCTAACTTCTACAGTCGGAATTCGCCTATGGCAATCCCGGCTATCGCAAGTACTTGTCTGATTGCAAAGAAATCGTCTGCTTTGACCCCTCTCTTCCGCTGGACTACGCACAACACGTGTGTACTTGAATGGTAGGAAAAGTGGGGACGCTAGGTCAGGTCTGACTGTAGATAGTTTTGAAAGCGATTTCAAATATTCCACGAAGATTCAGTCACAGAGTTAGAAAGGACTTCACGGATTTTACAGAAATTTCGTGGGATTTCACAGTCCACGTCCGACACAAAACCTCATGACTTTAGTGATTTCGTTCTTTTTCGATATTCTTACGCTTAGCGCTGGGCAAAAAAATCGCGCAGCAATATTTACTGTGATGTTATTTACTCTTTTAGAGTCGTTGTGTTGTAAATACAAAATAAATAGTTGAATTGCCCTATTACATTAGATTATTTCTGAATCCTCAATCATTCCGCCGTGCCTGCGGGCAAGCGTCGCAAGCGTCGATTGGGAACTATCAACCCCACTGTAAGGAGACTAGGTACGTCCCTGTACACTATGTACAGCCCTGCTCTCCTACCATGTACTACTATAGGACAATAAACGTAATCCTCAGTCTTTGTGGATACTCTGATCCAGACACAAGTGTATATTCATTATAGGGAAACGGAATCGCTACCATTGCAGTACAGACGTACGATATCGAAAGCCATCTGGATCGTGATAATCGCGAGACAGTGAATTGACGCTCTCCGTATAGTATAGCGTATAGTCAAGTACATTCCGTGAATCAGAAGTTTTGCTATGAGACAGGTTGGCTGAATTTTATGACTTTTTGAAAATGCGCTCAGGTCAGACGCAAGATATAAAATTTCTGAAAATCGCACTTTTGGGTTCAGGGTCATCTAATCTATCGATTTCATATGGTTTTATCCTTAATGCGATGAGACAAAAATTTTGGTCGTGGGCTCTCGTACTATAACTCTGGCGTTCTTATAACTGCAGAATAACTGCACAAAATAATGTCAATCCATGAAATAGGAGCAGCTCATTGGCAGAGACCTATTGTTTTTCATGATGTCAGTGCTATTTCGCCGTTATTTCCACAGTTATGAGTTACAGAATAAGCTCCCTGATTTTATAATCACTACACTAGAAGTTTAAATAAAAGACTCAAGACGTTCCGATATCCCGTCACGTTCGACCTTTCTCCTGGAGTCCCAGGCCGCATCATCTGGGTTGTGTATCATAGCATGGATTTCGCTGGCGTTTCGCCATTCGCGAGGAGCTTTCAAATTCATGCATTTCATTACGATTTTGATAAGAAAGTTGACGTTCAATGTTCATTACCATCGTGTTAATGCACTGTACGGAGGGCGCGATGCTGCAACCTCCATTGTGTATAGCACACTCGTCAATATCAACACAGTAGTATCCGTTGCCGGTATAGCCCTGAGGACATCCACCACAGTAGAAAGAACCGCGAACGTTGGTGCACGGTACCATCGGATTGACTGAGCATGGAGGATGTTTACTAGCGCATTCATCAACGTCTATGATACAGGCTGGATTTGTACCCTCAGCTTGCCAGCCCTAAAAGATAAATGAATGAAACTTCGGGGCTAGATACTTCACGATGCTTTTCGCTAACAATTTATTGTGGAGAGAAAAGTTACGGTGAACTTACTTGTTCGCAAATACAGGTGAAGCCGGATCCTGGGCTACCCTTGTTTACACACGTACCGTGGCCACAAAGTTCATAAGTGTTTCCAGTGTTACAATCATTTGTCGCTTTTGTGCAATGAATGCCGTACCAATTCGTCGTACAATCACATCTGTTGTTGCACAAAGAAATACGTTACAATTGAATTAGATTCAACCGTGATAACATTATTTTTTCATGAAACTTACTGGTAAGTACCAGGAAGATTTCTGCAAGTAGCTCCATTCTGACAGCCCAGATCAGTTCCAGCGTATCTGCCACATTCGTTAATGTCCGTATTGCACTGGGGTCCCTGAAATACAATAGTATATTACTCACCTAGGGAGGGAAAGTAGGCTAACCCAAACTGCGTGCGAGATTGATACCCGAGCCGAAGGCGAGGGTGTTAAAAACGCAGTTTGGGATGGCCTTTTTCACTCCCGTGTGAGGTATACTATTTTTCACCACCCCCTGGCATCGGAAAGTACGACTTCCCGCTCACGCGAGGGGCCGAAAGTCGTACTTTCCGTGCAGGTGTGGTGAAAAAAAATATTGCAAATCCTTGCTGCTATGATCTGCATGGATATGACTCATAAGAATACAGGCCACGTTTGAAGGGCAATGATTCAGTGATGCTTCTACAACTCTCGCGACAATGTAAAACCGGGTCCAGACTTGAGCACGAACGTGAATGAGGCAAGCCGAGGCCGCACGAGCATGCAAGTGTGAATGTCAATCCAAGGCGCGACGAACTGTCCCAAGTTGTTCGGCGCACGGCCTCGGACCAAACCAAACGTTGTCAGTCGATCAAAAAAAATTCGTGCTCAGTCTGGACGTATCATCGTTTTCGTTAGCCATTTTCGTACGGTCCAAATAGACTAGAGCACTTCCGAACAGTTGCCTCAATTAGGCGCGTACATCCGCGGGTAGAGTTATCATTTTTCAGCCCGAAACGTTCGGTGCGGCCTCGGCCTGCCTCATTTGCCTTCGTGCTCAAGTCTGGACTCGGCTTCACGGTGTCTTATTATGTATCACATCTACGTCACCACTCACATATTCATAAGAAACCGCAGAAGTGAACCAAAATATCCACTTGTAACAGTGAAAGAATAAATGCAAAATATTCACCTCCCAGCCTTCCCTGCATTGGCATTTATACCCATCAATCCGGTCCTCACATGTACCACCGTTCTGACAAGGGTTACTCGCGCACTCGTCAGTTTCCAATTTTCTCCTTAGGCTCAATATTTCGAGTTCCGCTTGGCGCACCTGTGAAACAAAATCAACATATATCATCATGTTACAACATACGAATTGCCATTGCGAATGATTTGAAAAACTGAACGTTCGAATTCCTTAAACTATAGAGCCGTGGTGGCAACCACAAAAAAAGTTCGGTTCGAATATGGTGAAAGTAGTACGAATTGCCATTGAAAATGGTTAGGACAACTGGACGTTCGAGTTTCTTAAACTATGAATGCTGTGGTGGCAACCGCAGGGAGTGTTGTATGCAATTCAAGTGTGACTTTTCTGAATGAACATTACATATGTAGTACCACAAACTAGATGGCTTAGTACGTTGAACCATTACCACTATTGGGATAACAAATGAATAATGCCACCTCAACTACAATATTTTAGTGCTTTTCTCAACAAAAATTATAGTTCGTAGTACTATAAATATTGCACTCCTCCGCCAACATGTCTATTTGGTTCATCTCACTACACGGAGAGAAATGTACAGTAAATGTTACTAGGCTTTCTAAAAAACATAATGTTACGACTGTAGGGGCCAGGTAATAATTACTATGTAGCACGGTATCGCAAAATTCCGTCTGATATAACTTTGCAAGAATGTCCTCATAGCAATGCCAGCATAGTGAATATGACCATGCTGCTTGCTTTAGTGCGTTCCATCGAATATTTACATTATAACCTCAAACCGACACGCTCTGCTGTCTGGTCGCGCTCACATCGCTACAAGGTAGCACGAACTACCCAGCAGGGTAAATATTACCATGCTGCATAGATCTCTGCCAATAGAATAAAAGTGAAAATTACTTGAAATTAAGTTCCGGGCAACATGGAACTGAGAACACTGAAAAATACTAGAATTCACCATGTGGCATATTGATATTTCCAACGTTTTTTTTTTTTTTTCACGGACTGAATACTACGTAGCATGGTAATATTTACCTTGTTTTTCTACGTGCAAAGTAATATTTACTTGAAATTTCTCTCCGTGTACGGGTTATTTGAACCCACGAGGTAACCGACGTTTATAAAACCGAGCATGAGCAAAGTAAATCAATTTCTTTTCGATTCCGACGGATCTCGCGTGCTGGATCAAATCTATTCGTCCCTAATCATCGAAAAAGTCCATTATATATCATTTTTGATCATCGTTTCGGAGTTTTTGTGATTTTTTTTCGGCCGGTAAAGGTAGAACTAGGACATGCTCTTAAACGGCTCCTACCTGAAAACGGTTTTGCTTTCGACTTTTACGGATCTTAGATTTTCACAAGCAATCCACCGGTGTAAGGAAAGTACCGCATTTTGAATCACCCTGTATAGGTATTATACTTACTCGTACAGTGAGCTGTTGGATTCGTGATCGTGCAAGAGCATCATTTCCAAGCTGGAAGTAAAGTGTAAAAGGTAAATCTATAATTAATTATAGTATCACTTCAATTTTAGTGAGAAATAGGTATAAATACGCAATATGGTACAATATACGATTTGATATGATAATAATATGAAGGATATAGAGGGTATTTGTGAAGAAAAATACATGCAATTCATACAAAGTTAAACATTGCTTACACTGGAACGGCCAGCTGTGTTTCCGGATGGGCCTGAACTAATGTTAGCACGGTTCGATCCATCCCCCCACTCAATGGCATTTACTCTGCTCTGCAGACCGGAAGGACCCTCAATGGATTCCGCGAGTCGCCTCAGGGTTTGTTCCATGTCTGCAAGGGTCCCCAATTTCCATCGTTCCACCAATTGCGAAGCATCACGCGCCTGTAAGTGAAATAAATTTCGTGTCTTATCCCATGCATAAATAAAAGTTTCATTATTTTACGAAATTATAATTTTTTTTTAATTTTCTGGATAATATGGACTAACTAACAATTAAATTCAATTATTTACACATTGGTGATGTTGAGTCAATAGAACTTAATGGGGGAAGTCAGCGGCGTAGCGTAGCCCGAACGGAAATATGGATAATGCGAAAAATATATGCGACATACATGTGACGTATTTGTTTTTGCGCTAACATTTATTTTTAGAAATTTGATAAATATGTCAAGATATATGCCAACATAAATGTTGCGGCATGTATGTCGACATAGATGTCAACACTATACCAGTATTAGTATTGAAACTGACTATATATTCAACATCTTTCAAATGAGAAGAAGTCTTCAAATTCACCAAATGAATGTTGTACGAGGGATAACCGACGAGAAGCAATGTGTCAATAGGCGCAGAATAAAATGGTTTTTTATAGCTGGGATGTTAAATTTTAACAATTTGATGTTCAATAATGACTGTATTCAATGTATAAATATCCAGTGCAATGTAGAATCGCATAATGCAGCACAAAAACTAATTATTTCATGGCAATTTGCCAACCCCAGGTTACGTTGATTTCTATTGTACATTTAGGTAAATTGACAGAGTAAAGGCCCATTCTGGAGAGTTATTCAGCAGGTACTTCATATTTTGGATCAACGAAACACCCCTACAAGTTTGGTCAAGATCCATGACCCGGAAGCCTGATCGTCTCCTAGTGAGTATAACAAACCCTGAAATTTTGAAATCGGACCAAAAATGAACAATTTTAACCTTCTTCAGCACATACTTGTAAAATGTTTTCACAACTTTTCATGATTGTTGGTATTTTCGAAATTCCGTCACTGAATTGTTATATTTATATTTCTTATCGTATTGGAGTAAGGAGTAAAAAACAACGGAAAATATATGGCTGATTCTCAGGAAAAATCGAAATTTAGGTCCTCGTTGATTCCCGTGAAACGGGATCGTAAGTTATAGTAAGTCATTTTCTTTCATGAAACTACTTCACTAGATGTACCAAATCATGAAATAAATTTATTTCTTTTATCACAAATAATAAATATATGTTTGAGTAAATACCATAAAAATCATTTCCTCATTGTGTCCCAATCCCCAAATTCAAATAGATTCATAAACTTAATACGAAAAGTTTCTTATAAACTGTTTGAGGAGTCGGCCGGTCTTGCCTCCGATTTGGCGTGCAAAGCCCCCGTGTAGCTTATATTAAAAAAAAAAAAAGGAAGAAATCTCACAGATATCATCATTGTCAAGCTTGCGGCTGAAATTCTATACAAAAATCCGGAATCCTAAAACACGTAGAGAAATTTTTTTTGGCTCACCGAAGTAGCGACGTTCAGCACATCAATCCCATTGATGTTGACGTAGCTTGAACCAACAGTCTGCAACGTGATATTCCTATTCTTGGCACTGCTAATGAAGAGATGTCCATCGCGCACCTCCAGAATCGGCCTACAAAATGTTGACGGCGAAGGTAAAGCATTTCTGTGCTACGATCTGCACTGGGATGCTATATATGTACGAAAAGCTCACCTGTCATTGAACCATGCAGTAGAAAAACTCACGAAGAAAAGCAAGAGCCCGAGGGCTACTTGGACCCGCTCAAGGGTCATGTAGTAGTAAATTGTTCGAAAATTTGGACAATTTAAACGTATGTTCACTTCTCAACACTTTTCGATCAATACATATCTTTTTGTCGGCACAGTTTACAGCAAACTGAATCGGGAGAGGCGTCAGAATTCGGTTATGATCTGGCCTAGTCAGGGGGCGTTTTCGATAACACCCAATATTGAATTACAGTCGCGAATCTTCCGAGTTCCCCCTAACATCAATAGCTGTACTGTCATCGAATGGAGTATGAATGCAAAACACATATCGTTTACTCGGTATTTGTCATCATTTGAGAAATTCTTAGGAAATTTTTCCATAGCACTGGTACACTGAAAAAAAAGTTTTATACGCTGCATCGAATTGTAGCATGGTATTGCTCCTAACACGATCTACAAATCGTAAAGTTGTATCGTTACGGTTACGATCTAGTTTCGTTACTACAGCGATCTATTGAATCGCAGACTTAGCGATAATGTAGAAAGTCACTTTACATTGTTTATTATTTGTGTTATAAATAATGACTGATGTTATGAAATCCATATTTTAAATAAATTTAATTATTTATAATGTTAAATTAATAGGAGAAATAATCTAAAAATATTTTAATTAGTTATTTTTTGGCTGACAAGTTAAAACGAAACTGTTAACCTCTCAATAAGTATAACCTGCCAAACACCGGCGTTTCGAGCGTGGATCGCTACGCTCAGGATCCGTTTTGTTATTCTCACAATGCGTCTACTAACGGTAGCAATATGGATCAGTATATCTACAATACAATTGAATCGCTATCATAACTATATACTAAATCGTGTTCTGTAGGATATATATGGTAATAATTACGAAACTTTATATCCCTAATGGAAGGAAATAAAGTATAGTTCGTATTCACATTTAAATCGGTAAGACCACGATATAGTTTGCTTCAGATAACGATTCATAACGTGAATATAGCAATACGCCGTTTACGATATAACGGATAGTGCAGCGTATAAAACTTTTTTTTCAGTGTAGACAATACGATGTATCCATAACGAAGAAGAATGAGCATAGATATTAAGGCAAATCATTTTGTGGTCCATATTTTTTAATTTGCCCTCGCACCCCTCACAGTGGTCCTGAAGGGTCATTAAATGCCTTTAAAATGGATTCGAAATCGGGTTGTGAGATATGTTTCCAGGTCATTCGTAGCTTCGAAATTCGAAAGAATCAAAATCCTAGCTGCTACCTTTCTCGAGAAATCGATATTTTCATGTTTTAAACGTGAATTCACGATTTACTCTGTATTCGTTTGGTATCGATCAAATAATTACAATTTTTCTAGAACTTATCAGAATAGTCT
Source organism: Tenthredo notha (assembly GCA_914767705.2). NCBI lineage: Eukaryota > Metazoa > Arthropoda > Insecta > Hymenoptera > Tenthredinidae > Tenthredo > Tenthredo notha. The sequence continues at coordinate 6,694,056 of OU611908.1, forward strand.
TTTGTTTTCAATGAATAAGAGTTTAATTTATGAATAAAGTTATTCTCCGTTGATGGAACCGGCCATCAGAATTGTACAATTTTAACACATTTAGTTTGAGGAAAAAAAATGAAGTTTCACTACTGCCCTGTGTCAAACTACAATTGATGTGCGCATTTAAGATTTAGAAAGGTTTCGTGATAAGCCTTAATCAGTGGTAGATAATCAACCAGTTTTCTTGTTTTCCTGTTTCATTGTTTTCTAACTACTTATCCTAGGAATAATAATAATAAAATTTATGAATTATCAGTTCATAAATAATAAAAACAATCCATATTAAAAGTTCGCCTCTTTATTTCTTAATGATTTGACACAGTTCAATCTTCCCAATTAATTAAGGGCTCTTGAGCGAGCCCCGACGAGTTCTCGATCGGAAAAGCCCCGCTAGCGCCCAGCTCAAGAACCATATTGGAATGACTACATCTGTAGGGCAGTCTCTGCGTGAATTCGTGTCGACGCTAGCCTGTTACTTTGGATTTTAGTCGACGTCTGCTGTGTCCGCTGGGCCTACCTAACCTGTGCCAGAGTTGGGTCGAGTCGGGGCTCACCTAGTCGTCCAAGTTAATCTTATCCCCAAAAAGCACCTCACGTGCAAAAACCTTGCGCCAAGTACATTAATGTGGTCATTACCTCAAAAAAAAACACCTTCAAAAAAAGGATTAAAATCAGACACTACCGCCAAGTATCATCACATCAAAAACATAGCAAAATAACAATAAAAAGATTCAAAAAAAAATTTGGAGGTAGTGGTACTTGGCGGGCCAATATTTTATATCACTACAGGATTATCGACATAGTTCAGTTGCTGTTTCCTCGTACTTGTCCACAAAAAGCCCGCCAAGTACCACTACCTCCAAATTTTTTTTTAAATCTTCTTATTGTTATTTAGAACTTTATAACTAAAGAACTTTATTCTGCATACAGATACTGTCGAAGGACTTGAGGTTACTGTTAAGGCCCATCCCTAGTCGCCCACCTTCTTTTGATACAATGTAACACATTTCGATTATCATCCGAGCCCAGGCGTCAAAAATGCAAAAAAGGCCAACGCTGCGCGAATTGAAATTTAATACCAAACACATACGTCCGAAAAAATGTTCGTTTCGTGCGAAAATAGAGTCTACAGATGGTTTTTACATTTTGCGTAATGTAATGTTTTTCGTAACAATGTAAAAACCATCTCTAGTCTCTATTTTAATACATACGTATGAGTATTGGAAGCATTATTCGTATAAATGAGTAGTGAATTCACAATATATTTCCTGTAAAATTAATTTACAAATACTTCAAATTCACTAACAAGATAATAAGTTCAAACACAATTTTGTGTTTTTCCTCCCAAAGTTCAGTAAAAATCAAGCATTTATTTCGAAATTTATAGAAAAAGCTTAGCAATTCACTTTTTCTACGCCACATTCGTAATCTTGCAAAATTTTTGTATATTAAATGTTTGTAAATTCACAATCATTTTCAACAGTTTACTCAAAGGAGGGGTAGAACACTTGTTATCTGGACTTTGGTGATGAAAACTACAGTCGAAACAATTCTTGTTTGCAATTTTTCCTAAAGATTTGAAGTGAGGGTGCTGATAAGAGGTAAGTGTGCAGTTTCTAATAAGGTTGTTTCCAAGGCGCAGGCGAATAATCACGGAAATAGCCATCATGGCTATACATTAAGGGTGTGCGGGTACCCGATTTAGTCGGGTACCCGAGTCGGGTATCGAGGTCGGGTGAATATCGGTCGGGTATTGCTGTAACCGGGTTAAAGTCGGGTACCCGGGTCAAAGTCAGGTACCCGGGTTAAAGTTTGTAACAATTGAAAAAAAGAAAAAAAATTAATTCTTTTATTTATTCTAGCGCCAACATTTTTTACGCCACATGTGTAATCAAATTCGGGAGAACCGAGTAATAGTAAGTACCAAGTAGTATATAAGTTAAGGTGAACTCGGGTAAACTCAGAAATACTCGGGTAAAATCGGGTACTCGGGTGAAATCGGGTACCCGAAAATTCGGGTACCCGAGTTCCGAACCCGGGCGGGTACCCGGACCGACCCGACCCGACAAATTCAGGTAACCGCACACCCTTACTATACATTCATATCATTAGTCATTATACATCGAAAGGCTGCAAGGGAGGTCAATATTCATGATTTTTTTTTCATCCAAAATAGTCTATTGAAAATTTTTAATTTTCAACCAATAGTTGTTCATATATTGAAAAAGTTATCAACAAATTTTCAATTTAAAATCTTTATATTGTGCATAGTTACTCGTATTTTGACGTGACCTCTTTGGTACCTAATGGAGTTCAAAATTGCACCTGATCAATTCGTCCCTAGACAAAGGGGTTTATAGCTACGTACACTGAAAGAAATTGCCATGGTTGGACAGCAATATATTTCTGGTTGCCATTTCTTGCTGAAGTAAAAAAAAAAATATTTTTAAAACGACTGATCGTATAGTATGGGTATCGAACAGTATGGGCATTGCAATGCAATATATTTTTGAAGATGCAATCGTATAGGCCCGAATGCGCAGCCCATGCTCTATGTCTATGGTCTTTATAGCCAAACCGACGAGAGCGCTACTTGCCGGCCACGGCGCGAATTAATTCTCCCACCGCGAATTGGAGTCAGGTCCGCTGGCACGGCTGGCCCACCTCCGTATACTTGGCAGATCAAAAAATTATAATCAATTATTATTGATTGCAATCGTTAGGGAATCGTTTGGGGATATTTAGGAAAGCATTTTCATGATTTGGGAAAAATGTATTAATTTAGAATCAATTAAATTAAAATATGCGTATAGTTAGCAGACGCATGATTGGAAAAAAAAGAACTGTATATGAATTTGCTCTAAATCGTTTGGGGATCTCATAAATATACCCCTTTTCATTTGGGAAAGGTTGCAAATTGTAATTTCATTGTTAATTCAACCTGAGTAATTATAATGTAATAACCAGTATGATAACCCTTAATTCTAGGGACTTTCTCCTCGACCGGGTTTTCCCCTCGATGGCTAGTGACGTCAAGTAGTCACATTCACCGTCTATAATTGCGATCAAATGCAATTTTTCATACATGCAATCGTTTGTTGGTCAATTGTAAATGTTCAATGATGCTCTCCTGACGTTTTATAGCCAACCGATTATCCGTAGGATAAGGCTGGATTCCCATGGGGCCGGAATTCACGGATCCGGAACGGAAATCTAGTGACCTTTTCCATGTGTGGTATATACATACACGCAATACATGGAAAAGGTCACTAGATTTCCGTTCCGGATCCGTGAATTCCAGCCCCATGGGAATCCAGCCTTATCCTACGGATAATCGGTTGGCTATAAAACGTCAGGAGAGCATCATTGAACATTTACAATTGACCAACAAACGATTGCATGTATGAAAAATTGCATTTGATCGCAATTATAGACGGTGAATGTGACTACTTGACGTCACTAGCCATCTAGGGGAAAACCCGGTCGAGGAGAAAGTCCCTAGAATTAAGGGTTATCATACTGGTTATTACACTATAATTACTCAGGTTGAATTAACAATGAAATTACAATTTGCAACCTTTCCCAAATGAAAAGGGGTATATTTATGAGATCCCCAAACGATTTAGAGCAAATTCATATACAGTTCTTTTTTTTCCAATCATGCGTCTGCTAACTATACGCATATTTTAATTTAATTGATTCTAAATTAATACATTTTTCCCAAATCATGAAAATGCTTTCCTAAATATCCCCAAACGATTCCCTAACGATTGCAATCAATAATAATTGATTATAATTTTTTGATCTGCCAAGTATACGGAGGTGGCTGGCCCTCCATTTATATTCCTCCATGGTGTGTATATGCTGTGTCTCGACAATTGGTACGAAGTACACACTTCATGCACACTTGCCCTTAGACAAACCGGTAGTGACGTCATGAAAAGGAGTCCAACTCGCAAAGGCAGAGGGCGCAAGGTTGCAAGTGTTGAAGGAACGAAATTGTACCTTTCGTCCGCCTTTTCTCTACTCTTCGGTCAGCCGCTATATCAACGTAAACAACCCTAACCTCTAAAATAAAGAGGGCGCAAGTGATGCAAATGTACTTTTACGTTAGGTAGCATAGAGATATAAGAATAGGGTACGAGAGAAAGAGAGACAAGTGCTAGAGAGTCGGATGGTCCCTGTTTAATGACGCATGCTCTGTGCGTTTGTGTTGACAAGTTGACAAGAACATAACCTGCGTTCATACAGTCGCTCACTACGGATGCGTCATTAAACAAGGACAAACCCCCTAGTTCTTATCTCTCTTTCTATTCCGATATCGCTGCCACTTACGGGCGCTCCGCTGACTTCCGTACTCTATTCTTATCTCTATGTTAGGTAGTCCAATTGGACAAGGGAAAGGCAGGATCGAGAGTAAGGCTGGATTCCCATGGGGCTGGAATTCACGGATCCGGAACGGAAATCTAGTGACCTTTTCCATGTATTGCGTGTATGTATATACCACACATGGAAAAGGTCACTAGATTTCCGTTCCGGATCCGTGAATTCCAGCCTCATGGGAATCCAGCCTAAGGGGAAATGCAAATGCATAATGGTGCTCGGACCAATTGAGACACGGCAATTATCTCTATGGAAGTCACTGTCGATCAGAAACTGACAAGATCTGACGATACATGCAATACTACCTGGGTAGTAAATAGTCCGGTCGGACGTTAAAATAGATTCGTTCGTTTTACACAAATCGGACTGCACTGGTAGTTTTCGATTGGTGAATACTAATCTAAGCTTCAAGGTGATTGGTTCAGTGCAGTCCAGTGCATCCCGATTCGTGTAAAACGAACAAATCTAATGGGACGGTAGTCCCATGTAGAGCCGAAACGGAAAAACGGAACGGAATCTAGTGAACTTTTCCATGTTTGCGTGTATATATACACTGACACATACAACGTTCCGTTCCGTTATTCTGAATTCCGGCGATCCGGTCCTACATGGGACGGCACCCTCAGTCACTGATAAACTGTATGATGAGTGTGCCAGCTCATCTGCAGTTAATGCGGCATTTGTGATTACGTACCCTTACGTCGACGTTCATTATTAAAAAACTGTTCGTACGGGCAGACAATTCCTAAAACTTTATATTACTGTCATGAAATAGTTAAACCCGCCTCACCGAAGGCTAACACCTCTATAACTAAATTACTCACATACACACCCTCATCCATACATATTAAAACAAAATGATGGTAAATACGGCCGTCGGAGGTGGCCAGGAGAACGTCGGAAAATTCCTCGAGTCTCTCCAGGCAGATTTGAAAGTTCTCTCATCAGAAACTAAGAAGAAATATCCACAGATAAAAGAGGTATCAAAGTTCTCCACAAACGATCAATTAATCATCAGATAATTCGCTTTACGACTCAATTTTAGGTTAGAATTTCAACTCATTAAATCTGCCCGCAAATATCTTTCTTCAATTCTCAGGTCATTGTCTTTTTTAGATATTAAGCGGTGGACGTATCTCTTCAGATTCTAGTTATTCACTTTTCAAGCACTATTCGATTTCCTTAAGAAGCGGGAAAGTCAGACTCAGGGCGTTTTGACAGCTGTCAAAAATACCCAGCATTCCCTAACAAGGAAGAATTTGTGATTCTTTTATGCCCCTCAATCATTACTGCTCTTTTACGTGAATCTCACATGAGTATATCAAAATGTGATATTTTTCCATCATTTTGTTTTATTCATTGTTATTTACAGTCCTGCGAAGAGGGCATAGCCAAGTTGAGGACCGCTGCAAACAGTCCTGGGACACCAATATACTACATCGTTAATCAGATATTATACCCTTTGGTACAAGGATGCGAAAGCAGAGATGTAAAAATCATAAAAGTAAGTGTAACTCAATCACCATAGCCATACAACCTCCCCTTCCTTGCAAACCAAACGATTACCTATTCCTAATATGAATCATTTCAACAGTCACATGCTGCGACAGTACGTCCCAACATTCCTGCACGCAGTGTGTTAGAATCACCGAATGGTATAGGCTACGTGCCGAAAACTTTTATCTGGGATTATGGTCGAAGCGCTCTCACAGAGAGAATAGATCCCTGTACCGATACACGCACACTATGACCGATTGTTTCAAATATTGTTTTACTATTTCTTTGTAAATAATTGTCAAAGTGCAACCTTTGCTAAAAAGAAGAAAAACGAAATTATAATTTATTAAATGGCATCGATAAGTGCACTATTTTAGAGTTCTAACGAAATATAACCTCGAAGTTAGACTCCAATACTAATCAGAGTACAAGTACAATAAGTACATTGTTAATAAACCGTGCTAAATTAAAGATTAATGATTACTCTTCGTATCTCCCATTTTTTCTAGTCATATTTCCCTTTTTTATATATTACATGTATTCCGCCCATGGAAAAATCAAAAGAGATCCCATTACTCTTTCAAACGAATACGTATCCGTGCGCAATTCGTAGTTCTCTATCTGGCCGTTACCTCCTGATGTCGCATCACATCTTGGGTACATGGGCCTCCACGGGCTTGGGGTAGGAACTAGCAGTCCATAGTAATATAGTCAAAGGATTAGACCAATATTGATCATAACGAATTGTCCAACTGTTTCGGAATGTCGAATATAATGCAATAGGATGTTCAATTGTTTTCTATTCCATATTCCTTGTTTCAATGCACTCAATATGCATGTACACAGGTTGATCTTGGCCCGGAAGTGATTATTTGGTATCGAATTCAACACACTACTCGATTACTTCCGGGGCTGAATCAACCTCGCCAAGTATACAACAAGTAAAAGAAACTGATCGTTTTGCAATCAAATTTCTTAATAAATTGAAGGCATGTTCGGTATATGCGCTCGATTCGCTCGAACCTCTTATGTCTCTTTTCTACTTATGATTATTAGAAGAAGAGAAGTAGAGCCGGAGCATTCAGAGTAGTCAGATCTGCATTTACCGAACTCAGCTTGAATAGCATCAAATATTGAATCAAAACTGATTATTAACTCAATGAAACTAACAACTGAACAGTTATTTTGATATCAATCGTGATTACGATTGAGTTTCAGATAACGCCAGTTAAAACGTATTGGTGTTGAATAAAAACATACTTATCGACATGAATACTGGACGGCATCTTAGTGATGCACACTAGAACCTTCTAGCATTTAATCTATATTTCTCGATCGTGTCTTATTGATATTCGTACGATAATATGGCTGATTAGAAATTATTTGAGTTTCATTCCTGTAGAATGTGTTGTTTTGTTTCGTTGATTTCAAGGTTTTCTGGTTGACGATCATGGAATATTTTTGAAGCAGAAATTTCTCATTCTTCACACAATTTACATACAGGAATTCATGCTTCAGGATTTGGCTGAGAGAAGTTATTTGCATTCTGCAGATGAATTTGGATTATTTTTTTTTTTTCTTCTCGTCTCGTTCTTGTTAAATCTATAAATTCTGAAATATTGGACCATATTTCTGATCAACATCTGCTCAGCCCCAATTTTTAAAAACTTGTTCATTTTTGTGTAGTTATTAGAACGTCAATATTTTCGAGCACATTTTTCCTCAAGTGTGTATGGGCATTCCATATCGAATCGACCTGGATCTGGCCCTCGACCTTTCAGAATCGGTTCACGATTTTTCATGTTGTCGTCTCAACTCTAAAGATCACTCAGATTTTTTTTTTTCAAATCTTTTGAAAATCAACACATGGTTGGCCATAATTCTAAAATCTGAGAGAATTTTGAAAAATCCTCTTGGCAGATTCGCGGAATTCTGAATCTTCAACTTAGCATCCTTTAAGTACTACCAGATGCAGATAAACCATACTATTCTGTAATTTTTCATCGACCATAATATAAGGAATCGCACGCTCTAACCTTCGCAACTAGTTTATCACCTGCAACTTTGTTCCGATATGATGAGGCAGTAGGTAAATTTCATACACACATTACCAATTCTAGTTACTGAATAGACTTTTGGCTATTTTCAACAGGTTGTTTCTAAAAATGAGCTAAAAGTATACTGATATAACGATGCAGGTATAGCTTCTAAATTTATCATCATGTTCAGTCAACCCACTTATTGACTTTGCATATTTGTATAAGAAGAAAGTCATTTTTTTCGATTATTTTTCACTCGTCAAGATGATTTCGTCACTCTCAATTACTATACCGATGCTCAAATACAGATTCTCCGAGTTTATATACACTCTTCAATATGAACTCGCAATTAGAAATATAAAAAGACTGTTATTTTCGCGCGGCGTATGAACCACCGTTACCTGTTTATTTGTACTTTAACGCGTATTGAAAACATCCACATTGATATTCAATGGGGAATAACATGGTATAGAAAATTTCACATACAAAATATTGGACTGTTGTCTGGAAAATTCCATTCAAACAAAACCACAAAATATGAAACGAAAATAGTTGAAAGAATATCAAGCTAGAGACTCGGAAATTGCTATTTTCTGATATTTCTCAATTGATTATTGCATTTTATATTATTGTACTTTTGGATTCTCTTTTAAATTTCACAATGGAGTACATGTACTCTCCGCTCATAACACAACTAGAATTTAGAGAAGTAGCAGAAGCATTGCAAGAAGAGTTAAAAAAGTTATGAGAAAATCCACAAATGGCTACAAATCACAATAAAAATCCTCATATCTCTACTTTTCAAATCAGGATTCATTTTATTTTTTGAAGATCGAATTTCCACTGTAAAAACAGGATCAGGGTGTAGTTAGTGAAAAATTTATTTTCATTATGGAACTATAAGATTCTGATCTGAACAATGGTACTCCTTCAAAAAACAGCATATCTATCAAATAACACTGCAATAAACACGAGAAAGTACGGTTGTTTTAGTTAGATCTCTTCATTATCAATATTTCTCAAACCACAGAATAGAAATTCAAGGATCTCCGCCATTTAAACAAACTAATCATTGATTCGTTCGAGAAATTCACAAGTTTCGATTTCAATTTATCGTAAAATCATTTCAGTTCTGTTTAGGCATGATGCAAAGGCTCATAACGCAGCAAGCGGTAGACACAAAAGGAGCCCGTTACATCACAGACGCTTTATGGATGTTGATGGAATCTGGTACAGAAGAGGTCAAAATTCTTCAAAGTGTTACGCTACTCCTTACCAGCAACACAGTTGTTCATGGAGAGACATTGGCCAGGGTGAATAAACCGATCGAGCATTGATTCTGTTTATCGAAAGCATCTAGAAAAAAAATTAACTCGCGAGCATTGCTTCCCTTCCAGAATCTGGTTCTTTGTTTTCGGCTTCACTTCACAAAAGATTCAACAACGATTAATACTGCTGGGGCAACAGTCAGACAATTAGTATCTCTCGTATTCGAGCGAGTAGTTGTTGAAGACGAAGAATTTGCTGGCCGTCCAGAATTGGAGGAAGTCAATTTAGAAGAACTTAAAATACCCACTAATCAAGCACCGAAAGGTTTAAGACCATGTGCTGCAGATGCTTACCTCATGTTCCAGGTACGTATTTAATTTGTAAGTCAGTTCTGTTCTTCATATCCCAAGTCTGATTATTTCCACATTAAATTATTTCAGGATTTGGTGCAGTTGGTAAATGCTGACCAACCCTACTGGCTAATAGGGATAACGGAAATGACCAGAACCTTTGGCCTGGAACTTCTGGAATCAGTTTTAACGAATTTTTCCTCAGTATTTTTCAAGGTAGAATAATGACGATAAAACGTTGCCTTTGTCGTTTACAGCAGAAATGAATCTATATTCTCGTAAGTTTTCTTATTTTCTCTTTCCTAATTTTGGGACGATTATTTTTTTCAGCATCCGGAGTTCAGCTTCCTTTTGAAAGAACGAGTATGTGCCTTGGTGATAAAACTTTTCTCTCCAAACATAAAGTATAGAAATTCTGTACCGGCGTCGGTACAGCAAGCCACTCCGCTTGACAAACCTTATTTTCCAATAAGCATGAGACTTCTAAGAGTCGTTTCGATACTAGTACAAAAATATCACTCCCTTCTGGTGAGTATCATTAATTTTATTTCAATGAAATTTAATGAAATTGAATTAAATATCAATGCGAATAAATTTTAGTTTTAATTTTCGAGATTTAATTCTTTAATTTCTTTTCATTATTGAAATCAGGTGACCGAATGCGAGATATTTTTGTCTCTAATTGTGAAATTTTTGGATCCTGATAAACCGGCGTGGCAACGTGCCTTAGCCTTGGAAGTTTTACATAAAATGACTGTCCAAGCTGATCTACTAACGAGTTTCTGTGAGTGCTATGATCTGAAACCTCACGCAACTAACATATTTCAAGATATAGTCAACAGCCTCGGAGCTTACGTACAAAGTCTGTTCGTCAATCCACAAATGATGGGACAAACTGGAGGAGGTAAGATCTAGTAGCTTCTTCATTTTTATCCTCATGATCATTGAATATCTTTTTTCGAGTCCAAAATTCGAACTTTGAGGGTGGTTCATAAAAAATTGCCACAATAGTATATTGTGTATCAACAAGGCAAAATAAGTCTTTTAACATGGTGGTCACTAGTCAGGGAAAAACGGGAAGTCAGGGAAATGTCAGAGAATTTTTAAACGAGTCAGGGAACTTTATGGTGACACAGAACAAGAAGGAAACTTTTGAGGGGGTGGACCCAAAAATTTTATTTTTAAGGGCTACCCTATTACGCATACCATGTAAAAAAATTGAATTTCACTGTTTTCAATGTCTCAACTGTAATTTCGATATCACTTATGAATGTTTTTCAGGTACCGGAGTACCAATTGCACAGGGGCAGCCTCCGGCACTATTGGCTGGTATGCCAGTTGGCCCTGGGGTATCTCCGCAGCCCGGTTTTTATTCCAGAGGAATATGGCTGCCCGTGGTGGCTACGTTTAGTAGCGGCCAAGCTAGATCGACTTAGTAAGTATACTTGACAAGAGAAGAAGAGAGAAGTTCTCTAAAGAACAGCTGTATAAATTACTCCGTGATTTATTCTATTTCATGGTGGCCACTAGTCAGGGAAAACCGGGAAATCAAGGAAAAGTCAGGGAATTTTTGTGACTGTTTGTAGTGGCCACCATGTATTTATACTGTGAGAAAATCTAGAAAGTATACAGGCAACTGCGCACTAGGGTGTTTACACCAAATCTCCCACGTGATTCACCCCTCGGGTGCCAACTCAAAAAAAATTAAGCGAGAGCTGTCTAACTCTCGCGCGTAAAGTAGTCAATCGAGGCAAAATAGTGAAAACAAAGATGCAAAAAAAAATAGAAAGTATTCTAAAGTAAGTACGATAGTAAAATTTAGAACATGTCACAATTTTGAAAAAATTTTAGGGTGCACATTTTGCCCGCAATTCTTGAACTTTTCAGGAGAGGGCATTTAATACTCGACATCGATTAGGCTATCATTTTTCGGTGAAAATTCGGAGATCTATCGATTTCAACCTCGATTTGAAGCGTTAGATTCTTAGGGTGGCCATTTTGCCCCCTCTCCCCTGTATTGCTTTTTTTTTTTCTTAATATTTCGAGACATTATAACTGAATATTATTGAAATTTCATGGAAAATGACGTTGAACTAATGATTTTTTGTCTCTCATGCCCCGAAATAATTTCTTTTATCTCTTAACTGAATTCTGGGAGTTACTGAATTTCGTTGACCTTCAGAATATTTAGTCAGTCGGAAAATGTTTGAGAAAATAAAAAAAATAACGGGAATATTCACTTGTAACAAAATACCCCTGGTGCGTATTTCGACCTATTAAGAATCATCCAAGGGGTTGCCAACCCTTAGATTTGTTAAAAAATGTATCTTTCATATCTTACAATCGCATTTAATTGATTCAAAAAAAAATTACGAACTAGTACGCGATTGGTCGCTACATGCTCGAAAACAGGGGTTGTCCTGCAGCTTTATAAGTTGTGGAAAAATTTCCAGATTTTAAAATGTCAAGTTTAGGAGGTGTGTGATTTGTAAAAGAATGACCCATAACTAATTTACCAAAACTAATCCATTCCAGTTTAGAAATGTTGGACAAGATTGAACCACCACAAATACCCGATGGCTATGGAATCAGCATCGCTTACGCCTGCTTATTGGACATCATTCGTTCTGTGGCTTTAGCGATCGAAGGTCCTCGCGAGGAGGGCAGAGAACAAAATCGTTATAAACCAACAGAAGCTGAGCGAAAATTACACACTCAATTGATAATATCAAGTTGGTGTGGTCTTCTCGCTGCTCTGAGTCCATTAGTCGATGCTAGGTAACTGTTACACAGCTAGATAGAAACTTAATCTTTAAATGGATAACGAAAGCGAAGATTTGCCTCATATTTGTCAATTTTAAAACCAACAATCTTTTTCTTTTTCAGCACTGACGAATCAGCTTCAGAAAATGTCCTCAAAGCCATACAAACATTCGCTTCGCTCTGCGGACTCCTAGATCTACACACACCAAGAGATGCTTTCATCACGGCAATCTGTAAAGCTTCTTTGCCGCCCCACTATGCATTAACTGTATTATATAGCGCTCCGCACGGAATGCCGAGTGCCAGACCTCAAGATCCTGTACAATACAATCCGGCCAATATCGGAGAGCCTGACTACCGACAGCAAGTTGTTGCTGTTGGTACTCCGCTGCCTACAGCATCGTTGCCGATCGGTTTGTAAAGACTTTCAAATTTCTAATTGAGGAAGCCGATTGAAATTCGCTTGCATCCATGTGTAATTAGAAAATGTTTCCAAGACTAATTACACTTCATATCAGGCAGCCAGATCTGTTCAAAGTCAGAAAATCTGTCCGCGATGAAGTATGTTTTTTAAAGGAAGCATCAAGGCCCGTACTTAATCAAAGAGAAATTTACACCCTAAGGGGGTATTAAAGTCGCTTAGAACATCTGGAAAAATCGTCGCCATCTTTTTTATTCTCAATTTATTGTGGGTTTCAGAATAGATTTAAATAGATAACGAAAAACCTCATCAAAATCAAGAAACACAGATTGAATATCTTGATCAGGTCCAAAGATGGAGCAGTTTTTTTTTTTAATCTCCTATTTTTTTCATGACTAGCATTTAAAACTTCTATAATAGACGAACTCCTGTCAAATCAGTAATATACCTGATTACTTCTTCTGAAAAAAAAATGAAAATAAAAACAACATATTTCAATGCTGTTTCCCCGACTCTGTGACTTTCGATTAGAACCGCCTGCCCGATATCAAATCAATTCGGCCACAAGCATTAGGAATCACTCATAGTCCCCAAAGAACGAATTGCCTGCTTACAACGCATCTGCAACATTCCAAGTCTTCAGTATTCGCACAATTTTTTTCTCCAAACAAGGAAGAAGTACCACCAAAGCCACGTTTTTTTTTTGCAGGAGCACAGCAGGGACCCGTAATGTTGACGGCTAAGAATCTACAATGCATGCGGGCGCTGCTTTCATTAGCTCACTGTCATGGCAGTATATTGGGAAGCGCCTGGCATCTGGTTTTAACAACTTTACAACACCTGGTGTGGATTTTGGGTCTCAAACCTTCGACAGGAGGATCTTTAAAGGCTGGTAGAACAACCGCCGATTCAAACGCGGTGATAACTACTGCGGTAATGGCGGATTTACCTGTTCTGAGCGCCATGCTCAGCAGACTTTTTGAGAGCAGCCAGTATTTGGATGACGTAGCTTTACATCATCTCATTGATGCTCTGTGTAAATTGAGCCACGAAGCTATGGAGTTGGCTTATTCAAACAGGGTAAAATCCATAATCAGTGAAATTCTGTGTCTCCCTATTGAAATCTTTTAAAATTCTAACAAATTATGATGGAATTTTTAAGATCATGTTTAAACCTATCGAATTCTGTTTAATCTTTTTGCATAAAGTCTTCGTATTATTCGAAACCAGCCATAAAATATTGAGAGCTCTTTAAAAATCTTCAATGTTCAATGGAAAACAAGGTTTCCCTTAGGTTTATGTTTCTATTCTATTCAAGATTTTTCCCATAGTTCTTAACTACTTCTTGATGTTGGTTAAAAAAAAATCAACAATCTCCTATTTTAGGAGCCATCCTTATTTGCTGTAGCCAAACTCTTAGAAACTGGACTCGTCAATTTACCACGTGTCGAGGTACTCTGGAGGCCGTTAACCAATCATCTCTTGGAAGTATGTCAACATCCTCACATCAGAATGCGGGAATGGGGAGTCGAGGCAATAACTTATCTCGTCAAAGCTGCTCTTCAGCATAAATATCCTCAGCCGCTTCGCGACAATCAGGTATCAATCGAAATCATTAGTGACGATTAACTTAGTCATGAAAAACATCTTCTCTCTTTTTTTTGACACCAATTAACTCAATTCTGCATAAAACTAATTGAAGAAATATGGAAGAACATTCAATTTAAAAAAACGGAACGTTTCTTCTGTTTTGCAGTGCTCCAAGGTATACAAAGTTGAATACTGATCTTTAATAACTCTGATTATCATTTTTTCATCACAGAAATTACAAACCTTGTTACTCGGCCCGTTATCTGAATTATCATCAGTGCGCCATGGAGATGTACGGCAGCGTCAGTTGGAATGTGTTCTACAAGTTCTTCACGGTGCAGGAGAAACACTTTCTCATGGGTGGCCTCTGGTTCTGGGTATCATAGGAGCCGTTTCAAATCACCACGGGTAAGTTTTCTTCCTTTTAAAACTGACTAATGAATCTTTGAAGTAGATATGGCGCATTCCACAATAATATTTCACAAAGTTTGAACCGATTCTGAGAGGGTCAGGCTTTTGGCCAGTTCGATTTCACGTAGAATGCACTACATAAAAGGCTTTTTAATTAAATAAGCATAAATTGAATACAACACATCAGCGTGAGACTATTCAGAACCTTCAGTTGCGCTGATAACTGTATAAGGACTAGCTATTAGAAAATGAGAAGAAATTGAGTAGAATGTATAAAAAATGATAATGTTTCATATGTTTGCATGATTCCATCAATTATTAGCCAGGCTTGGGGTCTCACCATCTTAAATTCTCCTCTAACTTCATACACCCCTTATTCAGATTTATTATTGGAAGAACTTAGCTAAAGCTTCGAATTTCAAGACTCAAAATAAAATCGCTAATTTAAGTCCTTTCAAAATCTGCTACAATAACTTGAAATTGAGGTTTTTTTTCTGCTTACGTTCAACAGGGAAGCTTTAGTTCGTATAGCCTTTCAATGTCTCCAATTGGTGGTGACGGATTTTTTGCCTGTAATGCCATGGCGGTGTCTACCTCTGTGCGTTGACACAGCAGCTAAATTTGGTTCCCAAACTCAAGAACTGAACATTTCGCTTACCGCAGTTGGACTTATGGTAAAATTAAACAATTCAAATTTGTTTATTTATCAAGTTCTAATAAAAGTTACCGTTTCTAACAACTCAATATTCACTTCAGTGGAACATTAGCGACTATTTCTACCAGAATCAGGAAAAACTCTGCAGTTCTTTGCAAGGCGATGCCACATCCGTATTTCCAGACTTTCCAGGCACCACCAATATGCCACCGTTCGATAAACTCTGGATGTGCCTTTACGCAAGATTAGGTAAACCAATACTTATTTGTAACTGGGACTTTCCACACCGATTTAGCCTGGGTTTGACCCTCGACCCCTTGGATTCGTTCCATCGTTTTCATATGGTTGTTCTATTTTTGAAGGCACACTAAATTTTTTCTGAGTAAATTTGTTCGAATAGAAAAAATTCAGTGTGCATTCGAAAGATATAACAACCGAATGACAAATTTCGGAACGAATCCGAGGGAAAGAGGGTCAGGCCTTGGTCGAATCAGTATGAAAGGGCCCGTATATTGTTTTTCGGGGTAGGTAGGGATAGGGCTAGGGGCAGGGGTGGGTAGGTATAGAAGCGCCGTTACAAACTATTCGATTCTCAGGTGATTTGTGCGTTGATTCACGTCCTGCGGTGAGAAAATCAGCAAGCCAGACATTATTCTCTACAATATCTGCCCACGGTGGTTTGCTTCATCAACCAACGTGGCAAGCGGTTCTCTGGCAAGTCTTGTTCCCTCTTTTAGACAAAGTTAGAAGTTTGTCTAGCTCTGCTAGTAGTGAGAAAGTTGATACCAGTGGAAACATTCTCATTCATCATAGCCGGAATACCGCTCAAAAACAATGGGCCGAAACTCAGGTGACTTTTTAGATAAACTATCAATTTAATCTTCAATTTTTTACTAATTTTTAAACACTTTCGATTATATAACTAATTTTTAAACACTTTCAGGTATTAACGCTGAGCGGAGTAGCCCGAGTATTCAATACAAAAAGACAGTTATTACAATTGTTGGGAGATTTTCCTCGGGCGTGGTCCCTGCTCTTAGAATTCATAGAAAATTCAGCACTGAGTAAGAATAATGAAGTAAGAAGTCAAGCAGTTGGTTAAATGTCATCTACATCACTTTCCACTTTTTTTTTTTTAACAATTTTCATATTCTTTTGATTATCAGGTTTCTTTGGCAGCTCTAAAATCCTTTCAAGAAATACTCTACCTACAAAAAGGTGGAGATAGCGAGGAGGCCAGTCGCTCTGGTGACTCTGAAGCTTTGTGGCTAGTCGCATGGAGAGTATGGCTTGGAATTGGTATGGAAAGTACTAGTCCTCCGCGAGAAGGAGACACGGAGCCTTACGTCCCTTCGCAAGCGTTTTTAACAGCTCTAGTTCACATTTTTCCCGCAGTATTTCAACACATTAGAAATAAGTACGGAGCTCTCCTATTCTTCATTGAAAAAATTTTCCAACTAACTAGACTGAGTGATAATTTGTTCTACCCTCAGGTTCACCGGTACCGATCTTCAAAAATTATGTATTGTATTAAAAAATACAGTCGCAGTCCCTGTACATGGAGAATCAACTCCTTATATATTACCTACACTGCCGGACGTTGTACTGACACAATTACAAGACGGCGTTCTTCACTCAATGGAACTTCTGCAAAAGGTTTTTATATTAGGCAATATATGGGGCATTCCTTGTCATCCGAGCCAATGTTTTAAATCAATTAATTTCATTCATGATCAAAAATTAAGACAGTTTACAGAATCTTCGGGAATATATGCGATATTATAATAGTACTTTACTTCACTCAGTGTGATACTGGACGTTTTACCCACGCTTCGTGTGGGTAAAATCCCTATTTTCAGACCTTATGAAGTAAAATTTTGTACTATACTCGACGGAAATATAGTATATTGTGTAACAAGGGATGAAACAAGGTGAATGAAGAATCGATCCAGGGGGACAATTGCGGAAAATGATGAAAATAAGGGACACCCTAATGCAGTATACATACAAGTATACATGCAAGTTCAAGACTGCCTGTGTGTGGAAAACGGGCAGCTCTCCGTGACCGCAAAAGTTACCATTATCCTATTCTGTTTGCAGGAAGTTCTTAACGGAACAGATAATCTTAGGACAATGATTGGTTCGATATTCTTGCAGTTGTTGAGTTTTTCTAAACTAGCTTGCCAGGCACCAACTTATGGGAAAATTCCGACCAAACATATATCCCAGGTCAGAGGAGTGTCGGTAAGTCGGGACAGTCCCTCCTAAGATTTCATAAAATCTTGTTAATCGACGAAATCTGTAGGAAATTGATTAATTTTATTTCAAAGGCTGACTGGGTCACAATGAACTACGTTCCTTTTGGGGAAAAGGCTTTATCGATGGTTGTTAATCTTTACCAAAAAACTGCCCACGAATCCGCAGTTATAGAAGGACAAGTACTGAAGCACATAATAGAAGCTTTACACGTTCCTTTATCCATGAAATATACTTGTCCATCGCCTACGACATGGAAACTTGCCGTTACAAGCCTTTTGGCTGTTTTGCACACGGGCTTACCTCTCGCTAGATCTTATCCAGAACAGTTCTCCACCATGTGGACAGAACTGGCTGATACCTTAGACGATTTTCTATTTCCTAAGAGGTAACATATATCCTGTGAAAATATTTGCAAATCTAAGCACTCTCTTTATTATAAAATGGAATGAAAATTCAATAATTAAATTAAACAGCGCAATAACGACTGAACGAGGGGCCGAAGAAGTGCAGGCCGACGAAGCAGTAGATTGTCAAGTCATGGAATTACTGAGGGACGAGGTACTCCCGCACTCGCAACACGTACCTCATCAATTCATTCTCAGAGTAGTCATGCTGCTTAACAAAGGATCCATTCACTCCGCGACTACTACCAATATCGGTAAAGAGTAGTACATTTCGCAACCAGGGCGCAAAGTTCGTGGTTCTGGCACAAGTGCCAACCAATGCGCACACGTTGCTCATACTATTTTTTGAAACCGTGCGAAAAATTTGACTTCTCGTGCCGTTTGCGCACTAGCGCGAGAAACGGGTACTTTGCACACGCAAAATAGGGACGAAAGGTCTAATTCTGCGCACTGTGTTTTAAAAAAAATTCATTGTTTATTGAATAGAATCATTATTTTGTTTTTTCTATGTGCTAAAACTCGTCGACTTTGTTTCATCCTGTCTACAGAAAACAGCAACGAGACCAAACTGAGAGAGGAATTTGCTAAGACTTGTTTTGAGACTCTTCTTCAATTCTCTTTGCTTGATGGATTGAATAACGAATTTGATATGGCAAAGTGCGAAGGGTCAGAATTGGACGAAGGCGGAGTCGCTGGACGGCTCGCTGTTACAGCTTTACTTCACAGGTTTCAGGAAGTACTACGTCGTTACATAGAAGACGAGAGACGAAGCGGAAAATGCCCCTTGCCAAGGTAATGTAGGCCTGTTTTTCCTGCGCTAAGATTGATTTTCATATCGTCCTCTTTTCATAGTATAAAAAATTATTCTTTAACAAGGGGATGCTCACTCGTCGATTTTAACGTACACT
Organism: Tenthredo notha; assembly: GCA_914767705.2. Classification (NCBI taxonomy): domain Eukaryota; kingdom Metazoa; phylum Arthropoda; class Insecta; order Hymenoptera; family Tenthredinidae; genus Tenthredo; species Tenthredo notha. The sequence goes on from OU611908.1 coordinate 6,713,038, forward strand.
AGATTTCGAAAAAAATCACAAGTAATAAAGAGCTTTAAGGAGATTTCATGACATTTCAAAGATTTTAGAGATCTTGAGAAAAGTTTTGAATGCCACCCAGGCCATTTAGCTACGATTTTGTTTTGCTGAGATATTCAACTTTGTGTTTCGATCGAGAATTCGGAAGGTGATTCCGAACTTATGAACGGTACTGTATATAAGCTGAATATCATAAGTGATCAACATCTCTTTTGAAATGAGTGAAAACTCCGCTAGTATAAGTCAGCTTGTCGCGTTTTTTTTTTCAATTTTCAAATCCTTAATTAGTTCTGGATTTTGTTAGAGAACATCAATGTTAGGATTACTAAACGAGCTGCGAATGGTATATAACAGTTTTTATAAGTGTTGATTATGAATCCATTTTCTAGGTACAGATTGTCGGAGATTTCGTTTGTATTGAAAGCTGTAGCAACCCTTGTTGTCTCTCTGAAAAAAGCTCCTCCCAACAAAGGTGATTTAGTGATTATTAATAATTCTATTAGAAGAAAAAATCATCGAAAATTTTCATCATACTTTAATCTTATTTATTATCCATTTATTTTTAGTTGAAAGATCGGTTTGGGAGCAGTTGATAGGCTTGTATCCATATCTGGTCGAATGCACAGTAGCAACAGCATCCGGCCAAGTTTCACGCTCTCTGCGAGAAGCACTTCTTCAGTATCATGACTTACTACGATCACCGACGAGCAATATCCCAACATCTAACGGCGTCTGACCTATACACCCGATTTCCAATTCTAATTATCGATATACGATACCTCTGAATAACAAATAGCGAAACTAAGTAAATAAAAATCAGTAAGTTATTTACTCAGCTAAACTATACAATGATATATGAGTCATTCCATGTCAAATAGGACAAAATAAATCAGAAATTACTTCGATGTTTCCGATTTAGCAAAAATTTTTTTCAACCAGTTCTATAGAATCCGTACGAAAAATTATAGCGAAATCGGAAACGCTGAGGTCAAAAAGCTGTCTGTTTTGACGTGGAATGACTCACAACTGTGTATGGTTGCCACCAATCACCGAGCATTCCCAAAGCATGAAGAAACGTGAAAGTTTGAGAAAATAGGCTTTAGTTACCGGTGGGTTATTCAAATTCTTATTTTTCACTGTCGACAATTTTCTTATACCGAGAATCATGTACAGTCAATATTTGTAGATGAGCGACATGCCTAAATGCCGAAGATACCCGAACGTACAGTAATGTTCATTAATGGGTTCGCGGTGGTTAACTGTTTTTTTCGGACTTTTTTTGGATACAATCGAATAAAATAATATTATATTATTTTATAAGGGGTCATAATTATTATTATAATTTCGGCCATCTGCACATGAAATACGACTCGAATAGAGTCTCGTTTCCGAAAAAGTTAGAAAAAATGTTAGCCACCGTGAACTCATTAATGAACATTACTGTACATGCGTTCGGCTATCTTCGGCATCTAGGCATGTCGCTCATTCACGAATATTCTCGAAATGCTTAAAATAACAAAATATGCGCACTGAATTAAATGTACTTTGCATTTCTATTCATGTTTTTTGTCGCAATGGAATGAATATATCCGAGAATTTGTTTAACTAACAATAAGATGAACGCATCATTGTGTTTCTTCTAAGTATACAAGATAAAAGCTCTGAATGAATGTCAAAATGATGAATTAGGTAATCAGGCGTTGAGATAAATATTGTAATTCAACGACAGAGTCACAATAGGACCGTTTGGCATTGATTAATAACATTTTAAGATAAAAAAAAAAAAAGGAAGTTGAACTTTTCATACCTGTTTATAACGCAGCAATAGATTTAATACCATTTTTTATAGCTTAATAGCAAAGAAGAGGAGTATTAATTCTTGACGAATGGTTAAAACTTTGGATAACATCAAATTGAAAGAAAATATAGGCATATAACAGCAGAAATAAATACAGTGTAATACATATAAACGTATTTCTTCTAATTAGATATCGTCAGTGATAGTGAGATACCGTGTAACTAATATTTGCAATACCGCGTAACTACAAAAATAGCAAAAATGAGATTTGGTATCCATATCATGTATCTTTTATTTTTACATAGAATGCACACCAAATTTCATTTTTGCTATTTTTGTACTTACGCGGTATTGCAATTGTTAATCACGCGGTATTGCACTATCATCGACGATATTTTGGTTAAAAATTAATCTCTCGACTGTTTTTTTTATCTTTTTTCGCTCTTTCTTTCTTTCCTTAATCAATACCGAGTATTACATAGTTAGAATGGTATTAAACTATTGATTAAAGTATACATAGCGACGTTTATAATGAATCAGTCATGTTACTTCGATGGATTTTCAAATTTCGAAGAGGAAGGAACAGTATTTTATTTTATTTTTCTCTTCCTTAGAAAAAAGAAAAGAATGCCCCCCCATATAATGGGTTTTATTGTTTTCCAAACTCTCTATGAGAACTTTATTTTCATCCACAACCCTTTGTAGATATAGAGTATGTAGACATTTTTAAGTGTAATTATTAGTCATTAATCTTAAATACATATAGGGCCTGCCCCTTGACCTCTCAGATCTGGTCCACGATGTTATGTATCATTCTTATTACTCTAAATGGCGATTAAAATTTTTTTCAGATTTGTTTGGAAATAAATTTGAGCGCGTCATAAATCTTTTAAGTTTTCTTTTTTTTCACACCTCGATGGCCGTGATCGAAAATTCTGTAAAAATTCTAAAGAATTCTATGTCAGAAATAACAAAACTTTAACCAAAATTCATAATATCTGGGCTCTTGCTTCAATCTGATTTTTTTTAGCTTTTTGAACGAAAAACAGTGAAGAAATGCTCAAAAAATCTGACAAAAATGTCAAAAAATCCTCGGGTATCGTTAGAAATTTCTATATTTCAAAAGCTAAAGAAAAATGTCAAAGCAAAAGCCCAGACATTATGAATTTGGGTTCGAGAATTTTTGAGAATTTTTTCAGATTTTTTGATCACGGCCGTCAAGACGTTGGAAAAAAAAATCTTAAAAAATGTGAAAAATTCTAATAGCTATTTAGAGTCGGAACAATGATACAAAAAATCGCGGACCAAATCTGAAAGGTCGAATTGGTATGGAATGCCCCATAAATAAAATCCACTGCAGCAGCAACGGCACTATTAGGATGTTACAGATTTGTTTTTTCCCTAGACCGTAGGCATCGTGCAATAAACCAATTAACATTAAGTATACTACTGTAAATAAATTGCAGTTATATGGATTATTTAAAAATTCGTTTCTAATTCAGAGACGGGGTGTACATATATTACATTGATGATGATGATAATTTGCTAAGGTGTTTTTTAGTATAATAATGTAATTACAGTTTTATATACTTCATAATACACATTATTATCTTTCAATCGTCAAACTAAATGAAATAAAAATACACATGATAATGTGTGTATGTGTGAAGGAAGGAAGGAAGCGTGGGAGGGAGGGAGGGGAGCATGTATGTAGTTTGTGATGATGTAAATAAAGTAGAAAACATTCGATGCAACGTATCTGCAAGTACCTATTAACATTATTTTTCTAGCTATTTAAGTAATTACTACGTCTATTAAAAATCGCACAGAATTTCAATGAGCTAAATAAAAATAAAAACAGCAACAGGAAGGTGTGAATAAATTTTTATCTATGACGAGCGATTTATTTTCCAACAAATTTATTTTTCTGTAACATGTATTCTAGCATTAGTATATACATGAATTATGATAAATGTGAGCCATGCAGATCAAGCTCTCTTTGATTCTATAGAAAAATTCTTTATCAACAAGTTTTATTAAACAACAGAATGTAAAAAAAAATTCTACAACCGATGATGTAATATATTCTCTCTGTGCGCCGCTTCATAGTAAGTATAAAGGCTTCTTTTCATTCAACGCTTGACGCTACAAAACGCGCTCCTTTTGCCATCACGTGACCTCAAGGAAGCTATGACACTCAACACGCGTTTCATTTGTTATCAGTGAAAAGTCACTGAAGATTGACGCTACCGTCAACCCAAAGAATAAATAAAGTCACGTGATAACAGATGAAACGCGCGTTGAGTATCATAGCCAGCCGTCTGACACTCAGCTTTCCAGCCAGTTCCGTTAACAGAGCTCGCCACGAGGAGGCACTACTTGGCATTTTGCTTCAAAGATGCGGTTATGGAGAGTAGAGGTAAGGAGGACTCACTGTCATGGGAGTAGCGCCACCACGAATTTGCTACTCTCGCGAAAACTGAATTCGCTAAAAGGGGAATGATTGAGTGTCACAGGGCTGGTCATAGCGTCAAATGTTGAAGTCACGTGATGCCAAACGAAACGCGTTTGTAGTGTCAAGCATCACATGGAAAGGCACCTTTGATTAGATTTGTATATGCCCAAAAAGTATCTGTTGCTTGGATCTACCTGCGCAACAGATCGATAATCTTAATCGGCAAGAGAAATAGTAAACTTTGAGCATTGAGCATCGATTCATTTCACTCCGTTCACGATTCTGAAAATTATGAATTGCCATAAAAATGTTTGCACTTTGTGGTAAATTGAAAATTATATTATTCACATTGTAGATAATTCCATTTCCTCGAATGATTTTTTAATTTTCAAGAAACGTCGAAAATGAACACGTTCAACGTTTTCATCATCTTGACTGATATAAATCATACATTACCGATAAATCAAAATAACGAACTAATTACTTACCTCTGGTTAAAAGTATCGCAGTGCGAGATGGAAGATATGCGTACAATCTGTGTTGTCTATCAGCAAAAGGTTCTGGCTTACTAAAATGCTTCACGTTTTTATCAATTCGATTTTCTCCGCCAAATTGAGGGTCGTCACTACTCAATATTATATTATAACAACCTGGAGTGCTGACGCCTATCGCGTAATCGGGGAAAGACTTTGTTGGATGGAAATTGAATACAAATACAACATCTGCTCGGTCGAATACTACCACTTTGTCGTCTTCGTGTTTCCAGCTCACGTAGGCCTGTGAATAATCGTTTAGATAAGTTCATTGATACTTTTGATCCTTGCAGGAATAATTCTGAGCTTTTTTTATCTAGTAGAAAAAATCGAGTTTGCCTCAGAATTTGGTAAAGGCCTTTTGTTGCTTTGCTTATGATCATAAAGCCTCGTTTAGTCTAGGTATAATGAAATAAAATTTTTTAACAATGCGTACAGGATTTGCGTGCAGCCAGCCGTATTTTTCTTCCAAAAGATTAACTTCACGGTCCCAATTGTTCATGAATTTATATTTAAGTATTTGGTCGTCGACGAGATTCCACTGACGCCTCGCGTAGTGATAACTGTCTCCATTTCCAGCACGAGGGAAATCCAGCCACTCTGGATGCCCAAATTCGTTACCTGATAAAAAATAAAACAACACGGTCAAAAATTGTTATTCCATTTCGGAGAGTCAGGATAGTCAATCTATTTCATGATGCAGTTTTTTTTTTATGATGAAACTCTATACTTGAAGAAACTGAGCTGAATTACTGTTACTTCCTTTTATTAATACAATGCATATACCAACCCATGAAATTGAGATACGCTTCCCCGCCAAGACCATGAGTGATAAGAGTGATAAGATTATGGAGAGCAATTCCACGCGATACAAGATTGTTCTGAGGGCTAAGCTCGCTCATATGCGTATACATCTCCTTGTCCATCAGCCAAAAGGCGATTGTTTTATCACCAACCAGCGCCTGATCGTGGGACTCTGAATAAGCCACAGTTTTTTCCATCCAACGACGATTACTAAGCGTCCAACATATCTCTCCCATCTTCCAATCCTCGTCCTTAGACTCTTTCAACAGCTTAATCCATTTGTCCGGAATCGCCATTGCCAAACGATAATCAAACCCTACTCCACCCTCCTCAACTGGCCTGGATTGTAATCAAAATACAGTCGTATGTAATCAAAATACAGTCGTACTGGACAGTTTTTGACCTCAACGTTTCCGATTTCGCTATAACTTTTTAAATTTCGAAACTTCGAGGTCAAAAACTTACCGGTCTCACGTGAAATGATTCATAGATTGTTTATTTTCGGAGAAATATTGATAGGAATTGGAAGGAAAGTTGTTTAGTTCTTGGAAAATTTGTGAAATTTTATCTTGAACATTGAGATCGAACAAAGTACCTGCAAATAGCGGGCATTCCACTAACATCCTCCGCAATGGTTATCATATTGGGATAAAGTTCATGCAGCATGTGATTAGCCATCATTAGATAAACAACTCCTTCTACATCAACGTTTAACCCATAGTACTCGTCGTAATGACCGCTAAACCCTTCTCCCATTCCTCTCGAGTGATACAGCATAGACGTGACGCCGTCAAATCTGTTTATAATCATTTTAGCAAAGAATTAATTAATTCTTTAATAATACGTTTGATGAATCGCAGAAAATCTTTACCTGAACCCATCGAACCCAAACTCTTCAGCATACCAGCGTAAATTGGATAGTAAAAATCTAACGACTTCAAATTCTGCATAATTGAAAAGACGGCTACCCCACAAAGGATGTTCGCCTCTAGAACCTGAGTGAAAAAAGCACGAGTCTGTTCCGTCGAACTCGTTCAAGCCATCCAAAGTGTTCTTTGAAGCATGAGAATGGACGATATCCAATAGAACTACTAATCCATGCTTGTGAGCTTCGTCTATTAATTCTTTGAGCTCTTCGGGTGTTCCATAGCGCGAGGAAGTAGCAAAGAATGAAGTTACCTTAGAAAAGAAAATTACGGTATCGATGAAGTTATTGAAATTGAAGTTTGGGGTATTCCAGAAAAATTTCTCTGAATTTTTTGATTTAATTCAACAAATACCAATCTGCAGACTCGCTCAGAGTTTTTCTTATACCTACAGATTTTTAGTAGAAGGTTCTATTCTTGAAAAGTTCAAATTTTACAGTTCTTGAATCAATGTGTGGGAGCATTTTGAATCCTTCATTTTTCCAAAATAATTCTGAGAACTTCTAATTTTAGAGCATTTCAGTAAGTTTAGGGAAAATCGTTTACTCCTGGGTACACATAGATTAAATTGGGTTTTTGCCAGTTACCTGATATCCAAAACTAGCGTAATAAGCATGTTCCATGATGGCCATTAGCTGGATAGTGTTGTACCCCTGTTTAACAATTCTTGGTATAATGTGTTTGGCAAATTCAAGATACGTTCCAACGCGTAATTCCTGGGTCGCTATTCCCACATGGCATTCGTAGATCCTTAGACTCTCAGGTCTTTTAGGTTTGGGATATTTCAACTTGTAGATCTGCAAAAGTCCAGAATTTTGTTGTTACTTTTTTTTTTTTTTTTTTTTATGCCAACCTATTTGATATCATATACACATCATATCGGAGTATCTTTCAAGAACTGGCATGAGTCTGAATTGGGCTTCAATCAACCAGCTTTATTACACTAGTGCGCTAATCTTTTAGAGCATAATCGAGTAAAAGATAGAAGTTGTGAGTCATTGAGTCTCACATCCAGACACAGTCAAAGTGAAAGCAGTTAATGCAAGGTGTTCGATCAACTCGTGCTTTGATTCTAGATATTAGGATCTCAATTATTCTGAAAAAGAGGCTCTGACCGATGAACAGATAACTTTTTTACTGCAAACGTGACTCGAGCGATCAATTTTTTATTGCCATATTTTAAAGTTTACAAACCTTTTTTTGTCACTGTTTTTCAATTTGATAGAATAAAAATCAATGAATATAAATATTGTCTGTTCATTCCATAGAGGTTCGTTTCCTGAAATAATTAGAGATCCAAATACAGTGAGACCTCATTTATACGTTTTATACTTCTACTCAATTTCCTTGGTCTTGGCTATTTCTGCCCATAAACGATATAAAAATGTTTCACTTGTACATTACTCGTTTATACGTTTTCTGAATTTATACACTATTCATTCTGTTTCCTATCGCTTTCTTTCCACCTGTACGTTATTCAAGGATGATTTTCATCGTCGCAAGTTATGTTCTTTTGCTAGCTTTCAGCTCATTGGCTGGGCAACATGTACTATGTACAAATGGTTCTTTCATTTCAAACTTCAGCTGGGCGCGCGATACACTCAGCTGCTTTATATGTATGTAGTTTCTTTCTATACCTAATAGTGTCATCTAATATGTTATTTCACTTCGATGTTATTCTGATTTGTATGTCAACACTGTCACGACCCTTGAAAAACGTAAAAACGAAGTGTTACTGTATCTGTTACCGAAGCAGCAGTCACTCCGAGTCGTTGCATTAGGTGCACTTCAAGTGCATCTAACTGTGAAACTCAATGCCTCAAAAACTCTTACTCGATTAATCTTCAAAAGACTATCTAATATTCTGTAATGAAAACTGTTGTATAAAAAGAAATTCGGACACATGCAGTCCTCCAGAAATACTCCTATTCAAGGTGTATATGACCTGCTTAAATTATATACTTGAAAGTCTAAAAGCAGAGTGTTCAGAATAAAATTTGACCCAAAATATCAATGAATTCTATCACAAAGCCAGTAGTCTGAATAGAACGTTGATCATCTAACTGGCTAGCAAAAGTTCTTAAACAAGATGTTTAAGATTTTGAGTTTTATTCTTTGCTTCATGATTCGATGCTAATCCTAAGATTCGTTAAGTAACTAATCTGTGGTTGCAAATTATTCGTTTTTCTATTGTGTCCATTTGTAGTACCTTGTCAGGAGTTGGATGCCAAATCCTTTGCTTAAAGGTTGTACCTTCTGAACGATTAGGTGGTTGAACAACGTATGGTGCCCAAGGGCTCAGTCTTTCCAACAATTCACCGTTGTTGTTTCTTACTATAACTTTGACCTCAGACAAATGCTGTATCGGACTAGAACCATCAGCATTTGCATCCAGTTTCAACTCCCATTTACCATAGTCAAGCTTTCTATACGGCGTTCTAGTACGATCCCAACCATCTAAATATCAAAGACTTGTTAGAAATTCTTCTTGTGAATTATTTTTTATCCGTACCTTAATCTATGCGAGTTAATGAGGTTTGAGAATATGAAGAAAAAAAATGTGAACACCGGATAGAAAAACGATTACGTGGACATTTAATTATGTACTTTAAGGATTGCCAGTTTCGGTGCATCTGCAAATAACAGAGGGCTCACAACATTTTGATAATGAAAAGAATTTAAAGTTTTATGAAATGGGATTGACCAATCCATGTTCATTGACTGGGTACTGTTTCAAATTATTTCTCATTCGCAATGTGTTTCATATGCGACAGTATCATAAAAGCCAGCTAAACCTCTGAGGGTATTGGTAATGAGACAAGATGCATGTTTCCAAAGCATAAAAATATTCCTTACTAAAATCGCCTGTTAAAAATAGTTCTTTAGCCCCTGGAGCCCATTCTCTTGCAGTCACACTATTATCCGGGTTGACATGAATTCCAAAATGTTTATAACCAAGTGAAAACTGTTCCAAACTGTTTTCGGCTCCTTCAATTTTTTCCACATAATCTTTAAATATCGCATACCTGAAAGAATGAGCTTTTCATTTACACTGATATAAGAGAAAAAGGCAGAAGACATTTATGCAAAAGTCAATTTATCATTTCTTTATAATCTCGTTTCATTCAAATTACTGTATCAATTCTCGTTCTCCAAGTCTGAAATATCCGCTTTCAATATTTATCCTAATTAACAAAACGATAATCATTTAATGACAAATGCATATCAAACAACCTTTGACCTTAACGTCAGATTACACATTTATATCCAGATTATTAAATTTCAAACAAATATGGTATACGATTAACTCCTCATGTATGAAACAGAAGAATAATTGAAACTCTGTGTTTCATTACTTCGTCAACATATGTTATAATATGACTATGAATAATATATTCAGATTATTTTCCGAACATAACAATTAAGTCTCATAGAATTGATCTAACGTAATATAACAATATACAGTTACATAATAGTGGACCGTAAACCGGCGATTTTTCTTGACAAACAAAAAAAGGAGGGGAGCCCATTTTCTCGAATTCGGTTTCTCTTTTGTTTTCCTAATTTAAAAATGACAATGAATTGATCATATTCATTTGTTTCTCATGTATTTTTTATGAAAATTAATTGGGTGGAAGTTTTTGACTTTAGTTCGATTGAGTCTGTAACGATGATAATAGTTCAATCTGTTATCTTGGACTTATTGTTCACCCGCGTTCATAGTGATCTTATCAGTATATTGTATTACAGAAATCCTCATTTAATCCCATCCAAAGTAAGTTAATCCTAACTACGAAACCACGCGTTTATGTATCGAAGCGAATTACGGCGAAAAAAAAATATATATAATTGCGCCGATCGAGAATGTTTAATGTTTAACGGTCTTTGTTGGTGGTATCAATCGCGTTACAAGTCAGAGTTTTTACTACTTAAAAGATGAGGAAAATTAATGTACATCGCGTAAAGAACGGTAAAGGTAATGATGTAGGGATAAAAGTAGATGATTCATAGAATAGAATGATTTTTAAGAAACCGAAAATCATTCAGTAAATCGAATAGATATTTGAAAGTTAAAAATGTTTATAGAACCTCTTCCTAATCTCCTTCTCGTACGGCGCCAAGTACGGATCTCTGTCTAATAGAGCTTTTATTTCAGGTACATCCACCTGCATCGGATCCATGGCTGACCATTTTCCACCCATTGCGATTGATTTTTCGGAATTTAACGTCTCACGAATTTATGGATATCAGAAATTATTACGATGCTCAAATCAGTCGATTAGTATTCATACTACTCGGCTTTCGGCCGGCTCAAATACGAATGACATGTCAAGGTGATTCCCCCGCACCCCGCAGTGCGGATCTAAATACTAATCTACCAATTATGTAGCCATTAAATCTCTAGATATTCGGTTATTTATTTGTATATCTGGTACGACTGTTGCGTCGTGATCAGTTCACTAGTACTCACGCCAGATAACGCTACTTTATTAACACGCTACATAGGGAATGCGCAGTCCATGCTCTTGTCTATGGTCTAGAGGAAAGCCGCCAACCATTTGGCAACACTGTTCCATGAGTATCATTCCACCGTTTGTCGAGGTATAACAGACTTTCGATTTGAAGAGGAATAATACTGCCGTTTGAAATTATTTAACAGATACATTGACATCTTTCGATACCTTGGGTATGTCAGGATAATATTTAATAAAAAACGCACTAAACTCATACACATTACTGCATGTTAAATTTTCGAAATCAACAAACCTTTTCGTATATCTATCTGTAACATCAAAATCTCAATTCTCCGGTTCTGGCCTCGAAATTTTTTAGTCTCTTGTTCTTTATATCGCAAATTTTCAATATTTCACAGCTGTTTCCCAGACCTCTTTATGAATAAATTAGCTAATGACCAATTCATATGTAACTTCAATTTTGCGACGGTCAATGAACCCCACATTTATTCAATTCTTAGTTTAATCATACGTTATTAGTTATATGGGTTAAGCTACATTCCGAGAAGGAGACTGATAGCAGAAATCAAGGGACAAATTTTAGCTCACAATTTTGGCGTGAAGATAGTAAATTAAAAAATTATAACCATGCAAATTGTAAAATGCCTTCATTATAGAAAACTATATTCAAGTAGTATTGAAAAATATTGCTACATGTTCACTACACGTCGCAAAATATTTTTTCGATTTTGGATGTGGGACATCCCAGGGACCTGATTTTATAAGGTGTTGATGACAAAATTTTCCTTCTTATGTATCGATTTTGATATTCTTAGACTATTGGATCTTTCAAACAACTTGTTACCATGAATTTTAGTAAGGAATAATATCCAATTTGAGTCATTTTATGGGTGAAATGTTTGTGGGGCACAAAATTTTCTGTTAGTATAGAACAACCACCCATTTACGAGGTGAAAGGTCTAACGTCTCAACACTCGGAGCAGTGTTGAGGTGTTCGAGAATCCGCCGCCAGCAATTGTTTCCTACTTCAACAAATAAGAAAACACAAAAACCAACATAAAAATTGACAATTCTGCCTGGTGGCCACCTCAACGCTGCTCCGAGTGTTCGGACGTTAGACATGCTCCCTGTATATCTACAGAGATATTCTGTGGATAGTGGTCAGTCTAATGGTGGTCCATTAATTTTTTTTTCACAAATGACAACGCTGTCAGTCGATCACGGACAACCGATCTACTGATATTTTATATGTCTGTGACAGATATCTACAGAACATCTCTGTATATACCCTGAAAAACAATACTCGTAACGTTTTGTTATTTGCTTATACAGCTCCATTTCTAATTATTCGGTTATCATAACGTGGTATTCTCAGTTTATCAAGCTCATTAAAAATTTCAGACGGAAACGGAGAATGTGTAATCATTTAAAGAATCTATCATTATCTTACAGCATTTCCGACATACAGTGAAACCTGTTTCAGCGCTGTTAAACTTCAACATAAAATGCCTAAGTCCAAACAGTTTGTAGAGTCTAGCGACGAGAGTAGTGACTCTGAGGTAAATTTTTACCTTCTTCCAAAAATAAGAATTATAGAAATGAGTTATCACGATATAAGCCAAACGTTACTTATACTTTCTGGGTTTACAGCCGAAGACCAAAAAAAGTATACCCAAAAAATCAAAGAGAGAAGAATCTTCAGAGGATGAGCCAAAACAAAGCAAAAAACCAAAGAAGGAAGCAAAAAAGGAAACTAAAAAGGAAACTAAAAAGGAGTCGGAAGAGAGCGTCTGGGAACTGGGAAACAATCGACAAGTTACAGTCAGAGAATTCAAAGGAAAATTATACGTCGATATTAGAGAAATGTATCTGGACAAAGATGGGGATATAAAGCCAGGGAAGAAAGGTAATTACACTTTGCTATTGTCTATGTATGGGGCATTCCATACCGAATTGACCTGGATCTGACCCTCAACCTTTCGGATTCGGTTCACGATTCGTTTGTGTTGTTGTCCCAACTCTAAAAATGACTCAGATTTATTTTCAAATTTTTCAGAAATTGTTTAAATTATGATTTTTGAAAATGGGGGGGGGGCTTAAAATCTCGAAAGTTCAAAACGTTAACTGACTAAAATCTCGAATTTTGGGATGAGCTAATACCAGAATAACGAGATCTGTTGATTTCAACAAAATTTATTTCCGACAGACTACTGAGTCGAACAAGTGTTTCGTTGAAAGGTTATTCATCCGTCAGGTTGCTAATTCGACAATGTGTTTTCAGATCACTCGTACTTCGAATGAGCAGAATATAGATTATAATAACATGAAAAGTTTATATTTACAAAACTAAAAATCGAGAATGGCTAATATTTTAAACAGCTAATAAACCAAACATAAATATAGCGAGAACCAAAATTCAGAAGGAGCAGAACTCATAAACGCAAAATGTAGAAAGGTCAAAATCTCGGATGATAGAATTTCCGTGAGCTCCACAAGTATTTATGGACGTTGTCGACATTCTTTGTTGATTCTTCAAAATTAGTTACTAAATAAGTGTTGCAGCATTTTCGCTATTTCGGACCGTATATGTTTAAGCGATCCAAGATTCTGACCATTCGAGTTTTTGATCTCCCGTTTGAATGAATTAGAATTTTGAAGCGGTCCTTAGATTGACTATTCTAAAATGAAGAACAGTTCAAAGTTCGAATATTTGATATTTTCACTAATTCGATATTTTGCCCTTCGTGATCTTGTCCATTCTTAAATTGGTTTTTCGATGGAATTTGTTTGTGATATTTCTGTATTCATCATGATCTTTTATATACTTTATAGAGTATCGCGATATTGCCTGTTCTGAATTTTGCGTTTCGCTAATTTTGAAATTCGACATTTCAGCCAGTTTACGTTTTGGACTTTCGAAATTTTAATCCCCTTCCTTTAAAAAGTAACACAACGTTGGCCAAAACTTGAAACCCTCTGGAACATTTTGTGTTAAATATCGAAATTTTTTTACCCCAGACCGAAAGTGGTACAACGTTTGCTTCATTTTTTTTTTCCTTTTTTTTTTTACTATCGATGAAAAAATATCTAACAATTTTGTTCATATTTTTTTATCGTAACAGTAAAAATAAAAACAATGAAGCGAATAGGGAATTATTCGAATCAGAGAGGTCAAGGGTTAGGCCCAAGTCGATTCGGCATGGAATGCCCTCTATTTAAATCTCCGAATATACCGTATTGTTCTGAGTATAAGTCGAAGTTTTTTGTAACCAACATCACTCCAAAAATGCACCGCTAACTTATACGCGGAGTCGACTTAAATTCGGGATAATATGCGAAATGTAACAGATTGCGAACGAGATTTTATGTGAAATTATTGAACATTGTAATGAAATAGATATTCGCAGTGGTGATAGAGTGGAATCCAAGGATTCGCCGAAAATCGTGTGAAAAAAAAAATTCGGAACAGTTACGACGATTAAATATAGATTAGAGTGGTCCTTATTTTGGTCATTTTTGAATTGAGATTTCTTCGCCCCCTAGGAGGGTTCCAAATAATTAAAAAAAAACATCCTCCAAATTTGAACTTTTTATTTCAATTTTAACACATGTCGCAAAGCTTCTGAAGTTTTACGTTTGATGAACATGGCATTTTCACTGACCTTTATTCAGAATTTTGGCGCATCGTCAATAAGTACGAAAAAAATCTAATTCCTGTCGGAATCTTTACAGAAAACCCGATATTATTTTATCAGATTTAGAGAAATTCCAAATTCAAAATGGCGGATCCAAAATAGCGGCTGTAAAACATAAAAAAAATTTAAATCCAGTCATGGGTCAACTTTGAATTTGGAATTTCTCTACATCTCATAAAATAACATCGGGTTATTTGTAAAGATTCCTACAGGGATTAGATTTTTTTCGTACTTATTGACGGTGCGCCAAAATTCTGAATAAAGATCAGTGAAAATGCCATGTTCATCAAACGTAAAACTTCAGAGGCTTTGCGACATGTGTTAAAATTGAGATAAAAAGTTCAAATTTGGAGGATGTTTTTTTTTAATTATTTGGAACCCTCCTAGGGGGCGAAGAAATCTCAATTCGAAAATGACCAAAATAAGGACCACTCTAATATAGATACAAATATAAATGATAATTTCTTTGTAAAAGTCGGCTTATATTCGGTCTCTAAAAAAATGTCTCCCAATCAGACCTTAGATTTGGAGGTCAACTTACACCTCAGGATCGACTTATGCTCGGAACAATACAGTATAACTTTGCGTTATTGAACTCTAGTGTTGTTGTAATAATACGGTTCTACAAATTCAGGTCAAGTTCAGGGCGAGAAATGAAACTTACGCCATTCAATAGATTTTGTCACGCTGAATCCAACCGTGTTTAAGAAATTTCGCTAGGACATGGAGTAAGTTTCATTGTTCGCCCTAAACTTGACCTGAATTTGTAGGACCGTGTAATTAATTCATATTGATCCGATACGTTTATTTCACAGGAATCTGTATGAACATGATGCAGTGGCGAAAGTTCATGGATGTTGTGTCCGATGTTGATGAGGCAGTTAAAGCTAAGTGTTAAAGCTTTGGGATGAGTATAATCTTAATATCCTGTGATTTAATCTTTGTAAGAAGAGGAGGGAGGATTTTTTATTACTTCATATTTTAAATTATTCACAATTAATAAACATGTGTTGAAATATTATGACCTATCGTTTCATTCTATTAGTATGATGTTTCATAAGTATGTATGATGGATGCGTTTGTTATTGAGTTCATACTGGTTATACTAGTAAAAAGTATTAATCAAATATATCAAGTTATATTTCATTGATACGAACGGAATGGTAATCAAATGATAGACTGACTAACAACTGAGTGCAGCGGTGAATGTTGGAAATGTCAATTTATAATAAGAATCGTACAACAAATTGGCTTATTTAAAGCTTTATATTTAATTATTAGAAACAAAAATATGAGGAAATAATCGCATGCACTTGTTTCTGCAGTAAGGCGTCGTTGAAATATTACGTAACGCTGTTTTTAGCTATTTTTGACCTTCTAACTCCCCCCAGTAATAGTCCAGTAAAATAAAGCCTGAAATCGTGGGTTTTGTCTGCCAGGCTGTTTTTTTGTGACACGTTGTATTTTGGTCCCCTGAAACTTCCCGAGAAGTGTGGAAGTGCTACCATACCAGGAAGGGTTGAAAAAAGTTAAAAACTAACCCAAAAATGCATTTTTCCAAGTAACTCATTCCAGTAGTACTTCCACACTTCTCGGGGAGTTTCAGGGGACCAAAATACAACGTGTCACAAAAAAGCAGCCTAGCAGACAAAAACAACGATTTCAGGCTTTATTTTACTGGACTATGACGCTCCGTAACGATCATGAAGACACCTCCCCCCTCCCGGCGTTACGTCACATTAGGAAAAAAAGCATTTACTTCACTCAGCGTGAAAATGGGGGTTTTACCCACGCAAGAAAAAAAAAAAAATTGGTACAATACTCGACGGAAAAATTTCTTCTGGTCTTGTGTGATTCCAACACTCACACTTGTCAGTAAAAGTTTTACCGCACACGAATCGTAATGTACTATTTTCGAAAATATTCCTTTTCAGGTTCGATATAAACTTCGTAATTCATATACTCAACTTTAATGAAACGTAACACTTGACTCGACACCCCCCCCCCCCCCCCCCCCCCCCAGCGTTACGTAATATTTAATATTTGAACAGCGCCTAAATATTGTCAACAATTTCAGTAACTTGTGAATTTTCAATGCACAAATAACATTACGATTTGCACGGCAGTTCGGGACCTCTCTTAATATTTTTGTCCTTTTTCAGTAAAAATACCAAAACAAAAAATCAAAAAAATATCCTATACACATTAGGGTGGTCGTTAAGTTGGGATAAAAGATAGATTTTCTGGGCCACCCCCTAAATCGACTTCAAGTAACCCAAAAAAATCCATGCCAAGTTTGGGTTCTTAATATTAATATTAACCCGCCCCCCCAAGACGACGAAAGTCTTAAATGGGAAATTGCACGTATTTTTTAAAACGAAACTCTGAATTTTTATGATTCCGATAGTTATAGTTGGTAAAAATCTGAAATTTGGTATAGTTATTTGTCTTTGTACGATGCACAAAATGGTGCATTAGAATTTTTTTTTTGATAATTATATTCTCACCTTTCAATGGTTAACTTTTGAAAAAATATCTCATCACATTGAAGGGTAAGATAAATTATCTGAAAATTGTTCTAATGCACCATTTTTTACATCACACAAGTACGAGTAACTATACCAAATTTCAGATTTTTTCATCAATAATCATCGGAGTTATGAAAATTCAAAGTTTAGTTTCAAAAAATACATGCTATTTCCTATTTGAGCTTTTGTCGTCTTGGGGGGCGGGTTAATATTAATATTAAGAGGCCAAACTTGGCAGGGATTTTTCCGGAGTTATTTGGAGTCGATTTAGGGGGCGGCCCAGAGAATCTATCTTTTATCCCAACCTAACGACCACCCCAATATAAATACATAATTCTATTTATGTACATACGTTGTATTGAAGATTTATACAAGTTATAACAAGGTGTGAGTATAAAATTCACAAGTCAAGTACTCAGTACAACTTTTGCATATGAAATAAATTCTTCTATCACTTGTGCGGCGAAAATATTTACTCCATTACAAATGCTATTTCATAGAAGAACACGTTTTATATAATTTGACAAAAAATTAAGTAGAACCCATATAATATTTACAGAGCAATTCTGTGGATAGTGGTCAGTCTAATGGCGGGGTATTTCTTTAATTTGCTAAACTGACAACCGATCTACTGATACCGTTACGTCATCTGAAAGTATCAGTCATAGACATGTTATATATCAGTAGATCGGTTGTCATTTTCGAAAAATAAAGAAATGCCCTGCCATTAGACTGACTACTATCCGCAGAATCGCTTTGTATAAATACCTTAAGAACAAAAGTGAGTTTCTAAATAATACTGTGTGACCTAATATTCTCCGAGAATGATTTTGTACAAGTAACAGGTCGACAGGATCCATTAGTTACTATATTTTGTAATATTTTCTACTTGTAGAGCGTGCCACTACATGTAATTAAAAATAAATAACAATGTCCAGCATCTTACATATGAAAAGATTTTTACAAAGTCCAACAAATATTATTTATGTACATTATTGTACATTTATGTAGTTCAAAGAAAACATACTGATATTAGAGCGGTCCATGAACAGAAGTCAGAAAAAGGTCCAGATCCAACTTCTTCAACAGAGTCTGCGGGTCAGCAATACGTTGTTTCTTTTCTCCCTGAGGAGTGGTAGACATATGTTTATAACAACATGAATATTAGGGTGTGTGTTATTTAGGCTGTTTTTGAGATTTTCAGCTCACAAGGCAGAAAAAGTTTGCAAATGATTTAAAAACCAAACGTACGGGAAACTTGGGGCCTGTGGGTCAACTCAACGTACTGCCTCCAATGCAGTGAAATTTGGCATATGTCTTCCCGATTATAGGGGTTTTTTTCCCAATAAATTACTAGATTTTTTTTTCAAATACCTATGATTATGGGTAAGACAGACGTATGCCAAAGGACCCCGCACTAATCTTATAGAAAAGTGGTCAAATTGGCTAGATTTCGGATATGTTTTGGTTCTAGGATTTCTGATCAAGAGTGGCGTTTTTATTAATAAATCCTAAAGAAATATTGACATACCGATTGATCTTCTTCAAAGTCAGCCATTTTCCTCTTCTTCAAAACTCGGTTGTCATCTGGAACACAGAATACATGACAATATAAATATCAGTTTCTTAATAATTGACAATACAGAGATTAGGAGTTGAACCAATCGCTCATTACAGTAATGTTTGAGATAATTCTATTTTACGTTTTCTTCAATCAGTCTTAAAGAACGACTTTGGTGTGAATATCTATTTCGCTAACTCTTACCTTTTATTTTTATCTCATCATCTTTGTCAGTCACCTTCGGGCCTTTGTGTTGAATCTTTGTAGTAGTTCTACTAACTTTAGATATCGGTACTTTCAATTTTACAGAAGGAGTTGAGGAAGCTAGAGGCTTTATAAGTTCATTTTTTAATATTGTTCCAATGCTATTTGCTGCTTTCGAAGCTTCTGCCTTTGTAGACTTGGAACTTTTTACTTTCAGCTTTTTAGCCATCACTCTTTTCTTGGGTTTTGGAGAGATATTAAATATTTCCTCATAAATGGTGGATGCCATTAATCTTGGACATTCTCGATAGTTTTCATCGCTAAGCTCTACATTTATTACATATTCTAAATTACTACTACTAAATTTCAGTCTCTTTCTCTTTATTGGTATCGAATCATCATAGACAAACTTGTATTCAGCAAATTTGTTAATACTTGACTTTGGGCTCATGCTAGTCTTCTCAACAGTTTCATTTTTGCTTGCTGGAACCAACTTCAAACATTCCAAAACACTCGGCATTTTTTCTTTGGAATTTGTTACGGTAGACTGGCAAACCTTGGCTTCTATTAGAGGAATAGATTGACTCGAAGAACTACTCTCTTCGTGGTTTGAGGATGGTTTAATGATATTTTCTGCTTCATTGGAATCTAGAGGCTCGCTAGGCGCAAGATTCTCCAGATTTGGCGATGTTTCTTTAGCACTTTTTGAGTTGGTCGAAATCTTTAATTCCTTTCCGGTTTCTTTCTTCGGTAAATTCTCTTTAATTACTTCAAATTGCGTTATTTCCAATTTACTGCTAGAAATATTCATTACAAAGTCAGTGGCTGCGCTCCCACTCTCATTTGCTGCGTCAGTGTCCATGTTCACGGAAGAAGTTACAGATGGAACTTCCGCTGCGCTCTCTTTTAAGTTATCCGAACCACTGATCAATTTTTCCAAAATATCTGGTTGCTCAGTACTCGGTTGATAATAAGGCGAACACGTACCATAGTCTCGTTTTTTGATTGCATCAATTGTGTTTTCTCCCATTACTTTTGGCGTCAATGCTATACTAGGTGTTGGAGGAAAATCTGGTGTACTAATATAACTAGGAACTTTGCTCAATTCCTCAGAAATTTGAGTGAATGGGGTTATGGTGCTGCTGCTTGGACTGAGTAGTCTCGGTGTAGGAGGAATACCAGTAGAATTGTCAATTTTTCTCGGAGTTTCTAGATCGACCATTTGCGATATATGAGCTGGTCGACTTTGAGTTTCTGGTGAAATTTTCAAACATCCAGATTTTTTCTGACTAGATTCAATGGAGTATGGAACCGGGTTTTCGATTATGTGTCTTTTCCTATATTTTGAAACTTTTGTTTCTAACGTTTTTAATTTAGCATATTTCTTCACAGTTGGCTTTTCTTTTGTTTTATCTGAATGATCGATTTCGGATATCAATTTACCCCTGATCTTCTCCTTACCGATCTCCTTCTTTTCACCTGGTACGGGTTTATCTTGTAATCGAATATCATCAATTTGTGCATCATTACGTACCTTTAATTCTACATTTGTACTTATAGGACATTCAGCTCGCGATGATGACTCTGATTTGTTTTGTGAGCAAATGTTAACGCCGTTATCTCGCATGTCATCGATTGCTTGATTGGCTATCTGTTCGGTGTTTTTCTTATCATACTTTAATTGATTGCTAACGTCACTGTTTTTAGATTTTAAAATCTTTTCTTCTGCATCAGTGCTGCAGCTTTTCAGAGCTCTACCTTTCACTTTGGCAGGTCCTTTCTTTGCGACCATCGAACATGTGGGTTCTTGATACTCCTGTAATGCTTGTCTGAGATCAGCATCCCAGCTTTTTTTGACAATGGATAATGCTGGCTTAGCAGGCAAGCGAGGCTCATTTTGTATAGAAAGTGACGACGAAGTACTAGGATGTGGAGATGTGCCACCAAGGATCATTCCAACTCCAGTGTACTTGTCCCAGCCTCCCATCAGTTTTGGAGCTGGACTTCTGGTAGCAATCGGTACCTTGTACAACTGACGATCTTTTACAGGAGTTTTTCCTTTCTCTGACGCGATGAAGGAAGAAGAGGGCGAGGATTTGAACAAGTTTGTTCTACAGACCGATCTCGCACGCTTGGATGATTTTGATGTGAATTCTAGGCCCTTGTTTCCACTTGATTTATGCTCGGAACATGAAGATTTTGTTGGAGTGTTAAAGTCCAGTGCTCTGATGTGACTGTTTCGTCGTCGAGGGGTCAACATGCTCAATCTGTTGTTTTTCGATCTACTCTTTAGCAACGATCTCGGAGTTCTTCTTGTGATCAAAATGTTTTCAGTATTGCGTGAGACCATTGAGACATCCGCTTTCTGACTTTCGTTCGGAACCTGGCTGCTTGGCATTTCGCAAGGTTCTTCGGATTGTTGTGGCAAAGTTTTGATGTCATGAAATTTTAGATAAGGAGACAAACCAGTACCGGTTAGAGTCATAGAATCGTCCAGATTTATCGCCGGCATATTCCCAGCTTCAATCATTGTACCAAAGCTATTATCATTTGCGTAAAGTGTTATAGATTCCAAATCTGTATTACCTATCGGTTCTTTGTTTTGAACCGATGAGGATTCGTTATTTACAGCAGCATTTGTAGGAACGACAGTAGGCTTGAGATTCTTGGATTTTCTTGTCACCTTGCAATTACGCTTTCTATTTGTGTCGGATATTTTGGGCAGAGACGGAGGCTTCGTTTTGATAGGCTCGAGTTTAGTATCACTGATGG
Source organism: Tenthredo notha (assembly GCA_914767705.2). Taxonomy (NCBI): domain Eukaryota; kingdom Metazoa; phylum Arthropoda; class Insecta; order Hymenoptera; family Tenthredinidae; genus Tenthredo; species Tenthredo notha. The sequence continues at coordinate 6,734,807 of OU611908.1, forward strand.
CAGGTTGAATTTTCATCGGGATTTGTATAGGGACTTGCACAGTTCTGAGATATAAAGGTTCCATTGGTTCCTCCGCATCAAATTCTAAAAAAAAGTAGACATATATCAGACTATGAATTGTTCGTCTACTTTTAAAAAGACTAAAATTTGCAGAATCGGAAAATTGATGGAAAAACTTGTAGAAAAAATATGTTATTAGCGAATAATTATCCGCAGAATAAATCAAAGAATGTGTATTCAGCTTGAGGAGAGTAGGGACAATGGAGAGATTTTAATCGTGACCGACAAGAACACTCTTGTTTCTAGCCAAGATAACAGTTTCAAAATTCATAGTTCAAGAACTGAAATTTGAAGATCATTTTCGGATGGTAAAATATCAGAGATCTTTCCGACCACATGCTCGTAAGAGCGATAAGTCTCTGAAAGAAGAGAGAGAGAGAGAGAGCGAGGGGAATATGACAGATTTCGACTATATCCTCGAAAGAGGGATAAGTCACAAATAGGAAGAAAAAGAAGAAGAAGAAGAAGAAGAAGGGATATGACGGCTGCGAGGTGGAGTGGATAGTCATGATAGTCTAAGAGCCTGCGACGGCCAGGCCTTAGTTAAATAATAAAACGTAAAAGTTTCTCTGTGTATGTCCACTATACAGGTAAGAACGATCCCAGGATATGAAACTTGGGTCGCGGTGGCTTTGGCAGGTAACAGGTAGTAAAGGTGTGTAAAATTGTGTCTCAAAGTTAGTATAGTATAAAGCTTAGTTTTCATATATTTTATTAGTGATAATCTTAGAAATCACCTCGTCCACAGCCAGGCACTTAGTACAGTTCCAACCCCCTGCCAGGCACCCTTGAAGTAGGGTTAATTTTATTTATACTTTAGTTATAGTATAAAAGCTGAATTTTATATATGTTACTTGGAGAACTATAAAATGATGTTTCCTCAGTAGCCAGGCAGTTTAGATGGTTCCCCCATATTGCCAGACACATTAAAGATCTATTGTTGGTGCGACCGCGAGGGATATATGCGTAGCGGGTGCGAGTGAGATAGTGCGTTCGGCCCACGGCGATCTTTTATTGAGCATCAGCTGTCTTTTATTCTGTATTCTGTGGTAAACAATTTTAGATTTATCAAGAAAATTCAATATATAAAATTATCAGAGACTAAAAATTAAGTTTTCAAAAAATTATTTAGTAAAATTTTACGCAAATAAATCTTTAAATCAACAATTCAAAAATGTAATAAATTACGTTTCAGAGTTTTGTAAGCTTCATTAAATATTCAATTCAATAAAAATTTCAATATTTTGCAAAAAATTTTTTTACCATAAGGAGGGAATAATTATTGTGATAGTAAAACATTTAATGAAAAAGGAGTTTAATTTTAATTATAGCCATTGTATACAAAGTAAAAAAAATAATATTTCAAACATTTTATTATTTTTATTAAATTCAAAAAAATTTTCAATTATTTTCATCGTTCTCGTCGATATCTTCATCATCCTCATCACTGCTACTTCTGTCTGTGGTGTGGTCATCGTCAATATCTCCTTCTTCGTCATTTTCTGTAATAATTAAACCAAGTTGAGGTGGTTCTTCCCCTACAGTCCCACCAAACGTGGGTTTCAGACGAGATTTTGAATACTTCTCGATGGGGACAGAATCTGAAAAAAATCAAGCATGTAGGAGATCCTCGGGAGATTGATTTTGCATAATAATAATTCAAAAACCTTATTAACAAATCGATGGAAAAAAAAACTGTTCAAGAAATTAGCCGGTGACCCAACTTTTTTTTCAGGTGAAGATGATTTGTCAATCCTACTGAATACGTATGAATTTTTTGAGAATTTTGGTAACTTTTTGAAAATTGAGGTTTGTCAGGTATAAAAAACCGCAATTTTCAAAAAGTTACCAAAATTCTCAAAAAATTCATACGTATTCAGTAGGATTGACAAATCATCTTCACCTGAAAAAAAAGTTGGGTCACCGGCTAATTTCTTGAACAGTTTTTTTTTCCATCGATTTGTTAATAAGGTTTTTGAATTATTATTATGCAAAATCAATCTCCCGAGGATCTCCTACATGCTTGATTTTTTTCAGATTCTGTCCCCATCGAGAAGTATTCAAAATCTCGTCTGAAACCCACGTTTGGTGGGACTGTAGGGGAAGAACCACCTCAACTTGGTTTAATTATTACAGAAAATGACGAAGAAGGAGATATTGACGATGACCACACCACAGACAGAAGTAGCAGTGATGAGGATGATGAAGATATCGACGAGAACGATGAAAATAATTGAAAATTTTTTTGAATTTAATAAAAATAATAAAATGTTTGAAATATTATTTTTTTTACTTTGTATACAATGGCTATAATTAAAATTAAACTCCTTTTTCATTAAATGTTTTACTATCACAATAATTATTCCCTCCTTATGGTAAAAAAATTTTTTGCAAAATATTGAAATTTTTATTGAATTGAATATTTAATGAAGCTTACAAAACTCTGAAACGTAATTTATTACATTTTTGAATTGTTGATTTAAAGATTTATTTGCGTAAAATTTTACTAAATAATTTTTTGAAAACTTAATTTTTAGTCTCTGATAATTTTATATATTGAATTTTCTTGATAAATCTAAAATTGTTTACCACAGAATACAGAATAAAAGACAGCTGATGCTCAATAAAAGATCGCCGTGGGCCGAACGCACTATCTCACTCGCACCCGCTACGCATATATCCCTCGCGGTCGCACCAACAATAGATCTTTAATGTGTCTGGCAATATGGGGGAACCATCTAAACTGCCTGGCTACTGAGGAAACATCATTTTATAGTTCTCCAAGTAACATATATAAAATTCAGCTTTTATACTATAACTAAAGTATAAATAAAATTAACCCTACTTCAAGGGTGCCTGGCAGGGGGTTGGAACTGTACTAAGTGCCTGGCTGTGGACGAGGTGATTTCTAAGATTATCACTAATAAAATATATGAAAACTAAGCTTTATACTATACTAACTTTGAGACACAATTTTACACACCTTTACTACCTGTTACCTGCCAAAGCCACCGCGACCCAAGTTTCATATCCTGGGATCGTTCTTACCTGTATAGTGGACATACACAGAGAAACTTTTACGTTTTATTATTTAACTAAGGCCTGGCCGTCGCGGGCTCTTGCTCTATGAAGTAAGCCACTGGTACTGGGCAAATAATTCTAATGCGTAAAAAGTATTCTCAGCAAGTAGTTGACAAAATGATAACAAAAATTTGCAGCAAGTGTATTGGACGGTTTGCACATTCACACTTGGTTATCTGGGCACAAAATATATATACCAGGTGTTCCAGACCGCGCGACGAATATTTCACAAGGTAAATCTTGATCAAAAATGGGATCGAAATATCCTCAGCCGTTTTTATTTTAAATGCATATGTTTTCTGTTATAATTATTTCAATTTCAGTCAATAACGCGCGGCTTTCGAACGGCAAAGCGTGGATAAAAGGTCCATTACCACACTGAGTGAAGTAAAAAAAAGTATTTTTCATAACATGTGCACGAAATAGGCCTTCTTTCATGCTTGTCGGGCGTGGGGGAAATCACATGTTTCGAACATGAGTCCCGAATATCCACTCAGCAGAAGGGAATGTACTTTTTTTTTGTAACACCCTAATGTTGCCCGTTAAATTTTGAATAGCCAATTTCTATCACCACTCCTCTTTACCTGATTTTACCTTCTTTTTTCCGTTTAGTGCGAATTGAAAGTCAGGGAAAAATGAAAATTGTGGTCAGGGTAACCAGAAAAAGTCAGGGAATTTCGAAATTGGAATTTAGTGGCCACCCTGATAGTGATTTGACTCGTGCTTCCAATTTTTTTCAATTTCTGTTATCGAAAAAGTCTAAATAAGAAAATTAATTTTTCCATATTTTATAATTATGGCCAACGATGTGTCAATTTTCAAAAATCATAAGTAAATCAGACAATTTTTGGAAACTTTGAGAAAAAATCTGAATCATTTTTAGAGTTGGGACAACAGCATTGCCAAATCGTGAACCGAATCCGAAAGGTCGAGGGTCAGATCCAGGTCGATTCGGTACGGAATGCCCCATAAACATTATTTCAGTTTCTTACCTTTTGGCGCGATAGGAACAAAACGCGCTTCTGAACTAGTCACGGCTTTCCCGGGGGAGTCTGAAACAGGAAAATAATTTGGGAACGTGACGTTTTTGAACGTCAGTATGGGATATTGAACACTCACACAAGGTATCTACACTGAGACGATCTCGTATTTCTTCTCGGGAACAAACAATCAACGTAGGCATGGCCATCATCTCTTGTTCCGTAATGAGTTCGTCCTGTTCAACTTTGGGAGCGGAATTCGATTTTGTCAATATAGATTCTTTTGCAACTGACTTTTCAGTGCTTTCAGTATCTGCACGATCACTTTCAGCTATCTCTGTGCTATCTGCAACTTGTCTTTCAGAAGAAGTTGACGCAGCTTGCGACAATTCAGTGGATTGGACGACCATAACAGACTTTGCTACAACGCTATTCCCACTCACACTACCTTTGTCTGCTACCGACTTGTCAATGACAAAATTAGCGTTAATAATACTCATAATAGCTGCGGCGTTATGATCTTCCAGAGAACTATCAGTTCTTTCAACTTCCTTCGGTTTATCGCTATCATCTTCGAGTTTGTAATTCTGCTGTCTGGATGAGCTGCGCAATCTCTGTTTCAAAGGCACTTCGGCTGTGCCACTCGAACTTGAACCTTTATTAGACATAACAGCGGTCTCCTCTTCAAGGTCCATATCAACCACAGCAGTATTCGATGGGTCCTCTTGAATTCTGTGACACATACCAAATAGATTGCTTTTAAATTACCAAATTCAACTCCAGTGTGCTAGAAATACCATATTGTTTTGAATTTAAGTCAATCCTAGCTCCCAGACTGTATTTCAGGACTTTGCTTTTCAGATACTAAATACAAGTTGAGTTTTATGACAAAACTGTTATCACAAGAGTATATTTGAATATCAATTTATAAATTGTTTTGGATAAAGATGAAACCGATTTTGTGAGAATTTGATACATCGTCACAAAGGCAGATAGAATATTGCTTATTCACAATTCGCAAATTTTGGGTAGAATTTTGAATTACCTAGAATTAGTTGTAGGTTCCGAAGCAACTCTAACATCATGATCTTCGTCTGGACTTGTATCCGCGTCTACGTTTGGTCCTATGATCTCATCCAAAAAATGTTCAAATATTGGATCCGTTTCGGTAGCTGCGACTATGGATTTAATTGCGTTATTCAGCTCTGCCATAATCGAGGTGTTCAATTCGCCACCCATAGACTCACAAATGCTTTCATCTTTAGATGGCATTTCTGTTGGAAGTATAGCTTTGTTTATATTTTCAGCTATTCTTTCTTGCAATTCCGTCCGATTAAGCAATTCTTTGGTCAGTAACTAAGAGTTTACAAGATTTAATAATTAACAGATGAAAGAAAACTATTGACAGCTATAGAGTATCTGATTGCAATGTCCCCACAAGTACAGTCATGGAATCTGATCCTGAAGCGCTGTGTTTGATGAGATCGAGCAACCGTACATACACGTTGTTTTTAATTGTCTTCGAGTTGGTATGAAATTTAGACGACATATACCCAGGTGATAGATCAGCAATCTGCTCTTATAAAAAATATGTGAATTGACGTTCTCCGAAAAAAACAAACGAAGTTGATTCACCGCCTGAGTATACCGAGAATATTCATTGAGAGTAAATGATCCCCTTCCTACGGCAAAACCAACAGAGGCGCGCACTGCGTGCGTGAGGCTCGTTCGGGAGGGCATGCAATGCTACAGGCACCTTATTTCCTGCCGAACGAGCCGCACGCACACGGTGCGCGCCTGTGTTGGTTTTGCCATGGAAAGGGGATCGTTTACTCTCAACGAATATTCTTGGTATGTCATCTAAATTTCATACCAACTTGAAGACAATTGAAAACAATGTGTATGGACTGTTGCTCAATCTCATCAAAGACGGCGCTTCAGGATCAGATTCCTTGACTGTACATTACTTCTACCATTCCGATTTCGAAATGATTTCTCTAACAAAGTTACAGGGTTTTGAGGGGGCTGAAAAATGGCAAAAAACATTATTTTTGGCACAATGGGGGTAAAATTCGTTTTCACGCTTCAATTTATAGCTTCGGTGTACTGTGCGTAAAATACAAATACAGTCGGGCTTCTCAATAAGAGCGCTTCCTCTAATCCGTGATCGAATCAGGAATTTGATTTTGTAGTATGGGGGATTATTATCATTATTTGAGTAGTTCTGCGTCATGACTAACAGAAAGCGCCACCGGTGTACGGACCCCTGTAATAACGTTAGAGATTGTCGGCCCCGAGTTGAAAATCATCATTTTTGATCCGTGAAATTGTAAGACTTCCTAACGATAATATACATGTATTGTAAATTGACGACGAAGAATGGTCATAATAGTAGGGGAAGGTGGGGCAAGACCGGTCACCAAAAAAATGACTTAATGGTATCTTCGAGTACCATACATGTTTTAAAAACACATCGCTGCATTTTAGAGAAAAGAAGAGATATTTTTCCGGGGAGATTATAATCAGATACCTTATATAATTTAATCGTGCACTAAAATACTGACTTTTTATTTTATTTGCTAATACGAAAACCTATCTTTTGGAAATCAACTTATAGTTAGTCGTTATTCGGTAGTTCTAGTTCAATTCACTCAATGCTGTGCTATGTTTGTAGTGTATCACATCATTCATCTTTGTGTATCATATTTGTATATCATAGAAACATGAGAATGAAAGATATACAGAAACTCACGCTCAGATTTTCAATGGGCTCATCGTCAATCCCAATTGATTCAGAGTCTGAGAGCGCATACGGAGTAGTCTGCACTTCTATGCTGGAGTAAGTAGTCAACTCGTCTGTGCTAGTGGCCATAGTCTTCCCTCTCCCCATTGAATTCCTGTTTTCTTCATCGTTCAAGTGTTCCTCGTTCACTTTTCCCTTTTCGATCACCAAATTTGGGCTGTACCTCTTTGATCTTCCACCTATGGCAGATTTTCAATCAGAGAATGATCTCAAAGAACAAGGTAAAATGTAAACTGACGAGCAAAAGTACCCTACTTGAATTGTCCTGTTCGATTTCCTGTTGAGACAGGCTTGGATGGTGACATATCTGCTTTGATATAGACTGCGAATTACCCAATGGCGGGCAATCGGCAAAATCATTTTTGGTTGATGTACAATAAACACCGTCGGTGTCTTGGTTAGTAGTGTACTCATTCCGATGTGGTACACTTGAATTTGTATGACCAGGTAAGCTTTCTAAAGGGGTTGCTTCGACAGTGTCGCATCCCACTAGAGTAATTTCATGTAACGAAGTTCGAAATGTGATAATATTACGAATCATGTATTATGTCACAATCATAATACTTCGTTATTGTTCAACTGAACAATGTTAGCTTACTTACATTGACTGGAAACTGGTTCAGGTTGTTTTTCAAATAATTGATGCAGCGGTTTTTGAGTACGCTTTATACGATCACGATCGCTACCGCTGTGATGCCTTTTACGTATGCTGCTAGTTATTATGGGAGATCCACCATATGTCTGAGAGTCTGCCTATAAGTCATTATTTATTTTATTTTCATAGCACTTATGAAAGTATCTCAACGTCTGTACTGACATATACCACTCATGCTAAACAATAAGACTTTCAGTTCTCCTGAAAGAAATCAACCCGTGGCATTCAATCGCCTGAATGTTTTTTTTTTTGTCAAAATAGGAAAATCAGAAAATTCTCTTCCCCTAATAGATGTTCGTGTATCAGAATAGTACTTTTCGATATTAGAGCGCAAAAGCAGCAACTCGCGTACGAGTGTGAAGGCTCGAACAAGCCCGAAGGTCAGCCGAAGGTAGCGAGTGAGGTGCCTTCACACAAGTAAGCGATTGCTGCCTATTCACGTATAACGTCCATTATCCCACTGAGTAAAGTAAAATCATTTTGGTTGATAATCATGACACTGATTATGAAATAGGTTGGTATTTAGTAATTTAAGTAGCTAAAAATATTTTTTATATTCAAAAGATATTAAAGAATGAATATGAATACTTGTGAGGGAACATTGATGTTGACAACAAAGCGTTGGCCTCTAGATCCCCCAATCAGAAATCTCAACTGTTCCAACAAATCTCCGCATTGTCTGACCTGCTCGCAATCCCCAACTTTGCTCAACCTCTCCTGAACTGTAATTCAAATTTAGAATACTGCAAGTGTATGTCTGGAATGATGTTCACATCTAGTGTTCAATTAAATTCAATTTTTTGTTCAAATAATACCAAGGGCTTTAGTACTGAAAGAGTCAATATCAGAAGGATATTAAGTATTACAATTGAAACATTTCAGGAGTCTTTGCACTACATCCGAGCACGTCTCAACTGTTTTGTGACAGGAAAACTAAATGAATGTAACATTTCTTGGTAATTGAAAAAAACAAAGCTTTTTGCTTGATACAAGTTCAAAAACAGTACAAATTTTTATCAATTCCATTCACAAGGTAAATAATCAGATATTATACTTTTCCTTTATCAAAGGTTTAAATCAAATTTGAATTTGAGAACTAAAATATTTACCCAATGAATGAGCCGCAGAAAATTTGTCAAATATATCAACGAGTGTGTATCCGTTCACACGTGTATTAAAACGTCTTCCACTTAATAAAGCAGTGCGACATTCTTGCAGGTGAGGTGATGCTTCCAAAAATGATCTAGCAGCATGGTCGCATTTTTGATCTTCGAGATATCCTAAACAAAGATTCAATAAACAAATCTGAATCGCAACTTACTAGCAGTCAATCGGAACTCCGTGTCGTGGATCTTACCCAAACTTATAGGGGTGTTTACTTGTACCAAAAAATGAAGCATCTGCCATACAACTCTCTGGAATGACTCTTTATTTTATCACTTTACCAAACTATACTATACAAATCGTCGTTACATGGGTTTTGGGAATTGCCCTAAAATGATTTGTTTTTATATTCAACATTTTTTAAGTGGGAAGAGGTCTTCAAACTCACGAAATATCAGAAGCAATGTGTCAACAGACGCAGAATAAAGTGACTCTAATAAAATTCAAGAACCCAATATGCAATAACCACTGAATTCGATGTTTAAATATTCAGTGCAATGTAAAATCTTATAATGCCAAGCAAAAACCGATCATTTGAGGACAATTCACAGAACTCATGTTACACCGATTTGTATAGTATATTTTGTTAAATTGATAGAACAAGGGCCCATTCAAAAGGGTTATATAGCAGGTTAGTTAGTTAGTTAATCAATTGATGACTTATCGCCTTTACGGCATGTAGTCGAGACCTAATGAACCCTTTTTAAAGTTATATAGCAGGTGCTTCATATTTTGGTACAGGTAAGCAGCCCTACAAGTTTGGGCAACATCCATAACTCGATGTTCTGATCAACTTCTAGTTGGTGAAAATACACTTGGACTGGAATGTTGTTGTTATCTGAAAATCGCTTATCAAGTAAAATCATCAATAGACTAGACCTAGTCTGGATTTAAGATTTTCGCACATCAGTATCATTGCTTCTAGAGCGGATTATTTATTAAACTTGAAGCACTAGCCAGCTATAAATAGAAGATAGTCAAAGACAATCGTGAATCCGAATTTTGTGGCAATAGTGGTAATGATGTTTCTAAAGCTAATGGCCGATTTCACCGACGACAAATAACTTTTATTCGTCGATTAACTTTATTTACTAATTCAGAAATTGCATTTACACATCGAAAATGTCCTTTTATTTCACAAATTAAGTTATTCTATAGATAAAAATAACGTTTTAAAACATAATTAGCCCGATAAAACTATGTTTGGAATGTAGAAATGCAATTCTCAAATCAGTGAATAAAGTGAATCGACGAATAAAAGTTATTTGTCATTTGTGAAACCAGCCATAAACCAGTTGATACAGATATACGAAGTGATCCCTGGTTCTGAATGAAAAATAAACGCACGGGAGTAGAAATCGGAAGATTATCTACTCGGTAATAGTTGTTTACATGTTATAATTAATGTTGATATTCCCGCCACAAACGTAGGTTAAAGACGACATTTTCGAGTCTAAAAAAAAGCTTACCAAATACTAATCTCGCTATTTCCGACGGCAGCAGAGCCTCCATTTTTCAACGTTCAACCTCGATATAAGAATGATATTTTTCTGAACCACCCATTAAAAATAAATGGAAATCAAGTCCGAAATTCAGACGCTACCGAACTATAAAGGCCAAGAAAAACATTTGTACGTGTGTATTAGTGCCAACTGTAAACACATGGTACTACGTAATCAGACAGTTCGTATGCAACTGCTGCCAACATAACTATGCCTGGCTAACAGTTATAATCGCGATTGGTAACTGTGGAAATGAGTCTATCGGGAACTAAGATAATCAGCGACGCAAAGCTGACGCGATGATAACGATATAAATATACGTAGGGAAATTGCTCAATAATAATCACATTGTGATTATGAGCTGACGATCACTTCGTATCTGAATTTTTTTTCTTTCTTTGCCTAGTCAATTACATTTTTTTCGGATTTCTCGAACACCATGGAGTTCAATCCTAACTGGGTTTATATAGTCTCATTTGTGGTAAGCATGGCGAAAAACACCTGCATTTCGTCGCTGCGATTTTTACCGGAAAATATTTGTCATTTCTATATCTGAGAATTTATTTCACTTGAAAACTTATACCAGCCCTTAACAACTGAGTTATGTAATCCTCATCAATCAATTATTCATAGTTTTATAACACTGTCAATTGTTATGATGACTTAACGGTCTTGAGTTTTATGACAATTTTGGCGGGAACAGGTAGCCGATTTGGATTATTCGATAGAGACAGTCTTCTCATTACTGCTAAAATACAATTATAAATCATTCTTGTATACATATTTATCAATCTATTAAATACAATAAATAAATGTGATATTATTTTCCGTCAAAACTTTCTTTGTTATGATTTTCAGGATTTGTTTGCAGTTAGCTTGTGCATTCCTTTGCTAACTTCACACTTTAGGTCACTAGGAGCATCTCATATTATAATAGGATTCTCCACATCACTATATGCCGGTGCCCAACTCATCAGTGGACCTATTGTTGTCAGTGGATGATCAGTTTTCACGATATCTAATTATATCTTATTGCATTATCAAAGTAATCCAGGTAGTAGGACTCAATACGCAACTCTTGGGCTTCTTGATACTAAAATTATTGTTTCAGGGGAGTTGGAGCGACCAAAAAGGACGCAGAGCGATTTTATTGACTAGTCTGATAATTTGTACCATCTGCTACATTTTTTTAGGCTTGTTCGATTCCCTCTTGCTAGTATTGTTGATCAGAGCTGGCTTGGGTAATTTTGAATGTCAACATGCATTTACTTGATGATCATGGTCTTACGTTTTTTTTTTGTCTTATATTTTGACAGTAAAACAAAATTTGGTCTCTGTTGTTTAGGAGTTTTCAAGCACATTCAAGTTTTGACCCGAACAATTGTGGCCGATCGGGTATCAGCAGAGGAACAAAGCAGAGTCTCTGGTCGCTTGACGGCTCTCTCAAGTGCTGGTTTTATTGTTGGACCAGCAATTGGCGGGCATCTAACTGAATCAGAGAATGGATTCACTTATCTCTGTTACTGTACTGCTTCGTTATTTGTTGTCAACATCGGTAAGTTATACATATTTTACACGTAATGTACTTCTCGGAATCCAATTCAAGCATATTATTCTGACTCTTTACAAATCACTCTGAAGTAATCCAACCAGAGACAACATTTTTTATGGCCATTGAAAGAAATTGTATATACCACTCTTTCAGCGATAACATATTTATTTCTCCATGACCCGCCCAAACATCAGTCTTCAGATAAGACTGAATCGTCTAAACAGATGATAAGAAATAGCAGTATAAAAGAAGAAATGATACGTGTGGTGCGTCATTTGGCTGATGTTGACTGGACAATATACTGGGATATATTTTCGTTGAAGTTTTTATTGGCTGTATCGCAAGCCACATTTATTGCGAATTATTTTCTCAATGTTCAAGAAACATTTAAGGTTTCTCCAAAATGGGCAGGATACACTATATCCTTTCAAGGTCTGGTAGCAGCTTCAGCAGGCTTGTTAGCCGGCTGGGTGGATGAAAAGTTGTACAAGAACGACTTAAGTTTCAGGCAGCGCAATTTACATGGATTTGTAGTCATGACAGCATCTTATATTGGTCTTTTTTACGCCCCAACTTTGGCACTTTTCATGTTCTGGACCGTGCCTCTTAGAGCAAGCAGCTCCTTATTAAGAATAGCTGGAACAGACATGGTGTTGAAGAGATGCCCTCCAACACAAAGAGGCTCTTTAGTGGGTACTGGCAACAGTATATCTAATATTGCACGCTTGGTAGCTCCGCTGCTTGCAGGTATCATGGGAGATCTATACGGAACCAATAGCGCAATTTTACTATCTATATTAATGTCTGGAGTTGGTATAATCCTCTCACTGATGGTGAGACAAAATGAACCTGTTAGAACCAAAGTCGAATGAAATTGTAACGTTACACTCTTACGAATTTTTGCATATATTTGCGAAAGTATACTTGTAAATATTTTATCATTCCATAATTTATGAATTTAGATGATGAAGCAGGTTGACGAATTTTTCAAACACTCGCTATATAAAAATATTGTTCTTTGAACAAGTACCTAAACGACATTTCCGAAAAAAAAAAAAGTAGTGTCACACTCTTTTAACCGGTCTTATCTCATTATTCAAGCCTCAAAATGTAAGTAAAAAAATATGGAAACTCAGTTTCCGGGCTCGGTAACGTGAGAGGGAAAAAAATAAATTACAAAATTGACTCGACCATAAAAGAATGTATAATATCAAGGCAATTTTTTAATTTTTTCTTTCCAATTATAAAAATAACTACAAAAAACAATAATTCAGTAAATAAATGATCCAAACATTATATTTTTGTCATACTAACGTATGTAAGATTAGAAAAAATTTTCAGCTTCCGAAATTGGGTAAAGGAAATACAGCGTTAAAAAAAGGAAAAAATTGTGAATCATCACATTGACGTACTGGTGTTTCAGGTGGTTTTGGGGTTACAACAGATAGGTAATGGTTCGGATCGGCTGAAACACTATAGTTACCCACAAAATAATATATTTTCTTATGAAAAATGTGCTTAGAGTATAGCAATTTTTACCATATATGTACGGAACTATGCTCCATCACCGGAATGAGAAGTTCTAGAGAAATGCTCATATACACAATGTATCAGATGTAACTAAACGTAATGGATTCTGAGCCGGATGTGTTTGACAATTCTAGAAACAGCCAATCGGCGCTCTGGATTACAAAAATGCAGAGTGCCGATTGGCTGTTTCTTCAATTGTCAAACACATCCGGCTCAGAATCCATTTCATTAAGCTTACATATAGAGAGTCTCTTGTGACTGATGAGGAAGTAAGACTTGGCTATAATCAGGTGGATTGGCCAGTAGTGAAAGAATCCTTTCGGTATACATTCAACGCATTATTAAAATTGGTATATAACTATTTCTGATTCAAGTTCTAATTAAGAGTTACATATATTGTTTTTGTTGTCATAAAACTTGATATCTATATACTATCAGCATCATTCTATTGATACGGTCATTTCGGAAGCACTATTGTTTCCGTACAGTTTTAACACATTCCACAGATGAAATTATGCAAAATGATCCTTAAAATAAGGCTCCGAATTCATCTATCTGAGAATTCGTATTAATAATCTTCATACAGATGATTAAACAAGTTTATTATAAACAAAAATAAATACCTCAATTAATTGTATATCTCAAATGTACAACTTATGCTTTATAAATGACATAGTTCTTGACTTTATCCTTCATAGTTATGTAATACAGAAGTTAACTTCTTTCAAAATACATACAACTGCACTGAAAGAAATTTGGGCGACTAGCCTTACTATGGAGTTACGCAGCGGCGTTAAACAGATATGCGCTGCGAACCTCCTTTTGGATCTGCCACACGCTCTACTAGGGTGACTCAGTACACCAAGCCGGGCGAGCTACAATCCCAGTGTATAGCTCACCGCGTTGTGGGTGAGAAAGTCACCCGACGAAGTGTACCTATGCTCCCAAAACCTGAGTAAGTGGCGTCTCAAGGCGACAGAGTGCAGCGCCACTAGGGGTATATTGGTAGGTCGCCCAAATTTTTTTCAGTGTGCTCTTTTTGGAAAATATTCTAAATCTTATTCCAAATATTTACATATATTTCTACTATTACTATAATTTATTGACATTTTTACATAGCAAATGATCGGATCATCAAAGCAAAATAGGCAACCATGAAAAGCCAAAGATGGAATTCAACATATCAATGGGGGAGGAACTTGTTGAAACAGTTGACTAATAACTTTGATCATTCTATTATCTACGATAGGTCTAATTTAAAAACAGACTTAGATAGAATAAATGATATAAAACTAATTCCATTTACCTATGATCATTTGTTTAAACTATTTTCCATTTCGTTTAACGCTTTTGCTTCCCGTCTTTCACGAATATTTTGTATAGCTGCCCTGATCTTTACTTCCTCTTCTCTATTTACCATTGGGTAAATTTCACGTTTCTTTTGAACTATCCAACTCTCATAAACTTCTGGCTGGTTAAAGTAGTGGAACATGCCAACTGGGAATGACATGTATAATACCATTTTTGCCACTTCCAATTGCCAGTTACCCATCGTATTGATTCTGAAAAAAAATTATTCATCCAGGTAATACATTGAACATAACCTAGCAATGTTCAACGTAAAGACAACTGTGAATGAATGTGTATGATGAGGTTTAAAGAAATTTATTTTATATCAGCGATTGTAGAACAGCAAGGAAATCTGTGGAAACACTTTTACATAACAGTTTTATATAGTAATCAAAAACGTACTTTTTGATAGTTACTTCCAGGTTATTGCTTGGAATTTTCGGAAGATTCTTTTCCGAACAACTGTGAGTGCTATTCCATCGAGGGTCAGAGTCGGGTTTAGAGTTAGTTTTGTCCGCGCGCTCTAGCGGTGGAAACGGGCGGGGTCAGATGAACGTGCTCCCTTGAGCTCGATGAAGTTAGCCCATCATCTGCCCCGATTAACTTAATTCTTTTTTGAATCGTTTCTTGGTCGTTTGTAGGTTTGTAGGTGTTTGATATCGCTTTTCCAACGATTGATAGTCAACCGATGATCCGAAAAGATTAAAACAAATTTTATGGCAAGGATTTCCCCTGGGAAATTTTTGAATCTTAGGGAATTTCCCCTGGACCCGCTATTTCCCTATATGGCTGGTTGGATTGAACCTGGAAAACTTCCCTTGGACCCGTTACTAGAAATCACTGGAAACATCTAGTAAATGATGACATTCTGGCAAAGTTATATCGGATGGAATTTTTCGATACTGTGCTACATAGTAATTATTACCTGGCTCTTATAGTCGTAACATCTATGTTTTCAGAAAGCCCAGTAACATTTACTGTAGATTTCTCTCCGTGTAGCAAGTGTTGGTGCAGCAAAATGATTCTACAGAGTACCAGGGCGCTTTGCCTGTCTGGCCTCGAAATTACAAAGATTATGAGCCAATATGACGCTATGTCTAGTATTGCTGAAGAGCCGTGTGACGTCCCCCCATAGCGGTGACCCACCGTTGCTCGATCCTTAGCTGATCTACGCGTTAGGTGATGCGCGACTGGGTTGCGATTCTGTAACTTTTCGCTAACTCAGCGAAGACCGTTGGTTGGCTGAGAAGCGTTTAATCAGAGATCGCTACGGGTCGGCCCGGTGGTGGATTACTGTACAGGCGCATGAGGCACTCGCCCGGGGCCTCGGGCAGACAGGGGCCTCAAGACGTGCAATTCAAGACATTACTTTTGAAAATTTTAATTATTTACCACTGGGCTCGCCACAATGAGTAGAATATTTGTAAAATATTTCAAGGCTTTACCCTACAAATCAAATCATATCTTCGCCTAATGCCTGCAACTCATGTAGCTCTTAGATCTTTAGGTTCTACTGAGGTTGGACAAATATCTGGAGTTTCCCTACCAAAGTATATCTCTTGTGTATTTCACAATTAAAACACCGTTTCATATTTAGCATAATATATTTATTCTATAAATAGTCTTACAATTTGGAGACAGTCATTAGCGTGTTACTTTGATATACGCCATCATGGCAAGAACACTTGTCAAGTCACCTGGGGTGCGATTCCGGATCTTTTGGCCATAGCTACCGCCCGACGTCAACTTTACTTTCTTGTTTATAACAATCGATCAGCGTTTGACGCGCCCAGTTTAATTGGCCAATGAGAACATCGCATGTGTGTACCAACTTTGGAGTGTGTGCATTGATAGTCGCGCGATGTTTTTTTCTTTTTTGTCGTAGCTACCGCCAGACCATAGCTATGGCCAAAAATTCCGGAATCGCACCCCTGACCCGGTTTCCTAGATTACTACCACTAGATGTCACCATCTCTCAGTAT
This sequence comes from Tenthredo notha, assembly GCA_914767705.2. Lineage (NCBI taxonomy): Eukaryota > Metazoa > Arthropoda > Insecta > Hymenoptera > Tenthredinidae > Tenthredo > Tenthredo notha. The sequence continues at coordinate 6,751,466 of OU611908.1, forward strand.
GCTAAATAGCACAATATCCCCACCAGCTCAATCGTTACGATCCTTGCGATATTAATCAGTCGATACTGACCAAGGTGAATAAATTGATACTATCAATGAATTCGTCAACAAATATTGAAGTTATTGAGACTTATCAGCTTAATATCTTTACATTAGCAATACACCATTATATGTTAATGGATTAATGTGCGATGTAGTAAAGTTTACGACCATTCAGAGCCTGCTGTGGCCTGTAGTTCTCCTTGTCTGGCCATTTGTTACTTATCTTCCTGAAGGATTCCATCTGTGAATTAACGAAAAAGAAGGGAGTTATTAAAAATATAAAAACTCTCATATGCAAAATTATGTCGGGTAAAGTCAGAAGAGATGCCGCAGTGGGAGAGATGCCACATTTCTTATATCTCTGAGATTTTCTGACCGATGGTGTTGCAATGGTGATTTATGTTCAGTATTAGAGTAATGGAGCAGATGACAATCGATATTGCAATCGAATTCGTACAAAGAAGAAAGTAATAGCGGAAAAAAGACGGTACGTACGAATTTCAGTTTTCATTAATGTTATGCTTTTACTGAGTTCCTATAACCCAATTTGAGATGTACGTTCCATTCGCGAAGCGAAAATCAGTATTCTCATTAGACAACAACATCAATTGCGGCATCTCCTCCATAGGGTATGGGAGAGATGCCGGTTTTTACTGTTTTTTTGTTGACGTATGTTTGATATAAAAATAAAAGTTTATCTATTTTTGGTTAAGGCCACATTATAGTACATAGTTTAAGGAATGGTAACTGATAAATACGTTTGTTAATATCTATTTTTGTAGGAGTTATGAATTTTCTCCAAAGAATGCGGCATCTCTCCCGACTTTACCCTATGTAGATACGCAACAGAAAGACCATTGTTCTACCAAAAACCAAAAGAAATTGTTCCACATCTTAGTATTTGCATCCTCCAATCAAGGGGTCATCCATATATATAACGTCACATGATTTTCTAGATTTCTGGACCCCTCCCTCTCCCACGTCACATTATCATTGAACCCTCCCCTGCCTAGTGACGTCACTCTGTAACACTTCTATCCTATAATTCAATAATTAAAAAATATGTTTTTTTTTAGAGATTTGACTTTGTGACATCACGATATTTAAAATCCCCCAGACCCCTCTGTCACATTTTGTCAGAAATCTGAGATGACCTCCCTACCCATAAACGTGTGACGTAATTTATGTATGGTCCCCAAACTTGCAGTTCGCATTTCAACAGCTAGTCGGATAATCTCCGGGAAATTCAAATCAAGAGACTCGGTGGAGTCTCGCGCCAAGTACATTAAAAGGCGCGTTGACGATAGAGTATCTTTACCGTGACGGCTGCTTTTCGGCGAAGTGGGGATAGAATGACGATCTGAGTGATCGTATTTATCAATTACATAGAATAATCTGTGCTTCATACTCGGAATGAGGATTTACTCAGCTTTCATTTAAGCCCAGAGTCGATACAACCGGCGCCGTCTCCGATTTTTTCATAAAATTGTATCAACTTCGGTAAAGAGTGGTTATAGCATGCTCTTCAACAATACCATGTCATTTTCGTTACAAGACTCTGATGCGTTGGTGAATTTACTCGTCCATTTTTAACGAGCTCTATTGTGAGCAGAGTGAATAGCATTTTCTAGTCAATCGTTCACAAATACTGACCTGTTTACGGGATATAATAAGAGGACGAGAGGACACTAGCCAGGTGACGATTTCACGACACGGAGGAGTCGTAAGTGATCCTATATAAGATGCATAATCTTCGTGAAACATAAAATGTAAGAATGCCAATGGGTAGGGCTTCACCGGGAATGGTACGCTCGGTTTGTTTTGAATTTCGCCCAAACTGTCTGCGAGAAAATTGATTCCAAAATTGGGAGTCTCGCTGATCTGTAACAAACATTAAGAGTAAGAAATGTCGAACTAGTACGTAAAGTGCGAGGAAGACAAGTAAAATATCTAATGGAAAATAAAATGCTGTAGATTATTTACTTCAAACAAAAAAGCAACCACCGCCAAACCGTCGTCGTGGTTTAGTGCGTTACTGAGCGTCTCGTAGTCTCTTTTGTAGTGAACCATGTGCATTTCCATCGGAAAACTGAAAGTTAGAATACAGCTTTGAATTCGGGAAGACGAAAATTGATCGTAACGATTAAGGTGCTTCCCTACCCAATTTCACCAGACCTGAAAACATTGGGATAAACGCGTGCAGAAGGTGCTATTAAACGGAATATCTCTACCTGGGCACCGAAATCAATGAAAGAAAATCCGTCGCGCACTTATACGGACTGGCCAATTATGAAAAATACCCGAGAAGTCGGTGGAAAAACAGTGGGCCGTGTGCCAAAGAATGCCACAAAAGTCGGTACTTAGGAAACCTCATGGTGTATCAAGTGAGCTTCTTTATTTATGAAATATGCTTTACAATTAGATTTACTGTACCTATTATTATTTATTGTGTGTTCACTGCCAACAGAGTCTTTGGGACCCCAATGAAAGTGAAGTTGAGCGAAGAGATAATCTCCTTCAAGAGTACCCCCACTTATGAATGGCGCCGTCTTCTTGCCCCATGTGCCGCTCAATTCAACTGGAATATGAATGCACAATTAGGTATATAACCGAGGGTGTCAAAAACTACATGGCAAACGAATAGCTATCGTATAATCTCACGTTAGGACTCAAATCATCAGAATCGCATAAGCTGAAGCCAAGCTTTTTTATTGACGAGAGCAATACATTTTCAATTACAGTAGAGCGTCGATTATCAAAACGTCAGTCATCCGTAACGTCAAATATCCAAATGGTGATTTGGATTATCCGAAACGTCAATTATCCGAATGGTGATTTGGGTTATCCGAAAAGTCAATTATCCAAACAATAATTTTGTTCATCCGAATGTTAGAACAATTACGCCGTATATATTGAAACGTTATTCTTTCTACTCCTCACTTTCTAGAGGAGAAATAGTGCATTTATATTTCTATACTCCCTTCACCGAGAGAACGACCTCCGTCCTCTCTCTCTCACCCCGCCTCGATCGCGTTGGCGTTGTCGCTATCGCACTCATTGAAACCGTGTCGTTCTCTCGCTGAACGGAGTATAGGTGGGATGAGTTCTGGACCCTCGATGTTTCAAAATTCCTCAGATAACAACTTTGTCGTATATATTAAACGATGAAAGGGTCTCTGATCACTGGAATTTGGCTGATTGAGCGAGCCCGCCGAATGTGGACGAAGCTCAATCGTAATTATCCCTGCTCCAAATTCCGTATAGAGACGGATATAATTGCAGAACACGCTATAGAAACGGATAGCTCGCGTATCCGTGTCCATCAATTTCTATCTGTTTCTTTAGCGTTTTCTGCACATTCTATACCTCTTTATACGAAATTTTTAACAGGGATTAGAGTAACTCGGTCGAATAGATTATTATGTAGTACCGCCTGAGACCGCTAGGAGTCGCTGCAATCTTCAGCCCCTAAAATTCCAACACTCCGCCCTCTATGCTTTATTTAGTTTAAAGTAGTGAACCTCGGGGTGGGAGAAAAAGGAAAATCTACTCGTGGTCTAGAATTGCATCAGTAAATGCCTTTTTATCATTGATGACAGGACGATTATAGAATCTGTCAAACGTTTTTAATTGCTCCGACCATCCAGCTAGGCTTTTGATGATGTTGATATCAACGTCCTTCTTCCAGGCAGCTGACGTAGATGCATGACGAACGCTGTGCGGCCCGAATTCGTCTCCCACTCCGCTTTTATTTAAAAGGCTCGGATCCATCTGCTAATCGTATCCTTTGATGCAGCTCCAAACGGCTTTCTCGTGGTCAATAACAGTTTATCTTGCCTTTTACTTTTGTGGTCATTTTTAGGTATTGTTCAAGTGCCGAAGCAACGCATGGTTACGTTTTCTTTGTTTAAATGTTGGTAGGATCAGTATAATGATCTTATGAAGTGGGAGATCTGAAATTTTTGTTTTTTTTCAGGCAGTCTAATATATCTATTGTATCATATTGAAGGAATCAGCGTTATTTTCGCCTATGGAATAACGCTGATCGGTTATCCGAATTTCCGACCATCCGAAAGGTGCCTGGTCTCAATTAATTCGGATAATCGACGCTCTACTGTACTGTGTCAGACCACTACGTCATTATTTCACTCGAGAATCTATTTTCAGGGCATCGACTTTATCAAAGCTTATAAAGACCCTTATGCCAAGATCTAGCTACGACTCTCTAAATTTGAATCAGTGAAAATCCACTGATTGGTATCAGTGGTATACTTATAACTGCAAACCCGTGACTATTCACTGATTGTCAGTAGTTTTCACTGATTTAGATTTAGAGAGTAGTTTGTCGTTACTGTCTCTTCAGATGATAATTAGATAAAATAGAAGTAGACAATAGTATTCGTAGATGCGTAACATAGAGAAGTAAGAAAGCCTGCATACAAGCAACTCAATGCGATATGGGTAAAAAAAAAACAATCTTTTGTTTGTTCACCAGTTCCATATGCTACGCATTCGCGAAAATTCTCGGTATATTTCTGAACCTGAGTGTCCATTGTCCATAATCGTTAGATTCTGTGGTTGGTTCCAATACCCAGTCCAGATCAGACTTGATGGTAAATCTAGACTAACAAGGTTGTTAGAGTCCAAATTCACCGGGGATTGAAGATTGCCGGAACACTCGGGATTGTCAAGAGACCATCGTTCAGGATGAATATATGAGAAATGAGTGGTGATCGGTCGTGCCACTCGGGAAATCTCTGGATTATTATCTGTCATCTTAGCGTCGGGCTGATCTTGTCGCATCTTTCGGAGATCGTGTGCTTCTGATTGTACTGTATGAGGATTTTGGTGTTGAAACTCTTTCTCGTTTCTGCGTTCCGGCAGTTCTGGAGGACCAAATAAATGTACTTCAGATTTTTCGTACACTTCCTCCTGTCGTTTTATATATTCTTTTTCAAAATTGTCAGGATCTTCTTGCTCCCTTGCGGACTGTTCTCCGCTTTGTTCGTCGTATTCTTCCTGTTTTCCTAGATTATGTTGTCTTTCCCCGTAATCTTGTTCTTCATCTTCTTCGTCTTGTTCTTCATGATCTTCCTGCTGCTGTTGTTCATCGTGTGGAATGATCTTCTGTGGCCATGATTGTGCCGTTAGTTGAATTTCGGGATGCTGTGGCCTTCCCAATCCTTCAGAATCGTCTATCAAACTTGAGAGTAGCCGGGATCGTGGATGTTCGTTGGTATTCTTAACATAATGCTGGAGATACCTGGCCTCACCAATATCTTCTCCAGGCCACAAGTTGACTATCGGTTCGCGAGTATCTGAAATATGACGTTACAAAATGAATAATATTTTAGCAATTATCATCCTGATTCTTATCACATTAATGTGGAATAAAGTTGCAATGTTTTTACTGGGACCATGATTAGTTTGACTCTCTTGACAATTCGATATCATATAGTGCAAATGGGCGAGTCCATCAATTCTTTCCGAATTCAACTATATGTAACTTGTACTTCTTATAGCGTACACTTAGGATATATCTGAAAGTCAATTACGAAATACATTTCGTTGGTTAAGGCCCATTTGTAGTCGCCCACCTCCTTTTCATACAATGTGACACATTTCGATTATTATCCGAGCCCAGGCGTCAAAAATGCAAAAAAGGCCAACGCTGCTTCAGATTCAATAGCGAACACATACGTCCAAAAAAATGTTCGTTTCGTGCGAAATTAGAGTCTACAGATGGTTTTTACATTTTTCGTAATGTAATGTTTTTCGTAACAAGACTGGGAAGCCCCCTTAAAACACACATTTGAACTAAAAACAAAAACACTGAGCTAAAAACAACTAAAAATCGTTATATGTATAGGCTCATGTAGACCCAATTCTCTGACTCGGGTCGGCATTTACCGCGCTATAGATTTCAAAGTATGAGTCTTACGGAAAAAAGTTTAGAACAAAGTTTATCGGAAATTGTATATTCTACAAATTTGATTTCCACCATTTTTACTGTTTGATGGACTGTTGACCATATATTCGGCAACAACCATGTTTGGTAAAGTTTGGCAGACTATAAATCAAAAACCATGCACTATTCAGAAAAAAGTTTCGCATAAAAGTTGTAGAAAATTTTATAGTCTACAAAAAAGGTCTGTATTGTTTTCATCGTGCAATGCACGGTTCACGAGATATTCAATAAAACGTGTTTTCCAAGATGGCAGCTGAATCTCCCCCCCGATCCGCTAACTTAGATTTACATTCAGGGGCTTTGATACACGCTCTGATCATCTCGAAAACACTATTCGTAGTTTTTCCCATAGCCCACAACCGATCGGAATGAAACTTTGGAGATTACTGCATCATTTCAGCAGGAAGTGCCTGAGTATTTCGTTTTATTCGAAATTTTGCAATATTTTTTACAGATACGGTTATCATTAGAGAAATCATGGGATTATTCATAGTTGTATTCTATTTATTTTGAAATACTTAGACACATTCGGCGGTGGCAAACCACACATATTAAGCACTATCTCATCTCATTTGACAAAGAAATGTTCGAGAAACTAGGATTTTGCGTCTTGTACAAAAATTACTGACATTTTACGATATCGACGACACTTTGCAGCACCAGAATCGCATAGTAAAAGTGGCCCACGTCGGAGTTCCCACGCGAGTATCAAAGCCCCTTTTACCAACGCTTAGATCATAGTTTGAATATCTTAAATTGACGTTCTACTAGGAATTACGTACCTGTCGGAAGCGGATGTTCGCGTTTGTCGAGGGCATACGCGTCAAGGAAAGTTGGTGAGTGCAAAATAATTGCTAAGAGAACACTGAGTGGTTTTATCATCGCGGCAGATCTGTAATCAAAGTAGGAACAATTAGACCATTATCAGGGTCCGTTAAATTATACTTTCAAACGACCGTGTCTACCAAATCGATAATTGTTATGAAAATTGCAGAACTCTGACGATAACGATTATTGAGGAGCGTAAGTACAGCTATGAAAATTGACCGAAACGCATTTCAATTTCAGCAACACTTAATGTATCTACGCAAGGGTTGGATAATCATCCTGTGCAATACAGAGCACAGGTGACATCCGATGAAAAATGGTTAGCACTAGTTTGTTGAAAAAAAAAAAAAAACTAGTACCGACTAAATAATATTGGAATAGTAGTACGCAATTTTGATGACAAATAAAAGTTTCATTTAGAAATTGCGATATTATTCGCTGACTGAATAAAATTTATAGGACTGTAACTAGACCGCTTAAAAAAAAAAACGAGTCCGATGCGGCACCTCTAAATCTTCGAGGATAGGGCTCATTCTTCACGCAGGTTATTCTTTCATGACAAAGTATAGTTTTAGGCAGTTTAAAGCTAAAAAAAAATTATCATTTGTTTTTTGAAACGGTCTACTGTACACAATCTGTAAGCTTATTTTGCCAAGCCATGGGCAAATATGCAAAATACACTAAAGTAATTATCAACAGGTGTGATCATCGCATCCGTTTTTCAATAATTTTTTTCTCTATAAATAGTCAGTATCTATAATGACGTTCACCTTTAAAAACCCTTCCGCATTACTTTCACTTTTGATATTCCAGTGATTCATATGAATTATCATTTTCACCGTCAGACCCGTGTTCCATTGCCAAGATCGAGCCCAACTATTGCTAACTCATATATAAATAATGTACTACTTTGTTCAACTCGTGATGCGAAACATACAAAAATTTGAAAAAAATAAAACAAACCATTTATGTCTTAAAAGCTATTTTTCCAACGAAGTTATTTTGCAGTTACAGTGGAACGTCATATATCTTACATACAGGGTGAATTCCTAATGTCTCAACACTTGGAGTAGAGTTGAGGTGGCCGAGAGTCCAATTTTCTATGCTTTTCTATGCCGACATTGGAGTCCCCGCCACCTCAACTCTACTCTAAGTATAGGGACGTTAGGAATTCACCCCTAGAAGAAAAAAAAAAAAAAACGTCCGGCTCAACGTAGGCTCGTGATTGGTTCTTCACATATCTTACATTGTCCCCGCATTATATAAGATATGTGAGGTTTCACTGTAAATATACAAATGAACTCGTAGGTTAAGTTCATATAGATATATTATTATTATTTGGTAATGAAGCCTCGAATGAAGCATTATTAGACAGCTGGGCGGAAGAGGCGCCTATCTCAGAAAAGCCGTAAAGAGGAGCCTATCTCACAAAAACATTTCACTTTGGAAATTCTGTAGTGGTACCCCTGCAAGCAGTGACTGCAATTATTCAAAAATTGGGCTCGCTCAACTACCACTATCTCGTTCACTGCAATGTAACAATAATAATAGAATTTTCTTCAACAGCGGAGCGAAAACGCTCGGTTTCGCCCGCTCGCGCTCGAGAGGATCGAAAACGGGCGATTACCATCGCCTAATATGCACAAGCACCTCAACCCACCATAAAGACTAGTTTATTGGAGTAGTAACATTTATTGTGAAATAAACTATTATGTTACCGATCATTTATACGTATGCAGCGTTATTGTATGCAACATCAATATAACAAATACATAACGTACGTAATCAACAGACGTGAATGTTATGTAATAGTTACACGCTTGAATAGAAAATAACAACTTACCTGAGCGTTACATGTAACGAACAGGTAATATTACACGTTATATTCGGTTATATTCGCATATTTCATTGCTGTAACATAACTGTGTTTGCTGCTTTGCTGTTGCTGTTTGCGCATTTTTTTTTGTCGATAATAAATACATAATATGTATTATTATCATGAGACAAGTTGGTCAATACGATGTATGCGCTGGTAATCATGACAACTCACTATGAACAACTATGTGACAACTTACCCCATATCCTATGACAACATGGTCCCGGGGAAACAAATATTAAACGTTGTATAATGGACACTTATATCAAATGCATTGTGCTCGTGTAAGCATTTTGTCATTAAATGATATTGTGCAAAAAATCTAATGGTAATAAGATGAAAAAAAAAAAAGGAAAGGAAAAGAACAGTCATACTTGTGACAGTTATAACCTCGGTCTGGAAACGAAAATATTAAAGCGAAAATTGGGTCGTGATTTTTGGGTACTCACCCATCAACTGCGGGATAGAATTTTATTGCAGTTATACAGTCCGACCCCTCAATAGTTCCGGGCAGGGATGAGAGGGGAAGAGTTTTTCCACGAATCGGTATACCCCCACCATGTACCTTGCCAGCGAGACTTTTGCACTTATCTCTCAATAGTTCCGACCGCTTTACACATTCGCTTTATGACAATGTAAGCCAGCGTATAGACTCTTCGTTTTCTTATACTTCGAAATACGTATGAAATGGAGTTTCGGCTGACGGAACTATTGAAAGGTAGTTACACAAAATCCGAGTCCATGGTTGCTCGTCTGAGTAGTGGGGGAAGCAGTTTGCACATCAAACTGGGGAAGCGGAACTATTGAGTGAGGCACTATTGAGAGGTCGGACTGTACCTACTCATGCCTTTTATTTTTACAGCTATGATCATCAACGAGTCATAAATTGCTCGAGTGATGAATTCGTCAATTAATAATATGACTGCACGTTCTTTATATGTAATGAATCATTTTCGTAGGTTTCACTATACACATATATGGGGTATTCCACGTGAAACGGATCGGTTTTTGGCGGCAGGTCATCGAATTTGTCGCCAATGCAGATTCAGATTCCTTGTTACTACATAAGATGTCTCCAACAGTTACAGAGAATGAAAATAATTGGTACAATACATATCGCCCCCGAAAATTTAATTCGACACATTTTAAACTCCAAGTATCTCAGCTATGCATGAACGAAATCATAACTTCCCATAGTGCATTCTACGTGCATAAATGAGCTCTTTCAAAATATGTGGCACTTAAATTATTTTTGAAAGTTTGAAGCATGTGAAACTTGCGAAATATGTGATTTATTTTTATTCCACTTGAAGGGTCACGCGATTCGCCTTGAAATTGTTACCGAAATTACTTCGAAGAGGCACAAAAAAAAGTGATACAATTTTCAGCTTGCCTTTGTGCGATGACCTTCGGCCAAAAACCGGTCCGTTTCGCGCGGAACACCCCATATGTATATATAAGACATCGCCGCGAGTGGTGAAACTCAATTTGACTAAAATTAAGTGTCAATATCTAGTCACTAAATCTCATAATTATTATTGCTTAAATGGAAATTTATAATAATTATGATGTATTGAATTTAACCGTATAATATAGATCCGATATTAGTTATGCGCATCCTCAATTACAGTTTGTAAGCAATCAAATTTTCATTAGAAATTATAACCGTAATGCGTAATTTGGAAAAAATTAATTACAAAAACATATGTAATTTACAATTGCAACGAAATGAATTACAAAATACAATTGCAATTTGTAACTATGAAGATAAACGAATCGCAAAATTGTGATAAGCGAAACAAGTAAATAATTGCGATTTCGGCTCAACTGAAAATTACACATATCTTATGTGATTAATTTCACTTAGATCGCAAATCACAAATATACTTTTTGTTTGGTTTTGGTTGACAGAAATCAAATTTTGTAATTAATAAGAATTTAATTATCGACGATTTCATTATCATACGATTTTGTTTCAATTACGAATTACAAAATATGTATACTTTGTTATTATGACTTGGCGATTTAATTAAAAATTAAAAATTTGTTTTATAATTGATTTCGGTTCAATTTTATTACAAATCAAAAATATAGTCATGTATTTTATTCCAATTTAATTAAAAATTACAGATGTATTTTTCAATTGATTAGGGCTGAGTTAAGCAAATTAGGAATATATTTTGTAATTCATTCCGGATTATAAATTATTGCAATTTCTAATTTCTAAGGTATTAATTATAATTATGCACAGTCTTGCCCCGTATATACTAAATTTGAATGTTATGATGGTAAGTGTTTTGCTCGTCTCTCAGCACCCGGAATTTCCCGAAAAGCCAATTGCTAAGCCATCAACTCGTTGCTGCTTATGAAATTCACACGTATAAGAGCAACTCGATCACATATGAAAATAATCCATTGCTTGCTAGATAACAAATACTGCATGGAAATAAATTGATACCTAAACTGTCTTAAGCAATAGCAACACGGATGAACAGACAAGTATTTGATTTAAATCAATAATTAACGATCATTCTATTGTCAGAATCTCTGGATCCTAATTTACAACTATAATGTACTCCTTGTCACTTTGAAATAATGAAGATTTTCACCTTCTCATTACCTGCACTGATGATAATTGTTACAACATGTCACAAAATCAGTTGTACGATAAAAGAAGAAACACAATAATTGTTCTCAAGATAAACGAACGATTTTTCGATAATTATTGAAAATTCTTTCATCTGAATCCAAAATGCAACACTAGCGACTAGGAAAAGGAAATATCTGACTGCTATGAAAAATGATGATAGGTACTTGATCGGCACAGTATGCGTGATAAACTTAAACTCACCAATTACTATTCTAAAGAGAATATATGTAGCCTGCAGCGAGAAATGAACAAAACTTCACTTTTTAACTTGGTGCACGAAATCAGGAATCCAGCTTTCTTTGATCCAGAGAAGGGAATCAGTGGACGTAGTAGCAGCTAGTAGGCTAGCTAGATAGTTTATGCGCGATTGACTGGGCTCTGACTTTTATATATACTTATACTTAGGATGAGACCGCCTACAAGCGGACACGTCTCGTTCGAAGATCATAAGTAAGTGTATTTTACGATAAGAACTGACATTACAACTGTAACCAAAATTCCTACACTATTCACCGACGACAGATGTACATAATTAAAGTATATTTATTTGTTTACATGTATAGACAAATGCACTTACGTGATCACGTGAACAGAATATCTTGAATGACACATGGTATGTTTCAAATCATTACCTACAGTAATTAGGACTTACAAGTGAACCATTTTCGTCTGCAAAGCCGTTATAATGGCCCTTTGCATTTGGATGAATATGATAGTCACGAGTTCGCAAAAGTCGAATTACCGGAACAGCGTCTAACGCTACATGAATCATTAGCAGCTCCTCGATGTAGGCATGCACACTAGGGTCGTCCTTACTTAGGGCTAGGACGAATTTTTCAGCAGGCAGCTCCCAAATCAGCTCTAAATAATTCAAAAACAATTCCCTAATTTTTTCAGATTTTTATCTCAACTCTAACCCCTCCCACCAAGAGGCTAGATTTCCCCATTTAATACACGTCTTTCGGCTACATTCACAGTATACCGTGAGGAAACGTGGAAAGAGATGGTTCCAAGCGCGCAGGCGCTGATTTATTCGAATATCGTTGGTCGGCAGAATCGCGCTAGCAACTCCACCAACTTTTCAGTAATATCCCTAGTTCTATCGTCTGCTAGATTCACAACAAACATAACCTATTCCTGCCACGGTCTGCCGCCATTTGTATCTGACAACAATTGAAAACAAATAGCAGACGGACTCTAGGGATATTCGTGGCCAGTATGAAATTGGCGGCACTCGTAATATTCGAATAAATCAGCGCCTGCGCGTTTGGAACCATCGCTTTCCACGTTTCCTCACGGTATATCTTTATGCAATCCGTTGTTTGAAAGTTCACTTTTTATGCATTGGATTTAGGCCGCAAAGTGACCGATTTCAGGTCACTAAAATATAGTGAAATATTATGGGACAGATCACAATGAAAGCCCATAATAAATTATTATCGGACAGTATGAATATGTTTCATTAAAATGAACATAGTCAGGTTAGTGTTGACTACATTCACACATTACAAACAGAGATGGGCATGTATAATTACTTTTCAAAGATTATTCTCCTGATATATTCGTCGTTAATCATTAGTTTTCCGTCACAATTTGAAAAATCTGTAGCCTATTGTCTTACCCTTCTGTACCAAACGAAAAAAGACTGATTTTGGTTCGAAAAAGGATGAAAAAAAAATAGAAGATTGAAAGTAATTAGCAAAAGTACTCAGCTAATTACCTTTTCTAATTACTTTCGATGTCCTGGCTTTTTTCATATTTTTTCCAAGAAAAATCAGTCTTTTTTCGTTTGGTACTAAAGGGTAAGAGAATAGGCTACAGATTTTTCGAACTGTAGATTCTTTTGTTTTACACAAATCAGGCTGCACTGGAGTGCACTGGGAGTCTTCGATCGGTGAATACTAGTCTAAGCTTCAAACTGATTAGTTCAATGCAGTCCAGTGCAGCCCGATTTGGGTAAAACGAACAAATCTTGTGATTGCAGAATAATAGCATTTTCGACTGGGCTACACCAGTGTAGTTCGGTGTAGCCCCAGTCGAAAATTCTATAAGTTGAAACACCCAATACCTGATCGTTCACCAAACTTGTTCCAATATCAGAACGATTAATTATATTTTGCGAAAAAAATAGAATCGATTCAGTTAAGATTTTGTTAGTACCTCAAAATTTAAGTTCAAGTAATTAACATTCTGAAATGAATAAGCTTCAATACGTTATTCAATTTATTCAGGTTACAAAATTATTATAAAAAAGCAAACTCCAAAACTTTCTGATTTGCTTAAGTATTTGCTAAGAAACGACAGTTTCGGATTAAGCTTTTTTAAACCTAAAATGTGATAATGTTTCACTCAAAATAGTATTTTCATGAACTAAAATGCTTATCTGGGTAATTCTGAAAATGTCGTAAGCTAATTGGGCTTATCTAAAAGAAATTGATTCATTTCCACGTTCGTTCCGTATATGGAGGTAGAACCAAGTTCGTTCTAAAACCTGAACGGCGTTCAGGCTATGGTACTTCTAGCAGAAAAACATAATCCATAAGCTGAACAAAAGCACGTGTTTTGTTATTACAAATTGATGTCATTATCTTATGAGGCTTTTGAGTAACCTAAAAATGTGTTGTTTACCAAGTACTTTTTTCTCTAAATCACCCGAGCTAGAAATGACCCTCCCTCCCGTGTTGCACACCGTATTTTTTCCAACAAGTGCATGTATATTAGGGTGGCAATATTTTTTCGCCTTTTTTTTTTGTTTTTTCGAGCTCACATGAAAATTTGTTAGTTTGATCCATTTTAGGAGCCCTTTCCAAATTTTAGCTATTTTAAAAATTTCGTAGAGGTCGCTCAAGAATTTTGAAAATATCAAAATTCAACGAAATCGATCTTTTTTTTTTTATCTCACTTGCTCACTGATCCAATCTTTTCTATAGGTGGATTTTAGAGAAATATACTGAAATTTGAAGTAAAAATTTTAATATCTTAAGGTCGCTCGAGAATTGAACAACAAAAATTCTAATAAACTTTTAATGGTCTTGAGCGACCTCTAAATCTCAATATTAATAAGCCTTGATCTTTTCACAACTACTAATTTTTAGTAAAATGATTAAATTCCGATAGTGAGCATCATTGAAATCAAAAAAATATGATAAAAAAAAAAAAAATATTCACTAATTTCATTTTTCTTTAAGTTTTTTTTTTATTCTAACTGGATAGCCGATCGACCAAAATTGACCAGAATCGACGTCGCCGCATGGTGAATGATTCGGAACTGAAGAACAAATATTTTCATTTTTGACCAGCATTTTTGTCCTAGGACCGAAAAAACTAACGAATTGGATCCTGACTCAAAAAGACTTATTTTCCGCTCTCAAATGAGGACAAAAAAAAACCCACTTTCCGTGCACGTGATACGAAAAGACATTTGTGCGTAATGTAATGTTTTTCGTAACAATGTAAAAATCATCTCTAGTCTCTATTTTCGCATGAAACGAACATTTTTTTGGACGTATGTGTTCAGAATTGAATTTGAATTCGCTCAGCGTTGGCCTTTTTTGCGTTTTTGACGGCTGCGCTCGGATAATAATCGAATTGTGTCACATTGTATCGAAAGGAGGTGGGCGAGTAGGGATGGGCCTTTTTAATATACCGAGAATATTCGGTGAGACTACACGATCCCCTTCCTACGGCAAACCCAACACAGGTGCTCACCGTGTGCGTAAGGCTCGTTCGGGAGGGAATGCAATGCTACTGGCACCTCATTCCGTCCTAAACTAGCCTCACGCACGCGTTGCGCTTGTGTTGGTTTTGCCATAGGAAGGGGGTCGTGTAGTCTCACCGAATATTCACGGTATATATATGTACTGTTTTTATGTAAAAAGATGTTGTTTATGATCTCGTCCCAAAAAACCCACGGTTCGATTATCCGAACTTTTGATTATCCGGACTAGTCTCGGTCCCAATTGGTTCGGAAAATCGAGGATCTACTGTACACGAATCATTGACAATGAGTTTTCCTCTTATTTTGGTCTATTGTAAAAACATCGATTTCGATTGTTATTGAATATGACTGTTACAATACTTTATTTTCAAATTTATATAAACCCCTTGTGTGTATAAAATACGCTTTCAGTTTGTTACATGAATAATAACTATAACTTAGTTATTAATTTTGCCATTTCTAAAAAATTAGAAACGTTCGTAGATGAATTTATCGGAGATCTTGAAAATTGACAAACGTACACAAAATTAAAAAGGAAAAACGTTTGAAAAATGATATATGCCTCGCAACAAAAAGTGACTAATAAATTTTTGGTATTCTGGACACTACGAAATATTGATCAAGAATTCTTGGAAAAAAAAACCTATCGTTTTATGATCTGACATATGAAAGTTTATGCGCGAAGAACCTTTTGCAGAAGATCCTGCGACGCACTACAAAAGGTTCCTTGGACATGCACTTTGATCGCAGAGATTTGAAAATTGATTTCTATGCACGTATACTAACATAATCTATAAATTGCTGGAAGAATGTTTTTATTGGAGCCTCTGTGGCCATTTTATAAATTTCACCGAAGTCTTCCTTTGAGAGGCTCCGCAGCCTGAGGATGGAAATCAGATCCCTCGGAAGCGATTATAACGAGGTTGGCCGTTCTCGATGGGCTCGTCGTCCTTTTTTCCATGCTTTATAAGTATGGATACATGTTCATCTCGTAGGCGCTGTTGATAACCGTCATGCTCCACCAAGTGCATGAATACCTATTTGCCACGAAGATTGACATGTATGTTCCGCGGACTGATTTACCACAGACAACTGGACGCACTCCGCATTTTTGTTGAAATTGGCCGGAATGCAACCCCGTGATTTTCAGGAGTTGGAGATGTTGACTGATCTCCGACCGTGGTTGGGGTTTTTTTTTTTTTTTTATATCCCTTTATTTGGCTTAGCTTCTTTATTGGAATGTAGCCTGACCGTGATTGCGGTGGGTTTGGCTGAATTGCAGCCTGCAAGATGAAAAATATTCGATGTCACGAGTATTCTTTGAGTATACTAGACTGGGTTTGTATATCCACAATACATACATACCTATATAGGGGATGGTGGGGCAAAGCCGGCAGTGGGGGCAAAACTGGCACCAAAAAAAAAAAAGGTTCAATCGTATTTTCGCGTTGAGGCGAGTAAGAAAAAGCTGTACCTAACGTATCTATGCTGAAAACGATAAAATACCGGGAAATGGGGGAAAATCGGATAGTGCTCGAGTTACGACGTATTTTCTGAAAACCGATTTTCCGCACAAGTTGAATAACTCGACGAAAAAAAATCGCAAATTTTTTTTGAAGCAGTCTAATATATATTTATATTGTGAAATACCCTTTGCAGGGCGTTTATCAGGCACATGAGACTTCTTCAATGAAATGTTCAACGAAATATCACCCCGTGGAACAGTTTTCTTTTAATTTTTCTGTATAAAAGTGCAATCATTTGTTGCAAATGTGGTTTTCACTAAATTAGGAACTGAAGATTTTGAAAAATTTTATTCTCTAAATTTAAATCAATGAAAATTCACTGATTGTCAGTAGTTTTCACTGATTCAGATTTAGAGAGCAGAAAGTCTTCTTTGATCGTCTACTTTATTGACAAAAATTGAGAAAAAAAATCGACTGGAGTGAGGCGGAGACCGGTATACATTTCACTCGAGATCTCCCTCCCCCCCATACGCGCATATACCTATATTATAAATTCGTTCAACAGCATATGTACCGGCATTTTATCAGGTGACTACATACCTATAACTGCATACTTTTATTGCTTCACGGTAAATGATGAAACTATAGATATGAAAATAAAACTGGATACTGTAAAAGATAAGTCTAGACATAAAAATAAAAATAAGTGAAGTCGATTTTTCTGCAAAAAATGTTAAACATTATATAGAATATTCAATGCCACATTAATGTGAAATGAAAGATAAGTTTTTCTGCAATAATAATACATGCGATAAGCTATTATAACGACATACCGCTCGAGCACACGATGTCATGTTTTGTGCCTTTTCTTTCTAAATTTTGTAGTCGAAGATATTTGAAAAATTTATTAATTATTGCCAAATGTTTCCATATTCTGTTCCGAATGAATTATTGTAAAATTATATAGAATAGTTTATACCGTGCGGAAAAATTTGTCTCCGCGGACATGGCATAAAGTTTTTGACGCTTGCCAAGAATCGCTTTGTATATTTAGTTGTTTACCAAAAATTCTGAATAAACTTCATGTATCTTTACTATACGCCATGTCTGTATGTCATGGATTTTAGGAAATGCAATGAACCAAGTTGACAGGCGATTTAAACAAAAAATACAAACGCTCAAGGCTAGCCATAAGTAGTTGCTACAGGTGTTGGGATTGACGTGAGCATCATTAAAATATCTTATATGATTCAGATCACAAGATTTATTTAGACTTCACTTTATCATTTTGCATTAGCTTCAATATGACTATTATGAAAAAATGTTTTAAATGATTCATGTGTCAAATTGCGAGTCTTAATATTTAATACAGTGGCGTAACTATTCGGAATGATGTAAGATAATCATGCGCCCAATGATCCAAAGGCTCATAAATCATAGAACTATTTTTCAAAATGACAATTCAGACAAATGTATAGATTCATATTACTTCATAACTAGGCTTAGAGACCAATGTAGAAAAAAAAAAAAAAACATTTCACGATGTGCTCCTTTGATATTTATTTCTGTTATATGACATTTAATAGAAATCGCTTATAATCCATCGAGGGGTGAATCACAGGGGGGATTTGCTGTACAAAATGTAGGAGATGTTTAGGAAATATTGAGAAATCAAGGGAGATATGTGCAGGGGGATGTTGGGAAATGACCGAAAATCTTGGAAAATCTTGAAAAATCTTGAAAAATCAAAGAAATGTTGGGAAAATCTATGGATTTTTGGGAGATGGGAGATGTGTTGTACGTGTTTCTGCCGCGTGATTTACCCCTCGTAATCTATAATAGATGTGATCCGTGTCAATGAGTGAAAATTCATTTTTCATACTTTTGGGAAAGCTCAAATTTCGAAATTTCTTTCTTTTTTTTCAGCGTTCTCTCTAAATTTGAATCAGTGGAAATCCACTGATTGCAGTTATAAGTATATGCCACTGATACCAATCAGTGGTATACTTATAACTGCAAACCAGTGACTATTCACTGATTATCAGTAGTTTTCACTGATTTTCAGTAATTTTCACTGACTTAGATTTAGAGAGTTCCATGTTCGCTGTTGGATAGTGGGCTAAGTCACAAATGAGATGAGATCATTAGATGTATTTGAAATCTATAGTACTCTCTAAATCTGAATCAGTGAACACTACTGACAATCAATGAATAGTCACTGGTTTGCAGTTATAAGTCTGCCACTGATTGGTATCAATCAATCAGTGGATTTTCACTGATTCAAATTTAGAGAGTACGCGGTTATTCAAAATCTGGTTCATTAATACTGCACTAAAGTTTTTTTATCTAGTTCTCCTTTGAATACATTTCTGAATGATATACGTTGATGGCAACAGTTTGGCGACAAATTATACGAATATTTTACCATTAACGGCATACCTTGTTTCATCAGCTCTTTAAAAAATTAAAGGCCGCGCCAAACTAACAGCATTTTTTCACTGTCTATTTTTAAATTCCCGAATAAAATTATCATGTCATGTCTACTGGCGCAGATTAAGATCCTGGTTTGGATATTAAAATGAAATAAACAGGTATAAAATAGGTGTATGGAGGACTTGAATCGAATAATTGTACACGGACCCATGCGGAGGTATATTAGTTACGCCACTGCGACTTGAGGTTATTGATATAAACTAAATTACCATATGTCTGTATAACATTATCTGACTACAGGCTCATTATAGAATTGATACACCTTCGGATGAAATTGAATAAAAACGATTCAAGGCTCGTCAAAAAGCTATAAGGCATAACTTAGCTAATTCTTTCTAACCAGTTCTAAGTTGGATCGTTGCTGTGAATACAAATTTACTTTTTATATGTATTTTGAAATACCCTCCTGGCGTGGGTAGCGCTGCACATACCGAGAGTTTTCTGTGATACTGAACACCCCCGACCTACGGAAAGACCAACACAGGTAGGGGAGAGGTGTGAGTGTACCGCTCACCTAAGAAAAAATGCTAATTTTTATGTGTTGAATGTCAACTTGAAGTGCAAAAGACTATTGTAATAGCTTCTGCAACTATTCAACTCGTCGCTTTGAAATTTTAAAGGCGTGATTTCTTTTAGAATTTAGAAAATTACGAAAAAAGAAACGCCAGAAGCAATTGAGCGGTCTTACCCACGAGCGGGTAATATATAGTATATAATAGTCTCTGATACCTTCAATTTGGTTCAACATTTTTAAATAATACTTTTTCCAAACTAGAACACACCATAGTAAAATTCAGTAGTAAATTGGTCGATCGGTTTAAGTCAATTTCATTCTGAGGTCAGTTTTCGAAGAATATTTTGCAATCCAAGAGATGTAGCGAATTTTTTATGTCGACCGTTTTTGTAGTTTTAATTTTGCGCTATAAAAAAGATTGACACAGAAATTTTGCTATCTCTTTCAGATTTCGAGATATTCTTCGAAAACTGACCTCAGAATAACACATAACACAATAACATAATCTCACTACGATTTTTTATTAATTTCACGGATTTAATACTATGTCATAACCATTGTCATGCAAAAGTTGGTTTCTGATTGTCCCAACATTTGTTGTCGCACACATTTCCAACAAAAAAGAATGATAATCAAGAGACTCGGTAGAGTCTCGCGTCAAGTACAATAAAAGAAAATATATATATATATCATATAAGCACCTTGGCGACGAAGGTGACACAACTCAAAATATGGCGTTTTCGAGTTAATGACATATTACAGAAAGGAGTGAAATCACCCCTAAAAAGCACTTCTGGTGCAAAAGTCTTTCGCCTTTGAAAAATCAAAGAAGTGTTGGGAAAAGGTAGGGGGAGATATTGGGAGATGGGAGATGGGGTGTACGTGTTTTTATCTCGTGATTCACCCCTCGCCCTGATTGCTTGAAATATACTGATGATAAGCAATTTTCCTGCTATCGGAGTGGCAGTCGGAGGGTGGCATAGGGGTGGTAAATTTCTGAGTTCGGCGCTGGGTAGCTAGTGAGGCGCCTTCACACGAGTAAGCGTTTGCTGCCTATTGAACTCGCGTATCGAACTCTATTTTTCTGGACATATGCAACGGAAGGTTGTGTGCCGTCTGCGGGCACACAAGCAGGTTTTAGCGTACCAGTGGGCGAAAAACCGTTGCGCACCGGTGCGCAAAAGTCTGCTTTGGGTGCCTGTAGGACGGTGCGCAATACCTAAATTAATGAGAATTAACTGAGGAATAACTGAAATAACGGATATAATAAGAATTGACTAAGAAATAACTGAAACAATTAGAATTCACTGGAAAATAACTGAATTTGTGTCGAACGAATTAATTTGAAATAACAGGAAATATGAGAAATGAATTGCAATGATCAAATAATCACTTGAATTAGCGTGAATTACGGTGAGAAATAGTTGGAATCGAATGAATAAAAAAAAAAATTGAGTTGGATTGAAAAGATTATTTTTAATTGATAAAATTGAGTGAGATTAAAAAAAAAATAATATGAATTGGATGAATTAATTCGAAATGAGAGGGAATATGAAAATTGTACTGGAATAATCGAATATAAACTTGAATCAGAATGAAGTACTGTAAAAAGTAATTTGAATTAAATTAATTGACAAAAATTATCTTGAATTGAAAAAAATTAATTTGAATTGAAGGCATTAATTGAAATTAATGCAACCCAACGAATTAATGTGTCACTCAAATCTCGAGTTATTGAGCTCTCGACATTACCGTAATTATTCAACCGTAGCGATAAAAATATTCCATTTTAGTATCCATAAGTGTTACGCGAGTTGCCACATACGCACTGCACTTGTCTGGTACACAATTCTTTAAATTATTAGAAGTTGACGTGCCTGAGGTCCGCCTGGGATTCGAAACTGCGTTGGTAATTGGCTGTTCCATAGAGGTGGAGATGCTTAAAAAATAAATTAGCTTTTCAAAGCGGATACAATTGGCTATAAAGCACAAACGGAAACGTACGTATATATTAC
Source organism: Tenthredo notha (assembly GCA_914767705.2). Taxonomy (NCBI): domain Eukaryota; kingdom Metazoa; phylum Arthropoda; class Insecta; order Hymenoptera; family Tenthredinidae; genus Tenthredo; species Tenthredo notha. The sequence goes on from OU611908.1 coordinate 6,773,036, forward strand.
TATACATAAAATCTAGTAAACTACAGCGAGATTAATTTGACTGATAGAATTCCACCGCATACATCAAGGCTTTGTATTATCTCTTCTATTTATTCCACAGTACAGGGCGACTTACATAATACGTTGTTTGAAATAGCGCGTTACCGCACTTTATCTGAAACTATAATCCATTTAACCGGCAATAATTCGTGGTGCTAATTCACTTGCCAGCTGACTAATGTAAACCAAGAAAAATGTATTCAAGGTACACTGGAAGAAATGGTATAGGATTTACAGCAATACCACTCTTGTTGGTTAGTTATAGGCGATCGGGAGAGAAAATGTTTCTGATTACAAAGCGCAATAGCTTTGTTGGAAAACCCTTATTACTGGAAATATCATACAATTCTGCCTAATTCCGTATAACTAATCTTGCCATCATATACTTAGCTGAAGCAGCGAAGTTTTGTCAATATACGCGCGCATACTGCGTTCTTTGCAATTGAGGTTTACACGTCTAGCAAATTCAGCCATATAATATAGGTGGAAGTATATCGTTTCAGCAGAATAGCAATACTAATATAGCTCTCGGAGCTATATTGTTACCAATGCAACTACATTAGTTTGTGAACGCTAAATAGCTTGCATAAATTGCCGTGGTCGTGATCTTGCGTTGCAGTATACTACCAACGATGGAATCGTACGTCCAAAAAAAATTGGAAGATTGGAACCTTGCAGCTCTCGTTACTCAATTCAAAAGATAAGTTTAATCACGATCACGAGCGAACTAACCTTCAATACTTTATATAAGGGTGAGGATGCCGATATCGTACCGCTACCGGAAGCGTACCGTTCAAGTTTGGCAATATTTTGGGAAAATATCTTTATTTTATTTTTTTAATATCTTTATTGAATTGTCATATTACAATTGTTGGGGTTCTTCAATTAATTCAAATACACATACATTTCCAGATCATACATATAGAGTTTATTCTTACTAAATAGCGTGTCAACATATAAAAGGTACAGACTACAATGACCTGCTTATTCCGAGATGGTGCGACTAGGATTAAAGTCCGCGGGGTCTAGATCCTGGCGACCAGTCGATACCAGTATTGTGTTTACACACATACACATATAAAATCGGAGATACTTAATACTATACATTCACTCATCAACAATATTGTGTAATTAAATTGTAATATCGTTGATAATACAACGGTATACGATACCATTTCATAAATACGTAGTGATAAATTGTGAAATTGATTGCAGATGTCAATTTCTGTTTATTTCAAACATTATTAGATTATAAATAACTGTCTTGGTGAAATTCACACATCTGGTAGTAATAAAGTTAATAAAGCAATAGCATACGATATCGATTCTTTATCAATCCATTTCAGGTGTGAAAATCCGTTTATTTGCTACATTATTTACAACTGTGCATTTCTTCGGTGACTGACTGACTCGTTGCATCTCTTCGACAAGTAGGGTTACGAACAAAGCGATGTGAATATCATTCATTGAGCAATATCGCCTTGATTCAGTGAAAGTGTTTCATCCTACGAGGCATCTCTGCACTGAAAAAAAAAGTATAGCATGTCAAGCGAAGCAGACTTACGCTGAGAGCAGTTCACTACTGTAACAACCGCTCGATCAGCGGAATCCTTCGATAATCCATCCGTCTGCTACTATAGGAATACATCAGGTTCCGAGCAGGGTACTTTCAGTTGTTAGAGATAATATTTTGAGCGCTGCAGTAACGATGCTTGGTATAGCTGTGGTAGCTAATACCGTATCGCTACGAACGCGACATACAGCGCTGATTGAGCGGGAGTTCTTGGTTTTTCACTGCATGGGCACCCATACGATCTGTAGAATATGCTATACACTGCATCGCTACAGAAGATATTCGTTATTCAGCTCATAGAGCGAAACCGTATTCTTCGAATAAGTGAACAACGTCAGGCAGAGTTGTCTCGCGAATATAGCTGGCTAATCGTTCACGTATCGGACTAAAATGAATTCCTGCTGGGCCGGCATACATAGGTAAATAAGACAAAAACAAGTAGGTAGATTTAAATTAAACACACATTTATTAAAAATAAAGGTTATTTATTATTGATCGTAGTTTTGCATTAGGTGCATGTTGTACTTCATAAACATTAGCATGTGGAAATTGTCATCCGACAGCGATGATCTCTTAGCCCTCAAAATATCTGCTGTAATATGAAATAAACACTGAAACAAAAGGTTTTTTCAGTTACTGTAACGGACTAAAGTTAACGGAAGTTAACAAGAGCGTTGACATTTTTTGAAGTTAACTTAAAAGTCAGTCCGTTAAGGGGATTGTTAACTTGGTTAATTAAGGATTAACGGATTAACGAGTTAATACCCACCTTTGCCCCTAGGGAACAGGGCCCCGGGCGGCCGCTCGATCGGCCCATGCCTGGCGCCGGCGCTGCATTATAGGAAACTCTTCAAAATGTTGTTAGTCCAGTCATTCAAATATTCTTATTGGTTTTATTCAAACATTATACCGAATCTTTGAAGATAATATTTGTATGTATTGTATAAACAAGCTATTTGCAACGACCAAATATATGGCTCGTTGGTCTAGGGGTATGATTCTCGCTTCGGGTGCGAGAGGTCCCGGGTTCAAATCCCGGACGAGCCCATAAGACGTCAAATTTTTTCGTTCAATTTTCGAATCCTCTAACCGTGACATTAGACAATCTCTTTGAACAAGTTATTTACGTTTGAATTTGCGGGTCGTTTTTATTCAAAATATTATATTTAAAAAAATCAAAGTCCTTATATTATTTGAAATACTGGTTTGAGAGACTTCATTTGTTGGACTTTTTTTGTAGAGAAATAAATTTCCTACAAAATTGTCATAAAGTTTTTTTCTCCAAGTCCAACTGTTTATTCGCCCACAGTGAGAAAGAAGAATGATGCATAAAATGGACTTTGAAGGCTCACACAGGTGCAGCGGTTGAAACCACAGCCAAACTACCCATGTCACTTTTGAAGAACACTAAATTCTCTGTAAAATGAGTCTTGGATGAGAACAATCCATTGGAATGCGGCTGCGTTGTGCGCGGCGAAAGAAAAAGTCGTAATGTTTACATGCTTTTAGCGTGGGAAAACTTAAAAAGAAGAGCGCGAGTACTTAGAATTGGAATTAAGAGCTTAAAATTGGACAGGATTCAGTTTTCGATGTCTGCAACAAGATTTTCGAGGGGAAGTTGAAAAAAAAAAAAAATAATCGTTTAAAAAAAAGCACCCTTATAAACATATAATGAAATATAAATATTTTTCTAATCGTATTGCCATTGTATCAATCAGTCCCATAAATTAGGAAATGACGACACTTGTGTAGCTGTATAATGCCCCGTCTACATACGCACTTTATGATCGGGTACATTTAGGGTCTTAGCCAATCACTGAATTTCCACAACAGAAGTGACCAATCAGTTGACAGATTTCTTAAATATACCTGATATTTAAAAAAAAAATTTATTACCTTTGGGCTTATCGCGTTACACGCATGTAGCCAAAATATACCTGATCATAACGTGCGTATGTAGACCGGGCATTAAAGACTTATCGCTCTTGACGAGCTTCGATACTTAACAACACCACTCTCTTTCTCTCTCTCTCTTCCTTCCAGGCACATGCAAAATTTCCTGCTATAATGTAATCTAAAGTGCCAGCGCTTGAGGGGATCCGTCCCAGAGCGCTCAATAAATATTCTATTCTATTCTATTCCTTTACTGAATCATCGCTCTTTCGAGCATGTAGTCGAATTTAACAAAACCAAACAGTAACAAGCATTGACATAAAGCATGGACTGCGCATTCCCTATACTGTCTGTGGTAACGCCAAAAGTGAGAGAGAGAAGGAAGCACACGCGGCCAATGTCTGTCTCTTTCTACGGACCGAGCGATTTGCAGCCCGAATGCGCAGTCCATGCTCTATATCTATGGTAACAAGTGTTGAAAATGGCGCTAGCTTGGAGTCCAGAGAAGAAACACAGCGATCCAGAAAGGTATATTTTCATCATTATTTCGATCCTGAGAATGTAAAAATTATTTAATGCGCAATAATTCATGCATCATTCTTCTTCATTTGTGTTCATCTGAGTACAATCGATTCGACTTCGCCCTGCCATCTGTTTCATAACCTCACTCTCTTGTCATTATACGATTCACATATGATTTTCAGACTTTACACTGAGATTCAAAAGCAGGATATAAAATATCGAATTATAATCATCCTTAGTTTGTGTTTGTAATGAAAGTTTCGTTTTTCTTCGACTAATGTGAATGAAGGGTTTAAAATCATATCAAATGAGGAGATGTTTTGTCAGGGATTACCGAAAGTCATTATTCGAACTAACCGTGGCTATGCTAATCAGAAAATGATCGAAAATTGATAAATTTGACCACTGGCCGAACAAAAATTACACCATTTTTTCTGACATTTATATATTTTTTTTTAACACAATCTTGGATTTTTTTCAGATGGGTGTGTATCTATCCTGCATACATCAATAGCAAGAAAACATTAGCCGAAGGTCGTAAGATAGCGAAGGATAAATGCGTAGAAAATCCTACACATCAAGAAATTCGTGACGTCTTGTCAGCAGCCGGACTGAGAGTAGGAGTAGAAAACAAGTTGCATCCGAGGGAGCGAAGCAAAGAGCTATTGTATCGAGGTCGCATAAGAGTTCACCTAAAAAATGATGATGGTACGCCAATTAATGGAACCTTTCCAACAAGAGACTCTATTCTGTTACATTTGGGCGCTACCATTCCTAAGCTAAAGATTCGCCAGACTAGACAAGCTTCTGGGGATCAATCTTCTCAACAATCCTCATCTTCATCTAAAAAAGGGAAGGGAAAGGGGCGAAGATGAAATTGTACACTTTTACTAATTGTCAGGCATGAAAAAAAACATTGTGTGCTGTACTTCTTTTTTTGAATCACTTATGGCTGGTTTCACCAACGACCAATAATTTTTATTCTTCGATTAATTTTATTCACCGATTTAGAAATTGCATTTTTACATTGAAGGCATAGTTTTATCAGGTGAATTATGCTATAGAACGTTATTTTTATCCACAGAGAAACTTAATTTGTGAAATAAAAGGATATTTCCGCTGTGGAAATGCAATTTCTACATCAGTGAATAAAGTTAATCGATGAATGAAAGTTATTTGTCGTTCGTTAAACCGGCTATTACAAATACAAACCAATTGCTGAACGCAGAGCGTCCGATATCTTACAAAACCTGAAACTGTGACGAATAGAATAGAAAAAAAAAAAATGGAAGAATTGACGTATTGAATCATGGAGCAATAATTTATCGATACAAGTCATCTATTTTATTTCATTGTATCAATATATAAATTAAATACACAAAGTTATACCAAAATAATCTTATTGTAGAGCTAACATCTTGATATATTGAATATAGGTAATATTGAATTCGTTGATATGATTTATGAATTTATTTAGCGATTTGTATTTTTTGAATTCTAAATACAACTGCTAAAGATACAAAAAATGTACATGTTGAATATGGTGATTGATTACTGTATATGTTTCACAAAATTGTTACATGAGTAGATGTGCGCTAGACGTGACTTGTATAAAATCCAAACCAATAATATATAATACTATAAACAAGCATGCAGCATAATAGCATAGCAGGTGCACATAACATTAATGTTAATGATGAGTACTCCTTCCTCAGTTAGCGCCAGTTTTAGCTTAAGAAATTATACTTTCATTCGTAGTTCCGGACTTGGCATCACTTTCTCTTGCTTTGAATCTGTTCTGTCTACGTTTTGTGTCAACAACTGGTTCCTCAACCTCGTTATTGTTCGCCTCTAACTCTTTCGCTTTGTCTTGAGAATAAGTGTCCTTTTTTGCCTCAAGATTTGGGTCTGGCCCAAGCTCGCCAAGCAGATCCTGATCTGACTTGGCACTTTCATCCAGGGTACTTTCTGGTACAGCAACCTGATCTGGAAGCTGTGGGCTGCTTGCACCAACTACTGATGTGGGATTGTTCCACAAAGGAGATGGTCCAATGTTATTAACTCCCGGTAATGGAGGGTTCTGTGCTCCCACCATAGAGTTATAACTGTATAAGTACGATTGCATTGGTGATACTTGAGATCCATCTTGCAACTGAACTGGATTAGGTGCACCAACAAAATATGAGTACGGTGGCATGCCCATTGTTCCAGCTGGGTACATGCTGTACAAATCGATATCCTGATGTGGTGAACCAACCTAATGAAATTCAATAATTAATCTTTTGTTAACAACAAAACGGTAATAAAAATCAAACCGAAATTCAATGTATTTCAGACGAATTTCGTATGAAGCATATCGTCTTCAGGGAAATTCATAAAAAAATCCACTTGGGATTTCTTCAGAGAAATATAGATTTTTTCTTTAAAATCCATTGTTTTTCTGCTATGTCAGAACTCTGGAATGCGTTTAAAACATGTACGTATTGCAGCGCTTCAACCCTCAGAATTTTTCTTTAACAAACTCCGAAAGTTCTCAAGTCACAGACTTTTGTAGAAATCATCAAAAAATTCCGAACAAAATTGCTATATTTTTCGATAAGACTGATGCTTCGATAATCTATGAGACGAATGCATAGAACTATTCTTTTGATATCAGGTTACATATAGAAATCATTCCTTACCAAATTTTTGTCTGTCGAATCTTTTTCAGAATTATGATTTATTGAAGTTGACATTAAATTTGGGTTCGGCTGGCCAACTAGGCCTTGTGTCCCGGCGCCCTGCAATCCATTTCCTATAGCAAGCAAAGTATTAGGATGTAGCCAGGAGGCTGCTGCTCCCAGTAAAGGGCCGAAATCCATTAATTGGCCAGAAATCGGATTTGCAGCACTCAACGGGTTCGGAGCACCAACCAGAGCAGGATCAGAGTCCGAACTGGTCCCACTGCTCGTGGCACCAACATTTTCAGCTACAGATGAGGAATGAGAGTCCGCTGCTGCGGAATTCGCCTCCCCTGTTTGCGATTTCGCTGATCCCAGAAGCGAACCAAAACCTCCCAAGCCGTTGCCCATGAAATATTTCGCGATCAGATCAGCATCGCCTGTCGAACATTGCCCATAGGTAATTGAAAGCTTAGTCTAGATTTTTTTTTTCTTTCTAAATTCTAATGCACATACATATTATAGGTGTATGAAGCGATGGAAACAGTAGCATTAAGAATATTTGGTAATTGCACGGATGATGCTATGTTTATATGCTCCCACTGTTATTTCATAGTGAAATTTAGGGCAATGGATGTCAAAAGACAATGGACTCGGGTTATTTAAATTAATTCATTACTTCGACTTTTGAAGCGACGAAATGGAGATACGATACAGCGAGCAGCACGATCTACATCGGGGTCAGCGAGATCGCAAGATACTATGTCCAATCCAAGTTCCCCTGCTTGCCTCTTTATTCGACCGATGCATTCGGCTCCTGTTAAATGAGATTTACATTAGAACATTATGTATCCGTAATTCTATAATAAGTAAGGAAAGAAGCGGATCACATCCGTGAGAGTTATTTCAAATTAACAACGGTACGGCGGCGCCGATTGAATGGACCCAGCTCCTCGATATTGTACGCTCAGCTCACAGCTTGCAATTGTATTTCGAAAAAAAAATGTCCATCTATACATCTCATGCACTTAGTGGTCAAGAATCACGCAAAATATTTTCTTTTTATAAACCTAAAAAATCTAGAATCAATTTATTGTCAACTTGAGAGGCCCACGTGCGACGGGTATATATTTTACCCGTGAACCAATGAATATCCAGCTTATACCGTGAAGAAACGTGAAAGGAACCTGGTCTGAGCACGCAGGCGCTGATTTATTCAAATATCGTTGATCGATAGAATCCTTAGAGCTATATGCCTGGAGGGAGCATGTTGGTCGAAGAGTATGCAAACTGAGAGGTAAACAGTAAGAAGACAATCTCTCTCTTTGACTCTTTACTTACGGGTGTAGTTCTGTCGTCTACTAGATATACGAGAAACATAACCAATTCCTGCTACGGTTTGCCGCCATTCGAATTTGACAACAATCGGAAACAAATAGCAGACGGACTCTAAGGATATTTGTGGCAAGTCTGGAATTGGCGCCCTCGTAATATTTGAATAAATCAGCGCCTGCGCGATTGGAACGGGCTCTCTCCACGCTTCCTCACGGTATAATTGCCTCTAATCTTCAATGAATCCGCCAATCGTAGAAAAACGGTTTAACGAAGTTAGGATTAAAAGCAAGGAGTTTAACTAAAAAGCGAAAGGCTTGTAATACGCAATGTATCATGTTGTAAATTCGTAATAATACCTCGTCGATTATCATCAGCAACGTAGCATTGACAGGTGTTGTATAGAAAAGTTGCGGTACCCTCACATTTATTGCACAAATTCATGCAGGTCTGCTCGTCATTGGCTTCTAGGAAATTTGCGCTACCTGAAATTCAGTTCAATAATCATTGCGAAATTCAAACAGTAAAAACACGAATGCCGCATAGGCGCAGGGTACTAGAACTCCGATTTAAGGGGGGAAATACCTGTATTATACATTTTTCAAACAAATTTTTTTTTTTAAACAACCGATAGCTGAACATCTCGAGAATATCGTCCGAAAATTTTCAAGCGAAATTCTTCGTTCTACCAGGTGATTCCCCGCTTGCATCAGTGATGTGGCATATTTTTACCACGAAATAAATAAAACGCAATCGTCGATGTTTGATCTGCTCAATTCAGGCGTTTCCCATTAGCCTACCTTTTTGGCGCGTGAATTTCCACAGAATCGCTCTGTATAGACTCTATTGTTTAAACTCGTATTAAGAATTTTTTAAAGAAAATCTTAAGAAAATTTTTCGAGGATTCGAGAAAAATCTCGAAATCACGAGAATTTACCTTGCGCGATATGGGGAAACCGCAAAATTTTGCAGTAGAATATCTCCGGTTATTCAGCTCGTAATTTGGCAATTAAGAATGAATGACTTATTTTGATACATACCTTGACTTTGTAACACTATTATTCCTAACAACATTAAAAGGCACCGCGCGAGAGTCATATTGATAATGCTGTGTTATAAATCAATTCAACCACGATGTCGACGCGAGATCTGCTTTTTTTTTTTAACGAATGGGCACAGCGTGAACCTCACTTATAGTCTTGTCGCTCAGGAATCTGCTGACTAGTACGTGTCTGATTCATCCAATACATTGCTACACTCTGCATGCAACGCTCTTCGAGTTGACGGTGGTTTTGCTTTGAAAGAAATGTGAACATAAAGTAGAATTATGCAACTGCAATAAGTAATATTTCAAAATAAATAAGCGCTTTCAAGAGATTCAAAAACAAAATGCACAACAATCAATAACTGCGGGCGTGGATAATTTTTCTATTTCACAATATCGCGCTAATTTTATTCGAAAATCGTTCTCTTCAATATTCCGATCAATAATTATGACCACATGAGGTTGGAATTACTTCATTTTTTATGCGACCTGGCAAATGTAACGATATATTTTCCAGTTATTGATTTATAATCGCATTGGATCAATCAAGGTAGTACCCTCGGTACGCAGCTAGTCAATCTCATGAACTCTCGTTTTTTACTAGCGCGGTCTTTAGATATCGCAACGTCGGAGAGCAGAATGAATACGGCTAGTGGTATTGCGCGGCTTTTGTTAGGTTCAGTTGCATGTGTTCACCTTTGTGATGTTGACACATTGTCTGAAATATGGCTGGCACTCCGTGAAGAACGTCAATTTTCGATATACGTTTACTTATCACTCCGCTCATAGGTACTGAACCGCCATTTTCAAGCACGCAAAACATTCTTGAGCTTCTGAAGTAACATGGTGCAAATTATTGTCACGATTTGAATGGTACTTTTTTTTGCAATCTCACGAAAAGCGTGTTTTCCCATAAGACTCCGTGTTAGGGGGGGGGGGGAGGGGAGATACTCGAATTTTACCGACTTCGTCTATTTTCTCGAATATCTTCGAAACGGGGCTATCAATCGACTTGTCCTTTTGGCAGCCGATGTCTGACGAGTAATGAGTTCGAACTGGTACGTTTGATCGGATGAAATCGGGGATTTTTTTTTTCGATCGAAAAGTGTAGGCGTGCCATTTATTGCGACTTATATCGAAGCCTACGCATCAGAAGTGCAAAATCGGCCTCTGTAGCCCGATCCTATATGGAATTCCGAACACAACCATCTAAAAACATCTTTGTTTTCGACAAAGATGAAGGGGCAAAACGTATTCCACGATTTTGTGGTAATTTTCGCGATTGTCCACGGCTGAGAGCAGTAATGGCCGCTAAAGTGATGACAATCAATTCCCAGAACGCCCATGAGATGTCACCACGCACTCGTTTCCAGCTTATAAGTCAGAGATGATTGGACTGCAGGTCGAGTCACGTGGTACCAGGTGTATCAACGTTACAGCCCAGCGACATCTCACGGGCATTCTGGGAACTAATTGTCATCACATTAGCGGCCATTGCCCTTCTCAGCCGTGGACAATCACGAAAATTACCACAAAATCGTGGAATACGTTTTGCCCCTTCATCGTTGTCGGAAATAAAGATGTTTTCGGATCGTTATGTTCGGAATTCCATACAGAATCGGGCTACAGAGGCCGATTTTGCATTTTTGACGCGCAGGCTATGATATAAGTCGAAATAAATGGCACGTCCACACTTTTCGATCAAAAAAAAAGAAAAATCCCGATTTCATCCGACCAAACGTACCAGGCCGAACTCTCGTCAAACATCAACTGCCGAAAGGACTATGTAAGAAAATAATGAATATAAAAATTTGCAATTTTCAGCGTTTATTTCGAACAGTATAAGCAACAACTGTGCCAAATTTCTAATTATTCCATTGATTTTCATCGGAGTTACAAAAACAAAAGTAACTGGTTGAAAAAATTACATAGAATAAAACTGCAAGAAATTAAAAAATTTCTGCAATCGAAAATTCAGTAGATCGCTGCTGAATCTGAATTGCGAATTTCGATCAGTTGGGCATCATATTTTGAGATAACATTTTTTTATACTCATTACATACGTTACTCCTGTACAACATCTAAATCGAGTTCGAATTTAACTCTTTCTCACTAAAATAAAGAAGGTTGAAATCAGCTGATGATATATTCTATACGTATTTGTCGACGACGTTTGTCGAGTCGGTAGGCGAAGAGGCAAATCGGGCAGATTACCTACTCAAAGTAAAGTAAGAAATACTTCCGAAATATCCACAGGCCGGGACGGGCCAGGCTAGCTGAGCGATCGGCCGTAACGCATTGATGAGCTCAGGGAGCGGGGTATGCAGTGTGAAGGGCCTGCTCAAGAGCGTAGACGCTAAAACGCATGAGCCTAAATTTCGACCCTACAAGAACTTTATTGCCCAACTGTACATTACTTTAATATTTTCTCGCAAGGCGGCAACCACCGCTTTCAATATTCTCGCGAGTGCCAGTTATAGAAGTTGGTTAGTATATGTAGACGTGGAAGATATCACTTATGGGCGGCGCGGCGCTCAATATATGTACTGATGATGCGTCAATAATATGCATATTGTTGATTGATGTTTCTCCCGCTGTAAAACAGAATCAATGATTATTGATGTAATTACAGAGACTAGGAACGACACGGGAAATAATAACTAGTGGGACACCGCGAGTATCCAGACCCGACCTATTTATCACCAACTAGCTTAACCATGTTGATCAAATGCCCCGAAGTCGTTACTAATACGACAAGGAAACGTGACCACCGTATTGACATGTAACCGAACGGAGTATCTGAAACCCCAAAACTAGGAGTCATTCTGATGGTCAAAGAGTAGTACCATCTAAGCTTCTATGGAACCGATTTTCGATAAACCAAAATCCGCTGAAGTTGCGAATTTTTTAATCAAATAACTTAGATTTTCTCGATTTTGACAACAGTTTTTGCAAGTTAATAATTAACCAAAAGACGGACGACAAATCCGTTCCATAAAAGCTTAGATGGTACCTTGACCATTAAAATGACTCCTTGTTTTTGGATTTCAGATACTCCGTTCGGTTACAATCTTGTTTGCCGTTTCCGACGCTGCTTTTTGCAGACCATGATTTCAATGGCCATAGAGGTCGTAGTTTTGATGATATTGTCAACCTTATTCTTTCAAATTAAAGCTTAAGATGCGCACTTTCAAAACATATATTTCTTTCATTCATTCTCCTTTTACAACCCTCAACGGCACAACGCTTCGAAAAAAATGCATGAATGAATATTATAATATTATATAGTATATTATGCACCTAGGGAATAAAGTGTTCTTTTTGACGAGTGTGAGGTTTGTCATCCGAGCGAAGCGAGGTTGACATTCACACTCGTCTAGAAGATCACTTTACACCATGGTGCATACGATATTTTATTCATCCGAGAGCAGAAAGTGCGTTGTTTGTGCGCGCAGCCGGGAATAAAGTACGCACTTTATTCCCTAGGTGCATAAATGACATTTAGCTCATTCTCTGTATTAGATTATGACGCATGAGCATAATTCAATGATAAAAATTTTACTGGAGGCGCCGGGTATCGATCCCGGTACCTCTCGCATGCTAAGCGAGCGCTCTACCATCTGAGCTACGCCCCCTGTACATACGTTACGACGTAGTGTAATATCAGTCCAAAGAAAGTTCTCACTTTGGTGAAACAATCTAGTAAATCCTATCAGGATCGTATAAAGCAGAAAAATATCTACGGGGGTGATATACACGTTTGCTTATATCAAAGCTCCACGTCTTAAAATACTCAATACATGTATTTTTTTCGAAGCGTTGTGTCGTTGAGGGTTGTAGAAGGAGAATGAATGAAAGAATATATTTTGAAAGTGTACAATATTATAATTGAGTATTGGAAGCATTATTCGTATACATGAGTAGTAAATTCACAATACATTTCCTGTAAAATTAATTTACAAATAGTTCAAATTTACTAACAATTTAGTGAATTCAAATACAATTTTGTGTTTTTTATATAAAAGTTCAGTAAAAATCAAGAATTTATTTCGAAATTTAGAGAAAAAGCTTAGCAATTCACTTTTGCTACGCCACATTCGTAATTTTGCAAAACTTTTGTATATTAAATGTTTGTAAATTCACAATCATTTTTATAACACTTTATATGATTATTAATAATATTATATGATTATACTTATTAATTATAATAATTAATTAATTAATTTGTCATCCAAAGGCATAATTGGAGCAAAACGTTTCTCCTCATACTGAACAATGAGATTTTTTTAAATGTTCTAGTTTAGATCTAGGTGTACGATATGGTAACTGAATTTGACCGACTCCGTGTATTTTCTCGAATATCTCCGAAACGGGGCTATCAATCGACTTGTCCTTTTGGCGGCCGATGTTTGACGAGTAATGAGTTCGAACTAGTAGGTTTGATCGGATGAAATCGGAAATTTTTCAATTTTTTTTAATCGTAAAGTGTGGGCATACCATTTATTTCAACTTATACCAAAGCCTACGGATCAAAAATGCAAAACCGGCTTCCAGAGCCCGATTTTGTATGGCATTCCGAACACAACCATCTAAAAACATCTTTGTTTTCGACAACGATGAAGAAACGACATCTAATCTACGATTTTGTAGTAATTTTTGCGAATGTCACCGGCTGGGAGCGGCCATTGCCGCTAATGTGATGACGTTAATTCCCAGAACGCGCGTGAGATGTCGTCGCGCGCGCATTTAGCTCACTGAACTCTATATAATACTGGAACGAGCGCTACGGTAGTGGGGGGCGGTTGAACGCGTCAGACAGAGATAGTTGTGTTTGAAGTTGGTACGCACTTGTCGCACACAATATCTACTAACCTAGCACAAATATCGGTCAGCTAAGATTTTGACAGTTGGTCAGGTAAGGTTATGTGTAGACACGCTGAAATATTCTTCATTTTCTGTCTCTATTTATTCGTTTTATTCAAATGTCAATTGAATGTATAATAATAAAATATATACAAATAAAATCCTAATTATGGCAAAAGCGTTTAAAATAGTGTATTAAAATGTAAATATCGATACCAACGTTCTAATATGTCGTAACCCACAAAATTTCAGAAATGGACTCTTTTTGAAAAATTGAGTGATAATAACGTTGTGCAGCTTATGTTCAAGTTTTAGCGGTCAAATCGTTGATTTACTATTTTTAAATAAATATTCGAATCCGTAAAATCCTATCTTCTCAATGGTAACCGAAACAACGTATGCAGTACTGCAGTTGCCTGGCGGTCAACGTTTTTATACGAGATAGTCGCTGGAAGTCGCTATGAGTGCGACAAGAGTGTACCAACTCCAAGCACAACTATCTCTCTCTCACCGCCTCTCGCTTAAGGGATACATAGGCTGCGCTCGTTCCAGTATTATATAGAGTTCAGTGATTTAGCTTCTCAGCCACAGATGATTGGACTGCAGGTCGAGTCACGTGATACCAGGTGTATCAGCGCGGCGACATCTCACAGGCGTTCTGGGAACTAATTTCATCACATCAGCGGCTATGGCCGCTTCCAGCCGTTGACAATCGCGAAAATTCCCATAAAATCGTAGATTAGATGCAGATTCGTTACCGTTGTCGAAAACAAAGATGTTTTTGAATGGTTGTGTTCGGAATGCTATACAGAATCGGGCTCAGGAAGCCGATTTTGCATTTTTGATCCGTAGGCTTTGATATAAGTTGAAATAAATGGTACGCCCACACTTTACGATGAAAAAAATCAAAAAATTTTCGATTTTATCCGATCAAACGTACCAGTTCGAACTCATTCAGTTGACTTAGTAAACATGAACAAGCAAAATTCAGCAAAATCGACGAGTTGTTTTATTAATATTTTTTTTCGTCGTTTCATTTTCGTGCGGGTTAAATTCGCCGCCCCAAAAAACAGTGATAAATCTACCCCTGGCACCAACCTATAGGATTCCATGCACTCCGCTTAAGTCGGCTCTGCTAAAGATTCTATAGTATGAGGTATATAGTATACATATAGTTGTTACTCATATATTTGTGAAAACAAGACAGCATCTGTCACTGTCGAACACTCCTGTTCCCCTGATGAAGACGGGGCTCCAGCGACCGCCGTTGCTACCGCAGCGCGGTTTCTTCTGCGGCGATCTCCCCCCCATGCGGTGGCATCGCAGACGCCGCGATGCCATCAGTAGGTATATCTCCCCTGATTGACTCCACGACTTACTGTTCTCCTGCTCCGTTGTGCTTCTCAGAGAGCCTACCCTAACGACTAGCGTGATCTCAAAATATTCTTTTGGATCTTTTGGCCAGGATTAAATGGATATAAGTAAAAGGTATGTATTGACTGTCTAGTTTAGCTACTATCAATATTGTAGTTGTTTCGGAGCATATAGTTGAATTTAGATTGTCTGAATTTTGTGGCTTAGGTTATCAGGTACCCCCTACTCCGTTGATACTATTGCGAGTACAACTTATACATGCAGCTCAAATTGTAAGTTCAAATTATGCGCATTCTGAGAATATCACAGTTAAATAATATCATATGTATATTAGGGTGATTCAAAAAAAAAAAATTTCTCTCACCAACAGGCTCAAAAGTTTCATTTCGGTCAAAAAGTATGCCTGTTAAAATATGAGCTCTTAATATTAATATTCCATCCTCGTAAATCCTCATGAGTGCGAAACAACACTGTAACTTCTGCTTCGCTGGTATCAGGATCTGTGCGTGCTAGGTCGGGGCTGCAAGCGACCAAATAGAAATGGCCTACGACAAATCATACTACCCGGGAAGTGCTGTCGACTATTTAGCGGAATAATGACAGACCGCTGACTAGCAGATAATTTGAAACGATGTGATATAATTTTTCTTTCACTACCTTGATTGCGTCATCGTTGAACAGTCATTTCGAGTCGTATAATTTAAGCGAGGCTATTTTATATTCTTATACCCGAATTCATCAACGTCCGTTAAACGTTTAACCGCTGTAATATTTAACGGCCGGTTAAATTGTTTTGTTTCTATTGTTGCTATCGTATGAAAGTTTTAACCAGCGTAATTGCTATTGGGGCGGGTTCAAAATGACCTCAAAATGATGCGTAAGGTGAGTAATAACGACAACAAGCTATCGTTATTTGTGCGTCTCCCTCGGCAAGACGCGCGATTGTTGGGCAACCAGCCGAGATAGCTATTACGCTGGTTGAAAATTTCATACGATAGTAACAATAGGAACAAAACAGTTTTACGGGCTGTTAAATATTACGGCGGTTAAACGTTTAACGGACGTTGATGAATTCAGGCATTAGTACCACAACACTCATCGGCCAAGTAAGCGTGACGCTCACCCTGTATCTTTGACTTGATACTGAGGCCTCCAGCTCGCCACTGTCTCCCCGTATGCGCCAGAAACTTGATTAATTATAAAGGATTATTACTTAATAATTCGATAATAACAGAATAGTAGGGGGTGAGCTTTATCACACGCAACCTGCAGATCTTTTGTGCAATTTGAGTTCTATAGTTGCCTAGCAAATAGCGCAACCGGCGTAAACTGACCTACGACAATGGCGTCCCCCACTCCGAGCCATTCGCAATATGGAAAAGTTCAGTGATTGGCACTTGCCCCACCTTCGGCTTAGAGGGGATAAAGCCACAGGGAAAAAGAAAAAGAAGAAGAAGAAGAAGAAAAGTTCAGTGAACAGCGCGGCTTCGTCGAGCGAACACGGGTGACACGAGTCGAGGAGATTTGCGGCTCGGGAAGGCTGACTTCAACGAAGACACATCGGACACGAGTGAGTTTTTAATATTCCGATCAATATTATAATCTGAGAGAAGGCACACTTAATTCTTGGAAATAGCAATAAATTCTCTCTTTTTAATGACAAACCTGGAATATGATTGATGGATCTCGAGAGAATATGTTTAAGGTAAACACCTTGGTTGAATAGAGTAGACTCACCTCGTAGTAAAAAAATATTTGAATAACGAGGATCAAAATTTAAAGGTTTGAAAATAAATACAAGGGTAGATTGCTGTAGGCCTAACTAGGCATCACATTTATTTTTTAAACATGAAACATAATTAAATATTGGTGATAAATTACCCTAGAGTCTCAAGTACCAGTCACAACAATTGAAAGATTGGAAAATCTATTCATGCATGCACTAGTAATACTATCTTATTGACATCCTTGATTCTGTTGAAAATAGTTAAAAGTTTATATCACATTTCAAAACGGTTCAGGCAGGCTTACAAAATCAATCATAAGAAATATATTATAATAAATTTCATATAGATGTATAATCACAATTAGAAATTCTTTGGTACTTAGTCGAGAATGTTTGCTTGGAAAACACATAAACTTAATCTATCCAATGTACCCTATGTTTATCTAGTTTTTATCTTCACAGGCGTTGTTCATCGAGGGAAACTAGTTCCTGCCCATCTTCAACAAAATCTCTTCAAAATTCATCAGGACAGGGGATTCACACCAGGGAGTGAAGCAGTCCAAGCACCGGGAGAATGACCGCAAGACAACTCTGCACCGCGGAGTATTAATAAAGTAACGTGAGTAAATAGATCGTAATTACAGTTCATTTTGAATCAGTTTTGGTAAAATCTGGCATCTTCCCTAAGAATCGATTCCGTTTGAAACGTTGTACAGAAAACAAGCTGAGCTGGTTGCCACTAATTTTCAGCTAGCAGACTTTGTAATCCAGTTTATGTGTGATAAATAACGAAAAACCTAATTATAATGTTTTCTACGATTAGTGACAACCACAAGCTTTTATATCACAGCATCTGCTGCCTGCTCTATGTAACATTAAAATCAACGTCCTACTCGAGACATGTCGGATACTAGTTTCAATATTCAACAACGACCTTCAAATCATTTTACAAATCGCGGTACAGATTATTCCAAATCAATTTAATTATAAAAGCTATAAGCGGTAATATAATAACTCGTTTCTATAAAGCTCGCCATACTTGAACTCTACCAGTTCATTCGGTCATATTATAATCGTACAAGGAAAAGACTTGTAATATTACATAATAGATGAAAGTTCGCGATGATATATTATTAACAATATGTTCTCTCGCATGTATTATATTGTATCTAGCCCTTGGGCACCGACCCGAAAGTCTTGATGCTTTTTAAGTGTTTAAACTCGTTGTATTTGGGATAGAAAAGTGGTGGGGATTGAGATATTTGGGATTACCCATTACCGTACGAAATATTCTCAATAACTATTCAGGTAACAGAGCATAATACATGCGTATACGATATATATTTGTCAAGTATAATTCACTATTTTGTAAAAATGTCCATAATGAATAGAGAGCAGACTATTCTCATTAGTATCTTTGAGAGAACAACTATATTTATAGAGTAATGAATTATTCTGCTATTCTCGTGGCGAAATTACGTTGTTAAAGTATTATTGTTAACGAAAACTATGGGGAAAATAATGACTCTGTTCTCTATTCGTATAGTTGTCTGAAAAATAAATATAAACAGCTCGCTGTTCTCAACGCGGCCGATATTAAAATTATCGGCTTCCAACATTGTACTTGGCATTCTGTTCATCAAGTTCATTACTTTTTAATAACTTTATAATTACTCTTACTCTATAATCACTTTAAATTACTTTACTATAGGTATAATTACTTTTACTAATTGAATCGAGTTCAATTACACATTACCAAAGTATTGGGTAATTGAATAAGTAATTTCATTAAAAATGTAATCAGTGACTCGCAACACTGCAAATATCCATGTGATGATAAAATTGTTTATGCAATAAACATGTATTATTATAGTCAATTGGCAAATTCTTGAATAAATATCTCTTGGAATTGTAAATAATCGATCGTTGAATCATTTTCCCCTATCCCTTCCTTGCCTATAAGTCGAAAATCATTAAAATCGCATGATTTCATAAAGCTTTGAACTATTTATAAATTTTATTTACTACTATTAGTACTATTTATTTATATTATAAATATTAGTCCGCCTCACCATATGCAACCCGCATCCCATTCGTGTAAACGACAGGGTCCATGTTAATTTTTGTTGCCTATTTGGTGTTTTCCGATTGCCTATATTCAGGCGTATTAAACCTAGAAAAAAGGCAGAATTCTTGGAATTCAGCTCGAAAAAAAGGTATGAAATACACTCTGAAACAACTCGAAAAAAACGGCAAAAAAAATCCATTCAAATAACTTCTGGCAGTTGATACCCTATTTTAGCAGACGGATTTCTGGCAGTTGATACCTTATTTAAGGAGTCGGATTTCTGGCAGTTGATACCTCGATTTTAGTCGCTTTGAGATGAGATATCAAATGCCAGAAAATCGACCAATCAGGAGGCTGCTTGAGCCAATTTAGGCTCAATTTCTCGAAAAGGAGCCTCCTGATTGGTCGATTCTGAAATTAAATCAAGTTACGGCGCTTCATAAGCCCAGCCATCAGCAAAATTCTGGATTTCTGGCAGTTGATGCCTTATTTAAGGAGTCGGATTTCTGGCAGTTGATACGTTTTTAAGGAGTCGGATTTCTGGCAGTTTAATGTAATAAGGCTCACCTGTAATAAGGCTCACCCCCTACTATTCTGTTGTTAGCGATCAATTATAATCAAGGGTAAAGCAATCAAGTACTATTTGAAATGAGTACAAAATTAAGATTCTTGTTTCTTCATTGATAATCATACTTAGACCTATTTTATTAAGTGTATTTAAGAATAAAGAGTTGCTCGTATTATATAACATCATAATTCCTATATCGTAAACGATAGGACCTACACGAATAATATATCATGTATTATACATAAGAAAATGTAATGTGTAATAAAAATAAAACTACCATACGAAAAAATTATTTTGTTCACATTTATCCTGCAGCACTTGCTCGCCCGAGTATTCGAATATATTATAGGATCCCTTATGATAACAAACAATGGACAATAATTATAATAATAGAATTTTTAGAGATTCAAATACGTACAATAACTGCAGGGTATAGTGTCGCAGGAAATATCGACGAGTTATCTAACTCATAGTAGATCTGAGACTTGTTATACTTGATTTTTCTTCAAGTATATCTCCATGTCAATTTCCATGAATTTATTCAATCGAGTTCCGTTGTAAGGCGAGTCACTGCCAGGGGGGTGCATTCGCATCTATAAAACAGAAATAAGATTTGGGAGCTAGTGATCGCAGATAGATTTTTTTTTTTTCCTTCATCTCAACTTAATCGCTGCCTCGGTGTTATTCGAAATTAGTTGTCTTATGATAGAGAGAGTATGTTGGCTGAACTCGTACTTATTATTTAATTTACTTAAAAACTAAGAAAGAGCAATCAAACGAAAGGGTAGAGCGATTGAGAGCAGACGAGGAGCAATTCCCCAGTCCCTTGAAGAACGTCGTGTCTTCATCCGTTTCATTTAAATATCAATTTGAACTTGGCCACCATTCTGCCGTAGAAAATCTCCATTATTGTCTTAGTTGCTTTGATTATGTTATTCCATAAAAACCAAGAGGGAACAATCAAAATTAAAGGCGGAGCAATTAAGAGCATCAGGGGAGCAATTTTTTGGTATTTAAAAAATTGAAAAATAATCAAGTTACCGGCTAACTTTACATAGGTTATGGAAACAAGGGAGCACGTTTATCTGATCGCGCTCGTTTCCACCGCTGAGCGTGCGGACAAAACTAACTCTAAACCCGACTAGTGATGTCCAGTAAAAATCTAGTGATTTGACTAGAAGCATCTAGTGAGTTACTAAACTGCTGCTCGCGGGTTTTGGGTTGGTATCCGCGGCGTTCCGCATCCTCAAATTGCTAGCAACATGTTATTGATAAGAGTTATTAATTTATAATCATTAATTAACAATCGTAGATTGCGTTTCAGGTGAAATAATGTCGAAATGTATGATACACAATTTTAAGCTATACAATCTCGAGCCGAAAGCTATCATCTGCTTGTCTTACGAGCCGAAAAACGCTCGTCTGGTTCTTTGCAGGTTAGTCCCACACGTGTCAATAAGTATACTTTTCACCTGGAAATAACAAATACCTTCATAAGATCACCACAGTAATTAAGGTTAGATCGGAACTCTTGACTAAATCAACCCTATCATCGAGCCGTCTAGACCTAATGAAATATCATTAGCAGCATTATACAGGAATCCTACAACTCATTCCCATTGCTAGGTCAAAAAACGCGAAAACTGTGCATGTATTACAAAAAATGTATTCCTCACCTCTAATCTTTGTGAGTTCCTAAAGTCAATATATTTGCTGCCTGTAACAGTCCAAGTCCATCAAGTGCAAACTATAATTGGCTGTTCCTGACAAAATTACTTCTTAGGAAGAGTGTTATCGAAAGATAAACAAATGGAAAAAATAAAATGTCAATTGCTAATTCTAGTAGCATTCAAATCAGTTATTTATATCACGTTAAAAATTTGGTTCGAGGAACTTCAGGTGTTTCATGCACATATGATTCAAATATTTCTGAGAATGTGCCTACTTTCCGTTAAATTGTTTCAGAAATGACAATTCTATTGAGATATGGAATGTGAAAGATGCGCCTTTCCTGGAAAGGACGATAGTCGGGCACCCAGAGAGCTCTGTAGAGACAGTGCTTTGGGTAAACAAGAGGATTTTCTCAACCGGATTAATAGGAATGGTTATAGAATATGATCTGGGAAGTTTGACCCCAAAATACGAGGTAGCGGTAACAGGAGGTGCAGCGTGGTGCATGGATGTAAATAAGTCAAAGACACAGATAGCAGTCGGCACAGAAGATGGTTACATAAACACATTTAACGTGACAGACGACTATCTGATATATGACAAAATATTCGACAAACAAGAAGGGAGAATTTTATGCATCAAATGGGATATTACAGAACATATGATTTTCACTGGGTCGATAGACACTATTCGTATATGGAATACTGTGTCGGGACACGCGGTTCACCGAATGACTACATCCAGAAAAGAGGCAAACAAAGAAACAATTGTCTGGTGTTTAGCTGTTACCAATGACAACATCGTCGTCTCTGGTGATTCTAGAGGGATCCTTTCCTTCTGGGACTCTGGGATGGGAACTTTAATCGAATCCCATCAAAGCCACTCAGCCGACATCCTTGCGATCGTCATGAGCAACGACATGAACACCGTTTACTGCGCAGGTGTTGATCCGACTGTTTGCAGCTACTCAAAAATCACTATAAAGTCTAATGGAAGATGGGTGAAGGGCATAGAGAGGCGATTGCACGAGCACGATGTTAGGGCGTTAGTAGAAGCCAATGGAAAATTGTATTCAGCCGGTGTAGATGGGTACTTGGTGCAGTCCAGTTACCCACCCAAGACCATGATCAAATATCCACCGTTTTTGCAGTCGCCTTGTGTGTTGATCAGTAGAAAATCAAAATGCATATTGTTGCGATATAGTAATTACTTGGAACTATGGAAACTTGGATCTGTGAGTAAAAAGCTACATCAAAATGCTAAGCCTGGATCTATTCACCAGCTACAAGAAGAGCCAGTTAATTTATTACAATTGAAAACTAAGGCTAATGAAAACATTATTTCATACGCTGTAACTAGCGACTCCAAAATATTAGCTTACTCAACTGATTCCTACATCAGAATTTTTAATTTTGATGTTAAAGATGGTGACCTCGTTTTATCGAGGCACGAGGTCGCAAATTTGCCACTGCATAAGGCACATAGGATGTTGTTCAGCCCCGACGATTCAAGACTCGTATTAGTGGATAGTGACAAAGCAGCGAATAACAAGATAAAGATAATATTTCTGAAAAATTGCCTCGAAACATTGACTTATGAAGGAATTGTTCCTGTCGCAAGAGAACTAGTCGATAACATCAGCTTAATCTGTTTCTCACCTGATGGGAAGTACCTAGTTTGCGCTGACTATCAAAGTAATATCGCTGTCTACCCCGTCGAAAAAGACTTTGTCTCAAGTACAGCCAAAATGTGGCTACTACCCAAATACAAGTGCCCGCCAACCGCAATGGCTGTACAAAAACAGACGCAGAATCTTGTCATAGTATATTCTGACCACAAGGCGAGTAGCAAGAAGATTGTGTTCTTGCTTTTTCATGGCTCAATAACATAACAAGTGATTTTTTTTTCATTACAGATCATCGAGTATAATATTCTGAAGAAGCAGTATACTCAGTTTTCTAAAAACTTGGAAGAACGACTACCAAAACAGTGGTTATCCCGCGCCATTCCAGTTAGTCATGTCACTTTTGATCCAAGAAATGAAAATATTATTATAATGCATGACAATACAACCATTTGTGTCATCGATAAGACCAAATCGATGCCTAATACGGACGTGAAAGTACCAAGGTTGGAAAGCGGGGATTCTATGGATAACAGTAATCAGGACGTCCATCCTCAATCCCATGCAGGTTTTCACGTTGTTAAAAAATACAAGGTGAATTTGATATGAATTATTTTTTTTCTCAGAAAATATCGTATCAACTCGTTATTTACGAATTGGATGATTTTTTTCAGAATTTAGTACACCTGGACTGGCTGATTGGAGAAGAAATGGTCGCAGTCGAAGTAAACCCACTTACTTTGACAGAAACATTACCACCGTCGCTAAAACAAAAACGATTCGGCATGTGAAATGTATGTTTACATGCTCGTATTACGCATATTGTGTAACACTAGACAAAATAAGACCAGATTTTCTATAATTTTTTTTACGATTTTTCTATAACACGCGGCAATATGTTATCTCAACATCTTGACGCTAGAGAAAAGATGGGTATTCTGAATAATGTGAGTTTTTCGGAGATAAAAGCATTCATCAATGCGATAAATTCCTCACACTCTCATTTCATACTTTTCGAATATTGAAAACTAAAGCTTTTAGAGTCATCGAAAAGTACAGTCGCCTCTCGCAATAGGGCCACCTTCCCGCAACAGCGCTCAGAAGCTGCCCGCACCACTCCCTCGCGCATCTGTGCAGCGAGAGTTGGAGCACCAAAGGTCGCTAGTCTATATCGAACATCAGTGGGGTATACGGATTTTTGAAATCATCATAATTACCTACACACGGCAGGTGTAGTTAAAATTTGTAACACTTAGAAATTCCTTGGAATTCCTTGCTATCATCTCATTTACATAATATAGAAAATACTACAAACTACTACCAGAGCTGTCACATATTGAAAGATTATAAAATTAATTTCTTGAGAGTTGCCAAACGTCACCTGCTCCTCTAGATGGTAGAGAGGTTGTCCAGTAAGCGAAAAAGTTTGCTAAAATTATGGTATAATATAACAGACTCTTCTTGTGATGAGTTACAATTTTCGGTTGAGTCTATATTGTAACAACTTAGCACAGTGTTTCAGAGAAAAAAAAAGATCAGCCAATTTCTGCGACTGCCTTGACTTCAATCATACCTTCATTTAATTATCAGGAGATGGTTCACTTAGCTGTGTTGGTTCTCTCTATTACAGTAACCAGCACTTGAGCTTTCCAAAATCAAGAATATTTGCATCAGGGATGAAAACAGAAAGATACCTAGTTATGATCATAATAAATATATATATTTACGCTTTTGATATTAGGTAAATATTTTGATAAAGGTAATCGTAACTATTGAATATGCAGATGAAAAAATTCAAAGAAGAAACAACCAGTTTCACCGGCTGTGTATCATCCTTTTAGCATTTTGTCTAGCGATATTAGGATTGAATTGAGAATTATATTTTTGCTGTATAATAAGTTTTGGAGCCTCTTCTACAGATGGTTCAATCGAATCTCCGTTCAATTTAGCCAGTAATGCTTGTGCCTTTGATCTTTCAGCAGTTTCTCGTTTCAATCTCTCCAGTCTCAACTTTTCCAAACTTAGTTTTGGAGTAGGCTCCTCGATTCTCGATTTTTTACGTTTCTTTGACTGTTTTCTCTTGTGTTTCTTATGCCTTTTGCGTTCTCTGTCGTGACATGATTCAGAATCACTATTCTCACGTTTTCCCTTCACAGATTCACTCTTTGAGATTACCAATTTAGAATCATTCACAACATTAGATGACATAGAGCCCATTATTTTCATATACTTTCTAATATCATTTATCGGGTCGTTTAATAACTTTGCTTTCACCGCAGCCTCCTCGTTTTTATCAAGTTCCGTAATTCTTTTGGGCAACTCGTACCAGCTCTGATTTCCAGTCGCTTCATTTGTATCCTGTCCTAAGTAAGTCAAATATCCAATTTGTTTTTCATATTTTTCCTGCTCCTTCTTCTTCTCGATTTCGTGCTCAATATTTGGCTTGCTGTAATCAGTTTTTCCATCCTCAACGTCCACAAAGAAATTGATATGCTCCGAGGGGACATTTGACACCGAGCTTGTCTCCTGTACTTCATCATTGCCAACCGCTATTTGCCTACCATCGTACTTTAGCCTGGCTCGATCTCTGAGTAGATTTGTTTTTGCTTCGGTTTCCTAGAAAAGAATTTGAAAAAAATTAACACCAATACAGGTAAGATGGTGAGTGAGTCGAGAGAAGAACGGTTTTCATCTATTGATGTGAGAATTAAGTTTGAATTTGAGAAATTTGAGCAATTTTATGACCATTCAGGCAGGATGTTATAGCTATTATATGCTTGTAAAATTTCTTACCGCCCTTTGTATTCTAGCTTTTGTTGCTTTTTCTTCCTCAGCAGCTTTTGCCTCGTCACGACGTACCCTCGCAATATTTTCCTTCGTACGGACGTGCCATCTGAAATAAATGCAGTAAAAATTATAATTGAGTATTAAATATCATCGACAAATTTTATTGATTCCCGAATCAATTATCATGTTATTGTTCAATTAGATGAACTATAATTATTGGTAGATCGAATATATTTTGCGTATTTTTGGTGCCAAATATGATAAATAACATACCTTTTCTTTGGTAGAATATTCATTTTGACAAGACTAGTTCTTCTTTTTCTGCTAGAGACAGGGGGAGCCTTCTAATTACGTCAATTCTCAAGGCGCTCGCACATAAAACGACGTATGTCCGTGTATACATACACGTAATGCATGAAAAAAGTCACTAGATTCCGTTCCGGTTTTCCGTTCCGGCTCTACATGGGACGGCGCCCTTATCTGGTCCGCCCGTTTCCACCGCTAGAGCGCGCGGACAAAACTAACTCTAACCCGACGCTGACCCGATTTTGAGCCTCGATGGAATCTTGGTCATAGACTACACTTCAAATCATATAAACAGGTGAGTCTTTTTATGAGTCTTTGGTTGGTAAAGAATCATTGATTACTGTTGAATACTGTATTAATTTCCTGTCCATTTACTGACTTTTATATGTCATTAATCTCCAACTTTTTTCTAACCTGATCTTAACCTACAACCGTAAAAAATTTGCGTGGTTTTGTCGATGGAAATAAATCGTTGCCCTGGCGCTAGATTCAGCCAATTCTTCTCTGAAACTATAAGAAGACCAAAATATAACTGTCATCTCGAGAAACTATCGATTAATCGATCTTTTCACAATTTGTTATATTTATTGTACGAGTCACTGTTCTTTTTCTTCATATTTTCATAAAATATATTCACATAAGTTATCTCTTTGACAGGCTTGATAATCAACCACAACAATGGCGACAGCAATGCCAATAAACCCAAAACCCTTCCTGAACGGACTAACTGGTAAACCAGTGATGGTTAAACTAAAATGGGGCCACGAATACAAAGGCTACTTGGTATCAGTTGATGGCTATATGAATCTACAGCTTGCCAATACCGAGGAACATGTAGATGGCAATTGCACCGGCAGCCTTGGTGAGGTCCTCATACGGTGTAACAACGTCATGTATATCCGAGGAGTTGATGAAGAAGACGAAGAAGGAGAAATGAAGGACTGATTTCATTCAATTGGAAGATTATAGATTTGTATATTTTACAACTTTATATGTAAAAGGTGAGGTCCAATCCCTCAGGAATCAATATGAAATGAATTTTTTTCAACTTGTTCTACCTTGTCATTTTCATTCTACCTTATCTAGGATTAAGTATGTTCAGTTAGTATATCTCAATCAGTATTAGCTCATTTAAAATTCTCAACGCCTAATGTGTAATAAATCTTTCAAAAAACAAAGTATTCATGATTTTCTAGATATTTCATCAAATCTATAATCTCCAAATTCTAAGAAGTAAATTTTACTGTTACAAATTTATTATTAATATTAAATCATTTCGGGGACATTAGCGATGATTGGTTTGGGCCTGACCCTGAAGACCAATTTTTTTTCAACAATTGCTCTGGCAATGTAATCAGTGTGAGCTCCGAGGACAGGTATTGTCTTGTCTACTTCTTGATTGTTTCGATCACATCGGGTTTTTTCTAATACTGCAAAGGGTTTGTCCAGCGTTACTTCTTTCCCATATAAAATGTGATGTCCGACTATTAATATTGGTGTTCCGCTCTTGGTGTAATGCAAGTCTCCAATGAATTGGTCGTTCAGACTTTGACTGGAACGAGACTCCAAATCACCTTGGAGCTCGATTATTGCCCATTCATTTGTGTCAACACCACCTCTGAAAACAGTCATAAGATTTGTTCGTTTTACACCAATCGGGCTGCACTGGACCAATCACCTTGAAGCTTAGACTAGTATTCACCAATCGAAAACTTCGGCTGCAGTCCAGTGCAGCCCGATTTGTGTACAACGAACGAATCTTCAATGTCATTATTGGAGTTGATCTTTATTACCGAATCAAAGACATTGGACCTGTTACCGGTAAATAAAAATATGTGATTCCAACTGATTGTGTGGGTTACTAATAAATTGTTCAAATTATAAGTTTTACTTACTTTTTTATGCGTATGAACATTGTATCTCTTCCTTTTCTTTTTTTATACAAACATAACTACGTAGTACATTGAATTGGCAAATTAATAAATAGATATATAAACTGGGACGCTATCATGTACTCGAACCGCTATCTACCCGAACGCCGAATACCCGAATCGTCATTTACTCAAACTGCCAAATACCCGAACCGCCAAATACCCGGACCCGTATACTAACCAGCTGTGTTCGTCTTAGGTTACAATTGGTTTGTTCGTCTTATGCCTGGTTTATGCAGCACCGTAACTTAACTTAATTTAAGAATCGACCAATCAGGAGGCTGTTTTAGCCACGCGCCAGATGAATTGAGCCTCCTGATTGGTCGATCCTTAAATTAAGGCAAGTTACGGCGCTGCATAAACCAGGCATAAGCTACACTTTTTCCACTTTTCACTAGGAATTTACACCTCCGATTGGGCGAGTGTAAGACGTGTAGGAAAAGTGTAGAAAGTGTAAGCTAAGACGAACACAGATACTTTCTACACTTCTTACACTCGCCCAATCAGAGGTGTAAATTTCTAGTGAAAAGTGTAAAAAGTGTAGCTAAGGCCGTGTTCCGATATTCCCAGGTAGCATTACATGTATCGTCAGGTCTTGTAAGCTTCTCATCGACAGTAACTTACGTCGAAATTACGCGTTATCGTTGTGTGTCTCTGCAGATGTAGCGACACTACCATAAGTTAGTGGTAGGCCTGCGGAAAGCCGGCTTGCAGCAGCACCCATGCGTACTCTGCCGTAAGTCTGGCGTTGTGAAAGCGCGATACAAGTGATCGTTGCCATGACAACAATTGTTGGCATGCAGGAAGCTTACATGGATCTGCAGCAAGCTCTTTGCTTCAAGTCTTCATGTGCACGTCCATGCCATCCATGCGACCAATGCGGAAATAGACCGATAGTGGCCTGCTTAGATGGCCGTGACATGCACTTGCGACAGAATGCTACTTGGGAGGAGCACCGCTGCGCTGCTCCTGCGTCTGCGTTCGTGTTTGATCGCGGCAGGGCCTTTAAGGCTGGATTCCCATGGGGCTGGAATTCACGGATCCGGAACGGAAATCTAGTGACCTTTTCCATGTATTGCGTGTATGTATATACCACACATGGAAAAGGTCACTAGATTTCCGTTCCGGATCCGTGAATTCCGGCCCCATGGGAATCCAGCCTTAAAGGCCCGGGCATGCTCAAATCGGATCGCAGTCGCAAACGCAAACGCAACCGCAGTGATCTGATGTTCCTGATTGGTTGTTGAAAAAATTTGTCCAAAGCATCAATTCAGAACGTCAGATCACTGCGTTTGCGTTATGCGACTGCGATTCGATTTGAGCGTGCCCGGGCCTTCAATGACAATTCGGTTAGATGGCGCTTCGGGTAAATGAAGCGCTCCCAGAAAAGCATCGAGTTGTATAAACTTGAGTGTTTGTTTGTGTATGCCGTGTTATTGCCTGAAATATCGCCTTTGCCAATTTTTTGCTCTGAAGTGATTGGGCGAATATTGGTGAGTTGTACTGTATTTAGTATTCATGTCAAAAGTGACATTTCTGCGCGGTTTGTTTTAACTACTTTTTTTACGTAGAAATAAATCAGCTTGGTTCATTGTGTACATTGCTAATCGGTTCGTATCTACAATTTTCTCAACAAATATCTACGCACGTATGGCCATTGTTAACTCCGCGATACCAACTACATACATATGAAATTGTCTCAACAAACTTTCAAACGGTTTTACATTTCTCTAATCCAGTTTTCTCGATATCAACTGTTGTTCATGTTCCGAAACATATTATAATAAATATTTCGCAATCTAACTCGCCAATTTTTTATTCGCTCACTGATACTCTGAAACCTCTCTACACCCGGTTTTAGTGCTTCTCATTTCGCTATTTATCCGGTTTCCTATCATTCCACAACAAAATATTCAATCTTTATACATTATCGTCAAGAACCCAGAGTAAAAGCGCGTCGAAAACAGACATGTGAATAAGAAAAGTGATAGGTTTGTCGTAAAGTGTTTGTGTTGTTTTATCTCAACTTTCTCAAATGCCTACCTATATGGCTACTTTTCTTTGAGATATCAGCACTGGAAACGAAGAAGAACCAGATACCTATAATAGAGAGATATATTATGTGTGGTTCAATTTTTTTGTTATATTATAACGTAAAGTTATTGAAAACTTGATCACTTGATGATTTGGGTTTGTGAATGCGAAATAAAGTATTCTTTGGAGAAGCGAACGCAGTCTGAAAACAAATCTCTCATGACGATCCCTAGAGCTTCGCCTAGATAATGATCGGTTGAAAATCTTTTACATGCATTCAAAAATAGGCGCAACTGAGTATATCTATTGACCACACTTATGAATAAACGGAACTTGCACTCCTTGAATTAACTCGCTTTATGTCATTCACTGATTAATAATAACATTCTTTTGTTTCTTGAAATGAGTAGTTGGAGAACTACCCGACATGAAAACTACTTCATTTTTTTCTCTTCTCTCAATGTACAGTAACGATAGCGGTATCTGTCCGGTATGAAGCTGGCCCCACAGTGGGCGGCCCTTAAAAATTAATTTTTTTCATACGCCTCCTAAAAAGTTTCCTCTTTGTGTAAAAACATAAGGGAAATTTGTTTTTTGATGAATCTGCAGTTCAAAACAAAAACTTTGATCGTCTGCCGGCACATGTTCTTTTCAGTTTTTTAACAAAAAACAAATTTCTCTCATGTTTTTACACAAAAAGGAAACTTTTAAGGGGACGTATCAAAAAATTTAATTTCTAAGGGCCACCCTATCACACAATCTGTGTTCAGTAAATGCAGACTTGACTACTCTGAATGCTCCAGCTCTAGTCCTCTTCTTGTAATAATCATAGGTACAAAAGAAAAATAAGAGGTCCCAGCGAATCGACCGCATATACCAAACACGCCTTATGTAATCCACTGAACTCTGTTATAATACTGGAACGAGCGCTGCGGTAGTGGGGGGCGGTTGAATGCGTCAGACAGAGAAGGTTGTGGGTGGAGTTGGTACGCACTTGTCGCATACAATATTTACTGACTGAGCACAAATATCGGTCCGTCAAGATTTCAACAGTTGATTGGGTAAGGTTTAATATCAAGCGCCTCTCTCTGTCACGGTGATCAAAGTTTCTATGTGAAATAGTCGCTGGTAGTTGCTATGAGTGCGGCAAGAGCGTACCAACTTCAACCACAACTATCTCCGTCTCAACGTTTGTCGCTGAATGGACACATAGGGTGCGTTCCGATATTAGCTTGAAACGCTGTGAGTAATCTTGTGTCTTTGTCACACTACTTGATTTTTCCCAAGCTCCGTCTCTCTCCATCTAGGTTTTCAGCGCTTCAAGCAAAATATCGGAATACAGCCATAGGCTGTGCCCGATCCAGTATTATAGTAGAGTTCAGTGATGTAACCATGAAGAATAAAAGGAGACAGAAGACAGAAGACTGTGGTGCCAACTTCATATCGGACAGATACCGGTATCATTACTGTGCACGTGTCTCGATTTATAAATCCCTTGATTTTGACCAAAATTAAAATCATGAGTCCCTTCAGTTAGGGTAGGCATTTGACACCTAAACAGTTCATATCTTAGAGCATATATATTAGGGTGGTCCTTATTTTGGTCATTTTGTAATTTTTATAGACCCACCCCCTAAAACCCTTCCAAATAAATGAAAAAAAATTCCTGCCAAGTTTGAGTCCTCAAAATTAATAATCACCCGACCCCCAAGACGGCGAAAGTTTTGAATGCGAAATTGCATGTATTTTTTAAAACTGAACTTTGGATTTCTATGACTCCGATAGTTATTGATGAAAAAATCTGAAATTTGGTATAGTTATTTGTACTTTTATGATGTACAAAATGGTGCATTGGAAAAATGTTTCGATAATTTTATTCTTACCTTTCAATGTGATAAGAAAAATTTTGTTTTTATTCGATAGCTCAGCATTCAAAGGTAAGAATATAATTATCTAAAAAAAAAAATTCCAAGCACCATTTTGTACATGGGTGGTTCCAAGATATTGCGTTTCAGCAATGAACATTTTGGCAAAATAAAAAATGTAATAATTACAGATGATTTCATATTTGCTGTAATGATAACAGTCTCTTGTTAAGACTTACGAAAGGGCGAGTAACTTTGATAATTTTTAATGATTTTTCAAGAGGCCAGGATTTAGATAGCGACCAGGGGAGATATGCCAGGGGAGAGATGTTTCTGCGGAAAATCGTTAATAATCATGTTATCGATTCTAAATTTAATCAGGGTGACTCTTGCGCATATTACAATAGATGTTGCGTCAAACTAAGATAAATAGATAACTAATTGCGACATATAACTGACCAGGGTAGATATGAGGATCGCTCCTCCACGAACCCGAACGCGGCAGTTGCTCCGCGCTAACTGAAAAACGAATACGCTTCGGCGTTCACCCGTAACGTGTTGCATACTTTTTGGCGAACTTTAAACATGTTGACATAGTATTAATGGGCGAACCCATTGTATGATTTCAAAATAACGGTCATAAAAATGCCAGGGGAGGAGACGTCGAAAGTGTGGGGCAAAACGGAACATGAAATATTTTGAAAAATAGTCAGATGGAATCAATTTCGTTACCGAAATAACATAATACGTCTATACAGCTATAAAGAAAACCATTTGTTAATTACATTTTATTCGAAAAGGTAAAAAATATAGCTACCTTAGGGGCCATTCAACAATTACGTCACGCTGCTGGGGGGGGGGGGAGGGAATGGTTGAAAATAGCATGACGTAATTGTTGAATGGCCCCTTAATCAACAAATTTGTCGAAGGGACATGCCAGGGTAGAGACAATTTGGCTGTTTGAACTCAATTTTCTGGAATTCTGAAGATACTTCAGATCAAAATTCAGCGCACCGTATCGAACACAGTTTAAAAAACAACTTAGGTCATTTTAAATTTGTTAATTTTCTTTACCTTCACTGTTTTTGTTTTCTAAAAGACACTAAAAGACGCAATATCTTGGAACTACCCACATCATAAAGGACAAATAACTATACCAAATTTCAGATTTTTTAATCAATAACTATCGGAGTCATAAAAATTCAAAGTTTAGTTCTAAACAATACATATAATTTTTCATTTGAAACTCTCATCGTCTTTGGGTTGGGGTCAATATTAATATCGAGAACTCAAACTTGGCAGGGGTTTCTGTTTAGTTATTTGAAAGGGTTTCAGGGGGCGGTTCTATTGAAATTCCAAAATGACCAAAATAAGGACCATCCTAATATACGGCGTGATTCATAAGTCGCGGAAAAAAAGTCACGTGCAGATTCCTTATCGAAATCTAAGAATAAAATTCCTTATCATAAACTTCGAGTCGGTCGTTCCTGAGTTATCGAAGGTTTAGTCCACCCAATAAGACGGCCGTAACGTGACGAGCTCAGTCTCGTAGCAATCAGGGCCGGTGGCTTTTGTGTGGAAAGTGTGGAGACTACCACACGTGAAAAACTTCGAGTGTGGAAACTCCGCACGCGAAATTAGTATTTTGATAGAAAAAATTTTAGAAAAATAAATAAAAGAGGTAGTATTTTTCAACCCAATTTTTCTTGTCTCAATTTGAAAAAAGTTGGTGAAATTTTAGGCTAAGTTCGTATGACGCGGGCACTAATAATTTTACAGGATTCTTACGAGACTGAGCACGTCACGTTACGGCCACCTTATTAGGTGGACTAAACCGTCTATAACTCAGGAACAACCAGTCCAGCGATTAAAATGAATCACCCGGTACAAATATACACTGGAGGGAGCATGGAATGTCCTTTTCCACAAGTGGTAAACGACGCAGAGACAGACATAGTGAGAGTATATCCTCTCTCTGTTTTGCGGAATCTGATTGGTCTATACATTTTAATCAGGTGACTCCTTAGATTTGTGACAAGAAAGTCGCGGTGCCCCGTGCAACTTTTTCACGTGATAGCTTGCCACATGGTAAATATATATTGTTTAACCGTACATAAATGTACGTTATATTTTACTCCGTAAAATGTGTTTGTTTTATTTCAATTTTATTTTTGGATATCAATAAAAAGGAGGATATATTACTTCATCTATAGGGTAACGTAAGATGACTATCGCAGGATGATCTTTCTGAATCCGGACACTTAGTTCGTTCAGTTTTAGAATTCATAGACAAATTGTTTGCAATAATTGTATTGAAAAATTCGTTCTCAATGCCAGAACAATACATGCACTATTTATCTACAAATAAAAATAATATGCAAACTATTTTTTCCATGATTGCGCATTCGCTGGCGCGGGCATCCAGTTATCCTATTAAGCTTCCGGCGTAGAAAGAGAGGATATACTATTACTATTTTCCTCTCTGTGTGGACGTTTTTCGCTCGACATGCTTCCTCCAGTATATACCGAGAATATTCGGTGAGACTACACGATCCGCTTCCTACGGCGAAACCAAGTTAGGCGCGCACCGCGTGCGTGAGGATCGTTTGGGACGTAATGAGGTGCCAGTAGCATTGCATCTCCTCCCGAAGGAGCCTCACGCATGCGGTGCGTGCTTGTGTTGGTTTTGCCGTAGGAAGGGGATCGTGTAGTCTCACCGAATATTCTCGGTATATGCTCGAAGGTTTATATCGACACTTTCCGACAAAATCAAAATAATACTTAATCGGTTATGAAATCACGGATGTTAATCGAGTTTGCACTATGTCTCGATAACGTCAAAACGGTCTATGTTCTTTTATTATTATAGCCACGAGTAGTTCAAAATGATCGATCGTTAATACCGAGGTTTGCAATATTCAAAGAACCTACATTGAGAAAATACTTCCGTTGTGAGAACGTTAGAGCGCCGCGTCATTACTACTCAATAGCAACACAGTAAAATCTACTGTGCTGGTCCGTTCTCACAACGGAAGTGTTTTCTCAGTGTAAATACTTTCCGCTCTGTGACTCTTCGCAATATACAAAAGACGGAAGATCTTTGAATGTTAGACATAGTTCGAAACAAGGAAGAAAAATGAATTTACTGCCACGGTTTCTTTGGCTTTAGCCTATTTGTTAACAGAGTGTTGTTGAACCTGCCAGATAAACAGGCGACGATTAACCACTGATGCTAAGTCCAAACCATTGGAATCTTGCTGAAACCTGAAACAGACTCGCTTTGTCCTTAAGTTAGGTAAGTGCATGAAATTTTAGCAAACATTTCGGAGTAATCGGCATGTCGTGTGTGTTATCATATTGTTCATTCATAAACGTTGAACTCTGGAGCAAATTGGATATATTCGGAACTTTGAAAAAAGTGAACCGTTCTGTGGGTGACCAAACTCACTGGCACTGTATTAATTTTAACGAATATTAAACACCGTCGAAGAATTATGACAAGATGCGGAATCACTGTATCTCTTCTATGGCCAGAAGTCCGCTGACTGGTTCACATCTGGTTGATTTTCATAAGCTTCTGCGTTCCATACAGAAATGATCCTAAAATAGCATTCCATAAAGCATCCTTGATCTTTTTAGTCTTATATACATCTTGTAACTGTAGTAATTCCACTTATACCCTGATTGCCGATGAAGAGTATGTCACACCTTTGTTCAGCTGCTGTGCTACTGAAGATCTAAGAAATGTTAGCAATGTTTGAAGCTATTGTCTTTAGTTACTCACAGAATTAGACAGTCTTCGAAATGCTTGTTAGATGTCGAGTGCCGACAAGATAAAACATGGATTATTTTGAATGGGAATGGGATAGGTCAGTTTTGAGGGTTAAGCCGTATATACAGCAATACAATACGAATCGAGCTCGGGCATGATACTTGACACTGATTCAATCTGGAAATAAGAAACAATATGTAATGTAATATGGGTATGCACTCTTGATTGACATCATTTTCACTCGGTTTTTCTTCTGATCTTAGTCGCAAGGGTATCGAGGTGATTTTTGGCGAATCAAACTTGTTTGATTCAACCGATTATTGTGTCAAAGATTCCTAAACATTTTCGGGTCATGTTTCGTCTTGGATATCGTTCTTCTTGTCCTCAATTTCAATTTTCAAATTAGATACAGCCATAGGTGACCAGGGGTGCGATTCCGGATCTTTTGGCCATAGCTATGGCCTGGCGGTAGCTACCGCCCGGCGTTAACTTTACTTTCTTGATTATAACAATCGATCAGCTTTTGACGAGCCCAGTTTAATTGGCCAATGAAAACATCGCATGTGCGTACCAACTTTGGAGTGTGCATTGATAGTCTCGCGATGTTTTTTCCTTTTTTGTCTTAGCTATGGCCAAAAGATCCGGAATCGCACCCAAGGAATTCGTCGATAAACCTGCATAGGTTTGCAAAGCAAAGAACTTTTTCCATATAAATAATACAATCCTGGAAATTCCTACTAGGTAAGGATTATTTCAGGCGATGGTATTCACCAAGTGAAAATGTTTTATCCATTTTAAGTGGTAGCCGACTGTTTTTGTTTTTCACATTAATTAGTCGTGACGGAGCAGAAAAAAAAATTGTTACTAGTATTTCAAAATAATTATTCACGTAATTTTGCTATACCACCAATTTTGCAACAAAATTTTAGAACATAATTCATTTGCCAACAAATTAACAGCAATTCTCACAGCAATGCTACGTTTTTCAAGGGTGAAACAGTCCTGGGTGCTTATTCACTAACCCTTGCAGTATGTATAACTGGAAAAATAAAACTGTGGTCCCATCGGAAATAGCTAGTGGGTTGACTATTTCTTATGTAGTGAATTAACTGCAAAATAACTCTGATTGTACTTTGAATGTATTCTCTAACGTTTTTTATAACGCTGTTGTTATAAGCAACCAATAATAATGCAAATTAGATAGTTGCGTATCATCGAAGAACGAATTATATCATACGTATACAGAGAGTATTCGTGGATACGGGTCACTTGTTGATGCTTGACAATGAATTCATGTGAATGTATCGCAAAGCAGTCGTATGATAATAAGATAAGTGAAAATATGAGTAACAGGAACAAAAAAAAGAAAATACGTTATCAAAGTCATAACACATCCGTACTTCAATTGCCTTCGCAGTTATTTCAATAGGCGATATTTGACGTTATCACATTGCAGTTATGAATGCACTGCAATGTTATAGAACGCGGCAGTTAGTGAATAAGCCCCCTGGCGAGGTTTTAATGTTATTGTCACAAAAATATCATCTGGTATATTGATGTTCGAAAAAAAAAAATATTTCGACCCAGACAAGACAGAAATAAAAGTTGTCTTAAAGTGGCGCATTTGACGTCCATATGACGACTTTAAGGCCCATCTCTAGTCGCCCACCTCCTTTTGATACAATGTGACACATTTCGATCATTATCCTAGCCCAGGCGTCAAAAACTTAAAAAAGGCCAACACTGCGCGAATTCAAATTCAATTCCGAACACATACGTAAAAAAAAATGTTCGTTTCATGCGAAAATAGAGACTACAGATGGTTTTTACATTATTCGCCGAGGAAATCGAATTCGGAAGGGAATCGTTTACTCTCACCGAATATTTTCGGTATAATTTGAATTGAGCATCCATCAATTCATTCATTGTTCATTTTCTTTTATTGCTG
This sequence comes from Tenthredo notha, assembly GCA_914767705.2. Classification (NCBI taxonomy): domain Eukaryota; kingdom Metazoa; phylum Arthropoda; class Insecta; order Hymenoptera; family Tenthredinidae; genus Tenthredo; species Tenthredo notha. The sequence continues at coordinate 6,810,637 of OU611908.1, forward strand.
TCAAATGAGTGGCCATAGTTGAGACATATCAACTGATTAAATTCTCTCTAAAGAGCCGGATGAAATGTGACAAAACTTTCCAGTGCAAAGTTGATACCCAAATGTTACCGAACAGCAAACATAAAGTGCAAGTTGCTCTTAATTAAATATAACTATCACACTCTGCTACTTGTGTTACACTATCTATTTAATTTGCAATACTTTAGTTTTGTGCTTATTTAATCACAGGCATTCATCGCTTCCTGGTGCTGTTTTTTTTCATCAAATTAATATTTCTACGGTGTCGAAACTATGGAGTGGGCAAGATTGTTGCAAGACAGGACAAAGATTGAACAATGTTTTATTATTCAAGATTTAAAATAATGGAAAGTAAATTTTGTTGGCAAATGGGTCACTCTAATGAAAGTATTTTTCGAAGTTGTGACCTCATGGTGAAGCTCTCATCAGGAATGTATTTCAGGAATCTATATACACAGCTGCCATTCGATGTGTTCGTATTGTTCCCGCTTGAATAACTTGCACCTTCTAAGCTCTTTCAGATTCCTACTTAATTGTTGAAATATATTCCTTGGCCATTCCAAGGCCATGGCCTTGAAACGTCCATCAATCTAATGACCAACAAAATTTTTTCACCATACTTCAAGGGGTTAAAAAGAATATCGATACTCACGTTCTAATATGTCGTAGCCCACATTTGAGTCAGTCCACGTCAAGCGGGACGGATTTGGCCAAAAATATTCATTGATGTTTCTGATTCTTTTGTAATTTTTTTTACACATTCTCTGGGTAAAATAAATGGATGAAACATTTTTCTTTTAACTCGAAGGGCTTAGAAGCTATACAAGGGATTGAATTTTCGGAAAAAACCACAAAAAATCGGAATCGCGCTCTCTTTCAAACGTTAATATCTCCGGTTCCCTTTGTCGTACAGATGTCATCAAAAACTCAGTTTGAATCTCTTGAATTGTACTTTCATGCTATAATATGCGATAACGATTTTTTAAGATTATAAAGTAAATATGGTTTTCTTCCGATATTTAACGCATAGTTTCCCAAAAATCACCGCAAATTTCGCAATTTCTGAGCTTTTCTAAACATTCTTGTTTTGGAATACGTAGAATCTCACACTCCGTCGAATTAGATGTCAAAATCCGAATTTTTTTCAAAATTGCAAAAAATATAGCGGTTTGAAAAAAAAAAAAATCTTTTTCCTCAAAAGCCCAGTCTCGATTTTTCGGAAAATTTAGTATGTTTCAATGGGGAGTATACACTATACCGAGAATATTCGGTGAGACTACACGATCCCCTCAATACGGCAAAACGAACACATGCGCGCACCGCGTGCGTGAGGCTCGTTCGGGAGGGGATGCAATGCTACTGGCACCTCATTCCGTCCCAAACAAGCCTCACGCACGCGGTGTGCGCCTGTGTTGGTTTTGCCGCAGGAAGGGGATCGTGTAGTCTGACCGAATATTCTCGGTATATCGCGTATTCCTGCACTCCATTGTTATTATTGTACTTCTGGAAATCGTTATAATGTGTTCCATAGGGTTTTTAAAATACATATGAATCTTCTATTGAAAAGAAATAGGATATCAGGTTGAGGCTAAGTGAGCTCTGATTTTAGCATAATTTATCAAATTTCTATGTGTAAGACAAAGCTAGATTTCATCAAAAGCCCTTTCATCAACACATTCTGGAGGAAAGGTGACCGCTAAATGTTACGGAGTACCAAAGAAGAAATGAAATGCTTCTGCTGTCTATTTAACAGCTATTGCACTCTGCTGCAAAAGTAACACCTTCTACTTTCTTTGCTATATTGGTGTTTGCTGCTTATTTACTTTCAGGAACTCATCACTTCTTGGTGTCTTTCTCACTTTTGCCGATTAACTTTTAAGATAGATTATCCACCGATTATTTTATTATCAACTTAAGTTTAGGACTGCCGAGGGGGTCCTATGGTGGGGGTAACGGCACATACACATGTACACAACTACGAGTTCAATTGAATCAGTACACGGAAAGCTGAGATATGATTAGCTTAAGTTTCTGAGTACCCGTTTCGTCTGAAAAATTTTTCATCTCCTTCTCTCTCTCTCTCTCTCTTTCCATTAACGACTTATCGCCTTTGCGGGCATGTAGTCGAATAATTCGTCTCTTTCTCCTTCAGACCAAATAACCACTAAATCTATGCGGATGACAAGTAGGAAAGAGTGGCCATCACTAGACAGCAAAGATATACTAAGTACTCGACATTAGTTGCCAAGTGGCGCTCTTATCGACGCTGTGACCTATGATCGAGAATCGATTGCCCAAGACCACGGACAGACGGACTTCCGAGACAGAGCTGTCAGTTCTGTTCATATTCGTACATCTGAACATTTTGCGAATTTCATTCTATTTTATGCTTCTTATACTTACTTATTATCATAAAATTCACATTTAAAGTAAAGGGTGAAATTATAACAATCTTCCATGAAATGACGAAGCGCGCAATTTTGAGGTTGGGTTATAGGTACCGCGGTTACCAAATCGCATGAAATTTAGTCCACAACATGAATTAATAAGTGACAAAGCTTTCATTAAACGTGGCAGGTCTTCAATATATATCATTATTCATTTCCAAATAATTTCGTATATTCAATATATTTAATGGGTCAAATATATCATATTTAGTACATCCACATAAGAACATATCTTCACAGTGCTGGGAAGGAACAAATGATAGCGTGTGTCATTATTTCATGCATCTTTGCTTTCAACGTATTTCTATTATACTACCACATTCAACATTACTGCTTATCGAGGGATTTAGATGATATAAATGACATCACCGCACCGTATACAGGGTGTCTCGAAGTTCGCGCACCCGAAGCATACCAGCGGATTCCTTGCGAAATATTAAGACGAAAGTTACCTATGCAAAAAAGTCCGCGGGGACTTAGTTCTTCCTTAAAAAGGACCTAATAACGAACCAATTAGCGTTCGTCGATAGGAAAGACTGTTTAAAATCCACATGAATCCGCACTCTGGGATTTTCATTGCATGAACCGACTGTCTAATGTCAATCGCTCACGGTGGCTTCCAGCGCGGCTGGCGGAGCGGGGAACACCACACATTATTGTCTTTTGTTCTCCCTAGTAAGGCGGACGGCGATGCGGATTCTTGTGGTTTTTAGACAGTCTTTCCTATCGACGAACGCTAATTGGTTTGTTATTAAGTCCTTTTTACGGAAAAACTAAGTCCACGCGGACTTTTTTGCATAGGTAACTTTCGTCTTAATATTTCGCAAGGAATCCACCGGTATGCTTCGGGTGCGCGAATTTCGAGACACCCTGTATGCATTGAGATACTCATAGAAACAATTGGCATAATGTTGAGAAGCGAGCGAGGATATAGGAAGACTCAAACGAGCAAGCAAGCGTAGCAAGCGAGCACAATCATTAGGTACTCAAGCAAAATTTTACAAAAAGTAGTGAAATCACCCCTATAAAGCACTTCTGGTGCAAAAACCTTTCGCCAATGCAAAACTTATTACCAAAATATGAAAAGATTCATATCTGACTTACGGCTGACTCTTACATGTCCGAAAACTGGGCCATTCATGGTATTAGTTGAGGGCTTTTGAGTTGGTCCCAAGAATTCCTGAACTCAAAGGCCCTCGAACTGAGGATAATAGAAAATATTCATACGTTCCGTCTGCATGAAATTAACGTTAATATAAACAATTTATTTACCTGGAGCACACAGAATATACGCATGATCTGTCTATGAAAGTACATAGTATGTATGTACACTAGGGTGGTCCTTATTCCGATGAATTTAAAAAAAAAATCGGGACGCCCCCTGGATACCTTGCAAATATATAGAAAAAAATCCCCCTATAATTTTAGCTCTTAATTTTAACATTAACACGGGGCCCGGAATTCGGAATATACACGGCGAAACTTTTCCTACGAAAGATTACAATACTTGTGAGTAATGTTGGGATATACCCGAATTTTCGGCAATATTACCAGCGAGTATGGTAAACTTTGTAGTCGGATCTGGATATTTCGACAATTTTCGGCGCAACAAAGTGTACCATACTCGCTGGTAATATTGCCGAAAATGCGGGTATATTCCAACATTACTCACAAGTATTGTAATCTTTCGTAGGAAAAGATTCTCCGTGTAGATGTAATTTTTCCAACTAGTTGCTTTTTTCTCTTGTAACTCCGATACAAATCTATAGAAAGATTTGAAATTTTGCACAGTTGTTGCTCATACTGTAAGGAAGAAACCCCGAAAATTGCAAATTTTTATATTCATTATTTCCTTAGATATCAGGTCAATAAATATTGTTACTTCACTCAGTGTGATTCTGGACGTTTTACCCACGCTTCGCATGGCTAAAATCCCCATTTTCACACCTCCTAAAGTAAAATTTTGTACAATACTCGACGGAAAAACTTCTTCTGGTCTCGTGTGATTGCAAAACTCGCCTTCGGCTCGTACTGCAACCTCACACTCATCAGAAAAAGTTTTACCAGACTCGTATTGTAATGTACTATTTCGCTAGAACTTGTATAAAAAAAAAAAAATCAGTTGATATTCTGAATATCTAGAGTAATATTACGAAAATATTTATTCAGCTGATATGTAAGGGTAAGGAAGGAGAATAATAAATATAAAAATTTGTAATTTTCAGGGTTTCTTCCTAACAGTATAAGCAACAACCGGGCCAAATTTCAAATTATTTAATTGATTTTTATCGGAGTTACAAGAAAAAAAGTAACTGGTTGAAAATTTATATTTTGAGAATTAAACTCTACGAATTTCGGGCTCCGTGTTAATGTTAAAATTAGAAGCTCAAATTTTACGGGGATTTTTTTAAAATATATTTGCAAGGTATCCAGGGGGCGCCCCGAATTTTTTTTGAAATTCATCGAAATAGGGGCCACCCTAATGTACACATATATTTACACAGGTTGTCCCATCGCAATCTCTCCGCAGAAAGATCTCTTTTACTGCTGAAAATGTTGAAAACATTTCTCAACAAGAGTTATATGGTTTTGATGTGGGCGTTGCGCTGCACTTATCAGATTGTAGTCCAGGCGCGCTAGACGATTTAACGATGCAATTTCGAAATACGCGGATCCTGCATGTATTTTGATGAAACTCTGGCAATCCCTTCGAAATCGAATTAGATTCAAAGTTTACCATCTGAGAACACCTGCCTTTTTTTCAAGTTTCACGCAGAAAAATGTGCATATTTTAGAATCTGAAAATCTAAAATAATTTACAGCTGTAGAATAGATTAAAACTGATGAAAAACTCTAATAACTTTCGATCCTGTCACGAACCCTTCGCGAGCTAAATGCCGATGTACAAAATACGAATAAATTAATGAAATCATATTTTTGCACTCTCAAAATCTGAAATAATTCAGGTAAATTAAGACGAGTGAAAAACTATCATAAATTTTCTTTCCACCACGTTCCCTTGGAGAGATAAGCACCGATATACAGAACACGTTATATCGGCTAGCGCGCCTGGACACTTATCTCTCGAAGGGAACACGGCGGAGAGAAAAGTTATCATAGTTTTCAATTCGTCTTAATTTACTCTACAGCCTTTAATTATCTCAGATTTTTAGATTCCAGAAAAAATTATTTCATCATTTTATTCCTATTTTGTATATCAGCATTTATCTCGCGAAGGGTTCGTGACAGAATGGAAAGTTATCAGAGTTTTTCATCAGTTTTAATCTATTCTACAGCTGTAAATTATTTCAGATTTTTAGATTCTAAAATATGCACATTTTTCTGCGTGAAATTTAAAGAAAAAAAAACAGCAAGTGTTCTAAGGTGGTAAACTTTGATTCTAATTCGATTTCAAAGGGATTGCCAAAGTTTCATCAAAATCCATGCTGGATCCGCGTATTCTGAGGTGAATATCTAGCGCGCCTGGACTATTGGCAGTGGAAAATTTTACTTGTTGGAACAGAAGTTCCACAGACAACCCTGGATTCAGCTTGATTTTGTTTAAAGTTTCGGTATAAAAAAGAAACATTGCGTTTTGTTGAAAAAATAAACATAAGACGGTAGAAAACTTGGAGGAAGTTTGTTTTGCCCGTCTCGTGTCCCCCTCAAAACGATGCGACATCTTCTGAGACAATATTGTTGGATTTTCGACAATGATAGAGATATTTGGTGGAGAAGATTAGAACGGGATACCCTGTGTGGGGTACCATATGGTATGATACGATGTGATATGAAACCTATGGAAAGGTTAAAAAAAAATTATTTGGATGTTTACAGTAGTGGTGTGCCTGATGACTAAGAAGTTTTATGAGGAGTAAATGCTGAGATTCAATTGACAAGAGGAGTATGGAACGTGCAGAGCGATGGAGTTCCACTGCCAGTCCGCCTTCGATCTTAAGACTGCATTCCGTCTTACCACAGACTTTGTCTTCTTGCATACCTTCAGTGTCAACCCACGCACTACTTGGTAAACTCGAACGTACAGCAGTATACGTCCATGTGCCACAAGTGTCGCTTAATAAATGTTCGATTTTAAAAAAACAAAACGAAAATAATTCGGACTTAAATTTCGTCTCCCGTCAGCAGCCAACAGCCTCAATATTAAAACACAAGACGCCCGATCATAATCAGACAGAACAAACCTCTCACATCTCTCACCCAGTGCCTGTGACTTTTTCCTCTTCCGTCGTAGACTTGTCCTCAAAAAGGCATGGAATTCTAAAGAAGCGGAGCAGTTTAGATGAAAGTCAAATAATACGACGTCGGAGTTGCTCGCCTGATGTTTCACTAGCTAAAACTAATTGTTCCGAGTTTAAGCCGATATTGAAGCATCAGAGAAGGTCCTCTCTGGATGAAATGATTAGGCGAGCGCAGAGTCCAGATTTGTATCCGACTTCGATTCTGAAGCACAATGTATACAGGGAAAATGATCGGGAGTATAATAATTTTGGCTCTGTAGAACCGCAAGGAATATTAAAGCGGAAGTCTTGGAGTAATATTAGCGAAACAAGCACCGGACTGCATGTAAATATTGCAACTTTTCTGCCAAAACCAACTGTCGGTGGTTCTGAGCTCGTCGATATATCCGAAGTGAGACCTATACTGAAGAAAAAACACAGCCGAGAGGACTCGTTGTCGTGTGAGTCAGTTTGTCTCGAGCCACGGCCGATATTAAAGAAGAAATCGAGCCTTGAGGCTGAAGAATCTGACGAAAGGCCAAAGAAAACTATATTGAAATGTCTGCAAAAAAGCTTGCAGGATCGTTCGGGCTACGAAACTGCGGCTGTGTTATCACCAAAGAAGTTATCCATGCTGAGAAATGGCTTGACCCAATCAACCAAGGATTTCTTTGATAGAGATAACGCCCGACCAATTTTGAAACAAAATAATTTAATCAGACCTTACTTCGATTGTGATAAAGATGTATTCATTCGTAACCAAATAGCTAAAGGCATCCATCCCAATGATATATTCTTTAGGAAGCGAGCTCAGTCAGTCGAACATGTATGTACATCAGATAGTGAAAGCGGATTGCTGAGCATACTTAGTAAGCGAAGATCACTGGAGTCTGTATATTTTAGCGACACGCAAGGAGAAAGATTTGGATGCAGATTTATTTCTGAAGGAATTTCATCAGACTTGACTGAAGATTTTGTATCTCCTCAATGTAGAGAATCGATATACGATCTACCTACAACTATATTGAAAATTCCCGATAGGTATGTAGCTCAAACCATACTTCTGTATAGTATTTAGAAACTACAGACTGGTTATTTTGAATAGTTCTCATTAGTTGAGTAATTTTTATGCCTTTCATGTTCTGGCTGGTTATTTGATAGTAGGTAAAGATTGTTTCAGACCCAACTACTATCTCTTCGAATTTAGATGTACTGATTTAGTCTGTTATAAGTTGCAACTTTTTCACTGCATATCTCAATGCGCCGCATAGAACAATCCGCCTGCACACAAACGTATGCTGAATGTATTAAGAAGGTAACACACCTCGGGAATAATTTTTTTAAATCACTTGTATGCTGTCAAAAAATATTCTATTAAATCACTTGTATGCTGTAAAGAAATATTTTATCAACTCACTCACGTTTCACACACGTGGTACTAGAAACTTGAGACAAAATTCAGAATCATTTGAGACTTCATGGTCTTTGCGTTTCAGAGATTGATTGCACTGAAGAAAAAGTGGTTCTCATAGGGTTCAGATTGTATCGTTCATCGAAAACTCGCGAAATTTGAAGGGAATATTCTACATTGATGAGATTCCGTGACAACCCAATGAATTTGGATGAATTTAATTTTCAGACGGACTTATTTTCATCTCCGAACGAATTTTCTTATGAGGCTGAATCTAGCGGCCGGAGCTAGCGGCTGTTAGCCCGTTAGTAAGCGATTACCAATATTTAATAATTTTCTAAAGATTGTCTCCTGGGATTTTAATTTTTCTCTCAGTTCGAATGTCAGTCGTGAGTATGTATACGAAATTTCAACTCGATATTTGCTTGCAATAATTCCGCATGCTCCGAGCGGTCGCTAGCTCCGGCCGCTAGATTAAGCACATAATTTTCTTGTTAACGATCAGTAAAAATGAGTGTTACTTAACCAAAAGAATAAAAAACTGACCTGGTTTCTATATACAGGGTGACCCAGAACCCACGGGCCACATCAAATGGGCATATTCCTTGTCGAATTCTAAGACTAAAATTCCTCTACGAAAACTCTCTAAGGCCATCTGTTTTCGAGATATTAGAAATCGCAATTGACCAATCAGAGCGTCTCTCTAGTCAACCACTTCATAGTTTTAGCGGTCTAGGTTGTTCGCTGCATAATTACGGTCATAGAGAGACGCTCTGATTGGTCAATTGCGATTTTTAATAACTCGAGAACAGTTGGCCTTAGAGAGTTTTCGCAAACGAATTTTAGTCTCAGAATTCGACAAGGAATATGCCCATTCAATGTGGCCCGTGAGTTCTGGTCACCCTGTATTATTGATTTGCGACAACCAATTTTCTTCAGGAGACTCAATCAAGTCCATAAAACCTCGAATAATTTGGAATTGTGTTTCAAAATACAAGTAATCAGTTATGAAAAAGGTTGGGTCAATACAACATTTCTTTGCAGCATACCAGGCATTTGTTAGGAACTATTTCCAAGTTGTACATATCCCCTTAAGTATAGAGAATTGATGCAAAGTGGCACGATTCTTACTGCAAATTAATTCACATCACCTTTTAATAATGCTATTTGTGATATGGTGTTGATTCAAATCAAGTTCAACTGAAACCACCTTTACAGTATTATACTACCATCATTTTAGTTACCCAATTGTGAAAAGCACTCCAAATTGAACACATTCCAGGTCTTGAATATCAGTAACGACTGGAAAGTGGATGCTCAAAGAATAATTCCACGTTGTTGATGGAAGAACAACGAAATTAAACTGGACGAAAATATGATACCAAGGAATAATGATTTGGCAGGCTTCGTCCAGCTTTGTCAGGAATAAAAAGCGAGTTGAAAACCTGTCCTATTCCCAACGGATATTGGACCGGATATTGCAAGCTGCATATCCTTATTCGTAACGCAGTTAATATGTTTTTTTTTTTTAGTATTTATTCTACAATATCAAATGACAAGAATTATAGTATTACAACATTTATATAATCTGTAACTTTCATTTTTTAAATAAAAATATTATGCTACAAATTCTTTGTCCAAATGACAGGGCTCACTTTGCTCTCCGAATCTCATTTCAAAATTTGCTTAATCACCAGATGAGTTGTAACTACCCTTCAGACTCAATGTCTGGAATGACTGATTAATCCTTTAGCAAGCACATTGGCCTGTGTCCCACAATTTGTTGACATTTTTCTGGTAATCAATATGTGTTTGTAAAGGATTATTTACCATTCACAACATAAATTTACCTCTCCAAGTATCATTGTAAAGATTGAAAAACAGCGTTCACAACTAATAGCAGAATAGTAAATGAAGCCATCAGGTGATTTTGCTAATAAACAAACGTAAAAATTAACGCCTGCACGTGCGCCTGATAGTTTGTATAAGCAGTGCCTCCACTTTGATTGCATTCAGTTGATATCAAGTATATTTTTAAAAACTAAAGAGTCATGAACAAGACGGTTTTATTTAGTCTTATGGAAGATTTTTAGGAAGCAATTGCGACTGATTAATTCGCACACTATTCAAATCTAATGAAAAGGTCTGTCTTTCAAATTAAAGATATCACATTCCAGTAGACGGATTAGAGGTCTCAGCAAATCTGTTGGGCGCTTCAATTTTTATTCTCCTCTGTGGCTTTCTACACTCTAATTTTCTAGGCTCAAAATCGTGAATTAATCATTTATGACTTTGCACGGGGAGGTCTCTGCATTAATTGCTTCTCCATATCTTGCCCTTCCTCAATATTGTTATTATTTTTTATGTTATTCTAACTGCTAATGCTCTCATGTTTGTAAGCTTATCGATGTTGGTTGTTTTGGATTCTTTTTTCTGTATCGCTTTACTTCTTCAACACAGCTACTAATCGCTTGGTATATAGTTATATTTTCTGTGCATCAACACATAGAAACCTATGATATCGAAGTATCAAGTACATGCTTAGGAGTAGGTATCCAATTGCAAACATTGAAAAGCACGAAATCGGTCAACAATTATAAACGTAATTGACTAATCACGTTTGAATTGGTTCTAGGAGGTTTTTTCAGTCAACTGTTTATGACAGGTAAGTCATTACTGCATTGGGTTCAATATTTATGTCAGTAGCACCTTGGTCAGACGTTTCTATGGGCTAAAGTGCATAACGATTACTGTAGTTGACGCACAGGTATTATCTACTTTGAATGAAAATCCAGTATCCAGGGTTGTGAAAATTGTAATTGAAAATATAATTACATTACATTTTCAATTACCATTACTTTTCAAAAAATTTCAACTACATAATACGAATGTCATGAATAATCGAATCGGTTATCGTATTACTGAAGTAATTGGTGGCTCACAACCCTGCCAGTATCACAGAAACTTGATTGTGTTCACATTTTAATAAAACTACTGCCTTACTCCTACGCCACACTCAAAAAATTTTGCATGCCTGCATAGCTGTACAGGTCTTTCTAGTATTAATGAGATATCCAATCATTGTAGAATCTCTATCGAAACATGACTATAAAATGTATAATAAACGTTATTCTGAAGATGTGATATGCTTATTTTATTGCCAGTAAGGCTGCTGTAGAACAGCTCTGCAGTATCATGGAATTATATTCTACACATATCTATCAGTCGCTCTGTCAAAGTAGCATGCCCAACCCTATTCTCATTCTGTACATTGCTGTTCTTAAGATATCATAGAAAATAGTGAATTAACTATTTAGGAAAATTGATTTTCGGTAATACATTTATTTATCGTGTACATTTCCACCGTGTTTGTAACATACATAAGGTACAGTAGAACCTCGATTATCAGAACCAATTGGGGCCGGGCCTAGTTCGGATAAACGAAAATTCGGATAATGGAACAATAATATTGGTTGAAACGATGTGACATAGTAAAAAAATATTTCAAACATACAAGGTGGACACCAAGGTCTAATGAAGATGACGTGTGAATATGCGAACGAGTTAATGCCGTGACAGGCAATACAAGCTTTTGCATGCTTGAACACAGACTTTGCTCGCGACATTGTAGCACGCGATGCCAAGATTCGAAAATTCGAAAAGTGAAAAGTTCACATAAAGCAAATTGTAATTCGGATAACAGAAGTTCGGATAACGGAGGTTCGGATAATCGAGGTCCTACTGTATAGGGTTTCAACACTGAGTTAGGGCTTCCTGTTACTAGTTTGAGATGGATGCAGTTCTTGTTCAGTCTTGTATGTAAGATATACAGATATCTCAACTGAACACGATTAAGTTTAGCCAATTTTGTATTTCAGTATAATGGCAGAAGAGTCGTCGAAGCATGGACTAGAATTTTGACGTAGACGACCTTTTAATTTAGGCGCAACCGAGACTCCAGTTCTAGGTTTAGATCATGGTCTTCAAAAATCCTTAGATACTGAATCCAATTTGAGCTTGCACATTACAATGTCCGGGAAAAAAGAGAATGTTACTAAGTTATTGACAAGACCGCCTACGCGAAGAAAAAATTCTGAAGAAATTTTAGTAAATGCATCTCTAGGTAAACCGCAGTCTTCAACGACGTCGATTGGTGTAAAAAAAGTTGGTAGATCACAGAGTCTAAAACATGTGGAAACAGGAAATTCCAGAAAATCAGACATCAAAGACCAGAACTTGTTACTCCGTACCAATAGCGAACTTCGAACATCTTCACGTTCTATAGTAATCGAAGAAAGCTCTCAACTTGCTGTCAAAAAAAAGCCTGTCCGTTCCATATCGCAAAGAACCTTGAGGGATTCAGAACATTTGACAGTAGTCAAAAAACAAACATCACCAAAACGGTCAAACACACAGCCGGTGGCTCACAAAGAAGTTTCCGAGCCAAAATCTCCGAGTAAAAGAAATGCCTTAGAAAGGAGAAAATTTCGTGAAGAAGAAGTTGATACTTCAAAATTAACTGTTGCTGAACGAGTACAGCTCTTTAATGAAAAGATGTCAACAGAGAAAGCAATTGAATCTATAAATAAATTGTATGGCGGCAAGAGAATCGCTACGAAAACCTGGCTCACATCACGTTCCAAAACTCAACCTGTAACGTCTGAGGAATTAGGAGCAGCTTATCAAAGACCTCTAGCTCATCATAACAATCGTCATTCAATGTTCGACCGAGTAGGTGAGTCACTTTGAAATACTTTTTCGAATATGATTCACCCTTACATTCATTATGTTAGAATTCCCTTATCTCATTTCTTTTCCAGTCCCTATGGAGAACAAGTTTAGGCCAACTGAAATAGCATATGATAATTAGCAAGTCCATTCTAAATTTCTTTAAAGTATCTAACCATGTATTTTGTTTTTTGACAAAGGCGTTCATTATATCTTTTATTGTTTTTCTTCAGAAGAAACAATTTGTGAAACTGACAATTTGAGTAAAGTGAGTTGTGAGGATGGACGGCGAGCAGAGAAGTCTGTTGACGCAAGTTACAACGCTCCAAAAACAGTATTGAAAAAAGAATCTAAGGCTTCCGTCACTGGTAAACAGTTCGACTTTGTCACAGGCTCAAGACTGAAAACTAATTTAGTTCGGAAGCCGGCTGAGCGCCTAACTGGAATAGCGTGTGATAAAGAAGGCAGGAATACTTCAAGCTCACGTGTCAAGGCCTCACTTAAAGAAGGTACCAGTAAAGCAAAAGATAGCGTCGCCGTAATTAGAAACAAACCGACAAGAACTACCAACCAAATTGAACGAAATATTAGGAAAAGCGAGCGACTCAACAAGCAGATAGTCCATAAATGCTTGAAGAAAAAAACTCAAACAGTAACAAACGAAGTTTCACGTATTTCAGAAAAAAAAATTCATTCTAAAATGGAGAAAAATTCAACTACCACTTTACGTAAAGCGGACGATTCTCGATCACGTGCAAAATCTCACTCTGAATTAACTACGTGAGTATAGCCTGGGAATCATTAAAAGATCATGACTCTATATTTCTATAACGTCCTGTTTGGAATCCAACTTCTATTCATTTTTTGAACAAATTGTGATCTCTGCAGTAAACTTCTTGAATTACTGAATTCCTTACAGGCCAAATGTTACCCTATCCATATCCAACAGAGCGGATTGCCAGACGATGAATATGGACCTAGATTCTAAAACTTTAATGACTGATACAAGTCTTACCATGACGCGATTGGTCCAGGAGGTAAACTGCATGGAAATTCGGAGCATAAGCATAGCAAATCGACTAGCAGCTCTAGAGCAAAACGGCAGGTCTAAATGGAAACATCAACTATCTTCTGAACCTGGTCTCCACTCTACTTTCTCGCCAGTATGCAATGAAAACATATCGATGCCCACGTATATTAAAATATGTCGTAACCCACAAAATTTGGGAAATTGACTTTTTTTGAAAAATGGAATGATAATAATGTTTCGCAGCTTATGTGTAAGTTTTAACGGTCAAATCGTTAATTTACTATTTCTAAATAAATATTCCAATTCGTAAAGTCCTATCTTTTCAATGGTAATAGTGAACCGTTTTCATCGCCTACTACTGAACATTTTTCCAAATGTGGGATACGACGTATTATAGAACGTGGGTATCGATATGTAGTTTAATAAGGAATTGATGATTGTTGAAGTTTGGGCTACATTGAGTAATTGATGTCTGTTTGCTTTGCAGGATTCAACAGATGGAAATATTTTTCACAAGACAGATGTGGCTGTCAAGCAAGAAAAGCTAGCCGAACGTCTAGAAAAATTAGAAACTGCTTCAGAAAAATGGAAGAGAAGAGTAGCGACGCCAGATGCTGTTCAATATTCTATTCATGGTAAGATGAAAGTTGATCACACTGGGGGTTTTCACTCTGCTGTAACATCGCCCCTTATTCAGGCTGTGGGAAATGAGTTGAATAGAGGAAAGAAAATACCAAGAGCTGAGCGGTGCCGAGTAAAGAGAGGTGATTTTCTCATTAACTAACGTTTTCGTCTGCTGTGGAGGATATCCAACAATTATCATCACATTATATTGAGAAGTTGGAAAAGTTCAATACTACACGATAGGAAAGTTGCCCAATTCATTAGTATTTTATGTTTTTGTTGAAAATTGATGCTTCAAATTAGAATGGAATAGTTGAAGACAATCAAGATTTAAAGAATGTGCTCCAATGGCCGCCCTACTAAAAATATCAGATAGGTTCTGAGAGATTCGGATACGAATCAGTTAAGATTCTCGGATCGGTTTTGACGCAGGTTGCGCCGGACTTTGTACGTTTTCTATCTGGTTGAATAATTTTATCTGGTTCTTACCTGGGTCTTTCTGGATCCAATTCGAAATAGTTAACTGTCATGCTTCAAATTCTATCCGCTTTCATCCGGACTGCATTGTACACGAAAACGCTTCTGAATCATATGCGTTCCGGTTCGGATTTTATGTGGAAATGTCTGATATGACAGCACGACACCTGTTCACTTTTATTCGGTTGCTGTGCGGGTGTATCCAGGTTTCATCTTAGATACGTCTGATACGACAACACAAAATCTATTAGCTTCTATTCGGGTACTATCGTGGCCGAGTTCAGAACAACTCCCATGCGGGCATAACCGGGTTTCATCTCGAGAACATCTTACAACGGTACGGACATACATATGACAATCTCTGTGACAAATAATATGTTATATTTGCAAGTACTCCCTAGTCGAGTTTCCATCTGGATTCAATGGCAACTCACTGAGAAACATTCAATGCACAAAGTCAACATTTTCGATGTAGTTAAAATTTTATAGTAACCATAACAATGTTTTTCCGTTGAGGTAACTATAATATACTACAGCAAGCATTTATGATTTATTAACAGTAAATACACCTGAAATTTAGTAATATTAACAGTCTTGTGGCTGGTTTCACCAATGTCGAATAACGTCTCATTCCTAAGCAATATCCTCGCCTTCGGCTTCCGGCTGACAACTTTACCCTGGCCTGCATTCACTTTGTTTCATCCCTCGTTACACAATATACTATTTCTATCAAAGATTACTAACTATTCAATTTCACTCATCTATTTAGATAGACTTGGTTCTTATATTACTACCCATAGTCAATCAACGTCCTTATATCAACTATTGTTTAAAAGTCAATTTGCTAAGCCTCTGAAAATATTAACAGAGACTAGATTTTTATAGATATTATCACATATTTACCGTAAGCGTTACAGTGAGTGAGGACTTTTGGAACTGTCAGAAAGAAATTAAGTTAAGAAGATATTTGGAACTCGGATGTTTAGTTGAGATATCTTAGCTGCATTGAAACGCTGATATCATTGAGACAGATGCCAAGTTAAAAATAAATAGGAAAAAGTGATGTATTGCTCCAATAGATAGTTCAACGTAGTTGGTAGAGCGTGAGACTAGTAATGCGAGTGGATGCATGCATCCCGGGTCAAGTCCTGGCCGGAATGATGCGGTGTTTTTCTAATCTACAATTCCTTACTTTGTATCAATAGGCGGTTGCTTACAATTAGTAGGTGTTGCTCAACGCACCATTCATTGTAATAGAATTCATTACAACAATCTAAATCTATTTTTTCCGAATATTAAAATTTCATCTCAGGATCACACTCCGGATCAGACCGGATGGCAACCACCGAAAAAAATTCAACCTTTCGCAAATCAATCCCGCATATAACAGAATAGGAACCTCATAAGATCCGGTACAAATCCTGCATGCGACCGAACAAAAACAGATAACAAGAAACATATCATGTCCAGATAGACAGCCATGAATTCCGTACGCCATCTGGAACCTATATGGTGTTTTTTTGCAGGTCGTGGAAGATGGACTGATTTTTCGCCAATCCTGACCACAAAATTTGTAGAGACCATATTTTTTAATTTTTCAATTATGCAACTTCCCTATAATTATTGAACAAACTCCAATTTATCTATCCAATTCTGAGTGACATAATGTTTGAACAATATCCTAATTGACAATTTTTATCTTCTTCAATACACAGGAGTAACTACTGAGAAGATCACTGATACTGAATCTGTTACTACGTTGAAGAAAACTTCATTTTCTCGAAGAATTGTCGAAGGTAAGGTAAATTAGAATACGGTTCCTTCAACTTTGAACTTTATTGCATCAAACTTTTTGTACTAATACCTTGAGACCTTGGTCACATGGATTCACTAGCTCTTGTTATTTCTTGCTCCTTGTAGATGAAAAAATTGGACTGATTCATCCACGTTCGGATATCACAGTCGCTGTACCTCGAACTGACGATCTTACTTTTGACACATTTTTCAGTGGTGTATCTGTAGAGCGATGTGACAAGGATTATATTGACTGGAATGAAAGTGACTTGGACGTCTTAAAATCGCGTTCAGAATTGTAAGTTTTCTATTTATCAGTTATTAGTTCTGTTGTGATTATTGGTCATATGTTTCTAACAGGACTTCATTTTCATTTTTAAACTCTTGGTTTCTTTCAATCGTAGCCAATAAACGTTTAATAAACAATAAACAATGTGCAGACAGACTACCAGTTTCTGTTGCACCTAAAATCTGCAACCGAGGACACAGGTACTCTTTTTAAGTTGGCAATACCCTAAAGAAAAGCTAGCTTGACAAATGGAGCGACACGAGCATTGCCTATTTCGCAGCTCTCTGTCGCGGGCACTGAACTCTATTATAATACTGGAACAAGCGCTAAGGTAGTGGGGGCTGTTGAAGGCGTCAGACAGAGAAGGTCATGGTTGAAGTTGGTATCCACTTGTCGCACACAACATCTACTGATTGAGCACAAATATCAGTCCGCCGAGATTTTGACAGTTGGTCAGGTAAGGTTTAAAAACAACCGCCTCTCTCTGTCACGGCGATTAACGTTTTCATGTGAGATAGTCGCTGGGAGTTGCTATGAGTGCGACACAAGCGTACCAACTTCTACCACAACTATCTCTGTCTTACCATTTCTCGCTGAAGGGAAACATAGGCTGCGCTCATTCCAGTATTGTAGTAGAGTTCAGTGGTCGCGGGGGCTCTCAAGCTAGCTTTTGTCTTGGGTACCTCCTTCGTTGCAAATTTTAGGTGCGACAGAAACCGATAACCTGTCTGTACACGGAGGGAACTTTTGGCATATTTCACCTTGATCAAAATTGACACAAAATATTCCGACTGCTACTCGAGGTATTCTAAGTCGTAGATGGAGGTATTATAAGTCAATAATCGATGTATAAGCGCTCGAAGCTTCATTGACCAATTATAATACAAAGATTTACTTACAAGGGGTTATATCCATTTCGGAAAAAGAAGAAGAAGAAAGATTGACTTGAGATAAGTCGATAAACGGTCTATAATATGCTAGCCGAGCGTCGGGCAGTACGGGTCAAACTTTGACGTGTATTACCTCGTCGGAACGCAGCACAAAACACGCCTTTCGGCCGAGAAGTGCATGCATTGTAAGGTGTGCACGTACCCGAGCCGGGTATCGAAGTCGGTTGAATATCGGTCGGGTATGTGCCGTATCTCATTTGGTAAGGGAAGTGTACATGATGCACACTTGCCCTCGGTTCAACCACTGATCTATATCTATATGAGGTATTCCATACCAACACGACAAACGATTTTCCCTTATCATTTCTGATTTAATTCATAATTTTTTCTACAGTTACCCTAACTCTAAGACCCACTCATGAATTTTCTCAGATTTTTGTCATGAACCGTCATTTATTCGTGAATTTTAGAAACTTCAAACAGGGACACTTTTGATTTTTTTGAAGAAATCTCAAAAATTCTGTGTCCGAAGATGATAATTTTAATCCCCATTCGAAAGTGCTAACTATTTTTCTTATATTTATTTCGCTGATTTAAGAAAAAATTATCCCGCTACGTAGTGGATGATGGCTCCCAGATTTTTTTCGATTAAAATTTTCAAAAATAAAATCAATCTTATCTCTCATGGTAAAGACCCATTATCCGAAAAATACATTTCATCTGCATTAAAAAAATTCTGGAAGCCATTGTCCACCACGTTTACGGAATAATTTTCTCTTAAATCAGCAAAAAACAAACATAAGGAAAATAGTTTCCACTTCAAAATGATCGTCTTCGGATACAGAATTTTGTAGATTTTTTTCAATAAAATCAAAAGTGTCTCTCTGTTTGAAGTTTTTAAAATTCATGAATAAATAACGGTTTATGAAAAAAATCTGAAAAAATTCATGAGTGGGTGTTAGAGTTGGGGTAATCTTAGAAAAAATTATGAATCAAATCAAAAATGGTGAGGGAAAATCATTGGTCGAGTTGGGATGAAAGACCTCATATACAGGGTGTATCACCTCAAGTTTCAAGAATGGGAGGGACTTAGTTGACGCGTATTGAGACCCCATCAACCGATAAACAAAGAGAAGAATTTCGTAGACCGAAATTCTTACGAAAAATGTACCTTTACCAAATGGGACACGGCAATAGTTGTGACCGAGTCAAAACCGTGTACCCGAATAAAAGCCGGGTACCTGGATAAAGTCGGGTACCCGAGTCCGGAGTCGGATCCGGCTATACTCAAAGAGTCGGGCCTTTGGAATCGAAATTTTTGTCTCAAAATATGCCAATTTCGCGACTCTTATTACCTCGACAAGGTTTCGATGTATCATAGCTCAAAGTACCCTATTTAAAATATGCCAAAATTTCTCTCTGTGTACATGTAGCTTCAAGAGAATAGAGGGCTACGCGAATCTGAACATCAATTTTATCATAATCAATATCTCGATGGCTCAGTCAAACAACGCAGTATCTCGTGAGCCACTCCGGAATCGCTCTGTAGCGCTATAGACTTGCCGACTACTTTTACTTCTTTATTTCTTTACAGAATATAAGTTCCTGGGCCTTACAATTAATAACGACTTACATCTGCTCACGACTTCTTAATGTAACCTGTAAATATATACGTCTAAATCAAGAAGCTAATTGCAGTGCATTTTGAAATTCGTTGCACACCGGACTACAAAGTCTTATGGCCGGTTCACCAACAACAAATAACTTGCATTCGTCGATTACCTCTATTCACTGATTTGGATATTGCATTCTTACATTGAACACATCATTTTATCGGGCTAATTATGTTATAAAAGGGTAACTTAATTTGTGAAATAAAAGGACTTTTTCGATGTGAAAATGCAATTTCTAAATCAGTGATTAAAGTTAATCGATGAATAAAAGTTATTTGTTGTTGGTGAAACTGGCCATTAGGAAGTTTGTTTCTTATACAATCTTTAAAGTTTCGGAGTTTAGTGTACATAATTTTCTGATAATGGATAACTACCTGCTCTGAATTCATCAGACTTGTAATTTGATATTTTCGTTTGATACTCTTTCAGGGTGTATACTGACCCTGGAAAACTGGGAATTCAGGGAAAAGTCAGGGAATTTTCCAATGACTGGAAAAGTCAGGGTAATTTATTTTCAGATTCGAGTATACACCCTGTCTTTCCATTATTCACACTTTATTGGCCCTACATTTCTCAATGGTGCTCCTCCTAGTGGATGAGCCATCTCAGCTCCTTGTAAAGTAGCCTTCAACTGCGCTTGTTAAGCAGCACGACTTGGGAGATGTACATCATGCTGGACTCAATTTCATAGACTATAGTAACCAGGTTGCATAAGTTTCATATCAGCGCAAAAGCGCAACGGATATTCTTTAGTACATAGTGTGAGGTATTGTCAGTTTCACAAACACAAATGCCAGACTATTTTGCATAGACTATTATACTTCAGTTTTTTTTTTGTTTCAAATCATCTTCAGCCTCCTAATGGCTCCACTAATCCTGTATTTCTGATATTTCCAGCCCGTGAACAATCTCGGGTTGGTGATGGGTCTCAATATTGTAGTGGAAGACGGCCATAGCTACCAACAGGTGCCAAATGTTACTAAAACAGACACTTATTGCATTCCTGTAGTCCTAAAGAATTCATGTATCTCATTTAGCGTTGTGTGTGTTCCTGGCCTGAAGCGTTTGTCTGTCTTCTTTCGTAACTTTTGCATAATATCATGTGCATTGGACTGACAGTTATTTAACAATTTCATGGATGCACTCCCTGCTAAATACACGGGGACGGCTACGGCCGAAATTTCGATATTTAACAGTTCTGATTTTAGCTGATAGCGGCGCTGGTGCTGAACTTTCCAGAATTTTTCGAGTGAGAGTGGGGTACAGAGTATGGAAGGTAGAGAGGAGTATACCTATATCTGCTCTTGAAAATTCGTTTGATGCGCTACTTATTGGAGCTCGAGGTAGTCACTATTTGTGAATATTTTGGCAAGGTGCGCAGAGGCCAACTGCATTCGTTTCCTCTCTACCCTCCATAAGTTGGACCTTTGAGAAAAAAATTGATTAAAACAGTCGAAAGGCCCATGTTGTTCCAATGGGGAAAAGTCAGGGTTGGTCGGCACCCCTTGATATTAAAATTGAGGGCTAAAATGTAGTGAATCCTTTTTTTAAATTTATTTGGAAACCATTCATGTATTCGAAGCGAAAAATTCGCCCATGACCAAAATAACTGTCGGTAACTATAGAGTGTGCAATATTGGTTTTTGCTATATGTGCGTTATACTCCGTAACAATAATTGGGGCTTTCCACGCCAACTCGACCAACGTCTGAACCTGACCATCTCGGATTTTATCGACTCTTGTTTAAATAGTGGTCTACAGGTTCAGGATCGCAAGAAAATTTTATTTTAATTTTTTCCAACGGCCGTTATTTATTTATAATTTTTTAAATGGACTCAAAGTTCGACCCTGTTTTAAAATTCTGGAAAAATTCATAAAATTTATTTTAAATATGAGGATCATTTTAAGCCATTATACAGAGTGGTCAATATAATAGAAGTCCTCGAGAAAAATTGAAGAAAATAATTGAAATTTAGTCTTTTTTTTTTTCAACGTCATTTTGTATGAAAACAACTCGTTTTTTTTTTTTTCCTAAGGCTTATCTCCTGGATAAGGAAAACAACTCGTAGCTCATATTTGGGGAAAAAAAAAAAATGGAGTACATTTTTCGGACTTTAAGTAAAAGTTATACATCTTTCACGATATTTGACATTGGAAGGTGAAATTATTTCTGCATTTTGAACCTCATAAATTAACTGAAAAGGATTTGTCTATATCATGATGGTGGGTTGAGATAAAAAATGAAAAATTCTCCATTTTTTTTTTGTTGTTTTTCTCCAATTATGAGCTACGAGTTGTTTTGATACAAAATGACGTTGAGAAAACAACAAAGAAAAAAAACTAAATCTCAATTATTTTCTTTGATTTTTCTCACGGACTTCTATTATATTGACCACTCTATATAATGGCTTAAAATGATCCTCATATTTGAAAGAAATTTTATGAATTTTTTCAGAATTTTGAAATGGGTCGAACTTTGAGTCCATTCAAAAAATTATAAATAAATAACGGCCAGTAGAAAAAATTTTAAAAAAAATTTCGCTATCCTGAACCTGCAGACCACCATTTAAAAAAGAGTCGATAGAATCCGAGATGGTCAGGGTCAGACGTTGGTCGAGTTGGCGTGGAAAGCCCTAATTATACGCTAATGAAACTCTTGCTTGCATCATACGTCTAAGGAACATTCTTTTGAGGATAGCTCAGATTTTTACTGCCAACTTGCTGCTGAACCAAGTTTCCTCAAAACGCATGCCAATTTTGAAAAAAAAAACAAATACTCAGAGGTGCTCGTGTTTTGACAAAACTCACCTGGGCTGAAGATAAAACATCTAAAGTTGAAGTGAGTGACTTCAATCTTTCTTGTTCTATATTATTTCCTTGTAATTATTGCTCAAGATATTGACAAATATGGGTGTGGAAAAAGATTCCGTTCACTATGTTTTTTGAAATATGCTACTCATTGAATGTTTTTTTTTTTATAAAAATATAAATATCATGCGCCTGAACTAACTGCGACGAGAGAAATAGTATATTACATACCTAGGGCAGTAAAATAAGGAAGGTCCCAGATCACATTTAATTGTCGTCCGAGGCGAAGCCGAGGTCGACAGACATGTGATCTGAGGCTTTCTTATTTACTGCCCGAGGAGTGTATACGATTTTTCTCATCGACGGAGCCGAAAAGCGGCAACTTCGTTCCGCGTAGCGGGACGAAAGTTGTCGCTTTCGGCTCGGAGACGAGAAAAAAAAAATACATGGTATGGTCAATGCTTAGTGAAGAATGGGCTAACTTCTAACTGTTGGTAAATAATCACTGTCACCTTATTAATTATCACTAATTAAACAATAACTGTTGCCTTGTACAGAGTTTCAGCCTTGCAGGCTCGTTAAAATGTGTGCTGCATTTTTCATCTTTGCATATTCATTTTTATTGCATGAAGTTCTACTTCTTCAAATTTTTATCTTTGCTTTTACTCATTCTACACCTCTTATTATCATTGCCTATGAATCTACGTCATTCTTTAGACATAGTAAATCACATTATCAGCACTTTTAACACACCGTGACTCACGCTGTCACAGTAGAGATACTACATTGAATGAATAACCTTTATTATTCAAACGCATACTTGCTCAGGCTGATTGTCTGATAAGATAATGACTGTTATTCAGGATAAAAACATCCTCAATCTTGAATCACCGTTCACCCACAAGTTGTACAATAACGTTTTTCTTTTTTCTTTTTCATTTTTTCCCTAAGTAATACGTACCCTAAGATCTTTCATAGATACAAAATATTAACATCGATGGACTATCTTGAGATGCAGTGTAACGCAGCATATACATCTTATACGAACCAGTGATCTACTATCATGATTGTTCAATTTCAGTATATTAAGGTAGTAGTCTCACTACAATCGTTATTAGATAAATCCTTGATTTTGAAATATATATGAGTTTATGTGATGAACTTTCATGTAACCCTAAGTATTTGGTACCTTACCGAAAATTGCAAGAAGTAATCTTACGTCGAAAATGGGAAAATTAACTCGGCGTCTAATGGGAAAATTGTTCCGCCAACATTGTGATTGCCGAATTCATCCCCCTATCGATTAGATGACGATATCAATAACGTTGCTACTTGTAAATTAGATTCTGAAGATTCCAATGTGACTATAAAAGTATATGGTCAGCGAATTATTCGAAGAGAACTTTTAAGATAATCTCGATGAAATCTTAGTAAATAGCAGAAAATCGATCGCCGTGAAGTAGTTGATCATAATGTGCTGATTATAACCGAATCAAATCAGCAGTTGTAAATTATTTACAATCATGAATCATAAAATTTGAATTTGTATCCTCGAAGTTTAAATCGACCAAAGATTCATGCAATACAGAAAACCCTCCTTACATTCTGTTTTATTTCAACGATTAATAAGCCGTCATTTGACCACAGCGTAGCGAGACTACTACCTTAACACATTTCACTGCAGTCACATCAGAAGAGTGCTGTGACTCAAATATTAGTTTGTGTACCACATTGAGTGCATAATCAATTTTCTTATCATTTCTATCTAACACGATATTGCATGTGATTATTGGTGTGATGACCTATCCACATATTTTTGGCTTGCAATATTATGAGGAACTCGAGAAAATGAGTATTCCAAAGAAAGGATCACTACTTCAAAATCATGAATCAATTGGAGTCATTGGATTTGATTGAGCGACTGTGGACTACAGTTTGCAACCGTTTATTCTTCTCCAGATTGGTGCAGAGAAGGAAAATTCCAACTCGAGGACGAAGATTGAAGTCTAAGAATCCTCTACGAGTTCTTGCCGCCCGTACTGATCTGAGGACAGAATATACGGAAATTAAAACCGGTGTCGCTGAAAGGATTATGAAGGATCTCAGTATCGCAAAGTGTGAGTACGTTTTCATCACGTTCATTACAACTCATCGTTACATACTTGGACTGAAATTTAATAAAATTTGTTATAGTGGCAAAATCATCTTCTTTAGCCGTTGAAGCTTTGGCTGGGCTAGCTTCAACGGAGGACTTCAATGCTATAACATTAAAAGACGCAGCCAGACCTACAGAAAACTCTGGAACAATGTTATCTGCATACAAAGATTTGATGCTTATTCTTGTCAAGGGACGGCGTCATGTACAAGTCAGGCTCGTTGAGCCGACCGCATCCAGCATTAACAGCGGCGATAACTACATCCTGGTTACTCCAACAGAGGTAAGTGTTAATCATTGATATAGTAGATCGTTTTTTGCGCAAAATAATCAAATAATTAGTTCTCAGAGTCTGTATTTACGTGGAATTTGATTCAAGGTATATAACTATGTCGGAAAGTACAGCAACGTCATTGAGCGAACTCGGAGTGCTGAAATAGCGTTGAGCATCCAACAAAATAAAGATCTTGGCTGCACGGCTAATCAAGTAGTTACAGTCAGTGAGGAAAAACCTACTTGTTCAAGGAATGATACATCAAAGTTTTGGCAACTTCTTGGAGCCGAAGATGAAGAAATCGACGGTAAGCTGTACAGCACGTTTCAATCTGGGTCATCCTGTATAGTCGGTAGTTGAATCTTGAAGACAACGACGAATGTACAGAAGATGGTTTATACCAAAATTATTTATATGAGTTCGATTGTTTAGTGATAATAAGATGATTTCGGTTCGTAGATAATCAGTTATGGAGTTGGTGTTTCAAGATTAGTATGAGAAGTCGGTCGTTTAGTGATTAGTTACAAAGTAGGTAGTTTGAAATTAGAATGAGTAGTAGTTAGATGTGAAGGAGGAGGTAGGGAGAGAAGAAGAGAGAAAGAGAGAGAAGCGAAATTCATTTGACCCTGGAGCGAGGCTCCTGAGGGCCACAGGCAATACATTTTTACATTAAATATAAATATAAATTTAAGTAAATTTTTTTCTACATTCAGTTCCAGTCTGTATAGCAGTATAAAAAGACAAATAATAGAACAAAAAAAAGAAAAGAGACAAAAATATAATTGACGGCTAGACTAAACATAAGTATAAAACAGTTATTCAGCGTAATCCGGAGCTTTCACTCCAACCCGCCTGACGCATTGGTTAGTACAGTGGTACAATCATCAGCGAATGGGAAGACTAAGGCAACTACTGAGCGACGCTCCAGTGCAATGTTCAAGTGATGATCGTTCAGGCGTATGCGATAGAATGCACCCTCGTAGACTTGCCCTTATCGTAGAGATATATCTATATATCGATGACTCAGTCGAATAACATAGTATCTCGCGAGGCAATCCGAAATCGATCTGTAGCGCTATAGACTTGCAGACGTTCTCACTTCCCTATGAAGCACTTCCACGTATATTCCCGGTATATTATATAAACAATGAAATCAGCAGCAACGAAGAACCCCGACTTATTTTTGGAACACTAAGGCAATTCTTTAATCATTGGTTCTTACAGTTACTGAAGCTGCCCACCCGTATGAAGACGAAGTGTATGAAACAGTCGTGATCAATACCAATATGGTCTACGAACTAATCGACAAAGAACTGGTTCCGTATACTGATTTTTGGGGCGTGATACCAAAGATTGGAATGCTAGAGCCTACCAAGGTATGTTAACTCCATATTATTAAGTCGTAAGTTACTGTGTAGTCACAAAACCTATTTTTTTTTTTTCTTTCAGATCCTTGTATTTGACTTTGGGAGCGAAATGTACATTTGGAATGGCAAGCTGGCCACTAGGCCACATCGTAAACTCGCCTCTGACATGGCTAGAGAACTGTGGAAGGAAGGCTACGATTATTCTGAGTGTACTGTGTGCCCGCTTACAGCTGCGTCTGTTATTGGAGCACGTAAGAATTCTACTTCCATAGAAAACAAGGCCTCTGCTCGTCCTGATTGGTGTCTACTACTCAAAGTAACACAACACATGGAGCCAATATTATTCAAAGAAAAATTCCTCGACTGGCCTGACTTCAAACGAATTATAAAGACTAAAAACACCGACTCTAAGGAATATATGGACGATACTGTCACCGTACTACCGTTTGATGTCAATCTTATAATCGAACCGAACACAACGCCGGTAGATCTAATGCTAGAAGGTAGTCATCTAGGTAGAGGAAAAGAGTGGTTCGACGACGAGGTGAGATTGATTTAGAAAAATGATTAATTTTCAATGAAGAATGTGAATAACAAATCTTCCCTACTGTAGATATAGCATATTGCGAATATATTTCCGTCTGATAAAAATCTATTCTTCTAGTTCAGGAAACTGCATCTAATCACTACGCTTGGTACGACTGTGTGGCACATAGACGAGTACTCACATACTCTGTTGAACGCGTCTTCTGTAGGGCAGTTTCATGCTGGGGATAGTTATATCGTGCGCTGGACGTACAGGATTACAATGACCGGTACTGACGTCATGTTCTCATGCGGAATTAAAAAGAGTTGCAGTGTTTTTATTCAATTTTGATTATTTACGTTTTTATAGGCCAACAATTGAGCGGACAGCCCTCAAAATATTCGACAATCGGCAGAGATCGGTGTGCTTACTTTATCTGGCAAGGACAAACTGCATCTCCTAATGAACAGGGTACGGCTGCACTGCTCACAGTCGAATTGGATCAGGAAGAAGGACCTCAGGTGAAGAAGGACTCTCCGAAAAATGTTGATTAACTATAAATTCTATACACTGTTTAATAATTTATATTTCTTTATCTAGATCCAGGTCATTCAAGGGTTCGAATCACCTGCGTTTCTCAATCTATTCTCCGGAGGGATGGTCGTGCATTCTGGAAACCGAATGGATCAAGAAAACGAACACAGATATAGGTTGTACATCTGTCGAGGAACACTTGAGTCTGAAGTATCTCTTGTTGAAGTACCATGCACCATGCAGAGCCTGAGAAGCCGCTGTTCGTTTTTGCTACTCAATCTTGATGACAAGAAATTTTATGTATGGCACGGAAACGCTGCACTACCCCACATGAAAGAGGTTTGTGTACAGAATATATGACCTGAGACGTTTATTCATATTCTCCATTTCATATTTCCAGTATATTTTCAATCACAAGAGTTACGCTCAATTATTTCCAAGAACAAACATCACGTATTCATTTTCAGAATGCTTTGAAAGCTGCTGACAAGCTCAGAATCAATTGCCCAGAAGAAACTGGGCTGGTTTCGTACAGCGCAGTTGAGATTATTGAAATAAACGAGGAAGATGAACCTGACCAGTTTTGTGACGGTGATTATTTATTCTTGACCTATTGCATCTTCTGAAACAAATCTTGCTTCTCAAGATGAACATTTGAGAAAAGCCATGGAATCAATGGTTTCCACTCTTTTTCTTGTCTAGCCCTAGGTAAAACGGACGTGCAACATTATTTACCATTAAAAAATATCAACAACATGGAGTACACTATGAGGCTTTTTCACTTATCAAGTGTAACTGGTGAGTTTAAACCGACCGAATTGCTCTGCGCTCATCGTGCTGATATCACAACGCCATATCCTTTCCTTCAAATTGAGCTATACCAAGTTAGTCAACCTGGTAAGTTAGCTCATTAGTATGCTTCTGGAAAAATATGATTAATTTCAGCCTCTTGGATCACAGCTTTTCGACAATTTATCATGATTCACATCGTCAATAATTCATTTCAGCATTATTCATGCTGGATAACGGCAACGAAATTTGGCTCTGGCAAGGCTGGTGGCCAGATAGTGGGGCTGACGACCAAACTGGAAGCGGTGCTGTAAGATGGCAATCCGAGAGGAGGGCAGCGATGAGAATAGCAATTCAGTACTGGCAAACTAATCACTCAGAATCTACAGAACTACCCATATCTCTGGTCTGGGCTGGACTCGAACCATTACAATTTACAAATCTATTTCCAATGTGGGAAACCCGCGACGACGTTGCAGAATTGAACATTAAGGCACGTTGACTTGAAAGATTTCAAATGAAAAGTTCTCGCTATCAATATCAGGATGTATTTATTTTCAGGATGGTCATAATAAGGGGGAAGTGTTGAGCATTCATATGGAATTAGCGAAATTAACGCAAAGCACTTACCCGCCTGCTGAATTATTGCACAGACCCTTGCCTCAAGGAGTGGATCCGACGCGTTTGGAACTGTATTTATCCATCGCCGACTTTCAAGTAAAACTTACATCTCTAAATTAATGAATTTCAAAGTTACCTGTTTTACTTTAAAGCCTAATGCATATGACTTATTTTTTTTCTCGTTCCTCCCCTATACAACTATGCTATATAATCAAGGGGGATCAATCTAGCCATCCACTAAAATAATGGTTGATAATAAGGTAAAAAATATAACGTGTGCAACAAAATCAGGATCAACTCATCTTTTCATGAGCCAATTACGTAGTGTTTCTTATACGTTTTGCCAAATGGATTGTCTAATGTATTTCATTTTTCATTGTATATCAGAGATGCACATCTAGTACACTGCCGTGCTAAGCACAGAAGTGGTAAATTGTATTTTGGCCATCTTGAGATATTGACAGTTTTCAATTTTCAATTTTCACAATCATTAAGAATTATATTCAGAGTCGAATGATTTTAAAATTTGGTTTGAATCAAAAAGATAAAAGATTATATTACTCGTTACTGTTGTATTAATATTAATGATAAATACGGCTAATTGTTCTAGTAATTTACAACTTTAACGAAGATACGGCAACTTTAATAAAGTAATTTTATTATGAAAAAATGAACTAAATCGTTTAATAATATGATGAAAATATTCATCGATTGTTACTATACCATCTCAGAGTCATAACTCGTTTTTGACAAAAAAGTAAGTTACCACCTCTGTGCTTAGCACGGCAGTACAGGCAATAGGTAATATTGCATTGCACTAAATTTCAGGAGTTATTTTTTTTTTAATTGGGTTCAGTATCACATACTGAATATAAATGAACAAAATCCTCACAAATTTCGACTCCGGAAGTGCCGCCATTATGAGAAACACTTTATCTGCGTATTGCCGTGTCTCATTTGGTAAGGGAAGTATACTTGATGCACACTTGCCCTCGGTTCAACGGCTGATCTATATTTATTAGAGTGTTCTTATTTAGGGCTTGGTGGAATTTAAATCGTTGCGCCCCCCGAATCGATCACAAATAATTGAAAAAAAATCACTGTAAGATTTGAGCTCTTAATTTTGACATGAAGCCATGCCGCAAAAGGCGTTTGTATTCTTTTTTTTTTGCAAATTTGTCTAACCAAAGATATAATATTGGGTTTTGTGCACTTCTAGATCTTTTTTTTGTCTGCAGCACCCAAATTCATTCGCTATTTATTACTTATTTCAAGTAATGAAATATTTGAATTTCATATACAGGGTGATCCAGAATGCGGTACTTTCCTTACACCGGTGAATTCCTTGTGAAAATTTAAGACCAAAATTATTAATCCTAAAAAGTCGAGAGCGAAGCCGTTTTCAGGTTATTATTGCCTACTACTCGAGCATAAGTGGGCAACAGTAAATTGAAAACGCCTGCTAAATTATTTTTCAATATCTTCAAGAAAATCATCAACAATTAAGAAAAGAACGCGAAAATCGTGCTGTTACAAAAAATATGGTGTGCACCAAGGGCTAAGTGGGCTTTTTGACCTTGTGTGGTTGCAGTACTCGTCTTCGGCTCGCAGATGCATTCGTCTCCGACTCGTACGGCAAAATCCACAATAAGCACATACCGAGAATATTCGTGGAAGCGCTTCATAGAGATTCTGTTCACTTATATTCAGTACGTGATACTGAACCCAATTAAAAAAAAAAACTCCTGTAATTTAGTGCAGCGCGCACAAGCGTGCCAGGCTTCCCTATTCTTCGTACTAATCGCCGTAAGAAGCACCCTATGTAATAAAATCTGTGTGATTGTTTAAACAGATACTACTGAAATCTTTAAACTAATTGATTTTATTGCGATTATTTTCAGGAATTATTTGGTATGACGAACGAAGAGTTTCAAGACCTTCCATCATGGAAGCAAATCAAACTGAAAAAGAAGATTGGATTATTTTAACATGCAGGAAATAAACTCAGATAGTCTGGAACCCTGAACTTGAACTGGAGTATAACTTTTATCACTAATTTGTAATTCATCATAAATAGTCATTCTAAGACAGGCTTTCTCTTCTAGACTGACAAGCAATCTTATGATGAATTTGGTATTGATTGATTGATTGATTAGACAACATTTTTATTGTAATAACTATTTAAATATAAATTATTGTATTAAAATATTTTTTCGATCAACTCACACACGCTCTTTCTGATTATTTATATACCTGATTTAATATACCTACCTTCTTATACCACTGCCCTGTGAAAATCTGTCGAATAAATATTTTATAATCCGCCTGTTCGCAATAATTAAGGCGTAACATCACTCCAGGATTTTGGAAAAAGCTTTTTTTTGGCTTAAAAAATACTTTGGGGTCATAATAACAATATGCAGTTGATCCTGTAGCGAAATTTTTTTTTTTTTACAGGTTCAATTATCGATGTTGCTGCAGCGCTTTGGAGCGCGCGCTGATCGAAGTAGAAGAGAAAGAAAGAAAAAAGACAAGAAAAAACCTGAGGATATATCGAGGGCTAAGGATCAGAAGGGCGTAATCCACATTTTTTCGACTTTGTTGAATTTGCTGCCATAAGGGCGTATATCTGAAAATTAAACCGTAAGCCCCTCTGGCAGCATCCGCAGTTTTTTGTGGGTTTACGCCCTTCTGATCCTGAGCCCTCGCTATGTACGAAAGATTGTCAACTTTCACTTAACCATGGACTAATATTTACTTTCAACGCGTTTTTCTCGAAACCACTTTTTTCACACTGGGCGGACGGATTACTCGAACAACTTTCCGTAGATCGATTTGAAATTTGGATAGCAGCTTTTCACAATTACATTCTCTAATTTTTGGTTTTTTATAAACAATTTACTGCCTATTTGTTGGGCGAAAAATCGATTTATTTCTTCAAAAGTGCACCATTTTTGCAAAATTTGACAAAAAGTCATACCCGTACGTAGTCCCATAGCGAATGATATATGGATTATAATTTATTTGTTTGTTTTTGTTCCAAGTCTTATACTTTACAAGAAAACCGTCCGCCCGTGAAGCTATTTGTAAAAAACACGTTTTTTAAGATGGGCTCTGTCGCCGCCATTGTGTATGCAAATTATGATAATTTTTTTTTTTTTATACTCTAATATGTGTTGAATGAACCCTCTCAAAAGAAATCCTATTCCTTTTTTCTTACTCCCAAAATAAATTGTCAAAGTTAGACCTCATTTTCTGTCGCTTGAGTGGTGTTACCCCTTAAATTTACGAATATGTAAACGCGAATAGAATAATAAAATAAGACGCGCAATGTCCAATGATGTTTTTCAAGCGGATTTTTAAGCTTGCCAATTTCAGATAGTTCGAACCGTCGCCGTTTGCCTGGACCGAACGACAAACTTGTCAACATGACGTATATACGTGCACTGAGTCAGTAGAAGTGCTGACGAACGAAACCTAGGCGTATAAACAAGACGGCAGTTTGGCATTTGTTATTTGTCCACATTTCCACAAATACATTTGATAGAATATACACGAATCAAAATCAGTGTTTGTTCAATATTTGAACACATATTCTATCAAAAAGTCGATTGAGCGACTTATTTCTTAAAATATGTATTCATTTTATTTAATGTATAAAAGAAGAAATGATAATAGATTGATATATATATATATTTTTCTTTTTTTCTTTCAAAAGCAGTCTTAAAATTGTGATGATCTATCTAGCTAATTGATAAATTATAAGAGAGTAGCCAACATAGCCTTCAACGATAGGTATACGTTCATTTGGTCTTTAATATATTTTACAAAATGTTTGTTTACTATTTATCTTTCGCATGCTCTTTCTGTTCTCGACTCTTATGCTGTTTTTTCTTCCTTTTTTTTTTCCTTTTATACACATAGAATTAATATCTTTCAGATAAGATTATTCGTATGATATTGATAATATTTTATAGTATTGTAAGCATACATATACGGATTGAAGAAGAGATGTTCATAGTTTATACTGTATATTACGAGAGCATCACGGAATATTATGCTATATTTTTATCTAAATCGATTACAGACATTAATATTAATATTATAAGAATTACGAATCCAATGATTCTTTTGAGGAATATCTTCGTACTACATCGGACCTTCTATCAGGCTTATTTTCATTGTACAGTAGTAGATACTTCTTCCAAAACAAAGAAGCGCCACTAGGAATGCACCTATACAGAAACATAAAAAGAACAAATGAGACTTGAGAGTGAAATTTCATGTTTCATTTCTTCTAATTCTCTGAAAAAATGTCTATGAAACATTTACAATCCAAATTATAGTGTGGGAACGATTACAAGTCGAAGAGACCAAAATACATAGGAGATATCTAGGTTGGGTGGATCCTGCTAAGATGCTGACCATTTATCATCGCATAAGATGTAGTGTGTGACTTAGATTTGTATTTGATGTTTGTCCATTTACTACTTGAATATAGGTAAGGTTGGGATATACAGGGTGGTCCATTTCAATCGCCCCAGGCGATTATAATAAAAACTAAAAGTTATACAAGAAAAAATTTCTTACCAAACTTGTAGGGTTTCCAGGGGGAAAGATGATGCTGGTATAATTTTTTTCCTTTTCTTTTTTATTTGAATTAGTCTTTGATCTCGGTTTCGGCTGCTCCTGACGAGAATATGTGTTCCCCATTTAAAATCCGGAGTTACTTGCGAAATCTCGGAAGTGGTGAAATCCACAATTCAACACATACCAGCATTATCTTTCCCCCTCGAAATCCTTCAAGTTTTGTATAAAACTTTTTTTGGTATAACTTTTAGTTTTTGAGATATTAGCCTGGGGCAATTGAAATGGACCACCCTGTATAGGTCCACAATACTCACCAACATAAGCCACGTAGATACCGCCGTTTGTTCTCACGAGTCTATAAGTTCCGAGCTGTAACAAGAGTAGAAAAATAAACCTTACCATTACTTTAGTGTATCATGGATTGTCATATGAGTACCTATGTCATATGATAATTACGAAGATCTGTGGTTGACAAACAAATAGATTAGGGATAACTAATTCAGATAAGATAATGCACACAATGTGTACGAGAAAGAAAAATGCAGAGATGAAATTACTTTTATGATGAGTCACATCATATGATGAAATTAGTTTTATAATGATTGCTCAGTTAAGAATGAGGAATTCGAATTCATTTCTCGATATCTACTTACTGTAACAGCGATTCCAACGACTAGGAAGATCACTCCGATAATAATAAATACAATTCCGCGACCTCTCGCAAAGTCCGGACCCACGGACGACACCTTGCGGCAATGTGGGCAACGCGCAAGAGCGTTGTTTAAAGTGTTGAACTGAAATAGAAAGTTTATATACATGCGGAGCAATAACACTTGGCTATCAATTATTTTTGTTCAACTTCATACAAAATCGAAAAACAATCCATCCAAAATTGAACTTAGTTCAGATGATGTTTTATGGTCATTTACCAAAAACGTATCGTGGCAATGACCGCAACCAACTCTGCACATTCCAGGCATTGACAGGACGGGGGGAGTCACCGGAGAAGGCGCCAGATTAATTATGCGCTTACAATTTGGTCTTGGGCAAGCAATCCGCTGTGACGAACTCTTACATATGAGTAAGCAGTTGCAAGGGCAGCGTACATACTTTTTTCCTGGTGGTGCATTCCGTATAGGCTGAAATAAATGATGTTACAATATTTTTTTTGAGTGACTACTGGTCTTTAGATATTTAAAATTCAAATTGTGAAGAGCTTGGCTCGAGAAACACATACTAATAAGAAAAGATGCTCATTTTCAAGGGATAGAGCGTGAGTATTAATTAATTCTTGGGTTTGGGTGAGTTATTTCAATGGACAGTACCAACTCGGGTAATATTTGACTCATTGGATTTGAAAATAAGAGCAAGGTTGCTTAGTCGATAAAAATTACCTGAAATATGACAGATACATCTAAAAAGAATCCTAGTTTCTATTTCTTCAAACCCTGGTTCAATTTTGAGAAGCAAATGTTGAAAATGGTGGTGCTTTGACCAAAATAAGTCTAAATCAATGCTTTTTTGTGCCAGCACATACGCAAAAACTGTGTATGAATTTCTATTCAGACTCTTTAACTTGAAAATCCATCTATTTTCAGGCATACCCGAAGGGTGCCGGTCAAAATTTGGAATGACGGAAGTAAAGAAGGGCTGAATTATTGAATACAAAAATTTATGAAAGTTCAAAATAAAGAAAGACCCATATTACAAGAGCCGTTAAAGTAGTCATAAAACAATTCAATTTTTTCCCAATGATTCATCTCTCGATATTATAAAATTCGCAATTCTGAAATTCCAGGTATGAGCCCTTCTTTATTTTCGTCGTTCAAAATTTTGACTGGCACCCTACCCGAAGTTGCATAGACCTTTTACATGGTAATCAAGTCAATAAGCCCCTTTAGACACGAGGAAGCCGAGTCAGGGACAAAAGACCGTGCTCACAACAGTCATAATACTATGAACACACAATCAATGAACAAGGTGTTTCAATCATCGAAGGGTAAACAAACAGATCTCATGGTCGAATCTTTGAAACGATGTGAAAATGGTATCAATAAACCTTTCCACATATAAGATTATATAAAACACA
Organism: Tenthredo notha; assembly: GCA_914767705.2. Classification (NCBI taxonomy): domain Eukaryota; kingdom Metazoa; phylum Arthropoda; class Insecta; order Hymenoptera; family Tenthredinidae; genus Tenthredo; species Tenthredo notha. Next base: position 6,846,009 of record OU611908.1, read on the forward strand.
TAGCATGAATAATGTATTACCGTATTGTTCCGAGTATAAGTCGACATCTAATTTTAAGCTTTGATGGCCGAAATTTTGTTTATAGACTGAATATAACTAGTCGACTTCTACAAAGAAATTGTCATTCATATTTTGATTTATATTTAATCGTCGTAACTGTTTCGAACTTTCTGTTTCACGCGATTCTTGTTACTAAAAACCTCAACCTATACTCGGAACAATACGGTATTATTTATTTCACAAAGATCTCACTTTCTCAGCAGAGAACATCATCTAATGAGAAATTGAGGTTGGACGTTTTCAAATATTTTCCTATAAATTTCATCATTGAGTTTGTCCAAGATAAGAGAATAGATCCTAAATTTTGACCAGTCCCAAAGTAAGGATAAGCTCAAGAATCCTCGGTGACTGACAGAGCTGAAGAGAGATGGAGGGAGAAAATAGTGAAAGAACTAACTGTAGCTTCGTTACACTGGCAACATTTGACGACGTGCTGATCCCGCTTTCCGGAAATATCGATCATAGCTTGGCAAACTCTGCATGTTACCATAGGAATTCCACCCTGATTAGTAGACTGATAGGGCGGCGGTAGTTCATCTGGACCGATCGAAGACACTGTGTTGACTGCTGATTCATCGGCAGCTGTATAAAGAGAGAAAAGAGTATGAAATAGAGTGAAGGAGCAACAATAAAAGAATAGAAGAAAAGGGGAGAGGGATACAAAAAGTGTTGACGTATTTCTATCGCATATTAGACTTTGATCGCTTTTTAGCATAATACATTTTCTCAGATGATAATTAGTACAGTATAAGTATAGGTGGTAATAGGATTGTTGTGGGTCTTTTTTTTTCTTATTGCGAACCTGTTATGTCCGTTGTATTACTACTGTAGGTGATATTGTCGTTTTTTAACAAGGGCTGACGTTCGCCCTGTTTTCCGTCGCCCATTATTCACTATTTATCGTTTTACTTTACGAGTGTGTTGTCACTTCTTGACTCACTGACAGAACTCCGATGACAAAATATACCACTTCTATTCTATTGACAACTGAGATTTAACAGGCTACGTAGAATGCCAACTGTCAAATCACATTCGGCATACCGGTTACTAATCGTCTAACACTTTAATCTATCATCATATCATACAAGAGATTCGCTCGTTTTACACAAATCGGGCTGCACTGGACTGCACTGGGAGTTTTCGATTGGTGGATACTAGTCTAAGCTTCAAGGTGATTGGTTCAGTGCAGTCCAGTGCAGCCCGATTTGTGTAAAACGAACGAATTTATAGCGTTTTCGATTTGCTGCTCTGGTGCGCACTGCGATTGCTCCAAGCGCAAGCCGTATGTTCGTTTTACGACAGATTCTTCGGTTTACCCGACTCTGCCCTCCACCGGCGCTCGATTCTAGAGCAATATGACGTCACATATAAGTTTAGAGCATCCTTGGCGCAACTCCAGTGCAAATAAATCGAAAACGCTATAAGCTATTCACCTACGGAATTAATGCCTGATCTCCACTTACGTCGCGACTGGACTGGATTGGACAAACACACGTCGATCAATGGTCGGGTCCAACGGAAGTTGCCAGTGACATCGTGTTCGCGTTCCGTGCGGCAGTGACATCTCTCCTTTGCAAGTCGAACTTCATCGGAATGTCGTAAATGTCGCGATATCACAAAACTTTCAAATTGGGAACGGGATCAGGTACTCATTATTTATTGTCAATGGGAAATAGTAACTACATGTTACTGAATAAAACTAATGATATAATAACAAACGTGACAACGAAAAATGAAAATGTGAACCTCACTGTTTTTCATGTAAATTCTCCTTGTTTTTATAAAATTTAATTCGCTAAACAAGGGCGACATGAGGGCGACACTGAAACTGAGTTGACAGATGATGTTACGTGAGAAGTAGCTAACTTCAGAAGGAACAGCCTGGCAAGCACGGAAAAGCTAATATGGAGTCTTGAGAAAATTTTTATACAAATTTGCCGATCCAGGGGTTATAGATTTTGATCGTTCAAAGAAACCGAATATATATTGGAATTCATTTTTATATGCGTGGTGGAAGCGTGAACGATGATTGTGCAGGAACCAGTGCAGGTAATAATTTATACGCGTATCTCCACCCTCGTATTATAACGTGTGTCAAGATTATTTCTTTCCTTCTGATTTTGACGTACCACCAACTACCCTATTTCAGTTTTTCATTTCATTAACTGTAAACTATGAACACACGTTCTACGGGTATAAAGCTAGACGGAAGACTCGGACAAATTCCTCACATTATCGTAATTGAACCTGAATTGAACTTGTATTTAGTGAGTAATGAAAAAGAACTCTTCATCTTCAGGGATGAAACTTGATGAAATTATGAAAAATGATAGTCACAGTGATACGACACTGAATGTTTCTGCATAACTTTCTACCCTATTCCAGGCAGCCATATGGCACTGTTTAAATCACTACGCTTATCGAGATGCTATATTCTTGGCAGAACGTCTATGGGCCGAAGGTGAGTTCTCCATTTAATATAGCCATTTGAATATCTCTTCAAGGTTCACTCTCATAATCAAAATATGGTGAACCCCGTTCATTTATGTTGACAAAATTGATTGAAAAACAAATTATCTGTCCCACCGGCCTACCATGTTCCCCTGTCTTACAAAATAAACGGATTTACGCAATCAGACAATCTCATGTCACAATTTTTCATGTATACGTTAATGTAAAACTAAAAATATGAGAGGAATAATGTTGGAACTCATTTTGGTGAAAAATCGAGAAATAAGAAGAAGAAGAAGACAAAATGAAGGCAGAAAGTAGATTTTGAATCTGATTTTAATTGATCATGTATATAAATAATCATGATTGGATATTTTTTAGTCGACACAGAAGACACGCTGTTTCTATTGGCAACCTGCTACTATCGTTCGGGACGTGTTAGACAAGCTCACGCTCTGCTATCGAGAAAGTCACCGAGTTCTTCCCAGTGCAGATTTCTATTAGCCAAATGCTGCTACGACCTGGAAAAGTTTGTTATACCAAAATCTTGTCGGATAATCATTTTCATTCCGAAATAGAAGAGCATTCCATTGCTAGAATAAAATAAAAATCCAATTATGAAACGGCATTCACATAACAATAACGAAAATTTATGCACCTCAATATTTTCAGAATAGCAAGACTCGATACGTTTGTAAAACTGATTTTCTCACTGCTACAGATACGCGGAAGCAGAGGCAGCTATAATCGGCGGATATTACAAGCAGTTGAAGAATTTGGACGAGATAGTTACACAGTTTGGCGATCAGGCTTGTTTCTCCTTACAAATAATAGCTAAAATATATTATAAAATGATGCGTACAGCTAAGGGTAGTGAAGCGCATAAACTAGCTTTGAAATTGAACCCATTTCTGTGGCACTCTTTTGAAGAGCTGTGCAATGTCGGCGAGAAGGTTGATCCCGCCAAGACTTTTCAACTCGATAAACTAGACAGCTTTGCTACTTGTCACGGCACTACTCCGATACTTAATTACGTCGCTGAACCTGATCTCATTACACCGGTTATAAACAACCCTGCAACACCGATTACCAATAATAGGTAAATTGAACGGTTGGGATTACTGTTTTGCTCCTTAATATGAACAAATTATTATTTATAACATTTTTCAATAGTGTTCCTGCACAGAATACTGTGGGTAACGGCGTATCTCAAGGTGTCAAGTTATTTTCTACCGGGGACGAAAGCCCCTTAGCTTTTCCATCCCAGCTACATAATTGCTCCGCTGCTTCACCCAGAGGAAAATTTCCACGCTATCGCAGCATGTTCAGCAACTCTATGAGCCCGCTGACACCAAGCTTTGGAATTCTACCGTTGGACAGTAATACTCCGGAACCGATTGTGCTGCCTGCTCATACAACGCTATCTGAAGCTAATGACCAAAAGAGCTTGGCTAAACGTGTCAGTAGTCTTAAAGCTCATGTTGGAGTAAGTGCCAGAAGTCCTGGAAATCCATGATTTTCTTGAGTCGTATCGAGATATCATAGAATCTTGATTGTGTATAAATTTAACAACTCTCTTGTACCAATTATTCATTGATTCCCTCATGTTTCATGAGAGAACATGATCTGTATGCATAACGCATCAGCAAAGTCTGAATTTGAAACTTTTATCTTCGACCCTAGGTGTTTTCGGAAAAGAATATTTCGGTCAAGAACTCAATTCTTAACAAGTGACCCGTAAAATGATGCGATTGATTAAAATTGTACCTTTTTTCGGATTTTAATTTCATTTCTTTTTCCTTATATACGCAATATTCTTGAAATGTTTAGCAGCTGATTTCTCGCAAAGATACTCCTCTTCAACAAGGGAAACCGGTGTTTTCTCAATCAGGAAACACTAGTAATACTGCAAATATCGTTACGGTCACACCGACGGCTCCAATACCTGCTCCACAGGCCCTTCAAGGACCCAATGTCAGACGATCTTCCAGACTATTTAGCAACAGTTATTCCGTAAAGGTACTTTTCGTCGTATTATTGCAAGTTTCATATTCTCCAACAAGTTGTTCATGCAATAAATTGTCATTTATTCAGGAAAACAACAAATCACCAAATAGAAATAAATTCGCCCCACCGAAATCTCCGTCTCGGAAACCCAAAGCAAGACTATCAAAGACTAATTTAAACAAGGCAAACTTCAACGAACTGAATGAGAGAAATAGAAATGAGAGGGAAAAGAGTGAAACAATTACATCTGAGAGAGTGATATCCTCGACTAACACGCTGAACCAAAATAACATGATGCACTGCGCTCTTCTAGTTCAAAAACAATGCGCTGGTGAGTCAAAAACAGAATTATCACCACATCACTCGCTTTAATGTCCTCTGTGCTGAACTGCCTTTCACAAAGGAGTTGAGGATTTTTTAAAAAATCGGTGAAAGAAATAGAATGTTTAACAATTTTATGTTTCTTCAGAGGGACTGATGACACTACTGAGAGATTTAGGCACTGCATATCAGCACTTGAGTCAATTCAATTGTTTACGAGCTATTGAAATATTCAGTGTATTACCAGCCCAGCATTACAACACAGGATGGGTCCTGTCCATGCTAGCGAGGGCGCATTTTGAGATGATAGATTATAAGAAAGCTGCCAGGTTTGCAACTGTTTTATAACAAATTCAAGGGGGGTGAAACTATTAATTTTTCAAATCACTGATATGCTTTGTAGAAATATTCTGTCGACTCAGTGTTTTCACAACTGATCGGTTGTTTTTTGAGACATAATACGGAATGAATCGAGATTTTATTGATCTCGCCTTACATAGATTGTGTCGTCTGAAGACAAATTAGTTTCGCAAGGTACAGGTCGCATTAGTCGTCGAATGGTTTTTAAATTTCGGGGGAACATTCTAGAATAATGTCATGTCGACGCAAGCAAATAATATATAAAGTAAAGCTAGTCTTCTAATGATGTGAGCACATACCATACTTTTCTTTCTCAACGTCTTCATAAAAATTTTCGAATCTAAAAAGTAAATTGTTCGAATATGATTGCCTTATCCCGAAATCACATCAATGTAGAATATTCTCTCCAAGTTTGAAGAGATTTCTATGAGCGATGCAACCTGTACCTCCGACATCCACTGTTTCTTTAGTGCAATTAATTTAAAATGCTGAGTCCCTGGAATATCTCTTCGCGACGTAGCAGCGATTCAAGTAATAGCCATTTATGAAGTGCATAGACACCCTTGAAAATATAGATACAATTTCATCCTGTTAATATAAAAGGTAGATGACGTATCATTTTTGACTACAGTTACTTCGCTGAGGTGAGACAATTAGATCCCCAGAGAACAGAGATGATGGAAATTTATAGTACTGTACTCTGGCATCTACATGCCGAAGTTCAATTGTCTACCTTAGCTCAGGAGCTAGTTTCAGAAGACAAATATTCCCCAACGGCTTGGTGTGCTACTGGCAATCTGTTTTCTGCCCAAACCGAACACGAGACAGCGATAAAGTTTTTTCAAAGAGCCATACAGGTATCGTCAATACTCACTCGATAATTGATGTTACCCATCTCATAAAAACATGCGGTCTTTCCAATACTCTTTCTTTTTCACTTCCTATCTTGGGTAACTTGCTGATGGATCTTTTCATCCCATTTATAGGTAGATCCTAATTTTCCATATGCATATACACTTCTGGGCCACGAATACGTGATGACGGAAGAGTTGGACAAAGCAATCACAGCATTCAGAAATGCAATTAGACTGGATCCGAGGCACTATAATGCGTGGTAAGTCGTTATACATTTTGTCATAGGTTTCCAGAATTTTTCCCAGCTTCTTTTTCCGCTTTTAAATGAGTTTTATTAACTGAACTACTACTTTTATTGCCAGGTTTGGATTAGGTACTATATTCTCCAAGCAAGAGCAATACAGTTTAGCTGAATTACACTTCAAACGGGCATTGCAGATAAATCCACAAAATTCTGCAATCATGTGTCACATAGGGGTTGTGCAACATGCTTTGAAAAAGACTGACCTTGCCTTGAAAACACTCAATTTGGCTATTCAAAACAACCCTGACGATACACTCTGTAAATTCCATCGGGCTAGTATCAATTTCTCTACTGGTCGACCCGCCGAAGCTCTAAAAGAGTTTGAAGAACTGAAGAATATCGTACCCAAAGAATCTCTAGTCTACTATTCTATAGGAAAGGTAAGATGTTCATCATTTTTCAGTATTATTCTTCCACCCATACGGTCCTACACATTGATATCGAATACACGGGTAAAAAAGGACGGTCAATTTCGGTATTGTGAAATATCGCCTGAAGATTTTTTTTATCAATGAGCAAGAATTCAAATTTAATAATCAAAACTGCCATATGATTTCACGAACTTGGTCTTGTAGGTGTAGTTCGAGAAATCAATATGTAGCGGTACTAGTTTATCTCTTCCAACACCGTCAAGAATCACAGTATATAGATTGTTATACAGTATATGGATTATTTGACCAAAGTCGCAGAATAAGTTGTACTATGGAAATGCGGCTTTTAAACTCGTAAAAACTACGTGAATACTGAATCTCTTTGAATTACCATCTACGAAGTTTAACTTGAAGAAGTTCATATCTGTGAGGCAAGGAGCGTTTCGATTATATCGATGGACTAATGCCAAACGGGGGTAAGCGCCAAAAAAAAAAAATCGTTTTTTCAGTGCCAAAATCTTTTTCATGCAATGGAGAATCGTGTGGGCATATCCGCAAATAAAAAAAAAAATTTGGCCCTTACGCCCATATGACATTAGTCCATCGATATCTCAAATATTGAGATTCCAAAAAGCTCCTCGCCAAAGAAATTTGAAATTCTTTGGTTCAAACCTTTCTAGCTCATTTGTGGATATAATTTGGAGAAATTTGATTAACTATTTTTCAAATCAGTTCATGCTTTTGCATAATACAAATTCTTCCATAGTGTTAGCGAACTCTGTATAGAACATCCTTGACAATGAGTACTAACTTCATTTATATTCATCCCACAATATTTAAATTACGTTTTTTCATCAACAGGTTCATAAACAGTTAGGAAACACGCATCTCGCACTTATGTACTTCAGTTGGGCGACAGATTTGGACCCCAAAGGTGTAAACAGTCAGATAAAAGAGGCCATACTGAGTCCTGGCCAAGGGGAGGACGACCCAGCCACGCAACTAGGTACGTTGGATTTTATGTTTCTGTACTTGCTAAGCATTTTTAGGGTACATTTATCGTACTTGAGTCTTTTGAGTCTGGAACCAGGAAATTTGAAGATAACTTACGCCATTCGATAGATTTTGTCACGCTGAATTCAACGGTGTTTCAGAAATTTCGCTAGAACATCTAGTTTCCGAGAAAAAAAATGTTGAAGCTGCGTAATCGGTTAAGGGAACCTGTATCCCTTTCCGGCGTAATTTCATTGCTTTATTAGATTAGAGAGGCTGGCGTGAGTGCCGTGAGTGATGGATGTTAATGATATTATGCACTACTGAAAGGTACGTTATTTTCCTTTATTGTCATGTGCGAAAGATTCAAAAATGTTGAAACAAACTTGAGTTATCGAGGAGCGAAGTTAAGGTTGCGACCAATGCGGAAATAGACCGATAGTGCCCTGCATAGATAGCTATGACATGCACTTGCGACAGAATGCTACCTGGGTTCTAGTCCAGGATATAGCCACATATCAGGAGAGAATGTGTGCCGTAGAGCAAGTAAATCGTACGACCGGTTTAGAAAATATCTTGTGATAAGTTTCGAAAAAAGTAGTTCCGAAATAATTGGTCCGAAATAATGCGTGGCGTAATTATGCTGGGAAAAACAATTATATAAATCATCATCTTCCGATTGTTGAAGTGAACAATATAATATAATAATCCTTCAACAAGATTCTGTCATTTTTCTCATCCAATTTCGTCTAACATTCATTGATTTAGAATTTTTTGAAAAATGCCATATTCAACCGATTATGGAACTTTAACATTTTTTTTTCGGAAACTAGATCGACGGCCCCTCACGGAACCAGCTTATCTGAGCATTGTCTTTAGAAACAGCGTATCTTCTATACTTTTAACACACAGATACGCTGTTTCTAACGACAGCGCTCAGATAAGCTGGTTTCGTTAGGGGCGGTCGAGATGTTCTCGCCAAATTTTCTGAAACACCGTTGGATTCAGCGTGACAAAATCTATCGAATGGCGTGAGTTTCATTGCTCGCCCTCAACTTGACCTGAATTTGAAGAACCGTTTTATTGAACTTCATTTCCATAATCTTCCAAGCTGATTGTTCATTCCAAGTATTGCGATTTTCCAGCTGAAAGACAGGCACAAAATAGCTCGACAGAGCAGGAAGGAGAAGGTAGCGGGGATGTCGATCAATCAGCGAATGTTACGATCGAAGCTCATACCGACGATAGCGATAACAGCTTATGAGTGTCTTCTTCTATCAGCGTGCTACCGTTAGTGTTAGCCAAAATACCTGTATACTTTGTTATACACAGCCGAAACTTTATCATGTAATAAAGTGATAACAGCTTATGAGTGTCTTCTTCTAACAGCGTGCTACCATTAGAGTTAGCCAAAATGCCTGTATACTTTGTTATAAACAGCCGAAACTCTATCATGTAACAGCGCATGTTATGAGAACTGGATCAACTGCGAATCTTTAAATACTCTTTTGATATCGCTAGAAAAGTAAAAGAACTTCATCTGAGATAATCTAATGAGAAATTAGTCCAACTAATTCATCGCTGATTATTGCCTCCTCGGATTATCACTTGTTGTCAGTCAAGCTAAGAGTATAAGATAAGGAACAGTATTAGATACAGGATATTAAAGATGAATCAAGATAAATACCATGATTCATCAAATTTATCAATTGTCCGTGAAATTGATAGAGATAATGTGGAATAGATTCCATTTCTATTCCACTCTATATTCTTAGTTTGTAACATACGAACGAATATTTCACTCCAAAACGTAGAATGAATTTTGATCACGAGTTCCAGAGTCACACAGCCAAGGTGCCTAGATGTTGTTCTACTTGCGTGTTTTTCTTTTCTTTTCTTTTCTTCGTTTTATAATAGAAAATTTCGTTTGGCCATGATTATTTATCCATTGATATATGTATGTTGATGATTGTTGAATAGACTAAGTATGTGTGAGTCTAGTGTAACATGTCTTGTACAATTATAAATTATTACCTATTCGTCAGTAAGGCGATCTTGGCTGACGTCTTACGCAGCCTCGTAATGTCTCGTTATAAGATGTGTTAGGATCAAACTTAGCAGAACTAAAAATAACACGATTGATCTATAGTACAGAGGAGGGAATATGACAGAGTGTAACATAACAGTAAGCGGCAATTATCTGTTACCCAAAAAGTTCAAGTAACGGATCAGAGGAAAGCTTAAGTTGTTAACAGAAATAGCTGCCGCTGGTTGTTCAAAATCTATTGCTAGACGCGGATAATAACTCTGACTTGTGTATTTATAGCATTTTATAAGTAATGTATACTAGCATCGACCTTTATTAGTCGATTATACGAGAGATTAGAAATTCTAGCAATATCGATATTCGCTTAAATAAGCTACAATATTATGTAACATGTAAAAAATAATTGGTATTTAGTAAGCGGCTTGAAAAAAGTGAGATAAATGAACGTAGATGGATGTAAAACAAGAAAAAAAGAGCAATGTAATAAATGATATTTATGTACTGTGACGTTAAAACGAAACCGACTGATGACTGCGCTATAGTTCGACCAACACACGCTCGCGTTGGGTACGTGAGCTTCTACTCGCTGCAGTGACTGCCACTTGCACTAAGTAGAAGCTCACGTACGCAACGCGAGCGTGTGTTGTTCAAACTATAGTGCGGTCATCGGTCGGTTCCGTTTTAATGTCACGGTATAGAGGTGGTAATAATAGCAGAAGCTGTTCGGTAGTTATTATGTAATTCCTTAAGATAAACCCTATTGAACAAAGCTGCCAATGAGGTCGAATCGGAAATTTATTAGGATTTCAAAGGTAACAAATGAATGAATTCAAGGCACTTTGCACATTTTGGATATATATAAACATTGTACTACGTAACATTCACAACTTATAATATACCATCGCCACGTGTCCACTGATAAGCAGACAGAATTGACAAACGAGATGTGTCTTTAACAGTTTATTCGAAGCATGTAATTTCAGCAAAATATAATATTACTAGATATTAAAATACCTATTAATTACGACGAAAACGTGTACTTCAATGTCGTTTCATCCTACTGAAAGATTATGCTGCGCGTATCATGTGCATTAAATTAAAGAGACAAAACAAAACAGAAAAGAAATTAAAGAAAAAACAACTCGTTATTTCCAAATATTAGACTAATGATTATATCAACCCACTGGTGTTCCATCATTATTCACTTGTAGAAAAAGAACCACGTTTTACTAAATCCCTTCAGTTATTTCAAGATCGTATGTCATCTCAGCTTGCTAGAAAGGCGATGCAATGCTTCTTTCTGATCGACCTCCCCTTCTATCAACCACTGTCAGTGTTCTACTTTGACTAGATAATTTTCACCAAACCAATCAGTTCAGATAAATCAACTCTATAATTTATTATCTTATACAGAATCATCTAGCAATAAGTTCAGCAGTTATCATCTTCATGAAGATGGATTGCCCTCAATTTTTTCTATTCTTTCTCAATTGTACAGATAAGATAGCTCATGTGAGTCTGATCACTTTGTAATTTTCACATTAATTCTGCATCTTTACACTCAACAAGGTTAATTCTTTTAGCGCAGATTCAGATGAATCTCTGATATTACATTACCTCAGGATTTGTCGAATTGAACCAACGCAGTTTGTAGAGTGAAAAGATTGATATTGGTCGGTTCCTCTGTTATTTCTTTCATAATCCACATGAGGAATGATTACTAGCGATTCCGACTTACTGCACTAGTGCGCAGTGAGTGCACTTTAATCCTCTTCTATCTCCTATATCAGAGTGCGACAGAAGTACACTCAGTGCGCCTCAGGGCAGTAAGTCGAAATCGCTGTACCATTCTGTGGAGATAATTTCATAGTTCATCTGTCATCTTATCTAAGTGATTTTTAATCACAAATTATATAATCTTTATTCAGATAATATTACCTACTGAGAACAGCGGTCAATTGCAATGGATCTCAAAGTACGTATAGGTAGAAGACATGGAAGGATATTCAAAAGAGTTTGAAACCATTCAGTTGAGGTGTATATTTGCAAATTATTGAGTACACTGATTCGGCCAGTGCCTAAACTTCAATAATATAGTATAGTTTTTTGCAGTTGATTAAATTTATACAAATAGATTGATTGATGGAGGAGCAATCTTACCTTCTTAAATGTCGGAAGAAAGCATATTGTCCCAATGATTCTAGAAAAGTTCGAAAATAGTGACTGACATTACAATCTAATGGGTCGAAACAAATCCGGTAACATTTCAAAACTGTCCAAAACTATGAAAATACGAAGAAAAAAAAAAGACTAAAAATCTCTACATTTCTAGCATCTTTTTGCCATTTTAACATCTTCCTCGTGTGTTAATTCCCCTCTTTTTCTGTATTTGAGATTTTGTGGTTTTCTGCCAACAATTATTAAGCTATAAGACTTCTTTGAAAAATGATTCTCAGGGTAGTATGATATATAAATTAAATTTATTGACAATGGCTAATAACATAACGACGTATTCCTTATTTTAACGATTGCTACCAAGCACGCTGAGGTCCTTGTGTAGCGTGGGTTAATATCCATGACTTTTTTTCATGCGCTTTCATTGCCTTCTGTTTATGTCTTGGTTTAGATTTGCAAAAGACGTGAAGTCTTTCTTGCCTCACTACAAAGTAACAATCTTTGCAGCGTAGTTTTGGTTGCCCTTTAACTTTGAAGCCACAGTTTATGGTAATCGACAGTGTCATTGGTCTAAGTAATTCAGAAGACTGAGCGATGTTTGATGTTATTCGTGGCAAGATTGGAAAAACTTTGTTGCTACATATGTAGTGCATGTTGCGTGTTAGTAGTCTCACATCGTAATGATGTTCTGGAATTTTTGTTATGGCTTGATAACAATTCCTCGATATGGTTCTCCATAATGTTGGTATGTTCATTATTTTCCTAAAACAGAGTATTATATGATCTATGATTCGGCTTAGATTGTGAAGTAGAAAGTCAACATCCGATATGTACACATAGCGAGGTTGATTCTGGCCCGGAATTGATTGTTTGGTATATGATTTAACACACTATCTCGAACACTTCCGGGCCAGAATCAACCTAGCCATGTGTATCTAGGAAATTTTCCCCGGGGATTTAAATTGTGCAAATTCTGGACAGTGAATTGCGAAATTAAGTGAGTGAAAGCTGGAAATTTGTGTGGATGTGGAAAATGTAGTATCATTCAAAACAGGATAAACTTTCGATCAAAATTTCTGCTGGATTGAATTCTTAACCTAAAAAATCTGTTACTTCAGTACCTGAATGATAGAATCGTTGCAGTCGGCTGTATTGAAATTATCAATATTAGATTGATACTCTATTAGTATGTCATTACAATAATATGTGCTAGCAAAGATTAGTTTGGAAAAATGTATTAATTTTGTTCGGCAGCTTGCAATCAGCGACAAACCACTGAAATATAGCTTCCACAGACCACTATAGACAAGACACTCCTGTGTATAAGATTGGAACCGCGATCGAAGCGCTCGCGGTGGTTGAACATTGCGTTAGTAATCATAACAGTTGCATGAGACGGTCCTCGGCTAATGAAACGCCCGACAGATAGCTCTACGCGTTAATCATCGTGCGGGTAAAGATACATCCTCGTCGCTGTGGCGTTGGCACACTTGCTACCACGTGACACGACGACTACGCAGAGGTATAAATTCGAAAAATACGAAAACGTATACTTATAGGATATTTGATAATACTTGGCAATGATGTATTTAATACTACGGTAAGTGCAACTTATAATTATACTCTCATTGTAATTTTTAGGCAAAAATGTTTGGCATTGCATGTAGAATAGGGGTACGTTGCTGGTTTTTGCGTTTTTGACGCGTAGGATTTGATATTAACCAAAATAAGTGACACGGTCACACTTGACGAACATAAATAATTAATCTTTCTTGATTTCGACGAGTCTCGCGTACTGAATCGAACCTATTCGTCCCTAATCATCGAATAAATCCATTATATATTATTTTTGACCATCGTTTCGGAGTTTTTGCGATCTTTTTCTTTTTTTTTTCTACGCCGATAAAGGTAGGACTAGGACATGTTCTTAACTGCGCGGTGTATGTCTTCATTCAGATAGAAACTGCTCTGAAATAAACGAAAAATAGGTGGTAGGAGGTACTGTTGTGTTGTGGGGTGCAAAAATGCCCAATCTCGAAATCGGGAATTGACTTTTTATTCGTCTCCGAGCTGAAGTTGGGAAATTAAAAAGAAAAATGAGTGAATAAAAGCCGTCAGAAGAAAGTAAGTAAATATTATGACGTTTCAATAATACAAGGAAGAGGTTGAAAATATACGAATGTCGGGATTTCAACAAATTGCTACAATATTGAGATCGTTCGTCATTATTTCTGTAATGTTTTATTCTTATATATAGTATACCAGATAATAAGCCGTGGCAGCCGAATAAAAATACGTGAATCTGCAGACCTCATTTTGTTGGTGGCAAGCAATCTAACATCGAAAACTGCCCACCGTATGTTCCAACAATTTTTCCGCCGATATATAAGAAAAAAGTGATGCCAAAATCGGCCATGGCAAGACACGAGCGATTCCTTAAAAGAAAAAGAACAAAGGGCACGTCGAAAGATCCAAAGCGGCAAGAAATGGAAAGTCTCGCGAGTGATATTGAAATGAGTAAAATCAGAAATTACAAATATATTTCAACAGTATCTATGAATGTATGGTGATTTTTATTGCGGTTTTAAGTCTTAAAAATGTACATTTTTATTATGATACATTAATTGAAATAAAATTTGAATGATTTTGTATAATTCTAGGATTAAATAACATTGCCAATGAAGCACGCTTGGGAGGGGGGAGACTCTAGGAAACCAATGAAAATACTGTTCAAAAGATAAAGTAAAAACTCGGATTATTCATGTAAAAATAATTCGAAACTAAGGAATATTGTCTCCCTTACGATTTTGAATCAATTATTTTTATGGAATACGAAAATAAATAGCAGAAAAAAAATTCAATTTCCACTTGTGTACAATACTACCTCGATATAAGCTCCCTCGTTACAAGCGAATTTTCCCTTCGTTCCACTTGAGCGAGCTTTATAGCTTCCCCCACTCTATCTGTGTACGTAAGGTACTCCCAGTGGTGATGCTCACTGTCGCACTGACACATGTGCGATTTTCCAGTAGCGGGGGAACGCTTCGGTGACTAATTTCTTGGAATCCTATTCCCCTAACCGCCCTAACAGTCGCTTATAGAGAGGTAGTAGGGGAGAGTGGTCCTGAGTCGGCACTGCGGGTTGAGCCGGCACAATGGTGTTTTTGTGTCTTGCGGTTGAAATTGCGTCCCATGACCATAGAGCAGAAACACCGATAATGCAGAAGAAAAAAAAATGACAGAAACAAAACAAAACAGCAACAAGATCAAAATAATAGAAATATTCCTATATGCATGGTGACATTTGGTATAAAGTATAGGAATGATCGTCATATTGGTAGTATATCCAACCATTACTATATTAGTATGAGAAAATTCACTATACACTTTTCTCCGTGTGATAGTGAGGATCGGAGACGAAATAGTAACGGACAGAATAATGAAGACCAAGATATCAATGATGAGGAATGCAATGATGAGTATGATGATAATACTAACAAAGACTCTGATTATATACTAGATCAAAGCACTTAGAATCAGACTTTTCACATTCCTCAAGGTAATTTGACAAGACACTCATCTGGGTCAATTATTGAAACAGCACCTGTTGATATTCGTCCAGTTAAATTTATTCCGTCAAAGGATCAGGAGCAAAGAACTGTATAGAAAAATATTTTTGCTCATACTGCAAAAAACTACAAACTAAGTTCGCACGTCATCTTGAATCGAAACATGCATCAGAGACTGATGTAGGAAAATTTATCAAATCATTAAAAGGCAATTATGAGAGAACTAAAATCATCGAAACCTGCATTCGTAAATACGGTAACTTTCTTCACAACACAGAATTTATTCTAAACACAGGCATTCTTATAACATGTATAGACAGCGTCAGCAAAAATATCATAGATTTGTTGAAGATTACGTCTGCTATTTGATTCGCAAAGGCTTTTTCTCGAAGCAGACTCTGCGATTTCACGCTACTGACTTGAGTGCAATTCGACACGCAAGACGGGCGTACGAGACATAACTGTTATGGGAAGGGGCTTAACAGAATGCATTCACGAACTCGCTAATTATGTTACCCTTCGTCGAACAGTCTTTTTCGTCATGCGAGATTATATGGTGGTGAGATCTATCAAGTACGACGAACTAATAATTTTATATGGCAATAGGTTGTGCGACAAATATACTGATCCTCATCACCATGATATGATTAGAGCGCAATTAAGATTACTAGGGCAGTTCAAATGCGCTATAAAAAAGATCAACAAAGAAATTGATGATTTTGCATTTATTTTCCATCCTAAATACTACGACGTTGCAGTATTAGCCGTTAGACAATGTGCTAAGTATAATCCGGTTACTTACACGTTAGAAAAACCAGCTGTTGCTACTATGCTTGGCACTTTATTAAAGAAGTGTATAGGTCGCCGTAAAGCCCAATGCATAAGAAAACAGAATTATGACGGACAGCAGGTTGCTGAAGAGTTTCTGGTATTATTTGAAGATGATTATCCAACCAATTGATATTCGGCACCCTTTCCAATCATGATTAAAATCTGAACTAAATTAAACGGTGTTTTCGGGTCATTATTTACCGATTCAAGCGGTGGCAAGTATATGTTAGAAATTAACGACCACCCTAATGTCACATACCGGGAATATTCGTGGAAACGCTTCCTAGGGACGTAAAAACATCTTCATACAGGCAACTCAGAATGCGTAAAAAAAACCTAATCGCTCAAGTTCTGAGTTGCCTGTATGCAAGCGTTTTCACTTCCCTATGAAGCATTTCCATGAATAGTTCTGGTATATGTTGCATATAATTTGTACATATATGTTTCTCCATGCGGGCCGGCCAAAGGTTGATTTTCTGTTATTTGAAAAATTGCCATTCGTTTTCTTTATTTCGGAACAAAGTAAAAAAGTTAAAAGTAATCGATATCACCCATATAATTTAGAAAATATGATTTTCATAACAGAGATTAGATTACATTGTGTAACCGATTTAGTATAAGATTGGCTCGAGTGCCTCCTACCAATGAGATTGCCTTGAAAATTATCGCCAGTCATACACGCGAGAAGAATGTGGCATATGAATTATGGAGGATTCAATGCGAAATGGACTAAGAAGAGCCTCAACTGCCTGATAACCCAAAAAAGCTGTTATTCAATATCAGAACCACATTCCACTCGAACTTCCTTCTCCATTTTCCGAACACACGATCGAATTGGAAATGAAAATCCCATGTCGGTTATGATTTTAAGTAAACAGGTAGTGGCAATCTCACTAATAAACCGCGAGTAATCCAGATTGGGAAATATTGCTACAAATAATCCACATCAAAGGTGAAACGAAACAAATTTCGTCTTGGTATCGAACTAGAGGTTCAAAGTACCGCGGGTGTTAATCTTCCATAGTTAACCTAATGAGTCACCTTGATATTTGTGCTGAAACCTCGCAGTTCCTTTTATCTGTGCAATCGATCCACACAATTAATAATGTCGATAAGATAGAATTGCAGGAGATAAAGTTAATTTTGATTCTTTAATATGACTAATGCTGATGTTTTATATAAGAACGGCTTGAACTCTGCCGTCAGTCCCACTAAGAAGCAGGATGTGGCGTGTACCTTATTTGACGATTTGCGCTGTGTTAGCGGCTCATGGAGTGGGCGCACACCAGTCTTTCAGGATTGCCGATTTGGTAAAACATTCGAAATTTCATTGTTTTCTTCTCAATCGCTTCAAGTTTTGTACGAATAATACTTCCGAACAGTTTTGTAAAGTTTATTTTTCTTTATGCAAATTCACCTAGACTCGAGGGTTTGATGTGAATAACACCGATGCTGAAATATTGGGTGAGTTTTCTATATATCTAATAGGTGTAACCATAGATGTTTTATGTTACCCCTGTAGCATTGGGTGAAAAGTTGCGGCAGATCATGGAATGTCACTATTTAACAAACACGAAGACATGCAAATAGACATTTTTATTAATGACGCATAAGGATCTCTAGTGGATGTGATATTACATTTTTGTTTTGATACGTTAGATTGAAATTTGGCTAGAGGTAACAGAAGTATTATTAGATCAGATGAACATTTTCAAACCTGTTCCGAATAAACGGAAGGTTGCAGGAGCAACAGATTCTTAGAGATTGAGCTTGCAGTCCATGAGGATTTGAAATATCTTTTAATAGGGTGTATGAAATAGTATATTTCGTATCAAGGGCGTAATATTGTATACCCTCGTGTGATGCCGTAATCACGAGGGTTGGCGAAGCCGACCGCGCGTTATCACACGCGGGTATAACATTTTACGCCCGTGTTAGAAGGCTCATTTCCTGCACGTAATATAAAATAGTTATTTTCATACCATGGGCGTAAAGCACAACTTTACGCCCGCGAGTCATCGAACGCGGCAGAGGGCCGGCGTAGCCGGCCCGAGGGTCGCGCGATCATCTCAAGGGTGTTCAGTTGTACGCCCGCGGTGCGAACATTATTCTTCGTCATGGTGGCGTAAAGTATAACGCATTTTTCGGCCTTGTTTTGCGAGCGTCAAGTTCGACTCTACGCTCGGTGTATGTAAATGAAAACTATTTCCACGCGCGACGCTCAATGGGCGTGTCGCGCGTAGAGTTTTTGTTTACAAACACCGGGCGTAAAGTCGAACTTTACGCTCGCAAAATAAGGCCAGAAATGCGTACTTTACGCCTACTATGACGAAATAATAATTTGCGCTCCATACTCGGAATAAGAGTTCACCCAGCTTTCATTTGAGCCTGAAATCGACCCGATTGGTCCACGGAGAGCTGATTTATAATCGTTTATATATTCGGTTCGTCGATATACACACTAACGTTTTGAGTTTCCGATCACAATGGTCATCCAGCATGCCGTTGTTTGTTCTTCCTGTCGGGCTTATCGCTTTCGCATGTAGCTAGACCAGCATGCCGTTCTATGAATAACTTTAGTCGAAAGTTCCACGCCCTGCAGCTACTAGAGAGTCTTCTCTGTCAGTCAAAACTACACAGAGAGTGCTGTGAGTCGTTCTACGCTTTCTTGACAATTTCTCATTCAATGGCCTACGCACGGAGAAACTTTTCCTAGGAAAGATTACATTTTCGACTACATGTACATAAGTGCGATAAGTCATTAAAGGAAGAGATAGAGAGAGAGAGGAAAGATTACATCGACTACATGCCTTAACAGGCGATAAGTCTTTAATGGATTAACTAACTAGGAAAGATTACAATACTAGTGAGTAATGTTGGGATATACCCGCATTTTCGGCAATATTACCAGCGAGTATGGTACACTTTGTTGCGCCGAAAATCATCGAAATATCCAGATCCGACTACCAAGTTTATCATACTCGCTGGTAATATTACCGAAAATGCGGGTATATCCCAACATTACTCACAAATATTGTAATCTTTCCTAGGAAAAAATTCTTCGTACGGCCACTTGCTACCACCGATGACGGGGGGAGAAAGAAGAAGCCGTCCATGGCTTGGTGTCAAAAGGGCCTATAATTTTTAAACTTTCATTATTTGCTTTAAAACTGAAAAAATCACCTAGATTCGTCGAAAACAACAAGTCAGTCATCGAAAGCCAAAAAAGTCTATGTACTGTTACATGGGCACTTTTGCCTACACCTTTTTCTTCTGTGAAGAAAACGTTTCAATTACATTTGGAAATTGTCATTAATGCAACGAAGGTGTCAAGTACATTTGCAATTTGTAATTGATCCGAAAAAAGGTGTCAATTACATTTGTAATTTGTAACTGATTTGACTTTTAATTATAAATTACAATCGTAAATTACAATCGTAATTTGTAATTTGGATGTAATTAATTACAAATGTAATTGGATACTGAATAATATGACGAGAAAAATTAACGGACGATCCGGGAATCGAGCCCGGGCTTACCGCAGCCTATCCGTGGACTTATACCAATAGCCCACCTTGCTCGCCCACGATTTGACTCAATCGTGTGCATAATAATTTAATGAACTAATTAAAATGAAGCAAGAGAACAATTAGTGTTAATAGTAATTATTTCCTTGAGGTGGCAAAAAGTCATACGGTTAATAATTCGACAGTATTAATGTCACTGAGTGCGTCGGCTGATACCTACTATCAATATTTAAATAATTGGATACTGCCCCACACTGCTTCGGAACGAAAACTAACTATTTTTCCATACTGACGAGTTCATCTGTTAGCAATCTTTTTTCTATTATATAAATACTGGAATTACACCAATTTGCTATCGCATATAGCATGAGGATTGCGCGTAATCAAACGACTTGATAAGATACTTTGCAAGCTTTAAGATACTGATCAATATTTTTCCAAATAAGCTGGTAAGTTTAACAGATTAATTCCTTGATCAAGGTGGAATGTTGCATGACTGCTACCGGACGTGTGTCCATGGGGACATACGTGTTTGTAGCTATAGTTTCACCGTGGTCGAATACACCACGATGAGTCGACTTTGTGGTGATTGCCCGTACACGCCCGAAGACTGCTACAATGTTGGATGTATCACTGCCGGAGGTGACATTCGTCAAGTCACCTTAGCTAACCATCAGCTCCCTGGACCGAGTATCCAGGTCTTTATGAAACCATTTTTGATACCCTTGTTTCAACAATGTGAAAATATATTTCTTTCAGAAAGATCATAAAATTGAATACGACTATTATGAATGTTATAGTATTCTTCCGAATTTCATGCCTCGGGTATCATTGCTGTGTCATACTCTTGACAAAAGAGATGCAATAACGATGGTTTTATACAAGTATCTCCGCAAAGCCAAAGGCTTACGTACGTTCAATCTATTCCTGCATTATAGGTCTGTGAAGGAGACATTGTTCAGGTCGATGTAATCAACGCACTCGCGAGCGACAGTACAACTATCCACTGGCACGGACTGTATCAATGGGATACCCCATGGATGGATGGAACCCCGTATCTAACGCAGTGCCCCATTCAACCACATAATACATTTCAGTATAATTTTACGGCCGAACCAGCCGGGACCCATATATGGCACTCTCATAGTGGTATGTACCATAATGTTCGGGGATACTATAAACGGATTTCGATAGTGAGCAAGCATTAAGAGTACCATAATATGATTTGTAAGAATGCGCATATGATTGTAAATAGGTTTTGAAGAAGCTGATGGACTGTACGGAAGTTTCATTGTACGAAAAGCCGACGATGATCTTGCTGAGTATTACGACTTTGATTTATCCGATCACGTCATGGTTGTTTGGCATTGGTATTACGCTTCTTCGGCGTCCGTACTCAAATCTGCCCTTCACAGATATGATAGTGTAATTGGCTACAGCTTAACAGTCAATGGATTGGCAGCTACGATACAGTTTGAGAGAGATGGCGTGAACTATACCACACCCAGGGCAGAGTTTACGGTTACCAAGGTAATTTCATTCGAACCGCTGTGCCTGGTTTGCATTTGTTACACCTTAAATGGCGTGTTTTTATATTAGTTCAATTTTTTTCCGTTTCTTATTTGTGAAAGGACTACAAAATAGACTTTTGTCCTTATAACTTTTACGCCATACTCCACCAAAAGCCCATTTTCAATACTTATAAATTATGTTTAGGGCTCACGATACAGATTCAGACTGATATACAACAGCGCACTTTACTGTCCAATTCAAGTATCTATAGACAATCATACGCTATTGGTAATTGCTTCTGAGAGTGGAACATTTGAGCCGGTTGAGGGTACGTTTTTCACGAACATAGAAAAAATGAACAAAATTAGTAAAGTAATAGATTCCATAATCGAGATATTCATTTCTTCCTCCCGAGTATAGTCGATTCCTTGATTATCAACGCAGGAGAACGATTCGATTTCGTTCTCACGGCGAATCAAGTGGTCGATAATTACTGGATACGATACCGAGGTCTTGGCGATTGCTTAAAGCTCACCGCTGCTGTGCGTGGAGAAGCGATACTTCGCTACAACGGAACTGGCAAGACTAATCCGTCGGGGACTATTGAGTACGATGATGCTAATAGGTCTGGAGTGGTAAGTAGGCAAATTACCAAAAAAGTGTAATAGGTATGTGATAAAAGTTGTATGTTCATTGATTCTTCTTCGATTTCTTGTGTTTATCCATCGCCAATGTAAGCGAATCTAGTTTATTGTTCAGAACTTCTGAATGTTTCGTATTTTTGATTTGGCGATTTCCATAATATAGCTGCTGAACCCGATAGAAGTTGCGAATCAGAGCTATACGGATAACACCTTGATTTACTTAGTAGACCTCAATAGCACTGTGGCCAACCCGTCCAACGTGTCTGGAACACCGGACCACACAATTTACTTACACTATGCTTACAACTATTACCGTGAGTCGATTGATACTCTTTTTTTCCCTTGTCCTGATGTATGTAAATGGGAGTGTGTATTAGGGTGTGCGTTATTTCCCAAATTGACTTTTTTTACTTGGGTATGGTCTAAATCATTAGTTTAAAGCCTAAAAACAATTATGCATTTTTTTTTGTTTCTCGAGTGCCATTAACCGAGTGCCTGTAGGTCGATACTTCTCCAATTTGATTAACATGGGATTTTCGCACTCTTCATATATTAATTTTTTCTTTCGCTCACCACTTTCATTACCTCATCAAATGTTGTTGATTCTAGTACTGTTCTGACCTCTTTGAATGGACATATTTTTACACTGGTGGAAAGTAAAGTTTTTTTCCCCATATTGTTCAATATCTTTCGAATATTTTTTAATTTAAACAAAAAGCATTGCAAAGTCAATAAATTCAAAAATATTCGAAAATATTCGTAAATTACCGAAAAATACGGTAAAAATATTCGATGAGGTAATAAATATAGTAAGCGAAAAAAAAATTAAAGTCTGAAAAATCAAATGGGAAAAGTATCGTCCTACAGGCAGGGGTTAATGGCACTTAAAAAAAAAAAACCCTTATTGTTTTTAGGCTATAAACTAATGATTTGGACCATACCCAAGTAACAAAAGTCGATTTGGGAAATAACGGACACTCTAGTGTGTATTCTACAAAAAAGAACGATTCGAACAACAATTCGCTGGAAGAAGTAAAGGAATCGCACTTCATAACGAAGAATATAGAATCGCTCAATTAATGTTGAACTTTTCAGATGAATTTCATTCTCCAGGACCGTTTCCGCAAATCAATTACGCAAGCTTTGAATTTCCACCAATTCCACTACTCACTCAGTATGAAGAAATAACGGACGATATGTATTGCACAGAGGTCGACGATAGTGCAAAAGATTGTATCGGTACCTACTGCGCTTGTCCGTATGTGTATCCCGTTGCTACTAACAGCTTAGTGGAGTTGGTCGTTATCGACTTGGGTGAGACCAAAGATCCATATTACTTATTTGATTTTCAATCAAACTTGCGATTCCTTCGTCAGCAAAGTTCTGACGAAGTATAGGTTCAATGTCGACATGATATGAAAATGAATGATACACAGTAATGATGCCAAACATGACAAATTTCCATTCGATGAATGAAGTCTTTATTGTTTAGCACATTATCGAAATTGTTGTTATAGGTACGGATCGGTTCGATGATCATCCCATGCATTTACATGGCCACACTTTCTCCGTTGTTGCTATGGAGTCTATAGGTGAAACGATATCTCTAGATAACATAACGAGCAGAAACGAGGCTGGGCTGATTGCCAAAAAATTAGAAGGAGCTCCAGTAAAAGACAACATCGGGGTACCCGCCCAAGGGTTTGTGGTCTTGCGATTCATTGCCAACAACCCCGGTTATTGGTTCTTTCACTGTCACGTATCAAATCACGCAGACATGGGAATGGGAGTTGTCATCAAGGTCGGGGAACATAGCGAGATGGCTCAGCCCCCAAACAGTTTTCCTACGTGTGGGAATTGGAACATGACAGTGTCTGCAAGGTCGTCATCATCGTATGCGACCATGGATCGTATCATCTTCGCACTGTATTTACTCATTCTTTCTATAACGTATGTCAGTCCAGTTGCCAGTTTCGGTGATAATAAATGAACTTGACCTACTTATGTAAGTCACTCCGATAAGATTTCAGAAGATAAGGCGTAATAAAGTATCTGTGTGCATTTGATATCGCAATCCAGCTGTGTACAGTCAAGCCTCGATATATCGTGCCTCGTTATATCGCAGTTTTGCTCGCTGTAACCCTTTCCTTTGCTAGGTGCTGCCCCTCTCTTCTACCTTCTTTCTCACTGTTACTGTGTTTGTAGGGATTCAAGTGACTGGTGGGAGAACTAAGATATATCGCGGTTCTCCGCTTTTCTCTTCTCCTGTCCCCCCATCGTCCGCGATATATCGAGGCTTGACTATATTATGGCAACACAATTCTTGATACAGTACTACCTCGATATAAGCTCCCTCGGTGTAAGCGAATTTCCCCTTCGTTCCGCTTGAGCGAGCTTTATAGCTTCCCCCACTCTACCTATGTATGTAAGGCACTCCCAGTGGTGATGATTACTGACGCACTGACACATGTGCAATTTTCCAGTAGTAGGGGAACGCTTCGGTGACGAATTTCTTGGAATCCTACTCCCGTAACCGCCCTAACAGTCGCTTATAGAGAGGTAGTACTATAATAAGATATAGATACTGCTTTGCTATAATAATAATGCTATTGATAATATCTGAATTCATCGATAGCGTGAGAGTTTGGATTCAGCTCCGTGCGAAGAAAAACCTGCGTAATTTTATTAACTATCAATAAACTGTTTTCTCGGTGCACATCATTTTTTTTTTTTTGACACCCTGTACAATACACTGTTTCAATGAAAAATAATAGTAAAAAATCTGCTTGTCCTTTCATTGAGCAATTATATGTACGTCAATCTCCTGGTGCATCAGCATTCATCCGAATCAAATCATGTATCAAAATTGCACCATCTGTGAAATACCGACTACGGTTAGATTCCTTAAACTTGGATATGTATTTATTCAATGCAATGCGTTTACTCGAGAAAATAAAATTGTACATTGAACTTTATATTTTGTACATGTTACTAGATATTAGTTCATATAACATCTAATGTAGTTGAATTCACTGAGTCTTTCAACAAAATGGATTGCTTCAGTGAACAAAAAACCGAAAGTTTTGTTTCAATCAATATTTACTTGACTCAAGTGTCAAACGATTGAAGCAACTATTTCCACACTTACTAAATATATTTGGATAATTCAAACGATTTTTTTTCTCGGGGTACAAGTTTCATTGCTTTAGTTGATAATTACGTAATTGATAGAAACTTGAACTTTTCGTGATGAAACACTGTTCTCCATTTCCCACATTCTTAAAAGCGATGAATCCATTGGCGAAGTGAATATGGGTTTTCGAACTGTCCAAATTTTACCCTCGAAAATCACAGCATTGCTTCCATTATAATACATTCTCTGTATTTCAATTGTTTTATTATTTTTTAAAATAACAGTATTATTTGGAGATTTATGAGATAATATCAGTTGTTTGTATTTTAATTTTGAAATATTCCGCTCAATGCTTTTTAAGATTGTTAAAGTGGATTTTAAAGGAGTTGGTTTTCTATTTACTGAGTATTCATGAAGTCTTCTGCAGAACTGGGATAATGGTTTATTTGGAGAACGCAATATCCGTTTCATAACAGCCATATAATTTTCGAAAGGACAGGAAGTCATTTCACTTAAGCCGTAGCCCATCTTGATGACATTTTCCGTCACATGTGTCAAATGATGCATATTATTTGTTATGGCCACTTTCGTTTCATCACCTGTTATTAAACATTCCACGTTCTCTTTAGTTACACCAAAGAATCCAAGATGCATGAAATCTAATACGAAAAACATACCATATCGATCGGTGGTATACTAAACGTAATGGATTCTGCGCCGGATGTGTTTGATAATTCTAGAAACAGCCAATCGGCGCTCTGGATTACAAAAATGCAAAGCGCCGATTGGCTGTTTCTTCAATTGTCGAACACATCCGGCTCAGAATCCATTACGTTTAGTGTACAATAAATGTTAATAGAGAAACACCATTATGATGATTCGGATCTTGGAAGCTTCGAAACGATTCGTCAGTTCGTAAATCACAATTATGTAGTTCTTCATTTATATAAACTGTGGTCTTGTCTGACTTTTTTCCAACAACATGACAACGTTCACTCGCATGGAACGTTGTACGTGAAACTGTTGATTTGATGAATGCTCGTGCAGGTGTATCGCATATGAAGCCTTTCAAATTAAGATCGAAATGCAAATTCGATATAATAACGCCATCTGATTGGAGCATGTTGATTTGTTCAACAATTTTTTTTAAATACTCATGAAAACTTTCCGGCTTCGAATTCCCAGAATATACAGATATTACAAAAGGCTCATAATAAATAACCTTAGAATGAATCATGCCCAAAATGGGCCAAAAACATTATGAGCTAGATTTGAAGAGTTGTACACCATCAATATTTACAAATATATTCAGAATACGATCTCCAGGTGCATCTACATTCACATACTGCCGTAATAGTAAATTGCACTCTCGCTGGGATCACCAACTTCCCGCCATCGTTACGTATACTATTTTTTGACACAAGCTGCGGGAAAAAGCCGTAAGATAACATAATAACCAAGTATTTCTAAGCGCGTATTACGCTGGAGAAATAAAAAAGCGGATGGCCAGCTTGCAATAAACAGACGAAAAACCTGGAGCGTATGGTGACGAGTTGGCTGTGACTGAGTGTTAACTCTCGCTATGATGCAATCAAT
This sequence comes from Tenthredo notha, assembly GCA_914767705.2. Taxonomy (NCBI): domain Eukaryota; kingdom Metazoa; phylum Arthropoda; class Insecta; order Hymenoptera; family Tenthredinidae; genus Tenthredo; species Tenthredo notha. The sequence continues at coordinate 6,872,765 of OU611908.1, forward strand.
GACAATTCGTGACTCATTACGGTTCACTTCAGGGAACAATCACTTCCCGCACGCTCCACAGGCATGGGAAAACGCTCTTCCCGCACGCTGTGTCAAAAACCTTCTTCGATTCCGATGTAGGCGAATTCTCCAGCTGAACCATTCGAGTCTTTCATTTTCTCAATTTTGTATGTCGCATTTGACGTACCTAGGAAAGTTTTTGCTGTTTTACTTAAATTCGGATACTATCTTCTTTTTATTATTAAGAGAAGTTCACTCTTCCAAATTTTCCAAGGCAGGATGGCGAAAAAAAATGATTATATTCCCATGCCGTGGTCCGGACATTTTGAACAGGTCAGTCAAATTAAATATACACCTTATGCACAGTTGATGCACATTTGCCGCATTCACAATTCCAGCACATCTCATTTAATACTTCTTTCACACTTCGGTCACATTATTTCACACTTCCCGAGGTTAGCAGGTCGAGCGGTTCCCCCACTCTCAAGCACATAAGGCGCGCTCGAATTTCATCCGCAAATATTCTCAATGAGAACAGTGCGGAGTGCGGGAACTGGAATCCGCAGAAAAACTCTTACCCTTTCCGGGTTGACCGGCCTTATTGGGAGGATCGACTGTAATTTTTCAGAATGTTTTTTCGCTTAAGTGGTTCAACTTTCCCGGAATTACCCTACTGCAGAAGTGGCATAAAAAAGGATCTACAGTCATATATTTAATATAAAGATTAAAAACATCAGTTATTGACCATTTTGATAGGTAATTTAATACCCACTGAATAAATTATTTAAATTAGATTTTCGCTTCTCAGCATATTTACGAAATGGTTCATTAATTTAAGCAATTACCGATGTACGATTTTCTCACGATGCTGTTGACTGGCTAATAAGGTGTTCAGTTATAGCGAATAAATCATAAGCATATTACATTAAAACATTGTATACCGAATTAATTATTTTGTAATAAATAAAATTGCAATTTCGGTTGATGCCATGCTGTCTTGCAAATGCCTACAACGTGGCACAACATAATAATTCCCAAGTGCAGTACGTTTATATCAATCGGCAGGTCGAACGTGATAATCCCAGGAATCGCAAAGCTGCGGCCATAACCAACAAGCAGATTGCACCATAATTAGGAATTCGAATGAAAAAAGTAAGTTATCACAATATTGGTGAAATGAAGATATAATTGAGGATCCCCGGCTTCCCGGCTTCTTCCTTAGCCATAAATTTGAATGAAAAAACTCACTTAACGACTTTTATCGTCCGTTTTATCACTCGTTTACATACTAGGCGCGTGTGTTATTTTTTCCGCGATCGAATCGTGATGTAAGCCTAGATTGAGCGACTAGTATTATAAATGATCCCCGTTTACGAAAGAAATTATGTAACCGCCATTTGATGCAATGCAATGATCTGCGAGTCGTATTGTACAGATGCACACAGAAAAAACGATTGACTTCGCCCAAGAAAATTATATTGAAGACCAAGAAATCTCCCGAGCCAAGTCAAAATTTTTCGAACCAAGAGAATTCTCTTGGCTGAAGCAAATTTCTTTCTTGACGTAAGAAAATTTCGGTTTACAATGCGAATTGCAGAACTTCTTGGGATAAGCAAAAATTCCTTGGACCAATTTAATCGATTTTTCTGTGCAGTTATCATCGCAAATTTTATTTACGCCATATGAATCCCCAAAAAAAATATAAAAAATAAAAAATGGTATTGGTCAAAATTTCAGTAGGGTCATCTCTCAGGGTGGCCACTTTCTGGAAAACCGAGAAAAGTCAGGGAAATATCAGGGAAATTTTGATTGGTATCATGGTCATCGCTAGTAATGTCATCAACGCTATCACTTTCATCGATTCTTACATTATTACTCCGGTTATCAACGCTATTACTATTACTATAACACATGCCATCATTACTAAAATTCAGACCAATACTTTCGTTTAATTCATTTACTTCGAGATCAGGTTGATTATGATCCACGTTTTTTAAATTAATCTGATCCTGATCCTGATCCTTGCAAATTTTTTTTTCTTCTGTACCATATTCCTTCGATAACCTGACTAATTGTCTTCGTTTACGTTGACGTAGACAATTCGGGGTTATTTTTTTTCGTGCTGTGAAATCCATGGTATCATATCACTCACAAGCCAACAGCCGATCATTCCTCGGAGGTATAGAGTCTGTATGTCAGGAGACCGAACTGAGTCATCCCCACCCGTGGAAAACGTCCCTGCTTTTGTCTTCTTCTTCTTCTTCTTCTTTGCTGGTTATATCCCCTGAGTGCGTAGCACGGGGTAATTACCAAACCCTGCTTTTGTCGCTGTATGATTTACATAGCTATCGGTAAACTAAAGTTCGCTGCGCCTCTAGTGGCGTTAAATAAAGGCTCAGGTCGTCATGGGAACCGCTCTTAGGAACCGCGATTTTCAAATTGAAAATCTGCTCAATGATAACTGAAATAGAAAATATAAAAAAAAAAAAATTATATTATATTATATTATATTATGTTTTTAAATTTTATGCTATATTTTTATTTATTTATATACTAAGAGGTTTCCGTGAAACATCGCACTCAGTCACCGCCAACTTGGCACCACCCAAGATTTTCGTCTGTTTTTTGCAAGCTGGCCATCCCCTTTTCAATTTTAAACTTTCAAGGGCCGTAAAATAATTAGATAAATAAATATTTAGATGAATAATTAAATAGATAAATGAATAAACAAATAAATGTTAACAATTAACAATTGTTATCACAATAAATTATATTGAAAGAGTAAAATTATTCAGTATAATTTGGTTGTATCAATAATAACATTAATTAGATTAATAATTATTTTCACTCAGCTGCTTTGCTTTTACGATGCATGGATTTCACGAAGCCATTTATTCATTTATCTAATCATTCAGTCATACATCTATTTATTCATTTGATTATTCATTTAATTATTCATTCATCCATCCATCTATCCATCCATCCGTCCGTCCGTCCGTCCGTCCATCCATCCAACCATCCATTTATTCATTTATTTATTCACACAATTATTTGATCATTTTACGACCTTTGAAAGTTCAAAATTAAAAAGGGGATGGCCAGCCTGCGAAAAACAGACGAAAATCTTGGGTGGTGCCGAGTTGGCGGTGACTGAGTGTGATGTTTCACGGAAACCTCTTAGGCCTCTTAGTATACAGAGATGTTCTGTGGAAAGTGGTCAGTCTAATGGCGGCACAATTATTTTTTTTCACAAATGACAACGCTGCAGGTCGATCGCAGACAAGCGTTCTACTGATATTTTCTATGTCTGTGACTGATAATAGACGACGTAGGTTATAATGAACTGTCATATTACAATATTGTGTAATTAAATTGTAATATCGTTCATAATACGACGGTATACGATTACTATTCCATAAATAAGTAGTACTGAATTGTTAAATTAATTACAGATGTCAATTTCTGTTTATTTAAAACATTATTTACAACCGTGCATTCCGTCGGTGACTGACTGATCCGCTGCATCTCTTCGACAAGTAGGGTTACGAACATAGCGATGTGAATATCATTCATGTGAATATCATTCGCCGAGGTAGCGAATTTTGTATCTGGACCTTTTTTGTAGTTTTCATTTTTCGGTATAAACAAAATTTCCACAGAAATCTCGCTATCTCTTTCAGTTCTCAAGATATTCTTCGAAAACTGACCTCAGAATAACACATAACACATAACACGATAATATAACCTCACTACGATTTTTATTAATTTCACGGATTTAATACTATGTCACAACCATTGTCATGCAAAAGTTGGTTTCTGATTGTCCCAACATTTGTAGTGCGTTTCCACTGGCAAACGAGCTGTCAAATACTGTGCGGTATTACCGGTATCGCGCGGACTCAACACAATTATTAATAATTATTAATATAAAAAGAGATAAGAGTTTATATTGTGCTCAAATCACGCGAAAAAGTACCACGAATCGAATGACCATAGTTTGACGTGAAAATAATAATTTTGAAATGACAAAAAACTCTATTCACTGGTCCAGCAATTTTACGTTATAAGGACCTCGAAACAGTGAGATGTTATTTTTTCTATTCAAAGTGATTCAAAAAATGAAATTTCCACAGAAATTAGATATCGGCATTGGATTTTCAAATTGGGAAAAAAAAACGAGTGAAAAAGTTCTTAATGAATAATGAAAAAGGTGTGAGCAGTACAACCACACTCTCCCCCTTACAATTGCTTGCATAATTAGTTTCGATGATTTTTCGTCCTTGCTTTAAAAATGGCCTTAGATCTGTGTAAGGCATTTTCAGGTGGACATGATGGTCCAACCACAGTGGCAGTTAATTAAAAAAAGCCTGAGGGCTTCCCGTTACGCTTCTCGACAAACAGGCTTATTTTTATAACGAGTATATATTATAGTTGTGTTAAAAAATCAAATGCCATCCAGGTCGTTTCAGATAAATAACAGCGAACTGGAAGCAATAGCCAAAGATCTTATGAATTTTTTAATTTTCTGCCTCTATGTAAAATACGAATCAAAAATTATCCATAATTATGAGGGGTCCAAACGAAGTGACATTGTTGATCAAAGGATACCACTTGGTTATATAATTATCAAGTTTGCCTATGGCCTTGACAGCGATACCAGAAAAAAATGGAAGAGTTCCGATAGTCGAATAATTATCACATGTTTCGCTTCTATCTAATAAATTGCGTAGATGGGCTTGGGCCGTAATTTATTATGCATAGCCCATTCGAGACAAGATAAAATTATGTAAGATGTGGTTCGCTCGAGCCAAAGCGACGATGCCGTTTCAAAAATTCCGTATCTTTATTGTTTGCCTATACTTTAAACCTTGATCGTAGAGGGTACGGACCGTTAGAATTTTTCCACAGTTAGCAATACAATGTATTTCCGGCTACTATTCTTTTCTTTCATTTCTACGTCAATAATCGCAAAGCCATGAAACAAAGTGGATTGTACAGCATCAGTTATATCTTTTGATAGTTCCTTTACACTCGAGATTCTGCATCGCTTAGCGACTAGTAGAATTCTGAGATGAGAAACGCCAATGACCTAAACTGATGAACAAAAAAACCACAATCAAATATAAATAATTCATGCTTTAGGCTTTGGCCAATAAACGTGTATTTAGCTTGTTACAGGATTGAAGCTATTGGGATATAGGAATTATGTCCGAGCACATGTTAAGCTTTACTGAACATACTGACTGCACGTTTCAAACAAGTGTTGTTCAGGCTGCGCGCGAGTGCACTTGTTCTATACTTACTATCCCATTTTCGCTCGTTTACTGTATAACGACTTCTTATGTTCTGTGGACCTTTATAGAGATTATTTGAAAGTTGAGATTTATCTGCCGCTTTAATTTCGTAGCTTTACATTAGTTATCCATGTCCTGATATGAAAAGTGAAAGATGTAATATACTAAACAACAGGAATATTTTGTGTCGTAACTGGAAACTATGAAAATCAATGTCTGGCCCAGTGATTCCATGTATAATGATGGAGAATCCCATTCTATCAATTAGCTTGCAAATATGCCGTAGTTATTCGCGATCTATTGAAACTCGTTGGTGACGATGAAATTCCAATAAATATTGAAATACTTGATGGCAAAGTCCAGCGCAAAAATCGAATTATTGAAACCTTCTTCTATTAATAATCCCATTGGACTACGGATTATTTGGGAGGATCCTCCTGCTATATAAGAGCTAAAGATCATCCCAAATCTTCAGTCTTCTGTTCTCGTCCGTCGTAGAACAACAGCCGAGCATGAAGCTATTTTTATTGGTGAGAATGTTTAAGTTGTATATTTTCTTTTATTCTTATGGGAATTTTTCTTCTTTCATGCTGACTCCCGCATTTGCTAGTTAATATCACCTACGCACAACCGATTCTGCTTCATCGGTCGGCGGTATAGAGTAATGAGGAATTCTTGAATTAGCTTAATCATAGTCCTTTCGATATCATTTTTCTCTTAAGGTGCTTCCCTACCCAATTCCAGCAGACCTGAAAATTTGGGAAAAAAGGTGTTATTAAACGGAATATCTCTGCCTGGGTACCGAAATCAATGAAACAAACTTCGTCGCGCAATTCTATGTACGATTTTGAACACATACGGCCAAAAAAATGTTTTTTTTACGCGAAAATAGAGAAGATATCCATGTAAAACGTTCTCAAAGCCGTACAAACGTTCAAAAGCCAAGGACAATGAAAAACCATTTAGACAATGGAAAAAAGAAATAACCAAACGCTGGCTCTATTTTCGCATGAGACGAAATTTTTTTTGGACGTATGTGTTTGGAATTGAAATAGAATTCGCGCTACGTTGGGCTTTTTTGCGTTTTCGACGCCTGGGCTCGGATAATCATCGAAATGTGTCTCCCCGGCCCCGTTTTCGTTACATTGTATGGAAAGGAGGTGGGCGACTAAGGATGGGCCTTAATAACACCTTTTTTCCCAATGTTTTCAGGTCTGGTGGAATTGCGTAGGGAAGCACCTTAAAAATAAATTGGTTAGAATATTGGATGCCTCAATTCTTTGATAATGTCTACCTTCAATTGGTAGTTGGTTATAATTGATAGAGTAGCTCGATGAACTGTGCTATAGCGAAAATATCAGTTTCACAAAAATAATATATAACGAACCTTTCGCGAATTTATAATACGATCTATTGAAAAAAGCTAAGGTCATCAAGATTCAAGATACTTTCAACTCTTCATTAGCCTTCGAATATGCGATCATCGGAAATCCTTTCGTGATCTTCTTAACTTAGTTAAATATACGGACTTGAATTTTTTTTATTAAACAATTCTAATATAAAGAAACAACTGTTTATGAAAGAGAGCTACGACAGGTGAAATAAGAAGGTGTAATTCAATCAAGAAATAACTATTAGTGATATATCCCTAGTAACAGAAAAATGTTATCATAATTGTATGAGGTAAAATACATTTTAATATCCAATTCATATTCATGACCTGGTAGATAAATCATTTTCAAAAATTGAATGAGACCCCTAGTTTCTATAGAATTCTAGTTTCGACAAGATCAAATCCAGGCTTTTTGAAGCCGGGTTCAGAGATAATCGCCTAAACAGCAACTCGGGTGCAAAAACCTTCCGCCAACACACGGGTGCCTTGAACTTAATTTTTTCTGAAAGTCTTGTCACTTCAGAATTCATTTCAGATTTTGATTTTATAACAATTTTGACGTTCAAAAACGATATTTTGGAAAGCGCAGATGGTGCCGTTTTTTTTTTTTTAATGCCACTTTGAATTTTTTTTTTATTCCAAATTTTTATATTTTGATTTTTATTGGGAAATTATTTTTTACAACGTCCTATCAACAAATTTATAGCATTATATTCTTATATACCTATACAGTAACTGTAAACATGTTGTATAATTAGGAAATAGATAAAAATAGTAACCATATGTAAAGTTTATATTTTTGTTTCATTGGTATAAAAAATATCTATTTTCTAAGTATACAATATGTTTACAGTCACTGTATAGGTATATAAGAATAAATTACTTTAAATTTCTTAATAGGACGTTGTAAAAAATAATTTCCCAATAAAAATAAAAATATACAAATTTGGAAAAGAGAATAAAATTTCAAAGTGGCCTTAATAAAAAACGGTACTATCTGCGATTTCCATAATTACCTTTTTGGACGTCGAAATTGTTAAAATAACGAAATCTGAAATGAATTCTGAAGCGACAAGACTTTCAGTAAAAATTAAGTTCAAGGCATCCATGCCAACTACATTATTGTGATATATGGGTATTTCTCCACGAACACAAACAAAATATCGTGAAAACTACTAAAGTATCGACTTTTATCAACGTATACAATGTTTAATGTTCTTTGTTTCAATACAATAGAAAAAGTTATAATTCTAATTATAAAAATCGAATATACATTTGTCGCACCAGGGGACTGTTGTTTGTAGTGGCCCTGACACAAGTTACTGTGGCAAAAGCCACGTGGGGCTGAACAAAATAGCGACAGCGCGCCTCTGACTTCATATAGACCAACTTTTTACACTGGCTACGTTCCGTTCAACTCAGGATCATCGTTTTATGTACCATAGACAACACTGGGCATCATTTAGAAATTAAGCCAGGGGACTGTTCTTCAAATTTCGAGACAATATTCAGCCTACTTTTTACACCAATTGATATCAATTTTAAAATACGAAAGTAGGGAATTCATAAATAATTATTATTATTCTTCAAAACAGTGGTGGTGCATTTAAGATTTCGAATGTAGCAAGTGTTTAAAGTGCCCCTCATTCTGCTGGACACAGAGCCTGCAGCGACGAAGCATAGAGTCCCTCACTCTTTCCATCACTCCCGGATTGTCTTTGATGAAAATAAATGCAACTTGGTTGTTTTTTGTTGAAATTAACGGCGAAAATACTTATTCTCTGTGATATTTGAAACACTGTGTTAGATTCATTATGTTGTTATTCTGACATGAGCCAATTGAGCCCCCGGATCATAAAAGGGATCGCGCGGACGAAATCACATAGAAGTATTGTCACTTTTGAACATATGCCGATCGGGAAAAAAGAAAAAAAAAAAGTCAATTAAAAAGTAGTGACTATTTTTTAATTCATGAACTTTTTTTTTTTTTTTTTTTCCGATCGGCATATGTTCAGAAGTGACAATACTTCTATGTGTTTTCGGCCGCGCGATCCCTTTTATGATCCGGGGGCTCAATTACAAAATGCATGCAATGATATGATGCGGCAATGGCCGCTCCCAGCCGTTGACAATCGCAAAAATTACCACAAAATCGTAGATTAGATGTCGTTTCATCATCGTTGTCGAAAACAAAGATGTTTTTGGATGGTTGTGTTCGGAATGCCATACAGAATCGGGCTCAGAAAGTCGATTTTGCATTTTTAATCCGTAGGCTTTGATATAAGTTGAAATGAATGGTACGCCCACACTTTACGATAAAAAAAAAATTAAAAAATTTCCGATAACATCCGATCAAACGTACCAGTTCGAACTCATTACTCGTCAAACATCGGCTGCCAATAGGACAAGTCGATTGATAGCCCCGTTTCGGAGATATTCGAGAAAATAGACGTAGTCGGTGAAATTCGAGTATAGTGAGCCACGGGGACACCATCGATGAACATTACTGTACACAGGTCCACCAAGAAATTGAAAGTTCAATTCACGCCTATTAGATCTCCTGGAGTACAAATTCTTCGAATAAAATATTCAAATCCAGTTCTCGATTTTTCGCAGACCTGCCTCGTGGCGGTGACTCTAGCTGCTCCATCGGAAAGAACCAAGAGGAGCATTCTTCCCGGTGACCCACGCTATGACGGCGTACATGAACATCCGCATAAGGTACATGAGCATCACGAGAATGAAGTCGAGATCGCGAGAGCCCTTAGCAAAACATCTGGATGCCTCTCGCCTCTAGGACTAGCCAAGGGCTATGGAGTTCAAGGTTTGCAACAGGAAACTTCACTCGACAGCACCAACTTACTGGCGCATGATGTCGGGGCAGCCGTCGAATCAGTCATCGAGTCTTATGGATCTGAGACTTCAGGAGTTGACAAGGTACATTTGTCCGACATCGTTTCTCACCTCTTATCCTAGAATTTCTAATCGACAGACTTTGTGTTGATTAACATCGCATCGGTCACTTGTAAACAATGCAATAATTTTCCTGGCGGTAATGGCATGCTCTTTTCTCAGGCAGTAGAACAGCCTGAATCCATTCCCGAGAGCAGTCCTACCCTATTGAAGCAAGAGCCGGTTAGTTCTATCAAATCGGGCAATATCCCAGTAGCAAATGCTGCCGCATTCACCGAAACCGTCGATGTTGCAACCCAGACACAAGGTACTGCTACTGTCGTGGAATCAGCCAAGTCTGATGACAAAGATTCTATTGTTGAAGAAGGGACTCATTCCGAAGCCAGATCTACCAATGAAGCCCAGGAAGCTTCTTCGAGTGCTGTTGCACAAACGCCGAAATTGGTCAAGTCTGACAACAAAGCTTCTCCTCTCGAAGAAGGAACTAAACTCGAAGCCAAATCCGCCTATGAAGCCCAGGAAGCTTCTTCGGGTGCTGTTGCACAAGCGCCGGAATTGGTCAAGTCTGACAACAAAGTTTCTCACCTCGAAGAAGAAACTAAACTCGAAGCCAAATCCGCCAATGAAGCCCAGGAAGCTTCTGCGGGTGCTGTTGCACAAACGCCGGAATTGGTCAAGTCTGACAACAAAGTTTCTCCTCTCGAAGAAGGAACTAAACTCGAAGCGAAATCCGCCAATGAAGCCCAAGAAGCTTCTGCGGGTGCTGTTGCACAAGCGCCGGAATTGGTCAAGTCTGACAACAAAGCTTCTCCTCTCGAAGAAGGTACTAAACTCGAAGCCAAATCCGCCAATGAAGCCCAGGAAGCTTCTTCGGGTGCTGTTGCACAAACGCCGGAATTGGTCAAGTCTGATAACGAAGCTTCTCCTCTCGAAGTAGGAACCAACCTCGAAGTCAAGTCCGCCAATGACGCCCAAGGAGCTGCTTTACGTTCTTTTGCGCAAACGCCGGAATCGGTCGAGTCTGATAACCAAGGTTCTCCTCTCGAAGAAGGAATCAAACTCGAAGCCGAATCCGCCAATGAAGCCCAGGATGCTTCTTCGGGTGCTGTTGCACAAACGCCGGAATTGGTCAAGTCTGATGGCGAAGCTTCTCCTCTCGAAGTAGGAACCAACCTCGAAGCCAAACCCGCCATTGAAACCCAGGAAGCTTTGTCAGGTGCTGTTACACAAAATCTGGGATTGACCAAGTCCGATGACAAAGATTCTCTCAGAACCGAATCCGCCACTGGAGCGCAAGAAGCTTCGTCGGTTATTTCTGTACATCCACAATTAGTCGAGCCTAGCATCGATAATTCTGACTACAAATACGAAACTACGCATGAGGCCAAATCCGCCATTCACGCCGAACAACATACTAACGTTGAAGAAGTTTCTTCACACAATTCTGAATCTAATATACAATTAGCCGAGCCTCATGTCTCAGATTCTCAACCTGACCAATCACACGACATCGGCAGTCATCCTCAAAATGATGGTGAAGCTTATATAGTTTCCTCTGGTAATTTTGCACAAATCACAGCCCTTGCCCTCTCTGCATGGGGTAGTTCTTCGCCAACAAATTCAAGATGCACAAAATAATTTTGTTTTTATTTTACAGATCCCAGCCTGAGTGCCACAGTGATCCCTGCCAACGATGCCGGATCACCTGTAGAAGCACCTTCTAGTGACGCCGATGCAGCTACTGGCAGCTCAGCGACTCCCTTCGAATCCAGTTTTCGATCTTCTTTCGGTTCTGGATTCAATGGTGGTTTCGGTTCTCCAATTAGCTCTTCTCTCCCTCCGACCCCCTCAGAAGCACCCTCTAGTGACGCCAATCCAGCCACTGGCAGCTCAGCGACTCCCTTCGAATCCAGTTTTCGATCTTCTTTCGGACCTGCCTTCAATTCTGGTTTCGGTTCTGCGAAAAGCCCTGCCCTTCCTTCATCTATCTCAAAATCACCCTCAAGTGACGTCCATCCAGCCACTGGCAGCTCATTGTCTTCCTTCGATTCCAAGTTTGGATCTCCCTACGGCTCCACCTTCAATTCTAATTTTGGCCATTCCTTCCCTCCGTCTTCTGTTAGCGGGGCCCCTTCGTACAATACAGGCTACAATACATATGACCACAGTAGGTACAATCCCAACATCCATCCCGGATACGGACACGCTCCAGGCTTTGGCGGCTATAATGCAAACTACGGACAATACAATAACAACTATGGCAGACTAGGTTACAACGGTGCGAATTATTATCCTGGTCATCCCTTTGGCGTCGGAATTCATTCTGGATACGACCAGGGTTTGAATGGTAAGACTATCAGTAACTCTCAAGTCCCAGTTGGCTTTCCTCATCCATATCCCGTAGACTACACCAAGAACGTACCGTATGCACAGCCTCCGTCTTTCCAGTACCGGACTGGCTACTACACCCCACAGTCTGTACCCTCATTCCCATCCATCCAGCAAACCAGAGAGCAGAGTATCGGCGAACAAGCTTCTCAATCGCAAGAATCGCTCCCGACGAACTACCAGAGCCCTGACTCTCTCGTACAGCCTACAGCTGCTTCCTTTCAGAAGTAGACTGCAATTTCGACCTTAGCATAATTAGAGTCCTTGAACTCGCAGACAGTGAGAGTTTTTCGATATCTCGGCTAAAGGCGACCCAAGTGCCGTTAGGAAGACAGTTACCATTGTTCACATTACATTAACCAAAAAGTATAGTATAACCAAATTATTGAAATGAAAATTGAACGATTAAACTAAAAAATATAGTATAATTCAAACTTCGTTCATACCTACGAAGAATAAGATCATTTCAATTACGATGAAACTAAAACTCTGTAAATTCGGTCAAAATGGCCAGTGGCCGTTACTACTGCCAAAATTGAGGCACAGAGGTGTAAAGTCATCAATGACCGAGATTTCATTAAATCGAAAATTATAGTTTTATAGGATATATTTTTAACTTGAGAAATCAATTATAACTGTCAAATAATTCGATTTTAGTTTTCACATTATCCAAGATATATTCTTCGCAAAAAATGAGACAGGAATTTATTCTAAAAAGTTGTTTCGCTGCACGGAGAGAATATTATGGGAAGCGCTGTCATACTGGTATAGGTCGATTGACTTATTGCGGACTTTTGAGATCTCGTACTATAAGTATGGTAACCATTGCCTCACTTGTGAGAACGGTTACCATACTTATAGTACGAGATCTCAAAAGTCCGCGATAAGTCAATCGACCTATACCAGTATGACAGCGCTTCCTATAATATTCTCTCCGTGTGAAGATAGGCATTGGTGTGGTTTCACAACGATCATCAAAGATACTCAGCGGTGAATTTGGTTTGTTGATAACGAATATTTGCATATTATTACATTATAATTGTTCGTGAACTGTGTGCGTATATATGAATAAAAAATTCAAAATAAACATTTATTATTATGACTATTTGCATTGTTGCCTCCATCTTCCATTCACAATTCTTATACTGCGAATAAATACTAAGGCAATGAACAGATCCACTAATTCTGGTGAAAAACTAATGTGAAAATCACCATTTTCAGTCTGGTCGATGACAACGTAATTTATAATCAGTCACAATCAGTGTAATTGAAATCTCAAAATCGATCAAATACATTGAAGAAAAATTAGTTTCGCTTTCGGATATTTCACCAAATAACTTTTTCACGTTCGTATAAATATCCAGAAGTACAACGTTTTTAAAATAAGAAAATTTTCAATTTTGCGAAACTTCCATTTCATTTTTCAGAATCATAAAAGAATGACCTAATCAAATTGTTCAGAAAGAATTGTACTTTTTGGAAAGTAATATTCCAGTCAGCTGTGTCTTGATTATCATTCGCAGCGCCGGATTAAAGATTGGTGGGGCCCGTAGGCACACATTTATATCACGGGCCCCCGTGTTATGTACCCTTTCATAGAGTTAATTGGTAGAATTACAGAAAACTGAAATATTTGGAATTTTTTTTTTTCACATAAGTATTTTTTATAAGACAATTTTCCTGGCTTTCTCGTTAGCAAAATGTTGTATGATACCTTCGAAAGTCAAAGATCTTGTTAAAACGCTTTCTATTGAAAACAATAGAAAAGCGTTCAGTTTTTTTTATCCTACATACGTCAAAATAACCCCATTTTGAGCGTGTCTTACGGGACAGAAGACTCACATATCTCCCTCGGACGTGATATGCAGTCGACGCATGCGCAGTCACGCAATTTGGTTACTTATCAAACCTAGGGAGCAAAAGCGCGCGTCATAGGCATGATGTGAACGCATTTCAACGATTCAAATGTCAAAAGATATTAACAGAAGAACGTATCGCCGACTCCTGTTCGAAGCGGAAATTACGACGATTTTATCTTGGCAGTTCGTTGCAATATTCACGTTATTGACAATTTATAAACATAAGGAAGAAGAAGAAGAAGCATCGAATATTTTTACAAGTACATACACGATTATCAAGCGATTAATAAGAAAAAATGTTATTATTTTGATGACATGTAGGGAAAAAAGTATCGTATGCCGTTCGGGAGAGAAGCGCGATTCTGATTCGGGTGGTGCTATCCTCATCAAAATCGCTTACCTCTGTACCTAATAGCATAATGTACTATTTCGATACTAGTGCGAAAGTGTTGATTCTCGGAAGAGTGTGAAGCTTTTCGTCCTAGCGAAGCAAGGGCGACAATCACACGAGTCGAGAATCATCTTTTTTAGTTTAATTTTAATAAAAATAGAAAACGAGTAAAAATTTAATCGATTTGCGGTAATTCGTCAGGTATGGAACTCTCCATACCTTCCACTGGTTTCCGCCAGCCCTGGTAGCACTGTGAAACTGCAAGTATCCTAAAATACTAGCTTGTTAATGCCACATATTGAAGACACCATGAATACGTCTAATTTGGCATCTGTTCAAAATATGATCCAAAATTCGTGTGTTCGTCTTGCAAGGCCCATTTGTAGTGCAATATAATGGTCGGCCTCCGCCGCTCGCTTCTGTGAATTTCTCACGAGAAACTATTTCCGAAGTATCCATATGTGGGCATACTGAATAGCTAAATAGCTTTTTGAATGTCATTAATAGTTCTTTCTACAAAACTCACGGCAAACTCGTCCAAGGCGTCTTGCGAATTTATTGACATCAAAATATTGAGTTATATATTTCTCTTCCTCGATTTCTTAACTTCATATATACATAGGTACATAGAACTTATCAGCTATTCATATATCGGGTGAATAATAAAAGTTGGTTGGCGCAATATAACAAATTTTCTCCAACTAGAAATACATTAACGATAATCTATAGTTTCACACTTCACGGGCTGTAATGATTGTAAACTCCGTATGCCTATGCAAATTAGCTTCCGAATGTCGCATGATTATTTGCGATGTATCGAAGATCGTTGCCGACGTGGGGCGTCCGCTAATATTAAAATACTTAGTAGCAAAGTCAAGCATAAAAAATAAAAATAAAAAGTCTAGTTCTATCAATGTCACTGTATTACGAAATACTTGGGAGGATCCCGATGTATAAAAGGTCGAGATCAATCGAAATCCCTGCTCAGTCTTTCGTTGACAGTCGTCGTAGAACAAGCGCTGAAGATGAAGCTGATCTTATTGGTGAGGATTTTTGAATAACTATTATTATTTTTTATTTATTTTTTCCTCTCTTAGTGGGAGTTTCCCACTTCCTTAACTGCTTCTTTCTTGCTGTTCTCCCACGTGGGGACGGTAAATGCTGCATACGTTATGAATTACTTGAATTCATTAGTAAGAAGGCTTCAATAATTCACGAGTTTTGTAACGAGCCTAATAGTCGCTTTGACTTTCACTTTTACTTTACATTTATTCCAAACAACCATCCAGAAAAACAACTTGCCCATCCTTGTTTTTCAAATCGCTTACTCTAATCAGTCATCCGTGGCGATCAACAGCACTGTGACTCGATGACGTCATGGCATTTTTTCAAATGTCAGTTGTCCCAGGATCATAAAACCAAAATCTAATATATTACGACCGGGGCGTGAAAAAAAAGATAAAAGAAAACGTAAGTTTATCGCGACTGCTTTCAACTATCAATTGACCTTCGTATGAAGATAGATCGGCTGTACAAATTTTAAATTCAACCGATACCTCTTTCCTCGGAAAGATATAAACTATCGTTTTTATATCTTTTATACGTCGTAATGATCGGTGATTATGGTTATTTCTGATAATCAACCTTTTTTTGTCGAGGAAAAGTTAATCACTGATTCTTGCTAGGATTTGTACCTGGGTCCTTCAGCGAATTATTCGTAGCTTGTACCACTTTGCTACTTGACGTATTTAATAGTTGAAACTTTTAGATTGTCTATGTATTTGTCACTAAAATTTGAATAATCTTAACGATGCAATTAAGGTGATGCGATACTCGTCGGCGAACTCCCGAATGAGCGTTTGCCGTTATAAGTCTGCCACTGATTGGTATTAGTGAATTTTCACTGATTCAAATGAAGAGAGTTATTACTCATTATGATTGAGCAATATTTGATGCGATCCGTTGCTTGAAGGTTCACTTTTCGGAAAATCGCACGTTCAAAGTGTTATACTTACTTTAGTTTCTAAAATTATACTGGTATTATTGCGTTTTTCTGTATCAAAACATTTTGACTTAGACATGTGACATTTTCAGACATTTTGTTTTGTAATGTGTGAACGTAGTCAAAACTAACTTGACTAACGTTCATTTTAATTAAACATATTCATACTGTCCGATAATATTTCATTATGGGCCCCTGTCCTATAATATTTCACTATATTTGAGTGACCTGAAATTGGTCACTTTGCGGCCTAAATCCAATGCTCAAAAAGTGAACTTTCAAACAACGTATCGCATAAAATAGTATATTATACAACGTGGGAATAAAGTGAAAGATTATTCCCGAGGACGAGTTTACTGCCCGAACGAAATTCCCGAGGGTGGGTTTACTGCCTGAACGAAGCGAGGGCAGTAATCACCCAAGGGAATTTTCGCAAGGGCAGTAAGCCCGAGGGAATGATGCACTTTATTCCCATGTTGCATACAATGTTTTATTCACTCCTCAACTGTGACCACTTTATCAATTCTCAAAAATTTTGCGGGAAATAATGTAGATTATTCCCGCAAATCTAGATTTTGCGGGATATAATGTTACATTATTTCCGCAAAAGTATAAGAGGGAATAATATGCTACTTTATGCCCGCTTTTCAGGTCAATAAAATTTATTGTAACATATTTAAAAGTAAATTCTTTTTTTGAGAGTGTGGTGCCCCTGAAACCCGTATCAGTTCTTCGAGATCGGAATCTATATTCGGTTCCTAATTTCTTACAGAGCACCTGCCTTGTGGTTTCGGTATTAGCCGCTCCCGTAGAAAAAACAAAACGGAACATTCTTAAGGGTGACCCTCGTTACGATGCTAAACTCCACCAACACCATGCGGAACATACTCCCCAAGAAAACGAAGTAGAGATTTCTAAGGCCCTGGGTGGCTTTACAGGAACTTTTTCGGCTCCACCTGTGAGCTTCGGCTTCTCTGGATTAGAGAATGAAGCCTTCGCCGACAACAAAGACTTCCTGAAGTCCGATATCCACTCAAGCAAGCCAGCCATCGGTTCCGATGTAGTTAAGATCGGGGATAGCAAGGTACCGATTATCTACTTTCGTAGTACTTATCATTATATAATTCATAATCACGGAAGTTGCAAGGGAAGGTTTCAGGATATTGGAAGTCGAATTACACGAACATTGATACAATGATAAAATCGACGGCAGTATGGAAGAACGTGCTATTTCAAATTATGCCAGAAAAATGTGCTATCCCAAATTGTGCCAGAAGGACGTGCAATCTCGAACAGGGACAATCCTTTCAATGATACGGCAGTGGAATTTGGGCTCCCTGGAGTATACAAAGCAGTGTTTTTGAATAGATTAATCAATTGTTCTAATCATTTTTTTGATTTATTTAGCTGCTTTGATACAGAAACAGAAAAGTTAAAATAAGTTTGAACAAACAAAATTTTGTCAATTAAAACTTATCTTAAATTTTCTGCTTCTGTATCAAAGAAGCTTAATAAATGAGAAAATAATTGGAACAATTGATTATTCTATTGAAAAACAGTGCTCTGTATACTCCAGGCACCCCAAATTCCAGTGCCGTATCAATGAAAATATTGTCCCCGTTCAAGATAGCACGTTCTTCTGGCACAATTTGAGATAGCACGTTCTTCCATACCGCCGTCGAAATAGTCATACAATTACTAGTAAACGTGTGCTCTTTGATCAGGTCTCCGAACAGTTTAATTCCGTTACTGAGAGCAGCTTTACATTGCCGAAGATCGACTCAGCTTCTGTCATACCCACTAGTACCGCTGAACGAGACGCCGCCACGTCTACAAACTTCGATCTCTTATCCCGGACACAAGTTGGCGATGCTGGGAAGGAATCATCCGAGGATGCTAGTGCAGGGTCCAAAGCTCCAACCAAATCTACCAGTGACGGAATTTCTTTGGGTAATTTTTCCTCAATCACATCTCACTTCCACCCTTCTTCTCGTCTCTGTGAACCTTCAACCTTTAACCCTCATAGTTCACCTTCATGCCCACTAATAGGGAACTTGCATGCATTTGAAATCTTTATATTTCTCCATCGAACTCAAAAATAGGATAAAAAAGAATGAATTTCCCAATACAGTTTTTTTTTCGAGCAAAATTAACGCCGTTAAATTTTCTTTTTTCACGATCATTTTTCGTGCAAAATTTGAATGGGCAGACATAATGCTGTACCCGTCTATCGGCGCCACCAGTGTGTGTGTCTGTCTATTATAATCACGGGTGCGATTCCATAACTTTTATCACTGCTATCACTGTCGATAGATATCATAGGAGTTATGGAATCGCACCCCACTTCTTCTTCTTCTTCTTGATCCTTATACTAGACTCGTAATTGGAGGTAGCAGAAATCGCACCCTAGGTTCAGACTTCTCCTTGCTTGTAGCAGAAAGTGTTAGCGATTTTCTACCCGAATGCGCAGTCTATGCTCGATGTCTATGGTGTTTACAGTGAAGTATAGTTCCCGCACATGACGCTGGCGACGCTGATAGACGGGTCTAGCAATATGCCTGCCATTTCAAATTTTACACGAAAATCAGTATAAAAGTAAAGGTTTTACAGCGTTAATTTTGCTCAAAAAAAAAAAAAAAACTATTTTGGGAAATTCATTCTTCTTCATCCCATTTGGGAATAAAATTAAAATTAAAAACATGCAAGTTCCCTATTTACTAGTAGCTTCTCTGGCTTGGGATCGCAACTACAAGTTTCCTCAGAGGATCCATACCGTAAATTTATTCTACTCTATTCTTCTCTTCGACAATTATTATTCCTCCATCTGTACACTTGGTACTTTTACTGGACGGCTAGGTTTTCAAGGTATTCCGGGCTTTCGAAAAATCGGGAAAAATTTCGGGTCACTCCTGAAAGTTTCTACTACATATTTGAAAAGTTGGCGAATTCAAAAGTTCAAAACTTCTGTTAACAAAAATAAAAATTAAGGCGAAGATGCGGAGGAAATTTGAGATTGAAATTTCTGATATCCTCTAAAAGATCCAGTGTACACATAGAGAATTGGTTTCAAATTAAGGCAATGAATATCTAATGAAATACCCAACTCCTTGTTCTTCCAGATGCAAGCAAGGCTACAACAAAATCAGTTAATACCGATGCCAGGTCAGCTGCTGAAGGATTCACTAGTGATCTTAGTCTAGCAACTGACAGCTTAGCGAGTCCCTTCTTCGGTTCCTCCTTCGACTCTGGCTTTGCTTCGATTGGCCAATCTGAGTACATCCCCAGCTTCTATTCCGGCAACGAATACACACCGACAAGTTTTGACGGTTTCAACACAAACTTCCAATCCTTCAACAACTATGGTGGTTATCCCGTGGACTTTGGCCATCATTCCGGATCCAACGAAGGATTTAAGGGTCAGACAATTGACTCCAACATCCCGACTGACTTTTCCCAGCTGAATCCCATAGCCTTGACCAAAAACGAGCCGTACCTTCCCCCTTCCTCGTTTTCTTCACTCGTCTCTGTGCCCGAGGTAGCCCAAACAGAGTTTAATTTTAGTCCCGAGCAGTCATACTTATCGCCATTTCTGACACAACCCAAGCAGCAATTTGGCGGCACGGTGTTTTCTCAGGGTCAACAACAGCTCTTCAACTACAGCCCCCTACCCACGGCACAACCTACTTCTGCCCCATTCCCGGCCTTACTTCAGCCTGAGACTAAAATTACCGAAGGTTCTTACTCGGGCATCAGTCAGCTAACTGATTCCAACGGCGGTTACATTTACTAGGAGTACATCAGATACCTTTTTGAGTAAATAAAAATAGAATTGCCATATCATCCTAAGTCTACCGCCTCTACTTGCCTTCATGTATTTTTTTTTCGCAAAGTCTACTTCATCTTGATGAAAACTTTTCTTTTAATATTATAGCTTTCGGTAAGAAATAATAACGCGTGAACGTTACTCTGATAACTGACTTCCGTTGGTAATCATTTGAAGTTTATCTGCTCGCAATTCGTGACAATCGTAACAGATATAAGTAAGTACTGTAAATGTTTTTTAAACAAATAAAAATCTTTGTTCATGAATATAATTATTTATTCGCTCCACTTCCTATACAACATATTGATCCCCCAGCTTATAAATATTGGTCGAATAGAATAATCTAAACCCTAGAACCCTGAACATGGGTCGTTGGCATCCTTGGCGTTTAGCGATTATCGACGATTTTCTGACTCCGGCTTCTTTTCAACGATAAATTGAACAATTTCCAAATTGAGTTGATAACATGACTGTTGGTTGATTATTAATTCAAACCTCACAGAACACTCATGAATTTTTGTTTTGATGTTTGATCTGCTCAATTCAGGCGCTTCCCGTTAGCCTACCTTTGAGGCACGTGATCTTCCACAGAATCGCTCTGTATAACAGCGATAACTTATGGTGTAACAATGTTACACCTTCGTTATGCACCAACTATACTACCAGGGGCCTTATTCTGATTTTGTATCACGCGTGATAACAGAGATTTTCCGTCTGAAGCGGCTCCATGATTTGCCCAAACCACGTTTATCACCGTTGTCACCGGTGCAAAGAAAATTAGAATCAGGGCCCAGCGCGGCCGTAGCTGGGGGGATGGGGGCATTGTGGGGCAATGCCCTACCTTAAAAAATACCATCAACGAAGGATAATATCCCGGGAATAACAATTTCAGATCAGATCAAGTGAAATTTTTACTTCCTCCCTACCTGTAACTACCGCTGCCCTACCTCAAATTCAACTCTAGCTACAGCCCTGGGGCCCAGTGAGTGGGAAATTCTATCTCGCATGTTGGACTGAGGTTATGTTACACGGTACACCATGTAGCACGACCGTTATGCAAATGTAATACAACTGTGTTTGCTGAGCATCTGACTGTGACTTTTTCAAAATGTTTATTAAGATCTACCACAAGTTACATTTCTTTGCTGGATTCATTGCGGAGCCAACAGGACATTTCCAGGCATCACTGAACTCTTCGGAATTTTTGACGGCCGCTACCAACCTCACGTGTCCTGGACAATGAGTATCCATCAACATCCATCGCAAAGAAGCGGATGTGTACGACTCACACCAGACCTAGGAACATCAACCTTACGATTAAATTCTCTCTCCGAAATTAGAGTTTTTCAGTGACTGTTTACGTACGTGACCGAAAGCTAGGAATAAGAGTTGCTCGGAGGACAAATGCGCAAAGCCTGGAAGGGTTTTTTCTGCTCCATGTCGTTCCCTCCATTGTCTATAGGCATAGATAGCTTCTCGCAGTCCACCATTATCAGCGATATTCTCCCCCAAAGTCAATTCACCATCGATATACTCATCCACCTACCTCAAAAAATGGTTCAGGATTGAAAATAATGATAGTCTAACCCCGAGTTTGGATTTTTATGTCATCTACATTGTAGGGAATCGCACTTTCTCTTCGTAGTAGGTATTATAGTGCTCGACAAAGCACTGTGTCCTCTCCGTATATTCACTGATGGTCTCGTTACTCCACCATTGCCTCATATTTCCTGTACTGTCGAACTGTCTTCCACTGTTGTCAAACCCATGCGTTAATTCGTGGCCTAGCACAGTGCCGATAGCGCCATAGTTCAATGCTCTAAAACAGTTTTTGAAACAGTACAAAATTGCCGTTTTAGATATCCTCGGGCCACGTATTTTTTTATACGATATTTCTCTTGGTGGCAGTATATTTTTACTCTTACTCTAATCCCAACTCGTAGAAAGGGAACTGTAATATTCCTGCTGGTACAGCTGCGTCCATATTGTTTGAAAATATTTAGTTTCCTCTAAAAACAACTCTCACAACTAATGGTTTCCTTACAAATTAAGGTCCATGTGCAATCGATGATGCATTGTATACTTCTACATCTTGTAATCGTTTCTTTTGTATGCAATATACTCTTATTAAAGTCATTCGGTCAAGTGTGCGCACTTTGTGACTTGAAGGGTGGTCAAGCTTAGAAGATAAGGGTTAGAAAAATAAATCTATCATAATCGAATAGAATATTTATTTACTTAATAGTTGAATTAAGGAACTTTACAGAAATCCTTCACATTGAAGTAAAATAAATATTCATTACGAAAATTCAGAATCCGCACGCTCGAGCCGTACTGCGGGTAACTGTGCGCACTTCTGTGCACATCTTCTCAATGCAGTGCATTCTGTTACAGTATTTTTTTGATTTTTCAATCGTGTCCATCATTGTGAAAATGATTCTCGAATACCGCTGCTACGCGTCCGTCGAGTAGCGGCGAACAACAGTCTAACCCTTGGTTTCCATGCAAGCGTTGCCGCGCAGCAAAACGCGTGCGGCGAAACATTAAAGCAATCCAAATCGCACCGCCGCGCTACTGATTGGTCGAACGCGCTGCCGCACGTTTAAAAAAAAAAAAATTCAAATTGTGTCACTGAGTGTTTTAAAAATCTTTGAAAACTTCTACATGAGGGTCACTGATGGAGCCGTTTTCGGGAGCCCGAGTTTGACTATTGCGAACACCATTTGCCCCAAACCCTACCATTGGCTGGTCGAAATTGTTATTAAAAGATCCATTTCTTGAAGTGAGAACGTTTTGTCCATCTTGAGACATAATCTAGTCTTTGACCAATGATAAAACTTACGCCAATGAGACAAATTTTATATAAATGCTCAAAACTTCACCAGCACCGAATATAACTTCGACATTTTTGCCGAGCTTGAAGCTTAAATGAATGTCTTATATAAATAAAATTATTTTTTTTCAATTTCAATCCGGGTTTAGGCGTCACACTATTTGCCGTGAGAGAAAAAAAAAAAAATATAAATGCAGTGCAGCGCATCACTTTCATTTGTCCATACTGATTCTTCATTCAGGCCCGTCTGATTTGCTGTAGCATACCGTTAACCCCCCTCATTCCGTTCGGAGATAAGCCAGGTACGCACAGTTATCCCGAATGACTCTGCAAGTATCCACTACCTGCATGTTATCTGTATTACGCGCAGCGTGGGTGACAACGTTTCGAAAAATTGAGACTTACTTATCTGATTCGCTTGGAAGGTGTGAAAGGCATTGACATCAGTGGGATCCGTGGCCCAGCTGTAAGATTCAATAAAATTGGTGAAAGTGAATCGTGAAAATTATTCATCAAACTTTAGCACTTTCAACCGTGATTATGAAATAAACATACAAAGTTTGATTTGCAGAATTTGCATGGTGAAGACTACTTAATTCATAGATACAACGCAGTTTCACTATCTGCAACAGGTTGTCGAGATAAGCGTCTTCGGACAGGTTTATCTAAAACAAGCACATCACATATTTCTGTTGAGCATTTTCTAGACAAATTGAGATAAACGAAAGGTTGATATACATTAGACTGTGTAAAAAAAAACGATTTTTTTTTTTGATCTGGCATTTTCGAAAATAGTTAGCGTTTAAGAGCATGTCCTAGTCCTACCTTTACCGGCTTAAAAAAAAAAAAAGAAAATCGCAAAATCTCCGAAACGATGGTCAAAAATAATATATGATCGATTTATTCGATGATTAGGAACGAATAGGTTCGATTCAGCATGCGAGATTCGTCGAAATCAAGAAAAATTAATTATTTATGTTCATCAAGTGTGGCCGTGTCACTTATTTTGGTTAATATCAAGTCCTACGTGTCAAAAACGCAAAAACCAGCAACGTACCCCTATTCTACATGCAATGCCGAACATTTTTGTCTATAAATTTTGTTGTTTCACGCAACAATGGGACCGAGGGATGTAAACTAGAGCGATATCAAGATGTAAATAGTTTAAAATTGTCGATTTCTGACAGCTGAGACATGAGACGGTCCTCGGCTACCGAAACGCCCAACAGATGGCTCTACGCGTAAGTCATCGTGCGGGTCATAGAGACATAGAGCATGGACTGCGCATTCCCTATACTGCCTGTGGTAACGCTAAAAATAAGAAAGAAGGGAAGCACACGAATGCGCCGGTTCTGTGTTCAAACTACATAGCTGGGCTTTGGGCACAATTTGTTTTATATTAAGCACTAACTACAGTCGTTCCTCCGAATCAGCCCCCTCTCAATAAGGCCGCTTGCCCAGGTTAGCATGTCGAGCAGTTTCCCCACTCTCAAGCAGATATAAGGCACCCTCGAATCTCATCCGCAAATATTCTCAATAAGGACGGTGCGCAGTGGGGGAACTAGGATTACCAGAAAAACTCTTCCCCTTTCCGCGTTTACCGGCCTTATTGGGAGGGTCGATTATATATTTTGGAAAGGAGCCGAACAAAAAATAATGTCGTTTTCTTTTTTACACAGTCTAATATACATACTCCTTCGTAATACTCGTCCAACTCTCCTTTATCGAAGAGCCATTTGGGATGGCCGATAAGTGATGTCATCCTCTTGCTCTTTTCTAACGTTGCCATCTTCGTTTTTTTATCCATCCAATCAGCCTGTGTTACGAGAGCTGCGAAAGCTGCTCTTATGTTTTCTAACATTTCTACAACGTTTGGGCCAATTTTTTCGTGAAAATTTCGATCTACAAATAGCCAAGAAACTGCCATACCTATACGGTCCAGAGACCACATAAAAACACCTCAGATCGAATGCTTTCACCGATTATAAATTGAGTAATAAAATGCATACACTCACCCATCAGCTCATTAACCGAATTCGCACAATGTAAAGATCGAGATTCCCATACTTCTATGCTTGTGATGCTGTACAAGTAAAGAGACCAAGCTCGTCTTAAATTTTCTGAAGAATGGGGCACCACTATGTCTAGGACAACCCACCAAATAGACGCCTCTGCAAAAAACAAATATGCTTCATCAGACTTTCTTTTAAAGTTCCAAATGCTGTATAAGCATTAACTACCCTACAGCTCACCCAGAATCTCATCGCTAGCTGATGACATCAAAACAGCAACCTGCTTCAGGTAATTTAAATTTCCCACCAACACCTTGTCCTTATTTGTCAAATCTAGACCGGGAAAATCCTTTAGAACTTCTTCGATGAATGGCCTCCAGATTTTTATAGGTGTAAGACTAAAGTTCACATCCTTGACGTACTCGTCTGTGAGCTTTTGAAGATCATCGACATACATGTAATCTTCGTCTTTGATATCCTTGTCGGTAGTGGTGTCGTTAGAATCGTCGTGAATCAACTGGGCAATTTTTGATAGTGTTGAATGTGAAATTCATTTCCATTTTCGAATTATTGAAAACGATGCAATTTTGTCCAGCAATATATATATATGTGGATCAGTCACCATAAAAAAGTACTCAATCTGTACAGTTTGGCACTACATCTTGAAAAGCTTAAAGATTTAAGGCACAAGACTCAGCGAAATTGAAAGTTTCCTTACGAAATAAATTTTTCCGCTCAACCGATAGATCTGTTCCACAACCCGGGCTATTTCTGTGTCATTTGGAGATGCGGTACGATCCGAGTTGCACGATTCTGCCGTCCCATTGCTTGTCACCTCCCTGATTACATTCATCATATAAACCCGCTCAACAGATATTGGACCTTCATCGTCATCTTCTGGGTCATCATTGACGCCACACATTCGTAATCTGACACGATGCAGCCGTTCATCCAACTCTTTGTCACTGCGGATGATTAAGCATACAATACAAAACTTATACTCCATCAGTCTTCACCAATAAAACACGATCATGCTAAAATAAGAGACGAGCGTATTGCAGCAATAGTAAATTCACCTAGGCAGAGGGCTGTTTGTTAATGGCACACCAAGCGTCATTATATTTCTGGTCTTATTTTTTGGATCGGGAAAAATGTCGAGTCCAAAAAATATGTCCCTGCCAAGAGTTTTCTTGACCCTTGCTAATTGCCCCATAAAATTTCCTGGCTTGCCCGAAAATATTGCAGGTATTTCGGGTAAATCTAATTCTTCAAGCAAACGCTGCAACGGCCAGAGACCCAGGCCGTTTAAGGAATCTAAAAACAAAATTGTGTCAGATAATAAGAGCTAAATTTATTGCAGTTTTCTTGGATATTATCTATAAGTCAATTTTCACCCACCGACGTCTATGCAGCTTGCGTACAATTTTTTGGCCTGCGTGACCGCCCATGGTTCCTCAATCGTTGCATTTTTTTGCATCAGCTCTCGAATGGTTCTGGATACTCGCGATGTCCGCTCGCGGAACCAGGAATTCGTCGAGCTGGAATCTGGCATCGGATGTTCTCGCGACCACCTTCCACAAGCGTACCTATCAAGCGTTTCAGGGTCAAGGATCGAAGAGAAATCCGGATATTTTTATTCATTCAATCAAAATGAACTCACTCATAAAAGTCGTCGCAAGGATTAACGGACGTATTCATGGACTCCTTCAAGCTAGCAGCTATAAATAAATTATGCAAAGTATGCAATGAATAATTCATCAAATTTGTTCATAGAATTATGCTAAAATCACCAACCCATTCGAATACAGTCTTCGGAGTTGCAGACCTCAAAGGTTTGACGTGCCTTAGAAACTAAAACAAAGTATTAAACAATCAAGGAAATAGAAGGTCTATAGGCATAACTGAAGTAAATCTTTTAAAATTCCGAAATACTGAACTGGACCGGAACTAGATCATTTTTACTCACTGATGACAGCCAAAACTATGACGACTACTAGAAGCATTACCACGAGGAATGCTAGAGCCAATATTATCTTAGTAAAATGACGTTTTCCCGTCGTAAATCTGAAAGAGTAAGAGGTCAGATATTTTCGCAAGATGGATTGTCCGCACAGTTGCAAAGTTAATTCCGTCTTTCAACACAATATCTAATTGACTTCAATTACGAAACGAAGTAGTGGCAGTTCCTACGGTGAAAGCTCATGTAAAATTCAATCCACCTTATGCAATCCTCATTTGTAACTATAATATACCGGGAATTTCTCTAACTACGGAACGATTCGTGCGCCTGGGGTGGGCAATTTAAGACACACATCATTGTAATGACATTGGATGTATCTTCAATTGTCTGGCTGAAATCGCACGGATCATTCCACAGTTCGGGAAATTCATGGTAAATGAGTAAATTTCAACGCTCTACAGGAAACGTGCAACTCATCAACCTACACAACGAATTCATTTCGAAAATTCACTGCCGATCGGCAAGAAAAAAGTGCAATTTAGAATGATTCTAAATAATGTAGACTGTTTTAGTCAAGTTTCAGCTGAGTCTTGATCGTTACTTTCAAAACCGTTAACGTTCGAAATCTGTCACAAATTTATATGACAAGTTTATAGCTATATACAATGACTCTGGTAAATGACAAATCCCTTACAATGTGTTCCTGGATTTAACTGTCACAAGGTGCTTGGCACTGCCAATGGAATATGGCGAGACAGCTTCTGCAAAACAAAGAAGAAGCAATCAATTGGGAAATTATCATATATTAAGGGGTAAGATCATTCTAGGATTTTAGAAAAATCGTCTTTGGTTTTCTTTGGCTTAAAAAATACTTCGGCGTCATAAAAACAATATACAGTTGGTCCTATTAAGTGCAGAAGGTGGTATTAAGGCCCATCCCTAGTCGCCCACCTCCTCTTGGTCGAAATGTATCACATTTCGATTATTATCCGAGCCCAGGCGTCAAAAACGCTAAAAAGGCTAACGCTGCGCGAATTCAAATTCAATTCCAAACACATACGTCAAAAAAAAATGTTCGTTTCACGCGAAAATAGAGTCTACTGATGGTTTTGACATTATTCGAATGTTTTCAAATTCGATTTCCTCGGCGAATTACGTAAAAACCATCTGTAGACTCTATTTTCGCACGAAACGAACAGTTTTTGGACGTATGTTTTCGGAATTGGATTTGAATTCGCGCAGCGTTGGCCTTTTTTGCGTTTTTGACGCCTGGGCTCGGATAATAATCAAAATGTGATACATTTCGACCAAGAGAAGGTGGACGACTACGGATGGGCCTTAAACGGAATATCTCTGCCTGAGCACCGAAATCAAAACGTTCGGCATTGAATGTAGAATAGGCGTACGTTGCTGTTTTTTGCGTTTTTGACGCGTAGGATTTGATATTAACCAAAATAAGTGACACGGCCACACTTGACGAACATAAATAATTAATTTTTCTCGATTTTGACGAATCTCGCTTGCTGAATCGAACCTATTCGGCCCTAATCATCGAATAAATCCATTTTATATCATTTTTGACCATCGTTTCGGAGTTTTTGCAATTTTTTTTTTTTTTTTTATGCCGGTAAAGGTAGGACTAGGACATGCTATGATAATCAGACCTTTAGGCTTACACAGTTTCGAACAAATATTATCATTACCTCCTAATGTACATGCTGCTAAATTATCTGTAGAAAAGTTTTACCCCGAAAAACATGTATATCCGCATATACATGATGTATTCCACGCCGTTTCGAACGGT
Organism: Tenthredo notha; assembly: GCA_914767705.2. Taxonomy (NCBI): domain Eukaryota; kingdom Metazoa; phylum Arthropoda; class Insecta; order Hymenoptera; family Tenthredinidae; genus Tenthredo; species Tenthredo notha. The sequence continues at coordinate 6,901,437 of OU611908.1, forward strand.
CGAAAAGTTGACTGCTTCCAAAAAAATCATAATTTTGTCTTATGGCACAAATATATCGAAAGAATTGATGTGAATTTTTTCAGAACTTTCAAATCGAATTTATTGAGTTTTTCTAAATTCCAACTTTTTCTACGGACCTCCGTATCTCAAAAGTATAAGATCATACAAGAAAATTTATAAGACGAAAAAGTTGCAGTTTTAAATCAACTTTCTGAAAAAAAAATTTTGAGAATTTCTCGAATCCCGAAAATACCAATTTTTATCAAAAATACACGAAAATAGGTTTTTCAACCAATAGTCACTTTTGATTTGCCTCAAAAATTGCCTAGGAAATACTCTCTCGTGTTTACAACAACCGTATATATTTTTTAATATGGTTGGCTCAATCAACTTACCAAATGCGATCCGAAAATTGTGAAAAAATTCGCATAAATTCTTTCGATATATTTGTGTCATAAGACAAAATTATGATTTTTTTGGAAGCGGTCAACTTTTTGACAGTTCGAAACGGCGTGGAATACCTCATATACATACATATATACATTCATACATACATATATACGTATATACACATACATATTATACAAAAAGCTATACATATGACGTAAGTGAGCGGAGTATGAATAATTAATCTGCCGCTATAGAAATGTGGAAGTGCAAAGACTAAATATTTTATTCAACACGCCGCCTTCCAGGCAAATCCATTGATGTCGTAATTAAGTAAAAGTATAAGAATCGTATGACGATTAGGTAAATTCAATAATTAACGAATAACCGAATTTCCAAAAATAAATACAGTTTTGCACTGATTAAATCAAAACGTTATAGATTTATGCGATACGTAATCGTTTGTGGAAGGTATACATTGTATACAAAGTATGGCCTTTTCGGTATTCAACGAAATTGTAATCGGCGAATTATAATATCACCAAACTGCAATAATTGAGATAATTGACCATGAAGGCATATGCCAATAATTGTCAAGATACGCAAATAATAGAAATTCACATACAGAGCGATTCTGTGGAAAATCACGCGCCTAAAAGATAGAAGCTAACGGGAAACGACTGAATTGAGCAGATCGAACATCGACAATTGGGTTTCATTTCCCACGAAATAATTATAACCCAATCGTTGATGTTTGATCTGCTCAATTCAGGCATGTTCTGTTAGCCTACCTTTTAGGTGCGTGATTTTCCACAGAATCGCTCTGTATAATGAACTCAATTACAACTGTAAGAAAACTATTTCATCACCGCCGCGTCCAACTGCTATATACGTTAAAATAAACTTAAAAAACTAAATCACAGCTAAGCAAGCAAAGATAATTGGCAGAACAAGAAATTGCAGAATAGGTAATCAACGAAAATGGCTCAATAACATCTGTGAGTACTGCAGGCACAATCGTGCAGGCCAAACCACGTGGAGGCTATGAGCACTGCAGCAAGGAGTGTGCGGCCCATAACGTTAGATGTCGTAATATCTGTGCCTTTCGACGACTCAACTATAGATGATTTACCTACACGGTGATGCAGGTAAGTACAGTCGAAGAGTAAATACTGGAATGGATTTCATCCAGAGATATTTAGTGTGTATAAAGAAATGGTGAACAGAAGGCGCCGTGGAACTTTTTAATACATTCATACCCTTCGACTATGCATTTGCCAGACTGCTACGAGAAAATATTGTTCACTTCATAATTCGGGAAATAATAAATTAAAGGCTGATGTTTCGATGCTAAAAACTCACCGTGGTCAGTGTCCATGTTTGAATGAACGAATACCAGGAAGCGCGGATCGAACCGATGAGCGGATAACTGACAACTGACCAACAACTGACCGGTGGCTAGCCACGGAGACAACCGGGTATATTTACTGGGTATTCGTACCATAACACGTTTCCGTTTTTACAAGCAAGCGAATGTCGACGCGAGCGTCATTATCGGAAAAGAAAAATGGAATACCTGCGATACTGATCGTTGGCGAAAACATTGTTCAACCGACGAGAAAAAAAAAAAATGTAAAGTAAATATTACTGCGAAAAAACAAGGTTAAGATACGATAAAACGCGGACTACCATATATGGTAATAATTAATTTCTCGTTACTTAGTGCTTTTCTTCGTTCATACATTTGAGAATATCTTCGTGGCATTAACTCGATAGAAGTAGTCGTTAAAATAATTCCTTCTGATCGGAGATAGAAATGTCGTTAAGTTTACCTTTGGCTGTTAATTTTGCGGAAGGAAATGACTCTGTTTGCTTTTAGATCAAAGGAGATTGTTGTAGGTGTGGTGATTAGAGATTAGGAAACATTATTAGTCACAGAAGACGTGACATCTACAAAGCCATATACAACTACCCATAAAGTGCGAAATCGCACGGTATTTATCACAGTTATTTACAGATGTTTGGCGGACGTTTTTCTTGAAGGGAGCCCTGAATCTACACTTTTTTCGGTATAATCACACCAGAGCCTACAATTGATAAACGAATTGAGGGGGGTGGCAACCTACTAGAAGGATAAAACGGTTATCGTATTCGATGTTTTATTGCGGTGAGAATAAAGGGCGGAAAATAATTGTGAAAAGAGCATTTGAAAGCTACGAATTTCTGCTTCAAACTGAAAAAAAGAAAAATCAAATATCACAAGAATCAGGTCCGCTGCGTCCATTTGAGTAGAGCTCTGCGAAAAACTATTTGCGAAACGGTGACCAGGTTCATAGGCAACCGGAATATCGGAAACACAAAAACCAATACTTTTTGGAATCGTCAATGTACCCTCTAAGCTTCTATGGAACGGATTTTTGATCCACTCAAACGTGGTCGAGTTACATTTTTTTTTTGCATTCAATCGCGTTTTTCGGGATTTTCGCGAACGTTTTCAGCAATTTTTCAAAAACGAAAGGTCAAATGAGAAATTCGTTCCATAGAAGCTTGGAGGGTGCATTGACGATTCCAAAAAGTATTGGTTTTTGTATTTCCGATATTCCGTTTGCCTATGAACGTGGTCACCGTTTCGCAAATAGTTTTTCGCAGAGCTCTACTCAAATGGACGCAGCGGACCTGATTCTTGTGATATTTGATTTTTCTTTTTTTCAGTTTGGAGCAGAAATTCGTAGCTTTCAAATGCTCTTTTCACAATTATTTTCCGCCCTTTATTCTCACCGCAATAAAACATTGAATACGATGACCGTTTTATCCTTCTCGTAAGTTGGCACCCCCTTTAAGAAGATTAAAAATATGCCCAAGCAATAACTGAATGGATTGTATTGCAAATTAATAGAATATGAGATAGTTTTCTTACAACAAGTGACAGTTATCTGTAAACAGTAATCACCGTTTGCCGAATGAAGCCCACAATATTACCGACAGACACGCGAATATGCCATTATTCGTCAACACATACTATAATCGCGTAGGCATATATCTAAATACACCTGTGAGTGAATCGAAAAAAAAATAATAAAATTACTAAACTACCCACGGCCAGACGAATCGTTCCAAATCTAATTCTCCTTTCGGCCACGGCCATACCGCTCAGTCTAAGAATCCACTAATTGTATGTTATTTACTCAATTATCTGTCCAAACAATCACTCTAGATAAGTGGTGTTCTTTTTGCGAACTGGTCGGCCCAGCTAGTTACAACATACTTTACAAGGGTGCGAATAAAACCGGGCCCTTTCACTATAATTCCACCATGATTTCTTCAGAGTTCAGTTTTGTCTCTGAAATTCATTGAACCACTGTAGTGAATTAAAAATATATTTACTAAGTACAAAGTACGGTATACTATAAATCGATAAATATAGAAAATGAAATGCTGATATATGTAAAATAACTGGAACAAATTTATTTGGCGGTAGGAATGGCCAATAAAAACTTATCGACCGATCCGTTAATGTCGATCACTATCGCAATGGGACCGATTCATATATCCGCTTTGACACTTTGCGTCCAAAGTTCCACCCCTAAACCGCCCCATGTTCGTCCATCCGTATGTTCGGCTAGCTGTCTCTGCGTAGCATAATAATAAACGTATAAGCAAAGTTGTGTTTGGCCATTGTATTACCATGGTAACTAAAAATTGATTCACGTTCTTCGGGTTAGTAGATCAATGGGCCTCGGTAATTGCTGTTTATCAGGCGGCCACGTTAGCCGCAATAGTGTATATACTTATACAGGGTGAATCCCCAACGTCCATCCACAAAAAGTCATGTTGAGGTGGCCGAGAGTCGAAATCGACAATTGTTTGCTATCAGATAGCCAATCAAGAACTCTATAGCCACTAAAACAATTGCCAATTTCGACTCTCGGCCACCTCAACACAACTCTTGATGGACGGACGTTAGGAATTCTTCCTCTGTATACAGAGAGATTCAGCGTAAGCTAGCTAAGATTCACATATCAGATAGGCAATTCGTTTTCCTTCCGAAACTGACAACATTGTCGGAAGATCATATAACTACAGATAAGGTAGCTGCGGAACAAAACGAATTGCCTATCTGATGGGAAAACCATTTGGCGCTGAACTCCCTGTATATATATGTGAGATCCATTAGATTGAGCGATGAAAAATTTCCCGCAAATATTACCCTGATGCAATCGTTTCACTGTATCAATTACCATTGCCGTAACTATCACCACTATAGGGAGGTAAAATAACTTCAGGTATTCCAGAGGCTTGGCTTATTTATTTGCCGTAACACATGTACGATTTTCGCATTTTTTAAACCTAAAATCAAGCCTGAAATCGACGTTTCTGTCCGCTTCTTTAAAATCGCATCAAATTGAAAATGTACCATAAATAAATCGGGAACAATGACATGCATTTTGAATTTTCAGCTTAAAACAAAACGCAAAATCGATGCATGTGTCACAAAAAATATGGTGTGCACCATGAACGAGGGCTTTTTTGCCCTTGGTATACACGATATTTTATATAACAAAGCCATGTTTACCGACCTGTTGATGCCTCTGTATAGGACCTAAAGTAGTACTTTTAAGTCCTAGGACTTAAATATGGCACATTTAAGCCCTAGGACTTAAAAGTACTACTTTAGATCCTATACAGAGGCATCAAAAAGCAAGGAAAACATGCTTGAGTTATATAATATACTATTTCGCTACTCAACTGTCTCGTTACTTAGCGTTATTACCTGCACTCTTCATCTTTTTGTTTACTTTTGCATAGACAACGGTTTGCATACAAGACGATGTACACGTCTATTCGCATAAGTGGTCTAATCGGTGTGTCCAGCTTCAATGATGAATCTATGCTTGGAGGTATTCCCAATTTTAAATTGAAGAAACATCATGGTATAACAGATATGAATAATACCTTCAACAGCGCCGGATTAACCAATAGGCCCGCTAGGCCCGGGCCTAGGGCGCCAGAACTTGGGGGGCGGCAGCGTGGGCGCGAAATTTTTTTATTTTCTTTCATAATGTTTGCAATAACTTCGTGATTCATTTTCTTGCACATGAATGTTTTTGGTCAAGTTTTACTATTTAGAGGCCCTGTCTATTTTGACATATACATTAGGCCGGAGTGAGAAAGGTCGATTTGCGCGGACCGTATTTTAATAGCTACGGAAAGTTGCGTCTTGGCATCACTCAAAACTGTGCCAAAGCAAAAAAATAACAATCGGTATCTTCTGTTCCGGCAAACGCCCTAAAGTTTTTAATTTTCTAACACGGGGTTTGAATGGAGAAAAAACGCAAAAAGACAAGTTGGCACTAAAAAATTCATAAAAACTCACTGGGTCGTCTGAATTTAGTCTTCATCCGCTTAATTGAGGCGGAAAAAATGTAGCTTTTGTTTGACGTTTCAAAATTCAAAATATCTTACTTACTTCCGAAGATACAAAATTGAAAAATTGAGTTTTTTCGGCAACCACTCAATTTTCGAACGCGTGTATCTTCGGAAGCAAGTAAGATATTTTGAATTTCAGAACGTCAAACGAAAGCTACATTCTTCCTACCCCGAATTAGCGTGCGAAATTTTTTAGTGTCAACTCGTCTTTTTGCGTTTTTTCACCATTTAAACCCCGTGTTAAAAGAATCGAAACTTTAGGGCGTTTGCCTGAACAGAAGATATTGATTGTCAATTTTTTCCTTCGGCACAGTTCTTAGTGATGCCAAGACGCAACTTTCCCGCGCTATTAGAATACGATCCGCGAAAATCGACCTTATTCACTCCGGCCTAATATACATGTAGGAAAACCTCCGATACATCATACACGTAGGATAAATGGGACTCCAGTATTAGGACTAATTTATTTTTGATACCGTCACTATGGTGATGAAAGCGCGTGTCAATTATACTGCGGCGATGTACCATAATAAGTTATTCACGAATATTTAGTTCACTCACCGGAATATAGTTGAAATCAGCATTTAAAACAAAATACGCGAGATCTGACTAGCTCGAAACCAGGAGTCGTCACGTTTACGTCTATTGTAGACAGAGAGTCGGGAGTTAGTTGCATGCAGCAGAGCGTGCTAGTATAAAACTTTTTTTCATACATGAAAAAAAAATCAATCTGACAAATACATCGAGTCATTATATTGTATGTAACGTGAAGACATTTATATTATTTATCAATTAAGGCCCATCCGTAGTCGCCCACCTCCTTTTGATACAATGTGACACATTTCGATTATTATCCGAGCCCAGGTGTCAAAAACGCAAAAAAGGCCAACGCTGCGCGAATTCAAATTCAATACCGAACACATACGTCCAAAAAAATGTTTGTTGCGTGCGAAAATAGAGTCTACAGATGGTTTTACATTTTTCCTAATGTAACGTTTTTCGTAACAATGTAAAAACCATATCTAGTCTATGTTCGCATGAAACGAACATTTTTTTGGACGTATGTGTTCGTTATTGAATTTGAATTCGCGCAGCGTTGGCCTTTTTTGCGTTTTTGACGCCTGGGCTCGGATAATAATCGAAATGTGTCACATTGTATCAAAAAGAGGTGGGTGACTAAGGATGGGCCTTAATTATTCCTTATTTGTGCTGATAAGAATACAATGAGTGATGCAAAAAAAAAACAAAGTGGTGCTCAGTTTCGAAAACAAGCACACGAAAAAGCTCAACGTGAGGTGGAAAATTTGAAAAAAATCCCGAAAATCCAAAGCTTTTTCCAATCTAAAACGGACACGACTTCAAAGCACAACGACATCACAACTGAAACTTCAAGTGATGCACAAAGAGAAGATACTCGAAATGGATCTTCAAACGAAGATATACAAGGATTTGAGCGCAATGATAACGAGAGCCAATTGATTAAGTCCTCCGTTGATCATGCAACTAAAGAACTTGAAGTTATTCCTGACCAATCGAGAATCGGCATATTAATGAATACAGATCCAGCAGTGTGGCAAGTTAATGATAATCTTCGTGACCATGTAGCCGAAAATGGAGTGCAGCAAAACGAAGAGTCGAATTTTTCAAACTCTGCGCGAAAATATTCAGATAAAACAAGGTATCTTTCTGAATCAGTCTTTACGAAAAAACTTGGAAATGGAGAGACAGTAAAACGGCCATGGCCCGTTTTTTCTCCGTCTACGGGCGCGTTGTATTGTGCACCATGCAAATTATTTGGTGGAACTTCGCAATTTGCAGTTGGATTTTCGGACTGGAAAAATTGTTCGAATCGAGTGATTGATCACGAAAAATCAGTAGAACACATGAACTGTGTGCGCACATTAATTACTCGAGGAAAACTTTTACATCGAATTGATAAGAAGCTACTAACGCAACTCCAAGATGAAACTAGTTATTGGCGAAAAGTACTCCTGCGAGTTGTTGAAGTAGTTAAATATTTGGCTTCTCGTGGTCTGGCTTTCCGTGGTCAAGAAGAAGTTTTTGGATCCCGCAATAATGGCAATTTTTTGGGCATAATGGAGCTGCTTTCGAAATTCGATCCGTTTTTAGCTGATCACATCGCACGATTTGGGAATGCTGGCAGAGGAACTCCATCCTATATGTCATCAACTATTGTGGATGAGCTAATACGCCAAATGGGTAATAAAGTACGATCTATAATAATAGAAGAGTTGAAAACGGCCAAATATTATTCGATAATTGTAGACTCGACTCCTGATGTTACACACATAGATCAGTTGACTTTCATATTTCGATATGTCCTCAACGATGGAAGACCAGCTGAACGATTTCTCTGCTTTATCCCGAACCCAGGTCATAAAGGTGAACAGTTGTCAAAATGTGTACTCAATGTTTTAGAAGCCTACCAAATTAACATAAATGATTGTCGCGGACAAAGTTACGACAATGCTAGTAATATGTCTGGTCAATATTCGGGACTCCAAGCCAGGATAAAGGAATTGAATCCCTTGGCTACTTACATTCCGTGTGCAGCTCACTCGTTGAATCTCGTTGGGTCATCAGCAGCTGAAACTTGCCAACTGGCTGCTAATTATTTTTCACTAGTGCAGAGCTTGTATAACTTTTTTTCGGCGTCTACCCACAGATGGAGCGTGCTCACATCACATATCAAGAAAGGAGCATTCAGTTTGAAAAGCTTATCAATAACTCGCTGGAGTGCTCGTGCAGATGCAAATAAAGCTTTGTTTTCATCATACAGTGGAATAATTGCCGCTCTTGAATCAATTTCACGAGATGAATCGCAAAAAGCCACTAACCGAACTGAAGCTGAAGGTCTCGCGAATAAACTGAATCGTCTCGAAATTGCAATAATGATTTGTTTTTGGCATCGTGTATTACATAGGTTCTTTTTAATAAGTTCCGAACTACAATCTCCCGAGATAGAATTAGGCACTGTGATAAAATTGTATGATTCCTTAGCTGCTTATGTATCTTCAATACGGGATGATTTTGATTTGTTTGAATCCGAAGCTATTAAAATGTGTGGCTCGAATCGTTACGACTCGGAAAATAGGCGCAGAAAAATTAGAAAAATTCAATTTGAGGAGTCCAGAGAAGGAGATACGGAATTAGAGGGAAGAGAGCATTATAGAGTATCACTGTTCTTCCCCATTGTCGATAAGCTAAAATCGGAGTTAGTGAGACGACGTGAAGTATACGAAATTGCGAACAAAAATTTCGGTTTCTTTGTAAAACTAAAGTCTATGGACGATAGATTGATTCGGAAGTGTGCACTTGACTTGTTGGAGGAATTTAGTGCTGATTTAGATGACGGGCTACCGGAAGAATGCTTGCAAGTAAAAGCCCTAATATGCACAACGAACGAGGATGTGTCAACACATTTGAAACTGTTGAAATCTATTAAAAGTCTGAATTGTAATGCAGTTTTCGCAAATGTAGAAGTGGCATTGAGAATGTATTTAAGCACGGCTCTAACTAACTGCAGCGGCGAACGATCATTTTCAACGCTCAAAAGGGTGAAAAACTATTTAAGGTCAACTATGGCAGAAGATAAACTTAATTGGCTATCCTTGATGTGTATTGAATCGGAGATACTAGAAGGTCTCAATTTTGAGGATGTAGTGGATCAATTTGTTAAAGAGAAATCCAGAAAAAAACCTTTTTGAATAACATACGATGACACATCAGAAAGACTATTCTTTATTGTTACATATTTATACCTGTCCCAATTGAATTTCAACGAAAAAATCGGTTTACGACTGGTAAGTATCTTCAAGATAAATATTACGCTCTATTCTAGTTAAAAGAAATTGCAAAAAATTAGAAAGATTTCCTTGGCAAGGGGCGGCGATACCTTTATGGGCCTAGGGCGCTTCTCAACCTTAATCCGGCGTTGACCTTCAATGTGTGGTTATCACAAGATGTAAGAGTACCTTTTTATTAGATAATAAATTACAGCGAGGGCGTAAAAGTACACAAATATACAATGGTGGTATATCGAAAGCTGTTGTTGATTCGTCTTCTTCAATATCACATGCCGCACAAGAAGAATACGCTAATGGTGTATTTTGTAAAAGGGCGTTGTATTTTTTTTGTATTTTTTTTTTGTTTTTTTTTACGTGTTTTTAAGAAATAAAGATTTTTTTAGTTTGAATGCCTGGTCTTCAGTCCCTGATTTATTCAACCAACTCAACATTTTCTTGTTGAAAATACTATTTTCTAGAAAATGTAAGATGTTCCAACATTTCACAGTTAATTTCTCAATAAACATTTTCCGACAAACAAAACAAATCGTGCAACTTTTTCCACCAGAGTTTTGCTTCAGCCGTCTTTCTGACTATCAAGAATATCCACCGATAACGAGTCGCAGTCCTTCTTCCAATTATACGAAACAAATAGCTCAAAACCTTAACCAATACCGACCAGCGGATATCTTTCTTGACGAATATTCACGTCCAATATATAAAACCGTTGAAAATCGTCGATGATAATTTTTCACTCTCCTATTCATACGCGAATTAAATTATATTGAAAAAAATAAAAAACAATCAAGCAAAACTTACACATTACTGACGGCTATTAATTTCTTAAATGTTAGCGAATAACCAGGGACCTGTGTATTAGACTGTGGTTTAATTCGTCCTTAATTTACCAGGGATGGACTGGTGCAGCAACGGCTACAGGGTGAACTGCCTTGTGGACAACCGCGTGCTTAGCGATAATTGGTTCGGGTTCCGGGGCTGCGACCTGGACACCGATCAAATGAGGTGTGTGAATCTTGACTGGGCCAAGAGGCAGTCTGACGGACTGAGTATGAGGGATTTTGATGTTCAATGGCTGAGGGTGAAGAGCTGGAATTGGGGGTGGTTGAGCGATCTTGACGTACTGAGGATGGACTGCGATCGGGGCATGACCAACGGCATGGCCAACCTTGATGTATTGAGGTTCGGGCGCAGCAACAACCTGAAATTTTGTTCAATAACTTTAGTATCGACTAACTCGGTAAGCAATACACATAAGGTGCAGTGAATGAATATGTACCCCGGTGTTTCTTTTGTCGTACTTGATAAAACGATTTGAAAATTAAGCATCGGTTTCAAAAATGTATTTCTAAAGTTGCACTATTTTTTATTTCATTCCAAACAGAATATAAAATACGAAGAAATGCTGTATGGATATTCTACATATTCGAAGAGCGAAACATTGACAAGGCATTTTTGAAACTTGGTGGTCCGTATTGACTGACTTTACCTTAAACGTTTGCGGGAGACTAATCGCGATTCGGAATGGGGACACAATTTTATACCGCAGATGGCGGATAGTTGGACACGATGAGATAAAAAGTCCTTGAGTCCTCACCACCGATGGATTTATATCGTTAGAGAAAGTGCATTCAGCCTACAGGTCACTGCATTACGTTTTTTTTTGCTGATCGACGTTTAAGGTTCGTGGTATGTGACAGCATGAAAATTCCACCGCGGAATTAAGTAATAATGAGCTATTTCTACGCTCGGGGTCTAAGTTTCTCATTAATTGACAGAGACTCACTACCACTATAATAACGATTGAAGACAAATTTCGCCATAATTGAAATGCTTTGATTCCGAAGCTTCCTTTACTCAGGAAAGTTCAACATAAGCTGATTTGGGAAAGGAGTAGCTCGAATTACTAACAACGGCGAATCCCATTACAGTGATATCAGTCATTAATTTAAATACTTCAAACAGTTTCAACACTTTACCGATGATGCCCATGGGTCGATCAGACCTGGGTGCGCGCTGACGGCGACCACAACGGCGAACAGGACAATCTGAAAACAAACAAACAAATCGATTGAATTGGGGTTGCAATAATTATAGTTGCAAAACTAGTAATATCCTGACTTAAATGACGGTTGCTTTAATTTGATTCGCTTGTTACCGTTGAAAAATTGCTCAGCTTTATTTGATAGCTATATGAATTTCTTGTTTTTCTTACTCAAGGAAAAATAAAGAAATAAAAAGAAAACTTATAGAGGCGTTGTCGCACTTAAGCCAACGCAGAGACAGAACATATTCACATGGTGTATGAAAAGTATAAATCAATAGTTACGAGAGTATATATCTAGATATATATACACGCGTTGAGGAAGATACGTATATAGCATTATCACGCGACTAGCAGCAATTCTACCATTAGAACATCTATCTGCTTAGAAAAATATAACATATGCCTACATGGGCGCAAACGAGTGGCAATCGAAAAGTGACTAAAAAATGAACAAGGATCCAAAAGAGCCCAAAACGCACGCTGGGTCACTGAAAACTTTAGAAAATTCAAAGTTTGCTAGCAGAAAAATGTACTATAACGGAATATGAGTACAAGTTCCGGTAACGTTATCGATCTGCAAAGATCGCAATGGCAATAATATTGGTAAATATCAGTCGTATAAGAAAACTTACAGCGAGCTGCATGGTAGACAGTTTTTCTTTGACGATTTACTGGAAAATACTACGTGTTCAAGGGGCAGTTGCGTTAGCTTTTATACTGGGGCCTTGCCCTGCCCAGGCCCAGTAAAGTACGGGCGGGGGCCAGTTGCATTTGCAATGCATCGAGTTCACCTCGAGACCCCTTTCACCTCGCCTACCGACCCTTCTAGCCCCTTATTCACGACGTCTTCTTACCCCCGAAATTGAAATCCTTTCAATCTCAGTGTGAATTATCTCTTGTAGTTTTGGTGCTAATAATTTCCTAGGATGAGTCGAAGATGGTATCGGAATAATGACCTATTGTTCGCCCTCCATCTTCGTCATGTTTACATATGCACAATATATTTGCGAATATGGATCCACATGGAAGTTGAATGACTTAGCAAAAGGTTACCACCTTGGCACGGTTTACTTGGAGACAGTTTGCATCTACCTTTGGCCGATCGAGGCCTTTTTGAGAATACCAGCTGTTTATATAACGTTTCGATAGCTTATCAAATCCAAAAGTTTCATCCATTCGATTGGTCAGTACTTAAATTAAGTAGAATCTAATCGTGGCTGTAGTTTGTGATATGATTCGACGAACCTTATTCGCTATTGCAATTAATTTGAATTCTCATCCGCTGATCGATGATCTAATCAATGCTATATATAGAGTATAAGAAAATAGTAAAGCATACATGATATGCATTGTGTAGACATAACACATTCACTCATACTGCCAAATATTGTAATTTCTAAGTGGAGTGTTACGCGTATGCCACGAAGTGCAGCTGCATTGTTTTAGCCGTTTACATTAACTGCTGAAAGACGATGAAAAATGGGTAAGCAGGGAAGTTAAGATACTTGGAGTGGCAAATTTATGATTGTAATTATGTAATAATACCGTGCGAATGGACAGAAGCACTATGAATTCTTGCAAAATGATGAAAGTTTAAGACTCGCTATTATTTTGTAATAAACTTGTTAGTTATGCATGGATTAGGAAGGCCGGAAACGTCAGACAACGATGATATTCCTCAGTCCATCAGGAATCGAAAGTTTCTAACGCGTCACAAAACGAAAGAATAAACAATTCAAACTCCGCATATAGTTACAAATATTAAGACCGTCTAGTTTGAAATGAACTCTCTTTTAATTATAAAATTGATAGATAGTCAGACCGTTTCGATGAAAATTACATAACATTTTTTCTATCCGCAAAGAACAAACGAAAAAAAAATAGTCATCTGAAATGCTGCTGATTTTTCAACGAATAATTATAAAGTGAAGTTGTGACGTGAATCGAATGAAAAACATGTCCATTATTCAGTATTTATTTCAGTTGAATCAAACGAGGTTGCGATTAGTTGGTTAGTTAGTTAGGTTCTAAGACCATGTGCTCCAGTTTCGAATCCAAGGATGGAGATTGCGCGACTCCTGAAGTGAGTCCCCTAAGGCAATACGGATTCCCATACCTGCGAACCTAGCCGATACTAAAGTCTAGAAAGTACTGAAATCCCGTCTACACTCTACTTAGAAGTTGTACATACAATTCGTCACCACGCCTTTTACTTCTTCAACAAAATAAGAATTACGACATAAGTACCAATTTTCAAAGATATACATACTTATAAGTTACACGATTATATATTTTCAAAGTCCCGGGTTCCGCGGAGTAGCGCGCCCGTCCGCTAATCGAATGTGCGAGTTTCGTACCTATAAATTTTTGTAATAGGACCTCCACGGTAAGTAAGCGACAGCAAGTTACTCAACGCGGTCGATAAGTATATTATAATTTAATTACCTGCGATTACCTTATAAACACAAATTTTATGTTTTACTCATAGAGTTAATATAAGTAATTTGTCCTGGGATATTTAAGCAGAAGCGTCCACGGCTGATATTACTTGCGATCGAGTTACGATCTATAAAAATTGCGAAGCAATAATCTAGAGAATTTTCAATTACATCGTGAATGTTGGATGAAATCCGCCCAACTAATATCTATGCATGAAAATGTGAGAGGGTTTCCTTGAAATAGAGCAGCGCTCCGCTTAATCGATCCACGTCGATCATATTATTTAATAAATAACATATAATAATGTTAGATCAGCTCGTAGGCATGATAGCTATATAGAAACGAACAAAATAAAAAGTCGTGAATACAAGTGGTATAATAAATCCTACTTTTTCAAGTCGACACTATAGGTCACAGTTGCATTTATTATGCGACGTATTGAACTATTGATAGCCATAAATATGCTTCTTGTTAAGTGGAAAATATCTTTCGCATGTACTAGTACGACAAAATTGTATAGACTAATTTCTAGGTTATATTGTTTTTAGACGCTGTTGAATATTCCATCATGAAAAATTGAATATGTTCGAGTAAAGAGTATTTTCAGTACCAGATTCATTTGTCTACCGTTTGGTTTTTTTTTTTACTCAAATCGTGATGAAATTCAAAAAGATCAATGTTTGAAAACGAATAAAATCTAATTTATGAGAAAGAAAGAAAAAATGTAATAAAAAGAAAATAAAATAAAAATGGAACTTTTGAAGATCTTCTTTTTTCAAGGTTAACTCAAGACTTTTCAAATTGGAGTATGAATTTTTTTTTAACAGTCAGTCTAATATATACCGGGAATTCCTCTAACTATGTAACGATTCGTGCACCTGGGAATAGGCAATTGAAGACACACTCATTGTTATAACATGGGATGTATCTTCAATTGTCTGCCTGAAGTTGCACGGATCGTTCCACAGTTAGAGAAATTCATGGTGTATATGAGTATACTAGATGGCACATAGGTAGTTACGAATATCCAGGCGCATACGTGTTCCAAGAGTTCAAGAGACACGAAAATAAGACATTCAGATTGCTTTTAGTTTTTAGAATGCGTCCGTACAACGCTCCTGAAACGTTTATCTTTACTTTTATGGAATTTACTGTTGAACTCGGGGATAGTGAATTCCCGGAAGTCGGTTTTAAGAATCGTGGTACACGCAAAGACGTTAGCCTACAAGAGAAAGCGAAGGTTTTCTGCACACTAGCGAAGATGTGATGCCTGAATAATGAAAAACTATGATCAAGGTATCAGAACTCTTGGATATTGAACAACGTTGAAATATTATTCAAATGAGGGCTGGGGAATTTATCGTATTTTGTAATAGACATCTGCAAGTGTTTGGCTATGACAAATCATTCAAACGAGTATGTGCATGGGAATGCTAGAGTCAGTTATATGGACGTAATGTAAAAGCCGTCTACTTAACTTGGAATATTCCGATTAGTATTCATTTTTCACCAGATGACATAATAATTTTCCCGCGTGTTCAGCGTTGCATCGATTGCACATTAGAATCTAGTTTAGTAGCAGAGAAACGGCGGCAAAAACAGGATGAATTTATAAATGATCTCGCCTCAGCCTGCCTGACAAACCGAACCGGCTTTTCTTATGCACTTTCAATAGCTTCAACGATCTATCGATCATTACTAGGTAGACTGCAAGTATTCAATACAGTGTAAGAGCTCAGAGGGCTATCGTTTCATAAGTTCAGTTCTTACTTGATTACACACGTCTCATTTTTGTCTGAATCCAGGATATCAGGGCACTAGCAAATATGCGAGCTAACTTATAATACAACAATACCTGCGCCGTCTATATCGCAAGCCACGTCACCAAAAATAAGGATTGATTCGTTTCAATTTTTAATACATATTTCCCTGGCATTTATTTCAATCTTTTGTCGAGTTTGTTTGCAACTCAAGCAAACGGAATTGATTTCCCATGTAAAATACCTTTACGAATGAATTAGGCGTGTATCTCTTCTCCAATAAATGAGCATAGTCATTACTCAGAACTTGCTACCTAATTAAACAAAAGATTCAGATTGTAGTTTCATTTTATCGCACAACAAGCTTACACTTAAGGCCTGCGCGCACCAAACCGCAGCGAACCGAAGAAAACAGTGGCTTTCATCAATTTTTTTTTCAGCAAACATGATTACAACAATACTTTGTTGATGCTTTGGGTGATGGCCACTGTTTTCTTCGGTTCGCCGCCGTTCGCCGCGGTTTGGTGCATACAGGTTGAATTCCTAACGTCTGAACACTTGGAGTAGTGTTGAGGTGGCGAAGAGTCCAGCGCCGGCAATTGTTTCCCAATTTCAACGAATAAGAAAGCCCGAAACTAATATAACAATTGATAATTTTGACTGGTGGCCACCTCAACGCTGCTCCGAGTGTTCCGACTCACAATCAGTAATTCTCCCTGTCGAGAAAAAACGAGACAGGAGACTGTGGGGCGAACTTCATACG